>OY755253.1:56588516-59243516 GCA_963576725.1 Azorinus chamasolen | reverse complement strand
TTACTCCATGAATATAATTAAATCAAGGGATTTTACTCCATGAATATAATTAAATCAAGGGATTTAATTTCATGATATCATTAAATCAAGTGATATTACTCCACGAATATAACTAAATCAAGGGATTTAACTCCATGAATATTAATCAAATCAAGGTATATAACCCCATGAATATAATTAAATCAAGGTATTTAACTCCATGAATATTAATGAAACAACGATCTTGATATTAATTAGTTTAAATGTTTAAGACGACAAATTGACACAGGAAACGTGTGTCTTGATAAAAACTGTAGAATCATATCAATATTGTTTCAAAAACAAACAGAGCAAACCCTAATCAGCCGGTTTCCAGTGACAGTCTGAGCTAGGTCTACTATGTTTACAAAGGCATAGAAAGGTAGAGAGTAGAGAGTTAAAGGAATAACGATTAATTACAAAATCAAATTTACCTATTACTCCATAAATACACATTTCTATACCTTTGCCAACAGGGAAAACTCAGATCAGACGGCTGATCAGGTTCTGCTCTGTTTGATAATGAAACTATAATTTATATGACCCTTTCTACCAATACAAAAACATCCTGTGTACATAATGATATTAATATACTAATTCATCTAATTAATGTTCATGATGTAATTATTGCTTACATTAACCCTTTCCCTTATGTAAGCGCATTTTGACGCATCTGCAAACATTATTTTCTACATGAATATTCATCAAGGAAAATGTTAATATTTATGGAGTTTGGGATTAATGGCATCGTAACATATCGCTGTAATCAACATGGCACCTCGCTGTAATCAGCACGGCACATCGCTGTAATCAACATGCACGCCGATGTAATCAACACGGCACATCGCTGTAATCAGCGCGACACATCGCTGTAATCAACATAGCACCTCGCTGTAATCAACACGGCACCTCGCTTTAATCAATACAACACCTCGCTTTAGTCCACATGGCACCTCGCTGTTATCAGCACGGCACATCGATGTAATCAACACGGCACCTCGCTGTAATCAACGGCACCTCGCTTTAATCAAAACGGCACCTCGCTTTAATCAATACAGCACCTTGCTTTAGTCAACATGGCACCTCGCTGTTATCTACATGACACCTCGCTCTAGTCAACATGACACATCGCTGCGCTGTAATCAACATGACACCTCACTGTAATCAACATGACACCTCGCTGTAATCAACATGACACCTACTAATAACATGACACCTCGCTGTAATCAACATGGCACATGGGCTGTATTCAACATGGCACCTCGCTTTAATTCACATAGCACCTCTCTGTAATCAACATGACACCTTGTTGTAATCGACATGACACCTTGTTGTAATCAATATGGTACATCGCTGTACAATCAAAATGACACCTCGCTGTAATCAACACGGCACCTAGCTGTAATCAACATGACTTATCGCTGCGCTGTAATCAACATGGCTCATCGCTGTAATCATCATGATACCTCGCTGTAATCGACACGGCACATCGCTGTAATCAACATGACTTATCGCTGCGCTGTAATCAACAAGGCACATCGCTGTAATCATCATGACACCTCACTGTAATCATCATGAAATCTCGCTGTAATCAACATGATGCCTCGCTGTAATCAACATGGCACCTTGTTGTAATCAACATTGCACCTAGCTGTAATCAATATGGCACATCGCTTTAATCATCATGACACACCACTGTAATCAACATGGTACCTCGCTGCAATCAACATGGCATCTCGCTGTAATCAAAATGGCATGTCGCTGTTTTCAACATGGCGCTTGGCTTAATCAACATGGCAAGATCGCTGACGAGAAACAGTTCTTGATACTTATATAACCATTCGAATACTGAATTTTCAAAGTGGAATGGCTGTTCCGTGTTTCACGATGGAAATTCAGTTTGAAATTCTTAAATTTGCAGGAAGATTTTGAATGGCAAACAGTGACAGGGGTTCCAGTAGGAACACTCTTATCAGGGTCTACACTATTTGCGAATGCAAGTTCACTCGTCAAGGTTGATACGTTACGAGTTAATCGTTTCGCTGCCAAATAAAATTATTGCTTGTCTCAGGTTTCACAGTCTAGTTTTCTTTAATTTCATCTAAAGAACATAACCAGACCAAGAACAAGAACAAGAACAAGAACAAGAACATGAACATGAACAAGAACCAGAACAAGAACAAGAACAAGTACAAGTACAAGTACAAGAACAAGAACAAGAACAAACACAAGAAGAACAAGAATAAGAACAAGAACAAGAACTAGAATAAGATCAAGAAGAACAAGAAGAACAAGAACAAGAATGAGAAGAAGTAGTAGTAGTAGTAGTAGTACTGGTGGAAGAAGAAGGCGTCAAAGAAGAAGAAGAAGAAGAAGAAGAAGAAGAATAGGGCGTCAAAGAAGAAGAAGAAGAAGAAGAAGAACAAGAACAAGAACAAGAAGAAACAAGAACAAGAAGAACAAGAATAAGAACAAGAAGAACAAGAACAAGAACAAGAACAAGATGAACAACAACAACAATAATAATAATAAGAAGAAGAACAAGAAGATGAATAAGAACAGCAACAACAAGAACAAGAAGAAAAATGATATTTTATATGCGAAATCAATTATACTTTTGGCAGTTAAAGATGTGAAAACTGCAGATTTAAGATGTAATAAGCCGCTTAAATGAGACGTTATTGTAGTGACTACCACTCTAACCCTTTTCCTCATGAATATTCATATAAAAACAATAGCATTATGAATATCAATTAGATGAATTTTGATAATGACAAATGAACACAATATTGTTTGTCCATGGTAGAAACTATAGAGCCCAGTTTATATCATAGCATAAACAAACAGAGCAGACTCTACAGGAGCCTCTGATCTGGGTCTGCTCTGTCTGTAAAGGCACCAGCAAAGGGTTTTCACCAAGTAAAGGGAGTACCTTTGACTGAATTACATCTGTTACATAGAGTTTTCTATGGTTCGATAGCTAAATGCTACGATTTTGGGGATAGTTTGACATTTACCGAGAGGTTGGATCCAGACCAGGCGTCGACAATAATGCCTCATCGTTATCTAGGCTGTTTGACACCCGATTTAACAAACCAAGTGAATCGAAACGATATTTAAAAATGCGAAGGATCGGAATTTAGGTAGACGGTATTTTTAGAGCCCAGTTATGTTTAATTAACTGAAAGAATGCATAGTCATGGCAACAGTCCAAATTTTTACTCATATGTATAAGCTATTCAATTTATGCGCATATATTTGCGCCCGGGCTCCGCCCCTACGTCCTATATATAGTCCACTAGGTTTCCTCGTCCTGTGACTTTGTTACTAACGGCACTTAGTGTAAAAACTTATATGGTATCAGTTTTTATGCAGTGAAACCTCGTTTATTCGAACTTTCAGTAAAGAAGAATTTAAAACGTTTTAGGTAGGTGGTTTCTTAATGAACGGTGAAAGACATCCAGAAAGCTTCGAAAAGAACTTTCTGTGTGACTTTAGCCAAACATTCAATGTTAATTCTTAATCGTGAAATTTCAGTTTTTTTCATGAGTCTTTCCCTCATGTAAACGCATTATCACGCATTTGCTAACAGAGTAGACCCAGATTATACGGATCCTGTAGGAGCCGTCTGAGCATGATCTGCTCTGTTTGCTTCTGAAATAATATATATTTGATTCTATAGCTTTTGTCAAAGCAAGGAATTCCCTTTAACCCTTCGCTTGCTATTCGCGTCAATATACCTACCTGTAAATAGTGCAGACCCAGATGAGTCAGCTCCTGCAGGAGCTGTCTCATCAGGGTCTGCACTATTTACAAGTTGATTGTGCAACCAGTGCACTCCACAGCAGTGATTGCACAGCGAAATACTTGTACACAGTGAAGATATCTTTAATTATACAACAGGGCATGGGTAAAGAAAGAGAAATGTATTTTAAAATTCAGCAAGAGAAGGGTTAAAATGTTACATTATAATAATTGAGCTAATAAGTATGCATCTTGTCAGTATTTCTTTCATGAATATTGAACATCTAAAGGGTTAAGACTAATAATAATACTTTTAGGAGTATTCGAATTTGCGAGAGTTCACTGCTCGAATCGAATTTGTGATTCAATACTCACGGACTGCATTACACAAGTGATCACGGAATTTTGTTTCATTTCAAACAGAATCCATAGGTTTTTATTCCTATTTTCTGCCAAGGACCGCTGTCAAATCTACAAAATGTTGGCCGTTGGAATACAGTGTATAAAAGCCCTGTTGCATTTATTTAATGCGATAGCTTTGGTGAGTAGACCGGTGACTGGATCTAAAGGGTCCAGGGTTAGGGTTAGTACACCGGTGACTTGATCTAAAGGATCCAGGGTTAGGGTTAGTACACCGGTGACTTGATCTAAAGGGTCCAGGGTTAGGGTTAGGGTTAGTACACCGATGACTGGATCTAAAGGGTCCAGGGTTAGGGTTAGTACACCGGTGACTTGATCTAAAGGGTCCAGGGTTAGGGTTAGGGTTAGTACACCGATGACTGGATCTAAAGGGTCCAGGGTTAGAGTCAGGGTTAGTACACCGGTGACTGGATCTAAAGGGTCCAGGGTTAGGGTTAGGGTTAGTACACCAATGACTGGATCTAAAGGGTCCAGGGTTAGAGTCAGGGTTAGTACACCGGTGACTGGATCTAAAGGGTCCAGGGTTAGGATTAGGGTTCGTACACCGGTGACTGGATCTAAAGGGTCCAGGGTTAGGGATCTAAAGGGTCCAGGGTTAGGGTTCGTACACCGGTGACTGGGTCTAAAGGGTCCATTTCGATGAGAATTTTTCAATGATCTCATGTATAGGATAAATTTAGATGAGGATTTTTCCAGTATCTCATGCTTGAAACTACATAAATATATTATTTATTTTGTCTGGCCTCCGAAAGGCTGATGAAAAAATGCTCTATTATCTAATGTAAAAGATCGATTTCGATTAGAACATTTCCATTATTTCATGAAATAGAGGATAGATTTCGATGAACAATTTTCCATTATCTCGTGTTTGAAACAATTATTTATTATGTCCGGCCTCAGAAATGTTTTCATTATTTTTAAATTTTAATATTCATGGGTAATGGAAAAGTAAATTATTTAAAAATCTGAAGTTAATTCCTCATTTTATCTATTATCCATTATTTTATGTCCATTTCGATGAGAATTTTTTCTAAAGAGTGGTCACACCATAGGGTTTGTTGGAGGCATAAAGAAAATACGATGGAAAAAAGTTGTTTCTGGAGCCTTGTTGTTTCGGAAACAGTGAAGTGCGTTGTTGTAAGGAGGGAATCGTTATTGAGAGGGCCGTTGTAGGGAGGGATCACTGTAGATCAGGACCAGTTTTCATAAAGCTGCTAAGGATTCTCTAACAGAATTATCTAGTGTCTTAATAGAAATTCCTTAACATCATAAAACCAACAGAAGTAAGCTTAACCCTTCGCTTGCTGAATTTTAAAGTATATTTTTCCTTCTTCACCCATGCCCTGTTGTATAATTACATATATCTTCACTGTGTACAAGTATTTCGCTGTGCAATCACTGCTGTAGAGTGCACTGGTTGCACAATGAACTTGTAAATAGTGCAGACCCTGATGAGACAGCTCCTGCAGGAGCTGTCTCATCTGGGTCTTCACTATTTACAGGTAGGTATATTGACGTAAATTTATTTATAGCATGCGAAGGGGTTATACTTACAAAACTGAATGTAGATAACATGTGTAATGAAATATTCTGAGTTCCATCGAATTGAATTTTACTGAGTAGTTTTGTTGCAGATTTAGGAAGAATGTTTCACTTCAAATCATCCTAATGTTAAAATATTATTAAGGTACGTTATGACAATGAGCCCTGATTCTACAGTTTCTGCCTTGGCCATATGCATTTGTTCGCATGGTAGACACTTTGAAACTAATCACAAAAGTATGGAATTATTATGGTTTTGTGTCTGTGAATTTGAGCCTAGTTTTAAAGTGAAAGTCCCTGCAATAAACTCATATTTTCAATAACATCATAAACCTTGGTACAGTAGAATGCCTCTAAACCGGAAGTTAAAATTAGTTTAACAAGATCTTATTGTAACAGAATCTGTTACAGAATGCTCCCAAACGAAACTGACAACTGGTATTGATGAGCAAATTATCTAAATTTCAACCAACCACAGGCTACCACTGGGTTATCATGGCACTCAACACTTTTCAAACTTTTGCCATTAATTTCCGGAATATCTAATAATATGTAAATTGTGACGAATTAGAGGACACACGAGCATTACCATGACAACCAAGTATTCCAAAACAAATTGATTGAGTTTGGTGTACCCCAAACCCCTAAATGCCATTTTCCAGCAAAATCTATCATTATCTAAAATCATCGAAAAAGATCTAAATTTGGACTAGAGTCGCCATTCAGGCACCATGACAACCAATACTTTCGAAAAAACTACCAATCGATTTGGAGTACTAAAATATCCCATGATACCAATTTTCAGCAAAACCGAATGATATGAAACTTGGCCAAACAATATTAATAAAAGTACCTAGTTATAGTCTACTTTCAGTCTGAATGACAGCTCAACCGACTGTACTCCCCTGGTCATTGAGTTATTGGCCTACAATATTGAGCACTGCTAACATATGGCGCAATCATGCAGCCGCAGAACCGGCGAGTGACCCTCACAGGTACCCATTTTAACCCCTGGGTGGAGAGGAGGTGCGCGTGGGAGACACGGAATAGCGTCTCTGAAATTTCCGGGAGGGACCGGGATTTGTACCCCGGACCTTCGGACTGATAGTCAAGCGCGTTACCACTAGACCACCCCACCGCCACCATCTGTATATCAACCACCCAGAGCCCACCATTTGGGTGATTAAAAAATCATCTGCATGTAACAACAAACAATGTGCATGTGAAATTTCATTAGGATTGGACCATCATTCACGAGAAATGTGTCGGACAAGTTCAAGGCGGAAGAAGAAGAAACGGAACAAATACGATATAACACCCCCACACACCCCATCACAAACACAAACACACAAACACACACCACTTCGTTTTGGAAAGACAAATAATTTTTTAGAGACAGGTGGCAGCTTAATGCATGGTGAAAGTCAAATATTTTTCTTCTCTACAAGAATTCCGGTTTAGAGGGGTTTACTGTAACTGTTATGTTCAATAATTATTATGAAGATTGTCAATTTGAACTTAAATAGAAATGTAACCCGTTTCATCGAGCCTACTTTACTTATTTCTACTACAGAATATTGTCGACATATGTCGAACAGATAACGCAAACCGAATAAATATTAATAGATTGCCGGATAGCATTGAGTCTTCGGTATAAAACACATGGAAGTTTTGTCTTCCTCGGCGATTTGATTGGTTTTCTTGTCATATACTTCTGATCAGCATATAAACAAATTATTATTTTTTTCAGGCATTTTTAAAATACGCTGCAATTAAAGATTATCACTTTAATTTACAGTTAGCTGGTATTGCCTTGCTTGGGGCGGGAGCGTATGTCAGTTCTCAGTTGCTGAAGTACGGCAGCCTGGTTGAGCCCACGTTCCAGGCGGCGCCGCTGCTTCTGATAGCTATTGGGGCGATCATTGTCTGTATAGCCTGTCTCGGATTCTATGGCACATGCGCTGAAAGTCGCAAGGTCGTTATCGTCGTAAGTAACTGTAAACAGCCATGGCAAAACGCTGTCTTAACCCATTCCCTCAAAGGTTATTTTAGAATTTTTAAGTTTTGAAATCATTGTGATAAATAAAGCATTTGCTCCTATGGAGCAAATGCCCTATTTATCACAATAATTTCAAAAGAGACTTTTACATAGTCTAAAAAGCGTCAATATGAATGAATGGGCTAGGAAATAATGATACCAGATATATTAATATATTTGTAAGGAGGGAATCGTTATTGAGAGGGCCGTTGTAGGGAGGGAGCACTGTATAATAATGATAAAAATGATAATGAACTCATACGTTTCGTGTTTCAATTATCACTGGTAACTAAAATGTTGTGTTGTGCTTTGTTTAGCATCGGTAAATATGTCGTTGTTTTGTGTTTCGTTTATCATCGGTAAGAATGTCGTTGTTTTGTGTTTCGTTTATCATCGGTAAGAATGTCGTTGTTTTGTGTTTCGTTTATCATCGGTAAGAATGTCGTTGTTTTGTGTTTCGTTTATCATCGGTAAGAATGTCGTTGTTTTGTGTTTCGTTTATCATCGGTAAGAATGTCGTTGTTTTGTGTTTCGTTTATCATCGGTAAGAATGTCGTTGTTTTGTGTTTCGTTTATCATCGGTAAGAATGTCGTTGTTTTGTGTTTCGTTTATTATCGGTAAATATGTCGTTGTTTTGTGTTTCGTTTTATCACCGGTAAGAATGTCGTTGTTTTGTGTTTCGTTTATCATCGGTAAGAATGTCGTTGTTTTGTGTTTCGTTTATCATCGGTAAGAATGTCGTTGTTTTGTGTTTCGTTTATCATCGGTAAGAATGTCGTTGTTTTGTGTTTCGTTTATCATCGGTAAATATGTCGTTGTTTTGTGTTTCGTTTATCATCGGTAAGAATGTCGTTGTTTTGTGTTTCGTTTATCATCGGTAAGAATGTCGTTGTTTTGTGTTTCGTTTATCATCGGTAAATATGTCGTTGTTTTGTGTTTCGTTTATCATCGGTAAATATGTCGTTGTTTTGTGTTTCGTTTATCATCGGTAAATATGTCGTTGTTTTGTGTTTCGTTTATCATCGGTAAGAATGTCGTTGTTTCATTGATCAACGGTATCTATGACAATGTTTCTTTATTAATTTATCACCGGTAAGTATGTTATTATTTCGTATTTCTTATATCTCTGGTAAGTATGTTGTTGTTTTGATGTTTCGTTCATCATCGGTAACTATGCCACCGGTAACAATATCGTTGTTTCTTTAGTCATTTATCATTGGTAAGTTTGTTATTATTTCATGTTCCATTTATCTCTGGTAGATGTGTTGTTGTTTTGTGTTTCATTTATCACCGGTAACTGTGTCGTTGTTTCGTGTTTTATTTATCACCGGTAATTATGTCATTGTTCATTTTCATTTATCACCAGTAAATATGTTGTTGTTTTGCGTTTCATTTATCTCTGGTAACTATGTTGTTGTTTTGGTGTTTAGTTTATCGTCGGTAACTATGCCATTGTTTTTCATTGTATAGGCAAGTTTGGTGTTGTTCCCTGATTTGTTTATCGTCGGTATTTATGCCATGTTATCGTGTATATTTATCGCAGGTAACTATGCTATTGTTTCGTGTTCATTTATCATCAATACCTATGCTTTTATTCCGTTATTCATTTATCAGTCGGTGTATTGTTCTTTTATCACCCATAACTGTGTTATTTCATTACTATTGGTAACTATCTCTTTCTACGTGTTTTACTGGTAATTATGTCAGTGTTACTTCATTTTAAATTATTTTATCACAGATAACTGTGTCGTTCTTTTGTGTTTATTTTATCACCGGTAAATATGTCGTTGTTTCGTGTCTAGTTTATCAATGAAATTATGTCGTTGTTCGTGTGTATTCAATCACCGATAACTGTGTCGTTCTTTCATGATTATTCTATCACCTGTAACTATGTCGTTGTTTCGGGTTTCATTTATCGCCGGTCAATCGTTTCTTATTTATTTTTATTAATGATAACTGTATCGTTGTTTCTTTTTTATTTTATCATTGATAACTGTGTCGTTCTTTCGCGTTTATTTTATCACCGGTAACTGTGCCATTGTTTCGTGGTTCATTTGTCACCGGTAATCATATCGTTGTTTCTTGTTTATTCTATCACCGGTAACTATTTATTCTATCACCGGTGATAAAATAAACAAGAAACATCGACAAAACAACACGACACTGTGCTTCCTGGTTAGCTTTTTACCGATGACTGTGTCGTTGTTTCGTGCTTATTTTCCCACCGGTAACTATGTCATTGTTTTGCACTTATCCTCTGTAAATATGCATTCGTTTCGCATATCAAGTTTCATTTATACTCTGTAAATATGTCTTCGTTTCGCATGTCGTATTTCAGTTTTCCTCGATAACTATGTCCTTAATTCGTATATTGTGTTTCACGTGTCCACGATTACACTGTCTTAGTTTTGTATATTATGTTTTGTTTATCCTCGGTAACTTTGTATTTGTTTTGTATATCGTATTTCCTTTTATCCTCGGTAACGTTGTCTTTGTTTCATATATCGTGTTTCGTTTAAGTTCGGTAACTATGCCTTTATTTCGTTTGTGTCGTGCTTCGTTTATCTGCGGTAGCTATGCCTGTGTTTCGTAATGTGTTTTGTCTATCCTAAATAACTATCATAACTATGCCATTGTTCCGTAAATAGGTTTTTGTTTATCCTTGGTAACTATGTTTTTGTTTCTTGTTTCGTTTCAGTACGGATTCCTGTTGCTTATCATATTCCTCCTAGAGGTAGCAGCTGGACTCGTTGGCTTTGTCCTGAGTGCAGAGGTAACTACAAACGAATGTATTCAAAATTTATTTTCAACCCATTTACGCCTACATATATATTACAGTAGAAGAAACTGTCTTAGGCGACCTTAACAGAGCATTATAGCTGGGTTTTGAAGACAGATGATAGTTTAATTTAGTTTTAAAGTAAAAATCGACTTTTAGAACCCATGCATATCTCATGTCGAGGGGACACAGCAAACTTAAATGACGTCATATAAACCTTAATGACGTCATAAATATTAACCCTTCGCTTGCTGAATTTTAGAATACATGTCTCCTTCTTTACCCATGCCCTGTTGTATAATTACATATATCTTCACTGTGTACAAGTATTTCGCTGTGCAATCACTGCTATGGAGCGCACTGGTTGCACAACCAACTTGTAAATAGTGCAGACCCTGATGAGACAGCTCCTGCAGGAGCTGTCTCATCTTGGTCTTCACTATTAACAGGTACGTATATTGACGTGAATAGCAAGCGAAGGGATAATATAATGTGCTTGTATGAAATATTGACACCAACTGACCCAGCAAGCAGTGCCGATCCAGCGAGAATCCTCTGATCTATATACACACTGTTTGTCTGTGACCAATTTAGAAGAGCACAGGAGCAAATCCTTCATATAAACGTGTTTTCACGCAGCTGCCAATAGACTAGACCAAGACCAGACGGCTCCTATAGGTGCCGTCTGATCAGGGTCTGTTCTGTTTGCTGAGGTATTTGAATGCTCGGTTTCTTTAATTACTAAAATGCCTACAATGTTCCACTTTCCATAATCAATTACTAGTTTGTGCATGAATATTCAGTTGGAATAAAAATAGAACAGGGAAAGGGTTAAACAGTATTATGTTGGGCATACCACCATGTCAAACACAGCTTTAACGGGGAGTGTTCACATCATGATGAAACCTTATTTCGAACATTCAAATAAGTATCATAATCGTTATTTAAGGCATGTGGTAGCTTAATGCATTGTGAAGTCATGCAGAAAGCTCCTTTTGCATATATACACATGATGTTATGTATTGGGAGAAGCTGTTGAGTCAGATCTATTATAATTCATAAGCAACAGAGCAGACCCTAATCAGATCTGATCTGGGTTTACACTGATTGCTAATGCATGAAAATGCTTTATATGAAAGGGTTATGCGTGGAACACGCCCTGAATGTGAGCGATACAGACTTGTTTACAAAAGTATTGTCTACTACAGGTGGAAACATTACTTGAGGAACACTTGCATACAACTATGAACGATGACGCTGGGTGGAACTTTCTGCAGGAGAACTATAACTGTTGTGGAGTCAATGGCCCAAATGACTGGTTAGAGTTCTACCGTACCAGGGACAACAATACCGTAACTAACAGCACCGCTACCAACAGTACCGATACCAACAGCACCGATACCAATAGCACCACTACCAACCTACTTCCGTATTCGTGCTGCGTCCGCACAACTTTTGAATGCAACGCTACTGTTAGCTTCAGTCAGGGTTGCTTTGACAAGTTCTGCACTTTACTTAAGGATGATGTGTATGCCATAGGAGCGGTTGGATTTACCCTAGCATTTGTCCAGGTATATCGCCGACCATGTCCGCGCGGCACACTGACTGAGATCAGAGCTCCAGATAAGATGTGTGAATTTAAACTTGTTCAATACAGTAAAACCTCTCTTAACCGGAATTCTAGTAGATAAGAATTTAGACACTTTTAGGCAGGTGGCTGCTTAATGCAGGGTGAAAGTCATGCAGAAAGCTCCTCTAGGAGCTTTCTGCATGACTTTCACCCTGCATTAAGCTGCCACCTGTCTCCAAGACCGATATTCATACTAAATTTAACGGCCGGTTAAGAGAGGTTATACTGTAAAAACTTCTTTTTTCTCCACAAAAGCCTATATTGTGACCATTCTTTAAATCTTCATTCTTCACATCGAAGAGAGATGATTCTAAATAGTGGTCAAAGTATAGGTTTCGGGGAGAAATGACGATTTCAGTATTTGGGTACGTACCTTTATCTGTAGCTCTGCGGGAATCCCATTATAATACATCGATATTTCGAACTTCAAGACGCCTGACACATTTCTTCGAGAATAAGTTCTCTTAAATGAGCGTTCATCAGTACTGTCACATGTGTTTCTA
Organism: Azorinus chamasolen; assembly: GCA_963576725.1. Classification (NCBI taxonomy): domain Eukaryota; kingdom Metazoa; phylum Mollusca; class Bivalvia; order Cardiida; family Solecurtidae; genus Azorinus; species Azorinus chamasolen. The sequence goes on along the minus strand of OY755253.1, from coordinate 59,230,841 downwards.
GATACCCGTAGTGATACAATTGTAGAACAATTCTGTATTGTAAATTTTGGATGGAACGAACTTTTACTCCGTAGTTTGGGTTATCCGAGTTCGATATATCGAAGTAGAACTATAAATTTTATGAAAATATAATGACAAATTGTGGTTTTAGAATCATTCGCGGTGTTTTGAAGTATTTATATTGAATTATTCATAAAACTATTGCTCTTACCCATTACATGATATGCTATTTAGACCCATTACTGCATAGGTTTGTTAGACCCAACATATTTTAATTAATCTACTGAAAAGAAACATTTACCAGTAAAAAGGAACATTTTAGAGTTGTGTGGCTCTGAAACCATAGTGATAAATAGAGTATGTGCACCTATGGAGTAAATACTCTATTTATGACAATGGTTTCAAAAGTGATTAACAAAAGTGTTACCACCGTATGCTGGTTTGTCCGAGTTATTTCCCTTTCATTCAAATATTTCATTGAAAACGCTGTCAGTTAGTTTTTTCTCGTAATGTTCACTCTCGCTCTATTAACGATGTGCATTCGTACAATACAACTGATTCTGTTACCTTTGCCTTAATTACATTTAGTGGTATTGTATTTAAAAAGAAACATTTACTAGTAACACGGGACATTTTAGAGTTATGTGCCCCTATGGAGTAAATGCTCTATTTATCACATTACCAAAGTCAAGGAATAGTTTTGCACCACGCCCTCGAAATATGATACCATAGTATGCTTGTTTGTCCGAGTTATTCCCCTTTCATTCAAATAGTTCATTGAAACCGCTGTCAGTTAGTTTGTTCTCGTAATGTTTACCCTCGCTCTGTTAACGATATCAGTGTACTCGTACATTACAACTGCTTCTGTTACCTTTGCCTTAATGGCATTTAGTGGTATTGTATATACTTTTAGTATCGTTATATTTACTTTTAGTCCCGTTATATTTAGTTCTACTCTCATGCCTTTTACCTCTGTTACAATTGTCTTCGGGAAATTTGGTCTAGTTTCGATTACTTTCGTTTCATTGGTTAACGCTTTGGTTAAATTCCATTTATCTACATAACCCGTTTGGATAAAGCTTTGAAACCTTATAACTTGTTCACCATCACAAGCTTCATCTGTAGGCAAAGAGCACATAACTCTGTCAAGCATTTTGTCCGAATTATAGCCCTATTTCTACTTAGAATTTTTTGTTAAGTTTAAGTCCACTTATTTTTATAACCCTTAAATATAAAGCTTTGAAACTTGAAACTCTTGTTCACCATTACAAGCTTCATCTGTAGGCAAGAGTACATAACTCTGTGAAGCATTCTACAGAGTTATGGCCCTATTTAAATCAGAGCAAAGTGGAGGTTTTGTTTGCGGGGGTATTCGACCACCTTTAATGATAGTTCTAGTTAACACTATGTGTTAAGCTAGGGTGACTCTAAGATAAGTGTGAGCTTAGGACGTCCATGAACCGGTTTAAACCTCCAATTGTGGTTTTGCCACTGACCGTTCCAAGGCGGTACTCTCTTTGTCACTCTTGTTTTTATGTTTGTTTAGTGGCTTTGTGTCTGTACTTGTGCGTTTGTTCATGTTTAATGTGTACGTCTCGTGTGTTTGATCACGTGCTTGTATGTGTGTGTGGTTGTGTATGTGTGTTACTTGCTTTCTATCGATAGTTTGGTGGTGGTTGCGTGTATGTGTGTGTGGTTGTGTATGTGTGTTACTTGCTTTCTATCGGTAGTTTGGTGGTGGTTGCGTGTATGTGTGTGTGGTTGTGTATGTGTGTTACTTGCTTTCTATCGATAGTTTGGTGGTGGTTGCGTGTATGTGTGTGTGGTTGTGTATGTGTGTTACTTGCTTTCTATCGGTAGTTTGGTGGTGGTTGTGTATGTGTGTTACTTGCTTTCTATCGGTAGTTTGGTGGTGGTTGTGTATGTGTGTTACTTGCTTTCTATCGATAGTTTGGTGGTGGTTGTGTATGTGTGTTACTTGCTTTCTATCGATAGTTTGGTGGTGGTTGTGTATGTGTGTTACTTGCTTTCTATCCATAGTTTGGTGGTGGTCGTGTATGTGTGTTACTTGCTTTCTATCCATAGTTTGGTGGTGGTTGTGTATGTGTGTTACTTGCTTTCTATCGATAGTTTGGTGGTGGTTGTGTATGTGTGTTACTTGCTTTCTATCGATAGTTTGGTGGTGGTTGTGTATGTGTGTTACTTGCTTTCTATCGATAGTTTGGTGGTGGTTGTGTATGTGTGTTACTTGCTTTCTATCGATAGTTTGGTGGTGGTTGTGTATGTGTGTTACTCTCTTTGTCACTCTTGTTTGGTTAGTGTCTTTGTGTCTGTACTTGTGCGTTTGTTCATGTTTAATGTGTACGTCTCGTGTGTTTGATCACGTGCTTGTATGTGTGCGTGGTTGTGTATGTGTGTTACTTGCTTTCTATCGATAGTTTGGTGGTGGTTGTGTATGTGTGTTACTCTCTTTGTCACTCTTGTTTGGTTAGTGTCTTTGTGTCTGTACTTGTGCGTTTGTTCATGTTTAATGTGTACGTCTCGTGTGTTTGATCACGTGCTTGTATGTGTGCGTGGTTGTGTATGTGTGTTACTTGCTTTCTATCGATAGTTTGGTTGCGTTTTGTGTGTGTCTTTGCCTGCTTAACTGTACTACTTTTGCATTTAATATAAACAGTTGGTTGTTGTGGTCACAATGACGTAGATTTGCCAAAAGGTCTAACCCTTTACCTGATAGAAGCGGCTTTGAGCGAGTTTAATATATTCCTCCGCTGAAGAAAATAGTTCCAATTTTTAAAATAATGAACATATAGCATCATAAATAGTTTCTATATTCTAGGAGGTGGTAGCTTAAAGCAGGCTGAAAGTAAAGCAGAATGCGCATTAAGGCGCATTCTGCTTTACTTTCAACCTGCTTTAAGTGGTCACCTGTCTTCAAAACTAGAAATAGGCTATTGGGTAAAGGGTTAATGAACTACAGAAAAAGTGTCAAACAGTTAAGGGGTTCAGACGGATGTTGAGTCACTCGACATATCATCTAATCCTAGCTGTTTGCAAAGACCATTCAGGACACACCTTTCACACTTATGTTTAACCCTTTACCTGTTCTATATTTATTCCAAATTTCAAAACTGAATATTCATCGACAAAATAGTTACAATGAAATATGGAGGGGTCGTTCAGGTTAGAAAGTAAAGTAATAGATATATCAAATTCCATTAGCGAACGGAGCAGACCCTGATCAGACTACGATCCTTCTGATCTGGGTCTACTTTGTTTGCAAATGCGTGAAAATGCGTTTATATGAAGGAAAGGGTCAATGTAGACGAAATTAATGCACAAACATTCGAACCTCTTTTATACTTCTTTATTGCTCAACCAAACACTTTATGTGATCACTTTTTAGAATCCTCTCGATGAGACGGTTCTAAGTAGTGATCACATTATAGGGAAGAGTGGAGAAATAACGATATTAGTATTTTGGTTCGCATCTTTATCTGTAGTTCTGTAGGAGCCGTCTTATCTGGGTCCACTCTGTTTGCAAAGGCGTGTAAAGGCATTTATATCAAAGAAAGGGTTATAGCTTTATTCGATACATCGTCTCATATTTATTGTTTTACTAATTTGTTTTGAAAGTTTATACATTTTCTTTACTTTCAGCTTGTTGGAATTATTTTAGCGGTCTACGTGGCAAAAGCTTTGAAGGAAGAATATGAAGCCATTAAGTAACCGTTTCGTATCATTACAACAACTGCATAATGAATACACCGAAGATGACAGAAGAAAACATGCACTGAACACTGCTAAAGACAAATCTAATTTGTGACGAGAGGGAATGGGACGGGAGGGGAAGGGGGCAGGGCAGGGTAGGGCAGGGGATGGGACGGGACGGGGATGGGGCGGCAGGGGACGGGATGGGAAGGGATGGGGCGGGACGGGGTGGGCGGATGGGGACGGGGCGGAAGGGGAGTTGATGTGGCAGAGAGGGAGAGGAAAGAGATGGGAGAGGGGGGAGAGAGGAAGAGATATATAATTAATATAATCTTAATATTATATCTATATCATTACGATCTGTCAATTCTGTTATTACGTTTTGCGGCCTCACTTTAAAGACATAATGAGAACAAATACAATAATATTTCTCTAAACCGATCAATTTCTGAATAAATATACAGTAAAACTGCGTGAGGTCACAAACGTATATACCATTTACATCATAAATACGGAATTTAAAAAAATGTAGACCCATATCAGACGGCTCCGTCTGATCAGGGTCTGCTTTGTTTGCTTGTGATATAATATAAATATGATTCTAGAGTTTCTGCTATGGTCAAACTCAATCTAATATTACTTATATCATTATTTCTTACATGAATATTCATGGAGTAAATGGTTAATACCATTAATAGATAAACGGGTGGAGGGGGCATAATTCATATCATCGTTAAAGTAAAAGGGTGTTAAAGGGATAGTTCATATTATAAATAGATAATATAATGTTAAAGGCATAGTTCATACCATCAATAGTTAATCTTGTATTAAAGGCATAGTTCATACCATCAATAATTAATCTGGTGTTAAAGGCATAATTCATACCATCACTGTGTAAACTAATGTTAAAGGCATACTCCATACCATCAAAGTGTAAACCTGTGTTAAAGGGATATTTCATATCTGAAAAGATGAATTGGTATTGAAAGCATAGTTCATATCATCAATAGATAATTTGGTATTAAAGGCATGGTTTATATCACAGATATATCATCTGGTATTAAAGGCACAGTTTATATCACCAATAGATATTCTGGTATTAAAGCAATAGTTTACATCACCAATAGATAACCTCGTGTTAATGGCATAGTTTACATCACGATAGATAATCTAGTGTTAAATGCATAGTTCATAACATCAAAAGTAATATAATGTTAAAGGCATAGCACATACCATCAATAGATACTCAGGTATTAAAGCCATATTTTACATCACCAATATATAATCTGGTGTTAAAGGCATTGTTGATACCACCAATAAGTAATATAATGTTAAAGGCATAGTTCATACCATCAATATGTAAACTGGTCTTAAATGGAAAGTTCATACCATCATTTGATAACTAATCTGATGTTAAAGGCATAGTTTATAGTATCAATAATTGATCTGATATCGTATTCCAGTAGCATCTTAAGATAAAAAAAATCTTACACTATTTTCATTAGCTAAGATAAAACATTTCTTAATGTCAATTTTGATTTGAACTTAAGATGCTACTGGAATACGACCCCTGGTGTTAAAGGTGTATATCATACCATCAATAGGTAATCGGGTGTTAAAGGCATAGTTCATACCATCAGTACATAAAACGATGCTAAAGACAATTTATAACATCAACCAATACTCTTATATTATGCATAGTTCATATCATCAAGGTATTTTGGGATTATTGATTTTGTCAGTAGCTGATTCTCGCACACTATCACCCAGTTCTGCATGCTGGCAGATATAAATCTCGGATAATTGGACGTAGACCCTGACCCATATGCAAAATACATAATGAGAGAGATGACGCTGTATAAATAAAACTCCGCAGGTAAATCGTGAAGTCTATTCTTGCTGTAATTACGAGAGAGTGATAACCCGTTCATATGTAAACCATATATCATGAGTGTGTCTATGCATAGTTGCCTACCGGTACACGTGCCTAGGATAAACCCGTGCAATAAAAATATATTTTTTTATTTATGCAAATTCAGTAGGTTAGGGTCCAGATAAAAATGTCTGAGCTATATGTCCACAGATAGAAAGAGGGACAAAAAGTTGAAAACAGAGGTCCAGATAATTTGCAAAGACTATTTAGAATCGTCTCCTCGAGATGAGTCTAAACTGTGGTAACAATATAGGGTTTGATGGAGAAATGACGAGGTTAGTATTTAACTAATTTAAGTACGCACCTTTATCTGTTGCGCTGTTGAAAAGATATCAATCTGCTGTAATTTGCACACGCCTCGTCTTTGAACAGTTAATTACTCATATGAACTACTGGCAAAACTTATTTAATAACCCTTTCATTCATATATACGCATTATAACGCCATGACAAACATAGACCCAATCCAGACAGTCTGGTTAGGGACTGTTCTTTTTGCTTATAAAATAATAAAGATTCTCCAGCTGATGTCATGGTAAAAAAACATATAAATTAGAACCTGTCTTAATCGGCAATTCATTTATTGAAGATATTAGTGGTGAAAGGCAGATGGCTGCTTAATGCATGGCAAAAGTAATGCAAAAATCTCCTGCAGGATTTTTCCTCAAGTGAGACAGAATTGACTTAGAATTTGTGATTGACCTTTGCTCAAGTTCAGAAGGTTTGTGAAAGCGGGACCAGATCTATATATTTGTATAAGCAAACATAGCAGACCTTTATCATACGGCTCCAACAGGATCCGACTGATCTGGGTCCACTCTATTTGTAAAGACGTTTAAAGGGGTCTATATGAGATTAATGGTTTGAAAATATGTTTAAATGCATTACTTTCGACCTGCATAAAACTATCACATGTGTTTATAACTACACGCAGTGATACATCTTATAACATTATAAAACTTGGAACGACCGAACATCCGAGTTCGGGATATATATTAAAGTTCAACCGTGTTTCATATTAAGCATCATTCCCAAGATAAATCGTACTTGTATCGATTTTATCAGATAAGGGAATATATGCATTTAAAAAACTAAAATATTTTCTTAAGGCTTTATGATCTGTACATGTATATATATTTTAAAGCAAACAGAGCAGACACTGGGCAGGCGGCTCGAACAGGAATCATCTGATCTTGGTTTACTCTGTTTGCACAGACGCTTAAAAGGTGTTATAGACAGGGTTAGGATGACAAGAATTTAGTTACTGTTTTAAAGGAGCTTTATTAATATGAGCCCAGATCTATATTATTTTATAAGCAAACATGATAGACTGTACCACGTCAACAATTACATTACATTTAACGTGAAATTATTCACCAAACTATTTACCTCATAAAAGCGCGCTCGTGTTTTGCGAACAGAGTAGACCCAGATCAGACGGCCCCTGTAGGAGTCATCTGATTAAGGTCAACTCTGTTCGCAAAGACGAGCGTCTTTATGAGGTCAATAGTTTGGTGAAAACTTATATGTTAAATGCAATGCAATTGTTTATGTATTACTGTAGATATCTGAAAACAAACCTGTAACTTCAACCTCTTCAATCATCGAGTTTGATCGTGCTTTTACGTTACCATTGTTAGAATAACCGGCAACTGAGTTACAGTTGAACTTCGATATCTGGAACTTCATGGAACAATAAAAATTGCTGCGGTTTAACAGATATTCGATTCATCCGATTTCTAAGTCGAATAATTTCTTAAGTTCAGATTAATACAGGTCAAAATTAATAATGAAAGCTCCTATAGGAGCTTTCAGCATTTCTTTCAACCTGCATGAAGCTGTCACATGTTTTTCTAGATATGCGCAGTGGTACATTTTACAACAAGTCTGTATTTTTTATTTTGGAAGAACCGACCCTTTACTTCGAATTATCGCGAAGTTCGAATTATCCGAGTTCGGGGAAACATGAACTACCTTGATCAGGAGCCGTCTGACCTAGGACTTTTATGTTTGCAAATACGTTTAAAGGGCATCTTTATGAGGGAAATAGTTTAGGTGAATATATTAAATGCAATATTACTGATTATGTGTTACTGTAAATATCTGAATAAAGCTGTAATCCAACCTCTTCAATTATCGGGTTTGATTTTGTTTTACGTCACCTTTGTCAGATTTACGACAATTGGATTGCAGTTAAACTTCGACATCTCTTCAAGGAACTTTACCTCGATAAAACAGGTTCGATTCATCCGATTTCTAATCTGAACAATTTCTCAAGTTCACAGCTTAATGCCTATGCTCCAATAGTAGTTCGAGTAATTGCGAGGTTCGAGTTATCCGAGTTCAATATATCGCAGTTCAACTGTATTTCATATCAAGCTGCATTTCCCAAGAGTAATTGTACTTGTATCAGATTAAGGAATATCTAAGATTGATAAGATATTTTCTTAATATTAGATTAAGGAATATCTAAGAAACTAAGATATTGTCTTAATATCTTGAAAATGAGCCCAGATCTATATAATTTTATAAGCAATGACACACCCATGCCAGACGGCTCCTACAGGAATCATCTGATCTGGGTCTATCCTGCTTGCAAATACGGTTATTAATGTCTATATGAGGGAAATAGTTTTAGTAAATATGGCAAATGCTATGTTATTGTTTCTGCGTTACTGTAGATATTTGAATAAAGCCTTAATTTCACCATCTTCGTTCATCAGGTTTGATCTTGTTTGACGTTACCTTTGTAAGATTTACCGACAATTCAATTGAATTACATGAACCATACAAACTACTTCGATATAACATAGACTCGATTCATTCGATTTCTAATCTGAACACTTTCTCATGTTCACAGCTTAATGCAGATCTAAAGTAAAGCGAAAAGCTCCTGCAGGATCTTTCGCACTACTTTCGACTTGCATTAAGCTGTCACATGTGTTTATAGCTATACGTAGTGATGCAATTCAGAGCATTGTAAAGTTTGGAAGGACCGAACATTTACTTCTAACGAGGCCGATGTTCGAGTTATACGAGTTCAAAAATATCGAAGTTTAACTATATTCCATATTAAGCTTCTTTTCCCAACAGTAATCGTACTTGTATAGGTTTTATCAGATTAAGGAATATTTAAACCAAGATGTGTTCTTAATTTCTTATTCGAAGCTTTATGAATATGGGTCTAGATCTATACAATTTCTAAGCAGACAGAGCAGATCCTGGTCAGACAGGAGTCTGCTCTGTTTGCAAAGACGTATAAAAGGCGTCTTTATGACGTAAATAGGTTGGTGAATATATTAAATGCAATGTTACTGTTTATGTTTTGCTGTAGATATCTGAATAAAGCTGTAGTCCAGCCTCTTCAATTATCGTGTTTGATTTTGTTTTACGTTACTTTGTTAGACATACCGACAACTGAATTACAGCTGAACTCCGATATCTCGAACTTCAAGCAACCATAGTAATGCAAAAAGCTCCTGTAGGATCTTTCAGCATTACCTTCATCATGCATTAAACTATCACATGTGTTTATAGCATTGTAAAGTTTGGAAGGACCGAACATTTACTTCGAGTTATCCCGATGTTCGAGTTATCCGTGTTTGAGATATCGAAGTTCAACTGTATTTCACATTAAGATTCATTTCCTAAGAGTAATCGTACTTGTATAGGTTTTATCAGATTAATATATTCTGAAACTGGGAGATCCTTCGAAAACAAAAGTAGCAATGATAAAAGAGAAAATTGCAGACTCGTTTCCTAAACTACATAAAAACTCGTATAATGCGCGTTTTATTGCTCTATCAAGTTGCTGTACTACTATTAAAATATCAAAACTTTTGACGTCCTGACGATCGAAGAACAGGTAAAGCGTTACTGTGATAAAATATATGAAAGTTCTGGTATTAAAGTGTTTTGGTCCATAAAATGTTCAAATGATGTTTTAACTAAACTTGAAAATGAACAGTACAACATTTCTTTACTGAGATCTTATGATTCTCTACACTCTATTCTACTCTACCTCACTATCTTATAAAGGATAAACTGATTAAATTGATAGAAAAAACATTTTCCAGAGAAAATAAAATTCTCCTTGCTTGTAATGTTCAACGTCCATTCTTTTCGAATTCAGAAGTTGAACATTACACAATGTTTGTCTATTAGGGCGGGGGTTGAATAAGTGTGAGGTTGGGCGCCCTTGAATCGGTTTAACCCCCAGTGACATTTGTCACTGACCGTTCCAAGGCGGTACTTCCATCTTCCCCCTATTGTTTGTTTGTTATGTCCGTCCGTCTCTTTGTGTCTATTATCTTTCCATCACAAATGATAAATTCTGAAGGGTGGTGATCCCCCGAAAGCAAAAATTGCAACACAAAAATAGAAAATTGCAGACTCGGTTTTATTGAGTCTGTTCATGAGCAGTAATTGAAAGTGCAACACTGCTCACGCCCCTAGCACCGGCTTAAGTGGTATTCAATTTTCAGAACAAGAAGTACTGAAATTCATGATCTCGAAGGATCAGAAGGTATAACAACACTAAGAATGATGTACGGGGCGATAAAGCTTCGTCCAACATATACAATAAAAGAGAAGATTTTAAAATAGTTAATTATCCTTTTCTAGATAATGATGTGCCCCATTTTACATCTTATGGGGTTTATAGTTCTCAACTTATTTTGTTTGCCCGAAAATGTTCTTTGCTAGATTTAATCCGTCGTAATTTAGTTATAACTGATAAACTTCTTAAGCACGGTTAAAGATATCACAAACTTCGGAAAACGTTTGCCAAATTTTATTATTGACATTTAACACTCATTATAAAAATATAATTGCAACCTACGGACGTTACTGCAGCAAGGCATTTTTCAAATAGAATTTTATGGTGATGCTATATAGAAACTCATGAAAATTCGGGGGAATATCCATTTTCATGATTTGTTTATTAAACGCATTAAAACCTTTAAGAAGAAAGGTTATGATCCCATTATATTGCAACGCACTGCATGTTTGGTTATTAACCCTTTACAGTCCGTAGCTACGCTTCTATCTTTGCTTGCGCGATGACAGGCCGAGGGTAGTACTCTATGATGGTATACTCATAAACTCAGAAATAATGTGAGCTTACCAGACTCATCTATGACTTTTTCCCTGTTGTGGACTTATCGGCTTCCCTGCAGTTTCTGACTTCAACAAAGTCATTGAGTACACATTTCACGGATTTTTCACAGTTGTTATGCTATGTTTTACATATTGTTATGTGTTAACCGTCTTCTATGTTGTGAAGAAGTCCGGCGGCGATACCTGTTTTACACTATTTGTTAAGCTAGGGTGACTTTGAGATAAGTGTGAGGTTAGGACGTCCGTAAACCGATTTAAACCCCCAGTGGTGATTTTGCTACTGGCCGTTCCAAGGCGGCACTCTCTTTGTCATCCTTACGTTAGTTGTCTTGTGTCTTTGTACTTCTGCTTTCTTAATGTTTGGAATGTTTATCTCTGGCGCGTGTGTGTTTGTGTGTTGTGTGTATGTGTGTGTGATGTGCTGTCTATCGATGTTTTGGTGGTGGTTGTGTCTTGTATGTGGCTTTGCCTGCTTGACTGTACTACTTTTTCATATATCGAGTCTGTTCATAAGTAGTAATTAAAAGTGTAACACTACTCTTGCCCCCTAGCAACGGCTTAATCAGTATTTAATTTTCAAAACTAATATAATAAAAAACTAATGATCCCGATGGACCAGAAAATATAACAACACTGAGAATGAAGTACGGGCGGCTTTTTACGGTCTCCACAAAACGCTGAACACCTGCTGTTGTGAAGTAAATATATTCTGAAAAAGGGACATCCTTCGAAATCAAAAGGAACAATGCTAAAAGAGACAATTGCAGACACTGGTTTATTCAGTCAGTTCACGAGTAGTAATTATTAGTGCAACACTACTCATGCCACCTAGCACCGGCTTAAAGAATATTTAAGAAAATACGATAATTATGTTCTTAATATCTCCTTAGGAACTTTATCAATATGTGCCCATATCTATACAATTTTATAAGCAAACAAAGCAGATCCTGATCAGACAGGAGCCGTCTGATTTGGGTCTGGTCTGTTTGCATGGACGTTTACAAGGTGACTATATGAGGTAGATATTTATATAGATATGTTAAAGGCAATTTTACTGTTTATGTGCCACTGTATATATCTGAATAAAGCTGTATACCCAACCTCTTCAATTATCGGGTTAGATGCAATGTACGACTACTGGTAACTGAATATCTCGAATTTCAAGGAACCATACAAATTACTTTGAGAGAACAGATATTCGATTCATCCGATTTCTAATCTGAACAATTTCTTAAGCTCACAGGTTAATGCAGGTCAAACGTTATGATGGAAGTTCCTGTAGGAGCTTTCACCATTACTTTATATCTGCATTAAGCTGTCACATGTGTTTCTAGATATGTGCAGTGATATATTTAAGAACAATTCTGTATTGTTAATTTTGGAAGAACTGAATTTTTACTTCCAGTTGTCACGAAGGTCGGGTTATCTGAGTTCGATATATTGAAATTCAACTGTAGTTTGTATCCAGATGAGACACTGAGTAAATCGAGCACAGCGTGACGTATTACCACTGTATCAAATGAACTTTCAAGCAGGAAATTATGATTGTATGGATAATTGTTAGCTGAATGCTTGAACAGCATACAAACACAGCATATTTTGGCTACAAGCCGTACATTTAGATCCATATAGTTCCATCAGCACACAGAGTAAATCCTGATTAGACGACCCCTACAGGAGACGTCTAATCTAGATCAACTCTGTTAGCAAAATATGTAGACAGCCTCTGTGTAAGGTGTCAGGTAAAATATTAAAGTAAGTTTGCATGTATTATATTGCATGGTCGATAGCTAAGTTTAAGCTATGACTTTCGAGTACGTTTGACACAAACGGACAGATTGGATCCTGATGATACTTGGGCTAGGTTTTGTCATGTTCTTATATATGTTTAACACTCACTCTGTTACTTCTAAACCGAACCATGCGGATCAAAGTAATATCTATAATTTCGACAGACGAGAATTTAAAGGGACAGCAATTTTACAGCCATATAATGATTAACCTTTAGCCTAATGAGCAAATTATTTTTACAGAATGTTTCACCTATTACATTTTCAAAATTCAGGCTATAGTCAATGTGTCTACTAAAATGCAATCAAGCTGTCATGTCTTATGTTTGTAGTTTGCTGTTTACGATTATTTAAATTAGCATTGTTTCGATTGATTAAATTAGCTTTATTGCTAACATGTAGCATACCACCTGTTGCCAGGTGTATATGACATAGACGTAAATTAAAATAATGGCAGTCGTTCGGTTTTCGTTATACATGCACTTTACCACTGTATTTGCCATCGCGGTTGTTGTAGGTTAGTCGGAGAGGGGATACGTTTATTTTACACTGTTTGTCTTTTAGGGTTGGGATGGAATAAGTGTGAGGTTGGGCGCCCAAAAACCGGTTTAACCCCCAGTGACTCTTGTCACTGACCGTTCCAAGGCGGTACTTCCATCTTTCCCCTATTGTATGTTTGTCGTTGTGTGTCTCTTTGTGTTTTTTATATACATGTACATTTACTGTTTGTCGTCGTGGTGCAGTTTGGGCGGCTGTGTGTTTTGTATGCGGTGTTTCCTGCATGACCTTTACATGTACTTTTATGAACTTTTGTGAAAAGTGTCAACATGTTAATGCAAAACTATTGGAACAACACCAGGAGGTTACGGATTTGGTCCCCGACCAAGCCATATTAAAGACTTTAGAAATTGTATAAGTGATTTCATAGCGTAAATATTTTACATAATAGAAACGCGTGTTCACGCCTTTGCAAAAAAAGTAGGCCCTGATCAGATGACGCACGATCGGGCTGGCCAGGGTCTACCCTGTCTGCTTTTGGAATTATATAGATATGATTCTGAAGTTTCTGCCATTATCCCAATTCACTTTTTCATAATACCATTATACAGATAAAAAACCCAACCTTTTTTATTATACAGTTGTATGAATATTCAACAGAGATACGGGATTAGCCCATTCCACCATATTGACGCCTTTTGGCGTCTTTGTAAAATTTCACCTTTTAATACCATTGTGATAAACAGAGCCTTTGTGCCATAGGACCAACTACTCTATTTATCACAAGTTCTTTAAAACTAATGAATTCTGAACGTTTTCGCTAGTAAGGTTTCATTTCGGTACATTTATTCAAAGGGGTTGTGTCTAAAATAGGGTATGAGGGCATGAGGAAATGGGTTGATAACATAAGCAGAAAAACACTAACCTTTTCAACGCTATAAAAGTTTTACAACAGAGCTCTGTTCATAGCTAATAGAAACCAAATTTTGATTAATATACTAGAAATATGCAAAATAAGTGAAACTAGGACCAAACATGCTTTCCAAATCATTGAGTTTAACTGCAACCAAACTCCCAATTATTAGCATGCATGTTTCCCAAAATTGCTACCAAAGCGGGGCTGCAAACACTGCCGACCCAGATCAGAGAACTCCTCTGTGATTTGGATTGTTACTTTCTCTAAATAGCAATGTTGGATCTGTCCAAGTACGTACACGTAACTCTTACGAGCCGATCCAGTCATAATTAAGGGATGTTCTGCCATATTCCCTTTGCTTCAGGAGGCCCTATGTTTCAGTATTTATTCTTGTTGCGTTTTTATTTCTGGTGCGAAACATATCGATACCGTGCTGTACAACGGTTGATATTGCATTACAGAGGCATTTTCGAGGAAAATAGATATTGAAATGTTCATAAGAATAATTGAACACAATCAACACCATATTCTACGATTCTAATAGAAATACGCGTTCAGTGTAGAGACTACTACTTTAAGCCCTTGTCTCATGAATAGTCATATAAGAAATAATGATTGTTTGTCCATGGTAGAAGCTGTAGAATCCAGTTTACATCACCCATAAATAAAAAGAGCAGACCTAAATGAGCCGTCAGGTCTGGGTCTATTCTATTTGTAAAAGCAACAGAAAACGTTTTCATCAAGTAAATGATTGACCGTCTATTGAAACACATATGTTACATAAAGTTGTCTATCGTTCAATAGCTAATTAAAAGCTACGATTTGGGTGACGTTTTGACACTTACCAACAGGTTGGATCCAGATCAGGCGTCGACAATCATGTCTCATCATTATCTTAGCTGTTTGACACTCGATCTGTCGTTTGTAAACAAAAAAGTGAATAGAAACGATTATTAAAAATGCGAAAGACGAGAATTTAGGTAGCCCGAATTCATAGAGCCCAATTATGTTTAATTAACTTAAAGAATACGTTGTTATGGCAACAGTCCATATCTTTGTATCAGCTTTTAACTATAACGCATACATATGTGCCTGGGCCCCGCCCCTTTGTGCTATATATAGTCCGCTAGTATTTCTCGTCCTGTGACTGTGTTACTTAAGGCACTTAGTATAAAACTTACACGGTATCAGTTTTTTTGCAGTGAAACCTCGTTTAGTCGAACTGTCAGTAAAAACGAATTGAGAACTCTTTAGGTAGATGGTTGCTTAATGAACGGTGAAATACATACAGAAAGCTCCCAAAAGAACTTTCTGTGTGACTTTCACCTTACATTAAGCTGCCACCAGTCGTCTTAGTCCATTCCGTCGTAGAAACGACTTTTGGAACCTATGTAACAGAGTGGATCAAGATAAGACTGTAGGAGCCGTTTGATCAGGGCTTGCTCTTTTTGTTTGTAGAATAATATACATGTAGATATTTCTCTGACGTTTCTGCCATAGCCAATGGTTCAATGTTAATGTCTGATAATGAAAATTCAGTTTATGAATATGGATATATTCATACATTCTTGAATTAATATTCATGGAGTTGGAAGAGTGGATCCTTTCCCTCATGTAAACGCATTACTACGCATTTGCAAACAGAGTAGACCCAAATCAGACGGCTTATGTAGGAGCCGCCTGAGCAGGGTCTACTCTGTTTGCTTTTGAAATAATACTGATCTGATTCTACAGCAAATATTTTCCTTGATAACGTTATGTTATTAGCAATGAGCTTATACGTATTCATATTGTCATTATTTTACTACATGAATATTGAACAGGGAAAGTGTTAAGACCAATTATACTACTTATTGGAGTATTCATATTAACGAAACTTCATTGCACGATTTAAATTTGTGAGTCAATAGTCACGGACTGCAATACACAAGTGATTAGGGAGTTTTGTCTCATTTTTAACAGAATCCATACAATTTTATTCATATTTTCTAACAAGGAACGCTGACAAATCTACAAAATGCTTGACGTTGGAATAAAGTGTATGAAAGTTATCTTCCTTTTATTTAATTCGATATTTTTAGTAAGTACACCGGTGACTGGATCTAAAGGGACCATTTCGATGAAAATTATTCTATTATGTAATAGATAAATTTCGATGAAGTATTTTCCACTATATCATAGTTGAAGTACACAGAAACTGCAGACGCAGATCTATATATTAAGTTTGTTAAGTAATCAGAGCATACCAAGATTAGACGGCTCCTACAGGAGGCGTCTCGATCTGAGTCTACTCTGTTTGCAAAGGCATAGAAAGGCCTATCTATTACTTAAAGGGTTTGGTTACATAAAGACAAATTATTTGTAAGTTGAAATTGTTTTTAAAAATGAAATTCAAAGTAATTTTGAAAGCAGAGTTTGTCAAAAAAAACATCTTTTTCCACGACTTTACCCGTCTACAGTTTCTGACGTGGTAAAGCATCCATTTATAAATAATGATGTAAATAATTGGGTTAATTAATACGCAAATAGTAATTTCTTCGGACATAATTATTCATAAGGTAAAGGATTAAATACTAGAGAAAAAGTCATGCCGAAAGTACCTTATTGAGTATCCGGCATTAACCCATTTCCTCATATTGACGCATTTTGATGCCTCTGTAAAAGTCACTTTCTGAAAACTATTGTGATAAATAGAGCATTTGCTCCATTGGAAGAAATGCTCTCTTTTTCAAAATGGTTTCAAGACTACACATTTGTAAAATGTTACTTTGTTCTAGTAAAAACTCCTTTTCGGTAGATTTATTCAAAGAAGTAGAGCTAAAAATAGCCTATGAGGTAATGGGTTAAGCAACAACCCACCAAAAACGATCTTATTTCTTATTTACTCAAGTTGTGACAGGTTTTCACTGTAGCTCAGTATGCCAAATATACAATATTTAGCGCTATTGATCAGAAAATTATCTTTAACAACCATCTAAGAGTATTCATCCGCCAGTAATGTAGTTCCCAAAAGTAAGACTATTGATCTGATATACTTTTATATGCCTACCTTTTTTGAGCCTAATTTATGGGCCGTCCGATGTAGGTCTCTCTTTGCAAAGGCATAGATAGGCGTATTTATATCCAGTAAGGGGTTAATGTATTCTGGAACTGGGAGATCTTACGAAAGCAAAAGTAGCAATACGAAAAGGGAAAATTGCAGACTCGGTTTTATTGAGTAGGAATTAGAGGTGCAACACTGCTCATGCACCTAGCTCCGGCTTAAAAGGTATTCAATTTCCAAAACTAATAACATTAAGCTTAATCATCCCGAAAGACCAGAATATATAACAACACTGAGAATGAAGTACGTTTTACGGCCAACCATAGCTACTACATATAGCACATCCAGATCAGACAGCTCCTGTAGAAGCCGTTTGATCAGACTCGGTCCTGTTTTACTGTGAAAGGACTACTTTTCATTAAGCTGTAAAGAAGAAATTTATCAAAATTCTCTAGTGTCTCAATGGATATTCCTTAACCTCATAAAACCTATAGAAGTTAGCTTAATACTTAGGAATAAAACTTAGTGTAGATAATATGTGTAATTAAATATTCTGAGAGCCATTGAATGATTTTTACTTAGGAGATTTGCAGATTTAGGCAAAATATTTCACTTCAAATTTTCCTAATGTTACAATAGTTTAATGAGCGTTATAAAAATGAGCCCTGGTTCTACAGTTTCTGTCTTGGTCCAAAATCCCTTGTTCACATGGTAGACGCTTTGGAACTAATCACACATTTATAGAGTTATTATAGTGCCTGAAACCTAGGAGCATGTCTGTGAATTTGTGCATAGTTTTAAAGTGAAATGCTCTACAATCATCATAAAACTTGGTACAGTAGAATCCTTTAAACCGGAAGTTACATTTAGTATAATAATATATTATTGTAACAAAATCAGTTACAGAATGTCCCTAATGGAAAAGTAGTAAAGTCAAGCAGACAAAGCCACATACAAGATGCAACCACCACCAAGCCAAACTGACAACTCGACTTGATGAGCAATATCTAAAAACAACGAACCACGTGCCATCACTGGGTTACCATGGCAACACACACTTTTAAAACACCTGCCATTAAGTTCGGAGTACCAATATACCCCTACAATGACACTTCTGACCATTTTTTCGAAAGCATTAGTCATATGAAAAATGTGACCAATCAGAGGACACCAAACCAATACCATGGAAACAAATTCTTTAAAAAAACTTGATTGAGTTTGGGGCAATCAAATATCACTGAATGCCAATTTTCATCAAAATCGAGCAATATATAAATTCATTGAAAAGATATAACTTTCTACCAACCATAGTCGCCATTCAGTTACCATGGTGACAAATCATCTACCAATCAATTTAGAGTATTAAATTATCCCATGATACCTATTTTCAGCAACATTGAAAGA
Source organism: Azorinus chamasolen (assembly GCA_963576725.1). NCBI lineage: Eukaryota > Metazoa > Mollusca > Bivalvia > Cardiida > Solecurtidae > Azorinus > Azorinus chamasolen. Next base: position 59,212,429 of record OY755253.1, on the reverse strand, counting down.
TATGTAACTTCGGCTAACAATATCTACATTTCGACCAATCAAAGCCCGCAATCTGGTTGCTATGGCGATTAAAAGAATAAAAGTGGCGTGCACATCTGCATATAACCAGCTTTGTTCATGTGAAGTTTCATTAATATCGGACCATTACTCACCGAGAAATGTGTCGGACAAGTTCACGCCGGAAGAAGAAGAATCGCAAGATGAATCGCAAGAAATAATTATAATAAGAAACGGAGCATATAATATACAATATATTTCCCAGTTAATTTTGGGAACAAGAATATGTTTCTTGGAGACAGGTGACAGCTTAATGCAGGGTGAAAGTCGTGCAGAATGGAGCTTTTAGCATGGCCTTCAAATATCCCATGCATTAAGCAGCCATCTGACTAAAAGTATCTAAATTCTTCTATACTAGAAATACTATAAATTCTTATGTTCAATTATTATTATGAAGATTGTCAATTTGACAATTTAAACTTCAATGAAAATGTGGCCGTGATACAAAATAAACCGTTTTATCGAGGCTACTTTACTTTATTTATTCTACAATATATCATCGGCCTATGTCGAACAGTTAACGCCACCCGAATAAATTCTAACAGATTGCTGGATGACACCGGGTCGTCGATATAAAACACAAGAAAGTTGTTTGTTTTCTTCGGCGATTTGATCGGTTTTCTTTTGATATACTACTATTCAGCATGTAAATAAGTGATTTATTCAAGTTTAGACATTTCTAAAATACGTTGCAAGTAGAGACTATTACTTTAATTTACAGTTAGCTGGTATTGCCTTGATTGGATCGGGAGCGTTTGTCTATTCTGAGTTGCTACCTTACGGTAGCCTGGTTGAGCCCACGTTCAAGGCGGTGCCGCTGCTACTGATAGGTATTTGGGCCATCAACGCCTCTAAAGCCTGTCTCGGGTTCTATGGCACCTGCGCCGAAAATCGCAAGGTCGTTATCGTCGTAAGTTACTGTTAAAAAGCTACGGTAAAACACACATCGTTTTAACCCATTCCGCCATAGAATTGTTTTAGGCGCATAATCTCATAGGCTATTTTTAGACATAACCTCTGATTACATCTACCGGAAAGGATAATTTAGTAAAGAAGAGGACAATTTTAGTATTGTGTAGTTTTGAAACCATTGTGATAAATACAGTGAAGCTCACTTATAACGAACTTGGATATAACGAAATACTGCTTATAACAAAACAGAATGTATTCCCCCTCTCTGATTACATATAGTAAAATGGACCTGATATAACGAAATTTGGATATAACGAAAGAAATCAGAGGGTCCCGAGGATTTCGTTATAAGTGAGCTTCACTGTAGAACATTTGCTCCTATGTAGCAAATGCCCTATTTATCAAAATAGTTTCAAAAATGGACTTTTACAGAGTTGTCTAAAAAGGCGTCAAAGAGGGAATGGGTTAACTCTTTCCCTGTTGTATATTTATGTAAGAAATGACCTCATGAATATTGATTATATTATTCTTATAATGGCATATGAACACAGGACATTGTGGCTCAGACTGAAGCTGTAGAATCCGATCTATATTACACCATAAGCAAACAGAGCAGACCCTGATCAGACGGGCTAACCCTATTGGAACCTTCTGATCTGGGTCTACTCTGTTTGCAGATGCGTAAAAATGCACTTACATAAGGGGAAGGGTTAAGAAATAATAACACCCGAAATATTCCGATTCTTTAGATTCATCAGTATGAGGTATATGGGTTAACCTTTTACTCTATGAATATTCATACAAAATAATGATTACATCATGAATGAGTTCGTATCATGTTACTATTAAAAGAAGAAGTTTAGCATTACAGAAACTTTTGAACTATGTCAATATCATGCCATAAGCAAACAGAACAGATGAATGTAACTATGTTTTCTTTAGTGTTTCATTTATCATCCATAACTATGCAGTTGTTTAATATTTTATTGGTAACTATCTCGTTGTTTCGTGTTCATTCATCACTGGTAACTATGTTGTTGTTATGTGCTTCGTTTATCACTGGTAATTATGTCGTTGTTTCTTGATTCATTTATCATTGGTAAATATGCTATTATTTCGTGTTTCATCTATTGCTTTCATTTGTTGCTTTGTATTTTGTTTATCATCGGTAACTATGCCACTGTTTTGCATTTTATCCGCAACTATGTTGTTATTTCCTGATTCAGTGATCATCAGTAAATATGCCATTGTTCTGTGTTTCATTTATCACCGATTACTTTGTCGTTATTTGTTTGTTGTTTTGTTTGTTCTTTTATCATCAATAACTATGTTTTTGTCTTCTGTTCATTACCACTGGTAACTATTTACGTAGTTTACAGGTTATTATGTCATTGGTTCTTGTTTTTAAACTGTGTCGTTCTTTCGTGAAATTTTATCACCGGTAAATATTCCGTTGTTTTGGGTTTAGTTTATCAATGATAACTGTCGTTGTTTCTTGTTCATTTGATCACCGATAACTGTGTCGTTGTTTCTTGTTTATTTTATCACAGGTAACATATTAGCCGTTAGGTCTGACATGTCGTTTTTATTTATAGATGACCCGTATATTTGGATAATACCACTATTGTATTAGGTGAGCTCAGCATTACACAGAATATTTCAACGTATTCTATTTAATCACTACAATGTATAGGCAATCTGACTTCGAGTCTAACCAGCTGCACGAGCTTCGAGAGAAAAAATGATCGTCAATTTAAGCAAAACTCTTTTGTATAGAATGGAATAGTTTGGTAAAAACAAAATCTATTAATGAAAACCACAGGTCACTCCTACTTGCTAATAGTTACTTGTGATAAAATAAACAAGAAAAAACGACACAACAAGACGAAACGACGTTTCGTGGTTTAATTATCACGTTTGTTTTCATTTCTTTTTCCTCTGTAACTATGTCCTTATTTCGTATATTGTGTTTCCATGATTACACTGTCTTTGTTTTGTATTTTTTATTATTTTATTATTATACCACATTTATATAGCGCTCTTTTCATACAGGATATGTGCGTTCAAAAGCGCTTCACAAAGATACATTTCTGTACAATAATGCGTAAATTACAGAACATTTAAAATAAAATATATTTAATACTTATATATAGATAAGAATAATAATAAAATAGAATTTATTTAGGACATTGGTAAATAAGCTACATCTTTTCCGTAAGTTTATCTGTCTGTGTCGTATTATGCTCTATTATATTGTGTCAACGCACTCAGATCATAAAAAACAAAAACTTGAATGCAACATTCTATGCGCAGTGCCAGTACGTCACATAATTTTGACCCAGACTCTACAGACTTGGGTACATTTGTTTTGGCATACAACACCGCACATAAAATATTGCCTGGAAATTGGGTAACAGAACAGATCAATTTGAAGTTCATGCATATAAACTAAGCAATACAAATAAACAACTGTTATATACACGCACTATGCAACCCCTCCAGTCAAACACTATTCGACCCGCTATGGCAATGAGGGAGTACACAGCGGATCATATTTTAATAGAGTTGTAATAGGGTATATCCAAAATTTAATTACATAATAAAATGTCTTATTATGGGAACCCAAAAAGCCTAGCCAAAGTAGAGCTAAAGAAGGTATCCCGTATACTGTTCCTACAACATATCCCACCGGCTGCAATGGCAAAGGAATCACATCGGACACATCGAGACTGACTGAGACACGCGATGCTGCATTAGACCGTACAGGCTTAATCCGCCCGCTGCCCATATATTACACGACCCAGTTCACTGGTAAGCACAAATAAGGAAACTGGGTTAGCTTAACAGGAATCCCTGGCACTGGTTAAGGGCAGGGTAGCAAGTCATGCCAGCAAGACTCCCAATGTACCAGCGCGGAATTATACCGTAGATGGTAGCCCTGTTCCACTACGGTGCTCCCTCCGGCATTGGAACTGGAGTTACCAGAGGTACCAAGCATATAGGGATGCCCCGTTTGACAACAGCACTCGCTCGGCCACCACCACATCTGGTCAGCAGAATCCCGCTGACACAACACCCGCACGTTCAACAGCAAGGGGATTCCCTAGAAATCCATAAAAATATGGATGAGGTTTTTGTAATTCATTTATCTTTTTTTCTACATTTGTGGAGCATTATTTTTGAAAAAAGGGGTTTAAAAGTCCACAGTCATAAGGAAGTGGCAGGATCAACACTCTGTGGCCAATGCAGCAGTTATGACAACCGTCGATTAGCAGCTACGTTTCCTAAACTGTCCTAATAATATATGTTGGAGAAATGCGTTTTCAGAGATTTTTTGAAACATGCCAGTGAGCTTGCATCTCTAATGCCCGATGGAAGAGCATTCCAGAGTTTGGGAGCTGCATGCATGAAACTTCTCTCACCGTATGTTACCTTACGACTTTTTGGTACAACCAACGACAAAGAACTACTTGCTGATCTTAATTCTCTGCGGGGCCTGTACACGTCAAGCATGTCGACAATGTACTTGGCGGATTCATTGTGCATGGCTTTATACGTAAGTGTCAGAATTTTGAATTCAATCCGATGCTGAACCGGAAGCCAGTGAAGTTCCTTCAAAACTGGCGTGATATGATTATATCGAGAAATCCTTGTTATGATGCGGGCTGCTGTGTTTTGCAGTCTTTGAAGCTTCCGCAGTTTTTTGTTTGGAATTCCATGCAACAATGAGTTGCAGTAGTCTATTTTTGATGTAACCAGAGAGTTCACCAAAGTCTTGGTAGCAGCAGGCGAGAGGTACTTTCTTATATGACATATTCGTCGGAGCTGTGCATAACTAGACCTACACACGGAATTGATGTGTGATGTCATATCCATTTGTGAATCGAGCCATGCGCCGAAATTCTTTATACACAGAGATGGCTTGATTTCAGAGGGTCCTACTTGCACATGAATCTCTTCAGGTACTTCTGTGCTTTTAGTATGAAACAGTATGACCTCAGTTTTGTCAGTATTGAGCTTCAGCAGTTGTTATGGTCTTAGACTGACAATCACTTAGCCCTTTACCGCTGTGGGTTCGAATCCCGGTCTGGGCATTTGGATTTTTCATGTGAGGAAGCCTTCCAGCTGGCTTGCGGTAGGCCGGTGGTTCTACCTGGATGTTCTTCTGTGCAAAAAACAATGCAATTTGTTCCGTGCACGGAAGGACGTATGGGGTCTTCCTCCATCTGTCATCAGCTGGACGTCGTGATATGACTGGTCAATACTGCTAAAACGACGTAAAACCCGATAATAGCCGACCTAATCGAGTATACCTCAGGATCACGCCAGGTCTGATTCGGTCTTTAGTTTTTCATAAAGCTTTTTTTTTTCGAATCGAAATTAGTCAAAAAAGGTAGTGACCGACCAAATGACATGATATATAAATTTACTGTGGGATACAGTAGAAACACTCTAAAAGGGACACGCACAAATTGGTGTTAATTTCAGTCAGCTTTCATCCCGTATTAAGCTGTCACCTGCCTTAAAAATACAAATTCTCCTTTTATAAAATTTAGAGGGGTTTTACTTTACAATAATCAAAGAGTTTGTCTTCTATACTTATATATCATCTAGATGACTTCAATATACAAGAAGGGAATTTACAGAACATCAGCTATGACTATTATTCGATATTGCATTATTCTACAACAATGTTTTCCAAAAACAGAGCAAGGTTGCTGAAAACCATTGACGTACTAAACACTTCTATAGCCGAACCAGAGGTGGGCCAGCGAAAATACCTGAGCGACAAGGACAAGCTACGTATAAAGTATTTGTACGAATGTCGTAAGTGTTCTTTACAGCTGACATGCAGTCAATGTTAACCCGTTACTCCACACATACGCCTTTCTATGCCTTTGCAATCAGAGCAGACCCAGACCAGACGGCTCATATAGGAGCCGTCTGATCAGGGTCTGCCTTGTTTGCTTGCTAATGGAATAATTCTACAAGTTCTGCATTGGCAAAAAATGAATGTGTTAGTATGCCATTTTGAAAAATTTATCTGATGTCAGCATTTAATTCAAGACTATTCCTGGAGTAAAGCGTAAGCATACAGTAAAAGTCCTCTAAACCTGACATTCAAATTAATACGAATGCCTATCTGTAAGACATGTGCCAGCTTAATGCAGAGTCAAACGTCGTACAAAAAGCTCCTGCTAGAGTTTACTGCATGCCTTTCATCCCGCATTAACTATCGGCTGTGTAAGACCTAACCTCTTTGAATAAATCTACTGAAAATAAGCACGTACTAGAGGAAAGGAAACTGTTAGAATTGTGTAGTTTTGAAACCATTGTGATAGACAGAGCATCTGCTCCTATAAGAGCAATAGAACATATTGTAATTATATAGTAAACTCCATCTAAACCGCATGCTCAATGGAGTATACATATCAGTCTTGGAGACAGATGACAGCTTAAAACACCATGCATTAAGCACCCACCTGCCTAAAAGTATCTAAATTCTTATCTACTAATATTCATGTTTAGAGGGGTTTGACTGTACTAGGAGTACACTAAGCTCATGCTTTGCTTATTAATTGCACTTTTATTCAACGGCTATAGTTACAAAATAGAACAAATCTAAATATCTCAAGTTGTTTCTACATTTCCTTTCAGAAAATGTTATCACTTGACCACTTTTTCACCCGGACCCACGCCGTTCGCAGAATCACTGTATAATGACTGCTTCGTGCTAACTATTAAATGTCAACCATTGATATTTCAAGTATCCTGAAAACAATTATTGTAAAAAGAAGCCATATTGTTGCCAAAATATGATTGTATAATTTAACTTTTTGAAATGATATATTTGAAATTGATATTCGTATAATACATGTATAGCTAATATAGTTTCTGGCTATCGCAATAAAAATTATGTCCTTTATATTCTAGCTGTAACAAAGTGTCTTTTTTCTAGCTATAACAAATCGTCTTTCTTTCTAGCTATAACTAAGTGCACTTACCCAAAGACGTTCAACGACGAATCTGTACAAGTGGTGAATACGACTGTTGGCTCACGTATTGTATACAGCTGTACTGGTGCAGATCTCGTGCTGGTTGGCGCAACAGAACGCACGTGTTTGTTTGATGGAACCTGGTCAGGATCGCCTCCATTATGCTTTAGCCAAACATCAGGTCGAGCGTATGCAGTTGAATATCTATTAACTCTTTACTCCATGAATATTAATGAAAGAAATATTGACAACATGAATATTAATTACTTGTGTTTTTTTTTTATAACGACACATAAGTTTACACAGGATATTTTTAAACATAGGACTATTTGCAAGTGACAAAAGCTGTAGACTCCTATTTATATCATTTCATAAGCAAACAACATACCCTCATCAGACGGCTCCTATCCTATCGCAGCCGTATGATCTGGGTCTATCGTGTTTGCAAAGGCGTACAAAGGCGTATTTATGGAGTAAATAGTTAACCCTTTACATACTAGAGACATCTGTTAACACCATAGTAGACACAGATCATACAGCATCTCTAGGAGCCGTCTGGTCAGGTTCTTCTCTATTTACTTATTGAACGATATAGATCTGATTCTGCCCTTCAAGAGAATGGCCATACATTCAGTTGTTTCGCAAATACTAGCATGGTCTTACCGTCTATCGAACCTCTTAACCTTTGACCAGGAACAAAAAACGTTTACTGTGAATATTGAAGAAAAAAATAAATCAGCAGTTCAAAATAATATTTTATACATACCCTGAAACAATTAAATATTTTTATCCTCATCTATTAATCCCCAAACAATCCAGTGTTCCCCACCACCCGCATAACAAAAACAAAAATGGCTCCCAGAAAAACCTCACCTGCTTATCGAACCTTTATTTTAGAAACTGTTTACTGTAACATAATACTCATAGTCACGTTATTTCATCATGGGCACGCGACGTTTGCATAAGCTGAAGGGGTCAGAGCTGTCAAACAATTTTAATGTGGTACACTTTTCAATTCACGTTGATATTCTATAACGTAGTAAGAGTTTTCTCATGTTTAGCATAGTTGAACGGAAAATAAACTGTATTGACCTGTTTATGACGTATATTTCGTTTTTAAAGCTACGAGGCGTTGTTTACAGACAAAGCAACGGTACTCATGGTTTTATGACGTAGTGTGCACTTGTACATGCGTAAAAACACAAAAAATGAAAGGTTCGATAAACAGGTGAGGAACGATAGAAGGTGAGTGTACGATACAAACACTTTCGACAAAACATGGTCATAAAGTGATAAATTCTTGCCTAATTATTCGAGAGATCAAGGGTGAAGCAGCTTAGAAAACTCTTATTATTCGAGAGATCAAGGGTGAAGCAGCTTAGAAAACTCTTATTATTCGGGAGATCAAGGGTGAAGCAGCTTAGAAAACTCTTATTATTCGAGAGATCAAGGGTGAAGCAGCTTAGAAAACTCTTATTATTCGAGAGATCAAGGGTGAAGCAGCTTAGAAAACTCTTATGCTTGTAAACGCGAGTTTTTGTTTACCGCTTAATATCCATGTGTGTTGTGCACAGTAGTGATTATAGCAAACGTTAAATGTCACACCAACGCTAAATGTCGCACTTGACATTAAATGACGCAAGTCTGACGCTAAATGTCGGCAACAACGCTAAATAACGCAAAACCTCTTGATGTTATATGTCGAACCTGTAACGCCAAATGTCGCAACAAATGGTACTACCGCTATATGTCGCACTCCTTTATAAGCATCATTTCGTAGTATTACTTCCTAGTTAAGCTCCCGACGTATCCTAGAACAGTGATCCAGGGCTTACTGGGATTAACCGGGTACGACCGTACCGGCCCAGTCTCATTGTGCCGCTTTGAGATGCCGATCTATCCTGGTTCAGATGGTTCTAGATGTGGATAATATTTGTTGATTAATAAACCTTTAATTCGGATCAAAATCAGACGGAAATTGAAACAAGAGTCGAAATCAAAAGAGGGAATGAACGTTCTCTGTCCATACAGCTCCTGAGCTGTGAACCTTTGACAATCACTGTGAAGCCTCTCAAATACACATGTGTTTAGATGTAGATCATATTTATTGATAAATAAACCAAGTCTTTGGATAAAAATAAGACAAGTTAAAACAAGTTGCAGTTGGAATCGAAAGACTGAATGAACGCTCTCTGTCTATACAGCTCATATACTGAATGAACGCTCTCTGCCTATACAGCTGCTACACTGAATGAACGTTCTCTGCCTATACAGCTCCTATACTGAATGAACGCTCTCTGTCTATACAGCTCCTATACTGAATGAACGCTCTCTGTCTATGCAGCTCCTATACTGAATGAACGCTCTCTGTATACAGCTCCTATACTGAATGAACGCTCTCTGTCTATACAGCTCCTATACTGAATGAACGTTCTCTGTCTATACAGCTCCTATACTGAATGAAACGCTCTCTGTCTATACAGCTCCTATTCTGAATGAACGCTCTCTGTCTATACAGCTCCTATACCGAATGAACGCTCTCTGTCTATACAGCCCCTAGACTGAATGAACGCTCTATGTCTATACAGCTCCTATACTGAATTAACGCTCTCTGTCTATACAGCTCCTATACTGAATGAACGCTCTCTGACTATAGAGTTCCTATACTGAATGAACGCTCTCTGCCTATACAGCTCCTATACTGAATGAACGCTCTCTGCCTATACAGCTCCTATACTGAATGATCGCTCTCTGTCTATACAGTTCCTATACTGAATGAACGCTCTCTGTCTATACAGCTCCTATTTTTTTTCATACGGATGGATTCTAATAATTGAATATAAGCTCGTTAGAGCAACTCCAATCGTTAAACACGGTACTTCTCGGCTTAATAATTACAAATCAACCCGGTGTCAGTATAATTTGACAGGGATTGTACTCATGTCATGTGTATGTGACAAAAATATACCAACTACTGATCATTTGTATGATTTGTGCTACGTTTGTATGCCGTATTAGATACAGGAGGAAGGGGACTAATGGCAGGTCGCTCTCTCTCGTATTTGATACAGGTATTTAGGAGCAAATATGTCTCTCTCCCACATATCTCTCCATCTTTTTTTCTTCCTCCCTCTTCTCTCCCTACACACCCTCTCTCTCCTATATATCTCACCCTCTCTCTCCTCAAACCTCTCTCCTAACCCACTCTCTCCCATCTCTCTCACTCTCTACCACCTCTCTCTCTCACCCGTTTTCCCTCTCTGCCGCTCTCTCCCAACCCTTCTCTCTCTCTACATGTCTCATTCTCTCCTTTTTTCTTACTTTACCTCCATGCCTCTATCCTATGTCTCACACTCTCCCTTTCCCTCTATCTCTCTCACTCTCCTTCTCCAATCTCTCTATCACAACCCTCAATCACTCTGTCCCACCTCTCTCACCATGTACCACATATCTCTTCAACACTCCCATCTTTTCCTTCCTGCCGCTCTCCCCCCCCCCCCTCTCTCAAATCGTTCACCTCTCTCTTACTCCCTTTCCCTCCCTGCCACCATCTTCCTCCCCAACCACTCTCTCCCTCCCTCTTCAATCCCTCTCTCCCCTTACCTCTCTCAAAGAAGAAAAAAACAAGAATATAGAAAAGGAGGCAAGGACAAAGTGGTTTATAGAAGAAAGAAAAACGGTCAGGCAAAAGGGCATTCAGCTCAGAATCCGACGGCCATACATCGGACTTCTGAAAATAGTACAGGAAGGGTACGGGGGTATCAGAATCCGACGACCTTTTGTCGGACTACTGTTGCAAAAGGACACCAGTTTGAACAAAGGCATTTGTATTGACAACACAAAACAGGTAATTTACATACGAAAATAATTTTATTTCGGCAGTACAAGATGTAAAAACTGCAGATTTAAGATGTCAAAGCCATAAAAAGTTGAATTTTGAAGCAATAATCAAACAAAGTCCTTTTCATGGTTTGAATATTCATCAAAAATTACAAGTCTATGGAAACATGTACATGTAATTCGTTGTGTATCGAACTGTCTAAACGTATTGAATTTGATAAAAACTGAATCAAAACCAACTCGCTTGATATACTTCTGCATTCGACCCTTTACTTAATCCGAATTAGCGCACGAACGACGAGTTTACCCTAGGGCTCTGTTTACGGTCCCGGGATATGCCTTTTCACGCCTGTATAAGCAAAGCAACCCCAAATCAGTCGGCTCCTCAAATGGTCTGCTCTGTTTGCTGATGGAATAATATAAATATAACTCTAGGGTGTCTGCGATGACTAAAGGAACATGTTCATATACCATCACAAAAGTTCGGCTAACATATATCCGTGATGCCATATTCCTTATATCATGAGATAAAGGGTTAAACCCTGATAATACTTGTAGGCTTCACGGCCAATCTCATGCTGTATGTGTAAATAAGCAGAGTTTCACCATCTCTATTGTTTACTTGAATCATGTTCTGTATTGAATCTCATTTCTCCGTAATCACATTCTTCGCCACATAAAGGCATTAACGCTTTGAATGCTGAAAAGGGGATTGGTTCATCAGTATCTAGCAATAGAGTACAATGTACGTTCAATATGAAAGGGTATACATGTTTTGAACGGCAAAGAGTGCAGACCCTGAGCACAGGGCTTCTCTGGAATCTAGATATGCACTGATCTTCTGAAAATTAATTATTTCTATTTTTGCAGTAATAAACAATACTGTCATACTATTAATTTACTTTAACACCAAAAATAGTCCTGTCAGAAGGAAATCAAGACACCATGACTATTAATTAGATTAAGTGTTATGATAGCACATGGACACAGGGATTGCCGTCTGTTTAACTATTTACTCCATGAATATTAATTTCTCACATACCTTCCCTTATCTCCGAGTTAGAACAACGGGTTAAGATTTCCTTATCTGTAACACGTGTAAGATCACTTTAGAACATATATGACGTCATACGTCATATATATGACGTCAAACCATGAAACCGATATTTACACGTCATTTTAAACGGCGAAAATGCACTTTTTTGATATGTAAGAAAAAGAATCTGATGCTCGTTGTCTTTTAAGATCACATGTTCCTAAACTCACCAAGAAAATGTTATTAAGCTCGCCAAGGCTCGCTTAATGACATTTTCTAAGGCTCGTTTAGGAACATGTGATCTTAAAAGACAACTTGCAACAGATCCTGTATATAAGAAACAATGACCTTATGAATATTAGATTGATTGTTATAATAGTACATTGACACAGGTACTTTTGGTCATGTCAAAACAATATAATATATCATAAACAAACAGTGCAGACCCTGATCAGATGGTTCCTACAGGAGATGTAATGGGTTATGATAAACGTTACGGGTGTACGCCGGAATACACCGGCATCTCAAACAGGCACAATAAGACTGCGCCTTCGCGGCCGTACCCGGTTTAATCCCCGGATGCCACCTGCCTAAAAGTCCTGAATAGTTCTTTATTAAAATCCGGACTAGAAAGATTCTACCGTATTTCCAATACCTGATACAAACTGAAGTATAGTACTGATGATTCATGTTTTCTTACATCCTCTACAGCGCCTACACATTGTGATTTTGAAACCCCTGGTTTATGTGGATGGACACAAGACACGACAGATGAAGCAGACTGGACACGACATTGCTCTCACACAGCAAGCATTAACACGGGACCGCTTATGGATCATACGAAACAAAATTCCGAAGGTATGCTGTACACATGACACTATCAGAGTATGCTGTACACATGGCACTATCAGAGTTTGGAATATGAGTGACACAACTTCTCCTTCGGGATTATCTCTATGGTGGCGTATTTGTGACACTACTTCCAAAACTTACAATACAAAACTGCTCTTAATTTTATCGCTACAGCTATCTATAAACACATGTGACAGCTTAATACATGTCTAAAGTAATGCAGAAAGCTCCTAGAAGAGCTTTCAGTATTACTTTAGACCTGTATTAAGCTGTTGCTTTACGAAATTATTTTTTATATTATAAATCGGATGACTCGAACTTCTGTTATCTCGAACTAGTTTGTATGGTCCCTTGAGTTCGAGTTATCGAAGTTCAACTGTAGTTCTAATAGGTGTGCCCTTTATTTCAATGGAAAACACAGGGGTCGCACAATCTTTATACAGTTGATGAAATAGGTAAAGTTTGTCTCACATTAAATGCAACTTGAGTCCATGGAACTCTTGTAACGTACATTTAAAATTCTACACAATGACTGTTTGAACATATTTGATTAAAGCCACAAGGTGCTGTAAAAAATACATGTATATATGTTGCGACAAACTTTAACCCTTTTCCTGTTTAATATTCATGAAAGGGGTATTAACACTATGAATACATGTATATATTAGCATATGGTGTCTCAATTATATACACAGGATGATCTAGCTCAGGCAAATACAGTAGAATCAGACTTATATTATACCATTAACAAACAGAGCAGATCCTGATCAGACGGCTCCTATAGGAGCCGTCTCATCTGAGTCTACTCTGTTTGCAAATGAAAATGCATTTATATTAAGGAAAGGGTTAGTAAGTGCCTATAAGATGTTTTGTTACGCATCGTCACTCCTTCCGTAAGTATGCTAGGTATCATGTTAATACAACTGACAATGTTATTGTCGAAACGAGGTTTTAGTTCAAGGGTTAGGTCATTGGCTTTCACCTGAAATACTCGGACTCTCGCTAGCGGCTCAAATACTTTCATCCAAGTGGCCAGTTTAAGGTGTCGTATACTAGGCTGTGAAATGCTTAACTTGAATAAAGCTTAAGTCGGTGTTAGGGGCGTGAGAGTAGTGTTGCACCATAAATTATTACTCATGATCAGATTCTATAATACCAAGTCTGTAATTTTCTCTTTTCGCATTGCTACTTTTGCTTTTGATGGGTCTTCCACTTTCAGAATGTGTATGTACTTCACAAAAGCAGGTGTTAAGTGCTTGTGTTGCGGCCATAAAACGTCTTCCCGTACTTAAATCTCAGTGTTGTTATATTTTCTGGCTCTTCGGGATCAACAGTTAGTATGAACATTGAATACCGCTTAAGCCGGAAAACCGAGTCTGCAATTTTCTCCTTTCACATTGCTACTTTTGCTTTCGAAGGATCTCCCACTTTCAGAATGTTTATATATTTCAGGTTATTACATGTATTTAGAGGGATCCCACGTACATCCAAACATATCAGCCAGACTGTTATCACCGATTTTACAAGCGGAGCAAGATATATGCATCTTGTAAGTCTAGATCAGTTGTATTTTATTTACATTTTTTTTAAAATAGTTCATGTTACAGCCAGCAGGAGATACACTACTTCTACATATAATTTATTTGATTTTATTTTCCGGTAATCATGTAAAAGGAGCTGCTAGTAACATGTAAATACGTGGATTACTTTATTACTTTTAGACTGTAGTGTGTTGGCGCACCAGTTACCTAGTTGGCAAAAAGCTAAAGTCATAAGTCTGACAGGACGGTAGATACGCAGCGTAGTTAGAAAATCTATTTACAACAATTTTGATATGTCTCCATCAAAATCAATCTTGATGCAACTCATGAGAGACACAGAGGGATTTCTTCTGTAAATGGAGATAACCATGTATATTTTCAGATTCTGGTATAACATGTACGGAGCCGGTATGGGTACAATGAGAGTAACCATGCAGCTCGAAGATGGCAAAACTCAACAACTGTGGACTCTCTCTGGAAATCAGAACTTCGGCTGGAAAATGGATCTTATTGCCCACCTGAATTCTAGTGGCCCATACAGGGTAAATGTATTTGAAATGAAGAATCCTGTTTACAGAGGTCCAGATAAGATGCGTACATTAAACAATTTTCAAAAATATTCCTTTCTTTCATCGATAAACCCTATGTTGTGACCACTCTTTAGAATCGTCTCGAAGAGGGTTTGGTGGAGAAGAGTTCACGCATTTATCTGAGGTATATTGTTTAGTAATCTCCCTTGCACCTTATTCCAAAAGCTACAGAGGTCCTACTATTAGATTTCCTCAGATTTTATTGTTGGTTTCTGTGAAATGGATAGCAAATTTAGCCTTAAATGCATCAAATGATATGATATTTTTATATACTATCTTTGACAATAATTCTGTTGAACTATTTAATGTTTAGAGTTTAATGAAAATGATTATTTTAAAATATCAAATCGATTAACTATAACATCTGAATGAAGTACAAAAACAACAAGTAATGGGATCATTGAAACAATGCTATAGCCCCCTACTGACTGAATTGTAATTTCGATTGCTAAAATTCCGTGAACAGAACCAATCGACGTAGCGTAACACAATTTTAAACGTGACCTGTAACTCATTGTAATAAAGCCACATACCAAATATCGCTTCAATAACAACTAGGGTTTTGAAAGAATGTTCGGATAACTCAAGTCTGACTGACTGACTGACTGACGGACAGACTGACGGACGGTCGAACGGAGTGCAAACCTGTGGTCCCCTTCGGCGTTGCCAGTATGGGACTAATGAGCGAGTGATATAACTAAAAGGACTTACTTCTCATTTGGTGGTCATGTGTCAAGGGAGATACCCCAAATAGTGGTCAATGAGGTTTTATATATCATACTCTTTATTTGCTCTTAAATGATAAATGCAACGACCTCTCATCTATGATCTAGTTCCAAACGGTTTAAAAATTGACAGGCGATTAATAGGAGAACAAATTGTATTACAGATAATTTTCAAGGCTATACGAGGACCCCTGGATACGACAGATATGGCTATTGATGACGTCATGGTCGGAGCCTGTCATGACGTGACGACATATCAGAACGCTGTGATACGTGAACACAAAGGTCCCGTGCTCTAGTATTAGTGATTAGTGACGTAAATAAAAGTAACAAATATTGATGGTGAACAAATCAGTACAGTAGAACATGTCCTAAGCGACCTTATATTAATTGGATACAGGAATCTTAGAAAGCTGATGGTTGATTAATACAGGCCAAAAGTAAAACAGAAGGCTCCTATTGGAGTTTTGTTGCATTACATTTGACCTGTATTAAGATACCACTTGCCCTACAAACCCTAATTAGACACCATTTTGATGGTCACTTGAGACAGGTACTACTGTACACTAATTGCTCTAAAGTGTTCGGACAGACAAGCGTAGGCAAATAGTGCAGACCCGGGTCAAATGGCGGTTGCAGCAGGAGCTATTTGACCAGGGTATTTTTTATTTGTTAATTTGTCAAATGGACCTATAGTTCATCCCGTATTTCATTTTCAGTCTTGTTATATTTTCTGGTCCTTCGGGATCATCAGTTTCAATGATTTTAGTTATGAAAATTGAATACCGTTTAAACCGGTGAATGAATAGTGTTGCACTTTTATTAACTGCTCATGAAGAGACTCAATAAAACCTGCAAAGTCTGCTATTTTCTCTTCTCACATTGCCACTTTTGCTTTCGAAGGATCTCCTGCTTGATCCAGATCAAATTGCTCCATAATTGATTCAGAAGTCATTTCACTTAATTTAGATTTTGAACTGCTAAAACAAAACTGATAACATAACCCACCTTCATAGAGCTGCTATGACAATATTTTAGATGAGATAATTTGACAAGCTTTTCCACAAATCAGAGGAAACAAAATTCCCTGACATTTCCCAGTCATAATTTCAAAATTTCCAGTCGCTTTAGTGACATTTGGTCAAATTTTATGTAATGTATTTTTTGAAAGCTTAGTATGGAAGTTGTAAAGGATTTTGCATGACAAACAGTGCAGACCTTGATCATAGGGCTCCTCTATGAGCCCTCTGACCTGGATGGGTATACACTGTTAGCAGTGCGTCTCCCATGTTCAAATTAGTAAAATATATGCCCTTGAATTTCATTTTTTATCAGATCCGTATATTTTCAAAATTCTCCTGAAATCCCTGACCTTGAAACAGAATTCAAATTCTCTGACTTACCCTTATTGAAGCTTATAGTGATTTTAATTCGGGTTATTGCGACATAGCTGCCATAGCTGACATAGCTGACATTTGTAAACAACTTGGATCCAGATGATGCTCGGTGTCTAATGAAGATCCAAGCAGTTTAGCACTCGGATAACAGCTTCTATAAAGCTTGAAACAATCGGAAGTACAGTAGAACCTGTTTTAAGCGGCCATCAAAAAGAGTTCTAGTTAGGGGTTTGTAGGGCAGGTGGCAGCAAAATGCAGGTCAAAAGTTATCCAGAACTTTCTGCATTACTTTTGCCCTGCATTAAGCAACCGTCTGCTTTTTAATACTCATATGCTCAATAAACCAATGTCAACGTAGGGATAGTTCTACTGTATCTAAATATATATCAGACTGGAATTTAAGCAAGGCTGAAAATATTAATAATAAAGTTATGGTTGGTTGTTGTTGTAAGCGAGATATATTTTGGCAGACTATGGGTTAACACTTTGTTTTCAGTTAGTTTATAATGGATGCACTCATAATGATCAAATCATATGCACCAATGACTGATTTCTGTCATATGTCAATGTCATTTGTATATAATTGTTCTTATTTATTTCCCAGTGTTTTAGTATCGGAAACTTTCTATTGCCACGCATGTGTTGTTTTACTTCATAAGCGTGTTTAATGTTGGTTACTCTCCAACAGTGTTACAAAATCGGAAACAGGACAATGACATACAGTGTCAAAGTAGATATGAAATACATTTAGTATTGATTCTTTTCTCCAATTGTATCACTCCAGTATAAGGGGTGTAAGCCTTTGCTTGGTTTGATAAACGATTAAAAGGATGTCGTCAGAACTGCCTTTTCCCTATTATTTCAAATACATGCCAAATTCGTTTCAAAGGGTAAAAGGCCAACTAGTGAGGATCATGTTGATTAAATGACTGATAACAAAGCTTGCATTAGTTATTAACATACGCATATGCAGGAGAAATAACGGTATTGAAGCGCTTGATTAATTTGACTGTGTTCAAATAAATTCGTAAAAGCTCACTATCTGTACTGAAAGGTGTGCACTATTATCTGTACAACCTTTGCTGATTATCATTACGCAACTGTCCACTATCTATATAGCTACTCATTATACTATGAATTGTTGTCATTCCCATGCATATGCATGATTCCTTTTCCAAAGCAAACATTGTCCTTGTTTGCCAGTTGGTTTAACTTTCACCAAAACTTAATTGACTATTAACACGAGTTGATTGACTATTAACACGAGTCCATTTTCAAAGTTAAATCCCGATGCACATCCATTCGTTAATATGCAAACTTGTAGTTAGCTTATTTTCTATCATTCATTTGTCTACACATTTTTGAAATAGACATTCATCACACGGATAAAATTTGTTTATGCCTGGTTGATTAAGCCATTTCATTACAGTGTTGTATATTATACTGTATAATTATGATCAAATACGAATTACAACGGAGTCTGGCTCAATCCACCATACATTGTTAATGAATACGCTCGTAGGATACTGTAAAGGCAGGTGGATGCTTAATGCAGGGCAAAAGCAAAAGTGATACAGACAACTCTTATAAAAGATTCCTGTATTGCCTTTATCCTGCATCAAGTTACCACCTGTTCTAGCAATCCAGAATTCGATTTAATTTGAGTGGTCGTATATACGAGCCCTTACAAAGCCACCCAAGATCAGTTGTTGTACCTTTTGACATTTAATGTGTTATATTCATATTAGAATAGATGCGACAGTTATGAAAATAAGAATTTATATATCTAAACCCTCTAATACGGAATTTTAATAAAAACAATTTAGGTATTTTAGGCAGGTGGCTGCTTAATGAGGAAGATTGTCATGCATGTCTTTCAACCTTCATTAAGCTTACACCTGTCTAAAAGGCCGGTAGTGATACCATTTGAATGTCCGGTTTAGAGGGGGTTTACTTTAGTTGTCATTACATGTATTATGTTCTCGTGTATATGTATCTAAGAACGTGCCACATTGTGTGAAAATAAAGCATTGATTATTTACCTAAAGACTCGTTCTTTTGATACGACGAACTGTTTACTGTTTGGTATATAGTTAGTGTTTTACGTTTCAATGTTTGACTACGAATGCGACGTCTTAACAGCTCCTATACCCTCGTTACAGTGATGTCTCAACATATCCATAGCTGTGACTTTGATGCTGGCTTTTGTGGCTGGTACCACAACACCACAAGCGGTGGTATGACTTGGCTAAGAAGGTCCGGGTCTACGCCATCTCTTTACACAGGGCCATCATGTGACCTTAAAAACTGTTCACATGGTAGGACGTATTCATAATAACCTTGGTGAAGGGCAATGTCTCGTTAATATGAGTGTTAACCTTTAGCCTGCCCAAACAAATAAGGTGTGCTCCAACTCTCACCTTGGAAACCTTTACCATCGGTACTCCACTGACCGAGCGCCAAACAGCTTGAATCCAAAAAAGATGACGAGTTACTCGGCGTCTCATATTGATCCAAGCTGTTTTAAAATGCGAGTCAGGTGGATGTTAGCAGGCAAATGGGTAAAACCTATGTGTTACCATAGTTACACAGTTCAAAGTTTATTATGAACAAAACAGTTTTATCACATAACCTCCCTTGTATTGGATTTAATTTTAACCATCATAATATTTCTTTACACGTTTATTATAAGCTGGTACGTCATGTAGAAACATCACTCGTGACGTCATGTACAATTATACACGTAGGATCTGTCAAAACGGTATTTTAGTCGAAATAAGTTATGTGATAAAAATAATATGATGCTCGTAGTCGCTTTGTACAACCTGATCTTAAACCTGTCTTGGAAAATGTTATTATGCTCGCTTAATAACATTTCCCAAGATTCGTTTGATATCAGTCTGCACAAATGACTACTCGAAACATACATATATGCCCCATAGAGTGGGAGACATGCACTTATTGGTTCTGCTCAGTAATCCGCCCATGTACATGTACAGTATGCGTCTTACCTGTCTGACAATTTTTACTGGAAATGTTTCAAACGCTCTGTGTAAATAGACGCAAAGACAATAGCGATCATTTCAGAAATAAAATAAATATGAGCTTTTGTTTTTACTATTATGATATATACGACAAAAACACCTATGGTCAGATTTCAACTATCACTGACTGACAGCATTGATGTGCATGAAGTACACATTTAGGTGTGGCCATGGGGTTGGTTACAACATCTTTGATACTTTTATTCGGATTTTGATAACATATACAGATGAACAATCTTGCTTGTCAGATGCACATCCAATAGGAATTAGAGCCATATTCGTTTGTCATAAACTGTTACACTTTTGTAGTCATAGGGCAAATTTACACACATTGACATGTGTAGTGGCACGCGTGTCCTAGAAACATAACTCTGATGTTAAAGTAAACGCATCGTATTTCACTCTTCAAACAACTGGAATGATTTATACCTTAACTCTTTACTCTACGAATATTCATGTAAGAAATAATGACATCAGGAATGTTACATGTAATTATGATGGCACTAGAATTGTTGGCCATAACATAAACTGTGCAGTTATATTTATATTATATATTATGCAAACAGAACAGACCCGGACCAGACGGTTCCTATAGGAGCCGTCTGACCTGGGTCCACTCTGTTTTTAGAGGCATTGAAAGGCGTAGTTATGGAGTAAAGTGTTAATGTATGGTATTGCTTCAGCTCGCTGTCTCGGTGATATTAACTGGACTTTGTTAGGAACCGAGTACAAGAGGAAATACATAGACAATGCCATTATGTAGTAAACTTTCGGTGTAAAAGGACATCAACCAAACGCATTTTCCCGGCACGTGTCTTTGATATACATGTACGATCGTTGCGCAGACAACTTAACCTTTTACCTCATGATTATTCATGTACGAACTAATAACATCAATATTCATGTACAAACTAATAACATCAATATTCATGTACGAACTAATAACATCAATAACATTAACTAGTTAATGGTTAAATGGCATGTGCCTGCAGGATATTTGTGCCACATCATACACTGTAGAATCAGAGATATGTTATTTCATAAGGAAATGGAACAGACTCGCACATGACTGATCTAGACTAACCTAACCCTCTCATCGCCAATTTCGCAAATATGCACCACGACAAATAGTGCAGTCCCAGATCAGACGCTGCCTTTTCAAGGCGGCGTCTGATCAGGGATTTCACTTTTTGTCTCAAACTTTATTTTTGTTTCCGAGCTTTATTCCTTTGAAATTTGCATTTATTTATCTTATTTCCATATTTTACCGAATGATTTATCAAATTCGGATTGCAGACGACAATTAGAAAGGGTTAAGGGGTTAATACGCATCTATCAGAAAAAAATGAAATTAACATTAACCCTATTCTACATGAATATCCATGTACGAAACAATGCCACCAGGAATATGTATAAGCTCAACTTTTACAATGATCAATGAACGCAGGAATTGTTTAGCCATACTAGAAACAACATAATCAGATAGATCTATCGTGTTCTTTAAGAACATACAACAGACTCAGATCAGACTCTTACTACAGGTGCTGTCTTATATGGATCTACTCTGTTTGCAAAGGCGTGGAATGTGTGTATAGGGTTCAAACGGTGTATTGTCGGGCTGTGTTAGTTGATGCAAATGCGCCCTGAACAACGGAATGGCCAAGTTAAACATAATGTAAACAAAGCAATTGTTTTATCATTTGTAGTAAAGCATTTTCTAAAAAGCGAGGTAAATAGAGAATATCGCTTTAACCCTTTCACCTCCAATGTCACATAAATGCACCACAACAAATAGTGCAGTCTCGGATCAGATACCGCATTTTCAAACTCTATTTCTATATCTGTGCTTTATTCCTATCAAATTTGCAATTATTATCTCATTTCCTTATTTTACCAAATTATTTAACAACATTGGTTTGTAGACAACAATACGAAATGTTGAAGAGACAGAATTAGACTCTATAGTAGCCTCTATATATGTTTGAGTAGTCGCTACATACATGTTTTATTTACTGTATGTTCCATGAACTGATGTAAAAACTGTAACATTGTGTGTATACAGTTGAATTTCGATATATGGAACTTGGGTAACTCGAACTTCGGGATAACTCAAAGTTAACGTTCAGTCCTTCTAAAGTTTACAATACAGAATTGTTCTAAAATGTATCACTACGCATATCTAGAAACGCATGTGACAGGTTAATGCGGATCGAAAGTAATGCTGAAACTTGCTACAGAAGCGTTCTTAGTTACTTTAGATCTGCATTAATCTGTGAATTTGACAAGGTGTTCAGATTAGAAATCGGATGACTCGAACGGTGTTAAGTGCTTGTGCGGCGGCTGTAAAAAGTCGCCCCGTACTTCATTCTCAGTCTTGTTATATTTTCTGATCCTTCGGGATCATTAGTTATGATGTTATTAGTTTTGATAATTGAATACCGCTTTTAAAAGCCGGTGCTAGGGATGGGGTTTGAGTAGTGTTGCTCTTTTAATTACTACTCATGATCGGACTAGTAAAACCGAGTCTGCAATTTTCTCTTTTTGCATTTCTACTTTTCATTTCGAAGGATCACCCATTTTCAGAATATCTGTTATCTCTAAGTAATCTTTATGGTTCTTTGAAGTTCGAGATATCGAAATTGAACTGTATTTTCTAAGTAAAGGTAGCTACTTGTACGTCAAAACATCCGACAGACGCGTGCTGGGGATCACTGCCTGGATATATTCACCATCACTAAAAGTACGTACACCAACGATTACATAATAAATACTGACTGCTCGATTGCAGGTTCCAAACACATAATCCCATATTATTAATACCAGTAGGAAAACTGTGCTAAAGTTTGCAAAACCTAATAATGTGGCTATATCAGCTCTGAGAGACAAACAGTTGACCTGTGCACCTGTTTACTGCAGAATTTACCACCTTGGGTAACTTAGTTGAATATGAATTAAACGATATATTTAATAATTCAAGGGATTGACCACTTATCTTAATGTCAGTCATTATATTTTACACGAATATCCTCTGTAGAATTGCAACATAGTAATTCGTTTTGTCAATCTAACAGCACGAGGTCAAGACACACACGTTGCTGTTTTAATTTATAAAACATTATTTCAGATCCATCTACAAAACTGTTACGGTTTATATTTATAGAATTTATATTCAGCAGATTCCGTGTATCGCTCTATCAGTTCATGTGTACTGCAATTAAATATCTCTGGACACTGAGAGCTTCAACATGATATAATGTAAAAAGCAACGGACACTAAAATACTAAACTTGTCATTTCAACATCAAACACTATGTTGTGACCACTCATTAGACTCCTTTCTTCGAGACGATTTGAAGAGTGATCACAACGTATGGCGTGGTGAACTAATAAAGGAGTTATTTTTAAAAATGTTTTAATATACTCATCTTATCTGGAGCTCTGGAATACGATAACAGTTAAGGGTTAGTTTACATATAGAATTCACTGATAGCTACAAATGCACAAACTATGTAAACAAAGCATACGCTCTTGCATATACCCCTTTACTTGTTCAATATTTATATAAGAAATAATGACAACATAAACATGTACATGTACGAGCTTAAGTTTTATTATGTACGGTGTTCAAGAAAAATGTTTTGCTTTGATGAAAACTGTAATATCATATATATAGCTTGTCATTACCAAACCTAGCAGACCCTGATCAGACGACACCTACAGAAGCCTCTGATCTGGGTATATATACTCTGTTTGCAAATGTTTGAAAAGGCATTTATATGAAGGAAAGAGTTGACAAGATGACACAGTGTTCATCACTCAAACTCAAATTAATCACAATTGGTCAATATACGAAAACTGTCAAAGCTGCATACACGGTACTCTGATACGACGTACAGATGTATACCAAATGTTTGCCTTCTTGTAACATGCTTTTTACAAGGCTGCACCAGATGGTGAATATTCAAAACGGCAATAGAAATCATTTTACTACTACCATTACACATTCTTCTACCTTCGCGTGGTTTAATGAAGTTCTGTGAATTAAGCAATTCATTTACTTTCGTACTTAAAGTTGTCCATTGCAAATATATATCTGGATTGTGTTGTCTATCAATGCATTAACATACACATATGTATCTGCACGAACGTAATTGATATTATGTACAGTATAACCTCTCTAAACCGAATGTTCAATTTAGTATAAATATCGGTCTTGAAGACATTTGGCAGCTTAATGCAGGGTGAAAATCATGCAGAAAATTCCTTCATGAGCTTTCTCTACACGACTTTCACACTGCATTAAGCAGCCACATGCCCAAACATATGGTACTGTTTCACTAGGGTTCCAGTTTAGAGAGATTTTACTGCATTTGTATTTACTTCCTCAACAGTTGTATTATACATGCAGGGTGGCGGTTACACGTGCATTTCATTTAACTATCACATGTATGGAAGTGACGTTGGAAGTATGAAGCTGTCTCTGCTACCTGAAAACACATCTAAACCAGTCTGGTCGGCAGCTGGGGATCATGGTAATGTTTGGCTAGAGACGCATGTCCAGGTATATGTCAAGGAAACATTCCAGGTACAATTCATACCCTGCCGGATATATATGTTTAATGAACAAATAGTATAGTCAAGCAGGAAAAGCGAAACACAACCACTACCAAAACACCGATAGAAACGTGAGATACACACACATACAACCGCGCACAGAACGAGAGCTACAGATAGAGAGAGAGAGGAAGGAGAGAGAGGGGAGAGGGAAGGAGAGAGAGGGGAGAGGGAAGGAGAGAAGAAGGTAGAGGGAGAGGAGAGATATATGCAAATCTCAAAACGTACAAGTAATTGAAAAAGTCACACGACAACCATGAACGTGGCAAAACCACCATCAGGGGGTTAAACCACACACTTGTCTCTTAGTTACCTTAGTTAAATGAACAGTGTAAATAAAGGGGTATTCCCCCTCAACATAGCGGATTGTCAACAGAGTACAGTGTATAAAACATAGCATTAATACTATGAAAGTCCGTCAACTATGTTCTCAATGACGTTGTTGAAACGAGGACAACTGCAGGGAAGCAATTAAGGGCATGACAGAGAGTAAAAACGATGGAGGAAGAGCTTGTAAATGAATGGAAAATCAGAGAAAGAACATGTAACACTTTTTTTACACCTATATATACAAAAAGTGGTTAACAATGCTCATGTTATCATAAATAAAAAATAAAACGAATCAAACATAATGGCTAATTCAAAAGTGAATAATGTAACTGAAATTGTCATGGTAATAAGACAAGTGTAAAATGTTAGTCCTGAAAATGTTTTCAAATTGAAAGAATCTGTATTTGTTTTGTTGATGTCTATGCTAAATACATGATTCCTGGGGCAGGGTCAATTTTGATCCCTCGAATGTACATCTAATTCGAATAACCCTTTCACATAACCACTAGATGATGCTACACGCGGAATATAAAAAAGTCGAAAGTACATGTGAAGTATGTGACCCTTGTTGCTGGTAAAATTTTGATACATTCATAATTAATCTGACCTGAAAATGGTACGCGACACCCGCCTTCCCACGATGCATCCATATATTAAGTTTGGTATGTCCAGTTTCAGTGGTATAGGAGATATGATCCGGACAAACATTTTTTTCTAAAATATAGGATAAAGGTCAAGGTCACACAGACCTAAAATAGTACACAACACTGCGCCTTCCAAAGATACATCAACACGTCGATGTTAGTACCTAAGAGTATGTAGTACAGGAGATATGCTCCCCCAGACGGACACACTGAAGCACAAATGGACGGTGCGAGTAATACTAGTACCCTCCTAGACCGTCTGGAAGACGAGTTTGGTATCAAGAGAAAGCCACTTAAATGGATGACGTCTTAATTAAGTGATCGGCACCAGACATTATGTATTGATGGTCAGTTGTCAGAGGCAGTTTTGATGAATTATAGTGTGCCCCTGGGCTCTGTGCTGGGTCCGAAAAACCATAATATGTATTGTAAGCCAATTGGTGCTATTTTGCAGAACTCACGGTCTACTTCACCATGTTTACGCAGACGATTCTCAACTCTACCTTGCTTTCAAACCTAGTGATAAAGTCCTAGCAGCAGAAGCTGTACAACGTATCGAGGGCTGACTAACAGATATAGTTTCGTGGACGCATCAAAACATGCTTAAGCTAAACACCGATACGACTGAGGTTATCATTTACTCATACTACTAAACATAATGAAAAGCTTGTTGATGAGATGTCATTAAATGTCGGTACATCCCAGATACAACCTGCACGTGTTGTTAGAAATTTAGGAGCTTGCTTTGACTCTAGAACTAATATGGAACATCATATAAACTCAGTGTATAGATCTTGTTATGCACAACGGCGTCGAATAGACCACCTCAGACAGTTCATTACAAATGACGCAACAAAATCTTTTTTAAACAGCATAGATGGGACTACTGTAATTTCTTGTTATATGGATTAACTAAAACAACTCGTACAAAATACCGCAGCTAAAAATGTTACTAGAGTCTCGCGTTTCAATCACATAGCCCAACTCCTGATATAACTGCACTGTTTGCCTATAGAAAGCAGAATACAACATAAGATATTAACTTTTACATATAAGGTACTGTATGGTCAGATACCAGAATACATTTAATCAATATTAGAAATATACAGACCTGGCCGTGTACTAAGATCCCAGAACGCTTCACTGACACTTGTCGTACCTGGAAGCAAACAATAAGGTACTGTGATAGATAGCTCCACAACTCAGGAACTCGTTGCCAGTGTCACTACGCCAGTCTAGCATTTTCTCCTTATTTAAGAAATCGTCAAAAGCACATCTCTTTTTTCGTCACTAAACTGATCATTAAAATGTTAATATAATTTAACCTCTGTACTTGAAATAACTGATGATGTGTTACATTCTAGAAGTGAGAAAGCTTACTGTCATAATCTAATTGTTTAGGTCTATTTACTTTTATATGTTTAATTAAGGATAAAATTATAGTTTTATTGTTTAGATTCTTAAACCTTTAGAACGACATTTATCATTTAAATAAGAAGTATTGAGTACTGCTTTTAATTTTACTTTTACAGTTGAACTTCGATATCTCGAACTCGGATAACTCGAACTTCGGGATAACTCGAACTAAAAGTTCGGTCCTTCCAAAACTTACAATACAGAATTGCTCTTAAATCCATCATAGAAACACATGTGACAGCTTAATGCAGGTGTAAAGTAATGCTGAAAGCTCTCACAGGAGCTTTTAGCATTACTTTACACCTGCATTAAGCTGTCAACTCGAGAAATTGTCCAGATTAGAAATCCGATAACTCGAACTCCTGTTATCTCGAACACATGTGTATGGTCCCATGGAGTTCGAGATATCGAAGTTCAACTGTATTTATTTATTGTATGTTAATTTTAGTTGATGTCTAGCTCACGTTGTTATTTTATATTTTCATGTTTATGATTTTGTTTTACTTATTTTCATGAGTTCTAAAGCACTTTTGATCGTATATATTATGAAAAAAGTGCTATAGAAATATGGTGGAATAGTAATAACAATACATGCTTTACCAAAGCCTAACTTAATATATTAACATATGAAATTTATACACAGGTAAACCTTCCTTAACTGAAATTAAAACAAAGACTGGGGTCAAAATTAGACAGATAGTGGAGTAATGCTGGACAAAAGCAGTTGCACGAAACTCAGGACTATGTGAGCTGTTTGTTATGTTCTGCCCTGCACTATGGTTCCGGCAAAAATATATGAATGTCTTTGTAGTGTGTCTGAGTGGTTTTGTTCTGTTTGCAGTTTTAGTATTAAAAGTTTGAATTATACTAGTTATCAAATTCAGCTACAGTGCTCCCTCTCTACAACGACACCCTTTGGGATACGAAGAGTGTATGTGTTGTTCAGAGGGAGTTGTTATAGGTAGGGAAAATCAAACATAATTAGATTGTTTGCAGATCCACAGATAAGGTGTATTTCGAGAACTAAAACCGTTATGCCTCAATCAAACCCTCTGTTGTGACCACTCTTTAGAATCGTCACAAAGTGACGATTCTAAAGAGTGGTCACAACATAGGGTTTGATGGAGGCATACAGAAAATACGATGGAAAAAGTTGTTTCTGGAGCCTTGTTGTTTCGGAAACAGTGACATGCGTTGTTGTAAGGAGGGAATCGTTATTGAGAGGGCCGTTGTAGGGAGGGAGCACTGTAATAGTTAATCACTTATTCACTTGTTAACTTGCTGACATCATTTCATCGGCAAATCAGAGTTTAAGGTGCAATGTGTGTACGTGTGGAGCACACACGGGACGATGTGTGGATTTAATATGTGTGGATTTAATATGTCTGGATGTGTGGAGCACACACGGGACGATGTGTGGATTTAATATGTCTGGATTTGTGGAGCACACACGGGACGATGTGTGGATTTGATATGTGTGGATGTGCGGAGCACACACGGGACGATGTGTGGATTTAATATGTGTGGATGCTAATATAAAATGCAGTTAAAAGTTAACATTAAGGTAAAAAAATGAAAACAACTGACATACGAAAAAAAATGTTTTTGCCAAGGATTATACACGCGAATTCTAGTTCCATAAACCTACGCGTTAAACACGTTAACCCCGAAACCACGACGCTTTATGCTATATGTCTGTATCAAATGTACCTACGTAACTAGCATTTGGGAAATCCCAACGACGGGCAAAATCGAAAGGGCGCAAATGTTCGTGTCCGTAATATACGTTTAAATACTTACTGAAGTCAAGGAAAACTCAATAAACACAATCTTTTATGAAATATGGTTGCAATTATACAGTACAATATTCGATTTAATTCATATAAATATGCTGTATTCCTTTTCATTAATGGAATTTGTTTTGTGTAATTATCTCATTTTGATTAATGGAAAAACGTTTCCAAAGAACTCTTTTATAGACATGTGCATATGGAATAAAAATGCAAAAGCATCATGCGGAGTTTAAAAAAAGGTAGCAAACACAGGACCGCAGTTGATCATGCACACATTTCAAATCCGTTTCAGGGTTTAAGAGTGTACCATAATAGCGCATTAACATCGGCCTGTCAAAATTATCATTATACATTCCTTACAGCTACATCCTTAAGCTCAGTGTCATGTTGCCTTATCTAGGGCGGAAAAACAAAAGACTAAGAGTGACAACTGACAATGGTTCAGTTGCATGCGGAAAACCGAGAACCAAATGTTCATGATCTCTGATATAACTATATCAGTCTGCTATGCGTCGTTTTTAACATACGAGTATGTGCTTGTTTCTGAATTTGCAATCAGTCAAATCATTGCATGATGTACATAACACTACTTATTGTTGCTGAATTAACACCATATATTACAGCAGTGAGAGGTAGAAATACATATACGTTGTCGGTAAATATAACACGCTTAGAAATCCTTTGAAAACTCAAATCAAGACTCAGAATCAAAATGTACTATACTCTTACTGTTATGACGTTGCAAAATTCAATTCTTGTATATAATTGCACGCACGCGTTCTATTAAGTTATATTTGTATTGTAAAAATCTATATATAAATCTCGTATATATATATTTAACAATTTCACATGGGTATGACATAACTGCTTTAATAGTACAAAATGAAATATCAGTATTTATGGTATGAACGATTTAAACATATATGTGGTATAACTATATACTTGCATCTTGGACTAAATGAAGTATTTGATTGGGCGATAACATCTAGGACGAATCTGGCATTTACACATGGCTGCCTCCAGGTAAGGAGTTGTCTGAACTTAACTACCGAATTACAAACAAGAAGGGATTGCGATGCGAACTGACAACATGCATTCGGTGGGGGCGACAATGTCCATTAAATGCTTCGTTAACAAATGCAGTAAATATTTCCCAAGACGTTATTATAGAACATACACATGATAATAAATTCTGAAGGGTGGTGATCCCCCGAAAGCAAAAATTGCAACACAAAAAGAGAAAATTGCAGACTCGGTTTTATTGAGTCTGTTCATGAGCAGTAATTGAAAGTGCAACACTGCTCACGCCCCCTAGCACCGGCTTAAGCGGTATTCAATTTTCAGAACAAGAAGTACTGAAATTCATGATCTCGAAGGATCAGAAGGTATAACAACACTGAGAATGATATACAGATGCATCAATATGTTCCATTAGCGCTTTAACCCATAGACATATGGAAACTTGTAACATATATATGTACCACCAACGTAATAGAGATTAACCCTTTACCTGATAGAAGCGGCTTTTAGCGTGTTTGATTTATTCCTCCGCTGGAGAAAATAGTTCAAATTCATACAGTCATGAACATATTGCATAATAAATATTTTCTATATCCTAGTAGGTGGTAGCTTAAAGCAGGCTGAAAGTAAAGCAGAATGCGCCTTAAGGCGCATTCTGCTTTACTTTCAACCTGCTTTAAGTGGTCATATGTCTTCAAAACTAGAAACAGGCTATTGGGTAAAGGGTTAATAGAAAAGCTTGTAATACAAATGAGAATCTAAATAAGAAACTCTAACAATTGGTGACTATAACAATTTAGAGATTTCAACAATACATAGCCGCGAGATACAGAATCAGAATAAATTCAACATATACAATTCAACACAGACTTGGCCCAGTACTTACCTGACACATGCTCTCATACACTGATGTGTACGTCAGTGTATGAGAGCATGTGTCGGGTAAGTACTGTCAGTATACTAAAAGCTTTCAATGAACAGCATGCCATATTTCGCTCCTATATACTTACGAGTATTTATCCCTTTACACCATAAATACGCCTTTCTACGCAATTGCAAACAGAGTAGACGCATATCAGACGGCTCCTGTAGGAGCCGTGTGATCAGGGTATGCTTTGTTTGATTATGACATACTATAATAGATATGATTCTACAGTTTATGCAAATGTCAAACATTCATTTGTCCTTGTGTTATTATAACAAATTTATCTAATTAATATGCAAGTCGCAATACTGTCTTACATCAATATTCACGGCGGAGAGGGTTATTCATCTTATAACCGGTCCCCTATGTTTACTTAACCTTTAAGTGTGTCCTCATAGTCGCCCGAATATAGCTCGAACAATTTGACCTGGATCCTGACCTACTTAATTTGCATAAATCAAATTTCGTAACATTTCTACTTTTTTCATCGGTATTGCACGGATTTATCCTCGGCACGTGTCCCGGGGCAACTAGGAATGGACACACTCATGATTGTATGGTTTACATATGCACGGGTTATTGCTCTCCCGTAATTTCAGCGATAATAGACTTCACGATTTACCGGTGGAATTTTATTTATACAGCGTCATCTGTCTCATTATGTATTCTGCATATAGGTGAGGGTCGAGGTCAAATTGCCACATAATACATTTTCATGAAAGGAGAATGAAGAACTCTCACTACCAAACATTGACGTCTGCGAAACTTGTATGCCCATGTAATTTCTGTTTGAAAAACGACATAATGAGGGCATGGAACAGTATGGATCCTGATGAAGTACCGAGTTACTCCAAACTGTTTAGATCTTGATCAAATACCGAGTTACTCCAAACTGTTTAGATCTTGATCAAATACCGAGTTACTCCAAATTGTTTGCATGAGTATTCATAGATTGGACTCACATTGGTAGCGAAAGAGTCAGCGTTCCTCAATCCAAACGCAACATGTTCATTTTCTCCCGTCTCGGCTCTACCTATGTAGTGTGGTGGTGCCGGAAAACCAAACTCAATCATTCCCTTACTCATTTAGGTAGCTGTGACGGCTGACCAAGGAGTGGGTTTTCGGGGAGATATTGCATTTGATAATGTACAAGTGTTGGCAGGGAGATGTCCAACAGGTAGGTACAACATTACAATTGTTGTTCTTTAACTTAATATATTGATACATATTGATAATTAATGCTATATTTAATGCAGTATGAGCTATTTCGTGAAGTCAGCCTCTTTCAGACCG
The DNA here is from genome assembly GCA_963576725.1 of Azorinus chamasolen. Classification (NCBI taxonomy): domain Eukaryota; kingdom Metazoa; phylum Mollusca; class Bivalvia; order Cardiida; family Solecurtidae; genus Azorinus; species Azorinus chamasolen. The sequence goes on along the minus strand of OY755253.1, from coordinate 59,180,405 downwards.
AAAGTAGGACTGTTTTATCATCTTTAGACGAGGGATTAGGCAGCCAAAGCGGTGATTGCCAACCTGACAGTACCTTACTACTGTAACAATACGTACATATAAACATGAACACATTCACAAATATTAATTTCAAAAGCATAGTTTTAACCCTAAATCTGCTGAATAATTAAAACTTGCTCCTTTTCCGAATATTACTAATTAGGGTGTTTCAAAAAGTATCACTGAAGAAAACGAGTTGTATGAAAAACAGTGCAGACTCTGGTCAAATGGCTCCTTCAGGAGTCCTTCCTTTGATTCGCGACTACACTGTTTGCAAATGTACTCTATACTTGGTTACCGCAAATTAAGGTTTGAAACATATAAAACAATGCAACCCACTCATTTTAACAGTGTTACACTGTGACTTCGATGCTCGCAGATTATGTGACCTTCATAATGACCCTTACACGGACGATTTTGATTGGTCCGTCTCTAGTGGAAACCAGACATTATCGCCTTTTACCGGTCCACGAGCTGATCACACTAAGGGTTCAGGTATGTTGCAGTAATTTCTCGGTATTGTTTTCTTCATGGTTTCCGTACTTTGACAGTTGACAAAGATCGTTAGCAAATACAGTGTAAGATAAATTAGACCCACGTAAACACGTAAATGTGATTTGCTTTGTACACGCATAGACGAACATTTGTTGTTAGTGTAATAAAATTCATTAGACTTATGTAAATATATATATATGCTCCATGATTTATGAACAGTTTACATATTGAGATATGGTCTGTACGAATAGTTAACCTATTGAAATATCTCTATACCTTATATATTACTGTTAAGCTTGTAGTGTATCTTGTTTTAGTTTTGGGTATAAACGTTGTCCCTAACACAATAGATTCTTTAATGGCAAGAAATATGTTAATTATCCACAGAAGCGTTGTTTGTCTTTTTCCTTGATGTTTAACTGCATTAACAGGCAATTTTGTGTATATCGAATCGTCGAGTCCACGTTTCCAAGGTGACATAGCGAGACTGTTAACTCTGTATCTGCTAGCTAATGACATTGGCTATTGTGTGACATTCTGGTACTACATGTATGGCCCGGATGTGGCGACACTCAGGCTTATTGTAAGGTATGACACGTCATAAACTGCTCATGATTACCAAATGGAACATATATGATTTTGATAATTGTTGATTGCCTCTACATGTTTTTAACAAATATGTGTATATGTTAAATTTAAATGCATTTAACCCTTTACTCCACGCGTACGCCCCTACGCCTTTGCAAACAGATTAGACACAGCTCACAGGGGTCTGTACCGCTTCATGGGGTTCTATATGTACTATATAATAACAAGGGTTCCAACAAGCAGAACGGACATCCGTGTACCACAAGTACAAATATGAATGTAACTCTTGCAATTGCAATAATAATTATGTAATTCTTTCGGCGTTTGAAAGTCAATATATATATATTTAGTCAATATATTTTACTCTCACATAAATATAATCTTCTGACGGTAACTTATACACAATTATCAATCCAACAATGATTTTTTCAAAATGTCACGTGTTTTCTGGGTCAATGACAAACGTTCGTTCACCCCGGTCTCGCTATATCACAGCAATAATTTGCAGTTCAAAAGATGGCGTGGTTCAATAAAACAACCAAATGATATCACCAATCTCCATTTGTTTTGTCCTCGAAATAAGTAAGCAACTAGCAACAACGGCCTTTCCGTCTGTCGTTATGTTTCTATTTTGCAACAAAATTGAATGGAGCCATTTCATTGGATGAGCGAAGGAAACGTTGGGAAATCCGTGACGTCACGCACAATGGCTCCTTCCTCGAAAATTTGAAGCTAACTGACAAAACTCGCTAGTTTCCATCATTATTTTGATGCTGGGGACTAAAAGGATGTAGATCGGTGATAGAATCGAGACTTTTTTTAATCACGCCATCTTTTAAACTGCATACGGTCAGGTTATTGCTGTGATAGGGTGAGACCGGGGTTAACGAACGTTTGTCAATGGCCCAGAAAACACGTAAACTTTTGAGAAAATCATTGTTAGACTTATAATAATGAATTTAATACCGTCAGAAGAGTATACGTACTTGGTAGTGAAATATCTTTACCTTCAGCCGAAAGAATTACAAAATTATCATTTAAAATGTAAGAGTTACAGACCTGTTTGTACCTGGGGTACACAGGTGTCCGTTCTGTAAGTTATAACCCTTTCGCATTGTATAGTATATATAGACTGTCATGAAGCGGTATAGATCCCTGTGACACATATCAGACAGTTCCTACACCAGGGTCAGCTAGGTTTGCCTATGTTATAATATAGATACAACACAGCCAAAAGGTTATGTGTCAATGTGCTATATCCATGATGTCATTATTTCTTACATGAATATTCATGGAGTAAAGGGTTAATAATTTTATTTTACATTAAAGATAGATAACTCTAATCTTTATCTTACTAAGCGGTGACCTGGTTGGCAGTTTGGTTCTAGATGAGACAACGGGTAACTAGGCATGTCATCATGAATATTGATCATTTTATTCGTTATGATAGCACATGGACACATGCAGGTTCGGTTTTGGCAGAACTATAGAATTATGTCTATATTATTTCATAAACAAACAGAGCAGACCCTGATTAAACGGCTCCTGCAGGAGCTGTCTGATCTGGGTTTGCTCTGTTTGTAAAGGCGTAGATAGGCGTATTTATGGAGTAATATCACACGATAAGAGTGAGTCAAATTTATGATTAGCCCTTTCTGATTGTCGTCTGCAATCCAAGTTTGTAAATCATTCAGCAAAATAAGGAAGTGAGATAAAGCACATACATATATCAAAATTGAGATTGCGACAAATCGTGAAGTCCCTGATCAGACGCCGCCTTGAAAAGGGACTGCACCATTTGCCGTGATGCATTTATGCGACTGCGGTGGTGAAAGGGTTAGTCAGATTTGTAAAAAGCTCACAACCTGACTAATTAGATGTTTGAGAATAATCTCAGACCCAGGCAAAATATTTTATGATATCGGTACTGTTTCTACTGGTAGTCAAAATGGAGTTTGTTAAGTGAGTATAGAACATACAGTATCGAGGATAGGCACGGCAAGTATGAGTATAGACCCTACAATATTGAGGATAGGCACGACAATTATGAGTATAGACCCTACAGTATCGAGGATAGGCACGACAATTATGAGTATAGACCCTACAGTATCGAGGATAGGCACGACAAGTATGATTAAGATTAGAACGATAATCTAAATAGTATGTCGGCTAATTCCATATGCATACTACATTGCAGCGCACTGAATCACAATCCTACTCCCGTCATTCTGTTTAGTTTTTGTCAGAAGGGGTGATATTTGGAAAGAGCATTAGAAATTACGAATTATATTAGTCAATATAAACCTGTATGAACACGTCCACTAATACGTATATAACAACAATCAAATATATTTGTATCTACATGTGCTAATTATCTTACTAACGTGATCTCGAAACATTACGTCTGAAGCAAACCGTATGTACCGATCTTGATCATATGGTAGAAAATGTACTCTCTATCTGCTTTTGTCTCTTCTCTTTTTCTCTGGGTCTATACTGTTTGCGTTTGTTCATCCAGTATTATAAGATAACAGTATCTTATCGGTCTACCAGCACTTCATAGTACCCACAGTCGCCCGAACAGCACAATGACAAACTAACTAGAAAATTGTGCCTGTAAGACACAGCGATTCCCCCGTGTAGGTGCTTGCCTAGCTGCACATGAAATTCCTAAGTCATTTGACCTTGACATTGGGCTTGTGGGCAGCATGGGCCAGGTGCGTAATGAAAGTATGGATGATGTTTAATGTGTATGTGCAATTCCATGTCAATAGCTATAGCGGTTAGTGAGATATAAGACAATGAAAAAACTGTCACAACCAACTGCATGTAAAATTCCTAAGTCATTTGACCTTGACATTGGGCTTTCGGGCAGCATGGGTTGGGTGTGCAATGAAAGTATAGATAGTATTTAATGTGTATATGCAATTCCACGAGAATAGCTACAGTGATAAGGGAGATATAAGGCGATGAAAAAACTGTGACAACCAACAGCACGTAAATGTGACAACCAACTGCACGTACAAATTCCAATTCATTTCACATTGACCTTTGGCTTACGGCCATCATGGGTGGGGTATCAAATGATAGCACAGATGGTAACTGATGTGTATGTGAAGTTTCATGTGTGTAAGTGAAGAAATTGCTGAAATATAACACTTGATAAAACTGTGACAACCAACTGCACCTAAAAGCGTGACGCACGGACAGACAGACAGACAGACAGACGGACGTACATGTGCAAAACATAATGCCCCCTGACTATCGTCAACGGGGGCATAAAAAGAACATCAAATGCACATACCCATGATAAGATAAAAAGGGATGCACAAATACAAAAAGGGATGCACATAGGGGGAAGATAGAAGTACCGCCATGAAACGACCAGTGTCACTGGGTTTTTTAAACCGGTTTAAGGGCTCCCAACCTCACACTTATTTCACCCCACCTTAAAAGTAAATAAACATATCTCCTCTCCGACTAATGCACAACAACTGCGATGGCAAATACAGTGGTAAAGTGCATCTTAAACGAAAACATATTTAAGTGGCCCCACCTATCGCTAGTACACTCAGAGCCTCAAACAGAGTAACTGTAGAAAAGTCATAAAATTAGGACACAAACGAGGACCTGACGTCCTCCCCCAGTTTCAGGATTTTAGAGGGCGTCTTCATTGAATATGTCTATTATTGTCTATGTTCCGTACGATGCGTATTGACTAAAAGCATAGAAACTTAACAAGTTGAGAAGGGGAGAGAAGAAATGCTTCATATTCGATTGGTTATGTTTCAGACGTAATGATGGTTCAAAAGAAGTCATTTGGGATCAACAGGGCGAGCACGGACCACAGTGGTTAAAAGCTGATGTTGCCGTTAAACGATATGCCGTTTCACTGCAGGTCATCATATAAATACATTACAATATTATTGTTTTTCTTATGTGCAGTTATACCATATCCGTTTACTATCTCTGCATGTTTTGTTTATATTTCAAGCACTCTTTGCAAAATAACATCTTAGACAGTTGTTATGAATGAAACAAACGAATGAAAAATCAAAACCGCAAACAATGAAAACGTTTATCTATCGATATTTAACTCTTTCCAAACTGTGAAGTCATACTGTCCGCTCAGTTTTGGATCGGGTGTAATTTGGACTATTTCCGACTATCTCTAAAACACTGACCGTGTATTAAACAGTTTGGATCATATTGTGTAAAATGTAAAAGTACCTGTCTTAAGCGACCTCATATTGTTTGGATACAGATATATTAAAAACAGGTTGTTTGCGTAATACACCGCAAAAGTAATGCATTACTTTTGCCCTGCTATTACCTGCCTTACAAGCCCTGAATTAAACCTCTTTTTGATGGTCGCTTACTGTTACGATTTTTATCTATATATTAGTAATTAATTGATATATGTATTGAACACTGTGTGGTCTTGTAAATGATGTTGCTGCTTCATCATATTACGATATGGACGTTATATCTCCCACAATGCCGAATAATACATCACCTTATTATATTACTATTCTGCACCTTCCATACATTTTCAGTTGATCTTTGAAGGGGAAGTTGGATCCTCCTACAAGAGCGACATTGCATTAGATGACATCAAAATAATCGAAGGACCTTGTATTTCAATGTAATGATATCGAAGACGTGTTGGTTATACAGTTTTGAGTATATTTCTGGTGTTCGATATTTACGGAATATTCAAAGAGAACAGCTAAAGTATAACCTGATTTATTTTCCGTATTATGAGATGTTTGTTGGAGTTGAGAAACGCTTAAATCACATACCATTAACCCTTACAGTATGGGGCACGAGTCATGTAATGTTTTTCATGTTACACATTTCCTTAGAAAGGAACTTTCATGTTACACTTTTCCTATATATTCACCAGAAGCTGGACCTGTTTGAAATTTGGAATAATCCATTTGAAAAGTTTTAGCGTTGCAAGTGTTAAGTATATGTCTTGACCATTGTATACTTATTATGTCCCTAGTGTTACAAGAAAATTTCTGTGCTGAATAAGCCTGTACATAGTTTCAATGTGTTCATTTGAGATTATTGATGTGCAAGGAATACCGTGCCCAATAGTAAGAATACTTATAAATTCTTACAAAAAAACAATGTTCCTGTTTACTAGACACAAAGATTACTTGTAGTAAATAATTGACCTAATTAAAATTCAGGTTTGGCTTAAATCTGACCAATAAGATCCTGGTGAATAAACCCAGGCTTCAATGCGGACGTTTTATAACTTCTAAGCACGGTTGATTTAATGGTGGGACAAAGTAGCGTCTTCTCAGACCATGACCATATTGACTAGAATTGTTTTTATAAAATAACTGATGTCTCTTCCAGCACGTGGACAAAATTTCCCAATCCCCATAACTCTATCGAAAATCATCTAACCGGAAAAGAAATAAACTATGCACAACTAGGCATGGTGCTGATTAATCCTACGAAATTTCATGAAAATCCGATCAAAGAATTTTGGGGAATCCCCGCGGACAAACTTCTCCATGAAAAATTTCAAAGTCCTAAAACTCTGCAGAAAATCATCATACTGGAACAGGAATAAGATATGCACAACTAGGCAAGATTCTAATCAACCCTATTTAATGAATATCCAATTAAAGGTTTTGGAGAAACCATGCAGACAAAATTTCCATGTAAAAAGTTCAAAGTTCCATATATCTGCAGAAAATTGGAGGACATGACTCCAATATTATTGGAGCCAGAGTTATGATACTTGTGCATAACACTTCCTTCCATAAAGCTCTTTCCATGCATGAAACATCATTCCAATAGCATCAGTAGGGCAAGAGTTATTGATCGGACAAGAAAATGTAACAAAGGGCAAAAACTCCAAAAGTATTGAAGCCAGAGTTATGGCCCTTATACATGACATGTCCTCATGTCACCATGCTCTGTTAATGTATGAAGTACCAATCAAATGACATTAGCCATGTTGGAGTCACGTCCAGACAAGAAACTGTGAATAATTGACCTTGAAGTGTGACCATCACCTTGAATTGTGACCTTGACCTATGAAGAATGTGCCTAACTTCTGTTGTCTGCACATCGCCTAGTTACGGAAAGCATTTGTGCCACAGCATTTTGAAATAATACCAAGGGTTTTAGAGATATGGAGCGGGCACGAAGGTTGTGGCTAAAACATTTGACCTTGAGTTGTGACCTTGACCTTCAAGTACATTAGCATCTTATCCTTTTTTAATGAATATTTTAAACATATGTGATGAACAAAGTGAGAAAATGGGTATGTCCAATAATTTTACGAAGTTTGTCAATCACATCACCATAAATTCAGGATGTGAAATACCGTGTCGCAGGAGCGCCTTGAGATTTCATTTTTACATGCCAATAAGAGAGAGATTTCAATAATAAAAAATAGAGAAAGTTTTTCTTAGTTTATGGTATCTATATCCTTGCTTAAGCAGCTTTTCAGTTAAAATGAGATTTCAACTGTTAAAACCGTCAACAGATGAACAATCTCTAGCAAAACGAATGTTATATAACCCCCGTGAGATTGGGCACGGGGGACATCTCCGTCAAGAGGAGGGAACGTTACAATATTAAAATCAAAATCATCTCTTTTTCCATATATTTTAGAAGAAATCATTCCATTGTCAATTTTAAGGTCTAGATCAAGAAAAGCTGCATAAGTGTCGGAAGGGTTAGCTTTATTCAATTTGAGTTCTTTTGGGTAAATTGTAGGAATCAGAACAACAAAGAAAGGGTTATCTAAGTTGAAAATATCATCCAAATTTTAAGAAGTTTCATTGAATGCTTTTATAAAATCATCTTGTGATTGTAAATTCAAACCTACAAACCTAACATAAAATCTCTCTCATAGCAGTATAAAAACAAATCGGCAACAAGTGGTGCACATTTCGTATCCATAGGAATACCAATCACCTGACGGTATAATTATAGTATTCCCATAACGTACTTGTACATATGTTAACCAGAAGAACGGTTAGTGATTCGCAAACTTCTGAGGAAGTCCAACATGTGTAATATTTTATCTGCTCGTCAGTAAAGAAAGCTTTTTCAGCATTACATGTTTTTTCTCGGGCAAATACTTTCTATATTAAGTTTATAAGTTTATCTTTAATTAAATCATGAGGAATGATTGTGTACAAAGAAAGATCGTATGTGCTTACAGTGGATGCGGGAAATCTTTTGTTTTTAAGTATGTTTAAGACTTCTGAAGAGTTCTTAATAGACCAGAAGCTATTTATTCCAGAAATTTCATAAGTTGCATAATTGAATGTTGAGAATATTGCACATTTTGGCGCTCTTTGTTAACGTTTAAAAATTGTTATACCTTCCCTGATTAAATTCTAAACGAATCTGGCAATCCTAGTATATTAGTAAGTTTACATTCACTTGTTAACGAAACGATACACCCAGGAACATTCAAGTACAGAAATAAATCATCCTTTAATATAACAAAACCCGTCTCATAAACATATGTCTTCTCAATTTTTGATTTGCTGAACTTGTCTTTAACTACCGATTTGTTCGAACCTATCGAACCAGCTTGGTGTCTCATCAGGATCTAAACTGTTTGCAAATACCAGTTAATAAGCGCTTAACTGGGAAGAATTAAGGCAATCTTATCCAAGTCCTGTCTAAAGTTTCAACACACTGTCAAATGTGGGGTTTAATGATTTTTCCGAATTAGGGAATAAAGCAACAACATACAAATGTCTGTAATAGATGACCATTATTGTATACATAATAATAACAAACAGACCTCAAACATTCGAATTCAGCCAGAAAGGCATATAAAATAGCACATCAGTACAAATGGTGGTTCTCAAAAATGAATATTGATGAATACTGATCTAGAAAGCGTATTACCAACAGTCTTGAGGACATTAAAGACAAGTATTACCCACAATCTGGAGGACATTAAAGACAAGCATTGCCCACAGTCTGGAGGACATTAAAGACAAAAATCATAACATAACTGCATTAAGCTAAATATTATGCTACCATTTTGTTGAGGTAAGTTAGACCAAGACACGTTCAGTTCAGGGACACGTCATTGATTTGAACATTTACACATGATCTGATCATGTGACAATACGTTCAACAAATGTAACAACAGCATGGGCATGTCATTCTAAACGAACATGTCATGGTTAACCAGTAATAGATATATGGAAAAAAGTCACATACAAATACAGGTAGGATAAAACCTGCAATAATTACACTTAAGTTTCTAGTTAACTGTTTCCCTCATATAAACGCCTTTTCACGCCTTTGCAAACAGACTAGACTAAGATCAGACCGTCTGGTCAGAGTATACTCTGTTAATTTATTGAAATATAATGGACCGACTCTGTAGTTTGTACCATTACCAAGGGTTAGGATACCTGCTGTTATAAAAATAGCTACTACATATGTATGATGTCGCTATTTCTTTCATGATTATTCAGCAGGGAAAGGAATCAAACCAAATCAACAGAAGTTAAAAAATATGTAATATATTCAAGTAATGTACGGAATTGATAAATTAAACAATATTTGGCAATGCAGCGATAGTTATGACTGGCGGGCTATGGGTTATGGCGGGCTATGGGTTATGGCGGGTTATGGTGGGCTATGGGTTATGGCGGGTTATGGCGGGCTATGGGTTATGGCAGGCGGGCTATGAGTTATGGCGGGCTATGGGTTATGGCGGGCTATGGGTTATGGCGGGTTATGGCGGGATATGGGTTATGGCGGGCTATGGGTTATGGCGGACTATGGGTTATGGCGGGCTATGGGTTATGGCGGGCTATGGGTTATGGCGGGCTATGGGTTAAGGCGGGCTATGGGTTATGGCGGGCTATGGGTTATGGCGGGCTATGGGTTAATTTCTGCAGTATATCCAAAGTATCAGACCAGAACAGAACATATATGTATTGACTTGTACTTCAGTACACAATTATTCATATACATATGTTAATACATAAACCAGTCTAGTATATTCCTAATAATTAAAACATATTATTACATCATTATATGTTGTGTCACGTTATTTAGATTGATCTTTTACGCATATTATACCCAGCATGTACAATTTCATAGTATATACCATCACTAAACATATAACGTAATGCAAATGCAGCTATTAAATACATGTATACATGCATTCTGTCAGGTTTAAAATAGTTTTCATATACTCGTATCATCTTGCAAGAATGCAATAAACTCCATCATGATTGAAATTGATTGGTCTGTTAATAAAAAACAGTAAGACATCTCTATAACGGCCACTAAAATACATCAAGGATTTTGTGTTAAAGACAGGTGGCTGTCCTGAATAACAACTAATTAACAAGATTGTAAGGCCGTTATAGAGAGGTTTTACTGACTTTTTAATATAATTTTCCTTAGATCAGAAAAAGCATAGACATTTAATAATAGTGTGGAATTCTATGTATACATACAATACCTTTCATGTCTCAGTAACCCATTTATTGAATGTCTGCCAGTTTGTATATGTAAGGTATGAGCCGATAAGCTGAAGCTAGCAATGCAAGTTCTTAAATTGAAAGGTAAGACATCCAAATATGTTACATAATCGAAAATAATAAAATTGTTATAAAAGGTGTAGCACTGCAGAACTGTCTTTACCTGAATGAAAAAAAAACTTAAGCCCAGCAGCAAAAGCCACACACAAGACGCAACCATTAACCAAAATACCGTTAGAAAAAAAAATGGCACGTCCAAAACCGCACACGGTACGAGCACACGCACGCACGCATGCACATACACATACATACAAATCCATTTTGTTGGGTATATCCTTCACATTTAGCAACCAGCTTTTATACTCATTATTACAATTGTCTAAACGCATACTGTAAACTATATGCAATATGATATTATGCGTATTCAACAATTTATACCGGTACATGTATTTTACTATTTTTGCATAACGTGGTATGAGTAGGAGATGCCTGCCCCTAGTTTACCACAAATATCCATCGAAGAAGTGATGACTAACAATTTTTAGTGGATTCTATCAGTTCCATTTGACTTACTATGACCCCCTATTTCTGAGGCATGTCCTAATATCGAGCCTGAAATGCATCGACCTTTAGCAACTGTTAAAAGTATGTTTAATGCCTTTAGATATTTTCCCACTAAATGCTTCTGATTGTAAATAAATGTACCTGTATAATAATGAACTGTACCCAAATAAGTAAATTCTTCAAAGACATCTACTACGCAGTCTTTATATGAGACACTTGCACTTGCTAAAATCAGTCCCATTTTTCTAGATAACGTTATTTTGGATGTTGAGGCATTCACCTTCAAACTCCAACTATTACAATATGTTGATGAATGGTTTAAACTACAGCTGAACTTCGGTATCTCGAACTCGGATAACTCGATTTTCGGGATAACTCGAAATAAAAGATCGGTCCTTCGAAACATCACAATGCAGAATTGTTCTAAAATGTATCACTACGCATGTCATACATTACGCATGTCTAGAAACACATGTGTCAGCTTAATCTTTAGCCTTCTATGGGCGGATAAATGAATACATATGCAAACAGTTTGGATCCAGACGAGACGCCCAGTAACTGGTCGACACCCTGATAACATTGTGGTTGACACATTGAAAATAGCTTAATTTTCGAAAATTCAGGCTAAAGGTTAAGATATGTTATAATGTCAGCAGTTGATTTGGTTCAACACTATTAGCATAACTTATAAGTATTTTAATCCATTTTGTGGCTCTTGTATTTAATAATTCACGGATCTGCCTCATTAATTTCCATACTCCTGTCCTCGGCCATACGTAGTCAGTTAAACTGCTTAAAGGTCTGAAATATAAAAGGAAACAGTAGTGTAATACCTTCTGACATATGTGGCAATACAGTAAAACCCCGCTAATGCGACCACTTAATAAACAGCCACTGATGTCGTCTAAAGCAGGTGGGTGCTTAATGCAGGTCGAAAGTTATGCAGAAAGCTCCTATAGGAGCTTCCTGCATAACTTTCGCCCTGCATTAAGCTACCACCTGCCTCTGCCACCCAGAATTATGCCCCTGTTTGGTGGTCGCATTAGCGGGGTTTTACTGTACTTTTAAGGCCGTGGTCCCTACAATAAACGCATATGTTCAATAACATCATGACACTAATATTTGTTATGTTCAATCGTTATTATGAAGACTGTTAATTTTAACTTATATCGAAACCTGTCCCGGTGATACAAAACACGTTTTCAATGATACTTTTTTTGTTCTACAACAAATTATTAAAACAGTTAACGATCCAACATCACAGCACGAAAAAAATACAATGTCGCATTGCCGACTAACGCCAGGTCATGTATATAAAAAACATGAAATATTTGTCTTTTTCGCCGTTTATTCGGTTGGTTTTCTTGCGATATACCTCTGTTCAACATATGCACAAATAATTCATATAACTTTGAGATGTCTTTAAAGACGTTGCAGGTAGACAATATCACTTGAACGATTTCCTTTATATGTACGTATCTGCAAACTGTGTAAATCCAGATCAGACGGCTCCTACATGATCCTGTATAATAAAAAATAATATGAAGAAGAAATAGAACAGATAATAAAGGCATCCCCTTGTAAATCCTGTGAACTGGATCCAATAGCTACATGGCTGTTAAAGTCATGCCCTGATGAACTTCTACCGATTTTGACAAAAATTGTAAACTCCTACATTCCAAACAGTTCCAAAGTGTCACGTGTCAGACCTATTTTGAAGAGACCGGATCTCGATTCAAATGAACTGAATAATTACAATGAAGACAATATTCCAAAACAGGGAATTAATACATGAATACTTGAATTGCTCTGATCTAATATTTCAACCACTAAAGACCTTTTTCAAAGATTATCATGATAATCTTTGAAAAAGGCCCTTAGTGGTCGAATTATTAGATCAAAGCAATTCAAGTATTTAAGAATGATAGGCCTGTATCGAATTTGCCATTTGTCTCCAAAGTGTTAGAAAAAGTTGTCGACAAACGCATTGAGTCCCACTTGACATCAAACGAACTAAATGTACATAAGCATCATCAGTAGGCATACCGAAAGCATCCTTCAACAGAGACTGATTTCCAGAATATACAGTAAAACCTCTCTATAACGGCCACTAAATTACATGCATTTTGTGTTAAATGCAGGTGGCTGCTTAACGCAAGGTGAAAGTAAAACGGAACGCTCCTATAGGAGCATTTTACTATAGGAGCGTTCCTATAGGGGCGTTTTGTTTTACTTTCACCTTGCTTTAGGCAGTCACCTGACCTAAATACCAAATAATTGACACAATTTAGTGGCCGTTATAGAGCTGTTTTACTGTATATGCTTATTACTTGTCTGTATAACCAAATGTAACTCCGGAACAAATACAGTGAAACCCCGCTAATGCGACCACTTAATAAACAGCCACTGATGTCGTCTAAAGCAGGTGGTTGCTTAATGCAGGACGAAAGTTATGCAGAAAGCTCCTATAGGAGCTTTCTGCATAACTTTCGTCCTGCATTAAGCTACCACCTGCCTCTGCCACCCAGAATTATGCCCCGTTTTGGTGGTCGCATTAGCGGGGTTTTACTGTACATGGTTTGTGACGCGTTTTACCTCTACGGGTGGACTGGTCCGAAAGCTCACAGCTCACGGGTCAAAATCGAACTATACACTTTGATAAACGTTTTGTCCTGTCATGTAGTCTTTAACCCACTCACTCATATTGGCGCCTCTGTAAAAGTCAGCTTTCGAAACAATGGTGGTAGAGGATTTACTCCTATATGAGCAAAATTTGCCCCGTCTTTATTCTTAACAAGTAAAAATATTTCATGTTGGGGGAACATTCCCCCAATTGTTTAGAAATTGTATGCCAGATAGTTTTACAAACAATAGATTGTATTCATATTCAGTCGATTTTTGGGGAATGTTCCCCTATACTTAATTGAGAAATAAAGGATTGATATGCATGTTTGAGTTGTGTCCTTTCTCTTTCCCATTAGAACGGGACAATGTTCCCCCAATCTTTGATTTATACAGAATCTGCCCCGAAATCGTACCCCTAAAAAGAGGATTGATATGCATTTTTGAGTTTTTTCCTTTCATTTTCGCATTAGAACGGGAGAATATTCCCCCAAATCTTTGATGTATACAGAATCTGCCCCGAAATCGTACCCCTAAAAAAGAGGATTGAAGTGTCAAATTCTCTTTTTAAAAAACTCGAGTTAAATGTTCTATTTATTACAATGGTTTCAAAATTACACAATTCTAAATGTTTCTGAGGGAACATGACCCCAGACCCCTACAGTCACGGTGCGCAGCTTACATTTGGAACCAGGTACGCTCTTTACCTCCATAACTTGGGTTCGATTAACATCCACCAGTACCCAGGTGTACAGCTCCCTCTCTTCATATTTCAACAGTTTATACTGCAGGCTGCTTAAGCCGTCCTTCTTCATATTGGCTCTTACATTTTTCAATATCTTGAATCTACAAAATAAAATGCAGTTGAAGATCATAATTTGAATAACAACTTTATGAAACGTACTTGCTCTTCTTCGATATGATCAAGCTTTGACCTAGTGTCACACAGTTTGGATCTTGATGAGACGCCGAATCCTACGCAAAAGTTTGCACAGCTTATTTATTAAATACACGGCTATGTATACGACTACATATAAAATATTTTTAAGGTTCAACTCGGCTTTGATCACTATAGTTCATCGACAGTGCGTCGTTTTGAGCAGCAAAAAGGCGCTCTGTTAGGCTACAGTCCTACTAGCGCTTAGATTTTTAAAGACCAATGGCGACCTCTGAGACCTCTGAAACCGGCGATCGTCTGCGATTGTCTGCGACTAAATTCCAAATATGGTTCGCAGTCATACTGGAGATGCATCTACGACCACCGTTTGCGATCGTACGCCATGTCACTGGTATTCGTACGAAAGTTCCACAATCACTCCCGACCTGTTGTGTGGTCCCGTGGTCTATGCCGAGTCTCGGGTAATCTTTAGGCAGTCGCTGGTGATCGCACGGCAGTCGTAGGTAATTGTAGAAAGGTCGCTGATAGTCTTGCGATTATAGGGAAGATCACCAACGACCAGTTAAAGATTGTTCGAGACCTTCGTACGACGATCGCACGATTACCTTAACCATCTAAGGTTACCTCTTAAAGACCACCGGTGACCAGTTCGATCGTAGGAGGTTGTTGTGTATCATGCACCTCTCTACGACTGAATTTGGTCGCACGACTAGAAACGATTTCCAACGATAACTGAAGACCATCCAATATTATCAGTGACTTGTCGTGCGACCTTCGTACGAACATCGGTGGCAAGAGGTAGCTTGAAATCGTAAACATGTCATACGTGAACGTAGGCCTTGTGGGACTGGGCCCCCGGGTTGTTGTACATGATCAACAACCTCTCTACGACTGAAATTGGTCTTACGACCACCAGAGATTATCAGTGACTCGTCGTGCGACCTTCGTACGAATTATGTGGTCGTAAGGCCTAGTGGGACTGGGCCCTTATAGATAGCGCCTACACGTGTTGTTTCTTAATGTGTCATCCACCCGAACGTGTCAATCATTTGAACCTAATGAACGTGTCAACCAGCTGAACCTGTCATCCACCTCAACGTGTCATCAACTGACCTATTCACATGCATCAACGTTTCATTCAGAAGCGTGGCCAGTGTCTTAAGCAACATCAAAACCGCCATACTCATCGTGAGACCGACTGTTTGCCAGGTTGTCAAGCATGCCGCCAAATATTGCAGTTACTGCACTTGTAATAGTCACATGCTTTGCATTCCTGGCAGTGTACAGTAAACACCCATATAAACCAGAGGTTAAAATAGCTTCAATGTCACTGTAATGCTTGTGGCAACTTATTGCAGGGTGAAAGCAACTTTCTACACGCCTTTGTTTGCCTTTATCAGCAACATACCAGAAATGTCTATTCTTTATTACATTTCCGGTATAGAGGGTTTTCACTGTTCCTACAATTTTCCTCTGGCAACCGTTATTGTTTGATGTAATACATTAATAAATTGACTCTCAGATTGGTTCGTGCAATTTAGTTGTTGACCTTCATAAGTGTGATTAACCCTTACAGTGCGGGGCACGAGTCACTAATGTCCTTTGCAAACTGTGTATACCCAGATGAGAGGTCACCTAGAGGAGTAGTCTCATCAGGGTATTCAATGTGTGTCATATTGCACTTTTCCACACCCTTTTCTCATAACACGTTAACATTCCATCCAGAAAATTTTGTCATTACACGATGACATTCTATCGACACATTTTTGTCATTACACGATAACATTCCATCCACACCTTTTTGTCATAACATGTTAATCTTCCACTCATCTTTCCGAGTCATTTCAACCTTTACCCAACTGTATAAATTATATATATATATATTCACTTTTATTACACTTTTAAGTGATTATAACATTCATGTCAGTATAAGTACGCGAAAAAGAACAACTAGATAATAACCTGTAAAGTAACTGAGAAAGGATATAAACTCTGTACATATAATACCGTCTACACTCTTTTTAAATAGCATTTGTGCAGTGTTAAGCAGCCATCTAAATCACGATGAATTTGAATATTGGATCAGGCATTTGAGAAAATATTGAGCAAGTTTCTCGGCGTCTCATCTGGATCCACGCCGCTCGCAAATGCAAGTGAGTCCGTGATTAGCGAGATGAAGATTGACACATACTAAATTCGTGTATGATATGGTTCCAATGGACAGTAAATATATTGTTCTTGTTTAGATCAAATTGAATAAGTTTAATATTTTGGAGAGAATCATGCTTACCTTGCTGGATTGGGCTTATTTCCGGTGTCTTGTTTGTGATCTAGAGCCTCGTAAACGCCAACTTGATGTTTTACCCGGCCAGGTTTTAATCCAACTTGCACCAATCTGTAACCACAGTGATACATACTGTACATAGCAACATTATAACAGCAACAATGAAAAGCGCGTTTTGGACACATTACTGGTACAATATACTCTGACAACTATAACTGTGTATTTTGTAAATTAATTACTCATACATGGTGTCATTATTTCTTACATGAATGTTCATGCAGTGAAGAATTAATGCCACGAAGTATGTATTCTCTTTTAGGTGGTTGCCTTTTAGTGAGTGGTTGCTGTGATGTGTAAGATCGGAATTTTTACACTTGAGCACCAACGGTTCTTTTCATATCTTAACAAGTGCATTACCTCTTACAACGCTGGAATGGACTAATCCAACATTCAAACAGGTCAAGCTTATGTTGAATATTTAGGGATTTTTCTGCAGAAAAGTGCAACATTACAAACAGTGCATACCCTGATGAGATGACAAACAGAGCATACCCTGATGAGAGGACAAACAGAGCATACCCTGATGTAAGGACAAACAGAGCATACCCTGATGGAAGGACAATCAGAGCATACCCTGATGGAAGGACAAACAGTGCATACCCTGATGGAAGGACAATCAGAGCATACCCTGATGAGAGGACAAACAGTGCAAACCCTGATGAGAGGACAAACAGTGCATACCCTGATGAGAGGACAAAAAGTGCATACCCTGATGAGAGGACAAACAGAGCATACCCTGATGAGATGACAAACAGAGCATACCCTGATGAGAGGACAAACAGAGCATACCCTGATGTAAGGACAAACAGAGCATACCCTGATGGAAGGACAATCAGAGCATACCCTGATGGAAGGACAAACAGTGCATACCCTGATGGAAGGACAATCAGAGCATACCCTGATGAGAGGACAAACAGTGCAAACCCTGATGAAAGGACAAACAGTGCATACCCTGATGAGAGGACAAACAGAGCATACCCTGATGGGAGGACAAACAGTGCATACCCTGATGAGAGGACAAACAGAGCATACCCTGATGAGAGGACAAACAGTGCATACCCTGAAGAGAGGACAAACAGAGCATACCCTGATGGGAGGACAAACAGTGAATACCCTGATGAGAGGACAAACAGAGCATACCCTGATGAGAGGACTCCATCTGGGTTTACATTGTTTGCAAATGACATTCGTGACTCGTACCTCAGTGTAGGGGTTAATACAGCACTGTCTTACCTTATGACTCGTACCTCAGTGTAGGGGTTAATACAGCACTGTGTTACCTTATGACTCGTACCTTAGTGTAGGGGTTAATACAGCACTGTGTTACCTTATGACTCGTACGTCAGTGTAGGGGTTAATACAGCACTGTGTTACCTTATGACTCGTACCTCAGTGTAGGGGTTAATACAGCACTGTCTTACCTTATGACTCGTACCTCAGTGTAGGGGTTAATACAGCACTGTGTTACCTTATGACTTGTAACTCAGTGTAAGGGTTAATACAGCACTGTGGTACCTTATGACTCGTACCTCAGTGTAGGGGTTAATACAGCACTGTGTTACCTTATGACTCGTACCTCAGTGTAGGGGTTAATACAGCACTGTGTTACCTTATGACTCGTATCTTAGTGTAGGGGTTAATACAGCACTGTGTTACCTTATGACTTGTACCTCAGTGTATGGGTTAATACAGCACTGTGTTACCTTATGACTCGTACCTCAGTGTAGGGGTTAATACAGCACTGTGGTACATTATGACTCGTACCTCAGTGTAGTGGTTAATACAGCACTGTGGTACCTTATGACTTGTACCTCAGTGTATGGGTTAATACAGCACTGTGTTACCTTATGACTCGTACCTCAGTGTAGGGGTTAATACAGCACTGTGTTACCTTATGACTCGTACCTCAGTGTATGGGTTAATACAGCACTGTGTTACCTTATGACTCGTACCTCAGTGTATGGGTTAATACAGCACTGTGTTACCTTATGGCTCGTACCTCAGTGTAGGGGTTAATACAGCACTGTGTTACCTTATGACTCGTACCTCAGTGTAGGGGTTAATACAGCACTGTGTTACCTTATGACTCGTACCTCAGTGTAGGGGTTAATACAGCACTGTGTTACCTTATGACTCGTACCTCAGTGTAGGGGTTAATACAGCACTGTGTTACCTTATGACTTGTACCTCAGTGTAGGGGTTAATACAGCACTGTGGTACCTTATGACCCGTACCTCAGTGTAGGGGTTAATACAGCACTGTGGTACCTTATGACTCGTACCTCAGTGTAGGGGTTAATACAGCACTGTGTTACCTTATGACTCGTACCTCAGTGTAGGGGTTAATACAGCACTGTGGTACTTTATGACTCGTACCGCAGTGTAGGGGTTAATACAGCACTGTATTACCTTATGACTTGTACCTCAGTGTATGGGTTAATACATCACTATGTTACCTTATGGCTCGTACCTCAGTGTAGGGGTTAATACAGCAATGTTTTACCTTATGACTCGTGCCTCAGTGTAGGGGTTAATACAGCACTGTGTTACCTTATGACTCGTGCCTCAGTGTAGGGGTTAATACAGCACTGTGTTACCTTATTACTCGTGCCTCAGTGTAGGGGTTAATACAGCACTGTGTTACCTTATGACTCGTACCTCAGTGTAATTTGTTTTCAAACTGGTCAGGTAGGTCAAACGAATTTTGCTTACTTATTAGTCAAAATGTTTTATCTTGCTGCCTTGTCTTTTAGAATGTTTCATCATGTTGCTTGATCAAATTATTGCTAGATAGTGCGTTTGAATGACATCGCTTTACTATTAACAAGGAATATATCAATTAGAGACGATGAATTTTCAGTGAAATGTCTTGGTTCGTCTATTACTTGTGAAAGGCCAAACTGCTGAGAAAGTGAATTATTTTTCTGCGCTGTTTGTTTGTTCAACATATTGCGATTAAAACCACTACTAATGATTATCAACTCATTTACACGAGAATCTACGATTAAATGTATCGAGTCTTCAATTTTGTTTAAGTAATGAATTCTGGAATTGGGTGGTCTACAGAACACGCCTATAAAAATTCGCGATTGTTATTTCAATCCAAATACATTCGATATCAAGAAGTTAAAGCGCATGCTTTCTTTTGTATGTTAAAATACTCTTTTGTAGATACACATTTCTTCATATTCGTCGTATCTGCCAGACTTAAACTAAGTCGGGTATGGAGGTCGTCAGAATGGACAGGTCGTTTAGCTAATTATTCGAGAATGACAGAATATCAAAATATTTTAGTTTTGTTTATAAATTAACTATTCTAGGTAATAAACTTGGGACACTATAAAGACAAGTTATGCACCATACTGGAGAACGATTTATAAGATTCTAAGTAAGTTACTGAGCCAAAACTAGTTTGTAAGGGAAGAGAGGGGTGGCGGTTAGGATGTATGTCACCTGAGCAAACCAGTAGAACTGACAACCATACCAGAAAACCATGCTGTTTAATGAGGCACATTGTAATTATTGTAAAATTATCAGCAGGATCAATGCATGTAAAGATTCGTTTAGTGAATCGTACATTCGAAATATACTTTTCATCTGGGTCTATAAACAAACTTATATATAACTTATACTTTTCATCTGGGTCTATATACAAACTTATACGATTGGCAAGATTTCTTGTCAACACAACATTCGCATATATAGAAAACATGCTGACATAGCATGATAGTAGTGATATTTGGTACATCATATGTAATATTAAGCCTATAGCTATGGCGTGACAAACGTTTCAATATTCAATTTCACATTTTTCATCTGATGTCTATATTTTTTCGTTTGAATAAAACGATATTTATTCAATAATAATTATTTCATTCGATTTTACGAACACATTCAATCTATATTAAATAATATTTATTCCATATGTTTGTTTTTCATTCGATTTTAGGAACGCATGCTTTCAATATTTCAATCGAATTCATTCAATGTTACAATCAAAATTGAACTTTAGGATATGTACCAGTGACAAATGTTGAATACAGCTAAACAATGATACTTGTACCGATGCAAATGGTGTTATTTACATGTACTTAGAAGTTAAACTGGTTATATCTGGGTAACAAAAATACACCGGACGATATTTCCATCTAACGCCGATAACGATGCGAAGGTGTGAAATATTTCTGTTATTTTCATTATACCTGTACGTGGTAAACTATCAATACTTTGCAAACCAAATGATACCAATAATATCTAAAAATGTAGAACTATTGTACGGTTTTAAACTATATATTCTCTTCGCAATTAAACGTAATGCAATTTCCAGAATAGTAAAAATCGACCAGCACGCGGGCCATATAATAAATGGATCCCTGGAAGCACCGTCCGTATCTGGGATCTGGAAGCAATGTTCCGTATAGTAAATAAGTGTAGGAGCAAAAGTCCCGAAAAGTAAATGTGGAAATGCATACACATATAGTATTTATGGAAGAGGAACAGATAATTGAACAAGTAACAAATTCGAACCACGGTTAAACTATATATTCCCTTCGTAGGTGAATAATTTTGCAATGTCAGGCAAATAAATGACCAGCACGCGGGCCATGTAATATATAATGGGAATCGAAATCGTTCCTGAACGTTATATGAAATATGGGAGCAATGTCCCGTAAAAGTAAACAAACAATTGCAAATATAAATGTCCCTACCTGAAGTGGAATACATAACTGAATTTTTTTAATTAGATGTAACAACTATGGAACTCAGGAGAGCGCATTGGTCCCGAATAGAAACTATTATTTTAAGAGCAAATTCGCGGCCCTCAAAGTGCAGAAGCTGAACATGCATGTAAAATCAAATGCGTCGGATATTGATTATACTGTACATATATATGATTACAGATGCTGTCGAAATTATGTACTTTGGAAGAAAAATATACATAATGCATATAAAAGACATTACTTTGAAACAAAACATATAGTATGAAGTTAATAGTTCTACTGCATATTAAACACCAAACAACTGAATGATGTGTACTAAAGTTTGGCCTGCGTAAACAGTCCTGATTTGAAGAAACAAAACACATTCTAAAATCCATAATATTGACACTATGTACCGTCCTAAAGTAGTTGTAATAATTCAATAGGAAACTGCCACTGTAGATTCTGTAGCTGACATTTTCGACCAACGACCACGCCGATTTCGCCGAACACGGTGAGGAAAGTTGTTATAGTTATTATTTGAATGATTTACCATACATGTATGATCCGCGGTTTTGTTCACATAGAGTTTGAAGATCTTCACATAGAGTTTGAAGATCAGATATTTCAGAATGGGCTTGTTCAAGTTGTTGCAGGTACATATCAGATGTATTTTCAAGTTCACGTTTGTGAAGAACAGCTAATTTTAGTTGCATCTGTAAATTTTCATTTTCACGTTATTTCTTATGCAACTCACCGTCAATGTAGCGATCATATTGAAAGAGTTTGTCATATCTATATTCTAATGACTTGATTTGATCTGTGAGTTCCGCGTTGATATCCTCTGTTGTTTGGGTTGATGTCGTAGCTGTAATTATTGGAACTGTAGCACGAGGTCTCCGGTTAAGTGAGTTGTTGGTGCCTAGCTTCAGTAGTTCAGGAGTTTCCAAGCAGTTCAAAGGTAGGTTTTCTGCCGTTTTCCGGAGAATAAATGCCGTCATCCTGGCCCGACCACGTTTTGATTTCTTCTCCCGCTGTAACGACGGAGAAGAAAGATTTCTTATGCTCTGTATAAAGTAAGGCTGGATTTTGCTGATAAAGTCCCGACGTCGCACTTTGAAGTTTGAAGATTGTTCGCAGAAATGTCCGTTGAGTTCCATCGGGTGTCCAAAGTAAAAATCCATGTGGTAATCCAGCATGTTGAAAATGGGGAAATTGAATATAGCTCGAACTTGGGTAGAATCCACTCGCTTTGTGAAAGGTCCGAAAAAGTGTACATCACAAAATATATGTGAGTACTCCCGATTCAACCACCAACTGTAGTACAGCTCAGTTGTTAACCCTTTACCCAATAGCCTGTTTCTAGTTTTGAAGACATATGACCACTTAAAGCAGGTTGAAAGTAAAGCAGAATGCGCCTTAAGGCGCATTCTGCTTTACTTTCAGCCTGCTTTAAGCTACCACCTACTAGGGTATAGAAAATATTTATTATGCAATGTGTTCATGACTGTATGAATTTGAACTATTTTCTTCAGCGGAGGAATAAATCAAACACGCTAAAAACCGCTTCTATCAGGTAAAGGGTTAAACACTGCAGAGAACGTTTGTAGAATAGCTGAAGAAATGTAGAATGTGGAGTTGGTAGATGGATAACTGTTCCGATAGTATTTTATATGTTTATAATGTATCCTGGAATTCCAGTTCGTAATATATAACAGTGGTACTCCATAGATAGTAAAATAACAAGTCCAAATGTAAAAAGTAACTATATGAAAGTAAAATAATTAAGTCAGGATATCCCGAGTACTAGAAATCTAGCATGGCCTAAACACGTCTTTCTTTGTCTAACTCTACACTGTAACTCTTGCAGAAAGGGGGGGCGAAGGGATTAAGTACATCACGTGACTTTTGACAGGTAATTTGTACACAACGCTATCTTGCGTAATTGCCACCATCAGGCATGCGGTATGTGTTGACAGTTATTACACTAGATAAATGATCTGGAGAACAACTATAAATATGAAATTATGAAGTATGAATTTACCGATGTAATATAATTCGATAATTTGCCTAATGGGATAGGCTACTAGGTCGAGTTGTAAGCTCGGATTTCATTGGACGAACAAATCAACGGAAATGCCGACTAGCTAAAGGCATAGTTAGATTTTTAACACGGACACTTATTGACAAAATAACATAATTTATTAATAAAAACATTGATCAATTACGCATGTGTGCTCAAGATTATATGCAATAGCTTCTAGTTAACCGTTTTTCACTTACCAACGTATTGGTGAACCTTATGCTATTTCTAGCCATTTATAGTGTTCCTGAAATCTCGTCCAATGAAAATCGCGTTTACAACTCCATCTAATATCACATGAGGCAAATTATTCAACATTTTTTCACAACATCGAATGCAAAATAAATTATTGAATAAATAGTTTTATAACATCGAATGAACAGATATTCGTTTATAACTTTAAATGAATTCGTTCAAACATCGAATGAGAAAAAAGAAAATATATTTCTTTTCAAATGAAAAATGTGATTTTGAATATTGCAACAGTTGTCACGCCATATATAGTAGATATATAGCAGATCTGCTAGACGGCATGATGGTGGGAATGTAGTCATCAATCGATCTCATGTGATTCGCGAAGAAACAATAAAACCTAATTTAATACCATCAGCCAGTCGTACAACAGAGCAGTGTGAAGTACTTTTGCCCCAGTACACCGCCACAGACCACACTCTTGTTTAAGCTACCTGATATCGAAGGAGAATTGTAACATAACATTAAGTTATACATAATAAGAATAAGCGTTATGCTTGAGGGATTCGTACAAGTATATATTGCAAACAGGTGAACGGTATGGACAGTACAGTAACTTATTCCCTCCTAGATTATTTTTAGACCCAACATCTTTGAAAAAATCTACATGAATAAAGGAGCAATGACTATATAGAAAAGGAGATTTTTTTTAATTGTGTAGTTTTAAAGAATTGTGATGAACAGAGCATTTGCTCCCTTTACAGAGGCGACAAAAGGTATCAATATGGGGGAATTCGTTAATCTAGATATATTGTTGTGAGCGAAATCTATTGTTGCTAACAGTTTTGCTTCAGCTAGCCATCTCACAAACGAGGTTATTCAGTCTGGAAAAGACATTAGGACATTTTATCTTAATTACGGGACAGCGAGTTTTTAATTGGCGTAAATTAACACAGAAAGCTTAGCTTTAAAACGTCACGGTGCTTTATTAATAAACAGTCGAATAAGGAATACGTATGCATTCAATATATACCTATGACCTGGGAGCTACGATCAGACTATATACGTATGCATTCAATATGTACCCAAGACCTGGGAGCTACGATCAGACTATCAATACAGGGGTGCCGTCTAATTTGCTATACAAACGAATACTGCAAAAGACAATTACCGTACAAAGAACTTTGGTTCGACTTGTATAAAATGATTTGGATTTGGATTTTATCGGGTTTACGTCGCTTTAACAGTATTTCAGTGATATCACGACGCCCAGCTAATTACAGGTGGGGAAGGCCCCAAAGGTTCTTCTATGCACGGAACAATTTGCAGTGTTTCGTGCACAGAAGAACATCAGGGTAGTAACTGACATATCGCAAAAATAAAATGAATACGACAATACAATAATTTGGTCAATATTTCACATAATTAAAACCATGCGTTCATCACAGAATCTAGTCTGAATGCGGTCCTTTTCAAATGGACTCTTGCTGAAACGAAATACAAGAATCACTAAAAAAAGGGTGTGGTTAAAAGACGTCAATATGAGGGTGTGGTTAAAAGACGTCAATATGAGGGTGTGGTTAAAAGCTTACATAAGACAGACGAGTTATCTGTCGATGTTTCCATTCCATTTTTGCCATAATAATGCTTTAACATTTCAGATTGATGTTACGCACGTGCGTAAGTGCGTATCGCTAGATCTATACGCTCCTAGCAGTAAGATACAATAAAGGTTGAACATTCTGAAGGGTGGTGATCCTCCGAAAGCAAAAATTACAACACACAAAAAAAGAAAATTGCAGAATCGGTTTTATTGAGTCTGTTCATGAGCAGTAATTGAAAGTGCATCACTGCTCAAGCCCCCTAGCACCGGCTTAAGCGGTATTCAATTTTCAGAACAAGACGTACTGAAATTCATGATCTCGAAGGATCAGAAGGTATAACAACACTGAGAATGAAGTACGGGGCGACGTTTTACGGCCGCCACACAAGCATGATAAGTGTGAGTAACAATCTGAACCCTGTTTAAATACACATTGTTCGATGCTATCCTGACGAGCCAATGCTATAGTAAAGTACCTAGTTAAAGTTCACTTTCAGTTAGATGGACCCCTCTGCGAACTGTACATTTACTCCCCTGGTCATTGTGTCATTCGCCTACAATATTGAGGACTACTAACATATAGCGCAACCATGGAGCCGCATTACCGGCTAGTGACCCTCACAGGTACACATTTAAACCCCTGGATGGAGAGGAGGTGCGGGTGGGAGACACTAAAAAGCGTCTCTGAAATTTCCGGGAGGGGCCGCTGTTCTATGTTTATTTCAAATTTCAATGCATACTGAATATCCATGAACACAATTTATAGTGACGTGTAGAAGATTGGAACATCGTAGCCTTACTAGTAAGTAACGCACCAGATTTTATAAATTCAAATATAATTCCTATAGGAGCCGTCTGATCAGCGTCTGCTCTGTTTGCATATGCGTGAAAATGCGTTTATATGAGGGAAAGGATTAACCCATAAAAACTAATTTCTACGTCCTTGCAAACAGAATAGGTCTATATCAAACGGTTCCTATAGAGTCGGCACTGTTTGCGTATGATGTTATTTAGACATGGTTTTACATTGTCAACCATGGTCAAACGTGGCT
Organism: Azorinus chamasolen; assembly: GCA_963576725.1. Taxonomy (NCBI): domain Eukaryota; kingdom Metazoa; phylum Mollusca; class Bivalvia; order Cardiida; family Solecurtidae; genus Azorinus; species Azorinus chamasolen. Next base: position 59,153,726 of record OY755253.1, on the reverse strand, counting down.
GTGTTCATGTACTATCATAGCTCATTTAATACCCTAATGCACATTCGTGATGTCATCATTCCTTACATGAATATTCATGCAGTAAAGAGTTAAATGAACCTTTTTTCTCTGAAACGTGGTAAACTATATGAAGATATTACAAGAGTGTTCTTGATTAATGGATTTATTGAATGAGTCTTTTTAAACAATAAAAAAACGAACTTTAGCGAGTTTTTTTTATCATTTTAAAAAGACAAATATAAAAAATCCAATAATCAAGAACACGAATGCAAGATTCTATTTATAACATAACACACACAAATGTTTTTTGCAGCCAATATTTCAGCAGTAACGTGGATTGTTATAAGTTATCCTTACATATAGAAATGATGAATGAAAGGTGTTATTAGTTTCGCTAAGTAACCGGGACAAAGTAGGTCCAAACTTTCCAACTGTCGTTTTGACTTACTGTCATATCAACCGGGATCTAATTTACACATCTCTTGTATTCAATTTAACAGATAGTTTTAACTTTATGATAACAAAACCCTACAGAAACATGTCAAACTAAATTTTGAGCTACAGTTTCGACATACAAACGCGTCACATTATGACGTCACTGTACACAACATGTGTCTGTGTAAAGTGTGCCATTTGCTCATAGTTTAAAAGAAGACCAATACATTTCGCCTACACGTCCAACACTCACTGTCAATGGGATTGAAAATGCGCCTTCGATTTGGTATATTAAGCCCTTCATCAGTGTTCTATACACATGGACATGGACATTTCCACCGAGAAAACAATTTTTGATTCAAATTCAGTGAAAATGTTTATTGAAATGGACAAAAGATTCAGTACGAACTGCTGCATAAAACTGTGTTGGAACAGGAGGAAGATTTTCGCGATCAGGTGTTTTGGAGTATATAACATATTTGAACTATGTTTGTGCTGTGCTGGATTCAGATGACTATAGTTGTTGATTGACGAGACATTTTTATGAGTAGAAATCTGCATAAATAAAAGGACATACGGTGAATAAGTTGTGGAGGCAAATTTTTGTGTAGAATGGATGGTTTGGGTCAGAGTAGCTGGTAGGTCTTTTTTGCATACATTTTGTAGATATTCACTGACATCGATTATAACTTGTATTATTTTATCGTAATTACTTCAGGCGCAAGTGCCAACAGTCCTCTGCCATCTATCGTGACTCAATCGTTGACAGGTAGGTCACTGTCCGCCAGTTTGTTTGCTTTGACAACGCGTATGAATACAATTAGGTCGTTCTAATGTTATTCACTAGTGAATATATGCCCATGAATATCAAAATATATATGACAGTGTTACGTCACACTGAAGCCACGAGTTATGTTATATATTTATTTCAAATTACCTATGGTAAAAGTCGTCATCCTGACCGCCCCAACCAAAGTACAGGTTACTATATCCATTGGCTTTGTGAAACATGTCTCTCGTCAATGCTACTACTCCACCGAAATAACTACCATACTTGTATCTGTAAGAAATAAGAAACTCACATGAATGAATTCTTCTCCAGCTATTTGTGATCATAATCGCTGAGACGCCAGGTACATGTAACACCGAGTATCAGATTGCAGTAAACTATCGGTTAATCGAAATTTTTGTATATACTAATTTAGACCCTTTTAGGCAGGTGGATGCATAGTGAAAGTCACGCAGAAAGCTCCTGAGGAGCTTTCTGTGTGACTTTCACCATACATTAAGTTCAACAGTTTCTCAAAAGCTTGATTAAATCAGATTAGGCAATATTGCTCCAGCTGCAAACTTGAGCACACATAGTTTTTTCACAGTTGGATATGGCAGATCATGTACATGTATATCCTGAAGAAGAACTATATACTCGTGGAATAATGTACTGAATATTTCCAAACCTCATACGACACAGAAAGAAGCCTCTAAAGCGACCCCGAGCAGAATTGTTAGTCTGATTTTTACAGGCAGGTGGTAGCTCAATGGAGGATCAAGTCATGTAGAACACTCTCATTCCGCATCACCAACCTGCATGCAATGACTCTCATATTTATTTCGTCACGTTGTCGACTTACAGAGACCCCAGTAGATACAAAGTATTGCCATTTTGATAAGTCCTCGCTGACCCACGCCTTCGAACCACAACGACTATGCTCACAAAAAAGAATACCTAATGTGTCACGTATAGGAGCTGTCTGTATCACTTGTGTCCTGCATTAAGCTACCGCCTGTTTTAAAACTCCAGAATTAGACTTCTTCTAAGTGGCAGTATTAGCGAGAATGTACTGTACTATGTTCATTGCATTGGTCAAACCTGTAACTGTATATAAATAAGTATAAATAAACGCTCAATAGTTTTTCAACAGTTTATTTCAGCCTTCACTGTGTTGGTGTTTGTGTTTTCGGTTATAGTTTAGTCAAACGATTAACATTGACCCATTGCAAAATAATTACGTATGCTCTAACTTTCATCTGGATCATGGTTAATTACGTCCGATTCCATCAAACCTTTGAGTCACTATGGATCGAGAATCAACCCGCTTTCATCCTGATGAGATGATGAGTTACTCTGGGCCGTATCTGGATCCAAGCTAACTGAAACTGCCAGTCCAGTCACGATCGGCGGAGTAATGGTAACAGACTCAGGCGAGTATAATATGGTGTATCTTCGGCAAGATTTAGTTTTGCACGAAAACATTCTGCACATGACACCGTTGTATCGGAGTTCAGTTGAATAATCTCTATAAAACATGATATTGGAGCGTAGCTGAATCTAAATGTAGGCTTAATGAACGCACCGTGGCCATAGGGGGCGGGAGGCATGCTCCACCGGGAATATTTAGAACAGTGAAGTTTTGAAACTAAATGTATTGTGATAAATAGAGCGTTTAGTCCAATATGACAAAAGCTTACATGACAAGAGGGAACGTTTATCCAAGTCTAGCCTTTAGGCTTCGAGTTTAGCTCCATTTATTGCCATACTAATGTTTTCACCTTTCAGATTGATTGTTACGCACATGCAAATGTACGTATCGCTAGCCACGCCCCTGTGATACATTAACTGCCAATCTATCACATACCACACAGCCAATCTCGTGTTGTACAAAAAGTATCTGCTCACGTTAAATCTACTTCTGACTCGTTCAAAATGTTGGGCAACTATTGACCGAGGGACCACGGGGATCCAAATGTTGGGCAACTATTGACCGAGGGACCACGGGGATCCAACTGCGATTGTCGAGTAATTCCTCGTCTTATTTAGTTCCTTGCTCAGTGCATGTCAGCAACGTTGCACATTGCATAATGATGGGCTATAGTTTTCTAACATCTACTTCATGGTACCTCAGTTCGCAAACACCTCAATACCACTGACCATACGGCTCTGTTTTTTAAGCTGGGGTAAGCGGTTTTTATCTCCGACTGAGTCTGAGGTATTTTAATTATGATCAAAGTGACAAAATTGTGGATATTGCGATTCTGTGAGGATAATGGGTTGTGTGTAGATAATGGGACAAGATAATGGGGCTAGACGTTGACGATAAAGTATCTGGACGTTGGCAATGACACTGGGTGTGAATTCCATCGTATATCTGTGCTTCCTTTTGGACATATAAAAGAAGTAGAACTCCAATGATGGTTTTTTCGAGTTTCTGAGAAAACATGAGAACTTATTGGAGGCTACTCTGTTAGACCATGTACCAATGAATGTAATTGGACAATTAAAAGTCAAATACATACAGCAGAACCTGTCTTAAGCGACCATTCATTTAATCAACATAGAAGTCTTGCAAAACAGGATGTTGTTTAATGTGGAGAAAAAGTAATACAAAAAAATCCTGTAGGATCTTTCTGTATCACTTTAGACCTGCATTAAGCTATCACCTGCCTTACAGACCCATAATTAGACCTATTTTGATGGTCGTGTAACCGGGTGGTCTGATAAAGAAACATAACCGCTCAAACCCGGGATCGAACCCGGTTCGCCAGATTCGCAGTCATGCACTCTACCACGACGCCATTAAAGCGCGCTTGTACAGCAAGGCCGTACAAGTGATGCTAATACTGAAAATGGGTGATCCTTCGAAAGCAAAAGAAGACATGCAAAAAGAGAAAATTGCAGACTCGGTTTTATTGAATCTGTTCATGAGTAGTAATTAAAAGTGCAACACTACTCATGCCCACTAGCACCGGCTTAAGCAATATTCAATTTTCAAAATTAATAACATCAAACCTTATTATCCCAAAGGACCAGGCAATATAACAACACTAAGAAATGAATAAATTGCGATGAAAATAAAATATTTCCATAGGAATGTACACAATTCTGTCTTTAAAGATTAATTATACTATTAATATGAAAATCATATCAGTAGTTTTTGAAGACATTTAAAGAATTGTTTTATGGACATGTCACACACAGGGCGATTCCAATAGCTCAACTTGCCACTTTGTGCCAATAGAGACAACATTGATGTTTAATGTAGTATAGAGCCATCACTGCATTATTTGAAAGTAAGGGTCATACTTCTGCTACTATCTGTTGGACCATAACAGTAATTAGCATGCATCATTCACTTATCCATATATACACTTCCACCAATTTTAGACATATTCCTTATGATTCTAAATACCCTACAAAATGATTGCCAAATATACTGTGGGGTGATATTAACAATATGACAAATTATAAAGTAACAAATATTTTCAACTTAGCATGGCAGGATACAACAGGGAAAATAAAATTAACTAGACAATTGTTTCCAAGACACTGATGCACCCCTCCCCCTAACAAAAGTGTCTCTATATCAAGCACTTTTGACTATGTGTTATACAGTGAAGAAAATTTCAGAGTCCCATAACTCTGGTAAAATGGTCAGAGCAATAATTACATTCTTTAAGAAAATCTTCACATCAAGGTTGACAGCTTATCATGGGTGAAAATTTGAAGTAAAACCTCCCATTAGTATATGGGTTGTTAGACACATAATATTGTTTCACTTTATATTATATAGTGAAGACGATTTCAGGGTTCCATATCGGGTACAATTGGTCTGAGCAAAAATAAACCTTTCTGTGCTATTGCAAACAGAAAAGACCCTTAATAGTTTACCCATGCCTATACCTTGTCTTTTTGTGTGATTGTGTTGTATTTTCTTACTTTTTCCTGAGGAGACTGCGAGTGTGAGTCTGTTCAGGGTCAATTTGTGAGTCTGTGCTGCAAACAATACATACCCCGATCAGTTACCACAACTGTCCAGGGTCTTTGCTATTTGCAGCATCATACATGTAACAAGTATATCAATAAATGATATAATTAAAAATAAATTATAGTCATACATGCAAATTACAGTTAGTGCTGTAGTAAACACTACAGACCCTGATCAGTAACCGGTGTCATAGAAATAAATGATATGAATTAGAAATAAATTACATACATTACTATAAGATACTATAAGACACTATTAGATACTGTAAGCATGACACGTAAATCAATAAATGATGAAATGTATATAAATTAAAAGATAAGAAAGTGCTTTGTCTCATTTTGTTTGCCCCTTTAAATGATCTTTTAATAATATAAAGGATACAAAAACCCTTGTTTCCTTTTAATAGTAATTGTTAATACTACCATCCAAGCTACTTGAACAATAAAGATTGGCAAAGTGGGACACCCTGTTTGGATTCAGATCTTATACAAAGTAACTGTCTGACCAAAATCTAAACTGTTTACAACTTGTGACAATTTTGCCTTGGGTCAAAATGCCTAAAACTGATCTTTTAGAAATTCAAATGATGACAAACCTGAAGCAGACGATATTACAGATCTCTACAGCTTGCTTAATCCTTATAATGTTGAGTGATGTTTCGTTTGCAACAATTGCCGTCTGCTTCAATTCTTCAATAAACTTTCTTTCATTTTATGCAAAGATATGGTCAAGATGACAAAAAGTTTGGATCCTGATGAGAAGCAGAATTATGTGGCCTCTCATCTGGATCCAAACTGTTTTCATAGGTAATCACAGTTTCGCCGCTAGCGTGCAAAGAGTTAAGCGTATGACCTCTAGAGATTTTAGCATGATGTAACAGTTGCCCTGCACTACTGACCACCAGTGCTGTAACCTTTATACTGCAAAGGACGTAAAGAACAGAAGAAGTCTATTTAACCCTTATTTCCCCATATAAACTTGTTTTCATGCATCTGCAAACAGATTCGACACAGAAAAGACAGGTCGCTCCCATAGGATCAGGGTCTGCTCTGTTTGCTAATGGATCCACCTTCCATATTTCATTATAAATATTGTGTAAGATTCCGGAACCGGGTTGTAAGCTAAGCACTGCACATGCGCGTATTCTCTTAGGGGGTAGAGCTCGCGCCATAGGGTTTTCCGTGAAAGTTTGAGTCGCAATCCATTTTATAAGGATTTCGGCAAAGCCGAAACCCTAAACAATGATATTTAAAAACAGGCAGTATGATCTAAGGTAGCTGTCAAAATGATTATCAGCTTAACACAGGAAACAATGAAACTCCATAAACATCTTCATAAACTAACCAATCATATTCAGAAACTGTATACTCAGATCTATATGATTTCATGTACATGCAGAGCAGACCCTGATCAAACAGTTCCTATAGGAGCCATCTGATCTGGATCTACTCCATAAAAATCTTAATAAACTAATGAATCATATTCTGATCTGTTTTAATAAACCCCAGTCCAATATGACCCAATCTGATTCCTATTTTTGGTAACAATATAATGAGTGCAGCTTTATTAACATTCACATATTTTATTTTTATTTTTCATAAGAACAAATATGTAAGATCTAATGGAAATCAGTTTTCATGAAAATTAAAACATCTGAAAGCAGTTTTCAGGGTTTTTTTCTTAAAAGCTGTATTCATATATTCATAAATACTTAATAACCATACTTATGTATATTTCAGTCTAGTTAACTGACACATGACTAGCTTTCTACAACTTTGTTCAATAACTTTGTCCAATGTCAAACAGATAGGTATCTTATTTTATTTTGACTTTGCCAATGTGAGTAGAAAGAAAAGCACATATTAAGCAGTGTTGAAATAAACGTCTGACGCATTCACTGAGGTGCAAAATATCATAAACAAATGCGAGTTAAGCGTTTAAATCATAACGTTATTTAATTTCAGTCATAAATATATTATTATTCAAATCATATTACTACATTTCATCAACTTTCGGTCGTTGAGAGTATTCCGCAATTAACCGAATACATCCGAGTATATTCGTGTAATAAATGGAAAGTTTGTTCGTGCAGTTTGATAACCAAATATTAACATCAATTACACATCAATCATTTTGTAATTGTATTTAACCCTATTCATCGAATTTGACAAGTTTTACTGATAAGCGTAAAGGGCCATAGTCCTTCGAAATGACCGAATTGGAATATCTTAAAGTTTCATATTTAAAGAATATTAATGGCAACAGACTATCGCATCATATTTACAAAAACAATATTCCTGATCCACAAAGTACATATTGTTTCTATTTGATGATGCTAAAACATTTGGATAATCTATATGTAATTAGGTCACATATTGGACTGTCTATATGTACTTTGGGTTGCAATTTATTCCTATCCCAAGTTCTTCTTTCTTTTGTCAATAATTTTATACTCGTTGGTTTATATTATCGTTGGATCTTTTTCATTTTCACTGCCTTTCCATGATAATACTTTTATAATTGGATTTTTGCAGTATTTTGTGTCTTTGAAGTATGTTGTTCTTATCTCTCAAAACACAGAATGCTCCTTCCATAGCCCAAAAGGAAAGGGAAAATGGCGGCGACCAATAATCCTACAAAATGCGACATACTCCCCAAGCAAGTTGAGATTCGTCTCGAATTTCTGTGGGTATGGGAACGACTGAGAATCGAAGTCATACAGCCACAGTCCCACGTTGGGCGCCAAATGTAACTTGGTGTTCTTATAAAGAAACATACCCACTCAGACCCGGGATCAAACCCGGGTCGCCAGGTTCGCAGTCATGCACTTTACCACGTCCCCATAAATGCGCGTTTGTACAGCAAGGGCGTACACGTGATGATAAACCTACACACTGTGACAGACGCTGAAGATAATTTGTACTGTATTACGATTAAACATTCGCAGTCCATTTGGATCTTTTGAATTTAGAATGACGCGGCAGTGCCCTCAATGTTCAAACTAAACCAGTACTGGGTCAGTAGTGGCCGCTGAAACTGATTGGCAAGGCTGTGATATATGAGAACGATGCAATCTGTTCTGAATAACTGTTGCTGTAATCCGTTTTCTAATAGATCAATTTGTTGTTTCTGTTTGACATAACTTCTAAAACGTTGATTTAGCTATAGATAGTCCTACCAATTACATTTGATGCATTCAATCTTCTCATGGTCAAATGCAATGGATGCAGTGGCCTGCAAACTTCTGAATGCTAAGTATTTAAAGTGGAAATGCGAATTATAGATTAACCCTTTCGTTCGTATAAACGCCTTTTTAGACCCGTGACTGTGTTCTAGTGTCAATCAATTCAATCCTACGATTTGTTCAGCATGGTATATTATGTTGAATTATTGCCCAGATTGTGTCTAGATATTACACCCAAAACTTTGTTCAGCGTTGTATACTTCCAGTGTGCATGTTGCGTCTGTTCAGTACACGTCTAACACTTGTTCAGCGTTTGATTTTGTGTTACACTATTACCTAATGTATTGTTTGGTGACTGTGCTATACAACCCCAAGATGTGTTCAAGGTGAAATGTCCTACTTTATGACCCCATTTGTGTTCTGGTGTCAATACAATATAATCCTACGATTTGTTTAGAATGGTCAATTGTATCACACTATCATCTACTTTATATGCTAGTGTCAATACAAAACAGTTCTAAAATGTGTTCATTGTGGTCAATTATGTTACATAATCGCTCTGTATATGTTTAGATGTCAATATCATCAGTATCATACCATCCTAATATTTATTCAGTGTGGTCAATTGTGTTACATAATCGCTCTGTATATGTTTAGATGTCAATATCATCAGTATCATATCATCCTAATATTTATTCAGTGTGGTAATTGTGTTACATTATCGCCAAGTTTGTGGTCTGGTGTCACTACAATCCAATCCTAAGATTTGTTCAGCGCGATACAGCTCATTATCATTTGGTTGGTTGGTTGGTTTTGCTGATCCGTTTCTGCAAACTATGGTCATTGTATTATTATTTTGTGCTACATGTACTACCTACAATACACATCATCTTACAAAAAGGTGACTCTCTCTTAAACCTGTACTTTATAGATTAGCATTTTAACGCATTTGCAAATAAAATGACTCCTGTATGAATCGTCTGATCATGGTCTTATACGTTTGTTAGTAAATGATTTGATATATAGATTTTACAGATTTTGCCAAAGCGGAATCTTTTTAATCATAATTTGGTTATACACTTTCAGCAAATTCATAAATATATTAGTCATTATTTCTGACCTGAATATTCAGATAGTAAAGGATTAAATTGATCTTAATATCGAATTGCTATTTCTTACCCGTAGCCATATTTACTGTTATTGACTGCCAAGAGAATGGGCATTGCGTCACATTTGTATATATTGTTTTCATTGGTTGGCAGCAAGTCGACGTCATGAATTATGAAGCATGTAAAATTCCCCGCCTTTTCTCCAGTTATAAAGCCGACATTTTGCATCATTCCCGTATTGAATGTTGTACCTTGGGCCTGTAACGAAAATGGCATTAAATCGCAGATAATTTGTAATTGCAACATAACAATGTCAAAATAGATCAGTCGATAAGCATGTGTTACATTCACAGAATGCAGACTTTAAGTTTTGTCGTTTTATTTAATTGACATAGACATAGCTATCACATCTAAGTGTTTTGTAACAACAGAAATCCATCAACCTGCTTAACACTTAACCTCATATATTGCACCATAAACAAACGGAACATAACCTGATCAGACTATTCCTACCGAACCCGTCTGATCTGGATCTACTCTGTTTGCAGAAAAGTAGAAAGGCGTATTAATTGAGTAAAGGGTTAACCCGTTTCGTGCTGAAAACATGATACCTTCCAAACGTCTGATCTGTTAAAACATGATACTTTCCAAACGTCTGATCTGTTAAAACATGATACTTTCCAAACGTCTGATCTGTTAAAACATGATACCTTTCAAACGTCTGATCTGTTAAAACATGATACTTTCCAAACGTCTGATTTGTTAAAACATGATACCTTCCAAACGTCTGATCTGTTAAAACATGATACTTTCCAAACGTTATATCTGTTAAAACATGATACCTTCCAAACGTCTGATCTGTTAAAACATGATACTTTCCAAACGTCTGATCTGTTAAAACATGATACCTTCCAAACGTCTGATCTGTTAAAACATGATACCTTCCAAACGTCTGATCTGTTAAAACATGATATTTTCCAAACGTCTGATCTGTTAAAACATGATATTTTCCAAACGTCTGATCTGTTAAAACATGCTGCCTTCCAAACGTCTGATCTGTTGCGTGTTGTTCTTACTTCTGATTCGTGCAAGCGTTTTAGACAATGCTAGTGTCAAAACCTAGTGTCAAACAGCATGACCTAGTGTCAAACAGCATGGATCCGGATAAGACGCCGAGTTACTCGTAACTGATATTACATTATCTCACATTATTACCCTATATCGATATCCACGGGGTGAAGCGGTAAGGTTATTGCAATACTCTTGAATTAAAACTGAATTTTACATTACCAAACAGTAAATGTGTATTACACCAACCATTTCTGCAACAAAAATCCTATAACTGATCTTCTGTTTCGGCAGGAACTGGTGCAAGTGAACGACCAGTCTGTTAAGATGTTCTTGCCTGTCCCTGAAAAGGCAAACGTTCCAGTGTTCAGCCTGTGTTAACAGTCCACCTACCTGGTGCATCTGTCCAATAGAAACATTTATTTATTGAATCCTTTCCTTTATATCAACGCATTTACAAACATAGAAGACCAGGAGTCTTCCGGGTCTGTTCTATTTGCTTTTGACAGGATATACATCGGATTCTACAATTTTTCTGAAAGCAAACTAAAATCCTTGAATAGTTTATATTATAAAAGTTCAGTTAATAAATATTCACGATATCATAAGTTCCTACATGAATATTGATTAGGTAAAGGATAGACAGGCTAAGGATGCGTATCTACATTAACTCTTCTTCCGCTACAAAATGCATACCTGCCCATAGTCTGACATTGTGCCACTTTGCTAAATTTCGATTCATTCGTTGAAACATTTAGCCCTTACTCCATGAGTATTTATGTAAGAAATAACGCTAACCATGAATATTGATTAGATTACTTGTTTTATAATAACACAGAAACTTTAAATCATATCTATATCATATCATAAGCAAACAAAGCAGACCCTAATCAGACGGCTCCTGTCTAGGTCTACGCTGTTTGAAAAGGCATAGAAAAGCGTAAATATGCCGTAAAGGGTTATGGAATTACTGTCATGAGAGCCAAACAGCTTGGATCGTGATGAAACAACGGTTAACTATATGGAGCATACCGAGATAAGGTTGACAATAAAACGTTTTGAGCTTATTTATTACCGTAGGAGTTGTCTGATTTTGTTCTGCTATATTTGCAAAGATAAAAGATTCGCAGCCTAGCAATAGTTATGACGTAATCGAAGTATCGTATCATCCTTAAAAATAGTGCTATACGTAGTAGCCATGGGCCAGGGTTGTCCATAGTAACATTCTTTTGTATGTGGTAATAACTACTCTGCTTTGCTTTGCCAAAGCTTTAATCTTTTGAATGCTAAACAGAATGATCAATATTTTACAACCTTACAGTATATTCCATCTGAAATGGTATAACCTGACAGAGATTCTTAAATTACAAACAGTGCATACCCTGATCAGAAGACACCTCTTGGAGCCCCCTAAATGTGGCCTCCACTGTTAGCAGATACCAGTACACGGGTTTATCGTATTCAAGGGGTAAATATTGGACTACGAATTCCACTCGAAGGGAATGGTGCTAACGTTGGCATGCTATAAGAACTTCGATGTGAAAGTAGAGAATCGATGGTAGCCTTTAATATTTATTTCATCATTTTAACCAACGCATACACTTAATTTTCCTAGTACTCGTATTACACAAAATGTGACGTTAAAATTCAAAACAGGTAGCCGTCTCTTGTTATAGTCTGTCTCTCTTTAAAAAATAGAAATGCATATTGTTAAGGTTACATGTATTCCATTTATATCGATGTCCTCAGTGGAAATGATATATAGATCAATGGACACATGTTGGAGACGGTATCAGCCTTCAAATATCTAGGATCTCTTATGATAGATGAAAGCTCTAATCTCGAAGTGTTAGCTAGAATTGCACAAGCAGTAGCCGCTCTTTGAAAGCTGAAGTCTATGTGGAAGGACAGGACATTTTACTCCTCACCAAGATGAGACATGCGCTATCTTGTTGTTTCAATATTCCTGTATGCTTGTGAGACGTGGATGCTGACAGCGGAACTGGAGAGAAGAATCCAGTCTGTAGAGATCAAATGCTACAGAAGGTTCATAAACATCACTTAAAAGGATCACATCGCCAATGAAGAAGTCAGCAGCCGGGTTCAGGCACTGATTGGCCCCATATTAAGAGTTTCGCACTACAGTTAAGAAATGGAACAGGTCTCGCCAAGGAATCCTCCGGGAAACATTTTATGGAACATACGTGGACGGTTCAATAAGTACGGTATTGAAATTTGTTCCACGAAATCCACCATTTCCAGGTTTTCCCCTTGGTATTCATTTTATATCGTCGTTATATTCAATACCTACCAGTTGGTATAACACTATTTGAAACCTCTCTATTAGTTTTAATGTGTTTACACTCGAAATTAGTTAAAATTCTGATGAGAGATGATCCCCCAAAAGCAAACATTGCAACACAAAAGGAGACAATTGCAGCCTCGGTTTTATTGAGTCTGTTCATGAGCAGTAATTGAAAGTGCAACACTGCTCACGTCCCCTAGCACCGGCTTAAGCGGTATTCAATTTTCAGAAAAAAGGACTGAAATTCATGATCTCGAAGGATCAAAAAGTATAACAACACTGAGAATGAAGTACGGGGCGACGTTTTATGGCCGCCACACAAGCTCTTAACACCTGCTGTTGTGAAAATTATACATTCTGAAGAAGACATGAAGGGGTATATAAAACAAACCCGTTGTAGCCTAGGGAAACCTGCCAAAGCAATATTTGACGAATTATGTGTTGACATCGCATTGTGTCATATTTAACAGTCATGAGATGGCATGATCGCCTTAAAAGTGGGATTGGTTTAGTTGAAAGTGCACCAATGCCATAAAACTACAAAAATGCAGGAAACACCACATACAGAACAAACAGTCGCCCGAACAGCAACACAAGGAAACAGCAAATGTACATAACTATCAAAACATCAGGAGACGTACAAAGACAAAACAAACATACAATAGGGGGGGGGGGAGATGGAAGTACCGACTTGGAACGGTCAGTGACAAAAGTCACTGGGGGGTTAAACCGGTTTATGGGCGCCCAATCTCACACTTATTCCATCCCCATCCTAAAATCAAACAGTGTAAATAAACGTATCCCCTCTCCGACTAATCTACAACAATCGCGATGGCAAATACAGTGGTAAAGTGCATGTATAACGAAAACATTTAAGTGAACAAAATGTATCTACCTATCGCTAGTGTACTCAATGATTGAGCTGCAAACAGAGTAACTGTAGAAAAGCAATAAAGGGTACGAAAAAAACGAAATAGTACAGATATCTGACGTCCTCCTTCCGTTTCTGGATTTAAGAGGTCGCCTTCATAGAGTACTAAACCTTTCTTGTCGGCGTACATGCAAAGAGGCCAGCGTGATTGCCAACTGTAAAAGGGTTGACAGCCAACCATGCAGTATGTTGTAGTACTATAGGATCATATCCCTTTTTAATGAATGTTTTAACATATTTGATGAACAAAGTGAGAAAATGGGTATGTCCAATAATGTTACGAAGTTTGTAAATCACATCATCATAAAATTCAGGATGTGAAACACCATGTCGCAGAAGTGCCTTGAGATTACGTCCACTCAGCGCAATTGTCCCTCAAATTATCCAAACAATACAAACTTTTCTGAAAAAGAATGCTCGCTTGATTACGCTTCAGATAGCTAAGTATGTCTGCATTTCGATAGGATCAGCTTTTACGATCCTGAATCGCGATTTGAAAGTTAGGTGTATTGTTGCCAGATGGACACCCGAATGGCTTACTGAGGACCAAAAAGGCAGCGTGTTTAGACCGCCCGCAAATTGTTGAAACTGTACCCTAAATTCAGCCAGAGAACGTTTCCTAGCCTTGTGACTGGTAACAAGACATGGGTGCATTATTTCCAGCCAACCAGAAAGTGCATTAGTAAAATATGGGCCACCAAACAGCCAAGGAGACATTTTGTAGCTAAAAGAAGTGTATGTGTAAAGAATGTCATGTATGCCGTTTTCTTCAATAGCCATGAAGAAAATGTTCAGGTGGCGATTCCGCGTGGTAGGACAGTTACTGGCAAAATATTTTGCAAAGTATATTGTGATATTGCACTGAAAAAGCTTGAGCAAATGTTAAAAACAGAGACGCCCGGTTGTTGGTTTATCAGGTATGACCTTACTACATGACAATGCTCCGGATTTATCTGGCATGACCTTACTACATGACAATGCTCCGGGTTTATCAGGTATGGCCTTACTACATGGCAATGCTCCGGCTCACCAGTCCTTTTTAACGACACAATGTTAGAGCATACAATGTAGTACTTCTTCGCCTGTACATGCGAAACTGTATACAACATAATTATATTGTTCCACTTCCGTATTCTACAATTTAGTGCAAAAATAAATAATTTTCCAAAAGACACACAGAAAGCTCCAAATTGGGCTTTCCGCATGACTTCACTCTACATTAACCCTTTCCCTGGCTCCGCTGCACAGAAATTCTCAAGCTAATCTCAAGCTCAAATACCTTAGAAATCTCAAATCGTGAGTTCAGATTTGAGATTTCCTCAAAATGACTTTCACACACAAGTCTTGAGAAAAATATCAGCTCAAAGCTTAAGTTTTTTTTCTCAACTATGTTTTAGCTGTCTCAAATCTAATATGGCGACGTACTGGAATAGCCGATTGTGGCTGTGTTTTCCGTGATAGTGATTTAATTCTTGCTCTGTGTTTACATATTTAACATTTATATAAACTTACATTTAACTTTTGATATTGATATTTGGCTATTTTGGATTGATTTTATTCAGATTTCAATAGTTTTGCCATTTTATCGGAGACACCGTCAAGGCGTCCGACGGAGAAGACAATGCTGTAAAAGAGTTGATATCATTGAAATGACAGACGAGCAAGTACAATCCAGATAAATATTTAGGAAAGATACTATATTATATAGTCTATATCCTGACATTGATTATGCATAAACTATCTGTTCCGTCCAGTAGGGGAAAGTCAGTAACGGGGTGTTACTTCAGTTCTTGTGTTTCCTTCGTTCGCAGCCACAGGGGAATTTTTAAGCTGATTGGCGATTTTGTCGGACTTTCAGAGTCGACCGTTAGTCGTTCTGTATACAGAGTAGCGTTTGCCATAGCAGAATTGTCGCTAAGGTTTATAAAAATGCCCCAAGGAGAATATGCCGATGCAGCTAACCAAGAGTATTATCGTCCTAGCCGTACGTTGTTTACATTAGAAACCGATGCTATTTTCAGACAATATTTTGGATTGACCATGGGATACTTGAAGTAATTAAAGACCGTTTTAACCCAGGTCGCGTTTATTATCCTTTATAAAGGCCTCGTACTATTTTAGCATAATATTTGCCATCACACAAGCGAAAATATACTTTGATTACGTAATCAATAGCAAACTTCATACCTTTGTAAAAGAGATCCATACCCATATCAAAAACTCTTTAAAGGAGCAGAACAGGATATGTTGAGTATGGTTATTGATTTGTACTGCAAGCATACTCGAACGCATAAGTACAGTAAACTTGGAGACTACAGAAGGATTTGCAATTACTGCATTTCCGATATATTTCTGTTACGTTCATTTTTTAATACAAGACAAACATTGGTGCAAGCCTCTGGATCGCTCCCGAAATGCTGTTACAAGGAACAGTTAATATGTCACCAGGCGTGGGACACTTATGAATCCGAAGTTCGGAGAAGGAATCCAAACAATTTGAGTAGACCCAATCCAAACCTGATTATATATGTAACAATTGTCTAAAATAAATGGAACACTTTAATGTGTTATTATCTAATCATGATGTCCTGTTTGTACCTACATTTTATGAATCATGCATTTTCCTCGTTTTTCTGCCTATATAAATAATCAAATCTCAAGCATTTCTAACGATTTTCTCAGGCATTTTGTCTAAAAATTTAAAATTATGGTACCCCTGCATTTTTCATTTAAATTGTGCTTAAATCAAGATAATAGAGGTTATTTGCAAACACGTCTGATCAAATTCCAAATGGCTTGAATCTCATAACGATATATATATATATATACTAGCATATTCAAAACCAATCATGGATACATTATTACTATTATTAAAATATAATAGGTCCATCATGACCAAAGAATGTATGCAGAATACATAATGAGAGAGATGACGCTGTATAAATAAAGCTCCGTCGGTAAATCGTGCAGTCTGTTCTCGCTGAAATTACGGGAGAGCGGTAACCCGTGCATATGTAAACCATACAGTCATGGGTGTGTCCATGCATAGTTGCTTAGCGGGGCACGTGTCAAGGATAAGCCCATGCAATGTCGATGATAAAAAAAAGAAAGGGTACGATTTTTTATTTTTGCAATTTAAGTAGATCAGGGTCCAGGTCGAACTGTTCGAGCTATAGCATACAGGAAAACATGTTAGCAAGGGGTTACGAAATGACTTCATTGGCTATCAGATATCAAATGTACGTAAGCAACGCCGTCTATCTCACTGGCTTTCCCTTTCGGCAGCGATCTTATGCACATCCCGACAAAGCACTGTCAAAATGATCTTTTATAGTTGATCGAACATGTTGCTCCAAAAGCTGATCAAAGAATGGAAAGGTCAAAGGGCTATATAGCTTACCCAAATAGTTACCCCACTGTTCCGTTAATTGCTCTCTGGTTCTATAGACGACCTCGTCAAACTTGATTCCTGCTCCTAGTGACGACTTGCGCTTACGCTTTCAAGACTCCAGAAGCTTCCAGAAGAGTGAACTGTGCGGCCTCTTCTAGTTTCTCATCCAATAAGAAGATATACTTTACTGCGTATTGTCTATAGGCCTAAAGGAAGTATTCACAATTTGGTACTGTTTGTACGCTGTATCACTAGATACTTTACTACTCATTGTCTATGGGCCTAAAGGAGGTTTTCACAGTTTTGTAATGTATGTACGCTGTATCATTAGATACTTTACTACGCATTGTCTATTGGGCCGTATTGGCCTAAAGAAAGTTTTCACAGTTTTGTGCTGTATGTACGCTGTATCATTAGGATCACGTTGCCTGTCTGCTCGACACTAAGCTGCACGAGATTCTTTCATAGCGACATGTAGGAAATTGAACTCCTCACACCAGTATGGCTTTAAGTGAGACTTAAACTTTTTAGTCGGTAAAGTACTTTGAGCACTAATAACTAGTAATTCACACAGTTTCATCTATGCATCATCAATCTCAGCATCACACATAGAGACTCTCGAAATCTTATGCATATCTTCATCATCCAAAAGCACCTCGGAATAACGATCAACAGATTATCTATCGACTCTGAATACGAGTCATATACAGTACTACTGAGATTACAAAAGTCTAAACAACACTAAATAGTTCTGTGTCTTGAGACATTCAAACAATGATCACTTAATACTTCACAGTGTAACATCCTGTGTACCATTTCCACAGGGACACATATATAGTCAATCACAGATGTACTACGGTTGTCATATGAGACAAGTGTATTACTTACACCAAAGCATATATCGGTAACATTCAAAGCACTCAAGTTAAGTCGTTAACAAATTTCAATAGACCTTTATAACGTGCATGTATCTGACTACGAATAATGTTAGCATTCATATCACCCATAAAACAATTCCCTTTTCACAATAAATATTATATGTCATACAGTTTAAGAATATACTCTTAGTACACAGTAACGCTATGGTTGACACAGGGTAAATGCACTCCAAATACATATACATATTGACCGTCAATTTGCAGCTGAATACCTATCATACGCTCAGCGGCTATATCTAACGGTACAATTTGCAGCTGAACACCCATCATACGCTCAGCGGCTATATCTAACGGTACGATATGCTTTTATAATTGTATATGCCACATAATTGCCACTCCACTTCTACCATATCCCCTACCGATGAGGCTTTCTTTACATTTACCAAAATAGCCATAGTCACTGTTAATACAGTCTAGAAAAACAAATTATGTGATGAAAGCCAGTGCTCCGAGATTCCGCATATGTCGATTTTACCATCACTTAAAATGTCGTACAGATACAACGCATTTGACTGTCACATTCCAGGTGAGAAGATTCAATATCTCAACTGCCGTTACCGTACCTAAAGTAAAGTACCAGTCACAGTCACACGAGTCCTGTATGCTCAATCAACACCACTGGTCAGACACTCGTACCTATTCGCACTAGCAAATATATCTCTCTGTATCCAACTGCCATCAGTCAAGCGTGAAGCTGACTGTGTGCTCGGGATGCTTGGAGTCTTGGTGGCAACTGGTAACGTCTTGATCCCCGACGTAACCGGCCGCGTGACACCCATGGCCTACGGGTAATGGAGCTGGGCCAGAATCATTTCTCCACCACACGACTAGAGTACTCGTCTGCCATCACGTTAAGACGGAGTACAACCCTACACGGATCACGCTTACATGGAAACACCCGAATATTGGAGACAGTAGGTCCTTTTGTCTGAATAAAGATTGCAAGGGTGCCAATGTCAAACTTGCGACTCATGCTAGTTACACAGAAATGCCGCGTGTGTCTATGTTTCTGCGATGTGAACCCATCCTCATCTGCGGAATAACGGTCATGTCGTTTATTAAGACCGTACTGTCGTGTTACACGCACGGGCATCGGATCACCGCCTACAGAGTTAAGGCTGATTTGGGTCTGCACTGACTGCTCACGACCAGGCAAATGCAAACATTGATCCGATTCCGTCCTTGAATCGGGTGCAAGTGGTTGCTCTGTGGTCATATCAGCCGCATATTCTTGAGGGATGGCACGAGCAATATACTGTGTTGTCTCATTAAAGAGATCACAATTAACTATGTCAGCGGCAGCAACAGCTCCATCAGCATCATCACAAACATATGTATCAGTTGACAGCGACTGACCGATACTGACGATATTATACGCTGCACTCTACCAACGCCTCTACAGTCAAACCCTGTCTCCTATGGCTACTATTTGCTCCATTACTGAGTTCGACACACCACGTATAGCTGAAAACGTATTCCCCGTGAATACTTGAATGTTGCTGCTGCAGTCTAACACTGCTGATCTGCCAATCCGTCGCTAAGTACCACGCCCGCCACACGCAAGTGACACCCGCTGTATTTTCTGTCCGGTACTAAGCATGTACTCCAGTATACTTAGGTCACAATCCTCCGTAATATATATATTTTGCCAACCTGACTACCACAGGATCGCCGCTACGTGTGAACATTCTCCGTTTTAAACTGCAATCCTGTCCGTACGGAAAATCCACGTACGTCCGCTTTAACTGTTCGAAGTAATTATCACGTACTTTCTCAAGTTCAGTCTCACATGCGGCAACAATCTTTCATATTTGCGCCACACACATAACCTTAGGCAATTCTCTTAATGAATTCACTAATGTTCGATACTCCTCCCCACCGGAAGTCCTCCTCGTCGACCATAAATACACTGTTGTCATGGCTATTATGGTCAGAAACACTGTCTGCGTTATTTTGCAGACTGTGATCAAAACAAGTTTGGCTGCCATTGTGTTAAAACCGTCACGTGAGTCTTCGGCAATATCTGCCCCATGCACTTGTAACACCCAGCAACGCTATTTCACACCTACCATTGTTGCCTCTAGACGAACTAGGGTTGGTTACCGTTAGACCACTTATATATGCCCGCCGTCTAGTGTTACCATTAACGCTCGATCAATGTATGTCCAACACAGATCACAACATAGTTCCACAACATAGTTCCGCCAAAAGGTTCCAACAAAGAGAATTAAAAAATCCAAACTCTTCTATTCCGTCGAAATATCAAATGAAATATCACATTCACTACTAAAATAATCTCAACACATCCATATACATGTACAGTTTTCGTTTTTTCACAAGAGCAAAACTCAAAACATGTCCTTCTCTCGCACACGTGTTTTATTGTATTTTACCATAGAAAAAGGAATTTATTCATATGAGAACAGGGTATTTAAATTTCATTTCTAAAAGCAAAAAGAAGAAATACTGCATTATCAGTTTATATTCGAATTATAAATCCAAAAATGTGATACCATGATACATGTACATTTAATATCTTTATGGTTTTAGTATTTCCAAATATACTCGGCTGTGTTGATGGGACACGGGTTAAAATACAAGCTCCATCAAGGAATGTAAATAGGAAAGGATTTCATTGGGCAGCAAATTCATATGGCTTTGAATTTTGACCATGCGTTTCTGCGTTCATAAAAAACAATATTTTTAATAATTATGGATTACTGTGAGACAAGTTTTTATTTATATATATTCATTTTTTTTATTTTGATTCGTATATTTTTCTCAGCGGGGGCACACATTTTTGTCGGGGTTATTTCTTTCTTTTCTGCCATGGCCCAGTTTCAGTGAAAATGCTAGTGAATTAGGTATAACTGATTTAAATCTCATTCCTAATCATAGCGGTAAGCATGGTCTAAGGGATATAATGATGGCTTTTGTACATAAAAATATAAGTCCTTTGTTTGCATTTTGATCAGACTTATCAATGTGCTGCAGAAATTTAAATGGTAATTTTTGTGTAAAATGTCAGATGATCTGCAGCAGTGAATACGTAATTCGCAATGTTGTTGCAAACTGGCCAGGATTGATTCTTGGATATTTAGAGAAAGTGGTGTGTGCAGAAAGTTCGAAAGAGGTAATATGATTTTAGTTTTCAATCAAAAACCAAAAATTGACTTACATTATCTCTTTACTCCATAAATATTTATGAAAGTATAGCATACAGACAAGAAAAGTATTGATCCTGGCAGCAAGTGTAGGAGACATCTGATCTGTGTATCCTCTGTTTGCAAAGGCATATAAAAGGCACATTTATTACGAAAGGTATTATGTAACAAAAAATGTAACACCACAGTGATAATGCAGATATGTAACATCATCCATTTATATCTAGACCTAGTTTACAGAATTATATAGTCTTATGTCTGAATCCCTATATTCGGTCCTGGAAAATATGATCAGAAATGATTACATTTCTTTTAACCCTTTCCATGTTGCATATTCATGTAAAAACAATGACATCATTAACATATATATTAGCTGAATATTTGATAATGACATGTACACAGGGTATTTTGGCTCAGGCAGAAACTATATGAAGAGACCTATATTAAACTATGAAAACAGAGCAGATTCTGACCAGATGGCTCCTAGAGGAGCTGTCTGACCTGGATCTACTTGGTTTACAAATATGTGTGTTGAGGTGTTTATAAAATATGAAGGAAACACATAACTAATACTTTCCCTACTAGACACTCAGGGTTATAGTTTTATCTTAGTTCGATCAGTCTCATTTGTGTACATGCATAATATATACATATATAATACATTTAACATGTATACAACCAGTCTAAATAGAATAATAAGAGGCTATATGAAGATATATATTCATTTATCACATAATAGAATGTATCACATACTAGACAGTAGTATCAGTTGATTACATGTTCAATTTTATAATTACCCTGTACAAACTAAAAACTAACCTTGGTATACATTAACCTGTACAATAAAATACCCACGGTGCTAATCGTTATATCAGTTGCACTTTGGTATCAGATGTCACTATGTGAGAGTAACCCTTCGACGTGCTATGTAAGGGCGTCTTAGATCTAATGTGCACCTGGGCTCTCCTATACAGCCTAAGCTAAATGAGTCATTTAGTATTACCCAATTTTACACAGTAGGCAAACTGATTGGCACGGTATGTAGTCTTTTGGTATCACATGTCTGCATATGAGAGTAACCCTAAGACGTGCTATATAAGGACGTCTTAGATCGGGTGTGCAATTGGGCTCTCCTATACAGCCTATTAAGCCAATGAGACATTTAATTTAGTAGTACTCAAATTTAGACAGTAGGCAAACTTATGACTAAATTTAAGCCATCATGAATATGAATCAAATTTATGGGTTCAAATCATCCAAACTTTATAACATACTTATTGATTTTGACATAATACTGTAAAAGCAAGACTATTAGTTTATATTTTATTTAAAATTTCCATGTGTGTATTAGCAGTCCAATATTCTGATGACAGAATTTTCTAATCAATGGGATTTGTTATCATCACATTGGAATGCCAGTTAAACAAGTGTGGTATATTTTTCAAGTGATGTGTTTATAGAATGGTTACTGATTCAAGAAATGAAACATTATCAAAAGAACTTTTGCTAAATACAAAACAAATGAGAAATGATCAATTATTATACCAATATTTTTCAATGCATGTTATATTCTTTTAATATCCTGATTTTGATGGTCTCATTCTTGGCGATTCTGGGTACCCATGCAGAAGATGTTTAATGACACCATTCCATGCTCCAGACACATATCAAGCGAGAGCTTTTAATATATAATTATGCAGGGCTAGAACAATCCTTTGGTGTTTTGAAAAGGAGGTTTCCTTGTCTTCATTCAGGTCTAAGAGTAGATCCTGCCAAATCTGCTGTTATATAATTCTTGCATGTTGTGTTTTGCAAAATAATGCTATTGACAGAAGGGATCAGATAGAGGAAGCTAATACTGACAATTTGAATGTTTTTGCTGATAACCCTCCATGTGAAGCTGCCAATGATGGGAATGGATTCAGAAATTTCATTTGCCAAACTAATTTTTAATATTACCTTACTTGCGCTCGCAATGACACTTGATCAGCTGTAAAGGTATCAACATTTATTGATATAAATATTAATTGCATGACAAGAATTGCAAACATTTCATTTTGCTGAAAAGTTTCCCCCATAGATCCACTTTTCCTAACAGATTTCACCCCCTGCAGCCAGAAATTGGCAATTTGATAAGGGTTTGCTCTGTTTGCAAAAATGGAAATATGTCATTTTGCTTAACCATTTCCATCTTGGTACACTTTTTCAAAACAGAATGCGCCCTTTGCAGACAGTAAGTAATGGGCTGTTTGATTAGGGTCTGATCTGTTTGCAAATATTGTCATTTCTGTCATAATCAATACTTTCTTGTAAATGTATGCTTCATTGCGAATATATTTATGAATATTGAAAGTACTTATACATAAATTCTTATTTTCCTGAATAATCCTTAACCTTATAAAATCCTTACAAGTACAGATATTTAAGAGAAATAAAGCTGTATATAAATTATACACTTAACCAAATATTCTAGAAGTCATTGAATAAAACATTACTCAATAGTTTGCCACAGATGTAGACAGAAATGTTCTCATTAAGTTGTCCTAATGTTAAACTATTCCTAAGGAGCTTTTTAAATATGGGCCCTGATCAGACAGCTCCAAGTGAAGCTATATGAAATACAATCAGTATTATTCAATACTCTGACATGGACGAGACCGTTGAGGTAATTGCATGCTTGTATTAGCTATGAAAGAAAGTTGTTAGTGAGCGAGCCCCTGATTGGATCTTTAGCCGAAGGTATTGCTGTTTAAGTAAACGATCATTTATTTCATGTTGTAAGTTTTCTTCTTCTTTTGTGAGTTTTTTTATCGACATGCGAAGTCTCTCATTGTCCAGTAAAATGTTATCCTTTTCAATATCAATGATGTTTCTTCTTGTACTTCTTTTGTCCGTTCTTTTCAATATCTGTAACAGATGTTAAAATGCAATTTTATAATTTAACAGATTCCCACTTAAACATTTTTTACGATTTCATGACTTTATGAAAAATCATTGAAAATAATTTGTAATGAATTATGGTCAAACGATTATTTTGACCAAAATATGAACTGTACAAACATATTTATCAAACGCCTTTAGCAAACAGAGCAGATCCTGATCAGACAGACCCTACCAAAGCTGCCTAATCTGAGTTTACTGCAAAGGCATCGAAAAGCATTTATAAATGGGAATTAACAGTCTTATGAATAAGACTAAAGGGGAATGTATACAATGAGTATAATATTTGCATTAATATTTCTAAACTTACCTTATCACACAATTATATAACAGCATATATATTTAAAATTATTGTAGCAGAAGATACAATTCAAAATAACGTTCATGGTTTTGATTTAAGAATAACAACTGGCAATTTACGAGTTCTAGATAGAGACTGTTTAGAACATTTATGACATTGTTAACCCAAATATTTATATAGATCACAGGTTTTTTTTTCCTTACATAGTAGGGGCTGTTTAAAGGCCCCTTCCCCATCAGAAAGGCCCCCTTCCCCTCATTTTCCCCCAAACACTAACTTTACATTGGAAATCTGTATCCCCTATATCGAAGTACTGTACTATTTTTCCCAATGTAGAGGCCAGGCCCCTTCCCCACTTGATGAAAAGCCTCGCATGAGTATATACTATTTCATTGTTTTGTGCTGTTCAGATTGTATGTTTTTGTTGTGATGATTGTTTATCACATTTAGACTAACAAATATATTTAACCCTTTCCCAAATGAACACATTATGCATGAATTGATTCATTAATACCCCCATTCAACTGGGCGGCGCTTCCACTGCGCTCATGGCGATCATGGCGCTTCTCCAAAATCTTCCAAATCGCCGCAGAAGCGCCGTCATGTGCCTAATTCTGGGACTTGGGCGGTTCTAGTACGCTTATAGTACGCTTCAATAACGATCTCGCTGCGCTGTTTACGGTCCTGTGGAGATGTTGCTGCGCTTCTACGGCGCTTGGTGTCTCTCCACGACGCTTCTACTACGCTTCTACTACGACACGGGAGTTCAGACTACGCTTCGTCTACGATTACTATGTTGCTGTTACGACCTTGCTTCGACCTAAGCGCAGGAGCTGCGCTTCTGTTGCGCTTTTGGAACGTTTCTATATAAAATAGGTGATTAAATTGCTTTCGAAGCAGTTGGCCATCATCCTTCGAAGAAAATGGATCAAATGTTTTGAAGACCTAGATCAAGAAAAACACAGTTTTGGGCATGATCTAGGTCTTCTTTTTGCTAAGTGTTTCATGGGGTGACTCAAGCATTAACATTTTCCCTGTTCAATATCCATGTAAGAAAGAATGATCTTATGAATATTTATTAGCTGCATTTTTTAAATTAAACCTTTTTAAGAAATGTTTTTGCTTTGACAAAAACTGTAGAATCATATCTATATCATGTTATAAGCAAACAGAGCAAACCCTGATCAGACGGCTCCAGTAGGAGCTGGCTGATCTATGTCTACTCTGCAAATGTGTGATAAAGCATTTGTATGCGGACAAATATCTCGGCGCTTTTGTTGCGATGCGACTGCGATTGCGCTACGTTACTCACGCTGCGGCTACGATACTGCTGCGTTCATGAATTTCTTACTACGCTTTTGCGGCGATTCGAGTCCACGGCGATGCCACTACGATTGTTTTGAGCAAGGTCAAAACAATCGCCGTGAAGTGGCGATCAAGAAGCTTCTGTTACGCTTCTACTACGATCAGGGCGCTTCTACTGCGCTGTTGCCGCTCCTGCTACGATTCGTGGCATTTTTACCAAAATTTCGAAGCGTAGCGGAATCGCCGCTCAGTGGAATGGGGGTATTACATACTTTTTATAACGTAAATTGATGAAGGTCATTTTGACTCAGACAAAACAATTCAATCAGATATATATGCAGAGAATGTCTGATCTGTTTATTTGAGGGAAAATGTCAAATATATTAATCAATGTTCAAATTTGACAATTAAAAAAATACTCTGACCTTTCTTGCTCTTGGGCTCATTGTTGCATGAGATTTCAGGCACTTGTGCACAAGAGCAATCACAATCTGTGTTTGTTGAAGGCATAACAACCAGGTCTGAAATAAAGATGGTTGCGTGTTTAATCATTTACTCCATGAATATTCGTGTCATTATTTATGACATCATAAACATTTATTTGATTGTGTTAAATGCACATGGACACAATAATAAATTTTGCTATGGCAGAACATGAATACAATGTATACATATATACGGTATATTATATCATATACAAACAGAGCAAACCCTGATCAGACATCTGCTCTGGTTTTACTGTGTTTGCAAATGATTAGAAAGTCATATTTATTGAGTAAATGGTTAATTAAATATGAAGGATGGGTGTATTGTACAACGACAGTTAAATACTAATTATTTTGAGTACCCAGATTGAAATTAAAAGAGGTATTCAATGAATGTAGACATCTCATTAATCATTACCATGTCATTATGCTAAATGAAACTTATGAGATACCTATTATGCGAACTGTCTTATATAGTTTTGATCTGTTTAGAAGACTTGAAAGGTTTATGTTTTTGCTCAATATTTAACCTCGGTATCTATACCACCGACAAACCCGTCCAGTGTTGATTTGTCCATCAGATAATCAAGAAGCAGTGCTTGTGCTGGTGATGGCGAATGTGACTTTGGATCCCTCCCGTCTATGAACGCTTAATAGCGTCGTATCGCTCCTAAGCTGAATTAAACGAACGAATATTATTGTTTATCTCTTTTTTCACTGTGTATATTTCATCTACTAAATAATCATCTCATTTTGATGACTAATATATTGTTTTCTTTCAATTGATGCTCCCACAAATGTATATATAGTGTCAAACATAAGAATTCCAGGAACACCTATCTCTAGCGACTTTGAATTGATTGAACGCAGATAACTTAAAAAGCAGGTGGTTGCTAAATACCGTATAAAAGCAAGGCAGAAAGCTCCTATAATAGCTTTTTGCCTGAATTAAGCTACATGTACCACCTGCCCTATAGGCCCAATATTGGACATTTTTTATGGTCGTTTAAGACATGTTATACTGTATGAAGAAACGCGAGTTACTCCGCGTGTTATCTGGAATCACACTGTTTGCCGAAGTAATCACATATTTTCTCATTGTCACTATCCCGTTTAGTTGACTTTCATTGACTATGGTGGTGAAAGAGTTAACTGAATTCATAACTGAATAAATTAATATTCATAATAGTACATGGCCACATTAGTTTTGGACCAAGGTAAAAACAGGAGAGTCATATCTATACTATTTCTAAAGCAAACATAGCAGACCCAGATCAGACGACACCTGTAGGAGCTGTCTTGTCTGGGTCTACTCTTTTGGCAAAGGCGTATTTACACATGACAAAATACGCCATTTTTATGAAAGGTCTGTCAATTCAAGCGCGTGGAAGACGTTCTACAAACGATCTGATCATGTCAATCATGTGACCGCTTCAATGCTATAATTTGCTTACATGTATTTGGAAATGGTTTTAAAATAGTTTAGTTTACATTCTTTTGCCCAAGATATATAGGAATGCTTCGGACAACTTTCATAATGATAAGAGCGAGATTTTACGGGGCACTATTTTTAACCGCTTAACTCCTCATTAGCATTTGGCCTAGAATTGCAGACACATCTCAGGGCAGGGGCGGATCGGCAGTTCCTGTTCAAAGGGTAGTTAAGTGGTATTTTGCTTTATTGAAAATATGCGATCAAACATATAGACCCACCTATGGTGCATTTATACACGGAAATGTTAAATAGGACGTGGCATTGGAATGATTGCTGAATCCGATTTACGGTACTAAAGACTGGCTTTCGTCAGTCTAAAAATTTAATTAAGAATGTGAATTTATTGTTCGGTTATGCCGTATGTTTCAATTGATTTAACAATCTGAAGCATATCGATCTGAAACTGTAGAAATCTAACTGCATAGCATTACTGAATGATGTAAATAAGTTTTATCTACTTAATATAAGAAGAAGAAATATCGCGTCCATTGACAACTTACGCATTCACGGCCACTGCTTCTTCTGTCCCAAGCATTCTCTTTCTCCGCCGTCGACACACCTCCAAAACCACAGCCTTTCAATTTTCCAAATAAAATCCCGTCCCTCGCCCCACCTCCTAACTAATACGCATTTTCCTTCTCGGTCCAGTTAATCTTACGCCTCTTTGCATCCATAGTTGCAACATCCGAATCAGACGGTTGCGCGAAAGCTCGCGTGCTGTTATTTCCGTACTTCCATATTGAAAAGTAATGACGTTGGGCCGTTTACATCGTTATTAAGTTTGCTCAACTTTCGGCTCAGCTGAGACGAATCTCCAAGTGAGTTGAGAAGTTTTCTGAAAACCGGTTTTTGAGAAATCTCAAGTGAGACAGACAGAGAGAGATAGAATTTGAGACTGAGGTTTGCTCAAGTTGAGAAGGTTTGTGCAAGCGGGGACTGTTCTATATTTGTTACAAATGTTAATACCTACTAAAAATTTATTGACAAAATAGTTACATGTATATTGAAATATACATGTACGGTTGAATAGTGTAGCCAGTTTAGAAACTAACGAAGCAGGTCTATCGAATCCTGTAGGAGCCGTCTGATCTGGGTCTACTCTGTTTTCACATGCGTGATAACTCGTTTACATGATGGAAAGAGTTAAGCAGTCACCTGCCTAAAGGAGATCATTTCACCTTTACTAAAATTACTGTTTAGAAGGGTTTTATACATTCAGTATTAGGGGCCAGAAAATACTTTATTTCAGTGTTTAGGCAATATGTTTCATAAAAGATATATAATCTAACGAAATTTAAGCCGATGATACGGACTGTACTTAGTTACTGATAGACAATTCCAGTTTGAATGTTAAGCATTGCAAGGACCGTCCCTAGTGGTGATTCAAAGACTGTTTAAGGCTTTATCCCATAAATACGCCTTTCACGCCTTAGCCAACAGAATAGTCCCAGATCAAACGGCTCCTATAGAAGCCGTCTTATCAGGATATGTTCTGTTTGCTGCTTGTGAGATTATATAGATATAATTCTACCGATTCTGTCAGGATAAAACTTCCCTTGTTCATAGTGCTGTTTTAAAAATCAGTTAATTAATTTTCGTGACGTCATTATTTATTGCATACATATTCATGGAGTAAAGGGTTAACGCGTGTTGGTTTTAGATGTTAGGTTAGCCTTATCGATCAGAGATCATCCTCTCCGTTAAGTCTACAGAACGAAAACTATTACGCAACAAAAAAGACTCATTCAGTCGATATCCTACCTCATGGGCACCACAATGGCCACGTGTTCTCTTGGCTTGCAGTCTCGTGGTCGGTACATGCCCCCACGCTGCACATGCTGTAAGACAGATGCGTTTGTTTCATAGGCTTTCCAGTATACCGCAGTCTGCACTCTACTTCCTGAAAATATTTCGATGAAAAATAAATTATCCAGACATCTAAACAGGATCGAGTTTGAGTCTCAGGCAGGAATGTGGATAGAGAGATGGCGGGCGGACTATGGGAAGCACGAGATACACAGAAAACACCTCTTATGCCCGATGTTAAGATACAGTAAGTGTATTTCCCTTTTTGATTTTCATCACTAACTAACTGAAGCTGACCCCCAACACACACACATACACAAACACCAAACAACACCCACATCCATACCGACACAAACACCCATTCCTTACCCCAAATACTCCCTACACATACATACAAGTACACAAACAAACAAACCCAAACGCACACATAAACACACAAAAAAACCACATGCGCCCGCCCACTCAAACACAAACATATATTACACGTACACATTCACGCTGGAACATGCACTCACGTGAACACATACATACACAAACACGCTCTGTGTTTGTTTGTGTCTCTTTCTCTGCATGTCTCTCTGTCTGTGTCTATTTATCTGCCAGTGTATATATTTATGTCCATGTCCCTGTCCCTGTCTCTGCGTCTTTGTCTCTGTTTCTCTGTCTGTCTCTGTCTCTGTCTCTGTGTCTTTGTCTCTGTTTCTCTGTCTGTCTCTGTCTCTGTGTCTTTGTCTCTGTTTCTCTGTCTGTCTCTGTCCCTGTCTCTGTCTCTGTGTCGTTGTTTCTGTTTCTCTGTCTGTCTCTGTCTCTGTCTCTGTGTCTTTGTCTCTGTTTCTCTGTCTGTCTCTGTCTCTGTCTCTGTGTCGTTGTTTCTGTTTCTCTGTCTGTCTCTGTCTCTGTCTCTGTGTCTTTGTCTCTGTTTCTCTGTCTGTCTCTGTCCCTGTCTCTGTCTCTGTGTCGTTGTCTCTGTTTCTATGTCTGTCTCTGTCCCTGTCTCTTTCTCTGTGTCTTTGTCTCTGTTTCTCTGTCTGTCTCTGTCTCTGTCTCTGTGTCTTTGTCTCTGTTTCTCTGTCTGTCTCTGTCCCTGTCTCTGTCTCTGTGTCGTTGTTTCTGTTTCTCTGTCTGTCTCTGTCCCTGTCTCTGTCTCTGTGTCGTTGTCTTTGTTTCTCTGTCTGTCTCTGTCTCTGTGTCTTTGTCTCTGTTTCTCTGTCTGTCTCTGTCTCTGTCTCTGTGTCTGTGTATTTGTCTCTGTTTTTCTGTCTGTCTCTGTCCCTGTATCTGTCTCTGTGTGGTTGTCTCTGTTTCTCTGTCTGTCTCTGTCCCTGTCTCTGTCTCTGTCTCTGTGCCGCTGTCTCTGTTTCTCTGTCTGTCTCTGTCTCTGTCTCTGTGTCTTTGTCTCTGTTTCTCTGTCTGTCTCTGTGTCTTTGTCTCTGTTTCTCTGTCTGTCTCTGTGTCTTTGTCTCTGTTTCTCTGTCTGTCTCTGTCACTGTCTCTGTGTCGTTGTCTTTGTTTCTCTGTCTGTCTCTAGGTTGTCTCTGTCTCTGTCCCTGTCTCTGTCTCTGTCCCTGTCTCTGTCTCTGTGTCGTTGTCTCTGTTTCTCTGTCTGTCTTTAGGTTGTCTATGTCTCTGTCTCTGTCCCTGTCTCTGTTTCTGTCCCTGTCTCTGTCTCTGTGTCGTTGTCTCTGTTTCTCTGTCTGTCTCTATGTTGTCTCTGCCTCTATCCCTGTCTCTGTCTCTGTATCTGTCTCTGCCTCTGTGTCTTTGTCTCTGTTTCTCTGTCTGTCTCTAGGATGCGTCCTTAGATTCACATCCTAGTCAGCTTTGTGGCTAACCTGAATTTCAAGTCCACTTGTTTTAAGGTATTTCTACAAAGGGGATCAATTAAATCCTTGAAAGGTTTCTGGCAAACAATGCAATAGCAAATTGAAAGAGATATATATATATATATCTGTGGGTGTGTGGGGTGGGTGTGGGGGTGGGTGTGGGTGTGGGTGGGGGTTGGAGGTGTGTGTGGGTGTGGGTGTGCGTGGGTGTGTGTGGGTGTGTTGGTGTGGGTGTAGGTGTAGGTGTAGGTGTGTGGGTGTGGGTGTGGGTGTGTCATGATGTCTATCGATGTGTTGGTGGTGGTTGCGTCTTGTATGTGGCTTTCTCCTGTATATGTGTGTTTGTGAATGTGTATAAATTGCTGTATAAATTCCTTTCTGTCGGTGTTTTGGTGATGGTGGCGTTTTGTGTGTGGCTTTTCTTGCTTGACTTTACTACTTTTTCAATTTTTTTCTTTTACATAAATCAGCTGTTCCGTTTCTCAGAATTCAGACAAAGAGGAACTGTCACACTTCGAACTATCTTTCTATTAAGATAAGAATGTATGGTTAGTTTAGCTGTAATCATTACTACTTCGAAAGCATGATAAAATTGTAAAACTATAGTCAGTTCTCCATCAGCTCTACCTGTACAATTTACTACGTGCTTTAATATGGTCAGACGCACTCACGTTTATGTAAAGCACAACCGTGACGAAGTGCGAAATAAACGGGATTTTGAACACAGTTTCGCTAATGACTAAATAATGGTAATACAGACTGAGATGGTTACAATAATTTCGTTTTTGATAGATATTAGTTCGGATGAATCATTGGTTATTTTCGCTGTCAAAGCTATCAAGATAGGGTTTTATTTTGCACGGTTAACGACCATACCAATACAAATTAATACGAGCTTCAAATCTAATTTCTTTTCCGAATATTTCATGGAGAAAACATAAAATATGGTTTTTATTCGACGTAGTAAAGTTGTATGTGCGAATTTAAAGGTTAAACACGAACCTCGAAGCCATTTTAGCACTTGTAACCCGAATTTTGCATGTCAAACGGGTTCACGTGGTTTTAACAGTATTTCAGTCATATCATGACACGACACAGGTAAGGGAACTGTTGTCAATTCATTACGTTCAAGTCTTTCTCTGTTTCTTCTTGGGTCTCTCATATCTCCCCTTGAACTTATCATATCTCACGCAGCGATATCTATGTCGTTTTGCTACGGCTACATCGATTGCAATGGGTCCGACATACACCGACACCTGTGGGTATCAAGGCTAGATATGGGCTCAACGTCATCCAGTCTTTGTAGTCTTCCGTCTACGAGTAAGGCCTTTTGCAGAAGAAAATGTCAAGACATCCCACGTTCAAACAGCCGGATGGCGTTCCCTGCCCTGCAAGACAACACCCGTCCTTACCTAGACCCAACAAACTTTAGCTGGAGGAAGGGTGAAAGGTCAAACGTCTGTAGTCGGTGACTGCCGGATACTAACTTTACTAACGCTTTGGGCACCATATTGGAAGCCATGTTGGCGGATATGCTTGTTTTAACAGTAGTAAGCGTTATTTTGAACAAATGTGGTTCAGTTTAATTACTGTTAGCTCATATTAACGGATGTATGAATTGTAACATTTTTTTCTCCTCCCTCGCGGACGCCATTTTGGATGCCATTTTAATTTTCACGAAACCCTCAAGGGTGCCAAGGTGGCACCCGGCATATTCAAAGAGTGGTTCCGTGGTTGAGCGTCCGCCTGCGGTGCGGAAGGTCGTGGGTTCGATCCCCGGCCGCAAAAGACCAAAAGTCGTTAACAGTTGGTACTAGACGCCCCCTTTTCTACGCTCGACATTAAAGGGCTAGTTCTAGGACTGGTCGGCCCGGTGTCAGGATAATATGACTGGGTAGGGTGCCCTTGCCATGTGCCTTCTGCTGGGGTTTTCCAGTGAGGCAGCACTATAACTTGTCTCATGCGTGTGCCGTCTGCAAATAACTGAAATACTCGTGGTCGGACGTAAAACCCAACTCACTCATTCACTCTCTCGCGGACGCCATTTTGGAAGCCATCTTGAATTTCTCGAAACCCTCAAGGGTGCTAAGGTGGCACCCGGCATATTTTAAGAGTGCCAACAATCCCTGACCATAATCAAACGAGAAAAAAACTATACTTTTGATGAATCCCCATCGGAGTGGTTATCATTTCTCAAGTATATAATACATACATGCTTTACATAGCTTTGGCCGCCATAATGGAAGCCATATTGGAAGCCATATTGGCGTATATGCTTGACTTAACAGTAGTAAACGTTATTTTTAACAAGTTTAGTTCAATTCAATTACTGTTAGCTAATAAGTTTCAAAACATTACGAATGTATGAATTGTAACATATTTTTGTATGATTTTGTCCTCCCTCGCGGACGCCATTTTGGACGCCATCTTGAATTTTTCGAAACCCTCAAGGATGCCAAAGTGGCACCCGGCATATTTAAAGAGTGCCAACAATCTCTGACCATAATCAAACGAGAAAAAACTATACACCGCAATCGGCGGTTCACCTATACCGCTGCAGGACTACAGGCAGTACTGTATTTTCTATACCCCAGCCTCTACAGGCAGTACTGTATTTTCTATACCCCAGCCTCTACAGGCAGTACTGTATTTTCTATACCCCAGCCTCTACAGGCAGTACTGTATTTTCTATACCCCAGCCTCTACAGGCAGTACTGTATTTTCTATACACCAGCCTCTACAGGCAGTACTGTATTTTCTATACCCCAGCCTCTACAGGTTTCAAACCTTATTCCATCCGCAAAACAAGCATATTTCAAACAGATATTTGTACGTAATACTTAATATGAAATAGGCACAGCCTATAAGCGAGCACAGCTGCCAAAAGCATTCAACTAAATAAAGTGAAAGCATAACACCAAATGATATGGTGAATTTGATGATTTACCTCGTATACATCATGATCAGATACAGATGAAATTAGTAACAGCAATTACAACTCTCTAAAAGTAACAGAACAATAAACGAATACAGTACAACTTGATAAAAGTTGAAAGCGCAACTTCAAATAACAAACTTAACCAACAATCTCTTACTTTTCTTTTATAAATATCCAAGTCGTAAAGTGGTTGATAGATCTTCTATTGGTTATATAAGTGATTGTCCTACTGCAATTTATATAATGCATGTTTAATTGGTTAGCGACGATCATGTCACCCACCATACTATGTTGATTTTAAAAAATGGCTTTAACTGAACCTTGGCAATAAGTACTGTAATATTAATGTGAAATAGTTGTGTATTGGTTAGAAGTTGAATGTTGTAATAGAACTTTGTGTATTGGTTAGCGATGTTCATGTCACCTACCAATTTTTACAAGTAAAATAAGAAACTCATAATGCTGCGATGTGATGTTTAAATTATTGACATAGTCTAAATCACAAGACAGTAGATTAGAGATATGAACCCTTTCCTCCATTGCCAGAATTTAAGGGCATTACATGTATAATTTAATACTGCTTATAGCAAGCTGAAATTAAGGTTTGGTAATGCTTAAATTAAGCAAGATGACAGTATTGTTGTTTGTTTGTTTGGTTTTTTTTATTACAATTATTTATACTTTCTTTGTTCAGTCTGTTATAAGTATAGTTCAGCTCAACAGGTTATTGCAGCGACTGCCATGGGATGATTGTTCTTAGCCAAACATATCAAAAGTATCGCAAAATACTTGAACCGAAACTAGGACCATTTTGTGCCTTAGGTCTAACACCAGCTTAACATTTACATGTATTCATAACAGCTCACTACAAAAACTTTGTTATCGTTATATCAGTTATATGTACGATATCCATTCTTTGTATTGCTTGTAAATTTATGTTTTGTATGCGGGCTTGTGAGATGTGGAGAGGGATGGTTCTCTGACCCTCACACGTCAAATGGACGGGGAAAATAAATGGGGTCCCTCGCTGCAGGGCCTGAAAAAAAAATAAGCAAGATGACAGTAAACCAGAAAGCTCCTTGCTTTACTTTCATCATGATTTAAGCTGCCATCAGATCTGTATTCGCCATCATCAATAAATATTAATTGTAAAAAATATATGCAGAGGAATGAGTGAAGGTGTCATATGGTGTTAAACATGCAGAGGAAAGGGTTAAAATGGCAAGACAAGCTGCGTGTTAGTTGTGGTATATTTGCATGTACACCAGGTGCAATGAGATAGAAACATGCAGAAAACAGAATACCTTGATAGAGCTGTAGTGTTAGTAACTTAATTCAATTGTTGCAAATTAATGATGGTCATGATAGACTTTGAAATTACTTGATAGGTTATAAGTATAAGGACAATACTGCGTGCATGCATGTATTTTTTAACACATGTAACATAATGTTTAGCTATTTCCTATTTAGCATGGAGAAAAGGGTTAAACATGTGAACTATGTGTTACAGTAGATCTTAGGGGTAGTTAAAAAGCTATTTTCGTTTGAAATCCCATGAATCAGAATCATTTTCATCATTAAAATTGTAATCAATAGCATCATCATCATCAGCAGCAGCAACATCTTGCAGGGAAGAAGGACAACTTAAGTCATTCTGAACTGTCTTGCAGACAATGGAGAACCACGTGTAAGTAAGCCATTGATCAGGATGAAATCTATCATACATATGAACATAAGTTGGGTGAGACAGACAGAATGATTTTTGTAAACCAGTAGGCCTATTTAAAGAAGTCAGACAGACAGGCTGATTTATGTAAAACAGTATTTAAAGAAGGACAGAAAGACTTTACAGAGATAAACGAAACGTTTCAGTACTTAAACAGTACACTGACAGACAGACTTGCAGACAGACAGACTGGTCGGAAAGAACAAGTCAGATTTCACCAAGATTTAAGCTATAAATATCTAGATGTAGATTCTAATTCAAATAACGTGATGTGTTGTATTCACAACTGATTCAAATGAAAGAAAATTTTAGAATAAATGTCTAAATCACTCACATACAAAGTTATTGACAGTAGGAACACAGCTGAGCCTTGTATGTAAACAAAATTCACTGCAGACGATGAATATAAACAGAGCGTGACATAATTCCACATACACTCGGCCTTTTCCGCTAACTCGATCACTGACGGAGATGTTTACCGAACGGAAAACAGTAAGTTTCTGGTAAATAAATAGCGATTCAAATAGTTAAATCTAAATCTACACCGAAACGAAATGTAAGTTACAATTTAGTAAGTTTTAGAAAATCGATTTTCTTCGTAGACAAACGTTGTTGCGATTTGTGTGGACTGTCGGGTATTGAGTTGATAAATTTGACATTGAATAAGGTGTAACCCGTCAACTTCCGGTAATATCCATGGACCAATCGTAACTACTCGCTGTATTCCGTCAGAGTTCGGAATATAGGAATCACTCGGAACACCTCGGCTATTTCGAGGTGTTCCGATTGATGAATGGATCAAACCGGAAGCGAAAAATCCATACAACCGATTCCAGGTAAACAATGTACAGCCTAGAGAATCAAAAGTATATCCTACGCGTTACCATAGAGCTCACTTCGTTCGCAAGAATGGCCTTCGGCCATTCTTGCGAGCTGTGCTCGCTATTAATGTACCTCGACCTGTTTGTAGTGGATGTTGGGTAATTTTATCTAGAAATGAAGAAGGTTGCTTTGTTTTAAAACTATATTGTTATCAGGTCATGCCAAGCGCTGTTTTACTTTCGTTACCGGATACGTTTAAATCTGGGACCGAATGGAGATAGTTAAGCGGGATTATTTTGCTAACCGTTTGGCATTAATTTCATGTTGATCCGACCGACATATTTTATTGATGTTATGTTTGATGTTTTGTCGTTTAGAAATATAATTATAAATACAAAAAATGTAAAAGAATGTAGATGAAAATGTTCAGTGACTGTACTCTTAAAGGTCAAGTAAACAGGCAGGACACATTTTCGTAAATATTTGACAAATGGGTACCTTGTACGACGTAGTTTCGAAAACACTAAAAAATACAGTCATATCGCACATAGCAGCTGTCATATATCACCGATAATACCCCCATTCCACTGGGCGGCGCTTCCACTGCGCTCATGGTGATCATGGCGCTTCTCCAAAATCTTCCAAATCGCCGCAGAAGCGCCGTCATGTGCCTAATTTAGGGACTTGGGCGTTTCTAGTACGCTTATAGTACGCTTCAATCACAATCTCGCTGCGCCGTTTACGATCCTGTCGCGATGTTGCTGCGCTTCTACGGCGCTTGATGTCTCTCCACGACGCTTCTACTACGCTTCCACTACGACACGATATTTCAGGCTACGCTTCGTCTACGCTTACTACGTTGCTGTTACGACCTTGCTTCGACCTAAGCGCAGGAGCTGCGCTTCTGTTGCGCTTTTGGAACGTTTTTATATAAACTACATGTAGGTGATTAAATTGCTTTCGAAGCAGTTGACCATCATCCTTCGAAGAAAATGGATCAAATTGTTTTGAAGACCCAGATCAAGCAAAACACTGTTTTGGGCATGATCTAGGTCTTCTTTTTGCTAAGTGTTTCATGGGGTGACTCAAGCATTAACATTTCCCTGTTCAATATCCATGTAAAAAAGAATGATCTTATGAATATTTATTAGCTGCATTTTTTAAAATTAAACCTTTTTAGGAAATGTTTTTGCTTTGACAAAAACTGTAAAATCATATCTATATCATGCTATAAGCAAACAGAGCAGACCTTGATCAGACGGCTCCAATAGGAGCTGTCTGATCTAGGTCTACTCTGCAAATGTGTGAAAAAGCATTTGTATGCGGACAAATATCTCGGCGCTTTTGTTGCGATGCGACTGCGATTGCGCTACGTTACTCACGCTGCGGCTACGATACTGCAGCGTTCATGAATTTCTTACTACGCTTTTGCGGCGATTCGAGTCCACGGCGATGCCACTACGATTGTTTTGAGCAAGGTCAAAACAATCGCCGTGAAGTGGCGATCAAGAAGCTTCTGTTACGCTTCTACTACGATCAGGGCGCTTCTACTGCGCTGTTGCCGTTCCTGCTACGATTCGCGGCGTTTTTACCAAAATTTTGAAGCGTAGCGGAATCGCCGCTCAGTGGAATGGGGGTATAAGTAAGCACTGGCTGATTTTGGTTGTTCGCTTATCTCCCTTGTGATGACGTCACTTGTGACATTCGCTATAAATGTCGAACTAGATATCGTATAGAAAAGAATCGCACGTAATGTACTTCTGCTTCATTTTGAGTGCTAAAATGGTAATTGGTGCTGCCTATCGGTGTAGCTCCTAATCCGACAGAGACTAAATAGGATTATTTAATTACCAAAAGACGAGAATGTGATTTACATTTTGTCTCGATGACTGTTTTCCGTGAAATTTATACTATCTAGAGATGCAGTGGATGACTAGGGTCCACAATTATAAAAAAGGATATGCTACATTCTGTTATAAATGTGACTTAGGTCTAGCACTGTAGGTTAATGGGCTTTTTCTTCGTGGAAAATTATTCTATACAACCGTTTTGTTAACAGCGTAAACCCAAACCACGCAGGAACTGTCTGATCAGGATATGCTCTGATTGCTTAGTCCGAAGACTTATTTCTTTAGATTCGATCAGGGTTGTCTAGCGTCTCTGTAATCCCTGTAATGATTATTCATGAGGTAATGAAATCTTTTATAAATACTCTTAAGAGAAAAAAATGAATAATAAACACGATTTAGCACTGTTGGCAGCAGCACCTAATTTGCTTTAAAATCAATTTCCCAATCCTTCTCTTCTTATATAAACGGCTTCACGCGCGTTTGCAAATAGAGTAGATCCAGATCGGCCAGTTCCTGTAATTTAAGAGCTGTCTGATCAGGCTCTGCTCTGTTTGCTTATGAAATTTTGTTGATCTAATCCTAATTGATCTGTCAGAGCCAATGATCTATTTGAAAAGTTCACATTGTGAAAAAAAGCCTTTAGATCTTCTTCATGAATATTCGTGTGAGAAATAATTATTCCATGGATAGTTAATGATATATGAGCACAGTCTATGGCAGTAATTGTACAAACAGACCTACCGGTATACTATTTCATAAGCAAATCGACAAGAACCTGATCAGGGAGCTACAACAGAAGCTGTCTGATCTGGATCTACTCTGTTTGTAAATTTGTTTCAATACGTTTGATCTGGGCCTACTATGTTTGCATTGGCATAAACAGGCACGTGGATTGAAGGGTTTATATTCGTGAAGTGATTTACTCACACATATTTTTCATCAGGGAAATAGTTTATCATAAATATGATCCATTTGCAATTTTGGAACATGGACAATTTTGACCATAAATCCATGGGGAAAAAGGTCATTCTGGATTACTGTAATTTACGGAATTGTTCATTGGATGCGTTTTATAGTTTTACTGATTATTACTTACATTATGCCCAAAACTAACTTTGAGGCACCATGACCGCAATGATTGATTCTTTTGACAAGTTACCACAGCTACATAAAGGAATGCAACAATACGTAATATACAGGAAGCGGGTTTTATGGCCTTGCAATAATCATTGTCCCCTGTTGGGTATTTGACAAAGGGCCACTATGATAACTGACATCTGGAGACTGACCCTGCATGGGGCATTTCGTGTGAAATATGGCTTAGTACAATATGGCCTAAGGCCATTTAACACATTCATTCATACATGCATAGAGAAATTCTAATGGCTATGTTTACTGTTGTTTCCATACAATACAAACCATAATTAAATTGCACAATACGAGTATACTGTAAACTTATGATAAAGAAAAAGGAAGCACAGTTTTAATGTGTTGACCATATTTGTTTTATAGACATTTTATTTGTAGTGGGTCCAGTCATTTAAACATTATTCACAAGCTTTAGAAACATGAATATATTAATAAAAAAGTCATTCTTCAATACCACCTTTTTCTCATTTTTCCAACAAAATACATATTTTGGTATTTCCACCTTTACTTGATTTTCTGAAAGTAATGCATCAATTTGGTATTGCAAATATTAAAGTAAAGTAAATAAATAAATAATTTTCTATTTTTAGCTCACCAGAGCACAAAGTGTTCAGTGTGAGCTTTTGTGATCGCTTGATGTCCGTCGTCAGTCGTCGTGCGTCGTGCGGTGTGCGTCGTCCGTCGTCCCGCGTCAACAATTTGAACTTTTAAAAATCTTCTCCTCTGAATCTACAGGGTTCTTAGCTTTCATCT
Organism: Azorinus chamasolen; assembly: GCA_963576725.1. Lineage (NCBI taxonomy): Eukaryota > Metazoa > Mollusca > Bivalvia > Cardiida > Solecurtidae > Azorinus > Azorinus chamasolen. Next base: position 59,113,045 of record OY755253.1, on the reverse strand, counting down.
TTGGCACATAGCATCATCTGTAGGTCCTCTACAAAATTTATATAAATTATGCCCCTGGGGTCAAAATTGGCCCCGCCCCAGGGGTGCCTTGTTTTCTATAGAAATATATAGTAAAGTTTGAAAATCTTCAGGTCCAGGTCCTTTATAAAGTTATATAAATTATGCCCCTGGGGTCAAAATTGGCCCTGCCTCAGGGGTGGGAAGTTTTCAATAGAAGCATATAGTGAAAACTTTGAAAATCTTCTCCTCTGAAACTGGATGGTCCTCAGCTTTCATATTTGGCACATAGCATCATCTTCAGGTCCTTTACAAAAATTATATAAATTATGCCCCTGGGATCAAAATTGGCCCCGTCCGATGGGGTGGTCAGTTTTCAATAGAAACATATAGTTAAACCTTTTAAAATCTTCTCCTCTGAAACCAGAAGGTTCTCAGCTTTCATATTTGGCACATAGCATCATGTTCAGGTCCTGTACAAAAGTTATATAAATTATGCCCCTGGGGTCAACATTGGCCCCGCCCCATGGGTGCCTTGTTTTCTATAGAAATATATAGTAAAACTTTGAATATCTTCTCCTCTGAAACTGGAAGGTTCTCAGCTTTCATATTTGGCACATAGCATCATGATCAGGTCCTCTACAAAAGTTATATAAATTATGCCCCTGGGGTCAAAATTGGCCCCGCCCCAGGGTTAGCCAGTTTTCAATAGAAACATATAGTGAAAACTTTGAAAATCTTCTCCTCTTAACCCTTTCCCTGTTCTATGTTATTACAATGTCCAATACCTACTTAATATTTATAAGTGGAAGGTAATATAGAAGGTGGAACATTGTAGCCATTTTAGAAAGTAAAGAAACAGACCTATCAAATTCTATTAGCAAACAGAGCAGACCCTGATCAGACGGCTCCTATAGGAACCGTCTGATTTGGGTCTACTCTGTTTGCATATGCGTAAAAACACGTTTATATGAGGGAAAGGGTTAAACTAGAAGGTTCTCAGCTTCCATATTTGGCACATAGCATCATGTTCAGGTCCTCTTTAAAAGTTATATAAATTATATCCCTGGGTCAAAATTGGCCCTGCCCCAGGGGTAGCCAGTTTTCAATATAAGCATATAGTGTAAACTTTGAAAATCTTCTCCTCTGAATATATAAGGTTCTCAGCTTTCATATTTGGCACATAGCATCATGTTTAGGCCTCTACAAAAGTTATATAAATTGTGCAATTTGGGTCAAAATTGGCCCCGCCCCAAGGCCAGCTAATTTTCTATGGAAACATATAGTGAAGACTTTGAAAATCTTTTCCTCTGATTGTCTGGTGAGCGCTTCAGGGCAATTCTGGCCCTCTTGTTCTGTATTTTAGTGGAATTTCTTTTTTTTATAAAGTACGTACATTTATACATAGTACTATGTTACTTAACGAGAACGTCCCATTTCATCTGAACCCACTTTGCCTAAATATGAAATTCATCTAAAGTTGTCTGGTTCTGTCTAAAAGTTGTTTGGACCCAACTCATGGACGGGACCCAAATGGTCCCTCTGATCTGAATCTACACTATTTGCTAATGGTCTTGGTCCTAACCTCATCCTCTTTTTAAATTATAGTTTATGAATAGTGTAAATTCACTGACAGGTAAAGTAAGTTTTAACCATTCGCTTGCTATTCACGTCAATCTACCTACCTGTAAATAGTGAAAACCTGCAGGAGCTGTCTCATCAGGGTCTGCACTATTTACAAGTTAATTTACAGCAGTGAAATACGTGTACACCGTGAAGCTATATGTTATTATACAACAGGGCATGGGTAAAAAGCAAGAGAAGGGTTAAGATTAACAAAATTAAAAAAAAATGTGTTTAATATTAAGTATCATTGTATTTCACACCTAAAATAAACATCACACCCCATAAATAGTTTCCCCTACTCGATAAAGTGTCACTTTCTATGGCTAATCCATGGACGTAATGTCTGGAAAAGTGTGAAAATAATTTGGGTATTTATAGAAACTTAGGAGTCGGATTTGATCAAATTTTGTAAGTAAACAGAACAGACCCTAATTAGACGGTTCCTGTAGGCTCTGATCTGGATCTACTTGCTTTGCAGAGACGTTAATTTAAAGGTAAAGGTTAAGTTTATGTGTACATTCCTCCCTCTCAATAGGATCCCTGACTGGCGAGCATCACAAGTGACGTCACGCAAGGGAGATAATCATGTATCGATATTCAAAATGCACGGTTCGCGGTACAATAAAAACTCGATTTAAATCAAAACTAGATAAAAATGGTAAGAATTTCTAAAGCTTGGTGTTTAATTAACTGTATACTATCAGAACTTGACGAAACCCCAATCTGTTTACTTGACCTTTAATGTTTAATCAACATGGTGTAAATATCGGACAAATGTATATTATTGTAGCGTCCTGATTGACCTATCTTAAATTGTAATAAAGTTATATAGGGTTTAAATATGTACAGTAAAACCGTCTAAACTGAACTTTGAATTTAGTAATACAGTGTGAAAGTCATGCAGAAATAGGAGCTTTCTGTGTGACTTTCACCCTGCATTAAGCAACCACCTTTCCTAAAGTATCTTAATTGTTCTCTACTAGAATTCCGGTTTAGAAAATATTGCTTTATTGTTAGGTAACCTTATGCTATGAGCCAGCATAGGCTTCGAGTATGCCTACATGCTGTGAAGTTACCGGTCAATCAAACGGCAGACTGAAAATGACTGCCGTGCTCGGCCACGACCGGGTGTTTCTTTGTAAAAACGGAGATATAGAGCAAACTAGAGGTTTTTGTCACAAAAACGCATGTCTCTCCTCTAATAAAAGCAATATGTAATGGGAAATCACTAAAAATGTTATGGTCTTGATGAATGATACTTCCCCTCATTATGCGTTTTCCACACTACATTTTTCAAGAAGAAAATGATAACAGCTAATAACTCCAAAAATACTGATACCAGATTAATGGCCCTTCTGCATGACACTTACTTTCATCATGCTCTTTCCAAAAATAAAATGTCATTCCAATAGCATCAGTCGAACAGGAGTTATTGATCGGCCAAAAAATGTAACAAAGGGCAATAATTCCAAAACTATTGAAGCCAGAATTATGGCCCTTGTTCATGACACTTTCTCTCATCATGCTCTTTCCATGTATGAAGTTTCAATACGATGGCAAGAGCCATGTAGGAGTTATCGTCCGGACAAGAAAGAATTAAACAAATGTGCAAGGAGCAATAACTCTAAATTTATTGAAGCTCGAGTTAAGGATCTTATGCATGACACTTTCTCTTATTGTGATCGTTCCATGTATGAAGTTTCACTCAAATGGCATGTGTCACATAGGAGTAATCATCCGGACAAAAAATTGTGATTTATTTTACAAAGGGCAATAACTCCAATATTAGTGAAACCATAGTTATGGACCTTGTGCATGACACTTCCTCTCGTTATGATCTTTCCATATATGAAGTTTCAATCCAATGGCATGAGCCATATAGAAGTTATCATCCGGACAAAAAAGTGTGATTTTTTTTACAAAGGGCAATAACTCCTATATTAGTGAAGCCAGAGTTATGTACCTTCTGCATGACAATTCCTCTCATTATGCTCTTTCCATATATGAAGTTTCAATCAACTGGCATCAGGCATATTGAAGTTATTGTCCGGACAAAAAATTGTGATATTTTTAACAAAGGGCAATAACTCAAATATTAGTGAAACCAGAGTTATTGACCTTGTGCAAGACACTTCCTCTCGTCATGATCTTTCCATATATGAAGTTTCAATCCAATGGCATGAGCCATATAGGAGTTATCGTCCGGACAAAAAAATGTGATTTTTTTACAAGGGGCAATAACTCCTACATTAGTGAAGCCAGAGTTATGGACCTTAAGCATGACACTTCCTCTCATTATGCTCTTTCCATATATAAAGTTTCAATCAACTGGCATCAGGCATATTGAAGTTATCGTCCGGACAAAAAGTGTGACGGACAGACAGACAGACGGACAGACGGACAGGCAGACAACTCTCACGAAAACAATATGTCTCCCCCATATAAATATAAATATGGGGGGGGGAGACATAATAATTCCGTGATGGAGGTTTCTCTGCCGATGTCGAAATTTCTGGAGTAACAAGCGTCCGCGTAAGGCCATTCTATGTACGAGTGTATCATTTTTAAAGGGTTGTATATTGTACTGCAATTAGCTCTGTTTCGCTTACCTAATGATTGGGCTATCATTGGTCCCTCTAAATGACCCGTCCGATGGAGTTTTATTCTCCTTCAGCCTTTGTTATATTGACAAAAGCTTTCTTCCTGAATTTAGCAACAACTCAATGTTAAAGACAGCTTTGTTTAAGTAGTAGCTTTAGCGTGGATTTACTGTATATTTTATAAATGCATTTCCTTCTTGATTGTTAAATTGTATAGACTCAGACAGGACGCCGCCGAAAAATTCCAGCTGACCTGGTTTAACATACCGACTGTAGGAGAAAAACGGAACACAACACACAATTCAACTCGGAATACGGCTAAAGTTAACTGGGCATTGCAATTGTTCATATAATGTTTTGGAGACTGTATGTATTTACCAATTTGGACAAAAACAGATATATGTCTACAGTGTATAGTACCTATGTATATTTAGGCCATTTCATCATTTTAATGATGATTGTTTTTTAAATTCAGACCGCAAAATAGTGCTTAATCCAAAGAAATAAATTCGAATGGTTGGATCTGTTTTATCTTTAACAACATTATTGTGCATTTCGACTATGTTTTGACCATATTGTAACTGGAAATGCGAACTGCGACACAAATAGGTACTCGACTATGCATTCGTGACATGTTACTAGATAACTAGCATAACATTTAATAAACAAAAACGTGGTGTTAAGTAGCATTCTCGTGCACCGTAAGATTGTTTTTACTTTAAAATTTTATTTTACTAATTTCGAAATACAACACATGTATAGCTTATTTCGACAATTTCGTTATTCATAAGTCGACTGCAACTATTTCTGTATTAGGATTTAAATACATGTATAACGTTTGGATGTGCTATGATTTAAATACAAGTATAACCTGTGTATGTGCTATGATGTCTGTCGACAGTGTCAACAATATAATCCGTACGCAATTGCAGTATAACTTATACTGACCATTTTGTTATTCGGGGGTTGAACTGCGAACAAGTTCGTTATTTAAATGACGAACTGCGAAATAGTTTGCTATTCGAATGCCCTACATTTGATATATAAGCTATGGATCCATGTCGATATGTGTCCGCAGTGTCTAGAATTTAATCACTGCACATTTATAGCTTATTTTTTACCATTTCGTTATTCGGAGGTTGAAATGCGAACTAGTTCATTATTCAAATGATGAACTGCGAAATATTTCGTCATTCGAATGTCGACCTCCGAATGGTCCTTGATTTGATATATAAAAATTCTGCAAGTGGGAAATCTTTCGAAAGCAAAAAGAGAATATTGCAGACTCTGATTTATTGAGTCAGTTCATGAGAGTAATGATTAAACCTGTAACACTACTCACGCCTTCTAGCACCGGCTTAAGATGTATTCAATTTTCATACTAAATTCACTGACACTGCGAATGTTCAAATGTCGTTTGTTCAAATGACGAACAGCGAAATATGTCGTCTTTCGAATGTTGACTTGCGAAATGGTCCTGAATTTGATATATAAATATATATGATGGTAGTGGTGGTGGTGGTGGTGGTGAACTACCCCTACCACCACTACCACCACCATTATCACTCACTCCACCACCACTGACGCAACCACCACTGACCAAACCCCACCATCACCATGATACCTTTGGATAGACCGACAGTGATTCCAGAATAGAAGACTGTCATGCATGTATAAAATCCACGAACTGCAACAATTACTTTCATATCCAGCCTCGGTGTCGCATTCAAGACGATGTGGCTAATATAAGTGGATACAGTTTGGCACACAATATAACTTACACTGTGAAAAATGGTTGGTGTCTGTATATAGAGGATCTTACATGAGTGTTCTTGATTATTGGATTTTATTGAAAGAGCTTTTTTAAAATGATAAAAACGAGCTTTAGCGATTTTTATCGTTTTAGATAGACGAATTTAATAAATATAATAATCAAGAACACGAATGCAAGATTCTATTCATAACATAACAAACAAACATGCCTTTGAAGCCAATTTATTCAGCAGTAACGTGGATTGTTATAAACTCTCCTTACATATAGTAATGATGAATGAAAGGTGTTATTAGGTTCGCTAAGTAACTGAGACAAAGTTTCCCACTGTTTATTGACTTACTGTCATATCAACCAAAATCTAATATTGACTTACTGTCACATCAACCAAGATCTAATTTAGATCTATCTGATATTCAATTTTAATGTGATAGTTTATGATAGAAAAAATACAGAAATACGTCAAAATGAATTTTGAGTTACAATTTCGACATACCAACACGTCACATTATGACGTCACTGCACACAACATGTGTCTGTGTAAAGTGCGCCAATCAGTTTAAATGAAGTTCGACATACAGTTCGCCTACACGTCATTCACTGTCAATGGGATTCAAAATGCGCCTTCATTTTGGTGGATTAAGCCCTTCATCAGTGTTGTATACATTTATTGAAATGGACAAAAGATTCAGTGCTGCATAAAACTGTGTTGAAACTGGGGGAAGATTTTCGCGATCAGCTGTTTTGGAGTAGATCTATAACACTTTTGAAAGATGTTGCTGGGTTCAGATGACTATAATTATTGATTGACGAGATGTTTTTTTATGTGTAGCCATCTGCATTATCTGATTTGCCGGGACGTAAACTGTTATTCGGCCTTTGAATCATGTATATATTTGCGTGCACTGTGGTTTGCTTCTTGTTTAGATTGATACCTGTTTTCTGGACCATACGTAACGGCGTAGATGATAATTTGTTGATTCCTACAGATTTTCTTTTACACCAAATGACATGCGGTGAAGGATCGAAATTGTAAAGTTGTAGCGGCAATGTAGCCACTATAGCCAAAATAGAATGGATGGTTTGGGTCAGAGTAGGTCTTTTTTGGCATACATCTTGTAGATATTTACTGACAGCGGTTATAATTTGTATTATTTTATCGAAATTAAGGCCAAGTGCCAATAGTCCTTTGCCATCTATTGTGACTCAATCCTTGACAGGTAGGTTACCGTCCGCCAGTTTGTTTGTTTTGACAGCGCGTATGAATACAGTTAGGTCGTTCGAATGTTATTCACTAGTGAATATATGCCCGTGAATATCAACATATATGATAGCGATACGTCAGGCTGAAGCCACGAGTTATGTTATAAACAACTTTAATGTTTTATCTCTTAATCCTTTTTTCACCTTTACAAATAGCTCAGATAAATACTAAACAACCATTGTAATATCAATTTGGTCAGGTTATGCTCCATTTGCTTTATCGCTCGATTCTGACGTTGTTTACAGTTGCATTTTATTTCTTATTGCAGTTCAATAAAAAATTATCCAATGTCCAAAATGTCTTTTTTTCTAGTTCATAATTGTAATTGTCAGGATGCTAGGTGATGCCCCAATGACAAGACCCAGCTTCAGACCTTTTTAAATATTTCGGGCGTTCCGTGAGGTGACAATGTCTTGAGCCAAACACAACACAGGGCTTGAAACTATAAAATTGATGTGGCTGGCTTATGCTAGCCGATGATGATAGTATGGTGTTCTGAGGCTACTTTGCCTAAGACGAAAACTATGAAAACATGAAATTATATACAAAAACCTATGTTATGGTGATCAACAATACCTCAGCTTTGGGGCCAACAATTAAACAATAAACTATAACTGTGAACAACAACTACAGCCCCAAGCCAGCGAGACGGCTGGTCGATGCCTCAACTTCAAAATGGTGCTTGGAACAAAATCCTCAAGCTATGTCATGAACTGTATAAATGTGAGCTATATAACCCTAGACTATGCGAGTTGAGACCCTAAGCATCAAACCCTGTTGAAACTTGTGGTTTGATGCTATCTCAACACTACTGTGACTTCAAACCTACGTATCAGACCCTATGTCTCAAAGCATATATGTAACCATACGCTCTGAAGCCTATCTTGAGCAGTGTATGAAACCTGCTTCAAGAAGCTTAAAAACCTAACGCTTTGAAGCCTGCCTGCAGTATGTTCCGAGCCCGGCTCGAAAATACTGCCTCAAAAGGACAGCCTCATAAAGACGGTTTCAAAAAGATAGCCTCAAAAAGACGGCTTCAAAATGACAGCCCTCAAAAAGACGGCCTCAGGCAGACGGTTCAGCAACGCTCCGAACCCTGAGCACGGTCTTCAGCAAACCTGTTTCAAATCGAATATAACCCCAGGCTATATCAGTCTGAGCAACACTATCTCAATGCCTCAGCTAATCTGAGACCGCTATGAAACAGCAGTATAATATTATTAAAAGCTGGTTGGACTGTCTAAACGTGCAATTTTCATGCCCAAAGAGAGAACTCAGAGGACAGTTACTTAGCCCATTCAAAGAACAGGTAACTGCACAATTACGTAGCCCAAGCAGACAATATATTCGCCAGTCTTTAACCGTAATGAGTGCAATACTCTATCAGTCAAAAACCAACGATATAGCTTCAATACATAAGTATATAAAGCCGTCACTGAAAGTTCTATGAATATACAGTGCCCTGATCACAAAATAACCAGCAGTGATCGTTGAATAAGCTTGCGCCAGTCTCAGCATTTGTATACAGCTTCCATTAGTTTGAGGTACTTCAGAAAACTAGCATATAAACATTTTATTCATATTAATTATTTCGATTGACCAACCGCCTCACTCATTTGAATATATACACAGTACTAATTTTTATAAGGTATAAAACAAACAAAATGAAGTTTAAAAGTGAACTTACTTTGATAAACAACAAATTAATGAAATCTAACTAACAATTAAAAAAGGGAGATAATCATGTATATACAAAACTACAGTTAACTCAAATCGCTTACCTAGCGATATACTACAGGTTTTCTTGACAACAGCCCCCTTCTCAAGAAAACGCTCTACTGTTTTCAACTAATACAAGAAAATCTGTTACTCTATTGACGGCTCAGGTAGTCAGCACATACATTGTCTGAGCCCTTGATTACTTGAACCTTGAATTGATAATTTTGTAGGAACAGAGCCCATCTCATGATCCTACCACTCTCTATCTTGCATTTCTGTATGTATGACAATGGTGCGTGGTCTGTCTGATGAACTCCGCACCATACAGGTACTTCTGAAATTTTCTAATGCCGAAGATGATGGCTAGGCCCTCGCGCTCTATGACGGAGTAGTTCTTCTCCCTCTGTAGCAGCTTTTTGCTAGCATATGCTATGGGGAACAAGCCATCTTCAAATTCTTGCATCAAGGCTGCTCCAACTCCACTGTCTGAGGCATCTGTTTGTAAAACAAAGGGCCTCTTGAAGTCTGGTAGCCTGAGGATGGGTGAGCGAGTTAACATGTCCTTGAGCGTATTGAACGCCTGCTCATGTTCATCCATCCAAACAACTGTGTTCGGCTTTCCTTTCTTCGTCAGGTCTGTGAGGGGAGACGCAACGTCGGCGAATGCTGGGATAAACTTCCTATAGTATCCCGCCAAACCCAAGAATGCTCGTACTTGCCTTTTGGTCTTGGGTCTATCTGCATTCTTGATCTTATGAAGCTTTTCTTGCTCCATCTGCAGCATACCTTTGCCAACTACATGTCCTGTGAATGAAATGTTTTCATATCAAATCATGCATTTGGATGGTCTTATGGTCAAGCCGGCATCTCGCACCCTTGTAAAAACTTATCTCAACATTCTGAGATGTGGCACCCAGGACTGGGTATGGCCCATAATATCATCGACATAGTTGTCGGCATCACTGCAACCATGCAGCAGTTTGCGCATCATCCTGTTGAACGTGCTCCCCGAGTTTACCATGCCAAAAGGCATCTTCTTAAACTGGTAACTTCCATCTGGGTCGTGAAAGCCGTCAGATGCTTTGACTTATCTTCAACAGGTATCTGCCAGTAACCCTTGCTCAAGTCAATCTTAGTGAAGAATTTGTCTTCCTTCAAGCTTGACATGATGTCCTCAGGGTTACCCATAGGTTCTGTGTCAAACTTTGTAACCATGTTGAGCCTTCTGAAATCAATACAGAACCTATTTGTGCCATTTTTCATTTTCACCAACACAATTGGTGAGTTGTAATCTGATTGTGCTGGCTTTATCACTCCAGCATCAAGCTTGTTCTGAACCTCATCAGAAACTTCGTTTCTCTTTGCATATGGTATGGGGTATGGTCGAACCCTAGCCGGTGTATTGCTGGTGAGCTCTATCTTATGCTCCTCCAGCTCAGTTGTTCCAGGCTTCTCTGTGAAAATGTTCTGGAACTCTTCAAGCAACCTGAGCACATCGTGCCGTTGCTCACGTGGCAAGCTTCTGATACCATGACATCTGTGTATGTCTCAGAACTGGTCAAGCCTGCCAGCTCTATCAAACTTTCATCATCTACCACCCCATCATCTTCACTGTGTTCAGCCTCTATGATCGCCATGCATGAAACAACATCCTCGAGCTCCCTCTCTTCGTATTTCGTATGTGCCAACCCTGTCACCAACCTGGACCTTGTAGTCCATCCTGTTAACTACATCAACAACTTCGAACGGCCCCTTCCACTGCAGAGTCAGTTTGTTGTGCGAGGTAGGCAACAATAGTAGAACTTTGTCTCCTTTCACAAGTTTTCTGTTTCTGGCTGACTTGTCATAGTGGTGCTTGTACATGCACTGGGCATCGTTCAAACTTTCACGAGCTATCTTGCAAGTGTCCTCGAGTCTGTGTCTCAGGTCAAGCACATATTGGTATGTGGTCATGACTTCTGGCGTTTCTCTCTCAGTCCAGAGTTCCTTCAGCACTTGCATGGGACCTCGAACAGTGCGACCATACATGAGCTCAAACGGTGAGAAACCCGTTGAAGATTGTGGTACCTCTCTGTAGGCGAACAGCACAGCAGCTAGATATCTGTCCCAATCCTTGGGTCGCTCCTGGCACATTTTCTTGAGCATGCTCTTCAAAATGCCATTCATCCGCTCACACCACCCATTACACTTGGGGTTGTATGGTGTAGTAAAGAGTTGTTCCAGAGATATCAGTCGACAAACCTCCCTCATCAAGTCTGAGGTGAACTGACTTCCTTTGTCACTGAATATCTCAGATGGGAACCCAACTCTTGAAAATACATCGAGCAGTGCTTCAGCCACCCGCTCTGTCTCGATCTTTGGCAAGGCCACAGCCTCGGGGTACTTTGTAGCATAATCAACTACAGTGAGTATGTATCTGTTCCCTTTCTCAGATACAGGCGTTATGGGACCAATAAGATCAACGGCAACCCGATGAAATGGTGTATCCATAATTGGCATCTCTCCCATATGTACCTTTGAGACTCTTCCCTTTGGTACTGTCTTCTGACAAATATCGCATGAGCGACAAAACCTTGTCACATCACTGGTTACCCCAGGCCAGTGAAAGCTTGTTGTAATCCTATCAACCGTCTTCTTGGTTGAGAGGTGTCCACCAACAATTGATTCGTGTGCCATGCTCATCACACGTCTTCTATGCTTTGCTGGTACAACTACTTGTTTGACTTCAGTTGAACCAGAGCCCTTACTCTCTGTGAACAACCTATATAGAACATCCTTCTGTACCTCATATCTATAGCTGTTCCCACCTCTTGTGGTCAGCGTACTCTTGTCTCGGGCATAAGACCACAACTTTTGCAAAGATGTGTCTTTAGTCTGAGCCTTCCTGAGATCATCAATAGTAACCTCATCCCCAGGAGAGTTTGGAACACTTAATGCCCTGAGATGTCTCTCTTCCTTCTTGGTCTGAGCTCGTGTCATGACAGCTGCCGAAACTCTAGCTTCGGGGTTCTGTGCTTCATGACCCATGGTTTCGAACCATTCCTGGTTTGGGGTGTTTGAAACTTCAGGTATATTCCCCAACACCAGATTACATATGAGTGAGCTCAACACCATGGCTACAACAGTGCCAGTGTAGTATGGTGTATCAACCTGAACCAATGCTGCTGGTACTATCTTGGCCCCGCCATCGATAGTTATCATAATATATCTCTTGTCTAGCATCTGGTCGTCTCGCACCAGGTTCTTTCGTATGGCCGCCAACTCACAGCCAGTATCTCTCAAAACTTTGACTGCTAGACCATCAACTAACCCTGGTTGCAAATTCAAATTTCTCTCGCCTTCAAGCGATTCAACGGTACAGCCACCTGCTATGATCGGCACCGACTCTCCGTTAGCTAAGCATAGCTCTTCATCTCTGATACATTCTTGTATGTGACTTTGGTTGCATGAGACAGACATACACAGAGCAGATATTTTCTGCTTGTCTGGAGACTGATGTTGACTCTGATAACGCCTATGCTTGAAATCTTTGTTGTATGTCTGAGCACCATGCTGCTGCTGTCCAGAGTCTTCATAACACATTGCCCAGTCTCTGGCGAAATGTCCCTCTTTCCTGCATATGAAACAAACCTTTTTCTGAGGTTCAGACCGCGGTGCTGGGCTAGCTCTGAGGTTAGTATTTGGCCTCTGATGTTGCCTATTTGAGGATGAGTTGAGCTTAGCATGCTTGCTCGAGCATATGGTGCCACCATGAGCCTCTATGTATTGCTCAGCTAGCTTCGTCACATCATCAACCGACTTCGGGACTCTCTCCTTCAAGAACAAAGCAAGTTCGGACGAACAGGTTTGTATAAACTGCTCTCGAACCACTAAGTCCATCAAGCCTTCATACGATTTCTCAACCTCAGCCATCTCTGTCCATCTACTAAAATACCTTGTCAACCTAGCCATAAACTGAAAAACAGTCTCCCCATGCTCGGGTCGACTTTCTCTAAACTTCTGCCTGAAACCTTCTTCTGTCAGCTGATATCGTCTGAGCACAGCCTTTTTCAGAGCCTTGTAATCATGAGCATGTTCTGGAGGCATGCTGGTATATACCTCAAGACCCTTGCCTGTCAAATGCGAGCTCAAACTAACTGCCCATGTCTTCTCTTCCCAGCCCTGGCTCTGAGCAAAGCGCTCGAACCGTTCTATATATGAGTCCATATCATCTTTCTGCTCATCAAACTTCGGCAATTTTGGTCTGGGAGCCTTACTGCTTGTTTCTGGGGTAGGCCCCCTCATGCCTGTCTCAGCCCTTAACTTGACCAGCGCGATTTCACGCTCCTGTTCTTCACGCTTCATATGGGCTTTTCTCTCAAACTGATCATGCTCACGCTTCTGCCGCTCATCTTCACGTTTCTGTCGCTCATCTTCTCGTCTCGACATACGCTCTTCCCTATCTAAATATTCTTTCTCTTTCTTCTCAGCATAGTCCCTGAGGTCTTGCCCAGTCAACCCTAAACGCACACCAGCCGATATCCATTTATCTATGTCCATGATCACCGAACTAATGCTTCAACCCTATGTAGCTTCAGCTATAAACACCTTCTGAGAACTATCCCGGACGAGCCCCCGAATTGTCAGGATGCTAGGTGATGCCCCAATGACAAGACCCAGCTTCAGACCTTTTTAAATATTTCGGGCGTTCCGTGAGGTGACAATGTCTTGAGCCAAACACAACACAGGGCTTGAAACTATAAAATTGATGTGGCTGGGCTATGCTAGCCGATGATGATAGTATGGTGTTCTGAGGCTACTTTGCCTGAGACGAACACTATGAAAACATGAAATTATATACAAAAACCTATGTTATGGTGACCAACAATACCTCAGCTTTGGGGCCAACAATTAAACAATAAACTATAACTGTGAACAACTACTACAGCCCCAAGCCAGCGAGACGGCTGGTCGATGCCTCAACTTCAAAATGGTGCTTGGAACAAAATCCTCAAGCTATGTCATGAACTGTATAAATGTGAGCTATATAACCCTAGACTATGCGAGTTGAGACCCTAAGCATCAAACCCTGTTGAAACCTGTGGTTTGATGCTATCTCAACACTACTGTGACTTCAAACCTACGTCTCAAAGCATATATGTAACCATACGCTCTGAAACCTATCTTGAGCAGTGTATGAAACCTGCTTCAAGAAGCTTAAAAACCTAACGCTTAGAACCCTGCCTGCAGTATGTTCCGAGCCGGGCTCGAAAACACTGCCTCAAAAGGACAGCCTCAAAAAGACGGCTTCAAAAAGATAGCCTCAAAAAGACGGCTTCAAAATGACAGCCCTCAAAAAGACGGCCGCAGGCAGACGGTTCAGCAACGCTCCGAACCCTGAGCACGGTCTTCAGCAAACCTGTTTCAAATCGAATATAACCCCAGGCTATATCAGTCTGAGCAACACTATCTCAATGCCTCAGCTAATCTGAGACCGCTATGAAACAGCAGTATAATATTATTAAAAGCTGGTTGGACTGTCTAAACGTGCAATTTTCATGCCCAAAGAGAGAACTCAGAGGACAGTTACTTAGCCCATTCAAAGAACAGGTAACTGCACAATTACGTAGCCCAAGCAGACAATATATTCGCCAATCTTTAACCTTAATGAGTGCAATACTCTATCCGTCAAAAACCAACGATATAGCTTCAATACATAAGTATATAAAGCCGTCACTGAAAGTTCTATGAATATTCAGTGCCCTGATCACAAAATAACCAGCAGTGATCGTTGAATAAGCTTGCGCCAGTCTCAGCATTTGTATACAGCTTCCATTAGTTTGAGGTACTTCAGAAAACTAGCATTTAAACATTTTATTCATATTAATTATTTCGATTGACCAACCGCCTCACTCATTTGAATATATACACAGTACTAATTTTTATAAGGTATAAAACAAACAAAATGAAGTTTAAAAGTGAACTTACTTTGATAAACAACAAATTAATGAAATCTAACTAACAATTAAAAAAGGGAGATAATCCTGTATATACAAAACTACAGTTAACTCAAATCGCTTACCTAGCGATATACTACTGGTTTTCTTGACAGTAATACAATAATTAAATTATTAGGCCCCTGCAATGAAAATGCAGAAGCCCTATAGGAATCACATTTTCTGTCCGTCCGTCCGCGCGTCCGTCCGTCTGTCTGTCTGTCCGTCCGTCCGTCTCCGTCCATCTCCGTCCGTC
This sequence comes from Azorinus chamasolen, assembly GCA_963576725.1. Taxonomy (NCBI): domain Eukaryota; kingdom Metazoa; phylum Mollusca; class Bivalvia; order Cardiida; family Solecurtidae; genus Azorinus; species Azorinus chamasolen. The sequence goes on along the minus strand of OY755253.1, from coordinate 59,097,837 downwards.
TGTCTGTCTGTCCGTCCGTCAGTCCGTCAAAACGTTTGATGTGACGCGATGACACATACAGTACTTCACATATTGGTTTTATTTTAAGGGCATATGCTTAGTTTCATCAGAGGAAGACACATATAGTTTTGGGGTTGAAACGCGGTAACTCAAACAGTACTTCACATATTGATTTCATATTAAGGGCATATGCTAAGTATTATCAGAGAAAGACGGCTATAGTTTTTTGCTTGAATCAGATTACTAAATCTAGCGTTATCTACCCTTGATTCATCCAAAATGCCATAAACTTTTGATGTGCCGTAATAACTTTAACAGTAGTTCATATATTTGGTTCATAATAAGGGCATGTGCTTAGTATTATTAGAGGAAGACGTCTGTAGATTTTGGGTTGAATGAGATCATGTCCAGAGTTATCTGCCCTTGATTTACCAAAAATGTCATTCAAAAAAAGATCATCTGCAGGACCCTGTCTGACTGAGTCAGTTTTCTAGTTTAATATCCTTATATATAATTGACCGACACAAGAATATTCTTCTGGTAAACGAATATTACTACTACATTATAATCTGACAGTTTTGAATTGACCGGACGAAATAGGTATGTTACATGTACTTGCTTACATCGGACTCGGGATAAGACTTAATTGCACAGCCACATAGTTTCAACATAACGCATGTGTACAGTGGTAAATACGCTATTCCTACCCACTTAACGCGTTTCTTACCCGTTTCCTATCCGTTCGTTAACCGTTTCTTTGCCGTTTCGTTAAACGGGTTTCTAAACGTTTATTTACGCGTTACTGAACGCGTTTCCTAATCGTTTAAGAGCCCGGATGAAAGCGGAGTAATCATGGATGAAGGGGGGGGGGGGGGGTAATCCTTGATAATATGGCCTTTCTTTGAAATGGGAGTCATTCTCATTTACCTGTTGGACACGCCTGATATGTAAAATTAAGATCAACAGTATTTAAAATTTTAATTCTCGTTTCATTTCCATAAGATCTAGCTAGATCTAGATCTATATCAAAATATAGATCTACAGTCTCATGGCGTTCATCTATGTGATGTAAAATGTCTTTTATGCTACTGTTTTACAGTACCGGTTTACGGACATTTGCCCCCCCCCCCCCTCCGGACACTTGCCCCCCCGGACCTTTGCCCCCCTATTTGGGCATGGGCGGACATTTGCCCCCCTTGTGTTTTAGCCTGGGCGGATATTTGCCCCCCTGACACTTGCCCCCCTGACACTTGCCCCCCTGTTGGACTTGGGCGGACATTTGCCCCCTAACGGTTTAGCTTGGGCGGACATTTGCCCCGTTAATTTTCTCGAGGACGGACCTTTGGTCATTTTTTGCATCATCTGCATCCCTAAAATATTTTACAGAAAGTTGGGCATTTAAAACAACAAAGTGTTTATATATAAAAAATTACCTTCAAATAGCAACTAATCATGCATGGGAAACCCAAGCTTTTACAAACGAGTTTAATTGAGGCCTATGGAGGACGATCGACGCCAAAATTGCATCATGCTTTGTGGCATTTCAGTTTGCTTCATTGTAATTGCATCATGCATTGTGGCATTTCAGTTTGCTTCGTGATAAACGCATCCTGCATTGTGGTGTTGAACAGTTTGCTAAACGATTATTGCATGTCAAGATGGGAGTCCTTCTTTCATTGAAGTTTCTTCAATGACACATGACCCAATGCGGTAAGCCCATAGCAACAAGCATAAAGCCGAACGACGAACGCCGAAGGCATAATGCACTTCAGCCGAACTCGCCATATAGGTGGCGCTGCATGTAAAACCAGATAATCAAACTACTGAAAGTACTGAGGATGGATTCAACGTAGATCGAATTAAATGTTTGGTTTGGTTTTTAAATGTTGTTTTGAGCGAAAAAAAGAACATTATTCGGACGTGTGTGTATGGGGGGGGGGGGGTTAATTATTTAAAAAAGATGTTGCCTTTTGTGCAATTTTATTTGTTGCTTTTTTATGTCCGTCTGATCAGGGTCTGTCTTGTTTGCTGATGGTCTGTCAAAGATATCATTCTGCATAGTTTGCCCTGATAAAATTCACGTGTCCATATGCTATTTCATTGTCATTATTTTTCACATGAATATTCATTGAGTAAAGGGTCAACTGTGTAGTACCCTGATCGCCGATGTGTGATAGACCACGCGTGGATCATGTACGGACCGTCTGATCAGGATCTGCTCTGATTGCTAATGGAATTTCATTCATCTGTTTATTTAGAATTTCTGAATGACTTCAATGTTCCACCTTCCATATTTTCATTATAATTTTTGGTCCATAAATATTTTGTATAGGTATTGGAATCGGGACTAAATACAGAACAGGGAAAAGGCTAAGATTACATGTATAAATATAAACATGTCTAATATATCATAAAATAGCATATTTTTTATTAGAATTATATTGGGTTTGAGAAATACATTATGTGTACAATATACATATAATATGTTTACTAACCCTTTCTCTCATGTTAACATCTTTTCACACATTTGCAAACACAGCAGACCCAGATCAGATGGCTCCTATAGCAGCTGTCTGATCAGGGTCCGCTCCGTTCGTCAATAGAATTTGAAAGATGTTTCTTTACTTTCTAAAATGGCTACACAGTCCCACCTTCCATATTTCATTATAACTATTTTGTCCATGAATATTCAGTAGGTATTTAAATTTTGAATAAACATAGAACAGGGGAAGGGTTGAAAAAAAAATAAGATATGAATAATAATAACTCATGAAGGTGTAAAGAAAATATCTGAAATTTTGAACATTGAATACTTTATTTAACGAGGGTAGCTAAATTAGTCATAATGACTAATCTACCTTGAGGCCCTCAAAACAAGCATTTCATACAAAATACAAAACAGTAAAACACAGATCTATATACACAAGAAATAAATGTTCAGAAGTTCAGTAATGTTGCGTCTGGATAATTAATAAATGTTGTCTGCTTCAATTTGTAGATTTATTCTTTATGGACACGCATTTGGATCCTGATAAAACTCCGAGTAAAATGGCGTCTAATCTGGATCCAATCTGTTATCATAGATTTGATTTGCCACTAGCATCCAAATAGTTAATATAAAGCTATAATATATAAAGTATTGCACATAAAAAATGAAATGCATAAATGACATCTGACCCCGATTCAGGTGGATGAATGCACGCGCTATTAAAATCACATATTTGTGACGTCATTTACTCACGCTGTAATTATTATAAATACGAGAAAATATTTTTGCTCAATACTAGTTAATCTAAAATGATCTCTGCTTCAACTTTTTAAAAATGCAAATAGAGAGTAAACTAATTGAACCTGATGAGACTTTGAGTTATTAACGATATAGATTAATATATTCTTTCTGAAATTCAACCAATTTGCCCAGGGAGAGGGTATACATACTTTTGTGCATGCCCTTATTTAGATCTACATTGTTATATGTTTAAATTTCAGTTACATTTTCTTAAATTTTCTTCACTTGAGGTCCTCTACAAAAGTTACATAAATTATGTCTCTTGTGTCAAAATTGGTTCACCCCAGGACCGGCTAGTTTTCTATAGAAACACATAGTGAAAACTTTGAAAATCTATCCTCTGATTGTCTGGTGAGCGATGTCAGGGCCTTTCAGACCCTCTTGTTATTATTCTTCTTCTCCCAGCAGTAAATACCCCCACCCCACACACACACACACTCTCTAATGTAATGGATCAGTAACCCTTCTATTTTTTGTGTGTTTTTTGAAATCCTTCTATTTCTATGTCTTCATAGCGTTTTCCTTCTTTACCTATGTATTCGGCAAATCACTTCAACATTTTAGTCCGAGCTGACTAGAGTACGACAAAGACCGGGGCGAAGATGGAACAACGAACCACGCATCAAGCATCAAGCACCAAGCACCAAGCGCTAAGCAAATAGCACAAATAATATGCTCCAAACAAGTTTAAACAATGAAACACATTATTTGACGTTATTATAATCAATAAACAAGTTTACAGAAGGTCAAATGTCGGATCGAGGAAGAAACTTCAAAGAAAGAAGAAAGCACATCGTGACATGCAATAATCATTTAGCATAATGCATTTAACATGAAGCAAATTGAAATGCCACAAAGCATGATGCAATTTTGGCGTTGATCGTCCTCCATAGAGGCCTCTATTTACCTTTTTTGCAATGATTTGATGCGTGTAAATATCCTCAGTATTTAATTCGGCAGCCATTTGCAAAAACTGTAAACACACAGAGGTAAACACATACATCGGGTCGGTAACGGGGTCACTATATGTAACCTCGATATGGGGCCCTTTTTTTCCCGGAAACTGTATATAATCCACCCTATATATATATATACCCCTGCATTGGACAAATCTGTGTTGTATATATTTAGAATGCCCCATAGTACAAAAATAATTAGATACACCCCGTTATGACACATTTCTATGTTGTGTATGTTAGTGTATAATATCGTATAACCCTGTTTTGTGGCATACATAAATATGACAAAAGTCAATGTACATATTTTAATCCACCACACATTACAAAAACTATGAACTTAGCAAGTACGTACATGTATGTCCATGAAAACACAAAGGAATACTTATTTTGTAGCAAAGCCACGTGTCTGCTTAAAACAATCTGAAGATAAAGCACAAAGCTCATTCAAAAACTCTTTCTGTGTTCATTATACCCTACTTTAAACGTTTAAAGGGTCATTTGTAATGACATATGTAATTATTCATGGCAAAAAAACTTGCCCCTTCGCTGCCTTGGTATCGTCTGTTTAACCGATACTCATGTTAACCTTTTTAATGTATTCCTCCACTCAAGAATACAGTTCGTTTTATACAGTCGTGAATATGCGCCATAAGAAATATGTGTTTTTTTTATTCTAGCAGATGATAGCTTAATGCAGACTGAAAGTAAAGTTTAAACAGCCACATGTCTTCAATACTGAAAACAAGCTTTAGGGAAATTATTAAACATTGGTTCCTACTGTTTGTCTCAAGTTCTGAGTTTAGGTATTTAAATTAAGAAACTTCGATGTAAGTGAAAAGGAGTTTGGGTTCCAATTAGACGTCATATCATTAATGTGCTCTTACCCACGTTGTTACCTAAATCGGGCATATCCCACAACCCTTTGAACACGGTAGACCTTTTGCAAACATTCGGGTCCTGACAAAGCCCCTGGTCGGGATCCAAATATTTATCACCAACATCCAGCGATTTTTTGTCAGGGAGGGGGCCGTTGTCAGTGTGTGCGTGTGTGTGGGGGGGGGGGGGAGAGGGGTGCTTGGCATGGGGGGGCGACCGAACGAAATCTACGTAAACTAAAAACCATGTCTTTTGAAACACTGTAGTGTAGACTTAAAAATCTGACAATGTTTCTTGGGATTTTCCGGGAGGCTTCGAGCCCCCTCCCTGGATCTGCACATGACCTAGATATTGAAAAACAAACAATGTTAAGTATTTTAGCAGACTAGTCATTCAGTATTAAGAGTTATAACATGCTGAAGTTGATCGTTCTCCTGTTTCATATACATATATATTAACATCTATAAGCTGAACAATTACATTAGCTAATAAGATTAGGACCGTTTCCCACAGGAAAGAGTACATACTCATGTTAGGTATATTAGAAGAAATCAGTGCAAACTGTTTCATGAGTTGTCTGATCAAGGTCTACACTGTTTTCAAGCTCAAGCGGCAATTACAGCAGAAGTCTTAACTTATTCGGTCCTTATTGACCATTTCTTTTGGTACATGTATACAGTAAATTTTAGTCAATATTTGACAATGTATGGTTGTTCTACAATATCTTGCTAAAATTACATACAAAAACAGACCTCAGAAGCCCCGTGATCAGGATATGCCCTGTTGCCATAGGTCAAGTGTACTATTTATAGGTACACTTTTGGTAAAGGCTGCTTTAGTTTTCTTAACCCTAACCCTAACCCTATAACCTCTGCAAAGCAACATTCTTCGGGGACATGAAATAGTGCCGTTTAATACAGGCGACTGCTAATATTAGACAAAAAAGACACAAAAGGCTCCCTGTGGGAGTTTTCTGCATTACCTTTATAATGCATTAAACTGCCACCTGCCTTACAACCCGATACTTTGATTTGGAGTTCAGTGTAGAGAGATTTCACTGTAAGTTTAGGGGATTCATTTAAAATGTCGTTGAATGAGGCGTTTGCTGTACATACAGTTATATTGTATATCACGACAGGATCAAGAACTGAAAATGTTTTTGTATGGGTTACAAAGCGTAGAAGGTGGGTTTTTGTGAGGGGTGTGTGTCTACCCTCTCTCTCTTTCTCTCTCTCTCTTTCTCTCTCTCTTTCTCCCTCTCTCCCTCTCTCTCCCTCTCTCTCTTACTCTGTCTCTATCTTACTTTCTCCCTCATCTCTCCCACTGGGTGTGTATGTGTGTGTGTGTGTGTGTGTGTGTGTGTGTGTGTGTGTGTGTGTGTGTGTGTGTGTGTGTGTGTGTGTGTGTGTGTGTGTGTGTGTGTGTGTGTGTGTGTGTGGTGTGTGTGGTGTGTGTGGTGTGTGTGTGTGTGTGTGTGTGTGTGTGTGTGTCCCTCTCTCTCTGTCTCAAGTTTGATGACTGCTTTCTCGTTTTTTATGTATCATCTTAACAGGAACAAGGCCTTAATAGGCTTTGGTATGGGCTACATAGTGGAGAAAGCTGGTTTCTATGAGAGCATGTTGACGTGAGAATTGATACTTGGAGGTAAACATATCTGTGTACTGATCAGACGCCAAGTTATTCGACGTCAGGTCTGGAAAGAAGTTTTGCATTCGTCAGCTTTGCCGAGGAAAGGTTCACCTTAGAACGCCTTTTTATGCCTTAATCAGTCTGAAACAAGCGACACATCCGTTACATGTAATTCTTCGCCCCTGAAACTTTGAAGTCAAGTTCCAACTTAGGTCAAGTTCATTTTGGATTAGTTTGAGTTTTTGTAATATATTGCTACAGTGTACATGTAGATCCAGATCAGAGGACTTCTTTAGGAACCATCTGATCTAGGTCAACACTGTTAGCACAAGTATACTCTTCTGGGGTACGCGTTTTGTAAAGCTTACTTCTTGCCTACAATATCGTCAGATACAATATGGTCTGCTTCACATTTGTCGTTTGCAATTGCTTTTAAAATGTAATTTCAAAACAGGTTTAACTTAAAAAACTTTAACACGAGTGAAACAGTTGACGCCGTTAATGAAAGTGTCTGGTACCAAGCATTTGTGTTGTTTTTACTCTGTTTAGCTATCTGCATTCGTTTTTAAGTTATAAATGTTAAGAACATTACATGTACTTTTATGTTTTTTCCCTTCATCTAAGCGCGGAGCATCGACGACGAATGGAGCCTTCTGTCGCAGTCAGTCCTGCTTAACGCCGATCGAGCACGACAAGTGCCATAAGGCTAATTCGAAAGCTATAACTTTATATATACCCTGCAAATAAACAGTGGAGAAAAAACAGGGATTGATAAGTTAGAATTGATTTCACAGTATTTGCCAAAGTGCTTTAGAATTGTAGTCAAGCATCAGATCTATATGATGGCAATAAGTTTAATACTCTTGAGCAGCTAATTTAACGATAGTTTAACCCTCCGCTTGCTATTCACGTCCATATACTTACCTGTAAATGGCGAAGACCCAGATGAGACAGCTTCTGCAGGGGCTGTATCATCAGGGTATGCACCATTTACAAGTTGAGTGTGCAACCAGGGCACTCCACAGCAGTGATTGCACAGCGAAATGCTTGTACACAGTGCAGATATATGTAATTATACAACAAGGCATGGGTAAATAAGGAGAAGTGTATTTTAAAATTCAGCGAGAGATTGGGTTAAGAATTATACGAGAAAAATATATATATACCCCGCAAATAAAGAATAAAAAATGAACTGGACGAGTTAGAATTGATTTCTTGTTAGCGATAGATAGTACTTTATCCATGAGTGCACAGGACTTGCCAAATTGCTTTAGAATTGTGGTCAAGCATCAAATTTATACGATAAATATGAGTTTCGTACCCTTGGGCAGATAATTTAACAATATAAAGAATTATTGGAGAGAAATATATATATGTATAAATATATATACATATATACCCCGTAAACAAAGAGTGTTCAAAAATGAAAAAATGGATGCGTTAGAATTGATTTCTTGTAAACGATAGGTAGAACTTTAACAGAAGAAACTTCAGAGCAAGTTCAAGCGGAGTTCCCTGATCTGTTAACAGTCTGCCAGTGTTCGAACCTGCAAAACTGACCTATTTTGGACGCTGTACATTTAAGGCATGAATGAACAGGACTTGCGAAAGTGCATTAAAACTGTAGTCAATCATCAAATATATACGATGAAAATGTGTTTTGTGCTCTCGGGCATTCGGTATGACGATATTAAGAATTATCTAAGATAAATGTATATATACCCCGCAAATAAAGACTGTTGAAAATGGAAAAGAGAATTGGATGAGTTTATTTCTTCTGCGATTGACGTATTTTTGACCTTGTACATTTTATCCAGGAGTGCACAGGACTTGCCAAATTGCTTTAGGATTGTAGTAAATCTATACGATGAAAATGAGTTTCGTACTCTTGGGCAGATAACTTAAAGATATTAAGAATTATTTGAGATAAAATTATATATACCCCGCAAATAAAGCGTGTTAAAAGACGAAACAAGAACTGGATGAGTTTTTTTGTACGCGATAGATAGAACTTTAAAAGAAAAAAACTTCAGAACGAGTTCAAGCCGAGTTCCTTGATCTGTTAACCGTCTGGCAGGGTTCGAACCTACAATACTAAAGTATTTTTGACGTTGTACATTTTATGATTGAACAGGACATGCCAAATTGCATTAAAACTGTGTCAAGCATCAGTTCTATACGCTGAAAATTAGTTCTGTATTCATGGGCATTCAGTTTGTCGATATTAAGAATTATCTGAGATCAATGTTTATATACCCCGCAAATAAAATCTGTTGAAAATCGAAAGAAGAATTGGATGGGTTATAATTGATTTCTTCTGCGTCATAGATAGAACTTTAAAAGTAGAAACTTCAGAGTAAGTTCGAACCGAGTTCCTTGATCCGTTAACAGTCTGGCAGGGTTCGAACCTCAAACACCGACCTATTTTGGACGTTGTACATTTTAGGAATGAATAAACAGGACCTACCAAATAGCAATAAAACTGTAGTCAAGCATCAGATCTATACGCTGAAAATGAGTTTTGTACTCTTTAGAATTCAGTTTGACGATATTAAGAATTATCTGAGATAAATTTATATATACACCACAAATAAAGCGTTTTGAAAATCGACAAAAAAGAGCTGGATGATTTAGAATTGATTTCTTGTACGCAATAAATAGAACTTTAAAAGAAGAAAAATCAGAGCAAGTTCGAACCGAGTTCCTTGATTCATTAACAGTCTGGCAGTGTTAAAATCCCCAAAACTGACATAATTTGGACGTTGTACATTTTATTCATGAATGAACAGGACTTGCCGAATTGCTTTAGAATTGTTGTCAAGCATCACATCTATACGATGAAAATAAGTTTCATACTCCTTGGCATATATTAATTTAACTGTATTAAGAGTAATATCAGATAAATTTATATATACCCCGCAAATAAAGAGTTTGAAAATCGTAAAAAAGAACTGGATGATTTAGAATTGATTTCTTGTACGCGATAGATAGAACTTTAAAAGAAGAAACTTTTGAGCAAGTTCGAACCGAGTTCCTTGATCCGTCAACAGTCTTGTTGTGTTCGAACCTCCAAAACTCGCGTATTTTGGATGTTTTTCATTTTATCCACGCATGCATAGGACTTGCCAAATTGCTTTAGAGTTATAGTCAAGTTTCTATAGATGAAAATGAGTTTCGTACTCTTAGGCAGATAATTTAAACATATTAAGAAATATTTGCGAGAAATTTATATATACCCCGCAAATAAAGAGTGTTAAACGAAAAAAGAACTGAATGATTTAGAATTGATTTCTTGTACGCGATAGATAGAACTTTAAGAGAAGAAACTTCAGAGCAAGTTCGAACCGAGTTCCTTGACCCGTTAACAGTCTGGCAGTGTTCGAACCCCCAAAACTTTCATAATGAGGACGTTGCACATTTTATGAATTAATGAACAGGACTTGCCAATTTGCATTAAAACTGTAGTCAAGCATCAGATCTATACGTTGAAAAGGAGTTTTGTAGTCTTGGGCATTCAGTCTGACGAAATTAAGAACTATATTAGTTAACATTATATATACCCCGCAAATAAAAAGTGCTAAAAACGAAAAAGGAACTGGATGATTCGTGTACGCGATAGATAGAACATAAAAATGAGAAACTTCAGAGCAAGTTCAAGCCGAGTTCCTTGATCTGTTAACAGTCTGACAGGGTTGGAACCTACAAAACTGACCTATTTTAGACGTTGTACATTTTATTCATGAATGAACAACACTTACCAGATTGCATTAAAACTGTAGTCAAGCATCAGAACTATACGTTGAAAATGAGTTTTGTATAATGGGGATTCTGTTTGACGATACTAAGAATTAGCTGAGATCAATGTATATATACCCCGCAAATAAAGACTTTTGAGATTCGAAAAAAGAACTGGAGGGGTTAGAATTGATTTCTTGTACGCGATAGATATAACTTTAAAAGAAGAAACTTCAGAGCAAGTTCGAACCGAGTTCCTTGATCCGTTTACAGTCAGGCAGGATTCGAACCTACAAAACTGACGTATTTTGGACGTTGTATATTTTATCCAATATGCCAAAGGACCTGACAAATTGCTTTAGAATTGTAGTCAATCATCAAATATATACGATGAAAATGAGTTTCGTACACTTGGGCAGATAATTTAACGATGTTTAGAATTTTTTGAGAGAAATTTATATATACCCCCCAAATAAAGAGTGTTAAAATCGAGGAAAGAATTGGATGAATCAGAACTGATTTCTTGTACGCAATAGATATAACGTTTTTAAAAAGAAACCGAGTTCCTTGATCTGTTAACAGTCTGGCTGGGGTCGAACCACCCAAAACTGACCTATTTTTGACGTTGTTCATTTTAGGCATGAATGAACAGGACTTGCCTAATTGCATTAAAACTGTAGTCAATCATCAGATCTGTATGTTAAAAATGAGCTGCGTTCTCTTCGGCATTCAGTTTGACTATATTAAGAATTATCTGAGATAAATGTATATACGTATACCCCGCAAATAAAGGAATTTTTCAAAATCGAAAAAAGAATTTCTTGAGTTAGAATTGATTTCTTGTACTAATATATAGAACTTTAAAAGAAGAAACTTCATAGCTAGTTCGAGCCGAGTTCCGTGATCTGTTAAGTCTGGCAGGGTTCGAACCTCTAAAACTGACCTTTTTGGACGTTGTACATTTTATGTATGAATGTACAGGAGTTGCGAAATTGCATTAAAACTGTAGTCAAGCATGAAATCTATACGATGAAAATAAGTTTCGTACTCTTAGGCAGATAATTTTACGATATTAAGAATTATCTGAGATCAATGTATATATACCCCGAAAATAAAGAGTTTTAAAAATCGGAAAAAAGAACTCGATGAGTTAGAATTAATTCCATGTACGCGATAGATAGAACTTTAAAAGAAGAAACTTCAGAGCAAGTTCGAACCGAGTTCGTTGATCCGTTAACAGTCTGGCAATGTCCGAACATCCAAAACTGACATCATTTGGACGTTGAACATTTTATCCACGAGTGCACAGGACTTGCCAAATTGCTTTAGAATTGTAGTCAAGCATCAAATCTATATGATGAAAATGAGTTTTGTACTCTTGGGCGGCTAATTTAATGATAAAGTAGACATTTGTGTCCGTACGGTTCCAGGGTATGCCATGCAAAGAATCTGTGCATGGTGTCCAATTCAATTCAATATGAAACATACCCGCTCAGGCCCGGGATCGAACACGGGTCGCCAGGTTCACAGTCATGCACTTTACCACGTCACCATAAAAGCGCGATTGTACAGCAAGGCCGTACAAGTGATGACACTGTGACATACTCCCCCAACAGTAAGTTGAAATTCGTCCCGAATTTCCATGGATATGAGAACGACTGTGAATCGACATCTGAGCACTTATAGTCATAGCCCAACGTTGGGTGTCAAATATAACAGGGTGTTCTTATAAGGAAACATACCCGCTCAGACCCGGGATTGAACCCGGGTCGCCAGGTTCGCAGTCATGCACTCTGTACAGCCGTACAAGTGATGATAAACCGACACAGTGACATACTGGATAATGAAAGTGTCCAATATCAGGCATGATTTGTTTGTACTCTGTTTAGCTATCTGCTTCCGTTTTAAATATATAAAAGTTAAAATAATAATTACGTCTTTGTCCGCTCTAAGGGCGGAGCTTCAATGAGGAATGGAGACCTCTGTCGTAGTCAATTCCGCGTAAGGCCAATCGAGCACGTCTAGTGTATTAGGGTATTCCGAAATATGTCTCTTTTTAACCGTACTACCACGGCAACAGATGCCCGAAGCAAAATTGTTTGAAATTTCTCAGCCTACATGATGGCGTTTGGATTTGGCGGATCCAACCATATTCCGACGAGTTTCTATTTTAAGCAACACTGAAAATGACAAATAACAAAACATTCGACACTTATCTTTTCATTTATGTAGACCCAGATGTGCTTGATGTGCTAATAATAAAGTAATCGAATGCATTGGATTACTTTGAAAAAATGTAATTGATTACAATCGATTACGATTACACGATTATGATTACTTCATGTCTGGTTATAATTTATATATTGTACGTCATAGATAGAACTTGAAAAAAAGAAACACGTTCAAGCCGAGTTCCTTGATTCATAAACAGTCTAGCGGGGTTCGGACCTCCAAAACTGACATTTTTAAAAGTTGATCATTTTATCCATGAGCTAGAACAATGATGAAAGAAGAAAGGTAAATCGACCTTATGCAACCGTTGCTACACGATGGCTTCGCGATTTGGCGGATCCGACCAAATCCGACGAGGTTCTTTTTTAGCATTATCGGAAGTGAGAAATGATATTCAGAGGTTTACATTTCAAATTATCTGACAATTAAGCTATTTGCTGTTGTTTAGATGTTATATATTCTAACCATTTCTCCATAGCTTATTTTAAATTTTAGGAAAGGTAGTTGCCCAAAGAAGGCTTAAAGTAAAGCCAAATCACTCCTTTAGAAGTGTCCTGTTTTATTTTCAGACTGTTTTAAGCATTCACTTGTCAAGCTGCAGAAACAATACAACAAAATTGTCCCTATCTCTTAACAGGACACGGTAAATGCATAAAAGTGTCTCTGTGAAGAATAACTAAATACGCTTTGACAATTTTACCATTTGCAAACAGTTTGGATCCAGATCATACATCGCGCAATGTGGCATCTGATCTAGATCTAGATCCAAACTGTTGGCATTCATGTTCAATCTTTCTTCAGTTAATAAAGCATAAAAATATACATTTGAAGCAGGCGGCATTTCAGCATGAAATAAGAGCAAATACTTTTCTATAAATGAAAACACCTAGGCTACAACCGATCCTGCAACATCCATACGGGCTATCTATGACAAAACAACGCCAAGTAATGCACGGGTCGCGTAAGTTCGTCTTGCGCAATTTGGAGCCTGCTGACAAAGACTCAAAAGTGCCGTGCAACCGAAGCAAAGGAACACGCAAGTCGAAAAAGTGTCAATTCTGTTCTTCCCAGGGTTTCCATTTGATGGAATTTCTTCTACAACTGTATTTATATAACTGAGTTAATGTTTCTGTAACATTGGAGACTCGAACCCAGGGCCTTTGGCTTAACATGCCAATGCTCTACTGACTTAGCTATCAAGCTACGCAGTCTAAGCCTATCAACCATTTCATAACAATCTCTACATGGCTACACTCATCCCATCTATACAATAAGTCTTACTCAACGAACAAGCCACATTTTTTTCCTTTTAAATCACACTGCCGGTTATTGAGGTTGGGCACCAAACATAACTTGGTGAAAACGGGACTCGAACCCAGGGTCTTTATCTTACCAATTCAGCTATTAAGCCATGCATTCTAAGCCTATTAAATGTTTCACCACAATCTCCACCAGCTGCATTTAGAAAGAAATGGAATTTGAGTGAAATCTAAACAGTATGAATTGAAATAATGTCACAGTTCGTCTTATATTATGGACATGGAAATACAGTTCTCGTTCTACATCAAATTAAACACGCATACCTGACCTAATGCTTTGGTCGCGCAAATCAAACATGATTCTGCGACATCAAATGTGACCTTTCATTTTCTGAAAACGGTGACCTTTCATTTTCTGAAAACACTGACAGCCATATTTATTGTTTTAACACACAAAGGTGTATGCAGCAGAACGTGACCTTTCATTTATTGTCATTATGTTGTTATGTGTTAAAAACACAACAAGTGTTAATTGGATTAGGGGTTTGACTAGCCTAAAGGCAGTGGAAAATTCTACACTGACGCAATTCATTTACTGTCAAGTGTCGGCTTAGCTTTTATGATAAATATTTGTTTGATTCACACGACGCAATCTTTAACAATAAATAAAACAAGATCTGGATCTGGAGGTGATAAGTATACATCTGTTTGTTATTTGAATACAAAATTACTGATTTAACAACAAAAAAGTAATTTACTTAACTTAGATCTAAGCAATTATTTAAAATAGCTACATTTCTGTATTAGAGCAATTTCTAATGAACCTGAATGGAAGTCTCTGGGTTTTCTGAGATCGAGTAACACAATACATGTGGTGGCAAGACTCAGGGGGGGGCAAATGTCCGCCCAAGTCAAACCACTAGGGGGGGGCAAATGTCCACCCAAGTCAAACAGGGGGGCATATGTCAGGGGGGCAAATGTCCGCCCAGACTAAAACACCAGGGGGGGCAAATGTCCGCCCATGCCCAAATAGGGGGGCAAAGGTCCGGGGGGCAAATGTCCTAGAAATCTACAGTACCGTAGCAGGTATAGTAGAAGTATTTTAGAAGAGATTTAGATCATATCAATTTAAACTATCTTTAAAACTGGAATTCATAATAATCTAAATTTCAAATTTGTCTAAAAGGTTTGGATTTAACTTTGTGCTGAGCCATAGATCTATATTTAGTTAAAACATAGTTTTCTTCTATTTTGGAGAAGCTAACAAATCATACTTTAGATAATCGGGCACATTATTTGTGCTTAAAAGTACACCTGTTACGTAATAATTCGTAAATTTGTTGATAAGAAAGATGGTAGTGGTGTCATCACTGTCAGATGTCAACACCGGGGACCATTGTCCCCTACTGAGAAAATAGCTTGGGGATTTACTGACCATCTGGCACCTTTGATCGTATCTTTAGGCTGGGTAAATAATAAAGTATTCAACTAAGACAATTTCTTTTCATGCATTCAAAACAATTAAATTAATAGTTAGTACTTTTTAAATATTTGAATGCGGGGAACAAAAGTACTGACATTTAAAAGCCGTGTAAAAACAGCTAATATAGCTCCAATTTCAGGGTTTTGATCAGGGTCTTCACTAGTACTTTTATAGGCCTAATTAAAAATCATATAGCAATTTTAAGCCTGATAATAATGGATGGAATATGTAGTTAAACAATAATGAGCTATTCTACTTATAAATTTCGGCATACAAAAGTTTAATCGTCACAAAGTAACACAATAATAAGAACGTTTTCATAGTTATATGTGTGCATAAAATACACTTATTTGTTTAAAACGCTTTAGATCTACCTCATAATGATGAAAAGACCTTTGCAAAACAGAATAGACTCAGATCAGATTGCTCACGTGGAACCCGTTTCATCTTGGGGTCTACACTGTTTGCTTATCCCATTACATACACATGGATATAACACCTTAACACCTTTGCAAACAGAGTAAACCTAGATTTGAAGGCTCTTGTAAGAGCCATCAGATCAGGGCCCAATCTGCTTATGAAATGATACATTAATAGACCTGGCTATATTTTCTACCAATACCAAAATGCCGTGTGCAGTTATACCATTGTTAAAATTCAGCAAGATCTAATACATATTCATGATGTCATTTTTTTCTGACAAAAATATTCTAATGGGAAAGGGTTAAGAAATAGAATAGATCTGAATTCTTTAGTAGGTTACTTCATTCCAGATCCAAAATTTGGTGGTTTACCCTGTGACAGTTTTGGATCTGAAATGCAGAAACCTATTAATTAAAATTAACTCTTCAGTCCATTTTTTTGGGCTGATATACAGTAGATACCTGATATTAGAGCTTTGTACAAAATAGTTTTAAGAACATGTCGTTCCCACAATGAGCAAATCATCGACACTAGCCGGGATTGAACCGCTTAGCTTTCGTTGAGTGACGAATCGATACTTATTTCATTCGGTCTTTTTTGAAAACGGCAATCATCGATAAGATCCGATATCTCCGCATGAAACGGAAAACTGACGCACCAACCGCAACTTCTCTGGTATAATCGTTTCTTTACGCGTTTAACGGGTTTAAACCGTTTATCGTGTAACCGTTCGTTAACCGTTCGTTAACCGTTCAATACTCGTTTCTTACGCGTAGAAAAACGGGTAAATGGGTAGGAATAGCGTATTTACAACTGTATGAATTAAGTGTCCATCACAGACATGTCCCACTGTATAGAAGTACAAATTAACATCTGCGTCAAAATTGTTGACACGCCTGAGAAAACACAATTTAATTAAGACTGCATTAGAACGTTATCGTTGTCGGCTTGGTATTAGTAAAAAAGTTTACCCATAGCCTATTATTAAAATGAGGTTTGCATCAATTCCGATCTGTGATAGTTTTCACATACTCCCGGTTCGTTCAAGCTTTTGATAAACTATTAACAGTTTAAACAGTGTCAAATTAGTGTCAAGCAGCTTGGATCCTGATGAGATGCCGAGTTACTCAGCGTCTCACCTGGATCCAAGCTGTTTGCAATTGTGAGTCAGCTCGCGCTTAGCTGGCCAATGGTTAACTCTGTGATGCGTTACTTTAACGACGTGGTTAATAAACGAGGTCTAGAATGTACACTGCTTTACAGTGCCCCACTAAAATATTCAATAATATAATTTTCTATATATAACATGCTATCTGTTAACGTTCCAGTAACGGAAGTCGATATATGTATGTCGCTTCATGATTGACTATGTGTTTTATTACGTTTTCATTCATTTATCCCACATCATAGTCTTAGCATTTCGTCTTTTATCACTCCATCGTAGTTTATATATTCAAGTTCAGTTTAAATAGCTATAAATTATCCACACATTAACTAGTTTTATACCATTTTCTATCGTATTACAACAGCGCTGTGAGAACAAACTGCCACTGTGTTTTTCTTAAGCATAAAACAGTGACGCTGCGTCCGCACAGGATCGCCACGTTTTTACTGTGTCGCCACGTTTTTACTGTGTCGACAACATTGGCGAATTTGTGATAGCAGTTGCTAAATGTTTAAATGAGATGACGAACACATAAGTGCCTTATCAGGATCCAAACGTAACACCCTCAATATGGTCTTGTAAAGAAACTTAACAGAGCTCCATTTTATAATTAGAAAATCATATAATGTAGATCTCGATTTTGTGGCATACTTCATACTATACATGGTTATAATGTTTGTCTGTTTTGCTCAGTTCATGGGTTTGTCTGTCCTGTTGTTAGAAAAATATAGCGCTTTAAATATACAACAAAAGTAATATGCCAATATCTTAGCAGGGTTCTGAACATTTTGTTGACTTTGCAAATTAGCTCATGACATTTTTCAAATGCAGATGGGTGTCAAAAAATGTATGCCCTGGTCATATGGCACATGTCAGCCACAATCTTTGTTCTTATTCGAAACTGTTTGCAAAGTACATGCACTAAACCAATGTATTAGCCCCACCGGTTAACGGAATAACGGGGAATATATGTTTGTTCTATTTCGTCTGTCTGTCTGTCTGTCCGTCCGTTCGTCCTCTCATACGGTTTGATGGTTATGTGACACCGAGAACAAAATATATTTTGAGTTTTTCTGTGACTATATTGTCATTTTATGTGACTATTTTGAACAAAAGAATAGTCACATAACATTCAATCCGTGAGAAGGGCAGTCAGTCCGTCTGTCATGCTTCGTGCACGGGCCATATCTCATACAAGGGTAGTCAAAATTCATTATAACTTCACACAGTGAACAATCATGATGAGAGAAAATATCATGCACAGGGACATTAACTATATAAAATCAAAATAGTTGGAGTTATTCCCCTTATTCATATTTTCTTGTCCGGACAATAACTCTTTATCGACTAGATCAATTGATTTGATACTTCACATACGGAACAGACACGATATGAGAAGGTGTAATACACAAGGGCCATAACCCTAGCATCAATATATTTGGAGTAGTTCCCCTTTTTAATATTTTTCACGTTCTGTCCCTCTGTCACACTTTGTGTCCGGGTCATATATCTTTCAAGGGTATGCCAAAATCATTATAACTTCACACGTGGAAGAATCATGATAAGAGACATTGTCATGCACACGGGCTATAACTCTAGCACCAATATTTTGGAGTTATTTCCCTTTTTCATATTTTCTTTTCCGGACAATAACTCCTTATCTACTGATTTGAAACTTCACATATGGGCCGTATCTCCTACAAGGGTAGTCGAAACTTCACGCAGGGAACAAGCATGATGAGAGAAAATGCACAGGGACCATAACTCTATAACATAAATATTTTTGGAGTTATTCCCCATTTTCATATTTTCTTGTCCGGACAATAACTATTTATCTGCTGGATCAATTGATTTGAAATTTCACGTATGGAATAAGCATATGAGAGAAAGTGTCATGCATAAGCGTCATAACTCATAACTAATTTTTGGAGCTTGTCCCCTTTTTCATATATTATGTCGGTCTGTCACGTTCTGTCCGTCTGTCACTCTGTAATCCTGGGTTCCGTGCCCGGGCCATATCTCCACATTGGCTAAATTCATTATAACTTCCTATGATTGGTATCCATTGCATGGAGATGTGTCGCGCAGGACAATTAGCCACCAAATCCCATGGTCAATGTCACTTTTTGGTATGAAAGAAGGTCAGCATTATTTAACAAAAAAAATTCTCCATCTCCTACATTTCCTATATTTGTGAAATAGTCTTGGTATACTAGTACTAGCTTATGATTTTTACAAGTTCATTCAGGTGGGTCATGTATATACCATGGTCAGCTACACCATAGGTGGATGTAGTGGGGGAGGGGAGGTCAGCTACACCATGGGTGGGTGTAGTGGTGGAGGGGAGGTGGTGTAGTGGGGGAGGGGAGGTGGTGTAGTGGGGGAGGGGGAGGTGGTGTAGTGGTGGAGGGGAGGTGGTGTAGTGGGGGAGGGGAGGTGTTTTTAATCCGGCGGGGGACTCGTAATACAACATGCCCTTGGTTTGATATAATGACAAACGTGAAATTGATGATGCAATAAGTACGTAACGTGTGCATGACTATTAGTTACAAAAACTACACCAATGTTTAGCTGAACATATAATATGTATTAATTACTCTATATAGTTTATAGATCAACGGAGCTTAACGTATGCGGCTAAAACAAATAAGCTCGAATTTATCTGAGTATCTACGTTTTTTGTTTCTGTCTACCTTACTATCAACATCATCATCATCATCATCATCATCATCATCATCATCATCATCATCATCATCACCATCATCATCATCACCACTGTCATAATCATCATCTTCATCGTCGTCGTCGTCAACACCACCTCCACCATTGAAACTTGCATATGTTGTTGTTGCAATGATAATGTTGATAATGTAGATAAAGATGATAAAGACGATGACTGTCTGTCTATCTTAACTTATCTTATCTTATCTTATCTTAGCGTGCCGTATCTCATCTCACCTACCTTCTTCCCTAGCTACCTACTTTTTTGAACTTTGTTTGCGTTTAGCAAGAGTGTCATGTTGATATAGAAACAATAAGACATATCAAAACAATTGTCGTCTGAGCGTTTGCCGGAACATTCGATTTTTGTAAATATATATTTAAATATATACCAATGTCCGAAATGGTATTTGAAATAATTCAGACAGTGTATAAGTACTACTCCCCATTTCTTAGTGACCTATCGTACAACATGAGTTTCAATAAATTTGACATTCAGAAACTTGTTGCTCTTTTTTCCGATTGTTGTTACATGTGTTGCAAATGTTACAAAGACAGTTAATGTTGCCAACTGTTACATATATTACCAGATGTAACATAATTATGTTGCCATACTTTTCTGTTGCCAGATAGTGTTACATATGTCGTATATTACATATAGTACATGTATTGGCAACTTTTGCTTATCTTGCCAACTCTTACAAATGTTGCCAGGTTTTACATTTGTTGCCAACTCTTAAAAATGTTGCCAGGTTTTACATTTGTTGCCAGGTTTTAGATGTGTTGCATTTGTTACATGTATTTTCATGACCAACGTGCAAATATATGGATCATGTCAAATGCAGGGAAATATTTTGAATCAAAATTAGACAATGAGTAACGCATATATATAATCAAGGTCCAGACTATTTGACACCCTGATAATGACTTTTGAAGGTATAGAAAAATGGTCTGGATCTACTCTGTTTGTATATGCGTTTACATGACGGAAATGGTTACACCAGTATAAAGAACGCTTTCCACATTCTGCATACCTGCAATACACACACTTGTATATACATGTACACTGTAATACTTATCTGAAGCGACGACGTAAATCATATCACTTTATGGGCGGTTTTAGGTTACTATTCTAAATGTTCGTACTGCAGAACGTAAACATCGCCCACTAAACAAAACAGATGTGTACACTTGCATGCTTAACATATTTTCTTAAGAAATATCCCGTAAATATTCACCATATGATTGTCCTGTTTGAATTTTGCAAGAGTCAATTTGAAAACTCGGCGTTGTAAGGGTTAACTAGTCTCTGTTGTATTATTAAATTATACTATATATAACTAAATAATCGGGCAAATCAAACAACAGCAACTTGCTTGAATGTTCTGAATGATTGTTTCTAGATCAAGTGCAACATGGTGAAAAAGTTGTGACTCGACTGGAGCTCGAACCCAGGGCCACTGGCCAACCATGCCAACATCCTACCGACCGAGCCACCAAGCTACACAGCAAAACATATCAACTGATTCACCACAATCTCTACCGGCCAAACACACACCCTCTACACAAGAAGTCGTCCCGAATTCTTACTTAAAGAACACTCCACAAGTTTCTTATTATTACAAATTATCTTCATATACAGTGCTCCCTCCCTACAACGGCCCTCTCAGTAACGATTCCCTCCTTACAACAACGCATGTCACTGTTTCCGAAACAACAAGGCTCCAGACACAACTTTTTTCCAGCATATTTTCTTTATGCCTCCATCAAACCCTATGTTGCGACCACTCTTTAGAATCGTCACTTTGTGACGATTCTAAAGAGTGGTCACAACATAGGGTTTGATTGAGGCATAACGGATTTAGTCTCGAAATACACCTTATCTGGGGATCTGCAAACAAGCTAATTATGTTTGATTTTCCCTCCCTATAACAACTCCCTCTGAACAACACATCAAATCTTCATATCCCAAAGGGTGTCGTTGTAGAGAGGGAGCACTGTAATCTTCATATTATCTTTATATCTATGCCCCTGTGGGTCATTTACTTTGGGCGCCAAATGTAACATGGTGTAAAAGATCTGACTTGACTGAGACTCGGGTATATAGGCATTTGGTTTGCCATGCTAGAACTCTACCAACTGAGCTAGCGAGACCTCAGTGAAGTCACACTGTCACCACAATGTCTATCTGCGTGCACATTTGATTACCATGTATAAGGTACCAGGGGCGTCCTTTCCTTCAACTATCTCATCCGCTGCCTCGTGTCGTAGTGCAGATGTACTATGCCATATAAAATAGTTGACAGTGCAACCTTAATTTAACCACCAACACCAATCTCCTTTATGCGACCGCTGTCCTGACTTATCAGTGTAAAATCTACTGGGCGAAAGAAAGAGCCCGCCGTAACACGCCAACTATATATCAATGGGTAAAATTAAAACATGAGCTCTGCACGTAATAACCGGAACTTACAAACATACACCAGAAAAAATAATGACGAAAAAACCGTCATCGTCACACAAGCACAGAAACAGATTGTTTTAATAATTCTTAATGAATGTCTGCTGTAACCCACAAAGTGTGATCTGTTACTGATCTTCAAAGCAATCACTCAACAGTCAACAGTAGCGATTCTAAGGAAACGGTGAGTCGCCCGGTGTCATATCTGGAAACAAACATGTGTGCATGGGATATCAAAGTAGCACAATCCTGTGAACAAACTTTATTACCAGTCAGAGTAAATCCTTGGAATTTGATTGGTCAGTTTGCCAAAAACTGTCGGGGTGTACAGTACCGTATTCAGCGGCTTCCACAGAGAATACAGAATTATTCAAATTTGACGCGTGACGTCATTCGTTTTGTTTTTATTTTTAGCGTCGATTCGAACTTTCATATCGTCCTTACTCCAATAATTCTGGATGGATTACGACCAAATAATCGATAATGAACGTAAAAAACTGTACCTGATACGTTCTTCAAATTCACACTATCAACTTATCAGTACAACGTGTTACCGTTAATGTTAACAAGTGAAGTTTCAATTCCTCTTTCGAAATTTCTCTGAGACGACGTCATATTTGCTCTGTGATGACGTCATGTTTTCTTTGTCATGTCGTCATACAATTAGAGATCTAATGTCAGCAAAATAAGAGTTGTTCGTTTCTTAATTAGGTAAATCGGATCTCTGACTGCTAACGCCTCAGGAAATACGGGATCTAACCCGGTCATACCAGCCCGTACACCCTGCCAAATAACCGTGTAACTAATAGTATTGCTTGGTCTAACAATCAGATTACTTTTTTAATGCACCAGTGTGTCACATAGATTTTCATCACGCCTGAATGCTACAATTGGCAGTTGTTGAAATACTTCTTTAAGCCGGTCTGATTGGTGTAAAATATTTGAATGTTTTTTTACAATGTCGTGTATATTCGGAAGCAGATTTGAATATGTCAAAACTAAAGGGACCCTATTCATGTTCCTATTGGATCTAACTGTTTGTTTCTTTACTAAAGTTGCAGATCTGTCAAGTTTATCCACCCTTACCAACTGATTTTTCTATATCCTCTCTTCCTCAACTTGAGTGTATTTCTTTCTGTAGTATAGTCGTATTCTCTTTATCATATACGCTTAATTCTTAGTCCCAAACCATATTCTATGCTCTTCTTTGTACTAGGAGGATGACAGGAAGAATTGTTAAGGTACAGCTGTTAGGCTTAACATAAAGATCTGTATATATATGACCATTGTCTATTTTAACTAAAGTGTCCATAAATTCTATCTGATCCAAACCATATCTTAACTCTATATTAATAGTCGGGTGAATACTGTTTGCATGTTTCGCAAAATCTTCCAGTTCTTGAACTGTACCATCCCAAATCCCGAAACCATCATCACTGAATCTCTTGTAAAACATAGGCACTTTTTTGTGTGACATCAATTCTTCATCCCATTTCCTCATATATGCACAAGAAAAATACTTTCTTAATTTGGAACCAATTACCACCCCATCTTTTTGTATGAAAACGCAAATGTGTTGTCCAAAACTACTTGAATCATCTTAAGAACATTTTCTGTATCAATCAACGGATCACTTCTGTTTGCAAGGCTTTCCATACAAGCATCTAGTCCCTCTTTCTTTGGAACTGATGGATACAACTTTGCTACGTCAAAACAGAACAAAATGCAATTTCAGAAAGTGGTTCATTAATCTCTTTTAATTTGGTAATAAAATCAGTTGTATCCCTGATGTAGCAAGGTTAAATTTCAACAAATTCACTAAATTCATGCTCAGCAACTTCAGCTAACTTATACCACACAACAGGTAAACCTCCTTCCTCTAGAGTTAAAGTACACTTGTCTTTTTAAATATTGAAGGGTTCGCTAAATAACAATAATTACACGGAGCTCAGACAGAGATAAGTTCGTGTCGTACTCTCAACGCTGAATAAGGAAAACCCCTTACAAACCCTAACACACGGATAACACATGCATCAATGGACTAAACCCCTTAATGGAGACTACATCGCATGAGAGGGAAAGTAGTGTTCTACTTTTTCGTGTACTGCAACAAAAACACTTTGTATTCGTTTTCTGATTTTTCAATGAAAATATAACTGCGGAATATGAAGATTTTCAAAAATATACCGGGATCATCCGTCTCTTAAATAGTCGGTCCTAGAAATAAGTATTTGGTCATATTTAAATACAGTAGATTTAATTACGCAGTTAAAAGGCACCTGGAGCCGAATAATCGCATGTTCGTAATATTTTCTTACAATCACTTTGTATATAGAAATTCGTGCGATTTGGTTGAGGTGAAATTTGCACCATGTACATCTTTAATTGTCACTATACAGTACATACAACGCTACACTCGTACAGATAAATCACATTCACTATACAGTACATACAACGCTACACTCGTACAGATAAATCACATTCACTATACAGTACATATAACGCTACACTCGTACAGATAAATCGCTATACAGTACATATAACGCTACACTCGTACAGATAATTCGCTATACAGTACATATAACGCTACACTCGTACAGATAATTCGCTATACAGTACATAAAACGCTACAGTCGTACAGATAAATCGCTATACAGTACATATAATGCTACACTCGTACAGATAAATCGCTATACAGTACATAAAAAGCTACACTCGTACGGATAAATCGCTATACAGTACATAAAACGCTACACTCGTACACATAAATCGCCATACAGTACATATAACGCTACACTCGTACAGATAAATCGCTATACAGTACATAAAACGCTACACTCGGACAGATAGATCACAACACTCAGTTCGATCCCTACAAACCGTACATTTCGATCCCTACAAACCTTTCACTTCTGGCTTGCGACTTTTCTACAAACCGTACTCCATACTCAGGGAGCCAATGGGGTCTACCGTGCATCCCCCGACTTTTTTCATGGGTACCAAAATGTTCTGAAAAGTGTCCTGAATCAGAATCGCGAATGTACTCAAGTTTTAATTCTTTTAGGCTATGTATTTTAACCGATTCCATGGCAACTCCCTAGTTATCGTAATGATGACCCATACCTACACAATACAGTGTAGCCCATATCACAGCAAGTTTTTGTCCTAAAACTATAAAACTGGTACCAAATGGAAGATAAGACATTGTGCTTTTTTGTTTTAAATTACCTTATTGGCATACTCATGAATATTAATGAGAACATTAAAAATAGTAAAAAAGTGTTCATTTTTTTATCCTACAAATATCAGAAAAAACTTCAAATGCAGTTTAATATGGTGACAAAACCCCAGGAAACAAAGTATCCAATTTGAGGACCAAAGCATTAACTTTCAGAACCGTTTTCACCGTTTCCATGGCAACGCACCAGTTTTCGTAATGATGGCCCTGTTAGTCATATACCGATACTATTCTTGGTAGAACAAACAGAAAATAAATATCGAAAAAACTGGGGGGGGGGGGGGGGGTGTATCACAGGGGCATTTTTCGATAAAAGTTCACTGTCTTCATAATACTGATTAGAGATAACAGCATTAACTTTCAGTACCGTTTTCACCGTTTCCATGGCAACGCCCCAGTTTTGGTAATGATGGCCCTGTTAGTCATATACCGATACTATTCTTGGTAGAACAAACAGAAAATAAATATCGATAAAACTGGGGGGGGTGTATCACAGGGGCATTTTTCGATAAAAGTTCACTGTCTTCATAATACTGATTAGAGATAACACATACCAAGTTATATGATGTTATTGCGTTTACTGTAGGGACTATCACTTTGATACCTTTCACCTAGAGTAATGTTCATTTGCATAAACTCTATTGGAGCGAGAAACATTATTCATTTCATCTGTGAAAAATGAGAGAGAGAGAGAGAGAGAGAGAGAGAGAGAGAGAGAGAGAGAGATATGATATAGAGGTACAACGTTATATTTCTTTCTCTTCAGTATGTGGTTAACATCCATTTATTCATACTTCCAGCTATCCCTCAATACGACCGTTTTGAACAGCGATATGACCATCCAACAATAAGGCTTTCCTAAACATCTTATACAGACACGATGTACCTCATCCCTAATCAAGGGGTTTCAAATTGTCTGAAATGCATCAGTGCAGATCTACAATAGTTTGATATGTAACATGTCAAGCCGTGTCGGTCATTTGCATATGCTAGATTAGATACGATATGATTGATGTGCTTCTGAACGGTATTTAAATGTACCTGACTGTATGTGTCAGAAATTGTCTACATTGTTTGCAATACTTTATCATCTGACTCAGAATCAAGATTTTGTTCGGTGGTGAGCCTGCAAGTGAAGTTAGTCAACAATGATAAAGTTACACACACCAACAGTGTTAATATGTGAGGTACTATCCTCCCTATTTGACCTGAGACTCGATTAATTTTCGGCGTGTTTATCTGTTCGTAGTACTCTGTGACAAAAAATAGCAAACCAAAAGCCGGTAATAATCATGTTCCACGAGGATTGTATTCTTATAGCGCATTCTAATACCTTCGAAAATATATCCGAAGATTACCGACGATAATAAACGGAATATGCATGAGACTCAGGTCAAATCGGGAGGACAATACATGTGTTTACATCTAAAATGCCCGCGTTCATGTACAGTGCTCCCTCTCTACAACGACACCCTTTGGGATACGAATAGTGTATGTGTTGTTCAGAGGGAGTTGTTATAGGGAGGGAAAATCAAACAGAATTAGCTTGTTTGCAGATCCCCAGATAATGTGTATTTCGAGAAGTAAAACCGTTATGCCTCAACCAAACCCTATGTTGTGACCACTCTTTAGAATCGTCACAAAGTGACGATTCTAAAGAGTGGTCACATCATAGGGTTTGATTAAGGCATAAAGAAAATACGATGGACAAAGGTTGTTTCTGAAGACTTGTTTCGGAAACAGTGACATGTGTTGTTGTAAGGAGGGAATCGTTATTGAGAGGTCCGTTGTAGGGAGGGAGCACTGTACCATTATAAAAACTAATCTAACTAATATTATTTATTATTTCTGACATGAATATTCACGGAGTAAACATGTTCAACCAGCTAAAACGTTCAAGTCACAACAAGATAAAAACTCTCCAACCAGCTAAAACGTTAATCAAATTTCAACATAGCTATCTAGCAATTACAGTTTTATCAAGCAAGGACAGTAAAACGAGTAGTCCAAAATCATACCTTTTGACTGAAACTAACCAATTAACACTTTACTTCATGAGTACACAGTTCTACACCTTTGCAAATAAGCTAGACAATGACGAGACGGCTCTTGTAGGAGTGTCTGATGAGGGTCTGTTCTGTTTGCGTCTGGTATAGCATACGAGCGTATATATGATTTTACAGTTTATGTCATGATCAAACTTCCCCGTGTCAATGTGCTATTATAAGAATCTATTTAATGTTCATGATGTGTTATTTCTTACATGAATATTCAAGGAGTAAAAGCATAATTATATAATACAAGACTTTAGATCAGATGGTTATATAGGAAATATCACTTATTCGTTTTTATTTTTATGTCACGTCTTCTCGGATGCGATTCTTATGGATAGCAGCAATATGAGATTCGGCAGAAAAAGAGCCTGATGGATATGTGCGCAACTTTCTGATCCTTCGGGATCATTAGTTTTGATGTTATTAGTTTTGAAAATTGAATACTGCTTAAGCCGGTGCTAGGGGCGTGAGTAGTGTTGCACTTATAATTACTACTCATGAACAGACTCAATAAAAACGAGTCTGCAATTTTCTCTTTTTGCATTTCTACTTTTGCTTTCGAGGGATCACCCATTTTCAGAATATATTTATTTACAGTCCCACTAATACATGTCAATAAGGGTGTTTTAGAAATTTTGATGCTTTTACATTAGTTGTATGTACTTATTCTTTTGTACTTAAACATGGGTTTTTCGACACCATAGGCCAATTTGATATGACTTTGCTTCCTTTTGATTCCTTACAAGATGTAGAATAATCCGGCATCTTAGAAAGGTCAAAACTGTTGGTCGCCGTGACACTTAAATTTTGACAGCTATGAGAGAATATGAAATATGGCACGAACGCTACCTGGTGTTCAAAGATTTAATTAATTCCCAGTAAATCCAATCACTATCACAATACATACAATCACAATGCCCCAACACTATATTGCATTGTGATCTAACATACTTACTTAAATTTCGTGGACGTTTCGGACATAATGGCAATCCAGCATGCTCTTCTGTGCTTGACTGGTGCAATGCCTGATCCGTCGAGTTAACCAAATACTGTTTTATATCTAACTGTCCCACCTTCACTCTATTCATGTGGGTTAAAGATAAGTTGTAAAATAAGAAGATAACGCATAATCCCAAACATATTGCAAATAAGTTTTTCGTAAAAGCCATCACAAGAGTAATTCTGTATTATTTCAAACACTTCCTCCGATAAATAGTATTTGACTACACAATTATACAAACGAACGGATGTAGCATCTGTCAAAAGTATGTGTATGTCACAAGTTTAACCACACTATCGGGTGTGCATTAGAGCGTGAGCCAAAATATTGTAAAACTGAACCACCAAATGGGGGAATCATGCTAACGACACTTTTGTCATAGAATACATATAAAATAAAAATCGGTGATAGCTTTACATTGATGGTAGCTTAAATGTAACATGAACATGTTTTTAAAACACGTAATAAACATTGCATTGCATTATTTGTGTCAATTTGAAATGTGACAAGCATGTAGCAGACATTCTTCAAATATGAACTACATAGTTAGGCACTACATTGGCAGATTACATGAACACGATTACATTAGTACGGTTACATGGTACGACTACATGGGGACTGCTTGGGCACGACTACATAGTACGTGTGCAAGGAGCTACACGGGAACTATCACCTACTTTCAGAATATATGTACTTCACAACAGCAGGTGTTATGTGCTTGTTTGGCGGCCATAAAAAGTAGCCCGTACTTCATTCACAGTGTTGTTATATTTTCTGGTCCTTCGGGATCATTAGTTTTGATGGTATAAGTTTGAAATACTGCTTTGAAGAACAGACTCAATAAAACCGAATCTGCAATTTTCTCTATTGACATAGCTACTTTTGTTTACGAAGGATCACCCACTTTCAGAATATATTGATGGGGACTAATAGATGGTGAAAATAAATTACCTCGTAGTCTACTTTCTGTCCGAATAACCCCTCAGCCGACTTAACATTTACATGGTTATTACCATTCGCCTCCTACACTATTGAGCACTGCTAACATATGGCGCGATTACGCAGCTGTAGTACCGGCTAGTTACCTGCACATATACACATTCTACCCCATGGGTGGAGAGGAAGCAACCTCATGCGGGTGGGATATATTGAAAAGCGTCTTTAAGATGTCTAGCTGGTCCAGCCAGGATTCGATCCCCGGTCCCCTAGGTTTATCAGCTAAACGCTCAACCACTAGGCCAATCTACCACCTGATATGACTACAAGGAGACTACGTTGTACAGTATGGGGACTACATGAATACGACTCCGAGAATACTACATGGGTTTGATTACAGGGTACGATGTTGGAGGAACTAAATAGGGACTACATGGGTTCAATTACATGGTACGATGACATGAGGATTACATGAGCACGACTACATGGGGCTACAAAGGTGCATGTACGACTACATGGTATGGTTGCACTGTGGCTACATTAGGATAACATTGGTACGACTACATGCGACTACCTGGTTATGACTACATGGTATGACTAAATAGGTTCGACTTTGTTAGCCCAATTACATAGATATGATTACAATTGATTACGTGCGTAGTTCTACATTTGCACTTGCTAATCTGAAAAAAATCAATCTTAGCCTTTACTGTTTCATATTACGTTAACACTTTTCCTCATCTAGATGTGTTTTCACGCATTTGCAAGCAGAGTAGACCCAGATCAGAAGGCTCCCATATGACCCTACTAAGCAGGGCCTGTTCTCTTTTTAACTTCTCGCTTATAAATTGTAATATGTCCAACTCTGCAATTTCTATAAATACCAAAACAGTATGTGTTCATATGCTATTATACAACTTATTCTAATAAATATTCACAATGTCATTTACAAGAATATGCAAAATGGAAAGTGTCATAGGTTAATGATGCCATCCAATTTTACAATACGTTCTTACAGCAATAATCTCACTTACGACCAGAAACCTTTTCAAACATTTTAACGCCAAGTGCATTGTCATCACAGGACCTAATCCCCATACCTATATTGAATATTAAGAGAGGTATGTACCTTTGAAAACCAAAGTTACTATAAACTGCCAGATTTCGAGTTAGCTCGGTCAAATTGCATACGCGTTTAGCTACATGTATCATAAACATGACAATCAGGCGCTGGGTAGGGCTTCTTCTTCTTTCTTCATAACATTCCATATTGGGTCTGATCCTAGGTCCAAACTACTAGTCACTTTACCTCTGCAATTGTTGAGTTATTAGTTTACGTAAACAATCAGATGAGATTTGAGATGCAATTTTTAATTAACACACATTAGACAATTGTAGCGTATCCTTGTTTGTCTGGAAATATTGCTCGTTGGCGGCCATTTTGTTTTCCGCCATTTTGTACCTTAAATACGGAACATACAGCTTGGCAAACGGCATATTCGGATTTAGCATACTCAAATTAAGTGATTCAATGTATTGTTTCTAAAGTTGTTGAAAACACATGTATGGTATTATTTCTATGAAAAATGTGGTTGTTTCATAGCCGCGTAATATCTCTATAGTGCAAATTGTTCCATTTCTTTATTATAATTTAATGACCGACATTACATGATCATGATTTTGGTTTTTATATTACTTTCTATTTAAGTAGCTAAGTTTGTATTAATATTTTGCAGTTACAAATTATCGCCGCTTGTATCATCAGAAATTGTTTATCTTCTTTGCTTTTTGTAACAAAGACTTACAAAGATGACAGATAAATTTCTGTCAATACATGTATGTCTAATGAATAGTATTAGGTTGCCCTGTGTCAGTTTTACTCCATTTCCCAATAGAGCAGTAGACATTTAAAACAATTCAGGTTATTTTCACCAAAATGCTCTATCTCCAAGGTAAATATTGCGACTAATTAAATATCTGTCATAAAATACAATTGTATATTTATTTTTTTACATTTCCAAAAACTGTTTGCCAGTACAAACATGCAGACATAACTTCTTTGTATTAATAATGAGAAATGATAAATGCATGATCCGTTAAATTTAAAACTTTGCAAGCTTTTTTCTCCAAAGCTGGAAAATGGTAGATGGAGCATCGGTCCATTCGGGTGACGAAATGGCGTTATTAACATTAATAAAGTAGCTGGCACTTTTTTCAGATTTGAGTTCGCTGGGTAGGACTGATGCGGTAAATTGACAAACATAATGATGCTTTATTGGTTGAATAATAAGAACTACAATAGTCTCTACATCGTTTTAGAATGTATCTATATAACATATAAGAAAGTACCAATTAAAAACAAAATCAGTATTGGAGAGGACACCCCTCTTGTACCCACAACACTGGGGCTCTGCGGCTCCGCAGCCCCAGGCTTCAAAACTTGCCTACGCGCCTGTTATAGCCTATAACACCGAAGTATTTCACACACAAAAACAGAAACAAACATTTGCTAGGAGAAATATGAGAGTACCAATACTGCCTTGAAACGGTCAATGCAATCAATGTGATTAATTAGCAACTTTAATTATTAATAATCGAATGCGTTTATTTACATTATACATGTACAGACATTAATTACGTTGTAAAAAGGTACTCCCCAGGGGAGTACATATTCTATGATAGGAGTCCATATTGTACGGGTACAGTACAGGCCCGCGGACTTTTTGTTTTCCGTTTTACCAGCGCGGACAAAATAAATTGAGCGCGTGTTTCCAGCGCGGCCAATTTTTATGGATCATCGCGGACCAAATCTGTGTCTACCCTGGACCGAAAATTGCCCTACGGGATATATCCGCCGCGGAGCCATCGCAGTCCGTGCTGATACCAGCGTGGATTGCGAGGCTTCATCGCGAACACTACCTTTATGACTGGCAGTCGTTTAATCGTTTTAGATGTAAATTATTTAGATAAGATATACAAAAGCTTACATATACATGTATAAACACATGTGCATTTTTTCAATTGAAGAAAAACATATTGAATACTGTCAGAATTTAAATTCAAAATTAAATTAGATAACAATATGTGAATAGATACAGCCTTCACCCAAATCCCGAGACTTAAACGGGTTCTTTCTGCTAAAACTACAATTTATAGTCAGAATTAACGATTTCCAGACTGTAAATGCTTGAGAAAAAAGAAACAGATACGAAATACCAGCAGTAATTATTTTCACAATCTGATTTTCAGAAAAAAGCGTAGCGCAGAGATTATACATGTCGGGAGCATTTGGTCATATTTGTTTCGACCCCAAACGCGTATTAAAGTTGATGGAGAGATGTGTCTTGGGGAAATCCATTACTTGTTTATTTCTTGAAATACTTCTTTTTGAAACCTTATTCCTTTACTCCAAAGTTTGTGTTTAGTATTGAAGACAGATGTCTGCTTAAAACAGACTGAATGGGACCATTTTGCTTTACTCTCAACTAGTCTGCTTTAAGCTACCGTCTGCTGCGATATAGAACATGTACGGAGTGGAACTATCTTTTGAGAGTAGGAATAGATTGAATGCGTTAAAATGAGTACATATGGAGTAAAGGCTTTAACTTGGGTCTCATTCGAAGAAGAGATGCTAACAGTTGATTAAATAATGATTTAAGTTCGAAACGCATCTACACTAATAATCTATACTATTACAGCTATTTTTGTTTGATCGACCATTCAGTGCAGCTACAATATTTAAGTTGATATTATAATTTAGATGAAAACTATTGTAGCTTACTGTATTATTTTGAAACGGCGCAAAGCAGTCGCCTGCATCAATCAAAAATCTATATAAAACAGCCACCAGAAATAACAGATATCCAAATATTGGTATTTCGTTGTCTTTCAAATGAGTTCAATCATTGCATCACCCTATTCAAATATCTGTTTACTCAATGGACAAAGGAAAGCCAATACGTCCTAGAAGGTATTGTTACCAATACCACGCTGTTGATTTAACACATAAAGCAAAGTTATTGTCCTGTTTTATTGACCTGTCAAAATATGAATATTCCTACGTCACTGAAAGGATATATTTAGCTTGGGTAAACCTGTTTCAAACGTTTTTCACGAGATTCACAATAAATGTACAAGTACATGTACTCGAATAAGCCAAGTAGGACAGCTTTCATTCGAGGAAACAATCGATATTAACCGAAGCTATTTATGGCGTGTTCAGCAAGCGTACACTTATTTAAATTTTGACAGGTTACTAAAACAGGACAATAATAAGGTCTAAATAGCAATGTTCCTATACAAACAAACCCAGTGCACTGTTGATTTAAGAACTAATTCAAAGTCAATACTATCTGAATGCCACTGTTCCTATATAAACAAACCAAGTGCGATGTTGATTTAAGATACAATGAAAGATCAATAATGCCATGACGGTATTGTTACTACATGTATCTACAACACGGTTGATTTAAGACAGAAAGGAAAGTACACAATGGTCTAAATGACATTGGCTCGATGTGAACAAACTCATTACTCTGTTACATAATGAAAGATCAACAAGAATCAGCCACTTTTGTGTCCAACCTCAGCACTGTTGATTTAAGGCATAATGGAAAATCAACAAAAATCAGTCGCTATTGTGTCCAGCCTGTACACTGTTGACTTAAGACAAACTGGAAAACCGCCATGAACATTCACCACGACAGTATTTACTAAATTAGTTTTGGAATGACTTTTTTTTAAAACTTAATCAATCAAAAACAACTTTTTCACAACTCAGAGATCAGAATGAAAGTTTTAGTGTTCAAACTTATCACAGAGTCAGTTATCAAAAGTACAAAAATGAGTCATGCAGGAAATACCACATACAGAACAAACACTCGCCCGAACAGCAACACAAGGAAACAGCAAATGTACATGGGTAGAAAAAACAACAAGAGACGCACAAAGACAAAACAAACATACAATAAGAGGAAGATGGAAGTACCGCCTTGGAACGGTCAGAATATGAAGTTTACTGTATCACACCACACTTTAATGAAACATTTGCCAAATGGTAAAAGTACAGACGCTTCGCTATTTATTAGCAATACCATGATGATGAGAGCTATCGAACCGCGCTTGAATGCACCGGACTGTGTGGAAGTAGTCAGAGACAGACAGCATTCCACCAAAGCCTTTGACCATCTCATAGGTGTTTTGGGCTACAGCGGAATACACAGTAATGTGATCAAAGTCATATGTGTTAAGCAAAGGAATCCAAACCCAAGCAGATTTTAACAAATGCATACATAAATTTATATTAGGGCCAAGTCAAAAGATTTGAAAGGACTAAACGGGTATACTGCCCTCTGCAAACTGACTTAACCAGCCGAGGTGTAAATAAATACATTGCTAGCTCCCAAGCGTGTGAAAGTTTAATTTGTAAACATGGCCCCAGGCTAAAAGATGTACATGTATTAACAGGTAAAACTGCACAAAATCGATTTAAATTTGCACCAAATTTTGCAATTTATAGACAGGTGGTTTTTGAAGTTCAAACCCATGATGATGATGATACTGATGACGATGATGATAATGAAGAGGAGGATACAGTGACATTCAAAGATAAATCAAGAAAACGACACTATCAATCTGTATATATGGAACCTCCGGGAAAACGTAGAAGATTCGAGGTAGGCTATGTGTGCCGTGATGTATGGGGTAGACGTTTCCAAGACCCCATCAGACAGCAAAATGCAGAAAAGTATAAAGCTGCATGTGATTGGTACTCAGAACAAGGACTGTCTTCGGAGAAAGCATGTGTTCAGGCGGCTAATGTTGTTTACCTCAGTCAAGAAAGAGGTTAAGACGAGACTATGGTCAGTTTCTGATCGATTTTTATGCTCTGCAAAAAGATCCATAACAACAACAAATTTTTCAGTCAGCTAAACACCTCAGATGGTTACACGGCATGAGCATGGCTGAACCAATCAGACAGGGCATCAAACTCAGGGAAAATCTGTTTGAAGCGTTATGGCCTAATTATGACACCGAAGACGTGACACAGTGTATTGAAAAGTATTATGAAGATGCTGCAGCGGAAACCACGTAAGAAGGATAGCAGAAGAAACTACGTAAGAAGGTTCAAAGCAAGTAAAGTTAACAAACATGGGTTCCATAGAAGTCTACGATTACCAACAAATGAAATGGGTCCCTTATGTACCTGATCCGAACAAAGCTGAACGATTATATCAGGAATATAAAGCTAAATTAGAAGAAAAGAAGCATGGACCAGGATTCATGGAAAAACTGGTACAGGACAAAGATGAAAAATTGAAGGATACAGAACGGAAACCGAAGGAAACGGAAGCAAATTTAAAACATGGTCCCAATGTCAATTTAGTGACACCCGTGGCCCAAGGCATTGAAATGGCTCTGTCAGAAGTAAAACGAGCTGCAAAGCAAAAAGAAAATGGCAGGGTGCAACAGAATGATCAGTCAAAGTTAGACTGGAGAAACTGGAAATACTAATAACTAAAACAGAACCATTTTACATTTTTAAGTCAGTAAACTACAGAGATTATAATTTAACCATAGCAAGAACTTGACTAATACACCAAGTGAAAACACAAAACTGGTGACACATTGTAAACAGAGAGACAACTTGAAGAACAATAATTGAAGAAAGGCAATGTGGGCCATGTGTGGGACAGGGGGTGTTCTGAGATGTGGTATCACCTTCTCGCGGCTCAGAACGTGAGTAATCTCTACGAGATGAAACTAAGAGTATCACTTACTGCTGCTGCTGCTTTTGCTGCTGCTGCTGCTGTTTCTCACCACAACCACCACCACCACCACCACCTCCTCCACCACCTCCACCACCACCACCACCACCACCACCTGCACCACCACCACCACCACCACCACCACCACCACCACCTCCACAAACACCACAACCACCACCACCTCCACCAACATCACCACTACAACCACCACCTCCATCACCACCACCACCACCACCACCACCACCACCTACACCACCACCACCACCACCAACAACTCCACCTCCACCACCTCCACCACCACCACCACCACCACCTCCTCCACCACCACCACCACCACCACCACCACCTCCACCACCACCACCACCACCACCACCACCACCACCACCACCACATCCACCACCACCACCTCCACCACCACCACCACCTCCACTACCACCACCACCACCTCCTCCACCACCACCACCACCTTCACCACCTCCACCACCTCCTCCACCACCACCACCTCCACCGCAACCACCACCGCCACCATCACCTCCACCACCACCACCACCACCACAACTACCACCTCTACCACCACCACCATCACTACCACCTCCACCACCACCACCACCACCACCACCTCCACCACCACCACCACCACCACCACCACCACCACCTCCACCTCCACCTCCACCACCACCACCACCACCACCACCACCTCCACCACCACCACCACCACCTCCACCACCACAACTACCACCTCTACCACCACCACCACCACCTCCACCACCACCACCACCACCACCACCACCACCACCACCACCACCACCACCACCACCACCACCACCACCACCACCACCTCCACCACCACCACCACCACCTCCACCACCACCACCACCACCACCACCACCTCCACCACCACTGTTGCTGATGCCACACCATCATTGCCACTTTAGTACACTACATTGGATTTATGACATTTTTGTTGCTTGGACTTCTCCTTCTTTACTGCATTTTCCTTTATATCGGCACATGTTTGACAAAGTAAGATCGATCCTTCATAAATATCATAAAAGCCTTCGTCATCAGCAGGGCAATGGTGCTTTTCTCCTAGATGGCTTAACACAACGAAACATTTCCCGCACTCTATAAAGCAGGGTCTTGAACAAACTGTACATGCGGCATTCATGATGATGGATGAATTGAATCTTAAGTCAGGTGTTCTTATGTTAGTTCATGCAAAAGGCTCAATGGATTGATTCCAGTCAGAATGTATCAACGATGTTTACATAATGTGAGAGCACTGTAGACTTATTTTACAGTTAGATTGACACATCAAAACTGTCATTCCATATGTTTTTGTCATTTGAGAATCATAAACAAGTAGATTAAATTAGAGTATAGATACCACTTTCGGTCTTCATCTTGACCTGACGACAAACCATTGTCACCAATAGATTCTTGAGACAATTTCAAGCCAAATGGACACCAACATCATCAAAATCGGTTGATTTTTTTTAAAAATAAGAAAAAAAAAAAATAATACATAATAAAATCTATATGAAAAATTGAACTTTGTTCATGTTATAAGACAGCCTTAAATTGACTTTACCAACGAATTCCTGAGACAATTTTAGGCTGTATTGACACCTATGAGATGGTCAAAGGCTTTGCAGAAATGCTGTCTGTCTCTGACTACTTCCACACAGTCCGGTGCATTCAAACACAATTCGATAGCTCTCATCATCATGGTATTGCTAATAAATAGCGAAGCGTCTGTACTTTAACCATTTGGCAAATGTTTCATTCATGTGTGGTGTGATACAGTAAACTTCATATTGATAACTGACTCTGTGATAAGTTTGAACACTAAAACTTTCATTCTGATCTCTGAGTTGTGAGAAAGTTGTCATTCCAAAACTAATTTAGTAAATACTGTCGTGGTGAATGTTCATGGCGGTTTTCCATTTTGTCTTAAGTCAACAGTGTACAGGCTGGACACAATAGTGACTGATTTTTGTTGATTTTCCATTATGCCTTAAATCAACAGTGCTGAGGTTGGACACAAAAGTGGCTGATTCTTGTTGATCTTTCATTATGTAACAGAGTAATGAGTTTGTTCACATCGAGCCAATGTCATTTAGACCATTGTGTACTTTCCTTTCTGTCTTAAATCAACCGTGTTGTAGATAGTAACAATACCGTCACGGCATTATTGATATTTCATTGTATCTTAAATCAACAGCGCACTGGGTTTGTTTATATAGGAACAGTGGCATTCAAATAGTATTGACTTTGCATTATTTCTGAAATCAACAGTGCACTGGGTTTGTTTATATAGGAACATTGCTATTTAGACCTTATTATTGTCCTGTTTTATTAACCTGTCAAAATTTAAATAATTGTACGCTTGCTGAACACGCCATAAATAGCTTCGGTTAATATCGATTGTTTCCTCGAATGAAAGCTGTCCTACTTGGCTTATTCGAGTACATGTACTTGTACATTTATTGTGAATCTCGTGAAAAACGTTTGAAACAGGTTTACCCAAGCTAAATATATCCTTTCAGTGACGTAGGAATATTCATATTTTGACAGGTCAATAAAACAGGACAATAACTTTGCTTTGTGTGTTAAACCAACAGTGTGGTATTGGTAACAATACCTTCTAGGACGTATTGGCTTTCCTTTGTCCATTGAGTAAACAGACATTTGAATAGGGTGATGCAATGATGGTGAAATACTCTAGCTAAAAATAGCTATGATGACATTTTAAAAATAGTTACACCCGCAGCGCCCTCTACTTGCACATGCCCTTGAAGGAAAACAACATTGGTCATTACAGTCATTTGAGCGTTGGACGTCAAGGCGTATACATGGTAGAACTAGGTACCTCATAGGTAAAAATGTCACAGGTAAAGTGGTAAAAAATGCCTTAGGTATAAAAAAAAATGTAATAACAAATATTTTTGAATTTATAAAAGGAAAACTGTATAGTGTGAAAATATTTAGTGTAATAACATAAAAAATATAATAATCAGTTTGGTATCTTGAGTATTATAAACAAAATAGGTATTTTGGACTCCAACCAAAATTCAAAATATTGACTTTTTAATAATATCTTAAAACCATTTAAGTATTATGAGTTATGAGTGGTGATGTCAATTAACATTTTATCCCACCTTTTCTCACACTAGCAAACAGAGAAGACCCAGATCAGACAGCTCCTATAGGAACTGTCTGGTCAGGATCTGCTGTGTTTGTTTGCATATTGAAACTGATCAATTAATAACAAATATAAACTGCTTTGTTAAAGGGTCATATCGAAAGGGTATAATATTGATTAGATTTACAAACGTACACGCATTTCTAAAGATGTTTACCATATTTCCTATCACAGGATACTATACTGCAAACCATGACAAAAAAGTTATTTGTTGCAAATTTATATAAATTTAAAATCACAAGGCGTGAAATTCCACCCAGAATTAAGAGTTTACATCGTAATACACATATAAATTGGCTGGGACCCTTTACTCCGTGAATATTCTTGTAAGAAATACTGATATCATGAATATTTATTAAATTATTTTATAACATAACTCGTGGCTTCAGCGTGACGTAACACTATCATTTATTTTTTGATAATCATGGGCATATATTCACTAGTGAATAACATTCGAACGACCGAATGACATTCGAACGATTCATACGCGCTGTCAAAACAAACAAACTGGCGGACGGTGGTCGACCTACCTGTCCACGATTGAGTCACGATAGATGGCAAAGGATTGTTGGCACTTGCGCCTTAATTTCGATAAAATAATACAAATTGTAATCATATACAAAATGTATGCCAAAAAAGACCTACCAGCTACTCTGACCCATATAATCCATTCTACATTTAAAATGCCTCCTCAACTTTGCATTTTCTTCACCGCATGTCCTTTTGTTTATGCAGATTTCTACTCATACAAATATCTCATCAATCAACAACTATAGTCATCTGAATCCAGCACAGCACACACATATTTCAAATATGCTATACTCACTAACTCAGCTGATCGCGAAAATCTTCCTCCTGTTCCAACACATTTTATGCAGCAGTTCGTGCTGAATCTTTTGTCCATTTCAAACATTTTCACTGAACTTGAATCGAGATTTTTCTCTCGGTGGAAATGTCCATGTCCATGTGTATACATACAACACTAATGAAGGGCTTAAGATACCAAAACGAAGGCGCATTTCGAATCCCATTGACAGTGAGTGTCGGACGTGTTGGCGACTGTATGTGGGTCTTCATGTAAATGGCGCGCTTTACATAGACACATGTTGTGTACAATGACGTCATAATGTGACGTGTTTGTAACTATGTATGTCAAAACTGTAACTCAAAATTTATTTTGACGTGTTTCTGTATGTTTTTGTATCATAAACTATCACAGTTAAATTGAATACCAGAGAGGTCTGAATTAGATCCTGGTTAATATGACAGTAAGTAAAAACAAAAGTTGGAAAATTTGGACCTACTTTGTCCCAGTTACCTAGCGAACCTAATAACACCTTTCATTCATCATTTCTATATGTAAGGAGAATTTATAACAATCCACGTTACTGCTGAAATATTGGCTGCAAATAACATTTGTGTGTGTTATGTTATAAATAGGATCTTGCATTCGTGTTCATGATTATTGGATTTATTAAATTCGTCTTTTTAAAACGATAAAAAAAACTCGCTAAAGCTCGTTTTTTATCGTTTTAAAAAGACTCATTTAATAAATCCAATAATCAAGAACACTCATGTAAGATCCTCTATTTATTATAATAGCATATTTACTGAAATGGGTTGTATTTTGTAAGCATTATTTTCATTGTATGTATATGTGTATACAGGTTCTGGTGTTGATTAATATGAAAAATGCATATAAAAATCGTTACTAAATATTGAACAGGTAAACAGTAAAGGATTAAAATCGTTTATGTCTTATTAGAGACATATAGCATAGGTCTCCAGTTTCATTCAACTTCTATAGTATAAAGGAAGTAAAACTATGAAAAAGTATCTTCATATTCTCTGAACCCACATCTGAGACAGATTTGCCCCTTAGGACCATTACACATGAATATCGTGACCAATTAGTACTCTTGTATCTACTGGATGAATGTTTGGACATGTAAACCTACTAGTAGTAACATATAGCCTCCAACAATTAGAAAGTACATCACACTATATAATCAAATTGCCAGTGGTACAACTCAAATAAATTTAAACTAATTCTTTTGTTAACCCTTTGCCTGCTAAGAAACTGGTATTTATAAATTTTGCAAACAGTATTGAACCAGATGAGAATCTGAGTAACTTCAAAAGGTTCAGCACTGGTCATTTTTTATGTAACATACTATTAAAAACAATAATGAAAACGCTACCGGTACTGCAGTGACAAGTTGGAATCTAATTTTGAGATTTAAAATGAAGATTGGAAAGAAAGAAATTACAATGCCGTATTTAAGTATAACACCAGTACAGAAATAAGATGGTTTCAGTATTGAACACACCATAGCACATCGAACACACCATAGCATTCTTTCAACACAAAAGTACCTTTTTAACATCAAAATCTCAAACCTTCCTAATTGCAGAGACCTTGGTGAAATAGAAACCATTTAAGATATATTCTTTGGATCTGAAACCTTCCTAATTGCAGAAACTTTGGTGAAATAGAAACAATTCAAGATATGCTTTGGTCATGTCCAGAAACACAATTATTTTTCACAAACATTCAGCAGTGTTGGAAATTAGGAAAATATAATATTTCTATGAATGGGAAGATATGCCCGTTTGATTTAAATAATTCCTGGGCAGTGACTGAAATGACTATTTTACTAGAGAGTTGAGACAAAGCATGATGCAGCGGTATACATGACCAAAAAGAAAAGGAAAACTCTCATTAGTTTAAAAATTATCATTAAAAACAAAAAAATTGCTACCGGTAAATATAAAGCTCTGGAATACATAGCTACAATGAATAATTATCTTGAACAGTTTTGATTAAACATGGTCAAACTATTATAATCTTTTAAACATGTATCTACCCAAATACCTCGTAATGTGGTTTGTTAGATATACATGTTTGTATTTAATTATTTATTTCCCCCTATAAACCATTCCCTCGTAGGCTATTTTCAGACCCAGCTTCAAATTGAACAAATCTACCCAAAAGTAGCATTTTACTAGAGAAAAGTAACATTTTTGAATTGTGTTGTTTTGAAAGCATTGTGATAAATAGAGCGTTTACTCCCATGGAACAATTGCTCTATGTATCACAATTGATTTCAAAAAGCGACTTTTACAGAGGCATCAAAAGGAGTCAAAATAAGTGAATGGGTTAAACTTTTTTTTATTATCATATACACAGAAACTCCTCATTAAAAATGAAATTGTACAACCATCAATATTGTTTTTTCTCAAAAAGAATGATTAAAATTTATTTCCTTGCTTTCAGCAACCCTCTTACTATTCAACCACAAGAGCCTATGGAATAACCAGATACAGCAGGTACTGGTAAAAAGCCCACTTTAGTTGATGAAAGCTCTCAGACGGTAGATGTTGTTTGCCTTGGACCACAGTTATTACTACAGGAGAAGGACTATAAATGTAAAAGTTCATCAGAGGTTGGTACTGAAATGTGGCAAGTGACTCCGAATCAAGATTTTGTACCGGCCTATAGTTTGACTGTGTTTCTCGTATTGCTCACAACTCTTTCTAAATATCGAGAAAAAGTGCCCTATAAACGGAGTGTCGAGATTAAGATAATTGCTGTACTTGTTAGATTAAGATTAGAATTTCTTCATTTATGTTTTAAAATAATGAGTGAAAGTCTGTGCAACAAGCATGGAGCACATGTATCTATGGCCATAACACAAACAAATTTCTTATAGCAATTGCTCCAAATGGTTTTATTATAAACATTTCACCACTATTTGGAGGACAATTAAGCCAATGGCAATTACATCACAAAACATTGTACATGTATGTAATGGTTTGAATTACCTCTTGCTAGGTGACAGTTTGCTGATTTACTATGATATCAGTGAAGAACTTTGTACCAGAAGAGTGAAATTAGACATACCAGCATTCATAAAAGGACATACCCATGTGTTTGAGGA
Organism: Azorinus chamasolen; assembly: GCA_963576725.1. Taxonomy (NCBI): domain Eukaryota; kingdom Metazoa; phylum Mollusca; class Bivalvia; order Cardiida; family Solecurtidae; genus Azorinus; species Azorinus chamasolen. The sequence goes on along the minus strand of OY755253.1, from coordinate 59,054,464 downwards.
AGAAGTGATAGAATCTAGGAGAATACCAGCAAATTGCATACATGTTAAGAGGCCATCATGCACATGAAATCATAGACTTGTTAACATGAAAATGTCCATAAAATCATCATCAAAGTCAAATCAGATGATTTCTGTAATCCCTGCATTGTGTAATATGCTTGATTCATTGATAAAGTATGTACATGTGTAGAAGATGATTGAATTTCAACAAGTTGAAAATCAACCCTGGTGTCACTGGTAGTTATTCACCCTTTCCCTGGTGAATATAACACTTTACTCCATGATTATTGATGTAAGAAATAAATAATAGATACATGGGTCATGAATATTGACCCTTTCCCTGGTGAATAACTGAATATTCATGTAGGAAATAATGACGTCATGAATATTAATAAGATTATTATAATTGCATATGAACACAGGACATTTGAGTCAGACAGAAGCTGTAGAATCAGATCTATATTACACCATAAGCAAACAGAGCAGACCCTGATCAGACGGCTGCTATAGGAGCTATCTGATCTAGATCTACTTGTTTGCAGATATGCCAAAATGTGCCTACATAAGGGAAAGGGTTATTTGTTTATTCCACATTTCAGTGGCTATTGAATATTCATGAACAAAACCTTCATAATGAAAGTTGGAAGGTGGAACATTGCAGTCATATTAGAAAGTAAAAAAAACATCTATTAAATTCCATGAGCACACAGAGCAGATTCTGATCTGATGGTTCCTATAGGAGTCGTCTGATCTGGGTCTACTCTGTACATGTAAATGCATGAAAACACTTTACAGGAGGGAAAGGGTTAATTAGAATAATTATTATAGCACATGGGCACAGGAAGTTTTGGCCATGGCAGAAACTGTAGTATCATATATATGTTACAGTAGAAATTGCGACTCGGGAAAATCACTGATTCTCCTGGGACACATTGCAATAGCAGTCTCCCTAGGAGAAACTCCAATCCTCTTTTTAAATCATTCATAATCATGTTTTGTTTGTCATGTTCTCAATATAGACTAGTGATCTTAAAATAATATATTCTTCAAGTAGAATTGTACATTTTCCTAGAAAAACTAAAGAGTCATATTTAAAAGTAATAATAATTCTTTCCAGTAGAATTGTGAATTTCCATGTCAGATAGAATTACAGTTTGTCGTTGACAGACTGTGATCGGAATCTGTACCATTAGAATCGTCGATTGTCCTTAAGATGTATAAGGATCAGAGTCTCTCCTAGGAGAGATTGTGATCGCAATCTGTCCTAGGAAAATTGAGGATTGTCCTGAATCGTAGTTTCTACTGTATAAATATATATAGTTTGTCATAAGCATTTTCAGAGCAGACCCTGATTAGATGGCTCTTATGGAGATGTGAAAAAGTATTTGATTTTATATGAGTGAAAGGGTTAACATGGATATACTGGGCAACAATTATTATTCAAAGAACATAATGTAGTTTTGTTATTTGTACAATTAAATTCTTATTTACATCCAGATGTTTTTGTTTATTCACAAGTACTTAGTACTCCAGATTTTATTATCTTATTCCAGAATGAAATTTCTAATCAAGGGCTTTCAGAACAGATTTCCCTTACAAAATGTTCTGAAAATGAAAAAAAAGTTATGACATTTGAAGTTTGGTTAAAATGTCTGTCATTAAACTCTGGTATTGAAATATTTTGACCCTGATGAAGTAAAATGTCATAACTTTTTATTAGCTCACCAGAGCACAAAGTGCTCAGGGTGAGCTTTTGTGATCGCCTGATGTCCGTCGGCGTGCGTCGTCCGTCGTCAGTCGCCAACAATTTGAACATTTAAAAATCTTCTTCTCTGAATCTACAGGGTTCTTAGCTTTCATCTTTGGCACATAGTATCATCTTTAGGTCCTCTACAAAAGTTATATAAATCATGGCCCTGGGGTCAGTATTGGCCCCGCCCCAGGTGTGCCTTGTTTTCAATAGAAACATATAGTAAAACTTTGAAAATCTTCTCCTCTGAAACCAGAAGGTTCTCAGCTTTCATATTTGGCACATAGCATCTTCATGTTCAGGTCCTCTACAAAAGTTATATAAATTATGGCCCTGGGGTCAAAATTGGCCCGCCCCAGGGGTGCCCTGTTTTCAATAGAAACATATGGTAAAACTTTGAAAATCTTCTCCTCTAAAACCAGAAGGTTCTCAGCTTTCATATTTGGCACATAGCATCATGTTCAGGTCCTCTACAAAAGTTATATAAATTATGGCCCTGGGGTCAAAATTAGCCCCGCCCCAGGGGTGGGCCCTTTTCAATAGAAACAAATAGTGAAATCTTTGAAAATCTTCTTCTCTGAAACTGGGAGGCTTTCAGCTTCCATATTTGGCACATAGCATCATGTTCAAGTCCTCTACAAAAGTTATATGAATTATGCCCCTGGGGTCAAAATTGGCCCCGCCCCAGGGGTGGGCAGTTTTCAATAGAAACAAAAAGTGAAATATTTGAAAATCTTCTTCACTGAAACTGGAAGGCTCTCAGCTTTCATATTTGGCACATAGCATCATGTTCAGGTCCTCTACAACAGTTATATAAATTATGGCCCCGAGGTCAAATTTGGCCCCGCCCCTGGGGTGGTCAGTTTACAATAGAAACAAATAGTGAAATCCTTGAAAACCTTCTTCTCTGAAACTGGAAGGCTCTCAGCTTTCATATTTGGCACATAGCATCATGTTCAGGTCCTCTACAACATTTGTATAAATTATGGCCCTGGGGTCAAAATTAGCCCCGCCCCAGGGGTGGGCCATTTTCAATAGAAACAAATAGTGAAATCTTTGAAAATCTTCTTTGAAACTGGGAGGCTCTCAGCTTTCATATTTGACATATAGCATCATGTTCAGGTCCTCTACAAAAGTTATATAAATTATGGCCCTGGGGTCAAAATTGGCCCGCCCCAGGGGTGGACAGTTTTCAATAGAAACAAATAGTGAAATTTTGAAAATCTTCTTCACTGAAACTGGAAGACTCTCAGCTTTCATATTTGGCACATAGCATCATGTTCAGGTCCTCTACAAAAGTTATATACATTATGGCCCCGAGGTCAAAATTGGTCCCGCCCCAGGGGTGGGCAGTTTTCAATAGAAACAAATAGTGAAATCTTTGAAAACCCTTCTTCTCTGAAACTGGAAGGTTCTCAGCTTTCATATTTGGCACAGGGCATCATGTTCAGGTCCTCTACAAATTTTATATAAATTATGGCCCTTGGGTCAAAATTGGCCCTGCCTCAGGGGTGGGCAGTTTTCAATAGCAACAAAGAGTGAAATCTTTGAATATCTTCTCTGAAACTGGAAGGTTCTCAGCCTTCATATTTTGCACATAGCATCATGTTCAGGTCCTCTACAAAAGTTATATATAAATTATACCCCTGGGGTCAAAATTGGCCCCGTCCCAGGGGTAGCCAGCTTTCAATAGGAACATATAGTGAAAACTTTGAAAATCTTCTCGTCTGAAACTGGAAGGTTCTCAGCTTTCATTTTTGGCACATAGCATCACGTTCAGGTCCTCTACAAACGTTATATAAATTGTGCCGCTTGGGTCAAAATTAGCCACGCCTCAGGGGCAGGCTATTTTTCTATAGAAACATATAGTGAAAACTTTGAAAATCTTCTCCTCTGATTGTCTGGTGAGCGCTTCAGGGCCATTCTGGCCCTCTTGTTATTAAAAGTATATTCATGAAATTTGTAATCAATGCTACAAAATTAAAATAGTTTGGTAGAATTATGTCAAATGATTTCTTTTAACTTTGCTAGTATGGGAATCATCCGCTTAACTTTATATTTTTCTAAACTAAATGTCACATTTAAGTAGTTTAATATACCACCTGTATCAGTCATAGTCACTTATGTTTACAGCTAACCATGAAATTAATATTAATAATCTCCCTGTTGAAAATTCATGTTTGAAATAATGACATGAATATTTATTAGCTGATTTAGTAATAATGACACATATACACAGGATTGTTTGGTATTGGTAAACCAGTAGAGTCTGATCCGCATATGCAAACATAGCAGACCCTGATTAGATGTATTTGGTTTAGACCAGTTATGTGTCAAATGTAATTTTCTCCTAAATTTGATGTTGGCAATTACTTTTGACTTTGGTACAAATAGAGACTTTATATTTGGCATTCAGCAAGCATATGCATCTCATAACATTGCATCTTTTAAGTGGTACCTGGTCATGGTCAAAGGTTGGGTGTCATTTTCCTGTAACTTTAACTGCAGCCGTAACATTGGCTTTTCATTTTGAACCAGTAGAGACCAAATACTTAATATTTTACGTGCTCATGCAGCTCATAAAGCTGGGTGGATTAACCAATGTCCTCATATAAACGCCCTTTCATGCACTGGCAAACCTAGTAGATCCAGATCAGACGTTTAATTAGTTTCTAAAATGGCTAAGTTTCACCTTCCATATTTCATTATAACTGCTTTGGCCATAAATATTCAGTAGTATTGTCAAGGTCAAACATATTTTCTCCATAAATCTAAATTTGGCTATATTTAGCTTAAACTAGTAGAGATGAAGACTTGGTTGTTGCTGTGCTTCTGCATCACATGAAGCTGCATCTTTAACTCTTTCTTCGACCATAAATATGCCTTTCTATGCCTATTGCAAACAGTGTAGACCCAGACCTGATCATAGTCTGCTCTGTTTGCTTATGGTATAATATAGAAATGATTCTGCAGTTTCTGTCCAGTTGTTCAAAGCTGCATTTAACACCCAAACCAAATATTTAATTTGATCTATGTTGACCCAATCCTCAGTACTTTCAGTACTTTGATTATTAAGGCTAGCGACAGTCCCTGAATCTTGCAATGAACTTATCTCCTGCAAGCATACCACAAGGTACATGTCTGCACATTTCAAATCCTGGAAGGCCTGTATTGGATAATATGTGATACAAGTATTTGTGAAAACGGAGCAGGTCCTGATTAGACGGCTGCAACAAGTGCCATCTGACCTTAGTCTTCTATGTATGAAAATATGAAGAGGCGTTTATATGAAGGAAAGGGTCAATATACTGCACGCTTTTATTTAATTGTTTCAGCAGTAATGTATTGAAAACTATTGAAGGAAATTCGTTCAGACAAGGCATATTTTATGATATGTTTTGTAATTTTATACATAGTTCGATTCGTCGGCCACGTGGTTTGATTCTTTCCCTTTACATGCCTAACTACAAACAGAGTAAACCAGATAAGAGAGGCCTTGAAGGAGCTGTCTAGTCTGGGTCTTTTCTTGCTGCTTGTGAAATAACATAGATCTGACATAACCACATCCAACGTTACGAATCAGTTCCTTTTTCCATGTTCCATGTTATTGAATATATCCGTTAATATTAATGAGGTGATGAACTTTTGAACAAATATTAAACAGGAAAAATATTAACCCGTATCCTGCACTGTATCAGCTGACTGGGATTTTCAAAGGACTTGTACCAATATGAGAGGCCACCAAGTAACTCGTGCGTCTTATCAGGGCCCAAGGTGTTTGATAGAGATTAATAATTTCTCAAGGGTTTGAACGAAACACACGTCACAACAGACTAGAGACTTGGTATTGATAGAATAAGGGTCAACGTCGTGATAAGTAAACGTTTTCAGCGTAACGCCACACTGAGTACGGTTATTGGAATTTATGTTTGTGTTTGTTTATTGATTGTTTAACCCTTTCCCTCATATGAGAAACACCTTTTCACGCATTTGTATACAGAGTAGACCTCATATAGGAGCCGTCTGATCAGGGTCGTCTCTGTTTGCTCATGATATAACACAGAACGAGCAGCGTCCACTTATTATAGCTCAAACATAACGTATGCCAGAAGTTACGCCAAGTTACAACTCGGTGTTTTATCTCGATCCAGGATGTTTGCAAATAGGAGTCAGGTGGCAATAAGCAGAATTGAGATTAAAAGTACCAGACAGGAGGGCTACTGAAAACACACACATCTGCACAGCATGTATACAATAAATTACTGTATCAACATTCACTGCATGCGTTGTAGTTTTACTAATATTCTAACAGTGGTAATTGACCGCTTCTGTTACATCTGAAACCACCATTAAATCAAGGACTAAGTATTGCTCTTTAGTGACAGGTTGTAGTTTAATGCTGGAAGAAAGGTATACAGAAAGTTATACCGGCAGTTGTCTGTATAACTACCAACCCGCTTAAGCAATGAACTGCATCTATTTGTTTATCAATTTGGCGGTTTAAAGTGGTTTTAGAGTTTATTTCGCAGGACTTAATATAAGTACTCGTCAATAAGAAATCAATCCCTTACTTCGTATACCATCAATTCTAGTGCCGATATTATGACTCATTACCTCCGAAATTTAACTTTAATCTTCAAGTTGTTAATTTCCTCATGTCTAACTTTTGATCTCTCACTATAGAAGTCCATCCGATTTCACGTATTTTATTACCGACTTACAAAAATTGCGTCTGTTCACATTAGTATTTCTATTTTAAAGTAAGACTGACAATCGACTTAAAGTAGGACTTACATCATCATATCTTATGTTCATTTTCATGAAAGTCACGAACTGTAAAATGATATTGTTATGTAACTTTAACTTTGATTTTCTTTGAATAACGTATTTTCCCTTTACGTCTTATCAGAACGTATGAAAGGCGTTTGACATATGTTATAGGGTATTAAGCAGTTCAACCATGGACACACATATATTGTCATTAGCAAACTATTAGACTATCAAAGTACTAGAAATTATATCCAGCGTGATTTATTCAAATTTCGTGTGAATAATATTAACATTTACCCCGCTTTGAGAAACAATAACGTCTACTCACATTTGGATATGTAACAAGTTTGTCTACATCGGAATAAATCAGGCTATAGGACACTATTGGCCAAGTATCAAACACATTGGACTATGACGGAACGCCGAGTTACCTGGTCTCATCTAGATACAAGCTGTCTGCACACGCGGGTCAGATCGCAGACGTGAGTCAGATCGCAGATAGTGGAATTAGGTTTAGACTGTGCACTCCATAGGAAACCCTGACACTCGTTAATTGTATAAATGCCGTAATTTTTTCTTTAAGAATATACGATTGTCTGCATTGTTAGAGATATAGGACGTAAATAAAAAGTTGATCTATTTGTTTTACTTAATAGTTCGCAAAGTAATAAATATAAACCCTAAGTAATATTCAAGAAAACCCTAATGTTATCATGGATATATATTCTGTGTTGTTATACTGGTATTTCTGAATAATGTCCCATGGAACCAACATTAGAATCAGCTCTATAGTATAGTAATATAGTTGGTAAGGTCACAGAGCTGACCTTGTTAAAAAGGTTCCTACATTTCGGTCTACTCTGCTGTTTGAAAGGTGTTACAATGCCCTTTTCATGAGATAACGTGTTATACTACGCATTCGATACTAGCTTGCCCTTCTCTCTACGTGGTAGTTGACTACTAATATAATATACGTGTTTCGGTACCCGTTTGATAATGTTTATGTTATGTTTTCAACCACATAGAAAACTGAGTTGTGCTAAAATGCACACGTTTGTTTTGTCCTATGTTTAAATTTTGAATTGTATTAGTCTTTCTTTGTTGTCACGTTCGCTTGTGTTTTTGTTTACTTCTTTGGATTCCCATTTGCGTGCGTGCTTGATCACAGGCTTGCCTGTTGGCCCACTGCTACGACTGTACATGTGCAAACGAAAAGGTACAACTAAAATAAACTCAGACCTAAGATATCGATCAATTTAACAGATACAGTTGAACTTCGATATCTCGAACTTCAAGAGACCATGCAAATTACTTCACAACTTAATTCCGGTCTAAAGTAAAGTATTACTTTCTACATTAGCTGTCAAATGTGTTTATAGATTATGCGTAGTGATAGAACAATTATGTATTGTAAATTGTGGTGGGATCGATATTTTACCCCGAAGTTATCCGGAAGTTCGAGTTAGCTGGGTTCAAGATATCGTACAGTACAAGTCCCGCGGACTTTTTGCTTTCCGCGGCCCATCGCAATTTTATCCAACGCGGACAAGGTTTTTTTTGTCCGCGCTGAAATGCGGTCTTCCGCAATCCAGTGCGGGTTGTGATGGGTCCGCGATGGTGTCTCACCAGGGGCACTCGTCGCCGGGCGCGATCGTTATCACCGCAGTTCGCGATGGTGTTATCGTGGACCACGGTGTACCACTGCGGATCGCGCTGGACCTTACCTGGATTGATATTTATATTCTTGATTAATTTTCACAGCCTATCGTTCACTTTACATGTAAATACAAATATATACATCCATATTGTGCAAAATTGATATGAAATGTATGAAATAAAACGCTCGAGAAATGGTTTGTTGAGACTAATTCCAAACCGAAACTGTTCTGCATTCGGCAAACACAAATTAATCCATTAAAATCCATTATTTTTGGCGCGTTTGATTGTACTGGAATATAAACTGGCTGTGAATTGTCTGATTCGTTTCTTCAAAATATGGGTGCGATATTCTAGTATGCTTTCTATTTCAATTATTTGTTGTTCAAAACGTAAGATTTTTTATATAGAAACACGGAACACCCGTTAAACACAAAATACACACGCAATAAGTTACTAGGTTGTATAAGTTGTATTAAGTTTGCATACGTTTGTGCACATTGTTAGTGAATTCATCTTCATTTCGATTCTATGTTTTAGGTTCCGATTCTAATTCCTAATCGATTTGTTTTCAGTTTCACATCAGTCTAAATTTTAATTATCAGAAATCTACTGGAAACGACCAACAGAACCTATTGATTCTGTTGTGAGAATAGTCTTCACTGGTCTTCTTATGATTCCTGTATAAATCTATATAAATATTGTGCTGGCAGACGAAATAATTTAGGGATTTTATTTTCTAAATACATCTAATATCAATTCAGCCAGGTGAGTTGTAAAGTTAGAAGTTTTCTCCATTATTAAGTCTTGGTTCGGCAGCTGAAAATGTACGTTTTAACCAGTTTCAATAGTCTTTCGAATAATACGTGTATGGTTGTTTTATTACGCTTGTGCTTAATATTTTACTGTGTAAAAATCTGACTGTGTACATGGTTTGTCTTTCTACTTGATACACATGATTGTACTGCATATTTAAATGTTGCTCAATCGATTCACTGCCATGATCTACCTGTATCCTATGGATGCAAAAACATAATCCATTTTTTTTCTTAAAACGTAGATATAGGTGTAAATCAGTTTTGGTTCTTGTTTGATAATGATATATTGGACGTCTGTTCTGGATCTAAACTGTTGTTAATGTCATGGCAACCGAATTCTGGGAGTGAAAGGGGTATACGAATTAAATTAATCAATGTTTTTAAAGAAGCGTACATGTACGTGATTTATCTCAACCTCAAACCACGGACCTCGTACACCCACATTCTTTCGTTAAACGGATATGTCTGAACCAAAGTGTCGCCTGCTTAAATTCCATGACCAATTCCTTATTTGAAAATAGGTCACAATTTTCCGATTGTAAGTTGTATTTACTATTAAATCCTTCCATGTCAAACTTGAAAACAGTTTGGATCCTGATCAGACGCCGCGTCTTATTTATTTGTTGGATATGCCTGATATGTCGAACAGGGGTACACTTAAAAGCCCTCCACTACAAAAGCTCCACATACAAAAGCCCCTCACTATAAAAAACCCTCGATCAAAAGTCCCTCACTAAAATGGCCAAGGCTTACAAAAGCCTTTCACTAATTTTGTTAATTAATCATTATACTCCAAATATTTGGACAAAGTAGACCAAAATCAAAATTACAGCTATCTGATCTGGATCTACCCTGTTTACTGCATGACAAGTTTATAAAGATTCATTAAGTAAGGTAATTAGCACACTCTATACTTATAAAAGTAAACAAAGTAGATCACAAGGAGGAGATTCCTTATATTTATTTCAAACAGGGTAGACCCAAATCTAATATAAAGCTATATGATCTGGTTCAACCATGTTTGCTTTGTGACAGTTAATATAGGTTCAATAGCTATGAATGATGCAGTATTAAATTTATTATAATATAATATAAATTATTATAATATTACCCCAATTAACTTAAACACAAACATTTTCCATTTTCTAATTCCTTAACTTTCTTAAATTTCAAACAGAGTAGACCAAGATCAAAATTTCTGAGCTATCTGATCTGGATCTACCCTGTTTGCTCAATGACAAGCTTATAAAGATTCGTTAAGTAGGTAATTAGCACACTCCGTTTAAAAGTACACTTAACAAAACACTTAAAGTTCAATTACAGTAGTACAACGATCAGATGGCGTTGTTTACAAAACAGTGTGTATGTAAACACAGAAAATTAACGATAAGTACAACTGTGGCATGTATATTAGGATAGGAAGCAGTGGTGTAGTGGTTATGCTGTTAGACCTGGATTAACCTATACAACATGTCGCAGCTTAATTTATCGTTAATTTTCTGTGTTTACATACGTACTGTTTTGTAAACAACGCCATCTGATCGTTGTACTACTGTAATGTTAGTATATTTTTTTTTGTTGAGGGGCTTTTGTAAACCTTGACCATTTTGGTGAGGGGCTTTATAGCAAGAGGGGCTTTTGTAGTGAGGGGCTTTTGTGATACACCCGTTGAATAATTTAGATCAACAGTATTTAGAATTTTAAATCTCGTTTTGTTTTAATAAGATCTAGATATTTAGATAAACATGTACAGTCTCACGGCGTTCATTTATGTGTTGTAAAATGTCTTCTTTCTGGCTACTGTAAAGTACCGTATCAGATCTAGTAAAAGTATTTAGTATAGATCTAGATCATATCAATCTAAACTGTCTATAGAACTAGAATTCGCAATAATCTAAATGTTTTAAGTCGTTAGGGTTTAATTATGCTTAGCCATAGATCTAATTAGTCAAAGCATAGTTATCTTCTATTTTTCGGGAAACTGTTTAACAAATCATAACTTTAGACAATTGACACATTGTTAGGTAGTTTCATTACACGCATTCCTGTTACGTAATAATGTGTGATCACTGACCCTTGCCCCCTGCTGAGAAATTAGGGGATTTACTGACCATCTGGCACCTTTGATCGTTACTATTTTCTTATGTCTAGCTAGTAAATTACAGTATACATGTATTTAGGCTGAGTAAGTAATATAATAATATAGTCTCCAACTGTCTAACACAATTCATTTTCAGTATTTAAAACAAATAGTTTGTATTGTTAAATGCGGGAAATAAAACTACTGACATTTGAAAACTGTAGACCCAGACAAGATGGCTAAAAAAGCAACCATTTGACCAGGGTCTTCACTGTGTATTATTCAAAATCATATAGCTAATTTAGGTCTTATATAATGAATGGAATCTACAGTTAAACAATGACGGGCCATTCCACCTTAAAATACAAACCGTTCTCTAATGTAAACGTGTTTTCAAGCATTTGCAAACAGCGTAGTCCCAGATCATACGCATGATCTGGGTCTGCTCAGTTTATTTATGGAATTGTAATAGGCCCGACTCTACAGTTTCTACCAACACCAAAACAATCTTGTCTACAAATGCCATTTAAAACATTAGCTTATAAATATTCATGATATCATTATTTCTTACATGAATACTGAACAGGGAAAGGGTTAATCAGTAAAAGTGACAGAATAACAAGAATGTTTTCATAGTTATACAATTCATAAAAATATGTTTATTTATTTAAAACTCTTAAATGATAAGACTCAGATCAGATGTCTCAAATAGAAGCTGTTTGACCAGGGGTCTGCTCTGTTTGCTTATCCCTTTACCATATATAAACAATTTCCATGCCTTTGCAAACAGAGTAGACCAAGATCTGACGGCGCCTATTGGAGTCGTATGATCGGGACCAGCTCTGTTTACTTGTAAAATTATATAAGATCTGATATAAGATCTCTACATTTTCTACCCGTACCAAGAAAAGTCATGGACCGTGTACCTACACCATTATAAAAATCAACTTATAAATATTATGATGTCATCTTTTCTGTCATAAATGTTCAACAGGGAAATGGTTGAAACCCACCGACAACCAAACTTTAGGTTACGAATTCAGCTAAAGATCCGTACATCTGACATGACACGGCAACGGAAGTAAAAATTCTGAGAACATCGACACTTTTCACGTGCTTGCAAAGAGAGTAGACACGGATACGATGGCTCTTATAGAAACCGTCTGATCAGGGTATTCTCTGTTTGCTTATGAATTTATGTTGGATCTAACTCTATAGTTTTGTTCCAATACCAAAACAGCCTCAGTACATAAGCTATTTTAAAAATAAATTTAATGAATATTCATGATATCGGTATTTCGGTTTACGGACATTTGCCCCCGAACCTTGCCCCCGGACCTTTGCCCCCTATTTGGGCATGGGCGGACATTTCCCCCCTGGTGTTTTAGCTTTATATGGACAGTAGCTGCCTAACACAGGTTGACTGTATAATAAATTCAAGATTTTTTTTAAAAAAAAGGATAAAAAATAATTTTGAAAAAAAGGTGGCATTTTTTTTCCAGTGGCATATTTTCCAGTGGCATTTTTTTCCAAATCAGGGTGGCATTTTTCCAGTGGCATTTTTTCCGCACACCACATTAGCAGTCACTTGCCTTTGAAAATAATACACTAACACTAATTCGATGTTTTTACGCGGCAACAAAATTTAGTCGATTTTTATTTTAAAAGAAGACAGAAGGAAACCCGGCAAGAAAACAAAAAATCATTTTTAAAAGCAAATTCTTTTAGCATAATAAATGTAGGTAACTTGGACATTCTCTATAGGACCCTGCAAGTTTCAAAAGATAAAAAATATGCAGATCAACCCTTAGCCCGCCGAGCGTGGCTTCCTTAATATTTACAAACAGTTTGTATACTGAACAGATGATGAGTTACTCAGAGTCTTACTAGGGTCAAATATGTCTGATTCTCATTTTTCTGTTTGTTTTCAACGAACTAAAGTAATGCTTATTTCATTTATTTTGTAGACTACATTTTTGAAGCGGACGATAATTCAGTATATAATGAGGGTCAAATGTTTTGGTTATACATTAAAACAATGATCGCTTTGCGTGCTCTACAATGTACGGAAACTACCCTGGTGTTTCAGCGCAGGGGGTCATTGATTTATGGTCATCATTGTGTTAATTATTTGGTCATCAATAAAGTTCCGACAACTTTAAAGAAAGTCTTATCGGGTATTTCCGCTCTTTTGCGACTATCAAGATGCCACAGCTCATTGGTTCAGTATCTTTAAGACCCACCCATTGAAAAAGACTATCCAATCAACTGTCACCTATAGGCGTGTCAATCACCAATAATTGATATTGCTCTTCATAATTGATGAGCGACCATCTATATTTCCCACAATATTAAATATAGAATGAATGGGTATTTTGTATTCAAAATTTCTTCATATTGTACTTTAACCCTTTCCCTCATATGAACGTGTTTTCACGCAATTGCAAACAGAGAAGGGTCGTCTCTGACCTCTTAGAGGAGCCGTCTGATCAGGGTCTGCTCTGTTTGCTAATATATTTTGATAGATATAATTCTTAGCTTTGTTATATAGCTGTCCCCCCTCCCATATTTAATTTATAACTATTTTTGTCCATGAATATTCAGTAGGTATTGAAATTTTGAATAAACATAGAACAGGGAAAGGGTTAAATAAAACAATCTCTATAAGATTGAAATTGATGTCGGTGAGGGTTTGACGTTAGGTTTAAAACCAGTCAATGTTATTTTACATGTAAGTATTATTTTAAGAAATTGTGAATACAAGATATCGATCCATGCTATCAGACCGGGACAAGGCCTTATAGACCAATTATAGTTTTTTCTGTTGTTGTCGTGGAGACATAGTATGCTACGAGCACCTGTGAATCAATACAGGGACACTGTATTAAAATGAAATATTTATCATGTTTTAGACTTTGTTATTGTCTGATACATAATTAATAAGCCCATAATATATTTCCTCACCGTCCCTGTCCCTCTCTCTCTGTACAATTGTTGTTGTTTCTAAGAAGTCCTCTTCCCCAAGTAAACATTTACAATGATACGCAATCACAAGGCCAGAAGGGACGTCAAAATCTATCTCTCCCCGTCTCTCTCCCACCGTCTCTCTCCCCTTTCTCTCCCTCTCTGTCTGTCTGTCTCTGTCCGTCTCTGTCCCTATCTGTCTTCTGTCACTCTCTGTCTGTCTGTCTCTGTGTGTGTCTCTTTCTGTCTCTCTTTCTGTCTCTGTCTCTTTCTCTGAGTGTGTGTGTGTCTCTCTCTCTCTCTTTCTCTCTTTTTGTCTCTCTCTCTCCCTCTCTCTCTCTCTCTCTCTTCCCGCAGAAGATATGAATGAATTACGTATTACTCTCTATCATATCAACTTTTATATGGGTAATGGATACAATAATAATTTCCCCAGGACGAATGGCAATTTATGCTTGCCAGATTCTATAAGAAACCAATGCACACCCTGATCATACAGTCTCTAAGAGCTGTCTGATCTGGGTCTGCACTGTTTTTAAATTGCGTCAATATATGCTATTAGTATGAAAAGGGTTAATATGACTTAAATGAATAACATTACGATCGCAGCTTTGAACTCATCTGAAAGACAACGACATACCAATATTTGGCTATCTGTTATTTCAGATGGGTGTTTTATACAGAGTATTGATTTACGCAGGCGACTGCTTTGCGCCGTTTCAAAATAAATTATAGTACAATAAGCTACAATAGTTTTCATCTTAATTCTGATATCAACTTAAATATTGTAACTGCACTACATGGTCGGTCAAACAAGAATAGCTGTAACAGTATAGATTATTAGTGTAGATGCGTAGTATTAGTGTATTAGTGTAGATGCGTTTCGAACTTAATAATAATTTAATCAACTGTTTGCCTCTCTTCTTCGAATGATACCCCAGTTCAACCCTTTACTCCATAGGTGCTAATTATAGTGCGTTAATCTATTCCCCCACTCAAAAATAGTTCCACTTGATACATTCATGAATATGGGCCATAGGAAATATTTCTATATCACAGTAGACGGTAGCTTAAAGCTGGCTGAGAAAAACGCAAAATGGTCCCATTCAGCCTGTTTGAAGCAAACATCTGTCATCAATACTGAACAGAAACTATGGAGTAAATTGTTAAGGTTTCAAAAAGAAGTATTTCAAAAAGTAAACAAATAATGGTTTTCCTGAGATACAACTCTCCACCCTTTTACCCTTTCCCTCATATAAACGTGTTTTCACGCATTTGCTAAGAGAATAGACCTAGATCAGACCGCTCCTAGAGGAACCGTCTGATCAGGGTCTACTCACTTTGCTAAAAGAATTGAATTTGCATTCCTAAAATGTCTGCAATGATCCACCTTCCATAATTCATTATCACTATTTTGTCCATGAATATTCAGTAGGTACATTTGTATTGAAATTTGGAACAAATATAGAACAGGGAAAGTGTTAATACGCGCGTGGGGTCGAAACAAATATGACCGAGTGCTCCTGACATCTATAATCTCTGAGCTACGCTTTTTCTGAAAATCAGATTGTGAAAACAATTGCTGCTGATATTTTGTATCTATTTCTTTTTCTCGAGCATTTACAGTCTGGTAATCGTTAAAATCTTATATAAATTGTAGTTTTAACAGAAAGAAACCGTTTCAATCTCGGGTTTTGGGTGAAAGCTATCTATTTACGCATGCTATCTAATTTCATTTTGAATTCTAGATCTGACAGTATGTGTTTCTTCAGTTGAAAAAAAAATGCACATAATACATAAAAAATACACAAAAATGTATTCATATATACATGTAAGCTTTTGTAGAAAACTTAGCTAATTAATTTATACCTAAATCGATTAAACGACTGCCAGTCATGAAGGTAGTGTCCGCGGTGATGCCTCGCAATCCACGCTGATATCAGCACGGATAGCGATGGCTCCGTGGCGGTAATATCCCGTAGGGTAAATTTCGGTCCGTGGTGGACACAGAATTTGTCCGCGATGATCCATAAAAATTGTCCGTGCTGGAAACCCGCACTCAAATTATTTTGTCCGCGCTGGTAAAACGGAAAACAAAAAGTCCGCGGGGCCTGTACTGTAGTTCAACTTTATTGCAAAACTACTATTTTCTGTTACAAGGAGGATTTTGTTTTGTCAGCATTATTAAATAACCTTCATAAATAAAATAGCTGATAACAAAATTAATAGTTTAACTTTACTAACTTAGTATACTTAGAATACAATAATGTTTTTAATATAATTATGATTGATTGAGTGTGAAACAGCTTAGATCCTTCTTGGCCTATCATTTGGAGCCATATTGTTTGTTTATGCAAATCATGTCGAGTTTAGTATATTATCTTTTAAGGTGTTGTTTTCACGGGAAATAGCTACAACTATCTTGTACAGAGGTCCAAATAAGCAAATAAAACATTTTCGAGAATAACTTCTTTATTTCTCTTCGAAATACATACAACATAGAGTTTGGTGGGGAAGCGACCACTTTAGAATTCGAGTAGGCACCTTTATCGACACTGTTGTAAATACATCAAATAACGTAATGCGTTTTATAATTTCAAAAGTCCTGTTCGTTGATAAAAAGAAGGGCATTTCTTTATTGTTCGTGATTTTATTTTAGATATATCACTAAGGTTGGAAACTTCAAAAATGTATTAACTGGTTTCATTCAAAGAAACTGAAACATACGTTTTGACAATTCTGTTAACAGATTGAAAAGCATAAAATAGTTCATAGGAGCACATGCTCTGATTATCACAATGGTTTCAGAGCTACACAATTCAAAACGTTTCCTTTTTCTAGTAAATGCTCATTTTCGGTAGATTTATTCTAATATGTTGGGTCTAAAAATAGCCTATGGTGTAATGGGTTAATTACGTCCATATATACACATTAAGGTGTCGCTATAGAGACGTTCCAATGAACATATGTTCAGTGTTTGCCCTGAGAAAACCTGTAATACGGGAACTATTTATCCTCGAACTCTCCGTTTTGATGGATGGAGACCAGCGACATTACATAGAAGTTTCTGTGCCAACAATGCACACAACCTTCAGTCATATCGGATTATTGTTAGACCGGGTAGAATGTATTTACCAAGGTAGCCAATAATGTAAATTATCGAATACATTTTATATACCAAATGCCCGCGGTTAAACTGTGTAGACCCAGCTCTGAGAAATGCTGGAAATGTGCTACACAAATCAGTTTCAAAGGTTTTTTTACTAGCTTATTATACAGTAAAACCTCTCGATAACGGCCACTAACTTGTGTTAATTAGTTGGTATTTAGGACAGGTGACTGCTTAAAGCAATGTGAAAGTAAAACAGAACGCTCCTATATAGGAGCGTTCTGTTTTAATTTCACCTTGCTTTAAGCAACCATCTGCCTTTAACACAAAAAATTGATGTAATTCAGTGGCCGTTATAGAGAGGTTTTACGGTATACTGAATACACTCGATACTACATGTACGAAGTTTTTTTAAATGAAAAATATTTGTCTTTGTAGACAGGGGGCATGTAGGAGCTTTCTGCATGACTTCCACATTGCATTAAGCACCTATGTTAAAGATCAATGATGGTACGTATTTAAGAGTTCGTAGTATCGAGTATTTACTTGATATAAATCATGATTGTTGAGATTGCAGCCATTCGACTGATTGTAACTAATTATTAAAAAGACATGACATGCATGGTCAATTCAAGACAGAAATATGGAGAATTTATCAATAGAGATAATAAATCGGAACGAGGAATCATGATTATAAAAAGCAAAACCAAGCAAACATGATAATTTGAGCAAATGTGAGGTATGTTCACTCTTAGCAAAATGTCTATCCTGAGAAGCACTGGTTGAAACACGAGATGAATGCCATAATGTTACCCGATGAAAAGCATTTAAACTGGCACTTGTGCAAATCATCGAACTTTCCACCACTGCACCCGCAGGACTTTGGTACAGTTCCGGTCCCCTTACTGCAAACGCTGGCTGTATATTGGTGACGGACCTGGTTGCCGTTAGCAGCGTCCATACATTCATTGGTGTTGCTACAAAGCCAGTCGTTCACCCTGCGAGCACAGTTCTCGGAACATCTATCTAAGCGTTTACATCCGACACTCAGCCAGTGACCGTGCTCGTTGATTGCACCGAAATCCTTGAGCACTTTATTTTTGTTGTGGGCGTCAACTGCTTTGCAAAAACATCTACAAATATAAAACACACCAGTATGAGAATATGGCTCCCTGTCCATTATGTATTACATAAAACACTTATTTCATGACGGTAATTTCAACAAAACCATTATGTCGATAATAAAATATTTATTTTGTGCTCCGCAGCTACTATATCAATATAAAACGCAAATGCAAAAGATATGTAAAACATGAACATATGTATAACAGAACATAACCGTAAATTGAATACCGACTAGTGATGTATTATGACTATAAAAATAACAATGTTTTTTGTGGATACAAATGGCAACAACCATGTTCCCTACCGGGATAAATGACCCAGTAGAGATTACACAACCTTTTTGCTGACAAATCCCGCCTTGAAGGAAAGACCCGGGGCCGGGGTTTAAATGCTACCTAATTGTTCTTATTAGCCGCCAAATTCGCTTCAACTCGCCAGAGATCGCCATCGCCAGATATTCATGTAAATGCCCGCCAAATATCGCCAATGTTCGCTATAAATCGCCAATGTTCGCTATAAATCGCCAATGTTCTCTATAAATCGCCAGGGTTCGCAGAAACTAGCTACACTGCTTGATTCGCCAATACCTATAATGTAACTTCTATGCCAAAAGTGAGCCGCATAAGAAAATGCCTAGCAAAACGCACTTTGACAGATTCGTATGCGTGTCGCTCAAAAAACATGAATTTTGTCAGGTCGCCAGCCGAACACTTCAAGATTGATTGACCTTAATAGCGACGGAGTGGCAGAACCTGTAGATAAAAGTACCTATTATAAAATACAGAACTGAGCGTAAGGGAATGAATCATTACCGTGCCCCAGGTCAATCCTAAAAAAGCGAGAATTTTTCCGCCAGCCTACTACTAAATATGGTTGTGACTAAGGAAATATGGAAGTAACATAATGATATGATAGATATGAGGTTGGCACAATGCTAAATCCTTTGGCACAATGATGAAGGTGGCACAATGATAAATCCTTTGGCACAATGATCACTACTTTGGCGATGCCATAGTCGTAGCAGGCTCTCAAAACACAATGTTCAGAGTCAGTTAAGTGGAACGCAATGTGGTTTACTTTAGGCATGCAGACTGTTCATCACTGCCCTGAGTTGCGGCATTGCACATAACATGGTTTGAACACATATGACATGGTCCCAACAGAAAACTGCAATAGACAAAAAAGCTGGGCAGTATCATTGTTACAAAAATATACACAACAAAAGGATACACAGGGAAAAAATATTAACACCAGAAGCAAAAACTAGGGTGCGGTGGGTGGGTTTTTAACGATACTGCTGAGGAAAAAATGCTTCTTTGCCAGTTATCGATCGTGAAAGGAAGTAGATCAACCTGCGCGAGATTCACGTCTCTTGCGAGAATTTGAATGATACAGCACCGGAAGTAAACAAACTGCGAACTTACTGCAGAAATAAAACTGATTAATTGCTATGAATTAATCGTCAATATTTGTGTATCGTGTTACTTTAACCATTTCACTTCTTTATATTTTAATACATGAACAAATTAGTTATGGAAAATGCCAAACTGTGAACATTTTAGAAAGTAAAGAAACATATCTAACAAATTCCTTTTGCAAACAGAGCAGGCCCTGATTAGACAGTCCCTACAGGTCATCAGAGCAGGCTCCGATTAGACAGTCCCTACAGGTCTATCTGGGTCTTCTCTATTTGCAAATGTGTGAAAAGGCGTTTATATGGAGGAAAGGGTTAATATACTGTACGACTTGATTGTGTTTTTCAGCATTAACGTAATGAAGACATTTGAGGGAAAAGCTCGTCCATACAATTCATATGTTATGATATGTTTTGTAAGTGTATACACTGTTCGATTGGCGCAGGTACATGTGTTCCAACCTACCTGTTCCAACCTATTAACATTACGATATTTTAATTATTGATGCGAGTCTCCCATTGCATTTTTTAAGAATTTGCATATTCTTCATTCTCATCGGTCCGCTGTAAGTCGTGGTTGCTTTTGCTTGCACTATTATATTGTTGCACTAATATTGTACGAATGCCCCCCACAAAAATAATAATATATATATATATATCATTAAATAAATGAATAAATAACAATAATAAATAGTTATTTGTTGCCCTGCAGAATATGGGGTTCAAATATTGCTACTGTTGAATAAATGTAAATGTCACACTAATAGAAAATCAAATTCAATGAACAACTATCATATTTTACAAATTAACTAATTTATATAAAAACGATTAATGAATTCCATATTCCTGTAAAACACGTGCCATGTTTGTCTATGATATCAAATAAATTCCATTGCATTCGCAGTGCATTCAACAACCACTCGTTGAGCAAATGATTTTTATTCCATACACTGTGTCCTTTATTCTCTTCTCTAAACGTTAGTGATGTCTCGAACAGTTCGGATCCTGATTAGACGCAGAGTCTAGGCTGGATCCAAACTGTTTAGCAAAGGTAATGACATGCTCGCTCATTGCAGCAAGCCTTGACAGCTACTCGTTCTCGTGCGATTTCGGCAATGAAAGAGTTCAACACAGTGAACTCATCCAACAAATGAACATTATTCGTATATTTGATCCCTTTCCCTGTTCAGTGTTTATTACAAATTTCAATACCTACTGAATACTCATAAACAAAATAGTTATAATGAAATATGGAAGGTGTAATATTGTAGTTATTTTAAAACGTAAAGAAATAGATCTATCAATATCCATCAGCAAACAGAGCAGACCTTGATCAGACGGCTCCTGTAGGAGCCGTCTGATCTGGGTCTATTCTGTTTGCAAATACGTGAACACGTTTATATGAGGGAAATGTTTAATACACATAATAATATAAAATAGGTCTCACCTTTTCGTATCTCTTGCCCGTGTGGTGGATATGCACATTATCAACGCGATACAGAGAACTGTCAGTTTCATGATGTGTTTTCAATGGTCGAAATGCTTTTTCGATCGTTTGTGTTTTAGCGTGTTAGCTTGAAGTATTGTTGGTGATCAGACCATCCATGCTATATGTATATACATTTGAGGAAAGTATTTGTACACTACACTCCCGCGTCCAGGAGAGATACCGGATACGGACCTATGTAACAACGTTGAC
The DNA here is from genome assembly GCA_963576725.1 of Azorinus chamasolen. NCBI lineage: Eukaryota > Metazoa > Mollusca > Bivalvia > Cardiida > Solecurtidae > Azorinus > Azorinus chamasolen. The sequence continues at coordinate 59,033,079 of OY755253.1, read as the reverse complement.
ATGACGTCCATACCGCAACTAGTTTTATTTCTACTGTCACTATTAAAGTGATAATATACATGTACCTGTACGTGTAACGTCCTAAAATGCCTAATAATTACATAAATCATTTTTTTCATATCCTGAAAAAGTATATCGCACGAATGCCAATCGAATAAACTATTAAAGTGATAGTCACTCCTTGTAACGTGTTTTAAAAATAATTACATAAATCAATGGTGCATATCCTGAAAAAAGTAAATCACACTGAAGAATAACTTTTATGCGTTTGATATGTTATTCGGCAATGTATTAGTATTTATTCGGCTCGCGTTTTAGTTTCGTTAACTGTTCGAACAAGGTCGATGCTATTTTGTTATAGAACAACAAATGTATCGATGAAAATAGTTTCAGAGGTCCAGATAAGGTGCGTAACTTGTGGCCCGACCCTTTTTCATGAAATAATATATGAAAAATAAAATATGTTTATACTAAAAAGTGCGTAAAGTAAAAAACATTTTCAAGAACAACTCCTTTATGTCTCCACCAAGCCCTATGATGTGACAACTCTTTAGCATCGTCTTTGCGAGAAAAGGTCGAGGAATGACAAATTTAGTATTAGTACGCACCTTTATCTGTTGCTCTGTGTTTATTTTGTACCATAGGTGCATTTTTAGATACACGTATAAGTTAAAATTGACAATGTTCATAATAATGATGGAGCATAACAAGCACCAAGGATTATGATATTATTGAAAATATGCTTTCATTGTAGGGTCTCCTCTTTAATGGCGGAAGTCGAAATATCCCATTGAACATGCTGTAGTATATGTTCCACCAGATGCAAGCATATATGATTGGTTTATCATTGAAATAAGAAAATAAAATAGAAAAATCACTTTCATATCACACACTGTGTAATTGTTCAAACCTGCGCGATATGTCAAAAGTAAGAGAGCGAGTTTAATCTTGACATATGAATAATTCACGGTCAAACATGTGTGAACTAATTTTGTATAGAGTCTGTTAGCATGTTCTGACGATTGAAAATACCAAGAGGCAATTTAATTCAATTATCTTAAGTTCCTATATGAGCTGTATGCATTACTTTTGACCTGTATTGAGTTACCACCTGCCCTACGGACCCATACTCAGAGATATTGTTGATGGGTGTTTAAGACAGGTACTACTCTATATTAACATTTGCTCTCAAACAAACGCTTTTCAGGCCCTTTTTGAACAGAACAGACCTAGACCAAACAACTTCTAAAAAAAGGTCTGCTCCGTTTGTCTATGAACTTATAATAGATCTGATTCTACAGTTTCTTTCAATACAAAATTTTATATAAAATCAGCAAATCAATGTTCACGATATCACTATTTTTATATGAATATAAAACAATACACCAATACACCAATACAACAATACACCAATACAACAATACAAACAATACACCAATACAACAATACAAACGATACAACAATACACAAACAAACTTATTTAATTTATTGTTGATGTAAATGTCGCATCTAGTGAATTTCCACTCTCGAAATACTTGAAACTGACAAACGGCATTTCATTCGTCCAATATTATTTTATTTGCTGTACATGAACTGATTTTAGGTACAGTGCAGTGCTTAAAATGATACGCTCGTGGTCTCTGCTTGCAACGTGTTTTAAAGTGGTAGTCTCTGCTTGCAACGTGTTTTAAAGTGGTAGTCTCTACTTGCAGCGTGTTTTAAAGTGGTAGTCTCTACTTGCAGCGTGTTTTAAAGTGGTAGTCTCTGCTTGCAACGTGTTTTAAAGTGGTAGTCTCTACTTGCAGCGTGTTTTAAAGTGGTAGTCTCTGCTTGCAACGTGTTTTAAAGTGGTAGTCTCTGCTTGCAACGTGTTTTAAAGTGGTAGTCTCTGCTTGCAACGTGTTTTAAAGTGGTAGTCTCTACTTGCAGCGTGTTTTAAAGTGGTAGTCTCTACTTGCAGCGTGTTTTAAAGTGGTAGTCTCTGCTTGCAACGTGTTTTAAAGTGGTAGTCTCTACTTGAAGCGTGTTTTAAAGTGGTAGTCTCTGCTTGCAACGTGTTTTAAAGTGGTAGTCTCTGCTTGCAACGTGTTTTAAAGTGGTAGTCTCTGCTTGCAACGTGTTTTAAAGTGGTAGTCTCTGCTTGCAACGTGTTTTAAAGTGATAGTCTCTGCTTGCAACGTGTTTTAAAGTGGTAGTCTGCTTGCAACGTGTTTTAAAGTGGTAGTCTCTACTTGCAGCGTGTTTTAAAGTGGTAGTCTCTGCTTGCAACGTGTTTTAAAGTGGTAGTCTCTACTTGCAGCGTGTTTTAAAGTGGTAGTCTCTGCTTGCAACGTGTTTTAAAGTGGTAGTCTCTGCTTGCAACGTGTTTTAAAGTGGTAGTCTCTGCTTGCAACGTGTTTTAAAGTGGTAGTCTCTGCTTGCAACGTGTTTTAAAGTGGTAGTCCCTACTTGCAACGTGTTTTAAAGTGGTAGTATCTGCTTGCAACGTGTTTTAAAGTGGTAGTCTCTACTTGCAGCGTTGCCTATTTTAAAACGTACATTAATCATTTGTTTATAAATATGCTGAAATGGAGTACATGTATATCGCAATCAAACTAATCCAATAAACACCAAAGAAGACAAAACGTCCGTGTGCTTAATATCGAAGACCATATGTATTAGTATTTATTTGGGTTACGTTTTAATTTCGTTAACTGTTAGACAAAGGCCGGCCATATTTAAGTGTATTACTAACGATATAAGTATTGATGAAAACGGTTTATTTTGCATAAATATTTGAATTGCTCTGATCTAATATTTCGACCACTACGGGCCTTTTTCAAAGATTATCATGTCAAAATACACGTCACATTTTTGTAACATGCATTCAGTCATAAAATCAAAGAGAATAAAAAATATTAATTCCCTATTTTGGAATATTTTCTTCGTTGTGGTTTATTTTGTATCACAGGGACATTTTTCGATATATAATTAGATTGCCAATCTTCATAATAATGGTTAAACATTAACAAATACCAAGTTTCATGATGTTATTGAAAATATCCGTTTAGTGTAGGGACTTTCACTTTAGCGAAATACCTGTTGAATACAGTAAAACTTCGTTTATCCGAACACTAAAATACGTATTATTATCGATCTTTAAGACAGGTGGCAGCTTAATGCATGGTGAAAGTCATGAAGAAAGCTCCTCTAGGAGCTTTCTTCATGACTTTCACCATGCATTAAGCAGCCACCTGCCTAAAAGGGTCTAAATTCTTCTATACCAAAAATTCGAATAATCGAGGTTTTACTGTATTTGTAAAATATCCGTTTATTGTAGGGACTTTCACTTTAGCGAAATACCTGTTGAATATTTGTAAAAGATACAAGGTCATCTGGAATATGTATCACCGGAATTGTCTATAATTGAAGAGAACCACGTGACCTGCTGTATTAACCCTTTACCCAATAGCCTGTTTCTAGTTTTGAAGACATATGACCACTTAAAGCAGGTTGAAAGTAAAGCAGAATGCGCCTTAAGGCGCATTCTGCTTTACTTTCAGCCGGCTTTAAGCTACCACCTACTAGGATATAGAAAATATTTATTATGCAACATGTTCATGACTGTATGAATTTGAACTATTTTCTTCAGCGGAGGAATAAATCAAACACGCTTAAAGCCGCTTCTATCAGGTAAAGGGTTAATTAAGCAAGCACGTACATTTGCAATACGTACACATATTCGCAAGTTCGTCGTTTAAGTGGGAGTTTATTGTAACAATATTTAATAAAAACTATTTCAGTACAAATTATACTAATTATTACGACCAACGTTGTTTTAAATTCTGAGTGTACATGCATCTGAAACTACATTCGAGTTTGTATTTAATATCTATAGAACTTTGAGCAGTGTCAATGGACAGCAAACGCTAAATATGCTAAAAGTAACAAATATTGTAAATTAGATCCTTTTCGGCGAAAAGAAATACAAAATTGTTGACAATCTCGTTTGTGTATATTGTAGCACGTGCAATCCAACAGATGTCAGCATTGCGATATGTTACCAATACACATCTTTTACAACAGACGTCTCCGGAAAACGACTCACTGAGCTTGTTGTGAGTCACTCGATGTCTCATCAGGATCCCAACTGTTTGACAACACTTACATTTAGTAGAAGGAAGGTCCCTCTGAAATGCAAAGCAGACGACATAGTGTGCAAATATTAATTGAGGTCAAATGACTTAAACCACACCTGTGATTTTACTATATAAACTATCTTAGCCAATGATTAAACAATAACGCTGATTGGTCGCATAGTTAAACGAAAAGAGCAACACATTTTATGTTTCTCTGAAACGGTATCGTCTTTGCAAAACAATTGGTGTTTGTTAGCTACAAATCTCAATGCACGCCTAGTCCCCGGCGATGTGGTTTGACCCTTTTCCCTCATACTAACGCCTGTTCATATATATCTACAAACAGGGTAAACCCAGATGAGAGAGCTCCTGTAGGATCTGTCTAGTCTGGGTCTGCTCTGTATGTTTATGAAATAATATGGATCTGACAAAACCGCATCTACCGTTATGTAAACGGTCCATTTTCCATGTTCCGTGTTATTGAATATGTCCATTAATATCAATGAGGCGATGAACTTTTTGAACACATATTAAACAGGGAAAAGATTAACCCGTATCCTGCAATGTATCAGCTGACTGGGATTTTCAAAGGGTTTGTATCCAGATGAGAGGTCACCAGGGACATTGGGCGTCTTATCAGGATCTAATTTGTTTTACACAGATCAATAGTTTCTGAAAGGTTTAAGCGAAAAACAAGTCACAATTAGGGCAGACTAGAGACATGGTTTTGACAGAATAAGGGTTAACGTTGAACGGTCAGCGTTTACAACGTAACGCCACCCTGGTCACGGTAACCAGAATTCAGGTTTGTGGTTGTTTATTGATTGTTTAACCCTAAGGGGTTAAATACATTGTTTTGTGGTGTTTTGTTTTTAATTTTTTGGGAGTGAAAATGGTATTTAAGGAGGCAAATTTTACAACGTGGAGGATACCAAATCGCATAGGACTTTTAAGGAATCGCCTATTTGACATCAACTTTAAACAATGAAGTTGTCAGTAATGATCGCATTTATGTTGTGCTGTAGCAATGTGTGGGCACGCGACAGGAAAAGGTATGTTGGGAAGTGAAATTATCGGTATAGGGCTGAAAATATGGTGTCTGCTAAAATATTATGTGTGTTTTGTATTTTGTCTTTTTCCGAATCATGATGCTGTAGAGAAACTACTTACCATGTGACAAACAGTTTGGATCCTGATGATAAGACGGTGCGTTACTCAAACAGTTTGGATCCTGATAAGACAGTGCGTCCCTCAAACAGTTTGGATCCTGATAAGACGGTGCGTTACTAAAACAGTTTGAATTCTGATAAGACGGTGCGTTACTCAAACAGTTTGGATTCTGATAAGAGGGCGCGTTACTCAAACAGTTTGGATCCTGATAAGAGGGCGCGTTACTCAAACAGTTTGGATCCTGATAAAAGGGCGCGTTACTCAAATAGTTTTGATCCTGATAAGAGAGCGCGTTACTCAAACAGTTTGGATCCTGATAAGAGGGCTCGTTACTCAAACAGTTTGGATCCTGATAAGAGTGTGCGTTACTCTAACAGTTTGGATCCTGATAAGAGAGCGCGTTACTCAAACAGTTTCGATCCTGATAAGAGGGCGCGTTACTCAAACAGTTTTGATCCTGATAAGAGGGCGCGTTACTCAAACAGTTTTGATTGTGATAAGAGAGCGCGTTACTCAAACAGTTTGGATCCTGATAAGAGTGTGCGTTACTCAAACAGTTTGGATCCTGATAAGAGTGTGCGTTACTCAAACAGTTTTGATCCTGATAAGAGGGCGCGTTACTCAAACAGTTTTGATCCTGATAAGAGTGTGCGTTACTCAAACAGTTTGGATCCTGATAAGAGAGCGTGTTACTCAAACAGTTTGGATCCTGATAAGAGTGTGCGTTACTCAAACAGTTTGGATCCTGATAAGAGAGCGCGTTACTCAAACAGTTTGGATCCTGATAAGAGGGTGCGTTACCCGATATCTCATTTGGGTCCACTCTGTTTGCAAATGACAGAATTGCTGTATTATGCCTTTTCATGCATTGGCTCATATAGGATCCGTCTGATATGGGTCTTCTCTGTCTGCTTATGAAATTATAATAGACCTGACTCAGCAGTTTCTACCAATATACATAATTCTGTATAAAAATATAATCTGATAAATATTCATGATGCCAATATTTATTCCATGAATATTGAACATGGAATGGCTTAAGCATGATAAGGTTTACACATGATATTAACCCTTTACTCGATAAATATGCTTTTATGCGCCTTTGGAAACAGAGCCGTCTGACCAGGGTCTGCTCTGTTTGCTTATGAAATGATATAGACTTAGAGATGTATAAAACAGCTGTACTTTTTCGTTCGATTTGCTAAAGTATTTGATAAAGTAGTTGATAAAGTATTTGATAAAGTATTTGCTAAAGTATTTGATAAAGTATTGTCCGAGTGTCACACAGCTGGGATCCTGTGTAGATCCGAGTCATTCAGTTCCATTTCCAAATGCAGGCCAGGTCGGGCCAAGCATGCGACATGTTAAATTATTTTTCAGATACAGTACAAGAAGAGAAAAACATGTTGCTGTTTACCTATAGACTCGTTTGCAATACAAATGGGGGGTTCTTTAAAAGTAGCATGAATCCTGTTCAGCTATTCGCTTAGACTGTGTACGCTAGAAAACGTTTAGTAACAATGCTAATTGTTTTCCATACCAAACATTTATGCATTCAATTGTCTGTTGTTTATATAATGATATGAACACAATGTTACTTTAATACCATAACTATTACTTTACTGAACAGAAGTCTTAAAAAGCAAGCGGTTACTTAATGCAGGGAAATGTAATGCGGAAATATCCCATTAGAGCTTTCGGCATTACTATGGACCAGCAATCAACTATCACCTGCCTTATAGACACATCATTAAACCTAGTAAGACACGTTATACTATTTATCATGCAACGTCACGAAATACAGTCACTTCCTACTAGCATAATATTTTCCACGTCGACGCTGTATTTTGTGAGGTATAGTGCATGTGTACTGACCCCACTGGAATGCAAGTTTTGTTCAGCCAATAGGACGAAAACAGAAGGAGGAAAAAGGCATTATTAAACATAAACATCCAATTTAACACATTTGCTCACCATTGTCTCAACTATTTATCCATATAAAAGGATTAAATCAAGTTTGTTTATGTTGTAAAAGTCGATGACGTCACTGCATGCCAACATGACGTCACGTAATACGTACTTGCATGTATTTTCATTCAGGGGACGAAACCGCTTTAGCGATCTTTCTTTTTCTTCATTTTCTCCATTTTTCTTGGAGTTGCATGATAAAAGAAGTACTATGCTAGTAGTTTGGAACTTCAGCTGTATTTTGGCTCGTCAGAAAAGTAGTTAAATGCTCGCCAAGGCTCGCATTTAACAACTTTTCTAACTCACCAAAATACAGCTGAACTTCCAAACTACTGGCATAGTAATTCTTATATATGCAAAATTATGCGGACGATTGTCTGCAGTTTATATGAGGCTATGTTCACTTGAATATAATACATACCTTCCTTTTGCACAGTAAATAATTTCACTGAGGCATATTATTTGGATTATATACAGTAAAACCTCGATTATTCGAATTTTCGGTATAGAAGAATTTAGACCCTTTTAGGCAGGTGGCTGCTTAATGCATGGTGAAAGTCATGCAGAAAGCTCCTGTATCGTGTTATTGTAGATGCTTCTGTAAAGCCGTTGACGCCCATAACAGTAATCAAGTATTGAAAGACTTTGGAGCTATCAACGAACACAGTCACTGGCTGAGTGTCGGTTGCAAACGCTTAGAAAGATGTTCCGAGAACTGTGCTCGTAGAGTTAACGACTGGCTTTGCAGCAACACAAAGGAATGCATGGCTGCCGCCAAGGGAAATCAGGTCCGCCATCAGTATCAAGCAAGCGTCTGTAATAAGGGAACCGGAGCAGTGCCAAATATGGTGGCAAGTTCGATGACTTGCACAAGTGTCAATTCAAATGTTTTTCATCAGGCAATGTGATGGAGTTTATCTCTTGCTTCAACCAATGCTTCTCCGGATAAATGTGATACAGAAAAATGTCTCTAAACCGGAATTCCAGTAGAGAAGAATTTAGATACTTTCAGTCAGGTGACTGTTTAATGCAGGTGAAAGTTCTACTAGAGGAGATTTCTGCACGACGTTCACTCTGCATTAAGCTGCCACTAGGTGTCCAAGACCGATATGTATGCTAAATTTAACGCCCGGTTTAGAGGGGGTTTACTTGACAATGTATACACGTGTATAAACATTTGCCGATGGTTCACGAAATCAACCAGATATATTTTACCTGATAGGTACTTATCTCTGTTACCTAGGTACAGACACGTTTGTTTATAGTATAGATGACTTTGGTCACCATACACACAGACTAACTTAAATGTATTAAATAAAAACTGTGTTTTATGTTCTGATTTAATGAGGTTTTATAACACATAACTGCTTCAAATTTCAGATCAGTTTTCAAATGAATGTTAAGATATATATATATATGAATGTTAAAACGAGTGCTTGAATACGATTATTGTAAAATAGTTGTCGTCGTCATATTTTATTGAACAGTAATAAACTCATGTGATCGGTAGTTTTTTCCTGGTTTCTTTTTTTCCCATTGACTTGCATTTACGAGTTGTGTCTTCAGGACATGCTATAAAGCACGATGCATTCTACAAAGGGAGAAGTGGCTCTATATAGATAAGTTTAGTACCTGTGATATATAGACAAGTTTAGTACCTGTGATATATAGACAAGTTTAGTACCTGTGATATATAGACACGTTTAGTACCTGTGATATATAGACAAGTTTAGTACCTGTGATATATAGACAAGTTTAGTACCTGTGATATATAGACAAGTTTAGTACCTGTGATATATAGACAAGTTTAGTACCTGTGATATATAGACACGTTTAGTACCTGTGATATATAGATAAGTTTAGTACCTGTGATATATAGACAAGTCTAGTACCTGTGATATATAGACAAGTTTAGTACCAGTGATATATAGACAAGTTTAGTACCTGTGATATATAGACAAGTTTAGTACCTGTGATATTTAGACACGTTTAGTACCTGTGATATATAGATAAGTTTAGTACCTGTGATATATAGACAAGTTTAGTACCTGTGATATATAGACAAGTTTAGTACCTGTGATATATAGACAAGTCTAGTACCTGTGATATTTAGACAAGTTTAGTACCTGTGATATATAGACAAGTTTAGTACCTGTGATATATAGACAAGTTTAGTACCTGTGATATATAGATAAGTCTAGTACCTGTGATATTTAGACAAGTTTAGTACCTGTGCTATATAGACAAGTTTAGTACCTGTGATATTTAGACACGTTTAGTACCTGTGATATATAGACAAGTTTAGTACCTGTGATATTTAGACAAGTTTAGTACCTGTGATATATAGACAAGTCTAGTACCTGTGATATTTAGACAAGTTTAGTACCTGTGATATATAAACAAGTTTAGTACCTGTGATATTTAGACACGTTTAGTACCTGTGATATATAGACAAGTTTAGTACCTGTGATATAAAGACACGTTTAGTACCTGTGATATATAGCCAAGTTTAGTACCTGTGATATATAGACAAGTTTAGTACCTGTGATAGACAAGTTTAGTACCTGTGATATATAGACAAGTTTAGTACCTGTGATATTTAGACACGTTTAGTACCTGTGATATATAGATAAGTTTAGTACCTGTGATATATAGACAAGTTTAGTACCTGTGATATATAGACAAGTTTAGTACCTGTGATATATAGACAAGTCTAGTACCTGTGATATTTAGACAAGTTTAGTACCTGTGATATATAGACAAGTTTAGTACCTGTGATATATAGACAAGTTTAGTACCTGTGATATATAGATAAGTCTAGTACCTGTGATATTTAGACAAGTTTAGTACCTGTGCTATATAGACAAGTTTAGTACCTGTGATATTTAGACACGTTTAGTACCTGTGATATATAGACAAGTTTAGTACCTGTGATATTTAGACAAGTTTAGTACCTGTGATATATAGACAAGTCTAGTACCTGTGATATTTAGACAAGTTTAGTACCTGTGATATATAAACAAGTTTAGTACCTGTGATATTTAGACACGTTTAGTACCTGTGATATATAGACAAGTTTAGTACCTGTGATATTTAGACAAGTTTAGTACCTGTGATATATAGACAAGTCTAGTACCTGTGATATTTAGACAAGTTTAGTACCTGTGATATATAAACAAGTTTAGTACCTGTGATATTTAGACACGTTTAGTACCTGTGATATATAGACAAGTTTAGTACCTGTGATATAAAGACACGTTTAGTACCTGTGATATATAGCCAAGTTTAGTACCTGTGATATATAGACAAGTTTAGTACCTGTGATAGACAAGTTTAGTACCTGTGATATATAGACAAGTTTAGTACCTGTGATATTCAGTCGAAATTGTTTATTTATAATATAACCCCCCTTAACCTGACGTTAAATTTAGTATAAATACCGGACAGATGGCAGCTTAATGTAGGATGAAAGTCATGCAGAAAGCTCCTCTAGAAACTTTCTGCACGACTTTCACGCTGCATTAAGCAGCCACTTGCCTAAAAGTATCTAATTTCTTCTCTACTACAATTCCGGGTTAGAGGGGTTTTACTATTAGTCAGGGACCCAGTAGTGCCTACCGTGCACCCCCTCCCCCCCCCCCCTCCCTAGACTTTTTTTCATGGGTACCAAAATGTTCAGAAAAGTGTCCTGAATCATAATCGCGAATGTACTCAAACTTCAATTCTTTGAGGCTATGTGTATTTTAACCGTTTCCATGGCAACCCCCCCCCCCCAGTTTTCGTAATGATGACCCATACCTACAAATTCGCCCATATCACAGCCAGTTATTGTCCTAGAACTATAAAACTGGTACCAAATAGAAGATAAGACATTGTGCTTTTATTTCTAAATTGTTTGTTTTTTAAATTACCTCATTTGCATACTCATGAATATTAATGAGAACATTGAAAATAGTAAAAAAAAAGAGTATAGAAATAGCGTAAACCTTTCATTTTTTTTATCCTACTAATATCAGAAAATAACTTCAAATGCAGTTTAACATGATGACGAAACCCCCAGGAAACAAAATATCCAATTTGAGGACCATAGCATTAATTTTAAGCACCATTTTCACCGTTTCCATGGCAACACCCTAGTTTTCGTAATGATGGTCCGTACCTGCAAAATTGTCCATATCGCAGCCAGTTTTTGTTCAAAATCTATAAAACTGGTACCAAATTGGAGATAGGACATTGTGCTTTTAATTCCAGTTAATTTGTTTTTAAATTACCTTATTTGCATACTCATGAATATTAATAAGAACCTTAAAATAGTAAAAACAATATAGAAATAACGTAAATAGTGTAAACTATTCACTTTCTATCCTACAAATATCAGAAAACAATTTCAAATGCAGTTTAACCTGATGACAAAATCCCCAGAAAACAAAATATCAAATTTGAGGACAAAAAATTTAACTCTAAGTAACGTTTTAACTGTTTCCATAGTAATCATTCATTCCACTCTGTTCACACATTTTTGTTAGTCGACACCTACCTGCAATAATATTCCATATCAATGGAAGTTTTTGTGCTAACTGTATAAAACTGGTACCGAATTAAAGCTAAGACAGTGTGCTTTGGTTTAAAGGCTATACTTAGGCATTACCTTATTTGCATACACATGAATATTAATGAGACTAATCAAAAAAATAGCAAAAAAATACAGAAATAACGTAAACCTCTCAATTTTTATCCTACCATTATCAGAAAAGAACTTCAAATGTAGTTTAAATTAATGACAAAATACTCAGAAAGCTAAGTATCTAAATTGATACCCAAACAATGAACTGTAAGTAAGATTGTAACGGTTTCCATGGTAACCGATCCTTTCACAAATTTTGGAAATTTGACATCCAACTGTAATATTCCGCTAGATCTCAGTTATTTTTGATGAATCATGAAATCAATTGTTACAAACATAGATATGAGGCATTGCTTTAATAGTAAATATTTCTTTTCTGATATAAACTACTTTGTATATGTATGAATATTTATGAGAACAGTAATAGATGTTGAAATTTTCGACAGACACCAGTCTTTCTCTTATAAAGCAAATAAAAATGCAAAATTGTTAGCTAAAGTTTGCTATGATCACTGAATATCACCAAGATTGTTAGATAAAATAAATTTGGGACAAATTATATAGCACTGATGGTGATATATCTGTTTCCTAGGCAACCATTTTAACCTCGTTGTTCATATAACAGAGTGTTTAAATACAATCCCTGCAACATACAAAGATATTGCGGACTACTTTAAGTTGATGTATGAATCTGTATGTTTGGTTCACTTTATGCAAATTACTTTATTTGCATCCTCATGAATATTGATTAGTGATAAGAAAACAAAGAGAAACAATATTGAAAATAACATGTTGCGCAGTATGCCGAGCACAACATTACACCATGCTCCAAATATAGCTCACAAAAATGTGTGAACAGAGTGGGATGAATGGTTACTATGGAAACAGTTAAAAAGTTACTTAGAGTTAAATTTTTGGTCCTCAAATTTGATATTTTGTTTTCTGAGGATTTTGTCATCAGGTTAAACTGCATTTGAAATTGTTTTCTGATATGTGTTGGATAAAAAGTGAATAGTTTACATTATTTACGTTATTTCTATATTGTTTTTACTATTTTTAATGTTCTCATTAATATTCATGAGTATGCAAATAAGGTAATTAAAAAAAACTGAAAATAAAAGCACAATGTCCTATCTCCAATTTGGTACCAGTTTTATAGGTTTTGGACAAAAACTGGCTGTGATATGGACGATTTTGCAGGTAGGGACCATCATTACGAAAACTAGAGTGTTGCCATGGAAACGGTGAAAATGGTGCTTAAAATTAATGCTATGGTCCTCAAATTGGATATTTTGTTTCCTGGAGTTTTTGTCATCATATTAAACTGCATTTGAAGTTATTTTCTGATATTTGTAGGATAAAAAAATGAAAGGGTTATGTTATTTCTATACTTTTTTACTATTTTCAATGTTCTCATTAATATTCATGAGTATGCAAATAAGGTAATTTAAAAAAACAAATTAGAAGTGAAAGCACAATGTTTTATCTTCCATTTGGTACCAGTTTTATAGTTTAAGACAAAAACTGGCTGTGATATGGGCGAATGTGTAGGTATGGGTCATCATTACGAAAACTGGGGGGTTGCCATGGATACGGTTAAAATACACATAGCCTAAAAGAATTTAAGTTTGAGTACATTCGCAATTCTGATTCAGGACACTTTTCTGAACATTTTGGTACCCATGAAAAAAAGTCTAGGGGTGGGGTGCACGGTAGGCACTATTGGCTCCCTGAGTATATGTATGCGTGTAGAGACACATACTGGGCCGGGCTGTAGAGACACATGCTGGACCAGGCTGTAGAGACACATACTGGGCCGGGCTGTAGAGACACTACTGGGCCGGGTTGTAGAGACACATACTGGGCCGGGCTGAAGAGACACATACTGGACCGGGCTGAAGAGACACATACTGGGCCGGGCTGTAGAGACACTACTGGGCCGGCCTGTAGAGACACATACTGGGCCGGGCTGTAGAGACACATACTGGACCGGACTGTAGAGACACATACTCGGCCGGGCTGTAGAGACACTACTGGGCCGGCCTGTAGAGACACATACTGGGCCGGGCTGTAGAGACACATACTGGACCGGGCTGTAGAGACAAATACTCGGCCGGGCTGTAGAGACACTACTGGGCCGGCCTGTAGAGACACATACTGGGCCGGGCTGAAGAGACACATACTGGGTCGGGCTGTAGAGACACATACTGGACCGGGCTGTAGAGACACATACTGGCCGGGCTGTAGAGACACATACTGGACCGGGCTGTAGAGACACATACTCGGCCGGGCTGTAGAGACAAATACTCGGCCGGGCTGTAGAGACACATACTGGGCCGGGCTGTAGAGACACATACTGGGCCGGGCTGTAGAGACACATACTGGACCGGGCTGTAGAGACAAATACTCGGCCGGGCTGTAGAGACACATATTGGACCGGGCTGTAGAGACACATACTCGGCCGGGCTGTAGAGACACATACTGGACCGGGCTGTATAGACACATACTCGGCCGGGCTGTAGAGACACATACTGGACCGGGCTGTAGAGACACATACTGGACCGGGCAAGTCAATGGTCGTGTTTTTACGACATAAGTCGAATTTGCTATATAGATTTACTTGTTTAATGTTTGTAGTAATTTGCACGCCTACAGTGTATCAAGCTGGGGAATGTTTTGAAAGAGTTGTAAGAAAGATTTTGTATAAATACAATTAGAATACAACTTTTCGTTCCGGAGCGGGTAAAATGGTATGAGAATAGTATTGAAAATATGTAGTGGTACCAAATGTGAATTATTAAGGTGCAAACTAAAAGAGTTTAGTATGGGAGTATTGGCATAGAAAAATACCGTATATGTTAACAACGCATTAAATTAAGACAAACAGCTCCAACAAGTTACATGCATATATCAATTTATTTATGGCAATCTTGATCGGATGTGGTTGAGTGGTTTTCGTCTTCGACTGACAATCAGTTCGCCCATTGGCCCTGTGGTTCGAATCCCGGTCTGGGCATTTGGGTTTTACATGTGAGTAAGCCTCCAAGTTGACTTGTTTTACATGTGAGTAAGCCTCCAAGTTGCCTCTAAGTTGACTTGTTTTGCATGTGAGTAAGCCTCCAAGTTGACTTGCAGTAGATCGCTGCTTCTACTCGTACGTTTGTCTGTGCACGGAACAATGTTATTTGTACTGTGTACAGAAAACATCCGAGTTCCTCCTCAATCTGGATGTAATGACTGAAACACTGTTAAAGCGACGTAAAGCCCGATACTAACAATCAAGAAATAATCTTGATAGGTAACTAGGAGAGGTACACTTTGCAAAAATCATAGAAAACATTACCAATTTATCAATCCTTTAACCCTTACAACGTTGACATTCCAAAATTCAAACATGGTAAGCTTATGGGGAATATTTCTAAAGGGATTCTTCTAAAAACAATTGCATCATGACAAATAGTGCAGACCCTCCAAGAGCCCTCTCATCTGGGTCTACACTGTTTGAAATTGACATTAATAAATAAGGATTAACCCGTGTTCAATATTCATGTAAGAAAACAATGTCATAATGAATTTATTAGCTGGTGTTTTATAATGTAACCTTTTAAAGGGAATGTTTTTGCTTTGACAAAAACTGTAAAATAAAATATTGTAAACAGCAAACAGAGCAGACCCTGGTCAGACGGATCCTATAGGAGCCGTCCTTTCTGGGTCTATTCCGTTTGCAAATGCATATAGAGGCGTTTATATGAAGGAAATGTGTAAATGTAGGCAAAGAGTGTACATTTGCAGACCGGGTAGACCCAGAACAGAGGACTTGACACTTGGCTTTTGAAATACCCTAGTAATGGTAATACTATTGTAGTGCTATTGTAGTGAATGGACTCTGAATACCGAAGGACCAATGCACTTTGAATATAACTAAGAACCGGTCAAAGTTGTAACATGCGTGTTCTAGGAGAGGTCAGTATGTCAAGCCCTGATTTTCCAATTGCATTTATATATGTACTATACTGTCAGCTTAATTATGCCACCAGCTAATCAATTGATCGTACTCAAACACCGCAAACTACAATACAGTTTTTACAATATTAATGAATTACTTCCAATAAACATGAACATAATGTTCATACCGTTTGCACGTAGATCTTGCCAGGCATCATGCAGAATTTCCAAGGCAAACAGCTGCAATAACCTTCTTCTAGATATATCAGGAGTTGTTTGTTTGTTTGTTTGTTTGCTTGCTTACTTGCTTGTTTGTTTGTTTGTTTGTTTGTTTGGTTGGTTGGTTGATTGGTTGGATGGTTGGTTGGTTGGGTTGGTTCGTACTATGTACAGATACAAAGTCAAGTCACCTCTAAATGATTGTAGCTAAACTTACTTTGTATATCTAATTTGCTGGGATTCCATTATCATATTTTTATCTTCTCCGTAGTGTTGTTAAACCAGTTTTGCATTTACTCTCATTCATCTGCTATTGTTGTCGTGTTCTCTCCATACTCTTCTTTCAAGCCGTTTCTCTCTTTTTACTACTCTATTCTGCTGTGTATTGAATCCACGTTTTTTCCTTACTACGCTTACTGCAGACGAAATCTAAATATACCTGCGCTAAATATTCCTGTCCTAAACAGATTCCGTTAATTTAGTCCGCTCAAACTCTTCCCTTACATGTAATTTGTTAATACATTTCCTAAACTATCGACCGAATGTCAAACAGCATGTATCTTGAGAGGTCGAGCCACTCGGCTTATCCACTGGATCGACATTATTTGCAACTTGTCAGTTAGGTCGCATTTAACAATTGAAGTGTTAATTTACCTTCAACACAAAGTTGGTCGACCGTCTGAGACTGCCTATCAGTCCAGCGTATCTTTGGGTACAATTTTTGGTACTTTCTATACGTCCCTCACTATCATGGTCCATGGCTTCTGAATAAAGGGACGCAACTATGGTTATCTACGTACATAGCTAAACGTTTTGTCTATTTCCCTTGTGTAACGTTACACTGATATTTGATACCGCGTACATCAGGTCATGTCTTACATGTGGGAGATCTGTTTTATTAACCCTTTACCTAGTCAATATGCATGTATGAAGAATGACATTATGAATATTAATTAGATTTAATTTGTATTAATGGCATATGAGACATTTTGCCTCGGGCAGAAACTATAAAATCTTATATTATTAGTTAGATCTACATAGTCATGTAGTGACCAGGTACGGGATGATACCTGGTTAGTAAACGTTATACCCGGGCGGCGAGGCGAAGCCGAACTGGGTATGGTATTGACTAGATACGATAACGTAGCTCTATTCCTAAATAGAGCTACGATTCGCTAGCATCTCTACAATGGCGCAAAATCTAAAGTGCTTGTAAACCAGCACGAGTCTACAAACAGTTAATGTATTCCTTTAAAACTTATTATTTATCAATAAAAATCAGATTTTATCAGCCTACGCTATCTTATAACTTCTCTGCGGTCGATTAAAAATATTTGCAATACCGGCCGACTTTTATTTTGATTTTGGATGCCATGACAGATCTCGCGAGATCTCGTTTTGCCATATAAGGAAACCTTACTACGGATCGGCCATGTTGTTTAGATTGACGATTGTTGCTCGTTTTACTACGATTTCCATATATGGAAGCTATTTGCATATAAGGTCACACGTGACCACCCGGAGCATGGGTATTTTTTTCAAAATGGCCGACCATCTCTCGGAAACGTCGTCCGCTTAGAGTGGTAAAACTTTAATCGGAAATTACATGATTTTCAAGAAAGGTAACATAATTTTGTTAGCCCAGCGTGTTCAAAAAATCGTTTTAAATCGAAACATTGATTTATTTTTACATTTGTTGTGAAAATAAAAGCGTTAAACCGCCGCGTGTGATTCACATTCGGCTTGCGCCACAGTAGAGATGCTAGCATGTCGTAGCTGTAAACTGGACGCTTGTCATTATCAGTCTTACAGCTACGATATCGCATCTAGATATTGACTAACAAGGTATCATCCCGTACCCGGTCACTATATGGCTATGTAACGAATTTACCCCCACCGATGACCAGTCTAATAGACTATATTCTATCAGTGCTCCAGATGAGTGGACTAAAATTGATTATCTTCTTTAAATTAATAGTTTTCCATCCACTGTCTTATATTAGCCATTTGGCGGTAAACATGACGTCGATGGCGGTAAACATGACGTCACACACAGATGTTCAGGTAATGATGATGCCATGTTATCATTTTCAATGACAGCGGTCGCTTTAAATCTATTTCGTCGAAAATAAAAGGTAATTGGTAGGATAAAAACATTAGCACATGACTTGGAGTTCTCGGCCAATCAGATGCCTCAAAAAGTGTCGACTATATCGTATCAATGCTTTTTGTAAATCAAAGTACTGATAGTACTGAAGGAGTCTGTGTTTTAGGAAAGAAAAAGTGTTGAATACAGTAGAACCTCTCTAAACCGGACAAAAATAAACATTAAGGATGGGCGTTAACGACTGCTGTATGCTGACAGACAGTACAAAAAGCTCCTGCAGAAGTTTCCTTATCGCTGTCAGCCTGCATCAAGCAGCTACCTGTTATGTTTATTTTCTGCTCGGTCTAGAGAGGTACTACTGTATTTGGGTGGTTTGTTTGCGAGTTATTTTTTATGTTCCCAGATGTTGAAATCTTATCTGAAGGTAGTTGGTGTTTTGCATGATTTATGTAAGTATTTCAACCGCAATTTCCAAATCTGAAGTACAACACAATCAATGCATAAGTTGATCAGTGTCAAGAAATATTGATCTTCCGAAAAACATTATATAAATATATTGATGTATATATATATACAAAAATAAGTTTGGAATTAATCAAATATTGGAACCTCACAAACAATACAAGTAGATAATCAAGAATGTTTGAATTGTTTTACAATCTATAATGGTATACTCAGATCTTTTGAACAACTTCAGATCATCTGAAATTGTTCACAGATTTTGAAATGGGAGGAAAACAAAGAGTACATGTAAATGTATTCATGATGGACATTTTATTGTAGACAATGGCAAGAAAAAGTATAAAACAGCACATAAACATATATTGCAAGTAAAGCATCTGTTTGAATGTAATTAAAAATGTATTCAAATGTTAAATCGAAACATGGTTGTATTTCCACTTTTACCCGATTTTTGTAAAACCTCTGTTAAACAGCCATTCAGATGTTAATTGATAATTCCTTATGACAGGTGGTACTTGAATGCAAATTGAAAATATTCAAAGGATCAGAACCTTTTAGTTGCATTAGGCTGTCACTGTAATCATAGTTGAAAACAAGTGGTTGTTCAATAAAGGTTATTGAAACATTAAATGGAATCATGAATAGTAACTCGCACATCTAAACTAAATAGCTACACTACATATGATACAGAAATATTGACAGGCAAACCACATTTCAACAATAATGTTCAGCTATGCTTTAGTTTTCAACTTTAAGACATTGCAGGGTTTCGCAATTTGGAACAAGAGGACCATGATGGCCCTAAATCGCTCACCTGGTTACTATAGACTTATGCATACACTGTATTTCTCATATGTATGTATGACTCATACATGTACTTTCCTTTAGATGCTCAGATTTAGAAATGTATTGAGTACATATTTGTCGGACTTTCACAGTTGTTGTCATGCTATATGTTACATATTGTCCCGTGTTTCATAAATTCTTCTTTCTTGTTGGGAATTCTGGCGGGGATACCTTTTTGTTATACATGCACTTTACCACTGTATTTGCTGTCGCGGTTGTTGTAGATTAGTCGGAGAGGGGATACGTTTATTTACACTGTTTGTCTTTTAGGATGGGGATGGAATAAGGGTGAGGTTGGGCGCCCATAAACCGGTTTAAACCCCCGGTGACTTTTGTCACTGACCGTTCCAAGGCGGTACTTCCATCTTCCTCCTATTGAATGTTTGTTTTGTCTTTGTGCGTCTCTTGTTGTTTTTTCTACCCATGTACATTTGCTGTTTCCTTGTGTTGCTGTTCGGGCGAGTGTTTGTTCTGTATGTGGTATTTCCTGCATGACTCATTTTTGTACTTTTATTTACACTATTTGTTAAGCTAGGGTGACTTTGAGATAAGTGTGCGCTTAGGACGTCCGTGAACCGGTTTAAACCTCCTGGTGGTTTTGCCACTGACCGTTCCAAGACTGTAAAGGTTCTTTCCTTGTCACTATTACTTTTATGTTTGTGTGGTGTCTTTGTGTCTGTACTTGTGCGTTCGTTCATGTTTAATGTTTACGTCTTGTGTGTTTGATTGTCTTCGTGTGTATGGTTGTGTATGTGTGTTAAACTTGCTTTCTATCGGTAGTTTTGTGGTGGTTGAGTTTTGTGTGTGTCTTGTCCTGCTTAACTTTATTACTTTTTTTATTGAATATAAACGGTTGTTGTGGTGACAATGACCTTTAGATTTCCTAAAAGGTTAATGAACTACAGAATAAGTGTGAAACAGTTGCGGGGTTGAGATGAGATGTCGAGTCACTCGACGTATCCTAGCTGTTCGCAAAGATCAGTCAGGCCACACCTTTCACACTTATGTTTAACCCTTTACCTGTTCTAAATTCATTCAAAATTTCAATACTGAATATTCATGGACAAAATAGTTACAATGAAATATGAAGGGGGGGGGGGAGAATTGTTAGCTTTAGAAAGTAAAGCAATAGATATATCTAATTCCATCAGCAAACGAAGCAGACTCTGATCAGACTAGGGGCCGTCTGATCTGGGTCTAATGCGTTTATATGGAGGAAAAGGTCAATGTAGACAAAAGTAATGCAGATATAGCCGAACCCCTGTTAAGCTCCTTTATTTGTCAACCAAACACTTTATGTGACCACTGTTTAGAATCCTCGCGATGAGACGATTCTAAATAGTGATCACATTATAGGGTTGAGTGGAGAAATAACGATATTAGTAGTTTGGTACACACCTTTATCTGTAGAAGCCGTCTGATCTGGGCCCACTCTGTTTGCAAAGGCGTGTAAAGGCTTTTATATAAAAAAAAGGGTTCTAGCTTTATTCGATACATCGTCTCATATTTATTGTTTTACTAATTTGTTTTGAAAGTTTATATATTTTCTTTACTTTCAGCTTGTTGGAATTATTTTAGCGTTCTATGTGGCAAAAGGTTTAAAGGAAGAATATGAAGCCATTAAGTAACCGTTTCGTATCATTACAACAACTGCATAATGAACACACCGAAGATGACAGAAGAAAACTTGCACTGAACACTGCTAAAGACAAAACCAATTTGTAACGAGAGGGAATGGGGCGGTAGGGGGAGGGGATGACAGGGCAGGACAGGGCAGGGCAGGGGAGGGAATGGAATGGGACGGGGAGGGGAGGCAGGGGACGGGATGTGGCAGGATGGGGTGGGACGGGGTGGGCGGGTGGGCACGGGACTTAAGGGGAGTTGAGGTGGCAGAGAGGGAGAGGAAAGAGATGAGAGAGAGAGAGAGGGAGAGATAGATGGATAATATAATCTTAATATTATATTTATATCATAACGATCTGTCAATTCTGTTATTACGTTTTGCGGCCTCACTTTAAAGACATAATGATAACAAATACAATAATATTTCTCTAAACCGATCAATTTTTGAATAAATATACAGTAAAACTGCGTTAGGTCACAAACGTATATACCATTTACCATTTACTTCATAAATACGGAATTGAAAACATTGTAGACCTACATCAGACGGCTCCGTCTGATCAGGGTCTGCTCTGATTGCTTGTTATATAATATAAATATGAATCTACAGTTTCTGCCATGGCCAAAACTCAATCCAATATTACTTACATCATACTTTCTTGCTTGAATGTTCCTTGAGTAAATGGTTAATACCATTAATAGATAAACGGGTTTGAGGGGGGCATATTTCATATACTCTTTAAAGCAAACGGGTGTTAAAGGGATAATTCATATTATAGATAGGTAATTTAATGTTAAAGGCATAGTTCATACCATCAATAGATAATCTGGTATTAAAGGCATAGTTTATATCACCAATAGATATTCTGGTATTAAAGCAATAGTTTACATCACCGATGGATAACCTGGTGTTAATTGCATAGTTTACATCACAAAAGATAATCTAGTGTTAAATGCATAGTTCATAACACCAAAAAGTAATATAATGTTAAAGGCATAGTACATACCATCAATAGATAATCTGGTATTAAAGCCATAGTTTACATCACCAATATATAATCTGGTGTTAAAGGCAAAGTTGATACCACCAATAAGTAATATAATGTTAAAGGCATAGTACATACCATCAATAGATAATCTGGTATTAAAGCCATAGTTTACATCATCAATATATAATTTGGTGTTTAAGGCATAGTTGATACCACCAAAGTAAAATAATGTTAAAGGCTTAGTACGTTACATCAATAAGTAATCTGGTGTTAAAGGCATAGTTCATACCATCAATATGTAAACGGGTTTTAAATGGAAAGTTCATACCATCATTTGATAAGTAATCTGATGTTAATGCATAGTTTATAGTATCAATAAGTGATCTGGTGTCGTATTCCAGTAGCATCTTAAGATAAAAAAATATTACAATATTTTCTTTGCTAAGATAAAACATTTCTTAACGTCAATTTTGAACTTAAGATGCTACTGAAATACGACCCCTGGTGTTAAAGGTGTATATCATATCATCAATAGGTAAGCTGGTGTTAAAGGCATAGTTCATACCATCAGTACATAAAATAACAATTTATAACATCAACCAATAGTCTTATATTAGGCATAGTTCATATCATCAAGGTATTTTGGGATTACTGATTTTCTCAGTAGCTGATTCTTGCACACTATCACCCAGTTCTGCATGCTGGATAATTGGACGTAGACCCTGACCCATATGCAAAACACATAATGAGAGAGATGACGCTGTATAAAAAAAAACTCCGCTGGTAAATCTTGAAGTCTAGTCTCGCTGTAATTACGGGAAATTGATAACCCGTTCCTATGTAAACCATAAATCACGAGTGTGTCCATGCATAGTTGCTTACCGTTACACGTGCCGAGGATAAACCCGTGCAATAAAAATAGAGTTTTTTTATTTATGCAAGTTCAGTAGGTTAGGGTCCAGATAAAAATGTCTGAGCTAAGCGTCCACAACTAGAAAGAGAGACAATAAAAAGTTGAAAACAGAGGTCCAGATAATATGCAAAGACTCTTTAGAATCGTCTCCTAAATGACGAGTTTAGTATTTAAGAACGCACCATTATCTGTTGCACTGTTGAAAATATATCAATCTGCTGTAATTAGCATCGCCTGATCTGTGAACTGTTAATTACTCATATGAACTACTGGCAAAACTTATTTAATAACCCTTTCTCTCATATATACGCATTATAACGCCATGACAAACATAGACCCAGTCCAGACAGTCTGATCAGGGGCTGTTCTGTTTCTTATAAAATAATAAAGATCTGATTCTCCAGTTGATGTCATGGTAAAAAAAACATATAAATTGGAACCTGTTTTAATCGGCAATTCATTTATTGAACATATCAGTGGTGAAAGGCAGATGGCTGCTTAATGCATGGCAAAAGTAATGCAAAAAGCTCCTGTAGGATTTTTCCTCAAGTGAGACAGAATTGACCTAGAATTTGTGATTGACTTTTGCTCAAGTTCAGAAGGTTTGTGAAAGCGGGACCAGATCTATATATTTATATAAGCAAACAGCAGACCCTGATCATACGGCTCCAACAGGATTCGACTGATCTGGGTCTACTCTGTTTGCAAAGACGTTTAAAGGGGTCTATTTGAGATTAATGGTTTGAAAATATGTTTAAATGCATTACTTTCGACCTGCATAAAACTATGTGTTTATACCTATACGTAGTGATACATCTTAAAAACATTATAAATTCTGAAGGGCGGTGATCCCCCGAAAGCAATAATTGCAACACGGAAAGAGAAAATTGCAGACTCGGTTTTATTGAGTCTGTTCATGAGCAGTAATGTAAAGTGCAACACTGCACACGCCCCCTAGCACCGGCTTAAGCGGTATTCAATTTTCAGAACCAGAAGTACTGAAATTCATGATCTCGAAGGATCAGAAGGTATAACAACACTGAGAATGAAGTACGGGGCGACGTTTTACGGCCGCCACACAAGCACTTAACACCTGCTGTTGTGAAGATTATAAATTCTGATGGGCGGTGATCCCCCGAGAGCAATAATTGCAACACAAAAAGAGAAAATTGCAGACTCGGTTTTATTGAGTCTATTCATGAGCAGTAATGTATTTATATTATTATGGATGATAAACTATTGTTTAAATCCTAAAAAATTAATAAAGAATATGTTCTGTTCTGTTCTGTAAAGTGCAACACTGCTCACGCCCCCTAGCACAGGCTTAAGCGGTATTCAATTTTCAGAACCAGAAGTACTGAAATTCATGATCTCGAAGGATCAGAAGGTATAACAACACTGAGAATGAAAAACTTGGAAGGACCGAACATCCGAGTTCGGAATATATATTAAAGTTCAACTGTGTTTCATATTAAGCATCATTCCCAAGATTAATCGTGCTTGTATCGATTTTATCAGATTAGGGAATATATGTATTTAAAAAACTAAAATATTTCCTTAAGGCTTTATGATCTGTACATGTATATATATTTTAAAGCAAACAGAGTAGACACTGGGCAGGCGGCTCGAGCATGAATCATCTGATCTTGGTTTACTCTGTTTGCACAGACACTTAAAAGGTGTTATAGACATGGTTAGGGTTAGGATGACAATAATTTAGTTACTGTTTCAACGGAGCCGTATGAATATGGGCCCAGATCTATATTATTTTATAAGCAAACATGATAGACAGTACCACGTAAACAATTACATTACATTTAACGTAAAATTATTCACCACACTATTTACCTCATAAAGACGCTCGTTTTTGCGAACAGGGTAGACCCAGATCAGACGGCCCCTGTAGGTCTTTATGAGGTAAATAGTTTGGTGAAAAATTATATGTTAAATGCAATTTAATTGTTTATGTGTTACTGTAGATATCTGAAAAACCCTGTAATTTCAACCTCTTCATTTATCGAGTTTGATCGTACTTTTACGTTACCATTGTTAGAATTACCGGCAACTTAGTTACAGTTGAATTACGACATCTCGAACTTCATGGAACTATACAAATTGCTGTGAGTTTCAATTAGTTCAGATTAATGCAGGTCAAAAGAAATGATGAAAGCTCCTATAGGAGCATTCAGCATTCCATTCGACCTGCATTAAGCTGTCACATGACTTTTTGTTTCTAGATATGCGCAGTGATACATTTTTAAACAATTCTGTATTGTTTATTTTGGAAGAACCGACCCTTTACTTCGAGTTATTGCGAAGTTCGAATTATCCGAGTTCGAGGAAACATGAAATACCTTGATCAGGAGCCGTCTGACAAGGGTCTATTATGTTTGCAAATACGTTTAAAAGGCGTCTTTAAAAAAGTTTGGTGAATATGTAAAATGCAATGTTACTGTTTATGTGTTACTGTAAATATCTGAATAAAGCTGTAATCCAACCTCTTCAATTATCGGGTTGGATTTTGTTTTACGTTACCTTTGTCAGATTTACGACAATTGGACAATTGCAGTTAAACTTCGACACCTCTAACTTCGATATAACAGAGGTTCGATTCATTCGATTTCTAATATTAACAATTTCTCAAATTCACAGCTTAATGCAGGTCTAAGGAAATGCTGAAAGCTCCAAAAGAAGTCGAGTTATCTCGAAGTTCGAGTTATCCAAATTCGGTATATCGCAGTTCAACTGTTTCATTTCAAGCTGCATTTCCCAAGAGTAGTTGTACTTGTATCGACTTTATCAGATTAAGGAATATATTAATATATATACTAAGATATTTTCTTAATTCCTGCTTAGGAGATTTTTGAAAATGTGCCCATATCTATATAATTCTATGAGCAATGACACACCCATGTCAGACGGCTCCTACAGGAATCATCTGATCTGGGTCTATCCTGCGGTTATTAATGTCTATATGAGGGAAATAGTTTTAGTAAATATGGCAAATGCTATGTTATTGTTTCTGCATTACTGTAGATATCTGAATAAAGCTGTAATTTCACCATCTTTGTTTATCAGGTTTGATCTTGATTAAGGTTACCTTTGTTAGATTTACAGACAATTGAATTACATGAATCATACAAACTACTTCGATATAACATAGGCTCGATTCATTCGATTTCTA
This sequence comes from Azorinus chamasolen, assembly GCA_963576725.1. Lineage (NCBI taxonomy): Eukaryota > Metazoa > Mollusca > Bivalvia > Cardiida > Solecurtidae > Azorinus > Azorinus chamasolen. The sequence continues at coordinate 59,006,911 of OY755253.1, read as the reverse complement.
ATCTGAACACTTTCTCATGTTCACAGCTTAATGCAGGTCTAAAATAAAGCGAAAAGCCTATGGTCAATTTTGTTGTTTAATATGCTTAATGTTTAATGTTTTTCGTCTTGATATGCATCCTGTTATGTTTTGTCTTGTGGCTTTACCGTTTCTTGTTTGATGGTGTTTGGTGCGGTGTCATTTCGTGTGTGGCTCTCCCTGTTTGACTATTTTTCCATATTGCATTAAGCTGTCACGTGTGTTTATAGCTATACGTAGTGATGCAATTCAGAGCATTGTAAAGTTTGGAAGGATCGAACATTTACTTCGAGTGATGCCGATGTTCGAGTTATACGAGTTCAAAAATATCGAAGTTTAACTATATTTCATATAAAGCTTCTTTTCTCAATAGTAATCGTACTTGTATGGGTTTTATCAGATTAAGGAATATTTAAACCAAGATATGTTCTTAATTTCTCCTTAGAAGCTTTATGAATATGGGTCAAGATCTATACAATTTCTAAGCAGACAGAGCTGATCCTGGTCAGACAGGAGTTGCTCTGTTTGCAAAGACGTATAAAAGGCGTCTCGATGACGTAAATAGTGTGGTATATATATTAAATGCAATGTTACTGTTTATGTTTTGCTGTAGATATCTGAATAAAGCTGTAGTCCAGCCTCTTCAATTATCGTGTTTGATTTTGTTTTACGTTACCTTTGTTAGAAATACCGACAACTGAATCACAGCTGAACTCCGGTATCTCGAACTTCAAGCAACCATAGTAATGCAAAAAGCTCCTGTAGGATCTTTAAGCACTACCTTCAACTTGCATTAAACTATCACATGTGTTTATAGCATTGTAAAGTTTGGAAGGACCGAACATTTACTTAGAGTTATCCCGATGTTCGAGTTATCCGAGTTTGAGATATCGAAGTTCAACTGCTTTTCACATTAAGATTCATTTCCTAAGAGTAATTGTACTTGTATAGGTTTATCAGATTAATATCAGATTTTATAAAAGCCTTCAATGAAACTTCATTCTCAGTGTTGTTATATTTTCTGGTCCTTCGGGATTATTAGTTTTGATGTTATCAGTTTTGAAAATTAAATACTGCTTAAGCCGGTGCTAGGGGGCGTGAGCAGTGTTGCACTTTTAATTACTACTCATGAACAGACTCAATAAAACCGAGTCTGCAATTTTCTCTTTTCATTTCTACTTTTGCTTTCGAAAGATCATACATTTTCTGAATTTAGATAACCCTTTCTTTGATGCTCTGATTCCAACAATTTATCCTAAAGAATTCAAATTGAATAAAGCTTACCCGTCCGACAATTATGCAGCGTTTCTTGATCTAGACCTTAACATTGATAATGGAATGATTTATTCTAAAATATATGACAAAAGAGATGATTTTGTTTTAATATTGTAAACTTCCCTCAGCTTGACGGAGATGTTGCCCGTGCCCCATCTTACGGGGTTATATATATCGCAACTTATTCGTTTTGCTAGAGCTTGTTCATCTATTGACGATTTTAACAGTCGAAATCCCATTATAACTGAAAATCTGCTTAAGCAAGGATATAGATACCATAAACTAAGAAAAACGTTCTCTAAATTTTACTATCGAAATCTCTCACTTATTGTCAAGTACCAATGTAATCTCAAGGCGCTTCTGCGACACGGTATACATCCTGAATTTTATGGTGATATGATTTACAAACTTCGTAAAATTATTGGACATATGTTATTAGTTTTGAAAATTGAATACTGCTTAAGCCGGTGCTAGGGGGCGTGAGTAGTGTTGCACTTTTAATTACTACTCATGAACAGACTCAATAAAACCGAGTCTGCAATTTTCTCTTTTTGCATTTCTTCTTTTGCTTTCGAGGGATCACCCATTTTCAGAATATACCCATTTTTTCTCAATTTGTTCATCAAATATGTTAAAAATTCATTAAAAAGGGATATGATCCTATAGTACTACAACATACTGCATGTTTGGTTGTCAATCCTTTTACAGTTGGCAATCACACTGGCCTCTTCGCATGTACGCCGACAAGAAAGGCTTAGTACTCTATGAAGGCGACCTCTTAATTCCAGAAACAGAAGGAGAACGTCGGATATCTGTACTATTTCGTTTTTGTCGTACCCTTTATTACGTTTCTACAGTTACTCTGTTTGCAGCTCAATCATTGAGTACACTAACGATAGGTGGATACAGTTTGTTCACCTTAATGTTTTCGTTATACATGCACTTTACCACTGTATTTGCCATCGCGGTTGTTGTAGATTAGTCGGGAGGGGATACGTTTATTTACACTGTTTGTTTTTTACGGTAGGGATGGAATAAGTGTGAGGTTTGGCGCCCAAAAACAGGTTTAAACCCCAGTGACTTTTGTCACTAAGCATTCCAAGGCGGTACGTCCATCTTCCCCTATTGTATGTTTGTTTTGTCTTTGTGCGTCTCTTGTTGATTTGATAGTTATGTATATTTACTGTTTCCTTGTGTTGCTGTTCGGGCGGCTGTTTGTTCTGTATGTGGTATTTTCTGCATGACTCATTTTTGTACTTCTGAAAGTGGGAGATCCTTCGAAAGCAAAAGTAGCAATGCATAAAGAGAAAATTGCTGACTCGGTTTCCGAAACTGCATTTAAACCCATTATAAGGCGCGTTTTATTGCAAACTCTAGTTGTTGTACCACTACTAAAATATCTAAACGTTTGACGTCCTGTCTTACAACGATTAAAGAACATGTAAATTGTTACTATAATAAAATATATGAAAATTCTGGTATTAATGGTTTTTGGGCCATAAAAAAGTCAAATGATGTTTTAATTAAACTGTCTTCTATGCTGTTGGGAAGTCCGGCGGGGATATCTTTATTTACAATGTTTGTTTAGCTAGAATGACTTTGATATAAGTCTGAGGTTAGGACGTCTGTAAACCGGTTTAAACCCCAGTGGTGATTTTGCTACTGACCGTGCCAAGTCGGTTCTCTCTTTGTCACCATTGCTTTTGTTTGTCTTGTGTCTTTGTGCTTGTGTTTTGTTAATGTTTGTCTCTGGTGCTTGTGTATTTGTTGGTGTTTTCTGTGTTCTTCTCGTGTGTTTGTGTGTGTTTTGTTGTGTGCGTGTGCGTGTGTGAAATGCTGTCTATCGATGTGTTTGTGGTGATTGCGTCTTGTATGTGACTTTCTCCTGTATGTGTGTATGTGTATAAATTGCTATATAAAGTGCTTTCTGTCTGTGTTTTAGTGATGGTGGCGTTTTGTGTGTGGCTTTTCCTGCTTGACTTTACTACTTTTTCATTGAAAATGAACAGTATAACATTTCTTCACTGTTCTCTTGTGATTTATCTACACCCTTTACTACTCTACCTCACCATCTTATAAAGGATAAACTGATTAACTATAGGAAAACCTATAGATATAAAGAAAATAAAGTGTTCCTTGCTGGTAATGTTCAACGCTCATTCTTTTCGAATTCAGAAGTACAATACACAATGTGGATTTTCCTTGATGTTTGTCACTGACCGTTTCAAGGCGGTACTTCCATCTTCCCCCTATTGTATGTTTGTTTTGTCTTTGTGCGTTTCTTGATGTTTATAGTTATGTACATTTGCTGTTTCCTTGTGGTGCTGTTCGGGCGACTGTTTGTTCTGTATGTGGTGTTTCCTGCATGACTCATTTTTGTACTTTTGTAGATCTCTTACCCTTCGTTTAGATAATACATTTGTGCCTTATGGAGATAGCATATATCGTCAAGTTGTTGGTATACCCATAGGTACAAATTGTGCCCCTCTTGTTGCAGATTTGTTTTTGCAATGCTATGAGAGAGGTGTTATGCTTAGCTTAAAACCTGATACACAGGCCGATATTGTTAATGCTTTTAATAAAATATCAGGATATTTAACCGATATTTGGAATTTAGATAATCCTTATTTTGAAAATATGATTTCTGCAATTAACCAAACAGAACTGTCTTTAAACAAAGCGAATCCATCTGACATTATGACTTCCTTTTTAGATTTGAATCTTTCCATCACAAATGAAGTTTCGATAAAAGGGACAATTTTAATTTTTAAATTGTTAATTATCCTTTTCTAGATGGAGATGTGCCCCGTTCTACATCTTATGGGGTTTATATTTCTCAACCTATTCGGTTTTCCCGAGCCTGTTCTTTGCTAGAAGATTTTAACAGTCGTAAATTAGTTATAAGTGATACACTTTTTAAGCAATGTCACAGATATCACAAACTTCGGAAAACGTTTTCTAAATTTTATCATCGAAATTTACCACTCATTAGTATATATAATTGCAATCTACGGACGTTACTGCAATAAGGACCTATTTCTCAACTAGAATGTTATGGTGACGTTATCTACAAATTCAGGACGAGTCGGGGACATATCCATTTTTATGATTTGTTTATAAAACGCATTAAAACATTTAAGAAGAAAGGTTATGACCCCATTATATTGCATCGCACTGCATGTTTGGTTATCGACGCATTTACAGTCGGTAGCTACGCTTCTCTCCTTGCTTACGCGATGACTGGCCGCAATGATGGTATACTCTAAACTCAAAAATGGGATGAGCTTACCAGACTTCGAGATAGGTGTGAGGTTAGGACGTGCGTAGACCGGTTTAAACCCCCAGTGGTGATTTTGGTACTGACCGTTCCAAGGCGGTACTCCCTTTATCACCCTTACTTTTGTTTGTCTTGTCTTGTGTCTTTGTATTTGTGCTTTTCTTCATGATTGGAAGGTTTATCTCTAGTGACTGTGTGTTTATTGGTGTTTTCTATGTTCATCTTCAGTGCGTGCGTGTGCTTGAGTGTGTGGTTGTGTGGATGCGTCTTGTATGTGGCTTTGCCTTCTTGACGTCACTACTTTTTCATTTATTGAGTCTGCTGATAAGTAGTAATAATTAAATATGCAAAACTACTCTTGCCCCCTAGCAACGGCTTAAACAGTATTCAATTATCAAAACTATCGAAGTAAATATATTCTGAAAGAGGGATATCCTTCGAAATCAAAAGTAACAATGCTAAAAGAGAAAATTGCAGATTCAGTTTTATTGAGTCTGTTCACGAGTAGTGATTAAAACTGCAACACTACTCACGTCCCCTATCCTCGGTTATAAAGAATATTTAAGAAAAGATATGTTCTTAATATCTCCTATGGCACTTTATGAATATTGGCTCAGATCTATATAATTTTATAAGCAAACAGAGCAGACCCTGATCAGACAGGAGCCGTCTGATCTGGGTATGCTCTGTTTGTATAGACGTTTACAAGGCGACTATATGAGGTAGATATTTATATAAATATGTTAAAGGCAATGTTACTGTTTATGTGCCACTTTAGATATCTTAACAAAGCTGTATATCCAACCTCTTCAATTATCCGGTTTAATTGCAATTTACTTTACCTTTGTTAGAGTTACCGCCAACTGAATAACAGTTGAACTCCGATATCTCGAACTTCAAGGAACCATACAAATTGCTTTGAGAGAGCAGATATTCGATTTATCCGATTTCTAATCTGAACAATTTCTTTAGTTCATAGGTTAGTGCAGGTCAAGAGTAATGATGGAATGTCCTGTATGAGCTTTCAACAATACTTTCGAGCTGCATTAAGCTGTCACATGTGTTTCTAGATATGCGCGGTAATAGAATTTAGAACATTTTTGTATTGTTAATTTTGGAAGAACTGAACTTTTACTTCGAGTTATCCCGAAGGTCGAGTTATCTGAATTCGATATATTGAAATTCAACTGTAGTTTCAAACCAGATGAGACACTGAGTTAATTGAGCACAGCGTGACGTATTACCGCTGAAACAAATGAAATTATGATTGTATGAATATTTGTTAGCTGCATGCTTGAACACCATACCCATACAGCGTATTCTGGCATATTCTGGCACTGCTACACGCCGTACATTTAGATATATATATATATATAGTTTCATAAGCATATAGAACAGATCCTGATCAGACAGTCTAATCTAGATGAACTCTGTTGGCAAATTCGGTAGACAGTCTCTGTGCAAGGTGTCAGGTAAAATATTAAAGTGAATTGTATTACACTGTGCATCTGTTGCATGCAGTCGTATATAGTTTGATAACTAAGTTTAAGCTATTACTTTCAACGGATAGATTGGATCCTGGTAATACGTGGGCTGTTTTATCGGGTTCTTATCTGTTTGACATTCACTCCGTTACTTCTAATATCTTTAAGTTCGGCAGACGAGATATTAAGTGGACAGCAATTTTACAGCCATATAATGATTGAATAAATGCTATTTACATAAATCTCATGTTTGTGGTTTGCTGTTTCAGAGTATTAATTAATAAATTCTGAAAGGAGGTGATCCCCCGAGAACAAACATTGCAACACAAAAAGAGAAAATTGCAGACTCGGTTTTATTGAGTCTGTTCATGAACAGTAATTGAAAGTGCAACACTAAGATTTGTTTCGAAAACATGTAGCATACCACCTGTTGCCAGGTGTAAATGGCATAGGCATAAAACAAAATGATGGCAGTCGTTCAGCTTTGTGAACATTTGTGTGAAAGATGTGAACATGCCAAACTATTGAAACAACAGTTTGATTTGATCCCCGACCAAGCCATATTAAAGACTTTAGAAATTGTATAAGTGAATTCATCGCTCAAATATTTACATCATAGAAACAGCTTTCCCCGGCTAGGCCCTGAACCGCTCAGATCACTCATGTAGGCGCTGTCTGACCAGGGTCTCTCCTGTCTGCTGTTGGAATTATATAGATATGATTCTAAGGTTTCTACCATTATCTCAATTCACTTTTTTCTTTTTCGTAATACCATGATAAAGATGTATGAATATTCAACAGAAAAAGGGGATTAGTCCATTCCCTCATATTGCCCCCTTTTGACGCCTTTGTAAAAGTTCATCTTTTAATACCATTGTGATAAATACAGCCTTTGCTCCATATGAGAAAATACTCTATTTATCACAATTTCTTTAAAACTACTGAATTCTGAACGTTTCATTTTCTCTACAAAGGTTCCTTTTCGGTAGATTTATTCAAAGAGGTGGGGTCTAAAAATAGGTATGAGAGAATTGGTAGATAACAGCAGTTGAGCGACACTAACCATTTCAAAGTTATAAACGTTTTATCACAGAGCTCTGTTCATAGCTAATAGACACAAATGTTGATTAAAATACTAGAAATATGAAAAAAAAGAAGTGAAACTAGGACCAAACATGCTTTCCAAAACATTGAGTTTAGCTGCAGACACATTGCCAATTATTAACATGCATGTTTCCTAAAATTGCTGCCGAAAAGGTTTGCAAACACTGCAGACCCATATGAGAGGAATCCTCTTTGATTTGGATTGTTAATTTCTCTGAGTACAAATGATGGATCTGTCCAAGTAGGTACACGTCACTCTTACGGGTCCATCCAGTTATCATTTAGGGGTGTGCTGCCATATTCCATTTGCGTTTTTATTTCTTGTGCGAAACATATCGATACTTTGTTGTACAACGGTTTATTTTGTATTACAGAGGCTTTTTCGAGGAAAATAGATATTGAAATGTTCATAAGAATAATTGAACACAATCATCACCATATTCTACGATTCTAATAAAAATACTCGTCCAATGTAGAGACTACTATTTTAAACCATTGCCCCATGAATATTCATATAAGAAAAAATGGCATTATAAATATCAATTAATATTTTTAATAACGGCACATTTACACAAAATTGTTTGCCCAAGGTAGTGACTGTTGAATCCAGTTTACATCACCAATAAGCAAACAGAGCAGACCTAAATGAGCCGTCTGGTCTTGGCATATTCTGTTTGTAAAGGCAACAGAAAACGTTTTCATCAAGTAAATGATTGACCGTCTATTGAAACACATCTGTTACATAAAGTTGACTATGGTTCAATAGCTAATTAAAAGCTACGGGATGTTTTGACACTTACCAACAGGTTGGATCCAGATCAGGCGTCGACAATCATGTCTCATCATTATCTTAGCTGTTTGACACTCGATATGTAGTTTGTAAACAAAACAAGTGAATAGAAACGATTCTTAAAAATGCGAAAGACTAGAATTTAGGTAGCCCGAATTCATAGAGCCCGATTATGTTTAATTAACTTAAGAATGCGTAGTCATGGCACCAGTCCATATATTTGTATCAGCTTTTAACTATTGCGCATACATGTGTGCCCGGGCCCCGCCCCTCCGTGCTATATATTGTCCGCTTGTTTCCCTCGTCCTGTGACTGTGTTACTAACGGCACTTAGTATAAAACTTAAACGGTATCAGTTTTTATACAGTGAAACCTCGTTTAGTCGAACTGTCAGTAAAAGAATTGAGAACTCTTTATGTAGGTGGTTGCTTAATGAACGGTGAAAGACACACAGAAAGCTCCCAAAAGACCTTTCTGTGTGAATCTCACCCTACATCAAGCTGCCACCAGTCTTAGTCCAGTCCGTCATAGAGACGGATTTCGGCACCTATGCAAACAGAGTGGACACAGATAAGACAGCTCCGGTAGGAGTCGTTTTATCAGAGCTTGCTCTTTTTGTTTGTAGAATAATATACATGTAGAAATGTCTCTGACGTTTCTGCCATAGCCAATGGTCTAATGTTAATGTCTGATAATGAAAATTCAGTTTATGAATATAGATATATTCATACATTCTTCACTTAATATTCATCGAGATGGAAGAGTTAATCCTTTACCTCATGTAAACGCATTTCCACGCATTTGCAAACAGAGTAGACCCAAATCGTTTGAGCAGGGTCTGATCTGTTTGCCTTTGAAATGATACAAATCTGATTCTACAGCAAATAATTCTTATTGTCATTATTTGACTACATGAATATTGAACAGGGAAAGTGTTAAGACCAATAATAAAACATATTGGAGTATTCAAACTGGCGAGAATTCACTGCAACAATATTGAATTTGTGAGTTAATAGTCACGGACTGCAATGCACAAGTAATCACGGAATTTGTCTCATTTTTAACAGAATCCATACAATTTTATTCATATTTTCTGCAAAGGAACGCTGACAAATCTACAAAATGCTTGACGTTGGAGTAAAGTGTATGAAGGTTGTCCTCCTTTTGTTTAATTCGATAGCTTTGGTAAGTACACCGTTGACTGAATCTAAAGGGTCCATAAAGGGTCTTTTTCTACTATTATTTGGATGAAGTATTTTTCATTATCTCATGCTTACAACTTTTATTTATTTTGTCCGGCCTCAGAAAGGCTGATGAGAAAAATTCTATTATCTTATGTTCGAAATGATTACAAGGAGTATTTTATTGTCCTGCCTCAGAAATGCTGATGAGAAAATTTCCATTATTTCATGTAAAGGGTAGATTTTGATAAACACTTTTCCATTATCTCATGTTTGAAATAATTATGTATTATGTCAGGCCTAAGAAATGTTTCCATGGAAAAGTAACTTTAAATATCTGACGTTTATCAAACTAAAATGAAACAAGGACAACTCCATTGCCATGATAACGGCTTTGTAATATTTAACCCCTTCCGTGCCACAATGACGGGTTTATGATAGCTCATGCAAACAGTTTGGATACAGATGAGACGCCGAGTAACTCGGCGTCTCATCAGGATCCAAACTGTTTTATAAAGACAATGGAAGAAATGCACACACTTACACTAAAAATAAAAGAAACTATGCCCAGCAGACGACAATGCTGGCATCGAAAGGGTTAACAGAACCTCAGAAATATCGTCCGGTCTCAGAAAGGCTTGTCTACCTAAATCAGACCTGATTTATACAGTTTAAGCGAAATATCGGAACCAAACTAAAATTAAAAATCAACAACTCCATTGCCATGATAACGGGTATTTGATATTTAACAAAGCAACAGATACATGTGCATACTCAGATACTGCAATCGTCATTTCTCCACCACACCCTATGTTGTGTGACAACTTTTTAGAACCCTCTCTTTGTGTGGTCACAACATAGGGTTTGGTAAAGAAATATAGGAGGTATTCGTGAAATTGTTTTCATTTGCACATCTTGTCTAGAGCTCTGTGTTATAATATGCAAACATTTTGGATCCAGATAAGACGCTGAGTACACAGAAACTGCAGACGCATATCTGCATTATTTCGTTAAGTAATCAGACCATACCAAGATCAGACGGCTCCTACAGGAGCAGTCTGATCTGAGTCTACTCTGTTTGCAAAGGCATAGGAAGGCCTTTTTATTACTTAAAGTGTTAGGTTATATAAATACAAATTGTTTGTAAATGGAAAAGTAGTAAAGTCAAGCAGGCAAAGCCACATACAAGACGCAACCACCACCAAAACACCGATAGACAGCATGACACACATACACACACACAACCACACACCCAAACGCACACTACCACACGAGATGAACACAGAAAACACCAACAGACACACGAGAACCAGAGACAAATACTCCACACCTGAACAAAATTACAAGCACAAAGACGCAAGGCAACAAAAGGAAGGGTGACAAAGAGAGTACCGCCTTGGCACGATCAGTAGCAAAAACACCACTTGGGGTTTAAACCGATTTACGGAAGTCCTACCCCAAGTGGTGTTTTTGCTACTGATCGTTTTCTGTTTTCTGTGTTCTTCTCGTGTGGTAGTGTGCGTTTGGGTGTGTGGTTGTGTGTGTGTATTTGTGTCATGCTGTCTATCGGTGTGTTGGTGGTGGTTGCGTCTTGTATGTGGCTTTGCCTGCTTGACTTTACTACTTTTCCATTTACAAATAATTTGTATTTATATAACCTACCCCTTTAAGTAATAAAAAGGCCTCCCTATGCCTTAAGATCATTAAGATCGGACCATTACTCACCGAGAAATGTGTCTGACAAGTACACGGCGGGAGAAGAATAATCAGAAGATGAATCGCAAGAACTAATAATAATAAGAAGAAGAAACGGATCATAAAATATACATGCCTCCCAGTTTGTTTGGGAACACGAATATTTTTCTTGGATTAAGTTGATAGCTTAATGCATGGTGAAAGTCGTGCAGAATGCTTCTCTAGGAGCTTTTTGGATGGCTTTCAAATGTTCCATGCATTAAGCAGCAACCTGCCTAACGTATGTAAATTCTTCTTTACTAGAGTTCCTATTTAGACGGATTTTACTGTAATTGTTATGTTCAGTTATTATTATGAAGATTATCAATTTGACAATTTGAACTTCAATGAAAATATAGGTCTATAAAACACAAAAAAGTTGTTTTTGTTTTCTTCGGCGATTTGATTGGCTTTTTTTTTCTTTACTACTGTTCACCATGTAAATAAATGATTTATTTGATTTTAGGCATTTCTAAAATACGCTGCAATTAGAGACTATCACTTTAACTTACAGTTAGCTGGTATTGGCTTGATTGGATGGGGAGCGTTTGTCTATTCTGAATTGCAACATTACGGTAGCCTGGTTGAGCCATCGATCAAGGCGGCGCCGCTGCTACTGATAGCGTTTGGGTTCATCATTGCGTTTATAGCCTGTCTCGGGCTCTATGGCACATGCGCTGAAAATCGCAAGGTCGTTATCGTCGTAAGTAACTGTAAAAAGGCTACGGTAAAACACCGTTTTAACCCATTTCCTCATAGGATTGTTTCAGACGCATTACCTCATAGGCTATTATTAGACCTAACCCCTGAATACATCTACCGGAAAGGATAATTCAGTAGAGATGAGGAAACTTAGAATTGTGTAGTTTTTAAACCATTGTGATAAATAGAACATTTGCTCTTATGGATCAAATGCCCCATTTTTCACAATAGTTTCAAAAGGAGACTTTTACAGACGTGTCTTAAAGTGCATCAATATGAGGGAATGAGTGAACCCTTTCCCTGTTTTATATTCATGTAAGAAATAATGACGTCAGGAATATTAGTAAGATTAGTTTTTATAATGGCATGTGAACACAGGACATTTTCGTTCAGACTGAAGCTGTAGAATTAGATTTATATTGCACCATAAGCAAACAGAGCAGACCCTGATCAGACGGCTCCTACAGGAGCCGTCTGATCTGGCTCTAATTTGTTTGCAGATGCGTAAAAATGCGCTTACATAAGGGGAAGGATAAAGAAATGAATATTCCTACAAAATAATAATGATATCATGAATGAGTTAGTTAGTTTAAACATATTTTATTTCACTAAATTCACAATTCAGCAAGATCATCATGGGTACAAAAAGGATTGGATCGGATCGAAAGCAAAACTGCTTATATAGATCTTCTCCCCATGAATGAGTTCTTATCCTGTTACTATGATCAGAAGAAGTTTTAGCATGGTAGAAACTTTTGAACTATATCAATATCATGTCATGAGCAAACAGAACAGACGTCTGTAACTATGCTTTCTTTAGTGTTTCATTTATCATCCATAATTATGTTGTTGTTTAATGTACCATTGATAAATGTGTTATTATTTTGTGTTTCATTTATTGCTTTCATTTGTTGCTTTGTATTTCGTTTATCATCGATAACTATGCCATTTTTTTGCATTTTATGTTGTTATTTTCTGATTCGTGTATCACCGGTAATCGTGTCGCATCGTGTTTTGTTTATCACAGGTAATCATGCTATTGTTTCATCATTTTATCTCTATAACTTTGTTATTTCTTGATTCATTTATCATCAGTACATATGCATATTGTGTTTCATTTATCACCGGTTACTTTGTCGTTGTTTGTTTATTTTTTGTTTTTATCATCAATAACTATGTTGTTGTCTTCTGTTTATTGCCATTGGCTTCTTAGGTAGTTTACAGGTAATTATGTCATTGATTCTTGTTTTTAAACTGTGTCGTTCTTTCGTGCTATTTTATCACCGGTGAATATTTCGTTGTTTCAGGTTTGGTTTATCAATAATAAATGTCGTTGTGTCTTGTTCATTTTATCACCGATAACTGTGCCGTTGTTTCTTGTTTTTCTTATCACAGGTAACATAGTTACAGGTGATACAACTATTTCATCAATGATACCTATGTCGTTGTTTTGTGTGTATTTAATTACAGATAAATGTGTCGTTTGTTCGTGTTTATTCTGCCTCCAGTATCTATGTCATTGTTTCGGGTTTGATTTATCAATGAGTAACAGGTCACACAGTTACTAGTGATACAATAAACAAGAAACAACGACATATCAACACGACACGACGTTTCTTGGTTAACGTTACTTTCCGTTTCTTATTCCTCCGTAACTATGCCCTTATTTCGTATGTTCTGTTTCCATGATTATACTGTCTTTGGTTTGTATATTATGTTTAGTTTATCCTCGATAACTGTCTTTGTTTTGTAGTTAATGTTTCCTTTATCCTAAGTAACTTTGCCTTTGTTTCATATATCGTGTTTAGTTGATATTCGGTAACTTTGTCTTTGTTTCATATATCGTGTTTCGTTTATTCGTTTATCTTCGGTAACTATGCCTGTGTTTCATATATCGTGTTTCGTTTATCTTCGGTAGCTTTGCATGTGTTTCGTCGTGTTGCGTTTATCCTAGATAACTATCATAAATATGCCATTGTTTCCTAAATCGCTTTTTGTTTATCCTTGGTAACTACATTTTTGTTTCCTGTTTCGTTTTAGTACGGATTGCTGTTGCTTATCATATCCATCCTAGAGGTAGCAGCTGGACTGGTTGGCTCTGTCCTGAGTAACAAGGTAACAACAAACGACAATATTCAAAATTTCATGACGTTTATTTTCAACCCATTTACGCCTACATGTATTTTACAGTATTTTACAGTAGAAGAATCTATATTAAGCGACATTTATGAAACGAACTCTAAATCCGGGGTTTGTAAACAGCTGGTAGTTTAATATAGATCTAAAATAATACAGAAAGCTCCCATTGGAGCTTTCTGTATCACTTTTGTAGTGCCTTAAAGATGTATGCTGCGCAAACTTCCGCAAACTTTGCGTTTCGAACTGACTTCAGAATTGGAATCTATGTACCTTAACACTTATTTAACGCCACATAGCACGGTCAGTAAATGGTTGTTTGTGTCAAAAAACCCTAGAAAAATGGATTGCTACGGAAACCAACGGAACAGCCTTCGCCATTGGCCGGACTCTACTGTTACATACCGGAAATAATCATTCGATGTACCTGTATGAGTTAGCTCCCTTTAACGTTTATATTTGATTAACACCATTGAACGGTATATTTAGCTTATTTGCATGTAAATTATATGTGCTAAGATGGGCATATTGCCTTATTTTCCTGAATGAAATCTATTATATAGGCCAAAAACCAGTGTAAGCCATTGTAAATGTGGTAACAACCTTTTTCAAGGCGTTGTTCCGAAATAGCATCGGAGTCATTCAGAACTTGGCCGAAGATGTCCGCTGATTTCCGTACAAAATCCCATTTTCTAAAAAGGAGGCTCCTTTTTAAGAATTTATCAGTATTTGGATAGCAATAATATTATGCTTAACAAATATATCCTTTCGGAAAATGGGTTGTAAGCATTATTTTCATTTAATGTATACCTGTACAGCTTCTGGTGTTGATTGATTAATACGAACAATGCGCATAATACATCTTTAAGCAACCAAATGAATTTTACGACTCTTATTTAAGATAAATGAATGATCGCTTTCCCTGCATTAGGCTACCATCTGTTTTTCAAAACTACTGTTAAATGATGGCTTAAGACAAGTACAAAAATGAGTCATGCAGGAAACACCACATACAGAACAAACACTCGCCCGAACAGCAACACAAGGAAACAGCAAATGTACATAAGTAGAAAAAACAACAAGAGACGCACAAAGACAAAACAAACATACGATAGGAGGAAGATGGAAGTACCGCCTTGGAATGGTCAGTGACAAAAGTCACCGGGGGGTTAAACCGGTTTATGGGCGCCCAACCTCACACTTATTCCATCCCCATCCTAAAAGACAAACAGTGTAAATAAACGTATCCCCTCTCCGACTAATCTACAACAACCGCGACAGCAAATACAGTGGTAAAGTGCATGTATAACAAAAAACATTTAAGTGAACATACTGTATCCACCTATCGCTAGTGTACTCAATGATTGAGCTGCAAACAGAGTAACTGTAGAAAAGTAATAAAGGGTACGACAAAAATGAAAGTTCTATGAAGTTCTACTGCATTTAAGTAAGTTTGTCAAAATCGAATTTTAGAACCTATCCATGGCTTATGCTGAGGGAGCACCGCAAACATTTTTCCACTTTCCATACTTCATTATAACTAGCAATCATTGTTCCACTTTCCATACTTCATTATAACTAGCAATCATAGTTCCACTGTCCATACTTCATTATAACTAGCTTGTCAATGAATATACAGAAGGTATTGAAATTTAGAATAAATACGGAACAGGGAAAAGATTAAACAGTATTGTGTGGGGCATATCACCATGTCAAACATAGTTTTCAGGGAAATTACAAGTTTGTTGATGGATTGAATATACTTGTATTATGATCAAACCTTATTTCGAACGCTCAAATAAATGAAATAAGTATTAGTGTCATTATCGTTGTTTAAGGCAAGTGGTAGTTTAATGCACTATGTAAATTCTGAAGGGAGGTGATCCCCCGAAAGCAAAAATTGCAACACAAAAAGAGAAAATTGCAGACTCGGTTTTATTGAGTCTGTTCATGAGCAGTAATTGAAAGTGCAACACTGCTTACGCCCCCTAGCACCGGCTTAAGCGGTATTCAATTTTCAAAACAAGATGTACGGAAAAAGATATTCTTGTGTTTGGTATTGGGAGAAGCTGTATAGTCAGATCTATTATATTTCATAAGCCAATAAAGCAGTGCAACTCGGTATTTCCTGCATGACTCATTTTTGTACTTCTATGTGTTGACCTTCGACGTGTCGACTTTCTCGATGTGTCGATCTTTCTTCCAAGTCCCGACATGTTTCCTTATATTTTCTATATTAAAATTTATTTACGTGTCGATCTTTTATGAGTCGATCTTTTCAACATGTCGATCATGTTTTGCGGTCCCGTGGCATTGATCAAATGGAGTTTTATCACACATGAGTCGATCTGTCAATTACATGTGTATATAGGCAACGTCCTCGGGGTGTTTTCACACGTTCGCGAGTTGCGACTGGCCAGAATAGATCTGTGCATGTTTCACACTTTACGCATAATCAAGGGCTTCCGACATCTTTAATCCGTAGCTGTGGGAGGGGGTATTTGTGTTGTTTAATTAATTTTTTATCATAATTAGGTGAACACACACCACCATAATTCTACTCTGCTTATGAAGGTGTTGACATATGTGTATTTATGGTGTAAAGGAAAACACGAGTTGGGATAGAACTGTGCCAGTGCTAAGATTCATATTGTGTACATGTCTTCATCTTGCATTGTAGTATGTTTAAGTTGAAAACCATTCTTAAATCATTTTGTTCCTAAATAATGTCGAGAAAATCAAAATTTGGCTGTACAAATTTGTAATTACGGTTGATTATGATGAAAGAATTAGTTTCGCACGTTTCTACGAACAACTGGAAACGAAACCGGAAGTTGATGTGTGCTATCATTCAAACATCGTTTGGTGTTGATATTTAATGTGTCTTTGCATTTTTATAGTCAATTTGTATTTGTTACATAAAATAAAGAATTAAACGACGTGTCTTGTGTTTCATTCAATTGTATCGGATTTGAAAAAAGAATATCATGTAGATTTAACACGCATTCAGGCATACATTCACTTCCGAGATTGAAACCGAAACTCATGTAAATGTTTGTTCATATAGATCTACTATGTATAGGTCGACCTCTCGAGAGGTCGATATTTTTGTCATGGTCCCTGGAAGATCGACACATCGAAGTTATACTGTATGTCATAAGCAAACGCAGCAGACCCTAATCAGATGGCTCAAAACCATCCGTCTGATATTTATGTTCATTGATTGCAAATGCGTGAAAAGGCTTTATATGAAAGGGTTATGCGTGGAACACGTCCTGAACCTGTGCAATACAGACTTGTTTACAAAAGTATTGTCCATTGCAGGTGCAAAATCTACTTTCGAATCACTTGCATACAACTATGAATGATAAGCCTGGATGGAAACTTCTACAGCTGGAATTTGACTGTTGTGGAGTCAATGGCCCAAATGACTGGTTAGAATTCTACCGTACCAGGGACAATAATACTAACAGTACCGTTACCAACCGTACCGATACAAACCTACTTCCGTATTCTTGCTGCGCCTCTTTTAATTGCAACGCTACTACTAGCTACCGTTAGGGCTGCTTGTACCAGTTCGACATGTTTCTGAAGGATGATTTGTATTCCATGGGAGTGGGTTTATTTACCCTAGCGTTTGTCCAGGTATATCGCCGACCATGTCTACACGGCACACTGACTGGGATTTCAGAGGTCTAGATAAGATGTGTGAATTTAAACTTTTTCAATAATAACTTCTTATTTCTCCACAAAACCATATATTGTGACGACTCTTTAAAATCACATCGAAGAGAAATGATTCAAAAGAGTGGTCACAGTGTAGGTTTTGGGAGAGAAATGACTATTTTAGTATTTGGGTACGCATCTTTATCTGTGGCTCTACTGGAATGCCATTATACTACCTTTATCGATACCTTGAACTTAAAGGGACGACACAAATAACGTCGATATAATAGTCATTCGATTTCTAATTTGAACATTTTTCTAATTGGAACAAGTTCTCCTGTAGGAGCGTTCAGCATTACTTTCGACGTGCATTAAGCTGTCACACGTGTTTCTAGATATCCACAGTGATATAATTTTAGAACAATCCTGTATTGTAATGTTTTGATGGAACAACATTTTACTCGAGTTATTCCATAGTTTGGGTTACTGAGTTCAATATATCGAAGTACAACTGTATAATTTTTATGTAAATATAATGACAAATTGTGTTTGTGTGAATCATTCACGGTATTTTCAAGTATTTATAGTGAAGTATTCATAAAAGTATTACTCTTAACTGATTACATAATAGGCTATTTTAGACTCATTACTGCATAGGATTTTTAGACCACCAATCTTTGAATTACTGCTGAAAAGAAATATTTACTATTAAAAAGGGACATTTTAGAGAGGTGTGGTTCTGAAACCGTTGTGATAAATAGAGTATTTGTTCCTATGGAGTAAATGCTCTACTTATTACAATGGTTTCAAAAAGTGATTAACAAATAGGATGCCACAGTATGCTGGTTTGTCCAAGTTATTTCACTTTCATTCAAATAGTTCATTGAAAACGCTGCCTGTTAGTTTTTTCTTGTAGGTTTTACTCTCGCTCTGTTAACGATGTCAGTGCACTCGTACATTACAACTGTTTCTATGCCTTATTGACATTTAATGGTATTGTATTTACTTTTAGTATCGTTATATTTACTTTTAGTCCCGTTATATTTAGTTTTACTCTCATGCCTTTTACCTCTGTTACAATTGTCTTGGTTTAGTTTCAATAACTTTCGCTACATTTACTTTTGTTAAATTTTGCTTTAGTTATATTTTACTTTTATTTCATTTTACTTTAGTTACATTTTACTTTAGTTATATTTAACTTTTGTTACAATTTACTTTGGTTGCATTTTACTTTTGTTACATTTTGCTTTAGTTACATTTTACTCTAGTTACAGTTTACTTTGGTTACGTTTTACATTTGTTACATTTTACTTTTGTTACATGTTTCTTTAGTTCCCTACTGTAGTTACATCTTATTTTACATTTAACTTTTGTTACAATTTACTTTGGTTGCATTTTACTTTTGTTACATTTTGCTTTAGTTACATTTTACATTAGTTACACTTTATTTTACTTTAGTTACATATTACTTTTGGTACAATTTGCTTTAGTTACATTTTACTCTGGTTACATTTTATTTCTGTAAACAAATTCTTTTGTTACATTTTTCTTTAATTACATTTTTCTTTAATTACATTTAACATTTGTTTCGTTTTATTTTAGTTAATTTTACTTGCCGAAAAGCTAGGGTGACTTTGAGAGAAGTGTGAGGTTGGGACGTCCGTAAACCGGTTAAAACCCCCAGTGGTGATTTTGCTACTGACCAAGCCAGGTGGTACTCTCGTTGTCTCCCTTGCTTTTGTTTGTTTTGTGACTTTGTACTTGTGCTTTTTTTCATGTGTGGAATGTTTATCTCTAGTCAGTATGTGTTTGTTGGTATTTTCTGTGTTCATCTCGTCTATGTGCATGTGTTTGGGTGTGAAGTTGTGTGTGTGTTTGTGTGTGTCATGCTATCTATCGATGTTTTGGCGATGGTTGCGTCTTGCATGTGGCTTTGCCTGCTTGACTTTACTACTTTTACATTTATACTGAATTCCGTTTCGTTCAGTGGAAGTCGTGTGACCACAGCTACTATGTAATTTCAATACGTCACCAATTGTTGCTGATGTAATATTTGTTCTCGACTTCAAACCCTGAAAAAGATATAGTCTCGGAATATGTTAAAATGTGCAATGTCTGATCCTAACAAGAACAACATAAACTTTCTACTATGTACTGGATATCGAAACTACACAAACACCCTCATAAAGTGCGTTTTATTGTTAACTCTAGTTGCTGTACTACACCTAAACTATCTAAACTTTTGACGTCATGTCTTACACTATCAAAGAAAATGTAATATATTCTAAAAATGGGTGAGCCTTCGAAAGCCAAAGTAGAAATGCAAATGGAGAAAATTACAAACATGTATGCAAAATCTGGAATTAATGTGTTTTGGTAAATAAGAAATATAATGATAAGCATTTCTTCATTGAGCTCGTATGATTTCTCTGCAACTCTATACTACCCTACCTCACAATCTTTTAAAGGATAACCTGATTAAATTAATCAAAAAACCTTTGCCAGAGAAAATGAAACGTCACTTGCATATAATGTTCAACCTCTATTCGTTTCGAATTCAGAAATTCAGAAGTTGAGCAATACACAATGTGGACTACTCTTGATGTTTGGAGATCTTTAACTTTTCTTTTAGATAACATATTTGTGCGATTTGGGGATATCATAGGTCGCCAAGTTGTTGGTAAACATATGGGTATCACTTATGCCCCTCTTATTGCAGATTTGTTTTTTGTATTGCTATGATCAGAGACATCCGGCGAGCGATGGCGCCATCTTTAAAATATTAGCTGTCAAAATTGTGTCATATTTTCAAATATAAGCCGCACAGAAAACTTCTCATATCAATTTGTGTGTTTTAAGTAAAGGATTGTCTTACGCTGGTTGCCTGTTGAAGAAATTGTTCTGAAGTTGGTATCTACGGCACTTGGACCGAATTTACAAGTATGATATTCGTGTATACTACACCAAGCTGCTTCCGGTTGTAGGAAAATACATCTGAAAACAACAAATAAAACCTGGTATAGGTAAAATTATGTCACTTTCGCTATCCTTTTAAACACTGTACTTTTCATTTGCTAACATGCTCATTTGTGTGTGTACCATCCGTGCCTGTGGGTAGCACGCAGGCCGAAGATATAATCATTCATCTGTGATTAACATCATTTGTGTCGTACTGCGTGTGGTCTTCACCAGCTTATTTCGAGCACTATGCACTAACCTTACCAGAGAGCAGCACGGAAGTAGCTAGAAGGCAGTGTAAACAGTAAACTTTTAAAGCTGTTTACAAGTGTAGGCCTAGTGTTTACACCAGAGATTGTGTTATCTAGCAACCCCCACCCTCCCTTATTTATATCAAGGAACGATAGGACCAGACAGGAATGAAGAAACCCAAGGTCAAAAAAATTACATCGTATCCAAGTTTCTCAACCATCACAATGAATTGGATCTACTCCCAATCCTAGTACTGTATGTATCTCATTCATCATCAAAACAAGTCCATTTCAGATTAGTGACAATGTTTGTGTGTATTTCTGGCTATGTCACTATCGTAAACCTAAGGTGGTGGTTTCTTCTTCAGCAGATAAAAATGTTCATCTCCTGATTAAATTACTTTTAGCAAACCAGGTAGAGCTTAACCCAGGGCCCAAAGCTCCAAGATGGCCCTGTGGTTACTGCAACAAAAATGTGAACTAGAGAGCTAAAGCACTAGAGTGTGATTCTTGCAAGACATAGTCTCATACAAACTGTCAAGGTAGTATGTCAAACGCAATGTATAACATATCTGACCGTAGTCGCCTCTCCTGGCATTGCCTGAAATGCGGCCTGTCAATTTTCTAAAGCAGCTTCTTTGACTCAAGTTCTCTTAAGACACCTACAAGCAACACATTCTCAATACTTAGCTATAACAGTCCTGGAATTCCAACCGCCTCATCCTCTCCAAAACCAACTCAGCAAAAATCACACGCCAGCAAGACAAAACCTGTCAGTCATCCATTAACCCATTCCCTCATATTGACGACTTTTGACGACTCTGTAAAAGTTACTTTGTGAAACCATTGTGATAAATAGAGCATTTGCTCTATTTATCACAATTGTTTCAAACTACAAAATTCTAAAATGTTCCTATTTCCTAGTTAATGCTCCTTTTCGGTAGATTTATTCAAAGAGGTTGTATCTAAAAATAGCCTATGAGGTAATGAGTTAAAGGCTATATGTCTAAACTTCCAGTCCATTAAAAACAAAAAGTCCGAACTGGATGCTCTCCTAGACTCTACAAATCCTGACATCATAATAGGAGCTTAAACTTGACATAACCAATCAATTTCATCTTCTGAATACTTTGACAAACCTCTACTCTGTTTTAGGAAGGTCAGACGACTACCCAATAAGAATGGCCAAAGTCACGGTGGAGTCCTTGTTGCATTTAAGACCGAATATCAGTCTGTACAGAACGTTGAACTCCAAACTGACTGCGAAATCGTCTGGGTGGAAATAACCCTATTTAATTCTAGGAAACTTATAGGAGGCTCTTTCTATAGACCCGAACCAGAGGAAGATACCTCTCTTCAATATCTTAATGAGTCATTGAATAGGATTAATCCCTACTCTATGTCTGTTCTCCTTCTCTGTGGGGATTTTTATCTTGGCAACATAGACTGGGCGACATGCAATGTTATCCCTGGTAAATCAAACGTAAAGCATCCCCAAGAGCTCCTAGATATCACTGCTGATCACTCACTCACACAGCTCGTCGAAAAACTAACACGGAATGAAAAGACTCTAGACCTTCTACTTACAAATTACCCTTACATTGTCAATACCATTGAAACTATACCCCAAATCGCAGAAGAAGATCACGACATCATTATGATTACTTGTAATACCTATCTTCGTAGATGCAAAATCACTCCACGGCAAATATTCAAATACTCAAAAACAACTTGGGATGCTATAAAAATGACCTGTTAAATACATATACTGAAATGTTAGAGCACCACAATGATAAAGATGTTGACTTCCTATGGATCTATTTTAAAGATAGTCTACTAATATCAATGTCAAGAAATATCCCTTCTAAAATGAGTAAACCTAAGCAGAAATTACCTTGGATCTCCAACTCCCTTAGGAAGAAAATGAATAAGTTTAGGCGTAAATTATCTAAAAGAAATAGGAATATAAGTACACCTGACAGTCTTAGGCGCCTAAAATCTGAGATCCAAAATGAACAAAGGAAATCATATTGGTCTTAGATTGACAACTTGATATTTGACATTCCTATACCAGATCAAGAAAATCCGGGTATTAGTAAACTACCTAAAAACCTCTTCTCTCTCAGAAAATGTTCAAAAAACGTTTTACTACTTTTTCATTTATGGTGTTCAGTGTAATGTTTTAACTGGATCTCAGATTTCCTTCATGACCGTACCCAGACAGTTATCCTGGAGGGCCAAACGTCGAGTAGATACATGTGACGCCTGGCGGCCCCCAGGGCACTGTTCTTCGGCCAATCTTGTTCCTTATCTACATTAATGACCTACCGGATTACCTGCAACACAGCACGCTCAGACTGTTTGCAGATGATAGTATCATATATCGTGAAGTAAAATGCGAGCATGACGCAGAGTTGTTGCAGAGTGATCTGGAAGCTGCAGGTATATGTGAGCAGGATTGGCAAATGCTCTTCCACCCTGATAAGTGTAATGTGCTTAGTGTCACCCAAAAAAGAAATATGTCTCCTTCCCATATCAATTACATAACTAGACCTTAGATAAAGTCAAATCATCAAAGTATTAAGGCATAACTATCCAAGATAACTTGAAGTGGGATAAACACATACATTCTCTTACAAATGAGGCAAACCAATCGCTCGGCTTTCTACGTAGAAATCTCAAGATAAACGCCCCGAAAGTAAAGGACCATGCATATAAGGCCATAGTAAGACCAAAATTAGAATATCCATCTACAGTCTGGGATCCTCACACTAAAAGTCTAACTAACCAAAGTGATAAAGTCCAAAGGTGAGCGGCACGTTATGTTACAAATAGACATCACAGCACTAGTTCCGTTTCCGACATGCTTCGTAACCTAAACTGGCCGACACTTCAAGTTAGGAGAACTAGAGCGAGATTAATATTATTTTATAAAAGTGACCATCAAATAGTAGCTATCTACACTGAAAACATCCTCTTGATACCCTCCACACGTGTAATATAAGAACCCGAACCACCAACCCATATTCAGATAGACAAATCAGCACATCTAAGGATTCAAATATATATTTATTCTATCCGAGAACTATCTTTCAGTGGAACATGTTGCTCCTCACCGCCCATGAAGCAGGTACAGTCGACAATTTAAGAACAATTGTCACTGTGCCTGTGTCATGTCAATAATCTCTTCAGTATAAACAACAATCAGTGTATATAGTTTTAAACCTGATTTTCATTTTAGCACTATTTCACTTCTGACTGAAGCTTATATATTATACACCCGAAATTTTATTCCAGCGTCAATACATAATCTTCAATATTGAAGGAGTAGTGTTTATTTTAAGAAGAAGAAGAAGAGAAGGATTGTAAGCTAAGCTTGAAACCTGGTACACAAGCTGATATTGTTCATGCTTTTAGTAAAACGTCTAGGCATTTAATTATAACTGATCAACTTCTTAAGCAAGTTTACAAATATCATTAAATTCGGACAGCTTTTCCTAACTATCATTATCGAAATTTACCTCTCATTGGTAAATATGATTGCAATATATGGGCGTTACTGCAACAAGGTATTTCTCACCCAGAATTCTATGGTGATGTTATTTACAAACTTAGGACATTTCGGATTCATATCCATTTCATGATTTGTTTATTAAACGCATTAAAACTGTAAGGATTATATTGCAACGCACTGCATGTAATAGATACAGTACGAGTCTTACTACCAAAGTGTCTTCTTACAACCGTTATCAGGACAGTTTGTTCGCATGACCGAAGACGTGTCCGAGGCGTAGCCGAGGACACTTGTCTGAGATCATGCGAACAAACTGTCCTGATAACGGTTGTAAGAAGACACTTTGGTAGTAAGACGAGTACATGTATCTTACTTGTACGACAGTACGTTGTAGACTTTTAATTTTGATTACAAATGAATATTTCACAAATGAGTACAAAATGTTTTCCCCTTGGTTCACCCAATTCAAATCCTATGTAGATAGGTTTTAACCACAAGAATCACGTGCGTACAAAAGTGTCCACTTACAACCGTTATCAGGACACTTTTTCAATAGCTTTGCTGGGGGTCTGTCGTACAAGTTTGGTTATTGACCACTTTACAGTCGGTAGCTACGCTTCCCTCTTTGCTTGCACGATAACAGGCCGAGTGTGGTGCGCTATGATGTTGTACTCTTAAACCGAGAAACGGGATGTCTTTTCTCTCTCGTGCCCTTAACGGCTTTCCTTCAGATGCTCAGACTTCAGTAAAGTATTGAGTACATATTTGACGGAATTTCACAGTTGTTGTCATGCTATGTTTTACATATTGTCCTTTGTTTAATAACTTCTTCTATGTTGTAGGGAAGTCTGGCGGGGATACCTTTATTTACACTATTTGTTAAGCTAGTTGTGAACTTAGGACGTCCGTGAACCGGTTTAAACCGCCAGTGGTGATTTTGCCACTGACCGTTCCAAGACGGTACTCTACTTGCCATTGTTGCTTTTTTGTTTGTGTGGTGTCTGTACGTGTGCGTTTGTTCATGTTTAATGTTTACGTCTCGTGTGTTAACTTGCTTTCTGTCGGTAGTTTGGTGGTGGTTGCGTTTTGTGTGTGTCTTGTCCTGCTTAGCTTTACTACTTTTTCATTGAATATAAACAGTTGGTTGTTGTGGTCACAATGACGTAGATTTCTCAAAAGGTTTAATGACCTACAGAAAAAGTGTCAAACAGTTGGGGGTTTAGATGGATGTCGAGTCACTCGACATATCATCTAATCCTAGCTGTTTGCAAAGATCATTCAGGCAACACCTTTCACACTTATGTTTAACCCTTTACCTGTTTTAAATTTATTCCAAATTTCAACACTGAATATTCATGGACAAAATAGTTACAATGAAATATGGAAGGGGATTTTTCGGTTTAGAAAGTAAAGCAATAGATATATCTAATTCCATTAGCGAACGGAGCATACCCTGTTCAGACTACCAGCCTTCTGATCTTGGTCTACTCTGCTTAAAAATGCGTGAGAAAGCGTTTATATTGAGGAAAGGGTCAATGTAGACAAACGTAATGCAGATACAGCCGAACCTCTGTTAAGCTCCTTAATTTCTCAACCAAACACTTTATGTGACCACTTTTGAGAATCTTCTCAATGAGACGATTCTAAATAGTGATCACATTATAGGGTTGAGTGGAGAAATAACGATATTAGTATTTTGGTACGCACCTTTATCTGTAGTTCTGTAGGAGCCGTCTGATCTGGGTCCATTCTGTTTGCAAAGGCGTGTAAAGGCGTTTAGATCAAAGAAAGGGTTCTAGCTTTATTCGATACATCGTCTCATATTTATTGGTTTACTAATTTGTTTTGAAAGTTTAAACATTTTCTTTACTTTCAGCTTGTTGGCATTATTTTAGCGTTCTACGTGGCAACAGCTTTAAAGGAAGAATATGAAGCCATTAAGTAACCGTTTCGTATCATTACAACAACTGCATATTGAATACACGGAAGATGACAGAAGAAAACATGCACTGAACACTGCTAAAGAAAAATCTAATTTGTGACGAGAGGAAATGGGACGGGAGGGGAAGGGAAGGGAAGGGAGGGTATGGTGGGGCTGGGGAAGGGATGGGACGGGTCGGGGACGGGGACGGGGCGGCAGGGGACGGGATAGGGCGGAACGGGGTGGGACGGGACGGAAGGGGAGTTGAGGGGCAGAGAGGGAGAGGAGAGAGATGAGAGAGGGAGGAAGGGAGAGATAGAGGGATAATATAATCTTAATGTTATATCTATATCATCACGATCTGTCAATTCTGTTACTACGGTTGTCGCACTTGAAAGACACATGAGAACAAATACAAAAATGTTTCTCTAAACCGATCAAATTGTGAATAAATATACAGTACAACTCAATCTAATACTACTTATATCATTATTTCTTACATGAATATTCATGTAGTAAATGGTCAATATCATTAACAGATAAACGGGTGGAGGGGGCACATTTCATATCATCGTTAAAGTCAACGGGTTTTAAAGAGATAGTTCATATTATAAATAGCTAATTTAATGTTAAAGGCATACTTCATACCATCAATAGATAATCTGTTGCTAAAGGCATATCTCATACCATCACTATGTAAAATAATGTTAAAGGCATACTCCATACTATCAATGTGTAACTTGTCTTAAAGGCATATTTCATACCTGAAAAGATAAACTGGTACTAAATGAATATTGCATATCATCAATAGATAATTCGGTATTAAAGACATAGTTAACATCACCAATAGATAATTCGGTATTAAAGGCACAAATCATATCACCAATAGATAATCTGGTATTAAAGGCACAAATCATATCACCAATAGATAATCTGGTATTAAAGGCACAAATCATATCACCAATAGATAATCTGGTATTAAAGCAATAGTTTACATCACCAATAGATAATATAATGTTAAAGGCACAGTTTACATCACAGATAGATAATCTGGTGTTAAATGCATAGTTTATGCAACCAAAAAGTATCATAATGTGAAAGGCATAGTACAAAACATCAATAGATAATATGATATTAAAGTCATAGTTTATATTACCAATAGCTAATCTGGTGTTAAAGGCATAGTTGATACCACTAATAAGTAATATAATGGTAAAGGCATACTAGTAGTACATACCATCAATAAGTAATCTGGTGTTAAAGGCATAGTTCATACCATCAATAGGTAAACTGGTCTTAAATGGAAAGTTTATACCATCATTTGATAGGTAATCTGATATTAAATGCATAGTTTATAGCATCAATAAGTGATCTCGTGTCGTATTCCAGTAGCATTTTAAGATAAAAAAAAAATCTTACGATATTTTCATTAGCTAAGATAAAACATTTCTGAACGTCAATTTTGATTTGAACTTAAGATGCTACTGGAATACGACCATTGGTGTTAAAGGTGTGTATCATACCATCAATATGTAAGCTGGTGTTAAAGGCATTCTTCATAGCCGTCAGTACATAAAATGATGCTAAAGACATAGTTTATAATATAAACCAATAATCTTATATTAGGTATAGTTCATATCATCAAGGTATTTTGGGATTACTGATTTTGTCAGTAGCTGGTTCTTGCACTTTATCACCCAGTTCTGCATGCTGGCGGAATATTTAATCCGTCCTTCGTGATTGAGATACTAGTATATAGCTCGGAAAATTTGACGTAGACCCTGACCCATATGCAGAATACATAATGAGAGAGATGACGCTGTATAAATAAAACTCCGTTGGTAAATCGTGAAGTCTATTCTCGCTGTAATTACGAGAAAGTGATAACCCGCTCATATGTAAACCATAAGTCACGAGTGTCCATACATGGTTGCTTTCCGGTACACGTGCCGAGGATAAACCCGTGCAATAAAAATAGAAATGTTACGATTTTTTTAGTTATGCAAGTTCAGTAGGTTGGGGATCAGATTAATATAATAAAGCATGGGTTTTGTTAAAGACGGGGGTTTCTATACCAGAGGTTGGTCTGTTCCAGTCAGAAACGAGCTTTAGCGAGTTTCCGATAGGAACAGACCAACCGAGTGTATAGAACCCCCAGGCTTTAACAAAACCCATGCTTGATTATTTTCCTCG
Organism: Azorinus chamasolen; assembly: GCA_963576725.1. Taxonomy (NCBI): domain Eukaryota; kingdom Metazoa; phylum Mollusca; class Bivalvia; order Cardiida; family Solecurtidae; genus Azorinus; species Azorinus chamasolen. The sequence continues at coordinate 58,978,707 of OY755253.1, read as the reverse complement.
CTGAAATACGCCCCTAAAACGAGTAAATTAACGAATTTTGTGAAGTACTACTTTACTTTGCGTAATACGACTTCCATATCTTATAGCAACAAGCTGAAGCATAACCTTAGGCGTGACATCAAACTGACGTCATTTGTTATGACAAATATATATGACTGAGTGATTACAAAACAATGTCTTAGGTTAATTAAATAGTCTTTCGAAGTCTTATATGATAAATAGAATTTCATATTCGTGCTAATTACTTATATTAATTTCATTTCATAAGGTTGTTGCCTATAGAAATGTCGGTACAATTCTGTAAGAGTTTTTTAGTAACTCAGCTTATTTAGCACGTCTGAGAATTATATAATTGTATAAGCAAATATGAGAGACACAGGTCAGACAACTCCTACAGGAGTCATCTGATCTGGGTCTATCCTGTTTGCAAAGACGGTTATATGACGTCTATATGAGGGAAATAGTTTTGGTAAATATGCTAAATGATGTGTTACTGTTTATGTGTTACTATAGATATCAATAATCAGGGTTTTTTTTGTTTAACTTTTCCTTTGTTATATTTACCGACAATTTAATAACAGTTGAACTTCGATATCTCGAACTTCAAGGAACCACACAAGGCTCGATTCATTAAACCTGAAGCTTAACGCAGGTCTAAAATAAAGCGAAAAGCTACTGTATGATCTTTCAGCCCTACTTTCGACTTGCATTAAGCTGTCACATGTGTTCATAGCTATACATAATGATGCAATTTAGAGCATTGTATAGTTTGAAAAGACCGAACATTTACTTCGAGTTATGCCGATGTTCGAGCTATACGAGTTCAAAAATATCGAAGTTCAACTATATTTCATATTCAGCTTCATTTCCTAACAGTAATCTTACTTTTATCAGATTAAGGAATATTTTAACTAAGATATGCTCATAATTTCTCCTAAGACGCTTTATGAATATGGACCCAGATCTATACATTTTAAGCAGACATAGCAGGTCCTGGTCAGACAAGAGTCTGCTCTATTTGCAAAAACGTATAAAAGGCGTCTTTATGACGTAAACAGTTTGGTGAATATGTTACTGTTTGTGTGTTGCTGTAGATATCTGAATAAAGCTGTAGTCCAACCTCTTCAAATATCGTGTTTGATTTTGTTTTACGTTACCTTTGTTAGAAATACCGACAACTGAATCACAGCTGAACTCCGATATCTCGAACTTCAAGAAACCATAGTAAACTTTCACATGTGTTTATAGCATTGTAAAGTTTGGAAGGACCGAATATTTACTTCGAGTTATCCCGATGTTTGAGTTATCCGAGTTTGAGATATCGAAGTTCAACTGTATTTCACATTCAGTTTCATATCCTAAGAGTAATTGTACTTGTATAGGTTTTATCAGATTAATATCAGATGTTATAAAAGCCTTCAATGAAACTTCATTCTCAGTGTTGTTATATTTTCTGGTCCTTCGGGATCATTAGTTTTGATGTTATTAGTTTTGAAAATTAAATACTGGTTAAGCCGGTACTAGGGGGCGTTACTACTCATGAACAGACTCAATAAAACCGAGTCTGCAATTTTCTCTTTTCATTTATACTTTTGCTTTCGAAAGATCATACATTTTCAGAATTTAGATAACCCTGTCTTTGATGCTCTGATTCCAACAATTTATCCTAAAGAACTCAAATTGAATAAAGGCAACCCATCCGATAATTATGCAGCGTTTCTTGATCTTGACCTTAAAATTGATAATGGAATGATTTATTCTAAAATATATGACAAAAGAGATGATTTTGTTTTAATATTGTAAACTTCCCTCATCTTGGCGGAGATGTTCCCCGTTCCCCATCTTACGGTTTTTTTTATTATATCAACTTATTCGTTTTGCTAGAGCTTGTTCATCTATTGACGATTTTAACAGTCGAAATTCCATTATAACTGAAAAGCTGCTTAAGCAAGGATATAGACACCATAAACTAAGAAAAACGTTCTTTAATTTTTACTATAGAAATCTCTCACTTATTGGCAAGTACCAATGTAATCTCAAGGCGCTTCTGTGACACGGTATACATCCTGAGTTTTATGGTGATATGATTTACAAACTTCATAAAAGTATTGGACATACCCATTTGTTCTCAATTTGTTCATCAAATATGTTAAAAATTCATTAAAAAGGGATAGGATCCTATAGTACTACAACATACTGCATGTTTGGTTGTCAATCCTTTTACAGTTGGCAATCACACTGGCCTCTTCGCATGTACGCCGACAAGAAAGGTTTAGTACTCTATGAAGGCGACCTCTTAATTCCAGAAACAGAAGGAGAACGTCGGATATCTGTAACATTTCGTTTTTGTCGTACCCTTTATTACTTTTCTACGGTTACTCTGTTTGCAGCTCAATCATTGAGTACACTAACAATAGGTGGATACAGTTTGTTCACTTCAATGTTTTCGTTACACATGCACTTTACCACTGTATTTGCCATCGCGGTTGTTGTAGATTAGTCAGGAGGGGATACGTTTATTTACACTGTTTGTTTTTTAGGGTGGGGATGGAATAAGTGTGAGTTTGGGCCCAAAATCCGGTTTAACCCCCAGAGACTTTTGTCACTGAGCGTTCCAAGGCGGTACTTCCATCTTCCCCCTATTGTATGTTTGTTTTCTATTTGTGCGTCTCTTGATGTTTTTATAGTTATGTATATTTACTGTTTCCTTATGTTGCTGTTCGGGCGGCTGTTTGTTCTGTATGTGGTATTTCCTGCATGACTCATTTTTATTCTTCTGAAAATGGGAGATCCTTCGAGAGCAAAAGTAGCAATGCTTAAAGAGAAAATTGCTGACTCGGTTTCCGAAACTGCATTTAAACCCATTATAAGGCGCGTTTTATTGCAAACTCTAGTTGTTGTACCACTACTAAAATATCTAAATGTTTGACGTCCTGTCTTACAACGATTAAAGAACATGTAAAATGTTACTATAATAAAATATATAAAAATTCTGGTATGAATGGTTTTGGGGTCATAAAAAAGTCAAATGATGTTTTAATTAAACTGTCTTCTATGCTATTAGGAAGTCCGTCGGGGATATCTTTATTTACAATGTTTGTTTAGCTAGAATGACTTTGATATAAGTGTGAGGTTAGGACGTCTGTTAAACGGTTTAAACCCCAGTGGTGATTTTGATACTGACCGTGCCAAGTCGGTTCTCTCTTTGTCACCATTGCTTTTGTTTGTATTGTCTTTTTGCTTGTGTTTTGTTCATGTTTGTCTCTGGTGCTTGTGTATTTGTGACACACGTGTGCGTGTGTGACATGCTGTCTATCGACGTGTTTGTGGTGATTGCGTCTTGTATGTGACTTTCTCCTGTATGTGTGTATGTGTATAAAGTGCTATATAAAGTGCTTTCTGTCTGTGTTTTAGTGATGTGGCGTTTCGTGTGTGGCTTTACCTGCTTGACTTTACTATTTTTTCATTGAAAATGAACAGTGTAACATTTCTTCACTGTTCTCTTGTGATTTATCTACACTCTTTACTACTCTACCTCACCATCTTATAAAGAATAAACTGATTAAATATAGGAAAACCTATAGATATATAAAAAATAAAGTGTTCCTTGCTTGTAATTTTCAACGCTCATTCTTTTCGAATTCAGAAGTACAATACACAATGTGGACTTTCCTTGATGTTTGTTACTGAGCGTTCCAAGGCGGTACTTCCATCTTCCCCCATTGTATGTTTGTTTTGTCTTTGTGCGTCTCTTAATGTTTATAGTTATGTACATTTGCTGTTTACTTGTGTTGCTGTTCGGACGACTGTTTGTTCTGTATGTGGTGTTTCCTGCATAACTCATTTTTGTACTTTTGTAGATCTCTTACCCTTCGTTTAGATAATACATTTGTGCCTTATGGGGATACCATATACCGTCAAGTTGTTGGTATACCCTTGGGTACAAATTGTGCCCCTCTTGTTGCAGATTGCTTTCGCAATGCTATGAGAGGGGTGTTATGCTTAGCTTAAAACCTGATACACAGGCCGATATTGTTAATACTTTTAATAAAATATCAGGATATTTAACCGATATTTGGAATTTAGATAAACCTTATTTTGAAAATATGATTTCTTCAATTAACCAAACAGAACTGTCTTTAAACAAAGCGAATCCATCTGACATTATGACTTCCTTTTAAGATTTGAATCTTTCCAACACAAATAAAGTTTCGTCCAAAATATACGATAAACTGGACACTTTTAATTTTAAAATTGTTAATTATCATGTTCTAGATGGAGATATGCCCATTTCTACATCTTATGGGGTTTATATTTCTCAATCTATTCGGTTTTCCCGAGCCTGTTTTTTGCTAGTATATTTTAACAGTCGTAAATTAGTTATAAGTGATACACTTTTTAAGCAATGTCACAGATATCACAAACTTCGGAAAACGTTTTCTAACTTTTATCATCGAAATTTACCACTCATAAGTATATATAATTGCAATCTACGGACGTTACCGCAACAAGGACTTATTTTTCAACTAAAATGTTATGGTGATGTTGTCTACAAATTCAGGACGATTCGGGGACATATCCATTTTTATGATTTGTTTATAAAACGCATTAAAACATTTAAGAAGAAAGGTTATGACCCCATTATATTGCATCGCACTGCATGTTTGGTTATCGACGCCTTTACAGTCGGTAGCTACGCTTCTCTCTTTGCTTGCGCGATGACTGGCCGCAATGATGGTACACTCTAAATTCAAAAATGGGATGAGCTTACCAGACTTCGAGATAGGTGTGAGGTTAGGACGTGCGTAGACCGGTTTAAACCCCCAGTGGTGATTTTGGTACTGACCGTTCCAAGGCGGTACTCCCTTTATCACCCTTACTTTTGTTTGTCGTGTCTTGTGTCTTTGTATTTGTGCTTTTCTTCATGATTGGAAGGTTAATCTCTGGTGACTGTGTGTTTATTGGTGTTTTCTATATTCATCTTGAGTGCGTGCGTGTGCTTGAGTGTGTGGTTGTGTGGATGCGTCTTGTATGTGGCTTTGCCTTCTTGACGTCACTACTTTTTCATTTATTGAGTCTGCTGATAGTAGTAATAATTAAATATGCAAACTACTCTTGCCCCCTAGCAACGGCTTAAACAGTATTCAATTATCAAAACTATCGAAGTAAATATATTCTGAAAGAGGAATATCCATCGAAATCAAAAGTAACAATGCTAAAAGAGAAAATTGCAGATTCAGTTTTATTGAGTCTGTTCACGAGTAGTGATTAAAACTGCAACACTACTCATGTCCCCTAGCACCGGCTTAAAGAATATTTAAGAAAATATATGTTCTTAATATCTCCTATGGCACTTTATGAATATTGGACCAGAGCCGTCTGATCTGGGTATGCTGTTTGCATAGACGTTTACAAGGCGACTATATGAGGTAGATATTTATATAAATATTTTGAAGGCAATGTTACTGTTTATGTGCCACTTTAGATATCTTAACAAAGCTGTATATTCAACCTCTTCAATTATCCGGTTTAATTGCAATTTAGTTTACCTTTGTTAGAATTATCGCCAACTGAATAACAGTTGAACTTTGATATCTCGAACTTCAAGGAACCATACAAATTGCTTTGAGAGAGCAGATATTCGATTTATCCGATTTCTAATCTGAACAATTTCTTTAGTTCATAGGTTAGTGCAGGTCAAGAGTAATGATGGAATGTCCTGTATGAGCTTTCAGCAATACTTTCGAGCTGCATTAATCTGTCACATGTGTTTCTAGATATGCGCGGTAATAGATTTTAGAACAATTCTGTATTGTTATTTTTTGAAGAACTAAACGTTTAATTCGAGTTATCCCGAAGGTCGAGTTATCTGAGTTCGATATATTGAAATTCAACTGTAGTTTCAAACCAGATGAGACACTGAGTTAATTGAGCACAGCGTGACATATTACCGCTGTATCAAATGAAATTATAATTGTATGAATATTTGTTACCTGCATGCTTGAACACCATACACATACAGCATATTCTGGAACTGCTACAAGCCGTACATTTAGATATATATATATAGTTCCATAAGCATACAGAACAGATCCTGATCAGACAGTCTAATCTAGATAAACTCTGGTAGCAAAATCGGTAGACAGTCTCTGTGGAAGGTGTCAGGTAATATATTATAGTTATAATATATATATATGATAGATGCATGCTTGAACACCATACAAATACAGCATATTTTGGCACTCCTACAAGGCGAAAATTTATATCTATATAGTTCCATTAGCACACAGAGCCGATCTTGATCAGACGACTCCTACATGAGACATCTAATCTAGATCAACTCCGTTGGCAAAATCGGTAGATAGCCTCTGTGCAGGGTGTCAAGTAAAATATTAAAGTATTACACTGCGCATCTGTTGCATGCAGTCATATATGGTTCGATAGCTAAGTTTAGGCTTTAACTTTCAAGTATGTTTGATACAAACGGACTGATTAGATCTTAATGATACGTCGGCTAAGTTTTATCATGTTCTTATAAATGTTTAACACGCGCTCTGTTACTTCTTAAACGAACCATGCGAATCAAAGTAATATCTATGAGTTCTACAGACGAGACTTTAAGTGGACAGCAATTTTACAGCCATATACTGATTACATAACTGATGTATTTATAAATCTTATGCTTGTGGTTTGCTGATTACGATTAATTAATTAGCTTTGTTTCAATAAACTGAAATAGCTTTGTTGCTAACATGTAGCATACCACCTGTTGCCAGGTGTAAATGGCATAGGCATAAAACAAAATAATGGCAGTCGTTCGGCTTTGTGAATATTTGTGAAAGATATCAATGATGTTAATGACAAACTATTGGAACAACACCAGGAGGTTGCGGATTTCATCCCCGACCAAGCTATATTAAAGACTTTAGAAAATGTATAAGTGAATTCATTGCTTAAATAATTTACATCATAGAAATGCCTTTTCACGCCTTTGCAAAAAGAGTAGGCCCTGATCAGATGACTCTGACCAGGGTCTGCCCTGTCTGCTTTTGGAATTATACAGATATGATTCTGAAGTTTCTGCCATTATCCCAATTCATATTTTCGTAATACCATTATACAGATGCCTGAATATTCAACAGCGAAAGGGGATTAGCCCATTCCAATATAATGACGCCTTTGTAAAAGTTCACCTTTTAATATCATTGTGATAATTATAGCCTTTGTTCCATAGAAGCAAATGCTCTATTCATCAAAATTTCTTTAAAACTACTGAATTCTGAACGTTTTATTTTCTCTAGTAAATGTTCCTTTTCGGTGTTATTTATTCAAAGGGGTTGGGTCTGAAAAAAGCTTATGAGAGTATGAGGGAACGCTGGGTGTTTAAATTGACTATTCCAAAATCGAAAAAGGTCAAGATTATCGTGGAACATCGGGGCTTTGTAACAAAATTCTAAGTGAATAACAGTGAATAACCTGACAAGAGTGTATCTCTAGGAGTCCTCTCATCTGCGTCTATATTGTTTGCAAATGACATTAGAGACTCGTGTATCGCATTGAAAGGGCTAATCTATACTTGCAGAATTCATAGTACTGCCGTTGCAAACAGTACATATTCTGATTAGACGCCAGGTCTAAAATGTTTACCGACTATACTCGTTTATTGGGCCTGCAAGGTTTGCATGGGTCTACAATGTGTACTAGGCATACAACGATTTCAGGGCGTACAATGTTTTCCAGGACAACACATGTTGTCGGGCCTACTGCGTTTGCCAGGTCTACTAGACGTGCTGTGCCTACTACGTTTCCAAGCATACAATGTATAACAGGTCTACAAAGTTATCAGTGGCTACAAAGGTTGCCGGGCTTATGCCGAAGCAATGTGTTTGTACATATACATACGAACAGACGAGCACTGGCGAGGCTCACAAATTGCTTTCTTCAGTAAAATCCGACAGGAGAAGAATTCAAGGTATTTTAGATGAAACTACTTTCTTTCTTATGATACACACCCTCAGCTCATACCTACCTAGACTTATTGTTTCTAATTAATCCACACCATCTGTTACCAGGGGAATACGTTGCAACATACAGCCACTGATACATAAATAATGGCATGACCTAACACTCGCTACCCTTTAGTGACAATAGTTCAAGACAAGTTCAAGAATAACTTCTTTATTTATCCACCAAACCCTCTGTTGTTACCACTCATTTATATTCTAAAGAGTGGTCACAGCATATGGTTTGGTGGAGAAAGTACGATTTTAGTATTTGTATACGCACTTGTATCTGTTACTATGGTGACAACAAGTATCATATACAGCGCTCCCTCTCTACAACGACATCCTTTGCGATACGAATAGTGTATGTGTTGTTCAGAGGTAGTTGTTATAGGGAGGGAAAATCAAACATAATTAGCTTGTTTGCAGATCCCCAGATAAGGTGTATTTCGAGAACTAAAACCGTTATGCCTCCATTAAACCATATGTGACGATTCTAAAGAGTGGTCACAACATAGGGTTTGAGGGAGGCATAAAGAAAATACGATGGACAAAGGTTGTTTCTGGAGCCTTGTTGTTTCGGAAACAGTGACAAGTGTTGTTGTAAGGAGGGAATCGTTATTGAGAGGACCGTTGTAGGGAGGGAGCACTGTACAGTAGACAATGTCTTGAGCGACGATTAATTCTGGGTCTTTAAGGCAGGTGGTAACTATGGTGACAATACGCACTTGTATCTGTTACTATGGTGACGATTAATTCTGGGTCTTTAAGGCAGGTGGTAACTATGGTGACAATACGCACTTGAAAATGTTACTATGGTGACGATTAATTCTGGGTCTTTAAGACAGGTGGTAACTTAATGCAGATCGAACGAAATACAAAAGCTCCTACTGGAGCTTTCTTCATTACGTTTGCCCTGTATTAAGCCACTACCTGCATATGCATGTGTCAAATCAATATAAGATCGCTTTAGGACATATTTTACAGTATTTCAATAGCATGATGATGTTTTCAAAACTATAGGTAATGCAGGCAAGTAGACAGCAAGACAGACAGCCATACAGATAGACTTACGTGCAGAAAGAAAGAGAGGTAGAACGAGAGAGATAAAGAGAGAGAAGGAGTTGACAGACAGCCGATTTTGGAGAGGGACAGGAATGCACAGCTCACCAGACAGGAGAATGTCAGTTGTATAAAAACAATCGCCTTACACTCAAACAGTCCGACGGCATTCACAACCTTTCGTCGACGACACTTGCAAACAACTTCTATCCATTCGAGACGTGGGGTAACTCCACACCTCATCAGGAACCAAGTTGTTTGCAACTCGGTCAAAAGTTTCTCCGAGTCGAACTTCAATATCTCGAACGTCAAGGGACCATACAGATTACTTCGATATAACAAGTTCACAGCTTAACGCAACAAATTCCTGTAACATGTGTTTGTAGATATACATAGTGGTACATTTTAGAAAAAACTGTATTACACATTTTGGAATAATAGAACATTTATTTCGAGACATGCCGAAGTTCGAGTTATCCGAGGTAGAACTATCGAAGAGAAAATTGTAATAGTACAGCATACACCGGTTTTGACAGCAGAGACGATTCTAAAGAAATAGGTTTTCATGGAGTAAAAAAGAAGTTAATCTTGAAAATGATCTGGACGTATCTCAAACTACATGTAGATCTATCAACTTACCGTAGAAATCCCTCTAATACAGCAACCAATTCATAGTTCTAATTCTGAGTCCTACAGGCACGTGGTAGCCTAAAGAGAAAGTCCCTACAATAAACACATACTTTCAATACTACCATTAAACTTGGAATTTGTTTTGTTCAATCGTTATTATGAAGATTGTGAAATTGAACTATAACAAAAAAAGGCCAATATGATACAAAATGATCTCTTTTCATCGATCCGTAATAGTTTTTTGTTCTGCACGCCTTGTTCGAACAGTAGACAAAACTAAAACGCGAGCTGAATAAATACTAATACATTGCCGATAAAAACGGGTCTTCGACATCAAACAAAAGAACGCTTTGTCTCCTTATGCAGAAAACACCGCATACAAAACACACAACCGCCCAAACAGCATCACGAAGACAAACAGAAAATATACATGTATATAAAAGACACAAAGAGACGCACAAAGACATAACAACTAAGCAATATGGGGAAGATGCAAGTACCGCCTTGGAACGGTCAGTGACAAATGTCACTGGGGGTTTAACCGGTTTAGGGCCAAACAACCTCACACTTTTTCCATCGCCACCCTAAAAGACAAACAATGTAAATAAACGTACCCCCTCTACAACAACGGCGATGCCAAATACAGTGGAAAAGTGCATGTAAAACGAAAACACATTTTAGTGAAATAACTGTATCCGCCTATCGCTAGTGTACTCCATGATTGAGCTGCGTTAGCCCACATTCGTAACGGATCACATTTGTAACAATTATTTTACGAATATGATCACATTCGTAACAGGCAAAATGTGTTACAAATGTGAGTGTCCGGCATAGGGGTTGACATTAGAATCACACACGTAACAGGTTGATTGACACAATTTGTACCCATTGGTATACCAACAACTTGACGATATATGGTATCCCCATAACGCACAAATATATTATCTAAAATAAAGGTAAGAGATAAACATCAAGCATCAAGGCAAGTCCACTTTGCGTAACGTTGTACAATGTTTTTGATCGTAGTAAGACAGGACGTCAACAATTTAGATATTCTAGTAGTAGTACAACAACTAGAGTTGGCAATAAAACGCGCCTTATGTCACATCAAACATCGGCATCGGTCACATTCGTCATAAAATGTGTTACACATGTGCTTAATTTCCGGATCACATTTGTAACACGTGTTGCGAATGCGATTCGTTACGAATGTGGTGTAACAGAGCTGCAAACAGGGTAACTGTAGAAATGAAATAAAGGGTACGACAAAAACGAGTTTTCGTTTCCGGATTTAAGAGGTCGCCTTCATAGAGTACTAAACCTTTCTTGTCGGCGTACATGCAAAGGGGGCAGCGTGATTGCCAACTATTAAATGGTTCACAACCAGACATGCAGTATGATGTAGTAACATAGGATCAGATCGCTTTTTATTAAATTTTGAATTTTCAATATTGAATTTTTATTGAATTTTGTATTTAGTGAACAATGTGAGAAAATGGGTATATCCAATAATTTTACGAAGTTTGTAAATCACATCACCATAAAATTCAGGATGTGAAATACCGTGTCGCAGGAGCGCCTTAAGATTACCTTTGTACTTGCTAATAAGTGTGAGATTTCGATAATAACATTTAGAGAACGCTCATCTTAGTTTATGATCATTGTTTAAGCATCTTTACAGTTAAAATGACATTTCAACTTTTAGAATCATCAACAGAAGAACAAGCTCTAGCGAAACGAGTAATTTGAGATATACAAACGATCTACTGAATATTCATGGAGAAAATAGTTATAATAAAACATGGAAGGTGGACTATTGTAGCAATTTTAGAAGGAAAAGAAACAATTTTTTCAAATTCCACTAGCAAACAGAGTAGACCCTCATCAGACGGCTCCTTGAGGAGCCGTCTGATCTGGGTCTACTCTGTTTGCAAATGCGTGAAAACACGTTTATATGAGGGAAAGGGTTAAAGTAGAAACTACCACCTTAGGTCCTTGCCCCATGAATATTCATATCGAAAATTGTGAATATCAATCAGATGATGTTTGATAATGACATAGGAACACAATATTGTTTATCCATGGTAGAAACTGTACAATCCAGTAAACATCATCCATACGCAAACAGAGCAGACCCCACAGAAGGCGTCTGATCTGGGTCTACTTTGTTTGTACAGGCACCAAAAAGCGTTTTCATCAAGAAAATTATTGAAGTGCATTCTTTTGAAATACATCTGTTACATAAAGTTGCCGATGGTTCAATAGCTAATTAAAAGCTACGATTAGGGGGGACGTTTTGACACTTACCAACAGGTTGGATCCAGATCAGGCGTCGACAGAAATATCTCATTATTATCTAAGTTGTTTGCCACTCAAGCTGTTGTTTGTAAAACGAACCAAGTGAATGGAAACGATTTTTAAAAATTCGAAAGATAAGAATTTAGGTAGACGGCATTTTAGTGCCCAATAATGTTTAATTAACTTAAAGAATGCGTAGTCATGGCACCAGTCTATATCTTTGTATAAGCTATTCAATATATTCAATTTATGCGCATATATTTGCGCCCGGGCTCCGCCCCTGCGTGGTATATATAGTCCGCTAGTTTGCTTCGTCATCTGACTGTGTTACTAACGGCACTTAGTATAAAACTTACACGGTAACAGTTTTTATGCAGTGAAACCTCGTTTATTCCAACTGTCTGTAAAGAAGAATTGTGAACTCTTTATGTAGGTGGTTGTTTAATGCACGGTGAAACACAAGAAACTCCCAAGAGAACTTTCTGTGCGACTTTCACCCTGCATTAAGCTGCCACCAGTCTTAGTCCATTCCGTCGTAGAGACGACTTTAGGCGCCTGTGCAAACAGAGTGGACCATGATCAGACAGTTCATGTAGGAGCCGTCTGATCAGGGCTTGCTGTTTTTGTCTATAGAATAAAATAGATATGTCTCCGACGTTTCTGTCATAGCCATTGTTTCAATGTACTTCATTCTCAGTGTTGTTATCTTTTCTGGTCCTTCGGGATCATTAGTTTTGAGAATTGAATACTGCTTAAGCCAGTGCTAGAGTAGTGAGTATTGTTGCACTTTTAATTACTACTCATGAAATGACTCAATAAACCGAATTTTCTCTTTTTGCATTTCTACTTGTTATTTTGAAGGATCAAATATCAGAATTAATGTTTAATCATGTAAATTCCAGTTTATGAATATGCATATACTCATTCATTCTTGAATCAATATTCATTGAGTATAAAGAGTTAACCCATTCCGTAATGTAAACGTATTTAACCCATTCCTCCATTTTATATACAACCTCTTTAGTTGCATCTACCGAAAAGGAGAATTAACAAGAGAAAAGGAATTTTTTAGAATTTTGTAATATGAAACTATTGTGATAAATAGAAAATTTGCTCCTATAGGAGCAAATGCTCTATGTATCACAATGGTTTCATCAGGTGACTTTTACAGAAGCGTAGAAAGGCGTATTTATGGAGGAAATTGTTATGGGTAAGCCAGTGCCTTTTAACCCTATACTCAATAAATATGATATTCTATGCCTTTGCAAATTAAGTAGACCCAGACCAGACGACTCATGTAGGAGTCGTCTGAGCCGGGGCTGCTCTGTTTACTTTTGAAATAATATAGATCTGCTTCTACAGCTTATCTAACAGCAATGAATTCCCATGGAAACGTTACATGATAGACAATAAGCTTATAAGTATTCATATCGCTATGTTGTCATATTCCTAGATGAATATTGAACGGAGAAAGTGTAATTGGAGTATTCGAATTTAAGAGAATTCAGTGCACGAATTAAAGTTGTTATTGAATAGTCATGGACTGCAATACACAAGTGATTTTGTTTAATTTCTAACACAATCCATACATTTTTATTCATAGTTTCTGCCAAGGAACTCTGACAAATCTACAAAATGCATGTCGTTGGAGTAAAGTGTATGAAAGTCTTCTTCCTTTTATTCAATGCGATGGTTTTGGTGAGTACACCGGTGACTGGATCTATAGGGTCCATGTGGATGAAACTTTGTCAGTTGTGCCCTGTAAGGGATAGATTTTGATGAAAAACTTTCCATTATCTCATCCGTGAAGCTATTATTTTTTGTCTGGTTTCATAAAACGTCATTAGAAATGTTTTATTTTCTCATGTAAAAATCGATTTCGATTTGCAATATTCCATTATCTCATGTTTGAAAAAAATATTTATTATGTCCAGCCTCAGAAATGTTTCCATTATGTAACATGTTAATAATCATGGGTGATGGAAGTGTAAATTATTTAAAAATCTGACGTTTATATATTATCCATTATTTTATGTAAAGGGTCGTTTTCAATTAGTACTTTTTATATTTTCTCATGTTTGAAACGATTATTTATATTGTCCGGTCTCAGAAAGGCTTGTCTACCTAAATCAGACTTGACTAATGCAGTTTTATCGAAATATCGGAACCAAACTAAAATTAAAAATTAACAACTTTTTGGTCGTTATGTTATATCTAACAGAGCAAAAGATAAACGTGCATACTCAGATACTGCAATCGTCAATTCTCAAACCACACTGTATGTTGTGTGATAACTCTTTAGAACATTCTCTTCGAGTGCTCACGACATAGGATTTTGTGTAGAAATAAAGGAGATATTCTTGAAAATGTTTTTATTTACACATCTTGTCTGTATCTCTGTGTTATACTATACAAACAGTTTGGATCCAGATAAGATGCATATCTGCATTATTTTCAGTAGTAGAGCATACCAAGATCAGACGGATCCTACAGGAACTGTCTAATCTGAGTGTACCCTGTTTCCAAAGGCATATCAAGGCCTATCTGTTACTTAATGGGTTAGGTTACATAGTGACAAATTATTTGTAAGTAGACGATTTTTAGAAAATGAAAATCAAAGTATTTTTGAACGTAGATGTTATCTAAAACAATTATCTAATAAAACCTGCACTTTTTTTCCTCACCGTATTCAATCATAGACTCTATTGTGAATTTTCACATTTATATCAAAATAAATTTCAAGCTTTCCGGAGTAAAACGTGATGATGTAATTACGTACTTCCGCCCGTTATGTCCATGAGCTGAGTCGTTTTTATACAAATTATTTTGTCCATGCATAATCAGTGGGTATTGAATTAGGAATAAATATAGAACAGGGAAAGGGTTTAAACGCGTTGCAAACCGAGGCTATTACTTTAACTTACAGGTAGCTGGTATTGCCCTGATTGCGACAGGAGTGTATATCAGGCCTCAGATGCTAGATTACAGTGTCTTCCTAGATGCGCCCATGTTCAAGATGGCGCCGATCATTCTGATAGTTATTGGGGCGATCATTGCCTTTATAGCATGTCTCGGGTTGTATGGCACGTGCGCTGATAATCGCATGATCGTTATCATCGTAAGTAACTGCAAACATCTACGATAAAACACTGTCTTAACCCATTTCCTCATAGGCTATTTTCAGACCCATTACCCTATAGGTTATATTTAGACATAACCTCTTTGAAAAAATCTACTGAAAAGGAGGATTTACTAGACAAATGGAAAACTTTAGATTTGTGAAGCTTTGAAACCATTTTGATTACTATATGCAGAGCATTTGCTAATATTTATCACAATAATTTCAAAAAAGAGATTTTTACAGAGGCGTCTAAAAAGCGTCAACTGGTATGAGTGAATGGGCTAAGAAATAATGACACCAGAAATATGCATAGGCTCATTCTTTATAATCATCAGAGAGAATGGGTTAACCTTTTACTCAATGAATATTCATACAAATGATAATGAACTCATAATATAAACTGAATTTCTATTATGTTACTATTGACAGAAAAAAATAAGCATGACAGAAACGTTTTCACTCAATTATATATCATATTATAAGCAACAGTTCAGAGACCTGAAACTATGAATTATTTTGTGTTTTGTTTATTACCGGTTACCCTGTCGTTGTGTATCATTTATCACCGATTACTATGTCGTTGTTTTGTGTTTCATTTATCACCAGTAACTATGTCATTGTTTCATGTTTCATTAATTACCGGTTACTATGTCGTTGTGTTTATTTTATCACCTGTTACTATGTCGTTGTATTTTATTTATCACCGGTAACTATGTCGTTGTTTTGTGCCTCATTTCTCATCGGTTCATATATATCATTGTTTTGCATTTAATCGACCACTGTGTTGGTTTTTCCTGATTCGTTTATCGCCGGTAATGGTGTTGTAATATCGTGTTTCATTTATTACAGGTAACTATGCTATTTTTCGTATTCATTTGTCACCAGGACTTATGTCATAGTCCCGTGTTTCATTTATCAACGGTCACTTTGCAATTGTTTTTGTTCTTTGATCATCCATAACTATGCTGTTGTTTCCTAATTTTATTACCATTGGGAACTAACCTTTCTACGTGTTTAACCGGTAATTATATAATTGTTTTTTTTTAAAATCATCTTATCACTGATTTTGTGTCGTTCTTTAGTGTTTACTCTATTACCGGTGCCTGTGTTGTGGTTTCGGGTTTCATTTATCACCGATACTTGTGTCGTTGTGACGTGTGTATTGAATCACCGATAACTGTATCGTTGTTTCGTGTTTATTTTATCACTGGTAACTACAGTAAAGTCTTGATAATTCCAATATTTTGTATAGAAGAATTTAGATCCATTTAGACAGATGATTGCTAATGAATGGTGAAAGTCATACAGAAAGCTCCTAGAGGGGCTTTCTGCATGACTTTCACCATGCATTAAGATGCCACCTGTCTTAAAGATCGATAATAATATGAATTCTAGTGTTCGAATAATCGAGATTGTACTGTATGTCTTTCTTTCGTGTGTATTTCATCACCGGTAACTATGTCGTACTTTTGTGTGTATTTAATCATAGATAATTGTGTCTTTGGTTCGTGTTTATTTAATCATCGATAACTGTGCCGTTGTTTCTTGTTTATTTTGTCACTGGTAACCATGTCGTTATATTGAGTTTCATTTATCACCGGTAAATATGTTATTGGTTCGTGTGTATTTAATCACCGATAACTATGTCGATTTTTCTTGTTTATTTCATCACTGGCAACAATGTCGTCCTTTCGTGTTTATTTTATCACCGGTAACAATGTCGTTGTTTCGGGTTTCATTTATCATCGGTTACTATTTCGTTGTTTCTAGTTTGTTTTAACAATGATAACTGTGTCGTTGGTTCGTATATGTTGTGTTTCGTTTATCCTAGACAACAATTATAACTATGGCTTTGTTTCGTAAACTGGTTTTTGTTTACTGTATCGTTTCAGTACGGATTGCTGTTGCTCATTATTT
The DNA here is from genome assembly GCA_963576725.1 of Azorinus chamasolen. Lineage (NCBI taxonomy): Eukaryota > Metazoa > Mollusca > Bivalvia > Cardiida > Solecurtidae > Azorinus > Azorinus chamasolen. The sequence continues at coordinate 58,961,676 of OY755253.1, read as the reverse complement.
TTATCCTAGAGGTAGCAGCAGGACTTGCTGGCTTCATCTTTAGTACAGAGGTATCTACAACGAAACTATTCAAATGGAAAAGTAGTAAAGTCAAGCAGGCAAAGCAACCTAAAAGACGCAACCACCATCAAAACGACGATAGATACCATGACGCACACACACAACCACATACCCAAACGCACGCTCACACACGAGATAAACACAGAAAACACCAAAAGACACACAAGAACTAGAGACAAACACTCAACACAGGATCAAATTCACAAGCACAAAGACGTAAGGCAAACAAAAGGAAGGGTGACAAAGAGAGTACCACCTTGGCACGGTCAGTAGCAAAAACACCACTGTGGGTTTAAACCGGTTTACGGACGTCCTAACCTCACACTTCTCACACTACTGACCGTGCCAAGGCGGTACTCTCTTTGTCACCCTTCCTTTTGTTTGCCTTACGTCTTTGTGCTTGTGATTTTGTTCATGTTTGGCGTGTTTATCTCTAGTTCTTGTGTGTTTGTTGGTGTTTTCAGTGTTCATCTCGTGTGTGAGTGTGCCTTTGGGTGTATAGTTCTGTGTGTGTGTGTGTGTGTGTGCGTGCGTGCGTGTGTGCGTGCGTGCGTGTGTCATGATATCTGTCGGTGTTTTGGTAGTGATTGCGTCTTGTATGTGGCTTTGCCTGCTTGACTTTACTATGTTTCCATTTATATACTTAACCAAATATTCTACAAGTCATTGAATAAAATTACTCAATAGTTTTGCTATAAATGTAGACACAAATTTTCTCCTTAAGTTGTCTTCAGGTTAAACTATTCCTTAGGAGCTTTATGACTATGAGCCACGGTCTGAACGTGCGCGATACTAATCCGTTAAACAGTTCACCGCTAATGCCGCATAAATGCAACACGACAAAGAGTGCAGTCCAAGTCTTACTCCAAGATTAGACGCCGAATTTTAAAGGCGGCGTCTGAAAGGGACTTCACTTGTTGTCTCAATTTCTAGTTATATTTATATGTGTGGGTTATTCCGTTTAAATTTAAATTTATTCATATCATTTCCTTAATTTACCGCATGGTTTAAACAAAACTGGGTTGCGACAAAACGACAAATAGAAATTTGGCGCAAAATGGGTTAAACAGAATTATTGTCCATTACAGGTGCGAAAGGTACTTTCGAATTACTTGCGTACAACTACGAACAATTACGTTGGGTGGAGCATTACACAGTCGCTCTTTAACTGTTGTGGAGTCAATGGCCCAATCGACTGGTTAGAATTGTCCAACAATACCGTTACTAACAGCACCGATACCAACAGCACCGATACCAATAGTACCTATACCTACAGTTCACTCCCGTTATCGTGTTGCGCCTCCACCTCTAATGAATGCAACGTTACTACTAGCTACAGTCAGGGTTGCTTGGAAAAGTTGGAAATCTTTCTGAAAAATGAAATAAATAGCATCGGAGCGGATGGATTTACACTAGCGTTTGTCCAGGTAAAACGACGGTAATGTTCGTATGGCACACTTACTGGGATCAGTGGTCCAGATAAGATGTGTGAATTTAAACATTTGCAAGAATAACTCCTTTATTTCTTAACTAAACCCTATAGTGTGGCCACTCTTTAAAATCGCCTCGGAGAGACGGTTCTAAAGACTTATCACAGTATAGTCTGAAAGTGGGAAATTCTTCGAAAGCAAAGTAGCAATATGAATATTGCAGACTACGGCAGCCACACAAGCACTTAACACCTGCAGGTGTGAATAGGTTTGAGGACAGGTAACGGTTTTAGTATTTGAATACGCCCCTTTATCTGTAGCTCTACTTGAGTGCCATTATAGTACATTTGAATTTCGATATCTCGAACTTGAAGGGACCACACAAATTACTTTGAGATAGCAGTCAGTAGATTTCTAATTTGAAAATCTGTAGGAGAGTTATTTTCGACCTGAATTGAGCTGTCACATGTGTTTCTAGATATGCGTAGTGATACAATTTTAGAACAATTCTGTAGTGTAAATTTCAGAAGGAATGAACTATTACTTCGAGTTATCCCGCAGTTCGGATTATCCGAGTTAGAGATAGCGAAGTTAAACTGTCAAGGTTTCACGTAAATATAATGAGAAATTGCGTTGGTGATTCATTCACGGTGTTTTGAAGTATTTATAGTAAATAATTCATACAAATATCGCGCTTAACCCATTAACTCGTAGCCTTTTCTAGACCAATTACTTGAAAGACTTTTTAGACTTATCAACTTTAAGTCATTGACTAATTTTTGTACTTTTGAAATAATCTACTGGAAAGGAACATTTACTAGAAAAAGAAAAATTTTAGCATTGTGTGGTTCTGAAACCATTGTGATAAATAGAGTATTTGCTCCTGTGGAGTAAATGCTCTATTTATCACGATAGTTTCAAAAAGGTGAGTTTACAGAGGCATCAAAAGGCGTTAATATGCGTGAATGGGAAACGAAACGTACCTGCCTGCTAAAACATCGCTATTACTACTTAAATTTGATTATAAAATGTAAATATGAAAACCAAACAGTCATACAGGAAGAGTCACATACGAAAGGACACAGCACCAAACGAGAAACGACACAACCACAAGACAAAGCCTACAAGACTTTAAAACATATCTAAATATCAATCAGATATTTCACAATAAACTTTGTGTCACGAGCGACATTTTGTCTGTAAAGCCCCAGAGAGCCACCGTTCCCCCGAAAGACAAGTACACGAACCGTGAAATTTCATCACGTAATTTGCGTCACAAGCAACATGGTGATGTATATATTCCTATTGTTTTCCTGCCTGAAAAACATAAATGATTGATAAATGACGCGTTTACACTACAAACATTTTACACGAATGTTGATCTGTTTGGTACTAACTATAGTGGTAAAACATATGATACCACCATGTGCTGCTTTGTCCGAGTTATTCCCCTTTCATTTAAAATGGTTCATTGAAAACGCTGTCAGTTAGTTTGTTCTCGTAGTGTTTATTCTCGCTCTGTTAACGATGTGAATGCACTTACACTCGTACATTACAACCGATTCTGTTACGGTTACCTTTATGACATTTAGTTGCAATGCATTTACTTTTAGTGTCGTTATATTTACGTTCTGTCTAGTTATATTCGATTTAATATCGTTATAATTACTTTTAGTCTCGTTATATTTAGTTTTAGTATCATTATATTTGATTTTAGTTCCGTTCTATTTTACTTTTACTCTAATGCCTTTTACCCCTGTTACAATTATCTTCCTGACATGTGGCCTAGTTTCATTCAATTTAAATTCAATCTTACTGTTGTAATATTTACTTTTAGTTACATTTTACTATAGTTACCATTTACGTTAGTTACATTTTACTTTTGTAACATTTTACTTTTGTAACATTTTTCTTTTGTTACATTTTACTCTAGTTACATTCACTTTCTAATCTTTGGACAAACTTATCTCAACACTTATATTACCGGAAACACTTGCCGAACTTCTCAGTCTTGTTATATTTTCGGGATCCTTCGGGATTATTAGTGTTGATATTATTTGTTTTGAAAATTGAAATCTGCTTAAGCTGGTGCTAGTGGACGGGATGAGTTTTGCACTTTTAATAACTACTCATGAACAGTCTCAATAAAACAGAGGCTGCAATTTTCTCTTTTAGCATTGCTATGTTTGCTTTCTAAGAATGTCCCGCTTTCAAAGTATATTTACTTCACACCAGCAGGTGTTAAGTGCCTGTGTGTCGCCGCGTACTTTATTCTCAGTTTTGTTATATTTTCTGGTCCTTCGGGATCATTAGCTTTCATGTTTTGATGCTATTCGTTTTGATTACCACTTTAGCTGGTGCTAGGGGCATGAGTAGTGTAGCACTTTTAATTATTACTCATGAACAATGACTCAATAAAACCGAAACCGAATTTTCTCCGTTAGCTACTTTTGCTTTCGAATGACCTTCCACTTTCAGAATATATTTATACCGAATTCTGATTCGCTCGAGGTCTAAAAAGCTACTGAACAAGTGATAAACATTTGACGTTGAGATGAGATGCAAATGCATTTACTCTGCATCTCATCTTTAACCGAGTTGTTTGCAAGGATCAGTCAGGCAGCACTTTATACAGCTATATTTAACTATTTCCCTGTGCTATATGTATTCCAAATTTCAGTACCTACCGAATAGTCATGGACAAAATAGTTACGATGAAATTTGGAACAGGGAAACGTGTAGCAGAAAGCAAAGAACCAGATCTATCAAATCTTATTAGCAAAAAAGCAGATCCTAATCAGATGGCTCCTATAGGAACCGTCTGATCTGGGTTTACAACATACGGCATGTCTCGGTGTCAACCCTGTTACAGTTGGCAATCACGTTGCCCTATTTGCATGTACGCCGACAAGAAAGGTTCATGAACAGACTCAATAAAACCGAGTCTGCAATTTTCTCTTTTTGTGTTGCAATTTTTGTTCTCGGGGGATCACCCCCTTTCAGAATTTATAATCTTCACAACAGCAGGTGTTAAGTGCTTGTGTGGCGGCCGTAAAACGTCGCCCCGTACTTCATTCTCGGTGTTGTTATACCTTCTGATCCTTCGAGATCATGCATTTCAGTACTTCTTGTTCTGAAAATTGAATACCGCTTAAGTCGGTGCTAGGGGGAGTGAGCAGTGTTGCACTTTCAATTACTGTTCATGAACAGACTCAATAAAACCGATTCTGCAATTTTCTTTTTTTGTGTTGCAAGTTTTGCTCTCGGGGGATCACCCCCTTTCAGAATGTTAAGTACTCTATGAAGGCGACCTCGTTTTTGTCGTACCCTTTATTACTTTTCTACAGTTACTCTGTTTGCAGCTCAATCATTAAGTACACGAGCAATAGGTGGATACAATTGTTTCACTTAAATATGTTTTCGTTTTACATGCACTTTAACACTGTATTTACCATCGCGGTTGTTGTAGATAAGTCGGAGAGGAGATACGTTTATTTACACTGTTTATCTTTTAGGGTGGGGATGGAATAAGTATTAGGTTGGGTGCCCCTAACCCAGTTCAACACCAAGTGACATTTGTAACTTACCGTTCCAAGGCGGTACTTTCATCTTCCCCCTATTGTTTGTTTGTTATCTCTGTGCGTCTATTTGTGCCTTTTATATACATGTACATTTGCTGTTTGTCGTCGTGGTGTTGTTTGGGCCGCTGTATGTTTTGTTTGCGGTGTTTCATGCATGACTCATACATGTACTTTTACCTGCAATTGCGTGAAAAAGCGTTTATATGAGGGAAAGGGTTACTGTAGAAAAAAGTAATGCAAATACAATCGAATCTCTGTTAGGCTCCTTTATTTCTCAATAAAACACTGTACTGTGACCAAATTTTAGATCGTTTCGATGAAAAGATTCTGAAGAGTGATTACAGTATAGGGTTTAGTGGAGAAATAACAATATTAGTATTTTGGTACACATCTTTATCTGTAGTTCTGTAAGAGACGTCTGATATGGGTCCACTCTATTTGCAAAGGCGTGTAAAGGCGTTTATATGAAGGAAAGGGGTTTTGCTTTACTCGATACATCGTCTCATAATTTGTTTTGCAATTTTGTACATTTTCTTTACTTTCAGCTTGTTGGAATTATTTTAGCGTTCTACGTGGCAAAAGCTTTCAAGGAGGAAGAATATGAAGCTATTAGTAACCGTTTCTTATCAGTACAACACCTACATAATGAATACACGGAAGATGACAGAACAAGAAACCATGGACTGAACACTGCTGAGGAAACATCTAATTTGGGACGGGAGGGAATGGGACGGGAGGGGTGGTACGGAACGGAAGGGGAGGGGACGGGATGACATGGGACGGCAGGGGACGGCAGGGGAGGAAAGGGACAGCAGGGGAGGAGGGGAAGGGGCGGGACGGAGACGGGTATGCGGTCGGACGGAATGGGACTGGGCGGGATGGGATGGGACGAAAGGTGAGTGGAGGGCAGAGAGGGAGAGGGAAGGATAATTTCATCGTAATATTGTATCGATATTATAACGATCTGTTAATTATGTTACTACGACTTGAGGTTCACTTGAAACACACCATGAGAACAAATATAGTAATATGTTTCTAAAACAATAATTTGTTTTAAATAAATATACGTCCCCCTATTGTATGTTTGTTTTGTCATTGTGCGTCTCTTGATGTTTTTTATAGTTATGTACATTTGCTGTTTCCTTGAGTTTCTGTTCGGGTGGCTGTTTGTTCTGTATGTGGTATTTCCTGCATGACTCATTTTTGTACTTTCGTTAGGTCGCAAACACATATACAATTTATCCTATTCTTCATAAATACATTTTTCTACGGAATTGCAGAAATTTTAGACCTATTCCAGACGGTTCCTGCAGGAACCGGCTCATCAGGGTCTGCTCTAGTTGCTTATGATATAATACAAATATGATTCTACAGTTTCTGCCATTGCCAAAACTTCCCGTGTCCAAGTATTGATAAAACAATTAATCTAATTAATATATTTGATATCATTAGTTCTTACATGAATATTCATGGCGTAAATTGTTAATACCATTAATAGATAAACGGATGGAAGAGGCATATTTCATATCATCGTTAAATTAACTGGTGATAGTTCATATCGTAAATGGGTAATTTGGTGGTAAAGAAATAGTTTATATTATCAATAGGTAATTTGATGTTAAATGCATAATTCATATCATTAATATGTAAACTGATCTTAAAAGGAAAGTTCATACCATCATTTGATAAGTAATCTGATGTTAAAGGCATAGTTATAGAATCAATAAGTGATCTGGGGAAGTATGCCAGTAGCGTCATAAGATATAAAACAATCTTAAAATATTTTCACAAGCTTAGATAAAACATTTCTTTACATCAATTTTGTATTGAACTTAAGATGCTACTGGAATACGACCCCTGGTATGAAGGTGTATATCATACCATCAATAGGTAACCTGGTTTTAAAGGTATAGTTCATAGCAGTCAATGTATTTTGGGATTATTGATTTTGTCAGTAGCTAATTCTTGCAATTAGCGGAATATTCAATATCTCATTAGTGGCAGATATATAGCTCAAAAATTTTGGCGTGGATCCTGACCTATATGCAAAATACATAATGAAGTTGTATAAATAAAACTCCTCCCGTAAATCGTGAAGTCTAGTCTCGCTGTAACTACTGGAAAGTGATAAGCCGTTCATATGTAAGTGAAACAGTAGTAAAGTCAAGCAGGAAAAGACACAAACAAATCGCAACAAAGACCAAAACACCAACAGAAAGTAAGCGACACATCCACACACACACATGTGCGTGCACACACAAACACACGAGATGAAAACATCAAACAAAAGCACAAGCACATTGGCACAAATGCACAAAGACACCCATCAAATATAAAAGCAAGGATGGCAAAGAGAGTACCGCCATGGAACGGTAAGTGACAAAACCACCACTAGGGATTTAAATCGGTTAACAGACGTCCTAACCTCACGCTTATCTCAAAGTCACTCTAGCTTAACAAATAGTGTAAATAAAAGTATCCCCGCAAGAATCCCCACACACACATATACACATATGAAAATATTCAACACGAATAAACGCACAAGCACAAAGACACCAGACCACCACATACGCAAGGGCGAACATACACAAACACGCACACACACGAGACAAAAAACCACAAACCCGAACAAACACATACATACAAAGACACCAAATAAACAAAAGCAAGGGTGACAAAGAGAGTGTCGCCTTGGAACGGTCAGTGGCAAGACCACCACTGGGGTTTAAACCGGTTTATGGAGGTCATTACCACACACTTATCTCAAAGCTGCCGTAGAACATTGTAAATAAAGGTATCCCTGCCAGACTTCCCCACAACAGTAATCACAGTACAAAATGTAAAAACATAACATAACAACTGTAAACGTCCGTCAAATATGTACTCATTGACTTTGCTGACGACAGGGCAACTGCAGGGAAGCCGTTAAAGGCACGACAGGGAAAAAGCAATACATGAGTCTGGTAAGCTTATCCCATTTCTTGATTTAAGAGTATATTATCATAGAGTACTCGGCCTCGTGCAAGCAAAGAGGGAAGCGTAGCTACCGACTGTAAAAGTGTCAATAACCAAACCTGCAGCGTGTTTGCAATATAATAGGGTCATAACCTTTCTTCCTAAAGTTTAAATGCGTTTAATAAACGAATCGCGAAAATGTATACGACTCTGACTTTCCATAAATCCTGATAAGATGAGATATATCGAAAGCAAAAACAGCAAAACAAAAAGAGATAAAAATGCAGACTCTGTTCAGATTCCTCATAATCTGGCTAATTTCCAATCACTACAGCCATACGTTTGTATTAGTTCTCTAGAATTTCCTTCCAATTCATCATTTCATGCTCCTTCTTCTGATATATATAAAAAAAATCATAAATGACCAAAGATCGTTCTTTCTCCTTTAAAGCAAGTTATCCTTCGTTATAGTAAATGGAAAAGTAGTAAAGTCAAGCAGGCAAAGCCACATGCAAGACGCAACCACCACCAAAACACCGATAGACAGCATGACACACACACACACACACACAACCACACACCCAAACGCACACACACACACGAAATGAACACAGAAAACACCAAACGAGACAAAAGAACCAGGGACAAACGTTCCACAACATGGACAAACCACAAGCACAAAGACGCAAGGCAAACAAAAGGAAGGGTGACAAAGAGAGTACCGCCTTGGCACGGTCAGCAGCAAAAACACCACTGGGGGTTTAAACCGGTTTACGGACGTCCTAACCTCGCACTTCTCTCAAAGTCACCCTAGTTCATCTAAATTCACAGTATTTGAACAAAAGAGATAGGGTATATCCAATTACTAAGTTCAATTGTAAGAGGTGTATTTGTTGCAATTTTATTGTAACAATTGTAACAATTAATACCTTGTTAATGGAAGATTGTTTAGTGTAAATATTTATTCTGATTCAGACTGAAACTCGTCTAACATTATATATGGTCCGACATGAAATTGGCCAAGCTGTGGCATTCAATATGTAGGTCAGACAGTACTTTAAAAACTTGGTTTCGTGACCACAGTTACCACTGTCGGATCAAAAAGTACGCAATTTTCTTTACCATCATTTTCGTCATACAGGACATTCTTTCAAATATGTTTCGGTTCAACCAGTAAAAAAGGTTCATAAGGATTCTAATACTACAAACAGTTTTAAATCTAAAGCTCGTTTTATCACAGAGTTAGACTGGACAAAGAAATTACAAACACCCTTTCCTTTGGGCCTGCATGATAACATTTACCAAAGTGGCGATATTTCTAAAGATCCTAGCATCGATATTTTCGCTATATTTTCTATTCGAAAACGTAAAAGTAGATCTCATAGTAGACTTAGAAATAGTAGTATTAAGCGTTCATTACGTCGCAATATGTCTATTCATGATTTACATACCATTCTTAAATGAACTTGCAAATATTCTATGTTTACTAAGTAGGTAGCGGTGGTCTGGTGGTAATGCGCTTGACTATCAGTCCGCAGGTCCGGTGTTCAAATTCCGGTCCCAGCCGGAAATTTCAGAGACGCTTTTCCGTTTCTCCCACTCGCACATCATCTCCACCCAGAGGTTAAAATGGGTACATGTGAGGATAATTCGCCGGTACAGCAGTTGCATGATTGAGTCAGTGCTAATATTGTAGGCCAATGACTCAATGACCAGACAAGTAAATGTACAGTCGGCAAAGCGGTCAGTCGGACTGAAATTAGACTATAACTAGGTACTTTACTTTACTTTTTACTTAGAAATGGTATTAAGCGTTAATTTGGTCGCAATATGTCTATTCATGATTTACATACCATTCTTAAACAAACTGGCAAATATTCTATGTTATCTTGTTTATCGTCTTTACCTTTTCTTGTCTCAGGTTCATAGACGAAGGGGTTGATAAAATCTATATGCGTACAAATCCGTTAATTAAATCTGCCTCTCTTGAACAAAGTTACACACAGCATGTTCTTCGTTCTCGCATTTACTAAAGAATCTGAACATAAAAGGCATTTTCTGAAACTTCAATTCCTAAATAAAGGTATCGATTTTATTGATATCCAAAGTATATTTCGTGATAAGAATGTAATCGATACTATTCCAAAATATTTCATCAACTCTGAATCACCTATCATCTGTTATAAATATAATAAACCTATTAGGAATATTACTTTTAACTACAATAAAATTGTCTCTGACTTAGAGGCATTTCGAAAGGAATATTGACCCATTAACCCCATGCTGTGTATTTTGGAAGTTGACTGTCAGGCATCTGATACACAAACTGATAAGACGGGCTACCATCATAGAGGATCAATGTATAATTGTATAACATTTTCTCTTATGGCTATAGATCCTGACTGGACACAGTGGGTGCACGGGTGGATACTGTGTATTTAGGAGGTCACTTATATAAGGAGCTTTGAAATGCCTTTAAATATTGATGTCAATATCCCTACTTCTTGAGATTGTAGAATTTAAAGTTTTTGCTATATACCAGTTAGTCATGTCATTACTGGTAATTTGATTTCATTAAAAATAAACGTCTCAAGACCCTCCTAACCGTTTCAAGAATTCTGCATCACACGGTGTCGATGAGAACATGCTGATGTTAATGCCCTTTCGGATTGGAAGAAATGTATTGTTGATATTATTGGTACGTGTATTGCTTTTTACAACTCAAATTATTAGATTGAACCACCTCGACCTAGAATTACATTTCGCTATTTGGAGAAGAAATTTCTAATTTTCATTCAAATTATGTTCTTGCTCATGCTAGCAAGGCATCAACTAATGAAATCTATTATTTGAAGATTGTATAACGTTGATGATTTTAAGAAGGAGCTAACTGGTTCACAAGTTTATATTACAGTTTAAACACCTGAAAAAGATATAGTCTCGGAACATGTAAAAATGTGAAATACTTTTAAGTCTGGTCCTAACATAAAACAACTTATTTTTTCTATTTTGTACTGGATTCCGAAACTACATAAAACCCTTATAAGGCGCGTTTCATTTGTTTCTAGTTGTTGTGCTACTACTAAAATATGTAAAAGTTTGACGTCCTGTCTTACTACGATCAAAGCACATGTAAAACGTCACTGTGATAAAATATATAAAAATTCTGGTATTAATGTTTTGGTCCATAAAATATTCAAATGATGTTTCAACTAAACTTGAAAATGAGCAGTATAACATTTCTTCACTAAGCTTTTATGATGTCTCTATACTACTCTACCTCACCATCTTATAAAGGATAAACTGATTAAATTAATGGAAAAACCGTTGTCAGACAAACTAAAATTTTCATTGCTTGTAATGTTCAACGTTCATTCTTTTCGAATTCAGAAGTTGAACTTTACACAGTGTGGACTTGTCTTCATGTTCGTAGATCTCTTACCTTTCTTTTAGAAAGGTAAAGGGGATACCATATATCGTCAATTTGTTGGAATACCCATGTGTACAAATTGTGCCCCTGTTGTTGCAGATTTGTGTTAGTATTGATATGAGAGGGATTTATGCTTAGCTTTAAACCTGATACACAGGCCGATAATGTTGCACTTTCAATTACTGTTCATGAACAGACTCAATAAAACCGAGTCTGCAATTTTCTGTTTTTGTGTTGCAATTTTTGCTCTCGGAGGATCACCTCCCTTCAGAATCTTTAATGCTCTTAATAAAACTTCAATGTATTTAGACGATATTTTGAATTTAGATAATCCTTATTTAGAAACTGAATTTACCCAAAAGAACTGTCTTTAAACAATGCGAATCAAAATGACATTATGTCTTCCTTGATAGATTTGAATCTTTCCATCTAAAACGAAACATTTCCGTCCAAAATATACGATAAAGGGAAGATTTTAAATTTAAAATTGTTAATTATCCTTTTTAAGATGGAGATGTGCTCCGTTTTACATCTTATGGGGTTTATATTTCTCAACGTATTCGGTTTGCCCGAGCCTGTCTTTGCTAGAAGATTTTAACAGTCGTAATGTATATAACTCAAATATGTTACAAATTCATTAAAAAGGGATATGATCCTGTAGTACTACAACATACTGCATGTTTGGTTGTCAACCCTTTTACAGTTGGCAATCACACTGACCTTTTTTTACATGTACGCCGACAAGAATGGTATAGTACTCTATGAAGGCGACCTCTTAAATCCAGAAACGGGAGGAGATCGTCGGATAGCTGTACTATTTCGTTTTTGTCGTACCCTTTATTACTTTTCTACAGTTACTCTGTTTGCAGCTCAATCATTGAGTACACTAGCGATAGGTGGATACAGTTTGTTCACTTAAATGTTTTCGTTATACATGCACTTTACCACTGTATTTGCCAACGCGGTTGTTGTAGATTAGTCGGAGAGGGGATACCTTTATTTACACTGTTTGTCTTTTAGGGTTGGGATGGAATAAGTGTGAGGTTGGACGCCCATAAACCGGTTTAACCCTCCCCCCAAGTGACTTTTGTCACTGACCGTTCCAAGGCGGTACTTCCATCTTCCCCTATTGTATGTTTGTTTTTTCTCTGTGTGTCTCTTTATGTTTTTATAGTTATGTACATTTGCTGTTTACTTGTGTTGCTCTTCGGGCGACTGTTTGTTCTGTATGTGGTGTTTCCTGCATGACTCATTTTTGTACTTTTATAAACTTCTTAAGCAAGGTTACATATATCACAAACTTCGGAAAAAGTTTTCTAAATGTTATAATCGAAAGTTACCACTCATTAGTAAATATGATTGCAATCTACGGACGTTACTGGAACAGGGCATTTTTCACCCAAACTTTTATGGTGATGTTATTTACAAACTACAACATTCGGGGAAATGTTATTGCAACGCACTGCATGCGCGATGACAGGCCAATGGTAATAATCTAAAATGGTAACCTCTTAAACTCAGTAACGGGATGTGCTTACCAGAATCATGCATTACAATTTCCCTGTCGTGCCCTTAACGGCTTCCCTACAGTTGCTCTGACTTCAGCAAAGTAATTGAGTACATATTTGACGGAATTCCACAGTAGTTATGCTATGTTTTACATATTGACATGTGTTTCCGTCTTCTATGTTGTGGGGAAGTCCGGCGGCGATACCTTTATTTACACTATTTGTTAAGCTAGGGTGACTTTGAGATAGGAGTGAGGTTAGGACGTCCGTAAACCGGTTTAAACCTCCAGTGGTGGTGTTGCTACTAACTGTTCCAAGGCGATACTCTGTTTGTGACCCCTTATTTTAGTTTGTCTTGTGTCTTTGCCTGCGTGGCTTTAATACATTTTCATTTATTGAGTCTGTTCATGAGCAGTTATAAAAAGTGCAACACTGCTCACGACCATTGCACAGCTTAAACGGTATTAAATTTTAAAAACTTAAAGAACTGAAATTGATGATCCAGAAGGACCGAAAAAAACAACACTGAGAATGAAGTTTGTAGATAACATCCCCATACAAATATGGGTGAGAAATACCTTGTTTCAGTAACGTCCGTAAATTGCAGTTATATGTACTATCGAGAGGTAACTTTCTATAATGATTTTGAAAAAGCTTTCAGATTGTTGTGATATATGTGACCTTTCACAAAAAGTTTATGAGTTATAACTAAATTACGACTATTAAAATCTTCTAGCATAGCACTAGCTCGGACAGAGCGCAGAAGTTGAGAAATGTAAAACACATAAGAATCGATTCGCTTTGTTTAAAGTAAATGAAAAAGTAGTAAAGCCAAGCAGGAAAAGCCACACGCAAAACACCACCATCACCAAAACACCGACAGAAAGTAATTAATATAGCAATTTATACACACACATACACATAGCAATCGAAAGACGGCTGCGACAAATCACACACAATCACACACACACACACACACACACACATACACACACGAGAAGAACACAGAAAATGCCAACACACACACAATCACCAGAAACAAACATAAACAAACGCACAAGCACAAAGACACAAGACAAATAAAAGTAAGGGTGACAAAGAGAGGACCGCCTTGGCACGGTCAGTAGCAAAATCACACTGGGGGTTTAAACCGGTTTACGCACGTCCTATCCTCACTCTTATCTCAAAATCACCATAGCTTAACAAATAGTGTAAATAAAGGTATCGCCGCCGGACTTTCCCACAACATAGCAGACGGTTAACACATGACAATATGTAAAACATAGCATAACTACTGTGAAATTCCGTCAAACATGTACTCTATTACTTTGCTGAAGTCAGGACAACTGTAGGGAAATAAAGGTATCACCTCCAGACTTTCCCACAACATAGAAGACAGCAATCACGGTACAAATGTAAAACAGACTAACAACTGTGAAAGTCTGTCAAATATGTACTCAATGACTTTGCTGACGACAGGACAACTGTAGGGGAGCCGTTAAGGACACAACAGAGAAAAGGCAATACACGAGTCTGGTAAGCTCATCCCTTTTCTGGGTTTAAGAGTATACCATCATAGAGTACTACCCTCGTAATGTCATCGTGCAAGCAAAGAGGGAAGCGTAGCGACCGACTGTAAAGGGGTCGATAACCAAACCTGCAGTGTGTTGTAATATCATAGCGTCATAACTATTCTTCCTAAAAGTTTTAATGCGTTTAATAAACAAATCGTGAAAATGGATATGACCCCGAATTTTCCTCAGTTTGTAGATAACATCACCATATAAATCTGGGTGTGAACTACCTTGTTGCAGTAACGTCCGTAATTTGCAGTTATATATTATAAGTTCTTTTGTGTAAATAGAAGAAACCATATTTTAAAAATAAGGATTATCCAACTTCAAAATATCGTCTTAATACCCAGGCATTTTATTGAAAGCATTAACAATGTCATATTGTGTATAAGGTTTTAAGCTAAGCATGAAATCTCCCTCATAGAAATACAAAAACAAATATGCAACAGGACGGGCACATTTTGTTCCCATAGGTATACCAACAAATTGAATATATATGGTATCCGCATAGCGTACAGATATATTAAAGAAATGGTAAAGATCTACAAACATCAAGGCAAGTAAACCCTTATGTATTTTTCAACTTCTGAATTCGAAAAGAATGAACGTTTAACATTTCAAGTAAAGAACGTTTTATTTCCTCTGGCAAAGGTTTCTCTCATTTTATCCTTTAAAAGATGCGAAGTAGAGTAGTATAGAGTGTGGAGAAATCATACGAGCTCAATGAAGAAATGTTGTACAGTGCTCCCTCCCTACAACGGCCCTCTCAATAACGATTCCCTCCTTGCAACAACGCATGCCACTGTTTCCGAAACAACAAGGCTCCAGAAACAACGCTTTTCCATCGTATTTTCTTCATGCCTCCGCCACACCCTATGTAGTGACCACTCTTTAGAATCGTCACTTTGTGACGATTCTAAAGAGTGGTCACAACATAGGGCTTGATAGAGGCATACCGGTTTTAGTTCTCGAAATACACCTTATCTGGGGATCTACAAACAAGCTAATTATGTTTGATTTTCCCTCCCTATAACAACTCCCTCTGAACAACAACTGCAATATTCGTATCCCAAAGGGTGTCGTTGTAGAGAGGGAGCACTGTACTGTTCATTTTCAAGTTCAGTTATACATGTAATATCATTTGAGTTGGTATGGTACCAATTTTTGTGTCCATGCATAATTGCTTACTGGTACACATGCCAAGGATAAACCTTTGCAATTCCGGTGATAAATATAGAAATGTTTCGCATTTTTGATTTATGCAAATTAAGTAGGTTAGAGTCCAGGTAAATAATTCCGAGCATTACGTGCACCAATAGAAAAAATACAAAGAAAGTTAAAAACAGAGCTCGAGATATATGCGAAGACTCTTTAGAACCATCTCTTCAAGATGAGTGTAAAGCGTGGTCACAACACAGGGTTTGGTGGAGAAATGACAAAAGTACAGTAGTGAGCCATGCAGGAAACACCACATACAGAACAAACAGCCCCTCGAACAGCAACACAGGGAACTTATTTAAGTACGCACCTGTATCTGTTGCACTTTCGAAAATGTGTCAATCTGCTGTTATTGCAAACGCCTTGTCTGTGAAAAGTTAATTAATCAAAAGAAATGCTGTCAAAATATATTTAAAAACCATTTACTTCATAGATACGCATTTTAACGCAATGACAAACATAGTAAACCACGATCAGAATGTTCTGTTTGCTTTTAAATCAATAAAGATCTGATTATTCAGTTTTTGTCATGGTAAAAAAGCATTGTTAAGTAGAACTTGCCTTAAGCGACCGTTCATTTATTGAACATAGGAGTGTTAAAAGGCAGAAGGCTGCTACATGCAGGGCAAAAGTAATGCAAAAATCCCCTGTATGAACTTTATGCGTTACTTTGCCTTGCATTAAGCAACCATCTGCCTTATAAACCCATTCGTTACATGAATTTTGGTATGACTTATAGATATTTATGACGTCATTACATTGTATTTCTTCAATATTTAAGAAGCTATGGGTTAGTTTACAGCTATTGTTGCTGCATTACAATCGAGCTTCTCCTAAACTGTCAGGCAGGTGGTTGCTTAATGCTGGACAAACGTACTGCAGAAACGTGCTTTAGGAGCTGCCTTACAGACCCATACTTAGACCTGTTTTTGACGGAAAAATAAGACAGGTTCTACTGTCTTTTCATTCTTTTTAACATTTTTCTCATATAGACGACAGTTGGCATCTTTGAATACAGTCCAATTAAGCAGGTAGTTAGCCATGTATTTATCCATTTACTCCATGAATATTCGTTATGCAATAATGACATCATTAATATTAGATTACTTGTAATAATAAAACATGGACACATGAGTTGTTTGCCATTGCAGAAACTGTAAGATCCCATCTATATTATATCTTAACCCTTTCCCATTTATATGTTTATTCAAAATTCCAATACCTACTGATTATTCATGGAGAAAATAGTTATACTGAAATATGGAGCGTGGAACATGGTAGCCATTTCAGAAGCTAAAAGTAAAATTTAGAGAAAGTTTTTCTTACTTTATTGTATTTATATTAGTTAAAATGAGATTTCGACTGTTAAAATTGTCAATAGATGAACAAGCTCTAGCAAAACTAATAAGTTGAGATATATAAACCCCGTAAGATGGGGCACGGGGAACATCTCCATCAAGATGAGGGAAATTTGCAATATTAAAAGCAAAATCATCTCTTTTGTCATATATTTTAGAAGAAATAATTCCATTATCAATTTTAAGGTCTATATAATGAAAAGCTGCATTATTGTTGGACGGGTTAGCTTTATTCAATTTGAGTTCTTTGGAATAAATTGTAGGAATCAGAGTATCAAAGAAAGGGATATCTAATTGGAAAAGTAGTAAAGTCAAGCAGGCAAAACCACATGCAAGACGCAACCACAACCAAAACACCGATAGACAGCATGACACACACACACACACAACCACACACCCAAATGCACACACACACACACACACACACACGCGAAATGAACACAGAAAACACCACAAGACACACAAGAACCAGGGACAAACGTTCCACACATGAACAAACCACAAGCACAAAGACGCAAGGCAAACAAAAGGAAGGGTGACAAAGAGAGTCTAAGTTAAAGATATCATCCAAATATCGTGAGGTATCATTGAAGGATTTTATAACATCATCTTGTGATTGTGGATTCAAACGTAACATGAAATCTCTCTCATAGCAGTACTAAAACAAATCTGCGACAAGGAATACCAATTACCTGACGGTATATTGCATTCCCATAATGTACAAATATGTTATCCAAAAGAAAGATTAGTGATTCGCAAACTTCTGAGCAAGTGTAATATTTCATTTGCTCGTCAGTAAAGAAAGCTTTTTCAGCATTACATGCCAGGAATGGTGTTTTTCCAAGGGCAAATACTTTCTCGATTAAGATTATCTTTAATTAAAATATGAGGAAGAGTTGTGTATATTTTAGAAAAATCGTACGTGCTTACAGTGGATGCAAGATACCTTTTGTTCCTAATTGGAAAAGTAGTAAAGTCAAGCAGGCAAAGTTTCCTAAGTTTGTTTAGACTTCTGAAAAGTTCTTAATAGACCAGAAGAAATTTATTCCGGAATTTTCATAAGTCTTATCACAGTAGAATTTTACATGTTCTTTTACCTTCGTTAAACAAGAATTTAAAAGTATAGATAATTTAGTAGTTGTACACGAGCTAGAATTTGCAATGAAACGCGCTTAAAAAGAAACAGATCTATCGAATTCGATTAACAAACAGAATAGACCCTGATCAGAGAGTTCTTCTAGGTCTACTCTGTTTGCAAAATCGTAAAATGTGCTTTATGGAGGAAATGGTTAATGGAAAAGTAGTAAAGTCAAGCAGGCAAAGCCACATGCAAGACGCAACCACCACCAAAACACCGATAGACAGCATGACACACACACACACACACACACACACACATCCACACACCCAAACGCACACGCACACACACATATGAAATGAACACAGAGAACACCAAAAGACACACAAGAAACAGGGACAATCGTTCCATAACATGAACAAACCACAAGCACAAAGACGCAAGGCAAACAAAAGGAAGGGTGACAAAGAGAGTACCGCATTGGCACGGTCAGCAGCAAAAACACCACTGGGGTATTAAACCGGTTTACGGCCGTCCTAACCTAACACTTCTCTCAAAGTCACCCTAGTTTTACAAATATTGTAAA
The DNA here is from genome assembly GCA_963576725.1 of Azorinus chamasolen. Taxonomy (NCBI): domain Eukaryota; kingdom Metazoa; phylum Mollusca; class Bivalvia; order Cardiida; family Solecurtidae; genus Azorinus; species Azorinus chamasolen. The sequence goes on along the minus strand of OY755253.1, from coordinate 58,942,898 downwards.
TAAAGGTATCCCCGCTGGACTTACCCACAACATAGACGACGGTGAACACAGGACAACATGTAAACCATAGCATAATAACTGTAACAATCCGTCAAATATGTACTCAATGGCATTGCTGAAGTCAGAGCACCTGCAGGTAAGCCGTTAAGGGCACGACAGGGAAAAAATAATACATGAGTCTGGTAAGCTCCTCCTGTATCCAAGTTTAAGAGTATACCATCATAGAGTACTACCCTCGGCCTGTCATCGCGCAAGCAAAGAGGGAAGCGTAGCTACCGACTGTAAAAGGATCGATAACCAAACATGCAGTGTGTTGCAATATAATAGGATCATAACCTTTCTTTTTAATTTTTTAATGCGTTTTATAAACAAATCATGAAAATGGATATGACCCCGAATTTTCCTAAGTTTGTAGATAACATCCCCATAAAATTCTTGTTGAGAAATGCCTTGTCGCAGTAACGTCCGTAGATTGCAATTATATTTACTAATGAGAGGTAAATTTCGATAATAAAATTTAGAAAAGGTTTTCCGAAGCTTGTGATATCTGTAACCTTGCTTAAGAAGTTTATCAGTTATAACTAAATTACGTCTGTTAAAATCTTCAAGCAAAGAACAGGCTCGGGCAAACCTAATAAGTTGAGAAATATAAACACCATAAGATGTAGAACGTGGCACATCCCCATCTAGAAAAGGATAATTAACAATGTTAAAATTAAAATCTTCTCTTTTATCGTATACTTTGGACGAAACTTTATCATTTGTAATTGTAAGATTCAAATCTAAAAATGAAGCATTAATGTCAGATTGATTAGCTTTGTTTAAAGACAGTTCTTTTGGGTAGATTGAAGAAACCATAGTATCAAAATAAGGATTATCTAAATTCAAAATATCGTCTAAATACCTTGAAGTTTTATTAAAAGCATTAACAATATCGGTCTATGTATCAGGTTTTAAGCTAAGCATAAAATCCCTCTCGTAGCAATACAAAAACAAATCTGCAACAAGAGGGGCACAATTTGTACCCATGGGTATACCAACAACTTGACGATATATGGTATCTCTATAACGCACAAATATATAAGCAAATTTCCATTTGTTATGAATATCAATTTTACAACATATATGTGTTATGATATATAAAAGGCAACATAACAAAGCAATATCGTATTATAGATAAACTACATACAAACACTGCATATCCTGATCAGACGAACCCTGTAGTGGTTTGCAGAAGCGTATCTATTAACCCATTCCCTCACACCTTTTGACGCCTCTATAAAAGTCACGTTTTGAAATCATTGTTGTAAATGGGGGCAAATTCTCTATTTATCACAGTGATTTTAAAGATACCAAATTTTCTCTACTAAATTTTCCTTTTCGGTAGATTAATTCAAAGAGGTTGGGTCTAAAAATAGGTTATGAGAGAATGGGTTAAGTAACATTCGTTGGCTACAGCAGAAACTGTAATATCGGCCCCGCAAACCTACCCAAACACGCAAGCTAAAATACCTTCAGGATCAACTTTCCGAAACCTTCTTAAACTCAATATTAATGGAAAAGTAGTACAGTCAAGCAGGCAAAGCCACATACAAGACGCAACCACTACCAAAATACCGATAGAAAGCATCACACACAGACACACAACCACATACCCAAAGGCACACTCACACACGAGATGAACACAGAAAACACCAACAAACACACAAGAACTAGAGACAAACACTCCACACTTGAACAAAATCACAATCACAAAAACGTAAGGCAAGCAAAAGGAATGGTGAAAAAGAGAGTACAGACTTGGCACGGTCAGTAGCAAAAACACCACTGGGGCTTTAAACAGGATTAAAGACGACGTCCTAACCTCACACATCAAGTTAAAATACTTTAGAAATCTTAAATCAGGAGCTAAGGAGTTCAGGCGCTCGCTTTGGGCCGCTTTCGTTGTTATTAAGTTTGCTAAACGTTTGGTTCAGCTAAGACCAATTTGAAAGTGATTTTAGAAGCTTTCTGAAAGCCTTTTGCGAAGGTTTGTGAGAGCGGGGCCAGATCTATATTTTTATAAGCAGGCCCTGATCAGATGACTACAATAGGAGCCGTCCGAACTTGGTATAATATATTCCCATTTACATTTAGAGAGCCTGTATTAGGTAAATGGTTTGATGTATATGTTACATAAAGTCTAAAATTAGGAGATCCTACAAAAGCAGCATTGCAAAAAAGAAAATTGCAGTCTCGGTTTTATTGAGTCTGTTCATGAGCAGTACTTAAAAGTGCAACACAGCTCAAACCCTAGCACCCGGCTTAAGCGGTTTTCAATTTTCAAAACAAATAACATCGAAACTAATGGTCCCGAAGGACAAGAACGTATAGCAACACTGAGAATAAAGTACGGGCGACCTTTTACGGCCGCCACACTAGCACTTAACACCTGCTGTTGTGAAGTAAATGCATTACTTTCGAACTGCATTAAGCTTTCACATGTGTTTATAGATGAGCGTGGTAATAAATTTTAGAACATTGTAAAGATTGAAAGGACCGAACATTTACTTTGAGTTATCTCGAAGTTCAAGTTATCCGAGCTTGAGTTCAATTGTATTTCATATTAAGCTTCATTTTCCAAGAGCAATCGCACTGGTATCGATGTTATCAGATTAAGGAATATTTCAGGAACTAAGATATTTTCTTGATTTCTCCTTAGAAGATTATTGATCTATTTTATTTTATAAGGAAACAGAGCAGACCCTGACCAGGAAGGATTTCATCTGATTTGGGTCTACTTTCTTTGCAAGGACGCTTAAAAGGCGTATATTATTATGACAATAGTTTTGTGAATGTGTTAAAGGAGATTATATGTATATGGGTCGAGATGTATATAAGTTTGTAAGCAAACTTAATGGATGAAAAAATAGTAAAAGTACATGTAAGAGTCATGCAGGAAACACCGCATACAAAACACACAACCGCTCAAACAGCACCAAAACGACCGAAACAACAAACAGCAAATGAACATGTATATATAGGACACAAAAAGACACACAAAGACAAAACAAACATACAATAGAGGGAAGATGGAAGTACCGACTCGGAACAGTCAGTCACAAAAGTCACTGGGGGTTAAACCGGTTTTTGAGCGTCCAACCTCCGAGAGGAAAAGTCAAGCAGGAAATGTCACACACAAAACACAAAATCTCTCTCTCTCTCTCTCTTTCTCTCTCTCTCTCTTTCGCTCTATCTTTCTCACACACACAGGAGATGAACATTATAAACACGAACAAACGCACAAGTACAAAGACACTAGACCAACACAAAGGCATGGGCGAACAAACACAAACACGCACGAGACAAAAACCACAAACCATAACAAAAAAAGTATAAAGGCACCAAACAAACACAAGCAAGGGTGACAAGGAGAATCACCACTGGGGGTTGAAACCGGTTTACGGACGTCCTAACCTGACACTCATCTCATAGCCACCCTATCTAAAGCAGTAAATTTCTTCTTCAAAATATCAACATAATTATTACATTATATGATGCCTTGTCATCAGGAGCAAGAACATAATCAGAATGAAAATTCGAGATTTTTTCTCAGGTATCGAAATGTAACTCGAGGTTAATTGATGGTAATTAGATTTGTAAAAAGCAATAGGCGTATCAATAATGTCATAACACGTTTTTGTCCAATTCGAAAGGGAATTTACATCAGCATCTTTTCTTCGACACCATTTGATGCAGAATTCTTGAATAACTTCGGCAATATGAGTACGTCAAGTGTCAAGATCAATAAGGGAAGGTAATCTATATTTAGGTTCTTTAGTTAGGAGGGTCCTAAAAGTACATGTATGAGTCATGCAGGAATCACCGCATACAAAACAAACAACCGCCCAAACAGCACCACGATGACAAACAACAAATGTACATGAATATGAGACACAAAGAGACGCACAGACATAACAAACAAACATGAACAAAATTACAAGCACATAAGGGGAAAATGAAAGTACCGCCTTTGAACGGTCAGTGATAAATTTCACTTGGGGTTAAACCGGTTTAGGGGCATTCAACCTCACATGTATTCCATCCCCACCATAAAAGACAAACATTGTCAATAAACGTATCTCCTTTCCGACTAAGCGATGGCAAATACAGTGGTAAATTTCATGTAAAACGAAAAACAATTTAGTGAAACAACTGTATCCACCTATCGCTAGTATACTCAATGATTGAGCTACAAACAGAGTAATTGTAGAAAAGTAATAAAGGGTACGACAAAAACGAGATCTTTAATACTATTAAAATTACCAGAAATGCCGTAACCAACTGGGTTATAACAAAAGCTTGAAGTGCTACAGTCTCAAGAAGTAGGGGTATTGACATCAATATTTAAGTCAGATACAATTTTATAGTAGTTACAAATAACGTCCCTTATTGGTTTATTGTATTTATAGCAGATGATAGGTGATTAAGAATATTTAGGAATTGTATCGATTACATTTTTATCACGATATATATATCAATAAAATCGATACACTTTTTACCGAAATAAATCTATCTATCTATACCTGTATTTAATTAATGATAAAGTAGTAAAGTCAAGCAGGAAAAGTCACACACAAAACGCCACCATCACCAAAACATCACAAAAACACCAACGGAAAGCAATTTATATAGCAATTTATACACATAAGAATTGAATTTTAAGAAAGTGTTTGTTATGTTTCTTCATAAATATGAGGGTGAAGAACATGCTGTGTGTAGCTTTGTATCATTGATGCAGTTTTGATCAGCGGATATGTACGCATATAAATTCTATCAACCTCCTCGTCAATGTACCGAACGTAAGGAAATGGCAAAGATGATAAACTAGAAAGCATGTTTGCCAGTTCCTTTAGGAATATTATGTAAATGGAAAGGTAGTAAAGTCAAGCAGGCAAAACCACATACAAGACGCAACCACCACCAAAACACCGATAGATAGCATGACACTCACACACACACACACACACACACACACACACACACACACACAACCATACACCCAAACGCAAATCATACACGAGATGAATACAGAATACACCAACAAACACACAAGAACGGGCATATTAACCCTTCGCTTGCTAATCGCGTCAATATGCCTACCTGTAAATAGTGAAAACCCAGATGAGACAGCTCATTATACCACACGGCATGGGTTAAGAAGGAGAAATGTTTTTTTTTAAAATTCAGCTTTTACATTTGGTAAATATTGTCATTCAAGCCAAAAGAAAAATATGTTTGTATTGTTTTAATCTAGTCTAGCTCTGTCAGAACTAGCGATAGGTGGATACAGTTTGTTCACTTAAATGTTTTCGTTATACATGCACTTTACCACTGTATTTGCCATCGCGGTTGTTTTAGATTAGTCGGAGAGGGGATACCTTTATTTACACTGTTTGTCTTTTAGGGTGGAGATGGAATAAGTGTGAGGTTTGGCGCCCATAAACCGGTTTAACCCCCAGTGACTTTTGTCACTGACCGTTCCAAGGCGGTACTTCCATCTTCCCCCTATTGTATGTTTGTTTTGTCTTTGTGCGCCTCTTGATGTTTTTATAGTTTTGTACATTTGCTGTTTCCTTGTGTTGCAGTTCGAGGGACTGTTTCTTCTGTATGTGGTGTTTCCTGCATGACTCATTTTTGTACTTTTAGATTTAAAACTGCTAGTGGAATTAGAATCAAAATAATTTTGCTCTTCTATTTAAAAGAATGTCCTATATTTATGACAAAATTGCTTGAGAAGAAGGTTGTGAACTTTTTGGATACGGCAGTCTTAATTATGTTCTCAAAACCTTTGTTTGTAGAGATTTTTTACAAACTGACGGCTGTATAGATTGGAAATAAGATAATGAGAAATCTGAACAGAAGACACAGAGTAAGTTTCTTTCTATATGAACGGTCTGATTAGGGTCTACTCTGTTAGCAAAGACGCTAAAACGCGTCTATCTGAGGTAAATAGTTTGGTATTATGTTAAATGCAATGCTACAGTTTATGTGTTACTGTAGATATCTGAATAAAGTTGTGATTTCAACCACTTCAAATGACGGGTTTGATTTTGTTTCACGTTAGCTTTTTCAGAATTACCGACAAATGATTTACATGTTTTTCATATCAAAAGTACAAAATGAGTCATGCAGGAAACATCACATACAGAACAAACAGTCGCCCGAACAGCAACACAAGGAAACAGCAATTGTACATAACTGCATTAAGTTGTCACATGTGTTTATAGTTAAACGTAGCGAAACAATTTAGAACATTGTAAAGTACAGAAGGACCGAATATTTACTTCGAGTTATTACAGCAACACAAGGAAACAGCAAATGTACATGGGTAGAAAAAACAACAAGAGACGCACAAAGACAAAACAAACATACAATAGGAGGAAGATGGAAGTACCGCCTTGGAACGGTCAGTGACAAAAGTCACCGTGAGTTTAAACCGGTTTATGGGCGCTCAACCTCACCCTTATTCCATCCCTATCCTAAAAGACAACCAGTGTAAATAAACGTATCCCCTCTCCGACTAATCTACAACAACCGCGATAGCAAATACAGTGGTAAAGTGCATGTATAACAAAAAAACATTTAATTGAACATACTGTATCCACCTTTCGCTAGTGTACTCAATGATTGAGCTGCAAACAGAGTAACTGTAGAAAAGTAATAAAGGGTACGACAAAAATGAAATAGTACAGATATCCGTCGTTCTCCTTCCATTTCTGGATTTAAGTGGTCGCATTCATAGAGTACTAAACCTTTCTTGTCGGCGTACATGCAAAGAGGCCAGCGTGATTGCCAACTGTAAAAGGGTTCACAACTAAACATGCAGTATGTTGTAGTAATACAGGATCATATCCCTTTTTAATGACTTGTTTTATATATTTGATGAACAAAGTGAGAAAATGGGTATGTCCAATAATTTTACGAAGTTTGTAAATCACATCACCATAAAATTCAGGATGTGAAATACCGTGTCGCAAAAGTACCTTGAGATTACATTTGTACTTGCCAATAAGCGAGAGATTTCGATAGTAAAATTTAGAGAAAGTTTTTCTTAGTTTATGGTATCTATATCCTTGTTTAAGCAGTTTTTCAGTTAAAATGAGATTTCGACTGTTAAAATCGTCAATAGATGAACAAGCTCTAGCAAAACGAATAAGTTGAGATATATAAACCCCGTAAGATGGAGCACGGGGAACATCCCCGTCAAAATCATCTCTTTTGTCATATATTTGAGAAGAAATCATTTCATTATTAATTTTAAGGTCTAGGTCAAGAAACGCTGCATAATTGTCGGACGAGTTAGCTTTATTCAATTTGAGTTCTTTATGATAAATTGTAGGAATCAGAGCATCAAAGAAAGGGTTATCTAAGTTAAAAATATCATCCAAATATCGACAAGTTTCATTGAAGGCTTTTATAACATCTTCTTGCGATTGAGGATTCAAACTCAACATGAAATCTCTCTCATAGCAGTACAAAAACAAATCTGCGACAAGTGGTGCACAATTCGTACCCATGGGAAGACCAATTACCTGACGGTATATAGCATTCCCATAACGTACAAATATGTTATCCAAAAGAAAGGTTAGTGCTTCGCAAACTTCTGAGCAAGTCCAATTGGTGTAATATTTCATTTGCTCGTCAGTAAAGAAAGCTTTTTCAGCATTACATGCCAAAAATGATGTTTTTTCTCGGACAAATACTTTCTGGATCAAGTTAGTAAGCTTATCCTTAATTAAAATATGAGGAAGAGTTGTGTACAGAGTAGAAAAATCGTACGTGCTTACAGTGGATGCAAGATACCTTTTGTTCTTAAGTTTGTTTAAGACTTCTGAAGAGTTCTTAATAGACCAGAAGAGATTTATTCCAGAATTTTCATAAGTCTTATCACAGTAAAATTTTACATGTTCCTTTACCTTCGTTAAACAAGAAGTCAAAAGTATAGACAATTTAGTAGTTGTACATGAACTAGAATTTGCAATGAATAAGTTCAACTATATTTCATATAAAGCTTTATTTCCTAACAGTTATCATACTTGTATCGGTTTTATCAGAATAAGGAATATTTAAACTATGATTTATGAATATGGACTTAGATCTATACAAGTTATAAGCACCCAGAGCAGACCCTGGTCAGACAGGAACCGTCTGATCTCGGTATGCTATGCTTGCAAAGACGTTTAAAAGGTGTCTATATAACGTAAATAGTTTGGTGAATATGTTCAATGGAATGTTACTATTTATGTGTTACTGTAGATATCTGAATAAAGCTGTAATCCAGCCCAGTCTCTTCAATTATCGCGTATGATTTTGTTTTTCTTCACCTTAGTTAGAATTACCGGCAACCGAATAACAGTTGAACTTCAAGGATTACAAAATACCTCGGGGGAATAGAGATTCGATTGTTCAGATTTCTAGTCTGAACAATTATTTAAGTTCATATGTTAATGCAGGTCAAAAGTAATGATCAAATTTCCTGTAGGAGCTTTCATCATTACTTTCGACCTGCATTCAGATGTCACTTGTGTTTCTAGATATGTTTAGTGATACATTTTAGAACAATTCTGTATTGTTAATTTGAAAAGAATTGAACTTTTACTTCGATTTATCCCAAAGGTCGAGTTATCTGAGTTCGATATATTTAAATTCAACTGTAGTTCGAATCCAAATGAAGCACTGAGTAAATCGAGCACAGCGTGATTTATTACCACTGTATCAAATGAAATTATGATTGTATAAATATTAGATTGTTGCATGCTTGAACACCATACAAATACAGAATAGTTTGGCACTCCTACAAGGCGTACATTTAGATATATATAGTTCCATTAGCACACAGAGCAGATCTTGATCAGACGACTCCTACATGAGACATCTAATCTAGATCAACTCCGTTGGCAAAATCGGTAGATAGCCTCTGTGCAATGTGTCAAGTAAAATATTAAAGTATTACACTACGCATCTGTTGCATTCAGTCGTATATGGTTCGATAGCTAAGTTTAAGCTTTGATTTTCAAGTATGTTTGATACAAACGGACTGATTGGATCTTATTTGGTACGTCGGCTTAGTTTTATCATGTTCTTATAAATGTTCAACACACGCTCTGTTACTTCAAAAACGAACCATACGAATCAAAGTAATATCTATGAGTTCTACAGACGAGACTTTAAGTGGACAGCAATTTTACAGCCATATACTGATTACATAACTGATGCATTTGTACATCTTATGTTTGTGGTTTGCTGATTACGATTAATTAATAAGCTTTGTTTCAATAAACTGAAATAGATTTGTTGTTAACATGTAGCATACCACCTGTTGCCATGTGTAAATGGCATAGGCATGAAACAAAATAATGGCAGTCTTTCGGCTTTGTGAAGATTTGTGAAAGATATCGAACATGTTAATGACAAACCATTGGAATAACACCAGGAGGTTGCGGATTTCAACGCCGACCAAGCTATATTAAAGACTTTAGAAAATGTATAAGTGCATTCATTGCTTAAATAATTTACATCATAGAAATGCCTTTTCACGCCTTTGCAAAAAGAGTAGGCCCTGATCAGATGACTCTGACCAGGGTCTACCCTGTCTGCTTTTGGAATTATACAGATATGATCTGAAGTTTCTGCCATTATCCCAATTCATATTTTCATAATACCATTATACAGGTGCCTGAATATTCAACAGAGAAAGGGGATTAGCCCTTTCCAATATAATGACGCCTTTGTAAAAGTTCACCTTTTAATATCATTGTGATAATTATAGCCTTTGTTCCATAGAAGCAAATGCTCTATTCATCAAGATTTCTTTAAAACTACTGAATTCTGAACGTTTTATTTTCTCTAGTAAATGTTCCTTTTCGGTGTTATTTATTCAAAAGGGGTTGGGTCTGAAAAAAGCTTATGAGAGTATAAGGGAATGTATTGGTAACAGCAGCAGAATTACACTAGCCCTTATAACGCTGGGTGTTTAAATTGACTATTCCAAAATTGAAACAGAACAAGATTATCGTGGAACATCGGGGCTTTGTAACAAAATTCTAAGTGAATAACAGTGAAGAACCTGACAAGAGTGTATCTCTAGGAGTCCTTTCATCTGGGTCTATATTGTTTGCAAAGGACATTAGTAACTCGTGTATCGCATTGAAAGGGCTAATCTATACTTGCAGAATTCATAGTACTGCCGTTGCAAACATAACATATTCTGATTAGACGCCAGGTCTACAATGTTTACCGAATATACTCGTTTATTGCGCCTGCAAGGTTTGCATGGGTATACAATGTGTACTAGGCATACAACGCTTGTCAGGGCGTACAACGTTTCCCAGGACAACAGATGTTGTCGGGCCTACTGTGTTTGCCAGGTCTACTAGACGTGCTGTGCCTACTACGTTTCCAAGCATACAATGTATAACAGGTCTATAAAGTTATCAGTGGCTACAAAGGTTGCCGGGTTTATGCCGAAGCAATGTATTTGTACATATGCATACGAACATACGAGCACTGGCGAGGCTCACAAATTGCTTTATTCAGTTAAATCAGACAGTAGAAGAATTCAAGGTATTTTAGATGAAACTACATTCTTTCTTATGATACACACCCTCAGCTCATACCTACCTAGACTTATTGTTTCTAATTAATCCACATCATCTGTTACCAGGGGAATACGTTGCAACATACAGCCACTGATACATAAATAATGGCATGACCCATTAGTGACAATAGTTCAAGACAAGTTCAAGAATAACTTCTTTATTTATCCACCAAACCCTCTGTTGTGACCACTCATTTCAATTCTAAAGAGTGGTCACAGCATATGGTTTGGTGGAGAAAGTACAATTTTAGTATTTGTATACGCACTTGTATCTGTTACTATGGTGACAACAAGTATCAAATACAGTAGACAATATCTTAAGCGACGATTAAATGAGATCTAATTCTGGATCTTTAAGACAGGTTGTAACTATGGTGACAATACGCACTTGTATCTGTTACTATGGCGACAATACGCACATGTATCTGTTACTATGACGACGATTAATTCTGGGTCTTTAAGACAGGTGGTAACTTAATGCAGATCGAACGAAATACAAAAGCACCTATTGGAGCTTTCTTCATTACGTTTGCCCTGTATTAAGCCACTACCTGCATATGCAATATAAGATCGCTTTAGGACATATTGTAAAGTATTTCAATAGCAAAATGATGTTTTCAAACTATAGGTAATACAGGCAGGTAGACAGCAAGACAGACAGATATAAAGATATACATACATGCAGAAAGAAAGAAAGGTAGAACGAGATGATAGATAGAGAGAGAGAGAAGGAGTTGGCAGAAAGCCGATTTTGAAGAGGGACAAGAATGCACAGTTCAGCAGACAGAAGAATGACAAAAATGAAAAAACCATCGCCTTACACTCAAACAGTCCGACGGCATTCACAATCTTTCGTCGACGACACTTGCAAACAACTTCTATCCATACGAGACGTGGGGTAACTCGGCACCTCATCAGGAACCAAAATGTTTGCAACTCGGTCAAACGTTTCTCCGAGTCGAACTTCAATATCTCGAACGTCAATGGACCATATAGATTGCTTCGATATAACAAAAGTACATAAGTGAGTCATGCAGGAAACACCACATACAGAACAAACACTCGCCCGAACAGCAACACAAGGGAACAGCAAATGTACATAAGTAGAAAAAACAACAAGAGACGCACAAAGACAAAACAAACATACAATAGGAGGAAGATGGAAGTACCGCCTTGGAACGGTCAGTGACAAAAGTCACTGGGGGGTTAAACCGGTTTATAGGCGCCCAACCTCACACTTATTCCATCCCCATCCTAAAAGACAAACAGTGTTAATAAACGTATTCCCTCTCCGACTAATCTACAACAACCGCGACATAACAAGTTATAACATATATATCGATATAACAAGTTCACAGCTTAACGCGGGTCTAACGCAGTGGTACAAATTCCTTTCAGGGTTACTTCCGATCTGCATTAAGCTGTAACATGTGTTTGTAGATATACATAGTAGTACCTTTTAGAAAAAACTGTATTACACATTTTGGAATGATAGAACATTTATTTCGAGACATGCCGAAGTTCGAGTTATCCGAGGTCATGATGATGATGATAATGAGGATGATGATGCTGAAGACGATAATAATGATGATGATGATGATGATGATGATGATGATGATGATGAAGACGACGATGATATGATGATGATGATGATGATGATGATGATGATGGTGACGATGATGAAGAAGAAGCGGAAAAGTTCACTCTGCATAAAGCTGCTAGCCACTTAATCCGATATTTATACAAAAGTTATAGTCCAGTTTAAAGGTGTTTTACGACATTATGCCGGACTTCTTTTTAGCTTAGTCTGAGTTCGTTCTCAAGCTTTTGATTGGTCAGATTTGAGTTCTCAAGCTTTTGATTGGTAAGGCTCAAATCTGACAAATCAAAAACTTGAGAACGAGGTCAGACTCAACTAAAAGTTTCATAAACATGGACCCCGTTGTAAAAAGACATCAATTAGAACAAAGGCATCTGATTTGACAATATGTCATTAAAAATCTCAGATACCATGGTTACTTTATATGCAAAAACAATTACAGTTTTGGTAGTTAAAGATGTGAAAGCTGCAGGTTAACCAAATATTCTTAAAATGGGTTAGGGTTAGGGTCCTCGAAAGCAAAAGTAGAAAACCTCGTAGAAATTAGACGTTATAAACGAAAAAAAGATAACTTTACATGGTTTGCATGGTCATAAAAATGACAACATGTAATTCTCGTAAAACTAGAAATATGCAAAATACGTGAAACTAGAACCAAACATGCTTTCCAAATCATTGAGTTGTACTACAAACAAATTCCAAATTATTAACAGGCATGTTTCCAAACATTGTTGCCAAAAAGGTCTGCAAACACTGCAGACCCTGATCAGAGGACTCCTCTGTGACCTGGAGTTTTAATTTCTCTAAATACCAATGATGGACCCGTCCAAGTGCTTACATGTAACTCTTACTTACATGTAACTCTTGCGGTCCTATCCAGTCATCATTTGAGGGGAATTCTGCAATATTCCTTTGCTTTAGGAAGCCAGGTTTTAGTATTTATTCTGGTTGCGTTTTAGTTTTGTTATTGTGTTACAACGGCTTTTTCGACAGAAATGTTCATAAGAATGATCGAACATAATCAACACTATATTCTATGATGCAAATGAAAATATCCGTTAAAAGTAGAAACTACCACCTGAGTCCCTTGCCCCATGAATATTCATATCAGAAATAATGACATTATGAATATCAATTAGATGATTTTTGATAATGACATATGAACACAATATTCTTTATCCATGGTAGAAACTGTACAATCCAGTATATATCATCCATAAGCAAACAGAGCAGACCCACAGAAGGCGTCTGATCTGGGTCTACTTTGTTTATAAAGGCACCAAAAAGCGTTTTCATCAAGAAAATTACTTAAATGCCTTCTTTTGAATTACATCTGTTACATAAAGTTGCCTATAATTCAATAGCTAATTAAAAGCTACGATTAGGGGAACGGTTTGACATTTACCAACAGGTTGGATCCAGATCAGGCATCGACAGAAATATCTCATTATTATCTAAGTTGTTTGCCACTCAAGCTGTTGTTTGTAAAACGAACCAAGTGAATGGAAATGATTTTTAATAATTCGAAAGATAAGAATTTAGGTAGACGGCATTTTAGTGCCCAATAATGTTTAATTAACTTAAAGAATGCGTAGTCATGGCACTAGTCTATATCTTTGTATAAGCTATTCAATATTCAATTTATGCGCATATATTTGCGCCCGGGCACCGCCCCTCCGTGATATATATAGTCCGCTAGTTTTCTTCGTCCTGTGTTACTAACGGCACTTTGTATAAAACTTACACGGTATTAGTTTTTATGCAGTGAAACCTCGTTTATTCCAACTGCCAGTAAAGAAGAAGTGTGAACTCTTTAGGTAAGTGGTTTGTTTAATGAACGGTGAAACACAGGAAACTCCCAAGATAACTATTTTGCGACTTTCACCCTACATTAAGCTGCCACCAGTCTTAGTCCATTCCGCCTTAGAGACGACTTTAGGCGCCTATGCAAACAGTGTGGACCATGATCAGACAGCTCCTGTAGGAGCCGTCTGATCAGAACTTGCTCTTTTTGGTTTATATAATAAAATAGATATGTCTCCGACGTTTCTGTCATAGCCATTGTTTCAATGTACGTCATTCTCAGTGCTGTTATATTTTCTGGTCCTTCGGGATCATTAGTTTTGAAAATTGAATACTGCTTAAGCCGGTGCTAGAGGGTGAGAGTAGTGTTGCACTTTTAGTTACTACTCATGAGCAGACTCAATAAAACGAATTTATCTTTTTGCATTTCTACTTTGTTTTTGAAGAATCAACCATTTTTAGAATTAATGTTTAATCAGTTTATGAGTACGCATACATTCATTCATTCTTGAATTAATATTCATGGAGCTGAAACAGTTAACTTTTTCTGTAATGTAAGCGCATTATCATGATTTGCAAACTGAGTAGACCAATATATAACCTTATAAAGCTTTTAGTTGAGCCTGAGATCGTTCTCAAGCTTTTGATTAGTCAGATTTGAGCAAAAGGCTAAAGGCTCAAATCTGACCAATCAAAAGCTTGAGAACTCAAATCTGACCAATCAAAAGCCTGAGAACGAAAGTCAGACTCAACTAAAAGCTTTATAAGCATGGGCCCAGACTGCTCATGTAGGAGCCGTCTGAGCCGGGACTGATCTGTTCACTTTTGAAATAATTAGGCTGCCTTAGGCAGCCTATACTTAAACGGCTTAGAAAAAGGTGTATGATTAACCGCGGTCCTGTATTTCTATAACTGCCGACTGCTACGGTTTTTTTTGTTATCTCGTCGTTTCTAAAATTCATGAAAATTATGTTGCTGTTTTTTAAAAAAATATGACGTACCCATTTATTGTTGTTTAAACTCCGCATGGTGCTTTTGCATTTTAATTTCATATGCATATGTTCATATTCTTCGAAAGCAGTTTTTTAAATGCTAGTGATATAGCTATAATTGAAACACAATTTTAGTATGAAGCACCGTGGCGTAGGGGTAGCGCGTTAGCCTAGAAACCAAGTATCCACCGGTTCGATCCTAGGTAGAAGCGAAAATATGTTTTTTCTTTTCGTATGTCAATTTTTTATATTTTATTTACACATTAACGTGCTTTTGTTTTAAAATCCATTTAATATTAGCACCCTGTCATTAAATATCCACACATCGACCTGTATGTAGAACCTACTCTACACTTACACAAACGACACCTTAACTCTGATTTGCTGATGATATGACGTCAACAAATTAACAGGTGAATAACTGATTAACTGTCAGTTGAATTTGGTAACTATTTGAATACAAACTTTTATTTCAAAGCTTCTTTGCATAATAAAAATGCAAACACAACAAAATCTCTCAGACACGACAGGTTTAAGTGTGAAATACATGTTTGTTCTTTCTCTGAGTTCCATTCATTTTAACCCCCCCCCCCCCCCCACTGTACACTATATAACCCGCTTTTTATTTTATTTATTTATTTATTGACATTTAGGTCTTGGTTTACACTGTTGATCGTGCCACCTGATACATGTTAGGCAGCCATTTTACGCTTGCGTAAAACCTCGCTTGTATAGATTTGATTCTACAGCTTATCTAACAGCAATAAATTCCCATGGAAACGTTACATTATAGACAATGAGCTTATAAGTATTCATATTGATATTTTGTCATATTCCTAGACGAATATTGAACGGGGAAGTGTTCGGACCAATTATACTACTAAATGGAATATTCTAATTGACGAGAATTAACTGCACGAAATAAATTTGTTATTAAATAGTAAAATAGTCACGGACTGCAATACACAAGTGATTGGGGAATTTTGTTTCATTTCTAACACAATCCATACTTTTATTTATAGTTTCTGACAAGGAACGCTGACAAGTCTACAAAATGCAGGACCTTGGAGTAAAGTGTATGAAAGTTGTCTTGCTTTTATTCAATGCGATTGCTTTGGTGAGTACACCGGTGACTGGACTTAAAGGGTTCATGTCAATGAGACTTTGTCAGTTGTGTCCTGTAAAGGATATATTTTGATGACGATCTTTCCATTTTATCCAGTCACCAGGCTTCTCTAGTGACATAATAAAAGGGGTGTAAATAAACTTTGGTTTATTAGGTTACTTCCGGTAGTAGAAGGTTTATTAGGTTAGTAGATAGGCGTAATGATTCTATAACCATGGAACTATTTTAATTTTCTGTAGATATACTTGAACATGTTGTCGGGATATCTAACAGAAAATTCACCAATATAATTTATAAAGAAGAAGAAGGAAACATAAACAAATAGATGGCTACAGCTGGATTCGAACCCGCGCCTGATTCTACAAAAGCCAAATTTAATATCTCTAGAGACGTCGTGCTTACCGATTACGCCACTGAGGCCACATTCAAAGTGACGTTGATTTATCAGTTATATTAATTTAATTCACCGCTGGCGAAACGCGTTTTTGATAAAAATCAAGTCAGGGAGCAAAGATTTACAGATAAATAGTAAATATTTTCTTTTCACTCTCATAATAATTTGATTTATAAGCTCTTACAGGGGTGGTGATTGTCATAGACCTAAATATAGCCTTTCAGTTCCATCGATTTATGAGTGACGTTAGCCCTATGTAAAAATAGAAACCGAGACGACGGAACTCGAATTTGACCAGACAGCCTCCGGGAGAATAGTATCATGTCTGTTTGAATAAACATATCGACTCTCGATTCAAATGATCTTATTTTTCAAATTCAACCACGTTTTCCCCTCTTGTTATGTAAGTGTCGAAACTATTTTCCTCTGCGGTTGCTCTTTATTTACGTCTCTAGAATGGAAATGAAAAGGGGGGTCCGTTGATCGAAAAACCACATTTTCAGTGCAAATTATTTCAATATTCGTATGTTTTATGAGTCTATGAACTAAATTGACTGGATAAATAGAATAATAGGTTAGTGCCGTAGATGGGACGCCTTTATCCGACTCGGAGAGAAAACATTTGAGGCTCTGCAAGCCTCGCCTTAACGTTTTCTCCCCTCGTCGGATAAAGCGTCCCATCTACGGCACTAACCTATTATTATCTATATCTCATGCGTGAAGCTATTATTTATTTTGTCTGGTTCAGAAAGCCTGATGAGAAATATTTTATTGTCTCATGTAAAAATCGATTTCGATTTGTAATATTCAATTATCTCATGTTTGAAAAAAAAATTTATTATATCCGGCTTCAGAAATGTTTCCATTATGTTACATTTTAATAATCATAGGTGATGGAAGAGTAAATTAGTTTTAAAAAATCTGACGTTTATATATTATCCATTATTTTATTTAAAGGGTCAGTTTCAATGAGTACTTTTTCTATTATCTCATGTTTAAACGATTATTTATATTGGCCGGTCTCAGAAAGGCTGGTCTACCTAAATCAGAGACCCGACTAGTACAGCTTTAGCGAAGCATCGGAACCAAACTAAAATTAAAAATTAACAACTTTTTGGCCTTTATGTTATATCTAACAGAGCAACAGATAAACGTGCATGCTCAGATATGGCAATCGTCATTTCTCAACTACACTCTATGTTGTGTGAGAAATCTTCAGAACATTCTTTTCGAGTGCTCACGACATAGGATTTTGTGTAGAAATAAAGGAGATATTCTTAAAAATGTTTTTATTTACACATCTTGTCTGGATCTCTGTTATACAGTTTGGATCCAGATAAGACGCATATCTGCATTATTTTCAGTAGTTGAACATACCAAGATAAGACGACTCCTACAGGAACTGTCTAATCTGAGTGTACCCTGTTTTCAAAGGCATAGAAAGGCCTATCTGTTACTAAATGGTTTAGGTAACATAGACTTAATGGGATAGGTTACATAGAGACAAACTATTTATAAGTAGACGACTTTTTAGAAAATGAAGTCTTTTTGAATGCAGATGTTTCTAAAATAATTATCTAATAAAACTTCCACTTTTTACCTCTCCGTATTCAATCATAGACTCTAATGTGATTTTTCACATTAATATCAAAATAAATGTCAACCTCTTCGGAATAAAACGTAATGCTGTAATAACGTACTTCCGCCCGTTATGTTCATGAACTGTATCGTTTTTATACCAATTATTTCGTCCATGCATAACCAGTAGGTATTGAATTAGGAATAAATATGGAACAGGAATAAATATGGAACCAGAGACTATCACTTTAACTTACAGGTAGTTGGTATTTCCCTGGTTGCGACAGGAACGTATATCAGATCTCAGCAGCTAGGTCATGGAGTCATCCTAGATGGGCCCGTGTTCAAGATGACGCCGATCCTTCTGATAACTATTGGGGCGATTATTACCTTTATAGCCAGTTTCGGTTTGTATGGCACATGCGCTGATAATCGCATGTTCGTTATCATCGTAAGTAACTGTAAACATCTACGGTAAAACACTGTCTTAACCAATTTCGGCATAGGCTATTTTCACACCCATTACCCCATAGGTTTTATTTAGACATAACCTCTTTGAATAAATCTACTGAAAAGGAGAATTTACTAGACAAATGGAAAATGTTAGATTTGTGTAATGTTGAAGCCATTGTGATTAATACATGCAGAGCATTTGCTGATATGGAGCAGATGCCCTATTTATCACAATAATTTTAAAAAAACATTTACAGAGGCGTCTAAAAAGTGTCAACTGGTGTGAGTGAATGGGCTAATAAATATTGACACCGGAAATATGCATAGGCTTATTCTTTATAATCATCAGTATGATAGAATGGGTAAACCTTTTACTGAACGAATATCCATACAAATGATAATAAACTCATAATATTAACTGAATTTCTATTGTATTACTATTGACAGTAAAAACTTAAGCATGACAGAAACGTTTTCACTCTATCTATATCGTAGTATAAGTTAACCGTCCAGAGACCTGAAACTATGAATTATTTTGTGTTTTGTTTATTACCGGTTACCCTGTCGTTGTGTATCATGTATAACCGATTACTATGTCGTTGGTTTGTGTTTCACCAGTAACTATGTCATTGTTTCATGTTTCATTAATTACCGGTTACTTTGTCGTTGTGTTTATTTCATTACATGTTACTATGTCGTTGTATTTCATTTATCACCGGTAGCTAGGTCGTTGTTTAGTGCTTCATCTATCATCGGTTGATATATGCATTTTATCGGCCACTATGTTGATTTTTCCTGATTTATTTATCACCGGTAATGGTGTTGTTATATCGTGTTTCATTTATTACCGATGACTATGCTATTGTTTCGTATCCATTTATCAACAGTACTTATGTAATTGTCCCGTTTTTTATTTATCACCGGTCTTTTTGCCATTGTTTTGTTCTTTTATCATCCATAACTATGCTGTCGTTTCTTGTTTCATTACCATTGGTAACTAACCTTTCTACGTGTTTAACCGGTAATAATATCATTGTTTCTTTTTTTAAAAATCATCTTATCACTGATTCTGTGTCGTTCTTTCGTGTTTATTCTATCACCGGTGACTGTTTCGTGGTTTCGGGTTTCATTTATCACCGATACCTGTGTCGCTGTGACGTGTGTATTGAATAACCGATAACTGTGTCGTTGTTTCGTGTTTATTTTATTACTGGTACTATATCTTTCTTTAGTGTGCATTTAATCACCGGTTACTATATCGTTCCTCTGTGTGTATTTAATCATAGATAAATGTGTCTTTGGTTCGTGGTTATTTAATCACCGATAACTGTGCCGTTGTTTCTTGTTTATTGTGTCACTGGTAAACAGTTATTTTTTCACTGGTAATCATGTCGTTAGTTCGTTATTTCATTTACGCCGGTAAATATGTCATTGGTTCGTGTGTATTTATTCACCGATAACTGTGTCGTCCTTTCGTGTTTATTTTATCACCGGTAACAATGTCGTTGTTTCGGGTTTCATTTATCACCGGTTACTATGTCGTTGTTTCTAGTTTGTTTTAACAATTATAACTGTGTAGTTGTTTCGTATATGTTTGTGTTTCGTTTATCCTAGACAACAATTATACCTATGGCTTTGTTTCGTAAACCGGTTTTTGTTTATCATTGGCAACTATGTGTTTGTTTTCTGCTTTGTTTCAGTACGGATATCTGATACTAATTATTTTTATCGTAGAGGTAGGAGCTGGACTTGCTGGCGTCATCCTTAGTGCAGAGGTAACTACAACAAAAATATTTATAAGTTTGATGTAGTTTATTTTCAACCCATTTCAGCATGTATATTAGGATCACCTCCCTTCAGAATTTATAATCTTCACAACAGCAGGTGTTAAGTGCTTGCGTGTCTATAAAACGTCGCCCGTACCTCATTCTCAGTGTTGTTATACCTTCTGATTCTTCGAGATCATGGATTTCAGTACTTCTTGTTCTTAAAATTGAATACCGCTTAAGCCGGTGCTATGGGGCGTGAGCAGTGTTGCACTTTTAATTACTTCTCATGAACAGATTCAATAAAACCGAGTTTGCAATTTTCTCTTTTTGTTTTGCAATTATTGCTTTCTGTGGACCACCTCCCTTCAGAATTTACAGTAGAAGAACATGTCTTTATCGACCTTTATGACACGAGCTTTAAATCTGGGTTTTGAAGACAGGTTTTTATTCAATCTAGGTCAAAAGAAATGCAGAAAGCTCCCATTGTGTCTTTCTGCATTACTTTTATTGTACATTAAGCAACCACCTGCATTTTACGATTTTGTTAAATAAACGAATGATCCATTGTTCTACATCAGGAAATCACCTGATTTTCAGGAATACTATATTCAATGAATGAGTTGTCGCTTAAGACTGTATTTGAGTTAATGTGTCAAAATTTTAAAACACATGCATATCTCAATATCGAGGGATTTGGGGGGCACCGCAAACATAATTATAATTTGAGAGGTCATCAAATCTCTCCACAGTGTTAGAATTGGATGTCGGCGTAATCAAAATTCAAGAATGGTTTATAATTTATCTCGAGGATTTTGAATGGGGACGGTAAGAAGGGCATCACCGTCTTCCGTCATAGCTATACGCGTACGCCAATTTTGGTTATATAGAAAATAACGAGCTACCGAAAATGTTTTCGATACTTTCAACACAAAGGGCGAAAACGTGGTCGAATTTGAAAACCAAGATCATTTAAATTGAAAAGGTCAATATGTTAATTCAAATAGACATGGTTTTATTATCCCGGACACTCTCTGATTAGAATTCGAGTTACGGTCGTCTCAAATTCTTTTTAAAGATAGGCCTACTCATATATTGATGAATTAGGTGTATGATAATGTCCGCCCCTTCAAGAGCTTGTTAATCAAACCATTATGCGAATGAGTAGAAAATATCTACTATTTATTCGTTATTAATTAGTTACTTAGTTATTCTTATTAAATGAACAAGTAGTAAAGCCAAACAGGAGAAAACACACACAAGACGCAACCACACACAAGACGCAGCCATCATCAAAACATCGATAGAAAGAAAGTAATACACAGTCACACACACACACACTCGCACACACAGACACGCGCAATCCTTCCCAACACCCACCCCTCATGCACACACAGAACCGCACACATCCTTCCCAATACCCACCCCACACGCACACACAGACACGCGCACATCCTTTCAAACACTCACCCACACGCACACACAGACACGCGCACATCCTGCCCAACACCCATCCCACACGCACACACAGACACGCGCATATCCTTCCCAACACCCACCCCACACGCACACACAGACACACGCACGAAATGGAAATCTTAAACATGGAGACATTTCAAAGAAATTTAAAAGTAAGGACTACCACAAACACACACACGCACACACACACATACATACGCACACAAGCGAGTTGAAAAGACACATAAACAAAATATAAACAATGGTGGAGTAAGTTAATATAACTGATAAATTAGCAGCGGTTAACGCTTTAGACCCTGTGGCACAGTCGATAAGACCGAATACTGTTTGATTTTCAATTCACCTTTGTATGGTCCGATGTTGTTTCAAATCCACCCATACCAAACATGTTTTCTTCTCTTTTTTTCTTTTCTGCTTTTTTTGTATAATTATATTGGTCACCTCTCTTCAGATATTATAATTTATACTTTCTGATCCGTCGAGATCATGAATTTTAGTACTTCTTGTTCTGAAAATTGAATACCGCTTAAGCCGGTGCTAGGGGTGTTAGCAGTGTTGCACTTTTAATTACTGCTCATGAACAGACTCAATAAAACAGAGTCTGCAATTTTCTCTTTTTGTGTTGCAACTTTTGCTCTCGGGGGATCACCCCCTTTCAGAATTTTTAAGCAAGGATATAGATATCATAAACTAAGTTTTCTAAAAATTCTCTAAATTTTATTATCGAAATCTGTCTACACTTATTGGCAAGTACAAATGTAATATTAAGGCGCTCTTGCAAGTCTGCAATTTTCTCCTTCTATGTTGCAATTTGTGCTTTCGGGGGATCACCTCTCTTCAGAATTGATTACTTTGTTATTCCGTCAACATATGCATACGTACAGAAAATAAAAATGTTATAGAATAATTACGCCATAGAAACGTCTGCTAACCTAATAAACCTTCTACGACTGGACGTTAACTGTTAAACCTAATCTGCATCCGCTTTATTTCGTCTCTAGAGAAGCGTGATTAATGCAATAGACAGAATGCAGTTTTTCAAAGAACTACGACCAAGAAGTGAACGCATACAGGGCCGACACCGTATGTCAGACAGATCATTTCCGTAACTGCATATTATTGCATTTAATTATTAATTATTATCAATTATTGCATTTAATCTCCTAGGCATTGGCGCTTGATGGACATCGTCTTGGTTTGATTTATAGCGCATGTACTATTTGATATGTTCAATGGTTATTTATAGAAGCCTATTAACGATCTGATGCCAGTGTTTTTATGTAAAACAAAAAGTCGACCCTTGTCAAACGGCGCCTGCATACAGCAATTATTTTATATATAGCTACTGCAGACCTCTGTTTGACTTCTTTTTAAAGGAAGCCAATTTGTATTTGCTGGTATAAAACATTGGCATCAATTGAATCAGCAAGCAATGCCGATTCAGCGGTTCGAATCGTCTGATCTATATACACAATGTGTGCCTCTTTCAAATTTAAATGATCACTATAGTAAAGTACATGTAAGATCCATGCTGGGAACATCGCATTCAAAACACACAACCACCCAAACAGCATCGCAACGGCATACAGCAAATGTACATGTATATAAAGGACACAAAGAGACGCACAAGGACAACACAAACATATAATAGGGGAAGATAGAAATACCGCCTTAGAACGGTCAGTGACAAATGTCACTGGGGTTAAACCGGTTTTTTGGGCGCCCAAACTCACACTGCTTCCATCCCCATTCTGAATGAAAAACAGTGAAAATAAACGTATCCCCTCACCGACTAAGCTACAACAACCGCGATGGCAAACACAGTGGTAAAATGCATGCAAAAAGAAAACATATTTAAGTGAAGTAAGTGTATCTACCTATCGCCAGTATACTCAATGATTGAGCTACAAACTCAATGATTGAGCTATACATTAGCAATAAAGGGTACGACAAAAACAAGATCCGACGTCCCCCTTCGTTTCCGGAAGCCAGCTGTAAAGTTCCGTGATTGCAAACTGTAAAAGGGTTAACAACCAGACACGGAGTAGGTTGTAGTACCATAGGATGATATCCCTTTATAAAGATTTTTTAATTTGTAAGTGCACAAAGTGAGAAAACGGGTATGTCCAATAATTTTACGAACTTTGTTAATCACATCACCATAAAATGTAGGATGTGAAATACCGTGTCACAGGAGCGCCTTAATATTACATTTGTACTTGCCAATAAGTGTAGAGAGATTTCGAAAATAAAAATTAGAGATTTTTTAAAAAACTTAGTTTATGATATCTATATCCTTGCTTAAAAATTCTGAAAGGGAGTGATCCCCCGACATTGCAACACAAAAAGAGAAAATTGCAGACTCGGTTTTATTGAGTCTGTTCATGAACAGTAATTGAAAGTGCAACACTGCTCACGCCCCCTAGCACCGGCTTAAGCGGTTTTCAATTTTCAGAACAAGAAGTACTGAAATTCATGATCTCGAAGGATCAGAAGGTATAACAACACTGAGAATGAAGTACGGGGCAGCTTTTCAGTTAAAATGAGATTTCGACTTTTTAAATCGTCAAGAGAAGAACAAGCTCTAGAGAAACGAATAAATACGTTACACAGTAGTATTTTGGGCATATCACCATGTCAAACACAGTTTTAGTGGAAATTTGTTGGTTTAAAAACATAAATCCTTGATTCGAACACTCATATGGGCTTCTTTGGTATTGGAGTATTCTGTAGAGACAGGTCTATTTTAAATTCATAGACAGACCCCCTAAAATGTCAAATAAGGAGCCTTCTGATCTGAATCTACTCTGTTCATAGTTAAAGGAATTAAGTGACACGGACTCATATTTATAAAGGAGATACTGAAGACAATTCCTTAGTTTTTATAATATTCCTTAACCTCACAAAATCAATAAAAAATAAGAGATATCAGGTTTTATAATAACAATATACTTAACCAAATATGTTAAGTCAGTGAATAAAATTACTCAATAGTTTTGCTATAAATGTAGACACAATTTTTTTTTCCTTAAGTGGTCTTCAGGTTAAAATATTTCTTAGGAGCTTTATGAATATGAGCCATGGTCAGTACGTGCGCGATACTAATTCGTTAAACATTTTACCGCTAATGTCGCATAAATGCACCACGATAAATAGTGTAGTCCAAGATCAGACGCCGAATTTTAAAGGCGGTGTCTGAAAGGGACTTCACTTTTTGTCCCATTTTCTAGCTCTATTTATAAATGTGAGTTATTCCGTTTAAATTTAAATCTATTCATATCATTTCCTTAATTTACCGAATGATTTAAACAAAACTGGGTTGCAGACGACAAATAGAAATTTGACGCAAAAGGGGTTAATCAGAATTATTGTCCATTACAGGTGGGAAAGCTACTTTCGAATTACTTGTATCAAACTATGAACAATGAAGCTGACTGGAGCATTACACAGACTCGCTATAACTGCTGTGGAGTCAATGGCCCAAATGACTGGTTAGCGTTCTACCGATTCATGGACAGCAATGCCGTTACTAACAGCACCGTTACTAACAGTACCGTTACCAACAGCACCACTACCAACAGCCCTGTTACTAACAGCACCGATACAAACAGTACCGTTACCAACAGTTCACCCTATTCGCTCCCGTCATCGTGCTGCGCCTCCACTTTTAATGAATGCAACGTCACTACCAGTTACAGTCAGGGTTGCTTGAAAACGTGGGTCGTCTTTCTCAAGGATGATATGGTTATCATCGTAGCGGTTGGATTTACACTAGCGTTTGGGCAGGTATAACGATTGTAATGTTCGTATGGCACACTGACTAGGATCAGAGGTCCAGATAAGATGTGTGAATTTGGACATTTGCAAGAATAATCCAATAAACCCTATATTGTGGCCTCTCTTTAAAATACCTTGATGAGACGGTTCTAAAGAGCTGTCACGGTATCGATAGTCTGAAAGTAGGCAATTCTTCGAAAGCAAAAATAGCTAAGCGAAAAGAGAAATTTGCAGACTACGGCCGCCACACAAGCACTTAACACCTGCTGGTGTGAATAGGTTTTGGGACAAGTGACGGATTTTATATTTGGATACGCCCATTTATCTGTAGGTCTACTTGAGCGATATTATAGTTCATTTAAAGTTCAATATCTCGTACTTGAAGGGCCACACAAATTACTTTGAGAGTCATTTGATTTCTAATTTGAAATAAAGTTTTCAAGTTCTCCTGTAGGAGAGTTCCGCATTATTTTCCACCTACATTAAGCTGCCACATGTGTTTCTAGATATGCGTAGTGATACAATTTTGGAAGGAATTGGCTATTACTTCGAATTATTCCACAGTTCGGAGTATCCGAGTTCGAGATAGCGATGTTAAACTGTAAAGATTTTACGTAAATATACTGACAAATTGTGTTTGTGATTCATTTACGGTGTTTTGAAGTATTTATAGTAAATAATTCATACAACTATTGCTCTTAACCCGTTAACTCATAGGCTGTTCTGGACCCATTACTTCAAACGCTATTTAGACTTTTCAGTACTTCTTGTTCTGAAAATTGAATACCGCTTAAGTCGGTGCTAGGGGGCGTGAGCAGTGTTGCACTTTCAATTACTGTTCATGAACAGACTCAATAAAACCGAGTCTGCAATTTTCTCTTTTTGTGTTGCAATTTTTGCTCTCGGGGATCACCCCCTTTCAGAATTTATTATCAACTTTAAATAAATCTACTGGAAAGGAACATTTACTAGAAATGGGAACATTTTAGAAGTGTGTGGGTTCTGAAACCATTGAGATAAATAGAGTATTTGCTCATGTGGTGTAAATACTCTATTTATCACGCTAGTTTCAAGAAGTTTACAGAGTCGTAAAAGGGCATTAATATATGCGTGAATGGAAAAGAAACG
The DNA here is from genome assembly GCA_963576725.1 of Azorinus chamasolen. Classification (NCBI taxonomy): domain Eukaryota; kingdom Metazoa; phylum Mollusca; class Bivalvia; order Cardiida; family Solecurtidae; genus Azorinus; species Azorinus chamasolen. The sequence goes on along the minus strand of OY755253.1, from coordinate 58,916,163 downwards.
TACCTGCCTGCTACTTACAAACAGTCAAACAGAGAGAGCCACATACGAAAGGACATTGCACCAAACACCATCAAACAAGACGCGGCACAAGGCCTACAAGAATCTATAAATATCTAAGTATCAATAAGATATGTCACAATATGCTTTGTGTCACGAGCAACATTTTGTCATTAAAGCCCCAGAAAGCCCCCGTTGCCCGAGAGACAAGTATACAAACAGTGAAATTTCATCATGCCATTTGGGTCACAAGCAACATCGTAATGTATATATTCCTATACATTTTCCTGCCTGAAAACATAAATGATTAATAAATTAAGTGTTTACACTACAAACATTTTACACGAATGTTTGGTACTAACTACAGTAGTAAAAAATATGATGCCACCGTGTGCTGGTTTGTCCGAGTTATTCCCCTTTCATTCAGAATGGTTCCTTGAAAACGCTGTCAGTTAGTTTGTTCTCGTAGTGTTTATTCTCCCTCGCTCTGTTAGTGGTGTGAGTGGACTTACACTCGTACATTACAACTATTTCTGTTTAGTTACTTTAGTTACATTTTACTATAGTTACCATTTACGTTAGTTACATTTTACTTTTGTAACATTTTACTTTTGTTACATTTTACTTTTGTTACATTTTACTTTAGTTACAATTTCTTTCTAATCTTAAGACAAAATTATCCCAACACTAATGATACCGGAAACACTTGCCGAGCTTCTCATTCTTGTTATAGTTTCGTGATCTTTCGGGATCGTTATTATTTATATTATTTGTTTTGAGAATTGAAATCTGCTTAAGCTTGTGCTAGGGGACGGGAGTAGAGTTACACTTTTAATTACTACTCATGAACGGCCTCAGTGAAACAGAGGCTGTTATGTTCTCTTTTAGCATTGTTATTTTTTATTTTTGCTTTCTATGGATGTCCCACTTTCAGAATCTATTTACTTCACACCAGCATGTGTTAAGTGCTTGTATGACTGTCGTAAAAAGTCGCCCGTACTTCATTCTTAATCTTGTTATATTTTCTGGTCCTTCGGGAGCATAAGTTTTGTTGTTATTAGTTTTGCTTACTACTTTAGCCGACGCTAGGGGCGTGAGTAGTGTAGCACTTTTAATTACTACTCATGAACAGTCTGCAATTTTCTCTGTTAGCTACTTTTGCTTTCGAATGATCTTCCACTATCAGATATATTTACACCCAATTCTGATTCATTCCAGGTCTAAAAAGCTACTGAACAAGTGTTAAACATTTGAGGTTGTGTGAGTTGTTTACAAACTGTCTTTCCGGAAGCACTTTGCACAGTTTTCCCTGTTCTATATGTATTCCGAATTTCAGTACCTACCGAATATCCATGGATATAATAGTTACATTAAAATATGGAAGAGAGAAAGTGTACTAGGATTAGAAAGCAAAGAAACATGTCAATTAAATTTCATAGGCAAACGGATTAGATCCTGGTCAGACGCATCCTATAAAAATCGTCTGATCTGGGTTTACTCTGCAAATGCGTGAAAAGGCGTTTAGTAAGGCGAAAGGGTTAATGTAGGCATACGTAAATAAGATACAGTCGAATCTCTGTGAAGCTGATTTATTTCTCAACTTAACTCTGTACTGTGACAACTTTTGAGAATAGTCTCGATGAAACGACTCTAAAGAGTATTCGCAGTATAGGATGTAGTGGAGAAATGTCAATATTAGTACTTTTATACGCACCTTTATCTGTAGTTCTGTGGAAGCCGTCTGGGTTCACTCTGTTTGCAAAGACATGTACAGGCGTTTATATAAAGGAAAGGGTTCTAACTTTACTTGATACATCGTCTGATATTTATAGTTTTGCTAATTTGTTTTAAAAGTGTGTACATTGTCTTTACTTTCAGATTGTTGAACTTATTTTAGCGTTCTATGTGGCAAAAGGTTTGAAGGAAGAATATGAAGCCATTAAGTAACTGTTTCGTATCAGTACAACAGCAGCATTATGAATACACAGACGATGACAGAATAAGACAAAATGCCTTGAACACTGCTAAGGAAACATTTACTGATTTGGAGGGGATGGGATGGGATTGGATGAAAGGAAATGGAACGGGACGGGGAAGAATGAGGACGGACGCGCGCCGAGACTGGGGGATGGGGGGCGATGGGACGGGACGGGGTTGCGGGTGGTTTTGGGACGGGAGGGAGGGATGGGGAGGGGACACTTATTTGCCATTTAATATTTACTTCATAAATACGCCTAAACGGGTTGAAGAGGCCTATTTCATATCACCGATAAGTAAACTGTAGTTGAAAGGATAGTTCATATCATAGATAATTTGGTGTTAAAGGCATAATTCATACCATCAATAAGTAATCTGGGGTTAAAGGAATAACTCATACCATCAATGTGTATACTAGTGTTAAAGGCATAGTTCATACCATCAATAGATAATCTAGTATTAAATACATAGTTCATATCATCAGTGGATAATCTGGGGTTAAGGACATATTTCATATCACGAATAGATAATCTGATATTAAAGGCATAGTTCATATCATCAATATATAATCTGGTATAAAATGTATAGATTGTATCATCAATTATAATCTGGTGTTAAAGGTATAGTTCATACCATCAATATGTAAACTGGTCTTAAATGAAAAATTTGAACCATCATTTGATAAGTAATCTGATGTTAAAGGCATAGTTCATAGCATCAATAAGTGATCTAAGGTCGTTTTCGAGTAGCATCTTAAGTTTTCACATGAAATAAAATTCAAATTGTAAAATATTTTCATTAGCTAAGATAAAAATAATTCTTAACGTTAAGTTTGTATTGAACTTAAAATGCTACTGGAAGACGAACCCTGGTATTAAAGGCGTATACCACACGATCAATAGGATATCTGGTGTTAAAGGCATAGTTCGTAGCCGTCAGTACATAAGATGATCTTAAAGACATAGGTTATAATATCAGCCAATAATCTTATATTAGGTATAGTTCGTACCATCAAGGTATTTTGGGATTCTTGCAAATTATCATCCAGTTTGGCTTCTGCATGCTGGCGGAATATTTAATATCTCCTTGGTGACTCATGTATATAGCTTGAAACATTAGACCTATACCCTGACCAATATGTAGAATACATACTGAGAGAAATGACGCTGTACAAATAAAACAATATTCCGTCGGTATTCTCGCTGAAATTACGAGATAGCGATAACTAGTGCATCTGTTACCCATTCAATCTCTAACACGTCCATGTATAGTTGGTTACCGGGGCATGCGCCGAGGATAAACCCGTTCAATGCCGATGATAAAAATGGATATGTTACTATTTTTTTATTTATGCAAATTAAGTAGATTTAGGATCCAGGTCAATAGTTCCGAGCTATACTTCCACAAAACGAAAGAGGGACAAAGATAGTTCAAAAACAGATGTCCAGATAGGTTCAGATAAGATGCGTAAATTAAAACATTTTCAGGAATAGCTCCTTTCCTTCAACACACCCTTTGCTGTGACCATATTTTAGAATCGTCTCTTCGGGATTAGTCTTAACCCTTTGCTTGCTAATCGCGTCAATATACCTACCTGTAAATAGCTGAAGGAGCTGTCTCATCAGGGTCTGCACTATTTACAAGTTGATTGTGCAACCAGTGCACTCCACAGCTGTGATTGCACAGCGAAATACTTGTACACAGTGCAGATATATGTAATTATACAACAGGGCATGGGTAAAGAAGGAGAAATATATTTTAAAATTAGTCACAACAACATAAGGTTTGGTAGAGAAATGGCGAGTCTAATATTTAAGCACGCACCTGTATCTGTTGCAGTGTTGAACAAATATCAATCTCCTGTAATTTGCACACGCCCAGTCTGGAACAGTTCATTACTCATATAAACTGCTGGCAAAACTTATAACCATTTACTTCATTGATACGCATTATAACGCCATGTCGAACATAGTAGATCTAGATCAGACAGTCTGGTCAGGGGCTGTTCTGTTTTCTCATAAACTTTTGATGATTCTGAAGATCTGATTCCTCAGTTTTGGTTAAAAACTCTATAAAGTAGAACCTGTCTTAATAGGCCATTCATTTATTGAATATGTGAGTATTAAAAGACAGATAGCTTCTTAGCCCATTGCCTCATATTGACGACGTTTGACGACTATGTAAAAGTCACTTTGTGAAACCATTGTGATTAATAGAGCATTTGATCACAATGGTTTCAAACTACAAAATTCTAAAATATTCCTTTTCTCTAGATAATGCTCCTTTTCGGTAGATTTATTCAAAGAGGTTGTATGTAAAAAAGCCTATGAGGTAATGGGTTAATGCAGGTCAAAAGTAATACAGACAGCTCTTGAAGTATTATTTTCTCAAGTGAGTCAGAATTTATTTAGAATTTGTGTTTGACTTTTGCTCAAGATGAGAAGGTTTATGCAGCGGGTCAGATCCATATATTCTCATAAGCATCATGTTCCGTCTGATCTGGGTCTACTCTGTTTGTAAAGAAGTTTAAAGGCGCCTATATGAGGTTAATGGTTGGTAAATATGTTTAAATGCATTACTGTCGACCTGCATTAAGCTGTCACATGTGTTTATAGCTATGCGTAGTGATACGTTATTGACCATTGTAAAGTTTGGAAGGACAGAACATGTACTTCGAGTTATTCCGAAGTTCGAGTTATCCGAGTTCGAGTTATACTTATGTTCATCTGTATTTCTTATTAAGCATTATTTCCCAAGAGTAATCGTAGCCTACTTGTATCGATTTATCAGATTAAGGAATACATGAATTTAAGAAACTATGAAAATTTTCTTAATTTCTCCCTAGGAGCTTTATGATCTATATAATTTTAGAAGCAAACAGAGCTAACCCTGATCAGGTGGCTCCTACATGAGTCATCTGATCTGGGTCTACTCTGTTTGCAAAGACGCTTAAAAGTTGTCTATATGATGACAATAGTTTGGTTAATGTGTTAAAGGAGCTTTATTAATATGGACCCATATCTATATAATGTTATAAGCAAACATGATATACTCTGATCAGATGGCTCCTACAGGAGCCGTCTGATCTAGATCGACTCGCGAAGACACCCGTCTTTATGTGGTAAATAGTTCGGTGAGTGATTTAAAACTTAAACCAATGTTACTGTTTATATGTTACTGTAAATATTTGAATAAAGCTGTAATTTCAACCTCTTAAATCATGGAGTTTGATTTTGTTTTACGTTGCCGTTGTTAGAATCACCAGCAATTGAAGTACAGCTGAACTCCAAAGAACCATACACATTACATTAGAGATAACAGAGATTCGGTTCATCCTATTTCTAACTGAAAATATTTTATGTTCGAAGCTTAATGCAGGTCTAAAGTAATACTGAAAGCTCCAATAAAAGCTTTCAGCATTACTTTCGACATGCATTAAGTTGTCATGTGTTTATAGCTATTCGTAGTGATAAACAATAGAACATTGTAAAGGACCTAACATTTACTTCGAGTTTACCCGAAGTTCGAGTTATCCGAGATCGAGATATCGAAGTTCCCCTGAATTTAATCAAGCTTCATTTCCCAAGAGTAGTCGTACTTGTATCGATTTTTTCACAGTAAGGAATATCTAAGAAACTGAGATATTTTTCTCCTTATGTGTTTTATTAATTCGGGCCAAGATCTGTATGATTTATAAGCAAACATGAGAGACTCTGATCAGACGTCCCCTATAGTAGCCATCTGATATGTATCTACTTTGTTAGCAAAGACGGTTAACAGGGGTCTATATCTACAGGGTTAAATAGTCTCGTGAATAATTTCATGTTAACCCTTCGCTTGCTATTCACGTCAATATACCTACCTGTAAATTAAAATAGTGAAGACCCCGATGAGACAGCTTCTAAAGGAGCTGTCTCATTAGGGTCTGCACTATTTACAAGTTGATTATGCAAACAGTGCACTCCACAGCAGTGATTGCACAGCAAAATACTTGTACACAGTGAAGATATATGTAAATTATACAAACAGGGCATGGGTAAAGAAGGAGAAATGTATTTTAAAATTCAGCAAGCGAAGGGTTAAACGCCGGTATACTGTTTGTGTGTTACTGTAGATATCTTAATAAAGCTGTAATAGCAACCTCTGCAATTGTCGGGTTTGATTTTGTTTTACGTTACCTTTGTTACATATACCGGCAACTGAATTACATTTCCAACTTCAAAGAGCCATACAAATGACTTCAATATAACAGAGGTTCAAGTGATCCGATTTTTAATCTGAAACATTTCTCAAGTTCAGAGTTTAATACGGGTCTAAAGTAATGCTGAAAAAAACTCCAATGGAAACTTGCAGTTTCGCTTTCGACCTGCAATAAACTGTCACATGTACTTCATTCTCAGTGTTGTTATATTTTCTGGTCCTTCGAGATCATTAGTTTTCATGTTATTAGTTTTGAAAATTGAATACTGCTTTAATCCGGTGCTAGGGGAAGTGAGAAGTGTTGCACTTTAAACCTTCTCTTGCTATCCACGTCAATATACCTACCTGCAAATAGTGAAGACCCAGATGAGACAGCTCCTGCAGGAGCTGTCTCATCAGGGTCTGCACTATTTACAAGTTGATTGTGCAACCAGTGCACCCCACAGCAGTGATTGCACAGCGAAATACTTGTACACAGCGAAGATATATGTAATTATGCAACAGGACATGGGTAAAGTAGGAGAAATGTATTTTAAATTCAGCAAGAGAAGTGTTAATAACTACTCATGAACAGAGTCAATAAAACCGAGTCTGCAATTTTCTCTTTTTGCATTTCTACTTTTGCTATCGATGGATCACCCATTTTCAGAATATATGTTAAATGCAATGTTAATCATTATGTGTTGCTGTAGATATCTGTATAAAGCTGTATTCCAACCTCTTCATTTTTCGGGTTTTATTATTTTTACGTTACCTATGTTAGAATAACCTTCAACTGACATACAGTTGAACTTCGATATCTCGAACTTCAAGGAACCATACAAAATATATCGAGATAACAGAGGTTCGATTCATCCGATTTCTAATCTGAACAATTTCTCAATTTCACAGATTAATGCAGGCCTAAAGCAATGCTGAAAGCTCCTGTAGGAGATTCGGCATTATTTTTGATCTGCATTAAGCTTTTACATATGTTTCTAGATATGCACAGTGATACATTTTAGAACAACTCTGTATTATTATAAGTTTGGAAGAACTGAACTTTTACTGTGAGTTATCACAAAGTTCAATTTATCCCAGTTCGATATACAGTGAACCCCCGCTAATGCGACCACTTAATAAGCAGCCACTGGTGTCGTTTAAAGCAGGTGGGTGCTTAATGCAGGACAAAAGTTATGCTATAGGAGCTTTCTGCATAACTTTCGTCCTGCATTAAGCTACCACCTGCCTCTGTCACCCAGAATTATGCCACTTTTTGGTGGTCGCATTAGAGGGATTTTACTGTATTTGAAATTCAACCGTAGTTTAAATCCAGACGAGATCCTGGGTAAACCGAGAACAACGTGACGTATTAACGCTGTTTCAGATGAAAATTTATGCAAGAAAGTATGATTGTATAACTATTTGTTAGCTGCATGCTTGAACAGCATACATACACAGGACGTTTTGACCCTGCTACAAGTTGTACGTTTAGATCTATTTAATTCCATCAGCATATCCCGATCAGAGGGTTCCCACAGGAGCCGTCTGATCTGGATCAACTCTATTTCCAAAGTCGGTAGACAGCCTCTCTGCCAGGTAAACGATTAAAGTGAGTCTGCATGTATTACACTGTACATCTGTCGCATGCAGTCGAATATGGTTCGATAGGATAGCTACGTTTAAGCTGTGTCTTTCCAGGAGGTTTGACACAGACAGACAGTTTGGATCCTGATGATACATGGGCTAACTCGAAGTTTTATCAGGTTCTCGTCTGTTTGACATACGTTCTGTTGCTTCTATGCGCATGCGCATCAAAGTAATATCTAAAAGTTCGACAGACGAGATTTTAAGTAGACAGCACCTTTAGAGCCGCAAAATGATTAAATAACTGAGGGAATGCGTAGCCGTGGTGACAGTCCATTATCTCTGTATAAGCTATTCAATTTCTGTACATACATGTTATGATATTCCAACTCGGTCTTGTCGTTATACAGTTGTGTAACTGAGGACACATAATATAAAACCAATATACTAATATATGATTAGTTTTTATACATGTATTAATTAACATTTGTGATATATTGTTTGTTATTGTACAAAACGGACTGCAATTTACAAGTGATCACGGGATTGCGTGATAGAACTCGCACATTAATTTTTGTATAAATTTCTGCCAAGGCTCTCTGAAAAAAATAAAAAATGGTTGAAGGTGGAATTAAGTGCATGAAGTATCTGCTACTGGCGTTTAATCTGATACTTGTGGTGAGTATAGGAGGGAGTTGGATGTAAAACATGAAGTACAGTAAAACCTCTCTATAACGACCACTAAATTACATCAAGTATTTTCTGTTAAAGGCAGGTGGATGCTTAAAGCAAGGTGAAAGTAAAACAGAACGCTCCTATAGGAGCGTTCTGTTTTGCTTTCACCTTGCTTTAAGCAACCACCTGCCCAAAATACCAACTAATGAACACAATTAAGTGGCCGTTATAGAGAGGTTTTACTGTATCTGTAACGGGCGTTTAGTCTGATACTTGTGGTGAGTATAATTATGACGAATTTGGCTGTACAACTTACATGATGGTTACTGACGTTTAATCTGATACTTGTGGTAAGTATAGAAGTGGTTTGGTATAAAACTTACATAAAGTATCTGATACTGGCTTTTAATTTCATACTTAAGGTGAGTATAGCAGTTTGGGTGTGAAACGTACATGACAAATATGTTACTTGGGTAGAGGAGTGTTACACTTTTAAATACTACTCATGAACAGACTCAATAAAACCGAGACTGCAATTTTCTCCTTTTTTGTATTTCTACTTTTGCTCTCGAAAGATCACCCATTTTCAGAATATATGTACTTTACAACAGCAGGTGTTAAGTGCTTGTGTGGCAGCAGTAACAAGTCGCCGCGTACTTCATTATGAGTGTTGTTTTATTTTCCGGGCCGTAGGGATCATTAGTTTTGATGTTATCAGTTTTTAAAAATGAATACTGCTTAATCAGGCGCTAGGGGACGCGAGTAGTGTTGCACTTTTAATAACTACTCATGAATAGAGTCAATAAAACCGAGTCTGCAATTTTCTCATTTTGCATTTCTACTTTAATTTGCCTTCGAAGGATCACCCATTTTCAGAATATTAAACCTTCTCTTGCTGAATTTTAAAATACATTTTCTATACCTTGGTATAGAAAGCATGCCATGGTTTTTCATTATGCATCATTTTACGAATTATTATTTATTATGATGTGATACATGTTTGTGAACCATATTATGTTTTCTGTTTGCCGAAAAAATCTATCTATCTATAACCAACATGTTCTGTGTTGCCAATTCAAAAGTGCCGTCTGCAATAATAATTTCATATTAATTGGGTAGTTTTGAAACCATTGTGATAAAGAGAGTATTTTACCATTATGCTCTATTTATCACAATGGTTTAAAAACTACACAATTCTAAAGCAGTTTGCAAATTCTATTTATCACAATGAATTCACAAACTGACTTTTACAGTGGCGTCAAAAGGCGTCTATATTAGGGAATGGGATAAAAAATATACATTTGTTTTTATCGGGACATTGTGTCAGTCATGTAACAACATCTGGCTAATTGAAGATAGCGGAATGTCGCGACACAGCTAATTAAATGGAGAGGAATGTCGCGATATCTAGCTAATTACAGGTGGGGTAATGTCGCGATATCCTGTTGAATACAAATGTGGGAATGTCGCGACATCTAGCTAATTACAAGTAGGGGAATATGTCGCTACATTTAGCTTATTACAGGTATGAGAATGTCGCGACCTCTAGCTAATTACTGTGGTGGGGATGTCGCGACATCTAGCTAATTACTGTGGTGGGGATGTCGCGACCTCTAGCTAATTACTGTGGTGGGGATGTCGCGACCTCTAGCTAATTACTGTGGTGGGGATGTCGCGACCTCTAGCTAATTACAAGTAGGGGAATATGTCGCTACATTTAGCTTATTACAGGTATGAGAATGTCGCGACCTCTAGCTAATTACTGTGGTGGGGATGTCGCGACATCTAGCTAATTACAGGTAGGGGAATATCGCGACGTCTAGCTAATTACTGTGTGGAGGTGTCGCCACATCCAGCTGATTACAGGTAGGGGAATGTCGTGACATCCAGCTAATTACTGGTGGGCGAAGACTCCAGAGGTTGTTCAGTGCATAGAACATATCGCATTGCTTCATGCAAAGAACACCCCGATAGAACCACAGACCTAGCTCTAGCAATGTGGAAAGCTTCCTCAGGAAAATCCAAATTCCTAGACCGGGATTTCAACACAGTGTTGACTGGCAAAGTGACCATAACCAATTGGCCATGGAGGCCCCATTAATGCAGTTTAACGAGCATTGGCGTAAAAACATGTATGCAAGCCAATTGAAGTTTCTTTTATTTCCTGTTATGTGATAAATTGTATCTCTCTTATTTCGGTGTATCTCGTATTATCATTGCTTGACGATGGTATAATCCAATACATATTCTTATGCTGTCGCTCGCATAATGGGAAAGCGTCCCATAACATCCATTTTGTATTATTCATACGCCATAGGTTTTAGGTGCCATGGGTAAGAATACTAATACTGATCTAATGTTCAAAAAACGACTGGTGATTATTTATGCCTACTTTACCTAGGTATCAAAGATGTTGACTAAATATAATTGACTCGCTCGATAATGATAATTAATATACCTTCACATCACGTAAGTTTATTTTAGTAAAGTACTATATGACATTGCTGAAGTACATATAACAACAAGAAATGTGTTTAACCCTTCTCTTGCTGAATTTTAAAATACATTTCTCCTTCTTTACCCATTCCCTGTTGTATAAGTACATATATCTTCACTGTGCACAATTATATCGCTGTACAATCACTGCTGTGGAGTGCACTGGTTGCACAATTAACTTACGCCGACAAGAAAGGTTTAGTACTCTATGAAGGCGACCTCTTAAATCCAGAAACAGAAGGAGGACGTCAGATATCTGTACTATTTCGTTTTTGTCGTACCATTTATTATTTTTCTACAGTTACTCTGTTTACAGCTCAATCATTGAGTACACTAGCGATAGGTGGATACAGTTTGTTCACTTAAATGTTTTCGTTACATGTACTTTACCACTGTATTTGACATCGCGGTTGTTGTAGATTAGTCGGAGAGGGGATATGTTTATTTACACTGTTTGATTTTAGGGTGGGGATGGAATAAGTGTGAGGTTGGGCGCCCATAAACCGGTTTAACCCCCCCCCATGTGACTTTTGTCACTGACCGTTCCAAGACGGTACTTCCATCTTCCTCCTATTGTATGTTTGTTTTGTCTTTGTGTGTCTCTTGATGTTTTTATAGTTATGTACATTTGCTGTCTCCTTGTGTTGCTGTTCGGGCGACTGTTTGTTCTGTATGTGGTGTTTCCTGCATGACTCATTTTTGTACTTTTTGTAAATAGTGCAGACCTTGATGAGACAGCTCATGCAGGAGCTGTCTCATCGGGGTCTTCACTATTTACAGGTAGGTATATTGACGTGAATAGCAAGCGAAGGGTTAAATGCACCAAACATGTACATTTACAAAGGAATAACAGGAACTGAGTTGAAATATGATAGCGTTGATATGCTCTTCTGCAAATCCGTACCATGTTTCCATATGTACTTGTACTTGCTTCAAGTACTCTTTATGAGAGAAAAAAGCTTGGGAACTTTGTTTTCAATTAAAAACGCCTTAACCATATACTCCCTAGATACTTAGTCCAGAGTAGGCCAAGACCAGACGGGCGTCCGATAAAATGTTGCTTCTTTTTGCATGTATGGTTATATATAGGATCCGATTTGATTATACACTTTCTGTCATGGCTAAATGTTTCTATGTTCATATGCCATTATAACATTTGAACTTATAACCCTTTACACCATGAATATACATGCAAACAATAATGGGATCGTATTTATTAACGAGTTGAATTTTAACTGAGACATTTTTCAGAAACTTTAGAATCAGAAGCAAACAGGGCAGACCCTGATAATGGTCCACTATGTTTGCAAGGACAGGCGTATCTAAGTATCTATAGAGTAGAGGGTCAATCATACAGTAACTACTTTAACATGAATATTCATGGAGTAAAGCGTTTACAGGCTGAAAACTCATAAATGTCAGGAATATGTGTATGATCCTACATAGTTGAAACTTTGCTATATAAATTGCTTTCTGTAGGTGTTTTGGTGATGGTGGCGTTTTGTGTGTAGCTTTTCCTACTTGACTGTACTACTTTTTCATTTAGAACAAGCTTTTGATTGGTCAGATTTGAACTCTCATGCTTTTGATTGGTCAGATTTGAGCCTTTGGCTCAAATATGACCAATCAAAAACTTGAGAACGAACTCAGACTCAACTAAAAGTTTTATAAGCATGGGTACTGGTCCCACGTGTTTGGAGTTATTCCTATATCTCAAACCTGTGAATACGATGGAACCTCGATATCTCCTACTAAACTCCTGCTAAATAACTCGAACTTAATGATAACTCGAAATAAAAGCTTGCTCCTTCCAAAATTTCAAATACAACATTGTTCTAAAGTGTATCACTACGCATACGCACTAGAAACACGTGTGACAACTTAATGCAAGTCGAAAGTTCCTACAGGAGCTTTTTAGCATTACTTTAGACCTGCATTAAGCCACGAACTTGAGCAATTGTCCAGATTGGAAATGACTTAACCATAGGTTGATCAGATGACTTAAGCCTAGGTTATCTCGAAGTAATTTGTGTGGTCCCTTGAAGTTCTAGATATCGAAGTTCAACTATATTTCAATGCTTTCTATGCTATTTTTTACTTACAGCTAGTTGGTATTGGCCTGATTGTGGCAGGAGCCTATGTCCAGTATCAATTGTCGGATTACGGTAGCCTAGTTGCACCATCGTTCAAGAGAGCGCCGTCGTTTCTTATCGCTGTAGGGGTGATCATCTTGTGCATATCCTTTCTCGGGTGTTGTGGGGCGTACAGTGAAAATCGCACGTGCGTTATCATAGTAAGTATCTCTAACAAATAATAATATAACAGTAATGAATAAAGTATCTCTTAACTCTCTACTCCATGAATATTCATAAAAGAAATAATTAATAGCATCTTGTTTATTACTTAGCTGAACTTTTATAATGACATATGAAGTTCTGGCCAAGACATCGGTAACTATTCAGTTGTATTATGTTTTGTTTATCATCGGTGACTTTTCGTTGTTTTTTGTTTATTAAGTAACTATTCAACTGTTTTGTGTTTTATTTATCATTTGTAACTATTTAGGGGATAAACGTTGCCTATTTGTAGGTTTGCAGAAGTATATTAGTGTTTATATGTCGCAAATTTAGATTAGCATGCGGGGCGTTAGCGGAGCATGTAAAACGGTTATTTGCGACATCGAAACCACCGATATACTGCTGCGAATCTTCAAATACGCAAAGGTTATCCCTATTGTATTTTAATCATATATCTAGATGATTGAAAACAAACAACACTTTAAGTCCTTTTATACTGTTTGTTATCATAATATGACGTCATTATTCGGTTTTCACCAATATATTCGATTTCAAACAGTATAACGTAGAACCGAGTCTGCACTTTTCTCTTTTTGTGTTGCATTTTTTGCTCTCGGGGGATCACCTCCTTTCAGAATTTATATGTCGCAGATTGTGTAACGTGGGACCAATCAGAATGCGTATTACAAAAATGTTGCATTAGAGATCATCTTTGTGTTTTGTTTATCTCCCGTAACTATTCCATTATTTTGTGTTTTGTTTATCATCAGTAACTATTCTGTTGTTTGTGTTCTGTTTAGCATTACACCGTTGTTTTGTGTTCTGTTTATCATTGGTAACTATTCCGTTGTTTTGTTTGGTTAATGTACTGTAACTATTCCGTTGTTTCCTGTTTCGTTTAGCATCCGTAATCATGCCGTTGTTTCGTGTTTCTTTTATCATCGGTAAATGTGTCGTTTTTTCGTTTCAGTACGGAGTACTTCTAGTAATAATTTTCCTGCTAGAGATGGCAGCTGGTATTACTGGCTTTGTCCTGAAATCAACGGTAACTAGTAACGAAATACTTCTTCAGCTTAACACTTCAGTTGGTTAATTACTATCTATTTACGCTCATAGGATTAAGGGAAACTTTCCAAAAATGACTTTTTGAACCCATACATAGTTTATATTGAACACAAATAAGATATGTGTTTGTATAAACCACATGCTTCGACTGAATCAGCAAGCAACACTGATCTATGAACCATCTTATCTGCATACATACTAGTTGTCTATGTCCCATTTATGGGATTGCGGGAGTAAACAGTTTAAAGTGCCTAATAATTACATAAATATTTTGTTTATATGCTGAAAAGAAGTACATCGCAAGAAAACCAGTCAATTAAACACCGAAGAAGACACAACTTTGATATCGAACACCCGATGTATTCGGCAATGTGTCAGTATTTACTCGACAGCTTGTTTTTAATCAAAGAGGCAGTTTCCGATATAAGTTCAAATTGACAAACTTCATGATAATGATTCAATATAACAAATATCAAGTTTTATGATATTATCGAAAACATGCGCTCATTGTAGGAACTTCCTCTTTAACAAAAATTATGTTGGCTATACATGTATCACTCTGTCAAACATAGTTTTCTTGCTAGATCATATTAACTTCGGTGTTTATACCGAGGCAGATGTCCAGATCAGATGCGTAAATTAAAACATTTTCAGGAATAACCTTTTTATGTCTCCACTAAACCCTATTTTGTGACCACTCTTTAGAATCATATCTTTTACTTCGAGTTACTAGTATATCGAAATTCTAGTTATCCGAATTCCAGATATCGATGCTCAAATGTTTATGAAAATTCGGTAGGCGTTATCCCTTTTCCTGATTAATATTTTGGTACTTGCGAGGGCTGATAAAAGTAAATATATGAGTCATGCAAGAAACACCGCATACAAAACACACAACCGCCTGAACAGCACCACGACGATAAACAGTAAATGTACATGTATATAAAAGACACAAACAAACAATATAGGGACATGGAAAAGTTGTGAGCCTCATAAGCAAGGGCTTTACTTTTGGACATGTTGTGTAATCGTTCAACATAATCAACTTCTATACACTTTTGCCAGCGATGTTTAAGGGCCTCCATGCCACTTTAAAAAAATAATTTTCTTTACCGTTCAGGAAGTCCTCCACTGTATGTATAACCTCATCATCTGACCGAAAGTGGGAACCGGAAATGGCCTTTTCAGTTTTGGAAATAGACACGTTGGCTTCCTTTAATAAGAAGCCAAACAAAGGTCTGCAGCAATTTCTTATCAAACGAACACGATGTCTATTAAGCGCCGCTGCCTAGGAGATAAAATGATTTAATATAAAGTTACGACAAATGACCTGTCTGACATACGGTGTCGGCCCTGTATGCGTTCACTTCTGGGGCGTTGCAAGTAGTTCTTTGAAAAATATGTATTCTTTCTCTTGGAATTTATCCAGTCACCTGTTTATCAGTCTCTAGTGACGTAAAACGGGGATGCGGATAAACTTTATTAGGTTTATTAGGGTACTTCCGGTAGTAGGTTTATTAGGGTACTTCCGGTAGTAGGTTTATTAGGTTAGTAGTCGTTCCTAAGATGAAATGATTCTATAACCGAACTGTATTAATTTTCTGTAAATGTGCATATGTTGACGGAATACAGAAAATTCACCAATAGTATTATGCAAATAAGAAAAGAGAGAAAAAGAGAAGAATTTATGTTGGCTATTGGTGGATTCGAACCCAAGCCTAATCATACAAAAGTGAGTTACTAACCGTTCCATGACGGTACTTCCATCTCCCCCCTATTGTTTGTTTATGTCTTTGTGCGTCTCTTTTTGTCTTTTATATACATGTACGTACATTTGCAGTTTTTTTGTTCTGGTGCGTTTGGTCTAATGACCTCTCCAATGAAAGTACTAGTATCAGTCATACAGGAAACACCACATACAAAACACACAGCCGCCCGAACAGCATAACAAGCAAACACAGCAAATGTACACATATATCAAAACACAGAGAGACACACAAAGACAAAACAAACAAACAATAGGGGAAAATATTGAAGTACCGCCTTGGAACGGTCAGTGACAATAGTCACTGGAGGTTTAAACCGGTTTTAATCTGATGGAGCGAGATCAGACGAATAACTGTAATGACAGTCATAGCAATGACAGACTTGTGAACAGGGACATTCTCTTTGTGAAACAACACACATTTAATGCGGCACTTGAGTTTGTTTTTTCTCTTATCTGCCTAAGAAGTGTCGCATAATATGTGCCATTTATTGTTTGTCCCCTTTGCGGATAATCTACCATCAAAATACCATCAGCAACCCAGAAAATCCAGCTTATGGAACAGTCTTTGCCTTCTTTGGCGGGGATGAACCAGGGTGGTTACATTATTTAGACTGTTGTTTGGTCTCTGGCGTATAATTATGCACCCACATTTCATCCATAGTCACACATCTCTGCAAGAGATTAGCAGGATCTGTTCCTAAAAGGTTCGGATTAGCACGCGACTAATTCTGCATTGTGCACTTCTGATGAACTTAATAAGTCTAAGCATTGGTACCCAACGGACTGAGATATCTTACTCATTGCAAGATCTTCCGTAAGAATGGAAACTTTACTGTTTTACTGTTTTTTACTGTGACTCGCAACAGTGACAGACCTTCAAGGACAGGCGTCATCCTAAATACTTTGTCTGCCACGCTCAAATTCCACCACCTACCTTTTCACTGTATCACATGAAGGGACATCAAGCTACCATATCAGTATGGATGTCATTAGGTGCTAGTGTTGAATTACTGATCTTTCGGCGATTTTGTCCATTTTCACTTGCTTACTTTAGAGAGCTACTTCTACGACATAAACTGACCAAATGACACCATTCTTCGGGTACACATCCTTTAATAGTCAGGAAATAGTAGGATTGAAGGATGACATCCCTGATTAACTCATTCAATACAAGACTCACAAATTATCAAGCAGTCCTCTTGTGATGAGTATTTATAAGCTGAGTTTATTATGATGGTATATGTACACTTCATCTTTTGGTCATTGCAAACACAGTACAATCATATCTGTATCATTCCATAAGGAAATAAAGCAAACTCTTCATAGATTGTTCCTACTGGAGTCGTTAGGTATGTGTCTACGCTGTTTGCAAAAGCATCAAGCGCGTCTCTACAAGGTAGAGGGTTTTGTGAAGACATCGATTTTATTTGCATGCGTACGGTCAGGATACTCATAAATGAAGTATTTAGGAACATAGGGTGAACAATTGCTGTATTGCTCTATTGTTTTGTTGGTACTCATGGAAACAATCGTTCATGTATGTTTCAAATTCCGTGTTCTTATTTTATTTCGTCAAGAGAAATGCGTAAATATAGTGAAACCTCCCTAATCCCAGCACTTTCTAATCCGAACAACCACTAATTTGAACACTCGCTAATTCAAACACTCGCTAATCCAAACATTTGTAATTTGAACACTCGCTAATTTAACCATTCGCTAATTTGAACACTCGCTAGTTCAAAAGGTTGAGTAGCGAACTGCATAGAAGGCCCCTTATCCATATTTCCATACTAGATCTTCGGATAAGCCAGGCTTTGTCGTATGTTGTTTGTGCATCATACATGCCCTGCACATGCGGAATCTTTATTTGTCGATTTCAGGTACAACAGAAACTTACTAGACATTTGATTACAACATTGAACGATGAGAATGCCTGGGGCACCTTGCAGCAGCGCTTTGAGTGCTGTGGGATCAGTGGGCCCAAAGACTGGTTAATACTTGGCGCCAATGCTACTATCCCGCCATCATGCTGCGCCGACCTGGATGTTGACTGTGACGCATCAACGAGCTATAGTCAAGGATGCTTTATGATGTTCTCTGACTTCTTAAAGAGTAAAGTATACTGCATCGGAGCGGTTGGACTTAGCCTAGCGGTTGTCCAGGTAAGTCACTTACCATGTCCATATGCCACATTGACCTATGCTAGTGTGTCCGCGTTATTTCCCTTTTATTTAAGATTATAATTCAATTATAGTATATAGTCCAGCAAACTTCACCTGGTGTTGCTGACCTCTATTATCATAATTTAACACACCGCTCGGATTGTATATATATCTTCGGTAGTCTCCGTAAATTATTTATTTACATGATATATCCAGGTATACCAGATTAAGTATCATTCAGCATTGATAAATGTTTTGCCAAGACTGTAGCTCAGATGGTAGCGTAGAGGATTTATAAGTACATAAGTTCCATACAGTCAGTTGTTCGAACTCAATGCTATCCTTCTAAATATTTTAAACAGTTTTCGATTGATTTAAGTGTATTTCTTTTTTTCCTCATACTGTAGCATGTATATGTCTAATTTTATATTTTCTTCATTAGTTTGGTTTCTTTCTTGGTATATTTTCTTTCGACAGTTCGTATTCAATAAAAACAGTACAATGCATTTCAAACAATTCCCATCCTCTCTGTTGTCAGACCAGTCGTCTCTCAGGTCGACATTTTCAGACATGTTGAAAATTAATTATTTTGCTTTAGGAGATAAAAGGGGGCTGGGGTACCTTGCGAAATGGTACCATGTGGCAGACTGTGGCACTTGGTAAGAAAATAACGAACACACCCTGTCTCTTGTGTATTTATTGTGTAAAATAGATAACAATATGTTTAACTTGCGTAGGATACGAACTCGAGACTCTAACGTTGTGGTCAGTTAGCTACATCTTCTCAGCTACACCATTCAAACGACTGACAATAATGTTTATAATGTAATCGCATCATATTATCCAGATAGGTGAATATAGGCTACTTTAATGGATTTTAATCTAAAATGAAGCTGTTCACCGATGGTGCATATTGGCAATAGAAATGTGCAGATCGTCCCATGAGGAGCAGGAATTATATTTTATTACTTAAACTTGTATCTGATCCTATATAGATCCCTCAATTAATTCGACTTGAACACGATTCACGGTCTTATCGAGCCTTCCCGATAGTGTACGGTGCACTGGCGATTGTTGATTTATACTGCGCTATCTGACTTGACTTTGAGAGAAGTGTGAGGTTAGGACGTCCGTAAACCGGTTTAAACCCCCAGTGGTGTTTTTGCTGCTGACCGTGCCAAGGCGGTACTCTCTTTGTCACCCTTCCTTTTGTTTGCCTTGCGTCTTTGTGCTTGTGGTTTGTTCATGTTGTGGAACGTTTGTCCCTGTTTCTTGTGTGTCTTTTGGTGTTTTCTGTGTTCATTTCGTATGTGTGTGTGCGTGTGCGTTTGGGTGTGTGGTTGTGTGTGTGTGTGTGTGTGTCATGCTGTCTATCGGTGTTTTGGTGGTGGTTGCGTCTTGCATGTGGCTTTGCCTGCTTGACTTTACTACTTTTCCATTTAATTTATTCTTGCATCTAGTTACATTTACGCGCGTTATATTTACTCTTGTTACATTTATTCTAGCTACATTTACGCTCGTGATATTTACTATTGTTACATTTACGCTTGTTACATTGACTTTCGTTTACATTTACTCGGATTATATTTGCTCTCGTTACATTTACTCGGATTACATTTAATCTCGTCCAAAAGCGATCTTATGAAGTTAATTGCTAGGTATCCCAAACTAGGATGCTTAAAATGTTTTAGATTTGCTCGATACATAGTTTGTACATTTTCTTCACTTTCAGCTTGTTGGGCTTATTTTAGCATTCTTCTTGGCACGAGCTATCCAGAAAGATTACGAAGTCGTGTAATCAACAATTTTGTTACATGCCACCAGTCGCATAATGATGAAAACATTGCAAGTTGATAAACAATAGAAAAGGAAGTAATTACACTGAACACCGCTTAAGACGCATGTGCAACTGATTGCGGAAGTAGCAGGTTGAGGGATGAGGGAGGGGAGGGCGATAAAGTAAACGCAATATTATATCTTTACCATTGTCTGTAAATTCTGCATTTACGCTTGCCAGTCTCCATTGAATTGAGTCACTATAACAAAAGCAGTAAAATCTTTCTAAAGCGACCATTTTATTAAAAAACATAAGGGTATTTCACCCCTTACTTTATAAAACGCCTTTCTATGCCTTTGCAAACAGAGAAGACGCAGACCAGACTGCTCCAATATCAATCAAGGTATGCTATGTTTGCTTATGATATAGTATAGATATGATTCTGCAGTTTCTGTCTTTGTCAAGCATGCATGTGTCTGTGTGCTATTATAATAATTAATCTAATTAATAGTCCTATCGTCATTATTTCTTACATGAATATTCATGGAGTGTAGGGTCAAAATCAGATGGTTGCTTAACCCTTTCTTTAATGGGTATTTTATTGCCACAAATGCATATATCACAATGATTTCAAAACTACACAATTCTGAAGTATTCCTTTTTTCTAATAAATGCTCTTTTTCAGTAGATTTATTAAACATTGTTCGGTCTAAAAACAGCCCATGAGGTAACGGGTCTGAAATAGCCTATGAGGTAATGGGTCTAAAATAGCCTATGATGTAATGAGTCTAAAAATAGCCTACAAGTAAGTTTGTATGAGCCTTTTACTCTCGTTTACATTTATATAAGTGATAATGGCAACATGACTATCAATCAGATTACTTGTCATAATAACACATAACACATGAAATATTGACCATGGCAGAAATTGTAAAATCCGATCTTTATAATTTCGTAAGCAAACAGGACACACCCTGATCATACGGCCCATACAGGGATCATATGATCTTGGTATTCTCTGTTTGCAAGGGCAGTTAGTTTTGATCAATTCAATTCAATTCTTTATTGCGCAAAACATACATCAAGCAAAAACATGGATTTACAGAAGAGCTACGGTAACATGAATGGTAGATTACTATATTTTAGATAATTTATTTGAAATATGGTTAATTTATTATCTCTCAATTAAACTTCGTCGCTATAGTCTGTATTCAAAGATTGAATAATTGCTAATGAAATGTAGGAAATATCATACATTTGGACCAGCATTATTTCACGTTAGCGAATTTGAAAAAAACTATGAGACTATGTTAGTTTATCAATGAATGAATGTAACCAATGAAAACAGCCCGTGATGCACGTTTATTCCGATCTGGTGTGGAATGTCACGTGATATCCATTGATCAGCATTAGCGTGTATGTACTCAAATAAAGTAAGTTATGTAGGAATTCCCACGGATTACTGTGATTTAGGATGCTAATGATTTTGTAAATATTTTTAGAGTTGTAGAGTTAAAAGCCTTATTCACTATATAAGTTATAATTTGCAACAGTAGATAAACACATGATGTTGCTGTTACAGGAATAGCTTAAACATAGTCTGGTGTTACTTGCATGATTCATATCATATGTGTAAACTGGTGTTATATGTATATGTCATTTCATTTATAAGTGGTCTAATGCTCAAAGCATGACCCATTTCATCCATGAAAACGCATGTCTATGCCATTGCAAACAGGGTAGACCCAGGTCAGACGGCTTCTGTATGAACCGTCTGATCAGGGTCTGCTCTGTTTATCTAATGATACACTTTCTGTTTGGTTAAATATTTATTTATTGTTCATCTGTTATTTAAAAAATATAGCTAATTGCTATGCATGATATCATTCCGTCTTACATGAATATTCATGAGGTAAAGGGTTAATAAGTACACTAATGCTCAAAGCATGATTCAATGATTAATTTCATCCAACAGTAAGCATGTGTTTAAGGCATTATTTACACCATCAGTAGGTAATCTGGTGTTAAAGGCATATTTCATACCATCAAAAGGTAATCGGGTGTTAAAGGCATAGTTCCTAATATCAGTAAGTTAACTGGTGTTTAAATTGTTCATACCATCAATAAATAATCTGATTTTAAAATAATAATTAGTAGATTTGTTTTAAAGGCATGATTCATACCATCAATAGGAAGTCTGGTATATTAAAGGCATATTTCATACCATCAATAGATATTCCGGTATTAAAGGCATAGTTCATAGCATCAATATATATTTTTTCAATAGATAATGTGGTATTAAATGCATAGTTCATATCATCAATAGATAACCTTGTGTTAAAGGCATATATCTTACCATCAATAGGTAAACATGTGTTAAAGACATAGTTCATACATCCGTATCATCAAAATGTAATCTGGTGTTCAAGGCATAGTTCATATCATCAGTAGATAACCTGTTATTAAAGGCATAGTTCATAGCATAAACAAGTAATCTGGTATTAAGTACATGATTCATACTATCATTAGGTAAGATGGTATTAAAGGCCAAGTTCATATCATCCAGGTATTTTGGGAATCTTAACTTTTTGTAGGTTTTTCTTCCACATTATTATTCAGCTACGCTGCTACATTCTGACAGAAAAGTTCACCTCTCCTTGCTGTCAGAGATGCATTGTCACAAACAGAAAGAGGGGCAAAGAGAAATATCTAGCAATATCAGTCTGCTGTGATATTATACAAATATCATGTCCGCGAACTAGGTAGCAAACTACTGTAATTGCATGTAACCCATTATCTCCTAAATCTCATGATTGGAAACCATTGTGATCAGTAAAGCATTTGCTCGATAGGAGCAAATGCTTTACTTATCACAATGGTTTCAAAACTATGCAATTCTAAAAATCTCCTTTTCCATAGCTAATGCTCCGTTTTGGTAGACTATTTCAAAGATGTTGGGTCTAAAAATAGTTTAGAAGATAATGTGTTAACTTGTTTAGCAACGCTAATCCTTTACTCCATAAATACGCCTTTCTACGCCTTTGCAGACAGAGAAGACCCAGAGACGGCTACTGTAGAAGAAGTCTATCAGGGTATGCTTAGTTTGCATGTCGATGGCTTGGTGCAAAACTATGTGAAGGAGTTAGGATAGTTTTGCACCAAGCCCTCGATATGTAATACTATAGATATGATTCTATACTTTCTGCCATGGCAAAATTGTGTTATTATAACAGTTATTAATCTAATTAATATCGACGATGTCATAATTTGTACCTGAATATTCATGGAGCATGGGGTTAAAGTATCTCGTTCGAAATGTGTATAAGGTGATCTCATTTGTGTATTTTGTACACGGTTATCCACCCTGAGCTAGTTTGTTTGTGTATTTTGTACACGGTTATCCACCCTGAGCTAGTTTGTTTGTGTATTTTGTACACGGTTATCCATCCTGAGCTAATTTGTTTGTGTATTTTGTCTACGGTTATCCACCCTGAGCTAGTTTATGATACCATACATTGTCTTTGGCGCGGAGGAAAATGGCAACACGAAGTCAGAGAGGAAATCCCTACAATGAACGCATATTGTCAGTAATATCATAAAACTTGGTATTTGTTATGGTCAATCATGTTTATGAAATTGTCAATTTGAACTTGTATCGAAAAATGACCCATGTAATACAAAAAACCGTTTTAATCAATACTTTCTACAACAAAATATCATCGATCGTGGTTGAAATTAAAACGCGAGCCGAATAAACACTAATACATTGCCTAATAACATACCAACCACATGAAAGTTGTGTCTTCTTCTGTGTTTATTCGATTGTTTTCTTGCAATGTACTTCTTTTGAGGATATAAACAAATTATTAATATAATGGTTAGGCGTTTTTAAACACGTTGCAAGTAGAGACTACCACTTCAAGAAAATAGTCAACAGTGTAGTTCCAGATAAGTTAAGCTGTTTGATTTCGGCGACTGATTATTCTGTACTGTTCGTATGATTAGGTCCAGTTTTCAAGGGCATCGAATTGCTTAAACGGTGTCTCTATATGATAAATGGTTACAATATGTTTATATGGCGTTCTGTTTATGTGTTCATATAGATTTTCGAATAAAGCTGTTGTTATTTCAACATCTTAAATTATAGTTTTTGTTTTGTTATATGTTACCGTTTTTAGTTCTAATGACAGGATAGTTATTTCTCCAACATGGCGATTACTTCAGCCTTCTGCAGTCACTAAATTGTTCACATTCAAGCTATAATCAGTTCGTCTACCAAACCCAATCAGGATGTCAAACAGTTTGGATTCTGATGAGACCTCCAGTTACTCGGCGTCCAGTTACTCGGCGTCTCATCTTGATCCAAAATGTTTGCATAGGTAATCAGTTATCCCTTCATATTCATGTCATTGTTTTTACATAAATATTCAACAATGAAATGGTAAGGTAGCAAATAATGGCCATTGTTTGATAAAAATGATTATTATGTGGGTTTCGATCGGTATAAAGACATGGTCCTTGGTGGATAGTCGTCCTCATATCAATAAACCCTAATATAGGGACCAGGTCATTGGTAGATAGGACCTCTCCAGATCAATAAACACTTATACGGAGACTTGGTCCTTAGTAGATAGGACCTCCCCTAGGACAATAAACCATTTTATTAACTTCGTTTAGCCTTCATATCAACCCATTTTCACGCATTTACAAACAGAGTAGACCTGGATCAGACGGCTCCTGCAGGAAACGTCTCATCAGGTTGTGCCCTGTTTGGTTATGGAATTATACATATTTGATTATCCAGTTTCTGCACAGGTAAAAACATCCTATGTTCACGTGTTATTAAACATTTCATCTGATGGATGTTTATGATGGCATTATGACTTCCATGACTATTGAACAGGTATAGGGTTTAAGGCAATAACTGTTTAATTTAGGAAATATGCATTATGCCTATTTTGGGATATTTACTTGTGTATCATTTGTAACAGCTGTTTACGAACATGTAAGATGTATTCAAATACTAAAATCGTTATTTCTCAACCACACCTTATACAGTGCTCCGTCCCTACAACGACACCCTTTGGGATACAAAGATTGTATGTGTTGTTCAGAGGGAGTTGTTATAGGGAGGGAAAATCAAACATAATTAGCTTTTTTGCAGATCCCCAGATAAGGTGTATTTGGAGAACTAAAACCGTTATGCCTCAATCAAACCCTATGTTGTGACCACTCTTTAGAATCGTCACAAAGTGATGATTCTAAAGAGTGGTCACAACATAGGGTTTGATGGAGGCAAAAATAAAATACGATGAAAAAAGTTGTTTCTGGAGCCGTGTTGTTTCGGAAACAGTGACATGCGTTGTTGTAAGGAGGGAATCGTTATTGAGAGGGTCGTTGTAGGGAGGGAGCACTGTACTGTGACAAATCTTTAGAATCGTCTCGAAGAGTGGTCACAGTGGATGGTTTGATGGTGGAAACGGGGGCTATTGTTGAAAATGATTAATAGTACGCATCTTATCTGGACCTCTAAATCTATATAATAACATAAACAAGCGTGACAGAACACAGTCAGACTGTTCCTACATAAGCCATCTGATCCGGGTCTAATAAATTTCCAAAGGTTTAAAAATGTGTATCCATCAGATAAAGGGTTATGTACACTTTTTGCAAACAAAGCAGATCAGACAACACCTACAGGGGCCGACAGATCAGTTCATGTTCTGTGTGCATACGGTATCGTACAGATATGATTGTAGAGTTTCTGCCACAGCCAAACATTTCTTTATCCATGTGTTATTGTAGTAATCTAATTTAATATTCATGACGTCATTATTTCTTACATGAATATTGATGGGATAGAGGGTTATGAAATTATGACATAATGAATATTTATCTGACTTTCTATAATAGTGGTTGAACATCTGGGTCCATGCTTATAAAACGTTTAGTTGAGTCTGAGTTCGTTCTCAAATTTTTATTGGTCAGATTTGAGCCAAAGGCTCAAATCTGACCAATCAAAAGCTTGAGAACTCAAATCTGACCAATCAAAAGCTTGAGAACGAAACTCAGACTCAACTAAAAGCTTTATAAGCATGGACCCTGAGATTCTGGCAAAAACCATACAATCGAATCTATATAATGTAATTAGCAAACAGAGCAGTTTCATGACCAGACTGCCTACAGGAACTGTCTGTTCTGGGTCTGCTCAGTTTGCAGAGGCGTGCAAATGTGTCAGATATAAGGTTAAATACCTTTTACGACTTTTTCAATACAAATATGTCCTATAGATGTAGGTTGTACAATGCCGTGCGAGTTATAAACAAGCATATAATTTCATTTCATGAATAGTCATGTACGAAATAAAAAACGTTTTAGCCATGCAGGAAATACCGCATGCAAAACACACAACCACCAAACAGCACCACGACGACAAACAGCAAATGTACATGTATATAAAAGACACAAAGAAACGCTCATCCATAACAAACAAACAGTAGGGGTATGGAAGTACCGCCTTAGAACGGTCAGTGACAAATGTCACAGGGGGTTAAACCGGTTTTGAGGGGCCAAACCTCACACTTATTCTATCCCCACCCTAAAAGACAAATAGTGTAAATAAACATATCTCCGTCTAATCTAAACAACCGCGATGACAAAATACCGTGGTAAAGTGCATGTAAAACGAAAACATTTAAGTGAACAAACTGTATCCACCTATCGCTAGTGTACCCAATGATTGATCTGCAAACAGAGTAACTGTAGAAAAGTAATAAAGGGTACTACACATTATCAATATGAAATAGCTGCATTTATTGATAATTGCATATTCACACAGGGGTTTAGCATTGCGAGAAACAGCAGAATCAGATCTATTTTATAAGCAAACGGAGCAATCTCTGATCTGACCTACTCTGTTTCCAATAAGTGCGAACAGATCTA
Organism: Azorinus chamasolen; assembly: GCA_963576725.1. Lineage (NCBI taxonomy): Eukaryota > Metazoa > Mollusca > Bivalvia > Cardiida > Solecurtidae > Azorinus > Azorinus chamasolen. The sequence goes on along the minus strand of OY755253.1, from coordinate 58,889,241 downwards.
TGTATGGATTTAAAGATTAGATATGCACCGTTTACTGAGAAACTTAAGGGAATATATGATTTCTCTTCTTGCCAACCAGTCCCGAATAAAATACATGTAATGCAAGATGATTATATTCGACCAGAGAAACAGATAAATATTTGTATCCAAGTACGAAACTCGTCATTTCTCCACCAAACCCTGTGTTCTGACGCCTCTTAACCCTTTCGGTGCCAGCATTGTCGTCTGCTGGGCATAGTTTCGTTTATTTTTAGTGTAATTGTGTGCACTTCTTCCATTTTCTTTATAAAACAGTACACAGAGTGTTAAACAGTTTGGATCCTGATGAGACGCCGAGTTACTCGGCGTCTCATCTGGATCCAAACTGTTTACATGTGATATCATAAACCCGTCATTGTGGCGCACGGAAGGGGTTAAGAATCGTATCTTCGGAACATAGTGTTTGGTGGAGAAATAAAGAATGATAAAGTAGTTAAGTCAAGCAGGAAAAGACACATACAAAACGCAACCAACACCAAATCACCAACAGAAAGCAAGCAACACATCCACACAACTAAACACACATACACGCACGCACACACGCACGCACACACACACACACACACACACACATTCTCACACACACACACTCGCGCGCACACACACACTCACACACATACAAACGCACGAGACAGAAAAACATCAAACAGGAACAAACGCACAAACAAAAAGTAAGGTTCATAAAGAGAGTACCGCCTTTGAACGGTCAGTGACAAAACCACCACTGGTTCAGGGACGTCCTTACCTCACGCGTATCTCAAAGTCACTCTAGCTTAATAAATAGTGTAAATAAAGGTATCCCCACCAGAATTATTCTCCGACAATAAAGGAGACGGTTAACACAGGACAATATGTATAACATAACATGTCAACAACGGTGAAAGCCGAAGTCAAAGCAATTGAAGCGAATCCGTTAAGTGCACAGCAGAGAAAGGGAAATACAGTGCTCCCTCCGTATAAGGACCCTCTCGATAACGATTCCCTACTTACAACAACGCATGTCACTGTTTCTGAAACAACAAGGCTCCAGAAACAACTATTTCTATCGTATTTTTTATGCCTCCATCAAACCATATGTTGTGACCACTCTTTAGAATCGTGACGAATCTAAAGAGTGGTCACAACATAGGGTTTGATTGAGGCATAACGGTTTTAGTTCTCGAAATACACCTTATCTAGGGATCTGCAAACAAGCTAATTATGTTTGATTTTCCCTCCCTATAACAACTCCCTCTGAACAACACATACAATATACGTATCCCAAAGGGTGTCGTTGTAGAGAGGGAACACTGTACATGCGTCTGGTAAGCTCATCCCGCATGCATACAACGTTAGTAATTACAGAAACTGAATATTTATCATTAAATAAAGCCGTTAATGCACTAATTATATAAATATGGAACATGGAACTAATAATCAGGCTATTTTAGGGGATTTATCGCTTTTTATTGTATAACAGCTGTTTACTGACCGTTCATTAAACAGTATTTATAGCATTTCAAGTACAACACAGTTGTCTTAAATATACATTTAGTGTCTGTGTTTCTGAACCTCTCTCATCGCCGTCCAATTATCCCATAGTTGGCAGAAACGGGCGTTAATCAACACTGTCAATTATCATTGGTGTCTGTTTTATTCGGATTCGCGGATATATTTCCGTTCACCTACTTTTCACTTAAGGTAAATATATAAGTCATGCAGGAAACACCACATACAAAACACACATCAGCCCGAACAGCAACATGACAGAAATAGAAAATATACATGCATATCATGAAACACAAAGAGACGAACACAGACATAACAAACAAACAATAGGGAGAAGAATAGGAACAATTGTCACTGGGGGTTTCAGCCCTTTTAGGTCCCCCAAACCTCACATGTTTACCAACCCCACCCTAAAAGACAAACATTGTAATTAAACATATCCCCTACCCGACTAATATACAACAACCGCGATGACAAATACAGTGGTAAATTGCATGTAAAATGAAAACATATTTAAGTGAAACAAACTGGTTCCACCCATCGCTGGTATATAATGATTGAGCTGCTAACAGAGTAACTGCAGACAATGAAAAGGTAGTAAAGTCAAACAGGCAAAGCCATATTCAAGACGCAACAACCACCAAAACATCGATAAATAGCATGTCACACATACAATTACACACCCAAACACATGCACTTACACGAGATAAACACTGAAAACAAACAAACAGACAAGTACTAGATATAAACATTCCAGACATGTAAAAAGGCACACGTACAAAGACACAAGGCAAACAAAAGTAAAGGTGACAAAGAAAGAATCGTATTGGAATGGTCAGTGGCAAAAACACCACTGGTGTCCTAACCTCAAACATATCTCAAAGTGTAAATAAAGGTATCCCCGCCAGATATCCCAGCTCTGACTTTTCACAGTGGTACAGGCCATCAATGTTTATAAATAGGATTTGGAACGACAACAGTACAGACCCTGATCAGAAAAGTACAAAAATGAGTCAAGCAGGAAACACCACATACAGAACAAACAGCAACACAAGGAAACAGCAAAAGTACACAACTCAAAAAACACCAAAAGACGCACAAAGACAAAACAAACATACAATATGTGGAAGATGGAAGTACCGCATTGTAACGGTCAGTGTCAAAAGTCTTAGGAGCCCTCCGATATGGGTCTACACTATTTGCAAATGACAGTGCATGCATGAAAAGGTAAGTGTCGATTTGTATATAATTGACGCATTCTGAAAGTCTAAAAATGGAACGAAATTACATTTAACCCATTCCCTCATGCTGGTGACGTTTGATGCCTCGGTAAAAGTACAAAAATGAGATAGAACTTCCCCATATCAATAAACCCTAATATAGGGACCAGGTCCTTGGTAGATAGGACCTCTCCAGATCAATAAACACTTATACGGACACTTGGTCCTTAGTTGATAGGACAATAAAAGTACAAAAATGAGTCATGCAGGAAACACCACATACATAACAATCAGTCGCCCGAACAGCAAGACAAGGAAACAGCAAATGTACATAACTATAAAAACATCAAGAGACGCACAATGACAAAACAAACATACAATAGAGGGAAGATGGATAAAGTCACTTTATGAAACATAATTCTCAGTATTGTTATATTTTCTGGTCATTCGGGGTCATTAGTCTTGACGGTATCAGTTTTGAATACTGCTTAAACCGTTGCTAGTGGGCGTGAGTAGTGTTGTACTTTTTATTACTACTCATGAACAGACTCAATAAAAGTCTGCAATATTCTCTTTTGGCATTACTTATTTTGTGTTCGGAGGATCACCCACTTTCAGAATATTTGTGATAAAGCATTTGCTACGTAGGAGTTTTATTTATAGTATAATGTTCTATTTTTTCACTTATTTGGGTTTGGTTTTTACTTTTGTCTTCCAATCACTTATTCCAATCACTTTTCCATTTATTTTTCACACCACTTACTTTTCAAATCGCTTATTCATCCACCAATAAAACTAAATACAGTATTATAACAGCCACTAAGTTTTGTTAATTAGTTGGTATTTAGGAGCGTTATGTTTTACTTGCACCTTGCTTTAAACAGCCATCTGCTTTCAACGAAAACTACTTGATGTAATTTAGCGGCCATTATAGAGAGATTTAAAAGGTTACTAAGAGCAAAGTCCAACGAACTCGTTTTGTTTTATTATAGAAACAATGCCAACATTCCATTCAATGTAATTTAATGAGTTTTATTGCGACCTGACTCACATTTGCAAACAACTTCGATAAACACGAGACGCCGAATGACGTCACACCAGGACTCACAGGACACTCGCTTCAAATCTTAACCTTTTCACCGCCGATTTCGCATAAATGCACCACGACAAATAGTGCAGTCCCAAGGTGGCGTCTGATCAGGTACTTCACTTTTTGTCTCAACCTCTTTTTCTATATCTGTGCTTTATTCCTTTGAACTTTGCATTTATTTATCGCATTTCCTTATTGTACCGAATGATTTAACAAAAACTGGATTGCAGACGACAATTAGAAACTTGGCGCCGAAAGGGTTAAACGAATCGGTAGAAGGTAAAACTTTTCACCAAATCAGAATTTAAACAGACCTTTAATTGATATTCTCTACTTGCAATAGGTTTTAAAATGCCTAAAATGCATAAATTATTTGTTTATTTGCTTACAAGCAGTACATCGCAAGGAAACCAGTCGAATAAGCTGTCTTTGTCATATAGGACCAGTGCAGGCTAAAACAGTGGCACATTCATAGACCTTCTAGCTAACCCTACACACCACGCCGTTAAAAGCCCTTGCAAACCCAGTAGAGTAGACCCATATCATATGATCCTATAGGAGGTGTCTCGACAGGGGTTGTCCTGTTAACCCATTCCCTCATATTTACGACTTTTGACGACTCTGTAAAAGTCGTTTTGTGAAACCATTCTGATAAATAGAGCATTTGCTCCTACTGGAGCAAATGCTCTATTTATCACAATGGTTTCAGACTGAAAAAATCTATTTTTTTCTTTTCTCTAGTTAATCCTCCTTTTCGGTAGATTTATTCAAAGAGGTTGTATCTAAAATAGTTTATGAGGTAAAGGGCTAACGTATTGATCGATATAGATATGATTTTACAGTTTCCACGAGTGTCAGTATTTCCTTTGTTCATTTCCATTCATAATAACCATAGTTATCATTTTACAAAAAAACATCAGGAACATTTTTAAAGATCAATGAGAGCGTTGTATCACATACTATAGCCATCACATATTTCTCTATATTATATGTTTAATTTAAGATGTAACATCATGTAGAATCACCACGGCTTGAAGTAGAAATATACATGTAGAACCTGTAAAACGGCATTTTAGTCGAAATAAGTTGTGCTAGAAAGAATATGATGCTCGTAGTACAAACTGATATTAAACTTGTCTCCCATTCAGAATATATGTTCTTCGCAACAGCAGGTGATAAATACTTGTGTGGCGGCCGTAAAAAGTCGTCCCGTACTTCATTCTCAGTGCTGTTATATTTTCTGGTCCTTCGGGATCATTAGTTTTATTGTTATTAGTTTTGGATATTGAATACTGCTTAAGCCGGTGCTAGTGGCGTGAGTAGTGTTGCACTTTTAATTGCTACTCATGAACAGACACAATAATTCCGAGTCGCGCAATTTTCTCTTTTCGCATGGCTAGTTTTGCTTTCGAAGGATCCCCCACATTTAGAATTTCTAAGACTAGTTTAATACCAATTTGTACAAAATGAATACTCGCAACATATCTTTTATACATGATGACAATATGAACAAAATATAAAAAAAAAATCAAAAATGGTGTATTCCAGTTTTATGTTATGTGTCAGGGTCCCTTACTGACAATAATGATCTAGATTTATGAAGAACATGCTGAAACTTTTGTCTGCTAAAACCTTCATCTTTTAACTCTTTACTTCATGAATATTCATGTGAGAAATAATGATTTCATGTTAATTATTATAAAACACATTGAATCAGGAGGTTTTGGCTATGGCAACTATGGTAGAAACAAGCCTATATCATAAGCAAATACTTCAATTCCTCATCAGACGGCTGTTAGGTGAGACCTGGCTCTACTCTACTCTGTTAGCAAATGCATAGAAGGTGTATTTATGAAGTATATAGTAAGGATTTTACTTACCTCAAGTTTTTTTAGACACTTATGTGCGAGTGTCACACAGCTTTCTAATCAGATCAATCGTGCTTCCGTGTATCATGTCCTACTTTTCTGCCTGACGTTCCTTCTATTTTAGCATGAAGATGACTAAAACACTACAAGAACATGTTGGTGGTTGCGTCTTGCATGTGGCTTTGCCTGCTTGACTTTACTACTTTTCCATGTTAATAATTATCATTTTGTGGACTCCTTATTCGAATGTTCCTTGTAACGAAGCAGCAACTTATATTGATAATTTTGGAGCCAATCTGGAGAAACTCAAGCTTGTATAACTAAATATAAAATAGGGACGATTAGGACTTCTTTAATTCAAAAATGTACTGAATTATTTCGGTTATCCTGTTGCATATTCCTGTAAGAGATAATGCCATCATGAAATGAATGTTAATAGACAAATCATCAAATATGCATGTCATTATAAAAATTAATCAATTAGCATTCATGACGTCATTTCCTTTTTCCTCCTATTAGCACAGACGCTCCGACAATCAGAAGCTCCGCCCAACTATGATTTGATCGTATCTCTATTTCATGTTCTTAATTGATCAGTTGGACACATTGTATAAAAGAAAGCTCCAAACAGCATTCGTCCAGCCTTCCTTTGAACTGCCATGGTAATACATTCACCAATCATTGAAACTATTCATCTTTTAGATTGAAGAGGACTACACAATTACAAAATGATTCTGCTTCAAGGTGGCGTAAATTGTACGAAGTATCTGTTGATTGCGTTCAATCTGATATTTGTGGTGAGTATTTGCTTGATCTTATCATGATTAATGTGATGAACTATTTACCGGATAGAGATGCTTGTTGACGCCTTTGCAAACGGAGTAGACCCATATAGGAGCCATCTGACCACGGTATGTTCAGGGTCTTCTTTGTTTGCTTATCATATACTATAGATATAATTCTACAGTTTCTGCAATGGCCAAAACTTCACGTGTCCATGTGCTTTTATAAGAAATTAATCTAATTAATGTTCATGACGTTTTTATTTCTGATATTAATATTCATGAAGTAAAGGGATAAAAACTTAATAGGAATTCATGACAGTTCAGTGCTCCGTATCCTGATGGTATGTTAAAACGGTTGATTTGGAAAGGGTGTTGTATTTTACAGAAGTCCAGATAAGATGCGTACATAAAATATTATTTAGAATAACTTTGAGACGATTTTAAAGAGTTGTCACAGTATAGAGTTTGATGGAGAAATACCGATTTTAGTTTTTGGTAGGCATCTTTATATGCAGCTCTAAGTATTTAAATATTTGAGAAAATGCGTTAATGGTGGAATTTCTTGCAATACCTTGTTGGTGATCTTTAGAATGTTCTGAGAGAATCGATTCCAATGAGTACCAACCAGAGAGGGTTTTGAGTAGAAATATAAAAATAATAGTTTGCCTATTTTTCTACACATTTAATATAATAATATATGTCTCAAGTAATGTTCCTCTACCTGCAAGGTGCGGTTGCTGCGGGAACATATATGCAGCCCCAGCTCAATGATTATTTTAGCCCTTTCACCGCCGCAGTCGCATTAATGCACCACGACAAATAGTGCAGTCCCAGATCAGACACCACCTTTTCAAGGCGGCGTCTGATCAGGGACTTCACTATTTGTCTCAATCTCTATTTATATGTATGTGCTTTTATTCCTTTGAAATTCGCATTTATTTATCTCATTTCCTTATTTTACTGAATGATTTAACAAACTTGGATTGCAGACGACAATTAGAAATTTGGCGCCGAAAGGGTTAGGCTGATTAGAGGATCTGTTAGTTCCGCGACGGCGTTACAGATCCTATATAACTCTTTAACCCATTACCTCGTGGGTTATTTTAGACCCAACCTCTTTGAATAAATCTATCGAAGAGGAGTATTTACCTAGAGAAAAGGGAACATTTTAGAATTGTGTACTTTTTAAACCATTGTGATAAATAAAGCAAATGTGTTACTGATCGCTACACAAGTATTAAATGTACAGTCGGCTGAGCGGTCATTCGGACTGAAAGTAGACTATAACTAGGTACTTTATCTTACAGAGGCGTGAACAGGCGTCAATATACGGGAATGGGTTAAAACACGTTCATCTACTATTTCTACTTGCAGCTGGCTGGTATCGGCTTGATTGTTGCAGGAACGTATGTCCAGCTCGAGCTGAAGAGTTATTTTAGCCTGATTGGTGCATCTTTTAGTCCGGCAGCGGCGTTACTGATCGCCACAGGAGTATTAACGATCTTCGCAGGCTTCTTCGGAGGTTGCGGAGCTTTTACCAGAACATATTCCTTTATTTGCATTGTAAGTACATTTAACACAATCGGAATGTACAAGTCTGATCAGATCTCGGGTGTGTCTGGTGTAAGGGATATGCGATCTGTATCTACTCTGTTTGCAAAGGCGTAGAAAGGGATGCTCATACAGTCATTACTGTTTACATAAATATTCATGGAATAAAGTGTTCACAGATTCAAATTCGAGAATGTCACGAATATGTTTGTTTTCCAAGCTAGAAGCAGGGGACCAACCAAGCGTATTTGGACTTATTTTGTGAATACATTTGAACGTCGATATCTCCAACTCGGATAAGTCGAACGTCGAGATAACTCGAAGTAGAAGTTCGGTCCTTTCATATTTTAAAATACAGAATTGTTCTTAAATGTGACACTATGCATATCTAGAAACACAGCTTAATGTAGACCGAAAGTAATGCTGAAAGCTCCAGCATTGCTATAGACCTGCGTTAAAGATGTATGCTAAGCGAAATTCCGGTTTTTTTCTTTTCAAACTGACTTCAGAATCGGAATCTATGTATAGTAACACTTATTTACCACTAAACAGCACGGTTAATTAATTGTTGTTAGTGCCGAAAAAATAGAAAAATGGATTGCTACAGAACCCAAGGAACAGCGTTCGTCATTGGGCGGAATCTGTGGTAAGATTCAAATTTACATATCGGAAACAATCATTCTATGTATATATAGGCCAACAACCAGTGTCAGCCAGTGTACACGTGATAACAACCTAATTTATATTCAAAACGTTGCTCCGAAACAGAATCGGAGTCATTCAGAACTTGGCTGAAGATGACCGCTGGTTGCCGTACAAAATCCCCGTTTCTAAAAAGGAGACTCCTTTTAAACAATTTAGCAATATTCGGATAGCTATCATATTTAGCTGAACAAATATATCCTGTCGAAAATATGGGTTGTAAGCATTATTTTCATTGTATGTATACGTTTACAGCTTCTGGTGTTGATAGATTAATACGGAAAATGCGCATAATACATGTTAAAGCTATGAACCAGATGACTAAGAAACCAGACGACTCAAATCTCTGTTATCTCGAAGAAACGTGTGTGGTCCCATGAAGTTCAAGATATCGAAGTTCGACTGTATTTCTATGATTTCTAGTCTATTTCTACCTTACAGCTAGCTGGTATTGGCCTGACTGTGATAGGGGCGTATGAATTGTTGGATTATGGTAAACTGGTCCCGCCATCGTTCATGGGATTGCCGTCGTTTATGATCGCTACTGGAGTAATCATCTTGTGCATATCCTTTCTCGGGTGTTATGGGGCGTACAATGCAAATCGCATGAGCATTTTTATCGTAAGTATCTCAAACAAATGATAATAAAATAGTTTGCGCGTTTGTTTGTGTTGATTAACGTCCGTTTCTGCTCACTGTGGGCTAATTGGACGTCCCAGAGAGAGGGGAGCGGATACAGAGAAACCCGGTCGCGATGCCCTACTCTTATTATCGACTGAGTTTCTCTGGTTCTTTTAGATGCCCAGTGTAAAGCACTGATACATCGGACCTTGGTTTATAGTCTCGTCCGAATAATGAATAAAACATCTCTTAACTCATACTCTTTGAATGTTCATGAAAGAAAACAATTATTAATAGCATCATATATATATAGAATTAGCTGAACTTTTATATGACATATGAATTCGAGATTTTCTGGCCAAGACAAAACTGTAGAATCAAATGTATATTATGTTATTAACAAACATAGGAGACCCTGATCTGCTCTGTTTGCGAGGGCGTAGAAAAGCCGTTTTAATGAAGGAAAGGGTTAACTCTTTACACAATGAATATTCATGAAAGAAATAATGGCACAGTGTGTTTATTGACTGAAAGTTTATGACATAGGAAAGCAGGATTGTTTAAAATAGACTGTAAAATCAGATGAATATTATTTCATAAGCAAACACAGCAGATCCTGCTCAGACAGCTTCTATAGGAGCCGTCTCATCTGGGTCTACTCTGTTCGCAAGGGCTTTTTATATGCTGAAAAGAATTATATCACAAGAAAATCAGTCAAATAAACGCCAAAGACGACAAAACCTTCGTGTGTTTGACATCGAAGACCCGATTTATTCAGCAGTGTATTGATATTTATCCGGCTCGCGTTTTAGTTCTGTTAACTGTTCGACCAAGGCCGTATTGAAGAAGACAAATACGAAGTGTTATGATATTTTCGAAAAGATGCGTTCATTGTAGAGGCTTCCTTTAAGTCTTAGAACGGAGTGATTGTCGTATGCCATATGTGCCGTCTCCTGTAAATTCATTTAGCAGGTGTCTCCAAATATTCCATGATCGAATCATCAAATAGTTTGGATTCTTAGGAGATCCGGATCTCATCTGGCTCCAAGCTGTATGCAAAGACATTATCATACTAAACATTTGCTCTTTAATTGTGGGAAAAGAGTGGATTAGCAAATAGTATAGACCCAGATCAGATGACTCCTAAAGAAGTCCTTTGATCAGGATCTGTATTGTGCCAAAGTTCTATCGCAAATTAGACCATTTCATATTGAATAGAGTTTGTCGGTAAACACTGGTGGTAGTAGCAGTAGTAGTAGTGCGTTTCATTTATCACCGATAACTGTCCTTAAAACAGGGCGTTGCAATTACCATCAACACCGGCCTGTCAAACTGGTGACAGTTTAACTCATTCCCTCATAGGCTATTTTTAGATAAAACCTCTTTGAATAAATCTACCGAAACGGAGCATTAAAAAGAGGAAAGAAAACTTTTAGAATTTTGTAGTTTGAAACCATTGTGATAAATAGAGCATTTGCTCATATAAGAGCAAATGCTCTATTTATCACAATGATTTCACAAAGTGACATTTACAGAGTCGTCAATATTCGTCAATATGAGGGAATGGGTTAAGGCAGGTTGGAAGTCAGAAACTTGCATGAGTTTCACCCTGCAATAAGCAGTCAACTGCTTCAAAGACATTAAAATGTTCTTTAATAAAATTCCGGTTAAGAGGAATTCTACTGTATATTTTTTATTTGTTTTTCCTGTTTGATTTATCCCCGGTACTTATCTTGTTGTTTCGTGTTTCGTTTATCAACGGTAACTATGCTGTTTCATGTTTATCGGCGGTAAGTTTGCAGTTGTTTTATGTTTGGTTTATAAGCGGTAACTATGTCGTATGTTTCATTTGTCATCAGTAACTTTGTCGTGGTTTGATTTTTCGTTTTTCACGTGTAGCTATGACATTGTTCCATGTTTCGTTTATAAACTATACTTATGCCATTGCTTCGTTTCTTGTGTATTACAGGTACCTGTAAATACATGCCGTCTTTTCATACTTCCTGAATCGCCCATCACCGGTAAATTATGCTGTAGTTTTGTGGTTTTTTATCATTGGTAACTATTCCATTGTTTTCTGTTTTCTTTATCATGCCGTAATTATATCGTTGTTCCATTATTGGTGTTTTTTTATCATCGGTAACGTTTCCGTTGTTGTGTGTGTTGTTTATCATCAGTAGTTATTACATGATTTTGTGTTTTGTTTGTAGTCGGTATCTATTTCCTTGTTTAGTGTTTTGTGTATCTTCGGTAATTATTTCATTGTTTTGTGCTTCGTTTATCTTCAGTTACTATTGCATTTTTGTGTGATTTGTTTATTATTAGTATCGTCTCCGTTTTATGTGTTCCGTTTATCATCGATAACTACGCCGTTGTTTTGTGTTCTGTCTATCATCCATAACTACGCCGTTGTTTTATGTTCTATTTATCATCCATAACTACGCCGTTGTTTTGTGTTCTGTTCATCACCCATAACTACGCCGTTGTTTTGTGTTCTATTTATCATCCATAACTACGCTGTTGTTTTGTGTTCTATTTATCATCCATAACTACGCCGTTGTTTTGTGTTCTGTCTATCATCCATAACTACGCCGTTGTTTTGTGTTCTGTTTATCATCGATAACTACGCCGTTGTTTTGTGTTATGTTTATCACCCATAACTACGCCGTTGTTTTGTGTTCTGTTTATCATCGGTAAACATTCCACTGTTTTGTTTTGTTTATGTTCGGTAAATATTCTATTGTTTTGTATTCTGTTTATGATCAGTAACAATTCCGTTGTTTCCTGTTTCGTTTTCGGTAACTTTGCCGTTATTTCGTTTCAGTACGGAGTACTTTTAGTGATAATATTTCTGCTAGAGCTGACATCTGGTATTACTGGCTTTGTGCTCAGGTCAAAGGTAACTTCAGTAGAATCCCTCTAATGCGACCACTTAATACACAAACATAACTGTCTTCATAAGTAGGTGGTTGCTTAATGCATGGCAAAAGTTATGCAGAAAGCCCCTGAAGGAGCTTTCTGCATAACGTTCACCTTGCATTAAGCTACCACCTGCATTTGCCACTGTGAATTGTGCACATTTTTGGTGGTTGCATTAGAGGGGTTTTACTGTATTAACGAACATTTTCTTGAGCTTAACACATCATTTGGTTCATGTCAATATTAACTCAAATAATTTAGGTAAACTTTCCAATTATGAATTGTTGAACCCATAAATGTTTCATGTTGACCAAAAGAAACTGTGCTTGTATAAACCACAAGCACCGATTGAATCAGCAAGCAGAAACGATCCGTGAACCATCTTATCATCTTATAGTGAAACCTACCTAATCCCAGCATTTGTGGTGTGCGGTGGTATAGTGGCAACGCGATTGACTGCCAGTCCGGAGGTCCGGTGTTCCTTCACCGGTCCCTCAGGGAAATTCCAGGGACACTTTTCAGTGTCCCCCACCCACACATCCTCTCCACCAGGGGATAAAATGGGTACATATGATGGTCACTGGCTGGTACTGCGGCTGTATGATTGCGCCATATATTAGCAGTGTTCAATATTGTAGGCGAATGACTCAATGACCAGGGGAGTAGGCTGAGCGGTCCTTCAGACTGAAAGTAGACTTTATCTAGGTACTTTTTACCAGGATACACACTGATTGCGTATGTCCCACTTAAGGCATTGTGGGGGCAAACGCTTTATAAGAAAAGAAGTATATCGCAAGATATCTAATCGAATAAACGCCGAAGAAGACACAACTTTCATGTGTTTGATATGGAAGATCTAATGTATTAGGCAATTTCTGTATTTTTCCCGCCAAAACTGATTTCTTGGTACTCATACAAACCGCTACTCAAACGCAATTTTAATGATGCTCAACAAGATAGTCTGTGTCTGAGAAAAAAAGCAAATTCAGACATCTCGGTACTTCTCTTATCAATAGTTCAGGTATGTTTCAAATTCCATGTTCTTATTTCGTCAAGAGAAAAGCGTAGATATAGTAAAACCTCCCTAATGCCAGTTTTTGCTAACCCGAACACTCGCTAATTCAAACATTCGCTAATTAAAACACTCGCTAATCTGAACACTCGCTTATCCAAACACGTATTATCGTCCGCCTTTTAGGCATGTGAACAGTTTAATGCATTGTGAAAGTCACTCGAAAAGCTCCTCTGGGAGCTTTCTGCACCACCTTCAGCCTTCATTAACCACATTTATGTGCCTTGAACACGTGTCTGTGATAAATCGTCGTCTCACAATTACAAACTCTTTTACACTTTATCTTTTTTTAGATATTGAATAAGCGTGAAGCATATGCATGTACTGAAAATGTTGAGCAGCATCTGCATAGAAGACCCTTTTTATTTCTTCACTAAAATTAATATGTACTTAATATTTTAGGTACGAGAGAAACTTACCAATTATTTGATTACAACATTGGACGATGAGGATGCCTGGAACACCTTGCAGCAGCGCTTTCAGTGCTGTGGAATCAGTGGACCCAATGACTGGTTATTACTTGGCGTCAATGGTACTATCCCGTCATCATGCTGCGACAACCTTGGTGTCAACTGCGACACATCTACGAGCTATAGTAGCGGTTGTTTGTTGATGTTCTCTGATTTCCTAAAGAGTAATTTATATCTCATCGGAGCAGTTGGGATTAGCCTAGCGGTTGTCCAGGTAAGTCACTAACCATGTCCATATACCACACTGACGTATGTTGGAGTGTCCGAGTTATTCCTCTTTTATATAAGACTATAATTCAAATACATATTTCTATACAGACAACCTTCTAATACAGTTCAATCATAAAGTAAGTCCGGGTTGTCCGAATTATACCTCATTTTTATCATTTGAACTTCTGAAACTAAACAAAACGTATTGAAACAACACTTGATGGTCGTCAAAAGGATATAAGATTATAAAGGTCATTGAAAATATCTTGCTGTATACGATATGGTTTGTTCTTATTACTACTGTTCTCGTTATCTACAACCTCGTCGCATATGTACTCGCTTCATTTGCTCTTGAACCAATTACTCTTATTACGTTCACTCTCGTTACATTTACCTTTATTACATTTACTGTCGTTACAATAACCTTTGTTACATTCGCTCTCATTTAAATTACTATAGTTACAATGACCTTATTTCGCGCATTTGTCAAATTCGTTACAATCACTCACGTTACAATTACCTTTGTAACCTTCCCTCTCGTTGCATTTGCTCTCGTTACAATACCCTTTGTTACATTCGATTTGATGTTACATTTGATATTGTTACATTTGCTTTCGCTATATTAACCCCATTATAATCTATGACATTTAGTACCATAAAATGTTACCCTCGTTTCAGTTCAGTACCAATACTCACGTTACATTTACTTTTGTTACATTTGCTCCCGTGAAATTTGCTCTCGTTGCATTTACCCCTTCTACAATCACATTTACCTTAAGCTCTCGTAACATTTGCTCTCAATACAAATACCTTTATTACCATTGCTCTCGTTACATCTACCTTCGTTACAATTGCTTTTGTTATATTCGCTCTCGTTACATTTACCCGCAGTACAATTACATATCTAACATTTGCTCTCGTTATATTTACTACTCTCAATACATTCGCTCTCGTTACATTTACTTTGGTAATATTTATTCTTGTTGCAATTACCTTATGTATTTGCTCGCGTTAAACTTGATCTCATTACATTTATTTTAGCTACATCTACTCCATAATCTTCATGACATTTAGTCTTGTAATATTTACATTTACTCTTGTAACACTTTATCCTCATTTCAATTCAGTACAGGTGCTCTCGTAAACATTTACTTTTGTTAGTTATTATTGTTACATTTTACTAATATTACGTTTACTGTTGTCCCAAAGACGTCTAAAACGTGCTTATGAAGCAAATTGTAAAATATCCATATAATAGTTCTCAAAGTGGGTGCTTGAAATGTTCTGTATAGGGTATTATATTTATCTTTAGACTATATTCCAAGAACGTGTACATCGCCTTTACTTTCAGCTTGGTGGACTAATTCTAACATTCGTCTTGGCACGAGCTATCCCGAAAAATTATGAAGACGTGTAATCAGCCGTTTTGCTACATACAACCAGCCGCATAATGATGAAAAAGTTGGAAATTGATAAAAATAGAAAAAGGGCGAAATTACACTAAACACCGCTTAAGAAACACTTGCAACTGATTTGGGAAGTAGCAGGTTGAGGGATTAGGGAGGGGAGGGAGGGGAGGAAGATAAATTAATTGCTACAACATATCTTTATCATTATGATTTGTAAATTCTGATATTATGCTGTTCTGTCTCAATTAAATTACATCATTAGAACAAATGCAGTAAAAGATGTCTAAAGCGACCGTTGATTATGAACAAATATGTCTTTAAAAGCAGATGGTTGCTTTACGCTTTCTCTAATGAATACTTATTCAAGAATGCACACATTTATACAAATATTTATTAGAATAATTTTCATTAAGGTAAATGAACACATTAGTCTTTGGTATTGACAGAAAGTGAAGAATCATAATATACATTCATAGTTCATAGGCAAACAGAGTAGGCCCTGATAAGACGGGGCCATTTTATCTTGGCAATCATGTATACACTGTTTGAATACGCGGGAATAACTGTTTATAGGAAGTAAAACATTGATGCAGGTCGAAGTAAAGTAAACAGCTCTTGCATGATATGTTTCCATAACATTCGTCCTGCATCAAGCTACCCTCTGCCTTTAACCCATTCCCTCATATTGACGCCTTTTGATGTAAAAGTCACTTTATGAAACCATTGAGATAAATATGAGCAAATGCTTCATTTATCACTATGATTTCAAAACTACACAATATTCCTTTACCCAAATGGATACTCTTTTTCGGTAGATTTGTTCAGAAGATGGTTCTGAAAAAGCCTATGAGGTAATGGGTCTAAAACAGCTTATGTGGTAATGGGTCTACAATCAATCAAAAATATATTTTCGAAAACATTCTGACACAGACATTTAGTAGAGATAATAAGGACATGTCGTTGAATCCCTGTTGTCTTAAGCCCACTTGTATAATCATATCTACGTCTTTACAAACATAGTAAGCTTAGGGTCAGGCGCCCCTATACGTGTCATCTGATCAGGGTCTGCTCTGTTGGCTTATATAATAACAGTAGAACCTGTCTAAAATGGTCGTCAAAACGATGTCAAAACGATGTTTAATTATGGGTATGTAAGACAGGTAGTAGCTTAAAATCCGCTTCCTATAAGAGCGTTATGCATTACTTTTGTCCAGCATAAATCAACCACATGTTTATTTCAATCAACCACTTTATTGATAAACAACTGAATTTTGGCTTAAGACAGGTGCAACTGAATATACAGTTCAACTTCGATATCTCGAACTTCAATGGACCATACAAATTAGTTCGAGATAACAGATGTTCAAGCAATCCGATTATAATATGACTCCTGTAATAGCTTTCAGCATTACTTTAGACCTGCATTAAGCTGTCACATGCGTGATATGTGTAGTTATACATTTTAGACCCATTCTGTATTGTAAATTTTGGAAGTACCGAGCTTTTAGTTCGAGTTTCCAGACTTTCGAGTTATTCGAGTTCGAAATATCGAAGTTTTACTGTAGGTACATGTATACGTTTACAGTTTCTGGCATGGCAAAATAACCTGGCGTTAATTCATCATATAAACGGTAATCTAACCAGTATCTTGATACAGTAAAATCTCTCTAAACAGGAATTCTAGTTGAAAGAATTTAGATATGTTTATGCAGGTGACTCAAAGACCAATTTTGATACTACTACAATTTTGACGCCTTTTGACGACTCTATAAAAGTCACTTTGTGAAACCATTGTGATAAATTGAGCATTTGCTCCTATAGAAGCAAATGCTCTATTTATCACAATGGTTTCAAACTACAATATTCGATTTTTTTCCTTTTCTCTAAGTAATGCTCCTTTTCGGTAGATTAATTCGAAGAGGTTGTATCTAAAAATAGCATATGAAGTAATGGGTTAAACGTCCGGGTTAGAGGGGTTTACTGTATGATCATATCTTACATGAATATTCATGAAAAAGGATGAAAGATGCTTAGTGTACACAGACACATTTTGTCAAAAATGATACAAATGCACTGGACAAAGGCCTGGGTGATATTATTAGTTAGGAAGCTCTTGTAAGGAAGCCGTTCAGCTCACTTGCGGTAGGTCAGTGGTTCTACCCGAGTGTTTTCTGCGCACAGAACTCTGCAACGTGCAGAATGACCCATCTACACCTGTAGAATAGTAGGATGTCGCGATATGACTGAAATACTGTTGAAGTCACGTGGCACATCGATACAAACAAACAAAACAATTAGTAAATGTTCATTAATAAGTACACCGGTATGAGCCCTTTGCTCCAAGACATGTAAAAGATAACACCAGCATAAACAGCATGAATATCACATGTACACATGAAATATTGGCCACGGCAGACATTGTAGAATCAGATCATAAGCACACAGAGCAGACCCTGTTCAGACGACTTATGCAGACACCGTCTGATCTTAGTATTCTCCGTTTAAAAAGGCAATGAGTACTTTTTAGGGAACAAATTAAACTTTATTAGGTAATGGCTGTGTACACATGACAGTAAAACCCCGCTAATGCGACCACCTAAAAGAGGTATGATGCTGGGTGCTAGATGCAGGTGGTAGCTTAATACAGGACAACAGTAATGCAGAAAGCTCTTAGATGAGCTTTCTGCATTACTTGTGTTCTACTTTAAGCAAAAACCTGCTAATAAAGACATCCATGTTTATTCGTTAAGTGGTCGCATTAGAGGCGTTCTACTGTACATCGAAATAGCACAGGTTTGTGGCATCCGATTTGTAATCTGAACAATTTCTCAAGTTCACAGCTACAGGAGCTTTCCGTATTACTTACGATCTGCATTTAGCTGTCGCGTGTGTTTCTATATATGCGTAGTGATACATTTTAGAACAATTCTGTTTTGTAAGTTTTCGAAGGAACGAACTTTTACTTAGAGTTATCTCGAAGTTCAGGTTCTCCGAGTTTGAACTATAAAGTTCAAGTGTATATAGGTGGTGGTGTAAAAC
Organism: Azorinus chamasolen; assembly: GCA_963576725.1. NCBI lineage: Eukaryota > Metazoa > Mollusca > Bivalvia > Cardiida > Solecurtidae > Azorinus > Azorinus chamasolen. Next base: position 58,870,758 of record OY755253.1, on the reverse strand, counting down.
ATTATACACATCTTTAATAAGTAAAGTCATATCATCAGTTGGTAAAAAATATTGTTGGTGTTTCATATCAATAGTACGTGTCTGGTGTTATCTAATCCTAAATAAATTCCTCCATGAGTGAATTTATCTTAAATATTATATGTCTTCCATAAACCCGTTACTCCATAAATACGATTTTCTGCGAATTTCCAAACAGAGTAGATCCAAGTCAGATGAATCCTGTAGGAGCCGTCTGATCAGGGTTTAGTGTGTTTGCTTATGATACAATATAGATCTAATTCTACACTTTCTGTTTGGTGGTTAAAAAAAAAATTTTAACCACCAAACAGAAAGTGTAGAATTAGATCTATATCATAGCTCATGCAGTCAATTAATATTCTGGTATTAAAGGCATAGTTCATACCATCAACATGTAATCTGGTGTTAAAAGCATAGTTCATACCATCAACATGTAATCTTTAAAGGCATAGCTCGTATCATTTGTAGATAATCTGGTGTTAAAGGCCTAGTTCATATCATCAATATATAATCTATTATTTAAGACATGGTTTATATCATCAAACTATAATCTGGTGTTAAAGACATGGTTTATATCATCAATAGATAATCTGGTGTTAAAAGCATAGTTCATATCATCAACATGTAATCTGGTGTTAAAGGCATAGCTCGTATCATTAATATATAATATATTATTTAAGACATGGTTTATATCTTCAAAATATAATCTGGTGTTAAAGACATGGTTTATATCATCAGTAGATAATCTGGTATTAAAGGCCTAGTTCATATCATTAATATATAATCTATTATTTAAGACATGGTTTATATCTTCAAAATATAATCTGGTGTTAAAGACATGGTGTATATCATCAGTAGATAATCTGGTGTTAAAGGCCTAATTCATATCATCAAAATATAATCTGGTGTTAAAGACATGGTTTATATCATCAATAGATAATCTGGTATTAAAGGCCTAGTTCATATCATTAATATATGGTTTATATCTTCAAAATATAATCTGGTGTTAAAGACATGGTGTATATCATCATTAGATACTCTGGTGTTAAAGGCCTAGTTCATATCATCAGTAGATAATATATTATTCAAGACATGGTTTATATCATCAATATATAATCTGGTGTTAAATACATGGTTTATATCATCAAAATGTAATCTGGTGTTAACCCTTTCGGTGCCAAATTTCTAATTGTCGTCTGTAATTCATGCTGTGTTAATCATTCGCTACAATAAAGAAATATGATAGATAAGTGCAACTTTCAAAGGAATGAAGCACAGATATAGAAATAGAGATTGAGACAAAAAGTGAAGTCACTGATCAGACGCCGCCTTCAAAAGGTGGCGTCTGATCTGGGACTTCATCTTTTGCCTCGCTGCATTTATGCGACACTGGCGGTGAAAGGGCTAAAGGCCTATTTCATATAATCAGTAGATAATCTGGTGTTAAAGGCATAGTTCATACCATTAACAAATAATCGTGTATCAAAGGCGTGGTTCATATCATCCAGGTCTTTTGGGAATCTTTTATGTAGGGTTTTCTTCCATATTATTATTCATTTGCGCTTCTATATTCTGGCAGAAATGTTCGAAGTTGCTTGCTATCAAAGATGCACTGTCAAAAACAGAAAGACAGACAAAGAGTAATGTGTAACAAGTATCAATCTGCCGTGATATTATACAAACGCCAGGTCCGTGAATTAGTTAACAGATCACCGTAACTGCTGTTTAACAACTTATTTAATAACTTTAACCCTTTGCTCCATAAATACGCCTTTCTATGTCTTTGCAAACCGGGAAGACCCATATCAGACGGCTCCTGTTAGGGTATGCTATGTTTGCTTAAGAAATAATATGGATATGATTCTACAATTTCTGCCATTGCGACACTTTCCCATGTGTTATAATGGTTAGTCTAATTAATACCCATGGTGTCATTATTCCTTTCCTGGATATTCATGGAGTATGGGGTTAAAACATCTCGTATTATGAACATTGGTATTGAAAAATATTATTTGTCATCAAGGCAGCACTCTAGTAATGTGTATACGATGGTTTCGTTTGTGCATTTTGTTCACGGTTACCCACCTAGAGCTAGCATATGATGACAAACACTACCAGTTGCAGGGAAAATGCGTACACGAAATTAAGATTACATTCAAGAGATAAGTTCTGCTTGAATTCGGTGACTAATATGTCTGCACTGTTTGTATGGTTCGAGGTCTAGTTTGCCGAGGCATTAAATGTCATTATATAAGATAAATGGATAAAAGCTGTTTATATGGCGTTACTGTTTATGTGTTCATATACATTTTCGAATAAAGTGGTTATTTCAACATCTTAAATTATCGTTTTTGTTTTGTTTTATGTTACCGTTGTTAGTTCTAATGACGGTTAAATTATTTCGCCGAAAATGGCGATTCTAAAGTTACCTTGTCAAACAGTTTGAGACGAAGAGTCAAGCTGCTCATTACTCCATCCTGCAGCAGCAACTACCAAAATGTTAAATGGATTCGATGCCGATTAACCCATTCCCTCATTGGCTAATTTAGATACAACCTCTTTGAATGAAGCTAACGAAAAGGAGCATTAACTAGAGAAAGGGAGTTTTTTTAGAATTTTGAAGTTTAAAACCATTGTGATAAATCGGAGCAACTGCTCTATTTATCACAATTGTTTCACAAAGTGACTTTTACAGAGTCGTCAAAAGTCGTCAATATCAGGGAATGGGTTAAACATCGTGTTACTCAGTGTCTAATCTGGATCAAAGATGTTTGCAGATTAATAATGCACACGCCCACAGGAGGCTAAAAGTACGCCTTTGCAAACAGAAGAGACACCGATCAGGCGGTTCCTGATTTGAGTCTGCTCTATTTGTTTAAATGGCAAGATAAATGTGATAGTATACTATCTGCCAATGCACTTGGGTAAGCTTCTTTTGACAGGGACTGGTGGCAAGGTTATAGAAGCGTAAGATCAATTAACAAACAGACGTATATCTGTATAAAGATTAACAACAGGTACGTCTGGTGTCGTTCAGGGAAATGATGTATAACCGACACTATTTGTACATGATCTCGTACGTTTTGTAGTTATTGTGGGTAATTTGGGGTGGTTCAAATTCAGATATAGGTACTGGCTCATCATGTTAAGATTTTAAAACAGACTTGTAAATATGGACCACAGCCGTACCACAAAATGTGCATTTGAATGTGAAAAGGGGAGTAATAATTGGTGCAGTGAAATAAGAAAAAATATGAATATGCTTAATTTTAGTCCCAACTATGATAAAAACAACCTATCAACTTACAGAGCTACCAAACCAGTATGGTAGAATATTACAGTCAATTATTGGTGTGCTTCTTTTGAAAATCGCCGTAAACATTGCAGTTACAATCTTTTAAAAGAAGAGTTTGGAAGATTACAGGCATGCTGAAATTAATTTAACCCTTCGCTTGCTGAATTTTAAAATACATATATCATTCTTTACCCATGCCCTGTTGTATAATTACATATATCGTCACTGTGTAAAAGTATTTCGCTGTGCAATCACTGCTGTGGAGTACACTGGTTGCACAATCGACTTGTAAATAGTGCAGACTCTGATGAGACAGCTCCTCCAGGAGCTGTCTCATCTGGGTCTTCACTATTTACAGGTACGTTTATTGACATGAGTAGCAAGCGAAGGGTTAACAACGTACGAGCGCTGCATGTTAACTCAGTTTTGTTGTGGTATTCTACCAATAAGTTTTGAAACCGGTGGCTATCTTGGAGAACAACTGCTTGACAGAGTATGTTGAAAACAAAACTCATTTTCTCTAAACATGATACAGTGACCAATGATTTTGGTGTAATACTGAATGACATTGCATGTTTGCGATTCAAACAAAATGCAGACTTTACTTATATTAATGACTGTACAAGAAAAGTAGCTAAGTTTATTGTTAAGGCTTATATACATAGGCGAACATTATGATACATTTAGGTTTTACAGTAGATCTCGTACCGAAATCTCCTATCTGAGTTCGTTCTCAAGTTTTTTATTGGTCAGTTTTTAGCCTTTTGCTCCAATCTGACCAATCAAAAGCTTGATAACTCAAATCTGACCAATCAAAAGCTTGAGAACGATCTCAGACTCAACTAAAAATCTTTATAAGCACAGACTATGATTATATTCCCCCAGAGTGATATATCTAGGTATATAAACAGACCAGTTATGTCTATATTTACGAATTTAGTACATATTTAATGATAAAAGTACAAGTATGAGTCATACAGGAAACACTACATATAGAACAAACAGCCGCCCGACCAGCAACACAGGAAAACACAGCAAATGTACATAGCTACCAAAAACATAAAGAGACGCATAAAGACAAAAATAAACAATAGGGGGAAGGTGGAAGTACCGCCTTGGAACGGTCAGTGACAAAAGTCACTGGGGGTTAAACCGGTTTAGGGGCATCACACCTCGAACTTATTCCATCCTCACCCTAAAAGACAAATAGTGTATATAAACGTATCTCCTCTCTAACTAATCTACAACAACCGCGATGGCAAATACAGTGGTAAAGTGCATGTAAAACGAAAACATTTAAGTGAAACAAACTGTATCATCCTTTCGCTGGTGTACTCAATGATTAAGCTGCAAACAGAGTAGAAAAATAATAAAGGGTACGACAAAAACGAAATAGTACAGATATCCGACGTCCTCTTCCGTTTCCGGATTTAAGAGGTCGCTTTCATAGAATACTAAACATTTGTCGGCGTACATGCAAAGAGGCTAGCGTAATTGCCAACTGTAAAATGGTTGACAACCAGACATGCAGTATGTTGTAGTACTATAGGATCATATCCCTTTTTAATGAATTTTTAATTTTTTAACATATTTCATGAACAAAGTGAGGAAATGACTATGTCCAATAATCTTACGAAGTTTGTAAATCACATAATTTTGAAGGTGACATATAGATCCATGTGGCCGGGTGAAGTTCATACTTTAATTTCTGTTTGGTATATATTTGCTTTTCCAAATTACATTGCACTATAATAAACAACTTTCTATTCTATTTCTATTATATGCATGTAAGAAACAATTGTATCATGAATATTAATTAGCTGATATCGTTTTGAAAAATAAATTGAGAAAGAAGAGAAGTACTCTACCCTTTCCCTTATATAAACTCGTTTTCACGCATTTGCAATCAGAGTAGATCTAGATCAGATGGTCCTATAGGAGCCGCTTTATCAGGGTCTGCTCTTTTGGCTTATAGTATAGTTTACAGATCTGATCTACAGATTATGTCCGAGCAAAAATATACTGTGCTCAAATAATTTAGTTGATATTCATGGTATCAGTGTTTCTTACATGAATATTTAACAAGGGGAGGGTTGATATTCATGGGTGTTTTTGCTACTGACCGTGCCAAGGCGGTATTCTCTTTGCCTCCCTTCCTTTTGTTTGCCTTGCGTCTTTGTGCTTGTGATTTTGTTCATGTGTGGAACGTTTGTCTCTGGTTCTTGTGTGTCTTTTGGTGTTTTCTGTGTTCATCTCGTGTGTGAGTGTGCGTTTGGGTGTGTGGTTGTGTGTGTGTATGTGTGTCATGTTGTCTATCGGTGTTTTGGTGGTGGTTGCGTCTTGAATGAGGCTTTGCCTGCTTGACTGTACTACTTTTCCATTTACATGAATATTTAACAAGGAGAGGGTTGAGTTGTTTGATTAAAATGAGTATCTGTTTGTTTCGATCGATATAAGGACTTGATCCTTGGTGGATATGACTTCTTCTATGAAATAAACCATGTAATCAACTTCATCTAACCCTTATGTTCATATAAACACCTTTCCACACATTAACCCTTCGCTTGCTAATCGCGTCAATATACCTATCTGTAAATAGTGAAGACCCAGTTGAGACAGCTCCTACAGGAGTTGTCTCATCAGGGTCTGTACCATTTACAAATCGATTGTGCAACAAGTGCACTCCACAGCAGTGATTGCACAGCGAAATACTTGTACACATTGAAGATATATGTAATTATACAACAGGGCATGGGTAAAGAAGGAGAAATGTATTTTAAAATTCAGCAAGAGAAGGGGTTAGGTTAAGCAGAGGACACTCAGAACACGTGGCGTCTGATCATTGTGTGTCATGTTTGCGTATGGAATTATATAAATGTGATTCTGATTCCACAGTTTATGTCCAGGTAAAACATCCTATGTATCATTAAAAAAGCTCATGAATAGTTATGATGTAATTATATTTTACATGGATATTGAACAGAAAAAAAGATTAAAGGCAATAAATGGGTAATTGTGCGTATTTTAGGAACATTACAGGTGTATCATTTGTAATAACTGTTTACAAGCAATTCCCTGTTTAACATTAATCATTGTCTCCATAAATACATGTACTATTTTTATGCCTCTGCAAACAGAGTAGATCAGACGGCTACTACATGAGCTGTCTTATCTGGGCCTGGTCTGTTTGCATATGCTATAATACAGATATGATTGTACACTTTCCGCCATGGCCAAACATTTCTGTGTCCATGTGCTATTGTAACAATTAATTTAATTCAATATTCATAATGTCATGATTTCGGACATGAATATTTATGGGGTAAAAGGTTAGGTAATGCTTAGTCTCATGAATATTCATGCATAAAATAATGACATAATGGCATTTGTACCTGATTTTCTATAATAGAATCAGATCTATATAATCTCATTAGCAAACAGGACAGTCCTTGATTAGACTGCCAACAGGAGCTGTCTGATCTGGATCTGCTCAATGTCCAAAGGCTTGAAAATCTGATACAGGGTTAACTCCCGTTACAGCGATTATTCTAATACAAAGATGTCCTTTAGATGTACAATGCAATGCGGTTTATAAATATTAACGAATATTCAACAAATCCCCTCCTGCAAATGTCCATTACAAACACAATACACCCATTCAGGTTTTGGGATGGTATTCTACCAATTAGGATTGGAACCGGTCGCCATATTGGAGAACAACTGTGTAACAGGGTATGTATATTCTGTGACACAATGGCCATAGAAAAAGAAATAATACGAATAAGTTTGAATGTGACATATAGGCCGATGGGACCGGGTGAAGTTATACTTTATTGGGTACATATTTACATTTCGTTCGTTCAGTGCCAAAAGTGATCAACAAGCACTTTTTCTGATTTTCCTGCCAAAATAGCCTATTAGCATTTTAAAATGCAATTGACAATCCAGAGATGTTCAGATGGGTCAACATTTTGTATTTCATTGTAACTGTGCGATTGCTTTATATATTTAATATTTTCCACTAAAAAAATGATATAAAATTTGCCATAAAAGAACCTTTTGAAATGAAGTTCCAAAAGAGCTCAACAACAAGGAGGCAAAGGGTCTTTTATGGCACAATTTGTATCATGTTATCAGTCAGCTTGGAAAGTTTTACATATAAATGTATATATAAATATAAGTTGTTGCTGAACCCCTTTGGCACTCAACGGACGATTTGTAATTCATATGAAAAAGTAGTAAAGTCAAGCAGGAAATAATACACATAAAACGCAATCACCACCAAAACACCAACAAAAGCAAGTAACACATACAACCACACACGTGCACTCGCGCGGCGCACACACAATCACATGAGACAAAACATCGCCAAACTTCCCCCACAACATGGAACACATGTCAACACAGGACATTTAAAACATAGCATGACAACTGTAAAACTCCATCAAATATGTACTCAATGACTTTCCTGAAGTCAGAGCAACTGCAGGGAAGCCGTTAAGGGCACGAAAGAGAAAATGCACAACATGAGCCTGGTAAGTTCATCCCGTTAATGGGTTTAAGAGTATACGTACTACACTCGGCCTGTCATTGTGCAAGCAAGGAGTGAATTGTAGGTACGGACTGTAAAGGGGTCAATAACCAAACATGCAAACGTTTTAACGCGTTTAATACATAAATCATGGAAATGAGTATGACTCTGAACTTTCCTGAGTTTGTAGATAACGTCAATATAGTTCTGGGTGAGAAATACCTTGTTACAGTAACGTCCGTAGATTGCAATTATTTTTACTATTATATTGCAACGCACTGAATGTTTGGTTATTGACCCCTTTACAGTCGGTACTTACGTTTCCCTCTTTGCTTGCGCGGTGACAGGCCGAGGGTAATACTCTATGATGATATACTCTCAAACTCAGAAACGGGATGAGCTTACCAGACTAATGTATTACTTTTCCACTGTCGTGCCTTTAATGGCTTTCTTGCAGTTGCTCTGTCTTCAGCAAAGTCATTGAGCACATATTTGACAGACTTTTCACAGTTGTTATTCTATGTTATACATATTGTCATGTGTTTATCGTCTTCTATATTGTGGGAAAGTCCGGCGGTATTACCTTTATTTATACTATTTGTTAAGCCAGGGTGACTTTGAGATAAATGTGAGGTTAGGACGTCCGTAAACCGGGTTAAACCCCCAATAGTGACGTTGCCACGGACCGTTTCAAAGCGCTATTCTCATGTCACCCTTACTTTTGTTTGTTTAGTGTCTTTGTGCGTGTGATAATGTTCATGTTTGGATTGTTTATCTACGTGTGCCTTTGTTACTGGTTTCCGTGTTCATTTCGTTCATGTGCGTTTGTTGGGATGTGTAGTTGCGTGTGACATACTGGCAGTGATTAGGTGGTGGCTGCGTCTTGTATGTGGCTTTGCCTGCCTGACTTCACTACTTTCAGAATATTATGATATTAAGGAGTTTATCCGGTATAATAAGTTTTACGACTATTAACACATTCTAGCAAAGAGGTCTTAAAATCCGCCCTTTTTTCATAAATAAACATGTAATAAATAAGTTTTCTATTCTATTCTTTTTCTATTCTATTCATGTAAGAAATAACGACAGCATGACTACAAAAGGAACAGGTTTTTAAGAAAAAATATGGGAAATAAGAAAAATAGTTTACCCTTTCCTTTTCCTCATACATAAAATCACGCTTTTGCAACCAGAGTAGATCCAGATCAGACAGTTCCTATAGGATCTGTCTGGTCAGAGTCTGCTGAAAGTATAATATATGAAATATAGATCTGATTCTACAGTTTATTTCCGAGCCAAAATGTCCTGTGCTCAAATGATTTAATTGATATTCATGATGTCATTGTTTCTTACAAGTATGTTTCACAAGAGGAAAGGGATAAGTAGCAATTAATGGCCATTGTTTGATACAAATGTTTGTTTCGATCGATAAAGGGACCTGATCCTTGGGAGATAGGACTTCTTCTAGAATATAACTTCCTCTAACCCCTTACTTCATATAAATGGAAAAGTAGTAAAGTCAAGCAGGCAAAGCCATATACAAGACGAAACACGATTTCACATTTTGCAAGCAGGGTAGGACCAGACCACATGGTTCCAGGCTCCTACAGGAGCCGTCTGATCAAGGTGTGCTTTGTTTGCTTACGGAATTATATAGATGTGATTCTCTAGTCTCAGCACAGGTAAAAACAATCCTATGTTTATATTTTCTGAAATTAGTTGATCCTTCGAAAAAGAAAGTAGCAATGCCAAAAGAGAAATCACAGACTTTGTTTTATTTATCATTAAAAAATCAGCTAATGATGTCATATCTTACATGAATTTTGAACAGGTAAAGAGTTTAGGGCAATAAATGTGCAATTTAGAATAAGGAAATATTAATCATGCCTATATTAGGAAATTTACTGATGTATGATTTGTAACAGCTGTTTACTAACATAGAGCTACATATAAAGATGTACTCAGATACTAAAATCGCCATTTCTCCACCAAACCATATACAGGAAAACCCCTCTAAACCGGAATTCAGGTAGGGTCACTAGCCGGTACTTGGGCTGTGTAAACGCGCCATATGTTAGCATTGCTCAATATTGTGGGCGAATGGCTCAATGACCAGGGCAGTTAATGTACAGTCGGCTGAGCAGCAATTCGGACTGAAAGTAGACTATAAGTAGGTACTTTACCTTATACACAAACATGTATTTTCATTCCATTTACGAAATAATTTCATAATCAATAAAAGAATAGCTGCATTTTACAATTATATTAACACAGCTTTGACAGACACAGCAAAATTAGATCAATATTATTTCACAATCAAACGGAGCAGACCCTGGTCAGACGACCCATACAAAGGCCACCTGGTCTGGGTCTACTTAGTTTGCAAATGTGTAAACATGCGTGTATATGTAGTAAAGGGTTGATATACACGTGCATCCTTCTATTACTGAAAACTTATGCGAATACATTATTTTCCTTCTTACTAAACATGGAATACATATAGGTTCCTTTGTGGAATCCTAAATACAATATTTCAACATAGTTATTATCGATCAGAGAAACAGATCAACATTTGTACTCAAGTGCTCCCTCCCTACAACGGCCCTCTCAATAACGATTCCCTCCTTACAACAACGCATGTCACTGTTTCCGAAACAACAAGGCTCCATAAACATCTTTTCCCACCTTATTTTCTTTATGCCTCCATCAAACCATATGTTGTGACCACTCTTTAGAATCGTCACTTTGTGACGATTCTAAAGAGTGGTCACAACATAGAGTTTGATTGAGGCATAACGGTTTTATTCTCGAAATACACCTTATCTGGGGATCTGCAAACAAGCTAATTATGTTTGATTTTCCCTCCTAATAACAACTCCCTCTGAACAACACATACAATCTTTGTATCCCAAAGGGTGTCGTTGTAGAGAGGGAGCACTGTACTAAAATCGTCCTTTCTCAACCAAACCCGATTTTGTTACACCTCTTTAGAATCGTCCTATGGAGCTACACGATTCTATTTTGTTTTCCCTTTCCTCCAGTAAATACTCCTTATCGGTAAATTCATTCAAAGAGGTTGGGTCTAAAAGTAGTCTATGAGAGAATGAGTTAATACAATACGTGTATTCGAATTGTTTAACCCTTTCACCGCCAATGTCGCAAAATGCAACACGACAAATAGTGCAGTCCCAAATCAGACGCCGCCTTTTAAAAACGGCGTCTGATCAGGGTTTTCACTGTTTGTCTCAAATCTGTTATATATGTGCTTTATTCCTTTGAAATTTGCATTTATTTATCTGATGTCCTTGTTTTATTGAATGATATAACAAAATTGGATTGTAGACGACAATTAGAAAGTTGGCGCCGAAAGAGTTAAACATATGTATCCAATCTAGATCTAAATGCGGTCGTTTATATAGGGGTTATATTCTACACTAAATGCGTATTTTCAATATAATCCGGCATGAAAGAAAATAATTCATATTTAACCCCTTCACTCACATATTTTCAGAAATTATTTTTTGTTAAATTTAGCTGCAATCGCATGATTTAAGATGGAGATCTACTTCGCGGCAGTGGGGATTAGGTAGCTCTTATCCTTTCGCTTGCTGAAATTTAAAATACATATCTCCTTCTTTACCCATGCCCTGTTGTATAATTACATATATATTCACTGTGTACAAGCATTTCGCTATGCAATCACTGCTACGGAGTGCACTGGTTGCACAATCAACTTGTAAATAGTGCAGACCCTGATGAGACAGCTCCTGCAGGGTCTTCACTATTTAAAGGTAGGTATATTGACACGGTTAGCAAGCGAAGGGTTAAAACAATGAATTGACTATTTTGCTGCCAGTGTCGCATCTGTGATTACGTATGCAAACAGTTTGGATCCAGAGTAACTCGAACGTCTCAACAAGATCCAAACAGTTTGTTACTGTAACTGTTTCGTGAAACAAAAATGAAGAAAAGAAAAATGGAAAATCGTAGCAGACAACAATGTATGCAGACGACAAAATTTGGCAGCGAAAGACTTAAATGTTGGCTCTTCCACTGCTGAATCCGCCGGAAAACGATTCTTAGGACTGGCTGCCGCAATGAACGCGTCTGTAATTACCTGTGTACACAGTTTTGATCCAGATGCTACAACTAGACATTCGGCCTCTCATCAGGGTCAAAACTATTTGACTCACCACACTTTATAGAAGAAATTGAAGGGTAGTCAATTATGAAGCTAAAGGCAGACGACATTGGTGACAGATGAAAATTATTATATGCCAAAATGATTAACCAAAACTGAAACACAATATTGAGGCTTCGCCCAAAACGTATTAACTAACGTTTATTGCGCTAGCGAAATTGCAACGACTTCATGCACACTAATTAATGTTGTCACAGCTTGCGGGGTTATGACGTCATAAAGTATAAAAGCAAAAGAGCACTTAATCTATTAGTGGTCGGTATAATACGATAAAACTGTTATTGCTGTTTTACTTGGATTGATATTAGGGATGTATCCTTCGTGTATAAGATTTCTCTAAACCTGATATTAACCACATTCAACTCTTAGGTGGCAGAGACGCACTTTTGGTCTTTGCAAACGGATAAGACCCAGATCAGACGGATCCTGTCAGGGTCTGCTCTGTTTGTTATGGACAAATTTAACTATGATTACAGTTTCTCCAACCACTATGAAATACAGCATGCATACAACGTTATAAAATACAGCAAATGAATATTCATCATGTCATTAATTATTGCATGAATATTCATGAGATAAATAGAGCCCTAATGCAATAATTATCTAAATATAGAACATGGAACTAATAATCGATAATGTTTTAGAGGAACCATCGCTCTTTATTGTATAACAGCTGTTTGCTGAGCTTTCAATAAATAGCCTTTATAGCATTTTCAGTACTACACAGCTTGTCCACTATATAGCTGATATACATTTAGTTCTGGCAGTTAATCTACGTCTATGTAAAAGTAACTTTTTAAAACCATTGTGATAAAAAGGGCATATGCTCCGTAGAAGCAAATGTTCCATTTATCATAATGGTTTCAAAAGCACACAATTCCCAAATTGCCCTGTTTGCTAGTCAATGCTCCTTTTCGGTAGATTCATTTAAAGAGGTTGGATCTTAAATTACCTCCAACTCCTAATAGTTATCTCCCTTATCACTACGTGCGGTCATCACTGCCACCAAGTTTTTTAGCTGGATTTTGTTTTTGCATATTTCGGTTTTTTTAATGTTGATTTCAACAATTTTCGATTTTGTTTCATAAATCAGCACCGGTAAAGCCAAAAAAGTAGAAAAATAACCAGCTTTCCTGAAGAAAATGAATTTTGGTAACCTTTTACACGATTATTTATAATAGACCGGTGTTGATTTTTATCTGGCCTTCGATTGTTGAACATGTCAAACACTGTACATGATAATGATTTATCCAATTCCCGAACAGATTAAATGTACTGAATATTTTTGTACACCATGGTCACGTGAATGTTGTGGTGTATGCATTGAAACACATTTACCGTTAAGTATTTAAAACAATCACTGAATAAATAGATAATATGCCAATAAGACAGGTGATCGTTTAATGCAGAACACAAGACGTGCAAAAAAGCTCCCAAAGGGGGATTTTTGCATGTCTTGTGTTCTGCATTAAGCGTCCACCTGTTGGTTTTAGTTTAACACTGGCCTTATAACGGCAACCTCGATGTCCAGCAAAATGTCTGGAAACAATCACCTCCGTTGTAACGAGAGTTCACGGTATATCTAACGGGGATAACTTGAAGTACCGGTAAAAGTTCGGTCCTTCCAAACTTTACAAAAAACAGAATTGTTCTAAGACGTATCACTGCGCAGATGTGGAAACACATTTGACTGATCGATGCAGATCGAAAGTAATGCTAAAAGTTCCTAATCATTACTTACCTTGCCAATCACTTATTTATTTCCTACCACTTACTTTTTATATCAATTATATTTTCCTATCACTTACTTTACATATTACTTTTTTTTCATATCATCTATTTTTCCAATCACTTATTTTTTCCTATCACTTACTTCTCATATCACTTATTTTCTCATATCATTTATTTTCCAACAGTTGGTGCATTTATTTAAACATAATATTTAATGGTAATACCAAACGATGCGCGTGGTCTTCTGATTTTACAACGATGATCAATATTTCCTTTGTTTATTTGCTTTAAATGATTCAGGTTATCAATTTACCAAAACACTAATTTAAAAATTTCCAAATCTCCCTTAATATCAGTTTGTATAAAATGACTACTAAAAAGGACTAATATCTTATATGTACAGCCCGACAATATGAACAAAATATAAAACAAAGAGTTAAACCACTGCATTCCGGTCGTACGTATATTGTTATATTACGAGCAAATAGAGCAAACACTGGTCAGACGACTCGTAACAGGCACTATCTAATCTTGGTTTAATCCTGTTAGCAAAGGCAGAGAAGGGCTTTTTATGGAGTAAATGGTTAAAACTTTTATTTACCTCATATTCTGAAGAAAACATGTGTTTATTCTATTGTAGCATGAAAATGGCTAAAGCACTAAAAGAAAAACAGGTACATTATGGTCATCCAGTGGACTCCTCATTCGAAGGTTCCTTGTCACGAAGCAGAAGCAGCATATAATATTGATAACGTCGAAGCCAAACTGGAGCAACCGGAAATTTTTATAACCAAATATATATTGGGATAATTAGATTTCCTCCAACAAACAACCGTACTGAATAATTTTCCTTTTGCATATTCCTGTAAGAGATAATGACATCATGAATACCTGTTATATATTAATTATTATATATTATTTTTTATAATGGCACTTAAACAAAGAACATTTCGATTCAGGTAGAGACTGTAGAATCAGATCTATGTTATGCCATAAGCAAACAGGACCGACCCTTATCCTACAGGAGCCGTCTGATATGGGTCTACTTTTTTGCAAAGGTACAAATGCGTTTAAATGAGGGAAATGATTAAACTCTTACTTCATATATACGCCTGTTGTTGTCTTTGCAAACAGAATATACTCCTGTAAGCCTGTAAGAACCGTTTGATCTGCTTCTTTCACCCATGAAATAATACATATCTGATTCTATAGTTTTTGTCATAGCTAAAACGTGCAGTGCTCATGTCACTATAAAAATTTCATTATCATTTATAGTCATATAATCCTTACATGAATATTGATGAAGTAAAATATTAAGAAGTTACCCTCCTTTGATCGTTCACGAACCTGTTAACACAGACGTTCCGCCCATTATAAACACCGCCCACCAAGGCTTTGATCGTATCTCTGTCTTTTGATTTGCATCTGTTCGTACCTCATAATCTAGACACGGTGTATAAAAGAAAGCTCCAAACAGCATTCGTCCAGCTTTCCTTTGAACTGTCACGGTATTGCGCTCACCAATCATTGAAGATCTTTATCTTTTTGGTTGAAGAGGACTACACAGTTACAAAATGAATCAGCTTCAAGGTGGTGTAAATTGTACGAAGTATCTGTTGATTGCTTTCAATCTGGTGTTTCTGGTAAGTATTTACTTCATCTTATCATCAATTAATGTTATGAACTATTACCGGATAGAGATGTTTGTTGACGCCTTTGCAAACGGAGTAGACCCATATAAAATCCAACTGATCACGGTCTGATCAGGGTCTTCTCTGTTTGCTTATGAAAGTACGGTCATTAGAAAAAGTCAGTTAATAAATATCGTTCATTAATATTCACCAGGCAAGGGGCTAATGTCAATTCTAGCCATCTGCTTATCTCCGTGTATGTGTGTTCCATACCTTTGTTCATAAAACTAATGCAAAAAGTATAAAAACTGCATTAAATTAGCAAGTTAGATTAAAACGATTATCTTATCACATAACCTCCATTGTTTTCATATTGATATTGTCATCACATATTTCTCTATATCACGTACATCTAATATAAGCTGTAACGTCATGTAGAAGCATTGGTAAATTGATGAATATACATGTAGGACCTGTCAAAAAAGACAAATAACAAGCTATGCGATAAAAAGAATATGATGATCGTAGTCATTGTGTACAAACTGATTTTAAACAAGTCTTGGAATTTTTTATTAAGGAACCCGGTTCTTTTTATGGCCAAATTGACTTTCTTTGTGCCATTATAAACTTTTTTATGTCACTATTTCTTGTATTATTTTAATGGAGTAAATAGTTAAAAATACATTTAATTGTTTTGATGTACAATACGTTACCAATTAAGACGGAATCCTTAATCTGCGGGATAAATAAATCGTTGTAAAATGTGTAGTATCCACACCATCTGACTAAACTTTTGTAGATGAGTCCATAAGTACCATAGGTATAGGTACGTGTATTCAAGTTTGTAAACATAAAACTGTAATTTCGTATGTTTGTATTCCATTCCGGAGGAGCCTTTATCATCATGCCCATATAGGTGTAGGTAAATTGCTATAAAATCTTTATTTTTTAAAAATACAAAAATGAGTTATGCAGGAAACACCACATACAGAACAAACAGCCGCCCGAATAGCAACACAAGGAAACAGCAAATGTACACAACTATAAAAAACATCAAGAGACGCACAAAGACAAAACAAACATACAATAGGGGGAAGATGGAAGTACCGCTTTGGAACGGTCAGTGACAAAAGTCACTGAGGGGTTAAACCGGTTTATGGGCGCCCAACCTCACACTTATTCCATCCCCACCCTAAAAGACAAACAGTGTAAATAAACGTATCCCCTCTCCGACTAATCTAAAACAACCGCGATGGCAAATACAGTGGTAAAGTGCATGTATAACGAAAACATTTAAGTGAACAAACTGTATCCACCTATCGCTAGTGTACTCAATGACTGAGCTACAAATAGAGTAACTGTAGAAAAGTAATAAAAGGTACACTGAAAACGAAATATTACCGATATCCGACGTTCTCCTTCCGTTTCTGGATTTAAGAGGTCGCCTTCATAGAGTACTAAACCTTTCTTGTCGGCGTACATGCAAAGAGGTCAGCGTGATTGCCAACTGTAAAAGGGTTGACAACCAAACCTGCAGTATGTTGTAGTACTATATGATCATGTCCCTTTTAAATGACTTTTTTTAACATATTTGATGAACAAAGGGAGAAAATGGGTATCTCCAATACTTTTACGAAGTTTGTATAACTTTGTAAATCACATCATCATAAAATTCAGGATGTGAAATACCGTGCAAACCCTTTTCCTCAAATAATCCTATAGGACCAGGGTCTGTCGTATTTGCTTATGACGTGATATAGATCTGATTCTTCATTTTTTGTCAAAGCCAAAACAATCTCTTCAAACTTTTAAAGTTTTAGCTACTAAATATGCATGATGGCATTATTTCTTATATGGATATTGAATATTGATTCAACTTCCATCAGAATATTGATCAGGGAAAGGGTTAAACAACAAAAGTTTTACATGCGCTTAAAACAATGTTCAGTAGGCATACATATAGAGAAAACCCAACCCGAATAAATAGAGAATAATAGGTTAGTGCCGTAGATGGGATGCTTTATTCGACGAGGGGAGAAAACGTTGAGGCGAGGCTGTTTTCTCTCCGAGTCGGATAAAGGCGTCCCATCTACGGCACTAACCTATTATTCGATTTATCCAGTCAATATAGTTAAATGTCTTTTTTATAGACTCATAACACTCTTGAAATAATTTACATTGAAAATGCAGTTTTTCGATCAACGGATCCCTCCCTTTTCACTTCCATTTAGACGTAAATAGATCCAATGAGCTACCGCAGAGGAATATAGTTTCGATACTTGTATTACTAGAAGGGAAACGTGGTTGAATTTGAAAAATAAGATGATTTGAATCGAGGGTCGATAAGTTATTTCAAACAGACATGATCTATATTCTTTGGTCAAATTCGAGTTACGTAGTCTCGGTTTCTATTTTTAGATTCTACCTAACGTCACACAGAAATCGATGGAACTGAAAGGCTATATTTAGGTTTATGACTATCACCGCCCCTGTAAGAGTTTATCAATCAAATAATCATGAGAGTGAAAAGAAAACATTTACTATTTATCTGTCAATCTTTGCTTCCAGGTTTGATTTTATCAAAAACGGGTTTTGCCAGCGGTGGATTAAATTAATAAAAGTGATAAATCAACGTCATTTTGTATGTGGCCTCAGTGGCATAATCGGTAAGGGCGACGTCTCTAAAGAGATTAGAAATAGTTTTTGTAGGATCAGGCGCGGGTTCGAATCCAGCTGTAGCCAATTATTTTTATTTTTTCTCATTTGAATAATTCTTCTGGTGACCAAATAGATCTGTTAGATCTATTCCATCAACACGTTTATGAATATTTACAGAAAACTAAATTAGTTCCATGGTTATATAATCATTACGCCTATCTACTAACCTAATAAACCTTCCACTACCGGAAGTAACCTAATAAACCTAAGTTTATTTGCACCCCCTTTATTATGTCACTAGAGAAGCCTGGTGACTGGATAAAACGTAATATTGCCTCTTTTTGAAAACATTGTTCCATTTTGTATGTCTCGATTTCGTTTCAGGCCTGGCCCCTTATTCGTGAGATATATCAATCGTAAAATAATAGTTGTGTCTCCAGTTGGTATTTTAGTGATAACGGATAAACAAAAACCCTGAAAGTAGAAGATCCTTTGAAAGCAAAAGTAACAATGTGAAAAGAAAACATTGCTGACTCGATTTTATTGAGTCTGTTCATGAGCAGTTATCAAAAGTACAACACTGCTCTAGCCCCCAAGCACTGTCTTAACCCTTTCCCTGGTCTATGTTTATATCAATTTTCAATACGTATTATACCTTAATGAACAAAATAGTTATAATGAAATATGGGAGATGGAACATTGTATTGGAACAAGGCATTTCTCAACCAGAATTTTATGGGGATTTTATCTACAAACTTAGGAAAAATCGGGGTCATATCCATTTTCATGATTTGTTTATAAAACGCATTGAAACCTTCCAGAAGAGAGGTTATGATCACATTATATTACACAGCACTGCATGTTTGGTTATGGAGCCTTACGGCCGTTAGCTACGCTTCCCTCTTGCGCGATGACAGGCCGAGGGTAGTACTCTATGATGGTATATTCTTAAGTCTTAAAATAAGATACGGGATAAGCTTACCAGACTTATGTATTACTTTATCCCTGTCGTTGCCCTTAACGGCTTCCCTGCAGGTGTTCTGACTTCAGCAAAGTAATTGAGTACATATTTGACGGATTTTCACAGTTATTATGATATGTTTTACATATTGTCATGTGTTTACCGTCTTCTATGTTGTGGGTAAATCCGGCGGTGATACCTGTATTTACATTATTTGTAAAGCTAGGGTGACTTTGAGAGGAGTGTGAGGTTAGGAGGTCCGTAAACCGGTTTAAACCCAGTGGTGTTTTGCCAATGACCGTGCCAACGCGGTACTCTCTTTGTCACCCTTGCTTTTGTTTATCTTGTGTCTTTGTTATTGTGATTTTGTTCATGTGTGGAATGTTTTTCTCTAGGTCTTGTGTGTTTGTTGGTGTTTTCTGTGTTCATCTCGTGTGCGTGTGTGCGTTTTTGTGTGTAGTAAAAATGCGTTTTCATGGAGAAAAAGGTTAAGCGGTATTCAATGTTTATAGCTAAAATCATTGAAATTAATGCTCCCAAAGAACTAGAAAATATAACAGCACTAAGAAGGAAGAACGGGCGATATTTTACTGTCGCCATACGAGCACTTCACACCTACTGTTGTGAAGTACGTAAAATCTGAAAGTAGGAGATCCTACTCCTAGATTTTAGTGAGGTTGTTTATGAGCAGTTATTAAAGGTGCAACACTGCTCACGACCTCTAGCATCGGCTTAAGCGGTATTCAATTTTCCTTAAAAGCATTGAAACTTAAGTTTAGATATGTGTTAGTTTGAAACCATTACGATAATACGAGCATTTGCTTCTACATATCACAATGATTTCAAAAAGTGACTTTGAAAGAGGTGTTAACGAAAGGACGTTAATTTGAAGGAATGGGTTAATTGCCCTCGTGTAGCCCATCCCAGTTAGTTAAGAAATACCGAAAAGAGGAAACGGGTGTGTATGTTACGTCGCATTTAGATTCATGTAGAAACAAGTATGATTTTGAAAATACGATATTGTTGAGTACATTTTCTGATTAAACTTCACCATCTTTGTAACAAATTTGTTTACAACAAAATTATATTTTAAAGAACAGGTTCTGGTTTAAGATACATAAAAGTGGACGCATCTGTTTTTACGATATCAAGATCATGTTCTGTTTAAGATTCATGATCTTGGAAACAGACGTGTTTACGAGAATATGATATTAAGAACTGAGTCTGGTTAAAGATAAATCAACGTGGAAACATCTGTATTTACGACATCAAGACTATGTTCTGTTTAAGATACACGATCGTGGAAGCAGACGTGTTAACGAGAATATGATAATAATAGGAATATGTTCTGACTTCAGGATTTGTTTATTAAACGGATTAAAAGTTATAGGAAGAAAGGTTATGACCCCATTATATTGCAACGCACTGCATGTTTGGTTATTGCCCCCTTTACAGTCGGTAGCTATGCTTCCCTCTTTGCATGATGCCAGGCCGAGGGTAGTACTCATTGGTGGTATACTCTTAAACCCAGAAACGGGATGAACTTACCAGACCCATGTTTTGCCTTTTTCTCTGTAGTGCCCTTAACGGCTACCCTGTAGTTGCTCTGACTTCAGCAAAGTCATTGAGTACATATTTGACGGACTTTCACAGTTGGTGTCATGCTATGTTATACATATTGTTCTGTGTTTACCGTTTCCTATGTTGTGAGAAAGTCTGGCGGTGATACCTTTATTTACACTATTTGTTAAGCTAGAGTGACTTTGAGATACGGGTGAGGTTAGGACGTCCGTGAACCTGTTTAAACCCCCAGTGGTCGTTTTGCCACTGACCGTTCCAAGGCGGTACTATTTTTGTCACCTTTGCTTTTGTGTATTTGTGTTTGTGCTTTTGTTCCTGTTTGATTTTTTTGTCTCGTGTGTTTGTGTGTGTACGTGTGTGTTTGGTTGTTTTGGTGTGTTGCTTGCTTTATGTTGGTGTTTCCGTGTTTTAGCGCATTAAAATAACAAATATCAGTCATGCAGGAAACACCATACAGAACAAACAGCCGCCCGAACAGAGAGTATAAAAATGAGTCGTGCAGGAAACACAAGAGAACGGAGCAAATATACATAAATATCAAAAAGACAAATCAAACATACAATAAGGGGAAGATGGAAGTGCCGCCTTGGAACGATCAGTGACAAAAATCACTGGGGGGTTAAACCAATTTAGTTGCGCCCAACCTCACACATAATCCATACCCACCCTAAAAGACAAACATTTTAAATAAACGTATCCCCTCTCCGACTAATCTACAACAACCGCGATACAGTGGCAACGTCCATGTTAAACGAAAACATTTAAGTGAAATAAAAAACTGTATCCGCCTATCGCGAGTGTACTCATTGATTGAGCTGCAAACAGAATAACTGTAGAAAAGTTATAAAGGGTACGACAAAAAACGAAATAGTACAGATATCCGGCGTTCTCCTTCCGTTTCCGGATCTAGGAGGTCGCCTTCATAGAGTACTAAACCTTTATTGTCGGCGTACATGCAAAGAGGGCAGCGTGATTGCCAACTGTTAAAAGGTTGACAACCAGACATGCAGTATGTTGTAGTACTATAGGATCATATCCCTTTTTACTGATTTGTAACACATAGCATGACAACAACTATGGAAGTCCGTAAAGTATGTACTCGTTGACTTTGCTGCCCCCTTAACCTTTTCCCTGTTGAATATTTATGTCACAAATATTTATTTGTTGAATTTCCATAACGTTATATGTACACAGAATAGTTTGCTTCAGGCAGAAACTGCAGAATCAAAATCAGAATTTGTATAATACCATAAGCAAACAGAGCAGATCATGTTGGGCCTGGGTTTACTCCGTTTGCAAATGTATGAAAATACGTTTGAATGAGGGAAATAGTTAACTCCCGTATAATGTACGGTAATATGGTTAGGGTTAGAGTTAACTCCCGTATAATGTACGGTAATATGGTTAGGGTTAGAGTTAGCTCCCGTACAATGTACGGTAATATGGTTCGGGTTAGAGTTAACTCCCGTACAATGTACGGTAATATGGTTAGGGTTAGAGTTAATTCCCGTACAATGTACGGTAATATGGTTAGGATTAGAGTTAACTCCCGTCTAATGTACGGTAATATGGTTAGGATTAGAGTTAACTCCCGTTTAATGTACGGTAATATGGTTAGGATTAAAGTTTACTCCCGTTTAATGTACGGTAATATGGTTCAAATTAAAATTTTGGAATGGGGTATGAGGAGGTCTTGCAAAAATAAACATACTGTCGAACGCATCTGGCATTGACTTGTACATATTGTATGTTCCTTCAGTGTTATCCTTTCTCTCATATGGGTTGAATAAATGCATTAACCCGTTACTTCATAAATACACTTTTCTACGCATTAGTAAACTTAGTACCAATACCTATACTGTGATCACTGTATAGAATCGTCTCTTCGAGACGATTCTAAAGAGTAGTCTCTTCGAGACGGTTCTAAAGAGTAATCACAGTATAGGGTTTGATGGAGAAATGACAATTTTAGTATTTGATACGCACATTTATATAATGTTAAGATATTTTACAAAAGGCGTTCATTTTGGACATCCTCGATGTACCTTAATGGAGATCTTTAGAAAGTCTTCTGAGAAGAGATTGTAATGAGTAATAGCAATATGGGGTTTTGAGTAGAAATAAAAAAAACAAATAGTTTACCTATATCATTTAACACTTCTACATGATCCTTTACTTTTATACGTGCGTGCAGCTCGCTGATATTGGCTTTGTTGCTGCAGGAACATATGTCCATTTCCAGCTCTATGATTATTTTAGTCTGATAAGAGGATCGGTTAGTTTGGCTCTATAACCATTTCTTCAATAGGCTATTTTTATACCCAATCTTTTTTAATGAATCTACCGAAAAGGAGCATTTACTAGAGAAGGGGAACTTTTAGAAGTGTATAGTATTGAAACCATTGTAGTAAATAGAGCATTTTCACTAGAGAGGGAAAAATAGAATTGTGTAGTTTTGAAACCATTACGATAAATAGAGCAATTGCTCTGTGCATAGTGGTTTCAATATGTGGCTTTACAGAGGCGCGTAAAGGCGGCACAATGCGGGATTGGGTTAAACAAGTGGCTCTACTGTTTCTATTTGCAGCTGTCTGGTCTCGGCTTGATTGTTGCAGGGACATATGTCCAGCTCCAGCTCAAGGATTATTTTGGCCTGATTGGAGGATCCGTTAGTTCGGCAGCGGCGTTACTGATCGCTATAGGAGTAATAACGCTCTTCGTAGCTTTTTTCGGATTTTGCGGTGCTCTAACCGAAAATCGAAAGTTTGTTCGCATTGTAAGTACACTCAGATCTCAGATATATCTGGTAAAAGGACATGCGAAACATTGTAACAGTCTGTTCGCTGGGATACGAATTAGCTCCAACAGAAAATATTTCATTATTCATATAGAACGGCCTCATTTGATATCATTACTTTGACCTGCATTAAGCTGTGAACTTCAGATATTAGTAAGATTACAAATCGGATGAAATTAAACCTCTTTTATCTCGAACTAATTTGTACTGTCCTTTGAAGTTCAAGATATCGAAGTCCAACTGTATAATGACAAACATTGCTGCACACATCAGATAGCAAGGATGCATTCGATGTTGAATGCAAGGACGAAGTAGAAGCCGATCAAGGCAGGAATCCAACTACAGTAGACCCTCGGTATCTCGAACTTCAATGGACATTTAATATTACATCGAGATAAACATCAAATCGAAATAAGAAACATTCGAGCCATCCGATTCCTAATCTGGAAAAATTCTCAACTTGACAGCTTAAACAGGTATATTAAAGTAATGCTGAAAGATCCTTTAGGAGCTTTCTGTGTTATTTTAGACCTGCATTAAGCCCTCACATGAGTTTCTAGATGCGTAATGATATACAGTAAAACCCCGCTAATGCGACCACTTAAAAGAGGTATAATTCTGGGTGCTAGATGCAGGTGGTAGCTTAATGCAGGTCAAAAGTACTTTTGCCCTGCATTAAGGAACCACCTGCTTATAAAGACCTCAATGTTTATTCATTTAGTGGTCGCATTAGAGGGGTTCTACTGTATCTTTTAACAAGTCTGTATTGTAGAATTTGGAATTTTTACTTCGATTTATCCATTAGTTCGATATATCGAAGTTCAACTATGTCTTGTTAGAATGTCCGTCATGCTGAATCTGAGTGACAATTATATGTGGAACGCATGTTTCAAAAATTGGAAAATATGTTCTGGTTCTGTATCTATAATGCTACACATTATTGAACAATTGTTCCATAAACCAATTGCCTGATAGTGACACACAAAAATTAGAAACAAATACAAATAGAGTAGACAAGATTATAGGTAGGAACTGTCTGACCAGGGTCGGCTCTGTTTGCTTAAGTAAAAATATATCGATATATATCTGATAACTCTATAGTTTCTAAAATGGCAAAAATTGTATTTTTCACTTGCAACTATCAACACGTCGATTAATAGAGTTGTGAATTCTTGTACAGTAAAACCTCTCTATAACGGCCACTAAATTGTGTTAATTAGTTGACATTAAGGGCAGGTGGTTGCTTAAAACAGCAGCCACCTGCCTTTAACACAAAATATTTGATGTAGTTTAATGGTCGCTATAGAGAGGTTTTGCTGTACAACTATTCATCAGGTAACCCTTTACTCCATGAATATTAATTCAAGAAATAACGACGTCATGAATATTAATTAGGTTAATTGATATATTAGCACATTAACACAATAATTCTTTGGCCATGGCAGAAACTGCAGAATCATATTTAAATCATTCCGTAAGAAAATAGGGCAGACTCTGATTAGACGGCTCCTATAGGAGTCGTATGATCAGGATCTTCTCTATTTACAAAGGCGTAGAAAGACGTAGTTAATGAGTAAAGGTACATGACGTAATATGTGACGTAATCTATTACGTATGAAATTATTGAGTAAAGGGATAAAGGATAAATGTCTCGTTTCAGTATATGGTAGTGTTAAAGGCGTAGAAAGTCTTATGTAATGATTAAAGTTCCATGACGTAATATATAACGTATTTATGGAGTAAAGGGATAAATGTCTCGTTTCAGTATATGGTAATGTTAACGATCATTACTGTCCTACAGATTGCAGTCGGTATTACAGGATTTGTCTTATGGGACAAGGTTAGTATTGCCAGGACCAATGCCATCGTATATACTATATACCCTCGGCCATCGTATATTCCATATACCCTCGGCCATCGCATATACCATATATCCTCGGCCAGAATAGGTTTTCGTTCACCCTCCCAATCCTAAAATCTGACTTTTTTCATGGTTTCTATGGTGTTTGTTAGGGTCTGCTGAATGAAAATCAAAATTGTTCCAATGAAAAAACTCATTCCTGCTATGGGCATTTCTACCGTTTCCATAGTAACCATCTACCTGGACAAGGCTATGATGTTATATCGAAGAAAATCGTCCGTAATCATTAATTTTGCAGTCCTTTTTTAATTTTTCGGTTAGCTCGTTTCCATAGTAACCATCGTTAATATTCATGATTGTACAAACACGACAACCACAACCTCTTAAATCAAGGATCAATGTTTTACCGTCGCTTTCATACCAGTTTCAAACACTTTCCGCCCAAAACTCCTTAGTTATAATGGTAGTATATTCTTAACCCCGTGCCGTTGTCCAGGCGGACGGTTGTCATGTAAACGGTAGAAAAGATCATAACAGGAATAATATTTCCATGAAAACACTTTTATTTACATTCAAAAGACCCTACCAAACACCCTGATACCCATGTAAAAGTGTCGGACGGGTGTACACAGTGACCTTACCTGGCTCTAAGCTTAGTACGAATACTGATATAACAGGATTTATCCTAAACCGTTGGTGCCAATTGTCCCTGAAAAAGAACATAAGCAAACAGTGTAGAGCCAGATCTGAGGGCCCCTGAACTAGCCCTATGATCATGGGCTATACTGTTTTCGACAACCACCCGCTCGCTTAATTCAGCAAATATTTTATTTTCTGTGACCCTTCCAGTGAAAATTTGATGGTTTTGAAAGTAAGATCTTAACGGTCTTTCCTTGAACAATATTGGAATAAATTGATAAACACATTCCCTCATATTGATGACTATAATTGACGCCTCTTTAACAGTCACTTTCTGAAACCATTGTGATAAATAGAGCATTTGCTCAATATGACTGTTTATTAACCTTAGGAAATACAAATATTGTTTAAAGCTATAAAGCGATGGTTGCTATTTGCAAAGACGTTTCAATAATTCCATAAATAATTTATTTTTTAAAGAAGCATACCATAAGTAAAGAAGGGCATGCTGTATTGCTATGCAAGACATGTGTCCCCCACCGGACTGAAAAAACCTCCACTCTCCACACCCACCCATGGTGTGGTTGACCATGGTATATACATGACCACCTGAATGGTATTAGTACCTACTTTCATACCAAAAAGCGACCTTGACCTTGGGTATAAAAGGCCAGGTATTGTGTATGCCACACCTTCATGCTATGAGTAATCATGCTGTAGATAATTAACAAAACAGCTAAACATTGCATAAAAATTGGATTAACACTGTTTCGAGATAAGATATTGATGCTAGAGTTATTGCCCTTGTGCATGAAACTACACCTCATCATGCTTGTTCCATATGAGAAGTTTCAAATCATTTGAACCAGTACATAAAGAATTATTAACTGGACAAGAAAATATGAAAAGGGGAATAACTCGAAAAATATAGATGCTAGAGTTACGGCCCTTGTGCATGACACTACACCTCGTCATGATTGTTCCATATGTGAAGTTTCGAATCAATTGAACCATTACATAAAGAGTTATTGTCCGGACAAAAAATATGTAAAAGGGGAATAACTCCAAAATATAGATGCTAGAGTTACGGCCCTTGTGCATGACACTACCCCTCGTCATGATTGTTCCATATGTGAAGTTTCGAATCAATTGAACCATTACATAAAGAGTTATTGTCCGGACAAAAAATATGTAAAAGGGGAATAACTCCAAAAATATTGATGCTAGAGTTATGGCCCTTGTGCATGACACTATCCCTCATCATGTTTCTTCAACGTGTGAAGTTATAATGAATTTGGCATAACTTTGTAGGAGATATGGTCCGGACACGAAACGTGAGAGACGGACGGAAGGGCGGACGTTCTAACGGATTGAGTGTATGTGGCTATTCCTTTGTTCAAAATAGCCACACAAACTGAAATAAGCCACATAAAACCGATGAGAACAAAAGATCTTTTGATCTCATGTAATCATTTAGTCACATAAACAGGAATTGTTAGCGCGGATGGACAGACGGACAGACGGAATCGAGCAAACTTATAGTCCCCCAACCGGTACCCGGTGGGCAACTATTAATTCGAATAAATGCTGAAGAAGACAAAACTTACACGTGCTTGATATCGAAGATCTGATGCATTAGTATTTCTTCGGGTTATGTTTTAGTTTCGTTATCTGATCGACAAAGGCCGATACTATTTTGTTACAGAACAAAAATTATAAAAATCGATGGAAACGGTTTATAACGGTTTTAACAGGGACACTTTTCGATATAAGATCAAATTGAAAATCTTCATAATGATGATTGAAAATAACAAATACCCAAATTACAAATATGGGTCATGCAGGAACACCACATACCGAAGAAACATCCACCCGAACAGCAACACAAGAAAACACAGCAAATGAACATAACTACCAAAAACATAAAGAGACGCAAAGAGACAAAACAAACGAACAATAGGAGAAAGATGGAAGTACCGCCTTGGAACGGTCAGTGACAAAAGTCACTGGGCGTTAAACCGGATTAGGGGCGCCAAACCTAACACTTATTTCATCCCCATCCTAAAAGACAAACGGTTTTAAAAATAAACGTATCCCTTCTCCGACTAAACTACAACAACCACAATGGCAAATGCATTGGTAAAGTGCATGATCATGTTCTGTTTAAGATTCATGATCGTGGGTACAAACTTGTTTACGAGAATATGATATTAAGAACTGAGTCTGATTAAAGATACATCAACGTGGAAACATCTAAAACGAAAACATTTCAGTGAAACAAACTGTATTTACATTTCGCTAGTGTACTCAATGATTGAGCTGCAGAATAACTGTAGAAAAGTAATAAAGGTACGCCAAAAACGAAATAGTACAGATATCCGACGCCCTCCTGCCGTTTCCGGATGTAAGAGGTCGCTTTCATAGAGTACTAAACCTTTCTTGTCGGGGTACATGCAAAGAGGTCAGCGTGATTACCAACTGTAAAAGGGTTGACAACACCAGACATGCAGTGTGTTGTACAGTAAACCCTCTCTATAACGGCCACTTAATTATGTTAATTAGTTGGTATCTATGGCAGGTGGCTGCTTAAAGCAAGGTGAACGTAAAACAGAACGCTCCAATAGGAGCGTTCTGTTTTACTTTCACATTGCTTTAAGCAGGCACCTGCCTTTAACACTTGATGTAATTTAGTTTCCGTTACAGAGATTTTTTTACAGTAATACTATAGGATCATGTCCCTTGCTAATGATTTTTGAACATATTTCATGAACAAAGTGAGAAAATGGGTATGTCCAATAATCTTACGAAGTTTGTAAATCACATCACAATAAAAAAAAAAGGATGTGAAATACCGTTTCGCGGCAGTGCCTCGAGATTACATTTCTATTTGCCAATAATTGAGAGAGTTCGATAATCAAATTTAGAGAAAGTTTCTCTTAGTTTATGGTATCTATATCCTTGCTTAAGCAGATTTTCAGTTAAAATGAGATTTCGACTGTTAAAATCGTCAATAGACGAACAAGCTCTGGGAAAAACGAATAAGTTGAGATATATAAACCCCACAAGATGGGGTTATAATGTTATTTAAACTATCCGTTTATTGTAGGGGCTTTCATTTCAATAGGGTGCAATTAAAATTAGACGAATTTGGGAAAATAAGATCGGGTTTTGTTTTTGTTTTAAAAATTTAGATGTTTTGCCTGTCTCCAAGCCAAGCAATATTTTATCCACCATCTTTATCACTCGTCGTAATACAGTATTAAGTAATTCACTTCAAGTAACCATCCCTGATAGAATAAACATAATTATAAATTTTCAAAAAGACCTGGGTATTATTCTGTGCAAGAGACAATGCAATTTGTTATAAAACTAAATACTAATACTTTGCGGAATTAACCCTTTCACCGCCACAGTCGTGTAAATCCACCACGACAAATAGTGCAGTCCCAGATCAGACGCCGCCTTTTCAAGGCGGCGTCTGATCAGGGACTTCACTATTTGTCTCAATCTCTAGTTCTATTTATGTGCTTTATTCCTTTGAAATTTGCATTTATTTATCTCATTTCCTTATTTTACTGTATGATTTAACAAACTTGGATTGCAGACGACAATTAGAAATTTTGCGCCGAAAGGGTTAAACGGATCTTCGATATCAAACAAATGAATGTTATGTCTTATTCTGCATTTATTCGACTGGTTTCTTGCGACATACATCTGTTCAGCATATGAACAAATGATTTATGTAATTGTGAGGCATTTTAGAACACGTTGCAAGTAGAGACTACCGCTGTAACTCGTTTGCTGCCAATGTCACATCTGTGATTACGTATGTAAACAGTTTGGATCCAGATGAGATGCCGAGTAACTCGTTGTCTCGTCAGAATCCAAACTGTATGTTGCTGTTTTTAAGAAACAAAAATGAAAACAAATGAAAACAATGAAAATTGTAGCAGACGACAAATCTTGCAGATGACAAATTTAACAGCGAAAGAGTGAACATAATTGTCATTCGTTTATAACAGCTGAAGCGACAACTTGGGGACTACTTGCTTGCAACTGTTATAAGACAAGACAAAGTGTGGGACGTTATTCACCAGGCGTTCAGGTGTTGTGGACTGTTTAGCCCATATGACTGGCAGAACCTAGCCGGTCTCCAGGCAGTTCCGCCTTCATGTTGTGCAAGCCCCACTATTGGCTGTAACTTCACCACTAGTTTTAGCCAGGGCTGTTTAGGTACGGTTTCGACATTTGTGGAGAGTAAGGTATATATCATCGGGGCCATTGGAACTGCTTTCTCCTTTTTACAGGTGAGTGTTATTGAACCTTTCTCATTATGTTTGATTCGCGTATTATCGTCTTTATTATCGGCTTTATTATCGGGTTAAACGGTATTTTAGTCATATTGCAACGTCCAGCTATTTACAGGTGGATGAAGACCACAGAGGTCCTTCTGTTCACGAAATAAATTACATTGTTTCGTGCACAGAAGATCGTCCGGGAAGAACCATCGACCTACCGCAAGCCAGCTTGAAGGTTGTCATTATGTAATATATACAGTTGAAATTCTATATCTCGGGTAACTCGAACTTAAAGTAAAGGTACGGTGCTTCCAAAAGTCCAATACAATGCAATGTTCTAGAGTGTATCACTACACATATATAGAAACACACGGGACAACTTAATACAGGTCGAAAGGTAGGACATTTCAGCTTTATTGTAGACCTGTATTAAGCTGAGAACTTAAGAAGTTGTCCAGATTATAAATCGGATGATTCGATATTTGGTTATATCGAAGTAATGGTCGAAACGGTCCCTTGAAGTTCGAGTTTAACATTATTTACGGACTCGGCGGACATTTATCAATAAACATTTTACCCCTTTACTCCATGAATATTATTGTATGAAATACATACACTATGAATATTTTTTTAAATGGCAGATTAACTCATGAAATTTTGCCAAAGCAAAAATTGTAGAATGAGCTATACATAATTGCATAAGCATATGGAGCAAACTTTGATCAGAAGGTTCCTATAGTAGCACTCAAGTATGTGTCTACTTTGTTTGCAGAGGCGTATTTATGGAGTAAAGATATGACGTAATCCGTGACGTATTGTATGACGTATATATGATAAACTCTTTCAACTGGCCACTAGAAACTCACCCATGTTTAATACTGAGGTTTTTTCAATCCTTAATCTGGTGAATAATTAAAACTGCTCCTCTCTTTCTGAATATCAATTAAACAAGACTTATAAAACGTGCGATTGAAGAAAACGGTCGGTATGAAAAACAATGCAGACCCTGATCAAAGGACTTACTCCAGAGCTCTTTAACCTGGGTCTACGCTGTTTGTGAAGTTCTTATATACTTGGTTCGCGCAAATTAGGGGTTAACTGAACTATATTCTGTTATATATAATACAAGAAATAGATCTAGATAACTATGCCAAATAGAAGAAGTCCAAATAAGATGCATAATTTATACATTTTCCATTATAGCTACATACAATTGTACTTTATTTCTCACCAAACCCTATACTTTGACCACATCTTAGAATGGTCTCTTCGAGACGTCACAGTAGGCCTATAGGGTTTGGTGGACAAATAACAAGTTTAGTATTTTGGTACGCACCTTTATCTGTAGCTCTAAAATAGTATCGAATCAAGTCAAAATAATCTGTAAGCAAATAGATCCTTCTAGATCTGGACCGTCTTATCTGGGTCTAATCTGTTTGCAAAGTCATGAAAATCATATACAGTAAATACCCGATACTACGAACACTCAAATACAGTGAAATCTCGATACTACGAACACTCAAATACAGTGAAAACTCGATACTACGAACACTCAAATACAGTAAATACCCGATACTACGAACACTCAAATACAGTAAATACTCGATACTACGAACACTCAAATACAGTAAATACCCGATACTACGAACACTCAAATACAGTAAATACCCGATACTACGAACACTCAAATACAGTGAAAACTCGATACTACGAACACTCAAATACAGTGAAAACTCGATACTACGAATACTTCAATGCATACGGAGTAAATTTACAATCGAGTTTTAACAAATGATAAAGATGGGAACGTAAAATTATATACATCACACGAATAAGATAAACGGCATAATTGACTATTTTAACCGATATATTGGGAATCTGGGACATTAAAATCGGCGAAATGACATGCTTATAGTTCAGAGATATTTGAAATTCGGTCGATAGTTTTTGAGAACCTTCTGCAAGTTGAATTCAGTAAAAAAATCAGTGACTACGTATCATTTGTTTGTTCCCAAAAAATGTTTTATCGTGTGTTTTCTTTGTTTCAGTTATTTGGGTTTATATTTGCCGGCTGCTTGTCACGGGCTCTCGGAAAGGAATACGAGAAAGTGTAATAACCTGATTCTGGACTTTCCAACAGCCAAACGGACAGCTGATTAAGTAGCCATAGACAAAGAAGTGTTCAGCCGAACTTTGAAACCTCGAACTTTAAGGGACCATACGATTTAATTCGAGATAACAACGGTTTTAGTCATTCGATTTCAAAATTGAAAAAAAAAACTCTAACATTCACAGCTTAATGCAGATCTATTGCCAAAATAGAAGTTTTTTGTATTACTTTTGACCCGCCCTTAAGCTCCTATAGGAACAGTTAGCATTACTTTTGACCTGCATTAATCTTTCACTTGTAGTTTTAGATATGCTAAGTGATCCAGTTTAGAACGATTCTGTATTGTAAATTTTGGAAGGATCGAACTTTTATTTAGAGTTATCCCGAGGTTCGAGTTATCCGGGTATTTTCACTGTATACATTTTCATTTACACTATTTTTTAAACTTCCTCCGCCAATGCCTATGTTTTGGTGACTCTTTAGAATCGTCTCGAAACGTCGATTCATAAAAGTTATCACCTGATAAGGGTCGTCATCTCGAAGAGACGATTGTAAAAATGGTCACAACATAGGGTTCGTTGGCGATATAAAGTAGTTTTTTAAATAAGAATAAAGAAAAACTTGTCTCAAGTCACCATCAACAATATTATAATAACGGGTTTGTAAAGTAGTTGGTAGCTTAATGCAGGGCAAAAGTAATGCAGAAAGCTCCTAAAGGAGTATGCTGTATTACTTTTGATCTACATTAAACAATCACATGCTTTTTAAAACTCATATGTTTAATACATGAATGGCGACTTAAGACAGACTCAACTGCATCATTCTATCGTTGCCTCTGTAAATCAGACACTAATGATGTTAAAACCTTTTGAAATTACTCGTTACTCAAAATGTAGAGTTAAAAGTACATGTAGATTCAATTCAAAACTGGTATTTATATTTATGTATGGTTATTAATCTGTTGTCATGACATGATTACAATTCTATAAAGAAGGTGTCTTTACATTTCGAAATCAATTTTCGGTCAATACTTGGTCAAGAAATAGTATGCTTGTGTTAAGCAGAATTACAAACATTCTGTGAATTCTTTAATGCCGATGGTTGAATGCAAACTTGCTAAAATGAGGGACATTGATCAGTTACCTCCCTTAGACCCAGACTCAATCGAATTATTTAGGTCCATAAAAATGAAAGCTTATTCAAGGAGCTTAATCAGTATATGTCTAGTAATACTAATTATATTTTCAAAGTTAAAGAGGTATTGTGTCACATTTCTGCCAGAACTTATTTTGGAAAATTCGCTGAGCATGGCCGATATGTCGCATAAATATCTAGCAGGTGAAAGCAAAACAACTTTTATAATAGTCAGATAATTATCCTAAATCGAAAGGTTGTACAGTGCTCCCTCTCTACAACGACACCCTTTGGGATACAAAGATTGTATGTGTTGTTCAGAATGAGTTGTTATAGGGAGGGAAAATCAAACATAATTAGCTTGTTTGCAGATCCCCGGATAAGGTGTATTTCGAGAACTAAAACCGTTATGCCTCTATCAAACCCTATGTTGTGATCACTCTTTAGAATCGTCACAAAGTGACGATTCTAAAGAGGGTTCACAACATAAGGTTTGATGGAGGCATAAAGAAAATACGATGGAAAAAGGTTGTTTCTGGGGGTCTTGTTGTTTCGGAAACAGTGGCATGCGTTGTTGTAAAGAGGGAATCGTTACTGAGAGGGCCGTTGTAGGGAGGGAGCACTGTAGAAGGTTTTCCCGTCAACGGTTACCTTAGTTAGACAGATTTGGAATAACCAATTTCTTACTAAGATTTTTTTTTACCAAATCAGTCATAGAGAATCTAAGAATTCATTAAAAGATAATTGAATATCTAGTGCCAGTACATGTCACTAAAATAACATCATATCAAATTTTCATGAAAGGGAGGTTTTATTTGCAGGCTATTTATGTCACATATCCGCATTGGTTTACATTTCGTAAAACATGTCTTGATATCTAAGTGGTTAAGTGGTGACTTAAATATGCAACCGTGGCGAGGCATACATATTCTTTGCATTTATTTGACAAATTTTGGGATATAAAGATTACTGAGGTTGCTTCTTAATTATTGTGAGATATGACGTCATCATATGAATTATTGTGAGATATGACGTCATCATATGAATTATTGTGAGATATGACGTCATAATATGAACCTTAGTGCTCTATCTTGTTAGATGTGACGTCATCATGTGAATCTTATTGTTCTATCTTGAACAAATCTGACCATTTGTGGGTGTTCATGTCCATCGGTTTCACATTGACATCATAATTATGTTTGTGGGTCAAAATATACATACACGTTTCATACCCATTTTCATTTGTAAAACTGACGAATGCTTAACTCAACTCTGATGATTTGCTTGTGACTTACAGCTGAACTTTACCGGTCGATATCTCGAACTTCAAGCGACAGTAACAATTACATAAACTTCGAGTCATCCGATTCTAATCTGCACATTGCTCAAGTTCACAGTTTAAGGTAGATTTAAAATAATGCTGAAAACTCCTACAAGAGCTTTCAGTATTACTTTAGACCTACATTAAGCTGTCGTGTGTATTTTTAGATAAAAGTAGCAGTACATTTAAGAAAAAGTGTGTATTGTAAATTTTGGAGGGACCAAACTTTTAGTTCGAGTTATTCGAAGCCCGACCTATTTGAGTTCGAGATATATTTTTATTTTAAGCTTTTGAGAAACAAATGATTGAGAGTCAAACATCTTCGAGCCAAATGAGAGGCAGAAGTACTCGGCGTTTCACCCGAATCTAAGCTGACTAAAACTGCAAGTCTGAAACTGAGACTGATATTATGCTCAATCATCTGATTGATCAGATTCTGAACTTGCTAAGAAGCTTACCAATCAGATACTTCAGAATGATCTCAGTGTTATAACCTTGTGATCGCCTGTCAGAATAAAAGTTAGCATAACGTCTGGGTATTGTACATCGTACAACATTACATAACGTCTGGTGTTTGTACATTGTACATCATTACATAACGTCTGATGTTTGTACATCGTACATCACTACGAAACGTCTGGTGTTTGTACATCGTACCATCGTACATCATTACATTACATCTGGTGTTTGTACATCATACATCATTACAAAACGTTTGTGTTTCGTACAACATAACATCAGTGTTTCGTACAACATAACATCAGTGTTTGAGTACAGTTGTTCCTGTCCTAAGCGGTCATTAAGTTATTGAGTATACGAGTCTTAAACTGCAGGTGGTTTCTCAATACAGAGCAAATGTATAGGAGCTTTCTGCATTTCTTTTTACCTGCATTCAGTTACCACCTGCCTTGCACATCCATAATTGGACCTCCTTTTGATGTCCGCTTAAGACAGGTTCTACTTTATAAGGGTACTACATCGTAGCTTACATCAACCATGTGTGTTTAGTATTCTGTGTCAATTACTGAACATTTAGTCTGCTCATCCTAATGAACAAACAACACGTAGGGAAACCATTCACTGCCTGGAAAACGAGTATGTGATGTCATATACAAACAGTTTGGATACAGATGAGATGCCGAGTCTTTTGGCATAAACCGTTTGACACTCTGTAAGGAAACAAAAATGCTGGCACTGAAAGAGTTTATGATGGAATCTAGGAAAGTCCAGCTAATATGACCACTCAGAATAAGTATAATTCTGGACTACAGACAGGAACTTTCTGTATCACCTTGGTGCTTCATTAACCCTTCGCTTGCTATTCACGTCAATATACGTACCTGTAAATAGTGCAGACCCTGATGAGACAGCTCCTGCAGGAGCTGTCTCATCAGGGTCTACACTATTTACAAGTTGATTTTGCAACCAGTGCAATCCACAGCAGCGATTTCCCAGCGATATACTTGTACACTGTGAAGATATATGTAAATATACAACAGGGCATGGTAAAGAAGGAGAAACGTATTTTAAAATTCAGCAAGCGAAGGGTTAAGCAACCAACTGTTTTTACAGTCCCTTGTGTTAATAAATGATGCGGTCTTGTTAGCAGGGTTCTACTATATTACAGTTGAACTGTGATTTTTCGTGCTTCAAGGTAACATACTAATTGCGTCGACATAACACAAGTTTGAGTCATCCGATTTTTACGCTGAGCAATTTCTCCAGTTCACAGCTTTATACAGATCTAAAATAATGCAAAAATCTCCTGTATAAGCTTTCGGCAATACATTATTCCTGTATTAAGCTGTCAAACATGTTTCGATATATACGTAGTGATACATTTTAGAACAATTGTGTATTGGAAGGACCGAACATTTTCTTCGAGTTATACCAATGTTCGAGTTATCCGAGATTGAGATATCGAAGTTTAATTGTATTATTCTGTTATAGGTAAGGTCTACAACGTACTCACAACGTACTCACATGGTCTACATTAAAAAGTCATATTATATTTAGGCATGTTCATCCTAGTTTGCCTTGTGTTGTAAAATTAATTGTTTACCCTATTTATCCTTAGTATCCGGATACCAAATTTATCACATAACTATGATTGTCTCGGGGTTAATATAACCATCACGTATATTTAATATCTAGCATGTATACATATAGACTGGTACACAACTTGTTTCCTGCGTCTGTGTGTACAGTAGTTAACTTTCGATAACCATTCTGCTTTGGCATGGACTTTGATTAAATATCAATGTTGAACGAATCAGTTATGTGATAAAAAAGAATCTGACACCCGTTGTCATTTGAAAACAACCAGTAGTAAAGAAGTCGCAATGCTCGAAAAATGTTTCATTTCGAAGCAATTAACGGGGAATACCTAGTGAATCCTGAGTAGGACGTATTGACAACTTAATGCAAATGGACTATAGTGACGTGATCGTCACGTGATTTAGACTACGTTCGGAGAACGTAAACAAAATGGCGACCAAATCTCTAGAAAGTTTATCTAAAATGACAACTCGCAAAAGATCTTATATATCCCCTCTCCGTCGATTTGTAAAGCTTAATTAGTCAATTTTGGCACCATTTTCATAACTTTAAATTATATTGAAATAGATGTAGTAGCTAATAGCGTATAACCTGATCAAACAGCTCCTTTAGGGCGGCTCCGTTAGGACGGCTCCTTTAGAAGTCGTTTGACCAGGGTCTGCACTATTTGGCTATATTAGTTTGTCCGAATACTAACGCTAATCAGGGTTAATAATATTTGGAGATTACTGGTGTTAGAATCATATTTCATACATTCATGGTACTTGGTGTTTATATGTTAACCATTCCTCCTTCTATACAATATATATATATAACTCATAAACACAGTAGCGAGGTGGGGAATAGATATTGTTATCACTGTCGCTTGATATCAAAGGTGTTATAGTATGGTAATCTAGGTGCTTATAATGAGTTCCAAATGTTCGAGAGTTGAATACTAGACTTTAGTAACTGCATTGTTCAACCTATATACGCATTTAGAATAATTTCACAAGCCAACAGAGCAGACCTATAGGAGCCGTCTGATATGGGTCTACTCTGTTTGCAAAGGCATAGAAAGGCGTATTTATAGAGTAAAACATTAACCGTTATAAACAACATTCAATATACTTGCTTTATCAACCATTTCCCCTAATTACGTCATGAATATAAATCAGGCTAATTTTTAATATGGCATATTTACGTGTGATATTTTACCGAAGCAGAATTTGTAGGATCATTCATAATTATTCCAAAAGCAAGCAGAGCAGACCTTGATCAGGCGGCTCAGATAGGAGCTGTTTAATTGGGTGTCTATTCTGTTTGCAAATGGTGTAGAAATGCGTAATTATAGAGTAAAGGGTTAAACTTGTTTAAGTTTCTACTGAGGAATGGTATCAGAGAGTCCAAGAGTTTGAATCTTAATGAGTCCCCGATTGGCTCGGCGTTTCATTTGGATCCAAACTGTTTTGCAAAGATTACCATGGTTATCAGGTTGTAGCTACAACAGTTATGCGCTGGACCTTTGAGTTTTTGTTGTTTTGGACAGAAGTACTAAGTATATTGTTCTTATTATGTTTTCTTGTTATCTGAATAAAACTTTCTTATTCTCTGGAACAAAATGTGTTGTCTTAATTTAACCTCAGCATGAAGAGTTGCAAGGAATGTTTATGGAGCAAATGGTTAAAGAGAAGTCCCTACAATGAACGCATATTTTTTTCATAAAATAACAATTTTTTCTACTTTTGCTTTCGAAGGATCACCCATTTTCAGAATGCATGTACTTCACAACGACAGGTGTTAAGTTCTTGTGTGGCGGCCGTAAAAAGGTCGCCCGTACTTCATTCTTAGTGTTGTTATATTTTCTGGGTTTTCGGGATCATATGTTTTGAGGTTATTGGTTTTGGTGGATGAATGCTGCTTAAGCCGGTGCTAGGGGGCGTGAGTAGTGTTGCACTTTTGATTGCCACTCATGGGCGGACTCAATAAAACCGAGTCTGCAATTTTCTCTTTTTGCATTTATACTGTTACTTTCGAAGGATCACCTATTTCAAAATATTGGTGTTTGTTATGTTCAATGATTATCACGAAGATTGTCAATTTGAACTTGTATCAGAAAATGCCCCTGTATACAAAATAAACCGTTTTCATCGATATTTGTAATTTTTAATTGTTATCGGCCTTGGTTAACTAAACTAAAACGCGAGTCGAATAAATACTAATACATTGCCGGATAACATCGGCTCTCCGATATCAAACCAGTGAAAGTTTTGTTTTGTGCGTTTATCTTGCGATATACTTCTTTTCAGTACATAAAACGAATGATTATCAATTCAAACTATCGCTGTCTGTTACGTTCACTACACCTGTTATTTTGAACATTAAACTGATGGTGTTAACTAATTACTCTAAATATATTAATATAAGTTATAGTGGTATCTTCAATATTAATTAGCTGACTTTAACCCTTTCGCTGCCAAACACATTCGTCTGCTAACCATGTCGTCTGCTACAAATGTTCATTATTTTGATTTTCAAAAACAGTAACAGTAACAAACTGTTTGGATCCCGATGAGACGCCGAGTTACTCGGCGTCTCATCTGGATCCAAACTGTTTGCATAGGTAATCACAGATCCGGCATTGGCATATGAATACGTTCATTTTGGGCAAATACTCTATTTATCACAAGGGTTTCAAAACTACTCAATTCTAAAAAGGTTCCTGTTTGTTAGAAAATGCTCCTTTTCGGTAGATTTATTAAAAGAGTTCGGGTCTAAAATAATATATGAGGGAATGGGTTAAATGAACGGCACACTAAGATCGTCGGTGACATTACTTATGTGGTTGTTAATTCACAATTTCTGTTACTATCAACGCACATATTATTGAAGTGTCGTGTTTTCACCCAGACACTCCCAGAAATGGGACATGTGCAATAACATAAAAATCTGAATTATTTCAGAATAACAGATAAACGTGCGCACTCATATACTAAAAACGTCATTAACATTTTCTCTACCAAACCCTATGTTGTGACTACTCTTTAGAATCGACTCTTCGAGATGATTCTTAATTCTGGTAACAAAATACGGTTTGGTGCAGAAATAAAGACGTTATTCTTGAAAATGTTTTAATTTACGCACCTTATATGGACCTCATTTATTTGCTGTCTTAAATACTTTAGTTGTTCATAGATATATTGTATACATGTTAACATTTTTCAACAAGTGTATAGAAACAATTTTTGGATGTAATATATTTATATTGAATGTGGGAGATCATTCGAAAGCAAAAGTAGCAATGCTAAAAGACAAAATTGCAGACTCGGTTTTATTGAGTCTGTGCATGAGTAGTAATTAAAAGTGAAACACTACCCACGTCCCCTAGGACCGGCTTAAGCAGTATTCAATTTTCAAAACTAATAACACCAAAACTAATGATCCCGAAGGACCAACAGAAAGACAATCAGGAACATTTTTTTAAGATTTTAACTGCTTTTAGCCCTTTCCTTCATACAACCGCTTTTTCATGCCTGCAAACGGAGTAGACTCTGATCAGGTGGCTCCTGTAGTAGCCGTCTGGCCAGGATCTGCTCTGTTTGGTACTGATATTATTATAGTAGATCTTACTCTATAATCTCTACCAATACCAAAACTTCCAAATGCACATTATTGTCGCTATAAAAGGCCAGCTAATAAATATTCATTACTGTTTAAATGAATATTAAACAGGAAAAGGGTTAAAGAAAAGCACTGCATGTTATTCATTTTTATATAGATTAAGGAATTTACCAATATTAGTCTTTAACCACAAAATACAGAACCACAGCAGTGATTGCACAGAGAAATAATTGTAGACGGTGAAGATACATGCAATTATACCTCAGGGCATGGGTAAAGAAGAAGAAATGCATTTTAAAAGTCAGCAAGAGAAAGGGTTAATAACTGCTCATGAACAGACTCAATAAAACCGAGTCTACATTTTCTTTTTTTGACATTGAGAAAATGTCAAATCGCAGGATAGCCTACTTTCAGACCTTTTGATATACGACACCGTCTACATGACTACCAACGAGAAAATGAAATACTAAAACAGTCACAGACTAGGAACCAGTGTCAATCGATGAAATGTCCATAACAATGGTCACATACTTCTCGGAACCAGTGGCAATAGATGTAATGTCCATGACAATGGTCACAGACTTCTATGAACCAGTGCCAATCGATGAAATGTCCATGGCAACTGTCACAGACTTCTAGGAACCAGTGCCAATAGATGTAATGTCCATGACAACGGTCACAGATTTCGATGAACCAGTGCCAATCGATGAAATGTCCATGACAACTGTCACAGACTTCGATGAACCACTGCCAATCGATGAAATGTCCATGACATCGGTTAGAGACTCCTACAGAACTTGTTTTAACATTCAACCTGCTGAGTTAATTATTTTACAGAATGTTTCTCCTACTACATTTTCAAAATTCAAGCTATAATCAATGTGTCTACAACCATGTTATCAAAGTGTCAAACAGTTTGGATCCTGATAAGACGCCTAGTTACATCTGGGTCCAAACTGTTTGCATAGGTATCCACTCATCCGCCCATAGCATGCTAAAGGTTAAGCTTAAATTTTACATTGGTACAGAGTGTAGAATCAGAGCAGTATAATTCCATAAGGAAACAGGACAGACACTGATTAGACGACTCATACTGGATCTGTCTGATCTGGGTAGACGTACTCTGTTTGCAAATGCGTGGAAATGTGTTTATATGAAGGAAAGGCTAGGGTGACTTTGAGAGAAGTATGAGGTCAGGACGTCCATAAACCGGTTTAAACACCCAGTGGTGATTTT
The DNA here is from genome assembly GCA_963576725.1 of Azorinus chamasolen. NCBI lineage: Eukaryota > Metazoa > Mollusca > Bivalvia > Cardiida > Solecurtidae > Azorinus > Azorinus chamasolen. The sequence continues at coordinate 58,829,097 of OY755253.1, read as the reverse complement.
GCTACTGACCGTGCCAAGGCGGTACTCTCTTAGTCACTTTTACTTTTGTTTGTCTTGAGCTTTTATTCGTGTGTGGAATGCTTGTCTCTGTGGAATGTGTGTGTGTGTGCGTGCGTGCGCGTGCGTGCGTGCGTGCGTGCGTGTGTGTTTGACATGCTATCTATCGATGTGGTGGTGGTGGTTGCGTCTTGTATGTGGCTTGGCCTGCTTGACTTTACTACTTTTTCATTTATGCATATGTCTGCGACACCTTCAAGAAGCCGCGTAAACTTCCAGGAGCCGGTGCCAATCGAGATGTTTACACTGTACTATTTATATGTATTCACTTGGGCCTTTATTCAACAATATACAAAATTTCGTTATAGTTGGAGTATGTCATTAATATCCATAGAGTAAAGGGTTATTAACACTGTTTGTCTTTTAAGGTGGGAATGGAATAAATGTGAAGTTGTGTGCCCTAAAACCGGTTTAACCCCCCCCCCCCCCGTGACATTTGTCACTGACCGTTCCAAGACGGTACTTCAATCTTCCCCTTATTGTTTGTTTGTTATGTCCGTGCATCTCTTTATGTCTTTTATATATAAAGTAAAACCTCGATTATCCGAACACTAAAATACGTATTATTATCGATCTTTAAGACAGGTGGCAGCTTAATGCATGGTGAATGTCATGCAGAAAGCTCCTCTAGGAGCTTTCTGCATGACTTGCATCATGTATTAAGCAGCCACCTGCCTAAAAGGGTCTAAATTCGTTTATAACGAAAATTCGAATAATCGAGGTTTTACTGTATGTACATTTGCTGTTTGTCGTTGTGGTGCTGTTTGGGCGGCTGTGTGTTTTGTATGCGGTATTTCCTGCATGACTCATACATGTACTTTTAATAGGTGTAAGGAACAATAACAAACCGTCGGGATGGAATAAAGAATGCGTGGTATTTAACTTATTAGAAACGCACAGTAATTTTCCTCCTTTCAGTTCTAAATCTTCTCGGAAATTTGCCATTGAAATTGCATATTGACTGACTTAATTGCTCTATCACCATAATTAGTTATAAATCACCCTAAGTGCTCAGATAGACATCCTTAGGCATAAATACAGACTCCCCAATATGTTTTGGTTGAACAGTTTCATCAAAGTCTATACTATTTGCTACTACGCCAGTCTGTTATTGTGCCAACTTGACAGCGGGTATTAAGTACTTGTGTGGCGAACGAAAACAGTCGCAGTATACTTCATTCTTAGTGTTGTTATATTTTCTGGTCCTTCGGGATCATTAGTGTCGATGTTATTAGTTATTTAATACGGCTTACACCGATGCTATGTTGCGTGAATAATGTTGCACTTTAAATAGCTGCTCATGAACAGACTCAATAATTTTTTCTCTTTTTGCAATGCTGCTTTGCTTTCGAAGGATCGCCTTTCAGAATCTATTTAGCTTTTATACTATTGTATATCGAGTAGAAGTGGGTGGGTGGTTGTTGGAGAAATAGCAAGTCAAAATTCAAGTGAATTAAAGTTCAAAACGTAGAAAGTTACTTATCATGCAAAGTTGTTTATCTTTATTAATCTTTTAAATTATAGGTTTGGTGGAGATGTAAGAACTGTCCGTTATTTTGAGCTCTTTGTAAATCAACTGACTTCCTACTGTATTTAATCCCAAAGTGGTTTCCATCCAAAAATTGTCTCTATATAATTGTTGGAAAATGTTAACATATACGCAAGATATCTATGAACAACATTCTAAGGTCTTTAAAACAGCAACTAACAGATGTTTGCACCAAACCGTATGTTGTTACCACTTTTAAGAATCGTCTCGAAGAGTCGATTCTAAAGAGTAGCCACAACATAGGGTTTGGTGGTGAAATGACGATTTTAGTATTTGAGTACGTACCTTTATCTGTTGCTCTGAAACAATTCTATTTGTGTTATAGTTGTATAATAGTTGAATAATATAGTTTACAATGTAAAGTGTTCTAAATATAGCAAAAGAACCCGATACGTGTCGAAGGTCTTATTCTGTTTTAATGCTGCATGTGTTGTAAATGTGCTTGTTCACGTACCCGATTAGCCCCCAAACCTCCGCTTTTACAAAGATAATCCACGTCCAATTCGATTTAGATTTTATTTACGCACATACACAGTACACGTAATTGTAAACTGCAGTTTAGCCGCTCCTTCCAACGTCCATTCCTTTGAATATTTTAAAAAAAACAACGTCATTTTGACGTCGTCCAAATGACGTCGAAATTGCGCCATTCCCTCAACTAAGTTTAACCGTTCTCATGCTGAAAAATAGTGTCTGCTTAATATCTGTTCTGCTGAAGGTTTTACTAACGTCTGGGTCCATGCTTATAAAACTTTTGATTGGTCAGATTTGAGTTCTCAAGTTTTTGATTGGTCAGAGTTGAGCCAAAGACCTTCGACATAATCGAAAGTTTGAGAACTCAAATCTGACCACTCAAAAGCTTGAGAACGAAATCAGACTCAACCAAAAAGTTTTATAAGCATGGACCCAGATTCTTTCAATCCTCTGAGAAACGAATGCACTTGGAAGATCACTTTCTATCAACAAATGTAATAAGCAGGTTATTACACGGTGAAATAGGGTCGCAGAGTGATATTAGCGCTAACATTACAGCATGAGGCCCCCTGAGGGGAAGCAAAATGGCGCATACATTAACAACGCTAATTAACTGCTACAAATACTAAACTTTGCAGTATAATAAAATCGTTATACAGATCATTGGCGGGGTATCTGACTTTAAATTCCCTGCTAAGAAAAAGCATGTTGCCCGAGCCGTTAGGCCGCATGGGAATCAAATGTCAGATGCCAATGATCTGTATAACTAAGAATGTATTAGTATTTATTCGGGCTTGCGTTAACTGTTCGACCAAGGCTGGTAATATTTTGTTCTAGAACAAAAATTATAAGTATTGATGAAAGCGGTTTCTGTATCACGGGATAGTTTCTAACAAATTGACAATCTTCATAATAATGATTGAACATAACAAATACCAAAAGTACAAAAATGAGTGATGCAGGAAACACCACATACAGAACAAACAGCCGTTGTTAAAAGTTTGTTATATCATCGAAAATATTATCGAAAATATGCGTTCATTGTAGGGCCTTCTTCTTTGATCATTTACTCCATAGATACTCCTTGCAACTCTTAATGTTGTGGTTAAATTAAGAAAACGCATTTTGTTCTAGAGAATAGGAAAGTTTTATTCAGACAACAAAGAAAACATAACAAGAACAATACACTAAGTACTCGAAAAAAGTAAAATCGAAGGTCAAATCGTTGTAGCCACGATCTGATAACCATGGTAATCTTTGCAAAACAGTTTGGATCCAAATGACACGTCGAGTCACTCGGCGACTCAGTAAGATTCAAACTCCTGGATACTCTGATAGCATTCTTCAGTAGAAATGGAAGCAAATTCAACTTGGAGCTTTACTCCATAAATAGCATGGTCTCACCGTCTATCGAACCTCTTAACCTTTGACCAGGAACAGAAAACGTTTACTGTGAATATTGAAGAAAAAATATTTGGAGTTCAAAATAATTTTTCATACATACCTTGAAACAATTAAGTAATTTTATTCTCATCTATTAATCCCCAAACAATCCACTGTTCCCCACCACCCGCATAACAAAAACAAAAATGTCTGCCAGAAAAATATCACCTGCTTATCGAACCTTTATTCTAGAAACTGTTTACTGTAACATAATACTCATAGTCACGTGATTTCATCATGGGCACGCGACCTTTGCATAAGCTGAAGGGGTCAGAGCTGTCAAACATTTTTAATGTGGTACACTTTTCAATATATGTTGATATTCTACAACGTATTAGGGATTTTCTTATGTTTAGCATAGTTGAAGGAAAAATAAACTGTATTGACCTGTTTATGACGTATATTACGTTTTTAAAAGCTACGAAGCGTTGTTTACAGACAAAGCAACGGTACTCATGATTTTATGACGTAGTATGCACTTGTGCATGCGTAAAACACAAACATGATAGGTTCGATAAACAGGTGAGGTTCGATAGAAGGTGAGTCTACGATACGGCTTTCTACGCCATTTGCAAACATAGTAGACCCTGATTAGACGGCTCCTATAATAGCTGTCTTATCAAGGTCTACTCTGTATGTTTTTGGAATAATTATAAATGATTCTACAAAATCTGCATCATCAGTAAAAAATCACATGTTAATATTCCATATTAAAAATTAACCTATTTTGTATTGATGACGTAATTATTTTTAACATGAATATTCACATAGTAAAAGGTTAATAAAGCAATTATATTGAATGTTTATAATGGTTAATACTTTACTTCATAAAACAAAGAATATCCGTATCAGACAGCTTCTATATGTTTGCTCTGTTTGTTTATGAAACTACTCTAAATGCGTATATAGATTAAATAATGCAGTTACTAAAGTCTAGTGCTCAACCCTCGAACATTAGAAACTCATTATTAGTACCTAGAATATCACATTTTAAAACCTTGGCCATGACCTAACCACCTAGATTTCGAAAAGTGTCTCGCGTTAATGAAATCGGATATGTGGCATAAATATTCTTTAAGTAAATACTCTTTCCATGAAAGTTTGATATTATGTATTGGAAATATCTGATATAAGCTATTATGTTAGTGACATTTACTTTTACCATATATTCGACTAACTTTTAATGAATTGTTAGATTCTCTATGACTGGTCTCGCAAAAACTTTCTTAGTGAGGAATTGGTAATTCCAAATTTGTCTAATTAAGGTAACTGGAAAACCTTCAAACAAACTTTAGCGTTCGGATAATTATCTGAATACACGTATTGAGAAAGTTGTTTTGCTCTCACCTGCTAGACATTTATGCGACTTATCCGCCATGAATAGTGAATTTTCGCAAATACGTTCTGGCAGAAATATTCCACCATACCTGTTTCTGAACACCCACCCACCTAGAAAATATAATTGATATTACTAGACATATACTTCGTCCTATTACTTTTCTGACTTTTATAACGAGCTTTCATCATTTATGGAACTAATTTATCACTTGAGGCTGGGTCTAATATGAGTGAATATGTTAAAATAGCATTCAAGGGAGATTACTGAACAAGATCCGTCATTTTAACAGTTTTACATTCAACTATCGGAAAACCAGAATTCACAGAAAAAATAGTAATTCTGTTAAACACAAACATACTGTTTTGTGTGACTTGGTCTTGACTGACAATTTACTTTGAAATATAAAGAGACTTTCTTTATTACCGACCTGCCATAACCACAGATTAATAACCATACAAAAATAGAATTGCAAGTTTTGAATTGTATCTACTTTTAACACTCCATTTTGAATAACAAGTAATTTCAAAGGGTTTAAACATCATTATTGTCTGCTTTACAGAGGCAAAGAAGCCGCCATTCATTTATTGAGCATATGACTGTTAGAAAAAGCAAGTGATTGCTTAATGCAGATCAAAAGTAATACAGAAAGCTCCATTAGGAGCTTTCTGCATTACCTTTGACCTGCATTAAGCTTCTATCTGCCTTACAGACCGACAATCATTTTGATGGCCGCTTAAAACATGTTTTACTGTATTTCTTTTTTTAAAAACAACTGATTTATATTTCCTGCAAACCATATGTTGTGAGCATTTTACCATCATCTATTTGAGATGACGAATTCTATCAAGTGATCACATCGTGACTATTCTAAAATGTGGCCATAACATAGGTGTTGGCGAGAAACTACGAATTTGGCGTTTTGAAAATACAGAGTTACCTCGATATGTCGAGCTCGGATAGCTCTGGGTCCATGCTTTTGATTGGTCAGATTTGAGTTATCTAGCTTTTGATTGGTCAGATTTAAGGTTCTCTAGCTTTTGATTGGTCAGATTTGAGTTCTCTAGCTTTTGATTGGTCAGATTTGAGTTCTCTAGCTTTTGATTGGTCAGATTTGAGCCAAAGGCTCAAATCTGACCAATCAAAAACTTGAGAACGAACTCAGACTCAACTAAAAGTTTTATAAGCATGGACCCTGACTTCGGGATAACACGAAGTAATAGTTCGATCCTTTCAAAATTTACAGTACATGATCGTTCTAAACTTTATCACAAAACGCATTAATATATTTACAGGCTAATGCTGTTATTCGGCCGTTTTCGATTGGTTGAATTTGCGACATATAAAACACTTTTTATATGCCGCAAATTTAGTCACATGAGCCAATCAGATTGCAGGAAATCGACAGATTGCGTTAGAGTATCACTTTCCACGTGGCAACTTAATTCATGTCAAAATAATGTTGAAAATTCTTACAAGAGCTTACAACATTACTTAAGACCTGCATTCATGTGAGAAATTGTCCAGATTAGAAATCGAATGACTAGAACTTTTGTTATCTCGAAGTAATTCGTATGGTCCCTTGAAGTTCAAGTGATCGACTGAACACTTCTTTGTCTATGGCTATTTAATCAACTGTCCGTTTGGCTGTTGGAAAATCCAGAATCAGGTTGTTATATTTTCTCGTATTCCTTTTTGAGACCCCCTATCATACACATGGATAAGACCATCCCAAATAACTGAAACAAGAAAACGCATGTTCAAACGTTAAAAAAATACATGGGAATAAATGATATGTAATCACTAAAACTCTGATATTTTTTATTTAATTCGATTTATTCAAGCTTTTGAGAAACTATTGACCGAGTAGAAAACATTTCTGAACTTAAAGCATTCATTAAATTGATTTTAATGTCACATATTCCTGATATGTCGGTTAACCTTTTACTCCATGAATATTCAAGTAAGAAATGATGACATCATGAATATCAATTAACGAAGATTTTGCTATGGTACTATGAACAAAACATTTTTAACACGCGAGAAACTGTAGAATGAATCAGATTTATAGTATATCAAAACCAAACAGAAGAGACCCTGATCAGAATGCTCCTATACAAGCCGTCTTATCTGGGTCTACTCTGTTTGCAAAGGCGTAGAAAGGCGTATTAATGGAGCTAAGGTTTAAAATAGCCAATTATGCCGCTTTTCTTACTCGTGTAATGAATATTATTAGTTATACAGTTCTTTCCCAGGGTACATGACGATTTATTCCCGGCTGAGGAAAATCATGTTGCCCGAGCCGTCAGGCGAGGGTTACATGATTTTACCAGCCGGGAATAAATCGTCATGTACCCTGGGAAAGAACTGTATAACGAATTTATTATACTGCAAAGTTTTACGGTTCGGATAATTTATATAAATCCATTTTGGCATGTTGAATCACTAAACACGCCAATTCCCCTAAAAGCGCCCCAATACATTTATTTCTACCCGAAGGTATCCGAAGTGGTGTGTATTATATTTCATCGGCGTTCGCGTTATGATAGATGACTGGACGATATAATAACTCCTCTAAAAACTGTTTTATTGGTCATTTGAAACAATAATGGTTTTTAATTCATTCCTGCATTGTTTTCTTTACGTATTAATTGTTGTCCATTATGAATTTTGCTATTGTTTAGCCGAGTCGAGAAGTCAGCCTTTTGGTTTCTGATCATAATATGTGGGGCCTGCCATGGGGAATTTCTATGTACCCTGTCAGCTCACAGGGTACATGGATCCATGTACACGGCTAGTTAACCAATCAGAAGTGAGGATTTTACTTTGCAGTATAATAAAATTGTATGTTCCTGTCTTAATCTTTTGTTAAAACTCGATTTATAATTTACTCCATAAACATGCTTTTCGCGCCTTTGCAAACAGACAAGACCCAGTTCAGAATGCTCCAGTAGGGTCATGGTCAGCTTTATTTGCTTACATAATATCTTAGATCTGATTCTATACTATTTTCCGAGCTACAGAAAAAGGTGCGTACCCAAATACTAAACTCGTCATTTCTCTACCAAATCCCAGTGGGACGATTCTACAGAGTGGTTAGTAGATCTATTGGGTTTGGCGGGAAAATAGAACTAGATCTATCCTTGAAAATGTATAAATTTACGCATCTTATTTTGACCTCTTCTGTTTAGCATAGTTATGTTTTTTCCTGTTTTATATAACAGAATTTAGTTCAGTTAATCCTATGTGCTGCAACCAAGAATATAACACCTTCACAAACAGTGCAGACCCGATGAAGTCCTTTGATCGGGTTCTGCATTGTCTGTTATACAAACCGTGTTCTTCAATCAAACCTTTGACACATTTTTTAATCAATATTCATAAAGGGAGAAGACAGATTTTATTATTCACCAGGTTAAGGAAAGTAAGAAACCTCAACATGAATCATCGGTGAGTTAGTTCCTAATGGTCGAGGTGTTTTCATAAATAACATCGATGTTAACGCTTTACTCCATAAATAAGTAATACATTACGTCATATATAAAGTCATACTTTACGTCATATATAACGTCATACATTACGTCATATATAAAGTCATACTTTTACTCCGTAAATGCGCATTTCCACGCCTCTGCAAACAGAACTGAAACATATCTTATGGCTACTATGTGAACCGTCCTATCAGAGTCTGCTCTATTAGGTTATGAAATAATGTTTATCTGGTGCTACAGGTTTAGCTTGGCAAATGTTCATGTGTTAATATATGCTATTTTAAAAAATCATTTGTTTAGTATTCATAGTGTTTTTATTTCAACAGGGATATTCATGGAGTAAAGGGTTAAAAGGTTGATTAATAAATGCCCATGTCCGAAAATACAGTTGAACTTCGATATCTCGAACTTCAAGGGGCCGTATACATTACTTCGAGATAACAAAAGTCACCCGATTCATAATCTGATAAAATTATCAAGTTCTCGGCTTAACGCAGGTCTAAAGTAAAGCTGAAAACTCGTGTAGGAACTTTCAGCATTACATTCGACCTGCATTAAGCTGTCAAATGTGTTTCTATATATGCACTTATCGATATACACTTTAGATGAAAAGGTAGTAAACTCAAGCAGGAAAAGATACACACAAAACTCAACCACCACCAAAACACCGATAGAAAGAAAGTAACAGACGAAAACAACCACCTACATATATACACACGAACACACACACGAACACACACATGCACGAGATGAAAACTTTAAACATGAACCCAAACGCACAAGTACACCAAACGAACATCAAAGCAAGGGTGACAATGAGAGTACTGCATTGGAACGGTCAGTGGCAAAATCACCACTGGGGTTTAAACTGGTTCACGGACGTCCTTACCTCACACTTAACAAAACGTGTAAATAAGGATATTCCCACAACATAGAAAACGGTAAACACAGGAAACATAGCATGACAACAATTGTTAAAGTCCGTCAAATATGTATTCAATGACTTTGCTTAAGTCAGACCAACTGCGGGGAAGCCGTTAAGGACACGACAGAGAAAAGGCAATACATGAGTATGGTATATTCTGTAAGTTGGTGATCCTTCGAAAACAAAAGTAGCAATGCCAAAAGCGAAAGTTGCAGACTAAAGTGCAACACTACTTACGCCTCCTAGCAGTATTCAATTTTAACTAATGGTCCAGAAGGACCAGAAAATATGACAACACTGAGAATTAAGTACCTTCTAATGTTCATCCTATTTCTGAGTTTAAGAGTATACCGTCACAGAGTATAACCTTCGATCTGTCATTGCGCAAGCAAAGAGGAAAGCGTAGCTATGGACTATAAAGGAGTCAATAACCAAACATGTAGTGCGTTGCAATATAATGGGTCACAACCTTTCTGTTTAAAGGTTTTAATGCGTTTTATAAACAAATCATGAAAATGGATATGACCCCGAATTTTCCTAAACGTACAAATATGAGTCATGCAGGACACACTACATACAGAACAAACAACAACCTGAACAGCAACACAAGAAAACAGCAAATGTACATAACTAGCAAAAACACAAACATATATACACATACAAAACAAACAATAGGGGAAGATGGAAGTACCGCCTTTGGAATGGTCATTGACAAAAGTCACTGGGGGTTTATACCGGTTTCGGAGCGCCCAACCTCACACTTATTCCATCCCCACCCTAAAGACAAACAGTGTAAATAAATGTATCCCCTCTCAGACTAATCTACAACAACCGCGATGACAAATACAGTGGTAAAGTGCATGTAAAATGTAACAAACCGTATCCACCTGTTGCTAGTGTACTCAATGATTGAGCTCCAGACGGAGTAACTGTAGAAAAGTAATAAAGGGTACGACAGAAACGAAATAGTACAGATATCCGACGTTCTCCTTCCATATCTGGATTTAATAGGTCGCCTTCATAGAGTACTAAACCCTTCTTGTCGGCGCACATGCAAAGAGGGACATGTGATTGCCAACTGTAAAAAGAGTTGACATCCAGACATGCAGTATGTTGTAGTACCATAGGATCATATCATTTAATGATGTTTAACGTATATAGTGAACAAAGAGAGAAAATGGGTATGTCCAATAACGTTACGAAGTTTGTAAATCACATCACCATAAAATTCAGGACGTGAAATACCGTGTCTCAGGGGCGCTTTTAAGATTACATTTCTATTTGCCAATAAGTGAGATATTTCGATCATAAATTTTAGAGAATGTTATTCTTAGTTTATGATATCTATATTCTTGCTTAAGCAGCTTTTCGGCTAAAATGAGATTTCGACTGTTAAAATCGTCAACAGAAGAACAAGCTCTAGCGAAACGACAAAGTTGAGATAAACTCCGTAAGATTGGACACATGGAACAGCTGAATCAAGATAAGGGAAATTTACAATATTAAAATCAAAATCGTCGTTTTGGTCAAACTGTTAGAAATTAAATCGTGAATAGACATATTAATACGTATGTTACGCTTCCATGTGATCTACATTTACATTTTCTTATTGAAAATATTGTGAAAATATCGATGCCAGGATCTTTAGATGAATAACCACTTTGGTAAATGTCATTCAAGCCCAAAGGAAAAGGCGTTGTAATATCTTTATCCAGTCTAGCTCTGTGATAAAATGAGTTTTAGATTTAAAACTGCTAGCAGTATTAGAATCATAATGAATTTGTTCTACTGGCTGAACCTAAACATATTTGAAGAAAAGTGCGAAATGTTTTGATACAGCAGTGGTAACTGTGTTCACGAAACCTTATTTTTAAAGAACGACCCGTCTGACCCACATAGTGAATACCATAGCATGGCACATTTCAAGTTAGAACGTGTATGATATTAGACATAATATTAGAGTTTCAATCTATCATAATTAATCTTCACACTAAACACTCTACCATTTACAGGCTGATCTAGTAGAAATAAAATTGCAACACATACACCTCTTACTATTGCACTTTTTAATTATTTGATATACTATATATAGTTTGTTCAAATACTGTAAATGTTGATGTACTTTACAATAACGAAGGATAGATTGCTTCAAAGGTCGCTTTTAAGTCCATTATGAAAACTATTACTAATAACAGATGAAGGAACATGAAATGTCGAAGCAGAATATAGTTTCAGAGTATAAAACAAAAGGGGGAAGATTGAATTAACGCCCTGGAACGGTCAGTGACAGTCGTCACTGGGGGTTTAAACCGGTTTAGGGGCGCCCAACCTCACACTTATTCCATCTCTACGCAAACAACACTATTGCACTTATTAATAAAAATTAGTAAAGTAAAGCGGGAAAAGACAAACACAAAACTCAACCACCACCAATAGAAAGCAAGTAACTGACAACCGCAACCACACACACACACACACACACACACACACACACACGAACACACACACGAGATGAAAAGTTTAAACATGAACAAACGCAAAGTACAAATACACAATGACATCGAACAAACATAAAAGCAAAGGTGACAAAGACAGCATTATATTGTATTGCTAATGTTGAAAGCACTTTTTACTTCGAGTTACCCCGAAGTTCGAGTTATCCCAGATATCGAAATTAAACTGTGACTTATATAATGAGACGATGGACAGCACTCACCTGTACGAATGCGAGAGCAGTCCCAATGGTTCCGGTGCGATATAATTGACCCTTAATCATTGATAAAACCTCACTTGAACATCCCTGGCTGAAACTGGTGGTGAGGTTACAGCCAATAATGGGACTGGGGTCTCCAGGACAACATGAAGGCGCAACTGCCTTAGGACCGAATATAGACACCCAGTCCAATGTACCATACCATCCACAACATTGTAACTTCTGCTGAATAAGGTCCCACTCTTTGGCCTGTCTTTTAATGGCTTCTAGTGCTCCTTCTTCAATGTCTGGCTTCATCTGTTATCAACAAATGATCCATCATATTAAAAGTACAAAAATGAGTCATGCAGGAAACACCACATACAGAACAAACACTCGCCCGAACAGCAACACAAGGAAACAGCAAATGTACATAACTAGAAAAAACAACAAGAGATGCACAAAGACAGAACAAACATACAATAGGAGGAAGGTGGAAGTACCGCCTTGGAACGGTCAGTGACAAAAGTCACTGGGGGGGGGGGGTTAAACCGGTTTATGGGCGCCCAACCTCACTCTTATTCCATCCCCATCCTAAAGACAAACAGCGTAAATAAACGTATCCCCTCTCCGACTAATCTACAACAACCGCGACGGCAAATACAGTGGTAAAGTGCATGTATAACGAAAAAACATTTAATTGAACATTCTGTATCCACCTATCGCTAGTGTACTCAATGATTGAGCTGCAAACAGAGTATCTGTAGAAAAGTAATAAAGGGTACGACAAAAATGAAATAGTACAGATATCCGACGTTCTCCTTCCATTTCTGGATTTAAGAGGTCGCCTTCATAGAGTACTAAACCTTTCTTGTCGGCGTACATGCAAAGAGGCCAGTGTGATTGCCAACTGTAAAAGGGTTCACAACCAAACATGCAGTATGTTGTAGTACTACAGGATCATATCCCTTTTTAATGAATTGTTTAACACATTTGATGAACAAAGTGAGAAAATGGGTATGTCCAATAATTTTACGAAGTTTGTAAATCACATCACCATAAAATTCAGGATGTGAAATACCGTGTCGCAGAAGCACCTTGAGATTACATTGGTACTTGCCAATAAGCGAGAGATTTCGATAGTAAAATTTAGAGAAAGTTTTTCTTAGTTTATGGTATCTATATCCTTGCTTAAGCAGCTTTTCAGTTAAAATGAGATTTCGACTGTTAAAATCGTCAACAGATGAACAAGCTCTAGCAAAACGAATAAGTTGAGATATATAAACCCCGTAAGATGGAGCACGGAGAACATCCCCGTCAAGATGAGGAAAATTTACAATATTAAAATCAAAATCATCTCTTTTGTCATATATTTTAGAAGAAATCATTCCATTATCAATTTTAAGGTCTAGATCAAGAAACGCTGCATAATTGTCGGACGGGTTAGCTTTATTCAATTTGAGTTCTTTAGGATAAATTGTAGGAATCAGAGCATCAAAGAAAGGGTTATCTAAGTTAAAAATATCATCCAAATATCGACAAGTTTCATTGAAGGCTTTTATAACATCTTCTTTTGATTGAGGATTCAAATGCAACATGAAATCTCTCTCATAGCAGTACAAAAACAAATCTGCGACAAGTGGTGCACAATTCGTACCCATAGGAATACCAATTCCCATAACGTACAAATATGTTATCCAAAAGAAAGGTAAGATATATTAAATTGATAGTCTTTACTTGAAGTGTGTTTTAAAAATGCCTAACAATTACATGAAACAGATGTAACGGATTAAGTGGTCGGCATGGAGATGTTCAATGTACAGTTGAATTTTGATATCTCGTACTCGGATAAATCGACCTAAAAGTTCGGTTCGTTCGAAATTTACAATACTGAACTTTATCAAATGTTTCACTGCGTACATCTAGAAATGCTTATGACAGCTTAATGCAAATCAAAGGGAGCTTTCAGCATTACTTTAGACCTGCATTCATTCATGAACTTGACAAATTGTTCAGATTAGAAATCGAATGACTTGAGTCTCTTTTAGCTCGAAGTAATTCGTATGGTTCCTCGAAATTCGCGATACCGATGTTCAACTGTATATGTAATACAGGTATACGTACGTTATATAATTTAATATTGTGTAGTATAGGTATACGTACGTTATATAATTTAATATTGTGTAATATAGGTGTATACGTACGATAAATATTTTTGATATTGTATCTTCAGCAACCCGACCTGATGCATATTCATTAAAGAAATAATAACATCATGCATATTAATTAACTACATTTTATAAACACAGTCGTGGTCAGAGGATTCCATCAGAAATCCTCTGCTCTGGGTTAACCCATTTTGCCTCTGTCCGTTTTCAGGGACAATGGGCACCAACGGTTTAGGACAGATCCTAGTGTGTCAGTATTCATACTAATGAAAAAGTAGTAAAGTTAAGCAGGAAAAGCCTCGCACAAAACACCACCATCACCAAAACACCGACAGAAAGTAATTTAGCAATTTATACACATACACACACATACATACAGCCATCGAAAGACGGCAGCGATCAATCACACACACACACACACACACACACACACACACACACACATACACACACACACATACACACACACACGATAAGAACACAGAAAACACCAACAAACACACAAGCACCAGAAACAAACACGAACAAACGCACAAGCACAAAGACACAGGACAAACAAAAGTAAGGGTGACAAGGAGAGTACCGCCTTGGCACGGTCAGTAGCAAAATCAACACAGGGGGTTTAAACCGGTTTAAGGACGTTCTTACCTCACTCTTATCTCAAAGTGACCCTAGCTATTAACAAACATTGTAAATAAAGGTATCCCCGCCAGACTTCCCCACAACATAGAAGACAGTAATCACAGTACAAAATGTAAAACATAGCATAACAACTGTGAAAGTCTGTCAAATATGTACTTAATGACTTTGCTGAAGACAGAGCAACTGCAGGGAAGCCGTTAAGGGCACGACAGAGAAAAGGCAATACATGAGTCTGGTAAGCTCATCCCATTTCTGGGTTTAAGAGTATACCATCATAGAGTACTACCCATCGGAGCCAGTTAAGGTTGTTGTGCATCCCCATCGGACCCTTTTATCATGGGTAACAGGGTGTTTGTTAGGGTCTTTTGAATGTAAATATAAATGTTCCGATGAACATTTCATTCCTGTTATGAGCATTTCTACCGTTTACATGGCAACCGTCCATCTGGATAACGGCATAGGGTTAAGGCTATACTATCATTATGTCTAAGGCGCTTTGGATGCTAAGAGTTTGAAACTGGTGTGAAAGCGAAGCTAAGACATTGGTTATTGATTTTTGCTAATTATTGTATTTGTGCAATCATGAATATTAATGATGAAACCGCAAATAAAAGAAACATTGACTGCAAAATCATAAATTAAGAACCAATGTATTAGATATAACATTATATAGCATATTGGGATGGGGAAAGATGCACCGTAACCCGCTCTGGCCGAGGGTATACGGTATATACGATGACCTTGACAATACTAACCTTTTCCCATAAGGCAACTACTCCAAGACCAGCTGCAATCTGCAGGGCAGTAATGATCGTTACCACTACCATATACTGAAACGAGACATTTATCGTTTATCCCTTTATTCCAAACAATACGTAATATATTACGTCACAGATTACGTCATTTATCTTTAATCATTAAATACGCCTTTCTACGTCATTGCAAATAGAGCGGACACAGAGCAGACGACCCATATAGGATCACAGCCGGCTCTGTATGCTTACGAAATGATATAATATGATTCTACAGCTTATGTCATGGCCAAAAGAATGCCTGTGTCAATGTGCTTTTATATCAATTAACCTAGTTAATATTCATGACGTCATTATTTCTTGAATGAATATTTATTGAATGAAGAGTTACCTGGTGAATACTAACACATGAATTCTTAACTTCATCAATATGTATTAACCGACGTGTTGATAGTTGCAAGTGAACAATACAATATTGGCCATTTCAGAAACTGTAGAATTAGTTCGAGATAACAGAAGTTCGAGTCATCCGATTTCTAATCTGAACAATTTCTCAGGGTCACAGCTTAATACAGGTTTAAAGTAATGCTGAAAGCTCCTGTAGGAGCTTTCAGCATTACTTTAGACCTGTATTAAGCTGTCACATTTGTTTCTAGATATCTGTAGAGATACATTATTAGAGCAATTTGGAAGGCCTGAACATTTTGTTCGAGTTATCCCGAAGTTCGAGTTATCCGAGGTCGAGATATCGAAGTTCAACTGTATATCAATATATTATTACATAAGCAAACAGAGTCGTGCCTGGTCAGACGGCTCCAACCTCTGATCAGGTCTACTCTGTTTGCAAAAATGTTAAATTTTGTCTCTATCATGCAATGGGTTTATGGAGCATTTGTTTAATACAGTGTAATATAATAAATAGAGCAATCATGCAAAACGAACATATTTTTCCGATTTTTAAAGATCCGTTCTACACATACTTGTCAGTCAGATTCAGTATGGCGGACATTCTAACAGAATACAGTTGAACTTCGATAGCTCGAACTCGGAGAACTCGAACTTAGGGCCAGTTTAACCC
Organism: Azorinus chamasolen; assembly: GCA_963576725.1. NCBI lineage: Eukaryota > Metazoa > Mollusca > Bivalvia > Cardiida > Solecurtidae > Azorinus > Azorinus chamasolen. Next base: position 58,812,490 of record OY755253.1, on the reverse strand, counting down.
CCAGTGACTTTTGTCACTGACCGTTCCAAGGCGGCACTTCCATCTTTCCCCTATTGTATGTTTGTTTTGTCTTTGTGTGTCTTTGTGCGTCTCATGTTTTTATAACTATGTACATTTGCTGTTTCCTTGTGTTGTTGTTGTTCGGGCGGCTGTTTGTTCTGTATGATGTGTTTCATGCATGACTCAATTTTGTACTTTTTGTACTCGGAGAACTCGAACTTAGGGCCATTTGGAAGTAAATATTCTGTAATTCCAAACGTTGGTTTAATTCCAAAACTAAGTTTTGATTGTATAAATTTTGATAATTGAAAACTTTAGCCGGTGCTAGGGGCGTAGGTAATGTTGCACTTTTAATTACTGCTCATGAACAGACTTAATAAAAACGAGTCTGCAATTTTCTCGTTTGGTATTGCTACTTTTGATTTCGAAGGACCACTCACTTACAGAATATCTGTACTTCACAACAGCAGTTGTGTGACGGCCGTAAAAAGTCGCCCTGTACTTCATCCTAAGTGTTGTTATATTTTCTGGTCTATCGGGAGCATTGGTTTTGATTGTGTAAGCTTTGAAAATTGAATACTGATTAAGGCGGTGCTAGGGGACTTGAGTAGTATTGCACTTTTAATTACTACTCATGATCAGACTCAATAAAGCCGTGTCTACTATTGTCTCTTTTTAGTATTGCTACTTGTGCTTTCAAAGGATCACTCACTTTCAGAATATATTTACAATAAAGAATTATTCTAAACTATACCGTATCATAACGTATATCTAACAACGCATGCGACAGTTTAATGCAGGTCTAAAGTAATTCTGAAAGACCCTTAAGGAGCTTTCATCATTAATTTAATATACATGCATTCGGCTGTGAAGTTGAAAAATTGTCAAGATTAGAAATCGGATGACTCGAATTTCTCTTATCTCGAAGTAATATTCATGGTCCGTTGAAGTTCGAGTTATGGAGAAATTGGAGGCCCCAAAATTTTTAACCCCCTAGTGACTGTTGTCACTGACCGTTACAAGGCGGTACTTCAATACTCCCTATTGTATGTTTGTTACATGTACATTTGTTGTTTGTCGTTGTGGTGCTGTTTGGGCGGTTGTGTGTTTTGTATGCGGTGTTTCCTGCACGACTCTTACATGTACTTTTATACAGTAGTTGGCTTCCTGTCTTGTAACTGATCTGGTCCTACAGCGACCCTGCATTTAACATCAAAGAAGTCCTTGCTATATGATGGGTCATATACAGTTGAACAGAGGTTTGAGTCAACCGATTTATAATCTGACTAATATCTTAAGTTCTTGGCTTAATGTAGGTCTAAAGAATTCTTAAAAGCTCCCGTAGGATCATTACTTTCGACATGCATTAAGCTGTCAGGTGTTTTTCTAAGACAGTGATAGTGACGCATTTTGGTACATTTCAGTATTGTAAATTTTGACTGTATTCAACTGTATCTGATCAAAACAGATTGATTGGTGCCAAGCATTTCAGAACCTTATCAGATGTTTTCCCTAACGAAGCTGCTGATCTGTTTTCCTGTTTCCTTAATGTTGGTTTTGTCAAAAAGGAGTCTATTTATGGATGTGTTAGGCAGGATGTAGCTTAACGCAAAGTAATGCATAAAGCTTCTAAAGGAGCTTTATGCATTACATTTGTTACAGTGCTCCCTCCCTACAACGGCCCTCTCAATAACGATTCCCTCCTTACAACAACGCATGTCACTGTTTCCGAAACACCAAGGCTAGAGAAACAACGTTTTTCATCGTATTTTCTTTATGCCTCCATCAAACCCTATGTTGTGACCACTCTTTAGAATCGTCACTTTGTGACGATTCTAAAGAATGGTCACAACAAAGGGTTTGATGGAGGCATTACGGTTTTAGTTCTCGAAATACACCTTATCTGGGGATCTGCAAACAAGCTAATTATGTTTGATTTTCCCTCCCTATAACAGCTCCCTCTGAACAACACATACACTCTTCGTATCCCAAAGGGTGTCGTTGTAGAGAGGGAGCACTGTATATGCATTCAGCAACCATTTGCTTTTTAGATTCCTATGTTCAATAGATATATGAATACATAAGACAGGTTCTACTATATATATCAGTCACGTGTAGAAATTCACTCAGTGTTTGTTACTCAATGAATGAATACATTCGCGCTGGATGACGTTATGCAAGCCGATATAAAAAACGGCCCTTCCATATGATTAATGAAATATTTTCTGTTAGAGCTAGTTATAAGCGCATTCTTATCCTAGCGAACAACCTGTTAAAATGTTTCGCATATCACCAGATATCTCTGAGATCTGATCAGATTTGTAAATCCGATTGTGTGAATGTACTTACAAGGCGAATAAACTGGCGATTTTCGGTGAGAGCGCCACAGATTCCGAAAAAGGCTACGAAGAGTGTTATTACTCCTGCAGCCATCCGTAACACCGATGTCAAACTAAAACATCCTCCAATGAATCCGAACTCATCAATGATCTGGTACTGGAAATATGTCAATCCGAAATCAAACAGCTGCAAGTAAAAAATAAAAAATAGTAGAGGAACGTACGAAAGACCGGTGGTGACATTTCCACTTCAAGATTTCACACAATGCAAATCATGATTTCACCATTTCGCGATTTCACAATTTCACGATTTCACGTTTTCACTTCAAAATTTTACGTTTTCACTATTTCAGAATTTCACGATTTCACAATTTCACGATTTTCACTATTTCACAATTTCACGATTTCACGATATCTCGATTTCACGATTTCACAATTTCTCGAAAACTTCACTTCATTAATAAAGGTATCGATTTTATTGATATTCAAAGTGTATTTCGTGATAAGAATGTAATCGATACTATTCATAAATATTTCATAAATTCTGAATCGCCTATCATCTGTTATAAATACAATAAACCAATAAGGAACGTTATTTTTAACTATTATAAAATTGTATCTGACTTAAATATTGATGTCAATACCCCTATTTCTTGAGACAGTAGCACTTCAAGCTTTTGTTATAAACCAGTTGGTCACATCATTACTGGTAAATTTAATATTATTAAAGATAAACGTCTCAGGACCCTCCTTACTAAAGGACCCAAATAAAAGTACAAAAATGAGTCAAGCAGGAAACACCACATACAGAACAAACACTCGCCCGAAAAGCAACAAAAGAAAACAGCAAATGTACAAAAATATCAAGAGACTTACAAAGACAAAACAAACATACAATAGGGGGAAGATGGAAGTACCGTCTTGGAACGGTCAGTGACAAAAGTCACTGGGAGGTTAAACCGGTTTATGGGCGCCCAACCTCACACTTATTCCATCCCCTACCTAAAAGACAAACAGTGTAAATAAACGTATCCCATCTCCGACTAATCTACAATAACCGCGACGGCAAATACAGTGGTAAAGTGCATGTATAACGAAAACATTTAAGTGAACAATCTGTATCCACCTATCGCTAGTGTACTCAATGATTGAGCTGCAAACAGAATAACTGTAGAAAAGTAATAAAGGGTACGACAAAAACGAAATAGTACAGATATCCGACGTTCTCCTTCCATATCTGGATTTAATAGGTCGCCTTCATAGAGTACTAAACCCTTCTTGTCGGCGCACATGCAAAGAGGCCAGCGTGATTGTCAACTGTAAAAGGGTTCACAACCAAACATGCAGTATGTTGTAGTACTACAGGATCATATCCCTTTTTAATGATTTTTTTAACATATTTGAGAAAAAGTGAGAAAATGGGTATGTCCAATAATTTTACGAAGTTTGTAAATCACATCACCATAAAATTCCCCTCCCTTATTGATTTTGACATCACCATAAAATTACCTTCCCTTATTGATTTTGACACTTGTCGTACTCATATTGCTGAAGCTATTCAAGAATTTTGCATCAAATGGTGTCGACGAGAACATGCTGATGTAAATGCCCTTTCGGATTGGAAAAAATATGTTTTTGCCATTATTGATACACTCATTGCTTTTTACAAATCTAATTATCATCTATTACCACCTCGACCCAGAATTACATTTCGATATCTGAAGAAAAACATTTCGTAGTTTCATTCTAGTTATGTTTTTGCTCCTGCTGACAAGGCATCACATAATGTAATAATTATGTGAAAATTGTATTATGTTGATGTTTTGAAGAAGGAATTAACTGGTTCACAAACATATATTATAGTGCAAACCCCTGAAAAAGATATAGTCACGGAACATGTAAAAATGTGCAATACTTTTAAGTCTAATCCTAACGTAAAACAACATAATGTGCTATGTACTGGATTCCTAAGCTACATCAAAATCCGTATCAGGCGCATTTTATTGCTAATTCTAGTTATTGTATAACAACTAAACTTTCTAAACTTTTAACGTCGTGTCTTACTATTATCAAAGAACGTGTTAAACGTTATTGTGATAAAATATATGACAATTCTGGTATTAATGTTTTTTGGTCCATAAAAATTTCAAATGATATTTTAACTAAACTTGCAAATGAACAGTACAACATTTCTTCATTGAGCTCTTATGATTTCTCTACACTCTGTACTACTCTACTTCACCATCTTATAAAGGATAAACTGATTAAATTGATAGAAAAACCTTTGCCAGAGAAAATAAAATATTCCTTGCTTGTGATGTTCAACTTTCATTCTTTTCGAATACTGTAGTTGAAAATTACACAATGTGGACTTGCAATGATGTTTGTAGATCTTTAACATTTCTTTTATATAACATATTTGTGCGCTATGGTGATACCATATATCGTCAAGTTGTTGGTATACCTATGGGAACAAATTGCGTCCCTCTTGTTGCAGATTTGTTTCTATATTGCTATGAGAGGGATTTCATGCTTAGCTTAAAACCTGACACACAATCTGACATTGTTAGTGTTTTTAATAAAACGTCTAGGTATTTAGACGATGTATGAATTTGGATAATCCTTATTTTGAAAATATGCTTTCTTCTATTTACCCAAAATCACCGACTTTAAACAAATCGAACAGATCTGACATTCAGGCTTCCTTTTAGATTTGAATCTTTCCATCACTAATGATAAGGTTTCGTCTAAAATATATCATAAAAGGGAAGATTTAGATTTCATAATTGTTTATTATCCTTCTCTAGATGGAGATGTTCCGCGGTCTACATCTTATGGGGTTTACATTTCTCACATTATTCGCTTTGCCAGAGTCTGTTCTTTGCTAGAATATTTTAATAGTCGTAATTTAGTTATAGCTCATAAACGTCTTAAGCAAGGCTACAGATATCATAAAATTCGGAAAGCTTTTTCAAAATTTTATTATCGAAATTTACCCCTCATTAGTTAATAGAACTGCAATTTACGGACGTTACTGCAACAAGGTTTCTATGTTGATGTTATCTACAAACTTAGGAAAATTCGGGGTCATATCCATTTTCACGATTTGGTTATTAAACGCATAAAAACTTTTAGGAAGAAAGGTTATGACCCTATTATATTGCAACACACTTCATGTTTGGTTATCGACCCCGTTACAGTCGGTCGCTACGCTTTCCTCTTTGCTTTCACGATGACAGGCCGAGGGTAGTACTCTATGACGGTATACTCTTAAACCCAGAAATGGGATGAGCTTACCAGACTCATGTATTACCTTTTCTCTGTCGTGCCCTTAACGGCTTCCCTGCAGTTGCTCTGTCTTCAGCAAAGTCATTGAGTAATTTCACAGTTGTTATGCTATGTTTTACATTATGTACTGTGATTAATGTCTTCTATGTATGTTGTGGGGAAGTCCGGCGGGGATACCTTTATTTACAATGTTTGTTTAGCTAGGGTGACTTTGAGATGTGTAAGGTTAGGACGTCCGTAAACAGGTTTAAACCCCCAGTGGTGATTTTGCTACTGACCGTGCCAAGGCGGTTCTCTCTTTGTCACCCTTACTTTTGTTTGTCTCGTGTCTTTGTGCTCGTGTTTTGTTCATGTTTGTTTCAGGTGTTTGTGTATTTGTTGGTGTTTTCTATGGTCTTCTCGTGTGTTTGCGCGTGTTTGGTTGTGTGCGTGGGTGCTTGTGGTGTATGGGTGTATGTGTATAAATTGCTATATAAATTGCTTTCTGTCGGTGTTTTGGTGATGGGTGTGTTTTGTGTGGTCTTTTTCATTCATGTAAAATCTTTTAGTCACGTGACACGCTTAAAATCAAGATGGCGATTGGAGATATTCTAGTAATGGTGAGTGTTGATTTGTTTTGGTCTTTTCTTCAAAATAGGCATTTAGATTATTAGAATAATGCAAAGCAATATCTCAGCCAAGCCTTAGTCCTAAGAAGTCTGAATCTGTATTACCGATGCAGTTGCACAACAGTATGATAGATATCGGTGCCTGTTATCGTACGATTTTACTTGGGGTGATAAATTACCCCAAGAAACTATCTCTGAAAATGAGTGTAATTGCACCTGTAGATACACTAGAAAGACCTTGTCTGACAAATCCATAGTAGGAAATACTGCGACGTAGGAAACCCTATCATAAATAACCCCCAATTTGTAGCTTGCGGTTATTATCAAAATTCTGATTTGTGCTCAAACCTCAGACATTTTTCCAACCTATATAATTTGAACGAATGAGTAACTTTCACATATTGTGTCCACACATGTATATATAAGTAAATGTATCTAAAACGACCACCATTCCTCAACTTTTTGTTGTTGTATTATTGCGTAAAAAAGAGCAGAGATCGAAACTGAGTTTTGAGAAAGGAGTGTCTGAGTGTGATAATAAATGGCAAATAAACTTTCTGTGCCTAAAGTTAACAAATCTAACACAATGTGCCCGGTGCCAAATCTTGTTGGTATTTGAACTACTCCAAGTTTGAATGCAAGATTACTTTTTCAATCTCATCTAAACTATACTTATTTTAACATGTAATAGATAGTCGAGCAAAGGTGACAAACTATTTCTTTATCATTTTTGCAACAAATCTTTTTATTCCACATGTGATGTTGTAGTCATTTTTGTTGACACAGCGGGTAAGTCTATGCAGAAAGGACCAACAGAGAATTATGTAGAGACGACAACCTTACTGTGGCATTACGTTAGCATTGGCTACAAATACAAGGACGTTACTGTGGCATTACGTTAGCATTGGCTACAAATACAAGGACGTTACTGTGGCATAACGTTAGCATTGGCTACAAATACAAGGACGTTACTGTGGCATAACGTTAGCATTGGCTACAAATACAAGGACGTTAGTGTTGCTCTTTTAGCTGCTCATGGGATAAAATTAAGTTTACGACATTTTAAAAGAATACTGAAAACTCTGAATGTTCGTCGAATTTGCACTGAACCTGCAATTAATGTCATTATCAATGTGATAATTTAAAAATCTTGCATTGGAAAATGCATTAGGTATGGACTATGGTGCTTCACTTAATGTAGATCATCGATCCTGACGGTAAAAAGACAAATAATGAAATGTTTAATGCGAAGGCAATATTCTTGCCCCGGGCCGAATTTTTTGTCGCACATTGGCGAAAATAATAAACTGACACTATTTGGATTTGCCATCCATTTAGCAGTGGGTGGTTATTATAACCACCCACTGCTAAATGGATGGCAAATCCAAATAGTGTGGCGAATCGTGTGGCTTGCTGTTGCAACGAGTACCAATGTTGCTAGATACCTTTTTCAAACGGTGAAAGAGTTTGGGGCCATCGTACCAACTTTAATGAGGAGTGTCTTTGAGACTGAACAACAATTGTTCGTCGGTTACATATATTTTTAGAGGACATGGCTAGAACTTCTCCGTAGACAGAAGTTTCCTTGTGGGCAACAGTACATTGAATCAGAGAATAGAATCGATATGGGCTATGCTACGAAGACAGTTTCTTGATGTCTGGATGAATCTGTTCAATGATATACGTGAAATAGAGGATCTTACATGAGTGTTCTTGATTATTGGATTTATTAAATGAGTCATTTTAAAACGATAAAAACCGAGCTTTAGCGAGTTTTTTTATCGTGTTAAAAAGACGAATTTAATAAATCCAATAATCATGAACACGAATGCAAGATTCTATTTGTAACATAACAAACACAGATGTTTTTGCAGCCAATATTTCGGCAGTAACGTTGTTATAAATTCTCCTTACATATAGAAATGATGAATGAAATGTGTTATTAGGTTCGCTAGGTAACTGAGACAAAGTAGGTCCAAAATTTCCAACTGTTTTTGACTTACTGTCATATCAACCAGTATCTAATTTAGACCTCTCTGGTATTCAATTTAACTGTGATAGTTTATGATACAAAAACAGTTTGACATACAAAGTTACTTAGTGATTGTCCTACTTTTCCATCCAATCATCGAGTCGTATTCTTGACATTTTTCAGACTCAAATCCTTATAAATTTTATAAAATCGACTCTAACATTTGAAGACAACCCTTGCAGTGCACATGTGCAACAGAACTCCGCCCACTACTAGACAAAACGAGTTGCTATGTTATGACGTTATCGACATGCGAACGAGTGTACACTACATGTACAAATGTCCACGTGTGTAGACCATGGAGAGGAAGACTTATGAAAACAACTGAGAGGCAGAATTATAGTTCTAGTAATTGGGCTACTGTGGACTAAGAAAAACAAAATAAATTGAGAAACATCCCACATATTGAAGCAGGATTGTTGAAAAAGGACTAATGTAAAAAAGCAAATAAATCAGGAAATAAGAAAAAACCTGTATTTCAACCCGTAATCCGTTCAACAAAACATAAACAATCAAACCTGTAATCTTTTAAATTCAATCATTCATCTGTTTATTCTTATTTCAATAATAAATCTGCCCATAATGAATGTTTAATATTAATAAGCTGTATTATATGGAGCTTCGGTAACAGTAAAGATTTAAATATGTATAAACCGAGTAGACCCTGATCAGACAGTATATGAGCTTCTGATCTGGGTCTTCTCGGCTTGCTAAGGGTTATCAGTCTGCTAGCTCGGTGCCAGATAGCAGGTCAAAAGACACATTGCCGTCAGCCATTATTATTTGGACTCCAGAAAAATTATGTAAAACATGTTTTACACACAGATGGGGAATATTTGATTACGTGACAAAGCCAAATAAGGCAATGTTTACAAGAAAAAGGCGCGAAACCAGTTTCACTATGTAGGATTTTCAAAACAGACGACGCTTGTTTGATTGGTGGTTTTTCTGAGTATTTTGCATAAACGGATGTGGGTTTAGATGGACCATAATCACGTGACTATATATAAGTTTGTCATTGCTTAGTGGGCGGGGCTTATAAACTCGGTCTGTTGAAAAGTAGGGCAATCACTAAATCGATTTGAGCTTATAAATTGCAGTCTTCGAAAATAAGACGGCCTAAAACGCTTCGCTTTGCTCGCGTTATCGGCCGTCTTATTTTCGAAGACTATTTTATAAGCTCTAACCTATACAAACACGTCACATTATGACGTCATTGTGCACAACACGTTTCTGTGTAAAGAGCGCCATTTAAATGAAGACCCACATACAGTACGCCTACACGCCTGACACTCACTGTCAATGGGATTCAAAATGCGCCTTCGTTTTGGTATTTTAAGCCCTTCATCAGTGTTGTATACACATGGACATTTCCACCGAGAGAAAAAAAATCTCGATTCAATTTCAGTGAAAAAGTTTATTGAAATGGACAGAAGATTCAGTACGAACTGCTGCATAAAATGTGTTGGAACAGGAGGAACATCTTCGCGATCAGCTGAGTATAGCATATTTGAAATGTGTTTGTGCTGTGCTGGATTCAGATGACTATAGTTGTTGATTGACGAGATATTGTTATGAGTAGAAATCTGCATAAAAATGACATGCGGTGAAGAAAATGTAAAGTTGTGGAGGCATTTTTTATGTAGAATGGATGGTTTGGGTCAGAGTAGCTGGTAGGTCTTTTTGGCATACATTTTGTAGATATTTACTGACAGCGATTACAATTTGTATTGTTTTATCGAAATTAAGGCGCAAGTACCAAAAGTCCTTTGCCATCTAGGCATGTCACCGTCCGCCAATGTGTTTGTTTCGACAGCGCGTATGAATACAGTTAGGTGGTTCGAATGTTATTCACTAGTGAATATATGCCCGTGAATATCAACATATATACAATTATCAGAAAATAACTTCAAATGCAGTTAAGCAAAAACAAAAGGTCTTAGCTTTAATTCGGTACCATTTTTATACAGTGAGCACAAACACTTTTAGTGGTATTAAAGATTTTTAACTAATAAAATATTTGTGAACAGAGTGAAATGAATGGTTACTATGGAAAAAGTTAAAACGTTTCTTAAAGTTAGACATTTTGTTTTCTGAAGATTTGGTCATTATTTTAAACTGCATTTGAAATTGTTTTCTGATATTTGTAGGATAAAAACGTGAATAGTTTACATTATTTACGCTGTTTCTATATGTTTGAACTAGTTTTAATGTTCTCATTAATATTTATGAGTATGCAAATGAGGCAATTTCCAGGCATAGCTAGAAATAAAATCACAATGTCTTATCTCAAAGTGTGTACCAGTTGTATAGGTTTAGGTAAAAAAATAGGTGTGATATCGACGAATTTTCAGATATGAACTCATTACAGAAACTGGAGGGGTATTCATGGAAACGGTTAAAATATGTTTTAGTCCCCAAATTAGATATTTCGTTTTCTGAAAACTCTCTCATCATGTCAAACTGCATTAGAATTTGTTTTCTGATATCGTAGGATATAAAAGTGAGGGTCTACGTTAGTTCCATTCTTTTTTTACTATTTCTAATGTTTCATTAATATTCATGAGTATGGAAAGAAGATAATTTCAAAGAATAAGCTGGAAAAAAGCATAAAAAAATCTTCAATCTGGTACCAGTTTTATAGGTTTAGGCCAAAAACTGGCTGTGATATGGGTTTTCATTGGTTTTCAACTCTAAGATTAAAATAAAAAATTACGGTCGAGTGAATGAGAAAAGACTGTATTTCAATACATATCAATTATACAAGAATGTGAAATACAAGCCACATTTAACAATTTTAGATATTGAAATACGTGACGTTTAGAATCTAAAATAACATTAATTAGCTCATTCAATGTGAAGACTCGCTTGGCTGCGAGAGGTTTATGCATGTTAATCAAACATTTTTGAACATAAACTGCTTTTTCTAATGAATTCAAAAAGCTGTTAACCCTTCGCTTGCATTTCACGTCAATACACCTACCTGTAAATAGTGCAGACCCAGATGAGACAGCTCCTGCAGGAGCTGTCTCATCAGGATCTGCACTATTTACAAGTTGATTGTGCAACCAGTGCACTCCGCAGCAGTGATTGCATAGCGAAAAACTTGTACACAGTAAATATATATGTAATTATACAACAGGGAATGAGTAAAAAATGTATTTTAAAATTCAGCAAGAGAAGGGTTAAAATACAACATGACTTTAACTTTAAATTAATAAGAGTGCCAACATGGCCCTTTATCGCTCAAATGATTACCATAGATTTATGATTATAGCTGGGTAGTCCCAGGATGGGGCCAATGTTGACCTAAGGCGCAATATTTGAACAATGTTGATAATGAAGCATGAACAGTGGATCTTGACAAGATTTTCAAAGATGTTCTAATATATTTCTATGTAAAGAAAGGTCAGTCCCTGGGTGAAGCAAAATGAACCCAAGGGGCATTATTTAAACAACCTTGACAATGGACCATTACCATATGCTGCATACCAAATATGAAGGCTCTATGTCTTTTGGTTCAGATAAAAAATGTTCTCAAAATAATCCTATTCGTTTATATCTAAAATGGTCAGCCCCAGGACGGGGCCAATATGATCCCGAGAGGCATAATTTTGAACAATCTTGATAGTCAACCATGAGCACATGCTACATGCAAAATATGAAGGTACTCGGTCATACAGTTCTGGGGAGGAAGATTGTCATAGTTTTGTGTCAGAGCATGTTTCGGCTTAGGCAGAAACTGAAGAATCGTATCTATATTATACCATAATGAAACAGAACAGACCCTGAACAGACCTATTGCAGCTCTTATACTCTGCACATTTATATGAAGAACATTGCTAAGACAGAATATGCTCTTAATAATATCATACGCCTGTTTCCATATTGGTGCATCTTAAGACAGAACATGTTCTTACTAATATTAAATTCTCGTAAACAGGTCTGTTTCCACGGTCGTGTATCTTAAATCAAAGCATAATCTCGATGTGGTAAAAACAGATGTTTCCACTTTGATGTATCTTAATAGATCAAAACATGTCCTAAGTAATATCATATTGTCGTAAACAAACCTGTGTCGGCGCTGGTGAAGTTTAAATCAGAACATGTTCTTAACCCTGCGCTTGCTGAATTTTAAAATACATTTCTCCTTCTTTACCCATGCCATGTTGTATAATTACATATATCTTCACTGTGTACAAGTATTTTGCTGTGCAATCACTGATGTGGAGTGCACTGGTTGCACAATCGACTTGTAAATAATGCATACCTCATCTGGGTCTTCACTATTTACAGGTCGGTATATTGACGTGATTAGCAAGCGAAGATTTAAGTTAACTCGGATGGGTTATATGAAGGTTCCTTCATCCCTCCCTTCATATCGACGCCCTGTTGATGTCGCTTATTGATAAATAGAACATTTGTTGTGTAGGAACCAATGCTCTTTTATCGTAATTGTTTCAGATCTGAACTTTAGTTTCAATGCTTTTGTTATAAAATTGAATACCGCTTAACACTTTTATTCATATAAACACATTTTCACGCATCTGCTGTATGAAACATCTGATCAGGGTCTGCTCTGTTTGCTAATCGGTTAGACAGACATGTTGTTCATGAATATTCAATAGGTATTGAAATTTGATATAAACATAGATCAGGTAAAGGGTTAAGCCTGTGCTAGGGACCTGAGCAGTGTTGCACTTTTAATAACTGCTAATGAACAGACTCCTAAGAGCCGATGCTGGCATTTTCTCTTTTCACATTGCTATTTTTGCTTCCGAAGGATCTCCCCTTCCAGAGTTTTTTTCCTTTTTACATTATGATTAAATTACGAAATGAAAACAAAGAATTAGTGTTTTACAACGATTTATATATCTTACAAGTTGCCTGAAATAGTATAGGGACAAACAAAATTTAACCATATTTTCAAAAACGAGGCAATATCATTTATTTTAAACATATGCAACACTTTAGTTGTATAACAATTTCCCTGTTCAATATTCATGTAAGAAAGAATGCCATCATGAATATGTATTAGCTTATTTGATATACTGTAATTGTTTTTGGAGCATTTTGGCTTTGAAAGAAAGCCCTGAAGAATCGGATATATATCATGTCATAGATAAGTAGGGAAGATCCTGATCAGATGGCTGTTATAGAAGCCATGCTATCTGGGTCTACTCTGTTTTCAAATAATGAAAAGGCGTTTAGAGAAAGTTTAATAATATTTTCCAAGATTCGTTTGATATGTGTTTGTACAAATGGCCACGAGCATCATATTCTTTTTATTTCATAACTTATTTCGACTAAAATGCCGTTTTTGACAGGTTCTACATATATATCAATGATTCTACATGACGTTACAACTTGTATCAAATGTGTGTAATATAGATAAATATATGATGTCTATATCAACTCGACTACAAGGGAGCTAATTTGATAGAGATAATCATGTTTCAATACATGCTGTTAATTTACTGCAGTTTTTATATTATTTGCATACGTTATAAGAACAAAGGTATGGAACACACACGACGATAAGCAGGTTGCTAGAATTGACCTTAGCCTTTGGCAAACAGAGCAAACCCTGATTAGACCGTGGTCAGATAGCTACTACAGGAGCGGTTCGATATGGATCTACTCTGTTTGCAAATGTGTCACTATGCCTCTCTATCCGGTTAATAGTTATTACATTAAATGATGATACGATGAAGCAAATACTCACCATTAACAACACATTGAACGCAACCAACAGGTACTTCGTACAATTTACGCCACATTGAAACAGAACCATTATGTAGCTGTGAAGTCCTCTCCAACCCAAAAGATGAATATCTTCAGTGATTGGTGTATGTAATACCGTGGATGAAAGCTGGACGAATGCAGTTTTGAGCGTTCTTTTATACACTGTGTCTAGATTATGTGGTAACAATTTGCCAATCAACAAACGGGAAACCAATCAAAGCCTGGGCGGAGTTTCTAATTGGTGGAGCGTCGTTGCTAACAAGTGCGTTCACCATCAAAGGCGGATGACTTCTTAACATTTAACTTCATCAACATTCATGTAAGAAAAATGACATCATGAATGCTAATTAGCTGTTTTTTATAATGGCATGAACACTGGACGTTTTAGCCATGACAAAAACTATTGAATCAGATATGTATTATTTCATCAGTGAAAGAGACATACTCTGATCAAGCGGCTCTTACAGAAGTGTACTCTGTTTGCAAACAACAGGCGAATATATGAAGTTAGAGTGTAACCATTTCCCTCATTTAAACGTTTATTCATACCCTTGCGAATAGAGCAGACCCTTACCAGACGGCTCCTGTAGGGTCCGTCTGATCAGGGTCAGTCATGTTTGCTAATGGCATAACATAGATCCGATTCTACAGTTTCTACCTGAACCTAAATGTTCTTTTTTCAAGTGCCATTATAAAAAAAATGACATATAATAAATAAAAATTAATAATAATAATTGATATTTGGATAAGTGATAGTAAGAAAAATAAGTAAAAGAAACAAATAAAGGATAGGGAAACAGAACACTGCCCCTGTACTGCAAATAAATGAAAACGTAGTAACGTCAAGCAAGCAAAGCCACATACAAGACGCAACCATCACCAAAACATCGATAGAGCAAGTAATAAACAACCACATACACACACATGCACACAAACACACATACACACGCACATACAGACGCACACACGAGATGGAATTCAAAACATGAACAAACGCACAAGCACAAAGACACAAAACACCAAAAAAATATAAAAGCAAGACTGGTTTGGTTATTTACAGTCGGTAGCTAAGCTTCCCTCTTTGCTTGCGCGATGACAAGCCAGGCTAAGCTAGGGTCATGTTGAGATAAGTGTGAGGTTAGGACGTCCGTAAACCGGCTTAAACCCCAGTGGTGACTTTGCCACTGATCGTTCGAATGCGGTACTCTCTTTGTCACCCTTACTTTTGTTTGTCTTGTGTCTTTGAACTTGTGATTTTATTCATGTTTGGAATGTTTATCTCTGGTATTTGTGTGTTTGTTAATGTTTTAGTTATGTTTACGTCTTGCGTGTGGCTTTGCCTGCTTGACTTTACTACTTTTTTTCATTTATATTCAAGTATTCTTTATGGTGAAATAACTAAAATGTGCCTATCAATCCGTACCTAGCCATGTCTGCTCAAATTTGGATCCGAACCATCTGAATAGGATATGCACGCCTTTTCATTCGAGATCATCTAGCAAATACTGAGTGGACACTCTGTTTAAACACTAATGGGCAATTCCAATTTGAATTTTCAACACTGAAAATGTCTCAATGAGAAAATAGTATGATTATAAAATACACAATGATCAATATCTTATTGAAGATAATCTGTCTTTAAAGGGGAGGTCCAAAACGCGTTCCAAAAATGCCTAAACTAGAAAATGTATTATACTAAAAAGAAGTACTTCGTATTTGTTCGCGCTACTTCGAGTCTCTCCGAGAAAACCTGTTACGTTAACAATAGAGGAATCGAATGATCATCTGCAAAACGCGGAAATTTTGAAACGGAAAAGGTCGATAATACTTTGTTGTAGAACCAAAAATATATTATTGATAAAATCAATTTACTTTCTATCACAGGGGCATTTTTCAATATAAGTTCAAATTGACAATCTTTATAACAATGATTGAGCATATAAACAAATACCAAGTTTTATGACATTATGAGAATATGCGTTCATGGTAGGGACTTCCTCTTTTTTGTAATTTTCATATGTTAATTCCGCATTCTATTTATTGCTTAAAACAAAGAGCAAATTTGTTCCATTTGTACAGACTTTAAGTTCTAAAACTCGTATTTAATAGGCATAATACATTTAATCCTTTCATGCATGCCAGGACATGTACAAACAGTGTAGACCCAGCTCAGGGGGTCCTAGAGGAGCTCTGTTGTTACGGTCTGTTCTGTTTATCATTCAAAATTATCCAGCTTTTTAGTTTTAGCCTTTTATACTGCTAGGATTCTATTTAAATTGATGGTAAATTCCACTCTTTAAATGATGCAGCATTACAATGCTTAAAACTTGCTGTTTAACAGTATTTTCATGCTGGTCCCATTTTTACAGTTTTCTAGAAAGCGTCTTTTATAGATACGTTGTCTTTAGAACATGAAGTATAGCAGTATGTAAATGCTTGTTCCAGTTTTACACTTTTCTAGAACGCGTCATTTATAGACACATTGCCTGTAAAATATGAGGTACATGTATAACAGTATCTAACTGCTGGTTCCAGCTGTTACAGATTGCTAGAACGCGTAACTGTTAGACGTATTGTCTTTAAATTATGGTGTATACTATGGTGTATAACAGTATTTAAATAAAAAAAAGTACAATACCTAGTTATAGTCGAATTTTAGTCCGAATGACCGCTCGGTCGACTGTTCATTCACCCGCCTGGTCACTGGGCCATTGGCCAACAAAATTTAACACTGCTATCATATGGCGCAATTACAAAGCCATCGTGTCGGCTATAGACTAAATGCTGGTTCAGGACTTTTACATATCTCTAGAACGTATCATTTATAGACATATTGCCTTTCAAACATGACAGTTTTTAAATGCTGGGTCCAGTTTTATAGAATTCTCAAACGCATCATTTATAAACATTACCTTTAAAACATGGCGTATAACAGTATCTATGCTGATTCTTTGACTGCCATTGGAGACTGTATGTAACTCATTTCGATCCAGATGATAATTCGTCCAGACATATTCATAGAGCATTTGTGTTTGAAACGAAAAGGAACAAATAAGTTTTAATCATAAAATGCAGCTGAACTTCGATACCTCGAACTTCAGTGACCATTTAAAGTACTTCAAGATAACTGAGGTTCGAGTCATCCGATTTCTAATCTGAACAATATCTCAAGTTCACATCTTAATGTAGGTCTAAAGTAATGCTGTAGGAGGTTTCAACATTACTTTCGATCTGCATTAATCTGTCACTTGTGTTTCTAATTCTGTTTTTATAAAGCTTGAAAGGACCTACCTTTTCTTCAAATTATCCTAGTTAGAGATATTAAAGTGCATTATACCCTAACTTCCCAACATAATCGTGCTGACAAATGTATTCAAATACAGTGCTCCCTCTCTACAACGACATCCCTTGGGATACGAAGATTGTATGTGTTGTTCAGAGGGAGTTGTTACAGGGAGGGAAAATCAAACATAATTAGCTTGTTTGTAGATCCCCAGATAAGGTGTATTTCGAGAACTAAAACCGTTATGCCTCTATCAAACACTATGTTGTGACCACTCTTTAGAATCGTCACAAAGTGACGATTCTAAAGAGTGGTCACAACATAGGGTTTGATGGAGGCATAAAGAAAATACGATGGAAAAAAGTTGTTTCTGGAGCCTTGTTGTTTCGGAAACAGTGACATGCGTTGTTGTAAGGAGGGAATCGTTATTGAGAGGACCGTTGTAGGGAGGGAACACTGTGGTACAGATCCACAATCTGTTAATATGTCAGTCTAACATAAACAGAGGTCCAGATAAGAATTAAAACATTTTCAAGAATAACTTCTTTTTTCGACACGATTCTTAAGAGTGGTCCCAACATAGGGTTTGGTGGAGAAATGACGAATTTAGTATACGAGTACTCACGATATCAAAAACTTGTGCCAAATTTGAATTTTGCTCTTGAAAATCCATGTAAGAAACAATGGCATCATATTTTGAGATGCCATATCGGGTCTGCTCTGTTCGCAAATGCGTGAACAAGGGCTCATATTAATCATAATTCATAATTAAGGGTTAAGGAAAAAACAGGTGAAGGGGAAAAGAATGTCAGCGAAAGGATCATTTACTAACAAAAGGAATATTTGGGAATTGTGTATTGTTGAGACCATTGTGATAAATAGGGCATATGCTCCTACGGAGCATATGCCCTATTTATCTCACAATGGTTTCAAAAAGTGACCTGTCGTTGTGGTGCTGTTTGGGCGGTTGGGTGTTTTGTATGCGGTGTTTCCTGCATGACTCATATATGTAATTTTACAGAGACTTGGTTAACTGCCAGAACTAAATGTATATCAACTATATAAGGACAAGCTGTAGAGTACTGAAAATGCTATAAAGGTTATGTTTTGAAAGTTCAATAAACAGCTGTTACACAATATGGAGAGTTGGATCCCATAAAACAGTCTCGATTATTAGTTCCATGTTCTATATTTATATACGTATTACATTAAGGCTTTATTTATCTCATGAATATTCATGCAATAATTATTTTTATGGGATTCACCACTCTAGTTAATGATCCTTTTCGTTCGATTTATTTAAAGAGGTAGGATCTAAAATCGTCGTAATATGTTGTATAGATATAGAACATGGATACAGTAGAATCGATACCCTTATAGGGGATCCACTGCTCTATATTTTATAACAGCCATTTACTGAACATTCAGTAAATCATGTTTATAACATTTTCAGTATAACACAGCTGTCCTTTATACACATGGTTTACATGTACAAATAAAGGTGTGCACTGAATGTGTGTCCTTCAGATGATACTTTATAAACCGAGGTCCAATGTATCAGTGCCTGATACCAAAGGTGTCCGACGCATGCTTGGACTCAATCATGGACCCCCCCCCCCCCCCAAAAAAAAAAAAAAAAAAAAATAATAATAATAATAATAATAATAAATAAAAAATATAAAAAAAATGTGATCGAAGTATGTTAAACTAGCCTAAAACTTACTATTTGAATCTTAAACCACTCCGAAAAACAAGATAAACACGACCCGGACAAATATTTCCTTTCGGGTCTATTTATCAATACATATTATATAGACCCGCTCGGAATTTTTTTTCTGGGTCGTGTTTTTCTTGTTTTTCGGAGTGGTTTAAGATTCAAATAGATAGTTTTAGGCTAGTGTTAGATACTTCGATCAAATAAATTTATTTATTTTTTTATTTTTTTTATCTATTTTTTTTTTCTTGGGGGTGGGGGGGTTGTCCGTGGGTGAATCCAAGCATGCGTCGGACACCTTTGCTTGATACTGGGCATTCAAATGAATCAGAGAGACTCCGTCGATAATAAGAATAGGGCATCGCGCCCGAATTTCTCTGTATCCGTTCCCCTCTCTGTGACGTCCATTTAGCCCGCATTTGGCTAACAGCCAACGAACATTGGTGTCTCTTCTATTCGGGCTCGCGGACATATTCCTTTTCCGTTCACCTATTTTCCCATAACCTTTAAATACAATAATGTAAACCCTTCGCGTCTTTGCAAACAGAGGAGACCCAGATCTGACATCTTCTGTAGGGGCCGTCTGATCAGGATCGGCTCTGGTTTCTTATCAAGACCTAACTATACAGTTTCTACCAATACAAAAAATCATTAATAGATCTACATACGCGCAAATATTTATGATGCCATTATTTCTTACACGAATTTTCAACAGGAAAATTCAAATTTGGCACGAGGTGTTGATATCGTGCGTACTCATATACTAAATTCGTCATTTCTCCACCAAACCCATGTTGGGACCACTCTTAAGAATCGTGTCGAAAAAAGAAGTTATTCTGGAAAATGTTTTAATTCTTATCTGAGCCTCTGTTTTTAGTAGACGGACATATTAGCAGATTGTGGGTCTGTACTATTTGAATACATTTGTCCGCACGATTATGTTGGGAAGTTAGGGTATAATGAACTTTAATATCTCTAACTAGAATAACTTGAAGTAAATGTTCGGTCCTTTCAAACTTTACAGAAACAGAATTATTCTAAAATATAACAATGCGCAGATGTAGAAACACATGTGATAGATTCATACAGGTCGGAAATTTTGCTGAAAGCTCCAACAGGAATTTTAGCATTACTTTAGACCTGCATTAAGATGTGAACTTGAGGTATTGTTTAGATTAGAAATCGGATGACTCGAACCTCTGTTATCTCGAACCTGGGTTATCTCGAACCTCGGTTATATCTCGAACCTCTGTTATTCGAACTCGGTTATCTCGAACTCGGTTATCTCGAACCTCGGTTATATCTCGAACCTCGGTTATATCTCGAACCACAGTTATCTCAAAGTTCGATGTATCGAAGTTCAACTGTATTTTATGATTAAATCTTATTTGTTCATTTTCCTTTCAAACACATAAATGCTCTATGAATCTGTCTGGACGAATTATCATCTAGATCGAAATGAGTTACATACAGTCTCCAATGGCAGTCAAAAATCAGCATAGATACTGTTATACGCCATGTTTTAAAAGTAGTGTTTATAAATGATACGTTTGAGAATTCTATAAAACTGGACCCAGCATTCAAAAACGGTTATGTATTAAGGGCAATGTGTCTATAAATGATGCGTTCTAGAAATCTGTAAAAGACTGGAACCAGCATTTAGTTACTAACTGGTGTAATGATGAAAAGTGACCCCGTAGTAGATCGACCGGGGGTCAATTTACTATATAGTATAATGACCCCCGGTCATGATACTATAACCGGGGGGGGGGGGGTCGTAGTACTGTGACACCCCCATACATATAAAATCCTGACCCCCTCATATAACAAAGTGACCCTGTGGTAGATCGACCGGGGTCGATTTACTATATAGTATAATGACACCCCCGGTCATAGCACTATATAAAACCGGGGGAGTCGTAGTACTATGATCCCCTTACATATAAAATTCTGACCCCTCATATAACAGACTGACAGCCGTAGTAGGTCGAACGAGGATCGGTTTATTATATAGTACTATAACCGAGTGAGTCGTGGTTCAATGACTCCCCTTACGTATACGAAACTGATCTCACATACGACATAACAACCTGACCCTAAAAAGTGTGCATAAAAGTGAAGTAAATTCTTACTTAGTTATCATTATAAATGTCTCCACCAAATGTATATGGGGCATATTGTTTTTGCCAGAGTTGATCTTCCGTCTGTCTGTCCGTCACATATGTTGCGACACTCAAAAAAACTGTTAAGGTTAGAATCTTGAAACTTCACAGGAATGTTGCCTAGTATGAGTTGTTGTGTATCGCCATATTTTCAGTTCTCTGGTAGTTTTTGAGTTATTGTCCTTGGGTAGTTTGAATTGGTGATAATTAATGACAAATTTTGGGGCATCCATAACTCCGAAATAGTTTAGGCTAGATTCTTTAAATTTACCAAAATGTTGCCCAGTACGAGTTGCTGTGCACCTCCATATCTTCAATTCCTTCTTTCTGATAGTTTTGGAGTTATTGGTCCTGTCAAGTTGGAGTTTGTCATAGTTTATTACGAGCTTTGAGCCACACATAGTTCCGAATTTAATATGGCCAGGGGGTTTAGTTCATACAGACCACACGGGGGGTTTAGTTCATATAGACCACACGGGAGAGTTTATATAGACCACACGGGAGGTTTAGTTCATATAGACCACACGGGAGGTTTAGTTCATATAGACCACACGGGAGGTTTAGTTCATATAGACCACACGGGAGGTTTAGTTCATATAGACCACACGGGAGGTTTAGTTCATATAGACCACACGGGAGGTTTAGTTCATATAGACCTCACGGGAGGTTTAGTTCATATAGACCACACGGGAGGTTTAGTTCATATAGACCACACGGGAGGTTTAGTTCATATAGACCACATGGGAGGTTTAGTTCATGTAGACCACACGGGAGAGTTCATATAGACCACACGGGAGCTCTAGTTCATATAGACCACACGGGAGCTCTAGTTCATATAGACCACACGGGAGAGTTCATATAGACCACACGGGAGCTCTAGTTCATATAGACCACACGGGAGGTTAAGTTTATATAGACCACACTACAGGTTTAGTTCATATAGACCACACGGGAGCTCTAGTTCATATAGACCACACGGGAGGATTAGTTCATATAGACCACACGGGAGAGTTTATATAGACCACACGGGAGCTCTAGTTCATATAGACCACACGGGAGGTTTTGTTCATATAGACCACACGGGAGGTTTAGTTCATATAGACCACACGGGAGGTTTAGTTCGTATAGACCACACGGGAGGTTTAGTTGATATAGACCACACGGGAGAGTTCATATAGACCACACGGGAGGTTTAGTTCATATAGACCACACGGGGGGTTTAGTTCATATAGACCACACGGGAGGTTTAGTTCATATAGACCACACTGGAGGTTTAGTTCATATAGACCACACGGGAGAGTTCATATAGACCACACGGGAGAGTTCATATAGACCACACGGGAGAGTTCATATAGACCACACGGGAGCTCTAGTTCATATAGACCACACGGGAGGTTTAGTTCTATATCACACGGGAGGTTTAGTTCATATAGACCACACGGGAGGTTTAGTTCATATAGACCACACGGAAGCTCTAGTTCATTTAGACCACACGGGAGGTTTAGTTCATATAGACCACACGGGAGGTTTAGTTCATATAGACCACAAGGGAGGTTTAGTTCATATAGACCACACGGGAGGTTTAGTTCATATAAACCACACGGGAGGTTTAGTTCATATAGACCACACGGGAGGTTTAGTTCATATAGACCACACGGGAGGTTTAGTTCATATAGACCACACGGGAGGTTTAGTTCATATATACCACACGGGAGAGTTCATATAGACCACACGGGAGGGTTAGTTCATATAGACCACACGGGAGGGTTAGTTCATATAGACCACACGGGAGGGTTAGTTCATATAGACCACACGGCAAGTTTAGTTCATATAGACCACACGGGGGGTTTAGTTCATATAGACCACACGGGAGATTTAGTTCATATAGACCACACGGGAGGTTTAGTTCATATAGACCTCACGGGAGGTTTAGTTCATATAGACCACACGGGAGGTTTAGTTCATATAGACCTCACGGGAGGTTTAGTTCATATAGACCTCACGGGAGGTTTAGTTCATATAGACAACATGGGAGGTTTAGTTCATATAGACCACACGGGAGGTTTAGTTCATATAGACCACACGGGAGGTACAAGATACAAGAAACTTTATTTATAGTCGGGTGTTTTCACAACATATTTAACATTAGCTAAAAGCTATTTACCGACATAGTTTTAGTTCATATAGACCACAGGGGAGGGTTTGTACATATAGACCACACGGGAGGTTTAGTTCATATAGACCACACGAGAGGTTTAGTTCATATAGACCTCACGGGAGGTTAAGTTCATATAGACCACACGGGAGGTTTAGTTCATATATACCACATGGGAGGTTTAGTTCATATAGACCACACGGGAGGTTTAGTTCATATAGACCTCACGGGAGGTTTAGTTCATATAGACCTTACGGGAGGTTTAGTTCATATAGACCTCACGGGAGGTTTAGTTCATATAGACCACACGGGAGGTACAAGATACAAGAAACTTTATTTATAGTCGGGTGTTTTCACAACATATTTAACATTAGCTAAAAGCTATTTACCGACATAGTTTTAGTTCATATAGACCACAGGGGAGGGTTTGTACATATAGACCACACGGGAGGTTAAGTTCATATAGACCACACGAGAGGTTTAGTTCATATAGACCTCACGGGAGGTTAAGTTCATATAGACCACACGGGAGGTTTAGTTCATATATACCACACGGGAGGTTTAGTTCATATAGACCACACGGGAGGTTTAGTTCATATAGACCTCACGGGAGGTTTAGTTCATATAGACCTTACGGGAGGTTTAGTTCATATAGACCACACGGGAGGTTTAGTTCATATAGACCACATGGGAGGTTTAGTTCATATATACCACACGGGAGAGTTCATATAGACCACACGGGAGGGTTAGTTCATATAGACCACACGGGAGGGTTAGTTCATATAGACCACACGGGAGGGTTAGTTCATATAGACCACACGGCAAGTTTAGTTCATATAGACCACACGGGGGGTTTAGTTCATATAGACCACACGGGAGATTTAGTTCATATAGACCACACGGGAGGTTTAGTTCATATAGACCTCACGGGAGGTTTAGTTCATATAGACCACACGGGAGGTTTAGTTCATATAGACCTCACGGGAGGTTTAGTTCATATAGACCTCACGGGAGGTTTAGTTCATATAGACAACATGGGAGGTTTAGTTCATATAGACCACACGGGAGGTTTAGTTCATATAGACCACACGGGAGGTACAAGATACAAGAAACTTTATTTATAGTCGGGTGTTTTCACAACATATTTAACATTAGCTAAAAGCTATTTACCGACATAGTTTTAGTTCATATAGACCACAGGGGAGGGTTTGTACATATAGACCACACGGGAGGTTTAGTTCATATAGACATCACGGGAGGTTTAGTTCATAAAGACCACACGGGGGGTTTAGTTCATATAGACCACACGGGAGGTTTAGTTCATATAGACCACACGGGAGCTCTAGTTCATATAGACCTTACGGGAGGTTTAGTTCATATAGACATCACGGGAGGTTTAGTTCATAAAGACCACACGGGGGGTTTAGTTCATATAGACCACACGGGAGGTTTAGTTCATATAGACCACACGGGAGCTCTAGTTCATATAGACCACACGGGAGGTTTAGTTCATATAGACCACATGGGAGGTTTAGTTGATATAGACCACACGGGAGAGTTCATATAGACCACACGGGAGGTTTAGTTCATATAGACCACACGGGGGGTTTAGTTCATATAGACCACACGGGAGGTTTAGTTCATATAGACCACACGGGAGGTTTAGTTCATATAGACCACACGGGAGGTTTAGTTCATATAGACCACACTGGAGGTTTAGTTCATATATACCACACGGGAGAGTTCATATAGACCACACGGGAGGGTTAGTTCATATAGACCACACGGGAGGTTTAGTTCATATAGACCACACGGGAGGGTTAGTTCATATAGACCACACGGCAAGTTTAGTTCATATAGACCACACGGGGGGTTTAGTTCATATAGACCACACGGGAGATTTAGTTCATATAGACCACACGGGAGGTTTAGTTCATATAGACCACACGGGAGGTTTAGTTCATATAGACCACACGGGACGGTTAGTTCATATAGACCACACGGGAGGTTTAGTTCATATAGACCACACGGGAGGTTTAGTTCATATAGACCACACGGGACGGTTAGCTCATATAGACCACAAGGGAGGTTTAGTTCATATAGACCACACGGGAGGTTTAGTTCATATAGACCACAAGGGAGGTTTAGTTCATATAGACTACACGGGAGGTTTTGTTCTTATAGACCACAAGGGAGGGTTAGTTCATATAGACCACACTGGAGGGTTAGTTCATATAGACCACACGGGAGGGTTAGTTCATATAGACCACACGGCAAGTTTAGTTCATATAGACCACACGGGAGGTTTAGTTCATATAGACCACACGGGAGGTTTAGTTCATATAGACTACACGGGAGAGTTCATATAGACCACACGGGAGGTTTTGTTCTTATAGACCACAAGGGAGGTTTAGTTCATATAGACCACACGGGAGGTTTAGTTCATATAGACCACACGGGAGAGTTCATATAGACCACACGGGAGGTTTAGTTCATATAGACCACACGGGAGGTTTAGTTCATATAGACCACACGGGAGAGTTCATATAGACCACACGGGAGGTTTAGTTCATATAGACCACATGGGAGGTTTAGTTCATATAGACCACACGGGAGGTTTAGTTCATATGGACCACACGGGAGGTTTAGTTCATATAGACCACACGGGAGGTTTAGTTCATATAGACCACACGGGAGGTTTAGTTCATATAGACCACACGGGAGCTCTAGTTCATATAGACCACACGGGAGAGTTCATATAGACCACACGGGAGGTTTAGTTCATATAGACCACACGGGAGAGTTTATATAGACCACACGGGAGGTTTAGTTCATATGGACCACAAGGGAGGTTTAGTTCATATAGACCACACGGGAGGTTTAGTTCATATAGACCACACGGGAGAGTTCATATAGACTACACGGGAGGTTTAGTTCGTGGCAGAACCCGTACAATCAGATCTATATTATTTCATAAACAAACAGAGCTCCTTCTGAATCCGCCTGATCTTGCTCTAATCTGTTAATAAATGATTGCAAAGGTAAAGAGTAAAAAGGAAAGTTTTTGAGAATTCATTTCTGACACATAAGATAAAACAGACTCCCTGGTTTCATTTGACTTCTTGTGTGTAGCAAGTCAAAACTTTAATAGTCTGTGCATTTGATATGCGTCCAGTGACCACAAATATCGCAGCTGACAACGTTATTCTACTGCAATATAACATAGCAACACGGATAACTGGGTTGTCTCCCCTCCTGTTTTGTTGGCAATGTGTTGAGATACAGCCGAACCTGTCCTAAGCGCTCATTCTTTTATTAAACATAAGAGTCGTAAAAAGGCAGGTGGTTGCTTAATGCAGGGCAATCGTGATGCAGAAAGCTCCTGCATGAAGCTACCGCATACCTTACAGACCCATAGTTAGACCATCAAAAAGAGGTCTAATTATGGTTCCGAAAAGCAGATGGTAGCTTAATGCAGAGAAAAAGTAATGCAGCAAACTCCTACAGGAGCTTTCGGTATTACTTTTGGTCTACATTAAGCAGCCACCTGCTTTTTAAGACACCTGTGTTCAATAAGTGAATGACCGTTTAAGGCAGGTTCTACTGTATATCGAATTAATGTTGGCATAGTACAGTTTACTCGTCTCTAAAAAGAGACACAATTCTGAGTCTTAAAGCCAGGTGGTACCTAGCTTAATGCAGGGAAGAAAGTTATGAAAAAGCTCCTCTAGCAGTTTTTTGTGCATTGCGTTCGTCCTGAATAAAGTAACAACCTGATTTTAATGACATCAGGTTATATTTATTATATTTAATGACATCAGGTTATATTTATTATATTTAATGACATCATGTTATATTTATCAACTGATCGCTTTAGAGGGGTTCTTTTGTACTTGTGTAAGTTTGTCACGTAGCTTACTAAATACGGGGGTGAGGCGAGGTGTTATTATTAGACAGTGGGTCTGCGATGCAGATATAAGTTCTATTTGTTCATGACGTTCTTTCATCAGATGAGTGTTCAACCCTTACAGTGCGGGACACGAGTCACTAATGTCCTTTGCAAACAGTGTAGACCCAGATGAGAGGGCTCCTAGAGGAGCCCTCTCATCAGGGTCTGCACTGTTTATCATGTTACACTTTAGAAAACATCCCTAAATATTCACTATAAGCTTGACCTATTTGAATTTTGGAAGAGTCCATTTGAAAATTCAGCGTTGTAAGGGTTAACCCTTTACTGCATGACTATTCATGCGAAAAATAATCACATCGTGAATATTGATAACATTTGTTTTATAATGGCACATGGCCACGGGAAGTTTTAGCTACGGCATAAACTATCATAGCATAAGCAAACAGAGCAGACCCTGATCAGACGACTCCTAGAGGGGCCGTCTGGTCTGGGTCTACTCTGTTTGCAAAGGAGTAGAAAGGCGTATTCACGGAAAAAATGTTAGTATTTTATCTCACAGAATATTTACACCTCTTTGCGAACAGAGTAGATCCAGACCAGACGATGTAGGAGCCGTCTAATTAGGGTCTGCATTGTTTGCTTGTTGAATAATATATAGATCTGATTCTAAACTTTCTGCTATGGCCAAACGTTCATGTGTTATTACGATATTTTAAAAAAAATTCAACTAATCAATGTTCATCTTTTTAATCACTTTTTTCTTTCTTTCTTTCTTTCTCTTTACAACTTTATCTTTCTTTCTTTTTTTTTGTCGATTAACCCTTTCCCTCATATAAACGTGTTTTCACACATTTGCAAATAGAGTAGACCCAGATCAGACGGCTCCTAGAGGAGCCGTCTGATCAGGGTCTACTCTGTTTGCTAATAGAATTTGATAGATCTGTTTATTTGCTTTCTAAAATGTCTACAATGTTTACCTTCCATATTTCTTTATAACTATTTTGTTAATGAATATTCAGCAGGTATTGAAATTTGGCCTAAATACAGAACAGGGAAATTTCTTTCTTTCTTTTTTTGTCGGTCAAACATGCCTATACTAATGATTTCCTTCATATAAACGCTTTTTCATAGTTTTGCAAACAGAGTAGATTCAGATCGGACGGCTCCTTTAGGAGCCGTCTGATCAGGGTCTGTTCTGTTTGCTTTTGAGGGGGAAAACCCTCATTAAGTGTACGTTATAAAACTTCATGTTATAACTATTCATTATGTTATTATTTCTTACATGCATATTCAATAACCCTCTCGTTCATATAAACGCAAAGAAATGGTTATCAACAGTACAGTAAAACCCCTCTAATGCGACCACTTAATGAACAAACATGGCTCTCTTCATAAGCAGGTGGTTGCTTAATGCAGGACGAAAGTTATGCAGAACGCTCCTATAGGAGCGTTCTGCATAAGTTTCGTCCTGCATTAAGTTACCGCCTGCCTTTGACACTGTTAATTATGCCCCTTTTTGGTGGTCGCATTAGAGGCTGTATTACACTAAGCACAACATGCGAGTGTTTGGATTTCGACTGTGATTCAAACTCACGACCTGTAATACCCTCCTTGTCTGTTTAGAAATGTATCATTAATTATTTGAAGAGACTTCTAGAACGGGCAGGAAAGTTTGAGCAAAAGGTTCTTACACTTTCATTTCATCTTACACTCATAAAATGTGGGCGGGTGGGTTTGTCGGGAAGATACAGTTTATCTTTTAATTAAGGCTTGTACGTTGTATCTGCAGTGTTTTTTTCTGATAACAGGGTGGGTACATACCACAGCCAAACAGGTTGGCATGTGTAAACCCATCTGAGTATGTGGGTTGGGTATTGTTCGGTCGATATGCCCGGACGCGATAGCCTCCGGTTATGCTCATGCGATATCACACATATCACACATGTCGCTGTCTGACCTGACTGATCCCTATAACTCTACACCATTTATAGATAATCTTCTAGGAAAAGAAGATAAAGTGACCGAGGATTTAAATGCTGCTGACAATCTCTCTCTCTCTCTCTCTCTCTCTCTCGCTGTCTCTCTGTATCTCTGTCTTTATCTGTATGTATGTCTGTCTGTCTGTGTCTCTCTCTCCCTCTCTCTCTCTATCTCTCTGTATGTGTGTGTCTCTCTCTCTATCTCTCTCTCAGTGTCTCCGTATCCGTGTCTCTGTCTATGTCACTCTCTGTCTTTATGTCTATCTATCTCTGTCTCTGTCTCTCTGTATCTCTCTCTCTCTCAGTATATATCTCTCTATGTCTATGTCTGACTATCTGACTGTCTGTCTGTCTGTTTCTTTCTTTCTCTCTCTCTCTCTCTCTCTCTCTCTCTCTCTCTCTCTCTCTATCTCTCTCTCCCTCTCTTCTCGTATAAAGGCGTATTTATGGAGTAAAGGGTTAAAGAATACGGAAATTAACGAGTTTTGTAAAATTTTGCAGCGAAAAAGTTAAACATGCTCTTTGTTTTTCATTTTGAATTGACACACCTCCTAAATACACAATCTTATCTCAAAGCATTATTCTTGTCAGATGATATAGAAAGCGGGGGAGTGTTTCGGTATGTGTTCCCTATACCTTACATTTAATCCTTTACTCCACAAATAAACATTTCTACATCTTTGCAAACAGAGTAGACCCAGATCAGACTGCTCTTGTAGGAGCCAACTTATATGGGTCTGCACTGTTTGCTTATATGGAATACTATAAGATCTGGTCTGGTTCCGCAGTCTCTGCTAATGTCAAAATTTCCTGTGTTCACATACAATTATAAAACAAAAATATTATTATTATTATGAAATTTGACTTTTACAATGCCATGGTCAAAATTGTATGATCTTTGCACACAATTTGTATCCAGGTGAGACGCTGAGTAACTTGTCGGCTCATCAGGATCCAAACTGTTTGGTGCTATGGTTATGTCTATTTCAAAACAAAACAAAAAGAGAAAAGACTCACAAATAAAAATTAGAGCATACGGCAAATTTTGCAGACGACAATATTTGGCAGCGAAAGAGTTAGGAAGACGAGACAACATCAATAGTTACAGGTGAAATATATAAATACCTTTCGCTGCCAATGTCGCATCTGTGATTACCTATGCAAATAGTTTGGATCCAGATGAGACGCCGAGTAACTCGGCGTCTCATCAGGATCCAAACTATTTGTTTCTGGACTATGTTTATTACAACAAAAAATAAGAAAAGTAAAATAAATGAAAATTGAAGCAGACGACAAAGGTTGCAGACGACATAATTTGGCAGCGAAATAATTAATATGTCTGTGTAGTTATAATGTGGCATCTGCTTCAGTCATCATGATCAGAGGGTACAAAATCACATCCAGAAAGTCAAGGACAAAATCACGATCAGAGACCACAAAATCACGACCAGAGAGTATAACATCACGATTAGATGGTACAAAATCACGATCAGAGATTCAAGGAGCCTATAGGAGTCGTTTGGCCAGGGTCTGCTCTGTTTATGGAATTATAGACCTGTTTCTGCAGTCTTTGCAGCGGCCCAAAAAGTATAATTACAGTAAAACCTCTCTATTGCGACCACTAAATTGTGTTAATTAATTGGTAGTTTGGGCAGGTGGTTGCTTAAAGCAATGTGAAAGTAAAACAGAACGCTCCTATAGCATCCACCTGCCTTTAACACAAAATACTTAATGTAATTTAGTGGTCGTTATAGAGAGGTTTTACTGTATGTTCATATACCATTACAGTAGAACCTGTCTTCAGCAGCCATTCATTTATTAAACATAGGAGTCTTAAAAGGCAGGTGGTTGCTTAATGCAGTGCAAAGGTAATGCAGAAAGCTCCTATCGGAGTTTTGAACTGCGTTTAACATGCATTAAGCTACCACCTGCCTTACATACCCATAATTACATCTATTTTGATGGCCACTTACGACAGGCTCTAATGCATACAAATTCAGCCAATAAATATGCGTGACGTCAATATAATTATCTTACGTGAATATTTAAGAGCGGAATGGTTAATTCTAAAGATACGCAGCGTCCATTTCTGACTGCAGCATGGTTGGGCGGTGTATTTTTGTTTTTGCTTTGACTTATCTTTTCTGTAAAACAACATACAGTAAAACCTCGATTATTCGAATTTTCGGTATAGAAGAATTTAGACCCTTTTAGGCAGGTGGCTGCTTAATGTATGGTGAAAGTCATGCAGAAAGCTCCTAGAGGAGCTTTCTTCATGACTTTCACCATGCATTAAGCTGCCACCTGTCTTAAAGATCGATAATAATACGGATTTTAGTGTTCGGATAATCGAAGTTTTACTGTATATGTAAAATATGCAGTAGAACGGTCAACCTGTCTTCAGCGTCCATCAAAAATACGTCTAATTATGGGTCTGTAATGCAGGTGGTAGCTTAATGCAGGTCAAAAGTAATGCAGCCGACTCCTATATGAGTTTTGTTTTGCATTACTTTGCCCTGCATTGGACAACCACCTTGTTTTTAAGCCTCTTATGTTCAATACGTGAATGGTCGCTTAAGGCATGTTCTACAGTATGTTCCTTCAAAATTAATTGAAAAGACTGGGGTCAACAGACGACTTTGTGCACATTTTCAAAATGTTCTATTCGGAAGACCGGATTTAACCGAAGATTACCGATTGACATGTACATGTGATTTGAAGACAGGGATCGGCATGCTGACTGTCCAATGCATGTAGCATCACATCTGTTACCTTAGAAACGCGCTGTTGTTTGATGTGCCTTATTTATACTGGCTCCTTAACCGTTGGCCTGATAGAGAGTCTTTTTAACGCCTTTGTAAACATAGAAGACCCAGATCAGATGACTCCTGTAGGAGCCGTCTGATTAGGATCTGCTCTGTTTGCGTATGAAATAATATAGATCTCATTCTACAGATTTTGCTATGGTGAATAATGCCCTTGTCCATTGTGTCATTATAAACATTTAGGTAATTAACATTAATTCTGCCATGTTGTCTTATATGAGTATTCTTGATATATAGGGTTAACTTGTTTGGTTGTTTGTGTTAATAAACGTCCGTTTCTGCCAACTATGATCTAACTGGACGCCGCAGAGAGATGGGAGCAGATACAGGGGCGCATGGGCACGATACCCTACTCTAGATAGAGTGTCTCTGGTCCTTATAAATGTTCAGTGTAAAGCGCTGATACATCGGACCTCGGTTAACTTTTATTTACTCCATAAATACGGCTTTCTACGCCTTTGAAAACAGAGAATACCCAGAACAGACAGCTGCTATATGAGCCGCCTGATCAGGGTCTGCTCTGTTTGTTTATGGAATCATAATAGATCTGATTCAACATATTCTGTTTTGGCAATTTTTTCATGTGTTAATATGACATTTTAAAATTTATAATTAATAGTCATGATGTCATCATTCTTATATGCATATTCATTGGGTAAAGGTTTAATAAAGTCTCATCCGAATGACTTGGATTAACCTGGGCCCTCTCCTATTAACTGTGAATATTTTGCTCTTTTTACACCAAAATTGAGTTCCTATTAACGTTTGCAAACGGATCCATATGTCACGTTCGGTGGCCCTGTGTCCATCAGGGTCTGATCCAGCTGACACGTTTGGGGGCCCTGTGTCCATAAGGCTCTGATCCAGCTGACACGTTTGGGGGCCCTGTGTCCATAAGGCTCTGATCCAGCTGACACGTTCGGTGGCCCTGTGTCCATCAGGGTCTGATCCAGCTGACACGTTCGGTGGCCCTGTGTCCATCAGGGTCTGATCCAGCTGACACGTTTGGGGGCCCTATGTCCATCAGGGTCTGATCCAGCTGACACATTTGGTGGCCCTGTGTCCATCAGGGTCTGATCCAGCTGACACGTTTGGGGGCCCTGTGTCCATCAGGGTCTGATCCAGCTGACACGTTTGGCGGCCCCGTGTCCATCAGGGTCTGATCCAGCTGACACGTTTGGGGGCCCCGTGTCCATCAGGGTCTGATCCAGCTGACACGTTCGGTAGCCCTGTGTACATCAGGGTCTGATCCAGCTGACACGTTTGGGGGCCCTGTGTCCATCAGGGTCTGATACAGCTGACACGTTTGGGGGCCCCGTGTCCATCAGGGTCTGATCCAGCTGACACGTTTGGAGGCCCCGTGTCCATCAGGGTCTGATCCAGCTGACACGTTCGGTAGCCCTGTGTCCATCAGAGTCTGATCCAGCTGACACGTTTGGGGGCCCTGTGTCCATCAGAGTCTGATCCAGCTGACACGTTTGGGGGCCCTGTGTCCATCAGGGTCTGATCCAGCTGACACGTTCGGTGGCCCTGTGTCCATCAGGGTCTGATCCAGCTGACACGTTTAGTAGCCCTGTGTACATCAGGGTCTGCACAGTTGTTCACACTCTGGTCAAACTTTTTATAAGAATTTGAGTTTGGAAATTAAAGCAGGCGACATTGTTTACTGGCAAACTTTTCTTTGGCGAAATTGAATACAGTAAAACCTCTCTATAACGACCACCTAATTGTGTTAATTAGTTAGTATATATGGCAGTTAACTGCTTAAAGCAAGGTGAAAGTAAAACAGAACGCTCCTATAGGAGCGTTCTGTTTTACTTGCACCTTGCGTTAACCAGTCACCTGGCTTTAACACAAAATACTTAATGTTATTTAGTGGTCGTTATAGAGAGGTTTTACTGTACAATAAAATCCCTCTCAACCGGAATTGTATTGATGACGAATACAGACCTTTTAGTCAGGGGACTGTGCAATGCCGCTTGAAAGTCATGCAGAAAACTGTTACCTATCTCATACTTTCCCTGTTCTATAGTCTGTCCAAAGTTCAATATCTAATCATTGACAATGGATGAAATAATAATAATGAAATATGGAAGGTGGGACATTATGGCCATTTTAGAAACTAAAGAAACATATCTATCAAATTTCAATAGCAAACAGAATAGACCCTGATCAGACGGCCCCTATATGAGCCGTCTGGTTTGGGTCTTCTCTGCTTGCAAAAGCGTGAAACAGAGTTTATAAAGGGTTAAGCTAATTTGAAAGCCCGGTTTAGAGGGGTTTCCTTGTGAATGCCGTCTGTGACCACCATGGGCCAGATTATCCGATAATACAAATATCATTCAATGGAGCAATGGCTACAAAATGTCAACCTCAGAAATGGACGGCCCTGGTTTGATCTTAACCTTTCTACAGTTAATTTAAACTTGACATGTCTCACATTTGCAAACAGCTTGGATCCAGATGAAACGCCGAGTAACTCAGTGTCTCATTAGGGTTCAATCTCGAACAATAGTTTCGCGAACACTTAAAAGAGTTGGGCGTAGTAAAGAATACAATAAACCGGGCGTTGAGCAGACATTGTTTGTGCATGGAGATAAGTAAAAGTATAGATCTGGCAACATACGTGACATATGTGATGTATAAGAACTGCCATTTAAATATAATGTACTTTAGTAATGTATGAGTATCAAAGGGACATGGTTATGTCAGTGGGTGTTATTACATGTTTATACCAATGGGTTACCAGTGGGTGTTATTACATGTTTATTGCAGTGGGTGTTATTACCTGTTTATACCAATGGTGTAATTACCTGTTTATACCAATGGGTGTTATTACCTGTTTATACCAATGAGTGTTATTACCTGTTTATACCAATGAGTGTTATTACCTGTTTATACCAATGGGTGTTATTACCTGTTTATACCAATGGGTGTTATTACCTGTTTATACCAATGAGTGTAATTACCTGTTTATACCAATGGTGTAATTACCTGTTTATACCAATGAGTGTTATTACATGTTTATACCAATGGTGTAATTACCTGTTTATACCAATGGGTGTTATTACCTGTTTATACCAATGGTGTAATTACCTGTTTATACCAATGGTGTAATTACCTGTTTATACCAATGGTGTAATTACCTGTTTATACCAATGAGTGTTATTACATGTTTATACCAATGAGTGTTATTACATGTTTATACCAATGGGTGTTATTTCACGTTTATACCAATGGGTGTTATTACCTATTTATACCAATGAGTGCTATTACATGTTTATACCAGTGGGTGTTATTACATGTTTATACCAATGGGTGTTGTTACATGTTTATACAATGGGTGTTATTACCTGTTTATACCAATGAGTGCTATTACATGTTTATACCAGTGGGTGTTATTACATGTTTATACCAATGGGTGTTATTACCTGTTTATACCAATGAGTGTTGTTACATGTTTATACCAATGGGTGTTATTACATGTTTATACCAATGGGTGTTATTACCTGTTTATACCAATGAGTGTTGTTACATGTTTATACCAATGGGTGTTATTACATGTTTATACCAATGAGTGTTATTACATGTTTATACCAATGAGTGTTATTACATGTTTATACCAATGGGTGTTATTACCTGTTCATACCAATTAGTGTTATTACATGTTTATACCAATGGGTGTTATTACCTGTTCATACCAATGAGTTTTGTTACATGTTTATACCAATGGGTGTTATTACATGTTTATCCCAATGGGTGTTATTACATGTTTATACCAATTAGTGTTATTACATGTTTATCCCAATGGGTGTTATTACCTGTTTATACCAATTGGTGTTATTACATGTTTATACCAATAAGTGTTGTTACATGATTATACCAATGGGTGTTATTACATGTTTATACCAATGGGTGTTATTGCATGTTTATCCCAATGGGTGTTATTACATGTTTATCCAAATGGGTGTTATTACATGTTTATCCCTATTGGTGTTATTACATGTTTATCCCAATGGGTGTTATTACATGTTTATACCAATGGGTGTTATTACATGTTTATCCCAATGGGCGTTATTACATGTTTATACCAATGGGTGTTATTACATGTTTATACCAATGGGTGTTATTACATGTTTATACCAATAAGTGTTAAATTACATGTTTATACATTACATGTTTATACCAATGGATGTTATTACATGTTTATACCAATAAGTGTTATTACATGTTTATACCAATAAGTGTTATTACATGTTTATACCAATAAGTGTTATTACATGTGTATGCCAATGGGTGTTAAACATTACATGTTTATACCAACGGGTGTTATTACATGTTTATACCAATGAGTGCTTTTACCGAGCATGTCCTCCTTCATAAGAGTCTTGTTGTGAAACACAATTCAGAGCTACAGATAAAAGTACGTACTCAAATACTAAAATCGTCATTTCTCCACCAAACCCTATGGCGTGACCATTCTTTAGAATCGTCTCAAAAAGACGAATCCAAAGAATGGTCACATCATAGGGTTTGTTGGAGAAATAAAGGAGCTATTGTTGAAAATATTCAAATTTAAGCATCTTATCTGGATCTCTGGAAAGTACATCGAATGTCCCAACCCTTACCATGTAAGTGACATCTAAAATTAGCAAACAGTTTGGCTCCAGATGATACATTGAATATTTCGGTGTCTCAAATTCCGTTAGCAAACAGAGCATGATCAGACGGCTCCTATAGGAGCCGTCTGGTCTGGGTCTACTCTATTTGCAAATGCATGAAAACGCGTTTATATGAAGGAATGTGGCAAGCGAGTGCACTGCCCTTTGCAAACAGTGAAGACCCAGATCAGAGGGATTCCTTGAGGATCTGGATCTGTATTGCTTGTCATTCAAAACCCTTTCGGAAAGTATACCCTTCCATACTGAATGGACTCAATTGTTAAATACTTTTGGGTCATTCCACTTTGAATATTCTGTAAAGGGTTGCGAGGCAATTGACCTATCGTTTGCTGTAACAGGCACGTGCATATTAACTTCCGGTTGGGTACAATTAACAATTAACTATTAGCTGGATGAGTAAATTGTCGTCTGCAAACGTTATCGTCTGCTTCTGATCTTAACGTTTTGCATGCTAGAGGCAAATGTATGATAACGTGCACACACAGTTTTTATCCAGACTTTTTGACTGTCAGGCTTGTAGATAAAAATGTAGAAAAGTGTTTTTAACAAGGGCACAATTAACAGACTTTCGGCTGACGAAAATGCTTGCAGATGACAAATACTTACCTTGCAAATACATGTACAGTTTATACTAAACCTTGCTAAGAAAAAATAATGTCTGCTCAATTTTGGATCTGTTCAATGTTGACTGCTTCCCGTTTGATAAAATAATGATCAAGTGTCATGACACAAGCTTGTTTGGGAACAAGGGAAGCTTGAGCCATGCCAGAAACTGTAGAATCAGATCTAAATTATTTCGTAAGCAAACTGAGTAGACCCAGATCAGACGGTTCCTGTAGGAGCCGTCTGATCTGGGTCTTCTCTGTTTTCAAAGGTGTTAAAATGCATTGAGTAAGAGCCATGACAAGAAGGAAAAGAAAAAGAAAGCTGGGAGTAAATAAACAGTGAAATCGAGATTATGTGTACGGTTGCAAAAACGCTCAATAACTCGATGCCTTGTCAGGATCTACGTCCGGATAGGTGCGTAAATTAACCCTTTCGACACAGAATTTCTAATTGTTGTCTTCAATCCAAGTTTGTTAAATCATCAGATAAAATAAGGAAGTGGGATAAATAAATGCAAATTTCAAAGGAATAAAGCAGTAAAGCACTGATATAGAAGTAGAGATTGAGACAAAAAGTGAAGTTCCCGATCAGACGCCGCCTTCAAAAGGCGTCGTCTGGTCCGGGACTGCACTATTTGTCGTGGAGCATTTATGCGACATGGACGGTGAAATGGTTAAAACCATTTCAAGACAATCTCCTTTATTCCTCCGCCAAACCCCATGTTGTCACCACTCTTTAGACTTGTTTCTTCGGGGCGATTCTAAAGAGTGGTCACCACATAGGGTTAGGTGGAGAATTGACAATTTTAGTAACTTAATATGGACATTTATCAGTTGTTCTGCATTCTATTTGTATTTATGAAAAGATATGGATGGACAATCAATATGTAAACTTGGATCCCGTTTTTCGAACGATCGTACGACAGCATCTTACCGTAAACTCTAATTTACGACATTACTATTCACATGGTCTAATTTACGACATTTCTATTCACATGGTCTAATTTACAACATTATTATTCACATGGTCGATGTTAACAAACATACTAGTTTGCGGCAAGTTAAGACTAACTTCGAACGACAAAAATTATCGTAAGTCCTGGCCTACGACGATCGGAACTGTAACTTGCGATCGTCGTATGTTAGATATTTCGATAATATTTTATAAAACAGGCTCCTGTGAAACAGACGACAGGATAGAACTCGTCATACCGTTATCAGGCTAATGTATCTTTGTCATAATGGCCACAGGTTGCGGTGTCAAACTGAACATGTAATGGACATGTGGAAAAAACATGATAGACCATTCTGCACTGACAAAAATTCATTAAAATACATTAATCAGAAATTCGTCTAATGAATATTATATCTAATCCTTTCCTTCGTGTTTCAACGTGTTTTCACGCATTAACAAACAGAGTAGACCCAGATCAGACGGTTCCTGTAGGTCTGTTCTGTTTGCTTAAGGAATTTGAAATATTTGATTCTTTCCTTTCTAAAATTGCTACGATGTTCCACCTTCCATATTTCATTATAACTATTTTGATCATGAACATTCAATGTATAGGTATTGAAATTTGGAATAAATAAAGAACAGGGAAAGGGTTAACTCTTCTTGTGTCAAGAGAATTCTTTACTTGTTGAATATTCATGTAAGTAACACTGATATACTTTAGTATTCATTAGATCTATTTCTATTATGCCATATGAACACATGACACTTTGGCTCAAGCAGAAATTGTATGATCAAGGTCCATGCTTATAAAACTTTTATTTGAGTCTGAGTTCGTTCTCAAGTTTTTGATTAGTCAGATCTGAGCCTTTTGCTCAAACCTGACCAATCAAAAGCTTGAGAACTCAAATCTGACCAATCAAATGCTCTGTTTGCAAATGAATTAAAAGACGAATGTGTGAAGTAAAGAGTTAAACGGGGATCATACCCCGAGTTTATATTTTGCTTGACCAATCAGGGTCCATGCTTATAAAAATTTAAGTTGAGTCTGAGTTCGTTCTCAAGTTTTTGATATGTCAGATTTGATCCTTTGGATCAAATCTGACATATCAAAAACTTGAGAACTCAAATCTGACCAATCAAAAGCCTGAGAACGAACTCAGACTCAACTAAAATGTTTTATAAGCATGGACCCAGATATTTGAGAATGAACTCAAAATTCCAAACTTGTGTTTTATGACATTGGAGCCAGTATGACTTTCCATTGTACATCACAAAGTGATTAGCTCGCTACCGCTACCTGTGTCATGATCAAGTGATTAGTTCGCTACAGCTACCTGTGTCATGATCAAACTTGTTTTTCGGACAATTACTCATTATCATAACTTCATCATAAGTTGTTATCATACATATATATGTAAATAAACTAATCTACATAACGTTTAACCGCTCAACCTTTTCCCTCATATATATTAACGTC
Organism: Azorinus chamasolen; assembly: GCA_963576725.1. NCBI lineage: Eukaryota > Metazoa > Mollusca > Bivalvia > Cardiida > Solecurtidae > Azorinus > Azorinus chamasolen. Next base: position 58,772,731 of record OY755253.1, on the reverse strand, counting down.
TTTTCACGCCTTTTAAAACAGGATAGATACAGAACCGCCGTCTGATCAGGGTCTGCTCTGTTTGCTTATGGCTTAATATAGATCTGATTCTATAGTTTCTACTTTGGCAAAAATCACATGTGTTAATATGCCACTTTAATCTTAATATTATTGTCACCATTACTTACATGAATATTCATGGAGTAAAGGGTTAACCCTTTGCCTGACAAATACATCTTTTATAATTGCAAAAAAAGTAGTCCTAGATCCAGCGGAACAGTCTGATAAGGGTCTGCTATGTGTGTCTGTGGAATCTCATTGTTCAGTTTAAAGTGTCCATTTTCTTAGAACAAAACCAGCTAATAAATATTCACATTATAATTCAGTGACCTTTTAGTGAAAAAAACCTGGGGTTAAAGACACCAATGTTCGATACCACCAGTGGCTTAAACCCTTACACCGCTGGATTTTCAAATGGACTATTCCAAAATTCAAACAGGTCCAGCTTATTATGAATCTTTAGGGAATTTCAAAAGAAAATTGTAACATGGCAAACAGTGCAGACCCGGATGAGAGGGCTCCTCTAGGAGCCCTCTCATCTGGGTCTACACTGTTTGCAAAGGACATTAGTGGCTCGTGTCCCGCACTGTAAGGGGTAATCAACCTTGGATATCGGAGAATGACTAATTATCACAACGCTATATCAAATATAGTCATATCATATTGTTAAGTTTTACCGGGGAAAAACTCTGCTGCTGCTGCTGTGGTTGACAAAAACTCAAGTCTTAATTCTTCTTGACAACATTTAATTTCTAAAGTCTACACAATATTCAAGTTTACTTCTGTAAATCCCTTTCGTTCAACTGTCAACTTCTTTGCTTTCCAAAAAAGGCCTAAAAGTGATCTAACATCAAAGTTCTCCCTGTTCTTAGTAACTAAATTTTGAATTTCCTCCCGTGAACAAAGGAACCCTGGTTTATATAAGATGTTCAACAGACAAGGGCTCCGTAGGCTAAACTGATTTGCTAAATCTTATCAAAGCTAGCTCCAAATATGGGGAGCAGCATGCTGAACTATAGCACCTCCACTGATCAGTGCCAGCGTCCCTTACTAGCCATTTGGGCTAAAGTAATTACAATTTATGGGACTACATGATGACAGGTCTCGGCTAAACCGATGACTGACAATCTCCACTAGCCCTCTGTTTAACATTTCCAGATATAACACCTCTCTCCTTTGTTCAATAGGTCAACCATATTGCAAACCTATGGTGACCAGAATTAAACAGAATTCTTACATAAAGGCTCAAGAGTTGTCTAAAGCCCTATGTCAAAAACACAACACTCCCCTCTGAATTTGACACTGTCCGTCAATTTACAATAATCCATCATCGGCCACTTCCAATCTGATAGAGGGATCAACAGTCCTAAGCTCAGGCCATATGACTTTTGCTGCCCTTCAGTGTTTCGCTTTGAGCTCAGCTGGGTCACAAGGTTGTCAATCTTCTTCCCAATACTTGACTTTATGTCACGTCCAAATTCTTGAAGCTGCACTTCAGTGACATATGGCTCCCTCCTTGAGGAATCAAAGTTCCTCACTCGAACACATTTAATGTCATCCTTGATTCTTGTGTAGTTTTGCAGCAATTCCCACGCATGGTCAGTTGTTTTTGGGTTGTGCATTCCAATTAAAAGAGCTACTTGTATAAAGCAATACCACATACTTATTGCTTCCCTTGTATACTGGAATATTGTTAATTTTCTTCTTGAATTTTTAGTAAAACCACAGTAGTCACCAATATCCCAGGTAACGTGTTAATGTCCTTATCTTGACGTGTTAAAGTCCTTATCCCACCGCTGCCACCAGTGTTAAGTTTTACCGGGGAAAAACTCTGCTGCTGCTGCTGTGGTTGACAAAAACTCAAGTCTTAATTCTTCTTGACAACATTTAATTTCTAAAGTCTACACAATATTCAAGTTTACTTCTGTAAATCCCTTTCGTTCAACTGTCAACTTCTTTGCTTTCCAAAAAAGGCCTAAAAGTGATCTAACATCAAAGTTCTCCCTGTTCTTAGTAACTAAATTTTGAATTTCCTCCCGTGAACAAAGGAACCCTGGTTTATATAAGATGTTCAACAGACAAGGGCTCCGTAGGCTAAACTGATTTGCTAAATCTTATCAAAGCTAGCTCCAAATATGGGGAGCAGCATGCTGAACTATAGCACCTCCACTGATCAGTGCCAGCGTCCCTTACTAGCCATTTGGGCTAAAGTAATTACAATTTATGGGACTACATGATGACAGGTCTCGGCTAAACCGATGACTGACAATCTCCACTAGCCCTCTGTTTAACATTTCCAGATATAACACCTCTCTCCTTTGTTCAATAGGTCAACCATATTGCAAACCTATGGTGACCAGAATTAAACAGAATTCTTACATAAAGGCTCAAGAGTTGTCTAAAGCCCTATGTCAAAAACACAACAATATACATGCACTTATCAACATGTAAATAACGTAGCAGCTAGTTTTACCATGTACAGTATATAACCTGATAAATAGTCATGTAAGAAATAATGACGTCATGAGTATGAATTAAATGATTTTTTTTTTGAAAATGTGAGTGTATGGCAATTCTACAATAGCAGTAACCGTAGAATCAGATCTATATTATTTAATAAGAAAACAGAGAAGACACAGATCAGACGGCTCCTACAGGAGCCGTCTGATCTTTGTCTACTCTGTTTGCAATAGGATCAAAATGCGTTTATATGAGGTAAAGGGTTAACTGTTTGCTCCATAGATACACGTTTTAACGCATTTGCAAATAGGTTTGATCTAGACCTGTGGCTGCTCTGTTTGATCATGGGATTCTATAGTGGTTTTTTTAAAGTTTTAATAAGGTTTTATGTCGTTTTAACAGTATTTCAGTCATATCACGACGTCCAGCTAATTACAGGTGGAGGAAGACCCCCGGAGGTTCTTCTGTGTACGGAACAAATTGCATCATTTCGTGCAGAGAAGAACATCCAAGTAGAACCACCGACCTACCGCAAACCAGCTGGAATGCTCCCTTACATGAAAAAATCCAAATGCCCAGACCGGGATTCGAATCCACAGCGGAGAGGGGCTACGCGATTATCAGTCGAAGACCATATAACCACTCGGCCAAGGAGGCCCCATTGGGATTATATAGATCTGATCCATCAGTTTCTGTCATAAACTTCCTGTGATCGTACATGCCGTTATACAACGTCACCTAATAGATAGCCATGTTGTTATTAAGTGATCCTCAACCCTTTCCATGTTCTATGTTTATTACGAATTTCAATACCTACTGAATATTCATGGACACAATAGTCATAATGAAATATGGAATGTGGAACATTGTATTCAGTTGAGAAAGTAAAGACACAGATCTTTCAAATTCCATAAGCAAACAGAGCAGACCCTGATCAGACGGCTCCTCTAGGAGCCGTCTGATCTAGGTCTACTCTGTTTGCAAATGCGTGAAAACACGTTTATATGAGGGAAAGGGTTAAGTGGATAGACAATGTGGTTAAACGCCCTCTCGATTATTCACTGGATGGTTATTTAACCATTTCCCTGTTGAATAATCATATCAGAAACAATGACGTCATGAATGTCTATTAGTGGAAATTTTCTAATGGCATATGTTCACAGGAGGTTCTTTTTTTCTTCTTTTTTCCTTTTTTTTGATACTGTTAGAAAATGTGGAGTGAGATCTATTATGATCTGATAACCAAACAGCAGACTCTGATCAGACGGTTCCCATAGATCTAGGTCTACTCTGTTTGCAACAGCGGTAAAAGGCGTTTTGTATTAATGCAGAAAATTGTAAGCACAAGGGAGTTTTCTGGGTCACTTTTGCCTTGCAATATATCACCACCTGGTTTAACGCCTTTGAAAACAGAATAGACACAGAACAGTCGTCTGATAAGGCTCTATTCTGATTGCTGTTGAAATACGGTAATAAAGGTGTAAGTATGCAGTTTCTGTCATAGTCGATAATTTCTGTTTTCGTCATTCTAATTCAGCTAATTATATAATTAGTACTAATTACATGTGTCATTATAAGCATTCACCCAAGTGATATTTATACTGCTATTATGTCCTGCATATTTTATATTTATTAGGTAAATCTACAGCCTATCTAACAGAACTAAATTGAAATTCGTAACTACTCGTCTTATTCCGCCAGGATTTGGAATATCGTAAAAAATAGCTGAGATGTCCCGATTTTAGATATTGATTAATTGATCTCTTTATATCCTCCATTAACCCTTTCCCTCATACAAACGTGTTTTCACGCATTTGCAAACAGAGTAGACCCAGATCATACGGCTCCTAGAGGAGCCGTCTGATCAGGGACAACTCTGTTTGCTACTAGAATTTGATAGACCTGTTTCTTTACTTTCTAAAATGGCTACAATATTCCACCTTCAATAATTCTTTATAACTATTTTGTTAAAGAATATTCAGTAGGTATTGAACTTTTGAATAAACACAGAAAGGGTTAATGGAGAGTACATAGTACAGATATAAACATATTTAACATTATAATACATGTAAGAAGCAGTGAAAGATACACAGCTCCAGGTAAGATGAAGAATAGTTCCTTTATCTTTCTCCATCAAACCCTATACTGTGACCACTTTTTAGAATCGTCTCCTCGAGACGATTCTAAAGAGTGGTCACGGTATAGGAATTGGTGGAGAAATGACGATTTTAGTATTTGGGAACACACCTTTATCGGTAGCTCTGGCCTACCCATACGTACATATATAAATACATATACATGGCTATCACAAGCTGCACAATTACAGTATATTGGGGATCTAATACTAATGTTGTTTTTTTAAAGTTACAGTTAGACACTGATAATACGCCCAGAAATAACTCATAATACACGGAGACGACGACCTATGACGACAGAATACAATATAGGACAGAAACCGACAATACACGAACTGAGTTCAAACCAGGACAGATAAAGATAACAAAAATACATCAATACTTCTCAATAATAGCCTCATAAGTTCATAACCCTTTACACCGTGAATATTCATGTAAAGACCACAGTAAAATACAGTGTGGATCCTGATGAGGTACTACAATTAATCGGACAAACTAATGCAAACAGTGTAGACCCAGAGACCCCTGGAGGAGCAGTTTGATCAGGGTCTACGTTATTAGCTACTTTGTCAGTATACTATAACGTTATCAAAATGCTGTCAATTTGAATTATCTAGAGCTTTACAAAAGGGTGAGGAGGAGAGACACTGTATCCGAATATTTAGGGAATTGGCCTGGTAGTTACAACGATTATTCGGACATACAAACTTAGGCAAACAGTGCAGATCCAGATCAAACTGATCCCGAAGAATTAGTTTGGTCAGGTTCTGTACTTTTTGTTACTATGTCAGTCTAATATAAAGTTATCAAAATGATGCCAGGGTGCAATGTTCAGCTTTACGAGTGCACGGATAGGGAGGACTTGGTGTGCAAATATTTCGGTAACTAGGGTAGAAGTTTTCAATATGATCTGCTGGTATTTTTGCCACGCATCCCCTTTTCACTGCATTACGAAGCCGAGCGTAATGCACAAAACGTGGGAATCACTGACGATAAGAAAATTCATTTATCGATCACAATTATAGTAGTTCGACGCCTGAAGGAATAGACATGATGCGTTAAGCCTGTGGTCAATTGAGCTTCTTACAAATTAATGAAATTATGCCATCGTCCCTGCAAACAGTTTGGATCCAGATGGGACGCCGAATAACCCGACATCTCATCATGATCCATACTATTTGACAACCGGATTGCATTTTGGTATACAAACTGATTATAGCTTGGATTTTGAAAAATGTTATGGATGAAAATTCAAGTAAAAACAACTTGCTCAGCAGTCTAAAGGTTAATTAAATTTGTACCTTGAACTTTAACCCTTTACTCCGTCTTTCTACGTCCGTGTAAACAGAGCCGACCCAAATAGGAGCCGTCTGATCAGGGTCGGCTCTGTTTGCTTATAGAATAATATATACAAAATGTATCTGGTTCTACAATTACAATGTCTGCTTCGGTAAAGATTTCATGTGTAACTATGCCTTTAAAACTTTCATGTGTAATTATGCCTTTAAAACCTAATTAATAATCATGGTGCTATCCTTTCTGACAAAAATAAACATGGAGTCAAAGGTTAATAGCTCTATCTGCCAGTGGCAGATCTCTGATCACTTGTATCTACAGTTTTGTTCCAGATGAGTTATACCGAGTAACTCGACGTCTCATCAGGATCCAACTGGTTCGTGCTGTGATTGTATTTTTTGAAAGAAATTGGAAGAAAATTAAAGCATTAAAACTGTGGTAGACGACAAACTTTCCAGACGACATTACGTGGCAGTGAAGGGTTACGTATTCTGAATGAGTGAGTGAGTGAGTGAGTGAGTTGGGTTTTACGGCACTGTGACACTGAATAGGTCATATAGAGCCGATGAATGATGAGATGACATGATGATGAGGGATGACACCAGGAAGATGATTTCGGCTAATCTCATTCGCTGCAAAGCAGTGCATGGGATCAAAACCACCGACCTGCCTTCCTTTTAGTTCTTGGCAGAGGGGATAATCTCCGTCAAATAAACAAAAACATCCCCTGTGACAATTAAGCCCCAGACCCACGGTAGGAAGGTATCTGAGGTATTCTGAATGAGGTGTCGTCTGCTTAGCTTTTCGTCTGCACCAAACTATTAATATTAAGAAATAGAAATAAACAACGTCACGGTTAACCCTTTATCTCATGAATATTTATGGAAGAATTAATTACATCATGAATATTGATTAGCTGAGATTTTAAAATGGCATCATGAAGAAGGCAATACGTGACAATGGCAGAAATTGTAGAATCAGATCCATTGATGTGTGCAAATGTGTTGACAGGTAATGGTTTAACCCATTCCCTCATATTGACGACTTTTGACGACTCTGTAAAAGTCACTTTGTGGTTTCAAACTACAAAATTCTAAATTTTTCCTTTTCTCTAGTTAATGCCCCTTTTCGGTAGATTTATTCAAAGAGGTTGTATCTAAAATAGCCTATGAGGTAATAGGTTAATTATTTTAAAGCAGTGTTGACCCCCCCCCCCCCCTCCCAACCCCTCCCCCGAGGCATAATTGCCTAAAAAGCGATCTTGATTTAAATCTTTGTGTTACCTGATCTCTAATTTCCCCTTGTTGCACCTCAAAATAATATATGATCTCTAATTTCCCCTTGTCGCACCTCAAAGGATATACAGTTGAACTTCGAGGTAACTCGAAGTAAAAGTTCGGTCCTTCCAAAATCTACAATACATAATTGCTCTACGTTTATCTAGAAACACATATTACACAACATAGTGCAGGTTGAAAATAATGCAGAAAGATCCTACACGATCCTACCTGATCTTAAAGCATTACTCTAGACCTACATTAAGCTGTGATCTTGAGAAATTGTTCAGATTAAAAATACAGTAAAACCTCGATTATTCGAATTTTCGGTATAGAAGAATTTAGATCCTTTTAGGCAGGTGTCTGCTTAATGCATGGTGAAAGTCATGCAGAAAGCTCCTAGAGGAGCTTTCTGCATGACTTTCACCATGCATTAAGCTGCCACCTGTCTTAAAGATCGATAATAATACGTATTTTAGTGTTCGAATAATCGAAGTTTTACTGTAGAATGACTCGAACCTCTGTTGTGTCAAAGGAATGTGTATGGTCACTTGAAGTTCGAGGTATCGAGGTTCTACTGTACACTCTATAACGACCATCTAAAAGAGTGTGAGTCTATATGATAGGTGGTAGCTTTACTCTCATATAAACACCTTGTCAGACATTTACAAACTGAGTAGACCCAGATCAGACTTCGCCTCCTGGTCAGGGTCTGCTCTCTTTGCTTATGATATAATATAGATCTGATTCTACAGTTTTCTGCTTGAGCCAAAAGTTCCAGTGTACATAAGCATTTATAAAATTTAATCTTATTAATATTCATGATGTCAGTATTTCTTGCATAAATATTGAACAGAGAAAGGGTTAATACAGGCCAAACAATATGCACTACTTTTCTTCTGCATTAAGCAAACATTTTGTTTTACGTGTATATACATCCACGTAAGATAGATTTGTTTCAACATAAAATGTACAATTAAAAAGTAAAAAAGTAAAGTACCTAGTTATAGTCTACTTTCAGTCCGAATGACCGCTCAGCCGACTGTACATTTACTCCCCTGGTCATTGAGTCATTCGCCTACAATATTGAGCACTGCCAACATATGGCGCAATAATGTAGCCGCAGTACCAGCGAGTGACCCTCACAGGTACCCATTGTAACCCCTGGGTGGAGAGGATTTGCGGGTGGGAGACACGGAATAGCGTCTCTGAATTTTCCAGGATTTGAACCCCGGACCTCCGGACTGATAGTCAAGCGCGTTACCACTACACCACTACATGGCAATCGGTTATTAAAAACATAAACATGTACAATAAACAAGCGGCAATATGTATGACTTAACACAGCCATGTCATTCATCAGTATATGACAAGAATTACACAAAAAAGTAATAGATACTCTTATTTTCATTAATCGATACATGCAACATTTATTTCCATAAATAAATACTCTTATTTTCATTAATAGATAAATGTTCTCTTATTTCCATTAATGGATAAAAATGTACTCTTACATGTTTATCCATTAATAGATACATGTACTCTTATTTCCATTAATAGATACATGCAACATTTATTTCCATTAATAGATATCCTTATTTTCATTAATAGATACTCTTATTTCTATTAATAGATACTCTTCTTTCGATTAATAAATACTCTTCTTTTCACTAATAGATACCCTTATTTCCATTAATAGATACATGTACTCTTATTTCCATTAATAGATACTCTTATTTCCATTAATAGATACTCTTATTCTGTCCATTAATAGATATTCTTATTTCCATTAATATATACTCTTCTTTCCATTAATAGATACTTTACCTTCCATTAAAAGACACTCTTATTTCCATTAATAGATACTCTTACTTCTATTAATAGATACTCCTATTTCCATTAACAGATACTCCTATTCCCACGTAAATTAAGTTAATGTTCGCTATAGAGAGGTTCTGCTGTACCACAATAGTGAATATGGAAAAATAGTCAAACAGGGAGAGCCACATACGAACCTCTCTAAACCGGACGTTAAATTTGGTGTTAATATCGGACTTGTGGGCAGGTGGCAGCTTAATGCAGGGTGAAAGTTACGCAGAAAGCTCCTCTATGTGCTTTTTGCGTAACTTTCGTCCTGCATTAAGCGGCCACCTGCCTACAAGTATCTTAATTCTTCTCTTTTAGAATTCCGGTTTAGAAAGATTCTACTGTGTACGAACTGAATACATTATTTTGGCAGACGATAATCACGTGTTAATTATTATACAGTAGACACTTACTTTGCAATACAGTAAAACCCTGCTAATGCGACCACCCAAAAGAGGTATAATTCTGGGTGATAGATGCAGGTGGTAGCTTAATACAGGATAAAAGTAAAGCAGAAAGCTCCTAGAGGAGCTTTCTGCATTACTTTTGTCCTGCATTAAGCAACCACCTGCTTATATATATACACGCATGTTTATTTATTAAGTGGTCGCAATAGAGGGGTTCTACTGTATGTATACAGTAGAGTCTGTCTTAAGCGTCCATCAAAAAGGGGTCTAATTATGGGTCTGTAACGCAGGTGGTAGCTTAATGCAGGTCGAAAGTAATGCAGAAATAGCCCTCATGGGAGTTTTCTGCATTACTTTTGCCCAGCATTTAGAAACAACTTCTATGTTCAATAAATGAATGATCGCTTTAGACAGGTGCTACTGTATGCGAAATGAAATACCTAATTTGCAGATGACAACTACTCGTTTAGAGAAATTGGTAATTATTATACATGATAACTAAAACAGACACGTAATTATTATACATGATAACTAAAACAGACACATTTTTGCAGACGACAATTACTGCGGTGGTTTAGTGGTAACGCGCTTGACTATCAGTCCGGAGGTCCGGGGTTCAAATTCCGGTTTCTCCCGGAAATTTCAGAGACGCTTTCCCGTGTCTCCCACCCGCACATCCTCTCCACCCAGGGAGTTAAAATGGGTACCTGTGAGGGTCACTCGCCGGTACTGCGGCTGCATGATTGCGCCATATGTTAGCAGTGCTCAATATTGTAGGCCAATGACTCAATGACCAGGGGAGTAAATGTACAGTCGGCTGAGCGGTCATTCGGACTGAAAGTAGACTGTAACTAGGTACTGTACTTTAACCATTTCTTTCATTTAAACGCATTTTCAAGCATATACAAACAGCGAAGACCCAGATTAGACGGCTTCTATAGGATCTGCTCTGTTTGCCAATGGAATTTGACAGGTCTGTTTCTTTACTTTCTAAAATGACTACAATGTTCCACCTTTCATATTTCATTATAACTATCTTGGCCATGAATTATTGTTCACAATGGTGTGGAGTTTAATATTTTCCCCGTTCTATTTTCATTTGAAATTTCAATACCTACTGAATATTCATGGACAAAATAGTTATCATGAAATCTGGAAGGTGGAACATTGTAGCCATTTTAGAAAGTAAAGAAACATCTCTCAAATTGCATTAGCAAACAGAGCAAACCCTGATCAGACGGCTTCTATAGGAGTCTTCTGATGGGTCTACTCTGTTTGCATATGCGTGAAAACACGTTTATATGAGGGAAAGGGTTAAGTAGTTCCGCATTATATTATGAAGACTTCGCATGTAACAAGCATGCAATGAGGAAGTTAATTCTTAAACTTGCCACGCCTTTGTTTCTGTTTTAAAACAATTTTTAGTTCTCAAAATATTTTTAGAAAAAAAATGTATTAGTGCATTGATCGTGTACGCCTTTATAAACAGAGAAGACCCAGACGACTCCGTTTCTCAAAGAAAAGCTTATATAGACACTAGACCTACATAGTTTAAGGCTACTGAGAGGGAAATACGGCTGAATGGTTGACTATTGTTTTATCTAATTATCACTCTCCACCTCCCCCCCCCCCCCCCCCCCCCCCAACACCACCAACCCACACACCCCGCACACAACTCCCTTTGTGTGTCCCCGGTAAGCCCTTTTATAAATGAACGATTGTTTGAGTCAGAGAAATATGTGGTACGTGTATTACAGAGAAGGGATTTACACGGCTTTTGTGGTATTTCGTTAATGCAATGGGTAGAAGAGATTACTGGATAATCGTTAATATAAAATTTTAAACAAGAGCCGCGTGCGGCGCCAACGCTCGTCTGATTTGGTGCTTGTCCACCGCATACACGTCTCCTCAAAGAGATCTGCCAATGAAGTTTCATGATTCATTTTTTGCATACCGACGGCGACGCGACCAATGCCTACAACTACACCAACGCCTACAGCCTAGCAATCACAATAGCTCGAAATGTAGAGAAATCTGAAATACTTCACCCTTTTCGGAAGCTCTGCTAAAACTGCATTTCCTAGTTTGATCTCAGCATGTCAGAATTTCTGAGCACGGAGTTCTAACTCAGAAGTTTTATAACCTTGCCCCCCCCCCCCCCCCCCAATGCAGGAAGCTGGTAACATAAGACGGGAAATTCATGTCAAGATGTTTAAACAGGTTTATTCAGAGTAACAAGAACACTACATTCAACAGATTTGCCAGAGATAAGACTGCAACTAACAACTGACTATACACATATAATTATATATATATATATAAAAAAGTCAAACTAGATCATACACATGAAAAGTAAATATCTTATACCCTTTTTGCTGCCAATTAACCCTTTACTCCATGAATATTCATGTAAGAACTAATGATACATGTATTATGAATATTGTCATACTAGAACATGGACAAAGGAATGTTTGACCATGGCATAAACTGTAGAATTAAATCTTTATTGTATCATAAGCAAAGTGTACAGACCCTAATCAGACGGCTCCTACAGGAGCCGTCTGATCCGAGTCTACTCTATTTGCAAAGGCACAGAAAGGCGTATTGATGGAGTAAAGGGTCAACCCATTCAGCCCTGAGAGTTTGTCAAGTACCAACAGCATTGCCTACTTCTACTAGGCATTTGTTTCACTTTCTTATCAGCGTCAAACAGTTTGGATCCTGATGAGATGCCGAGATACTCCACGTCTCATCTGGATTCAAACTGTTTGCAAATGTGATAATGAATTCGTCACAAGGGCTGAACGGGTTAAAATCTTCAATTCTGTCTGCTAAGCTAAGTAAGCTTATCATCTGCTTCAAGTATCTAGGTGGGTTTTCTGTAAATCTCTTCACATAAATATAAGCGTAACACACTTTGGACCCTGATCAGACGCCGAGTCACTCTTGCGTCTCACTGGGATCCAAATATTTACCTGATTCGCCCAGTCACAAAAGAGCTAAACAGTCAGTACATTGGTTATAACGTAAAACCGCATCAAAATCAACCACTTGAAATACGTTTTATCGTCATTAACCCTTTACACCAGGAATATTTACTGTGGAAACTCGATATCTAAATGTTCGGTCCTTCCAAAATTTACAATACAGAATTGCTCGAAAATGTATCACTACGCATGTCTAAAAACACGTGTGACAAGTTTTTACTATACCTCGTGGATTTATTTATATCTGAATACAAATTGCTGTAGTTGAAAAGGTGGATATTGCTAAAGAATAGCTGTTAATATGCATAAACTAGTTGTTCACCCTTTCAATGATTAAACAGCAGAACAATAGGTAGAACCACCATCCTAGCCCAGGACTCTGAACTGGGACCCCATTATTCGCAAAACACTATTTAACTCATTTCATTCAAAGGTCAAAGGTTGAATAAATAAATTTCTTTTACTTCATACATCCCTCTACTATCAATGACTATTTAGTATAATAGTGTACTAGTATAATAGTGTACATCACAATGTCCATTACGAAGTTACTATTAGACATGCACAAAGTTAACCAGTCTCTAGGTTTGTACCAAGGGTCTTGCGAAGTTACTATAAGACATAAAAAACAGCAAGTCTGTAGGTTTGTACAAAGGTCTAATTTCTTACCAGCTTAACAGTATAATTGTCTACATTTTAGTCAACCTTTTACTCCATCCATACGCCTTTCAACACATTTGAAAAACAGAGAAGACCCAGATCATACGGCTCCTGTAGGAGCTGTCTGATCAGGGTTTGCTCCGTTTGCTTATGATACAATACTGATCAGATTCTAGTTTCTGACATGACCAAAATTTGTTGTGGTCAGGTGACATTACAACTATTCAGCTAATTAACATTCATAAGGCCATTATTTCTAACAGGAATATTCATGAAGTAAAGGGTTAACATGATAAAGTGTCCAATATTTACTTATATCACATGTCAACTATATCTGAACTTCTGCATAATCCATATTGCTGGTTCCAACACCAGCATTTCTGCCATGTGTATTCTTTGGTTTCATACTATTTAGTTTGCATTATACGAAAATAGTTTTTGATAAAGTATAAAAAATAGACTTTATTCCGTAACTTTCAGGTGTAAGTTTTAATTTTCTGTGCAAGATGGAAACATCATGTACCACACAAGATGGGGAGTGTAAGGAAAAGCCGATTATTACAAAAATACTTTTTTCTTTATCAAGTTCCTTACAGAAAATACAGCCAGCCCTATAATGGTAATGTGTTATGATTCAATGATGGATTGCTTGCATAATACTTTCATACGCCAGATGTCCACCCTATACTTTTTCTTTCTACCAAATAATGACTGTCCACCAATCTATCAGATCTATAACATTTCATGAGCAAACAGAGCAGACCCTGATCAGACGGCTCCTACAGGAGCCGTCTGATCTGGGTCTACTCTGTTTGCAAAGGTGTACCTATGGAGTAATAGTACACTAAAGCATAGTGGAGACATCTTGCAGTCAAATTGTTTGAAAGTGTTAACCCTTATCCCACTGTGAAAAACAGATTAGATCAAATTTTTCTCCAACTTGACCGAGTGACAAACAGCTTGGATCCTGATCAGACAGCGAGTTTACTCCGTGTCTGATCAGGATCTCAGAACCCACATGTTTGCAATGTGTGTCTGGGTCACAAATTGCGGGATAAAGGTTAATCAAATATTACAAAGTTCAACAATGAAAAAACAACAAACGAAACAAATGGACCTAAAGAGAACCAGAACTCGTTCCAATAAACTTGTTACGAAAAAATTACTCTAAAACTAAACCAGATACCCTAAAATATACATTGATCAGTTTTTCATAGAATCTTATCAAGACATGAAGAAAGGTGTCCTCGGGATAATAGACCAACCATTCAGGACACAAGCTAGAGTTCTCTCTTAGGGAAAAGTTTTGGTCCTAATGTTGCGTCTCTCTACATGTATATACTTAAACTTCTCTTTCAAGTCAGCAGGAAAATAAGGAGATTTTTTCTCCCAAATTGCCCTCTAACTCGAGTCCTGGCCATCGCCATAGAGATGCAGAGCCCGACCAGTGGCTACAGTTTTATCCTCGCCTACATGCATTACTCAGTATGACCAGATTTGGTACATAGCGCAGAGCCCGGTCAGAACCTCAAAACTTACTTCGTCTAACCAATTTTGACTACCAAGTTTAGTTGAAAGGGTCCCTACTTTATAACAAACCATGATTTTAATACCAGAATACATCTGGACAATATGAAACATGATTTAACATCACTATACATTGCATACAAGAGTAATAATGATATATAGCAACAGACAACATGTTTTGAAAACATCGATTTTGAGCTCACACAAGCATGATAACAATGAAATGAAAGTTGTGTAAATAATACTAAATACCTAAAAGACAAAACTTTTGTAACAGTAAATTGTCGAGTTGTTTTTTCAGGATGACACAAAGCTATAGAAAAGTCTTTGTCTGTTTCATGGTTTCATATCGCGATGTCCTGCTACTTACTGGTGGAGGAAGACCCCAGATGTTCTGCACACGGAACACATTGCAGTGTTCCGTGCATAGAAGAACAACGGGGTAAAACCACTGACCCATCGCAATGTGGAACACTTCCTCAAATGTTCAGGAAATCTAAGAGAAACGTGTTTCATATATTTCCACCAAACCATATCTTGATGCTATTCATTAGAATCATATCGAATGAGTAGTGGCAAGATGGGGGTTAGGCTGAAAAATAAACTATTTTGCAAGATCATATCGCTTCTTATCTACAGCTCAAGTAAGATGACATGCGAAGCGTTATTCTATTAAATACAAAAGTAAATGCATATCTTACTAAATACAGGTGTACTCAGTTTGAAGCAGGGCATCCTGAAGCTACCATGTGATCTATACTAAGTACAGGTGTACTCAGATTGAAGCAGGGCATCCTGAAGCTACCATGTGTTATCTATATTAATTTGTTATCCCTTTACCTGATACAGATGGCAATTAACACCTTTGCAAAAACAGTGTAGACACAGATCAGGTGGCTCCTACAGGAGCCAGCTGATCTTGGTCTACTGTTTTTGCAAAGGTGTTAAAAGGCCCATCTATGAGGATTATATGGTGAAACTCTTATAAGGAACCACAACAGTGAAGACAATACCAATATATCTAGTAAAAGCTTGTATGTTCATTTCAAATTGTAAAATTTCGAAAACTTAATGAAAATGTTCTCATCAACAACAAACAAAGCTAGCTTTGAAAATCAGTGTGCAATTCCAGGACTCAAGCTAAAGGTTTGTAACAAGGAAAAATTAACATTATTCACATTGAAGTTATGGTTTTTAGTTTGAGTCTCTGTTTATTCTCTGTAAACTTAAACTTTTCTCTGTTTGCTAAAAATAGAGTGAACTGAGCAGAGATCAGGAGACTTTTTCAATCAAATCACACTTCAACTTGAGCCCTACAATTCACTCTGCAGCTATATCTCGTAATAAAATATTGTAAGTTCTCAAACTATATCAAACAACGGTTGGTTTCTTAAGCTTACTTCAGTTAGTAACCCTTCGTCTACTAATCATGATCTAGCCGGTATTTGCAAAACAGTCTGGATCCTGATGAGACACCACTGCTTCTTCATTCCGTTCTACCCTTTAATGTCAACTTGTTAATATTAAGTATCAGTTTAACCCTTTCCCTGTTCTATGTTTATCACAAATTTCAATACCTACTCAACAATCATGGCCAAAATAGTTATAATGAGAGATAGAAGGTGAAACATTGTAGCCATTTTTAGAAAACAAAGAGACATATCTATCAAATTGTATTAGCAAACAGAGCAGACCCTGATCAGACGGCTCCTCTAGGAGCCGTCTGATCTGGGTCTACTCTGTTTGCAAATGCGTGAAAACACGTCTATATGAGGGAAAGGGTTAAACACTTAATTCATCCAACAGAAAATGAGAGTGACACAAACATTTGCTTACATGGGTCATACACGTGTATCTTTACAGCCTGATAAGCCATTCACCTTTAACTCTTTCGCAGCCAAATTTTGTCGTCTGCAACCTTTGTCGTCTGTTGCAATGTTCATTTTTTACATTTCTTCAATTTTGTTTCAAAAATCATAGTCATAGTAACAAACATTTGGATTCTGATGAAACACAGAGTTACTCAGCGTCTCTCTACTAGATTCAAACTGTTTGCAACTTTGCATAGGTAATCACAGATGTGAAATTGGCAGCGAAAGTGTAAACTATTCCAAAATTATTTAACTGAATTCTTCCTTCATGCTTCAAAAGCAAACATGTCTTGTCATAGCTTGTGTTTCTCTTTTATTAGCCATACAAAGTTTGTTGAAACTAAAAATTTATCACACAAACTTTTTCATTTTTTACAAGTTTGTTCCAGAAAATACTAAAATATCAATGAAACTTGTACAACTAACAGTAACTTTAAGAAACTGAGTATGACGGGAAAAAAAAAGACTAACATTATATGCCTACTCCCCCACCCACCACTATGATCTATAAATGTTTCAAAGGTGTTAAATATTCAGTCCCTTTTATTCATAAGTCCATTTGTCCAAAGAAAAGTTCAGAGTTCACATTACACGACTTCGTATTCCTTCTTGATAGCTCTGGCCAAGCAACATGCGAATAAGATTCCGACAATCTGAAAATAAACAAAATTCAAACTTTAATGATTAAGCCATTCCAAATACAAGAATGTACCATATTTACTTTAACCTTTGATCAGAAAGCTCTTTTTCATCCCTCTGCAGAGATCCAGATCAGATTGCTCCTGTAGGAGCCGCCAGATTAGGGTCTGCTCTATTTGTGACAGAATTACAGTAAAACATTTTTAGCGACCAAAATCTGTTTAGATACATAGTTTCAAAAACCAGGCGGTTGCTTAGTGCACGATGTTTGTCCTGCATTAACCCATTACCTCATAGGTTATAATTAGACTCAGCTTCTTTGAATTATCAATAAGTCTACCAAAAAGGAGCAATTACTTGAAAAAAAGAAGGTTTTAGAATTGTTTAGTTTTGAAACCATTGTGATAAACTGAGCATTTGCTCCATAGGAGCAAATGCTCTATTTATCACAATAGTTTCAACAAAAAAGTACCTTTATAGAGGTGTCAAAATGCGTCACTATGAGAGAATGGATTTACCCCTTTCCTCCAATACGCCTTTTTACGCCTCTGTAAAAATCATCTACTGAAACCATTGTGATAAATAGATCACTGGTTTCATACTACAAAATTCTAAAATTGTTCTTTTCTCTAGTTAATGCTCCTTTTCGGTAGATTTATTCAAATTGGTTGGATCTAAAAATAGCCTATGAGGGAATGGGTTCAACTACCACCTGCCTTTTGAACCCTTTCTCAGCTGTCAGAATATTCATGTCAGAAATAACAGTATGAAGATTTTATTAGCTAATTTAATTTTTTATAATGTCATAATGTACACATAGAGTTGTCTTTTAAGATCACATGTTCCTAAATGAGCCTTAGAAAATGTCATTAAGCGAGCCTTGGCGAGCTTAATAACATTTTCTTGGTGAGTTTAGGAATATGTGATCTTAAAAGACAACTCGCATCAGATTCTTTTTCTCACATAACAAAAAAGTGTATTTTCGTCGTTTAAATGACATGTAAACGTCGGTTTCCATGGCTTGACGTCATATATAACGTATAATGTCATATATGTTCTAAAGTTATCTTACACATGTTACAGATACGGGAATCTTAACCCGTTGTTCTTACTCGGAGATAAGGGAAGGTATGTGAGAAAAGCAGTTTTGTTATTGGCAGCAACTGTAGACAGACGTTTTATAAGTATATAACAGAGCTGACTGATCAGACGACTCCTTTAGGAGCCATCAGATATTGGTCTACTGTTTGCAACTCTTTGACACATTATATAATAATTACACATATTATATGAGGAGTTGGACACACAA
This sequence comes from Azorinus chamasolen, assembly GCA_963576725.1. Taxonomy (NCBI): domain Eukaryota; kingdom Metazoa; phylum Mollusca; class Bivalvia; order Cardiida; family Solecurtidae; genus Azorinus; species Azorinus chamasolen. The sequence goes on along the minus strand of OY755253.1, from coordinate 58,754,258 downwards.
GACTTTTTCACTAAATGTTACATAGTGAAGAAAATTTCAAAGTCCCATAAATCTACCGAAACTTTGGTAAGAAATGGTTCATGCTTCACATCAACATTGTTTATCTGTGAAAATTTGAAGAAACGCCTCATATTAGTGTATGAGAAGTTGGACAAACAAGATTTGCGAGACATACGTATGGACAGACAGACAAGAGCTATCTACCTCCCACCATATGGAGGGCATATAAAAATGGATGTCTTGTTTACCTGGACAAAGGCTAAGGCGATTCCAACCGCTCCAACGACATATATCCTGTCCTCCACCCAGTTAGTAAATTTGTTATAACAGCCTTCTTGGTAGGAGGTGGTAGCATTACATCCGGCGGTAGGGGACATACAGCACGAGTCTGGGATTGTTGTTCTGTTGGCGATTGTGTTCCAGTCAGTTGGTTTGTCAATTCCACAGCAATCAAAGTCTTTTTGTACCTCGTCCCACACCTTGTTGCCATTTTTCATAGTTTTGTCCATGTATTTCCTGACATATGTATCCACCTGTAATGAAGCACAGAATGAGTTGCAGAGATAGCCATTTATTCTGTGAATATTCATGTAAGAAATACATGTAATGATTTCATGAATATTAATGAATATTAATTGGAAATTTTGGTCAGGGCACAAACAGTAGACTCATATCTATATTATATCATAAGCAAACAGAGCAGACCCTGACCAGATAGCTCCTATAGAAGCTATCTTCTCTGGGTATTTTCTGTTTACAAAAGGCGTAGAAGGGCATATGAATATTTATGAAGGATAACATTAACCCTTTACTCCATGAATATTCATATAAGGAATAATGACATTATGAATATTAATTTAGTTATAATAGCATTTGGGCATGGGATTTTTTGGCAATGGCGTAAAATGTAGACTCATGTCTATGGAGTTTGCAAAGGTGCAAAAAGGTGTAGAGAAAACCTCTCTATAATGGCCACTAAATTGTGTTAATTAGTTGGTACTTAGGGCAGGTGGCTGCTTAAAGCAAGGTGAAAGTAAAATAGAACGCTCCTATAGGAGCATTCTGTTTTACTTTCACCTTGCTTTAAGCAACCATCTGCCTTTAACACAAACTACTTGATTTGATTTAGTGGCCATTATAGAGAGGTTTTACTGTATTTGTGGAGTAAAGGGATAAGATAAGTAAATTCATGCACTTTTAACCCTGTCCCTTGAATAAACATATTTTCATGCATTTGCAAACAGAGTAGACCCAGATCATCTAATCAGGGTCTGCTGTTTGCTTTTGACATGATGTTGATCAGATTCTCCAGTTTTTGTCAAAGCAAAGAATTTCCTTGAAAAGTTTACATTATAAAAATATAGCTTATAAATATTCATGATATCATTATTTCTTACATGAATAATGAACAGGGAAAAGGTTAACCCTTTACTCCATGAATATTTATGTAAGAAATAATGACATCATGAATATTAATTAGATTAATTATAATAACTGTACATGAACACAGGAAGTTTTGACCATAGCAGAAACTGTAGAATCATATCTATATTATATTATAAGCAAACAGAGCAGACCCTGATCAGACGGCTCCAAAAGGATTTTCTATGGGGTTTCTGTGTTTGCAAAGGCGTAGAAACAACTCTTTAGAATCATCCCTCCAAAAGATGTTACAACACTGGGTTTGGTTGAGAATAACTATCTTGGTATTTAACCCTTTCTTTCATATAATCAAGGTCGGCTCTGTTCGCTTATGAAATAGTATAGATGTGATTCTACAGTTGCTGCATTGGCAAAAAATTCCTTACTTCACCGGCCATTATAAAAAATTAGAACTATCACTAAAGGTGATGGAATAGCCCCACTCAGCTGCCATGCCATGGACAGACAGATCTATCTAATCAATTGTCATGATATTATTATTTCTTATATGAATGAGTATGATCCAGATAAGATGAGTAAATTAAAACGTTTTCAAGAATTACTTCTTTATTTCTTCACCAAACCCTATGATGTGACCATTCTTTAGAATCGTCTTTACAGACGATTCTAAAGAATGGTCACAACATAGGGTTTGGTGGGAAAATGATGATTTTAGTATTTGAATATGCACGTTTATCTGTAGCTCTGGTCTGTAAGGGTTAACCCTTTCCCTGTTCTATGTTTATTCCAAATTTCAATACCTACCGAATATTCATGGAGAAAATAGTTATAATGAAATATGGAGGGTGGAACATTGTAGCCATTTTAGAAAGAAAAGAAGCAGATCTTTCAAATTCCACTAGCAAACAGAGTAGACCCTGATCAGACGGCTCCTCTAGGAGCCGTCTGATCTGGGTCTACTCTGTTTGCAAATGCGTGAAAACACGATTACATGAGGGAAAGGGTTAAGCCTATGCATTTTCATGACGTTATTAATGCTCAGCGAGCATTGCTCATATACATATATATAAATATCCATCAGACAATGGGATAATCATCTAGTGCCATGCATTAACCCTTTACTCCATGAATATTCAAGTAAGAAATAATGACATCATGAATATTTTAGTACCTGAATTTGTATGCTGTAAAAGTTTCAAGGGAATTTTTTCGCTTTGACAAAAACTGAAGAATTAGATCTACATGTATATCATGTCACAAGCAAACAGTGCAGACCCTGATCAGATGGCTCCTACAGGAGCCAGCTTATCCGGGTTTACTCTGTTTGCAAATGCGTGAAAAAGTATTTATATGAGGGAAAGGGTAAGTAGCTTCACTGGAAAATGCCACATGAAACGGCATAAATAATTCTACCACTTTCTGCAAGCCATTGGGAATTAGCTGTGCTGATAGCATCAACAATATCCTTTTCAATGTTTGGGCTTTCACAGCCAGAGCAATGCAATGGAACTGTGTAACTTCTTGCCGGCTAGCAGTGATATCAAGAAAACCAAAGCAATATTGTAAGATGCCGTTAAAACTCATCAAATCATCAGGATCATTGTGGTTTAACATTACTACGAAGTTGTACTTTTGAAAAGAAATGGAAAATCTCTACAAAGATTGAAACTGTCGACAATATTTTGCAGACATCAGTTACGTTGCAGACTAAAAGTCAAGTTCCAAACACGTTTACAGCTGCCAGACAGCTATTATCAAGGCCAGCCATCGTATTTACAGTAAAACCTCTCTATAACGGCACTAAATTGTGTTAATTGGTTGGTATTTACGGCAAGTGGCTGCTTAAAGCAAGGTGAAAGTAAAACTGAATGCTCCTATTGGAGCGTTCTGTTTTACTTTCACATTGCTTTAAGCAACCACATGCCTTCACACAAAATACTTGATGTTATTTAGTGGCCATTATAGAGAGGTTTTACTGTATATAAGAGCTATGACATTCGCTGAATTTTCATAATAGATTAGGTACATGGGATTTTTGGCTAAGGTGGAAACTGAAGACTTAGATCTGTTATTCCACAAGCAAACAGAGCAGACCCAGTTCAGAAAGCTTCTCTGTGTTTATTCTGTTCTGTTTGCAAAGGAATAATATTCTGCTGCTTCTGAAATGGCAACCCAATCAACTTTTCATTTCCCCAATACACAAGTCCTGGTAATGAATATTCATGAAGTCAAAAACACTCGATAAATATTCATGAGGAAAGGAGTTTAACCCTTTACTCTATGAACATTCATGTAAGAAATTACGACGTCGTGAATATTAATTAGGCTATTTTTTAAAATGGCATATTAACACAAAAGTCATGAAATTTATACCACAACAGAAACTGTAGAACGAGATCTATATCATATCAAAAGCAAACAGAGCAGACCCTGATCAGACCAGACTCCTCCTATAGGAGCCGTCTGATCTGGGTATATTCTTGTTTGCAAAGGTGTAGAAAGGTTTATTCATAGGCCTCTATTTACAGGTCTGCATATATACAATAGAACCTGTCCTAAGCGACCATTCAGTTAATGAAAATAGAATTGTAAAAGTAGGTGGTAGCTTAACGCAGGAGCTTTCTGCATTATGTTTGAACTGCATTAAGCTACCACTTGCCTTACAGTCCAATAATTAGACCTCTTTTTGATGGTCGTTTAACTCATTCCTCCATAGGCTATTTTTAGACCAGACCTCTTTGAAAAATCTACCAAAAAGGAGCATTTACTAGAGAAAAGGAAAAGTTTAGAATTGTGTAGTTTTGAAACCATTGTGATAAATAGAGCATTTGCTCCTGTAGGAGCAAATGCTCTATTTATCACAATGGTTTCATGAAGAGATGTTTACAGAGGCGTAGAAAGGCGTATTTATGGAGGAACGGATAAGACTACTGTATGCAGGTTGAAATAAACTATACCAACCTTTCCTCTCAGGACAAAGCCAGCGATGCCTCCTGCAATCTCCATGATGAAAATGATGATCAAAAATACAGCAAACTGAAAAGAGACAAATCAAAGATTTTTGTCACTAAAAAGAATTAATTGTGCCAATTAACATCCCCTCAGCAGATTTTCTGGGGAAATGAAATCATCTGAATTTATCCCTTTACTAGATAGAGGTACCTTGTTCATGCCATTGCAAACAGAATAGACCAAGATCAGACAGCTCCTGTAGGTTCTGCTCTGTTTGGTCATGGAATTATATAAATAGATCGGATTCTACAATTTCCTCCATGGCCCAAAAATAGTCTGGTGTTAATATACAGCATGAATATTCATATAGGATATAATGACTTCATGAATATTAATAGATTAACTGCTATAATAGTACACGGACTGAGGAAATTTGGTCAGGGCAAAAACTGTAGAATCATAATTATCTACAGTAGAACATGTCTAAAGCAGCCATCAAAAAGGTCTAATTATGGGTCTGCAAGGCAGGTGATAGCTTAATGCAGGTCAAACGTAATATGCAGGAGTTTTCTGCATTACTTTTACCCTGCATTAAGCAACCACCTGACTGATTGGTCGCTTAACTCTTTGCACGCTAGCGGTGAAACCGGGATTACCTATGCAATCAGTTTGGATCCAGATGAGACGCCGCATAATGCGGCGTCTCATCAGGATCCAAACTGTTTGTCATCTTGATCATATTCTTGCAAAAAAATGAGAGAAATTTTATTTTTAGAATTGAAGCAGACGACAATTGTTGCAGACGAAAAATTATTTAGCGTGCAAAGAGTTAAGACAGGTTCTACTTGATATTACATCATAAGCAAACAGGAGCCAACTGATCTGGGTCAACTCTGCAGAGACATGGAAATGTGTAAGAATTAAGTCAACCCTAAATGCTAACTTGACAACACTGACTGAGATCTGTCCTTCATACTTTACACTTGTCATCATAAAATTAGCAGAGGACAAGTTTCAAGGTATATGAGTTTTCCATTCTGTGAAAGATATTGGTACTTTGGCAGTGGATCAACAGATAAACCTTTGAACGGTGAAACTTTCAATGTTGGAATGGCTCATCAGAGTCTAACTATACTTGTAGAGTCAATTCATCATCAAAGGCTGACAATTGTTAGAAGAGTTTGAATGACAAATATTTAAAGGCTCCTATAGGAGCCCTGTGATCTGTGTCTACACTGTTTGCAAAGGTCAACATAATCATTTCCCCGACAATCTAAAGGTTTAATAAATATTCCCCTAAACACCATATGCCAATACAAACCAGGAGAAGCTGGTTGTTACACCAGTGATTGTTTGGTCTGATACTTGAATAAACCCTATACCAGTTATAGATTTTTCTCCATATGATTTTTTTTTTATTATTATTATTGGTTTGTCCTTGCAAAAGCGGAACACCACTTGTTTCTAGACTTGCAACACAACCATAAATAATGCATTTTAGCGGAGAACATGATCAAAATATCAATAAACCCTTTGAATGCTGAATAATTGGAGTGAAAGTAAATTTGCTAGATTGTTTTGAATGATAAACAGCGCAGACCCTGAGAATTCCTGTTCAAATCTGCAGTATTTGCAAAGCTCTCACCACTTTGCCATCAGAGAGACAAACTTAGGCAAACAGTGCAGACCCAGATCCAGATAAGATGTGTAAATTAAAACATTTTCAAGAATACCTTCTTTATTTCTATACCAAATCACCACTCTTCAGAATTGTCTCTTCAAGACGGTACTAAAGAGTGGTCATAGCATAGGGTTTGGTGGAGAAATGACACTTTTAAGTTTTAACCCTTCTCTTGCTGAATTTCAAAATACATTTCCCCTTCTTTACCCATGCCCTGTTGTATAATTACATATATCTTCACTGTGTACAAGTATATCGCTGTGCAATCACTGCTGTGGAGTGCACTGGTTGCACAATCAACTTGTAAATAGTGCAGACCCTGATGAGACAGCTCCTGCAGGAGCTGTCTCATCTGGGTCTTCACTATTTACAGGTAGGTATATTGACGTGAATAGCAAGCGAAGGGTTAATATATTTTGTGTAGCTCTGCAGATCGAACTGCTATGTGCTACTGTGAGAGTCTATTTTAACATTCATGCATGAAGTGATCACATCATGAATATTTTAAACTGATTGTTTATAATGTAAAGTTTCAAAGGAATTTTCTGCTTTGACAAAAAGTGTAGAATCAGATCCACAACCTGTCATAAGCAAACAAAGCAGACCCTGATCAGACAGCTCCTTCAGGGGCCATCTTATCTAGGTATACACTGTTTGCAAAGGCATTAACACATTATCCCCAGTGACACATTTTTGCGCATCTATAAAGTCACTTTATGAAACCATTGTGATAAATAGAGCATTTGCTCCTATAGGAGCAAATGCTCTATTTATCACAATGGTTTCAAACTACAAAATTTTAATATTTTCCTTTCCTCTATTTAATGCTCCTTTTCGGTAGATACATTCAAAGAGGTTGGGTCTAAAAATAGCCTAGGAGGGAATTAGTTAATTAGCATTTATACGAGGGAAAGGGCTAAAGTCATCAAAATTATGTCAAACGGTCCTCAAGCTGGAGCTCTCTATCAGGGAGAAGTTTTGTATTTCCCTACTGTGTTCTATATACATTTAAACTTTTCCCTCAGTTCAATACAGGGAGCAGTCAGTAGGGTTAGGGTGACTTTTTCTCCCAAATCACTCTCTTGCTTGAGGCCTGTCAAACTGAATTATTAAACTTTAAATTCTGGTGGAGATTGGGAAATTGGCAGAGCAACAGATAAATGTGCATACTAAAACACTAAAATCTTCATTTCTCCAAATCCTATCAGGGGATAAAAACTGCGCTCATCCTGCACGTCTATATTGCAGGACTAGTGAGTATTTTGCATTGCCTTTTTTGTTTATATTTGCAGGAAGAGTGAAAATTTTGAATTTTTTTGTGCCCTGCTTCCTATGTTGTGACCAGTCTTTAGACTCATCTCTTCGAGACAATTCTAAAGAGGTGTCACATCATGGGATTTGGTGGAGAAATAAAAGAGTTATTCTTGGAAATGCTTTAATTTACGCATCTTACCTGGACCTCTGGGTCCATGCTTATAAAGCTTTTAGTTGAGTCTGAGTTTCGTTCTCAGGCTTTTGATTGGTCAGATTTGAGTTCTCAAGCTTTTGATTGGTCAGATTTGAGCCAAAGGCTCAAATCTGACCAATCAAAAGCTTGAGAACGATCTCAGACTCAACTAAAAGCTTTATAAGCATGGACCCAGATTGAGTGTCCCAATAGGACAATAGTCAATACTCAGGGTAACATGAATGAGTTGACTGATACTTACAATGAGGACACATGTGTGGTTTTCCTTGTATGCTCCACAACATCCCAGGAAGGCGATGAAGAAGATAATCACACCGACAGCAATCAGTAACGCTGCTGCCGAACTAAACGAGCCCTCGATCAGGTCAAAGTAGTCCTTCAGCTGGACCTGGACATATGCTCCTGCTGCGATAAGGCCAATAGCAGCGAGCTGCAAGAATAAAATGGATTACAGCACAGAAACCAGGTACAGTACAGAGATATGACAAAGAGACAGGAATTTTGCAAAAACACAGTTTTTCAACAAAAAAAACAATCAGTTCAACCCTTTACTCCATAAGTACATCATGTTTAGCCTTTACATTAGCAGGACTCCTGGAGCCATCTTATCAGGGACTGCTTTGTTCATTGATGAAATATTATAGTTCTGATTCTACGGTTTCTTCTACCATATTAAACCCTTTCCTTCATATAAACCGTTAACGTGTTTTCACACATTTGCATACAGAGTAGACCCAGATCAGAAGTCTGATCAGGGTCTGCTCTGTTTGCTAATGGAATTTAGCTGACAAATTGTCATAAAGTGTATGTGTCGAATTTCTCCTAGAATTTCTCAATGTCTGTGTTCTGTATATATGGGACACTTTTGCCTAGTCTGTCATTTCTCTTGCTATAACTCTTTGTCTGCCATGAAACTGTCATAGATCTGCAAAATATTGTTGTCTGCTACAAATTTCACTTCTAAATTTTTCTGCCCTTTTCATTCAAAAATATATTAACTGAATCAAATAGTTTGGATTCTGATTTGACGTGAGTTACTTGGCATCTCATCTGGATCCAAACTAATTGCAGATGTAATTAAAGTTACCTATTAGCAGTGAGGAAATTAACCAAAGCACACTTAGTTTACTTCCATCCATAGAAAGAAAATGTTACTAAGGTCTGATCTCGAAGCAGACTTCCTTCAACTTATCTAGCCCTTTCGTCCATGAATATATAAGTATTAACCCTTTCCCTCATATAAACGTGTTTTCATGCATTTGCAAACAGAGTAGACCCAGATCAGACGGCTCCTAGAGGAGCCGTCTGATCAGGGTCTGCTCTGTTTGCTAATAGAATTTGATAGATCTGTTTCTTTACTTTCTAAAATGTCTACAATGTCCCACCTTCCACATTTCTTTATAACTATTTTGTTAATGAATATGCAGTAGGTATTGAAATTTGGCCTAAATACAGAACAGGGAACCAGGGTTAAATAAAGACTATGAATATTAATTAGATTAACTGTTATAACAGCCAATGGACACAGGAATTCTTTATCATGACACAAACTGTAGAATCATATCATAAGCAAACAGAGCAGACCCTGATCAGACCGCTCCTATAGGAACAGTCTGATCTGGGTCTAATCTGTTTGCAAAGGTGTAGAAAGGTGTATTTATGGAACAAAGGTGTAGAAAGGCATATTTATGGAACAGGTGTAGAAAGGCATATTCATGGTACAAAGGTGTAGAAAGGCATATTTTATGGAGCAAAGGTGTAGAAAGGCATATGCCATATTTATGGAACAAAGGTGTAGAAAGGCATATTTATTGAACAAAGGTGTAGAAAGGCATATTTATGGAGTAAAGTGGTAAACAACTAGCCAGAATATCAGCCAGTTTGGCTCCAGATGAGACCCCTAATTACTCTACGTCTACTCTCTATCAGCCAGTTTGGATCCAGATGTGACCCCTAATTACTCTATGTCTACTCTTTATCTTCTATGCTGAAGATTCGCCCATATTCGTGGCATATTAAAGGTTCAAGAACCGTCTGGCGGTTTATGGTAATAGCCAGTTCTGTGTAGTGAATAATTCACCATGTCTCCGCATCAACTCTTTGCATGCCCAGTAATTGATGTCTGCAGAACTTGTCATCTGCTACATTATTAGTCAAAGTATATTTTCTTCAATTTCTCCTAAAAACTTGAGAGCGTAAACCATATTTCATCCTGAACAGATGCACAGTTAACTCTGGATCCCATTTGGATCAACAATTTTCCCATAAATTATAAAGAATCACAAAGGGTACATTTTATCAAGGCTTCACCATGGTGACAATCAATACGTTCCAATACATTTATTTTTTCCCCCCGATTGACATAATGTTTATATTAATAGTTTATTACTTTAAATATCCTAAATATTTGGACAAACAAACTTAGGCAAATAGTGCAGACCCCGATCAAACAGCTCATTACCCCTTTCCTCCATAAATACACCTTTCTACACCTCTGTAAAAATCACCTATTGAAACCATTGTGATAAATAGAGCATTTGCTCCTATAGGAGCAAATGCTCTATTTATCACAATGATTTCAAACTACAAAATTCTAAAAAGAAATCTTTTTCTCTAGTTAATGCTCCTTTTCGGTAGATTTATTCAGTGGTTGGATCTAAAAATAGCCTATGAGGGAATGGGTTAAGGAGCATTTTGATCAGGGTCTACACAGTCTGCTACTAACTATATCAGCCTAAGTTAAAGTAACAAACTGATGGAGAGTGGAGTCTGAATATTTAGAGTAGTTGAGGTATTCCAATAGTGGAAAATACAAGAAGCCCTGGGAATTGTTAACAGCTATTTTCAAAGGTTATTTCACCAACTCGGACATGCACACTACTACATGTATATTATATGCAAGCAGAGTTCAATTCCAACCAATTCTTGAGCATATCAAGTCAGAGCTACAGATATAGGTGCATACCCAAATACTAACATCACCATTTCTCCATCAAACCCTATACTGTGACCACTCTTTAGAATCGTCTCTTCGTCACAGTATTGGGTTTGGTGGAGAAATAAAGGAGCTATTCTTAAAAATGTTTTAAATTACGCATCTTATCTGAACGTCTGTATCAACGGCTGGGTGATGACCTTCGCAAACAATGCAGATCCTGGGAAGACTCAGCATTTCAGACCTGAGTCTACTCTGTTTGAAAAATATTTACATGTATGGAGCAAAGGATTAACCCTTTTCCTGATAGGGAAACATCTTGACATCTTGGAAAACAAAGTAGATCCAAGTCAGATGGCTCCTGAAGGAGCTGTCTGATAAAAGTCTGCTCTGCTTGCCTATGGAATTATATAGGTCAATTTTTTTCAGATTCTCCCATTACCAAAATTTCATACATTCACATACATGTACATGTAAGATACTAACCACTATAAAAATTAATCTAATTAATATTAACCCATTCCCTCATAGTGACGCCTCTGTACATGTAAGTGTCATCTTTTGTAATAAATAGAGCATTTATTTTGCTCCATAGAAGCAAATGCTCTACATGTATCACAATGGTTTCAAAACTATATAAATCTAAAATTTATCTTTTTTCTAGTAAATGCTACTTTTCCGTAGATTAATTCAATGAGGTCTAAACATAGTCTATGAGGTAATTGGTTAACCCTTTACTCCACAAATACACCTTTCTACACCTTTGCAAACAGAGTAGACCCAGATCAGATGGCTCCTATAGGAATTTGATAGATCTGTTTCTAAAATGGCTCCAATGTTCCATCCTCCATAATTCACTAGTTTCTCCACAAATATTCAGTATATATTGAAATTTGGAATAAACATAGAACAGGGAAAGGGTTAAGGCTTTCCTACATCTTAAGGATGTCCATTTCCTACATGAATATTCTCTAGAAGTTTGGGAAAGTGTGTCGAAGAACAAAACGATCACGGTTTTGTGGTTTTCACTGTTTTATTTTCAGGTCATGAATATTCAGCAGATAAAGGGTTCTGGCTGACACAGATCAGTACACATCTTATCTGCCATGCTGCTTGACCTTCGCCATAGCTCGTAAGTAGAACAGGTGCAGCAGTATCAACCAACAGCTTTACAATGTGTACTTAAATATCCCTCTGATTGCAGAATTTTACAAAGTGTACTTGACCCTTTCCTCCATAGGCTATTTTAGACCCAACCTCTTTGAATGAATCTACCCAAAAGGAGCATCAACTAGAGAAAGAAAATTTTTAAAATTTTGTAGTTTAAGGACTAACAGTACAGATCCCACTTAGAACACTGTTTGCAAATGCCAGTAAACAAGTTAACCCTTTCCTTCATATAAACCAGCTCCAGATTAGATGCGTAAATTGAAACATTTTCAAGAATAGCTTAATTCTTTATTTCTCCAATTAAACCCTATATTGTGACCACGCTTTAGAATCGTCTCGAAGAGACGATTCTGAAGAGTGGTCACAACATAGGGTTTGGTGGAGAAATGACGATTTTAGAATTGAGTTCACAAAGTTATCTGTAGCTCTGTAGAAACGCTTTTTCATGCATCCACAAACAGAGTAGACCCAGATCAGACAGCTCCTATGGGACCCGTCTCATCAGAATCTGCTCTGATAGCTAATGGAATTTAGATAGATCTGTTTCTTTTAAATTTTAATTTCTAAAATAGCTACAATGTTTCACTTTCCATTTTTCATTTTAACTATTTTGTCCATGAATATTCAGTAGGTATCAAAATTTGGAATAAACATAGAAAAGGGAAAGGGTTAACCCTTTAGTCCATGAATATTTACGTTAGAAATGATGCCATCATTGATATTAATTGGGTTAATATTTAAAATGGTATATTAACCCTTTCCCTGTTCTATGTTTATTATAAATATCAATACCTAAGTAATGAATATTCATGAACAAATTAGTTATAATGAAATATGGAAGGTGGAACATTGTAGCCATTTTACGAAGTATAGAAACAGAATTCCGTTAGCAAACAGAGCAGACCCTGATCAGACGGCTCCTCAAGGAGCCGTCTGATCTGGGTCTACTCTGTTTGAAAATGTGTGAAAACACGTTTATATGAGGGAAAGGGTTAAAACATGATTCTTTTACCGGAGAAGAAACTATAGCACCCAATCTATATTATTCCATGAGCAAACAGAAAGGTGTATTTATGGAGTAACGGGTTACCCAACAGTGCAGAACCCACTTATATGTAGAAGGCTGATTGTAAATGCCAGTAAACAAGTTAAACATGTTGCACATTCCAAGGACATTACTCAAACAACAAATATCCTGTTAACCTTTGGAATGCAGGAAACGAGTGAACTGACATAACATTTGGAAGCCAACAGTGTAGACCCAGATCAGAGGGCACCTAAGAACCCTCTGATTAGGGTCTGCACCATTTGTTATTCAAACTTATCTCACATATTATACTCTTTCATACTGAATGTCATTAATATCATCACTGGTAGGCTATTTGGATTCCACTTTGAAAATTCCACATTCAAAGCATCAACAACTGTTTCAAAGACTAGCATTGTTCAGTTTTTATGGTTCATATGCAAATGCAAACTTCTTTCTGATAGTAGTACAGGCTTCAGATGAGATGGGCACGCTCAACCCTTTAGCCCGTGGATAATTGCACGCTCAACCCTTTAGCCCCTGAATAACTGCACGCTCAACCCTTTAGCCCCTGAATAACTGCATGCTCAACCCTTTAGCCCCTGAATAACTGCACGCTCAACCCTTTAGCCCATGAATAATTGCATGCTCAACCCTTTAGCCCATGAATAATTGCACGCTCGACCCTTTAGCCCCTGAATAACTGCACGCTCAACCCTTTAGCGCCTGAATAATTCCACGCTCAACCCTTTAGCCCATGAATAATTGCATGCTCAACCCTTTAGCCCCTGAATAATTGCAAGCTCAACCCTTTAGCCCATGAATAATTGCACACTCAACCCTTTAGCCCAATAATTGAACGCTCAACCCTTTAGCCCCTGAATAATTGCATGCTCAACCCTTTAGCCCATGAATAATTGTACGCTCAACCCTTTAGCCCATGAATAATTGTACGCTCAACCATTTAGCCCATGAATAATTGCACGCTCAACCCTTTAGCCCATGGATATTTGCACGCTCAACCCTTTTGCCCATGAATAATTGAACACTCAACCCTTTAGCCCATGGATAATTGCATGCTCAACCCTTTTGCCCATGAATAATTGAACGCTCAACCCTTTAGCCCATGACTAATCAGGTAACAAATTACAATTTCTTGTGAGTTCTGATCAGGGTGTACTCCGTTGGCTTTTGGAACTACAGTAAAACCTCTCTCTAACGTCCACTAAATTACATCAAGTATTTTATGTTATATGCAGGCGGCTGCTTAAAGCAAGGTGAAAGTAAAACAGAACGTTCCTATAGGAGTGTTCTGTTTTACTTTTATCTTGCTTTAAGCAGCCACCTGCCCTAAATACCAAATAATTAACACAATTTAGTGTATTCATGTATTGAAAGAGTAAAGGGTTAAAATCCAGATGATTAGACTCACTCAGTTAATTATTACTTATATTTCTTGTACCTTAACCCTTTCCCTCATATAAACCCCTTTAATGCATTTGCAAACAGAGTCGACCCAGATCAGACATCTCCTATAGGAGCTGTGTGAGCAGCATCAGCTCTGTTTGCTTGTTTTACATGATATAAATCAGATTCCTCTTTGAAAAGTTTACATTATAAAAATTGAGTTAATAAATATTCTTACACAAATATTACTGAACAGGAAAAGGGATAAAGAATAATATGAATTATCATTCATGACAGACTAGTTCCTATATATAAGGTCAAATAATAGCTTATTGAAATTTAAAAATCAATTTATGAAAAATCCATTATACCTTGTACAAACTTGTGTAACAAAGAGATTATTTTTAAAATATCCTCAATACACAAGTATAGAAATCGTGATGACGACTACAACAACTTATTGTAAAGAAGACTACCCTTTCTTCTGTCCCAAATACAATACGTATAACCTCAGCACTGGCTTTTTTGGATAATTGCTTTAGTACACATTTTTCATGCTATTAGTGATTAGTTAACCCTTTCCTTCATGAAGATTCACGTAAGAAATATTAAAGTCATATATATTAATTAGATTTATGGTTATAAAAGCACATTATTAGACACAGAATGTTTTGGTCATGGCAGAAACTGTAGAATCATATCTATATTATATCATAAGCAAACAGAGCAGACCCTGATCAGATGGCTCCTATAGGAGATGTAGGAGCCATCTGATCTGGGTCTACTCTGTTTGCAAAGGCGTAGAAACCCTTTCCCCCATAAATACACCTTTCTACACCTTTTCAAACAGAGTAGGCCCAGATCAGCAGCTCCTGTATGAACTGTCTGGTCATTCAGGGTCTGCTGTTTGCTTAGAGTACAATACAGATCTGGTTTTACAGTTTTGCTTTGGCAAAAAACATGCCATATTAAAAATAAACTGAACTGATATTCGTGATATTTCTTTCATGAATATTCATGGAGTAAAGGGTTAATTAACCCTTCGCTTGCTATTCACATCAATATACCTACCTGTAAATAGTGAAGACCCAGATGAGACAGGTCCTGCAGGAGCTGTCTCATCAGGGTCTGCACTATTTACAAGTTGATTGTGCAACCAGTGCACTCCACAGCAGTCATTGTATAGCGAGATACTTGTACATGTACACAGTGAATATATATGTAATTATACAACAGGGCATGGGTAAAGAAGGAGAAATGTATTTTAACAGGTTAACAGGGTTAACAGTTTGACACACAGAATAAGAACATGGTATCATTTGACCAAGATTACATTGTTGTCTGCAATATTTTCCGAAGTAGTTACGCGTTACAGCATGAATATTCATGTAAGAAATAATGACAGAATGAGTATTAATTGGCTGATGTTTTATAATGGCAAATGAGCACAGGAATGTTTGGTCACAGCAGAAATGGTAGAAACAAATCTACTGCAAAAGTAGAACCCCTCTAAACCGGACATTAACCCATTTCCTCATAGGCTATTTTTAGATCCAAGCTCTTTGGATGAATCTACCAAATATAGGGAGCATAACTAGAGAAAAAGATTTTTTTAGAATTTTGTAGTTTTAAAACCAATGATAAATAGAGCATCCTATGGAGCAAATAAATGCTCTATTTATGAAATTATCACAATGGTTTCATGAAGTGACTATAGAAGAGGCATTTTTATGGAGGAAAGGGTTAAGATTAGTATATTTTATATAGAAACTGGTCTTTCAGGCAGGTGGCAGCCTAATGCAGGTAGAAAGTCGTGCAGAAAGCGCCAAAAGGAGTTTAAGCTTGGTTTAAGCCAGAGTAAGAAATATTTTGGATCTCATAAAATTATCTTGTGGGACTGATCTGGAAGCAAACAGTTTGCATAGTTCACAAATTGCAAGAGAATCTGCCACTAGCAAGGACTTATACTCAAAGCAGGCCTGGTTTCAAGTGGGCAAAAACCACCTGTCTACGCCTACATGTACACCTGTGTGTCTTGGTTACCTAATCCACACAAGCCATCTGAACAATTTATCTTCATTTGAAATGATGTTTTATACTGGAATGAAACATGGCACTAACTGATGAAACAATTATTGTAGACCTTACCCAGTAGGCTACATCTTGTTGGCCAATATTAATTTAACACTTTACTACATTAATATTCAGGTAAATTATGACACCATGAATATTAATTAGATTGTTATTATAGCACATAGACAAAAAAAGTTTTGGCCATGACAGAAACTGTAAAATCTTAATCTATATTAATCATATGCAAATAGAGCAGACCCTGATCAAATGTCTCCTACAGGAGTCATCTGATCTGGGTACACTCTGTTTGCAAAGATGTAGAAATGTGTATTTATGGTGTTGAGTGTTTGCCCTTTTAGAAGCCAGATGTAAGAAAAAATGGCACCATGAATTAAATATAATATATAATGGTATAATGGTATAATCACAAAGTTTGGGCTGAAACAGTTAAATCAGATTAATATAGTTCCATAAAGCTGTCTGATCTGGATCTAATCTGTTTGCAAAGCAGCGAAAAGGCATGCTTAGCTGGTGAAGGAATCTAGATTTAGTCCAATATTCAATACCGTTCATGGACAAAATAGTAATAATGAAACATGGAAGGTGGAATATTGCAGCCATTTTGGAAAGTAAATACAAAGATCTATCAAATTCCAATAATTAGCAAACAGCAGACCCTGATCAAACGGCTCCTATAGAGGCTGTCTGATCTGGGTCTGCTCTGTTTTCAAACACGTGAAAACATGTTTATATGAGGTAAAGGGTTGAAATAGACTCTAAGATATGAATGAATAAACCAGAAACTACAAATTTCTGTTAAAACAAACTTTTACGTGAACATTCTTAACCTGTTGAATATTAATGTATGAGATAATAACATTATTGCTATTGACCCATTACTCCATGAATATTTATGTAAGAAATAATGTCACCATGAATACTAATTAGATTAAAAAGTGTTACAATAGTGTAGGGATACAGGATTTTTTGGCCAAGGCAGAAACTGTAGAATCAGATGTTTATCTATTATATACTAGAACTGGAACAAGAACAAGATACACACAAGGCATGCTGTTGATCAATTCTATGATGTTTCATGAAAACCTGACCAAAGGTTTTGGAGAAACCGCGCAAATTAAAATCGGACAGGGACGCAGCGCGCAAAAACATATATGTCTCCCCAGTTTACTTGGGGTGACATAATTATATCATGAGCAAACAGAGCAGACCCTGATGAGATGGCTCCTAAAGGAGCCATCTGATCTCAGTCTACTCTGTTTGCAAAGGCATATTTATTGAGTAAAGGGTTAAAGAACTAGAGGTTTTTGTCACAAAAACAGACGTCTCAAGACAAGTGTGAAAAAAATGAACAAGTGGCAATAACTCCAATATTATTGAAGCCAGAGTTATGGACCTAGTGCATGACACTTCCTCTCATCATGCTCTTTAGGTGATTGGATATTGGTATATGAAGTTTCAGTCCAATGGCATGAACCATATAGGAGTTACATGTATCATACAGACAAGAAAGTGTGAAAAAATGTACAAGGGGCAATAACTCCATTGTGTGACACTTCCTCTCATCCTGCTCTTTCCATATATATATATATATAAAGTTTTAATCAAATGGAATGAGCCATATGTAAAAGGGGCAATTATAACTCCAATATTATTGAAGCAAGAGTTGTGCATGATACTTCCTCCCATTATGCTCTTTCCATATATGAAGCTTCAACCAACTGGCATCATGTATAAGAAAGTGTGATGGACAGACAGATGTACAGACAGACAAATCTCACAAAAACAGTATGCCCTTATGGATATAAATATGGGGAGAGACATAATTAAAGAAGGGTTTCTTTGCTCCAATCATTTTAAACCTGGGTGCCTTTGCTCAGAACATTTTTTTGCCAGAGTTGTGGGACTTTGAAAGTTCCTTTACTTTATAATATATTGCTTATTGTATTTTACATATGGTGGCCGAAATGAACAAGGCCGAAACTGTTTGGGTTCGAAACGACCCGTGACCATTTAGTAGGATCCGTTAAAAATACATCCTTCAGTTTCACAAACCATCCTTCAGTTTCACAAACCACGGGCAATAACTGAATTGCACAGGAAATGATAGAATGTGTATAACATATACACATTAGCAAACAAAATATTATTTAAATTCAACTTACAACCATAACAATGGGTGAAAATAATTGTTATACATCGAAGGAAAAATATCGCGATGCTCCTCAGCCTCTTGTAGTCTTGATATCAACTTACAGCCGTTATAAAATCGAAAGTGACCACCAAAATGACACAAATACTTACCACAAACACCAGGTTGAACGCAAACAACAGGTACTTCACACATTTCATTCCCCCTTCAACCATTTTGAAGCTTTTTCAGCGTATGTCAGTCAAAGTAAAGTAACAAATTTGCGTAGCACAAACTTTCCGGAAAATTGCAAAATGGCGAATATGTGTGTCCAATTAAAGCCGATTTACACCTAAGTAAATACTGTCAACAAAGTAGTCCGGGAGTATTAAAATTATAAATAATAACTCGTATCACACAAGCACAAATGAAAGACTGACTGTATTTTTCAATGTTCTGCTATATAACGTGTCCAAACTTCTAGCGAGAAAAGGCTATTGCAAAATGCCACGGGCAATGAAAACTCATACGTGTCTGACGAGATGATAAACAGTCATGTGCAATGTGACGTCACAAAAAATGTCAACACAAGTGAAACCACAAGGGCATGAGGATTTTTTGTGCCTGTCATGCATAGGGAAGTTGCATATGGGGTGGCTGAAAATCATCAAGGGGATTTTGGTCACCTTGAAAAAAGCATCAAGTTACTTTGCATATATCATCAAGAGGCTGTTGGTCATGTGGTCAACTGCCTCCACCCTCCTTGTATACATATTTTTATGACTCATCTACAACAAGACACCCTATCAACAAGTAGATTCGGAAGAACACAATATGTCACCCACATCATTAGCCTTTACTCCATGAATATCCAAGTAAATATAATGAATATTAACCATTTACTCTATGAATATTCATGTAAGGAAAAATAATACCATGGATAGTAATTATATTGTGTTTCATAATGGCACACGAGTACAGGAATGTGAGGCATTTGCAGAGATCTGTTGGGTCTATATTATATCATAAGCAAACAGAGCACACCCTGATCATACGGCTCTTATAGGAGCCGTCTGATCCGGGTCTATTCCGTTTGCAAACTGTTAACCAACTTATATGTTGTATAGCGGCATCCGATAGGAAAAGGGCATTTTGAACATGAAACAAATTTTAATTGTAGAATTATATCTATATTATTACATAAACAAACTGTGAAGACCCTGATCAGATACCTTCTACATGAGTTGACTTGTCTATTCTGTTAATTTCAGATAAGTTTTGCAAACAGTGTAGGAGTCTTCTGTAGAAGCCGACTGGTCAGTGCCTATTCTATTTATAATTTGCTCATGAAATAAAATAGACCTTGCCACGGTCTCCCTGGAGAACAATGCTATTTAACCATTCTCTTGCTATTCACGTCAATATACCTACCTGTAAATAGTGAAGACCCAGATGAGACAGGTCCTGCAGGAGCTGTCTCATCAGGGTCTGCACTATTTACAAGTTGATTGTGCAACCAGTGCACTCAACAGCTGTGATTGCACAGCGAAATACGTGTACACAGTGAAGATATATGTAATTATACAACAGAGCATGGGTACGATATACGATATAAGATAGATACGATAACGTAGCTCTATTCCTCAATAGACTGGACGTTAGTCATGCTACGATATCGCATCTAGGGTAAAGAAGGAGAAATGTATTTTAAATTCAGCAAGAGAAGGGTTAAAACTAGGTTAATTAATATTCATACATGTACATTTATATTTCTGACATGAATTTGCAACAGAGAAACATCATAAGCTATTTCAGACCCAACCTCTTTGAATTAATCTACCGAAAAGGAGCATTTACTAGAAGAAAGAATAAAAATAGAATTGTGTAGTTTTTAAACCATTCTGATAAGTAGAGCATTTTCTCGGGACTATGGGGCAAATGCTCTATTTATCACAATGGTTTCAAAAAGTGACTGTTACAGAGGCGCCAAAATGCGTCAATATGAGGGAATGAGTGAAAAGACATCAATATGACTAAATGGGTTAAAAGGAGCCTCCATCAGGTACGGGATTAATGTCATCATATTGCTATCTTTAGCTCCGCCCCACCCATTACATCGAATATACGCCTTTAACTCATTTACAAACAAAGTTGGCCCAGATCAGATGGCTTCTGTAATAGCTGTTTAAAATCAGTGTCTGATTTGTTTGCTTATGGAAATATATAGATTTGGCCTTTTTACAGTGTCTGTCTTGGCTAAAACTTCACTTGTTGTTGTAAGCCATAATATAAGTTCAATTATAGAATATTGTCCGAATGTTTACTGAATCAAGTCATCATTTGCGCCCTGGCCAATCGCCAGGTTAAACCTTTCCTTGTTCTATGTTTATTCCAAATTCCAATACCTACTGAATATTCTTGACAAAATAGTTATAATGCAATATTAAAGGTGGGACATTGTAGCCATTTTAGAAATAAAGTAACAGATACACGTATTTCAAATTCCATAAGCAAACAGAGCAGACCCTGATCAGACTGTACCTATAGGAGCCGCCTGATCTGGGTCTACTGTCTTTGCAAATGCGTAAAAACGCGTTTATATGAAGGAAAGGGTTAAACTGTTTGTAAATGGCAGTTAAACTTTGCTTTGGAGAAACCACACATAGTGTCGCTACGTTAAGGATAGATATGCAATAGCTCTTAAGACATATTTACTGTCAGTCACTATCTATAAACAGAACCACTTATGTCACACTATCTTCCTTGTTTACTTACTTCTACAGTATATGCAGGCTTCTGTGTTCTCTGCATTTAAGTCTATAAATACGCATTTTAACGATTTTAACGAGTCAGATCCACACCTTGACTTAATCATAGAGATCTGTAATCCTGACTCATATTGCCGCCTTTGTAAACAGAGTAGACCCAGATCAGATTTTCCAAAAGCCTGAACGCATCGGAAGTAAGCAACTATTGCAGATCATATTTTGAGCAGACACTGTATCAAAGCAGGATACTGTGCCATCACACATGGTCATATGATATGA
Organism: Azorinus chamasolen; assembly: GCA_963576725.1. NCBI lineage: Eukaryota > Metazoa > Mollusca > Bivalvia > Cardiida > Solecurtidae > Azorinus > Azorinus chamasolen. The sequence continues at coordinate 58,732,966 of OY755253.1, read as the reverse complement.
AGTGGGAGGGGGATAACTCTTTACCCCATACATATGCCTTTCTACGCCTTTGCGATCAGAGTAGACCCGGATCTCCTATAGGAGCCGTCTGACCAGGGTCTGCTTTGTTTGCTAAGGAATAATATATATTTGATTCTACAGTTTCTGCGTAGGGCAACATTGCATTGTAAATACGTGTATACCATTTTCAGAATTAACCTCATTAATATTCATATGATGTCATTATTTCTTTGATGAATATTTATGGAGTAGAGGTTTGATGGGATACAGAAGAATAACTGTATAAAGCGAATACGCTTGATGAATAAACATACAACGTGTACACAGTAAAATGGCGATTATTCGAACACTCAAATGCGTATCATTATCGATCTTTAAGACAGGTGACAGCTTAATGCAGGATAAAAGTCATGCAGAAAGCTCCTCTAGGAACTTTCTGCATGACTCCCACCCTGTATAAGCAGTCATCTATAGGAGGAAATGCTCTATTAATCACAATGGTTTCAATAGGTTATTTTTACAGAGGCGTAGAAAGACGTATTTATGGAGGAAAGGGTTACATTATTATTTATCAAAATTTCGAACTATCGAGATTTGACTGTATACATGTATATATTATTGAAAGCAGCTGATAAAATTAATCTAATATTCATGATGACATTACTTCTTACATGAATATTCATGGAGTAAAGGGTTAAACTTCCGGTTTAGAGTTGTTTTACTGTAATTACTAGCGAAGTGATGTAGAGTCATGCAGATGGCAGTGTCATCATTAGTCACTAAGATAAAACTATGGCCTATATATGTACATATGAAAGTACATACGAAACCACACGAAAGAGGACATCTCTTGTATCAAAACGCTTATAAATAAGAATGAAAATTGACGATGAAAGGCATTCAAGGCATCTGCCTTTGCTACTTTTGGTAGCAGTTGACAAAGAAAAGGCGTTACTTAACCCTTTCATCATAAATACGCATTCATAAGTCTTTCCTAAACAGTTTGGGGCTGTCTGACCAGGGTCTGCTCTATTTCCTTATGGTGTAATATAGATATGACACTACAGTTTCTGCCATGGCCAACTTTCACTGTGTCTATGTTCTGTTATAACAATAAATATAATTACTATTCATGATGTCATTATTTCTTACGGTGTTATATATACTGATGGAAAAAAGTTTAGCAATTTTTTTACACATTTAAAACTCTCCTAAACATGCATGTAATGAAAACGTTTTCGTGTTGTGAAACCGTGTCAGGTGATGGTCATCATGAATCGACTTGTTTCTGTACACAAAACAGTTGGCAAATCAGTGAAACGTAAGATAAACGAAAATCACGTGCGGTATGTGCACAGCGAAGTCGATATCATTTAGCGTATTGAAAAGCACGATATCGCACTGCTTCTTAAGCATAAGCAAATAAACTGAAATAAAGTTCTTAAAATCACCCATGGGACGTCGATAAACTTGAATAAAGTCCTTAAAATCACCCATGGGACGTCGCTCAGGAATGATGTTAGAGCAACTTAACTTCAGAGAGCCGTTCGTATGCTCGTGGCTGACAGGCAGGCGTCGTAAAACAACGTCAATAGAATACCGTTTTATAACGACGTCTTCTCGACGTAACAGATTTATGTCAAACCGAAAGTTAGCTTGTCTCCTTTGGAATGCTAGTGGAACTGTAGTTTGTGACAGAACGGTCAGAAACAGGCTGTGCGCCGCTCGACTGAAAGCGTGTCGACATTACGTTTGCATTCCGTTGGCGTTGATACAAAGCTAGGCAAGACTCCACTGGGTTCGAATTTATCATCACTGGACGCGTAGGCAATGGGGCGACGTTCTGTTTAGAGATGAGTTCCGGTTCAATGTGCTATCTACTGACGGCAGGATACGCGATTGAAGAAGAAGGGGCGAGATACTGGCTCCGGATTAATAGAATCAAGCATGGGTTTTGTTAAAGACGGGGGTTTCTATACCCGAGGTTGGTCTGTTCCAGTCGGAAACGAGCTTTAGCGAGTTTCCGATAGGAACAGACCAACCGAGGGTATAGAACCCCCGGGTTTAACAAAACCCATGCTTGATTATTTTTCTCGCTGAAATACGCCCTAAAACCAATTAAATTAACGAATTTTGTGAAGTACTACTTTACATCGCGTAATACGACTTCCATATCTAATAGCAACAGACCGCAGCATAACTTTAGGAGTGACACCAAAATGACGTCATTTGTTATGACAACCACAAACGTTACGTTTAGGCGTAAATATAATGATAAATGACTGAGTGACTACAAAACAACGTCTTCGGTTAATTAAATAGGCGTTTAAAGTGTTTATATGATAAATAGAATTTCATATTCGTGCTAATTACTTACATGTATATTAATTTAAATTCAAAAGGTTTTGCCTATAGAAAGGTTGGTATAATTCTGTAAGAATTCCTTCCCTTGTATTGATGTTACCCAATCGCGCGTATGAATACACTAGTCACGGGGTGTTCCAGATAAGGATTTCTAGTACGGCTATTTTTAGTAACTCAGCTTATCTAGCACGTCTGAGAAGCGAGAAACCATCATCTAACGAGACCGTTACGGTGGTGGCAGTGTCATGGTTACCATGATGGTAGACTGATCTTGTCACAGTGCCTGGCAATCTGAATGCACAGTGGTACTGTGGTGAAGTCATCCAGTCTGTTTCTGTACTATGTATGCAACATTTTTCAACAAGATAATGCCCGACCACATACTGCACGGCACGCTCAGAATGCTTTACAACAAAACAAAGTAAATGTGTTACAGAAGTCTGCAAGATCGCTGGATCTCTCGCCTATTGAGCACTTATGGGACCATTTAGGTCGGAGAGTGGGAGAAAACCTTGACGTCAATAACGTACGTGATCTTGAACGTGCTCTTCAGGATGAGGTGGTCAGAATCCCTTTGCGTGTCATTAGACAGCTTATTTGTAGCATGAGAAGACGATGTGTTGCAGTTTTGGCTGCTAATGGTGGACACATCAGGTATTGAAAGTTTTGGGATTTTCTATGTCTGACCCCTGGTCCTTTCCGACAGGAAAGGAGATTTACGCAGCAATATTGTGGAATGGATTTGATACGTATCAGCTGCAATTTAAATTCTCATTCACAGTATACATTTGGTGTTTGTTTTTCATATTCTTACTCCAGCAATCATAGCTTGCTAACCCCCCCCCCCCCCCCCAATCAGTATAGTAGGGAAAGGTGCAATTTAAATGCTCATTCACAGTATACATTGGGGGTTCATATTCTTACTCCAGGAATCATAGCTGGCTAACCCCCCCCCCCCCCCCCCACACACACACACACACACATCAGTATATTAGGGAAGTGAGATAATAATGCAAGGGAGAGAACTGCAAACTAACCATATGGTCGGGTCTGTCTGGTGTTGCTTCCCATTATCGATATGCCGAATGAGTTTTCTGAAGATGTTGTACAATTTGAAATGAATACAAGAAGATTTACCTAAATAACTGTTTAAATTCGCCAGTCATCCCATGAAGATTGGTTGACTACAACATGTATATTTTATAGGGTTAAGAACCAACGGTCTCTAATTAGTCCGATGACTGATATACATGTAAATTTCGATTCCAGCTACAGTGAAACCCCGATAGTTCGAACTCTAAAACTTATCATTATCGGTCTATAAAACATGTGACAGCCAACTGCAGAGTGAAAGTGTGCATATTTCGCCCTGCATTAAACAACTACCTGCCGAACATAGTTCGCTCCAAGCATCTGCCGAAAAAGTTCTCATTTCTTCATTACTAAAACTTTAAACTATCAAAATCTATTACATGTAATTAGAAACTGTAGTTACATGTAATTAAATACTTGCTGAAATCGTAGAAGCCTCGTGTATATCCATGTAAGAGTTACTGACAGTAGAAGTATTATTCAGCAGAATATTTTTACAATGTGCACATGGAAATGTTTACCATGACAGTAGTGATCGGGCAACTTAGGGGCAATAGTGATCGGGCAACTAGTGATCGGGCAACTTAGGGGCAGTAGTGATCGGACAACTTAGGGGCAGAAGTGATCGGGCAACTTAGGGGCAATAGTGATCGGGCAACTTAGGGGCAATAGTGATCGGGCAACTTAGGGGCAATAGTGATCGGGCAACTTAGGGGCAATAGTGATCGGGAAACTTAATGACAATAGTGATCGGGAAACTTAGAGACAGTAGTGATCTGGAAACTTAAAGAGGAAGTCCCTACAATGATTGCATATTTTCAATAATATCATAAAACTTGGTATTTGTTATGCTCTGTTATTATTACGAAGGTTCCTAATTTGAACTTATATCGAAAAATGCCCCTGTGATACAAATAAACCGATTTCATCAATACTGATAACTTTTGTTCTACAACACAATATTATCGGCCTTTTCCGTTAAATTCTTCCGCGTTTTGCCGATGATCACCCGATCCCTCCATTGTTTACGTAATAGCTTTCTCGGAAGTGGTCGGATAATCGCGAATAGGGCGAACAGTTACGAAACTAAAACCCAACACGAATAAAACTGAAACATCGGGGAGTAAAACCGGGATCGGCGATATCAAACACTTGGATGTTTTGTCATTATAAACGGTAATTGGATGGGGTTTTTTGCGATATACTACTTTTCAGCATATAAACAAATGAATTTTGTATATTTCAAGTGTTTGTGAAACGCGTCAAATGTAGGGACATCCCCTTTAATGGCAGTAGTGAATGGAAAATTTAGGGGCAATAGTGATTTGGAAACTTAGGGACAGTAGTGATCGTGCAACTTAGGGGCAGTAGTGATCGTGCAACTTAGGGGCAGTAGTGATCGAGCATCTTAGGGGTAGTAGTGATCGAGCAACTTAGGGGCAGTAGTGATCGAGCAACTTAGGGGCATTGTGCCACACTACTCTGAGTGGATATTCACTGACATTATTGTATTGAAAATGTTACATAGAAATTTGAAAATGTCACAGAAGTCTAGATAAGATGCATAAATTAAAACATTTTCAAGAAGAAGTTCCATATTTCTTCACCAAACCCTGTGTTGTGACCACTCTTTAGAATCGTCTCTTCGAGACGATTCTAAAAAGTGGTCACACAACATAAGGTTTGATGAAGAAATGACGATTTTAGTATTTGAGTACGCACCTATATCTGTTGCTCTGTGTTGTCACATTAATATTTGTAAAACTATCTGTTAGGATCACATAGGAATAATTTAATTTCCTGATCACTGTAGAATCAATATATGCATGTGTATTATTTAGTTAACAAACATAACAGACAATTGTCTTGGTCTGCTCTGTTTGCAAAGGACCAGGGTTTGGTCTGTTTACAAAAGCTTCCAATGGCGTCCCCAGCACACAAAGTTTTAACTCTATGTATGGTAGAGGCGACTTCGTGACGTCACTTTCCCTAATACCCCAATGTAGACGGCTGTTTGGCATAGTCGTAATCAGAGTAGACCCAGACCAGATAGTTACTGCAGTAGCTACCTGATGACGGCTTCTGTAGACAGTAGAAGCCGTCGGATCTTGGTCTATCCTGTTTGCTTATGGAATAATATAGATCTGATTCTACATGTACATGTACTAAAAATACATATAAATTTGTTACAGAGTATAAACTTGACAATTAATAGGAATCACTCGCTGTCAAAGAATACAAGAATAGTTCACAAGTACATAATCTCTTAACTTAAATTTAGGCTAGATGTCACACCTGCATGACATAAGCATTACTCACAATCCTACTAGACCAAGAGAGACCAATCTTCAAAGCTAAATCGCAAAAATAATTAAAACTTACTTCCCTTTTCGTATGACGTACCTCCGTATTAGAAAGACAGTGCAGAGTATATGTACAATGTATTTGTTTTCAGAAGCACTCAACCATTTACTCCATAGAGACACATTTTAACACACTTGCAAATAGAATAGATCCAGACCAGACCGTTCAGTGCCTATTCTTTTCGTTAATGAAACAACAAAGATCTGATCCTGTGTTCATGCCATTGTATAATGCTCATCTAATTAATATTCATGATGTCATTGTTTCTTGCATGAATATTCATAAGGTTAAGGATTAATCTTATTCTGTTGTGCTAAAACTAATCTGTTAACTTACTTTTTCTACTTTCTTCCGATCAGCTTAACCCTTTACTCCAAAAACATGTATACGCTTTTCAACGCCTTTGCAAACAAAGTAGACCCAGATCAGACGGCTCCTATAGGAGCCTTCTGATCAGGGTCTGCTCTGTTTGCTTATGAATTAATATATGTGTCATTCTTCAGTTTCTGCATTTTCCAAAATGTTTCCTATGTTCATGTGTCATTATAGAAAAATATAACTAATATTCATGGTGTTATTACCTTAAAGTATTTTGATGGCGTCTCAAACAGCAGGGATCCTGGGGATCCTGGCTGCAGTTAACCCTTTACTTTGTTAATATTTAGGAAGGATTACTGACTGTATGAACATTTATTAGCTGGTTTTGTAAAATGGCATTATGAACAGGAGATTAGTTTGCCGTGGCAGAAACTGTAGAATCATGTCTATATATTATCTAATAAGCAAACAGAGACGATCCTGATCAGACGGCTCTTGGATTTGGGTCTAATCTGTTCGCAAATGCATGAAAAACGTTTCTGTGAAGTAAAAGGTTAACATGAAACGACGACCTTGCTTTTGATTTTGAGATGCGATGAATGATCTAGATCTACAATGATTGTAAATGTCAGAATGTGTGTAGTGTACGTGTGAGGAACGGGGTGGCGGAGAGGAACGGGCGATGATAAGAGGCCTTGTAACTCTGTCTCTGTTAAGCATCACCATATGGGTAAAGTGATCGACGTGACAGTCCCATTTCAAACTACTGAGTTGTAGGGCTTTGACAATTTTCACTAAAATCACATTTATATTAAATACAGTAACAAACGTCAAGACCAAATAATATTTTTAAAAAATGACACAATATACTAAGTTGAACAAGTCGTGCTCTTTGTACATGTATCATAAAGTTGTAGTTACGTTTGTGGTATGGTATCTACTCAGAGTCTATAGTATACCTTATTCAAATACGCTCCTTCTTTACTTATGTAAACTGTACCGGTCACTAAATTACGATAGTGCCCGCTGGAACATTATATAGTGCCTGCACACGGAAACGCACATACCGGTAAATGAATTGTATAAATAGTATACCTTATCCCAGAGACATATAAATAGATATACATATGGCTCTACCTATCCACATACGCTCCTTCTTTTCTTATGTTAAACCTACCGATTCCTAAATTGTAACTGTGCCCACTGGGACACTATATATGGACCGCTGCGCTCGGTAATTTCCGGTGCTCGGTAATTTCCGCGCATACGGAAACGAACGTTGATGTATTACGTCATTTTAAATTATATATTAATTAGTACATAAATACTTGAATATCATGATCTAATATTTCGATCACTAAGGCCCCTTTTCAAAGATTATCGTGTCGAAATACACGTCACATTCTTGTTACAATCATGCATTCAGCCACAAAGAAAATAATGTTGATCCAGCGTCGTGATGTTTTTACAGATGTCATGACGTCATTAAATGACGTCATTAGCGCAACGACATCATGCATGCATTAGCGCATTATCCTCCTTGGTATTAAGTAGCCTACTGCCAAATGGTATGTAAGTTCTCCATATCCAATCAGTTTGATGGATCTGTCTTTCAATTCTACATGCATTGAACATCGGTTTCAAAACTATAAATCTAACATCATCACTGCTATGACCACCGACTCCAGTGATGAGTTAGCTACCCGACCACGCTCTAGATTGAAAAGATAGATCTACTGGATTTTGCACATTTCAATCCAAGAAATGTATTTAAACAATGCATTTTTCGAAAATAAATTCTGTGTAAAATAATGATTATTATTCAGCTTGAATAAATTGATACTAAAATGTTTTTTAACTTTAGTAAAGGAAATAGATCTAATTGTAATTTGATTTGCAGAGTAATACGGCTGAAGGAAAAAACTTATTAAACTGGGGTAATCACGGAGCGACACAGAACTGCTAAAATACTTACGTGAACAAAGGAATGCAGTATACTATAAGAAATAGTACAGCCCACTTCGGGCCTAATTGCATTATAGTGACCTACCAGTCAGCCCGAAAATAGTTTAAGGCCCTCAGCCTTCGGCTTCGGGCCTTAAACTATTTTCGGGCTGACTGGTAGGTCACTATATAATGCAATAGGGCCCTCAGTGGGCTGTACTATTTCTTATATAGTATACCTTATTCAAATACGCTCCTTCTTTACTTATGTAAACTGTACCGGTCACTAAATTACGATAGTGCCCGCTGGAACATTATAGTGCCCGCTACGCTCGGTAAGTTCCGGTAGTTTCCGCGCACACGGAAACGCACATACCGGCAAATGAATTGTATAAATAGTATACCTTATCCCAGAGACATATAAATACTATTAGTTACACGGTTATTTGGCAGGGTGTACGGGCTGGTATGACCGGGTTAGATCCCGTATTTCCTGAGGCGTTAGCCGAAGGAAATACGTGGTCTAACCCGGTCATACCAGCCCGTACACCCTGCCAAATTACCGTGTAACGAATTTATTACCAGTCAGAGATCCGATTTACCTAATTAAGAAACGAACAACTCTTATTTTGCTGACATTAGATCTCTAATTGTATGACGACATGACAAAGAAAACATGACGTCATCACAGAGCAAATATGACGTCGTCTCAGAGCAATTTCGAAAGAGGAATTGAAACTTCACTTGTAAACATTAACGGTAACACGTTATACTGATTAGTTGATATTGTTTAATTGAGGAACGTATGAGGTACAGTTTTTTACGTTTATTATCGAGTATTTGGTCGTAATCCATCCAGAATTATTGGAGTAAGGACGATATGAAATTTCGAATCGACGCTAAAAATAAAAACAAAACGAATGACGTCACGCGTCAAATTTGAATAATTCTGTATTCTCCGCGGAAGCCACTGAATACGGTACTGTACACCCCGGCAGTTTTTGGCAAACTGACCAATCAAATTCCAAGGATTTACTCTGACTGGTAATAAATATACATATGGCTCTACCTATCCACATACGCTCCTTCTTTACTTATGTTAAACGTACCGATCCCTAAATTGCAACTTTGCCCACTGGGACACTATATATGGACCGCTGATCTCGGTAATTTCCGATGCTCGGTAATTTCCGCGCATACGGAAACGCACGTTGATGTATTACGTCATTCTAAATTATATATTAATTAATACATAAATACTTGAATAGCATGATCTAATATTTCGATCACTAAGGGCCCTTTTCAAAGATTATCGTGTCGAAATACACGTCACATTCTTGTTACATGCATTCAGCCACAAAGAAAATAATGTTGATCCAGCGTCGTGGTGTTTTTACAGATGTCATGACGTCATCAAATGACGTCATTAGCGCAACGACATCATGCATGCATTAGCGCATTATCCTCCTTGATGTTAAGTAGGCCTACTGCCAAATGGTCTGTAAGTTCTCCATATCCAATCAGTTTGATGGATCTGTCTTTCAATTCTACATGCATTGAACATCGGTTTCAAAACTATAAATCTAACATCATCACTGCTATGACCACCGACTCCAGTGATGAGTTAGCTACCCGACCACGCTCTAGATTGAAAAGATAGATCTACTGGGTTTTGCACATTTCAATCCAAGAAATGTATTTAAACAATGCATTTTTCGAAAAAAAAATCTGTGTAAAATAATGATTATTATTCAGCTTGAATAAATTGATACTAAAATGTTTTTTAACTTTAGTAAAGGAAATAGATCTAATTGTAATTTGATTTGCAGATTAATACGGCTGAAGGAAAAACTGAGGTAATCACGGAGCAAAACAGAACTGCTAAAATACTTACGTGAACAAAGGAATGCGGTATACTATAAGAAATAGTACAGCCCACTGAGGGCCTTATTGCATTATAGTGACCTACCAGTCAGCCCGAAAATAGTTTAAGGCCCGAAGCCGAAGAATAGTGTTCGACATTCAGAGGCGTAGCCAGCGACACACTTTTACGCCTGTGCGTAACATCAATCTGAAAGTAGAAGCCATTATTATGGCCAAAATGGAACAAAACTCGAAGGCTAAATGGGTAGACTTTGATAAACGTTCTGTCTTGTCATGTAAGCTTTAACACATTCTCTCATATTGCGTTTGACCTCTTTTGACACCTCTGTAAAATTGTGACCTTTTGAAACCATTGTGTTAAATAGAGCATTTGCTCCTATAGCAGCAAATGCACTATCTATCACAATGGTTTCAAAACTACAAAATTCTGAATTTCCCTGGGAAGCATGCCCTCGGACCCCTATAGCCATGGTGCATACATTACATTCGGATCCAGCTACGCTCCTGGAGTGTTCGACGTTGACAAATATTTGCAGTTTTTATGGTAAATTCGACAAATAGTTTGGATCCAAATCATTCGCCTCGATTCCGATGTGATGGCTGATCTTGATATTCATTCTTTGCAATCAAAGACCTATGATATGTGTTATCATAGGTCTTTGTTGCAATATACATGTATGTGCTTATTTTGCAATTTGGTTGATCAGAGACATAATACATACAGAGATGTATGTAAATGTTATATGTCTCTGGGTAGATCTACCCTTTTCTTACTTCTTAATCCATTTAACCCATTACTCCGTGAATGCTAATGTAAGAAAAAATGACATGAATATATATAAACTGGGTGTTTATGAAAAAGTTTTATGACAGACACTGTACAATCGGATATTTATTGTTTCATTTAAACAAACTGAGCAGACCCTTAATGCCAATTAACCCTTTCCTCCATAATTACGCCTTTCCTCCATAGTTACGCCTTTCCGAACAGAGTAGACCCAAATCAGACGGCTCCTACAGGAGCCGTCTGATCAGGGTCTGCTCTGTTTGCTTATGATATCATATAGATATGATTCAATAGTTTCTGCCTTAGCTAAATATTCATGTGATATTATAACCAATTAATATAATTGATATTAATGACGTCATTATTTCTTGCATGACTATTCACGGAGGAAAGGGTTAATATTCACACAATTATTATTTCTTACATGACATTAGATAAATAGTTTACATATATTGTAATGGTATTTATTTAGTCCAAAACCAGAGAGACCTATTCGTGCGTGTTTTCTGGGCGTTCCAGCGTCTACCCGCACGTTTTATCTTTATTTATAAATAGTGCATATGTTCTAATCATATTGTAAGTCGTGCTAAACACAAACTGCAAGCACGTGCTAATCAATTTGATCCTTCGTCTACTGAAAAATAATGTCAGCTCAAACTTTGGCCTGCTTCAAGTTTACAGTCTTTCGATTTCTTGGGAAACCCGTCTGATCAGGGTCAACAAAACGTGTTTGTTGAATGTATGTATGCCAATGGTTTATTCCAGTATATTCTTGGTTTGTGATGTCCACCTCAATATGACAATGGAGGGTTCCAAAGTCTGATAATTAAGGGATAATATAGATCACCGGTAAAATGGATCTACATGTAGTAGGAATCTGCAATGCAGTTTATATCGTTGTTGACTTAGAACTACGCCATTGATTCTGTCAAGAGCGATCTCGGGTTGGAAAACTGTTTTCCCTGTGTATTGTCTTTTATCTTTTTCAGTCTTTTCTTATTTTAACCCATTGCCACAAAGACAAATTTCAGATCAGACCTCTGAATAAATCTACCGAAAAGAAGCATTTACTAGAAAAAAAAGTTTAGTTTTTTTTTAGAATTGAGTAGTTTGAAACCATATTGTACGTGATAAATAGAGCATTTGTTCCATAGGAACAATGGTTTCAAAAATTATATTTACAGATGCATTATAAGATGTCAATATGAGGGAATGTGTTAATATTTCATCATCTCTCTTTGGTTCCAGATTTTCATCTACTTCATCTTTCAAGTTCGTATAACATTGACATACAATTCAAAATTCTACTTTTCTGTGATTTTCCTTTCCATATATCATGTTACAGTTTAGTTATTTTTTACCGTTACTACACTTTTCTACGCCTTTACAAAGAAATTATAGACCCTGTAGGAGCCGTATGACCAGGGTCTGTTCTATTTGCTTATGAATTAATATAGATGTGGTCCTAAATTTTCTGTCATTGCAACCGTTTATGTACCATTTAAAAAAATAATCTAATTACATGTGTAATATTCACGATGTCATTACATTATTTCTTACATGAATATTCATGGGGTAAAGGGTTAATCTCTCTTAATTTATACCCTTTGCCAAAGACCTATGATAACACATGTTATCATAGGTCTTTGCCTTTGCCTCGTATACATTTTGTTATATACTGACGTCATGAATATTAATTAGATCTGGCTGATTTTTATATTAACATTTATTGTAACAGTATGACCATTGGAATATTTTACCCTGGTAGAAACTTTATAATTTCAAAAGCTAACAGAGCAGACCCTGATCTGACGATTCCTACAGGAGCTGTCTGATCTGGATATACACTGGTGGCAAATGCGCGAAAATGCGTTTATGAGAAGGAAATTATTAAAAGATAACCCTAAGCTTATACAGCTCACCCACCATTTGAATAGTATCATAAATTACTTTGGAAATTAAACAGCTTTAATTTCCTGACCAGTACTCCTTTGCTTACACCCTACGCTTTCATTTCATCGTACCCAACAACCAAAGCGCCATTTATATTCCATACATGATATAACAACTGTACTAATCTCTCTTATAAATACATGTAACTTTACTTCCAGCTGCATATACTAATTATTTTTTTATATATATAATTTCACGCATTTATTAACTATTATCTTACATTTGCTTCATATCACTGCAGTCTGCTTAAACTTCCTATTCTTCTGTTGAACCAAACAGACAAACACCGTTTATCAATTTTAAGATATGCTTTGTTTTATTTTGTCACATTTTCACATATATAATTGGCTTTAAAAATAATTAATCAAATCAAAAGTCGATCATATGCCGCTATATTCAAGAGCGAACAGTATTCGGGACGAAGGTCGAAATAAATTTTATCCAATCAAATGTTTCATTGATTTCATTCCGATATCAATCTAGAAAAAAGAACTTCCGGCAGAATTTAGCCGGAAAGTGCCAATTAAGAGCAAGGAAATATGTGCTTAAACACATAGACAGAGTTCTAGAAATAAACACAGACTTTAACCACAATCAGCAGACGTCATTTTACAGTAACGGACTTTTTTTCTGATAGACGATTTCGCTTATTGTTGATGATCGTTGTGTTTTCTATTTTGACAGGCAAAATGCACAGTCTTTGTTCGTTTGTGACTCGAGTTTCATTGCCCTGACTTAACAGTTAAACTAGTATTGATACTGCAGTCATGAGTTGTATGACAGTGTAAAGACAATTAATGATCTAAGTCTGTTTGGTTGTCACTGATCCTTTCCTAATTGCTCAGTTGCAGCAGCCTGGAAATCCATTGCTACATGCGATGTCTGCGACCTGGTGACTAATGCAGACATGTGTGAAATAAAATATTTCTGTGCAAAAGACATAACTTTGACATTCAGATATTAATCCTTTCCTGATCATTAGAAGTATTAAGTAAATTCGAGACAACCTGTAAACATGGGAAATAAACTTAGCTGTTGTGCTTACAAGAGCACAAAGAGCAAAAGCAAAGAAGAGATCTATCAGCCGACCAATTCAGGTTTACGGCATGACGAAGCCAGTCATGTCACACAGCAGAGTTATTCATCACTGCCAGGAGTTCCGCATATCAGCGACCGTGAAAACTTACCTGAAGGTAATGTCTTTAAGACATTTGGTTTAAACGTATATGCATACATGTTGCTTAATTTAGCCATAAATTGAATATTTTAAAACACTGACATGATTAACTGGAATCAGTCAGTATATTACTGGAATTAACCTAGTGAAACCTTTAAATAAATCATTTATTAACTTAAGTTATAATGTAAATTTTATTTGTCTGACCTTTTTTATAATTTTAGCATCGGAATCGGCTGTGCTCTTACCAGAGTCAACATTTAAAACTATATGCATGTGGATCAAATTCAGACTCATTATTTGCATACACCAACTTGCTAACATAACTCTATTGATTCATACGAAATGATGTCAATCCTGGTAAACTTCCAGACAGTGAAGGTGTATGTGGCAAAGGTGAAACACAGTCAAACACTGAACAAATTTAAAGATACTGTTTATGTACATTTGCCAAAGTGATTGAAAATGATGCATTATTAGGACAACAGGTGGAAAGATCGTGGCCTGACCGGGACTCGAACCAAGGTCTGACTGTGGTTTACAGTGCAAGCACTCTAACCACTAACTACTAAGCTACCTAGACTAGTGTCACGCTCCAGGACTGAGTGATTTCCCACCAGTTACCTGTACCTGACTCAACTCACCCCGTTACACTACTCCCCCTTTTCCCTGAGGAATGTGCCACTACTCCCACCCCTCTTTTCCCTGAGGAACTCGCCACAACTCACAAGAAATCAGGCATGTACAGGGTCTGAATTTATGTTGGGTGCCAAACTGTAACAGGACAACTAGTGACAGGATTGTGGCCCAACCGGGACTTGAACCATGAATAATCATCATTTAAAGTGAACTATAATTAAAAAAAAAGTATGTGCAAAGGACACCTTTTTACATGTATCTAGTACTATCAACAATTCTGGGATTGTACATGTGTGTAGTCTAGTAGTTCACATCTGTGTACTCTAAATGGTGATATCGATCTACTTTCGGTTTTAACGATATCCCGGCGGCAACTGTCACAAAATTAGCATGCTGTCTTACAGGTCATTAATGAGACTAGTAGTCTAGATATATTGCCTTCTGAACAGCATTGTTTTTCTGTGGAATTTTCACACTGGTTTTTACTTTCAGATCATTATAGAGACCCCTCAAACAACCCTCTGGAGAAGACCATGTTTAGTAAGAGATCACAGAATGAGATCAACAAGAGTAAGTGAAGAGGCCGCCCAGATAAGGGGTGAAATTAAAACATTTCCTGTAATATTCCATTAATTTTCCACTAAACCCTCTTGAGAAGACCATGTTTAGTAAGAGATCACAGAATGAGATCAACAAGAGTAAGTGAAGAGCCGCCCAGATAAGAGGTGAAATTAACCCTTTCTCTCATAGAACTAGTGTTTTTACGCATTTGCAAACAGAGTAGACCCAGATCAGACGGCTCCTATAGGAGCCGTCTGATCGGTGTCTACTCTGTTTGCTAATAGAATTTCAAAGATCTGTGTCTTTATTTTCTCAAATGGCTACAATGTTCCATCTTCCATATTTCATTTTAACTATTTTGTCCATGAATATTCAGTAGGTATTGAAATTCGTAATAAACATAGAACAGGGAAAGGGTTAAAACATTTCCTGTAATGTTCCATTAATTCTCCACTAAACCCTCGAAGAGACGATTGTGGAGAAATGACAATGTTTGTATTTCATAATTTGAATACGCATCTATTGCTATATGTAAGTGAAAAAAATTATTGTTGATACAGTATAACCATCGCATTTTAGTAGTTCTTAGTTATTTGTTAATTGTTATTTCTGTTTATATTGTTAAATTATTATAATAATATTATAGTAAACTGGTTTCATAAAACAATTTGTATAAACACTCATGTAAGATCCTCTGTTTTGTACGTTACTGTACAGTGCAGATCTCATATGTACATCATTTGGCGCGCAGATAGTTGGACTGAAATTTCACTTTCTGAACAATAATGTAACCTTTTACTTCATCTATATACATTTTCACACCTTTGCAAACAGAGTACAACCTATTGGAGGTGTCTCATCAGGGTCTGCTCTGTTTGCTTATTTAATTAGCCAGGCAGATCTATGTCAGACTCAGACAACCTCAGATAACTAAATGAAATTGCCTTGTCGTGTCTAAACCTGTTCTTGATTCTTCCCAGATAACAAACACAGGAGGAAGAGCCAGTATGATGACCACTCTCACTCTCACTCACATCATGTAAGTACAGTTAGCAGAGCTCCAGATAAGATGTGTAAATTAAAATATTTTCAAGGATAAGTCCTTCATTTCTCCACCTAACCCTATACAGTGACCACTCGAAGAGACAATTCTAAAGAGTAGTCACAGTATAGGGTTTAGTGGAGAAATGATGTTTTTAGTACCTGTATTTAGGTACACACCCGTATCAAAAGCTCTGAGTTAGTACTTTTGCAGGTAATCTTATCGACCGTTATGCCTACTTCATTTCTCAAGGAACATTTTTTTCTTCCAATTGTTTTCTTAACTCTTTACTCCATGAATATTTATGAAAGAAATAATGACGTAATGAATATTAATTTGATTCGTTTTTATAATGGCATATGAACATGTGATATTTTGGCCGTGGCAGAAACTGCATAATCAGATCTGTATTATGTTATGAGCAAACAGGGCAGACCCTGATCAGACGGCTTCTCTAGGAGCCATCTGATCCGGGTCTTCTCTGTTTGCAAAGGCGTAGAAAGGCGTATTTATGGAGTAAAGGGTCAAACATTGTCCGAATCTCAAACATTTCAGATTCTGAAAATGCGCATAAATTATACTGCTCTCGTCTTGAACTGTTTCTAACCTGATGAATATTCATGTAAGAAATCGTAAACATTGATCATATGAATTTATATGAATGCTGGTAATTTTGATCAGAAACTGTAGAATTGGATCTATATTATTCCATAGGCAAACGAAGAAAATACTGACTAGACACCACCTACTTGGTCGACTTTGTTTGTTAACCCTTTCCCTGTTCTATGTTTATTACAAATTTCAATACCTACTGAATATTTAGTTTAAAACATAATAGTTACAATGAAATATGGGAGGTGGAACATTGTAGCCATTTTAGAAAGTATCAGACGGCTCCTATAGGAGCCATTTGATCTGGGTCTACTCTATTGCAAAGGCATGAAAACGTGTTTATATCAGGGAAATGGTTAAAACGCATATCTATGAAGTAAATGGTTTACTCAAGACAACATGCAGAATGTTTATGTTCTAGTGTATTCATGTGACGATCACTCGAACCCTTTCCCTTATATAGAGTAGACCCTCATCAGACAGCTCATGTACATGTAGAAGCTGTCTGATCAGGGTCTACTCTGTTTGCTTATGAAATTACATGTGTAATAAATTTCGCTGTGGAAATGGTTACCCCATTCCCTCATAGGCTATAATTTTTAGATCCAACCTCTTTGAATAAATCTATTGAAATGGAGCATTTACTAGAGAAAAGGAAAGTTTTAGAATTATGTAGTATTGAAACCATTGTGACAAATAGAGCATTTGCTCCTATTTGCCACAATGGTTTCAAAAAGTGACTTTTACATAGGCGTATTTATGGAGGAAAGGGTTAAAGCAGATTTACTGTATCTATTTCCCCTTTCTGGCAGCCGCATCACAGTTTATTGATTATACAGAAGCATAGATAAATTTGTGTAAATTTGCATTATTTTTTTTCAAGAGTTGTTCCTTTATTTCTCCACTAAACCATATGTTGTGACCACTCGTTAGAAACCTATTTTGTTTGGTTGAGAAATGATGTTTTAGTAACAGTACTCAAATACTAATATCATCATTTCTCCACCAAACCCTATGTTGTGACCACTCTTTAGAATTGTTTTGAGGAGACGATTTCAAAGAATGGTCACAACATAGGCTTTGAAGGAGAAATAAAGAAGTTATTCTTGAAAATGTTTTAATTCAATTTTCAAATGACTTTATTGTTTGAAACTCACCTTTATTTGTGTATCACAGCTTCATGTGAATGGCGGATTCGGGAAGCTGAAGAAATACAGTTCATGTTCAACGATATACATTGATGACTCAACAGTCAGCCAGCCCAACCTGAAGAACACAATCAAAGCAGTCACCCTAGCCGTCTACTTTCATATCGCTAATCGTGAAGTTGGTGTGGAAGTGCGAAGCCTTGAGATCTTTGACGAACGGTTACATCCATTATCGGTAAGCTCAAATCTTTCATTATGCTAGGTTGGTGTTACTTGTAGCCAAAATAGGTTAATACCCATTGAAAGTCATGGAGAAAGCTTTCTGCTTCACCTCTACATTAACCCTTTCCTTCATATAAATACCTTGTTCACGCCTTTGCAAACACGGAATACCCTGATCAGACAGCTCCTGTAGGCAGTTCCTGTAGACAGCTCCTGTAGACAGCTCCTGTAGGCAGCTCCTGTAGGCAGCTCCTGTAGACAGCTCCTGTAGGCAGCTCCTGTAGACAGCTCCTGTAGGCAGCTCCTGTAGACAGCTCCTGTAGGCAGCTCCTGTAGGCAGCTCCTGTAGACGGCTCCTGTAGGCAGCTCCTGTAGACAGCTCCTGTAGGCAGCTCCTGTAGATAGCTCCTGTAGACAGCTCCTGTAGGAGCTGTCTGATCAGGGTTTGCTCTGTTTGCTTATGAAAATATAGATTGACTCTACATTTTCTACCAATGCCAAACAATCCTATGGACATATCCAGCTAATATACAAAATCCAGCTAATAGATATTCAAGATTTCTTTAATTCTTATATGAATTCTCAACAGGGAAAGGATTAAGCAGTCACCTGTCTGAAAAGATGTTAATTCTTCTTTACTTTATTTAGTCGAATACCGTTACCTCGAAGTTCAAGGGACCCAGATAATTAGTACGAGGTAACCAAAGTTCGACGTATTGGTATTCATGCATAAGCTTGTCAAAATCCGTGTGTGCTATCGAAGTACGTGTAATTTATGCGTATGTAGTACGAGGGTATACCCCGTGACACCTATACTGGTAATTACTCTATAAGATCTTTAAGTGGGCACTATTTTTGGTAACATGAACACAAAACAAACTGAAATATTCATGAAATAAAATTTCAAATAAAGCAGAATAAATCACATATCAATCATAATATCACCAACAAGCAAAACATAAAACTGAAACTGAACGAAATATTTACACTGCCATCGATACACTTCCGTTTGTAGCGTAGACAGTGCCACTGTCTTTTATACACACAAAACACACTGTAAACTGGATCACGCACATGTATGCGTAATCCATTATGGAATCGCTATCAGCATCAGTGCTAATAAGAGTTTTACACATAAAACACGGTTCAAACACTATTTATACCACACATATATCAGTTTGCTAAATCATTAAAGAATTATGGAGACACACATGCTACTGTCATTTATATAGCAAATCAATTGCTTTTTGGTCATCTTTCACTCATTAATGACATGAAACCTGCTCCTGAAGTTTTCTCAGATAAGGAAACAAACAAACAGCCACTTATGATGAGCATAGGGTATTAGCGGATTATTACAGACAACACAAGCGGTGTCTTAAATGTCACACCTGGGCAGCTTCAAAGTCTGTCATGGCAACCAGTATTTCACACATACTGCTGTGTAGTGTGGTCAGACGAGACAGTAAGTGTTATGCTGAGGTAACATGATTAAAAGTAAGAGAAGTGTGCATGCGGGACTTAAATTTTGCTTCAAGTAAACCAAAATTTTGAGCTAAAAATAACGAGGTAAAGATACTGTGTTACATAGAAATATATAAGGAAACTGTCTGGACCAACAAAGTAGGTTCGACCTATCCGGTAAATCGACCTAACCGAGTTCGAGCTAATGGTATTCGACTGTATTCGAATAAGTGAGGTTCCACCACATATAAAGCTTGGAACAGAAACATCTGACTCACGTAAAAGTCAGCTGATCTATCATCACAAACTTCATTACCCTAAATATCCTAATTTGGACCAACAGACTTCTATACAGAGCTCCAGATAAGATGCATAGATATAATCATTTTTAAGAATTACTTATTTCTCCACAAAGCTCTACACATGTGACCACTCTTTAGAATTGTCACGAAGAGACGATTCTAAAGAGATGTCACAGTATAGGGTTTGGTGGAGAAATGACGATTTTATTATTTGATATGTACCCTTGTCTGTAGCTCTGTATCCTAGTTACCCTGTATCCTAGTTACCCTGTATCCTAGTTACCCTGTATCCTAGTTACCCAGTATCCTAGTTACCCTGTATCCTAGTTACCCTGTATCCTAGTTACCCTATGTATTTAGATAAACAGACTTCTATAGGCAAGTAGGGCAGACCCATACATGATATCAAATGACTCTTAACCTTTTCCCTGTAAGAACTAATGACATTATGAATATTTATTAGCTGAATTATTTTTAAAAGTTTTACCAGACAAATTCAGGTAAATAATGCAGACCTAGATCAAGTTGAGCAATTCATTTAATCCTTTTCCTCATAGGCTATATTTAGATCCAACCACTTTGAATAATTCTACCAAAAAGGAGCATTAACTAGAGAAAAGGACAATTTTAGAATTTTTTAGATTGAAACCATTGTGATAAATAGAGCATTTGCTCCTATAGGAGCAAATGCTCTATTTATCACAATGGTTTCACAAAGTGACACTTCCAGAGTCGTCAAAAGTCGTCAATATGAGGGAATGGGTTAACCCTTTCCTCCATAAATACGTCTTTTGCAAACAGATTAAACCCGGATCAGATGGCTACTATTGGAGCCATCTGATCAGGGTCTGCTCTGTTTGCTTATAATATGATTTAGATATGATTCTGCCATGACCAAAATTGCCAGAATTATACAAAATATTATCTTATTGCATGCCATCATTATCTCTTACATGGTCTCTTAAAAGGTTCAAGTTTTTAAATGGTACAGATTTGACTTATTTAGTTTTATAAACCTACAGAGATGGGTATTTGAGTGCCTTGATATTAATGCATTACTCCATAAATATGCCTTTGCAAACAGAGTAGACCCATATCAGACGGCTACTGAGGGAGCTGACTGATCAGGATCTGCTCTGTTTGCTTACGAAATATAGATATAATTCTAGTTTCTGTATTGCCCAACTATTCCCATTGTGCTATTATAACATTTAACCCTTTCCCTGTTCTATATTTAGCCAATATATCAATACCTACTGAATATTCATTGACAAAATAGTTATAAACAAATATGGAAGGTGGAACATTGTAGACATTTTAGAAAGCAAAGAAACAGGTCTTTCAAATTCTAATAGCAAACAGAGTAGACCCTGATCAGACGGCTCCTCTAGGAGCCGTCTGATCTGGGTCTATTCTGTTTGCCAATGCATGAAAACACGTTTATATGAGGGAAAGGCTTAATCTAATTAATATTCATGATGTCATAATTTCTTCAATGAATATTGATGGAGTAAAGGGTTAAGAGAAATTCTGTTTCTATTTATTTTGTAGCGTGAGCCAGTTCCAGAGGATTACAACAGACGTGATCCTGAACACAGAGTTATTTATAGATTCGTGCGAAACTTATTTAATGCTGCCCAGTTGACAGCGGAATGTGCAATAGTTACACTGGTGAGTCACTTACTCATGAACTGTCCAGCTGACTCAGTGTGTAGAGGGGTTGCCTTCTGCGTGGGATGTAGACGGTTCAATACCCAGCTAGTTCACACCCTTTCCTTATACATGTAAACGCTTTTTCATGCATTTGTAAACAGAGTAGACCTAGATCAGAAGGCTCCTGTAGGAGCTATCTGATCACGATCTACTCCGTTTACTTATTGACTATTAAAGATCGGATTCTTTAAGTTTCTACCATGATAAAAATGTCCCTTGTTAAGAATGCTATTAAAAAATTGCAGCTAGTAAATATCATTCAGTCATTATTTCTTACATAAATATTAATGAGGAAAAGGGTTACATTAGGTGTGGGGATTACAGGTTAAAACCAAAGCTTATTCTGTATCCCAACACCCTTAACCTTTTCCTTCCTGCTAACACTTTTTCACGCATTTGCAAACAAAGTGGACCCAGATCAGACGGCTCCTATAAGAGTTGTCAGATCAGAGTCTGCTCTGTCTGCTTATAGAAATTATAATAACGCTAGATCTGGGTCCATGCTTATAAAGCTTTTAGTTGAGTCTGAGATCGTTCTCAAGCTTTTGATTGGTCAGATTTGAGCCTTTGGCTCAAATCTGACCTATCAAAAGCTTGAGAACTCAAATCTGACCAATCAAAAGCCTGAGAACGAAACTCAGACTCAACTAAAAGCTTTATAAGCATGGACCCTGACTACAGTTTCTACCAGCACCAACTGGGTCGTATGCAACATGCCTTCATAAATTTCTGAGGAGACCCCTGAGTACCAAAATTTAATGTGTATGTATGCCGTTATAAAAAGTGCAAACTGTTTGGATCCAGATAAGATGCCTAGTAACTGGGGCCAAGTCGGAGTCGGCCTCGCATCAGGATCCAAACTGTTGGACACTCTTCTTATATTTTTAGAAGAACTGAAACTGACAGGAAAGAAATTATTAATAAATACGAGTATGTTGAAAAATCAACCTCTTTTAACCTTTTACTCCATTCATGTCAGAAATAATGACATCATGAATTGTAGAATCTTGTCTTTATTATATCATTAGCAAACAGTGCAGACTCTAAAGGAGCTGTCTGATCCGGGTCCACTCTGTATAGGCGTAGAAAGGCATATTTAGGGAGTAAAGAGTTTAATGAAATCGAGAATTCAGAATAACATATGGAAAATACAAGTCATGATTTTGGTCTACTCTTTAGGTGTACCTGGAGAGGTTACTGACGTACGGAGAGATAGACATTGGTCCATGTAATTGGAAGCGAATAGTACTTGGTGCAATTTTACTGGCGTCTAAGGTTTGGGATGATCAGGCCGTGTGGAATGTGGACTACTGCCAGATCCTGCGAGACACAGCGGTGGAGGATATGTAAGTATGAAGAACCGCGTCACATAAACACAGAGTTGCATTAAGAGATGTATAGAGGTCCAGATCAGATGCGTAAATTAAACATTTACAAGAATAACTTCTTAATTTCTGCACCTAACCCTAGTCTTTAGTCTTTAGAATCGTCTCTTCAAGACGATTCAAAAGAGTTGTCACAACATAGCGTTTGGTGGAGAAATGACCATTTTAGTGTTTGAGTATGCCCACTTATCTGTTGCCTTCGGTTAACTGATCTATCGAAATCTCTTATTTCTCAGCCAACCCGTTTGTCTTGCTGCTACTCAAGATAGGGTTGCAAGATAGGGTTTGGCAGAGAAATTAAAAAACTATTTTATTTAGATTTCCTTAATATGTCTCTTGTCTACAACTTTGTACTGACACTATGGAAGTCTCTAATTCTTGTCTAATCCCGTCTGTAAGAAGGCTCTATTGAGTAGCAACAAGATAGGGGTTGAGCCTCGTTACAGAGGTCCAGATAAGATGCGTAAATTGAAACATTTTCCAGGATAACCTCTTTATTTCTCCACCAAAGAGGCAATTCTAAAAGTGGTCACAACATAGGGTAGAGACGATTCTAAAGAGTGGTCACAACATAGGATTTGGTGGAGAAATGACAATTTGAGTGTTTGAGTATACACCTTTATCTGTAGATCTGCACTGGCTAAGTGGTATAGTGTCGACTTTCCATCCAATAGGTTGTTTGTTTGTTTGCAGTGGAGATTCACACAATCCTGTGTATTATACAATGTATATAATACCTCGATTAACCTTTACTCCATAAATACGCCTTTCTGTGCCTTTGCAAACAGAGTAAACCAAGAACCTAGATGCCGTCTGATCAGGATCTGATCTGTTTGCTTCGGATATGATATAGATCTGATTCTTCACTTTATGCCATAGTCAGCATTTCTTGCCTTTGTTAAGATCTTAAATCAATATTCATAATGTCATGTCATTTTTCTCACTTGGATATTCTTGGAACAAAGGGTTAATAAATACTAAGATAGCAGATACTTTTTTTGCTGAAATATTGATTTGTTTACGCAGTTATTCTAAATACTCTGCTGTATCGAGAACTCTGACTCACTGTAAACAATTTTTATAACCCTTGCCTTAAAGTGTCAAAATTGAAATGTGCTCAAACTCTGAATAATTTTACTTACTCCGCATGCATTCAAGCTTTTGGAAAGCTGTTGA
Organism: Azorinus chamasolen; assembly: GCA_963576725.1. Lineage (NCBI taxonomy): Eukaryota > Metazoa > Mollusca > Bivalvia > Cardiida > Solecurtidae > Azorinus > Azorinus chamasolen. Next base: position 58,708,819 of record OY755253.1, on the reverse strand, counting down.
CTTGGTGCCAAACATCCCGCTTGGGCGAAACAGCATCTTTTTGTTCCTGAACAGATGCCACGTTACTTTGGATACTTCGAACAGAGTTGACCCTGATCAGATGGCTCCTCTAGGAGCCATCTGATCTTTGTCTTCTCTGTTTGCAAATGCGTGAAAACACATTTATATGAAGGAAAGGGTAACAAGCTAAAGTACAGCACTAAAATATACCATGGCTGTGATGTTTATGGTAAAAGGAGTGTATACATGTTTGAGGATACAAGTACATATTTAACCCTTTCCCTGTTGCATATTCATGAAAGATATAATAGCACTATGAATATTAATTAGAATAGTTTCTTTACTATGGTGTATGAACACAGGACATTTTGATCAGGCAGAAACTGTAGAATCAGATCTATATACCATAAGCAAACAGAGTAGACCCTGATCAGATGGCTCCTATAGGAGCCATCTGATCTGGGTCTACTCTGTTTGCAAAAGTGTGAAAAGACATTTACATGAGGGAAAGGGTTAAGCTGTTCCACAAGAAAAAACCCGATATAGATACTATACAACAGTGTAGACCCAGATGAGGTACTATGCCTCCAATACAGCAAATGATTTAGATCTGACTAGTATCAGTCTGACAAGTCTAGACTCAACCTAGACGGCAATATGGAAAAAAAAGTTTTCCTGATTATTAGCACTTCTGGCTGTGATAAACTTAACATTTGCAAGAATGGCTCATTTATTTTTCCATCAAACCCTGTGTGAGGATTGTAAAGAGTGGTCACAACATAGGGTATGGTGCAGAAGTGACAATTATAGTATTTAATATGCACCTTTATCTATTGCCTTGAGTTCACAGAGCTACAGATAAGATGTGTAAATTAAAACATTTTCAAGAATAACTCCTTTATTTCTCCACCAAACCATATACTATGACCATTCTTTAGAATCGTCTCAAATAGACAATTCTAAAGAGTGGTCACAGTATAGGGTTTGGTGGAGAAATGAAGATTTTCGCATTTGGGTACGCACCCTTATCTCTGAGTTCAGATGGTATAAAATAAAATGAGAGCCAAAATCAGTACCAAAGCTTCCGTCTGATTCTTATTTCACAGTCTTGGGAGCTCTAAGACAGCTCTGAGTGATACTGTTTGAAGATTCAATTTCTTTGCCATAAGCACAACCCTAAATTTAGTGTTTGTTATAGCAGTAGGTTTTTTTTAACCCTTTCCTCCATGAATATTCATGTAAGAAATAATTATGTCATAAATATCAATTAGATGAATTTGTTATAATAGAACATGGACATAGGAATTTTTGGCCAAGGAAGAACTGTAGAATCATGTCTATATTATATCATAAGCAAACAGAGCAGACTCTGATGAGACAGTTCCTTTAGGAGCCGTCTGATCTGGGTCTTCTCTGTTTGCAAAGCCATGGAAAAGCGTATTTATGGAGTAAAGGGTTAAGAGCTGTACATACTGTGATTTATATGTCCTCTTCTGATTATATTTCGAGCAGTGCCAGTAAGATGCATATTCAAGAACTAAAATTGTCATTATTCCACCAAAGCCTATGTTGTGACAACTGTTTTGAATCGTCTTGAAGATGATTCTAAAGAATGGTCACAACATAGGCTTTGGTAGAGAAATAATGGAGCTACTGTCTAACCCTTTGCGGTAGGTCGGTGGTTCTTCCTGGATGTCCTTCTGAGCACGAAACTAAGCAATTCATTTGGTGCACAGAACCTCTGGGGTTTTCCTCCACCTGTAATTAGGGGGACATCGTGATATGACGGAAATACTGTTAAAGCGATGTAAAAGTTTAAACCTGGTAGAAACCAAACCAAACTTACCCTTTACTTTATAAATACACTTTTCTACACTTTTGCAAACAGAGTAGACCCAGATCAGATGACATCAGATGACTCCAGGGTCTGCTCTGTTTACTTATGAAACTATAACATATCTGGCTCTACAGTTCAACTACCATTACCAAACTTTCTTGTGTACATATGCCATTATAAAATTTCAGCTAACAGATATTCATGATGTCATTATATCTTACATGAATATACAACAGAGAAAGGTGTAAATGATTACGGTATGATGTAGATATAATTCTACAATAAACAGTTCGAAACAAAAGTTATTCTTGGTGCTTAAAAATCACGGAACAGATTAACAAAGTCCTTCTCACTGTCCAATCATCACAGATCCTCCTCCGAAATAATTTGCAAAATGCAACATTTCTCAAATTATTAGACAAAAAGAAACAAACTGTCAAAATGTCATTTGATGATCAAATTGCAAGCATCGGACGATGTCATGCACACAATTTAATAAGCGCTCACTGATCTAGACGTAATGTTGCCTTCACGAGATAATGCTGCATGGAACAGTACAAATTGTTTCATGACAGGTATATGAAAATTTTGTACAGAAAAGTTATGTGAGGTATAACGAAATGAAATATAGAAGGCTGAACATTGTAGCCATTTTAGAAACTAAATAAAAACATAAATATCATATTCTACTCGTATTAGCAAACAGAGCAGACCCTGATCAGATGCCTCCTATTGGCGCCGTCTGATCTGGGCCTACTCTGAATGCATGTGTACAATGAGTTTATATGAAGGACAGGGTTAATATTCCTGACGTCATTATTTCTTACATGATTATTCATGGAGTAAGAGGTTAACCCTTCGTTTGCTATTCTCGTCAATATAACTACCTGTAAATAGTGAAGACCCAGATGAGACAGCTCCTGCAGGAGCTGTCTCATCAGGGTCTGCACTATTTACAAGTTGATTGTGCAACCAGTGCACTCCACAGCAGTGATTGCATAGTACTTGTACACAGTGAAGGTATATGTAATTATACAACAGGGAATGGGTATAGAAGGAGAAATGTATTTTAAAATTCAGCAAGAGAAGGGTTAAAACTGTTCTTTTGCACATGTTTTATTTGCGTCTTATTCAGGAATGAACTGGAGCGACAGTTTTTGGAGATGCTGCAGTTCAACATCAATGTCCCATCAGGGGTCTATGCCAAGTATTATTTCGATCTGAGGGCGCTGGCCGGGGACAATGATCTCAGCTTCCCTCTTGAGCCGCTGGACAAGGAGAGAGCCATGAAGCTGGAGGTAACTGTCTTTTTCTGGCAATTTTGGGGAAAATTTATTTCAATAATTGGGATTTTTTTCGTGCGTAAATCTCAATTATTTGGAAAGCATGTTTGGTCATATTCTGACTTTTATTTTGTAGCACGTTAATCAAATTTTTGTAAAAAATTTTTTTCCAAATTGGGAAAAATGTTACCTACTTTTCATTGAGAATGTGTCTTTTTAACCACAGGGGTCTGGACCGCTTCATTGGGGTCTATATGTACTATATAATAACAAGGGTTCCAACTAGCAGAACGGACATCCGTGTACCACAAGTACAAATATGAATGTAACTCTTGCAATTTCAGTGATAATTTTATAATTCTTTCGGCTATTGAAAGCCAATATGTTTTACTATCAAATAAATATAATATTCTCACGGTAACTTACGCGCAATGATCAATCCAACAACGATTTTCTGAAAATTTCACGTGTTTTCTGGGTCATTGACAAACGTTCGTTCACCCCGGTTTCACTATATCACAGCCATAACCTGGCGATTTTCAGTTCAAACGATGGCGTGGTTCAATAAAACAACCCAATTATATCACCAATCTCCATTTGTTTTGTCCTCTTAATAAATAAGCAACTAGCAACAGCGGCCTTTCCGTCTGTCGTTATGTTTCTATTTCGGATGCTGCCATTTTGCAACAAATTTGAATGGAGCCATTTCATTGGATGAGCGAAGGAAAAATTGGAAAATCCGTGACGTCACGTACAATGGCTCCTTCCTCGACGATTTGAAGCAAACTAACAAAACTCGCTAGTTTTACATCATTCTTTTGATGCTGGGAACTAAATAATTGGAGGTGGGTGTTAGAATTGATTCGTTTTATTGACTCACGCCATTTTTTGAACTGCAAATTGCCAGGTTATTGCTGTGATATAGTGAAACCGGGGTGAACGAACGTTTGTCAATGACCCTAAAAACACGTGAAATTTTGATAAATTCATTGTTGAATTGATACTTGTTCATAAGTTACCGTTATAAGATTACATTTATTTGATAGAAAAATATATTGGCTTTCAATAGCCGAAAGAATTACGAAATTATCATTTAAATTGCAAAAGTTACAGTCATATTTGTACTCGTGGTACACGGATATCCGTTCTGCTAGTTGGAACCCTTGTTATTATATAGTACATATAGACCCCAATGAAGCGGTCCAGACCCCTGTGTTTTTAACTGGCCTGTTGAGATGTCAGAAAAAGGCCTGGAGATAGTACTCTGGTCAAATACTGCTTTGCGGAATGTGTTCTAGCAGTTAAAATATTCTTTACATTGATATAACAGAATTTTAACCAATTCCCTCATATTGACACCTTTTGATGCCTCGGAAAAAGTCACCTGTTGAAAGCTATTTATCACAATGGTTTCAAACTACAAAATTCTAAAAAAAATCCTTTTCTCTAGTTAATGCTCCTTTTTGGTAGATTTTTCAAAAGTTGTTGGATCTAAAAATAGCCTATGAGGTAATGGGTTAACTTACTCTATGAGTATTCATGTAAGTTGTAGTTTGTTTAACCCTTTCCCTGTTCTATTTCTAATTTCAATACCTACTGAATATTCATTAACAAAATAGTTATAATGAAATCTGGAATGTGAATTATTGCAGTCACTTTAGAAAGTAAATAAACAGATCTATCAAATTCTATTTGCAAACAGAGCAGACCCTGATCAGACGGCTCCACTAGGAGCCGTCTGATCTGGATCTACTCTGTTTGCAGATGCGTGAAAACACGTTTATATAAGGGAAAGGGTTAACCCTATACAGAGTAACAGATAAGGGTGGTTTTATCGTTTTAACGAACTTATTTTGAAGGAAAAAAAATTGAATTGTTGAATACATCATAAAGGAACTAACTGCAAAAGCAGAAAATGAATTACAATCAAGTTCACGGTCATTAATTACAATCAAGTTCACGATCATTATTGCTTACAGCGCCGCAAAGTTGTATACCAGAATTCCGATACCGTTCCTGACTTTAGAACTTTATACCTTTTCTGTTGTCAATGTAAAAACACTACATCCACTGTAAAAAATACGTCAAAAATATTGACTTCAGACCATGGCCGTATACGTGAAATGACATGCCCACTAAGCATTGTTTGGTTTTTTACGTGCCAAGAGCCATCAACAACTGAAGCCATAGACAATATAATTACCGATATGTAATCATCTGTGGTCACAGAATCAGAAAGATCGGAAAAGAGCGCTGCAAAGCACTGGGTAAATAGTTTCAGAAAAGCAGCTTGCTTCTTGGAAAAAAGACTTTCATATAAACAGTTTAATGCAGCAGTTGACTAGTTACAGTTTGAGTTACAATGTTTCAAACTTTAAAAATTTGAAAAACAACTAAACACACTTAACAGCACACACAGGCAAAGTCAACCACAACACTGCACACAGAGAAAGGAATACTGGCAAGTGAAAACTGAAACTGAAAACTATTTGAACACGGGTAGTTGGTGTCGCAAACTCCTCCTTCAGTTTTGAAGTTATTGATTTTATATTTGGAATACATAATAACCACGAATGGTAGATGTGCAGCACGTAATTTTCAGGCGTTTAGCACTGGGCATTGCCGAATTATCTCCCCTTGAATTTTTGAGTATTTTTTGTCATTTTTGCATGAAACATGAGAAGTTGGTGTCACAAACTCCTCCTTCAATTTGAAAGTTATTCAGTTTGTATTTGGTATACATAATAACCTTGAATAGAAGATTTGCAAGACACAATTTTTATGTGTTTAGAGGTGCGCATTGCAGAATAATCTCCCCTTTAACTCTGAGGTTTTTTGTCATTTTGGCATAAAACATTGATAGTTGGTGTCGCTAACTCCTCCTTCAGTTTGAAAGTTATACAGTGTATATGTAGTATACATAATAACCATGAATAGTAGATGTGGAAGACGCAATTTTCACAAGTTTAGCACTGGGCATTGCAGAATTATTCCCCCATTGTGAGTATTTTTTGTCATTTTGGCATGAAACATGAAGAGTTGGTGGTGCAAACTCCTCCTTCAATTTGAAAGTTATGAATTGATGCTATCCATACATGATAACCACGAACAGCAGATATGTAATATGCACTTTTCATATGTTTAGTTGCAGGCATAACAGAATTATCTCCCCTTGAACTTTCAGTATTATAATTTTGTGTTTGGTCCTATTACATGGGTAGTTGGTGTCACAAACTTGGATTTGCAATTAAAGCTGCTGTGCGGGGGTATTCATCACCTTTAGTGATAGTTATGTCTCCCCCATTTATGGGGAGATATATTGTTTTTGCCAGAGTTGTCTGTCTGTCCGTCCGTCTGTCCGTCCGTCCGTCCGCACTCACCAAAGGGTAGTTGTGTGACTTTTTCTAACTAGTCGCACAAGTAAAATCATTAACCTGGCCATCTCTTGTGACATTAACCTGGCCATTTCTTGTGACATTAACCTGGCCAGTTGTGGGACATAGGGTTAGGGTTAGCTTCCAGATCATTCTTTTCCAAAGTTAGAGCCAAAAATAGTTTTTCTTGTGGGACTAGTCCCACAAGAAAAGATCAAAGGAAAAAGTCACACAACTACCCATTTGTTAGTATGTCCGTCCGTCTGTCCGTCACAAACTTGTGTCGCGCGTATCTCTCAAACCAGTTGGGCTAGAGTCACCAAACTTCACAGGAATGTTTACCAGCATGAGTTGTTGTGCACCTATGGTTTTTGAATTGTCTCCCCTTGATAATTTTGGAGTTATTGCCCCTGATGACTTAAAATTAGAAAAACTTTGTGTCGCGCGTATCTCTTAAACCGTTGGTACTAGAGTCACCAAACTTCACAGGAATGTTCACCAGCATGAGTTGTTGTGCACCTATGGTTTTTGAATTGTCTCCCCCTGATAATTCTTGAGTTATTGCCCCCGATATGAATACTTAAATTTATACAAACTTTGTGTCGCGCGTATCTCTGAAACCAGTAGGGCTAGAGTCACCAAACTTCACAGGATTGTTCACAAGCATGAGTTGTTTTGCTCTTAGGTTTTTTGAATTATCTCCCCTGTTAACTTTGGAGTTACTGCCCCTGATGACTTAAAATTAGACAAACTTTACTTAGTGTCGTGCATATCTCTGAAACCACTAGGGCTAGAGTCACCAAACTTCACAGGAATGTCAACCAGCATGAGTTGTTGTACAACTTGGGTTTTTGAATTGTCTTCCCTTGATAACTTTGGAGTTATTGCCCCTGATATGATTACATTAAATTAGAGAAATTTTTTGTCATGCATATCTTTAAAACCACTAGAGCTAGAGTCACCAAACTTCACAGGAATGTTCACCAGCATGAGTTGTTGTGCACCTGGGTTTTTAATTGTCTCCCCCTTATAATTCTTGAGTTACTGCCCCTGATATGTTAACTTAAAATTAGAGAAACTTTGTGCTGCACGTATCTCTGAAACCAGTAGGGCTAGAGTCACCAAACTTCACAGGAATGTTCACCAGCATGAGTTGTTGTGCATCTGGGGTTTTTTAATTGTCTCCCCTGATAACTTTAGAGTTACTGCCCCTTATGACTTAAATAAGAGAAACTTTACTTTGTGTCACATGTATCTGAAACCACTAGTACTAGAGTCACCAAACTTCACAAGAATGTTGACTAGCATGTGTTATTGTGTATCTGGGGCTTTTGAATTGTCTCCCTCTGACAATGTTGGAGTTATTGCCCCTGATGACTTAAACATTAGACCCTGATAAGTTTGAAGTTACAGACATTACACTTGTGTATTGGAAAGAGGATGGGAGGGGGAGACATCTGTTTTTGTGACAAAAACAAACCTCTAGTTCTAGTTTATCTTGGCAGAAACTGAGCAAACAGGGCAGACCCAGATCAGATGGCTCCTATAGGAGCCGTCTGATATGGGTCTACTCTGTTTGCAAAGGTGTTTCTATCAGGGAAAGAGTTAAATATTAATTGTTTGTATTTACTTTGCAGGCCATGTCCAGTACTTATGAAGACAACTACAAACTGCTGTCAAAGCCAAAAGTAGCACGATCCAACAGCCTGGACGGCATGACCCATAGTCACAGATCTAGTGTTGCAATATTGTCTTGACGAAACTCGCCGATCAGTTATGCAGGAGTTAGTTGTGTCGTCATGTGTACAGTGAGAACTGTCTCGACACTATTTATTTCACAGTCAGACTTCGGAGCAATGAATAAGAGGGTATACAGATCTATGTAAATATCGTATTTCTCCGCTGAACCCGATCTTGAGATAGAATAATGATACCTCAAAGAGGCATTTCTAATTATTCTATCTTGTTGGTAGGTCTAATAACATCGAGCTCCATTTTATAAACATGAGCAGGAGCAGCGCCAAAAAAAAGGGAACTTTCCCAGAGCTACAGATAAGGGTGCGTACCCAAGTATTAAAATCGTCATTTCTCAATGAAACACTATACTGTGACCACTCTTTATAGTCGTCTCTTTGAGACAATTCTAAAGAGTGGTCACAGTATAGGGTTTAGTGGAGAAATGATGGAGTTATTCTTGAAAATGTTTAAATTTACGCATACTATCTGTACCTCTGCCTTCCTAAACCGTTGCCTGCTAATCATGTCCTGACGGTCATTTTCAATCATCTTGTTTCCTGATGAGATGCTAAGTTGATTGACACTCTGTCAGTGGTTTCTCAACACTCGGTCAGTGGTTTCTTGACACTCTGTCAGTGGTTTCTCGACACCTCGAAACAATAAAAATTGTAGCAAAGTTTTAATTAGTACCAACAGTTTAGCAGAGAAATACCGACAATTGTATACCTAGATTTCCTCTTATCTCTGTTCTGTGACTTGAAGATGGGTGTAAGTCACGTGATCACACGTCTTATGTAGTGCATTTAGGTTCAGCAATATATATATCCAGAGGCCCAAATAAGATGGGTAAATTAAAACATTTTCAAGTATAGCTCCTTTATTTCTCCACCAAAAGCCATGTTGTTACCATTATTTAGAATCATCTCAAAGAGTGTTTACAACAAAGGGTTTGGTGGAGAAATGGCAATTTTAGTTTTTGAATACACGTCTTTATCAATAACTCTCTTGCTGCCAAGGGCAAATATGTGATCATCTTTACCAAACAATGGGGGTCCAGATTAACCTTTTACTCCATAAATACATCTTTCTACACCTTTGCAAACAGAGTAGACCCAGATCAGATGGCTCCTACAGGAACCATCTGATCAGGGTCTGTTCTGTTTGCTTTATTATGTGATATAGATATGATTGATTCTACAGTTTCTGCCATGTGCTGTATAACAATCAAATTAGTATTCATGATCTTGTTATTTCTTACATAAATATTTATGGAGGAAAGGGTTAAAGCATTTATAGGAGGGTGAAGGGTTAATAGGCATTTCACATGGATCCAGACTGTTTACAAATAGACAAACAAATTTACCTGTAGTAAAATATAAAAATGAATAGGCTATTGCAAGATTTTATTTTTAATCTTATAAAGTAGGAGATAGCACAATGCGTAAATTAAAACATTTTCAAGAATAACTTCTTTATTTCTCTACCAAACCCTATGTTGTGACCACTCTTTAGAATCGTCTCGAAGAGACGATTCTAAAGAGTGGTCACAACATAGGGTTTGGTGGAGATATAAAAGTTTCAGTATTTTTGAATATATAGCTTTTTCTGTTGCTCTGGTTGTCTTCTTTTTAATTTTCTTTGAGACGATTCTAAAGAGTGGTCACAAGTTGACAACATAGAGATTGGTGGAGAAATGACAAGTTCAGTATTCGAGTGTACACCTTTATCTGTTGCTCAGGTAGCATAAACTGCTCTTCTTTTATTATATCTTTGTTTATTTTGAAATTTTTACCTTTTCTTCTGTCTATTTACCAGCTTACACATCTGACTTTCAGTAAGATCTAGATATTTAAACTCTGTCACAGTCATCTGATTTAAATCTACACTCTGTACGTGCCTTTCAGTATTCTAGTATTTTAAAAGGCTTCATTGTACATAGCCTAAAACCATTTGGCACTTGGCCCATGGGCAGAGGTCCAAATAAGATGCGTAAATTAAAACATTCTCAAGAATTACTTCTTTATTTCTCCACCAAACTCTATGTTGTCACCACTCTTTAGAATCGTCTCAAGGAGACAATTCTAAAGAGTGGTCACAACATAGAGTTCGGTGGAGAAATGACAAATTTAGTATCTGAGTACGCCCATTTATCTGTTGCTCTGCTCATGGGATATAAATAGTTAATCAAAGGGAGCAGAGTAATTTGCTCATAGGATGTAAACAGAGTGGCCAGTAGAGTATATTGGGCGTAAGGGTGTAAACAGCTCCTCCAAGAGAATAGATTATATAGGCTTGTAGAGTGTACAGCTCATCCAAGGGAATAGGTTATATATGCTCGTAGGATGTAAACAGCTCATCCAAGGGAATAGATTATATATGCTCATAGAGTGTAAACAGCTCATCTAAGGGAATAGATTATATATAATCGAAGGGTGTAAACAGCTCATCCAATAGAGTAGATAGTGTATGCTCATAGAGTGTAAACAGCTCATTAAAGGGAGTAGATAGTGTATGCTCGTAAGGTGTAAACAGATTTGTCAGCAGAGTATATTGACCCTTGGCTGTAAACAGCTCATCCAGGTAAGTAGAGTCTATTTGCCTTTGGCTGTAAACAACTCATCCTAGGGAGTAAAGTATACTGGCCCTTGGCTGTAAACAGCACATCCAGGGAAGCAGTCTATTGGCATTTGGCTGTAAACAACTCATCTTGGGGGAGTAGAGTCTAATGGACCTTGGCTGTAAACAGCTCATCCAGGGAAGCAGTCTATGCCCTTTGCTGTAAACAGCTCATCCAGGGAAGCAGTCTATGCCCTTCGCCGTAAACAGCTCATCCTAGGGGAGTAGAGTTATATTTGCAGGTAGGCTGTGAATATCTTATCCCCTGTAAAGACTTGTCAGGGGAATGAAGGTTATTAGTTCATTGGCTGTAAAGACTTGTCTGGAGAATGAATGATATTAGTTGTTTTGCTGTAAAGACTTGCCAGGGAAAGGGAGATGTTTGCTTGTAGGCTGTAAACAGTTTGTAGGCTGTAAACAGCTTGTCAAGGCAATTAGAAGATATTGATTCCTAGGCTGTAAGCAGCTTAACTCATTCCCTCATAGGCTATTTTTAGATCGAACCTCTTTGAATAAATCTACGGAAAAGGAGCATTAACTAGAGAAAAGGAAAATTTTAGAATTTTGTAGTTTGAAACCATTGTGATAAATAGAGCATTTGCTCCTATAGGAGCATTGTGATAAATAGAGCATTTGCTCCTATAGGAGCAAATGCTCTATTTATCACAATGGTTTAAAGGAGTGACTATTACAGAGGCCTAGAAAGGCGTATTTATGGAGGAAAGGGTTAGCTCATTCCCTCATATTGATGCTTTTTGATGCCTCTGAAAATGTCATTTTTTTTAAACCATTGTGATAAATTCAGCATTTGCATAGGAGCAAATGCTCTATTTATTACATTCGTTTCAAAACTATATAATTCTAAAATAAACCCCTTTTTCTATTAAATGCTCCTTTTCAGTAGATATATTCAAAGAGGCTGGATCTAAAAATAGTTTAGGAGGAAATGAGTTAAGATGAAAATTTGAGATTATGCTTTAAAATTTCTTTGCAGAATATCTTTGATTTAGATTTTTTTTATCTGACAACTTACAGAAATTGGATGTATGAAATATTACAGCATTTGTTTTTTGTGTCCTCAAAGTGGGAGACATAAAGTGTGGGCGGCAGTACATATGTCTGTCCGTACATCCTGAATATCTTGTAAATCAGACTCTTTCAGACACCTGTGAATTGATTTGTTTCAAACATTTACAGATGTACAGGTATAATGTGCAAATGGTCGTAGAGGACGGTTATACAGCTGTGATCATTTTGGGAGAATTATAGCCCCATGTTTTTATTTTCTTTATACATGTATAGAATTTTTCATCATTGTTTAATCCTTTACCTGTTGAATGTCCATATTAGAAATAATGACATCAATCAATATTTATTAGCTGAATTTTTACAATGGCATATGTAGATATGAATATTTGGTATTGGTAGAAATTGTAGTCAGATCTTATAATTTCATAAGCAAACAGAGCTGACCTGTGTAGTTTTGAAACCTTTGTGATAAATAGAGCATTTGCTCCATAGGAGCAAATGCTCTATTTATCACATTGGTTTTGAAAAGAGACTTTTACAGAGGCGTAAAAAGGGTATTTATGGAGGAAAGGGTTAACCCATTCCCTCATTTTGACGACTCTGTAAAAGTCACTTTGTGAAATCATTATGATAAACAGACATTTACTCATGCAGGAGCAAATTAATGCTCTATATATCACAATGGTTTCAAACTACAAAATTCTAAAAAAAATATCCTTTTCTCTAGTTATTGCTCCTTTTCCGTATATTTATTCAAAAAGGTTGGATCTAAAAATTGCCTTTGAGGTAATAGGTTAAAAAGACAGCGGCTACAGGAGCTGTCTTAACTCAGTCTACCCAGTTTGCAAAGACATAAGAATAATAAAGGATTAAGCAAGGCTATATAATTATGTCTATATGTAGTTACTTTCCTGTTGAAATAATCTCAATACATGAACATGCAAGGTGCAAGCTGGGGCTCTCCATCAAGGAAAAGCTTAGTTTGGGTCCTGATTATGTGTTTCCCTATATATTCTATATATTAAACTTCTCCCTCTGCTAAAAGTAGGGAGAAGGGAGCGGGGCAAGGGAGACTTTTTCTCCCAAATCATCCTCTAACTTAAATCTTGACATGTATCACAATTATGTGAAGGAATTTCGCTCTTGCAAATAACTTCACCCATTCCCTCATAGGCTATTTTTAGACCCATTACCTCATAGGTTATTTTTAGGTCCAACCTCTTTGAACAAATCTACTGAAAAGGAGCATTTATTAGAGATAAGGAAATTTTTGGAATTGTTTAGTTCTGAAAACATTGTGATATACAGTGAAACCCCGCTAATGCGACCACTTAATAAACAGCCACTGATGTCGTTTAAAGCAGGTGGTTCCTATAGGAGCTTTCTGCGTAACTTTCGTCCTGCATTAAGCTACCACCTGCCTCTGCCACCCAGAATTACGCCCCTTTTTGGTGGTCGCATTAGCGGAGTTTTACTGTATATAGAGCATTTGTTCTTATTGACTTTTACAGAGACGTCGAAAGGTGTCAATATGAGGGAATGAGTTAAATTGTTTACATGATATAAATGGGTTTGCCTAGTCACAGATGTACACTGGGGCTTTATTAGGGACCATTTCGACTAGCACCTCATTTTAATTTGAGCTGTTTGCATTAAATATTCACTGCTAATGTGTAGAGTTAACCCTTTACTCCATGGTTATTCGTGGAAATAAGAAATAATGACATCATGAATATTAATAAGTTTAATTTTTGAATTGTAATATTAACACATGAAATATTTGCCAATGTAGAAACTATAGAATCAGATCTGTATTATTCCATTAGCAAACAGAGCAGACCCTGATCAGACAGTTCCTATAGGAGCCATCTGATCTGGGTCTACTCTGTTTGCAAAGGTGTAGAAAGGAGTATTTATGGAGTAAAGGGATAGTGAGATCAGCTGTTGATGTTTTATAAACCCGTTCCCTGTTCAAACATGTGTAAGAAATAATTACGTCATGAATATTTATTAGCTGATTTTTTATAATGTAAACTTTTCATATACTCTATTTATTTCATTAGTTTAAAAACTACTTCTTTTTTTTTTCTTTTTCCAGTAACTGCTTCCTTTTCAGTAGATAATGATTTATTTAAAGAGGAAGAGTCTAAAAATAGTCTATGAGGGAATGGGTCTAAAAATAGTCTTTGTTTATTAGAAATTTTAATACCTACAGAATATTCATGGACAAAATTGTTATAAGGAAATATGGAGGGTAGCACATTGTAGCCACATCTATCATATACCATTAGCAAACAGAGCAGACCCTGATCAGACAGTTCCTACAGGAGCCATCTGATCTGGGTCTACTCTTTTTGCAAATGTGTAAAAACTCATTTATATGAAGGAAAGGGTTACTCTATAACTTGATAGAGACACTTTGCAAACATGTTAGACCCATATCAGACATTGTAGACCCATATCACACATGGTAGACCCATATCACACACGGTAGACCCGTATCACACATCTCCTGTAGGATTCTCTGACCAGGGTCTGCTCTATTTGCTTATGGTAGGATACAGATCTGCTTATACCTTGTGCCAAAGTCAAAACTTCATCTGTTCATATACCAGCATAAACATTCAGCTCATAAATATTTATAGCGTAATTATAACTGACATAGATATTCATGAAGTGAAGCATTAATTCTTATCGCTTTGGGTTAATTCTGATAAGGTTGAAGCTGAGATGACGAAATGATGATTTAGCTTAACACTTTCCTCCATAAATACACCTTTCTACGCCACTGTGAAAGTCACTTTTTGAAACCATTGTGATAAATAGAGCATTTGCTCCATAGGAGCAAATGCGCTATTTATCACAATGGTTTCAAAACTAAATAATTCTAAAAAAAATCCTTTTCTCTAGTTAATGCTCCTTTTCGGTAGATTTATTCAAAGTGGTTGGATCTAAAAATAGCCTAGTGAGGAATGGGTTAACTCTCCTCTTGTCTAGTGTCCGGTTCAATATACATGTATTTACATCATCATTAAACTCTATACTTTCGATTTAGTCAGTACCTATAAGATCATATGGCATTTGAAATCATTACATTTTTATTGTACTGCTGTGAATCCTCGCTACTCTGAACACTCAAGTATCATTATCAGTCTTTGAAACAGGTGGCAGCTTAATGCAGGAGCTCTCTGCTTGACTTTAACCCTGTATAATTCCATAAGCAAACAGAGCAGACCCTGTTCAGACAGTTCATGCGGGATCTGGGTCTGCTCTGTTTGTGAAGGCATGAAAGAGCATTTATATGAGGGATAGGATTAAGACAGATGGCAATTTTATGCAAAGTAATTAAGGTAACTGCCTAAAAGGTTATCAATTCTTCTTTGCTTAACCCTTTCCTCCATAGGCTATTTTAGACCCAACCACTTTGAATGAATCAACCCAAAAGGAGCAGTTACTAGAGAAAAGGAAACTTTTAGAATTTTGTAGTTTTGAAACCATTGTGATAAATAGAGCATTTGCTCCTATAGGAGTAAATGCTCTATTCCTCACAATGGTTTCAACAGACGATTTTTAATGAGGCGTAGAAAGGCGTATTTATGGAGGAAAGGGTTAAAGTTCGGATTAGCGAGGGTTTGTCGTATATGTAATGTACATCAGAGGGATTTTGTGGTAAAAAGTATGTTTATGTATGTAACTAGTATATTATAAACAAGTACATGTATATCCATCAAAGCCAGTACTTGATGAACTGCTGCTTCACCCTGACCTGTTGAATATTCATGGAAGTGTTAATGACATCATGAATATTAATTAGAGTATTTTTTATAAAGTACATCAATAACTGAAATACAGTAAAACCCCTCTAAACCGGACGTTAAATTTGGTATAAATATCGGTCTTGGAGACAGGTGGCAGCTTCATGCAGGGTGAATGTCATGCAGAAAGCTCCTAGAGGAGCTTTCTGCATGACTTTCACCCTGCATGAAGCAGCCACCTGCCTAAAAGTATCTCAAATCTTCTCTACTAGAATTCCGGTTTAGAGTTGTTCTACTGTGTTGACCATGACAGAAACTAAAGAATCAGATCTATATGATAATTTCATTAGTAAAGTTGTATGTATGATCTGGATGTAATCCTGATGTTTGCTGTTAAGGTGTCAAAAGGGTCTGCCAACAATACGTGGCTATGGCAGTATTATTTTGAATATCATATACCCCCAAAGATGTGTAAATTAAAACATTTTCAAGCATAACTCCTTTATTTCTCCACCAATATCTATTTTGTGAGACATCTTTAGAATTGTCTCTTCGAGGCGGTTCTAAACAATGGTCACGACATGGGTTACGTGGAGAAATGACGATATTAGTATCTGAGTACACACATTTATCTGCTGTTCTGTATACCCGCTAAAATTTTGAGCTGGAAACAAATCTCAAGTTTGGAAGCTGTGAAAGCAGGGTTAGGTTAATAGGTTTACATTTTACTTTTTCTACGCCTTTGCAAACCTAGTGGACTCGGATCAGACAGCTCCTATCAGAGTTGTCTGACCAGGGTCTGCTCTGTTTGCTGATGATATTATATACATGTAGGTCTGCTTCTGCATGTTCTGCCATGAGCGAAACATCCCTTGGTTTATAGGTCTTTACAGAAATTAATCTGAGTAATATTCATGATGCCATTTCTTTTATGAATACGGATGAGGTAAAATGTTTATTTTTAGTACCTTCTTGTCGGGATTGTCATTGCAGTTTTGTCGAGTTATTTACTGTATCACGGAATCTTGTGTGACACACTGCCATTATGTTGGGATTTCTTTAACACTTTCACTCAAATAAACAACATTTCATGCCTTTGCAAACAGAGTAGAGCCAGATCAGATGGTTCCTGTAGCTTTGCTCCGTTTGTTTGACATATTATAGATCTGATTCCACAGTTTGTGAAATGTTGGCCAAAAATTATCTTTTTCGCTGGCCATTATGAAAATTCAGTTAACCCTTTACTTCATAAATACCCCTTTCTACGCCTTTGCAAACAGCAGATCCAGATCAGTGTGATCAGGGTCTGCTCTATTTGCTTATGACATACCATAGATATGATTATACAGTTTCTGTCGTGACCAAAACTTCTTTAGTGTATGTGCTATTATAATAATTAATCTAATTAATATTCATGATGTCATTTTTTTTATTCTTACATGAATATTCATGGAGGAAAGGGTTGATGAATTTCATGAAGGCATAAAGTCATGAGGGAAAGGGTTAAATATTGGGGGTGTGGTGGGGAGAACAGAAGCAAACTCTGCCCTGAATAGATAATTGACAATAATATTGATAGGGTTGTGGTAAGACTTTTTAGCAATACCTTTGACATGTATATGTGTATAGGATTTGGTTAGCAATTTGACCTGAATATAATCAGCGTTAGGAAAAATATGCAGTTTTAGGAATGTGTAATTAAAATATGCAGTTTTAGGAATGTGTAATTAAAATATTCAGTTTTAGGAACATGTAATTTTTGTGTATACATGTATTTGGATAATGTTGCAAATTGATCAGACTCATCAGAGCATTATATTTGGTCGTTTTTTTGTTTTTGTTGTTTTTATAAGATATAAAATTCAACAGATTATGTGATGAGGATTTAAATATTACAGGGATAATGTAAATAATTTAGCCATAACCTTGCTAATATAGATCAGATAATGTACTAATTACAAGTATTCCATAGGCAATAGGAGCCATCTGATCTGGGTCTACTCTGTTTGCAAAGACATTGAAAGATGAAACTGTAAGACTTTAACCCTTTCCCTGTTCAATATTCATGTAAATATAATTACATCATGAATATTTATTAGCTAAATTTTTATAATGGCACAGATTTCTTTGGTATTGATAGAAACTTTAAAGTCGGGCCTATTATAATTTCATAAACAAACAGAGCCTATAGGAGCTGTCTGATCGGGGTCTACTCTGTTTGCAAATGTGTGAAAAGGCATTTATATAAGGGAAAGGGTTTAAGGCTCTGACTGTAGAAATCTCTCTCAGCAACGATTCAGATTTTCGAAAGATTTTCATTTTTGAATTTATATTAACCCTTCGCTTGCTGAATTTTAAAATACATTTCTCCTTCTTTACCCATGTCCTGTTGTATAATTACATATATCTTCACTGTGTACAAGTATTTCGCTGTGCAATCACTGCTGTGGAGTACACGGGTTGCACAATCAACTTGTAAATAGTGCAGACCCTGATGAGACAGCTCCTGCAGGAGCTGTTTCATCTTGGTCTTCACTATTTACAGGTAGGTATATTGACGCGATTAGCAAGCGAAGGGTTAAATGAATGGCTGCAATAGGAGACAATATACCTTATATCCATAGGTCACTTGATTAGCAAGTTTTTTCTTAATGTATTTAACCCTTTCCCTGTTCTATGTTTATTCCAAATTTCAATACCTACTAAATATTCATAGACAATATAGTTATAATGAAATATGGAAGGTGGAACATTGTAGCCATTTTAGAAAGTTAATAAACAGATCTTTCAAGTTCCATTAGCAAACAGAGCAGACCCTGATAAGACGGCTGCCTGATCTGGGTCTACTCTGTTTGCAAATGCATGAAAATACATTTATATGAGGGAAAGGGTTCACCTTTAGCCTGCTACAGACCAATAACCTTTAGCCTGCTACAGACCAATCTGTGATTACGGTTTACCTGTGAGGATTGTTTGGATGAGACAGATGAGATACTGGGTTACTTGGGGTCTCATCATCATCCAAATTGTTTCACATTCTGATTATGTTGTGAGGTACTGTTTTATATGTAATAAAAGCCCACAGGGATGTACAATTATTGAAATGGAGCTTCTTGCATTTTGTACAGAGATGGTAACTTAATGTAGACTGAGGGCAATACAGAAAGCTCCCAGTGGAAAGCTCCCAGTGGAGAGCTCCCAGTGGAGCTTTCTGTGTTGCTTTCAGGCTGTATTGATCTACCACCTATATTTTGAAAAACATATTTCTTTATTTAATGGTTATCATATAGAGTTTTAGTTGTTTTATTCATTATTAGTGTCTCCCGCCCCAAAGTAAGGGTGTTGGGGTGATAATTTGAGTGGAGGCGTGTATTAGGGAGAACATGGTTAATGGCAGAAAATCTGCCACGACCCTTGGCCTCATGAATATTTATATAAGAATTAATGACTTCGTGAATATTCATCGCTGAATATCTTAAAA
Organism: Azorinus chamasolen; assembly: GCA_963576725.1. Lineage (NCBI taxonomy): Eukaryota > Metazoa > Mollusca > Bivalvia > Cardiida > Solecurtidae > Azorinus > Azorinus chamasolen. The sequence goes on along the minus strand of OY755253.1, from coordinate 58,689,707 downwards.
TGGCCAATGAACAATAGAAACTTTGGCCATTTGGGAAATTATATTATTCCATAAGCAAACAGACCAAACCCTGATTGAAGGCTCCTATGGGAGCTGTCTGATCATGCTTTGCTCTGATTGCTTTAATATAGAATAATATTCTTCCAGTACCAAAGAATCATGTTTACTGATGTCATTATAAAATATCAGCTAATAAATATTCATGATGTCATTAATTCCTTAGATGAATATTCAGCAGGTAAAGAATTAAACTACAACTTGTCTTCAAGAGCCAGAAAATTCTTTTTAAGTGAGGCTTGTAGAGAAAGCTATTGTACATTTATTTAAGGAGATTTGTTTGTACTTTGAAGAATTGTAATAATTATATAATTATGAAGCTCGGTTTATTGAACTGAACACAAACTCTTAGTTAATTTTGTTAAGCTGAGCAAGATTTAGTCTTCTCGACTGTTATGCTGCATTTGTAAGGACCAATAGAAAGCAGGGAACCAACTATGTTATCATCAATAGTCAGAGGTTTAGATAAGATGCGTAAATTAAAACATGTTCAAGAATAGCTTCTTCATTTCTCCACTAAACCCTATATTGTAATCACTCTTTAGAATCGTCTCTTCAAGACAATTCTAAAGAGTGCTCACAACATAGGGTTTGGTGGAGAAATGACGATTTTTGTACTTGAGTAGGCACCATTATCTGTTGCTCTGATCATAAGTCCCTTTGTGACCCTGTCTTTATTTGTCATCATGTTCTTTTTTAACCCTTTCCCTCATGTGGATGACATTTAGTGCAAACAGAGTAGACCAAGATCAGACGGCTCCTGTAGGAGATGTCTGATTGTGTCTACTCTGTTTGCTTATGGAATGATATACATGAAGATGTGAATTGGTATTTTCTATCAAAGCCAAACATTCCTAATGAGTAGTTATAAAAATTCACCAGATACATGTAACTATTATTTCTGTAATAAATCCTGTAATAAATCCTGATTATATAAAATTAATGTTCATTGGGGAAAGGGTTAAACTTCTTGGTACCAGAGGATACTAAGATCTTGTCTCCAAACATTGTTCACCAAATAAGGATCAAACTACAGTAAAACCTATCTATAACGGCCACTAAATCAAGTATTTTGTGTTCCAGGCAGGTGGCTAAATAAAGCAAGGTAAAAGTAAAACAGAACGCTCCTAGAGGAGCATTCTGTTTTACTTTCACCTTGCTTTATTTAATTAGCCACCTGCCCTAAATACCAACTAATTAACACACTTTAGTGGCCGCTATAGAGAGGTTTTACTTACATGTACCTTAAGTATTCAGATGGGCAAACTTAGGCAAATAGTGCAGACCCAGATCACATCCAGAAGGAGCCACTGATCATGGTCTGCATTGTTTGTTACTATGGCTGATTTTACTTGTTTAGCTGCCAGTGTCACATCTGTGATGACCTGTGCAAGCAGTTTTGATCCAGATCGGATGCCAAGTCTCATCAGGATCTAATCTGTTTGTTACGTTTTTGAATGAAAGTGGAAGAAAATTAAACATGGAAATTGTGGCAGTATTTGCAGACGACAAAATGTAGTAGGAAAAGAGTTGTTGTTATCAAACTGATGGCAAGTTTTTAATGTGAAATTATTTGGAGCAGATCCAGTGTTCTTTTGATTCCAAATAAGATTAAACTGAAAAAGAGCAGCGTCATAGGAAGTACTCATCAATATTTGCATTGTGGACCGAGATCAGCCATTGTGTAAGTAACATGACATCTGAACAAGGCCTGCATTGCCTTTGTGTCAGCATACAAAGTATCGTACAGGGATCCAGACAGGAGAGGTTTCCTAAGGATTTCTTTATTTCTCCATCAAAATCTGTCTGCACTGTTTGTAAATGACCGACCTTGTCTTCCAATGACGCTGCTTATATAGGAAGAGCTGTATTGATACAAGTTTTTTTTATGTTGGTGCTTTTTGACTGTATTATTGTGATATGTTTTATTAAAGAGCAAAATGTCTCTGTAGCACTTCACTCCATGAATACTCAAGAAATAATGAACACATGAATATTAATCCTTTACTCCATAAATACGCCTTTCTACGCCTCTGTAAAAGTCACCTGTTGAAATCATTGTGGTAAATAGAGCATTTGCTCCTATAGGAGCAAATGCTCTATTTATCACAATGGTTTCAAACTACAAAATCCTAAAATTTTACTTTTCTCTAGTAAATGTTCCTTTTGGGTAGAATTCATTCAAAGAGGTTGGATCTAAAAATAGTCTATGGAGGAAAGGGTTATAATAACATCATGAACAAAAATAACTTTTTACCCTGGCACAAGCTGTAGAATCAGCTGTATTACTTTATGAGCAGACAGAGCAGCTCCTCATCAGATGGCTCCTATAGGAGTCGTTTGATCTGGCTCTTCACTGTTTGCAAAGGAGTATTAATGGAGTCGTTTGATCTGGCTCTTCACTGTTTGCAAAGGTGTATTAATGGAGTGAAGGGTTAAAGAGCGGTTGTCCCTGTGACGGTGAACCCATGAAAACTACTACATGGTCCATGCTTATAAAGCTTTTTAGTTGAGTCTGATTTCGTTCTCAAGCTTTTGATTGGTCAGATTTGAGTTCTCAAGCTTTTGATTGGTCAGATTTGAGCCAGAGGCTCAAATCTGACCAATCAAAAACTTGAGAACGAACTCGGACTCAACTAAAAGTTTTATAAGCATGGACCCTGGTTATTGTACAATTTAGTGTCTGGAAACATTTTTGAAATTGCATTTCATTTTACTGTTTACTTCATGAATATTTAGGTCGGAAATAATGATATCATGAATATTTATTAGCTGAATTTTTTATAATTGCTTCATGAACATGGGATATTTTTGGCCATGGCAGAAACTTTAGAATCTGATGTACAGAGCTACAGATAAGGGTGTGTAGTGTACTCAAATACTAAAATTGTCATTTCTCCACCCAAACCTATACTGTGACCACTATGTAGAATCGTCTCAAAGAGATACAGTGCTCCCTCCCTACAACGGCCCTCTCAATAACGATTCCCTCCTTACAACAACGCATGCCACTGTTTCCGAAACAACAAGGCTCCAGAAACATCTTTTTCCATCGTATTTTCTTTATGCCTCCATCAAACCCTATGTTGTGACCACTCTTTAGAATCGTCACTTTGCGACGATTCTAAAGAGTGGTCACAACATAGGGTTTGATAGAGGCATAACGGTTTTAGTTCTCGAAATACACCTTATCTGGGGATCTGCAAACAAGCTAATTATATTTGATTTTCCCTCTCTATAACGACTCCCTCTGAACAACACATACAATCTTCGTATCCCAAAGGGTGTCGTTGTAGAGAGGGAGCACTGTATATACAAAATTGCCAGAAGAGCTATGATTACTCCTTAACTTCACAGATACTCAATTTAATGCTTTTCCAGAGTAGACCTAGTTTAGATAGCTCCTATAGGAGCTGTCTGACAAGGGTCTGCTCAGTTTACTAATGGAATAATATAGATCTGATTTGCTTATGGATTAATATAGAGCTCATTCTAGTTTCTGCCATCGTCAAACAGACCAAATTTCCCTTATTCATGATGTCATTGTAAATTAAACAACTAATTAATATTCATGATGTCATTGTTTCTGTCATGCATATTCATGGAGTAATGGTTAAAAATGACAGCACCTGGTAGCGTTTTCAGCATGACTGTGGCAGTTTCTGTGGGTTATCTTTCATAGCTGATGTGACTTGATGATGTAATCTCGTTGTTTAAAACAAGTGAACTAGTCTGAAAATAAATGTTTTGTCTTCTTTGAAGCCCATTTCCCCTCATTATGGCTCCCCATTTATGGAGAGACATATTGTTTTTTGCCAGAGTTGTCTGTCTGTCCGTCCGGCTGGCTAGCATCCAGCCGGCCGTCTGTCTGTCTGTCACAAACTTTTGTCACACGTATCTCTGACACTAGTAGGGCTAGAGTCACCATACTTCAAAGGAAGTTGTTGTGCCCCTGGGTTTTTTGTCTCCCCCTGATAAGTTTGGAGTTATTGCCCCTGATGACTTAAAATTAGACAAATTTTGTGTCGCACGTATCAGTGAAGCTGCTAAGGCTAGAGTCGCCATACCCCACAGGAATGTTCACCAGCACGAGTTGTGCACCTTGAGTTTTTGAATTGTCTCCCCCTGATATAATAACTTAAAATTAGACAAACTTTGTGTGGCGCACGTCTCTAAAACTGCTAGGGCTAGAGTCACCAAACTTAACAGGAATGTTGACCAGCATGAGTTGTGCACCTGGTTTTTTTTAATTCTCCCTGATAATTGTTGAATTATTGCCCCTTATATGATAAAATTAGAGAAACTTGTGTCACATGTTTCTCTGAAACCAGTAGGGCTAGAGTCACCAAACTTCACAGGAATGTTGACCAGCATGAGTTGTTGTGCATCTGGGGTTTTAGCTCGCCTGAGCTTTGCTCAGGGTGAGCTTTTGGGAGACTTGCATGTCCGGTGTCCTTCGTCAACAATTTGCTTGTGAACACTCTAGTGGTCACAATTGTAGTCAAATCTTCATGAAACTAGGTCATGATGATTGTCTTAATATCTACGAGTTTGAAAGTAGGTCATGTTGGGTCAAAATCTAGGTCACTGGGTCAAATAGAAAAACCTTGTGAACATTCTAGAGGTCACATTTGCAGCCGAATCTCCATGAAACTTTATCAGTATTATTGTTTTGATAAAATCTCGGACGAGTTTGAAAGTGGGTCTCACGTGGGGTCAAAAGCTATGTCACTAGGTCGGAAAGTAAAAAAACCATGTGAACACTCTAGTGGTCACAAATTTTGTCCAATATTCATGAAACTTAGAATGAATGTATTGGGGTACATGTTTTTTAGTTTTTGGTAAAGGTAGAATATATAGAGACAGATCTATAATAATTTCACAAGTAAACAGAGCAGATACTGATCAGACGGCTCCTACAAGAGCAAGGATGTGCTCTGTTTGCAAAGGCGTAAAAAAACGTTATTATGACAGGCTTAAAGGTAATCGGTCTACAAATAAAGAATTTTACTAACCAACCTAAGCAACATCACATAGCCCACGTCGCCACATTGTCAGAGAAAAAGATTGGTTCCCCATGACATTCCTCCGAAAATCGAATTTAACCAAGCTTTTATTCATAACAATTCTTAAAGCAAGTTTGAGAAATATTGGTCAAGAAATGCTAGATGAGCATCAATGTATTAGGATACAGAGACGGGGCCGATGGACAGGTAAAAAACTATATACCCTGTGGAACTTCGTGCTAAAATGGGACATCTCGCTCACTCACATGTTCCCACAGAAAGTGTCAATGTATTGAAAATGTTTTAACAAACATTATCTCACACTGAAAGGGTTGAGGGAAGTATACATATCCCAGCAAAAATATCCAACCAGTATTCATCATTAACCATTTCCCTGTTCTATGTTTATTCCAAATTCCAATACCTACTGAATATTCATGGACAAAATAGTTACAATGAAATATGGAAGGTGGAACATTGTAGCTATTTAAGAAAGTAACAAAGCTATCAAATTGCAGATAGCTATTCTAGGAGCCGTCTGATCTGGGTCTACCGTTTGCAAATGCATGAAAATCATTTGAAGGAAAGGGTAAAGATAACACCAAGTATCTAGATCCCTGGTCTCACATAGTAGCAAATAGTGTAGACCCTGATCAAATAGTGTAGACCCTGATCAAAATGTTCCTTCTGTAATCATTTGATCTAGGTCTGCATCAAATGCCCAAATCTGCCCCTAAGGGTAATTTTTTAACCCATTACTCCATAGATATGCCTTTGCAAACGGAGTAGATGGCTCCTTTAGGAGCTGTCTAATTGGGGTCTGCTGTTTGCCTATGAAATAATATAGACCTGGGTCCATGCTTATAAAGCTTTTAGTTGAGTCTGAGTTTCGTTCTCAGGCTTTTGATTGGTCAGATTTGAGTTCCCAAGCTTTTGATTGGTCAGATTTGAGCCAAAGGCTCAAATCTGACCAATCAAAAGCTTGAGAACGATCTCAGACTCAACTAAAAGCTTTATAAGCATGGACCCTGATTCTACAATGTATATGTTCTGCTAAGGCCAAAATCCATGTGTCCATGTACCATTATAAAAACAAGAGGGCCATAAGGCCCTGAAGCGCTCACCTGAGATAACCCCCGGGCGGGCCATTTTTGACCCAGAAGTCATCATTTGAACAACCTTGGTAGAGAACCACAAGGCAAAGCAGCAAGATTTTTAAAGGACTGATAAACCCCAGGGTGGGGCCATTTTGGCCTGGGGATCATAATTTGAACAATCTTGGTAGAGGACTATTAAATAATGATATATACCAAATATCAAAGGTCTGGGCATTTTAGTTTAAGAGAAAAAGATGTTTAAAGAGCCTGGTGGCGGGGCCATTTTCAACCATTAGATCATGTTACATACAAAATATCAAAGCTCTAGGCTTTACAGTTTCAAAGAAGACGGTTTTCCTATGAAAAACTGATAAGCCCAGGGGTCATAATTTGAACAAGATTTGTAGAGGACCATTAGATCATGCTACATACCAAGTATCAAAGGTCTAGGCCTTACAGTTTCAGAGAAAAATATTTCTAACGATTTTCCTATGAAAAACTGATAAGCTCTTGGGCGGGGCCATTTTTGGTCCCGAGTCATAATTTGAACAATCTTTGTAAAGGACCATTAGATGATGCTACATACCAAATATCAAAGGTCTAGGCCTAACAATTTCAGAAGATTTTTAAAGATTTTCCTATGAAAAATTGATAAGCCCTTGGGCGGGGCCATTTTTGGCTCGGGGGTCATAATTTGAACAATCTTTGTAGAGGACAATTTGATAATAATACATACCAAATATCAAAGGTCTTGGCCTTACAATCTCGGAGAAAAAGATTTCTCAAGATTTTCCTATGAAAAACTGATAACTTAAACTGCTCTGATCTAATATTTCGACCACCAAGGGCCTTTGTCAAAGATTCTTTGATTTTATGGCTGAATGCATGTAACAACAAGAGTACCGCATACGGTACATAATACGCCCACTTGCAAACTTTCTGATTCAACATGGCTTATAAGTGTTGACATTTTCAAATCTGTGCTTCAGATCTTGATTTCAATATTAAGGTGATACTATTTTTTAAACAAGAGGACCCTGAGGGTCCTGGGGCGCTCACCTGACATTTGTTAAGTGTTGGTTACAACAATGTTACACACAAGTAATGGACAAGATTTTTCTAAAATTTGAAAATATACAAGATATCATCATATTTTAGAATTTTAGAAACTTGCAAGAGGGCCACCTAAAGACCATTCCTGCCAGATATCATTCAAATCTGATTGGTAGTTTCAGAGAAGAAGGTTTTTAAAGTTTTCTATATAAATAAATAAGGAAAGTGGCCCCGCCCCCTGACGGCCATGTTTTTTTAGATATCATCATGAATTTTAGAAACTTGCAAGAGGGCCACCTAAAGACCATTCCTGCCAGATATCGTTCAAATCTGATTGGTAGTTTCAGAGAAGAAGATTTTTAAGTTTTCTATATAAACATATAAGGAAAGTGGCCCCGCCCCCTGGCGGCCATGTTTTTTGAGATATCATCATGAATTTTAGAAACTTGCAAGAGGGCCACCTAAAGACCATTCCTGCCAAATATTGTTTAAATCTGATTGGTAGTTTCAGAGAAAAAGATTTTTAAAGTTTTCTATATAACTATATAAGGAAAGTGACCCGCCCCCTGGCGGCCATGTTTTTTGAGATATCATAATGAATTTTAAAAACTTGCAAGAGGGCCACCTAAAGACCATTCCTGCCAAATATTGTTTAAATCTGATTGGTAGTTTCAGAGAAGAAGATTTTTAGTTTTCTATATAACTATATAAGGAAAGTGGCCCCGCCCCCTGGCGGCCATGTTTTTTGAGATATCATCATGAATTTTAGAAACTTGCAAGAGGGCCACCTAAAGACCATTCCTGCCAAATATTGTTTAAATCTGATTGGTAGTTTCAGAGAAGAAGATTTTTAAAGTTTTCTATATAACTATATAAGAAAAGTGGCCCCGCCCCCTGGCAGCCATGTTTTTTGAGATATCATCATAAATTTTAGAAACTTGCAAGAGGGCCACCTAAAGACTATTCCTGCCAGATATCGTTTAAATCTGACGAGTAGTTTCAGAGAAGAAGATTGTTGAAAATTGTTGACGCACGACGGACGACGGACGACAGACATTCAAGTGATCACAATAGCTCACCCTGAGCATGCTCAGGTGAGCTAATAAAAAGAAGTCCACAATACAGACTAATTTTACACAGCACCTTGCGTTATGCAGCAACGAAGAACTTTTCCAGACCGAGAAGATCAAATCTAGGGCTTGAGAGTATTTCCTATTTCGAAAGGTGAATTGTTGACAACGAGTCATATCGGTGAGGCTTGTGTTGAAAACAAATTAATATTTCTAATTTTCATTTGATAACATTGAAAATATCCATATTGTGCAGAGAGTTATTCAATCTGAAAGGCTTATGCAGACAAGGTACACATTACTATTGTAGCTTGAAAAGTTTATTCGAATACAGCCCCTCCAATAGGCTAAAGAATCACACGGCATAAGGTTATCATTCTGAGCAAGAATCACACGGCATAAGATTATCATTCTGAGCAAGCGTGATCAAGATTAGGCAGAAAATGTGGCTTCTAGAGTGTAGGCAAGATTTTTCTAAGATTTGACCTAGTGACCTACTTTTTCACCCCACACCACCCACAACCGAACTCAAATGAGAGATCATCAAGGTTATCATTCTGAGCAAGTTTGATCAAGATTGGGCTGAAAATGTGGCCTCTAGGGTGTAAACAAGATTTTTCTAAGATTTGACCTAGTGACCTACATTTTGACCCCAGCCCACCCATGATGGATCTCAATTGAGATATCATCAAGGTCATCATTCTGAGCAAGTTTGATGAAGAATAGGCAGAAAATGTGGCTTCTAGAGTGTAAACAAGATTTTTCTAAGATTTGACCTAGTGACCTACTTTTTGACCCAAGCCCACATATGATCAAACTCGATCAAGATATCATCAAGGTTATCATTCTGAGCAAGTTTGATGAAGATTAGGCAGAAATTGTGGCTTCTACAGTGTAAACAAGATTTTTTTAAGATTTGACCTAATGACCTACTTTTTAATCCTGCCCCACCCATGATCGAACTTGATCGAGATATCATCAAGAATATCATCCTGAGCAAGTCTGATCAAGATTGGACTAAAAATGTGACCTCTAGATTGTTCACAAGGTTTTTCAATAATTTGACCCAGTGACCTAGTTTTTAACCGTATGTGACCCACTTTCAAACTCATCCAAGTTTCTATCAAGACAATCATTCTGACTAAGTTTCATGAAGATTGGACTAAAAATGTGACCTCTAGAGTGTTCACAAAGATTTTGAATAATTTGACCTAGTGACCTAGTTTTTGACCCCACATGACCCACTTTCGAACTCATCCGAGATTTTTTCAAGACAATCATTCTGACCAAGTTTCATGAAGATTTGGCTACAAATGTGACCTCTAGAGTGTTCACAAGCCAAATGTTGACGACGCACGACGCACGACGCACAACGCACGACGCACGACGACGGACGCCGGACGGAGCACCATGACAATAGCTCACTTGAGCAAGCTCAGGTGAGCTAAAAATTGAAGTGAATATCTTTTTTTAAAAAAAAAGTTAAAGCTAATTCTCATATTTGCAGATTTTTGTAAAGTGCAACGGCCATAACTCTGTAAAGAAAAACTGAATGAACCTCAAAATAAACTCAGCTTCAAATTTTGTTGCTTAAAACATTTGTGTTAAGTTTCATTTATATGATTTTAATAGTTTTCCCAGAAAACAACAGACAAACTAAAAGTTGACCGACTAACAAAGCAACGAACACACGAAGTTCAAGGACCATAACTTTAGAATAAAATGACAAATCCCCCGCAATATATGTGAAAATTCACATTAAGGTTTAACCATATAAAACAATTGAAGTAAATATCATTTCAAATGAAAAAGTTATGGCCATCCTCATATTTGCATAGATTTGCATTATTTTTTTAAGTGCAAGGGCCATAACTCCGAAACAACAAATCAAATGATCCTCAGAATCGACTTAGCTTCAGGTCTTGATGCATTAAACATGTGTATGCAGTTTCATTAATATCTGTCAAACAGTTTTGCCAGAAAACAGCGGACAAACTATATGCATATATTTGCATTATTTTTTAAGTAAAAGGGCAATAACTCTGAAACGAATAATCAAATAAACCTCAAAATCAACTCAGCATCAGATCTTGATGCATTAAACATTTTTGTGAAGTTTCATTAATAACTCTCAAATAGTTTTCCCAGAAAACAGCGGACAAACTATTTGCATTATTTTTTAAGGACAAGGGCGATAACTCTGAAACGAAAAATCAAATGATCCTCAGAATCAATTCAGTTTCAGATCTTGATGCATTAAACATTTGTGTGAAGTTTCATTAATATCTGTCAAATAGTTTTCCCAGAAAACAGCGGACAAACTATTTGCATGTATTTGCATTATTTTTTAAGTAAAAGGGCCATAACTCCAAAACGAAAAATCAAATGAACCTCAGAATCAACTCAGCTTCAGATCTTGATGCATTAAATATTTGTGTGAAGTTTCATTAATATCTGTCAAATAGTTTTCCCAGAAAACAGCGGACAAACTATTTGCATATTTTTTTAAGGACAAGGGCCATAACTCTGAAATGAAAAATCAAATGAACCTCAGAATCAACTCAGCTTCAGATCTTGATGCATTAAACATTTGTGTGAAGTTTCATTAATATGTGTCAAACCGTTTTCCCAGAAAACAGCGGACAAACAAAATGTTGACGGACGAACGAACGAACGAACGAACGGACGGACGGACAGGGCCACGACAATATACGACCACCTTTATTAGGTGGGCGTATAAAAATGTGACGTGTATTTTGACATGATAATCTTTGACAAAGGCCCTTAGTGGTCGAAATATTAGATCAGAGCAGTTTAAGTATTTATGTATTATATTAATTCCCTATTTTGGAATATTTACTTCATTGAAAAACTGATAAGCCAAGGGGCGGGGCCATTATCGGTCTGGGGGTCATAATTTGAACAATCTTTGTAGAGGACCATTAGATGATGCTACATACCAAATGTCTAGGCCTTACAGTTTCAGAAGATTTTTTTAAAGATTTTCCTATGAAAAACTGATAAGCCCTTGGGTGGGGCCATTTTTGGTCCGGGGGTCATAATTTGAACAATCTTTGTAGAGGACCATTATATCATGCTACAAGTACATACCAAATATCAACGGTCTAGGCCTTACAGTTTCAGAGAAGAATATTTTTAAAGATTTTCCTATCAAAAAACTGATAAGCCCTTGGGTTTGGCCATTTTTGGCCCGGGAGTCATAATTTGAACAGTAAGTTGTTCCCCCTAGCCACTGATGCTTCTGACACAATTTGGTTAAAATCAGGCTAGCGGTTTCATCAGAGATGTCATTTGAAATTGTGGCGGGACGCCGGACACATCACGGTCAAAATAGCTCATCCCGAGCCTTTGGCTCAGGTGAGCTAACAAGAGCCCCGTGTGTCGGAGCATTATACGCCCAAAGTCTGTGCTGTCATAACATGCACACTATTAATTTGAGATGAAAGTCAGTGATCTTGACCTTTGACCCCATCGACCTCAAAATCAATAGGGGTCATCTACTAGCCATGATCAACCTTCCTACTAAGTATGAAGACAGCACACCTAATACTTGTCATCAAGTTATTGAGCAGCCAAATCTTTCTAGTTGAAGGTCATGGTGACCTTGACCGACTGACCTCAAATCAATAGAAGTCATAAACTAGCCATGACCAACCTTCCTACTAAGTACAAGACGAATACTGAAGCAAGGCATTGGATCGCCGGGAAATTTGTGTACAAGGAAGGTTTTTAATAAGGAACTGTTTTGTTAAGACAATTGAAATACAACATTTCATTAAAAACTTAACGAAATATGTAGCCTCTAGAGTGTAATGACGTAGTGACCTAGTTCCGAACCCGACATGATCCATACTTGAACTTGACCAAGATTGCATCCAAAAATAACGTATAAGTTGAAAGAAAAAACACTTAATATGGATAATTATCATTAACTATCCCAGTAAAAACCCAAACCGCCATTTAAAAAAAATAGAAAGGAAAAAGAGAGAAATTTTTTTTTCGTCAGCGGTGAGAATCGAACCAGGGCTGACTGCACGATAGGCGACCGTGGTAACCACTACACTATCAGGCCAGACATACTTCAAGGGAAATTGAAGATGTATATAAAGTTATCATGCTACTATATTGACGACTTTTTTAAATAAACAAAATAAAACGACTTTTTTAAATAAAAATAAATAAAACAATAAAACTTCATTACAACATTTATCACTCTCATGATAATTTAATCAATAAACTCTAACAAGGGCGGTGATGGTCATAGACCTAAATATAGCCTGTTCAGTTCCATTAACGAGTGACGTTAGTCCTATCTAAAAATAGAAACCGAGACGACGGAATTCGATTTTGACCATGTAGAGCCTCCGGTAGAATAATAACCATGTCTGTTTGAATTAACATATCGACTGTCGATTCAAATGATCTTATTTTTCAAATTCGAGCACGTTTTCCCGTCTTATGTCAAAATCTCTGAAGGGCATAATTTAGAACGAGAGCACCGCAAACAGGTGCACGACTACAGTTTTGACCCGGCTTCAATTCTGCGACTTTGACCCGGCTTCATTTATGTTTACAAAACTGTTTTTGGCATTTAATGTCGATACTTCGACGAAAAAAGTGTCATAATTATTGTTATTATTGTACATTTGTTTGATAAATTTCTTTTTAAACATCGTATGAAGGTTTTTACATCACATATTTCACTACATCAATAATGCAGATAGAAACTATTCTCTGCCACGCTCTCATGAGCCAATTTGTAAAACTTGTCGCTACCCCTCCTACATGGGTAAATACTTTTTAGCATTCCATTAGTGATCGCCGCTCATGCGGCGATCAATGAAGACAGCACACCTAATACTTATCAAGTTATTTTACGGACAATATTTTTTAATTGAAGTTCAGTGACCTTGACCTTTGACCTCAAAATCAATAGGGGTCATCTGCTAGCCATGACCAACCTTCCTACTAAATATAGAGGCAGCACACCTAATACTTACTAAGTTTTTGAGCGGACGAGATTTTTTAGTTGAAGGTCACAGTGACCTTGACCGACTGACCTCAAACTCAATAGGGGTCATCTACTAGCCATGACCAACTTCCTACTAAGTATAAAGACAGCACGCCATATATTTATCCAGTTATTGAGCAGACAAGATTTTGAGTTGAAGGTCAGTGACCTTGACCTTTGACCTCAAAATATGTAGGGTAATCTACTAGCCATGACCAACCTTCCTACCAAGTATGAAGACAGCACACCCAATAGTTGTCAAGTTATTGAGCGGACAAAGATGTGGCTAACGGACGGACAGACGGACGAGCGCCATACCAGAACACGACCGAAATTACCTTCGGGATTATAATTAAGACAGACGGACGGACAAGCGCCATACCATATGACCGAAGTTACCTTCGGGCGTATAAGTAACCTATTCATCTTGTCATTATTTCTTACTTAAATATTCATGGAGGGTTGGAATGTTGTGAATACAGTCCCTGGATCCTGATGCAGCACCAAATTACTATCGTGTCATCTGGATCCAAACTGATTCCATAGGTTTATCAGGAATTTGCTGCTAGTGTGCAGAGTTGACGGTAAAAGACATACAGTAGGACCGGTCATAAACGGCCAGGACCGGTCATAAGCGACCCGGACCGGTCATAAGCGGCCTTTTATTTAATGACAACAGGAGTCTTTAACCCATTCGCTTGCTGAATTTTAAAGTTTCTCCTTTTTTACCCATGTCCTGTTGCATAATTACATATATCTTCACTGTGCAATCACTGCTGTGGAGTGCATTGGTTGCACAATCAATGTGTAAATAGTGCAGACCCTGATGAGACGGCTCCTGCAGGAGCTGTCTCATCTGGGTCTTCACTATTTACAGGTAGGTAATAGGTATATTGACGTGAACAGCAAGCGAAGGGTTAAAGCAGATGGTTGCTTAATGCAGAGCGAAGATCAAACCTACATTACAGTAAAACCTCTCTACAACGGCCACTAAATTGTGTTAATTAGTTCGTATTTAGGACAGGTGGCCGTTTAAAGCAAGGTTAAAGTAAAACAGAACGCTCCTATAGCACCCTCCTGCCTTTAACACAATATTTTATGTAATTTAGTGGCCATTATTGAGGTTTTACTGTACTTTCAACTGGCATGAAGCTACCATTTGTCTTGTTCGGTCCAAATTTCATTACCTACTGAATATTCATGTACATACATGTAGTACTTAGTGGAATATTACAGCCATTTCAGATCTATAAAATTCCATTAGCAAACAGAGCAGACCCTGATCAGATCGATAAAATTCCATTAGCAAACAGAGCAGACCCTGATCTGAAGGGCAGATCTATCAAATTCCATTAGCAAACAGAGCAGACCCTGATCAGACAACTCCTAGAGGAGCCATCATATCTGTGAAAAGGCATTTATAAATTATATGAAGGCAAGGGATAAGAGTAAGACAAAAGCAAAATAATACAAGCAACCAGAGAAAATACGTCAAAAGTTTATTTCATGTCTTAAATAATCTCTCGTACAAAAAAAGTGTTGCCAAGGAATGAAATTTGTTTCTTTCTCACGTCTCTCTCCCCGTTACTACTTTCACTGCTGCTGAAAGTTTCATCTTTCAAAACAGTAAGAAACCAGATCTGCTGGTAAAAACACCACCAGCAGATCATTTCTTGTGCTTATTTTCTCAAGGCACATAAAATTGGACATCCAGCACATGTTTTTCAATCTTGTCAAAAATAGATCTAAATTTGTTAGATAACAAGCGGTGAAAGTAGTAACTTGAATCTAATAATAACCTAAAGAGTTGTCCGACAGCTTGGAGTAAAACTATTGTACTAGATCCATTGAACTAAAACAAAAACAGCGCGCCAGATAAATGTGCATACTCGAATACTAAAATCGTCATTTCCTCACCAAACCCTATGTCGTGAACTTGTGAACACTCTTCAAGACGATTCTAAAGAGTGGTCACAACAGAGCGTTTGGTGGAGAAATAAAGTACATTGTAGTTATTCTTGATAATTTGTTAATTTACACATCTTCTCTGGACCTCTGAAAAACATTCAAAATTGTTATCTTCAATTTTTACCCAATCACCTGATGAATACTCATGTCAGAAATAATGACATCATGAATATCTATCGGTGGATTTTTTAAATTGATACATTGTACATGAATACATAATTTAATAACTAATCATAGTAAAGACAGTATAATCAGATCTATATTATTATACCATAAACAAACAAAGTTCCAGAGCTACAGATAACGATGCGTACCCAAATTCTAAAATCGTCATTTCTCCACCAAACCCTAAACTGTGACCACTCTTTAGAATCGTCTCTTCGAGACGATTCTAAAGAGTGGTCACAGTATAGGGTTTGATGGAGAAATAAAGGAGCAAGGCTCGAAAAAAATTTATTTACGCATCTTATCTGGAGCTCTGAAGCTCCTACTCAGTTTGCAAAAGGCATCTCTATCTGGTAAGGGGGTAACAGAAGAATCATTAAGCACATTTGATCATCTTAGGCAAGTCTGATCCAGATAAAACCAGAGGAACTCCGCATATCATCAGGATCATGCTAGATACTGTGATTATGCTTTCGAAATGAAAGGAAAATTCAACAAATAAAATTTCATTTTTCCAACAATACTTGCCGGTGGAAAGTTAATTCCAAACTCTCCCGTATTTTTTGTCTACTCTGGATCCATACTGTTTGCAGAGATTATCAGGACTTTGTCCATAGTTACAATAGTTCTACACAAAGCTCTCGAGTCAAGCTTGGATAATGTTTTGGCAAATTAAGAGTTTACAACCCTCACAAGTTCATATGAAATGTCTGTCAAAAAGCACCGTCGAATTATATTGGCAATGGAAGCAAGAGAAGGCCCCCTTATGCTATGAAATTACATTTCATTATTCATATGTCAAAATAGGTGGATATTGTCAAAATACCAAACATACATTTGTAAAACAAGAACTGCATTTTTTTTTGTACCTCTAAGAGTTGTAGACAAGATGCATATTTAGGAATTGCATTTCTCCACCAAACCCAATCTTTCTGTAACTCATTAGAATCTGTAGCATTTCTAGTAAGTGGCAGCAAGACAGGATTAAGCTGTGGAATTACACTAAAAACTCAAATACGTACCAGTATTTATCTACAACACAGCTGACAGCTTAATGCAGGGTGAAAGTCGTGCAGAAAGCTCCTCTAGGAGCTTTCTGCATGACTTTCACTCTGCATTAAGCAGCCACCTGGCTAAAAAGACAAATTTTGTAGTATAGAGTTTTTACTGCAAATGATAATTATATCAGCGTGCATCTTATCCACCTGCTACTGCTCTGAAGGTACGATGCAGTACAGGGTAAATAAATGATCAAGAGGCCCTCTCTAGCGACAGGAAAATAAGAGCAAGCCAGTACAATCAGTCAACAGTCAACGACATTAATCTTCAGCATGCTACGCCAATTGCAATCTTAACCTTTCCCTGTTGAATATTCATGTAAGAAATAATGACAGCATGAATATTAATTAGAATATTTTTATAACGTCATTATAAACACAGGACTTTTTGGAAAATATCCAGGTAGAAACTATAGAAATAGATCTATGTAATATCATAAGCAAACAGAGCAGACCTTGTTCAGACGGCTCCTATAAGCGCCGTCTGGTCTGGGTCTACTCCGTTTTCAGCGATAAATTAAAGCCTTTATGTGAAGGAAAGTGTGAATCCTCATTATACCGCAAAAAAATTATTTGCTTAAACTCCGACACTGAGAATTTTTTCACTTACAATAAAACCTCTCTATAACGGCCAATAAATTGTGTTAATTAGTTGGTATTTAGGGCAGGTGGCTGCTTAAAGTAAGGCGAAAGTAAAACAGAACGCTCATATAGGAGCGTTCTGTTTTACTTTCATCTTACTTTAAGCAGCCGCCTGCCTTTAGCACAAAATACTAATTTAGTAATTTAGTGGCCTTTATAGAGAGGTTTTACGGTACATAAAACTTATTAAAACTTTTGAGAAACACTCTGGATCCCAATAAGATACTGAGTTACTTAGCCTATCATCTGGATCCAAGCAGAGTTGAAATGCCAGTCCCTACCAAAGCCTATGATGTGACCACTCTTTAGAATCTTCCTGAAGAGACCATTTTAAAGGGTGGTCACAACCCAACTTTGTAGAGAAATAACGGAGAGATTCTTGAAAATGTTTTAATTTACACATCTTATCCAGGGTTCTGTATTGGGACTCTAGAGGTCCAGATAAAAGGCACAAATTTCAGTATTTTCAAGAATAACTCCTTTATTTCTCCACCAAACCCTATACTGTGACCACTCTTTAGAATCGTCTCAAAGAGACAATTCTAAAGAGTGGTCACAGTATGGGCTTTGATGGAGAAATGACGATTTTAGTATTGGGTACGCACATTTATCTGTGTAGCTCTTGGATTCAAACTGTTTGCAAATACCATCCACAATTGGTAGCATGCCAAAGATCAACTATCTTTTCAAATAATAGCACTTTGTGGATAACAAGTAAACTTCCATATCAGAAAAATCACAGATCAGCATTCCGTACTATCCCCCCCGATATCACCGTTTTTATCTATCAGCACTATGCTGGGTATATCCAACTACCAGTGGAATAACAACATTCTCTGACATCAGAAAGCTTCAATAAACACTTGTCAGTTACTTTCCCAATCCCCGTCTGGTCATAACATCATTCCTTGGTGCAAACACAGTAACATCCCTTAGTTCCTACAGAGTCATGTCCCTTTGTCTGTAAGTCCAGTTAGTGTCTTGTTAGTTTGTGTGTGTGTCATGCATTGCTGAGTGTTCCTCTCTCACTCCCTTTCTCCCCCTTTTTCTCTCTCTCCCGGTTCTCTATACAAGGCTGTCCCTTGGCCGCGTGTGTAGACAAGCCATCTGTAGAATGTGGTACACAAAAGTCTGTGTGAGTGTCGTAGTAGGATATCTAGCCAAGCACAACAGATCTGAAAAACATTAAATACAGAAGCTGAAATTTCAGTAGAAAAGTCCCTCATTAGGTCCAGATAAGATGCATAAATTTCAACATTTTCATGAATAGCTCCTTCATTTCCCCATAAAACCCTATACATGTACTGTGATAACTCTTTAGAATCATCTAGAAGAGACAATTCTAAAGAGTGGTAACAGTATAGGGTTTGGTGGAGAAATGACAATTTTACTATTTGGGTACACACCTTTATCTGTAGCTCTGTAGTAGGTAAAGGGTCAAATTTAGCAGGTTTTTTTTTTGGATTACGGGGAAGGGGGTCACTACCCTTTACTTTTGTGAGAGGGGAAAATATGAGCGCCACAGGCGCGAACCGAGTGCCAAAGGCACGAGGGGGGGGGATAGTATGAGAGGGGGTTTAAGGTAATTTTTTCTGAATATTTTCATCTAAATTAGCCTGAATATTCACAGATCAGCCTTAAAACCAGTGCTCCAAGAAAATTTTTTGACTGGCAGGCCCAGAGCAAGTAAGCTTATAAAATTAACTTGCCATGGAGGGGAATTTTTCCAAAATTGGGGGAAAAAAACATACTTTTCAGAGGGGGGAACACTACCCAATATCGCCGGATATTTTGACCAAAAAAAACCCTGTTTAGTATAAAATTATTAAAACTGCTAGCATTTTGTATGGTATAAAGTGCAGATCCTGAGTAAATGGTGCAAATGCTAGAAAAGCTTTTACCTGTTGAATATTCATGTAAAGTGAATACAGTAAAACCTCTCTAAACCGGACGTTAAATTCATAATAAATATTGATCGTGGAGACAGGTGGCAGCTTAATGCAGGGTGAAAGTCATGCAGAAAGCTCCTTGAGGAGCTTTCCGCATGACTTTCACCCTGCATTAAGCAGCCACCTGCCCAAAAGTATCTAAATTCTTCTCTACTAGAATTCCTACCGTTATTCCATAAATACAGCTTTTTTCGCCTTTGCAAACAGCTTAATGCAGGGTGAAAGTCATGTAGAAAGCTCCTATTTGAAGCGGCCACCTATTTAAAGTACTTAAATTCTTCTCTACTAGAATTCCGGTTTAGAGAGGTACAGTACATTGATGTTTTTTTAATTGACTGGGTGCGACCATATTCAGATCCGTGTTTCTTGCAGTCTATAAAACCTCCCTCTACTTACCAAGACTGAGCATTTTTAAGTTTGCGAATTTCCTTTGTGGCCCAGGTAGCCAGTGTTTTACATTTGGTGGCTTTCGACCTTCGACCTTTTGTCAGGAGATTATTAATCGTCTCTTTGTCTACCCCTGGGAGTATAATGTTTCCAAATGTGGTACACAGGTCCCTGAAAACAAAAAGTTAAAGATCAGGACTCCAGATAAGATGCTAGGATTGTCCATTGTCACAGGCCATTACTCTTTAACCCTGTCCCTGTTTAATATTTCAGCATTAATTTATCACTGATTAAATATTCATTAACTTAATTTTTTTTTATAATTTTAACAGTCATAAGGGAATAGTTGGCTTAGAAAACTCTAGAATCAGATCTATAAAATTTCATAAGCAAATAGAGCAGACCCAGATCAGACAGCTCCTACAGGGGCAGTCTACCTGGGTCTACTCTTTGCCAAAGCGTGAAAGGGTCAGATGGCTTATCTAGTTCTACTCCGTGTGCAAACTTGTTCAGGTGCAGCGTTCAAAAGTGACTTTTACAGAGGCGTCCTAAGGCATAAATACGAGGGAATGGGTTTAGTTACCAAAACGGTGTCAACCTATGGGGAGGGGAGACTGGATGTAGAGAAATGTAAGGTACATACGCCAGTATTAACCCTTCGCTTGCTATTCACGTCAATATACCTACCTGTAAATAGTGAAGACCCAGATGAGACAGCTCCTGCAGGAGCTGTCTCATCAGGGTCTGCACTATTTACAAGTTGATTGTTCAACCAGTGCACTCCACAGCAGTGATTTCACAGCGAAATACTTGTACCAGGGCTTTTTCTCTCTTAATTGGGAAGGGGCCTTAGCCTGCTGATTTTGGGAAGAATTATCGCTAAAATTGCTGATTTGGGAAACAAAAAAGCTGGTGTAAGTTTGGATTTTTGGGAAAACTGCATGATTTTAAAGAAATTTTCAATTGGGAAGGGGCCTTTTACAGGCCTCTGTTATAGAAGGTGAAAAACCCCTGTGTACACAGTGAAGATATATGTAATTATACAACAGGACATGGGTAAAGAAGGAGTAATGTATTTCAAAATTCAGTATGAGAAGGGATAACACAGTCTGCATACCCTATCAGTCCACAGCAGGCTGAGATGTTGCTGTCACTGTGGTCCTCATCCAAGGCTATGTGCTCTATAAACGATAACATGTGGCTCAAATGTGACTGCAACAGGGCTACATCAGCTGTAAAAAGATAGAAGTTAGGGTTATTTGGTTGTTTACAGGTATGTATATTGATGTGAATAGCAAGCGAAGAGTTAAACCCTTTCCCTCATGTAAACACTTTTTCATGCATTTGCAAACAAGAGTAGGAGCCATCTGATCAGGGTCTGCTCTGTTTGCTTTTGACATAATATAGATCTAAGTCTACAGTTTTTGTCAAAGTAAACAAGACCTGTTTGTGAAACACTTTGCCCCCAATATGACCTTTGTATGACCTTTGACCTTGATGTATGAACTTGAACTTAACAAGTCGCCCCTAAAAATGTTTGCCTCCAGAAGTTGCACATGCATGCCAAGTTTGATGTATGCTGAATGACGACAAAATTATCGCTAATCTAAATTTGACCTTTGGTCTTGATGTATGACCTTGACCTTATACTCATGATATGATTATTACACAAATAATCATGGAATTAAAATGTTATTTAGCCATCTTCATTTAACTGGGCACACTAGAGGGGCAGATTTTTATCTTCTTTTGTTGGGGACTGTGCAAGTCCCCTTCATTAATGAAAACCATTTACAAATGCCACAGGTAAATTTCAAATTCACGGGGTCATCAAGTGAAAAAAGATTTGTTAACTGTTGACTCCATCAAAAATACCATTTGACATTTTTGCAAACACAGTCGACCCAGATTAGACAACTCCTGTAGGAGGCATGTGATCAGGTCTGCTATTTTTCTTTCATATTGAATATCTTGGGATCGAATTCTATACTTACTGCCATAGCTATGTACTCTGACACTTGTTTTATGTAACAATATAAACTAATTATCTAATTAATGTTTATAAATGATGGCGTCTGCCATGGATATTCATGGAGTAAAAGGTTAAAAAATTCTTCAAATTCAATCACAGCGTTTTTTTGTATTCTTTGAACGATACCGGGGAACGGACCCCTCCCAATTCGACGACAGGACCCTTCCCAATCAAAAGAATCACATTTCCCAACATGTCAAATCATTTTTCTCTGAATTCATAGCAAACTATCCAAATTCAAACTTATCTTTTGCCATAATGTAGGTCTACAATGAACGTAAACAAAGGTACGTAACTCTACTGACATGTTTGGGGTATGTATAAAACCATACCACTGAATACGGCCTCATTTCGGAAACGGTCCTGACAAAGATCTATACATGCCCCTTCATCGAGACTGGTTTACGTTCAGTGATAATAAATCTACAGATATTGTCAAGAGTTTACAAAATTCCCAATCTGAAGGGTACCGGACCCGTTCTCAATCGGGCGAGAAAAAACGCTGAATCATTTCAACATTGACAGAAATTACAAATGCAAAACAGTAAGCGAGCTCAAGATTAATAATTAAAAGAGAGTAATCACAAATCTTACGATTTGGAGTTTCACCGTCGCCCTTTAGGCCCTGTACCATGCCTGTGTATGCCTCCAGACATCCCTCCCTCAGCTCATTCAGGTAGTCAATCATGTCATAATCCGTCTGCCAAGCAAAAGAAACGAGTTCAGCAACAGTTAAAAGGTGTGTACAGTAAAACCTGTGTTAACCTATTCCCTCATATTGACACCTTTTGACGCCTCTGCAAAAGTCACCTGTTGAAACCATTGTGATAAATAGAGCATTTGCTCCTATAGGAGGCTAGGAGCAAATGCAAAAATTTCCTTTTCTCTAGTTAATGTGCCTATTCGGTAGATTTATTAAAAGTGATTGGATCTAAATATAGCCTATGAGGTAATTGGTTAAGCGGCCATTCATTTATTGAACATAGGAGTCTTAAAAAGCATGTGGTTGCTTAAATTTTCCTTTTCTCTAGTTAATGCTCCTTCGGTAGATGCATTCAAAGAGGTTGGGTCTAAAAATAACCTACGGAGGAAAGGGTTAATACAGTGCAAAAGTAATGCAGACAGCATGAACAGTCATGAGGTAGAGAGATAATACTGTATACACATTTTTCAACAATTATCTTCACAAAAAATTCAACGACCAGGTAAATGTACATCCTATAAATACAAATGTTTAACTGTGAAAAACTAATAGTTTTATCAAAATTTTTTCCACTTCAAACCTGCTGAAAAACAATCACAGTTTACAGAGAGGTATGAATTGTGAATTTTCCAATGGAATTTGAAGGAAAAAATTGCCATGCTTTGCTTTGTAGGGATGGCAACAAATAATTAAATACACAATTTACTTTCAAATGTTAGCATTCACCCATTTCAATATTCTAACCTTTTACGCTATAAATACACCTTTCTATGCCTTTGCAAACAGAGAAGACCCAGATTAGATCTGCTCTGTTTGCTTATGATATGATATAGATATGATTCTACAGTTTCTGCCATGGCCCAAACTTCAAGTGTCCATGAGATATTATAATTAATCAATCTAATTAATATTCATGACATCATTTCTTACATGGAATAAAGAAATATTCATGGAGTAAAGGGTTAAACAAATATTATAATGGGTGTAAACGATAAACCCTTTTTTTTCTAAAATCAGTGACATATTTCTTGCAGAAACAGTTCCAGAGAAACATAAATTTACAGTCTGAGATTTAATCTGACCAAAAAATGTGTACATTTAACTGTTGAAAACATTTTTAAAGGCAGAGACTATAAATTACTTATTTTCTTAACATAAAAGCAAACAAATATTGTCAATAGGTGCAAAACATGTCAACGGGGGCATAAAAATGTTTGATCAAATGCGGATTCAAATATTTGAATAGTAAAGAGTGTAATCATTGCCATCAATAACAAGATGCATTTGTGAAACACCATGCCCCCGCCCAAGTTGACATTTGACCCTGAAGAATGACACTGACCTTGACATGTCACCCATCAAAATGTGCGGCTTTATGAGAAACATATGCATGCCAAATATCAAGTCTTTATCTGTACTGGCTCAAAAGTTATGACCAATGTAATGTTAAAGTTGCCGACAAACAGACTGGACAAAAACAATATGCCCCCCAGATCTGATCTGGGAAGCATAAAAACAAGCAAACAAGCCTCTTAACAAATTGATCATGCCATCTATACAAACAAGCCTCCTACAGGGTTCATACAGACTTTTTAACAATCAAATTCCATGACAAAAACATGTTTTCCATGATATATAATATACGCCTCCAGCAATGATTTTAAGCTTGCAAACTGAATTCTGTGTTAGAAATGAATGCTAAACACCAAGAACAATTATTTGTGTTTATGTAGGTATAGCAAGTACGCCAGTCTCAATTTGTTTTATATCTCTTGCCTCTTTTCCTTAGCTGTTCTTCTGTCTTTGTACAGTTTGTTGTACAGACTCTGGATTGTACCGAAACATTCCGTTGCCGGGCCACAAAAATTTCATACTTTGTTGAGCTCGAAAAAAACAGCGGTGCGTTCAATGATGGCTAGTGGCAACCATTGTATGCAACCAGTGTTTAGCTACTAGGCCAAGAGGGAATCACATAATCTTACAATGTGTAACACTTTGGGTGTGTATAAAACAAAGCATACAGACTAGTGGACTGTAGTAAAAAGTCCCTGGTTGCAACCGGTTTCTCACGTAAGCCATCACTGAACGCTGGGCAGATTTTCACCATGCGATAAACAATGAACAAACGAAAAGAGCAGACGAGTTCCGAAAATTGAGCCGGTGCACCGGAAATCCATTTTCGGACCAATGACTGTTCGATACCGGTGCCATAGTAGAAAATTCATGTTACTCATAACGCCGACCAGATCTACTTACAGTTATGAACTCTTTCTTTTTTTAATTTCATGCCAAGAAAATTCATATGTTGGTAAATCTACAAATAAAGGAATTATTCAAGGGTGTATTTGGTAAGTTTCATGATTTTTCTCTAAATTCCCTGATTTTTCCATGATAAAATTTGAAATTTCAGTTTTCCATGATTTTTCCAGGCACACCTCCTTTTCCATGACTTTTCCAGGTCTGTGCAAACCCTGCTCTTAGCAAAGTGATCATGTATCTTGAGGTTTCCTTGGAAATCTGCATTTGTCTACATTTTTTTTCTGTTTGACTAATACACTTGATGACTTGTTCATGCTGACAGTCCATGGGATCAGATCTACTTAGCACAGAGCAACAGTACTTAAATACTAAAATTGTCATTTCTCAACCAAACCCTATGTTGTGACCACTCTTTAGAATCGTCTCTTCAAGACAATTCTAAAGAGTGCTCACAACATACTGTTTGGAGGAGAATAAAGTTATTCCTGAAAATGTTTCAATTCACCAATCTTATCTTGACCTCTAACCTAGCAGCGACATTACCTTGTCCACCTGTGCCTGTGTGGCCTGTTGTAGCGTCGTCAAAACCACCTCCAGATAGTTCTTGAAGTATGGCCCAATAGCTAGGGCTATGTCACCAAACACTGACAGGATCTGGGGCTTCACGTTTCTGTGTACCCCTGCATTCTGAAACAACAGATATAACTTCAGTTCCTGAGTTCATTCTAAAGTATCTGATTGCTCAAAATCTGACCAATCTGACACTTGAATATAAACTTACTCAAGCAGATACTTAATAGATACTTGAGAATGATCTCAACTCAAGCAAGGCCCAAGCTAGAGCTTTCTGTCTGGGAGAATTTTATTGGGATTCAAGAAGTTTTGGTCCATATTTTAATCTCCTTATATGTGTTTTAAACTTCTCCCAAAACATAAAATAGCTAGAACTATATCCCTCCATCTTCATCCTAACTCTATGAATGATAGTTTTTCAAAGTGGAATGGTCCATCAATATTCTTTGCAAGATGGTAGTAAAATTTTGATAACCAATGCATACAGTTTGGGTCAAAATGAGACACCATGTAATTGGACATCACTATATTTTTCAGGAGTAATTGACGGAAGATTTAATGTTTATAGTTTAATAGGGCCGACTACAATGTTGCCACAGAAAATAACTAATTGTGCAAAGATTTAATGGAAGAGACCAATTCCCCCATAGGTTATTTTTTTATCCAACCTCTTTTACTCATTCCCTCATATTTATTCCTATGTCGAAAATCACTCTTTGAAAGAAATGATAAATAGAACATTGCTCCTATGGAGCAAATGCGCTATTTATCACAAGTTTCAAAACTAAACATTTCTACAATTTTACTTTTCTCTAGTAACATTTCCTTTTCAGTAGATTTATTCAAAGAGGTTGAGTCTAAAAATAGCCTATGAGGGAATGACTTAAACAAAATCTAAGTACTGAAAACGAGCATTTACATGAAAAAAAAGAGAAATTTTTGGAATAGTATGGTTTCAAAACTAGAAAATTGTGTCTGTAAGACAGTGATGCCCCCGTGTGGGTGCTTGCCTAGCTGTACATAAAATTTCTAAGTCATTTGACCTTGACCTTGGGCATGGGCTGAGTGTGCAATGCAAGTATGGATGGGGTTTAATGTGTATATGCAATTCCATGGCAATAGCTACAGTGGTTAGGGAGATATAAGACAATGAAAAAACTGTGACAAAAAACTGCACGTAAATGTGACAACCAACTGCACGTAAAATTTCCAAGTCATTTGACCTCGACCTTGGGCTTGCCGGCAGCATGGGTGGGGTGCCAAATGATAGCACAGATGGTAATTGATGTGTAAGTTTCATGTGTATAAGTGTAGAAATTACTGACTTATAAAACTTGAAAAACTGTGACAACCAACTGCACCTAAAAGCATGACACACGGACAGACAGACGGACGGACATGTGCAAAACATAATGCCCCCTGACTATCTTCAACGGAGGGCATAAAAATAGAATTTGACAGAGGCGTCAAAAGGCTTCAATATGAGGGAATGGGTTAAATGTAAAAGGAGGAGTAGTTTGGGCTACAGATCAGGTACTATCAACTCTTAATCCTTTACCTGTTCAATATTCTTGGCTACAGATCAGGTACTATCAACTCTTACTCCTTTACCTGTTCAATATTCTTGGCTACAGATCAGGTACTATCAACTCTTAATCCTTTACCTGTTCAATATTCTTGGCTACAGATCAGGTACTATCAACTCTTAATCCTTTACCTGTTCAATATTCTTGGCTACAGATCAGGTACTATCAACTCTTAATCCTTTACCTGTTCAATATTCTTGGCTACAGATCAGGTACTATCAACTCTTAATCCTTTACCTGTTCAATATTCTTGGCTACAGATCAGGTACTATCAACTCTTACTCCTTTACCTGTTCAATATTCTTGGCTACAGATCAGGTACTATCAACTCTTACTCCTTTACCTGTTCAATATTCTTGGCTACAGATCAGGTACTATCAACTCTTAATCCTTTACCTGTTCAATATTCTTGGCTACAGATCAGGTACTATCAACTCTTACTCCTTTACCTGTTCAATATTCTTGGCTACAGATCAGGTACTATCAACTCTTAATCCGTTACCTGTTCAATATTCTTGGCTACAGATCAGGTACTATCAACTCTTAATCCTTTACCTGTTCAATATTCTTGGCTACAGATCAGGTACTATCAACTCTTACTCCTTTACCTGTTCAATATTCTTGGCTACAGATCAGGTACTATCAACTCTTAATCCGTTACCTGTTCAATATTCTTGGCTACAGATCAGGTACTATCAACTCTTACTCCTTTACCTGTTCAATATTCTTGGCTACAGATCAGGTACTATCAACTCTTAATCCTTTACCTGTTCAATATTCTTGGCTACAGATCAGGTACTATCAACTCTTACTCCTTTACCTGTTCAATATTCTTGGCTACAGATCAGGTACTATCAACTCTTACTCCTTTACCTGTTCAATATTCTTGGCTACAGATCAGGTACTATCAACTCTTAATCCTTTACCTGTTCAATATTCTTGGCTACAGATCAGGTACTATCAACTCTTAATCCTTTACCTGTTCAATATTCTTGGCTACAGATCAGGTACTATCAACTCTTAATCCTTTACCTGTTCAATATTCTTGGCTACAGATCAGGTACTATCAACTCTTACTCCTTTACCTGTTCAATATTCTTGGCTACAGATCAGGTACTATCAACTCTTAATCCTTTACCTGTTCAATATTCTTGGCTACAGATCAGGTACTATCAACTCTTACTCCTTTACCTGTTCAATATTCTTGGCTACAGATCAGGTACTATCAACTCTTAATCCTTTACCTGTTCAATATTCTTGGCTACAGATCAGGTACTATCAACTCTTAATCCTTTACCTGTTCAATATTCTTGGCTACAGATCAGGTACTATCAACTCTTAATCCTTTACCTGTTCAATATTCTTGGCTACAGATCAGGTACTATCAACTCTTACTCCTTTACCTGTTCAATATTCTTGGCTACAGATCAGGTACTATCAACTCTTAATCCTTTACCTGTTCAATATTCTTGGCTACAGATCAGGTACTATCAACTCTTACTCCTTTACCTGTTCAATATTCTTGGCTACAGATCAGGTACTATCAACTCTTACTCCTTTACCTGTTCAATATTCTTGGCTACAGATCAGGTACTATCAACTCTTAATCCTTTACCTGTTCAATATTCATGGAAGAAGTAATGACTTCATGAAAATTAATTACAGTGCTCCCTCCGAACAACAACACTTTACGGAAACACATAAAAGTGCCGTTGTGGGGAGGGTGGTGTTGTTGGGAGGGAACACTACACAGACGTGTTTTGACAGATGGATGGATGCGTTGATGATTTAATAAATAGGTAGATAGATAGACAGATTAACAGAATTCATAACAAAATGTATGCCTACATCCATGAATCGCAATCCGCAAGTTGTAAAATGAACGTGTGCGATTAGGTCCACCAGGAGTAGAATTGTTCGGAAGAATATATTCTATTTTATTCACCGTTTCCTTCTGAGAAAACTAGAATCCAATCTATTTTATACCATAAGCAAACAGAGCAGACCCTGATCAGACAACTCTAAGAACCATCTGATCTGGGCCTACTCTGCAAATATGTGAAAAAAGGTGTTTATAATATGAAGTAATGGGTTAAAAGTCGATTTGAACAAGACACTAATAATAATCATGATAAACTGACAAATCTGTCTACAACTTCAGCAAATTTGAAATACTCTTTGCAAATAGTTTAGATGAGATGCAGAGTTACTATTGTACCTCATCAGGATCCAAACAATATGACACTGTGCAGAGGACAAATTTTATAGAGGAAAGTCACCATGTTCAACATTTATCTTGATATAGAACTCACCCCAAGGTTTTCTAAGAGCAACATCATAATTTCATCACAGAATGGCAACACTTTTTGTCCAAGGGCTCTGCTCAAATCTCCAACCAGACCCACTGCGGCTGTACACACCTACACAATAACATAAACAATCAATATGAAAGGATAAGCAGTAAGGCATACTGGCAGTCTTAATACTTTATACAATTACATAATAGGTTTTTCTTTATACAATTACATAATACGTTTTTCTTTCAAATTTTATCAAAAATAATCTACAAGCAAGCAGGAGCTGTTTGATCTGGGTCTACTCTGTTTGCAAAGGCATAAAAATGCTTCTCTAGCAGATAAAGGGTTTTGCGACATTATCAACATAACACCTACTTCTTGGTTCT
The DNA here is from genome assembly GCA_963576725.1 of Azorinus chamasolen. Classification (NCBI taxonomy): domain Eukaryota; kingdom Metazoa; phylum Mollusca; class Bivalvia; order Cardiida; family Solecurtidae; genus Azorinus; species Azorinus chamasolen. Next base: position 58,660,387 of record OY755253.1, on the reverse strand, counting down.
ACTGTCACCACTTGAGCTATTGCATCTTAACCCTTTCCCTCATATTGACGACTTTTGACGACTCTGTAAGTCACTTTGTGAAACCATTGTGATAAATAGAGCATTTGCTCCTATAGGAGCAAATGCTCTATTTATCACAATGGTTTCAAACTACAAAATTCTAAAGTTTTCCTTTTCTCTAGTTAATGCTCCTTTTCGGTAGATTTATTCAAAGAGGTTGTATCTAAAAATAGCCTATGAGGTAATGGGTTAAACTTGGAGCTCTGGCATAATCATTATACTGTTCAATATTTTCTAAGATTTTTTTTCTCTTCCGTTTTTTTATAAAAAAAGATCAGAGCATCACAATTTTTAAACCTAACACTAATTACAAAGGTGCCGCACAACAGTCATCTACATGAGAGCAAGGGTCAAAGGTAGTTACACTAGTTTGGCACAGACACATCAACATGCTGTTCAGTACAAATATTGAATTAACCCTATCATGCCACTAAAGCCAAACATGGCTGGCATTTGCGAACAGTTTAGATCCAGGTGAGCCACTGAGTAATTTCTGTGTCTCATTAGGATCCAGGCTGTTTGACACTCGAAAGCTTCTAGATCATCATCAGCATCAAGTCTTTTGATTAACATGCAGGAGCATCATCCACATCATAAATGACACTACTAAATGACTTGAGACAGAACAGTGGCTATATCTACCTGATACTCTGCATGGTTCTTCAAGGCCAGGAAAAGGAATGGTTTAAAGGCGTCCATGTACTTCAAGAAATTATCTCCAAGCACTGTAAAAACAGACCACCACAATCAAATACATAGCCAGACAAATATACATTATATACAGAGATACAGATAAAGGTGCGTACCTAAACGCTAAAATCGTCATTTCTCCACCAAACCCTATGCTGTGACTACTCTTTAGAATCGTCTCATCGAGAGAGTGGTCACAGTATAGGGTTTTGGGGGAGAAATAAAGGAGATATTCTTTATATTATGGTATCAAACTTTCTAACGCCATTCATTAAATCATTCTCAAAAAGATAGATACAGATCAAACATTACAGAGACAAGATGAATGTTAAGAGAATCTAACTAGAGCCCATTTTTTGTTTTCTACACCAAACTCTATCTTGCACCAGGTGATTCTTATCAGTTGCAGCAAGACAGGGTTTGTTTGAAAAATAAGATATTTTGATAGATCAGTATATACCTTATCTGCCTTTGTTTTTAGCTTTCCGGTACAGCGATATCGCCTTACAAAGTCTACATTACCAGGCCTTTTTCTGGCAATATAGAGAAAATGTATTTTAATGACTGGGATTTTTTTTTAGTGCATGAAACTGATTTGTAAAGCACTTTTGGTCTCATTATAACTTATTTTTCATTTTTTTTAGCTTTTTAATAAATGTTTGTTGTCTATTGGGACTTTTTTTCCAAAAGAGGGGAATATTGAACAGGGACAGGGTTAGTGTATGTAAATAACAGGTTTACCTTCAGTAAGTGTCGAAACGGCTAAAAGAGCATCTTCTTGAACGCCACCTGACTTGCCAGTAGATGACTGGAACATGCGCAGCAGAGCATTCATTACTGGGTCGGATATTCGAGGAGCATCATCCTGCGATACCTTGCGTAAAACACTCTAAAAAACAACAACAGACGATTGGAATTAATGGTACTGAAACAAGTGTATGTCAAATAAAGTCAATGAAGATGAGCCAATAAAGATGATTACAGAGATTATTTCACATAATACGTCCCGTCTGAAGACGGCCGCATAAAAAGACAAGCATTTATCTTGCAAATTAAATTTGGTAAAGTACAATAATTTCAGCAATTTGACATACATCTTTTTGCATTAGAAAATTGGGAATTGTAAGGGAAACTCACCTGTAACGTGGCACATAGCAGAGATGTAATGTCGTTGTACTGGGATCTGTCTGTAGCCATCTGTATCACATTCTGAAACACAATTCTTCAATGAAGTAAATCCTCTACAATGACCACCTTAATCTGATAAAACCTTAAACCTATAACCTCATGGACTATTTATTTTTAGACATTAGGGTTTGGTGGAGAAATAACGATTTAAGCATTTTGAGTATGCACCTTTATGTGTTGCTCTGATAAACATAAAGGTCTACAACAGTAGATGGTTGTTTAATGCAGGATCAAAAGCTCCAATGAGATTTCTGCACAACTTTCATCCTGCTTTAAGCTGCCACCTGTCTTTAACCCTTTCCCTGTTCTATGTTTATTTCAAATTTTAATACCTACTGAATATTCATGCACAAAATAGTTATAATGAAATATGGACGGTGAAACATTGTAGCCATTTTAGAATCTAAAGAAACATATCAAAATCCATTAGCAAACAGAGCAGACCCTGATCAGATGGCTCCTCTGGGAGCCATCTGATCTGGGTCTACTCTGTTTGCAAATGCGTGAAAACATGTTTATATGAGGGAAAGGCTTAAATATCCAGACTTATTTTGGGTGGTCATCACTGTAGACAGGTGTACTATAATTCACAATTCTTGCTTGATTAAATCATGTTCAATAAATGGATTTTTCCCCATAAAGTAAACAGCATATTTCAAAATAAAATGTCATAAAATAAACAGCATGTCATAAAAATAAACGGCACATGCAATACTTACTTCCATCTGTAGTACTCTTTCTAGTTTTTCTAAAACAAGCAATAAGGTCTTTAATACAACCGGGTAGCAATCCTGAAAATAAACAACAATAGCATTTTAAATCATTTCCACAAACATTTCAGTAAGGGCTATTCCAGGAAAATCTCCCTGGGGGGGGGGTCGGAACGACAGCCTATTAAAATTACCTTGGTGGGGGGGTGCAAAAGAAATTTTAATTCTGTTGGTGGGGGTGGAAATTTGATTAAAGTTCTATTGGTTGGGGGTATTTCAACATCAGAAATTAAATTGATGGGGTTGTTTGTCAAGTTAAACGCTTCATGCAAGCAGTTTTCTTCGCCAATAATGAAAATTAACAGAAAACCTTTTTCTGACATAAACTCCCGCGAAATTCCGTTGCAATTTTTTAGTCCTGATCATCTAGACGCTTATGATATCTGATCACACTTCCATAATGAGCGGCCGATTGATTCAGACTAGACCGTGAAAAAAGTACTAAGACACCGGTAGTCTCAACCAATCACTGCTCTTGCTTCTCGATGTAAAAGCCCGGATGAACAAAACAAAATAAATAAACCGAAAATAGACCTAAATAACAACCAAAAGACATCGACAGGATTTTTTATTAATAAAACACAGACTCCTAGCAGTAGCACAGGTACATGTAGTGAATCCGAGGTCGGCGAAGAGAAAATTTACTTGCAATAACAGAACCACGGAAGCATGTATGATGTCAACAGGACGAAATGAAAGACTGTCAGACTAATGCACAAATGTGGCAATACACTGGGCTGTCATTTGGGTTTGCAAGTCAGCTTGACAAAAAGTAATTGCATAAATGTAAAAATATATTTATTATTTATTGGAAAAAGGGGGGGGGGTTAATTTTAATTCTCTAGGTGGGGGGTATATTATGAATTTTTATTCTCTTGGTGGTGGGGTAAAAATAATTAAAATTCTATTGGTGGTACCCCTAATTTAGACTTTTATGGAAAATAACATTATGGCTAAACTGCTTTTTATCTTCTGCTTCGAATTTCAAATTAATTTTTCTATTACTTCTTTCCATTTACATCAGCTTCAAAACATTTTGGATGTTGATGAGACACAGAGACTCGATGGATCTGAACTGCAAAGGTATCCTTTGATTCAAGTGCTTATGGCAGCAAAAGGTTTATTGAATAACAGTATTTAAGGTCAGCAATTAATTAAGACTAGAGTAAAAACTAAATATAGGCGTTTACCTTGGGACTATTTTTCATCATCTCCATTATGGCCTCGTACGCTGCATTTCTTAAATTATTCTGATTTCCATCTTCCCTGAAAATAGGAAATAGACATTCAAATTGTAAAAGAAAATATTTATGAAAACAACATTAACAAAAGCACCACATGCGACTGTCATCAATCCTTGTCTGTTCGATTGTAGCCCTTATAGATGCAGAGTTCCAGATAAGATGCGTAAATTAAATCATTTTCAGGAATTATACTGTGACCACTCTTTAGAATCGTCTCATTTGGTGGAGAAATGAGGATTTTAGTATTTGAGTACACACCTTTATCTGTAGCTCTGTATTTTAGTATTTGAGTACACACCTTTATCTGTAGCTCTGTAGATGCATACCTAATGAGAAAACTTTTACTTTGTTTTTGTCCTGCATTAATCCTACTTTTAACCCAAAACCTCATAGGTTATCTTTAGACCCAACCTCTTTGAATAAGACTACTAAAATGGAGCATTAACTGGAGAAAAGGAAAATTTTAGCTTTTTTTAAGTTTATGAAACCATTGCGATAAATAGCGCATTTATTTATTTATCACAATGGTTTCAAAAAGTGAATTTTACAGAGGCGTCAATATGAGGCAATGGGTTAATAAACTTCCTCCTGTAGGAGCCATCTGATCAGGGTCTATTGTTCACATCTGTTACAGATTAACAGAGGTTCAGATAAGATGGGTAAATTAAAAAACATTTTCAAGAATAACTCCTTTATTTCTCCACCAAAGCCTATATCATTGAGTTGCACATGCATGCCAAGTTTGAAGTATGTATGTGCAATGGTGACAAAATTATCGCAAACAAAGTTGGGACCAAACAGACAAACTAACCAATCCCAGCGACATCACTGTTTCTTACATGAATATTCATCAGTTAAATAAGCGCTGGTCAGTCATGATGGTGATCAAATGAACAAAGTTTTATAAATGCCTGAAGTCAAGATAACTACAGTTGAACTTCGATAACTCGAACTTCAAGGGACAATACACATTAGTTCGAGATAACAGAAGTTCGAGTCATCCGATTTCTAATCTGAACAACTTCTCAAGACCACAACTTTAATAATACAGGTATAAAGTAATGCTGAAAGCTCCTGTAGGAGCTTTCAGCATTACTTTAGACCTGTATTAAGCTGTCACATGTGTTTCTAGATACCTGTAGAGATTCATTATTAGAGCAATTCTGTATTGTAAGTTTTTGAAGGACTGAACTTTTTGTTCGAGCTATCCCGTAGTTCGAGTTATCCGAGTTCGAGATATCGAAGTTCAACTGTATCTTTCAACCTTTTACTCCATGAATATTCATGTAATAAATAACATCATGAATATTAATCTTTATAATGGCATGTAAACACAGGAAATTTTGACCATGGCAAAAAAGGAAGTAATATTCATAATGTCATTTGTTACATTAATTTTCATTAGGTCAAAAAGGTTGACCATTTCCTTGTTCAATATTACGTAAGAAATAATGACATGATTATTTAGTAGTTGAATTTTTAAGGGAATTTTTTGCTTTGACAAAAACTGTAAAATCAGATTTATATGAAGTCACAAGCAAACTGATCTGGGTCTACCCTGTTTGCAAATGGATGAAAGGGGTTTATATTGGGGAATGGGTTAATATTGAAAGTGTTGAAAAGTTACCTGTCCGCTGTAGCCATCAGTTTTTCTATTATGTGTTCAAAGTACACAGATAGACAATAAGTCTCTGGGTCTGATTCCCCATCTCCTTGATCTGCATTCTCAAACGCGGCTTCTGCTAAACTAGAAAATGCCTGAAACAAGATAAATATATAAACGATTATGCATATAGTGTCCCTAAAAAGGGGAATATGCAAACAGTGTAGACCCAGATCTGAAGGTCAAATTGTGAATAAAATTCTTGTAGAAATATCACTTCAATATGCACAAATGACTTATCTACAAAAGTAAATATTTACATTTAAAAGTGTCCATTTACATTGGTTAAAATACACATTTGATCCAGGATTCCGGGGGTTTTTTTTGGGACACCCTATATATATATATATATATATATATCTATCTTTTATTATTATTGGGGGTTTATATTAACTCTTTTCTCCATTTTCATGCTTTTGCAAACAGAGTAGGTCTGCTGTTAGCTTATGGAATTATATAAATGTGAATCAAGTTTCTGAAATGGCAGATGAAAATGGAATTTAAGTCAGCAAATATTCATGGCCATGAATTCTCGCATTAATATTCCTGAGGTCAAGGGTTATGTACAGTTATTAGAACGGAGCTATTACTCAGCTTTACACACCAGTGCAGGAGAGGTTACATGTTCGTATACGGCAACTTTACCCGCTTTATCTTCCTTACAGCAAAATGTTTTGGAGAGCCTCTTGGCAATAAACTTACCCAGCAAACATTACTGGCAACCCTTGGCTCTGTGCCGAGACCAGTTATCAATGCATTTAGAAGACCTGGCAAATACTTTTCATTAATCACAGCGTCTGGCAAGATCTCACATACACGGCCTACTGTCCAGGCACCTGTGTCTCTGACCACTACGCTCTCATCTTTTAAACTCTGTATCAACATCGGTAAGGCCTGCTCTACTATAGGTTTAAGTTTGGACGGATCTGGCCCTTCTAAAATGCAGCCTGAAAACATGGTAAAGAGAGCAATTATATGTCGTGCATGTGTAATATGTCTGCAGGGCTCCATATATGAAAGGAAAGAAAACATTTCAGAACACTTCTCCACCAAATCTGGAGTTGTGATCAGCTATATGAGATGATTCACACGAGCAGTCATAAATGTGGAGAGACGGGACTTTGCATCAGAGACACTCATCTTAGATAAAGCTCTATCTCTACAAAAATTGAAATACTGTTCCTAAAGACACAAACTGATATGGGTCTTCAATTTATGCCTCAGTTTGTCTCGTCAAATGTTAAGGAGTTATGGTATGATGCGCTGTCAAAACGGAGTTATGGTATGATGCGCTGTCAAAACAACTACACAAACAAGAGCATTACATGCAGATGCCAACACTCGTCTTTTGAGACATTTTAAGTTTTTATTTCCCAAAACCATAAAGGAAGGGACATAATTTTGTTTAAAAACAAGAATGTGTTTGTGAAACACTAATGCCCCGACCTTTGACCCTGAAGGATGACCTTTGACCCATGGACCAGGGAGATGAACGTAACATATCGTCTTTGTGTGGTGAACATTTGTGCCAGGTTATTTTGAAATCCATTCACAGATAAAAAAAAGTTACAGAAGGGACACGAAATTCGGGACGGACAGACGGAAGGACGGACAATGCGATTACTATATGCCCGTCGTTGGGGGCATAAAAAGCCTAACAGAGTTATGGCCCTTGGTCAGATTGTAGCCCTTGTGATGGTTAACAAGTGTGGGATGTTTCATAAGATTGCAAGAATAGTAAAGAAGAAATGGCCAATATTAGAGTTTCCATATGAAGCAACAACACAGACCCTAGAGTTATGTGAATAGGCTGAATAGCTCATATCCATTTCTTCGAAAAGTTTAAAATCCATAATTCTGCATTCACTTTTTTTTAGAATTTTTTAAACAAGTGTGATGAGACCAAATTTACCTGTCAGATATATACGCCTTTTGGTGCAAACAGAGTAGACCTAGATCAGACAGCTCTGGAAGGAGCCACTTTATCAGAATGTTCTCCTGTTTGCTTATGTAGTAATATAAATATTGATTCTCCTTTTGCCATGGTAAAAATATTCAGTCATCTCTTATATGAAAACTCATCTGGTAAAGTCATTGTGTAGTTGTACAAGGTTATCAATTTTCCTTAAGATCACAACAAAAATCTGTTAAATTTATTTATCTAACCCTTTCCTTAAAAAATAAAAAATGTTTTTTCACAGAGTAGACCCAGATCAGACAGCTCCTATAGGAACCGTCAGATCATGATCTGCTCTGTTTGCTAATGGAATTTTTCTAAAATGACTACAATGTTTCACCTTCCTTATTTCATTTAACTATTTTGTCCATGAATATTAAGTAGGTATTGAAATTTGGAATAAGCATAGAACAGGGAAAGGGCTAAAAAACATTACAATTCAAACTCCTCACTTATTTACTCTTTCTTAGTCCTTGGCACACTTACCAAAAGCCATAACTGCTGCGTCCCGGTACCGCCAGTCTGTATGAGTAATGTTATCTGTTACAAACGGGAGCACATGGTCTATGATATCATCTTCACAGCAAGTGGCCATCAGCATCAAACACACCCCAGCAGCTTTACACGGGTTCCACTCGTCGTCATCGTCAAACTCTTCCTACACAAAACAATATTACCCTTTATTTCATGGAGATGCTGTTTGGCACATTTGCAAACAGAGCAGACCCAGTAGGCTCCTACAGGAGCGGTCAGGTTGTGCTCCTACAGGAGCGGTCAGGGTGTGCTCGATTTACTTATGAAACAACAAATATATTTCTACAGATTCTGCCATGGAAAAAATGCTACTGCTCATGATGCCGTTATAAAATTACTCTAATTATTATTTCTAACTTAAACTAGAGGTTTGTTTTTGTCACAAAAACAGATGTCTCCCCCTCCCATCCTCTTTCCAATACACAAGTGTAATGTCTGTAACTCCAAACTTATCAGCGTCTAATGTTTAAGTCATCAGGGGCAATAACTCCAACATTGTCAGGGGGAGACAATTCAAAAGCCCCAGGTACACAAAAACATATGCTAGTCAACATTCTTGTGAAGTTTGGTGACTCTAGTACTAGTGGTTTCAGAGATACATGTGACACAAAGTAAAGTTTCTCTTATTTAAGTCATAAGGGGCAGTAACTCCAAAGTTATCAGGGGGAGACAATTAAAAAACCCAGATGCACAACAACTCATGCTGGTGAACATTCCTGTGAGGTTTGGTGACTCTAGCCCTACTGGTTTCAGAGATATATGCAGCACAAAGTTTCTCTAATTTTAAGTTATCATATCAGGGGCAGTAACTCAAGAATTATCAGGGGGAGACAATTAAAAAAAAACCAGGTGCACAACAACTCATGCTGGTGAACATTCCTGTGAAGTTTGGTGACTCTAGCCCTAGTGGTTTTAAAGATATGCATGACACAAAGTTTCTCTAATTTTAAATAATCATATCAGGGGCAATAACTCCAAAGTTATCAAGGGAAGACATTTCAAAAATCCCAGTTGTACAACAACTCATGCTGGTCGACATTCCTGTGAAGTTTGGTGACTCTAGCCCTAGTGGTTTCAGAGATATGCACGACACTAAGTAAAGTTTGTCTAATTTTAAGTCATCAGGGGCAGTCACTCCAAAGTTAACTGGGGGAGACAATTCAAAAAACCCAAGAGCAAAACAACTCATGCTTGGGAACAATCCTGTGAAGTTTGGTGACTCTAGCCCTACTGGTTTCAGAGATACGCGCGACACAAAGTTTGTATAAATTTAAGTATTCATATCAGGGGCAATAACTCAAGAATTATCAGGGGGAGACAATTCAAAAACCATAGGTGCACAACAACTCATGCTGGTGAACATTCCGGTGAAGTTTGGTGACTCTAGTACCAGCGGTTTCAGAGATACGCGTGACACAAATATTTTCTAATTTTAAGTCATCAGGGGCAATAACTCCAAAATTATCAGGGGGAGACAATTCAAAAACCTCAGGTGCACAACAACTCATGCTGGTGAACATTCCTGTGAAGTTTGGTGACTCTAGCCCAACTGGTTTCAGAGATACGCGCGACACAAGTTTGTGACGGACAGACTGACAGACGGACGGATGGACGGACGGACGGACGGACAGACAGACAGACAGACAACTCTGGCAAAAACAATATATCTCCCCATAAATGGGGGAGACATAATAATGGAGTAGTGTTAGCCTTTAACGCCATAAATATTTATGAAAGAAATAATGACATCATGAATATTAATTAGATGATTTAATAATGGCACATGAACACAGGATCTTTGGCCATAGCAGACACTGTAGAATCAGATTTATTATACATAAGCAAACAGAGCAGACCCTGATCAAACAGCTCCAACAGAAGCAGACTGATCTTGGTCTTCTCTGTTTGCAATGGGGTAAAGGGTTAAACATGACAAACGGCTAAAACAAGTACTGGATCATTCTATCAAAGTCGGCTCACCACTATCTTGCTGACACTATTTAATCTAACAAGTAAAAAGAAATGTGTCCATAGGACACGGACTCTGTTGCAACAACTGGCTTCAATATGGAGTGCCTATCAAAATCATACCACAGGGATCTGTGTAAAACCCGTCTTACAGGGACAAAAGTACAACCAATATTATTGATAAGTCCTAATTTTCGACGATTGCTACAACTCAGATTGCCGAAATTATTGCACATTCTAATGTGCAGCAATTGAGTATAGCTTTCATAGGACAAAAGTTATCAAAGGTCCTAATGCACAATGTAAATGGAAGTCATGCTAAAGAACAATGCTGCACAAGTTCAAATAACGATCAGCACTCCTATAAACTAGGTTTCATTACCATCAGTCAAATATTTTATTTTATGGTTCATGAATCTGGCATCAAACAAAGGAACTGGTTTGACAATGCGCTTTTTCCATGCCTGTACAATTTCTAGTCTAACCTGTTTTGTGAGGGAAGCCAACATGATGGGCACCAGGTATTGTAAAGCTCCCTTGGCATAAAATCTGCTGGTTCTCTCTGGTGGACGACCTGCCTCTGCCGCCTGAAAAACAAACATCCATTTACAGTTACATAAGCCAAAATTTGTTACAAAGATCTTACGTGTTTAGTGTTTTGAATAAAATTCAAGATGTATCAACTTGATATCGGAGTCAATTACGCAACTCTCCTTTTTAATTTACTACGGTACAGCTACAGTGGAATATAATCACATCAAACATGATCTTTCCATCAGTCCAATTAAGGAAAACATACAAGAATAGAGTTTTTAATTCTTTGAAAAGCTGTCTTTTTTAAAAAGTTGCATTCCAACATTGTTTAATCCTACATACCAGGTATTTTTAATACAAGAATCATATCAATGAACAAAAGATAAATGTGCGTATTCAAATAGTAAAATCACCAATTCTCCACCAAACCTTGTGTAACCATTCTTAAGAGTTGTCTCGAAGAGACGACTCTAGAGAGTGGTCACAGCATAGGGTTTAGCACAGAAATACAGGAGCTTCTCTTGAAAATGTTTTAAATGTTAAGCTAACTGGGCTCCAAAAGTAGATATAAATGTATAAGAGTACATGTTATGACCCACAATCTGATCTCTGCATTAAAAGTATCTTTGCACGCTGTTGTTGACATACCTCTGATAATTCTATCGCAAGATCCACCTCCTCGTCACACACAGTGGACCAAAATTCAATGCCCTGTAGGGCTATATCATCAACCTCCGATTTCATAGCCTCCATTGTGATCTGTTGAATATACAATAAACAATCACAGATCTATCAGAGCAGACATTATTTTTTCACAGCGAGACAAAGTTACATGAATATTTAGTACGAAACAATGACAGTATGAATATCGATTAGTTGAAGGTCTATAAAGGCATTATGAACAAGAGAATATTTTACCATGGGACTGAGTGAGTGAGTTGGGTTTAAAGTCCGACCAACAGTATTTCAGTTATTTGCAGACGGCACCCGCTTGAGACAAGGCCGATCAGTCCTAGAACTATCCTTTTAATGTCAAGCGTAGACAAAGGAGCTACTAGTACCAACTTTTAATGATGTTTGGTATGTCGCGGCCGGGGATCGAACCCACGACCTTCCGTACCGCAGGCGGACACTCCACCACTGAGCCACGCGGCCTGTCTTTACCATGGAAGAAACTATATTATGCCAAGTAAACAGAACAGAACCTCATCAGACGGCTCCTATAGGAGCCGTCTGATCTGGGTCACCTGTTTGCAAAGGCGCGAAAAAGTGTTTCCATGCAGTAAATGGTTAATATCCACTTGTACTGGACACAAATTCTAAATATTTTTACAGGAATGAGTACAGTATACAATACAATACAGTATACAATACAATACTGAAATGTACATACAGCAAACAGGGCTGGTCCCATATAGTGCTCCATGTACTGGTAGTAAAGGGACATAATCTTCACCAGACACTGAAGGGCAGCAACTCGGACTCTGGTGTCTAGGGACTGGGTCGCCTCACACACAACTTGCATGATGAAGTGTCGCTCAGACTGGAAAACAAAAACAGTAAATACACTAAGATGAGTCTCCTTTTGACATGATAACAAATTTACTTCTAGAACATCTATATGTATATGTTTTCTTTTTGTAAAACTACAGACTCTTTGCTAATTTGTTTGAAATGAAAAAGAAGCATTAAACTAATTCGTATTTCTGTACTTTACGTTACATTACGACAAACTGGGTCTCAAGACTGGGTGAAAGGTTTTTTCAGCACCTAAAACTGTAAAATTTAAATGTTAAACATGAGAGGGAAAAAAAATCATCACTGACAGAACGTTTGACCATAGTAGTGTATTAGGTTTACCACCCTTGTATAATTCAAATTAACGTCTTTACTTACATCTTTGTCAAAATTGGCCTTTGTGAACTCTAAGGAGTTGAGAAGAGCATTTGTGGCAGCGTTTCTGACATGGTTACTGCAATAAGAATCAAGAAACAGAGTAAAGGTGCGTACCCAAATACTAAAACCATCATTTCTCCACTAAACCCTATACTGTGACCCACTCTTTAGAATCGTCTCGATGAGACGATTCTAAAGAGTGGTCACAGTATAGGGTTTGGTGGAGAAATAAAGGAGCTATTCTTGAAAATGTTTAAATCTACACATCTTATCTGGACCTCTGAACAAATACATAGGAGTGACCTATACCCTGAACTATAGGCAGAGATGTAGGCAAGATGCATACTGACCTATTTAAATCTCTTATTTTTCTGCCAAACCCATCTCTCTGCTACTTAACCCTGTACCTGTTCAATATTTATTTAAGAAATAACGGCATAGTTGGAAACAGCAGAATCAGATCTACATGAGCCGTTGTACATAGCAACAAATAGTGACTGCTCCTTCAGGATCCATGTCTGCACATTTGCCTCATTTTGTCTGAATACTTAGCGCTATAAGGATACTGTTGTTTTCTTTTTGCAATTTTATCATTGGAAGACATTCTAAACAGTCTCAATTCAATTTACAAACTCTCATAATGACCTACCTCGTTTCTTCTTTTTTCATTCCATGGACAATGGCTGTCAGTATAACATTAGACTGTGTTTGCAGTATCTCTGGCTCCTGAAATGTTATAAAGTAACAGTAATTAAACTGTCATCTGCAAAAACTGTCATTTGTTATTCTCAATGCAAATATCTTCCTCATTCAGATAGAATGTCAAACATTCTGGATCCTGGTGAGACACGAGTTAGTCAACATCTAATTTGGATCCACAGAGCACCAGATAACTGTGCATACACAAATACTAAAATCGTCATTTCTCCACCAAACCCTAAATGTGACGACTCTTAAAAATGTTTTAATTTACGCATTCTATCTGAATCTCTGTCCTTTAGCAGGGCTTTTTTTCCCCCAATTGGGAAGGGGCCTTAGCCTTTCATTTTGGGAAATTCAAGCGCGATTTTCGACCAAATTGGGAAAAAAAATGCAGACTGACTTTCAAGTCTTGAAGATAGTCATACATCAATATTATAAGCAAAAATGTAAAGACAGGTTAAACAGGACTGATATAAAAATGTCTTTAAAGGCATTTCAAAGCTCCTTCATTAGTGACCCCCATTTTTGATTCCCTGGAGTGCTCCTGCAGTCAGGGTCAATAGCCATTATAAGAGATAAAGTTATGCAATTATACCTTGAGCCTCAGTGATAGTAGTCTGCCTTAATATCAGTTTGTGTATTGGATGCCAGACTGAGAGAGACATCACCCAAAATACAGCATGGGGTTAATGGGTCAACATTCCTTTCGGAATGCCTTTAAAGGACACTTCTAATCACTAAATGTTAACATCATTTATTTATAAGGGCAACTGTCTGGTCTTAAAGTCCTTAAATGCATTAACAAGTTGGTCAAAGACCTCATCTTGGGGGTTAACAACACAGTTGATCCTCATCAGGGAATCCAAGTTTTCTGTCTTCTATCTATCTATCTTCCATTAATGTCAAACCCCTATTGGGGACGTAGACATGTTATGCGCGTCACGGTCTAACGACAGAATGTTAATATAAAAGGAAAGTAAAAAGAATGATGAAGGATGAAGACCTCAGAAAAGTACACAGGTCATCCATTAGACTGAATGAGCGCTCAACCACAGCAGTGCTCTGAGCTGTTTTTTATCTTCTGCAGCCCTTTTAACGGATTTTATATAATACTTTCCGTTTTTCGACATTTTTAAAGTTTGTTTAGGGAGTGCTTGTTTTCCAAATATTAATTCAGATAACCGTAATAATATGTTCTACAGTATTCGTTTAGAAAATTATTGTTCATAAATTTTAAGCGTGTACAGAAAGCTGTCTTGAAGCATTTCAAACAATTTAATCTGAAATGGTGACCGCGTAAAATCTCCAGGCAGTTTAATAAATCGTGCAAAATTACTGGATTTAGTTCTCGATTCAACAAATCAAATCGGGTCGATAAATTCGCAGCATCTCGGTCATAAATAGAGTGCTGAGTCATCTTCGTATAGATGCTTGCACAAATAAAATTACGTTGGATTAAAGCATTTAGGGACCGTGATCGCTACGTCTTCCCGAAGACGAGTGTGAGTTACTTCCCTTTGAATGGACGAAGTTCCGATGGCCCGAGTTTAATTTTGTGTCTTGTTTTTTCGTTTTTCTTTGACATTGGCAGACTTATTGTTTGGACCGTGGGCAACATATTGGGAATTTCTCCATCGTACTTTTGGGAAATTCTTTCACCGAAATTGGGGAAAAAATAGGCTTTTCGCAATTGGGAAGTCACCGAAGATCGGCCTCTATTAAAGAAGGAAAAAAAGCCCTGTTTAGCCAAAACATCTCCCATCCATATTTCATAATAAATTTTTGTCAATGATTATCCATAAGGCCATGAAATGTTGAACAATGTTCAAGTGGCAATGGTTAATACAGGACCTGAATAATCAATTTAGCTACCACCTGTCTTAACCCTTTCCTTCATATAAACGTGTTTCCACGCATTTGCAAACAGAGTAGAACCAGATCAGACGGCTCCTATAGGATCAGGGTCTGCTCTGTTTGCTAATGGAATTTGAAAGATGTTTCTTTACTTTCAAAAATGGTTACAACTTGCAATGTTTCACCTTCCATATTTCGTTATATATCTATTCTGTCCATGAATATTCAGTAGGTTTGGTTGTGTTGATTTACGTCCGTTTCTGCTCACTATTGGCTAATTGGACGCCCCCAGAGAGAGGGGAGAGGATACAGAGAAACCCGGGCGTGATGCCCTACTCTTATTATCGACTGAGTTTCTGTGGTTCTTTTCAACAGGTATCAAAATTTGAAATAAACAGAACTGGGAAAGGGTTATGGCTTTTTCATGCCATTGCAAACAGAGTAAACCCAGATAAGATGGGTCGTAGAATCGTATATATTTATTAGCTATTAGCATATGTAGTACAATTTTTTTTTGTACTAGTATAAAGTATAGAATCAGATCTATTCCATAATTTAACAGAGCAGACCCCGATTAAATTGCTCCTGTAGGAGTTGTCTGATCCTCCAACTTCTCTGTAATCAATCCTTTACCTTTTCACACCTTTGCAAAAGAGTAGATGCAGATCAGATAGCTCCAGAGTAGATGCAGATCAGATAGCTCCAGTACGAGGAGTCTGATCAGGATCTGCTCTATTAGCTTATTGAATTATATAGATTTAACTACACAGTTTCTGCCATGTCCAAAAATACCTGTTGATATACCATTCTATAAAACGAGAGCCACGTGTGGTGCCAACACTCGTCTGATTTGGTGCTTGTTCACTGCATACACTTCTACTCAAAAGATCTAACAACTTATATGAAGTTTCATGTTGATACCTCTTATACTTTTTGATTAATCAGTTACATTAAAGTTTTTGCATACCTCGAAAAGTTTGAAATCAAGTGTTATGGTTCTTATGTAGGGGCCTTCTCCTCAATGAGATCTATCCAACGATGAAGTTTGATGTTGATATCTCTTATACTTTGAGTAATAATTTCCTTAAAGTTTTTGCGCGCCGACCCAGACCACAATAGCTCCGACTTTTCTTCGAAACAGATGAGCTAAAACTCAACTAATAAATATTCATGTCATTATTTCTCCCATGAATATTCATGACGTAAAGAATTAAGGCAAGCACTTACTATGTCCTGGCAGATGTATCCTATGGTCTCCAAGCAAGATTCTTTCATCATCTCCGTACTGCCTGGGTTGGTGACATTGTTACACAAGGTGCCGATCAGGTCTGGCCACAGACCCTGTGGCAGCTCTGTACATCCGATGTTAGCCACACACTGTGCAGCTGAGCTGGGCCGAACAGTCTCGGTACCTAAACTGGCCAGTACCTACCAACACAGTAACAGATGATATCAAAAGAACATCAACTGCTAGGCTAGACTAAAAACTTGACTAAAATTCAGACATCACGCCAATTTCAATTTCGTCTTCTTTTATCTATTTAGAAAATTCCCCATTCCAAAAAATATGGGGGGACTTTCAAAATAGCGGAGTGGATCCCCCACCCTTCCCTAGAGGTCACTGAATACAGACACACTTCAAGACTATGTGTCCCTCTGCCTAAAGTTGGGGATAAAAACAATAGCATTTGACCTTTGACATTGGCATGATCCCGAGCTCCTTAGAGGATTTTACTGCTTATGAAAGGGTATACATGTCAAGCATGAAGACTACATGAAAAAGTTCAAAAGTTTTGGTCAAGATTTGGACAAATACACCTTAGCCACCATTCGATTCATTGAGATTTGTAAGCCGTTGATACTGGTTTCATAATCTTTATAAAATAAACTTTTAAGTTTTAATTTATTACTGTATGTTTTGAAAACTTACATTCAGTTTGATAAATGTGCGGATTTCCTCTGGAAACTGGAGCCATCTCTGTTGATATTCCACTTTCAAGTTGGCATCTTTGGAGTAAAGGGCATTTTTCAGCTGTAAACCAGCCTGCATACGAGCCACCGAGCTATTGGTGCCATTCTTCAAGACTTCTGATAGAGATTTCAGCAACTCCGCCTACAAGAGAGAAAATGCACAAATTCAATGACTGGGAAGGGAATTGTGGTCTCAGATACAGCATAACCTGTCTATAGTGACCACATAATAATTAACAACTGGTCTATAAGAGCAGGTGGTTGCTTAATGCTGGACAGAGCTACAGGTGCGAACCCAAATACTAAAATCGTCATTTCTCCACCAAACCATATGCTGTGATCGCTCTTTAGAATAATCTCGAAGAGACCGTTCTAAATAGTGGTCACAGTATTGGGTTTGGTGAAGATGTTTAAATCTACACATCTTATCTGGACCTCTGGCTGGATAAAGTTATGCAGAAAGCTCATAGGAGTCTTCTGCATAAGCTCATAGGAGCTTTCTGCATAACTTTTGTCCTGTAGTAGGCTACCACTTTGCATGTTCTATGTTTATTCCAAATTTCAATTACTGAATATTCATAGACAAAATAGTTACAATGAAACATGGAAGGTGGAACACTAGCCATATTAGAAACTAAATAAACAGATCTATCAAATTTCATTTGCAAACAGAGCAGACCCTTATCAGACAGCTCCTATAGGAGCAGTCTGATAAAGGTCTGCTGTCTGCTAATGGAAATTGATATTTCTGATTATTTACTCTCTTAACTGTCTTCAATGTTCCACCTTCCGATTTCATTATTTGTAACTACTTTATCCATGAATTTTCAGTAGATATTGAATAGATATTCAGTAGATATTGAAATTTGGAATAAACACAGAACAAGGAAAGGGTTAACATATCAAATTAAGCTAATCTATCAAAATATCCTATTTCTCAGCCAAACCTTACCTTGCTACAACTCAGAAAAGCCTCAAATATGTGATTCTAATGACAAGCAGTACAACAAGTTTGAATTAAATTTTCTTAGTATGCTACCGAGTAAAAACATGTTTGTTCTTACACATTTATGAGAGAAAACTAAGACAGATACCGCTGTAATAAGTCTGCCCAGATTTGATGTTGCCTTTGGCAATATTTGTCAGATGCCTCTGTTACAGTTGACCAATCACCTTCTACAGATACAGCAATCATTACCAATACTTTCCAGTGGGATTAGAATCAATGTGGCAATTTCATTTTCAGTGCATTATATTATATAATGAGTTACAATACCAGCTGAGACTCAAACCCATATCCAATGGACATACTTCGCAAAACATCAGGGCTGGAAAGGACATTTCAATAAACAGGACGTTTTGAACAATCAAAAGGCCTTTTCTCTATGAAAAATTCATTTCTCTATGAAATGTTTTAGATCGTATTAGATTGAAAGTCCATTCACGATTTTAGTTCCATCGGATAATCTTGCTCTAGAAGTGACAAATCACATGGGCCCAGCTGCATGGACCTACAGATTCTCAATTATGTAACTGGCTGGCTAGCTGTTACCCAGGTTCTTTTTTAAAGTAGTAAATGAAAACTAAGTATAGTCTAGGATTTCATCGAGTTTTATGACAAGAATTGCAAGGAAGAAGAAAGAAAAGAGAGGGGTGGCTTGCAGTGACAAGTAGGTAAGAGCTACTTTTGGCTGTCCAGAGCAAAAGCAATAAACTAGAAAAAGTCAGTCCTTATATAACTATAAAGTAGACAAGGCATGGGGAATCTCATGCTGCACCCGGATTTGTCAAGTAGGGTTTCAACACGAGATGTATACAAGGACTGAAGACTTAAGAGCCAGTGCCAGTTAACCCATTGACCCCTGAAACTTCAAATTGGACTATTCCAGTTTACAGATTGACAAACAGGGCAGAACCTGATCAGAGGGCTCCAGTGCAAGCTCTCTGATCTGGGTTTACACTGCTTGCATTAAACTAATGTAATATACACAGGTATAATATAAAGATGTGAGTGTATATGTGACACTATGGGTTAACGGGTTAAAGGTAAAATAAGGGTAATTGTACTGCTAAAAATGATTCCTGCTATAGGTAAACAACGAGCAGTGAGCCGTGAATGTACTTTACATTTTGGTATGTTCTGCGATTTAAGGGTGTCGGCATTGCTGCAGTCCATCTAAGATAATGTACTTTTGTTGTGTATACGGTTATATGGATTGAAAAGGGGAAAATCACGATTTTCTCATGCTGACAGAATGCTGATTCCCCCAAAATGTGGACTGCGCAGATTTTTATGGCTCACTGATCTTGTTTACTTATACAATTACTCATAATAATTATGATGTTTAATTAAAGGAAACAGAAATAATCAATACTGTAACAGGGCGGATACAGGTACTGTGTGAAGAACAATAAGCGGTTCGGATAGCTCAGTCAGACTCAGTAGAGCACTTGTCCTGTAAGTGAGAGGCCCCAGTCCCGGTCTGGCTGCATATTTTTCACCAGTCCTCTTATAATACATTCCTTAATTGAAAGAAAATCCCAGTCTATGCAGAAATTCATAGGTAACAGTGTGCCCTAGTCTACTACACACAAATAGATCGCTTGAGTTGCATAATGGATTATTCTTTTAGAAAAAAATATATATGGTGATGGTTATTTGCCAAAGATTAGTGTTGACTAGGACCTCTTTCACAGCAATGACCACTGAACACAAAATATTCCTTAAAATGGCAATTCAACCCTTTACTCCATGATTTTAACTTTCAATACCCTTGAAAACAGAGTAGGCTTAGATTAAACAGTCCCTCTGGGAGCCGACTGACCAGTGTCTGCTGTTTGATTTTAAAATATTATGATTCTTGTCAGTGTTCTCATTAGGATTGAATTTTACCGAGTCCCTGGGACGCAGGGCATCAGCAAAAGTTGCGTCCCAAGGAAATACAACTGAGTCCCAGATAATTTCACTTCTGCTTTTGTAATGGAGATTTTTTGCACCATTAAATGTAAAGGGGTAAAACTATTTAAGACTTACACTGATGTATCATTTAACATCAAAAAGATAAGTGTTATAAGCACTGTATAATAAGGTAATTCTTGATGCTTTGATTTGAAGTGCACAACAATGAGCATCGTTTGAGTGAGCTGAGCTGAGCATCACTGTATCCGCTAGTACGTAAAAGCGGTTTTCAATTCATTTTCAGTGCATACAAAGCATCACATGGTAATTCTATTGGTTTCAGGGCTAACATCATTTACTTACAAGTCTTTAAACTCACGATCTTGCACCCATAACGCTTTAAAGTTCCAGGCGTGTTCAACTTTTTACTAGCAGACGCCATCTTTTTCCAGCACCCAAATGTCATTACTACGCGACAGAACGGTTCTCATAGAATTACATAATTTTAGATGCTGACATTAGGGTGGAAATCGTAACCAGTCAATGCAGGTGCCCTCCTACGTACCTGGAATAACCCAGGACTCGATATTAATAGATGCGTTGCAATTTCGGAAAAATGTCAAGAAAATGGAGTGAGATTCACTTTGTTTATTGATCCGAATTGATGTAAGACCGAGTACCAGTTGTTAATTTACCTGGATTCATTTAAATCGGTAAAATTTCGATCATAATCTTGCGTCCCATGGACACAACGTACCTGACTATTTTGCGTTCCAATGATTTTCGGTGCGTATTTAGATATGATTACGACGTAAACGGGAACACTGACTCGTTTCTGCTATCTATCTATCTATACATCCTGCAAACACCCCCTCACGAAGATTACGTGCAGATGCGCGTCAGTGCTTTAGCAAGACTCAGTGAGTCATTTTAAAGATAGATTTAACAATCAATGAATCATGATAATTTTAAGTAACAATCATGATACCATCATTTCTTTCACGAATATGCATGGAGTAAATGGTTAAAGACTGTGACCATTTATCACATGAAGTGACCACCAGCAAAGTTAGACCACAAGCAATTTTTGACTATTGATAATGTCATGCACTATGTCAAGAGTCTGACTATTGCCTTGCTATGCTATTCCATGCTTGCCCTATGCTTATATGCTTAACCTTTTTCCCCATAAATGCCTATTATTGCATTTGCATATAGTGTAAACCCAGATCAGACGACTCATTGAGGAACCATTTGATCAGAGTTTGTTGTGTATGCTATGATTTTTCATTTCATGTCTAATAAATTTATGCATATTCAGATTATGGTATATGATGATGGCAAATTTTCTTGCAAAAGTATTTGGCGGGTAAAGGGTTAACGGCATTTTTCCGCTGCTTATACGTACATGAATGCCTGCTTGTTTTTAATATTCGAGTAAGAGGAATAGATAGGGGCACACATTACGCAGAACCATTCCTCATGTGTGACATAATATATCACTCTCCGTGTACTTATTTAATGTCCCACAGAGGCCTGGTCTCTTTTGAATTCTTTTTTTTTTTCTTTGCTGAGATTCGTTATCATTGATTCAATACTTAATACATAGCTTATCTTGCCATCCTTGTGATATCTTTGTGATATGAGTATGTGTGCAATCTATAGTGATCCTACTTGCTTCAGATCTTAAAGAGTATTATATCAATTCTTAGTATCATGGTTGACTCATTCTCAGCTTGTTTTAAAATGTATGCTTGTATTTATGTTTTAATTTCCTTTTCTTTGTTGAGCTTTGGCTCTCATTGATTTGGAATTTTTCTTTTACAGTTACTTAAAAACACAACTTATCAGGCCATCCTTGTGATATTTATAATTGATAAATATAATATAATAAGTCTGTGTGCTATTTAGTAGGACTTCACCTACTCTCTGATATAGTTTTAGAGCTTTCTTAGTATCATAGCTAAATCATATATTTTTAGCCTGTATTTAAATTAGATTTATGTTTTAATATTATGCTGATTATGACTATGTGCTGTCACTATGTATGTACTGTTATCTTGTCGGTTCAAAAGCCCAAATAGGGCTTATGTTGCTTGTTATATATCTTGCCGACGTTAAATAAAACTTATCTTATCTATCTTATCTTATCTTATGCACCAGCTACGACTTGAATGAAGACCGACCTCATCGATTGTCCTTCACCTTTCCTTCAAATATCTTTCTGGGGCAAGACCTGGGCCCTTGTCAAGAAGCAGTTGCAGGAAGTAAATAAGATTAACTACGGAATTGAACACGATTATTGTCTCGAGCAGCATCTATACATTTTGCTTGGTACTATACAGTATAAATGAAATCATGCAAAATTAGGTTCAAGGAATACTACAGTAGTTTAGTTACATTCACATTTCTTGAAAAATGTGACCGCTGTTCCAATGAATGACAGAACCCGCCATAGTGGAATTTACCGAATCGAAAATGACACCCCAAATTCTGAAGTAAATAAAGTGCTACTTACTAGATTACTTTGTGCTGCTTGCTCAAGGAACTGTTGCGCCTGTTGTAATTCCCCCTGATCTGCAATAGACAATGCGTAAATGACGTAAATAACTTCGTAGCCGATTTTTAGACACCGGTACAAGTTCCAACTGCCAAAAGAGAAAGTATTTCATAAACTTACCCGACGACACAGTTTTTTGTAGAATGTTGACCAAATCCATTGTCTTTGTTCTACTCGAAAGAACGAATATGTGTAGATAAGTATAGTCTCAAAACAGTATTAAAACCATAAATCAATGTTATTTTACTTCTTCGACAAGGTGAACTCCATGTGGGACGGCGCATTAATCTGTCAATGGACCCGGCTAAAGCATTTCCTACGAGTTTTGTTACATTCACACCGATTGGATAAACTCGAGCAAGTTCGCTCTTTTGCCAGTCCATTAGCCAATCAAGAGAGATTTTTCAACAAATGGGTAACTTTTATTTAGGGCCTGGTTTTGACAATAACACGTCTTTTTTATTTATTGAGAATGAATATTTACTACAACTGAACAAATACAGTACTTATAAGTATTATTTTATCAATATTATGGCAATAGAAGGCTCAGCTTTATGAAATCTGTACTACTTTATATAAAGGTGTTCTTCGGTTTAAAGTGCATGTCAATTTCGCGCCAGTGACAGCAATTTCGAAATAGGAAAGGAGATCACGCTTTTGATTCTAATAATTGCATTCTAGATCTAGATCAATACTGATACTTAACCCTTTACTCCATGAATATTCATTTTATGAAATAATGGCATCATAAATATGAATCAGATGCATATATGAAAGTTGTGGCTACGCCAGAAACTGTATTTAATGTCATTTAAGTCGGCTAAACAGTCCCAGGAAAGACGGTTAATTCATACAGGGACAGTCTGATCTGGGTCTACGTTATTTGCAAATGCATTAAGAATCTATATGGAATAAAGGCTTCATATGTATCGCGGTAACATGCAGTATGACTTATGTACAATACGGTACAGACTTTTAAACGGGACAGACAGGCCCACACACCAGGCACGTACCCAGGTGGGGGGCTAGGGGGCCCGGGCCCCCCCAGCTGGCTGCCAAGATACCATTTTTAATGGGCCCTTTTTAGTTTTCAGATAAATCTACCATTTTGAAATTTTACCAAGGCACTTTTTAGTGACCGATATTTTCCTCCCTGGAAGAGATTATCTGTTAGTTCTCTTAGACACAGACAGACCTGTCACGCTGTGATCCACGCTTGGCCTATTTGGTATGGACCAATCAGGAGAATCCCCCGCGGAGAACTCCCGAAATACGTAATCACGAGTTGGTTCTGGTTTTTGCTATAACTGGAGTTTAGCATATAAATTATTCAGGAACCAGTCGTATCAAAATGCAAATTGCTACGTTGTTCACAAACATTGTCAAAAAATTAAGACGAGGGGTGTGACGTATCAAGACGTTATTAAGCATATCTTGCTATAAAAAACAGTATACACTTTGACCGATAAGCGTTTTACTGACATTGATCAATAGCTAGTAATGAAAGAAGAACTCCGAACAATTCGAATGATAAAAAAGTATGAATGATTCGTCCCCAGATCGATTGTACTGAATAAATCGAGGTTTGTTAACGTTTTTCATGGATTTTTTTGGTGACTTGAGATTTGGAATTTTGCTAAAATAAATGGGTGAAAAACATACATTTTGCCATTGGGGATATAGCCGAATAAGGGCTATAAAATTGGCTAAAAAGCCCTGAAACTTATTGTAAATTAAAAAAATGTCTTTTTCATTGTATAAATAAATCTGTTATAACCAGGCAGGCAGTTTTTTCACTTGAAGGGGAAAACATTGCTACCCGTTTTTATATAGTAAAAATGGCTAATTAGGAGAAACAATCATGCGCAGTTTGCCAATTGGGAAACAAAACCTTAGGTAACCCCATTTTTAGGGGAAAACTGCATATGATTTTAAAGGAAATCACGAGTATCTGTTATATAGAAAAAGCCCTGCCAGGTGAGCGATTAAGGGCAATCATGGCCCTCTTATTAAACAGTAACATTTCATGTTTGTAGTTTTGATCAGTGTTATTTTCACATTTAGAAGAAAGAACCCATTGTGATGCCATAGTTAGTTCAGTGTATATTTATTTGGATATTTTGCTTTTTTGTATATAATTTGGAAATGTTCAGACAAACAAAATAATCTATATATTTGCATTTCAGTTAATTATTCGTACAGAAAAAACTTTTCATATGTCTGTATGCCTGTCTGTCAATGGCAAAAATCTTTAGACATGGTCACATGTCTGTCTGTCTTTGTGTCAATGGCAAAACAACTTTAACCAATATCAAGTCTGTCTGTCAATGGAAAAAAATCATGAACACATATCCGTCTGTAAGTCTATACACTGAAACCCAGGTGTAAACGGAACTGATTTCCTATATTATAACATAAATTATATCTTGATAGAGTGATTCAGATAGCAGGAAATTGCACCATTCAATGTGGCAAACCAAAAAATTTCGGCTACCGGGAGGGGACACCCCTCCCGTGCCCTCCCCACCTAGGCCCCCCCAGCAAGAATTTCCTGGGTACGGCCCTGCACACCCTGACAAAAGTTGCATTTGCAGGTTTTATTAACAATTTATATACATTATGATGACCATTATCCCATCCAGACGACCCTGTACCATTGTCCCCACCGACGACCCTGCTACATTGTCCCGTCCGACGACCCTGCACCATATTGTCCCAACCTGACTAGGCTTTGCGCCATTGTCCCATCCAACGACCTTGCACCATTGTCCCACCCGACTTCTTTGCAAGCCCTTTGCTGATGTTTTGAATTGCTCGTTAACCCATTACCTCATAGGTTATTTTTAGACCCAACCTCTTTGAATAAATCTACCGAAAAGAAGCATTAACTAAAGAAAAGGAAAACTTTAGAAATTTGTAGTTTGGAACCATTGTGATAAATAGAACATTTGCTCCTATAGGAGCAAATGTTCTATTTATCACAATGGTTTCACAAAGTGACTTTTACAGAGTCGTCAAAAGTCGTCAATATGAGGGAATGGGTTAAACGAGGGTATATAGTTCCTGAAGATTGGAAGAAGGCCAATGTTACCAAATCTTTAACTCTTTCGCTGACAAATTTTGTCGTCTGCAAACTCTTTCGTCTGCTATATCTTTCATTGTTTTTATTTTTCTTACTTTTTTGTTTCAGAAATAGTCACACTAACAAACAGTTTGGATCCTGATGAGACACCGAGTTACTCGGCGTCTCATCTGGATCCAAAATGTTTGCATAGGTAGCCTAATCACAGATGCGCCATTGGCAGCGATAGCTAGCTAGAGTAAGTTAATGTGTGAGAAGCGAGTACAATGTATTCTTGTACGACAGACCCCCAGCAAAGCTATTGAAAAAGTGTCCTGATAACGGTTTTAAGTGGACACTTTTGTACGCACGTGATTTTTATGGTTAAAACCTATCTACCTAGGATCGAGCCCGTGCATTTGGAAGTATCGCCCAATGTCACGTGCTCCATGCTGTGTAGTAACAACGTAACACGATTGTCGCTCCACTAATCCCGATCACGAGTGTAAACGGGTCTGCTAAGCATGTCGTCTGCAGCTTTCTTTAACGCCTCCACTTGTAAAAATGCAGACTAAACATGAACTATTTAACTGCTTAGAGCCAGCTCAGAAGCCGAATCGCTCAACATCTGATCTATATCTGATCTGATCATGTTGCACACCAGCTATACTAGTACACATGTGATACATGTATGTTGGAAACACGGGTCACAATTTACTCGTGCAGGGTACTGCTCGAGCCACTATGTGGCCGGTGGCTATTTAGAGATCAACGAGCGGCTTCTTTGTAATTTGAATTGGGTGAACCAAGGGGAAAACATTTTGTACTCATTTGTGAAATTTTCATTTTTATTCATTTTTAATCAAAATTAAAAGTCTACAACGTACTGTCGTACAAGTAAGATACATGTACTCGTCTTACTACCAAAGTGTCTTCTTACAACCGTTATCAGGACAGTTTGTTCGCATGACCGAAGACACGTGTCCGAGGCTACTCCTCGGACACGTGTCTTCGGTCATGCGAACAAACTGTCCTGATAACGGTTGTAAGAAGACACTACGCCTCGGACACGTGTCTTCGGTCATGCGAACAAACTGTCCTGATAACGGTTGTAAGAAGACACTTTGGTAGTAAGACTCGTACTGTATCTATTACATATAGCCTAAGACCACTGCAAACAGTATTAAAGCTATGGAAGCGTTATTACCCCCTAGCTCGCAACAAAGCGGCAAAGTTCATATGATATTGTTGCCATGTGTCAGTCCATCTACCCGTCTGTCAGTCTGTCCGTATCTGCTTGTTTAATTCCCATTACAAGACTTTGAACTCTTAATAATTTTCAAAACCATACGTTAAGGCCAATGTCACAGAAAGCAAACCTTGAACACAAAGTCATCTGAACACGAGTCAGGATAAACGCAAGATTATTAGTCATGATGATAATGATGACGCTCACGACGACGATGATGGTTGTGATGATGAATAAATTGATGATGATGATGGTGATGGTGGTGGTGGTGGTGGTAGTGGTAATGACAGGACCTCTTACAAATCTGGTAAAATAATCTGATAAAATTTTAAATTGCTAAAGCGCCGGTCTTCGTGACCGGTGAATTTTTGCTCGGTTTGCACACGGTTTATGAAAATCTACATGTATTCTTTCCACATTTAAATATCAATGTGTGGAAACTGATTACCCAACTTATATAATGACTATATATGTTAATTATATAGAATATATATATATATATAATAACAAAATGTATCAGGAACAGCGCATTTTTACTCCCTTTTTATAGATCGTGCGAATTTATGTCCAGTCCTGTAAAATTAGACTTTTCACAGGGCCCCCTGTACTGTGGAATCTAAACAACCTTCGCATAGACTGTGATGATGATGATGAAATGAATAAGGGTGAGTGAGTTATCAAGGTTCGTTAGGTCAGGCTATTAAAGTTTACTCTGTAAATGATGAAAATCTGTCACAAACGAACCCGTTCTGGCACAATTCTAACTCACTTTCGATAAGGAATTGACGTATGGCCCATCATTGTATACATACAGATCCATTGCAATCTTGTCCAGGAACTTGCAGCTATGCAGATTGTAACCCAATTTGAGTACGGTTGCTAAACCTTTACTCCATGAATATTCATATAAGAAATAATTACATTACAAATATTAATTAGGAGCTGTCTTAAGCAAATAGAGTAAACCCAGACCAGACGGCTTCTGTAGGAGCCGTCAGGCGTTTGATCAGGGTCTGCTCTATTTATATATAATATAATAAAGATATGATTCTGCTGGTTCAGCAATGGCCAAACTGTGTACATTTTCTTTTATATTTATTAATTAAGCATTAACCCTTTCCCACATATAAACGTGTTTTCACGCATTTGCAAACAGAGTAGACCCAGATCAGACGGCTCTGTTTGCTAACATAATTTGATAAATGTATTTCTTTGCTTTCTAAAATGTCTACAATGTTCTCCAACTTCCATATTTCTTTATAACTATTGTATCATTTAATATTCAGTAAGTATTGAAATTTGGTATAAACTGAGAACAGGGAAAGGGTTAAGTAATTAACTTCCGTGATGTTATTATTTCTTATGTGAATATTCATGGAGTAAAGGGTTAAATAATAAATACATCTACAAAATGTTTTAAAAAAGATACATAAGTGTTAATTTAGGAAATCGGTCAACCGCTGAGTCCTATGTTTACTATTGTGTACAGAATGCACGCGCTCATGTAATCGAATATTCCCCTGTTGACGCTTTAGGATAAGGTTACACAAACAAGAATAAGATACCAAATGTAGTGTAAATTTAATGGCACGACTCAACCAAATACAACACGATTGCGCCATTGGCATGACATCGCATGGCCATTTGAATGTTTTGTACATATTCACGAGCGGATTAAGGAGGGGTGTGTGTGGGTGTGTGTGGGTGCGTGGGTGGGTGGGTGGTGGTTACGCTAAAATTGCCCAAACGAACGTTTTTGAATAATTTTATTAGTTCTAGTCTAATAAAAGTCAACAAAACATTGATTTAATCTGACTTTTTTTTATTTCCCTTACCTCACTCAATTGCGCTCTTTCCCAACATGCATTACAAAGACACTAGTAAAAATCTACGCCCCGCCCCCTTATCTGAGATCCTGGATCCGGTCCCAGTTTCACGAACATTCTTAAGTTGTTACTTAGCTAAGCCTGTTACTTAAAAAATACACAGAGCATAATTTTTCATAAATTAGTGTTTATTGTGACACAAAGGGGTCAGAGGCTTCCTCCGTTATCATTTTAAAAATAAATATTGTTTTTGATACTAACTGAAGGTGATCTAAATAAAAAACAAGCAAAAAAATGCGGAAACCGCAATAAAGCCGCATTTTTTTGTGCTGATCTTGACCCAATTTCATGTGTCCTTGTATCAAGTGAAAGGCCTTCACCCAAGCTATCTGCATACCAAATATAAAGTGTCTAGCCCATGTAGTTCAGAAGTTATAACAACATTTTAATGACAGCCAATGTTTCAAAATAGTGACCTTGACCTGATTTCAGGTATCTTTATGTCACCCATAATGTCCTTATCAAAGCTATCTGAATACCAAAGGTGAATTACCCAGCACTCGTGGATCAGAAGTTATAGCAAAATGTTAAAGTTTGTTAAAAACAAAAATGTTGAAGTTTTTTTTAATGATGGCCAACTTATCAAAATAGTGACCTTGACCTTGAACTAATTTCAAATATCTTTATATCAACTGAAAGGCCTTTACCAAAGCCATTTGTATACCAAATATGAATTGCTTAGCATTTGTAGTTCAGAAGTTATAGCAATGTTAAAGTTTGTTAAAAACGGCAAAGTTTTGGAAATAGTGACCTTGACCTTGACCTGATTTCATGTATCCTTGATCAAGTGAAAGGCCTTCACCCAAGCTATATATATACCAAATATGAACTGCCTAGCATTTGTAGTTCAGAAGTTATAGCAATGTTAAAGTTTGTTAAAAACGGCAAAGTTTTGGAAATAGTGACCTTGACCTTGACCTGATTTCATGTATCCTTGTATCAAGTGAAAGGCCTTCACCCAAGCTATATATATACCAAATATGAACTGCCTAGCATTTGTAGTTCAGAAATTATAGCAATGTTAAAGTTTGTTAAAAACGGCAAAATTTTGGAAATAGTGACCTTTACCTTGACCTGATTTCATGTATTCTTGTATCAAGTGAAAGGCCTTCACCCAAGTTATCTGTATATCAAATATGAATGGTCTAGCTTTTGAAGTTCAGTAGTTATAGCAATAATAAACATTGTTAAAAATGGCCTTGACCTTGACTTGATTACATGTATCCTTATACCAAGTGAAAGGCCTTCACCCAAGCTATCTGCATACCAAATATGAATGGTCTAGCTTAAGTAATTTAGAAGTTATAAGCAATGTTAAAGTTTTGTTATCAAGTGAAAGGCCTTTGCCCCAGCTATCTGTATACCAAAGATGAATTGCCTGGCATTTGTAGTTCAGAAGTTATAGCAATGTTAAAGTTGGTTAAAAACGGCAAACTTTTGGAAGTAGTGACCTTGACCTTGCCCAACCGCCCGCCCGGTTTTCGCCAAACCATAAGCCGAGATTTTTTTTCAGAAATCCGGCTAACAAGAATTTGTAACAGCCTTAAGAATTTTACCAAATTCATTTTGGGATTAATTAAATATTTCATGCAAAAAACGTAATTTTCTATTTAAAATATAACGAAATGTCTCTAAGAATTGTGTTTAGATAAAATGATTCCACTTATCATCTCTATTACAAATGTAATACCCATAATAAGTTAAGCCTGGTATTAAGTAATTACTTAAGAATGTTCGTGAAACGGGGGCCTGATATTGCGGAGACGACATGACATTGCATGGCCGTTTGGTTGCTTGGCATTTGGTTGCATGACCGCTTGGTTGCTTGACGTTTGGTTGCTTGACGTTTGGATGCTTGACGTTTGGTTGCTTGACGTTTGGTTGCTTGACGTTTGGTTGCATGGCCGTTTGGTTGCTTGGCATTTGGTTGCATGACCGTTTGGTTGCATGGACGTTTGGATGCTTGACATTTGATTGCTTGATGTTTGGTTGCATGGACGTTTGGCCGTTTGGTTGCTTGACGTTTGGTTGCATGGACGTTTGGTTGCTTGACGTTTGGTTGCATGACCGTTTGGTTGCATGGACGTTTGGATGCATGGCGTTTGGATGCTTGATGTTTGGTTGCATGGACGTTTGGATGCTTGGCATTTGGTTGCATGGTCGTTTGGTTGCTTGGCGTTTCCCATAAAACTGGGAACATGTCTGATAGACCAGCGTTTTCATGCTGCCCACTGAACAGTGCAGAAGATATTACAGCGGTTTAGATAAGATACGTAAATTAAAATATTTTCAACAATAACTTCTTTATTTCTCCAGCAAACCCTATGCTGTGACCTCTCTTTAGAATCGTCTCTTCGAGACGATTCTAAAGAATGGACACAACATAGGATTTGGTGGAGATTTTAGTATTTGCGTATGCACCTTTATCTGTTACTCTGATTGATAACAATTCTTACACTAACAAACATATTCCAATCTGCCAGTCTGTCACTGCTGCACCAATACTAGGACATCAGCTCATGGCAGTGGATTACGTGCATACAAAATTCATCCCAGGAGACCATATCATGGTCCGATTCAGAAAGCTCAACAACGACTTGCGCGTTATGCATGCTTGTACATCATGGACACAGAACCATTTACGTTTTAAATTTTGTGTGCGTGCGTGCGTGTGTATGCGTGCGTGCGTGCGTGCGTGGGTTAATCCTTTCCTTGTTAATGTTCTTGTAAAAAGTAATGATTTTGTTTGTTTGTATTGTGGTTTTACGAGTACATCTTTTTAACACTTTATTTTATGGATAATTCATGTAAGAATTAATGACATCATGGATATTAATTAGATTCATTTTATAATAGCACATGGGCGCATTATTTTTAGCCATGGTAGAAACTTTCAACAGAATCGTTCCTATATTATATCATAAGCAAACAGAGCAGACCCTGACCAGTAAAAGGTTAAGAAATAACGGCTTTATAAATATTAATCAGCTTAATTTTATAATGGCATTATGCCTGTAGAATTATGTCTATATTACATGTATATCACAAGCAAACCCAGCTGTCATTAATCTGCGTCTACTCTGTTTGCAAATGCGTTTCAGACTTAACCCTTTCCCTATTCTACGTTTATTCAATTTTTCAATACCTACTGAATATTGATAGTCAATACAGTAATAATGGAATATGGAATGTGGATTACTGCTAGTAGCCGTTTTAGAAAGTTAAGAAAGGGGTCTATCAATTTCCATTAGCAAACAGAGCAGACCTTGATCAGACGGCTCCTATAGGAGCCGTCTGATCTTGGTCTACTCTGTTTGCAAATGCGTGAAAACACGTTTATATGAAGGAAAGGGTTAAGCTAGATCCAACCAGCAAAACGATGATCACATTTACCTTTGCCAACAGTTTGGGATCTGGATAAGATTTCAAATAATTTCATGTCTGAACAGGATCGAAACCGTTAGACACTGATATAAAGCAATGGATTAAAGTCCGATTCAAAAAATCTGCTTGGCATGCTATATGTCAACAGTAATTTTTCTAAACAGACACAGCCAATGCAATTTTCTGCTGAGTTTTTCGATCGTTAACAAATCCCGTTTCTGCTGACATAAGCAATACAGATTTCTGCTGATGCAACCATTGCAGTTTCTGCTGACATAAGCAATACAGATTTCTGCTGATGCAACCATTGCAGTTTCTGCTGACATAAGCAATACAGATTTTCTGCTGATGCAACCATTGCAGTTTCTGCTGACATAAGCAATACAGATTTCTGCTGATGCAACCATTGCAGTTTCTGCTGACATAAGCAATACAGATTTCTGCTGATGCAACCATTGCAGTTTCTGCTGACATAAGCAATACAGATTTCTGCTGATGAAACCATTGCAGTTTCTGCTGACATAAGCAATACAGATTTCCGCTGATGCAACCATTGCAGTTTCTGCTGACGTAAGCAATACAGATTTCTGCTGATGCAACCATTGCAGTTTCTGCTGACATAAGCAATACAGATTTCCGCTGATGCAACCATTGCAGTTTCTGCTGATGTAAGAATTAGTTTTCTGCTGATACAACCAACTGTTTTCTAATAATGAAACAACCATTACAATTCTCTGTTGATGTAAGCGAATGCAGTTTTCTGCGGATGCAACAAAATGTTTTCTGTTGATATAACCAATACAGTTCTCAGTTGATGCAAGAAGAGATTTAAATGTTTTTTTCTTTTGGTTGCCATGACAATCAGAGTTTCGCATGGATCCAAACCATTTTAGATATTTTGGTAGGGGGTTACCTAATGATTAGTCCTATCAAATTATTCTGAAATCAGACCATTGGTTTTGGAGAAGAGATTTGAAATGTTTTCTATATAGACATATACGGAAAACAGGCCTGCCCTAGAACTGTAAGCCTAAGGCTAACGAACCCCCCCCCCCCTCCCCTGACTCTTGTATATCAATCTGAACATAATTATGTACATACAGAAAACATGAAGAGATTTAAAAACAACAAATGCCCCAACCCAATTTATGTAATAACAAGCAAAACAAATGCGGAAACCGCATTAAAGTCGGATTTTTTTGTGTTGACCTTGACCCAATTTCATGTATCCTTGTATCAAATGAAAGGCCTTCACCCAAGCTATCTGCATACCAAATATAAAGTGTCTAGCCCATGTAGTTCAGAAGTTATAACATTTTAATGACAGCCAATGTTTCAAATAGTGACCTTGACCTGATTTCAGGTATCTTTATGTCATCAGTAAGGTCCTTACCAAAGCTATCTGAATACCAAAGGTGACTTGCCTAGCACTCAGGGATCAGAAGTTATAGAAATGTTAAGGTTTGTTAAAAAAGTTTTCGAAATAGTGACCTTGACCTTGACCTGATTTCACGTATCATTGTAGCAAGTGAAAGGCCTTCACCCAAGCTATATGCATACAAAATATGAATGGTCTAGCTTAAGTAATTCAGAAGTTATAAGCAATGTTAAAATATTGTTAATGACGGTAAATTTTTGGAAATAGTGACCTTGACCTGATTTCATGTATCCTTGTATCAAGTGAAAGGCCTTTACCCAAGCTATCTATATACCAAATATGAATTACCTAGCATTTGTAGTTCAGAAGTTATAGCGATGTTAAAATTTGTTAAAAACGGCAAAGTTTTGGAAATAGTGACCTTCACCTTGACCTGATTTCACGTATCCTTGTACCAAGTGAAAGGCCTTCACCCAATTTATCTGCATACCAAATATGAATGGTCTAGCTTAAGTAATTCAGAAGTTATAAGCAATGTTAAAGTTTTGTTAACAACAGCAAAGTTTTGGAAATAGTGACCTTGACCTGATTTCATATATCCTTGTATCAAGTGAAAGGCCTTCGCCCAAGCTATCTGTATACCAAAGATGAATTACCTAGCATTTGTAGTTCAGAAGTTTTAGCGATGTTAAAACTGGCAAAGTTTTTGGAAAGAGTGACCTTGACCTTGACCTGATTTCATATATCCTTGTATCAAGTGAAAGGCCTTTACCCAAGCTATCTATATACCAAATATGAATTACCTAGCATTTGTAGTTCAGAAGTTATAGCGATGTTAAAATTTGTTAAAAACGGCAAAGTTTTGGAAATAGTGACCTTCACCTTGACCTGATTTCACGTATCCTTGTACCAAGTGAAAGGCCTTCACCCAATTTATCTGCATACCAAATATGAATGGTCTAGCTTAAGTAATTCAGAAGTTATAAGCAATGTTAAAGTTTTGTTAACAACAGCAAAGTTTTGGAAATAGTGACCTTGACCTGATTTCATATATCCTTGTATCAAGTGAAAGGCCTTCGCCCAAGCTATCTGTATACCAAAGATGAATTACCTAGCATTTGTAGTTCAGAAGTTTTAGCGATGTTAAAACTGGCAAAGTTTTTGGAAAGAGTGACCTTGACCTTGACCTGATTTCATATATCCGTGTATCAAGTGAAAGGCCTTTGCCCAAGCTATCTGTATACCAAAGATGAATTGCCTAGCATTTGTAGTTCAGAATTTTTAGCAACGTTAAAGTTGGTTAAAAACGGCAAAGTTTTGGAAATAGTGACCTTCATCTTGACCTGATTTCATATCCTTGTAGCAAGTGAAAGGCCTTCACCCAAGCTATATGCATACCAAATATGAATGGTCTAGCTTAAGTAATTTAGAAGTTATAAGCAATGTTAAAGTTTTGTTAACAACAGCAAAGTTTTGGAAATAGTAACCTTGACCTTATTTCATATATCCTTGTATCAAGTGAAAGGCCTTCGCCCAAGCTATCTGTATACCAAAGATGAATTGCCTAGCATTTGTAGTTCAGAAGTTTTAGCGATGTTAAAGTTGGTTAAAAATGGCAAAGTTTTTGGAAAGAGTGACCTTGACCTTGACCTGATTTCATATATCCGTGTATCAAGTGAAAGGCCTTTGCCCAAGCTATCTGTATACCAAAGATGAATTGCCTAGCATTTGTAGTTCAGAAGTTTTAGAAACGTCAAGTTGGTTAAAAACGGCAAAGTTTTGGAAATAGTGACCTTCATCTTGACCTGATTTCATAAACTTGTAGCAAGTGAAAGGCCTTCACCCAAGCTATATGCATACCAAATATGAATGGTCTAGCTTAAGCAATTTAGAAGTTATAAGCAATGTTAAAGTTTTGTTAACAACAGCAAAGTTTTGGAAATAGTAACCTTGACCTTATTTCATATATCCTTGTATCAAGTGAAAGGCCTTCGCCCAAGCTATCTGTATACCAAAGATGAATTGCCTAGCATTTGTAGTTCAGAAGTTTTAGTGATGTTAAAGTTGGTTAAAAGCGGCAAAGTTTTGGAAATAGTGACCTTGACCTTGACCTGATTTCATGTATCCTTATATAAAGTGAAATGCCTTCACCCAAGCTATCTGCATACCCAATATGAATGGTCTAGCTTAAGTAATTCAGAAGTTATAAGCAATGTAAACGGTTTGTTAATGACGGCCCGCCGCCCGCCGGCTAAACATGACAAGATGTTCAATAATAAAGAAAAATGAAGAATAATACAGAATTAAGAGAAAAAATACCCTTTCATGAGGTTTTATCCACAAAACATATTTTTCTCATAATCTAAGTAATAAGTTATGTGAGCATTGAAAGCAATGCCATCGTCCCCAACCGGTTGAACTCTGTAACAATTTAACTAAAAGCACTTATGTGTTGCACATTCATACAAGAACCTGTATATCATACTTGTTGATTCAAATATATCACTTCTAACATGTAATATTCAATCCAAGGTCAATCACAAACATGAATAAAGCAGCTTTTACCAAATATTGTCAAGTCCAAAAAGGGAGATAAGTCTGTTAAAATTCATAGAAGTGTTATAACTTAAGCTGTAACTCATCAAGATTTAGCTTTATGTCAAATATAAAGTTAATATCTCCAACCACTTCCAAAGACCGGAAAATTGAAAAAAAAATCACAAAAAATAAAGTTCAAGGGCCATAACTCTGGCAAAAATTATTCAACCAGACTGAGATTCAAAATTAAGCTGTAAGTCATCTGGATTTAGCTTTATGCCAAATATAAAGTTAATATCTCCATCCACTTCTGTCTGGAAAATTCAAAATTTGAAGAAAAAAAGTTCAAGGGCCATAACTCTGGCAAAAATTATTCAACTCTGGAAATAATAATATTCAACCAGACTGAGATTGGAACATAAGCTGCAACTTATTTAGATTTAGCTTTGTACTAAATATACAGTTGATATCTCCAGCCACTTCCATAAAAAGTCCAGTAAACCAGAAAACATTGGTAGGGGATTAAAAGGGGGAGATAACTCATAAAGTAGTGGTCTGATCATAATGGAAATATGCGGTGCACAGGTTTATATGGTCATAAAGCTATATATGAACTTTCAACAAAATTGAAGCAAAACTGTAGAAGAAGAAGGCCAGACAAAATTGTGTCCACAGACGGACGACCTGATTCAAGTATACCCCCCCCCCCCCCCCCCCCCCCCCAAACATCGTTGTGGGGGATATAAATACCATCCTTGAAAAGTTTCATTACATTTGACCTTATAATTCAGAGGAGATGTCGTTTGAAAGAAAATGTTGATGGACGATGGACACACGAGGATCATAATAGCTCACCTTGGCCACGTGAGCTAAAACACAAGGTTCAAATAGGGAATAGGAAAAAAACAAACAAAGTCCTGTATAAAATTTTGATAGATATATATATATTTCATATAACTCTGTATATATATACATATTCAGGTCATTTGTAAGATACAATGTAAAACAATGATAACAAAACAAAAACAGTCATGACGTTACCTAAACAAATATACCAGTACAAAATAACAATAAGCCTATATAAGGGTCGACAACAAAACATTTCCATAATACAGTCTACAGGATAGACGACCTTACACAAGATATCATGGCATAGTTTAGTGACCAACCCTCAATTGTATTAATGTACAGTTTGATTACAAATTTGCATTCTTGTACATATGTACCACTTTGGTGGTTTCCATCACATTTTATGCTTTTAACATTTTGGCAAATATTTCCTTTAATTAATGCATTATGACGTATACATATTGATGGGACCACATTGTCATGTGAGCAAAACATTCTCTTTAGTGTACTTAACAATTTCCACATCCCCATGAAAATCATTTGATATACTGAGGAGTACTGGACTCACTTACATAACATGAATCAGAGCTCCAGATAACATGCTTAAATAAAAAACCTTTATTTCTCCACCAAACCCTATGTTGTGAACACTCTTTAGAATCGTCTCTTAGTGACGATTCTAAAGAGTGGTGTTAACATAGGGTTTGGTGGAGAAATGAGGATTTTAGTATATGAGTACGTATCTCATTTTATTATCGGAGTACACACTTTTATCTGTTACTGTTGAATACTGCTGGAATAAAATCATTTCTCGTTTCGCCAGCTATTACGGTTTAAAATTTGTTAAGGCTCAATACAAGACATACAAAGGGGTTTTAGACTGGTTTATGTTCCCTTTAATATATGATTCAGTGCAGCAAATACAGACTGGTTACCAAGTCCTTTACTTGATGAAGATGCATATTAATGCATTTTCAAACAGATAATCCCAGAGCAGACGGTTCCTGTAGGAGCTGTCTGATCAGGGTCAGTTCCAGAGCAGACGGTTCCTGTAGGAGCTGTCTGATCAGGGTCAGTTC
Source organism: Azorinus chamasolen (assembly GCA_963576725.1). NCBI lineage: Eukaryota > Metazoa > Mollusca > Bivalvia > Cardiida > Solecurtidae > Azorinus > Azorinus chamasolen. Next base: position 58,622,473 of record OY755253.1, on the reverse strand, counting down.
CAGAGCAGATGGTTCCTGTAGGAGCTGTTTGATCAGGGTTAGCTCTGTTTGCTTATGGAATAAATAAAACAGATCTGAGTCTACAGTTTCTGTCAAAAATGTCCTTCTTCATATGCCATTATAAAAATGCTGGTAATTTATACAAGCTGTATTTTGTTATTGTGTTTTTGTTATCTGCAAACTTTGTCGTCTGCTACAATTTTCTTTATTATTGTTCCATAAAAAGTAACAGTAACAAGCAGTTTGGATCCTGATGAGACATTGGCATCTCATCTGGATCCAAACTGTTTGAATAGTTATGACATATGCGACACTGGCAGCAAAAGAGTTAATTAGAGTGAATACATTTTGTAAAATTAACCCATTCCCTCATAGTGACGACTTTTGACGACTCTGTAGAAGTCACTTTATGAAACCATTGTGATAAATAGAGCATTTGCTCTTATGGGAGCAAATGCTCTATTTATCACAATGGTTTCAAACTACAAAATTCTAAAATTTTACTTTTCTCTAGTAAATGCTCCTTTTGGGTAGATTCATTCAAAGAGGTTGGGTCTGAAAAAAGCCTATGAGGTAATGGGTTAAACTAAAACAGTTGTAGCAGATGACAAATTTTGCACATGATAATATTTTGGCAGAAAAAGAAAAGTCTGAAAAAACATTGCACCATGACAATATTTGTTCCTGTTTTGAACAGTAACAAGTTCCTTGTTAAATATATAGCATCTAGTTATTAATATTTTAACCCTTTACTCCATGAATATTCATGCAAGAAGTAATGACATCATGAATATGAATTAGATTAATTATAAACGCAGGAAACACATGGCCAAATGACAGAAGCTGTAGAATCATATCTACATTACGTCACACGCATACAGAGCAGACACTGATCAGACACTTCCTACAGGAGCTGTCTGATCTGGGTCTTCTCTGTTTGCAGAGACGTTGAAAGGCATCTCTATGGAGTAAAGAGTTAATTCTGAACCCGTGAGTGGCAAGGCTAGCATTAATACTCAAAACCACAGAGAAAAAAAATGAAAAGAAAATTGACAAAGTTTATTTGAAAGACAAGAAAATGCCTGTAGCATTTTTCATACCTTTACTTTTTCCATCATGAATATTTATTAATTGAAACTAGAATCAGATCTACTCTTTCATAAGCAAACAAGAGTAGACCCTCACCAAGGGGCTCCTACAAAAGCTGTCTGATCTGGGTCTACTCTGTTTGCAAAGGTGTGAAAAGGCATGACTATCAGCTAAAGGGTTGAAGAATAAGATTTTAACCATGACAGAAAAATGACACAATGCTTGAACAAAATAAATGTAAAAAGGCACATCAGATCTAGACCAGCAGATACGACCGAACAGAGAAATAAGGTCTTAAGAAATGCATGGCAGATTCGACACTTTGTACCAGATTTTATCCGAGATTACTACAGCAAACAGTTAAAATCCAGATGAGACCGGACTTACACAGTTACTCTTATATGCAACAGACAAAGGTACGTACTCAAGCACTAAAATCGATCTTTCTCCACCAAACCCTCTGTTGTGACCACTCTTTAGAATCATCTCTTCAAGACGAATCTAAAGAGTGGTCACAATATAGGGTTTGGTGGAGAAATAAAGATGTAATTCTTGAAAAGTTTTTAACATACACATCTTATCTGGACCTCTGGTTGTATAAAGTATGCAAGTGTATACACGGCTATGCCACATGCATGTGTATACACGGCTATGCCACGTGTATACACGGCTATGCCACATGCATGTGTATACACGGCTATGCCACATGCATGTGTATACATGGCTATGCCACATAGTATAGACATTCTTAAAGTAAACAGAGCAGTCCCTGACCAGATGGCTCCTATAGGAGCTGTCTGATCTGGGTCAACTCTGTTTGCAAAGGTGTCAAAAAGTGTCCCTGTGGAATAGGGGGATAACAAGATGGGATTAGGCTGAGAAATATACAAAAAATATTTTACACTTTATATTTTACTCCTTTTAACAGCAGTTCTGAGTTCTCAGTTATACCCCCACCCCCACCCACCTTAAAAGTCTGCCATGACAATTCTTGTGAACAGTAGAGTAAAACGTATAAATAAATGTATCTAAAATGTGTACAGACACAAAGACTTAGAAACAGCTTGTATACAGATAAATAGCATTGTAATAGATAAATAAGACTACTAGAAAACAGGGGAATGTTGAAGTATAAAAAGATACATATTTCACACAAGCATTATGCCCTAGTTAGTCTAGTGTGCATGGTACCTGACTCTCCACGACTTGTCAGCACAGATAAAAAGTATTCCAGGACATGAACCACAGACAAAAATGCTGCTTCATCAAAAATGGACACTGAAATGTTTGACAACAATGTCGATGGAGCTCCATAAAAGAAAATGGGCACCGAGACATTTGACAACAGTGTAGACTGAGCTCCAGATGTGAAAATGAGCACTGAGACACTTGAAAGCAGTGTAGACGGTGCTCCTAACCAGAAATATTCAGCTCTATCAAACCTTGCCTTGTTGGTACTCGTTAGAGTATCCTCAGTGTGGCAATTCTAATGAGTACCAATACGACAGAATTCCGCAGAAAATTACAGATATAATCAGAGATTTCCATAACCCTTTAGCTCATGAATATTCATATAAGAAATAATGACTTCATTCAGGGGTGCAGTGGTCTAGTGGTAACGCGCTTGACTTCATGAAAATTAATTAGCTGAAATTTTATATTAACATAATTATGAACATAGGAATTTTTAGTCACGAGAGAAACTGTAGAATTTCATATGCAAACAGACCAATCCCAGATCAAATGGCTCCAGCAAGAGCTGTCTGATCTCGGTCCACTCTGTTTCTGCAAAAGCAATAAAAGTACATGTATTGAGTAAAGAGTGAAGGACATGAAGCTAATGTCAGTTGAAAAAGAGCCCACAACTCATCCTAAAACTCGTGGATCGTTACGAAATCGAAATTCAACAATCCTTTCTAAGTATGCGGGGAGCATAAAAATAGGGAAACATTCAAAAGCAAAGAATATGATCAAAACAAGACTGCCTAGGGAAAATAGGTCCTTGCTTCATATTCAAGGGGCGGTAGTAGACTTCCCATACCAACCAATAGGCAGATACCAACCAATAGGCAGATATATCGGGCTGTAAATAAGATGTGTACAAATCTACGAAAATCTCTTACTTCTCAGTTAAATGCCGTCTTGCTGCTCTCCGAGACGATTCTAATGAGTAGCAGCAAGATGGTGCTTTGGCAGAGAAAAATAATAAAACAAATCGTAGAATTTCTACATACATCTCCTATCATTAGCCCTGGATACACGTAAGCAATTATTGAGCAATATGGTACAATTTTAAAGTCACAGATACAGACAGATGAGCAAAAAACTGAACAGCATCAAAAATAGCTACTTCTCCCTTATTTCATTAACCTATAACCCAGTATTTACTAGAGAAAAGGATATTTTAGAACTGCAGTTTTGAAACCATTGTGAAGGCATTACTTTATGAAAATACAAGGGAGACAATTCAAACTAAAAACGATATCTTCCCCAATAAAAAAATCAATTCTGAAGATATCAGCAGTTGAAAGATTCTTTTCTTCACTGTTACAGTTTTCTACTCATATGCTTGTCTGTTTTACATAGAATATAAGTATGGAGTTATCACAGTCTTAGTAAACAAACAATTTGACCATTTTGCCCTCTGCCTGCTAAAACGCTGAACCATCTATACAATACACCAGCATCTTTTACTATGAAACAAAAAAACTTTGCAAAAAAACGCATGCTGTAATCAGTTATGTGAAATGTGCAATCTATAGTTGAACATCAATATCACAAACTATGGAATAACTCAAATTTACAATACAGAATTATTTTTAAATGTATTACTACGCAAATCTAGAAACACACGACAGCAGGTCGAAAGTAATGCTGAAAGCTCCTACAGGATTACTTCAGACTTGCATTAAGCGGTAAACTTGAGAATTTTTTCAGATTAGAAATCGGATGACTTCTGTTATATCGAAGTACTTAGTATAGTGCCTAGAAGTTTGATACATGTATATTGAAGTTCAACTATAGTTACCGTAGTGATCCTGCTATCAGTTACTATAGTTACCGTAGTGATCCTGCTATCAGTTACGTGAAATGTGAAATTTGTTTCAAATCCATATTATTTAGCTATCTTGAGCCATTTGGTAGAACTTCTCTTAACTATTTTTGCTCTTAACCCTTTCCCTCATATAAACACGTTTTCACGCATTTTCAAACAGAGTAGATCCAGGTCAGACGGCTCCTATTGGAGCTGTCTGATCAGGGTCTGCCCTGTTTGCTAATGGAATCTGAAAGATCTGTTCCTTTACTTTTCAAAATGGCTACAATGTTTCATCTTCCATATTTTGTTATAACTATTTTGTTCTTGAATATTCAGTAGGTATTGAAATTTGTACTCAACATACAACAGTGAAAGGGTTCACTTTATACAGCATGGATATTCATGTAAGAAATAATACCAATATAAATCTTAATTAAATGAATTTTTATAATTGGCATAATTTTATGAACACATAAATTTTTAGTCATGGCAGAATAGTACAATAATTCTATTAGGAATCAGAGCAGAGACGGATCAGACGACTCCTACAGGAGTTGTCTGATCTGGGTCTATTCTGTTTTCAAAAGCATTAAAAAACGTTATCTATGGAGTGAACGATTAATTGCTCCAGTACAGTGAATTATGCCAGTAAACAGTTGATAGAAATATATGGTACACACGGGGTAGGATTCATATTTTGACAATTCCTGAAGTACATCTACAACAAAACATTGTTATCAGGACTGATTCTAAGATTGATACCACCACATATTCACACTTAAATTGCAAAACTTCCTATCATCTTAGCACAACATTCAAAATAAGTAACAAAAAACAGTTGCATGTTTTTGTGTGCAAATGTTATCAATTTAACCCTTTACTCCATATATATGCCTTTCAATGCCTTTGCAAACAGAGCAGACCAAGATCAGATGGCTCCCGTAGGAGCCATCTAATCAGGGTCTACTCTGTTTGTTTGTGAAATAATATAAATATGACTACAGATTCTGCTATGGCCATCATTTCCTGTGTTAATATGCCATTATAAAAATGAACCCGATTTATATCCATGGCGTTACTTCTTATATTAATATTCAAAGAGTAAAGGGTTAACCGTTTACTCCATGAATATCCATGTTAGAAATAATGACATCATATAAATATTAAAGATTAATTGTTACATAGCATACGGTCACAGATATTCTTGAGCATGGTAAAAACTGTAGAAAACTGTCGAAACATGTCCATATTATATCACAAGCAAACAGAGTGGACGCTGATCAGAAGTCTCCAACAGGAACCTTCTGATCTGGGTCTACTCTGTTTGCAAAGGCGTAGAAAGGTGTATTATGGAGTATACGGTTAATAGAACTACTTTTGAAAATTAAAATTAAAAGACCACAATACAAACAAACACTACAGAATCTCTCCATAGCAGTTACTCAATGATTAAATATTGGTGTCTTTAAAAGCTTAAACCTTTCCCTAATGAATATTTATGTAAGAAATAATGACATCATGAATATTCATTAGCTGATTTTTTATAAAGGCATACGTACATGGGAGTTTTTGGTACTGGTAGAAACTGTAGTCAGGTCTATTATCATTTCATAAGCAAACGGAGCAGAGTCAGCAGACCCTGGTCAGATGACTCAGATGGGAGCCATCCAATCTAGGTCTTCTCTGTTTATGAAAGTGTGACAAAGTCTTAATATGAGAGAAAGGGTTAACCCTTTACTTAATAATGAAACTTTCTGATGACTTTGCAAACAGCAAAACTGTGGAAGTCGTCTGATAATGGTCTACACTGTTAGCTTATGGGATACCGACAATATATATCGGAGTCTACAGTTTATGCCATGACCAACACTACATGTGTTCACATGCCATAATAAAAATTCATCTCATTAATATTCTTAATTTCATTATTTACTGAATAATTCATTAGCTAAAATATTAACTGTCATGTTATATATCACCTGAATACCATTGGTGTGTGAGCTATTTCTGTGATGTCATCAATGATGTTACCATAATTTCCGTTTTCTTCAGATTAACCAAACGATTTGTAGACACTATTAACCAAGTATCAAATCACTTTGGTCCAGTACAGATGCCAAGTCACTTACCATCTAATCTAGACCAAAGCCATTTGAATATGCCATTACCGGTACAGTGCTCCCTCTCTACAACGACACCCTTTGGGATACGAAGATTGTATGTGTTGTTCAGAGGGAGTTGTTATAGGGAGGGAAAATCAAACATAATTAGCTTGTTTGCAGATCCCGAGATAAGGTGTATTTCGAGAACTAAACCCGTTATGCCTCTATCAAACCCTATGTTGTGACCACTCTTTAGAATCGTCACAAAGTGACGATTCTAAAGAGTGGTCACAACATAGGGTTTGATGGAGGCATAAAGAAAATACGATGGAAAAAGTTGTTTCTGGAGCCTTGTTGTTTCGGAAACAGTGACATGCGTTGTTGTAAGGAGGGAATCGTTATTGAGAGGGCCGTTGTAGGGAGGGAGCACTGTACATTGCTTTTAGCTAAATACAGGTTAACCCTATACCTCATATAGATGCTTCTTCATGTCTTTGCAAATGGAGTAGACCCAGATCAGATGGTTCCAGTTGGAGCCATCTGATCATGGTCTCCTGTTTGCTTGAGAAATTATGTAGATCCGATTCTACAGTTTCTGCCAAGACAAAAAATTCTTTCGTTCAATGGTCATTATAAAACTTAGTTAATGAATATTCATGGAGTCGTAAATTCTTGTATAAATATTCACAAGAGGAAAAGGGTAAAACATCACTATTAAAGAAATTGCATCATTATGCACTGGTCTTATGTCATTGTCATGACATCATGAACATTTAATAGATGACATCACAATGCAGATTGTGGCATAAATAAATCATGAGCAATGTTGGTGCATAAATGTTGGTGCATTTTCCCCCAGCGAAGATTATAAAACGTTAAAAAACAAAAAATAAACAATAGTGATTCACAATATTTATAAGCAACAAAATAACTGATTCAAACACAAATACAAACCTCGACTAAGAGCCCATTCCAAATATAAGGTGATAATCGGGGAACCTCTAATGAAATCAAATGAGCTAAAGAGTATATGAGCATGTGAGTCTCTTTACAAACATTCTGGATGTGTTAACGGGGTAGAATCACACCAGTCACTACATCTCGGACACAACATCTTAATTACCCTTTTAAGTGAAGAAGTCATATATGTCCTTTGCAAACAGTGTAGACCAGAAGAGATGGCTCCTCTAGCAGCCCTCTCATCTGGGTCTGCACTGTTTGTTAGACTTTTCTGTATAAAAAAATCATTGAATTTCAAGAATAGCTCCTTTATTTCCAGAGAAAACTTAATAAATGACAGTAAAGTTAAGATGTTTTCAAGAATAGCTCTTTTATATCTTCACCAAACATTACATTGTGACCACTCTTCAGAATTTTCTTGAAGAAACGGTTATAAAGAGAATGAATGAATGATGTTTTACGGCCAATCGACAATGATGGTCATTTAGAGCCGAATTATGAAGAGTGGTAACAACATAGGGTTTGGTGGATAAATGACAATTTAAGTATTTATGATGATTTTAGTACTTTTATACACGCCTTCATCTGTTGCACTGATAAAAACAACAATATTTTTGTACAAGAGGACTCTTAAACAATGTCTTGGTTCGAGCAGTACGAAAATGGTACGATGTTACGAGGAAATAGTAACTGGCTACAGTTTCCATAACTTTGAAAGACGAACAGACTAGTAAAAGTATGAAGACAATTTTTCTCTGTTTTTTATTTGAGACAGACTAAATACCAACCATTAATATTTAACCATATTAATGAACTGAATTTTTATAACAGCATTATGATGGAAATAAAATTTATTTTTACCATGATATGAACTGTAGAATCAGATCTACAGTATATCAAGCAAATAGAGCAGACCCTGATCAGATGGCTCCTATAGGAGCCATCTGATTTGGGTCTACTCTGTTTGCAAAAAGGCATAAAAAGGTGTATCTATGGAGTAAAGGGCAGATTAAGTATATTACTTATTTAGAGTTATGCTAGATACATTTAAAGTTTATTTCAGATCATATTTCGTCACTGAAAAGAATATATATTTTGCCTGTGAAAAGAATAATATATTTATATTATGTAACAAGCTATAAAGCTACTAGGACAATAACAGTAACTCTCGATATATGACATGAAAGTGCTTATATGAGTTATCTCCCCTGCATGTGACAGGTTCAACTGAATACATACTGACCTAAACATTGATGGGAAACAAAAAACAAAACAAGTCTAGAAAATAATCTATAGAACTGAATCCCAGAATAATATCACAATACATCCTTCACAGATCTAATACTTCCAGAACTCACACGCTGAAACCTTTACCTGATAAAGATGCCTTTGCAAACAGAGTAGACCCAGATCAGACGGCTTCTGCAGGATCAGGGTCTGCTCAGGTACTCAGAGCTACAGATAACGGTGCATACCCAAATACTAAAATGGTCATTTCTCCACCAAACCCTATACTGTGACCACTCTTTAGAATCGTCTCGAAGAGACGATTCTAAAGAGTGGTCACAGTATAGGGTTTGGTGGAGAAATAAAGGAGTTATTCTTGAAAATGTTTTAATTTACGCATCTTATCTGGAGCTCTGGGTACTTCTCTGTTTGCTTATAAAATTCTCATACTCAACCCATCCTGTTGAAGTGATTAGACTATCATTTAATCCTTGGATTACTAAATTTCTACTGCAAAACTTGTTGCCTAAACCTTTCCTCCATGAATATTTGTGTTAGAAATTTATTAATATTAATTAGATTATATTTTATAATGGCAAATGAATACAGAATCTCTCCATAGTAGGTTATACAGAAACTGTAGAATTCAGTCTATATTTTACCATAAGCAAACAAAGTAAATACTGATCAGACGGCTCCTAAGGAGTCATCTGATCTGTGTCTACTCTGTTTGCAAAAGCATAGAAAGGCATATTTATGGAGTAAAGAGTTTAATTATCATTCTCCTATTTACCAGTATCATGCTAGCTTAGATCTTGATGAAACTTCAAATTACTTGTCTTATCGGAAACCAAATTGTTTTTGAATTTGCCAAATTTTAATGAATAAATTTATGAACAAATTTTTATGAACAAATTTATGAAAGAATTTTTATGAATAAATTTATGAACAAAATTGAGGAAAGTGCTACTACCGTTTACCTGGCATAGGTGCCTTTTCACATCTTTTCCAACAGAGTAGACCCAGATCAGACGGCTCCTATAGGAGCCATCTGATCAGGGTCCGCTCTGTTTGCTTAATATGGAATTAGGTCTGACTCTTCCATTTCTCCCAAAGCCTTAAAGAATCGTGTTCATATACATTCCATTATAAAGAAATTAACTACGGGTAATAGATATTTATAATGTCATTAATGTTTACATGCATATTCATGAGGTAAAGAGTTATCTGGTTTGTTCATGAGTCTAGACAGATACACAGAGGTCCAGATAAGATGCTTAAATTAAAACAGTTTTAATAACTTCTTCATTTCTCCACCAAACCCTATGTTGTGACAACTCTTTACAATCCTCTGGACGAGACGATTCTAAAGAGTGGTTATAATATAGGGTTTGGTGGAGAAATGATGATTTTAGTATACATGTATGCACCTTTATCTGTTGCTCAGGGTACAAGAAATAAAGAGTTTTTTGTTAAAATAACCAATCACAAGTCTCATTCTCATCTCAGACACTCCCTATTCAATGCCGCTCCTCGTTCACGTTCAATATTATGCTCCGTATAGAACCTTGGTATTCAAATGATCAATAAAATTATACTAAACAAACCCCACATGGTCTTTCCATGGTTAAAAGGGGCAATCAGGACATTTGCCACCAATGTAATTCCAGACTAGATGTCGTGCAACTGGGGCTCCTGATCTGTGTCTACACATTTTGTAGAACTAGTGACCATGTTATTGTTACATGCAACATACAAGGCAAGAATTCAAGTCAGAAGCAGTGTAGACAGTGCTTATTTCCAGGGTAATCCTTTCCCTCATATATATATATATATACTACTTTTGGGCACCTTTGCAAACAGAGTAGACCCAGACTAGACAGATCCTGTAGGAGCTGTCTGATCAGGGTCTGCTCTGTTTGCTAATGGTATAATACGGATCTAATTTTACAGTTAACCCTTTCCCTGTTCTGTGTTTATTACAAAATTCAATACCTACTGAATATTCATTCACAAAATAGTAATAAGAAATATGGAAGATGGAACATTGTAGACATTTTAGAAAGCAAAGATACAGATCTATCAAATTCTTTTAGCAAACAGAGTAGACCCTGATCAGACGGCTCCTCTAGGAGCCGTCTGATCTGGGTCTTCTCTGTTTGCAAATGCGTGAAAACACGTTTATATGAGGGAAAGGGTTAATGCCGTGACCAAACTTTCCTGTGTTCACATGGCATTCTAACAAATGATCTCACTCATTATTATTCATGATGTGATAATTTCTTACATAAATATTCATGAAGGAAAGGGTTAATATCTAAAAGCATTTGGACAATTGTCATCTTTTATTCTGAAAATAATTTGTTTTCTTCTATTTCTTTGCAAAGTCACTATCATAGTGTCAAACAGCTTGGATCCTGATGAGATGCCGAGTTAATTGGCATCTAATCTGGAACAAATGTTCGCAAAAGTCTTCCCTGCTTTGCCTCTTAGGTCGTAGTTACAAATGTTCGCAAAGGTCTTCCCTGTTTTGCCTCTAAGTCGAAGTTACAAATATTTCATAATTCTTATCCCTTTACTCCATGAATATTCATGTAAGAAAAAATGACATCATGAATAATAATTAGATTAATTTTTTTATCATGGCAGATATTTTTGGCCATAGCAGAAACTGAAGAATCATAACTGTATTATTTCATAAGCAAACAAAGTAGGCCCTGATCAGACAGCTCCTACTGGAGCCATCTGATCTGAGTTTACTCTGTTTGCAAAGGCTTACAAAGGCATATTTATGGAGTAAATGGGTTACACATGCCCGTTTCATTTGCAAATATCTTGATTGCCCTTTTCTCATGAGGCAAACCGTCACATTATGATGATCACTCTTCCTGTCAGTATCACGATGATGAAGATGATCAAACGATGTATTTTCTTGTTGACAGCAAAACGTAAACTGTATCAATTTGAAAATTCCTAGCGATGCTCTCGTTACAAGTCTGATGTTGCATGTCTTTTCATATGAAGTGCTAAATGATCTGATCTGGAGAATGAGCGATCACAGAATTTACAGCGGAAAGGTTTGGCGCCGGTGTGTTTGCGGTAATGTCGTGTCAGTTCATCAGATCTTGCAAACCGCCACTCACAACCTTCCCAGCTGCAACTGTACGGCTTCTCGCCTGAAACAATATAATAGTAAAATCCATTATAACCTGAAAAGCGTCATTTAAACACATTAAAATCCATTATAACCTGAATAGCGTCATTTAAACACATTAAAATACATTTCATTGAATTTCTTACCTGCATTGTTGTCTGATCTTGATTTACTCTGTTTGCAAAGGCGTAAATTTGGAGTATAGGTTTAACCCTTTACTCTATGGGTATTAAGACATCATAAATATAAAATAGACGACTTACCATAAATATAAAATAGACGACTTATTAACACATAAATTTTTTGCCATGGATCTATATTATTACATAAGCAAATAAAGACGACTTCAACAGGATCTACTCTGTTTGCAAATTGATGGATCTATATTATTACATAAGCAAATAAAGACGACTTCAACAGGATCTACTCTGTTTGCAAATTGATGGATCTATATTATTACATAAGCAAATAAAGACGACTTCAACAGGATCTACTCTGTTTGCAAATTGATGGATCTATATTATTACATAAGCAAATAAAGACGACTTCAACAGGATCTACTCTGTTTGCAAATTGACGGTAAAAGGAGTATTTATGGAACGCAAGATTTAGAAACAGGAGGGAAGAAGGGAAGCAACTGCAATTTGCTGTCAATACTCATTTTCACAGTTATCTCCCTTGCATAGGAAAAACGTCTGATTTAACTACAAAATCTGGATACAAGATTTTTTCTTTCTTCAAATAGAATAAGCAAAACATAATTTTGCCATGATTTCCCTTCCTCTTATCCTTTAATCTTTTCTCTGTTGCATATTCATGTACCAAATAATGACATCATGAATATTTATTAGCTGATTTTTTTTATAATTGGAATAATGTACACAGAATATTTTGGTATCAATTGATAGAATCCGTAGTCAGTTCTAGAATTTCATAAGCAAACAGAGCAGACCCTGATAAAATGACTCATAAAGTATTCTAATCTATGAAAAAGTTGAAAAAGGAAATTTTTTAGAACTGTGTAGATTTGAAACCTTTGTGAGCAAATCAAGGGCTTGGTGCAAAATATTGTAACTCCGAGTTACAATAGTTTTGCACCAAGCCCTCGAAATGCTCTACTGATCACAATGGTTTCAAAAAATGACTTTTACAGAGGCATCAAAAGGTGTCAATTGAAGGGAATAGATTAAACGTTTAAACCCTTTACTCCATAAATACTCCTTTCAAATTCTACGCCTTTTTGCAAACAGAGTTAACCCAGACCAGCAGCTCCAATGAAAGCCGTCTGATCTGGGTCTACTGTTTGTTAATAGAACACTATAGATCTGATCAATAGTTTCTACTATGGCAAAAATCTAATGCTAATATTCCATTTTAAAAAAATAATCTAATTAATATTCATAACAAGAGATGTTTGTAAAACATGTATACCCCCCCCCCCAGACCCCCTGACCTTTGATCTAGTGACCTCAACTATAGAGGTCATCTAGCGGTCATGACTAATCACCACAGCAACTTTGAAAATCCTAAGCCAAACCACTGATCATTTATTGATCTGAGAACATTTCACAATTTAAGGTCATGGTGACCTTGACCTTTGACCCAGTGACCTCAAAAACTATAGGGGTCATCTAGTGGTCACGACCAACTACCACAGCAAGTTTGAAGATCCCGAACCAAACCATTGAGCAGTTATTAATTGGAAACCATTTCATCAGTTAAGGTCATGATGACCTTGACCTTTGACCTAGTGACCTCAAAATTAATAGGGGTCATCTAGTTGTCATGACCAACCACCACAGCAAGTTTGAAGATCCTAAGCCAAACCCTTGAGCAGTTATTGATTGGAAACCATTTCACCAGTTAAGGTCATGGTGACCTTGACCTTTGACCTAGTGACCTAAAAACAACAGGGCTCATCTACTTGTCATGACCAACCACCTAAGCAAATTTGAAGATCCTAAGCCAAACCATTGAGCAGTTATTGATCAGAAACCGTTTTATAAGTTAAGGTCATGGTGACCTTGACCTTTGACCTAGTGACCTCAAAAACAATAGGGGTTATCCAGTTGTCATGACCAACTACCACAGCAAGTTTGAAGACACTAAGCCAAACCCTTGAGCAGTTATTGATCGGAAACCATTGAACCAGTTAAGAGCATGGTGACCTTGACCCTTGACCTAGTGACCTAAAAAACAATAGGGGTCATCTAGTGGTCATTACCAACCACCACAGCAAATTTGAAGATCCTAAGCCAAACCCTTGAGCAGTTATTGATCGCAAACCATTTCACCAGTTAAGGTCATGGTGACCTTGACCTTTGACCTAGTGACCTCAAAAACAATAGGGGTCATCCAGTGGTCATGACCAACTACCACTGCAAGTTTGAAGATTCTAAGCTAAACCCTTGAGCAGTTATTGATCGGAAACCATTTAACCAGTTAAGGTCATGGTGACCTTGACCTTTGACCTTGTGACCTCAAAATCAATAGGGGTCATCTAGTGGTCATGACCAACCACCACAGCAAGTTTGAAGATCCCAAGCCAAACCCTTGAGCAGTTATTGATCGGAAACTATTTTACCATTTTAGGTCATGGTGACCTTGACCTTTGACCTAGTGACCTAAAAAACAATAGGGGTCATCTACTTGTCATGACCAACCACCACAGCAAGTTTGAAGATTCTAGGCCTAGTCGTTTATTAGTTATCGTTCGGAAACCATCGATCTACCGACCGACCAACAGACCGACCGACATGTGCAAAACAATATACCCCCATTTTTTCAAAAGGGGGGTATAATAATATCATTTCTTTCATGAATATTCATGTAGGAAAGGGTTATGGGAGATTTGTACTGTATGAAATGTGAACCATCGTACCTGTGTGGGTCCTGAGATGGGCTTTTAAATGAGAACTCTTTGTGTAGACCTTTTTACAGCCACTATACGGACATTTATGATTTCTGCGTTTAGCATCCGGGCTCACATCACACTGTCGTACAGAGGTGAGAACTGACGGCCGTTGTGTAACAGACTGGCCAGTAATCTGATTTGCTGATGTTGTCACATGACCTGTCACTGTTGCATGCTGGGTAGAGTAGGGTCGTGATCGGTTCACACTTTGACCCCCCTGCATCATGAGTCTCTGCTGTTTATGTAACAAGTCCGTAGAATGAACACGCACCGCAACTGTATGTGTCCGCCCCGGCTGGGCAACAAGCCGTAAAGCAAATGGGTCATTAGACTTGGGCGCTATGGGCGAAAGCGGAGGATCACTTATATTACTATCCCATGAGACCCCACTACTTGATGAGCTAAAACTGTTTAAACTTAGATTATCTGCTGTCCTATCATTCAGATTGAGATGGGCTAATTCCTCCAATCTGTCTTCCGTTTCCGTTAACTCTCCGTCATCATCTTCGTCGTCAGTTAAGGGTTCTGGAATGATCAGATCTTCATCATCGTCTTTGAGATTCGAATACGATAAATTCTCAGAATTTTCAGAGTCACAGCACCCCGTTCCCGGTGATTCTACCCACGCAAGTTTTGGTTCTAATTTTGAGTCTTTGATCTTTTTGTAGGATGTCAGCTTTGGTTCATTCTTCAGATATCGCTCCATTTCAAGACAATTCTGCAATAAAGAACAGAAAAAACACTTCAGTGATAAATTTTATGTCTTTCTCATGCAATCAGATTTAACAATTCCCAAAATATGGAGAAAATTAACCCTTTACTTCATAGATATGCTTTCTAACCCCCTTTGAAAACAGAGTAGACCGAGATCATGTTCTGCACTGTTTACAAATGCAGGCATTTTTCTGGCATGTACATGGGTCTGTTATAAGCACCCATTCCCAATGCAAAACAGGAAACATTTTTTCCCAATTTTGGGAAAAATCTTAGTAGAGACCAAATTTTTATAAAATGCTAAAGAAGAACAAAATAGGATAAAATGTGACTCAAAATGCTTTCTAAATCAATGAGTTTTACACATGAAAACCTTGCCAATTATTAAATGCATTTTCCCCAAAATTGCCAGAAAAAGGCCTGTATTGAAATAATATAGATCTGATTCTACCGTTTGTGCCGTATTAAATTTTTTACACAATACCATTATAAAAATTCAGCTAATTAATAGTTATAGCTCATTTACTAAAATTTTCTACATGATCATTCATTAGGCAAAGATAAACCTTTTCTACATTTCTCTAGCAAATCTTGTTTGTGTGTGATTATCATTAGAATACAGTAAAACCTCTCTATAACGGCCACTAAATTGTGCTAATTAGTTGGTATTTAGGGCAGGTGGTTGCTTAAAGCAAGGTGAAAGTAAAACAGAACGCTCCTATAGGAGCGTTCTGTTTTACTTTCACATTGCTTTAAGCAGCCACCTGTCTTTAACACAAAATATTTGATGTAATTTAGTGGTCGGTATAGAGAGGTTTTACTGTACATCTATCTGAAACAATGATAATGTTTGACCGAGAAATACCACATAATATTCTAACAAAGCAATAGATTCAAATACTGAAATAGTCATTTCTCCACCAAAGCCGATGTTGTGACCACTTTTTAGTATCGTCTCGAAGAGACGATTCTAAAGAGTGGTCACAACATAGGCTTCGGTGGAGAAATAAAGAAATAAGGTGAAATACAGAAATTATTCTTTAAATTGTCTTAATGTACACATCCAATCTGGACCTTTGCATCTTCCTGTCATAGTATTCTTTATATATCATTTAATGACTGTTTTCACCTCCAGCAACTTTCCATGAACTTTTGAACTGGTAATTCCCTATTATGGTGATTACTGTTTTGACTTTGATCTCTTAAGATGAGCTCTTGTTTAGAATATCATGTTTTAAAATATTACGCTGAAAATTGCTGAAAATTTACGCTATACAACAATAAACAGGTAATTAACTCTAAGAACTCTCGGGCATAGATGAGTGTCAGCAAAAAAATTCCTCGCTGCTTCAATTTTCCATCCAATTTATTTAATCCTTTACCTCAGAGACATCGAGTTTTGATGCCTCTACAGACAGACTTAAGTCCCTTTACTCCATGAAGATATATGGTATGTAAGACATAATGACTATTAATTATACAAATTTTTAAAGTGGCATTTAATCCATTCCCTCATATTGACGCCTTTTGGCGCCTCTTAAAGAGTCACCTGTTGAAACCATTGCGATAAATAGAGCATTTGCTCCTATAGGAGCAAATGCTCTATTTATCACAATGGTTTCAAACTACAAAATTCTAAAAGTTTCCTTTTCTCTATTTAATGCTCCTTTTTGGTAGATTTATTCGAAGTGGTTTGATCTAAAAATAGCCTATGAGGTAATGGGTTATACACAGGATTTATTTGGTATTGGTAGAATCTATTCTAACTTTATAGGCATACAGAGCAGACCTTGATTAGACGGTTCCTCCAGGAGCCATCTGATCTAGGTCTACTCTGTTTGCAAGGTGTGAAAAGGCATCTATATTGGGAAAAGTGTTAAAGGCATTTGTAAACTATGTTGAGCCAGATCAGAGGGACTGACTGCTTGTCCATCAAAATCCCCTAGCGATTTCATCGCAATCTTCAAATAATCACAAACACTTCAACTTTTGAATATCCCTTCCCTGTTCAATATTCATGTAAGAAATCGTAAATATTTACAAGCTAAGGTTTTATAATGTAAACTTTTCATGGAAATTTTTCCTTTAACAAAAATTGTAGAATTAGATCTATATAATGTCAAAAGCAAACAGAGCAGACCCTGATCAGACAGCTCCTATAGGAGCCGTCTGATCTGAGTCTTCTCTGTTTGCAAATGCATGAAAAAGCAATTATATCAGGAAAAGAGTTGATACAGGTGCATTCTGCAATATCTTCATCCTGTAAGCAATCACCTGCTCTTATAGAACCACATACTCTACTGGCCGGTAACCAGTAATAGGTTCTACTCTACTGGCTGGTCTCCAGTAATAGGTTCTACTCTACTGGCCGGTATCCAGTAATAGGTTCTACTCTACAGAACCATATATTGGTCTCCAGTAATAGGTTCTACTCTACAGAACCACAAATTGGTCTCCAGTAATAGGTTCTACTCTACTGGCTGGTCTCCAGTAATAGGTTCTACTCTACTGGCCGGTATCCAGTAATAGGTTCTACTCTACAGAACCATATATTGGTCTCCAGTAATAGGTTCTACTCTACAGAACCACAAATTGATTTCCAGTAATAGGTTCTACTCTACTGGCCGGTAACCAGTAATAGGTTCTACTCTACTGGTATTCAGTTTTTGGGAGCAGTTCAAGTCAATATTGACACAGAACCCCAGCTTGTACTCCTCTTAACATCTGACTAGGCAACCAGACGTATTCACACCAAATCTTTTTGTACTGTATGTCATTAACCCTTTACTCCTTCAAAACACCCTTTAACGCCTTTTGTAAACACGGTTGACCCAGATCAGATGACTCCCGTTGGAGTTGTCTGATCAGGGCCTGCTGCTTGCAAATGCTTATGAAATTATATTTATCTACATTTGTAATTCTGCAGTTATCGCCATGGCCAACCATTTTTCTGTTTATAAGTTGTTATAAAAATCAGCAACCCGGTCATTTTTCACACGAATATTCATGCAATGAGGGATAAGATGAACACAGTGGATCTGCTGTGATAGTTCTGTCTTGTCTAACATTGTAATCTCAACCCATGAATATTCATGAAAAAAATAATGACATCACAAATATTAACCTTCTGCACTTTGAGCATTTGTCGTCTGCTTCAATTCTTAAAGTATTTTTTTATTCTATATTTTCCCCCAGAAAACCAGTGTCAGAGTGACAAACAGTTTGGACCCTGATGAGACACTATGTTGAATTCACGCTGTTTGCTAAATGCACGTCAAGACACGTTTAGCATGAAAAAGGTTAACCATGGCGATATTTTTTCCTATCATTTATTGAAAGGTACCACCACTGATAATGGTAAAAAATAACAGGAGACTATTTTCAATGTATCACTTAGCAACAGAAAAACCCCATTTCAGATATGTATCATTCATCGCTATAGCAACACTAACAGGTATTAGAATAATTTCCCAGAGTGCTAGAATCCTCTAGAGGGGGACAATAACTGATGAAACTATCATTTTTTGCTAACTTTTTATATGCTATATATGTGTGTTTGTGCATCTAGTTTTGATCTAGATGAGTTCTTAGTGTCAATGTGTCTCCAAACTCGAAAATATTAACAGAAGTAGCCAAACCTTGATAATTCAAAATTTGAGTAAAGAAGAATTAAGACTTAAAATTTTAGGCAGGTGGCTGCTTAATGCTGGTGAAATCCAAGCAGAGAGCTCCCAGAGGAGCGATCTGCATGACTTTCACCCAGCATTAATCTGTCACCTGTCTTACAAACATGATACTTATGTGGTTATGTATGGATAATCAAGGTTTTACCATAAATGTAGAATAACAAACCTTTTACTCCATAAATATGCCTTTTCAAACACAGTAGACCCATATCAGATGTCTCCTACAGAAGTCCTCTGTAAAAGGTCTGCTCTGTTTGCTTGTGAAATAATATAGATCTGATTCTAAAATTTGTCATAAAAAATCCCCGTGTTCGTAGTGCCATTATTAACATCCTATTAACCCCTTTCCTCCATAAAATTCAATATGCCTTTCTACGCCTCTGTAAAAGCCACTTTTTGAAACCATTGTGATAAATGGAGCATTTGCTCCTAAGGAGCAAATGCTCTATTTATCACAATGGTTTCAGAACTACAAAATTCTAAACTTTTCCTTTTCTCTAGTAAAAGCTCCTTTTTGGTAGATTGATTTAAAGAGGTTGGATCTAAAAATAGCCTATGAGAGAAAGGGTTAATTACAATTCATAATAGTGCCTTTATAAAAGTTCATTAATATTCATAACATCATTACAGTGCTCCCTCTCTACAACGACACCCTTTGGGATTGTCACGAATATTGTATGTGTTATTCAGAGGGAGTTGTTATAGGGAGGGAAAATCAAACATAATTAGCTTGTTTGCAGATCCCCAGATAAGGTGTATTTCGAGAACTAAAACCGTTATGCCTCAAGCAAACCCTATGTTGTGACCACTCTTTAGAATCGCCACAAAGTGACGATTCTAAAGAGTGGTCACAACATAGGGTTTGATGGAGGAATAAAGAAAATACGATGGAAAAAGGTTGATTCTGGAGCCTTGTTGTTTCGGAAACAGTGACATGTGTTGTTATATGGAGGGAATCGTTATTGAGAGGGCCGTTGTAGGGAGGGAGCACTGTATTTCTTTTATGAATATTCATGGTGCAACGGACTAATAGAAGAACTTGCAGAAAACAAATGTTACAAGAGCTGTCCGTGGACAGCATGCTCCAAATTTTTAGTGTTGGATAGTGTAGTGGAATTCTAAGTCGAAAACGGGAGCTAACTATGGGAAAATTAATTTTAGGGTTACCTACTCTTGTGAAATGGTTTCCCCTTGTGATAGTTAACATGCATACCAAATTTTATTTAATCAAATATCTTTGGAGGTTTCTGAGAAATTAAATGGACCAAATAACAAAAAGGTTAACCAATACTGAGGCCGATGCTGACGAGAGGGTCATGACAATAGCTCCATTTTTTTTGAAGAAGTGGAGCTAAAAAATAGAGGCAAGCAATATTTTTCCCTAGGTATAAAGGTTAAAATTTGAAACCCATAACTTCCATTCAAAATGAAATTGTGTATTATCAGTAACGTTAATCTGCTCCAAAACTCGGGGCAAATAGCTTAGATCAAGATAACTCCGCATCTCTTCTAGATCTGGATCTACATTGTTTGCCAATCGTTACATAATTTCCACCATCGCATGTCAGCAGAACTAAACATCATACCACCTTACAGTCTGTAAGACAAGCCTTTGACCTTATCTGCTGATCCGATGGCCTCCAATACAATAGTTCATTGTGTCAATCTTTCAACAGAACTAGTCTTCGGTGATTTATCGTCTACTCGCAGTGTTGTTTTGTCTTTTAACTTTTTACCTAATAGAAATGCATTTGCAAACAGAGTAGACCTAGATCAGACGGCTCCTATAGGAGCCGTCTGATCAGGGTCTGCTCTGTTTGCTTATGGAATGATACGTATAAATCAGATTTTACACAGCCAAACATCCTGTATTCATGGATCATTATAAGAATTTATGCAGTTAATATTTATTCATGGTGTCATTTTTTCCTTTATACAAATTCATAAAGGAAAGGGTTAAATATTTCTCATACAGGCCTTAGGTATGTAATCTACAAAATATGCCTAAAATTTGACTTTTTTTACTTTTTGTAACAAGATCACTATTGCAGACGATTCTACTGAATATTAATTTTATTGAAATTCCAAGTCTTGTCTCTTTGCATGCTAGTGGCATATTCTCCAACTGTTTATGATCTATGTAAACAGTTTGGATTCAGATCTGAAACCCCACAAAACATGGGGCCCGATTCGAGATCCATCTTGGTCATTATGGCTCAACTCCTGTAAATCAGATGGCTCCAGTTGTTTGCTTATGAAATAATATAGATCCGGGTCCATGCTTATAAAACTTGTAGTTGAGTCTGAGTTCGTTCTCAAGTTTTTGATTGGTCAAAAGCTTGAGAACTCAAATCTGACCAATCAAAAGCTTGAGAACAAACTCAGACTCAACAAAAAAGCTTTATAAGCATGGACTCTGATTGAAGTTTCTGCCAAGTGTTTGCATGTCATTATAAAATTCATCTTATTATGAATACAGTAGTTTTGGAATTGCATTTAGTATTCAAATGACTTGTGTAATCATTAATGTTATTTCCATCTCCAATACTTTAATTAACCATTTCCCTCATATAAACACCTTTTCATGCATTTACAAATAGAGTAAACCCAGATCATATGGCTCCTATAGAAGTTACAAGTCTCATTAATGACCCATAAGACAGCATGCTAATTTTGTGACAGGTGCCGTCTGCCGGGATATTGTTAAAACCGAAAGTAGCTCGATATCACCATTTAGAGTACACATATGTGAACTACTATAGAAGCTATAATCTGATCAGGGTCTGCTCTGTTTGCTTTTGACATGATATAGATATGATTTTACAGTGTTTATCAAAAAGAACAAGAGGGCCATGATGGCCCTGAAATCGCTCACCAGAGGGAAAGATTTTTAAAGTTTCAACTACATGTATGTTTCTAAACAAAACTGGACACCTGTTTTGTGGGGTGTTATTTGACCCTTTCTCTGTATAATTATAATGGCAAGCTTTCTGGGATGATTTGCTTTATCATAAATATTTTCTAAGTCCAATACCGAATGTTTACCGACTATTAACTTGGAAAGCATATATCGCACAAAAAATATGTGGAAAAGTTTCATTTTCCATTACATATTACTACACATAACCTAACAACTCCTTGATATATTGCATATTTAGAAACGAACGACAACTCTTGTAGAGCACGTTTCGTAACAAAACCAGTTCACACCTGAACGTTTCGAACCCCTTCAGAATTAGAGTACTGATGTTTGTTTCAAAGCAGAAATTGTATAAAAATCGCGATTTCAACAATTTATACAAACGGAATTGTTATGGAAATGGAAAATTAAAACTTGTTAAGAATAACTGGTGATAATAACCATTGTGATAAATAGAGCATTTGCCCTTAGTGATAAATAGAGCATTTGCTCCATAAGAGTAAATGCACTATTTATCACAATGGTTTCAAATCTACACAATTCTGAAATTTTCCCTTTCTCTAATTAACCCTTTTCCTCATATAAACATGTTTTCACACATTTGCAAACAGAGTAGACCCAGATTTACCTCTTTGAATAAGCAGACAACATTTCTATAATATGACAACCCTATCACAGCTTAGCAGGACTTAACCAAAATTAGCACACAGTTTGAACTCAGATCTGACACATACCGGTATGTAACTTTATATGTGGTTTGTATATGAGTTAATTTACTCCTATGGAGCAAATGCTCTATTTATCACAATGGTTTGAAATCTACACAATTCTGAAATTTTCATCTTCTCTAATTAATGCTCCTTATCAGTAGATTTATTCAAAGAGGTAGGATCTGAAAAAAGCCTTTGTGATAAATAGAGCATTTGCTAACCATTGTGATAAATAGAGCAAAAGCTCAATAGGAGTAAATGTTCTATTTATCACAAAAGTTTCAAATCTACACAATTCTGAAATTTTCCTTTTCTATAATTAATGCTCCTTATCAGTAGATTTATTCAAAGCGGTAGGATCTGAAAAAAGCCTTTGTGATAAATAGAGCATTTGCTCCATAGGAGTAAATGCTCTATTTATCACAATGGTTTCAAATCTACACAATTCTGAAATTTTCCTTTTCTCTAATTAATGCTCCTTATCAGTAGATTTATTCAAAGAGGTATAATAGTCACTTTATGAAACCATTGTGATAAATAGAGCATTTGCCTTTGTGATAAATAGAGCATTTGCTCCATAGGAGTAAATGCACTATTTATCACAATGGTTTCAAATCTAAACAATTCTGAAATTTTCCTTTTCTCTAATTAACCCTTTTCCTCATATAAACATGTTTTCACGCATTTGCAAATAGAGTAGACCCAGATTTACCTCTTTGAATAAGCAGACAACATTTCTAACAGATGACAACCCTATCACTGCTTAGCATGACTTGACCAAAATTAGCACACAGTTTGGATTCTGATCTGACACAGACCGGTATGTAACTTTATATGTGGTTTGTATATGAGTTAATTTACTCCTATAGAGCAAATGCTCTATTTATCACAATGGTTTGAAATCTATACAATTCTGAAATTTTCCTTATCAGTAGATTTATTCAAAGAGGTAGGATCTGAAAAAAGTCTTTGTGAGAAATAGAGCATTTGCCAACCATTGTGATAAATAGAGCATTTGCTCCATAGGAGTAAATGTTCTATTTGTCACAATGGTGTCAAATCTACACAATTCTGAAATTTTCCTTTTCTATAATTATTGCTCCTTATCTGTAGATTTATTCAAAGAGGTAGAATCTGAAAAAAGCCTTTGTGATAAATAGAGCATTTGCTCCATAGGCGTAAATGCTCTATTTATCACCATGGTTTCAAATCTACACAATTCTGAAATTTTCCTTTTCTCTAATTAATGCTCCTTATCAGTAGATTTATTCAAAGAGGTAAAATAGTCACTTTATGAAACCATTGTGATAAATAGACCATTTTCTCCATAGGAGTAAATGCTCTATTTATCACAATGGTTTCAAATCTACACAATTCTGAAATTTTTCAAGAGGCAGATTCTGAAAATATCCTATGAGGGAATGGGTTAAAAACAGTGTGAGCAAACAGAGACTAATTCTGAAGCAGACAACTTGATATAGTTTTGACCAGGAACTTGACCTATTCAGTGATTATGCAACACAGATGGAGTGACCTCAATCCCACTAGTTCAGAGGAACCTTTATAGTGTAAAATAATATTTTAAAGTATAACCAACAGGGCAGGGCCAATTTTAACCTCAGAACTATGATATTTGCCAATGTCAATAAGGAATACTAAGTAAATCTATACACCAAATATCTAAGCTCTGTGAGATGTAGTTTTTGACAAAAAGATTTTTGAAGTTTTCCCCATGCCTAACCTAAGTGAGCCCAGCATTCTGCTACTTGTACAGAAAACAACAGTCAGCTAGAAAAAACTGGCCACCCCTGGGACCATGGCGGGGCCAATTTTGACTCCAGGGACATAATTTATATAACTTTTGTAGAGGACCTATAGGTGATGCTATGTGCCAAAGATGAAAGCTGAGAACCCTGTAGATTCAGAGGAGAAGACTTTTAAAGTTCAAATTGTTGACGACGCACGACACACGACGCACGACGCACGACAAACGCCGACAGACGACGGACATCAGGCGATCACAAAAGCTCACCCTGAGCACTTTGTGCTCTGGTGAGCTAAAAAACTTTCCTTGCAAAGTTTTATATTATGAGAAATTAAACTTAAAAATATTCATGATATTCATGAATATTTATTAGCTTTATTTATATCAATCTATATAATGTTAACTGTTCAAGCGAATTGTTTGCTGTGAAAAAATCTGAAGAATCTTTATCATGTCAAATGCAAATAGAGCAGACTCTGATCAGATGGTTCCTATAGGAGCCACCTGATCTGGGTCTACTCTGTTTGCAAATGTGTGAAAAGGCGTTTATATGATGGAAAGGGGCTAACTAAATGCTGACCAACAATTATGACAAGCTTCACGGCCACCTCACCATTTTCTATCAGTGGCGGTGGTGGAGGTGGTAGCGGCAGTATAAATCCTATTTACATTGACAGCAAACAATAAGATCCTATCACTTGTTTATGCTGGAGTATTCTAATATTCAGGCTACTTGTATCTTGACTCAATCTCTTATTCATATTTCAACACCTCATGTAAAACCAAAGTTTTTATCCCCATGATAAACTGTAACATGAACTTGTCAATATCGATCAACTGATTGTCCTAAGTATTCCAAAAAACAGACTTATGCAAAAAGTGCAGACCCAGATCAAATGGCTCCTGAAGGAGCCGTTTGATCAGGGCCTACACTATTTGCTTGTACACAAGACTAATTTAAAGTTATAAACAAATAGTATCAACTTCAATTATTCATTTTTACAAACAAGTGCAGAGACAAGATTAGGTGTCTGAATACTTACCGGTAGGTTAATGCTAAAACATTTACACTGAGGTTAACGCTAAAACATTTACAAGACTGGTGGTAATATATTATTTCTTTTTTTTTAACATGTAAATTTTCTTTCCATTTCCTTTATTAAAAATCTGATCACGATGACAGACAGTTTGGAATCTCATCAAACCCTAAACTGCTTGGTGTCTTATCTGGATCTAAACTCGTAGAATTCATTCAAGTCCGGCTGTATAAAGGGTAAATCTATGCATTGTCCTGAAATCATGAGTTGATAAAATCTTTTCAAATTGGTCAGCAACTTGATACCAGTAAAAGAACAAAGCGTTGACAGATTGCGCAGAGAACTGTCCATGGTAGTTGTCAACGCTGTCATTCAATAACTCAAATTAAGGCCTGCTTTCGGTGTGAAAAGTAAGTTGCAGCTTCAAGTTTCACCAAAAAAATACGATTTGGAATGAGACGCACATCCTAGCTCTGTGATTTGGATCCAAACTGTTTTCAAACGAAATCACCAACTTGTATTCAGCCATCTAAATATCAAATAAGATGATTAGTACAATCTATAGCTCTTCTCATGAAAGGTAATGACTTGCTGAAAGACGATATTCAGCCAAAAGTATTTTAATTTATAATCAATATTGCGATAATTAATGTCACACATAAGGTATATTGTTTCTGATACCACTCGGCTGTAATTAATTCCTTTTCAAATTTACACAATTTTACACTTTTGTAAACAGAGTAGACCACATGCAGCAGCCATCTCGGTCAGAGTAGACCCAGATCAGACAGCTCCTATAGGAGCTGTCTGATCAGGGTCTGCTTTATTGGCTAATGGGATTTTGATAGATCTGTTTCTGTACTTTCTAAAATAGCTACAATGTTCCACCTTCCATAACAGTGAGTATTTTGTCAATGAATATTCAGTATTGAAATTTGGAATAAACATAGGACAGGGAAAGGGTTCACGCTTTACTGCATAAATAAACCTTTTTACACCTTTGCAAACAGTGTATACCAAATTCAGCCAACTCCTGTAAGAGCTGTCTAATCAGGATCTGCTCTATTTGCTTATGGAACAATACAAATCTGTATTATATAGCTTTTGCCATAGCAAATGAAAATTGCATGTGCATACCCAGTTATGAAAATTATTACCCTTTCTTTTATATAAACACATTTTCAAGCCTTTGCAAATGGAGTAGACCTAGATCAGAAAGATCCTGAAGGAGCCGTCTGATCAGAGTCTGCTCTGTTTGGTTATTGTATAAATATATATAATTCTACAGTTTCTGTCATGGTCAGTGAGATGAAATTCCTAATAACTCAACTTCTCCTCACGATCCACTCTGATAACCATTTGAAAAAACGACTAAGAAAACCAACAATAATATTTTGAAGCTAATGACAATTTTTGCAGACAATTATACTTAGCATGCAAAGAGTTAAACCATGAAACGAAACAGAATTCAAGAAGAGGAACTTTTTTGTTTTTTGGCAAAACAAACACACACTGGCCAGATTGTTCTAAGTTGAACAGCTTTTCAAATAACCTGCCTTTCATAACATACCTGTAAAAATATGTAAGATATTTATGAAACCTATCTCTTCACCACAGTAAGTAATTGTCTGAAAAATGGTTGTTTTTACCGGGCTGAAGATAAGAGACACACAGTGTCTGTATACAGTAGAACATGCCCTAAGGCAGCCATCCATTTATTGAAAATAGGAGTCTTAAAAAAGCAGGTGGTTGCTTAATGCAGGGCAAAAGTAATGCAAAAAGCTCCTGTAAGAGCTTTCTGCATTACTTTTACCCTGCATTAAGCTACCACCTGCCTTACATACCCATAATTAGACCTCTTTTTTCGTTGGCCTCTTAAGACAGGTTCTACTGTTTGGGGGGAAATCCCAGGATTTTTTTCATATTTCTCTGTCAACTTGCTACTAGTCTCAGTAGAATCGCCTCGATTCACCGAAGAAATTTGATAGATCAGTATGCATTATCTACAATCCTGGGCCGTATTCATAAAGCTCCATAGGAATATTTTTAACCTTAGGACAACTTAAGGAGAATTTTTCTGCCTACATTTATAGCAAACCTATTGAGTAAATTTTTATTCATTATGACTTCTAGAATATTTGGTTAAGTATCTATTTTATATAAAACTTCATCTCTCTTAAATATCTTTACTTGTATGGATTTTATAAGATTTAAGGAATATTCAAGAAACTATGGAATTATCTTATTTTAGTTTCTCCTTAGGAGCTTTATGAATATGAGTCCTGGTTGTTTCAGTAGATTTATTCAAAGAGATTGGATCTAAAAAATAGCCTATGAGGTAATGGGTAAAATAACAGCCTATGAGGAAAATGACAATATACAGAATCCCTTTGCATCTGATCTTAATCCAAACTGTTTAAAAAGGTCATCGCAGAACTCCCTGTTAGCAAGCAAAAGATTCAGGTTATCAAAATGGGTGACTCCACTAATTTCAAAATTTTATTGTGATAATCTCATTTCACTTTCATATTATTGTTTAGGAGATACCTGATGCCTTCAGAGCGACCTCGAAGACAACCACAATTTCCCTGAAATCATAGCAGCCTTGAAGGCAACCATAATTCCCCCGACATCACTGTCAATTCAATATTGCAAAAAATTAATCCTCAGTTTTAATAATTCATTGCCCAGATCCCTGCAAAGTGCGACACTGATCCCTGCAAAGTGCGACAAGACTTGTATATGCAAATAGCTTGGATCCAGATGAAACATGAGCTGCGTGCGGCGCTAATGCTCGTCTGATTTGGTGCTTGTCTACTGCAACAAGAGCCACGTGTTGCGCCAATGCTTGTCTGATTTGGTGCTTGTCTACTGCATAAACTTGCAGATGAGACAATGCGTAGCTTCAGGATGAAAGTATTTAAAAGTACTGAATCAGAATAAGTACAATGCTCCCAGAGCAACAGATACAGGTGTGTATTCAAATACTAAAATCCTAATTTCTCCACCGAAGTCTATGTTTTCACTACTCTTTAGAATCGTCTCTTTGAGACGATTCTAAAGAGTAGTGAAAACAGAGACTTTGTGGTCACAACATAAGCTATGGTGGAGAAATAAAAGGAGCCATCTGATCAGGGTCTACTCTGTTTGCTTATGATATTATAAATAAAGATATGATTCTGCAGTTTCTACCATTGCCAAATACAGTAAAACCCCTCTAAACTGGATATTAAATTGAGTATAAATATTGATCATGGAGGCAGGTGGCAGCTTCATGCAGGGTGAATCCTAGAGGAACTGTCTGCATGACTTTCATCCTTCATAAAGCAGCCACCAGCTGCCTAAAAGTATCTAATTCTTCTGTACTAGAATTCTGGTTTAGAGTGTTTTTACTGTAAGTCATGTGTCCATGTGCTATTATAACAATTAATCTAGTTAATACTCATAATGAAATTATTTCTTTCATGAATATTCATGGAGTACACTAACAGTTGGCTGTGACAGAGTCCCTCATCCTGTCATGGAGTAGCTTCTCCATTATAACCCAATCAACCATTTTCATGCAAAAAACAATGCCTTCAGACATCTGAGCTATGCAATATCATTTTTCCTCAATTTCTTAAACTAATTTTTTCTTCCAGAATGATGAGGATTTAATTGTTCAAGAAATGAAATCAAGTGCACCATAAAAAATAATTGTTAATGAGATTTGATAAGCAGTATTTTGAAACTCGAGTCTATTTTGTGGAATGAGCGGTTAAATCGGATACTCTTCTTTGATGAAGGAAGCTCAGGTGATATGGATTTCTAGCATGCATGATAACCTACACTAAACTGTTTGGATCCAGATCAGACACCCAATATTGTTTGGATCCAGATCAGACACCCAATATTTTAACATCTCATCAGAATCCAAACAGTCTGACACTCTAATCTCCATTTTGGAAAGGTTTACTCCGACATTTTGCAGCAGACGCCATGTTCTGCAGACAACAAGTACTTTGCACGCTAAGAGTTACGGAATCTCTTCATCAAAGACGAAAGACAATCCCTCATTAATTCTACTTTGAAAGCACAAGTCAAGCCCTACCTGCAGGAACCTACAGGAGCCATCGTATCAGTCTCAGTCTCTGCTCTGTTTGCTAATGGAATACTAAGCTATAAAGGTCTCAGTCTCTGCTCTGTTTGCTAATGGAATACTAAGCTATAAAGGTCTCAGTCTCTGCTCTGTTTGCTAATGGAATGCTAAGCTATAAAGGTCTCAGTCTCTGCTCTGTTTGCTAATGGAATACTAAGCTATAAAGGTCTCAGTCTCTGCTCTGTTTGCTAATGGAATGCTAAGCTATAAAGGTCTCAGTCTCTGCTCTGTTTGCTAATGGAATACTAAGCTATAAAGGTCTCAGTCTCTGCTCTGTTTGCTAATGGAATACTAAGCTATAAAGGTCTCAGTCTCTGCTCTGTTTGCTTATGGAATACTAAGCTATAAAGGTCTCAGTCTCTGCTCTGTTTGCTTATGGAATACTAAGCTATAAAGGTCTCAGTCTCTGCTCTGTTTGCTTATGGAATACTAAGCTATAAAGGTCTCAGTCTCTGCTCTGTTTGCTTATGGAATACTAAGCTATAAAGGTCTCAGTCTCTGCTCTGTTTGCTTATGGAATACTAAGCTATAAAGGTCTCAGTCTCTGCTCTGTTTGCTAATGGAATACTAAGCTATAAAGGTCTCAGTCTCTGCTCTGTTTGCTTATGGAATACTAAGCTATAAAGGTCTCAGTCTCTGCTCTGTTTGCTTATGGAATACTAAGCTATATCAGTCTCAGTCTCTGCTCTGTTTGCTTATGGAATACTAAGCTATAAAGGTCTCACTCTCTGCTCTGTTTGCTAATGGAATACTAAGCTATAAAGGTCTCAGTCTCTGCTCTGTTTGCTAATGGAATACTAAGCTATAAAGGTCTGATTGTAGAGTTTCAGCCAAGGCCAAAACTGCCGTTACAAAACCTCAGCAATTTATATTCATCATATCATTTCTTTTTCCACATGAGATAAAGGGCTAATCTCTCACCTCTTTCCCTGTTCTATATTAAGCGCAAATTTCAATACCTACTGAATATTCATTAACAAATTAGTTATAAATAAATATGAAAGGTGGAGCATCGTAGACATTTTAGAAAGCAAAGAAACAGATTTTTCAAATTCGGTAAGCAAACAGAGCAGACCCTGATCAGACGGCTCCTGAAGGAGCCGTCTGATCTGGGTCTACTCTGTTTGCAAGTGTGTGAAAACATGTTTATATGTAGGAAAGGGTTAAACAATAACCCTTTACTACATGAATATTCACGTAAGAAATAATGACATCATAAATATTGACTCTATAGTTAAACACTGATGGGCTACCTCACTCTGGAAATTACAAACCCAAACTATTTACGAGCCCATCCATAATAGAGCAGTGCCCTTGACCTGTTTACGAGCCCATCCATTATAGAGCCCCGTGCCCTTGACCTGTTTACCTTTTGTGCTATTAATTTTCAATACAATTTCAGGTATGAAAATAAACCCGACATGACATGACATCGAGACCTGGGAAAACTTGAAATATCTATTGTACTCTGGTAAATTAATTTCTCGGACTGGTCATCCTACTGTTAACAGATGGGCACACCTGTTGAATGGGCTAAATTCTTTACTTTGTACTGTGCCCACTGTGAACAAAAATATAATCTGCTTTACACTTTTGAAATGTAGCATAAATATATATATAAGACACAAGGAAAATGGTTTTAATGAATGCAATACGGAAGAAAAGACAATTTTCTTCTACATTTTATATTGTCATGATTTAATGATTTTTAAACCCTTTACTCCACGAACTTCTATGCAAAAAACAATGACATAATGAATATTTATTATCTGCATTTTTATAATGGCGAATGAAGACACTTATGTTGGTCATGGCTGCGAGAAACTGCAGAATTTGATCAAACAGAACAGAACCTCATCAGGGTCACTTTTTGCTTTGACAGGAACAGTTCTGTAGAATCAGTTTAAGCAAACTCCTATAGGAGCCGGGTCTACTCCGTTTGCAAATATGTGAAAAGGCGTTTATGTGAGGGAAAGGGTTAAAATCATCAAAATAATGCAAAATTTAATTATTCGGCTTCACAAAGTGGTGGAGAGGGGAGATTAGCTGTCTGGATACTTAGGGCAGTTTGGGTTTGCTATATAAAGAGTCGAGATACTTAGGGCAGTTTGGGTTTGCTTTATAAAGAGTCGGGATAAAACTGAAACTTTCATGGTCATGGAATGCAATAAATGCCACTCATACAAAATTAAGCCTCTTCAGACTTTTTTATTAAAGGGAATCTTATTAAAGGGTGTGAAATTAAAAAGTGGTCATTAAATGTCGTCAAGGTCAGAGTGCAATAGTGCAAGGAATGTCAAGAAGACATTATGGTCAGCAGACAGCTACATGGGAAAGTTAGCTGAACCATTTAATACTTGCTTAACCCATTCTCTCATAGACTATTTTTAGATCCAACCTCTTTGAATAAATCTACCGAAAAGGAGCATTAACTAGAGAAAAGGAACATTTTTAGAAGTTTGTAGTTTTGAAACCATTGTGATAAATAGAGCATTTTGCTCCTTTACAGAGGCGTAGAAAGGAGTATTTATGGACGAAAGGGTTAAAACGGAATAATAATATATAATAGATTTGAATCTGATTCTACAATTCCTCTGTTCATATAGGGCTATAGGCTATTATGAAACTTCTTCAAGTTAATATTCAAGATTTTGTAAAGAGTTAATAGGCCCAACATTTAATTAAATGTCTAGAAATTGGCAATAATAACTATCAATTTCAGGTATTAGGAAAAAACACACAAAGAATAAAGTCCAATAAAATAGAATGAACACTTTGCATGCTTGTGGTAAAATTATGACTACCTATGCAAATAGTTTGGATCCAGATGAGACACTGCATAATACTGTCTCATCAGGATCCAAACTGTTTGACACTCCGACCATATTTTTGCGAAGAAACGAGAGAAATTTTATTTTAAGACTTGAAGCAGACGACAATTTTGCAGACGAAAAATTACTTAACATATAAAAGAGATAATAAATAAGATATATTAAGTCTGCAGTTCTTTGACCAGAAGATTTATACTTTATATTAATTCTTCACTGCCAAATTTTGTCGTCTGCAATCTTTGTCATCTTCTACATTTTCCCTTTTTCATTTTTCAGTCACAGTAAAAAACGTTTTTGAACTTGATGAAAGGTCAAGTTTCATCTGGATCCAAGCTGTTTGCAAAATGTCCTTCATATATATAAACATGTTTTCACGCATTGGCAAACAGATCAGACCCAGATCAGAACGGCTCCTAATATAGGAGCCGTCTAATCAGCGTCTGCTCCGTTTGCTTATGAAATTATTATAGGACCGACTCTACAGTTTCTAGCATCTCATCCGGATCCAAGCTGTTTGCAAAATATCAGTCAAGTTGCAATCAGTGTGAGAATGAGTCAAACTATAACAAATGAATTTTTGACTATTGCAGAGAGAGTATAATCAGATCTGTATAATACTACAATTCCACAAGCAAACAGAGCAGACCCTGATTAGACAGTCCCTCTAGGAGCTGTCTGATCTGGGTCTACTCTGTTTGCAAACATGTGATAACGTGTTTATATGAAGGAAAGGGTTAAAACTGAGTTTTCATATATCACACTGATTGCTATTTCGAATTCATTGCCAGTTTCTCTCCAGACCTCCAAAAACTACGCTAGCGGCGAATTTGTGATAATCTAAGGAAGAAGTTAAATGAATCCCGAAGCATCTAATCTGGAACTTAACTGTTCGCAAAAGCTGCCACAATTTGCTACTAACTATAGCTTGCAAAGAGATTATAATATACACTCATTAAATGTCAAAGCAGGGAAATCGAGCTTCAAAGATCTGCATAAACGTTAGAAATATACACTTCAAAAATTATTCTAAAAAAATTACCACTGAATTGACTTTTAAAATTTAGATTGAATTAAACATGTTGTCATATGAACACAGGAATTTGTTGGCCATGACACAAGCTGTAGAATCAGATCTACATTATAAGCAAACAGAGGAGACCCTGATCAGACAGCTAGCTCCTACAGGAGCCTTCTAATCTAGCTCTACTCTGTTTGCAAAGGCACTGGAAGGAATATCTGTCAGGTAAAGTGTTAATGCACATTCAGATTTGTTGCAGACGACAATGAGAAATTAACAAAAAAAATGGAATTCAAAATTTTCAGCATTCAACAAATTTTTGCATGAAATTTCCGTCATCAAGAAAGGCTGGGAAGTCCGACTGTGTTTGCCAGGATTTGAGATTTTATTTGAAATCAAAAATGCTAAACAGAGGTCCAGATAAGATACAAAAATAAAAACATTTTCAAGAATAACATTTATTTCTCCATAAAACCACTCTGCTTAGAATTGTCTCGAAGAGGTGTCACAACATAGGGTTTGTTGGGGAATTGACGATGATTCTTAGTATTTGAATTCATTTATAATTTCATAAGCAAACAGAGCAGAACCTGATCAGATGACTCCTACAGGAGCTGTCTGATCTGGGTCTGCTCTGTTTGCAACAGCGTAGAAAAAGGATTAAAGCAAATCTGCTCCTGAGTATGATACGAATAATTCTTTTGTCAGTGTCAATAATCATTCAATCAAGAAAAAAAATCATTACAGAAAATTCACCAAACAATGATGGTTTATAAGGTACAGTACAAAGAACCATTCTTGTACCTGAATAGACTGCAATCAAATATGAATCAATCAAGCTTACAGACAAGAGTGCCAGGAATCTATACTAGACCGTCCTTCATAAACAACTTTGCCAAGAAACATTTTCTAAGAATGAATCTTAAGAATCACTAATTGTGTCAGTCTGGTTCTTTAAAATTCCATTTTTTTTGCCTAGTTCAAACTGAAACAGGGAAGCAGTCCGATATGTATATTTGGTGTACTTGAATCACACTTTTCATGCTAAATTTTCAGAGTGGAATAGCATATCCTTGCTTAACTATAGAATCAACCCAGTATAAGAGGCTTTAACTTGCTAGAGGATTTTGAATGGCAAACCGTGCAGACCCTGATCAGAAGGCTCCTCTAGGAGCCCTCTGATCTGGGTCTACACTGTTTGCAAATGACAGTGTCTGCACCCATTCAAAGGATTAAAAGTACAGTTCAGCTGTATTATGGAACCAGTGAAGATCCAAATCGATTTTTCACACACTCACCCATCTATAGATATTTAAGACTCAATATCATAACACACTTGAAATTCTCATTACAAAATATGAAATTTCTGGCAGAAGAGTTTCAGCAGAAGATGTTGTACTATAGCAGACGAAATTTTCAAGTCTTCGGAAGGAAGAACAAACTGGCATGGAGCCATCACAGGAGCATTCCGGGCATTTTTAACGCTTAACCAGCTAAAAATTGTACCCCTAATAATGCCATGAAAGAAAAAGAGTATCAACCATAAGGGTAACATATTTATTCCTGATTCTAAATATCACTGAAGAACCCACTGATCTGATCTGGATCAATACAGTGACCTAGTTAATCCTGTGAAAGTTGTAAATTAGTGTATCGACATTTGCAGATAGTGTAGATCGAGATCAGAAGAGCCCTAGAGGAGCCATGTGATCAGGGTCTGCTTCTTTCATCATTCAAAATCCTCTAATACATTATATACCCTTACATACTGAATGGAGTGTGCTGTTAAGCAACAGTGGATCATTCTACTTGAAAAATCAGCCAACAAAGCATTAAGAGACAAAAATGTTCCCTGGTTAAAGCCAGACTGTTGTTTTGTCTACTTCTAAAATTTCATTTCCCCCTGTTTTTTTTAATGAACATTAATATATGAATGTGATATGATTAAGATACTGATGCTGAAAGTCGCTTGGCATCTTGATTTCGAATCAAATCAAACAAGCCAGAGCCAGACTGCGAACAGCACAGCTAGAGAACAACCTTGACATGCTATAGAACCATCAGCAGTACTGGTGAAAATTGAGTCAACTCTTGCTACTCAGGATCTACTCTGTCTGCTTATAGAATTATGTGATCCTACAGTTTTTGTCTATGCAAAAATTCCCCTTGAAATCGTTACATTACTAAAATCAAGTTAATGAATTCATGAGTTGATGAATTCAAGAGAGAAAGGGTTAAAAAGAATATTGCTGAGTCTCGACAGAAGGTTTAGATCCTCATGAGACACACAAATTCGCTCCCTGAGTGCTGAGTTAACCCTTTCCTCCATAAATACGCTTTTCTACGCCTCTGTAATATAACCACTTCTTGAAACCATTGTGATAAATAGAGCATTAAAATTTTGCTCCTATAGGAGCAAATGCTCGATTTATCACAATGGTTTCAAACTACAAAATTCTAAAATTTTACTTTTCTCTAGTAAATGCTCCTTTTGAGTAGATTCATTCAAAGAGGTTGGGTCTAAAAATAGCCCCATAGGAAGGGTTAAGGGGTATGTCTGGTAATGTAAAATGTTACAGATATACTTTTATGACTCATTATTCCTGATTTTCGGAGAAGTTTTCCAAGTGTTGGCAGATTATTTATGCTGATGGTGGTGTATTTGTGTAGCTGATGTTGGAAGATGAATCTCTTATTTACATGAATAATATCAAACATAAGTACTGAACTGCTCAGGTGACCCAGGGCAAAAGTTACAGGCCGTCTGGACTGACCATTTAGGAACATACACGTATCTTCAGACATGTATGCTTTGGACACCGCTAGCCCATGCCACCTGCCCTCCCATCCCCAACAAAATTTCACATATGACCTGTCTTTAGGGGCGTATAAAAATGTTACAACAGTCTTCTAGATAAGATGTGTAAATTAAAACAGTTTCAAGAATGACTTCTTTATTTCTCCACCAGACCCTTTACTGTGACCACTCTTTCAAATCGTCTTGAAGAGATAATTTTAAAGAGTGGTCACAGCATAGGATTTGTTGGAGAAATGATGATTTTAGTATAATTTGTGTATGCACATTAAATTTTCTATCTGTATCTCTGTTACGAGCAAGGACATTAAACCTTTGAACGCGGGGAAACAAGTGAATTGGCATTTGACAGTGTAGACCTAGATCAGAGGGCTCCCAAAGGATCAGGGTCTGCAATGGTACCTAGATCAGAGGGCTCCCAAAGGACCAGGGTCTGCAATGGTACCTAGATCAGAGGGCTCCCAAAGGATCAGGGTCTGCAATGGTACCTAGATCAGAGGGCTCCCAAAGGATCAGGGTCTGCAATGGTACCTAGATCAGAGGGCTCCCAAAGGACCAGGGTCTGCAATGGTACCTAGATCAGAGGGCTCCCAAAGGATCAGGGTCTGCAATGGTACCTAGATCACAGGGCTCCCAAAGGATCAGGGTCTGCAATGGTACCTAGATCAGAGGGCTCCCAAAGGATCAGGGTCTGCAATGGTACCTAGATCAGAGGGCTCCCAAAGGATCAGGGTCTGCAATGGTTGTCATTTAAAATCCTTCAGTAAAATTATGAATGAAGTCTTGTGTTATAAAACTGACAGGACATCCCACTTTGAATAGTCAGCCATCAACCAGTTAACCCATTACTTCATGAATATTCATGCAAGAATTAGTGACAGTTACATGCTTAATAAGATACATTTTATAAGGGCATGTGAAAACAGGATGTTTTGATCTTTAAGTAAATCATTTATGTAGAATCAGATCAATATTTCATAAGCAAAACACATCAGACCCTGAATGTGAACTAGACGAAATTTGGAGAACAAACAGTGCCGACCCTGTCCACTGATCCGAGTCTATGCTATTCCACTCATTTTCTGCACTTAAAGGGCTGATGAAATATTCATTTGTGGCACTCTGCCACTGGCACTGCTATGTTTTTCAGGTCTAAATTGCAGATGATGGCCTAAATTTATTACTCCTTTAACATTGCAAACAGAGACTGAGTAGACCCAGATTAGAAAGCTCCTGTAGGATCCGTCTGATCAGGGTCTGTTCTGTTTGTTAATAGAATTACATAAATCTGATTCTACAGTTTCTGCCATGGCCAAATTTTACTTTATTCATTATATACACCATTATTAAAATTAAGCTTACATTATTAACTCTTTTGCTGCCAATGTCGCAGTGATTAACCTAGTTCGGATCCAGATCATAGACGTCGAGTAACTCAGCGTCTGAATAACTCGGCGTCTCATCAGGATCGAAACTGTTTGTTACTGTCACTGTGACTCATAATGTCTTTGAAAACAAAATGAAGAAAATTGAAAAATGAAAATTGTAGCACACGACAAAGTATGCAGACGACAAAATTTGTCAGCAAGTTGAACTCTTTACATGCTTCTGCTGCCATGTTTTTGCCATATATAACCTATGAAAACAGTTTGGATCCAGATCAAGCCCCATAAAAAATCTCAGGCCTGATCTGAGATCCAAACTATTTGTCACACTTTCTGAAAACAAAAAATCAGAATAGTTTTGAAATACTGTAGACGAGATTATTGAGCAGATGACACAATTACTTCGCATGCAAAAAAGTTGCATACTGAATGGACTCTATTATTAAAATAACCATGAAAAATGTTCAGTGTCACATTGCGCACCATTTAGTATTTAGCTATTTGGTAAAAAAATAAAAATTCACTAACAGCAGACGTAATTTTGGAGCAGACGACAATCATGTAGAAACTGGAAGAATGCTGAAGCTGAGCAGGTGTATTATGTCAATTGGTTATCATAGCAACTGTTAGCAACTGGAGAGGCTGTCTGCATCAAAACACCTTTTATTTAACCTTCTGCACTTTTATTAGCAGTTGTCTGCTAAATATTGCCCTCGGCTAAATATTGCCCTCTGCTAAATATTGCCCTCGGCTTCAATTCTTAACCCTTCGCTTGCTGAATTTTAAAATACATTTCTTCTTCTTTACCCATGCCCTGTGATATAATTACATATATCTTCACTGTCTACAATTATTTCTCTGTGCAATCACTACTGTGGAGTGTACTGGTTGCACAATCAATTTGTAAATAGTGCAGACCCTGATGAGACAGCTCCTGCAGGAGCTGTCTCATCTGGGTCTTCACTATTTACAGGTATGTATATTGACGTGAATAGCAAGCGAAGGGTTAATTCCTTGTTCAATATTCATGCAAGAAAAAATGACAACATCAATATTTATTAGCCAAATTTTTGTAATGTAAACTTTTCAAGTAAACGTTTTGCTTTGACAAAAACTGAAATATCAGGTCCAGATCATGTCAACGGCAAACAGAGCAGAGCCTGATCAGACGGCTCCTATTTAGGAGCTGTCTGGTCTGGATCTACTTTATTTGCAAATATGCGAAAAGGCATGTATCTGAGGGAAACTCATTGGGTTAAACAACATTTCTTAAAAAAAGTGCTTGTGAAACACTATACCCCCTGATTTGACCTTTGACCTTGATGCTGACCTTTGGCTATAAAAAACCGAGTTTGGATCCTGATCTAACACAGAGTTCCTTGGTGTCTCATTCTGTTTGCAAAGGTTATCACAACTTCGTCAGTTTTTATCGATTACTATAACAACCAAAGCAGAAATCCCAACAGATTGGGTCATTTTTACATGAATATTCATGGAGTAAAAAAAATGACCCTATGAATATTAATTAAGTTAATTGTGAATATGCAAATATAAAATTTCAGCTACTTAATTCACACATTCATCATTTGTTACATTCACGTTCATGGAGTACAGAGTAATTATCCGCGTATCATGTGCACTGGATCAAGTTTGCAAAAGATATTCGAGACTGGCATTATAAGCGTGTAAAATAATGGAGCACTACATCAATAAAATACCAAAAATAAACCGGGAGCTACTATCTGCTGCAGTGGCAATCCAAGTGCAATATTGAGTGAACGATTAACCTTCACAACCATGTGCGATTTTCCTCTGCAAACTATCGACATCAGCCTAATTTCTCAAAGACTTCTATATTTTTATTCTCTGAAATGTCAAACTGTTTGAATAAAACACTGTTTTTTCTTGTATGTCATCTCATCTGGATCCAAACTGCTTGCAAAAAAAAAAGTAATCATAAAATTGCAGCCGGCTAAATGTTGAATTTCTTAAGTTTCATGGTCTGCTGATACAGAAGAAATTGGAAACGGTATTGTTTTATCTAGAGTAGCGAGAGGCTCAATATTTCACCTGTAGTGAGAGGCTCAATATTTTAGTCCAGGGTTTTTTCTCTGAAAATATGAGAAAATAATTTGCCACTTCAGAGTGACCGTTTGGAGCGCAGATCTATCTACCGTTTGGAGCGCAGATCTATCTACCGTTTGGAGCGCAGATCTATCTACCGTTTGGAGCGCAGATCTATCTACTGTTTGGAGCGCAGATCTATCTACCGTTTGGAGCGCAGACCATTCTACCGTTTGGAGCGCAGATCTATCTACCGAATAAAAATTCATAAAACATGTGGCGGAATTCAATAAGCAAAAGTATCTGAGTTCCGTGTGGAATAAGGATCCATTGCCATTTACGGAATAACCAGTTTGAATTAGATAAAGAAATAGTATATTTATTGGAGCCGTCTGATCTGGGTCTTCTCTGTTTGCAAAGGCATAAAAGAGTGTTTATATAAGGGAAATGGTTAACCCTGTCCTTCATATGAATGTATTTTCATGCATTTGCAAACAGAATAGACCCAAATTAGATGGCTGCTATAGGAGCCATCTGATCTGGGTTTGCTCAGTTTGCTTAGGATATGATATGATAATATATGGATATATCATTCTACAGTTTCTGCCATGGCCCAAAATTCTATGTTCATGTGCCTTTTATAAAAATTAATTCAACTTATTAATATTCATGAATCATGATGTAACTGTTTCTTACATGAATAACCGTTAACCCAAACAACATTTTTTGCAGACATTATACAGACTTTGAGTCAAATATCTCACTGTGTACCTGACCTACAAACCCCATCGTTGTGGCCGTCCAGTGTTATTGTTTTGTGAGAGGTATTTTATCTGCTCATATCTCATTCACAATCGCTACTGCGACCCTTGATTCAATGCTGACATTAACAAGGAGAACGTCAGCTTATTACAAGCCGGAGGAGTCTCATCTTTTTTAAGAACAGTTAAATGCTGCATTGAATAAAAAAGCTTAAACACATGGCATAATTTCCTTTTTCTTTTTGAACGGAGATGAGAAAAAATCTGATCACAAATGAATCCCCACATGGCTGATAAGTGCAAAAATTATGTCTCATACCATGATAAAATATATGGCACGTAACAGAAACAATTCAGCACGTACTCAGTTTGTTACTACGATTGTAATGAACACAGGAATGTCATAACATAGTATGGCATGTAAACTAATTGTCGTCTGAAAACAACATCAATAGCTGTCTGCTAAGCATTCTTTAACTCTTTTCTTCAAGAATATTCATGTAAAAATTAATAACATCATGAATATTAATTAGCTTAACTTCAATGTCATGAACAAGGGAGTTTGTGGCCATGGCAGAAACTTCAGAATCATATCTATATTATACCAAAAGCAAACAGAGCAGACCCTGATCAGATGGCTCCTATAGGAGCCGTCTGATCTGGGTCTTCTCTGTTTGCAAAGGCGTAGAAATAGGTCTATTCATGGAGTAAAGGCTAGGATTAACCCTTTACTCCATAAATACGCCTTTCTATGCCATTTCAAACAGAGTAGATCTAGATCAGATAGGTCCTGTAGGAGTCGTCTGATCAGGGTCTGCTCTGTTTGTTTTAGTTTTACCCTTTCCTTCATATAAATGCCTTTTCATGCATTTGCAAACATAGTAGACCCAAATTAGATGGCTCCTACAGGACCACTGTTTGCATATGGTATAATACTGATCTGATTGTACAGTTTCTATCTGAACCAGAATGTCCTATGTTCATATGCCACCCCAGAACGCCCTATGTTCATATGCCACCCCAGAACGCCCGATGTTCATATGCCACCCCAGAGCGTCCTATGTTCATATGCCACCCCAGAACGTCCTAAGTTCATATGCCACCCCAGAACGCCCTATGTTCATATGCCACCCCAGAACGCCCTATGTTCATATGCCACCCCAGAACGCCCTATGTTCATATGCCACCCCAGAGCGTCCTATGTTCATATGCCACCCCAGAACGTCCTATGTTCATATGCCACCCCAGAACATCCTATGTTCATATGCCACCCCAGAACGTCCTATGTTCATATGCCACCCCAGAACGTCCTATGTTCATAATGATATTATATGCCACCCCAGAATGTCCTATGTTCATATGCCATTATCTCTGTTTGCTTATGAAATTGTACACTTTCTTCCATGGTAAAAAAAACAGTTACTGTTGTCCATGCACAATTATAACAATTCAAATAATAGATATTCATGATGTCATTATTTAAACCTTTACACCATAAATATGCTTTTTCATGCCTTTGAAAACAGAAACAGACTCAGAACAGATGGCTCCTATAGCTGTCTGATCAGGGTCTGCTCTGTTTTCTAAATGAAATAACATACGGTAGTTTCTGCTATGGTCAAAATTTCCTGTTTTCTATGAGCTATTATAACAATAAATCTAATTAATATTCATTCTTACATGAATATTCAACAGGTAAAGGGTTAACAAAGGTATGTGTCATGATGCTAATATCGGAGCAACAGATAATGGTGCTTACTCAAATACTAAAATCGTCATTTCTCTACCAAACCCTATACTGTGACTACTTTTTAGAATCGTCTCGAAGAGACGATTCTAAAGAGTGGTCACAACATACGGTTTGGTGGAGAAATAAAGGAGTTATTCTTGAAAATGTTTCAATTTACTAATCTTATCTTAACGACTGCTTATTAACAAATAAATCATGACAACACATGAATTAAAACCTCTTGCAAACAGCAGTTTCGTCTGTCATTTAGGACGGCTTTGCTTTTATAAAGGGTGACAGGAGTTATCTGGGGTCAGAATAGTTGATAAAGCACTCAGTCTACACCCATACAAGTCATGGTAATTTACAAGCTGCTGCTGCTGGCCCAATTTTCTGAACTATGTATAGTAAAAAAAACTCTCTAAGGCAGTTTTAACCCATTCCCTCATATTGACTCCTTCTGACTCCTCTGTAAAAGTCATGATTTGAAACCATTGTGATATATAAAGCCTTTGCTCATTATAATGGAGCAAGTGATCTATTTATCAGCATGGTTTTAAAACTACACAATTCTAGAATTTTCCTTTTTTCTAGTAAATGCTCAAAATTTCAGTAGAGAATCAGATCTAAAATATTCTATCAGCAAACAAAGCAGACCCTGATCAAAATCCTCCTATGGGGGATGTGTAATCCGTGTCTACTATGTTTACAAAAGTGGGAAAAATAATCTCCATGGACGGCATGGAGTAAAAGGTTACTTCTTTGAACTACAAATTTCATTTGCAAGTGGAGAAAAGGAAGTCTTGCCAACTGCTTCTTTTCAAAATCTCCAACATGAATTAAACAGTTTGGATCCGGATGATATACTGATCTACACTAGGCATCTCATTTTGTAAAAGTTATCATCGAATTCCCATGAGCTTAGCTGCTATAGTTTGGCATCATTTCGACTGACTTTCTTTGTGTATAATAGCAAACAACAAAACGAGCCTACCCCAGTGTGAAATCTTATGTATTTCGCCTACAACTCTCAGGTAGACTGAGATTTTTTGCCTTTTTTTCCCTTGGCCCAGAAAGAGAATTCACACTCACCTGAAAAACAGAGCAAAGAAAAAACATGTGAGTATACTATTTTATGCAGATATTGAGGACTTCATACAAAACTAGTAACTACAATGCAAGGTCAAGATAAACATTAACTCTTTCCCTCATAGAAACACCTTTCAATTCACCCAATGGCAAACAGAGTAGACCCAGGTCCTATAGGAGCTGTCTGATCTGGGGGTCTGCTCTGTTTTCTTACGAAATTATAATAGACCCGGTTTCTACTAATACCAATACATCCTGTATGCATATAAAAATTCAGCTCATAAATATTCATGACACCATTATTTCTTACAGGATTATTATGTATATTGAACAAGGAATTAGGATTAATTCAATAAATATTTATAAAGGTATGATGATGAACATTGGACATTTTGGCCAGGCAGAAACTGTAAAATCTGATCTATATCACATGTATTCAGTTTAGTAAACAGAACAGATCCTGATCAGACGGCTCCTATAGGAGCTGCTGTCTGACCTGGGTCTACTCTGTTTGCAAAGGCATCAAAAAGTGTATCTATGGAGTGAAGAGTTATATGACCTTTGCTTACAAGCTACTGAAAAAAACACATGTTCATGTCACTTAACCCTTTACTGCTACGCCTATAGGAGCTGTTTGATCAGGGTCTGCTCTGTTTGCAAATGCACCAACAAGAAGTGTATCTGTGGTGTAAAGGGTTATATAATCCATATGTACAAGCTACAGAAATCACTGAACAAAACTGCACATCTAGAAAACAAAGAGTTTTCCTTTCATAAACCTAATAAAACTCTTGTCAGTAATATGATAAACTCCGGACAGACATTTTTATTGTTAAAGTCATGTAGTTGCTGGACTTTTACGACCATGTAGGTGACAATTAAAGCACATGCAAGTGAGGCGGGGAGTACAAATAGACCTAGCCACTGGTCAAATCCTCATATGGCCAGGTCAACAAACCGTCCAGATTATTAGTGGTCATAATGCCAAGCCACTAACCCTTGCAACATGGTGATAAAATAATGTCCAGAGCTACAGAAAAAGGTGCGTTATACAGAAATACTAAAATCGTCATTTCTCCAGTGACCACCAAACCCTATACTGTAACCACTCTATAGAATCATCTCTTTGAGGTAGTATAGGGTTTGGTTGAAAAGAAAAAGGAGCTAATCATCAAAATATTTAAATTTACGCCTTATCTGGAAATCTGAATGTTTGTTCAACTTTGGGTGTGGTG
Source organism: Azorinus chamasolen (assembly GCA_963576725.1). Classification (NCBI taxonomy): domain Eukaryota; kingdom Metazoa; phylum Mollusca; class Bivalvia; order Cardiida; family Solecurtidae; genus Azorinus; species Azorinus chamasolen. The sequence continues at coordinate 58,578,093 of OY755253.1, read as the reverse complement.
CAAATTTGACTACTACTGCGACTCGATCAAGTTTTTGGAAAACTATTGACATGAATTGTTGAACAGTCTGGATCCCGATGAAACGTATCTCATTAGATACGAATTGTGAGTCCTGCAGGAGCCTTTTTCACAACTTTGCAAACAGATTAGACCCAGATCAGATGGTTGCTATAGGAGCCATCTGATCAGGGTCTGCTCTGTTTGCGTAAGAAATAATATAGAACCGATTCTATAATTTCTGCCATAACCAAAATAAAAATAACCTAATTAATATTCATGATGTCATGATCTTTCACATGAATATCAAAAACCAACAATATGAAATCTACTGGTCGCATATCATAGAAGCTGGCTAGAGTTATCTATCAGAGATAAATTGCTCTATCAAAATGTCTTTAACCTGTTACTAGATACATACACTGTTTAAGCCACTATTAACTCATATGCTATTTTTAGATCCAACCTCTTTGAATAAATCTACCAAAAAGAAGCATTTACTAGCAAAATAGAAATTTTTTAGAATTGTGTAATATTCAAACCATTGTGAAATAGCAAATGCTCTATTTATCACAATAGTTTCAAAATTTGACTTGAAAAGGCGTCAATATGAGGGAATGGGCTAAGCCTTCACAAACACACAGTTTCCCTATGAAATACTATAGACCTCATTTGAATTCAAGTCAATATGGTGTTTCAACCCATTGCTCCATGAATATTAATAACTGTAATAACTGTGTGAATATTAATGGACTAAATTCTTATAATTACACATTTACCATAGAAAGGAAGAAGGTTAAAGAACCAACAGTTTTTCATGCATTTGCAAACAGAGTAGACCCATATAAGAGAGCTGCTATAGGAGCCGTCTGATCAGGGTCTGCTCTGTTTGCTAATGGAATTTGATGGATCTGTTGCATTACTTTCTAAAGTGGCTCCAATGTTTCACCAGTTCCAATAGTATTTCATTATAACTATTTTGTCCATGGTAATGAAATTTGGAATAAACACAGATTTTAAGCGATTAAAATGGTGCATAACCGACTTATTTTGACATCTGATCTGGATCTATTCTGTTCGCAAAGGGGTAGAAAAAGAGTTCATTCGTAATTAAGGAGAATACCATAACCTTTTCCTATGGTTAGAGTGCAGATTTGCAAACCGCTGTGACATACATACATTTAAATTATTCTGATTCTCATCAAGATCAATGTTTTTCAAATCATGCTTGAAAGTAAATGGAAGAAAAAAATATACCATAAGAACTGAAACAGACAGCAAAAAATACAAAGTGTTGTAAAGATTAATGGCCAAAATATGATAATGAAATGACTTCATTTTCTTGTAATGACCCAAATGTAAACTTCAAAAAACATAAAAAACCATTATAATTCTTTAACCTTTTTCCTCATGTAAACACATTTCACACCTTTACAAACAGAGAAGACCCAGACTAGACAGTTTCTTCAGGAATTGTCTAAGATCAGGGTCTGCTCTGTTTGCTTATGAATTAAGATAGATCAGTTCTATATACACAGTTTCTGCCATGGACAAAACATTCACATGTTCATATGCCAGATTAAAAATTATTCTAATTAATATTCCATGAAGCCATGAATTTCTACATAAATACCTATGAGGGAAAGGCCTTAGGGTTAAGTGAATCTACAAAATAAAATCATTTTAATGATTTAAAATTTTAAATTATCAAAGGCACAACCCTAGGGGTATGATCTGCATCAAAACCGATAACCAAATTCAGAGTTATTTAAACATATAAACTGTGTTATTCAACCCTTACTATGCTGAATTTTCAAATGGACTATTCCAAAATTCAAACTGGTCAATCTTATAGTGAATAATTGTGGATTTTCCTACAGAAAAGTGTAAGATAACAAACAGTGCAAACCCTGATGAGAGGGCTCCTCTGGGTCTACACTGTTTGCAAAGGATGGTAGTAGGGACATTAGTAACTCGTATCCTGCACAGTACGGGTTAAAGAGGTCATCATGATAATGCCACGTCTATTATAACACATGATTCATACAATGGGTTATTTCCATATATTTTAATTAACCCTTTACTTCAAAAACATTAAATTTTATTTGCTGAATTTTTAAATGGTAAAGAACTCGAAATTATTATGGCCATGGCAGACACTGTAGAGAATGAATTCTATAATAGTTCCATAAGCAAACACAGCAGACACTGATCTGACAGCTCCTAAAGGAGCTGTCTGTGATCTGGGTCTACTCTGTTTGCAAAGGTGTAGCAAAGGCATATAATTATAATGGAGGGAAGGTTTTATAATGGAGGGAAGGTTTAACTCTTTGGCTGCGTAATTGTCGTCTGCAGAAATTCTGAGCTAAGTATATTCAAATTCTCTTAAAAAATAAGTTGGTGTTTTAAATAGTTTGGATCCTGATGATATGTTTAGCCACTAGATATCTCATCTGGATCCACACTGTTTTGCATTGGGTTAATCACCCATTCACGGCTACCATGTAAAGAGTTATAATTTATACAAAATTTCTTTTGACTTTTCCAGCAGCAAAGGGGGGACTGTCTCACCAGGACAGTGCTAAGGAAAAGAAATGAAAACAAAATCATTGAGGTAGTCCACAATTCTGTCAGACGAAAGTGTACAAAGGCTTAGCTATTTACTCCATGAATATTCATGTCATGTCAGAAATAATGACTCTATGAATATTAATTAGCTGAATTTCCACAATGACACCTGCACATAGGAAGTGTTCAACATGGCACTGACACTGTATAATTGGATCTATATTCTCTCATAACAAACCAGAGCAGACCATGATCAGACGTACAGCTCCTTTACAGCTCCTTTAGGAGCCATCTGATCAGGGTCTACACTGTTTGCAAATGCATGAAAAGGTATCTCTATCAGGTAAAGGGTTAAATCTCTGTTCAGACCTCAGCTGAATTTTATGACGCATACCTAGCCATTAAAATGTTTGGAAATGCATTTGAATATATAACCTTTAAGAAGTTTTAGACAATTCAATGATAGCCGAACATTGAGGATTAACGCACCTTAGAGTCTTCACTTTTCAATTTTTATTTTCAGTATATTTAGAAGAAAAATTATTTTTGAGATATTACAGCTGACGGCAATTTTAGCAGACGATTAATTACGAAGCTTGCACAGAACTGAACATGTTCATACGAAATTCCGTACAAGGGATGCACTTTCAAAACAGTGACGGCTGGACGACTTCATACAGAAGACCTTGGTGTGTCTTCCCACTCAAACATTACTGACACAACATTTTCGAAACTCCGGTAACCTGCACAAATATTTTACAGTTTCAATACATCGTTTCGATGTATAGCTAGTTTACCCTTTGCCTCATAGAGACCAGAGGTCCAAAAACGATGCGTGAATAAAAACATTTTCAAGAATAACTCCTTTATTTCTCCACCAAACCCAATGTTGTGACCACTCTTTAGAAACGTCTCTGCGAGACGATTCTAAAGAGTGGTCACAACATACGGTTAATTTGGTGGAGAATGACGATTTTAGTATCTGGGTACACACCTTTATCTGTAGCTCTGCCATAATTATGATAAGTAATAATTATTCTTTTAATGGCAGGGTCTACACCCCTTTATCTGTTGCTCTGGAGACACTGTTTAACATCTTCGCAAACAGAGTACATCCAGATCAGATGCCTCTGACTAGAAGCAGTCCAATTAGGGTTTGCTTTGTTAGCTTATGACATTATATTGATCTCCTTCCACTTTTCTGTAATGACCAAAATTACTCTGTTTGCATAATTATGCTGTATCTATGAAATAAAAGGTTTTACTCCAGAAATACGCCTTTGGAAACAGAGTAGACCCAGACAGATGATCAGGGCCTGTCTGTCTGTTTGCTTATGAAATAATATCGATATGACTAAACAGTTTCTGCCAAAATTGCCTGTGTTCATGATGCCGTTATAAAAATATATCTAATAGAATTCATGACGTCTTCATTTCTCACATGGATATTCATGGAGTATTAAGGGATAAACAGTTTACTGTAACAACCAAAATGAACATGTCACATTTTATCACCGTTTACGTGACAAAAGTTAAAACATTTTATTGCATTTCTTGACATATTTCACATCTGTGAAACTTGCAGATGGTAAAAAGTAGTAAAACTGACAAAAATATGGTAAGAAATGTTCTCGGTTCACCAAGTCTGTGTCTTCATCAGCAGGCATGATGTCATAGCAACACAACGGATCTTTTTAGTATTTCAAACCATTGTCATCAACAAATAAATTGCCATTGTTTAACCCCATACTCCATGAATATTCATGTAAGAAATAATGACACAATGAATATTAATTAGATCAACTGTTATGATAGCACATGGACACAGAAATCTTTAGCCATGACTGATACTGTAGAATAATATTTATACTATATCACAAGCAATTTTTTTTTACAGACCAGATCCTGATCAGACGGCTCCTATAGGAGCCATCTGATCTGGGTCTACTCTGTTTGCATAGGTGTAGAAATGCGTATTTATGGAGGAAAGGGTTAACCTTTGCCTAACAGAGAGATCTTTTTACACTTTTGAAAACAGATTAAACCAAGATCTGAGACAGCTCCTGTAGGATCAGGGTCCATACAGGATCAGGATCTATTCTGTTTGCAAAAGGTGTGAATAGGCGTATTCAGAGAAACAGATAGATAAAGGTGCATCATACTCAGATACTAAAATCGTTATTTCTCCATCAAACCCTATGTTGTGACTACTCTTTAGAATCGTCTCTTTGAGACGATTCTAAAGAGTAGTCACAACATAGGGTTTGGTGGAGAAATAAAGAAGTTATTCTTAAAATTGTTTTAATTTAGGCATCTTATCTGGAGCTCTGGTATTCATATCAGGTAAAGGGTTAAATTACTCACTTATGATATACTGACATTAATGCTCCAATGAATTTTCAAGGTGCATGATGAAAGTTTTCCATCAATTCTGTTCCCACTCAGGTCAAGGCAAAATGACTAAACCCTTGAAATACTGGAAACAGTAACATGGCATCTGCAAAACAGGGCAGCTGAGGGTCTACACTACTCATAATGCAAACCTCTCCAGGCCTTTCTGTCCTTTATAATAGCATATGAACACATGTAACTTTGGCTCATCAATCAGAAGCAAACAGTCTAGTTATACCAGAAGCATACAGAGCAGACCCTGATCAGACGGCTCCAATAAGAGCTGTCTAATCTGGATCTACTCTGTTTGCAAATGTTTGAGAAAGTCTTATGAGGGAAAGGGTTAATCCACTGAATGCTGGCCTGAGGTTATAAAACTTTTTGCTTGGGTCTGAGAATATTCTCAAGTATCTGATTGGTCAGATTCTGATCTGTCTGATCTGGTTCTTCTATGTTTGCTAATGTATGAAGGGAAGGGTTAACCCTTTACCCAATAGCCTATTTCTAGTTTTGAAGACAGGTGACCACTTAAAGCAGGTTGAAAGTAAAGCAGAATGCGCCTTAATGCGCATTCTGCTTTACTTTCAGCCTGCTTTAAGCTACCACCTCCTAGGATATAGAAACTAATTATGATGCTATATGTTCATTATTGTAAAAATTGGAACTATTTTCTTCAGCGGAGGAATATATTAAACTCGCTTAAAGCCGCTTCTATCAGGTAAAGGGTTAATAAGCTGGTAACACATTTGTGAATAAAAGTGCAAACAGTTTGGATCCAGATAAGATGCCGATCTACTGACACTGAGTCTCAATACCTCGTAAGAATCAAAATGGTCTGACCCGGTAATTTCAAAGATATAACAGATAATAAGTATTTTGATAAACAGTAATAGTACACTGTTGTTTATGAATATTCATGAAAAGAAATCAGGAATTTATGTCCATAAAATGGTTTACAGTTTGCTCTAACGCATCTTTTTTGTGATTCTTAATCCTTTTACACCCCCCACAACGAGCTAAGTGTCAAAAAGTAGACGCCTTTAGCTCCAAAGTAGACGCCTAAAGACCGATATTTGAAGCTTGGGTCATTTTTGCTCCCAACTATGTGTGTGTATTCAATCACCTTGTCAAGAGTATCGCAGTTATCTCAGTTTGAAAGAAACTACGGATCCATTCAGACTAAACATCTGTGAGCTAAAACTTGAAAAAAGTGACTAAATTTACCAAAAGCATAATTGAAATGATTGGAATTAGTTTATTAACAACAAAAACAACTTGAAAACATTGTTTTTTTTAAAAAGTCACTTTAAACTTTAGTTTAAACCACCGTGTGAAATATCACCTGAAGGTTTGCAATAAAATTTGACACATTTCAACAATGCAAAACTGCTGTAAAAAGACCCTTTTTAAAAATGAGCTAATACAGTCTTGATGTAAGTATCGGCATCATTAATTTTTCATGGTAAAAAATGATCAAAAGACAGATTATGTACACATAAACTAATCCGAAAGTGTCCTTTAACCTTTTCTTTCATGTAAATGCCTTTTCATGCCTCTGCAAACAGAGTCGACCAAGTTCAGTCTCATGGCTCCTACAGGGTCTACTCTGTTTGCTTATGGAATTATAATAGATCTAACTACAGTTTCCATCAATACCAAAAACTTGGCAAACTGCTCCTACACGGACCTACAGCTAAAGGGTTAACCCTTTCCCTCATATAAATGCCCTTTTCATGCATTTGCAAACAGAGTAGATGCTGATCACATGGCTCCTGTAGTGTGTAGCTGTTTTGTCAGGGTCTGCTCTGTTTGCTAATGGAATTTGATAGATCTATCTGTTTATTTAGTTTCTAAAATGGCTACATTATGTTCCATCTTCCATATTTAATTATTTTGTCCATGGATATTCAGCTAGGTATAGACATATGTATAGACATTTGGAAAAAAAATTTAGAACAGGGAAATGGTTAAGATGGATGTCATAGCAAAAGCTCTTATTAGTCCTTAGATTTCAAATTGCCGTCTGCTGTAACTTTGTCTTGCTAAAGGTACAATTCAATTAATAACTTTTTATTTATATTTATCACGGTGGATCATGATCAGACGTCTTTAAATTTGGAATTTACATAATTACTCCAGTTATCCGATACATGTGGCAATTGGTGCAGGATTCTTATAAGTACCGTGGGTACCTTGTAATTAGGAATATAGGGCCAACAAATTAGAGGTTATTGCACAGACGTCATTATTTAACCCTTTACCTGATAGAAGCGGCTTTTAGCGTGTTTGATTTATTCCTCCGCTGAAGAAAATAGTTCAAATTCATACAGTCATGAACATAATGCATAATAAATATTTTCTATATCCTAGTAGGTGGTAGCTTAAAGCAGGCTGAAAGTAAAGCAGAATGCGCCTTAAGGCGCATTCTGCTTTACTTTCAACCTGCTTTAAGTGGTCATTTGTCTTCAAAACTAGAAACAGGCTATTGGGTAAAGGGTTAACTCTTTGCATGCTGGTGGCTGGATCTCCGACCCTATGATCTTTGTAAACTGTCTGGATCCAGATCAGGCATCACAAAAAATGGCGCCCGATATAAAATCCAAACTTTGTCACCAAACTATGTCACTCAGGCTTAACTTTTGCAAAGCAGAAAGAAAATTAAGAAGTATTAAAAAGCAGACGATAAAATTACTTAGCATACAAAAGAGTTAATTTAGGGAACTGAGATAATAAGTTCTTGCAAACAGGGTAGACCCAGATCAGACAGCTCTTGATGGAGCACTCTGATCGGGGTCTATACTGTTTTCCATTTAATTTTTGTTATAGCATATTCAAACTGTATAACACTGATTGATCATTCAACTCTTTGCAACTCAAACAGTTTGGACTCGGATGAGACACTGCATGATGCACTGCCTCAGATGCAGCGTCTCATCAGGATCCAAACTGTTCAACACTTTGACCATATTTTTGAAATAAACTGAGAGAATTTTTATTTAAACTGAGAGAATTTTTATTTTAAGAATTGAAGCAGATGACAGTTATTGTTGCAGATGAAAAATTACTTAGTACAGTAAAACCTCTCTATAACGGCCACTAAATTACACCAATTAGTTTGTGTTAAAGGCAGGTGGCTGCTTAAAGCAAGGTGAAAGTAAAACAGAACGCTCCAATGGGAGCGTTCTGTTTCACTTTCACCTTGCTTTAAGCAGTCACCTGCCCTAAATACCAATTAATTAACACAATTTAGTGGCCGTTATAGAGAGGTTTTACTGTCTAAAATAGTTAAATCGGCATTCAAAGGGTTAGAGGTATCACGATTCTCATGAAAAATGAGATTTTAAAAGGATAATTGCTGACTTTGACGATTTTAGGTCAGACTGTTTTATTCAGCCGTCTGAACAAACCTGATGTTTAGCCTCCTATGGGCGGAATTAATAAATTCCTTGAAAAGAGCTTGGATCTTGAGAAGACGCTTATTAGCTAAAGTATCTCAAAATACGAAAAAATACAATCACAGGCTAGATTTAAACAAAAAGAACCTGTGAAAATTAAGAACGAGAAATTTTAAGAATTAATTGTGATGATATTTTTGAGGGGTGGCAATTTTCTAGACTGCTAATGGTTAATTCGGGAATTTATGTCAAACATTTACACAACGTAAAATTGTTTGAAATCATTCATATCATTTAATGCTACCTGTCAAGTTTCTTTGTTAAGAAATGCAGGTTATATACAGACCTAGACTGTGAAATGATTTAATTGGAATTCAGAGATAAATCAAATTTAAATAGATTATGTCACACAGTAACATTATAAAAAAATTTATGGTGGATGGGAATTTTTTTTCCCACTGTTCCCATTTCAATCTTTAAAATCTTGTAGGATTTTTTTTAATATGATTTTTGTAACTATACATTCTGTTACTAATTTAGTCATATTTGCATAACTTTAAACTAAGGATGACGGAGCTGTCCACAATGCAGACCCAGGTAAACAGCTCCTGACAGGAACCATTTGATCTGGGTCTGCACTATTTGCCTAATTTTGTTTGACTGGAATAGTGCAAATAATCTGGTTGTTATTCCACCCCTTACCTCATATACACAACTTTTCAAGCATTTGCAAACAGTCTTGATCCAGATCAGACAGCTGTCTGACCAGGGTCTGCTCCTACATGTATATAATACCAACACAACCTGTGTACAAATCCCACAATAAAAATCAGCTAATAAATATTCATGATGTCATTATTTCTTACGTGAATATTCAACAGGGAATTTTGGGTTATCAGCTGATTGTCATTTTCTCACCAGGATGAGAACATTCCGACTTACTAAATATCAATGCACAAAATTTGCGGACCACCCAAGAAGGCATAAAACAAACAAATGAATAAATAAACAAACAGCGACCTATACAACCCTCATTTGCAATAATTGTAGTCTGCTTCAGCGGGATTTTTTTTTCTGTTTCTTTTGAAAAATATAATAAATCAGCGTGAAACATTTAAGAATCATGCCTACTACATGTAGTAACATGGCATTTCATTTGGATTCAACTGCAGACTCGTGTATTCATGCATCCACCTGTAATATTGCTGAAAGTTAACCTGTAATATTATTTAGCTGAAAGTTAACTATTTATCAGATAATTCCTGGTTTTTCAAGCCCTTGCAAACAGAGCAGAGCCAGATCAGACAGCTCCAAACTATCAGATCTGAGCCAGATCAGACACTGACAGCTCCGAACTATCAGATCAGAGCCAGATCAGACACTGACAGCTCCAAACTATCAGACCTGAGCCAGATCAGACACTGACAGCTCCGAACTATCAGATCAGAGCCAGATCAGACACTGACAGCTCCAAACTATCAAATCAGAGCCAGACCAGACACTGACAGCTCCGAACTAACAGATCAGAGCCAGATCAGACACTGACAGCTCCAAACTATCAGATCAGAGCCAGATGAGACACTGACAGCTCTGAACTATCAGATCAGAGCCAGATCAGACACTGACAGCCCCAAACTATCAAGGGTCAGCTGTGTTTGTGATATGTTACAGATCTAATTCTCTACCTGGTGATTTATCACAACAACAAATTTCCTTATTCAGAGCTACAGATAAAGGTCCGTACTAAAATCGTCATTTCTCCATCAAACCCTAATGTTAAGACCCGACTCTTTAGAATCATCTCTTCCAGACGAAATCCTAAAGAGTGGTCACACGATAAGGTTTGGTGGAGAAATAAAGAAGTTATTCTTGAAAATGTTTTAAATTACGCATCTTACCTGGAGCTCTGCTTATTTAAATTTAAATACAAGAGTTAATTAATAATTAATATTCATAAAAGATGGATTCTTGCATGAATATTTATCAGGTAAAGTGTTAACCATTTACTTCACAAATTAAATATGCCTTTCTACGCCTTACAGAGTAGATCCAGATCAGATAGCTCTGGGTCTACTCTGTTTGCAAATACGTGCAAACATGTTTATATGAAGCAAAGGGTTAACCCTTTCCCTCATATAAACGTGTTTTCACGCATAGAACATAGAACAGGGAAAGGGTTAATAGCATGTATATGTGTGTACAGCTTATGATTGATTTATACGAAAAATGAAGCAGAATATAACTTTAAACAATTACGGACCTTGTGTAAACTGCTTCAAAGACTATGCAGGCTCATTATGTCCATGGTTAACTTGATTAGCTACAGAAGGCTAAACAAGTAGGCCAGTATTTATGAGCTTAATTAAAGACATGATCAATTTAATTAGGTCCTTGCACGCTAAGCTTTTATCTTAGACTCGTTCAGAATCCACTGACAACATGTAGCTAACCAAATGCCGTGATCAATGCTGTGATGCAAATCGGTTAATCGGTAAATTAGAACAAAGATGATTGGTTGGTAGTTCTTTAACCCTTTAAGTGCTGAGTATTTAACCTTTTCCCTCATAGGCGATTTTTAGACCCAACCTATTTGAATAATTTAATCTACTGAAAAGGAGCATTTACTAGAGAAAAGAAAATCTTTTAGAATTTTGAAGTTCTGAAACCATTGTGGTAAATAGAGCATTTGCTCCTAATGGAGCAAATGCTCTATTTATCACAATGGTTTCAAAAGGTGACTTTTACAGAGATGTCAAAAGCCTCAATGAGGGAATGGGTCTCAAAAGGCATCAATATGAGGGAATGGGTTAACCCATTCCCAGTTCTATGTTTATTCCAAATTTCAATACCCACTGAATATTCATGGACAAAATAGTCATAATGAAATATGGAAGGTGGTACATTGTAGCCATTATAGAAAGTAATGAAACAGATATATAAAATTCCATTAGAAAACAGTGCAGACCCTGATCAGAAGGTTCCTATAGGAGCTGTCTGATCTGGGTCTAATCTTTTTGCGTATGCATGAAAAGGCATTTTTATATGAGGAAAAGGGTTAAATTGGCATAATTGGACCAGGGAAATTTGTTGGCTATAGATGGCAGAAACAGTAGAATCAGATCTGCATAAGTCCATAGGCAAACAGAGCAGACCCTGATGAGACAACTCTGACAGGAGGCATCTGATCTGGGTGTACCCAGTTTGCAAAAGGGGTTAAAAGGCAAAGGGTTCAAACAATTGTTTCAATTTGCTACCATCATATCATAAATCATGTAAGTGGTTTTTCATGATGCCAAAATACCTGTGCATAGTAGAGATAAAACGCTATCTTGGGGAAAAACTCTATCAGCCTTGGAGATACTTACCTCACAGTGTACAGATTGTTATGAACTTTGCAAACAGTTTAGATCCAGAGAAGAAACCCAGTAACTCAGCATTTGATCAGGATCTGAACTGCTTGACTATGTGATAAAGTCTTGTGAACGAAAATGGAAGAGAAATATTTACTTCAATTAATTACGCACATGTGAAGTTTTTATAAAAGGACTGCTTGGCTAGTACAGGGTTAGCACTTTCGACCCCTGGATTTTTGGAGTGGACCAGCCCATCAGTGTTTAACTACAAGTCCACTCAGTATGAAAGGGGTAAACTTGCTACATGCTTTTCAATGACAAACAGTGCAGACCATGATCAGAAGGCTCCTAGAGGAGTCCTCTGATCTGGGACTACACTGTTTGGAATTGCCAGTGCAAATGTGTCCCAGTACATTCAGAGGGATAAATATAACAGCCAACACTTGTTGTAGGATTCCGTTCATGAATATTGCCTCCGCTGGAGTGGTTGTATACCATTACAAATCACTATCTTCTTTAAAATGGGCAATAAAAAGTTTTATATTGCAATTCTGCATGCTAGCTACCAATCTGTGATAACCTTTTATGCAAACGGCTGTGATCTAGATCAGATACCGGGTAGCATGTCTTCTCATCAGGATCCAAACTATCTCACCTGTCTTTTAGAATTTTTTCTACAGAAAAGTTTAACATGACAAACAGTGCAGACCCTGGTGAGAGGGCTCCTCTAGAAGCCCTCTCATCAGGGTCTACACTGTTTGCAAAGGACATTAGTGACTTGAGTCCCACACTGTAAGAGTAAATGGGGTAATGTTGCTGATTGTGGTAGGCAGTGGGGGTTGGTGGGTCATGAATATTAATGTAAGAGGTGGGTCATGAATATTAATGTAAGAAACAACGGCTTCATGAATATTTACTAGCTAATATGGTGTAATACAGTAATAGTATTATTAACATTATGATTTTATTTTTTTATTTGGCAGAAACTACTTAACCCTTCTCTTGCTGAATTTTAAAATACATTTCTCCTTCTTTACTCATGCCCTGTTGTATAATTACATATATCTTCACTGTGTACACGTATTTTCGCTGTACAATCACTGCTGTGGAGTGCATTGGTTGCACAATCAACTTGTAAATAGTGCACACCCTGATGAGACAGCTCCTGCAGGAGCTGTCTCATCTGGGTCTTCACTATTTACAGGTAGGTATATTGACGAGAATAGCAAGCAAAGGGTTAATTAAAGACCCAGAGCAGAATGATGGGTTCAGCCTTACTTGTGTTTCCTCATTCTGTTTTCTGCTGGTAAACTCGTTATCTTTCCCCACCCATGTAAAAAAGTAATACACTCACCTGAAAATAAACAAACAAAAAATGCATAAGTACAATACACAAAATAGTGCTCAGATCCATCTAACCCTTTAACCCATTACCTCACAAGCTATTTTTAGATCCAACCTCTTATGTAACTAATAAATCTTCCAAAAAGGAGCCTTAACTATCAAAAAGGTAAATTTGGAATTGTGTAGTTTTGAAATCATTTTGATAAATATAGCATTTGCTCCTATGCAGCAAATGCTCTATTTATCACAATGGTTTCAAAAGTTTTAAAAATTATAAAAGGCGTGAAAATGCTTCAATACAGGGGCATCAAAAGGCGTCAAAATTAGGGAATGGGCCAAATGGGTTAAATGCAAGAAACAGTGCAGACTTTGAATGTGGGAAATATTGCAGACCCAGATCAGATCATGGCTCATAGGGGAGCTTTCTGCATTGCTTTCAGTCTGCATTAAGCTAACACCTGTACTTTGAAAAATCAATATTCCTTTATTTAATTAATGGTTATTTTATATGGTTTTTAATTAGTTTTTGATGGTTAGTTTCTCCATAGAAGTAATCCGAGGGAGCATTTATTAGAGAATACGGTATCCATAACAATCTACTGAAAATGTCATTATACAAAATAATCTGATGATATTTTATCATTTATAAGCATCATTAAAATACTAACCCTTAAAGTGCAGAAAACAAAGTATATAAGAGCTTAGCAAACTGTATAGAGCCAGATCAAAGGGCCCCCTCACAAAGTCTGCACTGTTTGTCACATAAATCATGTTCTTACGTGATAAATTTCAGTACAGTGATATTCAACAAGGGAGGGATCAGATTTAATTAGTCGGCAGGTCAAGGATTAGTAATATAGAACTAATAACTTCTCCCGCAGAGTTCATTGGGAGAAATTAATATTTTTCTGAAAAATAATATAAAGGCAAGACAACATGCTGACTAAACAAAAAAAATGTTTTTTATTATTCTGTCAATAATGTTAAGGATCAAATGCTCAGGATCCAATCTGTCCTTTATCTAAATGACGTATTCTTGAAAATCTGTTTCGCAAAACTGCCATAAATTAATCTGAGTTTTTTGCTGACGATATTTTGAAGCAGACTACATAAACACTTTGAATACAGAACATGCATGCACTGTCAGTTACAAACAGTGTAGACCCAGATCAGAGGGCTCATTTATTTAGGAACCCTCTGATCAGGATCTGCACTATTTTTGTCATTCAGAATCCTTTAGCATGAGTAGACTCTATATTTTAACACTGATTCAGCAGATTCAGCACTTATTACGGAAAGGGTTAAGTTAACCTCAGAAAGGAGAATATTAACTCTTAATAAGACTAGTAGGAACCGAGTATTGCCAACAGTGTAGGCCCAGATCAAAGGGCTCCTTTTGTAGCCCTTTGACCAGTGTCCGTACTGTTTGTCATGAAAGTATTTATCTTCAATGATAAATTTGACACAATTTTTTGTTGAAGGGAGGAAGTCAGTTTTAAACGGGAGATTTTTAGTAAGTTTTCATTATTCAACAGATTAAGGGTTAACATTTAGAGTATAGTTCAGAATTCATTTGCACTCATAAATACCCTGTACCTATCAATATTTTCTTTTATTCTTTCAGTTTGAAAACTGATAGCATCGAATGGCATATTTTCATGGGTAGGCAAACACAACTAAGGCGTAAAGCTATATACCCACTGTGTCGCTATCAAAAATTAGACTGAATTTTTTTATTTGAAATTAAACCTTTAAATGAGCAAACCTTCATTTTGCAAACAGTGCAGACAAAGATTACACTGGGCTCCTTGAGGAGCCCTCTGATCAGGGTCTGCACTGTTTGTCATTTTAAATCTGCTCTTAAATTTTATCCTTTCATACTTTATGGCCTCTACCAATAAACAATAACGGACTATTTCAATCTGAAAACTCAGCGGTGAAAGGGTTAAAATTACTATGGGAAAAAAATTGACTTACATCAAAGCACTTCCAAGCCTCACTATCTTGATTGAAAACCAAGTACATCTTAATGTGGCGACTCAAAATAATGAGCTAATAAATTAATGACAGTTCTATGCATGATTGACCATTGAGCCTTTTATCATATATTTATAAATGCCTTTTCAAGCCATTGTGAACTGAGTAGACCCAGATCAGACAGCTCATTGGAGCCATCTGATAACATTTTGCTCTTGTCTGTCCAAGAAATAATATTGAGCCGATTCTAGACTACAGTTTCTGTCATGGCCAAAATTTCCTTTGATCATGTGCCATTAGAGAAATCTAATAAATGATGTCATTACTTCTTACATATATAATTTCATGAAGGATAAGCTTAAGAGTTAATTTACATAAATAAAGTAAAGACACAAGTAAAACATTTGCAAACAGAGTAGACCCAGATAAAATGGCTCCGGCTGAAAGAGCTCTCTGATCAGGGTCTGCTCTGTTTTAACTTACAGCATTTTCTTCAGCAAACGGGTCATACGGCAAAACCTGTCCTAATCAGCCATTCATTTATTGAACATAAGAGTCATAACAAGAGGGCCAGAATGGCCCTGAAGCGCTCACCAGACAATCAGAGGAGAAGATTTTCAAAGTTTTCACTTAATGTTTCTATTGAAAACTGCCCACCCCTGGGGCGGGGCCAATTTTGACCAAAGGGGCACAATTTATATAACATTTGTAGAGGACCTGAACATGAAGCTATGTGCCAAATATGAAAGTTATGAACCTTCCAGTTTCAGAGAAGATTTTCAATGTTTTTACTATATATTTTTATTGAAAACTGACCACCCCTCGGGTGGGGCCAATTTTAATCCCAGGGGCATAATTTAAACAAGGCCATACAAAGTTCTGACTAAAGGCGATCAACTGTTCTTCTGAACGGGTATGTGTACCCTAGCATTCCAAACTGATTTTTTGCATTTGAATATTATTATAAATTATTACATAATAATTGCATAATCATAAGTATAACTTAATAGTTTCAAGTAATACAATTTCATGTTAAAAAATATTTCATAATTTATTTGAAATCTTTAATTTGGCATTCTGGAGTCTTTACATGATTTACCCTTCTTCTGAACTGCAGGGCAGGTTATAATAATATCATAATGCCAATCACTATTATTAATTAACCCTTCCCTCATACAAACGTGTTTTCACATTTTTGAAAACAGAGTAGACCCAGATCGGATGCTTCCTATAGGAGCCATCTGATCAGGGCCTGCTCTGTTTGTAAATGGAATTTTATACATCTGTTCCTTAAGTTTCTAAAATGGCTACAATGTTCCACCTACTATATTTCATTATAACTATTTTGTAGATGAATATTCAGTAGGTTGTGAAATTTGGAAAAAAAATGACTACAATGTTCCACCTTCCATACTTCATTTTAACTATTTTGTTCATGAATATGCAGTAGGCATTCAAATTAATAATAAACATAGAACAGGCAAAGGGTTAAGGCACAGAACTCCAGCACCAGATACAGGTGACCTAAAAATAGCCACTGGTCATCTATCCCACTGCTTGACTGGATGACCTATTTATGAGCAAAGAGAAGATGCTTAAAATCGCAGTCAGCTATAAGTTTGCTAGAAAACTGTCCACAATGGGATGTAGCCAATTTTGACCACAGGAGCATAATTTATATAACTTTTGTAGAGAACCTGAATATGATGCTATGTGCCAAATCTGAAGGCTGAGAACCTTTCAGTTTCAGAGGAGATGATATTCAAAGTTTTCACTATATGTTTCTATAGAAAACAATGCACCCCTGGGGTGGGGCCAATTTTGACCCTAGGGACATAATTTATATAACTTTTGTAGAGGACCTACAGATGATGCTATGTGCCAAAGATAAAAGCTGAGACCCCTGTAGATTCAGAGGAGAAGAATTTTAAAGGTTCAAATTGTTGACGACGGACGACGAACGACGGACGACGCACGACGCACGACGCACGCCGACGGACGACGGACATCAGGCTATCACAAAAGCTCACCCTGAGCACTTTGTGCTCTGGTGAGCTAAAAACAGGACAGGTGGTTGCTGAATGCAGGGCATAAGTAATGCAGAAAACTCCCATAGGACCTTTCTGCATTACTTTGGACCTGCATTAAGCTACCACCAGCATTATAGACCCATAATTAGATGGCTGCTTAAGACAATTTCTACTTTATTCCTTCCATTTAATGACATCTGCAAAGTGTGGGACCTGATCTGAGATTCAAACAGTTTTTCAATCAGGCTTATAACCGGCCTGCGAACAAAAAAATCCAAAAGAAAATTTAACTCTGCACGCTAACGGCAACACCTTGATTACTTATGCAAACAGTTTGGATCTAGATGAGACAGTACAGCATATGGCAGCGTCTCATCAAGATCCAAAGTGTTTCACACACTGACCATATTTTCGCAAAGAAATAAGATATCATTCATTTCAACCCTTTACTCCATGAATAGTAATGTGAGAAATAATGACATCATGAATACTCATTATATTATATATTTATAATGACACCTGATGTTTGGCCATAGCAGAAACTGTATAATTAATCATTCTATATTATTTCCTCAGCAAACATAGCAGACCCTGATCAGACGGCTCCTATAGGAGCCATTTGATCTGGGTCTACTCTGTTTGCAAAGGCGTAGAAAGGCATACATTGTATTTATGGAGTAAAGGGTTAAGAACTGAAGCAGATGACAATTGTTGCGGACGAAAAATTGCCTAGCCTGCAAAGAGTCCAATTTAACTTATCAATCTA
The DNA here is from genome assembly GCA_963576725.1 of Azorinus chamasolen. Classification (NCBI taxonomy): domain Eukaryota; kingdom Metazoa; phylum Mollusca; class Bivalvia; order Cardiida; family Solecurtidae; genus Azorinus; species Azorinus chamasolen. Next base: position 58,560,272 of record OY755253.1, on the reverse strand, counting down.
AATGTAACCTTTGACAACATCTATTTTGACAATGAAACATTGAAGTAAGGCTCCCTCGTACCTGTATGACTCCAAAAAACCAACAATCAAATACTTAATAAAAACGAGCGACAATGATTCAAATTTATCAAATAACGCAATCTTCAAAGAAAGTATTTGAACACAGTAATGACCCTAGATATTCCCTCTCCACTGGTTGTAAATTGGAAAAAGTCAATTTAACCCTTTACTCCATGAATATTCATGTAAAAAGTAACACAATTGAGTATTAATTAGATCATTTATTATAGCAGCACATGGACACGGCAAGTTTTGGTTATGGCAGAAAACTATGCGATCATGTCTATATTATAATTACCATAATTAGCAAACAGAGCAGACCCTGATCAGATGTCTCCTACAAGGTCTGCTCTGCTTGCTTATGTAATAATGAAGATCTGATTTTACAGTTTCTGCCTGAGTTAACCCTTTCCCTGTTCTATATTTAGCCCAAATTTCAATACCTACTGAATATTCATTAACAAAAATCATTATAAATAAATACGAAAGGTGGAGCATTGTAGACATTTTAGAAAGCAAAGAAACATCTTTCAAATTCTATTAGCAAACAGAGCAGACCCTGATCAGACGGCTCCTCTAGGAGCCGTCTGATCTGGGTCTACTCTGTTTGCAAATGCGTGAAAACACGTTTATATTAGGGAAAGGGTTAAAAACATCCTGTGTACATAATTTTATGATATGCCATGATATAAATTGTACATATGATATGCCATGATATAAATTCAACTAATAAATATTCATGATGCCATTATTCCTTACGTGAATATTTAACAGGGAAAGGGTTAACCCTTTACTCCATAAATATGCCTTTCTACGCCTTTGCAAATGGAGTAGACCCTGATCAGGGTCATATTCTATTTTGCTTATGATATAATATTGATATGATTCTAATTGTTTCTGTCTTGGCCAACTCTTACTGTGTATGTGTGCTATTATAACAATTAATTTAATTAAAGTTCATGACATTATTTTTTTACAGAAAAGGGTTAATGCGTACTATCAAAACATTTTATTTCTCCACCAAACCGAATCTTGCTCCGAGGCATATATAGGTATGGCAGAGAAATATCAAAAATATTTAATTTAGATCTTTTTATCTACACTTTTATCTACAGCCATGACTAAGGCGTTTCAAGCTGAGCAAGTGTTAGTCTGGGGTCAGCAGATACCTGAGACCTGTGGGACATGCAATTTTAAAAACCTTACCACGAAACGAACAAAAAAATCTGTTCAACTTTTTAATCTTGAGTAATTTTAACTAATTTAAATAGGATTTGATTCAGCCTTTGAGAAGTTATTCACTGAATGTCAAACAGATGAGTTACTCAGTGTCTCATCTCGATCCAAGCAGCTGTTTGCAAATTGATGCGAGTAAATTTATAAAGTCATACGGTTTCACCCTTTACTCCATAAATACGCCACAAACAGAGTAGGAGCCGTCTGAACAGCCGGTCTGCTCTGTTTGCTTATGAAATAATATAGATATGATTGTAACACTCATGCAACAGCCAAAAATTGTAACACTCATGCAACAGCCAAAAATTGTAACACTCATGCAACAGCCAAAAATTGTAACACTCATACAACAGCCAAAAATTGTAACACTCATGCAACAGCCAAAAATTTATATGTTCTTGTGCCACTATAAAAAATAAACAAATTAATGTCGTTTTTCCATTTATTGGTTTTCATTTCAAAATGTCCATTGACTAGACAATCTGTCAGGTGAGTGACCTGCATAGTTCAACTCACAGGCAGCAGAAAGTAGATGTTAACACTTAACTATATCTACACTTAACCCAAAATTACTCCATGAATATTCACAGAGCTCCAGATAAGGTGCGTAAATTTAAACATTTTCAACTATAGCTCCTTTATTTCTCCATGAAAACCTATACTGTGAAAACTCTTTAAAATCGTCTCAAGGAGACGATTCTAAAGAGTGGTCACAGTATAGGGTTTGGTGGTGAAATGACAATTTTATTATTTGGGTACGCACCTTTTATCTGTAGCTCTGTATTCATTTAAGAAATACTGATATCATGAGAGAGCTTTCATTCTGCATTAACCCAGGAATTTCCCTCATAAACGTGCTTTCACACATTTGCAAACAGAGTAGACCCAGATCAGATGGCTCCTAAAGGAGCCGTCTGATCATGGTCTGCTCTGTTTGCTAATAGAATTTGATAGATCAGTTTCTTTGCTTTCTAAAATGTCTACAATGTTCCACCTTCCATATTTCTTTGTAACTTATTTTGTTAATGAATTTTCAGTAGGTATTGAAATTTGGCCGAAATACAGAACAGGGAATTTTGGGTTAAGAAATACTGATATCATGAGAGAGCTTTCATTCTGCATTAAGCAATCCATCTGTGTACAAAATGCAAGAAGCTCCTTTTAACCCTTTACTCAATGAATAATCAAGTAAGAAATGACATCATGAATAGATTAACTGTTATAACAGCACACGGTACACAGGAAGGTTTAACTATGGCAGAAACTGTACAATCATATTTATATTATATCATAAGCAAAAGGAAACAGAGCAGACCCTGACCAGAATTCAGGGTTGCCACAAACCAGAGGAAACAAAATTCCCTGACAATTCCCTGACATAATTTCCAATTTCCCTGACACATTACGTCGCGAAATTTGGTGTTTCCGTCATAATTTCTGTAATACATTATGAAAATTTAAAATATATGACCTTCATTCTCATTTTTTTCCCCCATATTCCCTGACAATTCCCTGACATTTGCCTACATTTTCAAATTTCCCTGACAGTTCTCAAAATTCCCTGACAATTCCCTGACATTGAATTTTTTTTCAATTTCCCTGACTTTTCCCTGACGCGTGGCAACCCTGCAGATGGCTCCAACAGGAGCAGTCTGATCTGGGTCTACTCTGTTTGCAAAGGTGTAGAATTAAGGCATATTTATGGAGTAAAGGTTTACAAATGTAATGCCCCCAGAGATGTTTATTACAGATTTCATAGTATGAGATCATAATTGTACTCTACCGGTATATCTTTTCAAGGGTTATCGTCAGACGCATATCAATTCAGGTGGAGCGGTCATTTCTGACAGGGAGGTAACAGGTAACCTGTAACCTCTGAATCTTATTTCAGCAAAAACAATCTGCCATCTGCTAGATTTCTCAAAGACAAAAAACAGTCTGCCATCTGCTAGAAGGGTGTAGCACAGTCTGGACCCTGATGAGATACAAGATACCAAAACCTGATTTGGGTTCAAACTATGGGCAAAGGTCTTCCAAAAATTCAACCACCCTGCTAAGGTACATGTACTTCATTATAATGACCTATCTTTAACCTTTCGAATTCTGATTTTCGAATGAATTATCCCAAAATTCAAACAGGTCAAGCTTACGGTGAATATTTAGGGATTTTTTGGGAGAAAAGTGTTACATGACAAAAAGTGCAGACCATGATGAGAAGGTTCCTCTCATCTCTATGAGCCCTCTCATCTGGGTCTACACTGTTTGTAAAGGAAATTTTGGGACTCATTTCCCACACTGTAAGGGTTAACTGATATTTGCTGATATAATAGCAAAGCAGGAAAAGTCAACACTTTTCTTTCCAAATATAACTTAAATAATCAGAAAATGTTGATTTTTTACTTTTCGAACAATCTGATTAAGAATTGAATTATTTGTATTATGGGTGTCAGTCTAATGAAGTCGTGCATCAGTAATCATGAGGTCAAAAAATAAATATCCTATTCATAACAATCTTTAACAACAACAATTAGTCTCGGCCCAATCACTTGACAACACCAAATTTACAGCATCCTACGAACACAGTTTGGATCTGAACCAGATGCTGAGTAATTCTATGTCTCTTCAGGATCCAAATTATTTGACATTGTATTTTTGAAGATAACAGTAAAAAAAAAAATGAATTGTAGAATTGTAGCAGACCACAACTTTAAGAGACATCATAACAGAGATGAATAAAATTATAGTAGTGGGTGATAAAAATGAGTAATCTTCATTGGCATAAAGGTCAACAGCCTCGAAACAGCAGCGTGATGAGGAAAATCGTAATTGATGTTGGTGAAATTTTAAACCATCTCAGCAGGCGGGGAATAAGGGCACTTGGATAAACAGTGCAGAACCTGATCAGGTACCAAATCTTAACCCTTTCCCTGTTCTACGTTTATTCCAAATTTCAATACCACTGAATATTCATGGACAAAATAGTTGTAATGAAATATGGAAGGTGGAAAATTGTATTCATTATAGAAAGTAAAGAAACTGATCTTGCAAATACCATTAGCAAACAGAGCAGTACCTGACCAGATGGCTCATACAGGAGTCTGTCATCTGATCTGGGTCTACTCTGTTTGCAAATGAGTGAAAAAGAATTCATATGAAGGAAAGAGATGACATGCTATGACCTAGAAAGGGTTAAAAATGCCTTGTAAAACAAGTAAAAAAGAGTAGACCCTGATCACACAGATTCTGTTACAGAGCTGATCAGGGCTTTAACTCTGTTCACTTCTGGAATTATAGTTCCGATTCTACAGTTTCTGCCATCGATTACCAAAAACATCTTGTGTTATTATACCATTATAAAAATTCAGCTAATACATATTCATAACATTATTATTTCTGACATGAATATGCATCAGCTAAAGCACTAGTTGAACCTCAATTCACCTGCTTAACTTTACCCTGTAAAAAATGTTGTCCACTTAATTACTTCTGTTCTAATTTATGTATCAACTTTTATTTATGTTGCATTTCTTTTCAAAAACATGATAAGATTCGATGTCAAACAGCCTTGATCCTGATGAGATGCCAAATCACATGGCAAAGCTTTCAAAGGTAATTACAACATTTCCAACCACATGCTAAATGTTAACTCTTCGCTTGCTATTCACGTCAATATACCTACCTGTAAATAGTGAAGACCCAGATGAGACAGCTCCTGCAGGAGCTGTCTCATCAGGGTCTGCACTATTTACAAGTTGATTGTGCAACCAGTGCACTCCACAGCAGTGATTGCACAGCGAAATACTTGTACACAGTGAAGATATATGTAATTATACAACAGGGCATGGGTAAAGAAGGAGAAATGTATTTTAAAATTCAGCAAGCGAAGGGTTAAGACCCCTGTGCCTTAATAAAGAGCACCAGATAAATGTGTATACTCAAATACTAAAATCATCATTTCTCCACCTAACCCTATGTTGTACGTGACCACTCTTTAATTTACCACCCTTTAGAATCGTCTCTAGAGACGATTCTAAAGAGTGGTCAAAAAGTGATAGGGTTTTGTGGAGAAATAAAGAAGTTATTCTTGAAAATCTTTTGATTTACGCATCTTATCTGGACCTTTGTTAACCCATTCCCTCATATAAACGTGTTTTCACGCATTTGCAAACAGAGTAGACCCAGATCAGACGGCTCCTAGAGGAGCCGTCTGATCAGGGTCTACTCTGTTTGCTAATAGAATTTGAAAGATCTGTGTCTTTACTTTCTAAAATGGCTACAATGCTCCACCTTCCATATTGCATTATAACTATTTTGCCCATGAATATTCAGTAGGTATTGAAATTCGTAATAAACACAGAACAGGGAAAGGGTAAAGCATGCTAAAGGCTAAGATCTCAGTGCTTTCAATACCCAATTAAAGGAATTAGGATAATACAGAACAAGACTTTAGTGGGCTAATCATTATCCTGTGTATTTACTGGGCCTTAAAATTGCTGACCAGGCCTTCAAATTGTTGACCGTTACAAATATTTTCTGCATTATACCTTTAGTTTACTCCAGGAATATTCATGTAAGAAATAAAGATGTGATGAACATTAGATTAATTTTTATTAAAGTGCATTCCATAAGCAAACAGAGCAGACTCTGATCAGATGGCTCCTATAGGAGTCATCTGATCTGGGTCTACTCTGTTTGCAAATGCGTAGAAAGGCGTATTTATGGAGTAAGGGGTTAAATACGTACGGCTCATTTAACTCTGAAACTTCAGTTGCTAAAAAATCACTGGCTCGTCGGGTCTACACCACATGACTGTATACACAGCTCGAGTGCATTTTCTGCACCATGCCAGCGGCAAAACAAACAGCAAATAGCAAGCTTGCACTATGGCAAGGCCACAAAAAAAACACATACTAGTAACAACGGTAATTAAACGATGGTATTTTGTTACTTTTAATGGGGGAACTGAATACCGTAATTACAGAGCAAAGTAGTCATTACTAGTGATACTGGATCACTCGTTACTACACACCGTTTGAACACTGCAGAACCTGTCATCTGCTTCGAATAAGTCAATTATCAAGAGCTACAGATAACTGTGCATACTCAAATACAGTAAAACCTCGATTATTTGAATTTTCTGTATGGAAGAATTTCGACCCTTTTAGGCAGGTGGCTGCTTAATGCATGGTGAAAGTAATGCAGAAAGCTCCTAGAGGAGCTTTCTGCAATACTTTCACCATGCATTAAGCTGCCACCTGTCTTAAAGATCGATAATAATACGTATTTTCGTGTTCGAATAATCGAGATTTTACTGTACTTTGCTTATGAAATTATAATAGTTTCTACCAAAAACATCCTGTGCACACAATCATGCCAGTATAATAATCCAGCTAATAAATATTCATTGATGTTATTATTTCTTACATGCATTATATATATGTAACTAATTAAACAGGGAAAGGTTTAATGTCGTTAGGAGCTGTCTGATCAGGGTCTGCTCTGTTTGCTAAAAAAGCATATTAGATCTGATTCTATATTATTTGTTATAGTATTATGTATTCACTTGTTTTATATAAAAATGCAAGTAAAACCTGTATATAAACATTGATGTTTTTTGGTGTGTTTTTTTTACAAAAATAGAACAAAAAGAAACTTTAAAATAGGTTACAAGCAGACACCAAATTAAACAGACGACATAAAATTTTACGATTTGCAATTACTTAGAGTAAAATCGCAAGTAACGTAAGACGCTATCTGCACCTTTCTCAGACACCGAAGTTGGTGTTTGGCACGCAAACCTTGAATGTCTAATATATCTTTATCTGTACATATATCAAGCTATTTAACCCTTTCAATGCCAAGTTGTGGATCATTGTATTATTGATAGAGTCCATACAGTATGAAAAGATAAAATTCGTGAGAGGATTTCAAATGACAAATAGTGCAGACCCTGATTAGAGGTCTCATCTAGGAGTGCTCTGATCTGAGTCTACACTGTTTGCAAATGACAGTACACACATGTCCTGCATCAAAGAGCTACGTACCTGAGGGTCTATTTATTTGCTTAGTACACAGAACTATTGGTATTTCAGTGCTAATTTGCATCATATTTTTTCAAACTGACAACTGTTCTGAGGAATGTTACACTTTTATCTATTTCTTTAACACAAATTTACCTGATAGAGATGCTTTTGCAAACAGCGTACACTCAGATCAGACCTCTGCTGCAGGAGCCGTCTGATCAGGGTCAGCCCTGCTTGATTATGCAATAATATAGAATGAATTCTAGTTTCTGCCATGGCTTGAAACATGCAGTAATGGGTTAAATCGTCGTCATGCTATAATGATTAATGCATCCGGAGTAAATAGTTTGTCTCATAAGTGCATACATCTTACACATTTATTGATTTAATTGCCACCATCATACAATAATTATTCATACACCACCTATTTTATCAGTTTCCTAGTCATCATTTAGCTGTTTTATTTTCGTAACCCTTTCCCTGTTCAATATTTATTCGAAATTTCAATACCTACTGCATATTCATGGACAAAGTTAGTTATATTGAAATATGGAAAATGGAACATTGTAACAATTTTAGAAACTAAAGAAACGGATCAATCAAATTCCATTAGCAAACAGAGCACACCCTGATCATGCGGCTCCTATAGGAGCCGTCTGATCTGGGTCTACTCTTGTTTGCAAAGGCGTAGAAAGATGTATTTATGGAGTAAATGGTTAACCCTTTACTAATTCATAGATACACCTTTTGATACAAAATTGCAATCAGAGTAGACCCAGATCAGACAGCGCCCTGTTGCAGCTATCTGATCTGGGTCTGCTGTAGACAGATTATGAAATTCTATAGTTTCTGTCATGTCCAAAAATTCTTGTGTCCATGTGCTATTATAACAATCTTATTAATATTCATGATGTCATTATTTCTTACATTAATATTTATGGAGTAAAGGGTTAACAGACATGTTTACAAAGCAAACAACATTCCTTATACAGTGGTTGTCATCCACACAGAACCTGATTTCTCCTCCCACTCCCCCAGGGTAGTTCTTTCAACCATTATTGTGCTGACCAACCTGTCACCTGCTAGGATTGTTGTCTGCTTCATTAAAACACCCCTCTTTCTTTGCAAAAATACAACCCAAGTTTCAAATAGTTTACATTCTGGTAATACATTACAAACAGTGTCTCTCTTGAGTCTAAATCTACACTGTGTGCAACAATTAATACGAATTTGCCAACAGAATGTTCAAGTTTTTATTGCCTAACACCAGTTCGGTCATCGGGCGATCATCTTGACAGAACACAAACAACACTATCTGATATACGTATGTCATTCTGTCCTTCTGAAATCAGATTGCATGCGAAAACCTTGCATTTAATTATTTTTGAAAATTATACACAAACACAAGATTAGAACTGCAGATCAGAAGTGTTTTACGCTTTCTATTCAAGACATAATCTTTCATAATCGTTCTCTCAATGTCTGACCTCAAATGGTTTATCTTTTTATCATGGATCGAAATCTTCAATCGCTTGCCGTACTATTTTCTATGAATGAGAATTTTAAATCGATCCTATTTCACATTCTTCCAATTCCAATACACAGATCTCTGCCATGCATACAGTGCAGTAGTGCTATGCCAATCCTACAGGTCTTAACCCGGTCGAATGAATTTTCTACACTCTTACTTAACCCTTTACTCCATGAATATGCATGTAAGAAATAATGACTTCATGAATATGTATGAGCTGAATTCTTATGATGTTATATGTATACAGGATTTTTCGGTATTTGTAGAATGATACTGTTATAATTTCATTAGCAAACAGAGGCAAACCCTGATCAGACGGCTCCTATAGGAGCCATCTGATCTGGGTCTACTCTGTTTGCAAAGGCGTAGAAAGCAAATGCTCTATTCATCACAATGGTTTCAGAACTAGAAAATTCTAAAATTTTCCTTTTCTCTAGTTAATGTTCCTTTTCGGTAGAATTTATTCAAAGAGGTTGGGTCTAAAAATAGCCTATGAGGGAATGGGGGAGTAAAGGACCAACTCACTACATGTAACTGTAATTTCAAATGTATATTTTTAGGTCTATTCTGTTTGCAAAGAGGTCAAAAGGCATCTTCAAGGAAAGGTTTAACCCTTTTCCTTATACAGTGAAACTCCGCTAATGCGACCACTTAATAAACAGCCACTGGTGTCGTTTAAAGCAGGTGGTTGCTTAGGAGCTTTCTGCATAACTTTCGTCCTGCATTAAGCTACCACCTGCCTATGCCACCCAGAATTATGACCCTTTTTGGTGGTCGCATTGGCGGGGTTTTACTGTACAAACATTTTTTTTCCCCGCCTTTGTAAACAACTTGTAAATCCAGCTCAAACAGCTCCTGTAGAAGCCGTCTGATCAGGGTCTGCTGATTGCTTATAAATTGATACAGATCTGATCTTATTGTTTTCGTCTTAGCCAAAAATCCCTCGAATTTCAACCTTATAAAAATTAAGTTAATGAATATTCATGGAGTGATCAATTCATGCAAAAATGTTTGAAATATTCAGAAGGGAAAAGGTTATGTTAAAAAGTAGGAGAACGCCAAACCGCCAATACAAAGGTTAAGTTCTACTGTAAATGTTTGCACGAAAATCATATTTTTCAAATTATCACATGTAAGTAGTACCCTGGGTCAACCAAAGGTGACTTGCCATGTCTTGTTACAGTGACTCTTCCCAAGCTAGCCATGAATTTAAAGAGTCTCAGCTCCAGGCAAGACACCAAGTCTCCATGATTCTTATATTTTGAATGTTACATTCTTAACCATTTCCCTGTTCTATATCTATTCCAAATTTCAATAACTACTGAATATTTATTGGAAAAATAGTTATATTAAATAATAAAATATGGAAGGTGGAATGTTGTAGACATTTTAGAAAGTAAAGAAACATCTTTCAAATTCCATGAGCAAATAGAGCAGACCCTGATCTGTGAGACGCCTCCTATAATTAGGGTCTGCTCAGTGTTTACTTATAATATAAATAATATAAACCTGATTCTGACATTTCTGTCACTTTCATTGTTAATGTGTAATTATAAAAAATTAGTCCATGAATATTCATACAGTAACATATTCTTTGATTAATATTCATAGGGAAAAAGAATACTCTGAATGACAACAGTGCAGACCCTGATCAGACAGGGCTCCTCTTATTTCCGAGCCCTCTGATCTAGGTCTACACTGTTTGCAAATGACAGCCAACTTGTTTCCCTGCATTTAAAGGGTTAAATTCAGTCAACTTGAAAAATGTCTCCTTTCTTTAAAACTTAATAAATCACTTGTATGTCTGAATTTTAGTCATTATAAAACCATTTTGCCTCCTAATTAAGACCAAAACAGGCATAAAACAACTACCAGGCTTTGATAGACATTTCTTACCCTATTTACTCTAAGTATTCAGACAGACAAACAGGCAAATGGTGAAGACCCAGATCATTTGATCAGGGTCTACACTATTTATTACCCTGTCAGTCTAATCTTGATTTGTCAGAATGGTACCAATTTGTATCATCCGAAAACTGCAAATAGATGGAGATAGGAGACTGGGTGTTCAAATACTTAGGGTATGTAGGGTAGTCATGATTTTTAAGTTTTCAGGTACTTAGGGCAGTCATGATTTTTAAGTTTTAAGGTATTGAGGATAGTCACGATATTGAAGTTAAGATATTTTTCTATAATTACTCAGACATTAACTAATAGAAGAAAACAAATTAGTGTCCTAAAGTACAGAAGTTTTTCATTTAACCCTTTACTCCATAAAAATACACTTTTTTCATATGATGGCATAATTATGCAAACAGTTTGAATCCAGATGAGACATCAAATATTAGTTCAAAAATCTTTTAAGAATTTGAAGCAGATGAGAGTTTTGGCAGAAAATATTACTTTCTGTAGAAATATAAACGCTTTTCCATGCCTTCGTTTGCAAACACAGTACACCAAGACCAGACGGCTCTTATAATTATGAGCCATCTGATCAGGGTCTACTCTGTTTGCCTATGAAATAATAATAGATCTGACTCTACAGTTTCTACCAATACCAAAATTTCATTTGTACATATTTCAAAGTTACAAAAGTTCAGCTAATAAATATTCATGGTGTCATTATATTAACCCTTTCCCTGTTCTATGTTTATTCCAGATTTTAATACCTACTGAATATTCATGAACAAAATGGTTATAATGAAATATAGTAGGTGGATCATTGTAGCCATTTTAGAAAGTGAAGAAACAGATCTTTCAAATTCTATTAGCAAACAGAGTAGACCCTGATCAGACGGCTCCTCTAGGAGCCGTCTGATCTGGGTCTGCTCTGTTTGCAAATGCGTGAAAACACGTTTATATGAGGGAAAGGGTTAAACAGGGAAAGCGTTAAGTAGAACAATCATGTTTTCTGCACTTTTGTTCGAACGTCCTTGTGACTACTAGTCAACAATCAACTCTTTAAACACTTGAGTTGTTGCGTTGTAATAATCTATGCATAAGTATGGATCCAGATGAGATGCTGAGTAACTAAGGGTATCATAACAACCACAGTTGGATCTTTCAAAAAATATTTGAAGAATTTAAAATCTAAAAAGCGAAATAAACTTTCAAAATACACAAAAAGCAGTAGATGACAATTTTTGCAGATGACAGTTATTGTTTTACCATTAAAAGGGGATAACAAAAAATGGTTATTCAGTTATGACAATCTTCGCTTCGTGGTTCATGAATTAATGATAAACAAAAGAAAAGTAAACAATAGATTTATAGGCCAAAGGACTGTGACATACAATGTGACAAGTATGCGGCCGTTACAAGTGATATGACACTGCTATATGAACTCTTTCCTTCATATATATAAACGCATTTTCACGCATTTGCAAACAGAATAGACCCTGATCAGACAGCTCCTACTTGCTCTGTTAGCTTATCAAATGTTTTGATTCTATAGTTTCAGCCATAGCCAAAATATTCTGTGTTCACATACTGTAATAAAAAAAATCAGCTAATTATTTTTAATATTTAAAAATGTCCGTTTTTCTCATGAATATTCATGCTGTAATTTAAAAGGTCAATTTTTTGCATAATAGCAGAAAATTTGTGCCAAACAGTTTGGTTGTAAAAGACACGTTAACCCTTTCCTCCATAAATACGCCTTTCTTATTATAATGCCTCTGTAAAAGTCACTTGTTGAAACCATTGTGATAAATAGAGCATTTGCTCCTATAGGAACAAATGCTCTATTTATCACAATGGTTTGAAACTACAAAATTCTAAAAATGTTCCATTTCTCTAGTTAATGCTCCTTTTCGGTAGATTTATTGAATGTGGTTGGATCTGAAAACAGCCTATGAGGGAATGGGTTCAGTAACTCGGTGTCTCAGCAGAACCACAATGTGTGTGATGTTTGAACCCTTTCCCTGTTGAATAGTCGTATAAACACTTAGAGGCGCGTGCGGTGCCAATGCTCGTCTGATTTGGTGCCTGTCCAGCTAAATAAAAAACTATGACATCATGGTAATTTATTAGCTGAATTTTTATAATGGCAAATGTATACAGTAAAACTTTGATTATCCGAACACTAAAATACGTATTATTATCGATCTTTAAGACAGGTGGCAGCTTAATGCATGGTGAAAGTCATGCAGAAAGCTCCTCTTGGAGCTTTCTGCATGACTTTCACCATGCATTAAGCAGCCACCTGCCTAAAAGGGTCTAAATTCTTCTATACCGAAAATTCGAACAATCGAGGTTTTACTGTATATATTTTGGTATTCGTAGAAACTGTACAGCCAGATCTGTATCATTTCACGAGCGAACACCTGGCTCCTGCGTGCAAACACGTTAAACCCTTTCCTTCATATAACTTTGAGGGTTGAAGCTGACAACATTTTTTGCAAACTTACAATCACTAGAACATGCTTGAGAGAGGATTCCTTCAAGCAATGACGAAGTATATATTAAAATGTCTCGTTATCTTATTTGACGATCTTCTTCGCATCACACCTTTAAATGGGGAACCAAGTTACCTTACCAGAGTACCTTTAGTAAACAGTGTAGACAGTCAGAGGGCTACTGAAGGAGTACTACTCATTAAAACAAATACAGTATCAGATTCAAACTCATTTTTTTCTTCTTTTTTTTTATACTGACATATGTATTCTGAATTGATTTTATAGTCAAACTCCACTGATCTTTTCTTGCATTTGCAAACAGATCTAGAGTAGACCCAGATCAGTAACAGCACCTTCAGGAGTGGTCTCATCAGGGTGACAGTACTCTGTTTGCTAGTGGAATTTGATATACAGTAAAACCTCGATTATTCGAATTTTCGGTATAGAAGAATTTAGACCCTTTTAGGCAGGTGGCTGCTTAATGCATGGTGAAAGTCATGCAGAAAGCTCCTAGAGGAGCTTTCTGCATGACTTTCGCCATGCATTAAGCTGCCACCTGTCTTAAAGATCGATCATAATACGTATTTTAGTGTTCGGATAATCGAAGTTTTACTGTATTTGTTTCTTTACTTTTTAAAATGGCTACAATGTTCCATATTCTTCCACATTTCATTATAACTATTTTGGCCATGAATATTCAGTAGGTATTGAAACTTGAAATAAACACAGAACAGGGAAAGGGTTAACTGTCTACAATCTGAGCAATTGTCGTCTGCTGCAACACTTTGAAACTTCAGATATGTCGTTTTCTGTCTTTTCTTTTCGACAATATGATGAAGACATCAAACAATCTGACTGCTGGTGAGGCATAAACATAGCTACCTCATAAATGGATGAAAGTGAGGAAAGAGATTTAAAAGATTATGCTGATAAAAACCCCATAACCCTTTTCAGTATCACACACAGGTCATTCATGTCCTTTGCAAAGTGTAGATCCAGACGAGAGGGCTCCTAGAGGAGCCCTCTTATCTGGGTCTACACTGTTTGTCATGTTACACTTATTTTTAAAAACAAATATCCCTGAATATTTACAGTAAGCTTAACCCTTTTGAAATTTTGGATTAGTCCATTTGAAAATACAGCGTTGATAGGATTAAATTAAGTCATTTTATGGATTGCTTTTCATTCATCACAAATATGGAGAATGTCAATTTGTCCCGATCCACTCAGCTGCATGCTCGGAATTCACCTGAGGCTATTTTTAAACATCATTATTTCTGAAATTGAAGTTTGGATACATTCCATGATTATCATATTGCGAAATAGTTAGAGCCGTAATAATGTATCAGACCTTCAATAACAGTTCTTAAGTAAAACACTTTTTTTCATTTCTTCATCAAAACCCTTTCCTGCTGCTACTCATTTAACCCTTTGCTTGCTGAATTTTAAAATACATGTCTCCTTCTTTATCAATGCCCTGTTGTATAATTACATAATTATATCTTCACTCTGTACACGTATTTCGCTGTGCAATCACTGCTGTGGAGTGCGCTGGTTGCTCAATCAAATTGTAAATAGTGCAGACCCTGATGAGACAGCTCCTGCAGGAGCTGTCTCATCTGGGTCTTCACTATTTACAGGTAGGTATATTGACGCGATTAGCAAGCAAAGGGTTAAGAATCATTTCAGAAAGGTTTGCTGGAGAAATAAGGGATTTTGATAGATTTTCTACACACAGCAGAGGTCCAGATAAGATGCATAAATTAAAACATTTTCAAGAATAATTTCTTTATTTCTCCACTAAACCCTGTGTTGTGACCACTCGAGACCATTCTAAAGAGAGGTCAAAACATAGGTTTTAGTGATGAAAAGACAATTTTATTATTTGAGTATGCATATTTATCTGTTGCTCTGACACGCATGATGTTTTCACATTTTTGTGGGTATTAAATACACCTCCACCATTCCAAGCTGCTGAGCTGTTGTTTGGGCTTTACCTTATGAATATTTATATAACAAAATAAATTATCGTGACCAACAAGCATATCTATTCACTGATGTTTTAGGTATATGAACATAGGATTTTTTTGGAAGAAACAATAATTTCATACGCATACATTATATAAGCAGACACTTAATATGACTCCTAGCTACAGGAGCCATCTGATCTGTATCTACTCTGTTTGCAAAGGAGCTTCATGCATTTTGTACACAGGTGGTTGATTAATATAGAATGAAAGCAATACAGAAAGCTCCTAAGGGAGCTTTTGGCATTGTTTTCATTCTGCATTAAGCTACCATCTGTGTTCTGATAATTTAATGGTTATTATTTTGGGTCTTAGTTGTTTTATTGATCATTTATCAATATGGGGATGTTTAATTATTAGAATGGAGGCATTTATAAGGGAGATTTTTTATACCGTATAAAGATCCAAAAAGTAGACACCAACTCACCATAGCCACTAGCATGCAAAGGGCTAAAATTTGGAAATTCAATAATCACCAGTCATGCATGCAAAATTAAGCATTTGAAAAGAGCAATAGATCAGGTGTGTATTCAAATATTAAAATCATCATTTCTCAACCAAACCCAGTATACTGAGACAATTCTTTAGAATCCTCTCAAAGAGACAGTTCAAAAGAGTGGTCACAACACAGGGTTTGGTGGCAAAATAAAGGAATTACTCTTGAAACTTATAATGCATCTTATCTGAGCTTCTGAGTCATGCATGCAAATTTCACCCTTATAACGCTGACTTTTCAAATGGACTAGTCCAAAATTCAATCAGGTCAAGCTTATGGTGAATATTTAGGGATTCTTTTAAAGAAAAGTGTAACATGACAGATAGTGCAGACCCTGATGAGAGGGCTCCTCTATGAGCCCTCTCATCTGGGTCTACACTGTTTGCAAAGGAAATTAGTGACTGACATGTAACACACAGTAAGGGTCAAGCATTTGTACAGATAAAAAATTCTATCTGCAAACTTTATGCTTACGGAATAATAATAAATCTCGGATTATATATACAGTTTCTGCCATATTAAAATGCCTGAATTCATTTACCATTGTCAAAAAATTCATCAAATTGATATTAAATGATCTCATTATAAAAGTCTTTCATGAATATTCATGATGGGGTTAATCACCATTTGAATGGTTTAACCATTTACTCCATGAATATTCATGAACATTTATTATCCAAATTTTTATAATGGTATAATTATGTACACATGAATTTTTTGTATTGGTAGAAACAATACATTAAGATCTATTTTAATTTTCATAAGCAAACAGAGTAGATCCTGATTAGACAGCTCCAACAGGTGTCATCTAATCTAGGTCTACTCTGTTTGCAAACACATAAAAAAGTATTTTTATGAAGGAAAGGGTTAAGCTTTCTTTCTGGAACAAATCGTGACATTAGATAAATAAATATAGAACTTCAACATTGATCGTATTTCATCTCACATTATGACAAATACTGAGCCACTTGTTACATAAACAAGATTAAATTCAAACCATGACTGCAGTATACAGAGCTACAGATACTGAAGGTGCATACATGTACCCAAATACTAAACTCGTCATTTCACCATCAAACCCTATACTGTGACTACTATTTAGAATCTTCTCTTCGAGACGATTCAAAAGAGTGGTCACAGTATAGGGTTTGGTGGAGTAATAGGAAAGGAGTGGTCACAGTATAGGGTTTGGTGGACACAGTGACAGTATAGGGTTTGGTGGAGTAATAGGAAAGGGTTAACCCTTAACTTGAAGCTTGAGCTCTCACTGGGGTTGAGAATAAATGGATGAAACAGAAACATCCCATGTTCAACAATTGACTGAAATTCGACATTCAAAAAAAGTCAGAATCAGCACTATTTTGCTCTCTTTTTCATAAACCACAAAGGTAACTCTTTAACGTAATATGTTTAGTGTGAAATATGATACCTCCTCCCACACTGCAGTACTGTTAACTACAAAATAAAAATTCTTCATTTATCTTAACCTGATATGATCATCCTCAACTCCTGTTTCTGGTTTAACGTTTATAATTCCGGTCTGATTCGGTAAGCTGACATTTCAGAATATGCTACCACAGAAGTCCAGATGAGATGTGTAAATTAAAACATTATCAAGAATAACTCCTATATTTCTCCAGCAAACCCTATGTTATGACCATTCTTTAGAATCGTCTCGTTCAGATGATTCGAAAGAGTGGTCATATTATACAGGGTTTGGTGGAGAAAAGATGATTTTAGTATTTGAGTACACACCTTTATGATACTGTTGCTCTGTAGTGCCATACTTTCAAAAATAAAGAATGGACAAACACTGTAAGATCTATCTATCTTTATAATTCCATAAGCAAACAGAGCAGAGCCTGATCAGACAGCTCCTGCAGGATCCATCTCATCTGATCTGGGTATACTTTGTTTACAAAGGATCTGTACATGCATCTACTCTGTTTACATTTAGGCATAAAAAAGAAATTGAGTAAAGATGAGGATACAGTGATTTACCATAACCCTTTTATATACAAATCATTAATATGCATTAGCTTATATTTACAGTGTTCTGCCAAGGGGGAGATTCTGAGACATTGTCCCATAAAAATTGAAAATGTCCCCCTGAAAAACACTCAGATGGGATTTTTGTCCCATCCAAAATTAATTTCTGAGTTTAAAACCCATTACCAAATGTCACAATTAAGACTATTCCAAATTTAAAGAATCTTCAGACGACAAATTAAAACGTGATACTTGTGAATTTAAATTACTATTATAGGGTAGAAAACATTGTGGGAAAAGGAGAAATTGCTCATTATGAGCAATTTCTCCTTTTCCTACAATGTTTTCCAAAGACATGTCCCACTGGTTTTAGAAATGTCCCCTATTTTTTCTGCTAGGTGGGACAATTGTCCCATATAGGAATAATCGTTGGCAGAACACTGTATTTAATCAACCATGTGAAAAGGGGTTTATAACTTTATACGATAGAAAGGATTATAACCTATATTAATCATGGGTGGAGTCTACTATGAATATTTATGAAGTAAATCGTTAACAAACAAAATTGTGTACAACATGTCATGCGTTTCTTATATACATATACTTTCAAATGACCTTCAAATTTGTTGTAATTATCCCACCTGACAACAGAGGCAAACACTCCCACACATTAGTGAATCATTGTCTCATTTCATTGGTAATATATTGCATAATTAAAATTGTCATTAAAATTAAAAAAATGCCCGCCATCTACTGCAGGTCTAAAATAAAAATCTTTAACCCTATCCTAAATATAAACGCCGTTTCGCGCTTTTACAAACAGCGTAGACCCGATCTGGGCTTATCAATTAATATTATAGATCTACAGTTTTTGTCGAAGCAAAATAATTCAATAAAACACCAAGACCCAAAGAGCTCTTTGATCAGGGTCTGCAGGGTTGTTTGTCATATCATGATCATTTTTGTTTAATTAATATTCAGAAAGGGTCAGGGGTCAGTTTTTTCCCTGTTGAATAATCATGAAAGAAATAGTGACGGCATGAATACTTAAAAGCTATATATTTTTAAAATGGCGTATGTCAATAGGATCTTTTCGAGGGCTTGGTGCAAAACTATTCTAACTCCTTCACTTTGTGAAGGAGTTAGAATAGTTTTGCACCAAGCCCTCGTTTTGGAATTGGTAAAAATTGTAGAGCCAGATGTATTGTAATCTCCTAAGCAAACAGAGCAGACCCTGATCAGATGTCTCCTATAGGAGCTCGAGTCGCCTGATCTGGGTCTACTCTGTTTGCAAAGGCGTGAAATGTCATTTATTTGAAGTAACGGGTTAATATTCTTCAGCAGTCTAACGCTTACTGTACTTGATGGCATACAACTGGTTAAAATTATTCGGCAGTCTAACGCTTACTGTACTTGATGGCATACAACTGGTTAAAATTCTTCGGCAGTCTAACGCTTACTGTACTTGATGGCATACAACTGGTTAAAATTACTCAGCAGTCTAACGCTTACTGTACTTGATGGCATACAACTGGTTAAAATTCTTCAGCAGTCTAATGCTTACTGTACTTGATGGCATACAACTGGTTAAAATTACTCAGCAGTCTAACGCTTACTGTACTTGATGGCATACAACTGGTTAAAATTCTTCAGCAGTCTAACGCTTACTGTACTTGATGGCATACAACTGGTTAAAATTCTTCAGCAGTCTAACGCTTACTGTACTTGATGGCATACAACTGGTTAAAATTCTTCAGCAGTCTAACGCTTACTGTACTTGATGGCATACAACTGGTTAAAATTCTTCAGCAGTCTAACGCTTACTGTACTTGATGGCATACAACTGGTTAAAATTCTTCAGCAGTCTAACGCTTACTGTACTTGATGGCATACAACTGGTTAAAATTCTTCAGCAGTCTAATGCTTACTGTACTTGATGGCATACAACTGGTTAAAATTCTTCAGCAGTCTAACGCTTACTGTACTTGATGGCATACAACTGGTTAAAATTCTTCAGCAGTCTAACGCTTACTGTACTTGATGGCATACAACTGGTTAAAATTCTTCAGCAGTCTAACGCTTACTGTACTTGATGGCATACAACTGGTTAAAATTCTTCAGCAGTCTAACGCTTACTGTACTTGATGGCATACAACTGGTTAAAATTCTTCAGCAGTCTAACGCTTACTGTACTTGATGGCATACAACTGGTTAAAATTCTTCAGCAGTCTAACGCTTACTGTACTTGATGGCATACAACTGGTTAAAATTCTTCAGCAGTCTAACGCTTACTGTACTTGATGGCATACAACTGGTTAAAATTCTTCAGCAGTCTAACGCTTACTGTACTTGATGGCATACAACTGGTTAAAATTCTTCAGCAGTCTAACGCTTACTGTACTTGATGGCATACAACTGGTTAAAATTCTTCAGCAGTCTAACGCTTACTGTACTTGATGGCATACAACTGGTTAAAATTCTTCAGCAGTCTAACGCTTACTGTACTTGATGGCATACAACTGGTTAAAATTCTTCAGCAGTCTAACGCTTACTGTACTTGATGGCATACAACTGGTTAAAATTCTTCAGCAGTCTAACGCTTACTGTACTTGATGGCATACAACTGGTTAAAATTCTTCAGCAGTCTAACGCTTACTGTACTTGATGGCATACAACTGGTTAAAATTCTTCAGCAGTCTAACGCTTACTGTACTTGATGGCATACAACTGGTTAAAATTCTTCAGCAGTCTAACGCTTACTGTACTTGATGGCATACAACTGGTTAAAATTCTTCAGCAGTCTAACGCTTACTGTACTTGATGGCATACAACTGGTTAAAATTCTTCAGCAGTCTAACGCTTACTGTACTTGATGGCATACAACTGGTTAAAATTCTTCAGCAGTCTAACGCTTACTGTACTTGATGGCATACAACTGGTTAAAATTCTTCAGCAGTCTAACGCTTACTGTACTTGATGGCATACAACTGGTTTTCATATAATTTTGATGAGCCTCTACATGATTATCATGAACGCCTGTCATAATATTAGGGCTGAAACGAGTACCCGGGTACCCGCGGGTCGGGTAGAAATTGGCGGGTACCCGGGTACAAAATCACTACCCGTTACCCGATATGAAATCTTGAGCAGAATCTAATTGTTAGTTTTTCGTAACTGAGTGAAAGAAAGAAAGCTAAAACACGTTAAAATAGCATTTATTCAAGCAGCCTTTTGTTTATGAGCAGATAAAGCTTGAACAGGCAAGTAGAAATAAAAACAGACATATGAAACAAACCTCCGTTAACACATTGTTTGTTCGTATGTGACTGGTAAATGTCCATTCGTAACTATTCGGTAAGGATTCGGAATATAGAAATAGCTGTGTAAGTTCTGTGTGGTAAATGTGTCGAATGTTGCTCCGCAGAGAGAATTGACCGATCAAATTTGTGGCCGCGGATTAACCATGACATTTAGTAGTATAACCCTTTCTCAACGGAAAATATCAATATATAGTCTACATGTAAGGTGTATAACTGCGGACATTACCTTGATCTTGAATCACTTATCTATTTACACAAGATTTACGTCGTGGGACAACAGAGGAATGATGGAATAGCCTATTCTTTCGTCAGTTATGTACAACATACTTTCCTTCGCAAACAATAAAACTTTTATTTTAACACGTTCTCAATTCCATGCATGGCCCGGCACATCTGTAACAGTCAGGTTTACGTCACGTTGCTGCTTTTTTTAGTGAAATTCAAGCAACGATTCATATTTCATTCGAGAAACCAATAATAACCAAGGGAGCATACTACAGTAGGTACTTACCATACGTCTATACTATAGCGTTATCGGGTACCCGGGTACCCGCGGGTAATTGCAGAACGGGTACCCGGGTAGAAAATATGTACCCGTTTCAGCCCTACATAATATGTCCGGGAACAAAATTAATTATTCATGATAATGCAAACTATGTGTAGAGCCGTGTTTGCTCGCAAAATGTACTCAACTCTACTGCTACACCGGGGCTCAAGCTGGAGCTCTTCATCAGGGAGAAGTCTTGTGGGATTCAGGGAGACGTTTTGGTCCTTATTTTGTATCTCCCAATAATATTATATTCCATTAATTCTATATGTTCTGTAGACCAACTGGAACAGAAACGATCTGAGTCCTAAGACCAACTGGCATTGACAGAGCTACAGATAAGGGTAAATATACCCATATACTAAAATCGTCATCTCTCCACCAAACCCTATACTGTGACCACTCTTTAGAATTGCCTCTTTGAGACGATTCTAAAGAGAGGTCACAGTACATGTATAGGGTTTGGTGGAGAAATAAAGGAGCTATTCTTGAAAATGTTTTAATTTTTAGCATCTTATCTGGACCTATGATGCATCCATATTGTCAGTGTCAAACAGTCATAATGGATCCTGATGACACATCAATTTACTTGTCAACTCATCTGCATCCATACCGACAACAAAAATAGTCATGAATTCTGTCTATTGTATGCTTAATGTTACATAAACAAAAAATTCAGAATTAAAATTGTATGAAAACATTCCATGAGAACACTCTTTTAAGCTGCTTATATTGTGTACTTGATTATTGGAGAATTAGCAAAAACCGCAAAACCGGTTTAATACATAATCCCCACCAAGCCTTAAAATTCTAAACCTTAAGATTGTCAACTTTGACCATGTTACACCCATAATTTAAAGAACCTAAAATTGAACAGCAAATCTTATCTTGTGCAAAAACATAAATATTTGTATGCAGTAAAATACCTCTACAATTAGTAGCAATGCTGGTATATTTAAGACTAAGGTGGCAGTTTAACCCATTCCCTCATAGGCTATTTTTAGATCCAACCTCTTTGAATGAATCTACCAAAAAGGAGCATTAACTAGAGAAAAGGAATTTTTTTTAGAATTTTTGTAGCTCTGAAACCATTGTAATAAATAGAGCATTTGCTCCTTAGAAGCAAACAATCTATTCATTACAATGGTTTCAAAACATGACTTTTACAGAGGCGTGCCGCGTAGAAAGGCGTATTTATGGAGGAAAGGGTTAATGCTGGGTGAAAGTCATGCAGGAGCTTTCTGTATGACTTTCAACCTGCATTAACCCATTCCCTCATATTGACACCTTTTGACGCATTTGCGAAAGTCACTTACAACGGTTTTAATACTACACAATTGTAACATTTTCCTTTTCTCTAGTAAATGCTCCTTTTGGGTAGATTTAGTACAAGAGGTTGGGTCTAAAAATAGCCTATGGGGTAATGTGTTAATTTACTTGTCTTATCTGGAGCTCCCAACTATTTACTACAACTTCACCTATATATAGCATGCAAAGACTGCATTCTCTTATCTGTATCTGCAGAATGAAATATTTGTCTGGTGCAACGTTTAGGAAACGGATATCGAGGCTACAATCATTTTTTGTGTGTTTGAATGGTTCTCATCATATTTCAATCTTTTTGGCAATCTATGCAGGCTCACAATGAGGCTGGTTTGTCGTTACATTGAGTGGCATGTCTTCTTTCAAATGTCACCACTCGCAAACAATCGCATATTACATCAAACCAGGTATACATCTCAGACATGCAGACAGACACCTACGATATTGTAATATGACCCTCTTAACCTTCTCAACCCACAGTAATTGTCGGCTGTAAAATATTGTCGTCTGCTTCAATCATAAGTAGAATTTCTTTCAATTAACCCTTTCCTTCACTTATTTGCAAACAGAGTAGACCCAGATCAGACTGATCCTGTAGGAGCCGTCTGATCTGGGTCTGCTCTGTTTGCTAATGGAATCTGATTCGTTTTAAAAATGATTACAATGTTCCACTTTCATATTTCATTTTAACTACATGTATTTTGTCCATGAATATTCAGTTGGTATTGAAATTTGGAATAAACAGCGTTAGAGAATCAAACAGATGAGATACTGAGTGACAAGGAGCTGTCTGATCTTGATCTGCAACAAACCCTACACTGTGACAACTCTTCAGAATTGTCTCTTAGAGACAATTCTAAAGAGTGGTCATAGTATAGGGTAACTGGTGGAGAAATAAAGGAGCTATGCTTGTAAATGTTTAACTGGACCTGAATGACCATTACAGTATTTGAAATATGTACCTTTATCTATAAGCTGAGGCTGCCTTTTATGGAAGTTTCTTATTGTTAGAAGGGTTAAAAGTACAGAGCATCTCCTCGAGCCCTTACGGCTTACCCTTTAGACAGTCATAAATGAATGGAACATACCGGAACATCCATACACCTCCAAGCTGACACCACTTTCTGATCTATGGACAAGCTTATTTCTTCATTTTGCAGGTGAAAAATTACTGCTTTAACAAAATGCTTGGAAGACGTCAATTAGTATGTGAAAATCAAAAGATCTGGACCCAACATTTGTTTGAAATGGGCAGACCAGTTTGATGTGATTCAATCATGAACGGGATATATAATATATACCCCGGTTATATCTATAATCTTTGTGTGGTCCTAATCTTGTCAAACAAAAACGGAGTGCCCTAGAGTGCCATGCACTGATACAAGAGAAAAGCCTTTTGACAAAAGATGACACTGCCCTACTAGCCATAGTAACCTTCAGCAATCTGCAGGAAAAGTTTAATGGCCTTTGCAAACCACATCCAATCTGGACAAGATGTCGAGCAACTTGCAATTATCCCTTTATACTGTTTAACCCATTCCCGCATATAGACGCCTTTTGACGCTTCTGTAAAAGTCACTTTGTGAAACCATTGTGATAAATAGAGCATTTGCTCCACAGGAGCAAATGCTCTATTTATCACAATGGTTTCAATACTACATAATTCTTAAAATTTCCTTTTCAGTAGTTAATGCTCATTTTCGGTAGATTTGTTCAAAAAGGTTGGATCTAAAAATAGCCTATGCGGGAATGGGTTAACACTCATAATAGTTTTATCGCTATGCAGAAAAAAAAAATCTTTTTTTTTTTAAAAATAAATATGATGAAACATTACTAAAACAAAAAATTCTGTAGCATGCAGAAGCCATCAAAAGGAGATCTACCAAATTATCTCTTCATCTTTAACCTGCTGAATATAACCCTTAACCTGCTGCATAATTAAAAATAGCTCCTCCCTTTCTGATGATTATTTTTTAAAAAAAATTGTTAAAACAAAATTTATCACTGAAGAAAATATTTGTTTTTACAAACAGTGCAGATTCTGATCAAAAAGCTCCCAGAGGGAGCCCCTTGATCTGGGTCTACACTGTTTGCACAGGTTTTATATACAATTTCCCACACTTTATGGATTAATGTGGAGATGATGATGATAGCTATTAAGGTAGGTTTATATTTTATACCTAACCATTCAGTATATTGTAAGCCTGTCCAGTGTCTCACCATGGCTTCTCTTTTAAGAAGCCGACTTAAATTTACCCCTCAAGCTTGAATGGTTGACATAATGTACGAATGTTCTCTTATATTAATCTCCTCTCTGCAAACAGCTAGTATCCTCTCGAGACGTTGAGTTACCCAGAGTTTCATCAAGATCCAAGCTATTTGACACTCTGTCAAGAATTTCTCAAAAGCTTGATCAAATTTGACGTCAAATTGCATCAAATTCAAATAGAGCCAACATTATTTTTTCACTGCCTAATAAGTGTTAAATACATGTACAAATCGGGTATAGCGTGACATAAATAGTACTGAGTGAGACTGAAAATTAAATATCTGCACATTAGCTATAAGTGTTGTCTGCAAAAGTTTGAAGGTTTTTGCCTGGTATCAAATATATGCAATTCAATGAACAAACAGAGCAGACCCTGATCCTATTAGGATCCTCCTGATCATGGTCTATTCTATTTGCATTTAGACTTAAGTAATCCTTTCCCTGAAATAAACACCTTTTCAGGCATTTGCAAACACAGTAGACCCAGATCAGATGGCTCCTATAAGAGTGGTCTGATTTGGGTCTGCTCTGTTTGCTATAGGAATCTGAAAGTGTCTCAGCATCTCAGCAGTATCTAACCATTTCCCTGTTGAATATTCATGTAATAAATAATGACATCATGAATATTAATTAGCTGAATTTATATAATGGCAATTAAACACAGTATTTGTTTTACCATGACAGAAACCGTAAAATCACATCTACATAATTCCATAAGCAAACAGAGCAGGTAGTGTTCTGACGGCTCCTAAACGAGCCATCTGGTCCGAGTCTGCTCTGTTTGCACAGGCATAAAAAGGAAATATTTTATGATCTATATGAAGGAAAAGATTAACCATGCATGTATCACTCTAATTGTATTTTTGAAGTAAAAATAAAAAGATGAATTTCAGCAGTCGACAATTTTTTGTGGACAAGGTGTTTACCAAGTACTGTACATTGATTACATTGGGCGACATTCTCTAGTCCTTCTTCAAACAGAGACCTCTACCACACAAACGCCACTTGTTTCCAAATACTAGGCTTAACAACCAATTAGAATGTGATTTTTTCTCCAGATCTAAGATCGAGTGTAACCAGAGTATTTGTCAAACGATCACAGGAAAATCTTAAAGCTAACACTTGAAATCTCCTTAAAATACAGTCTTGTTTGTTTTATACATTGATTTATACAGTCTAAAATGTGCAAATTGTGGAATGTCTTGTCGCCCTTATCTTGCCATGAAAAACCTGCTTAAATTCTCGTTTATAAACATTTCTCGATTTGCTTACTTACTTTTTTAAACCTTCTGCTCTCTAAGTAATTGTCTTCTGCAAATATTGTCATCTGCTTCAATGATAAAAGTAGATTTATTCTCAGATATCTCATTAGCAGTAATATCACAAACAGTTTGGATTCCGGTGTAATTTCATAAGGAAACATTAATCTGGGTCTACTCTGTTTTCAAAGGCATGAGAAGCTTTTCTATAATGGAAAGTGTTAACCTCTTACCCTATAAATAAACCTTTGAACACCGTTGCAAACAGAGTAAAGGCCAGGTGCACAGTAAATGTGCCAATTAAGTTAGCATCTGGGTCAAAAAATAAAGTTTCTTGTATTTGTTCATTATATCAATTTTTATATGACTTAATGTATATAAAGCGATGTCCAGTTGTTAAAAAGATAACTTTTTGCCCATAGTTTTATATTTTCACATGTGTCTGTCACTAGGTATACAAGGGGACGGA
The DNA here is from genome assembly GCA_963576725.1 of Azorinus chamasolen. Lineage (NCBI taxonomy): Eukaryota > Metazoa > Mollusca > Bivalvia > Cardiida > Solecurtidae > Azorinus > Azorinus chamasolen. The sequence goes on along the minus strand of OY755253.1, from coordinate 58,533,326 downwards.
CATTACAATTTAATGCATTACAGGGTTATATCTGAAATTCACTGACCAACTGGTGTGTTTAACAGCTTTTATTTTTCACTGACATACATACACATCTGTCTACTTTCGAACAAAAATTATTTCATGTGAAATAGTAGTGAAAAATCTGTCTTTTGTGAAGGATCTAATTAACACTCAAAGTGCAAACTGAATTAAATTATTTTCATTCTGTGTATTTATAATATGTTTCCTAAAATTAAGTTGTCAGGGACCTTGAAACAGGTATGATAACATGAACTCATATAGATGAAATGAAAATATCTTAAATTTTAAACATAAATACAGATTAATGTATTCTATCAACCTTTTTGCATGGGGGGGGGACGGACATTACACTTTTCAAGACCAGACATTACAATTCTCCTGGCATAATGTAGAAAATGATTTTGAAGGTACATAAGTATTGTGTATGCCCATTATTGCTTAGATGTACATTGATATATGATTTGGTTTTAATTTTTATTCAATTTTATTCATTTGAGAGTCAACAATTACATTAATTATTACAGGTAAAAGGTTGATCAATTTGTTCGGAATAGCCCAGTGGTACATGCAATAATTATAATTTAACAAAGATAGGATGAAAAAACTTGAATGAAGACATTTTGAAACTCTTTGAAAAATAATGGTTGTAACTATTTTTTTTTTCATTTCAAACAGTTTGGATCCAGATCAGATTAAAAAAAAATTATGGTTGATTAAAATGCATGCTGTTTGTCCATACTTTGTGATTCGTTGTACAATCAAATTATACTTTCCAATTTAAACTTACTTCAGATATCAAATCTGAAAAGTTAAAATTAAACTATTTAACCCTTACAATGTAGGAAGCCAGTTTATGAGACATTGTGTAGACCCTGATCAGTGGGCTCTTGGAGGTGCCCCCCTCACCAGGGTTTTATTTTGCAGACATAATTTTGGTGCAATCACCTAGATCTAGACTAAAATGCAGGTCTTTCAGTCAGACAATAGACATTGAACTTTACAATTTCAGTGACTTTATTAAGGTAAGGACCCAAATCAGGCATTTAATATTAATAACGGAACAGATGGTTAAAATACAATCTTTCTTACTGGTGCCAATATTTATGAACAGTTTCTGATCACTATCCGAGCTGTATCAAATTTATATTTATGTGGATATTGAAAGTCTAAATTTAATTGCAGAGGAAAGAAATTTAATTAAAGCTGAAGCATTTTTCTTGAACTTGTCACTAATGTGATATATCTGATGTCGGTACCCCTATTTCCTCCCCGGTTGAGCGCATTTCCTGCCTGCCTTAGGCCCCTTACCCCTCTTTGATATGTTGAATAAACAAGTCCTTACTAATTAAATTAGGAGGTCATGACACAAAAACAAAACAGCAGGGTGTCAAGTTCTCAACTACTTTGAGAGTAATGTTAACTTATCTATGATAGTGCTGGACTGTTATACAGACACTACTGTAATGGGCCCACTGTAATGTCCGTCCCCCGACTTGTGATGTCCGTCCCCCCCCCCCCCCCCCCCCCCCCCCCCCGATATAAAATATTGTGTAATTTTTTTATTTGATGATTTGTTTTTTAAATAAAGACTTTTAACATTAAAGTAGAAGTCTGAATGTGGTTATTGTACACAGCCATGTATTTATTTTAGGTTTAGAGTTAAAATGAAAATTTATTAGTATTTCACATGGCAATATCTTTAAAAGCATGTAATTTGGGAAAAAAAACACCTTCTCTATGTGTATAATATATTTTTACAAACAGTAGACTTATTTATACTAAAATAATTTTCAAATTTAGCTATATTATGTAATTAATATGGTTAATAAGTCTTCTAATGAAACATATTGGAGAGGGGACGGACATTACAGGGGACGGACATTACAGATAACTTTTATACTTTGCTGGAAAAACATCATTTCATATGCAGTCATAAGGAAAATTGATGGTGAATTGATAAAAGGCATCTACTAGGCTTATGTTAAAATGGTTGACACTACATAGATATGGTTTTCTGAAAAAGTAAGAGGGGGGGACGGACATTACATGATTTTTGACACAAACCTAAATGAGATACTAAAACTGACAAAAAATAAAAAACGTGCACTTTATGGAAAAATAATTGGTATACTTGGATGATGCTATCAGTTTTATGATCAGTAATACATTAATTTCTTTAATTATACTATTTTTGTTGAAATTATGTCAATAATAGGATGATAGGGTTTGTACGATTTAGCAACCATTACATCGACACGCTTTTTGCTATTTTGCATGTAACTTCATATTCATGAAAGCAAGATACTTACATTATATATCAAATTAAACAGAAACAAATTCTTCTGTTGATAATATTGTACTTCATAACCTTTTACTATTCAGATTCTAATAATAATGACTTGAAAATAGGCAAAAAAAGTGATGCTAATTCATTACAGCCAAATTAGGCACTTTTTTGCGTTTAAAAGTTGCATAACTTCATAACGGATAAAAATATTTGCTTGAAATTTTCAGCACACCTGCAGGATTGCTTATAGATAGAAATAGTAAACTTGCTTTTCTCTTGTAAATTGAATCTTTGGAGAAAAGTACATGTACACTGTTTTTTAAGGAATTGGCACATTTACTGTGCACCTGGCTTAAACCCAGTTCAGACGGCTCCTACAGTAGTGGCCATCTGATCAAGGTCTGCTCTGTTTGCTGATAATATAATTTAGATCCGATTCTAAATTTTCAATTATGGTCAAAAGTTCCTGTATACATGTACTATTAACCCTTTCCTTCATATAAATGAGTAGATCCAGATCATACGGCTATAAATGAGCAGACCCAGATCATACGGCTATAAATGAGTAGATCCAGATCATACGGCTATAAATGAGTAGATCCAGATCATACGGCTATAAATGAGCAGACCCAGATCATACGGCTATAAATGAGTAGATCCAGATCATACGGCTATAAATGAGTAGATCCAGATCATACGGCTATAAATGAGTAGATCCAGATCATACGGCTATAAATGAGTAGACCCAGATCATACGGCTATAAATGAGTAGACCCAGATCATACGGCTATAAATGAGTAGACCCAGATCATACGGCTATAAATGAGTAGACCCAGATCATACGGCTATAAATGAGCAGACCCAGACCATACGGCTATAAATGAGCAGACCCAGATCATACGGCTATAAATGAGTAGACCCAGATCATACGGCTATAAATGAGTAGACCCAGATTATACGGCTATAAATGAGCAGACTCAGACCATACGGCTATAAATGAGCAGACCCAGATCACACGGCTATAAATGAGTAGACCCAGATCATACGGCTATAAATGAGCAGACCCAGATCATACGGCTATAAATGAGTAGACCCAGATCATACGGCTATAAATGAGCAGACCCAGATCACACGGCTATAAATGAGTAGACCCAGATCATACGGCTATAAATGAGCAGACCCAGATCATACGGCTATAAATGAGCAGACCCAGATCATACGGCTATAAATGAGTAGATCCAGATCATACGGCTATAAATGAGTAGATCCAGATCATACGGCTATAAATGAGTAGACCCAGATCATACGGCTATAAATGAGCAGACCCAGATCATACGGCTATAAATGAGTAGACCCAGATCATACGGCTATAAATGAGCAGACCCAGATCATACGGCTATAAATGAGTAGACCCAGATCATACGGCTATAAATGAGTAGACCCAGATCATACGGCTATAAATGAGTAGACCCAGATCATACGGCTATAAATGAGTAGATCCAGATCATACGGCTCCTATAGTCTAATTATACCTGCAGCCATCTGATCAAGGTCTCCTATAGGAGCCGTCTGATCAGGGTCTGCCTGTTTGCTAATGGAATTTGAAAGATATGTTTCTAAAATGGCTACAATGTTCCATCTTCCATATGTCATTATAACTATTTTGTCCATTAAATATTCAGTAGGTATTGAACTTTGGAATAAACACGTATACAAGAGGGAAAGTGTTAATATTCATGATGTCATTATTTCTCACATGAATAAAGAGTTAACCCATTCCCTCATAGTGACGCCTTTTGACGCCTCTTCAAAAATCACACTTTGAAACCACTGTAATAAATAGAGCATTGTTCTATAGGAGCAAATGCTCTATATATCACAATGGTTATAAAACTAAAAACTTCTAAAATTAACATTTTTGGTAGTAAATGCTCCTTTTCGGCATATTTATTCAAAGAGGTTAGGTCTAAAAATAGCCTATGAGGGAATGGGTTAAGCAAGTAACATCTTGTCAAACTGATATGGAAAACAAATATGTTACAATTTGGCATTCAAAATGAAAAATACCCCCGTAGTAGAATGCATACAGTCAATATACTAACTGGTGTCAACAGCTGTTGATCTGTGAAAAGCTAATTTGATACACTCAGCATTTTTCCCTACATGTACTTTGTGGGAATTTGTGAAAAACTCTTTTCAAATACTGTACACATATACCATATTTTCTCTAATTAATGCCCTACTCTCGTAATATCCCCTTATTTCTAGGGGTTGGGGTTTGGGAGAACTAACGATGGGGTTGGGGGTGGGAGAACTAACAATGGGGTTGGGGGTTGGGAGAACTAACGATGGGGTTGGGAGAACTTTTAAACGATGGGGTTGGGGGTTGGGAGAACTAACGATGGGGTTGGGGGTGGGAGAACTAACGATGAATAAAAACAACTAAAACCCTTTACAATAACTTTTAAATAAAGAAATATAGGTTTTCAAAATACTGGTGGTAGCTTAATGCAGTACAAAAAATGCAAGAAGCTGTTAAAAGATGTTAATACCCAGCATTTTTAAGTATTCCTTTATTTGATAGAGGCGCATTTTGTTGCCTTTGCAAACGGAATTGACCCAGATTAGCCACCAAATTCCAATCAACTGTCTTAAAACAAAAAGCTCAAATTATAATGTGTCCTGAATCTAACTGCTAGTATCAATTAACTAGCATCTGCTCTCCAATGAAAAGGTTGCCAAGTACATGCAGTGAATGAGTTGTAGTAAATGAGGAACAGCAGAGCAACAGATACCTGTGCGTTCTCAAGTAGAGCAACCGATACCTGTGCGTTCTCAAGTACTAAAATCGTCATTTCTCCACCACTAATAGGATTTTAACCCTAAATTCCTCCATATATGCCTTTCAACGCCTCTGTAAAAGTCACTTTTTGAAACCATTGTGATAAATACAGCATTTGCTCCATAGTAAACAATGGTTTCTAAACTACACAATTCTAAAGTGTTATTTTTCTCCAGTAAATGCTCCTTTTCTGTAGATTTATATTTAAAGGAGTTGGGTCTAAAAATAGCATATGGAGGAATGGGTTAAAGACATGATATCCCCTGCAAAAATGACCATGGTTGACCATGGACATTTTTGGCCATGGTCAACCATGGTTAACCATGGTCTTAACATTCACAATAATTGAGAAAAGCTTGTTTAACCATGGTTGATGATGGTCAGCTGTGGTTATAACCATGGTTAACCATGCCTATTAACCATGGTCAACCATGCCTATTAACCATGGTCAGCTGTGGACTTTTAACAATGGTCAGCTGCAGTGACCATGGTTGGACAAGCTTTTCTCAATTGTTGTGAATGTTAAGACCATGGTTAACCATGGCTGACCATGGCCAAAATGCCCATGGTCAACCATGGTCAGCTATGGTCATTATTTAAACTCAAACTGCATGGTTGACAGCAAAATGATCATGGTTCACCATGGTTAGCAATGTTCATTAAAAAAATTCTCAGGGAGGCTGAATAAAGCCATAAGCCTTTGTACCTTGTCCTTTACCATATGAATGTTTATGCAAGACGAAAAGACATCATGATTGTTAATTCGCTAGCTAGACACATTTTCATATTGGCATAATTATGAGCACAGAAAGTTTTTTACGTGGAAGAGAATGAAGAATCAGATTTGTATTAATTCAACAAACCCTGTTCATGCTGTTCCTACAGGAGCCATCTGATCTGGGTCTACTCTGTTTGCAAATGTGTGAAAAAGTGTTTATAAGAAGGAAAGGGTTTAAAAGGTGTATCAGTTCTATTGAGTAAAAAAGATATAGCCCATTTATATAACAGAATCACTGTACAGTCTGCCAAACCAACATCAGGTGTTAGTTTGTTCGGTTTTTGTCTTTCTATATAAACATAGTGAGGCTTCGCCACAAGTATTCGGTGAAAAGTTGGAATCTTTCCTTCTTGCCATGCAAAAATATGTTTGATGTGAAAACACACCCTCAATCATTTATGATAACATGGAGCAGAAATCCAACAAAGGGAGAAGGTCTGCCAAATTATCTCTTAACCCTTTACCCAATAGCCTGTTTCTAGTTTTGAAGACTTAAAGCAGGTTGAAAGTAAAGCAGAATGCGCCTTAAGGCGCATTCTGCTTTACTTTCAGCCTGCTTTAAGCTACCACCTACTAGGATATAGAAAATATTTATTATGCAATATGTTCATGACTGTATGAATTTGAACTATTTTCTTCAGCGGAGGAATAAATCAAACACGCTAAAAGCCGCTTCTATCAGGTAAAGGGTTAACCTTTAGCTTGCTGAATAATTCAAATTAGCTCTGCCTCTCCTGAATATTAATCAATCAAAAAGTTATAATTTATCACACAAGAATAACCCTAACCCTATATCAAAATTGATCACACAAGAGTTTGGTTTTTATGATAAACAGTGCAGACTGTGGAGCCCTTTGATGTGGGTCTACACTGTTTACAAAGGTGTAATATATATCTTGTTTCCCATACTTTAATGGTAAATGCTAAAGCTAAAAATTCCCAAATAATTGTTAAAATTCCTCCATTTGTCTGGTAATTTTACAGCCAATCTTAAGATTGGTAATCATCTGAACCCATGAATATTCAACAAGGAAAGGGTAAAATGTGAGATATCCAATTATACAACGTTGTCATGAAATCATTGCTACCGTGCAAATACTGCACACTGACTAACAATTATCTACGGTATCTTTTGTTAACAGTTGTTAAGGCCTTGTCAGCTCTATATTTATAATTTGCCTGAAAAAAGAAAATGTTTTCATATATATTTCTCTTTATTACCCTTTATCTGTTGAATACATTGTGAGCTACAGATAACGGTGCGTACCCGAATACTAAAACTGTCATTTCTCCACCAAACCCTATACTGTGACCACTCATTAGAATCAGTTCTTCGAGACGATTCTAAAGGGTAGACACAGTATAGGGTTTGGTGGAGAAATAAAGGAGTTCTTCTTGGAAATGTTTAAATTTATGCATCTTATCTGGACCTCTGATATATTTATGTAAATAATAATGACATAATTATAATATCAATTACAGACCAACTCAAATTACAAAAAACATCATTTATCCACAAAAACCTACAAGACGCTTCTAAAAAGTGGTCAAAACATAGCGAGGGCTTGGTGCAAAACTATTCTAACTCCTTCACAAAGTGAAGGAGTTAGAATAGTTTTGCACCAAGCCCTCGATAGGGTTTGGTGGTGAAATAAAGAAGTTATTCTTGAAATTGTTCTGATATTCACGTTTTATCTGGACCTCTGAACATACGAAGGTTTTTTCAAAGCAAAAAGTAGAATCAGATGAAATCTACAAAATTACATAAGCAAACACAGCAGACCTTGATCAGATGCAGGGGCTGTCTCATATGGGTCTACTCTGTTTGCAAAGGCCTGAAAAAGCGTTTATATGAGGGAAAGGCTTAAGTGAATAATAATTGCATATAAACACAGTATTTTTTGGCCATTTGGCAATTTATAAGCAAACAGAGCAGACCCTGAATTGTGTCTACTCTGTTTGCAAAGGCCACGAAAAAGCGTTTATCGCATATGAAGGAAAGGGTCAGCTGTAGGCATAGAAATATCACACGGGAGGCTGCATGACTTTGGGTGGTATCATTAACACAAGACGAGTCGCCCATGAAGAGAAGAATTTTCCAGTGACTGGCATTCCCAAGCTACTTGTCACGCCATGTCACTATGTTCAATTTGCCAGAAGGCCTCTGTGACAATTCTTTGATCATCTTAGCCTGGCTGTAATGTTTAACCTACCTACGTTTTGTAAATATTTGGCTAAATCGGGTGTGATTATATCCGTCACTCCGAATATGGCATAAGTGGGTTAAAGATATATCTATGGGTATAAACAGGTGCGAAATCGAGCACTGTAGATGAATTTGTGACGGCCTTTGCAAACCGTTTGGATGCTGATATGACAATCTGTAACCTGGCATATCATGTTTTCTTTTTAAGTTTATTCATCAACCAGAACATAGCATTAACCCTCTATTCTATAGGGACACCTTTTAGCCCAATTTCCTCATAGGCTATTTTAAGATCCAACCTCTTTGAATAAATCTACCGAAAAGGAGCATTTACTAGCAAAAAGGAAAAGTTTAGAATTGTGTAGTACTGAAACCATTGTGATAAATAGAGCATTTTGCTCCTATGGAGCGGTTAATGCTCTATTTCTCACAATGGTTTAAAGAAGTGATTTTAACAGAGGCATTAAAAGGTGTCAATATGAGGGAATGGGTCAAAAGGTGTCAATATGAGGGAATGGGTTAATGCCTTTGCAAACAGAGTAGAAATAGTCTGATCAGTGTCTGCTTGCTCTGCTAGCTAATGGAATTATATAGATGAGATTCTACAATTTCTGCCACGGCCCAAAACTTTTTAAAGTATTGTTTCACAATGTCCTTATATAATTTTAACTAATTAATATTAAAAAAACATAACCAGAACTACCGGTAAGTGTATACATGTATTCAAATACTAAAACTATTAACTTCTCCACCAAACCCTATGTTGTGACCACTCCGAAGAATCGTCTCAAAGAGACAATTCTAAGTTACAAGTGGCCACAACATACCTGAGTTTGGTGGAGAAATAAAAGAGATACTCTTGAAAATGTTTTAATTTATGCACCTTATCTGGATCTCAGCATTACTCAACTATTCCAGCTGAAAACCGTGTTCAAATACATCAAACAATAGTTACGGACCCATCCTGTCAAAATCTGCATAATCTGATTCTGGGAACAAAAATTCAATTAAAGCCAGACAGAGAGTCTTGCAAATTATATTATTGGCAAGGTTTTCTAAATCTAGGTATCATTTGGAATCCAGAATGGAAATTCGACTCAGTGCTTGGTGCATTAAATAGCTAAATTAAATTTCGTCTAAACCAAAAAATTACTATGTCGTCAATGATAAAAAAACTACCATCTCAGAACAGAACAAGAGCACCGCTGTGCAGCAAAATACGCCCGTCGGCAAAGTCAGTGATAAGCCAATTTAATAGGAAATTGAATCTGTTACAATGTGAAACTATCATTGGCAACTGCCTAGTAGAGCTATATATATAATATAGACCTGTTGTAACCAAATTAAATACTTAGCTTCATCACCATACAGGGAAGACAGCTATTGATTTTGTGACAAGTCCAATGACTTTTCCTGCAGTAACCCCCCTTTTCATACATAGATTTTTAAAAGAAAATAGAAAATAGACTGAACGTTTCCAGGTGTATATATATATATGCATTCTGTGTCTAGTTATGAAGACAGGCGACTGTTTAAAGCAGGTTGAAAGTAAAGCAGAATGCACTGTAAGGGGCATTCTGCTTTACTTTCAACCTGCTTTAAGCTACTTGCTTTAAGTCACTTGCATTCACTAATGCAAATATTATATTTGGTGGTCACTATGGACAGGGTTTACTGTAACAAACCCCAATGTCATATAATTTCCTGTAGAGCTGATATTTTACCTAAGTTTGATGAGGATTGGATTTTATTTGTTTGAGTTAGAGAGCGGACAAAAAACGAATTTTGTTTAAAATTTGTTAAAAAGTTAATAAAAAAGGGGAGATAATTCAGAAGTGTGCAGGGCGATGATGCTGATTATCGAACTTAGCCGAGTCATTTTGGCCATATACATGCTGACCAAGTTTGAAAAGGATCCGATTCAATTTGTTCGAGTTAGAGAGCGGACAAGAGAATTTTGTTAAAAATTTATTAAAAAAGGGGAGATAATTCAGAAGTGTGCAGGGCGATGTTGCTGATTATCGAACTTAGCCGAGTCATTTTGGCCATATACATGCTGACCAAGTTTGAAAAGGATCCGATTCAATTTGTTCGAGTTAGAGAGCGGACAAACAAAAGTTCACGGACGGACGGACGGACGGACAGACAGACAGACAGACAGACGGACGGACGGACTGACGGACAACGCCACGACATAATACGTCCCGTCTGAAGACGGGCGTATAAAAATGAATGAAAGGCCACAGAATTTCTCTGTGAATTGAGGAATGTGTATTTGATCTCCAAGCTACTTTATATTGACTCTTTAAGCTGTTGAATATTCATGTAAGAAATAGTGCCATCATAAATATTCTATAGTGGCGTATGAATACATGAATTTCTGGTATTGGTAGAACTTACAGACGTGTCAGACGTAATGAAGGTGATTAACCCTTTCCCTCATATAAACATGTTTTCACGCATCTGCAAACAGAGTAGACCCAGATCAGACGGCTCCTAGAGGTGCCGTCTGATCAGGGTCTGCTCTGTTTGCTAATGGAATTTGATAGCTATGTTTCTTTACTTTCTAAAATGGCCACAATATTCCACCTTCAATATTTGATTATAATTATCTTTTCCATGAATATTCAGTAGGTATTGAAATTTGGACTAAATATAGAACAGGGAAAGGGTTAATCAAATGCTAACATTGTTATTTCACCACCAAACCCTATGTTGTTATTTCACCACCAAACCCTATGTTGTTATTTCACCACCAAACCCTATGTTGTTACCATTCTTTAGAAACAACTCTTCAAGATGAATCTGAAAAGTGGTCACAACATAGGGTTTGACGGAGAAATAAAGAAGTTATTCTTGAAAAATGTTGTAATTTACACATTTTATCTGAACCTCTGATATATATCAATCAATCAATCAATATTTTATTGCGTTAAACATCATACAGGATGCTTATAGCAAAAATAAACATTCATTAGTAGTAAATACATGTCATCAGCATACACACTATTTCTATTTTTCTTTTCGGAGGGACATTAAATGATTTGACTAATCTATGCAGGTTATCTTTAAAGCCTTGTCTATGTACAATGAAATGTAGAATTATTTGTTTTTCTGAAACGTTATGAGCGTCAATCAGTTTCCATTCTAATCAGAAGCAGAGTTGTTCAGTGTCTGGCTTGGATGTAAACTGTTGTCAGCGGCAAAAGGGTTACAGAGTTGATTCATAGGTGAAATGAACAAGTTTTAACTCCCTCACTGCTAAGATAATATCTGTTTGTTACGCACTTGTGTTTCTACAATTTAGAGTAGTGAACAGTCGACGTAATGGTTGTCAAACAAGAACGTCAAACAGTTTGGATCCTGGTCAGGTGTCAAGTTGTTGGCGTCTGATCACGATTCAGGCTGTTTGTATAGTTAAGTGCATCTGGGTTAAGACAGTGAAGGAGTTATTATCAATACATACAATTTAAAGTTATACAGAGAAAATGTATGACTATACTATTGTTGTGTTCTCATATTTGATGCGAAGTAAATAAACTTAGCAGTGTTTGATACTACACGTTTGGATGTTTCTGTAAATAAATTTTGAAATTTTTGTACGGTTGGCCATTGGCAGTAATATCGTTTGAAATATTTGATTCTTAAATGTCTGTATTTAGGACACACTAGCATAAAGTGAAATTCGTTTTCAATAGCATTCATATTACAGTTTAGGCATTTTCTTTCGCTCCTATCAGTATCTGTGTATCGACCAGTCTCTATTGCAAGGTAGTGTGAGGAGACTCTTAGTTTTGTAAGAGCAATTCGAAATTTGTCTTCTTTTATGAAATCGAGGTAGGCTTCTGAGTAGAAATTATGCTTTATTAAACTGTATGTATGTAGTCGTGTTGAGTTGTTGATGTTTGTATACCATGTTTGTTTGTAAATTTCAATAATTCTCGTTTTTATTGGCAAAAGTTTGATTTGTAATTCGAATTGGTTAATCCATATATTTGTCATTCCTATAGTGTCTAGTAGAGTTTTAATGTGATATGCCCAGTTAGAATGATTATAATTGATGTTATTATCAGCATCCGTTTTTAACATTTTGTAAATTTTAAGTGGGAGTGAATTTCCATCAGAATTAAGCAGTTTAATCCAGTATTTTATCATTATAATTTGTCTCATAGTATGCATTGGCAGTCGCCCCAATTCTCCATATAAGCAATCGAGATTTGTGGATGCCTTGACGCGTAGTATTTTTCTGCAAAACTTAGAGTGTTGCTTTTCGATATCGTTTGCTCTGTGATATCCCCATACCTCTGCACAGTAATTAAGTACCGATCCAACTAAACTGTCATACAGTTTGCATTTCTCCGATGTATGTAAATCTATTTGATTTAATATAATAAATAAATTATGCATAGAGAACGATGCTTGTTGTGCTAGTTGTTTTTGTGTCCTATGCCAATTATTGTTTTTGAAAAAGTTTATCCCTAGATATTTGAAGGAGTTTACAATTTGTAATAATACGTTATTTATGTAAAAATTATATTGCGTGTGTCTGCCTCTTTCAAATATCATCACTTTTGTTTTGTCCGCGTTAATTTTTAGGTTCCATGTATCACAATAGTGTTGGATGTCGTTAAGCATTGATTGTAAGGATTCCGGTTTGTAACTGAATAAAATTCCATCATCAGCAAATAGGATCATGAACAAACTGATTTCTTGAAGTGTAAATAAACCATCTAGGTCGGAATTAATGCTCTGTACAATATCATTTATGAAAAGTAAAAACATAAGACTGGAGCTCGGGTCCCCTTGTTTTATCCCAATATTTGAACTGAAAAATTGTGATGTGCTTGATTGATATCTAATACATGTTTTCACTACGTTGTACATAGCTTTAATTGAATTTATAATTTTTGTGCTAATGTTTTCATTTATAAGCTTTTGTATAAGAAAATGTCTATCTACTTTGTCGAATGCTTTTTCAAAGTCCAAAAATACACAGTATACTTTTTTCTTCTCATTCATTAGTTTTGATATGATTGCATGCAAAATAAAGACACAGTCTGTTGTTGACTTGCCTTTTTGGAAGCCAAATTGATTTTGTGATATTTTTTCATGACGTTTAGACCAATTCGTTAGACGATTTAGAAGTATTTGCGAATAGATTTTACCCAGTATGTTGATCAGAGTTATCCCGCGGTAATTTTTTGCTTCATTTATATTACCTCCCTTGAATATTGGGATTGTTATGCCTTCACCCCACGACTGTGGGTATTCACCTGTGTCAAATATGCGGTTGTATAAAATAAGCAGAAATGGGGAGATAAAATCCAGAGAATGTTTGAAGACCTCTGCAATCAGCTTGTCAGTGCCAGGGCTTTTTCCATTATTTTGCGACATAACTGCATTGTGAATTTCTAATTCTGTGATTGGCGAGTCGAGTTCTTGATCTGAGATGTCTGGGATGTTTGGGTCTGGTGTCTGTGTGTGTGTCTGTTCGCTATATAAAGTTTGATAATGATCGTAAATATTTGATACTGATAAAGTTTCCGATATAGGTGATTGGGTTTTATATTGTTTTTTTACAGTTTTCCAAAATAGTTTTGGTTGTACTTTTGCTTTTTGCTTTAATTGTTCTCTTTCATTTTGCATAAAACGTTTCTTTAGTGTTTTTTTTAAATTGTTATATTCCCGCTTCTTTTCCATGAATGTCCTTCTATTGTCATCGTTTTTGTTTCTAATAAACATATTTCTTGCGATTGTAAAAGCCTTTCTTTTTTCATAGCAGTCGCGATTAAACCATTTTTTCTTATTGAAGTGTTGCCTTTGTGCACTAGATCTATTTTTGGAGATGCGAGTTTTGCCAAAAAGCTCAAAAGCATTATCTTGCATGTATACGGTAAACTGTCGAACTGACTCTTCTAGATCCATGTCATTGTTACTTACTCTTGTGGTAAGACATTCCATAGTATTTTCATTCATTGAAAGTTTGGCGCGAAAGTTATCGATCAATGAATTGTCCCACGCTAAGAACCTGTCGGATTCGCTATCGCAATCGAGTGACGTATTCGATGCACGTGCTCTTGTTATTGCTATGTGCATAGCACAGTGGTCGGAAAATTCAGTCTGCCTGAGAATATAGAAGTCATGAATGTAGCTGCTATCTGTGTAATTTAAAAGTAGATAATCTACAGTGCTTGAACCATTAGTGTTGTGGAATGTGTATTCGCCGGATTTATCATTTGACAGGCGCCCATTTGCAATGACTAAATTTGTTGATTTACAAAGTGAGAGGAGTTGTCTGCCGTATGTGTCAATCACGTGATCTTTATTTGCACGCTCTGGAATGTCAATATAGCTGGGAACTAGGTCAGTATTATTTATGTATCTGTCAAATTCTAAAATGTCAGTTTCCGTATCAGTTCTACTGTTAAAATCTCCGTTAATCATTATTTTCCCTAGGTTTTTATATTTTTCAATTCCTGTTTCTATTTGGTCGAATAGATCAATATCAATTTGATTCAAAACTTTTGAATTAGCAGGTGGTATGTAAACAGTGCAAAAATACAAGTCTTCTTTAAAGTAAAATAAGTCGTTTTCAAGTTTTATCCAGAATATACCGCATTGTTCTTTGTCAATAATGCTGATTTTGTCTTTCAGCCAATGTTTATAGTAAAGGGATATGCCTCCACTATATCGTCCTTTCTTAGTATTTGGTGATTTATTACCATATAGGTGATCACATATGTAGCCTTGAATATTCAAATTTAGTTCCACAGTTGGCGAAAGCCACGTCTCTGTTAGTAGAATGACGTCATACCCGGCTATACTGTTAAGAAAGTCTGGATCAGAAAGTTTGCGTGATAGTCCATTTATGTTCCAAGAAATTATCTTGAGTTGCTCCTCCTGACACCCCTATTCCATAGATTCCTGTTTCTTGTCCGGCTTATACAACGTCTCGTCGATGTATAATTTGTCACCAATGTATCTTGTGGATTTGCCTTCTCGTTCTGCTTGCTTCATGACTGGGTAGAGCGTTTTGCGTGCATCGCGTATCTCTTTTGGGTGCTGTACACCAACGCCATAGCCCAGCGTCTTGAGTGATTCTCGTTCACTGTACGATTTTTGTCTGACGTTCTCTCTTTGTTTGTGATAATGAAACTTTGCCACAATTGGTCTTGGTTTCTTGGCGGTGTTTGGGCCTACTCGGTGCACTCTATCAAATAGTATGTCGTCATTTATGCTAAGGTTTTCTTCAATTAGTGATTTTATTTTGATTTCACAGTCTTCTTCTATGGATTCCTGGATTCCATAGAAAAGCAGATTGTCTCTCATAGACCGTGATTCTAGATCTGTAAGTTTTGCTTTTAACTTTTGCTTATCAGTTTCTATGTCTTTTGTGTTTGCTTTGAGAGCCTTGCATGTGTTTTGCAGTTTGCTTATTTCTGACTTTGCATTCTCTAGCTCAGTGGTATGGATTTCTGTTGTTTTACTCATGAAAGCACATGCCTCTTCTGTATCCCCTATGCGGCTTTCCATGGATTTCATTTTTGTCTCTATGTCGTTTATTTTTACGCTTATACTTCCCACTGTCTGTTCAATCTTGTCTATTTTTGGAATTGACTGTTTTAACTGCTTAATGTCATTCATCAACTCTATCGCCCATGGGGGTGGGGTCGTAGCGGCTGGTGGTGTTGACTGGAAGAATTGTGGTGGCTGTGTCATTTGCATTCCGTATGGATATTGGGAGTAAGATGCCCCCGGAGATGCCATATTGTGAATAGTGTTCAATGGTGATGCCATTAGCACATTTTCATTAATCAGTTGGCGTTTGTTTACATTTGTGCTACTCACCCCACCCGCAAGTAAACCGGTTTGACTAGTCTGATCGCTGTCCACTACCAATGGAGATTTTGCCTTACGTTTCGATTTTCGTTTTGTATTCGACGTTTGCTGCAAATTTGGCTCAACTCTTTTGTTCGACATGTAGATACAATATTCTTACCCATCTCAGCTGAAATTTGTCCGTCTTAAAACACTTTATATACCGAAATTTAACATTTTAATCGGAGCCGATAAATATGTATTTACTACTTGTATGACCTTGACCTTGACCTTATATATACTGACTACACATATGCAATCTTTAATGGTACATCTTTAATATGTAATTGTTACATTGTCCTGTCTATGTTTATTATGATAGCCTTTTGAATGTGCGACATGTATATAATGACATTTGCAACAGTCTGGACCCAGATCAGAGGGCTCCAACAGGAGCCCTCTGATCGGGGTCTGCACTGTTTGTAATTAAAAATCATCTAGTAAAATGAAGTCTTTCATAGTTAATGGACTCTACAGTCAAACCATGATGGGTCATTCCACAAAATTTAGCTTTCCAAAGGGTTCAATGTCATTTTCTCCTTAACCCTTTTCCCTTGTTCTATGTTTATTACAAATTTCAATACCTACTGAATATTCAGAGACAAAATAGTTTTAATGAAATATGTATGATGGAACATTAATTCAATAGAAACAGATCTATCAAATTCAATTGCTAAGAAAACATAGCAGACTCTGATCAGATGGTAACCTACAGGAGCCATCTGATCTGGGTCTACTCTGTTTGCAAATGCATGAAAATGTGTTTATATGAAGGAAAGTGTTTTAAATGTCATATTTATCCATCAATTACTTTGTATGTAGAAAAAATGGAAAACTTTCAATATTGGCTATCTGTCATTTTGTGACATCTTTGATCTCAGCATGAACCATCTGTCATTATCTAATTTAGCCCTTTGAATGCGGAAAACCAGATAATTGCCATATGTAAACCATGTTGACTCAGATCTAAAGGCTCCTAGAGGAACAAGGATAAAGATAATTACAAAAGTTTCTTTTCAAATTCAAAGTAAAAAGAGAAACGTGGTGTGTTTTTTTTTAATAGTACATCACTAACCCTCTCAGAGGGCCAGATCAGATGGATAAATTAACCATTTACTCCTTGAATATTCATATAAGAAATAATGACACTATGAATATCAATTACATTATATTTTATAATAGCACATGAATACAGGACCTTTTGGCCATGGTGTAAACTGTAGAATCAGATCAATATTATTTTATAAGCAAACAGAGCAGACCCTGATCAGACGGCTCCTATATCTTTTCTGGGTCAACTCTGTTTGCCAATGTGTGAAAATGCAGAACTTTGTATATGAAGGAAAGGGTTAAAACATTGTCCAGAACAGTTATTCTTTAAAATGTTTTAGTTCACGCATCTTATTTAAACCTCTGTATCAGATTTATTTAGGGTTATACATTGTACCTATCATTCACTCATTCATCTGTTTGTGAGGTGGAGAGGTAAATAATGAACATGAGACATGAAAGTATCCGCCCCGACAGTTTCAGTGTCATAAAAGTCGTAATATATTTATGATGCTGTTTCGTTTGTCAAAATCAAAGCTACGGCCATATTTCATTAACCTCACACAAAAGCCATATGAAACATTTACTTTCAATGATCTCTGTACTACTGGTCATAAAATTATTTTTCATCGTACAGCACTTTAACCCGTTACCTGATAGAGACTGTGCAAACAGAGTAGACCCAGATCAGACGGTCTATCTTGTTTGCAAAGGCTTAAAAATGCATAGGTATGGACTAAAGGGTTAACCATTTCCCATAAATGTTTTTCATACCTTTACAAACAGAGTAGACCCAGATCAGACGGCTCCTCGATGAGCTGTCTGATCAGGATCTGCTCTGTTTACTTATGATATAATAATAGATTTGATTCTACAGTTTCTACCAACTACAAAAATTCCTCTGTACATTTGCCATTATAACAATTCAGCTTTTAAATATTCACGATGTCACTGTTTCTTCAATGAATATTTAACAGAGAAAGGGTTAAAGCTTGGAATGTAGAATTACAACATGAGACGGTAAATCATTTCAACAGTAGTATATCCTAAAGGAACTTAGGATTTATCATTTGTCATTCTGAATGACAAACAATGCAGACCCTGATCAGTGATCAGAAGGTTCCTCTAGGCTCCTCTTGTTAGCAAATGGCTCCATGCATGCATATCCCACATTCAAAGAGTTAAAATACTTTTTCTTTCTGTAACATTGACAAGATAGTAAGCCTATTTACAAACCTACACAACTACATCTACACTGTTGCAGATGCCAGTAAACTCGTATCCCACATTCGAAGGGTCATATTGTCCTATTGGACCAATCTGTTTGTAATGGTATTTAAGAGCTCTATGATCTAGGTCTGTAGTGTTTGCAGATGACTGTACCAAACAACTTTGCCCATCTGTTAAAAGCCTTGAATATACATGTACATGTAGAATTTCCAAAAGGATCCACTACATGCATGTCCCACATTCAAAGAGTTAAATAACCTATTTGCTGTTCTATGTTAAAATATTCCAAATTTCAATACCTACTGAATATTCATGGCCAAAAGGTGGAATATTGCAGCCATTTTAGAAAGAAAAGAACTGAATTATCAAATTCCATTAGCAAACAGAGCAGCCCCTGATCAGACGGCTCCTATAGGAGTCGTCTGAAGTGGGTCTACTCTGTTTGCAAATGCATGAAAAAGCGTTTATATGGAGTAAAAGGTTAAAATGCTAAATATATACTGTTTTTAGTTCTGTCGCACCCCTATTTACAAACCACAGGAGATGTATTCATTGAAGAATGTCTCCTATTGAACTGGGTCAAACCTCTGACAGGCAAGGAATTAAAGACTAAACCTGTGAGAAAATACACAAATTTTCTTTCACTTGATTTTAATGTGTGCAGATATGTAAGTAAGCACACTGGTAAGAAGTGACGCAAGCCCCCAGGGACAATTTTAAAAGCAAACAGACAACCTGATTTAGATAATTGACACACAAACACCCCTTAAGCATCGCATGTCATTTCAGCCAGTCATTGGAGAAATAACAGGTTGATTAGACCTTGTGCTCATCAGTTTTTAAGTTTTTACAGGGTGACAAAGCTACCTAAGATCTTAACCGTTTACTCCATGAATATTCATGTAATGACACATGAATATTAATTAGATTCATTGTTGCAATAGCACATAGACACAGCAATATTTGGTGATGACTGACACTGTAGAGTCGTATCTATATCATATCATATAATCATAAGCAAACAGAGAGAGCAGACCCTGGTGAGATGGCTCCTATCTAAAGGTCTACTCTATTTGTAAAGGTGTATACAAGAGTAAAGGGTTAATCTTTTACTTGGTACATGTATATTAATGCCAGAGCTACAGATACCCAAATACTAAAATCCTCATTTCTCCACCAAACCCTAGCCATACATGTATACTGTGAGTGTGCCCACTCTTTAGAATCGTCACAGTACAGAGTTTGGTGGAGAAATAAAGGGGTTATTCTTGAAAATGTTTAATTAATGCATCTTATCTGGAGCTCTGGATTGATCCAGGTCAGACAGTTCCTGAGGAGCTCTGGATTGATCCAGGTCAGACAGTTGACATGAGGAGCTCTGGATTGATCCAGGTCAGACAGTTCCTGAGGAGCTCTGGATTGATCCAGGTCAGACAGTTCCTGAGGAAAGTGGGAGTGTTTATCAAGGGGAATATTTTAACTTTTGTCTTCAAAAAACAGAATTAATATTGCAGTTGTTGTTTAACCCTTTCCTAGTTCTATATTAGACTATAATAGTGATAATGAAATATGGAAGGTCTATCAAGTTTCATTAGTAAACAGAGCAGACCCTGATCAGATGGCCCCTATAGCAACAGTGAGATCTGGGTCTTCTCTGTTTGCAAATGCGTGAAAAGGCGTTTATATGGGCAGAAAGGGTTAACTGTCTGTACATGTATATGCTATATTTGCACATGGTTATTATGTGGCCCTCGATTGGTAGCTATGATAATGACATATTGATGCTGATCTCGATTACTTGTATATTAGCTTGCTGGTCTAGAATGCCAGTATCAGCTTACATTTGCACATTTCACACTAGTGAAAGTAGCACCATTTCATCTCATTTGATATCATTATACATATGTTGACCCTTATCTAGCTATTCAAGAACAGACTCACATTTGCAAACAGTTTGGATCCTAATGAGACGCCAAGTAACTGATCAGGATCCAAGCTGTTTGACACTCAGTTAAATAGTTTCTCCCAACCATGATCCAATCGGAAGTGGTCAAAATTGCACCGAATCTAAATTTCAGCACACATGATTTTTTCATAGCGGCTAATGGATTTATGGAGTGAAAAGTTCAGTCAGCTCTCAATAACTTCATCATTGACATTTTGATGACTATCAAGTACAAATATATTATACAATATAATATATATTTATCAACTGAAATGTCAAGTGATCTGACATATGATCAGAATCCAAGCCATCATCAGTCATATCTCCAATGGCTTAACCTGTTCTATGTTTTTGATACCTACTGAATATTTATGAACAAAGTAGTTATATAATGAAATATGAAATGTGGGGAATTGTAGCCATGTTAGAAAGTAAAGAAGCAGATCTTTGAAATTCCATTAGCAAACACAGTAGACCCTGGTCAGACGGCTCCTACAGGAGCTGTCTGATCCAGGTCTACTCTGTTTGCAAATGCTTGAAAACATGTTTATATTAAGGAAAGGGTTAACTCTGTCGGCATATGATAAACGTCACCCACTAAAATAACAGCAGGAAGTACTCCAACCTCTTACTACAAAACTGTATCGCTCAATGTCTTCTGTTGTCCATGCAACAGTCTGGTCTTTTTATAGCCTTATTTAAATGCAAAACACTATTTCTTGAAAAGCCTGCCTTTTAATGCTTAAAAATTGACATACACCCAGATCAGATGCTTGTGTTGGAGCCAATCAGGGTCTGCTCTGTTTGCTAATGTGACAGATTTTCTAATATTTGTGATATCAATAAATTTCCTTATTTTGTATCATTAATACAGGACTTAGACAATATCAATTATTAAAAATCAGCACAGTTGTGCATGAATATGAATCATGTTTACAAGGCAGCTGAACAAAACAAGTAGCTTCGCTCAAAACAAGTAGCTTCGCTCAAAACAAGTAGCTTCGGCGTTCGCTCAAAACAAGTAGCTTCACTCAAAACAAGTAGCTTCGCTCAAAACAAGTAGCTTCACTCAAAACAAGTAGCTTCGGCGTTTGCTCAAAACAAGTAGCTTCGCTCAAAACAAGTAGCTTCACTCAAAACAAGTAGCTTCACTCAAAACAAGTAGCTTCGGCGTTCGCTCAAAACAAGTAGCTTCGGTGTTCGCTCAAAACAAGTAGCTTCACTATGGCACAAATAGATCCTGGGCAAATATTTCATCTCAATTTGCATCTAAATCTAAGAAACGGTGACTGTGTAGATTTAGATCTGATGAAGCAGTTAGTTCAACTCTACCGTGTTGGTACAACTGTACATCAATGGTACTATCAGACTATAGTTTTACTCACTTCTTGAATTAAGCTTTTACTCCATATTATTCATGTATAAACCTTTTACCCCATG
Organism: Azorinus chamasolen; assembly: GCA_963576725.1. NCBI lineage: Eukaryota > Metazoa > Mollusca > Bivalvia > Cardiida > Solecurtidae > Azorinus > Azorinus chamasolen. The sequence continues at coordinate 58,511,646 of OY755253.1, read as the reverse complement.
CATATTCATTATTCATGTAAGAAATAATGGCATCATGAATATTAATTAGTTTAACTGCTATAAATGCACATGGACACAGGAATGTTTGGCCATGACAGAAACTGTAGAAGCATATCCATGTTATATCATGACCAAGCACAGCAGACCTTGATCGAATGGCTCCTATAGGAGCCATCTGATCTGGGTCTACTCTGTTTGCAAAGGCATAGAAAGTAGAACGAGTAATAAATTCTGAATATTAAACCTTTCAGTGCTGAATTTGAGTGGAACCAGTCCATCATTGTTCATTGGATCTGTACATACTGTATGTTAGGGTAAAATTTGAGATGAGTTTTTATGACAAATAGTACAAACCCTGATCTAGGTGCCCTCTGATCTGGGTCTACATTATTTGCAAAATGTTCCACCTTCAAAGAGTTTATTAGCTTATTTTTTTCTATGGCATAAGAAATCAGGAATGTTTACCAATGACACAAACTGTAGAATTAGATCTATATCATTTCATAAGCAACTGACCTCAGCAGTGTCAGCAGACCCTTATCAAATGGCTCCTGATCTGCATATATTATTTGCAACAGTGTAAAAAAGGAGCATCTATTTGAGTACAAGCTTAAAAACACACACACAATGTTATTCAGGCAGATTGCCTGCAGTATTTTGATGTGTATACTAGCTGTGAATCAGAAGCTGCATATTACAGCCATGCATTTACATGCATGCTGTTCAGAAAGCTCAGCTGAGACACTGTATGAGTAGTTGGGTGCTGGTGAATTCGCCTAATGACCAACTCGCCTACAATTAGATATATAGTAACCCAAATGGTGAATTCGCCTAGAAAGCAATTATATAGCGATTGTATTTCACACCTTATATTACAGGTAGATCTACCAGTAACATGCCAATGAAACAAAGCTGTTTGTAACAAGAACTTGCCTTGTTGTTTTCTTATCCAAATGTTTTTTTTTAATTAAACCAAAAGATCAGTGTAGACCCTAATCGCTACGCGCAAATTTAATAACCCGGTTGAAAGGGGGTAGGGTGCAAACAGAATGCACCATTATTATACTGAAAATAAAAATGCTTGCTCCAACATGAAAAAATATGAGTATTATACATATAGATGGCCAGGGTAAATATTGGGTTACTTTAATTTAGTTTAAAAATAACAGTCTGTCAGTAAAACCATATTTAAGTAAATTGGCAAATACCCGATTCCCAGTCCCATCAGTGACTTTGTAGGGAGGGAATAATGCCATGCCAGAGTTTATTTACTTTCCATACGCACTTGTATATTTTGATATAAAATCGAAATATAAATGGTTATCAACGGAGTGAGTAGATCTATATAAACTTTCAAATGCATATGATGATCAGGGGCTACACTCAAAAGTTCAATCTTGGTCAACACCATCTGAAAACACGTTTTGTTATGTTATCGATACCTTACAATAGGTGCGAAATACAATCACTATGTAATTGCTTTCTAGGCGAATTCACCATTCGGGCTACTATATATCTAATTGTAGGCGAGTTGGTCATTAGGCGAATTCACCATAAACCGAGTAGTTACCGGTAAGATTATGAATACTCGATCAAGTATATGAATACAATGTCAGTTTGCTTTTACAGCAGGCTTCGTATATGCGATGCACCTATGACCCTGTTAAGACATTTTGTCCCTGACATTCCTCAGTAATTACCAAGCTTGTTTGACATTAATACACATGCTTGATATGTCAAATCAGTAGATCATTCTGTGCACAAGGTCCGGTCCGGGTTTTAGCCACTGCCAATTAGCGACTTTGGTTCATAAACTAAAGCATTTCTTCTCTTTAAAAGAATGTCAATATCTTTACCTGTTGCCAGCGATCCTCTAGTGATGGTTGGGCTGAGAAATAGCCCGTGTCGTGGACAACTTGCAATTCCCTAAAGATATTCCCACTTGGTAGGACATCCATTTTGAAAGCTCGAAGTTTTGACGTTTTGGACGATTAACAGTCGCCTCAGAGATGTAGAGGCGCTCGCTACAGTTGCATGAATCGTCTCACACTTTTTCTATCCAGAACAGTAAGTAGATTTATCTACCGTCACACTAAAGTACCCAAATTATACGATCCATCCATTCATAGTATGATTCACCAGCGAATACATGTTGAAATATTCCCATGTAGTAGTGTATTAAGCTAAGCAATGAACCAATCAAAAGCCTTCTTGCAAATACTTGGCATGTTAAGAATTTCAATTCACCAATGAAAATTACTGTCACATTCCTTCTTCGGAAGATCAATACGGTACTGACGATTTTGATTGGTTAAAGGCGATAGACTGATAAAAACTTTACAACTGCATACAATACTGTTCACAGATCGAAGACAAAATTAAATACGATAGTAAGCTCGTCTAATATGCATTGCAAAACAATTTAATTTTAAATATTAGAATTTATTCTTCAATATTTAGTTACCGGATTTATTTACTTCTGAAATTCAATTTATAAAGCAAACTCTGACCAGGGGACCTCCTATCTTTGTTATCTGGTCTGGGCTACACTGTTTGCTGATGTGTTCTTATTCAAATACACTAGGTATATATGTTTCAATCAAACATGGTAAAAAAACAACAGACAAATGTTAAGGCCAATTCATCTCGAAAATGCAAGTTGACTTGAAATTCACTGCAGCAGCTATTTTAAAGCCATACACAATTCTTTATGTACGCAAGTACCATTCAAGTCGTGGTCTTTTTCATAATATTATTGCTATGTATTATGAAAACATGTAACAAGCTGCATGTGTGTGCCACTGTATGGAGCTAATCAGTTCGTATGTCTGCCAGCGATAATGTTAGCATACATATTAAAAATGGATTGAGTTAGATGTATAGCCGGTATATAATTATATAATTACACGTGCTTAGTAATTATTTGCAAACATTGTGTGTTCACTAAAAACGTCGTCGATGCGGATAAATCTGCAATATAAGTCGGGTTTGAAAATCGTAAATAACATCTCCTGATCAATGAAACATGATACATTACATTATCTCGTGCTTATAGTTAATTCAGTGGAATGTTAACATATGTAAGCAGTTGTAAATTGACAAATACCCAATATGGGCAATTTCGTATGCAAATTAGGAGGTGACCTATTTTTAGATAGTATAAATTGTGCAGTTTTCGTTTCAAAATGGTTAGTATTGGACTGACTGAATCACTGTATGGTTGTAGAAACAGCGGTAGCTCCATTCAAATAAATAACTTCTGAAACATGTGAACATGAATCATGGCTAGTTTAGTTGCCAAGATCGTGAGTGTTATCTTAAACATATTGGAAAATGGGATCTTTAAGTATCAACAAGGGAATTAAAAAGTAAACGATTATGAAATGTGTGCTTTGTTTTTAGACAAAAGTATTTCTTCATTTCTAGCTTGAAAAGAGACCATACATCTTTTGCATACAGTATTTAGAAAATTGAAAACGCAGAGAGCTGCGTTGTTTAAAACCCCCTCATAATTGATATAGCAGGCAGCTTGCTTGACCTATATAGGACTTTGACCAATGTTTACGTGTACATTATTTATTATTGTACCCCGTAAGTAAGAAATGATGACATCTCGAATATCAGATTAATTTTTGAAATAGCATATTAACACATGACATTTTTGCCGAAGCAGAAACGGTAGAATCATTAGAATGCTCAGATCTATATTATGCCACAAGCAGAGAACACCCTGATCAGACGGCTCCTTGATTAACAAACAGGATAGACCCACGTGGGACCGTCACAATGAAGTATGAACCTCAACAGAAAAAATGTATGAACACTAGATATTATATATATATATCTAGTGTTCATACATTTTTTTCTGCTGAAGTTCATACTTCATAGTGACGGTCCCCTGTGGATATACCCAGGTCAAACGACCCCTGTTGGAACTCTCTGGACCGTTTGCATAGGACGTAATATACAGTAAAACTTCGATTATCCGAACACTAAAATACGTATTATTATCGCTTTTTAAGACAGGTGGCAGCTTAATGCATGGTGAAAGTCATGCAGAAAGCTCCTCTAGGAGCTTTCTGCATGACTTTCACCATGCATTAAGCAGCCACCTGCCTAAAAGGGTCTAAATTCTTCTATAACGAAAATTCGAATAATCGAGGTTTTACTGTAGATTTATTTCTACAGCTTCTCTCATGGTACACATTCATGTGTTCACTATATGTCATTGAAAAAATGCGGCTAATAAATTTACCACTTACTCTATGAATATTAATTAAATAATAATGGATACTTATTTATGAATATATATACATGATTCTACAGTTTCCACCATGGTAAAAATCCATTGTTTATAATACCAGTATAAAAATAGTTAATGAATACATGTTTATGAATATTATTAATTAATTATTATATAGTGTATAAACTCCAATGAAGCGGTACGGACCCCTATGGTTGGAGCCGTCCTTTCATACAAGCTTATAGAATATCCATGATCTATGTAATCACTTGTTTTATATAACAATATAAAATAATTAGTTCAATGTTCTTAGTAGGTAGAGTCTGCCGTGAATATTCAGAGAATACACACGCGCGTATCGTTTCAAGAACGATAAGTATCTATGAAAAAACCCACGTCATGAAACAGTACCATACGAGTTGTTTCCCTTAAGTTAAGTTAGACTAGCAAACCATTTGGTAACTCCGCGTCTTGAGCGTCCAATTGTTCGATACCGACGATAAATTTGAAGAAAAACGTTAGACAAATTGATTAATAAATGTCCCATTCATAGTCCGAATAAGGTCAGAAGGTGGTAAATTATTGATACTTTTATACCAAAATTTAATCACATGTGTTTTAAGCAAATGGACTTAAGGAGTAAATTTAATTTGTATTGTTGTTTTTATAATTGGTTTTGTTTCCCTGATTTAACCGCATAGTCACACCTTTGCAAACAGAATAGACTCAGATCAGAACATATGTAGATGCCGTCTAATTTGACCTTCTGATCTGTTTGCTGAAGCAATTGTAATAATCTACCAATACCATTAAGTCGTGTGTACCATAAGCCATTGTGGAAATACCTGAAATACGCGTCTGACCTGGGTCTATCATGTTTGCAGCATATTGCTTATGGAACAATATATACATGATTCTACAGTTTCTTTCATGGCCAAAGAAGCCTGTGTTCATGCGCCATTACATGTATTAAAATTCAGCTAATGAATATTCATGGTGTTGTCATAGGGTGGAAAAGTCCCTTTCCGTGTTCCTTACTTTGGACGACGCTTAGTTTGCAGTTATCCCGTTTCCCATTCCTTCCATTTCCCGCAACTAACCTTTAACATATCACACGGTATTAATCACATGATCTCGAGTGACCAATGCAATGTTTCATTGCATTTGCCATTCGGGAGTCGTATTGTGTACAACGTATGTTGATTACATGTTATAGTGGATACTCTGTATCTTGCAGGTTAGTTATCATTACTATTGTATTTCGTTACTTTCTCTGATTAGGGTTGTTTGTCGTTTTGTCATTTCTATTTGTAATTTGAATGCAATGTTTCATTGCATTTGCCATTCGGGAGTCGTATTGTGTACAACGTATGTTGATTACATGTTATAGTGGATACTCTGTATCTTGCAGTGTTGTCTTTACACCGCCCCTGTAGACCAAGAGGCCTAGAACTCACAAATATTGTTGTCACGTACATTGAGGGCAACAAGTTCCCAATTACTACCGCATGAGCTGAGGCCGTGACAGTGTCATATCTTACATGATTAGGTAAAAGCTTAAATAGATCAGACATAACAGTAGGCAGAGCTACAGCTAGATAAAATGCGTACTCAAATACTAAATTCGTCATTTCTCCACCACCACTATACTGTTGCCACTCTTTAGAATAGTATATTCGAGACTATTCAAAATAGTGGCCACAGTATAGGGTTTGGTGGAAAAATAAAGGAGCTATTGTTTGAAAATGTTTAAATTTCTTATCTGGACCTCGAGTTTAGAAAGCAATAATGGCATTCTGTGCAGCCATTAACATGTGAGGTGGCAAGGAAAGCAAAGTTTGAAATGCACGAACATTGCTTTGCAATATTCGATCTACACGAGCCGAGTTTCCGATATTGGTACCGTATTTATACGAACCCTTAGACTGCCGAAGGAAAAACTTGCTCAAACTGTAATCTACAAATCTCTCTATAACGGCCATTGAATTACGCCAAGTATTTTGTGTTAAAGGCATGTGGCTGATTGAAGCAAGGTGTTTTACTTTCACATTGCTTGAAGCAGCCACCTGCCCCAAATAACAACTAATTAACACAATTTAGTGGCCGTTATAGAGATGTTTTAGTGGCCGTTAAATACAGATTACGTGGCCGTTATAGAGAGGTTTTAGTGGCCGTTAAAGAGATACATTTAGTAACCGTTATAGAGAGGTTTTTATCTACCACAATTTTGACTTAGAATTCAGGCCATATGTCGAACAACTTGGATCATGATGTACACCAAGTTACTCGATGTCTCATCTGGATCCAAACTGTTTGCAAATGCGAGTCAGACATGCACATGCCAGCAGTCGAAGGGTTTATATGATTGTTATAAAATTGACAGTCACTGTTGAAATACAATGTATTGCTTTTTTATTATGGTCTATTAAAATGTTTTCGAGACGATTCTAAAGAGTGGTCACAGTATAGGGTTTGGTGGAGAAATGACGATTTTAGTATTTAGGTACGCATCGTTATCTGTAGCTCTGTCTAAGATCCCATATTTGATATTGGTAGTGGATGAGTTCAAATCCTGTATACATTTATGTCCGGTGATTTATGGATTTGTATAAGTTGCTACTCGACTCTCCGACGTCAACTCGAAAGTAGTTCTAAGGAGAAGTGTTTCCGCTAATGTTCCCGTGGTCACCATTTCCGACTGTTAACTCGTGGTCACCATTTCCGACTGTTAACTCGTGGTCACCATTTCCGACTGTTAACTCGTGGTCACCATTTCCGACTGTTAACTCGTGGTCACCATTTCCGACTGTTAACCCGTGGTCACCATTTCCGACTGTTAACTCGTGGTCACCATTTCCGACTGTTAACTCATAGGCCATCATAAAGATGCAGTTAACTACTATTCATGACGTCATCACTTTTGCATGAATGTTCATGGAGTAAAATGTTAACTCGTTCACTACAACGCAAAACTTCTGCAAAACTCTTCAAATTTTGCCTTTTACATCAATATAAAGGATCTGTAAGGCATGTGTCATCTCAATTCAGGTTAATAGTAATACAGAAAGCTCCTATAAGACATTTCTGCATAACCTTTGTCCTTCATTAAACAACCACCTGCCTTTTAAGAGTCATGTGTCCGATCAATATAAGATAATTTAAGACACATTATACTGTATATGCAACAAGCCACACACACAAACAGGCAAACAGGGTAGCTCCTGGTGAGAGGCCGACTACTTATCCGGTGTTTCATGTTAATCCAAGCTGTTCCCATAATCGTCATTGGCAATGTAGTTAACCCTTTACTCCACGAATATAAATGTGATAAATAATGTCATCATGAATATTAGATTTGATTAAATTTTATAATGGTATATAACCATAGCAATAGTTCGCCGTTGGCAGAAACAATAGAGTTATATCTATACCACATGTATTTCATAAACAAACAGAGCAGACCCTGACCAGGCGGCCTCTACAGGAGTCGTCTGATCTGGGTTTACTCTGTTTGCATACGCGTAGAAAGGCGTATTTATGGAGTATAGTTCAACTCATTTATACATTTAAGTCCGGTGACATTTCCGCCAGTTTTCGTGTTGGTCACTTTTCACGCATCAACGATAAGCGTCGCCTGTTAAAGTGCAGTCGTCTGTTAAGATTTCTACTGTTTTATTCTCGTTAGATTTATTACATTTAATTTATTTCGACTTTATCAAGTTTTGATTTTACAAGTCATTTATATCGCATTATTGTTTACTGTCCCTTTCGCTATGATCACTTTTGTAAACCTTACGCAAAACGTCTCCGCCACAGGTGTTTGAAGCGTATATTTCGTTATTTGTGTCGAGTTTTGGCGAGTTTCATCAATTCAACTATATATTTACATATATTTTGCTCATGTTAAAAGGTTTTCATTTTTAAGGAATTGGCGATAGTAGTAGTGACTTGTTCTACGCACCGACCACCTGTGTTATGCATGGTAAAACTCGGACAGAAAGCTCCTCTAGGAACTTTCTGCATGACTTTCACACTGCTTTAAGCAGCCACTTGCCTAAGAGAATCTAAATTATTCTAGAGGATTTTATTGAATACAAGTATAGGGCTACATGAACTGAGATCAAGAAGGTGAACGTTATGCAGAAAGCCCCAAGAGGATGGTTCCATCACATATTAGTGACTTGTTACTTCCAAATGTAGGGGAGATAACCCACTATACTTTGCGAAATCGAGGAAGCATGCGAGTGCTCGCTCCTTCTACCAGAACATTCGTGCATTCCATCGTCGATAGGATTATGGAGCACTGTTAACATTGATATCAGAAATTCAAATACTTTGAGTTCTTTTAAGAAAGGTTTACGCAATAGTTTTTAGCCCAAATAAATTGTTTTGTTCCATCCTTTTATTGTTTTGGTAATAGATATTTATCTGTTATGCACGCTAGAATAAAAAAAAACCGCTGTCGTAATTTGAATAGTGATTTATTTAATATTGATGTGCATCTTCAATCCCATTTGAGTAATTACACAGTGGACTTGGGTTAAGGTGATTATACAGTTGAACTTCGATATCTCGAACTCGGATAACTCGAACTTTGGGATAGGTCGAACAAAACGTCCAGCCCTTCCAAAACTTACAATACAGAATTGCTTTGAATTGTATCGCTTCAGATATATAGAAACACATGTTTCAGCTTAATGCAGGTCTAAAGTAATGCTGAAAGCTCCTACAGGAGCTTTCAGCATTACTTTAGACATGTATTAAGCTGTGAACTCGAGACATTGTTCATATTAGAAATCGGATAACTCGAACTTCTGTTATCTCGAACTAATTTGTATGGTCCCTTGAAGTTCGAGTTATCGAAGTTCAACTGTACTTTTGTTTTAGATGTAGAAACTTCCAACACCAGAGAGTAACCATATTTAACCCTTTCGCTGCCAATGCCGGATCTGTGATTACCTATGCAAACAGTTTGGATCCAGATGAGACGCCGAGTTACTCGGCGTCTCATCAGGATCCAAACTGTTTGTAACTGTTACTATGATTTTGAAACAAAAATGAAGAAAATCAAAAAAATGAAAATTTGTAGCAGACGACAAAGTTAGCAGACGACAGAGTTTGGCAGCGAGAGGGTTAATGACACGCGGAAATAGGGCCTACCACCCACTTAACCCTTTCCCTCATATAAACGTGTTTTCACGCATTTGCAAATAGAGAAGACCCAGATCAGACGGCTCCTAGATGAGCCGTCTGATCAGGGTCTACTCTGTTTGCTATATAAATTTGAAAGATCTGTTTCTTTACTTTCTAAAATGGCTACAATATTCCACCTTTCATATTGCATTATAACTATTTTGTCCCTGAATATTCAGTAGGTATTGAAAATTGGAATAAACAAAGAACAGGGAAAGGGTTAACACGGATATATTGTTGTTCGGTAATTTAGAATTGAGTGATGATGACAATAAAACACCCTTTTCTGTCGTGCATTCTTTCATTAAACAAACAAGGATGTTTTAATTTGAGTATGCAGTATATGTATCTGATGACACCGTCGGTGTCTCGTCTAAACCCAGATAAAAGACATGTGCAACGTCTCATCAATGTCCATGCTGTTTGGCACCTGAACAAAACGGGTTCTTTTGAACGAATCGGATGTACATTTGAAAAAAAAACCCTACAGATCAAAGTATAGAAATCGCCATTTTTTTTCTGGAGGATTTGGATTCGCTGCCAAACTCTGTCGTCTGCTAACTTTGTCATCTGCTACAAATTTTCATTCTTTTGATTTTCTTCATTTTTGTTTCAAAAACATAGTAACAGTAACAAACAGTTTTGATTCTAATGAGACGCCGAGTTACTCGGCGTCTCATCTGGATCAAAACTGTTTGCATAGGTAATCACAGATCCGGCATTGGCAGCGAAAGGGTTAAGCTACCCATTATACTTATTGATAAAAGGGGTATACTCGGATATACATATGATCCCATGTGGTCTAGTGGTTAGGATTCCGCGCTCTCACCGCGGCGGCCGGGGTTCGATTCCCCGCATGGGAAGATATTTTTTTCCTCAAGTCTAGCTAGTATGCATAGAATCACACGTGCAATAGGGCGACTTGATTGATTTGTTAAGTACGAGTCGCCTATCAGGACCTGCACTGAACATTTCGCAATTACAGAAGCTGTAGCATCCTATCTATAAGTATATATAATTAGCACAAGCAAACAGAGCAAACCCTCTTTATAGGAGCCGTCTGATTTGGATCTACTCTGTTTGCAAAGACAAAGACACGCGTTATTATGGAGTAAAGTGTTAAGCGACCTGCTACATTCCCGTATAATCCCATGAGGTCTAGTGGTTAGGATTCCGCGCTCTCACCGCGATGGCCGGGGTTCGATTCCCCGTGGTGAAGGTATTTTTTGTCCTCAAGTCCAGCTAACTAGTACGCACACGATCTGACGGGCGATTTCATGAATTTGTTATAGGGTACACAAGCAATATAATACAATACATTTATGAATGAAATGAAAACAATGATGATAACGTTATCTACAAACTATTTACATACATATACATACAATAAGTATTTCTACTAATTGTATGTTATGCATGTATGTATATACAGTAAAACCCCTCTAAACCGGAATTCTAGTAGAGAAGAATTTACATACTTTTAGGCAGGTGTCTGCTTCATGCAGGGTGAAAGTCATGCAGAAAGCTCCTCTAGGAGCTTTCTGCATGACTTTCACCCTGCATGAAGCTGCCACCTGTCTCCAAGGCCGATATTTATACCAAATTTAACGTCCGGTTTAGAGGGGTTTTACTGTATACATACAAGATTCATGTTTGGCTGTATGTAAATAAGATGCCTAAGCCCGTCGAATTTACAAGCCAGTACATAATGGAAATTATATATCCTAACAAATATATATATAAATATTTCCCAAGTCACCTCTACAGTTTGTCGTGGCGTCTCGTCAGGATCCAAGCTGTTTGACAACCTTACAGCAGTTTCTCAAAGATTGAACAACAACAACAACAATAACAAAATATCAGATCAGAGCACTGTAATCGCCATCTTAAGGATAAAGGTATGTTATTGGTATAAAGTATTCACAGCCATATCAGGTCAGAGAAGAGGAAATTAATGGCTATTTTCCTGTAAGTAAAGATTAACTATGGACGTTACATACCCATTTATATGCATTCGAATACACAGTAGACCCAGATCAGGTGGTTCCTATAGGAGCCGACCGATCAGGGCCTGCCTTGTTTGCTTAAGGAATTATATAGACCTGAGTCCACGAGTTTACCAGGCCCAATACCTTTCTATTTCATATGACACTGTAAATATTATGTTAATTAATATTCATACATACATTTTTGTCTGACATGAACACTCATGTTGTAAAGAGTTAACACATGGAGCTACCCACTACAACTTATTGATCAAAGGGGCATACTCGGGTACACTCATAGTGGACCCTTTACTTTCCATGAGTATTAATGTAAGAACTAATGACATCATGAATATTAATTAGATTAATTGTGAATATAGCACATGGACACATGCATTTTTTGCCATGTCAGAAACTGAAGAATCATACTTATAAATATTATATCATAAGCAAACAGAGCAGACCCGATCAGCAAGATGGCTCCCATAGGACCTGGGTCTACTCTGTTTGTAAATACACAGAAAGGTGTAGTTATGGAGCAAAGGGTTAAGCTGTCCATCATTGATAAAAGGGGATATACTCGGGTATATGTATCATCCCATGTGGTCTAGTGGTTAGGATTCCGCGCTCTCACCGCGGCGGCCGGTGTTCGATTCCCCGCATGGGAAGATCTTTTTTGGTCCTGTCTAGATAATATGCACACGATCACATATGCACGTGGAATTTGGCGAGTTTATCAATTTGTTGATTTGTAAAGTACGAGCAGCCTGTTTCCTTAGTATGATATAGAACTGATTCTGCAGTTTCTGTCATGTATGACGTCACATCAGAACCCAAGCCGTTTGACACACGGACAACAGTTTCTCAAAGAGATCAGATCAGAGCACAGTAATCGCCATCTTCAAGAAGGTTAAAGATTTACACTTGAAGCTACTTCCTTAAGCATAACGACCTGTTATTGGTATAAAAAGTATTCACAGCTGTATAGCTCGAACACTTTGACCTGGATCATGACCTACTTAATTTGCATAAATAAAAAATCGTGACATTTCTATTTTTATCATCGGCATTGCACGGGTTTATCCTCGACACGTTTCCCGCTAAGCAACTATGCATGAACACACTCGTCAATGTATGGTTTACATATGCACGGGTTATCGCTCTCCCGTAATTTCAGCTACAGTCTGTGGAATAGACTTACGATTTACCGGCGGAGTTTTATTTATACAGCGTCATCCCTCTCAATATGTATTCTGCATAAAATTCTGAAGGGAGGTGATCCCCTGAGAGGAAAACTTGCAACACAAAAAGAGAAAATTGCAGACTCGGTTTTATTGAGTCTGTTCATGTAATTGAACGTGCAACACTGCTCACGCCCCCTAGCACCGGCTTAAGCGGTATTCAATTTTCAGAAATTCATGATCTCAAAGGATCAGAAGGTATAACAACACTGAGAATGAAGTACGGGGCGACGTTTTACGGCCGCCACACAAGCACTTAACACCTGCTGTTGTGAAGATTATAAATTCTGAAGGGAGGTGATCCCCTGTGAGCTAAAATTGCAACACAAAAAGAGAAAATTGCAGACTCGGTTTTATTGAGTCTGTTCACGAACAGTAATTGAAAGTGCAACACTGCTCACGCCCCCTAGCACCGGCTTAAGCGGTATTCAATTTTCGGAACAAGAAGTACTGAAATTCATGATCTCAAAGGATCAGAAGGTATAACAACACTGAGAATGAAGGTGGGGGTCCAGGTCAAATTCTTCGAGTATCAAATCAGAGTAGAGTAAATTAATTGCATTCTGACGCCTTTTTGGCAAATGCTCTATTTATCACAATGGTTTCTAAACTACACAAATCTAAACCTCTCCTTTCCTATAGTTAATGCTCCTTTCTGGTAAAAAGAGATTGGGTCTAAGAATAGTCTAATTAATTGTCATTATCCTGAAGGGTAAAGCGTAACCGTCTACTCCATATATACCTATTTCTACGCCCTTGTAAACAGAGTAGACACAGATAAGATTGTTCCTATTGGAGATGTCTGTTCAGGGTCTGCTCTGTTTGCTCAAGGGTTTATATAGATCTGATTCGACGGTTTTTGCCAGAGCCAAATCCTTTCGTTTTCATAACGGTATAAATATCTTGCTAATTAATATGAAACTACCCGTTACAATTCATTGATAAAAGGGTATACACATAATCCCATGTGGTCTAGTGGTTAGGATTCCGCGCTCTCACCGCGGCGGCCGGGGTTCGATTCCCCGCATGGGAAGATATTTTTTGTCTTCAATTCCATATAATATGCACACGATCAGACGTGCAATTTGGCACCTTTAATCAGTTTGTTGATTTGTTATGTATGATCCGTCTATCACGACCTGCACTGTTTGCAGAAGAAATAACATAGATAGGAATGCTACAGTTTCTGTCACGCATGGCGTCTCATCAGGATCATATCTGTCTGACACCCGTACAAGAGTTTGAACGAAAAAAAAGATCAGATCAGAGCACACTATTCGCCATGTTCAAGAAGGTAAAAGATTTACACTCGAAGCTACTCTCTGATTGTTATATGGTATAACCGTTATAAGCGGACATCAAAAAGAGAGGTTTAGTTATGGGTCTGTAAGACAGGTGGTAGCTATGTAAGACAGGTGGTAGCTATGTAAGACAGGTGGTAGCTTAATGCAGGTCAAACGTAATACAGAAATCTGCAATAGGAGCTTTCAGCCTGCATTGCTACTGCCCTGCGTTGAGCCACCACCTGCTTTTAAAGACTCCTATGTTTAATAAATGAATGCCGCTTAGGACATGTCCTGCTACAACGGGTAATCATAGTTAATACATGTACACGACCAGAGTATGGCAATTGTCATTTTTCCTGAAGGATAAAGATTAACGCATGAACTCACTCGCTTTAAGCTTATTGCAAGTCAAAAGTAATGCAGAAATCTCCTATAGGAACTTTCTTCATTATATCTGCCTTGCGTTAAGCCACCACCTGCTTTAAAAAAAACCATGTTTAATAAATGAATGCCGCTTAGGACATGTATGCTATAAACGGGTATTCATATGTAATATACGATCAGAGTATGGTAATTGTCATTTTTCCTGAAGGATATTTAAAGATTAACGCATGAAGTCACTCGCTTCAAGTTATCTATATACATGTAATTTTTTCTATATGATCCCATGTGGTCTAGTGGTTAGGATTCCGCGCTCTCACCGCGGCGGCCGGGGTTCGATTCCCCGCATGGGAAGATTTTTGTTTAGTCTACATGTAATTTTTATTAACCCTTTCCCTCATATAAACGCTCCTACAGGACCAGTCTGATCCCCTCTGTTTGTTTATGTATCTAATAGATATGATTTCAGTTTCTACTAATGCCAAACACACTGTGTAGATCCTTTCTGTTTGCTTATAAGCTTATTCTTGAAGGATAAAGATTAACACATGAAGTCACTCGCTTCAAGTTATCTATATACATGTAATTTTTCTGTTGTATGATCCCATGTGGTCTAGTGGTTAGGATTCCGCGCTCTCACCGCGGCGGCCGGGGTTCGATTCCCCGCATGGGAAGATTTTTGTTTAGTCTACATGTAACTTTTGTTAACCCTTTCCCTCATATAAACGCTCCTACAGGACCGGTCTGACCCCCTCAGTTTGTTTATGTATTTAATACATATGACTGCAGTTACTACTAATGCCAAAACATATTTTTGACAATTAAAATGTACGAACCGTCTGATAGGGGTCTACTCAATTTGCCACCCTACGGGAGCCCCCTGATAGGGATCTACTCAATTTGCCACCCTACAGGAGCCGTCTGATAGGGATCTACTCAATTTGCCACCCTGCAGGAGCCGTCTGATAGGGATCTACTCAATTTGCCACCCTACAGGAGCCGTCTGATAGAGGTCTACTCAATTTGCCACCCTACAGGAGCCGTCTGATAGGGGTCTACTCAATTTGCCACCATACAGGAGCCCCCTGATAGGGGTCTACTCAATTTGCCACCCTACAGGAGCCGTCTGATAGGGATCTACTCAATTTGCCACCATACAGGAGCCGTCTGATAGGGGTCTACTCAATTTGCCACCCTACAGGAGCCGTCTGATATGGGTCTACTCAATTTGCCACCCTACAGGAGCCGTCTGATAGGGGTCTACTCAATTTGCCACCCTACAGGAGCCGTCTGATATGGGTCTACTCTGTTTGCAAATGCAAAAGCATGAGGAAAAGGGTTGACCCTTTCCCTGATGAATATTCATGTAAGAGATTTTGACAGAGATTTTTGTAACGTAAATTGAGAAATAAAGGGCATATTTTATTGGTAACATAAACCCGTAAAGGTCACAAAATGGACGGAAATGATGTCATCTCCATACCAGTGGAACAAGCTCTTGTTCATCAAGTTTGATAGCGACTGCAAGTGAACCTTCAGATGACTGTAAATTCATTAAAAAAACCCGTCTGCTAAAATTAATATATAAAACTTAAAATGGTTACAAAACTGAGTGTTAAATTGTTTGGATTTCAACATAAGCTGAATACTGATACTTAATAGTCTGAACACGATCAGACCATTTTGTTCGGATAATGCTTATTTTGTTAAGGGTTGATACACTTTGTAAACAGGGTGGATCCAGATGAGACACCAAGTAGCTCAGTGTGGATCCAGATGAGACACCGAGTAGCTCAGTGTGGATCCAGATGAGACACTGAGTAGCTCAGTGTGGATCCAGATGAGACACCGAGTAGCTCAGTGTGGATCCAGATGAGACACCGAGTAGCTCAGTGTGGATCCAGATGAGACACCGAGTAGCTCAGTGTGGATCCAGATGAGACACCGAGTAGCTCAGTATGGATCCAGATGATACACCGAGTAGTTCAGTGTGGATCCAGATGAGACACCGAGTAGCTCAGTGTGGATCCAGATGAGACACCGAGTAGCTCAGTGTGGATCCAGATGAGACACCGAGTAGCTCAGTATGGATCCAGATGAGACACCGAGTAGCTCAGTGTGGATCCAGATGAGACACCGAGTAGCTCAGTGTGGATCCAGATGAGACACCGAGTAGCTCAGTGTGGATCCAGATGAAACACCGAATAGCTCAGTGTGGATCCAGATGAGACACCGAGTAGCTCAGTGTGGATCCAGATGAGACACCGAGTAGCTCAGTGTGGATCCAGATGAGACACCGAGTAGCTCAGTGTGGATCCAGATGATACACCGAGTAGTTCAGTGTGGATCCAGATGATATACCGAGTATCTCAGTGTGGATTCAGATGAGACACCGAGTATCTCAGTGTGGATCCAGATGAGACACCGAGTAGCTCAGTGTGGATCCCGATGAGACACCGAGTAGCTCAGTGTGGATCCAGATGAGACACCAAGTAGCTCAGTGTGGATCCAGATGAGACACCGAGTAGCTCAGTGTGGATCCAGATGAGACAGCGAGTTACTCAGCGGGATCAAGCTGTTTGACACTCTATAGTAGAGCCTCTCTAATACGACCACTTAATGAATAACATGGATATTTCTATCAGCAGGCGGTTGCTTAATTAATGCAGGATGGAAGTACTTTTCTCTGCATAAGCTACCCCTGCTTTTACCACTCGGAACTATACCTGTTTTTGGTGTTCGCATTAGAGGGGTTTACTGTACATGTATTTAAAAAGAAAATTAAGTTGAGATCCAATCTGAAATCTGACGCAGACGAAATTTATTTGGCAGCAAAATGGTGATTTTGTTGACATTTGAAAGCAGATCGCTGGATCTGGGCGGTTCGTTACCCGAACAAAATGTTTTTGAAAAGCTTGAACTAGTCGGATGTAAGTAAAACAAAATACAGATCAAAGTATAGAAATCGCCATTTTTCAAGAAGATTTGGATAAACATCTTAAGCTGCCCGATACAACTTATATTGATAAAGGAGGTATACGCCGGTACGCATATGATCCCATGTGGTCTAGTGGTTAGGATTCCGCGCTCTCACCGCGGCGGCCGGGGTTCGATTCCCCGCATGGGAAGCTATGTTTTTCTTTTCAAATCCAGATAGTATGTACAAATGGGACAATTTGATGATTTTGTTGCTTTGTTATGTACGAACTGTCTATCACGACCTGCACTATTTGCTTAAAGAAATAATGGATATGATTCTACAGTTTCTGTCATGGCGTCTCATCAGGATCCAAGCTGTTTGACACCCGGACAACAGTTTCTGTCATGGCGTCTCATCAGGATCCAAGCTGTTTGACACCCGCACAACAGTTTCTCAAAGTGTGAACGATAAAGAAGATCAGACCACAGCGCAGCAATCGCCATTTTCCCTAAAAGGATAAAGACCCGTTGTTGGTATGAAGTATATACATTGTACACAGCTATATAAGATAATAGTAGAACAAATTAATGGCAATGCCCCTGAGAGATAAACATTAACCATGCAGTTACTTCATATATACTAATTTCTACGCCTTTGTAAACAGAGTAGTACCAGAACAGATGCTTCCTATAGGAGCCGTTCTCAGGGTCTGCGCTGTTTCTTTAGGGGATTATTTAGATCTAATTCTGCGGGGTTTACCAGAGCCAAACCCTTTCCTTCTCATCCTTCTCATATGCCCCTATAATTATTACGCTAATTAATATTCATACATGCATTGTTTCTGGCCTGAAGCTACCCCGCTTCAACTTCATTATGTCAATCACATTCTACAGTATGGTACCATGTGATTTAGTGGTCAGGATTCCACACTCTTGCCGCGGCGGCCGGGATTCGATTCTCCGCATGGGAAGATCAAATTTTTCAGTCTACACGTATATTTTAGTTAACCCTTTACTCCATGAATATTAATGTAAGAAAATGACACCACGAATATCTAATTAGATTAATTGTTATAACAGCAAGGACAAGGACAGAAGCTGTAGAATCCTATCTAGATTATACCATAAACAGACAGGCCAGATCCTGATCAGACAGCTCGAATGTGTGTCATCCGATTTGGGTCTACTCTGTTTGCAAAAGCATAGAATGGCGTACGTATGGAGTAAAAGATAAAGTACCTGCCTCAACTAATTGATACATAATCCCATGTGGTCTAGTGGTTAGGATTCCGCGCTCTCACCGCGGCGGCCGGGGTTCGATTCCCCGCATGGGAATATATTTTTTGTCTTCAAGTACGATTGCAGATCCTAGTCAAGGTATTCTTTCACTATTTTTCCTGTCCTGTTTCAGGATACAGTTGAACTTCGATATCTCGAAATCCGAATAACTCGAACTCCGGATAACTCGAAGTAAATATTAGGTCATTCAAAAATTTACAAGACAGATATTATAAAATGTATCACTACGCATATCTAGAAACACATGTTACAGCTTAATGCAGGTCGAAAGTAATGCTGAAAGCTGATACAGGAGCTTTCAGCATTACTTTAGACCTACATTAAACTGTAAACTTGATAAAATGTCCATATTAGAAATTGGATGACTTGAACTTCTGTTATCTCCAAGTAATTTGTATGGACCCTTGAAGTTAGAGATATTGAAGTTCAACTGTTAATCTGAAACATTAGATAGCAAAAAAGTGAGATCTGTTTATACAAGGATATATAAGTACTTCTGGAGCAAACGGTTTATTATTTAACACGGGTGTGTTTCGTCTATGCCCCGTTTCAGGTATCCTAGGTATACTACAGATAACCTTCTATTCTATTCGGCCATTCTTTTATTGAACATAGGAGTTTTAAAAAGTGGATGGCTGCTTAATGCAGGGCAAAAGTAATACAGAAAGCTCCTATAGGAGCTTTCTGCATTACTTTTGACATGCATTTAGCCTACCGCCTGCCTTAAAGGCCCATGATTAGACGTTGTTTTGATGGCCGCTTAAGACAGGTTTTACTGTACTCACACACGGGCATATAGGTGGTTATAGATGAAACTAGTCACGCTTCGCAACTATCTTACTTTATATATGGTATACAAGTCTACAACAATTAAAAAAGCATCAAAACAGTATCGTTGCATTTTCAAAATACACTCTAAATTAGTTAAACGTCACACGTTGATATATCGTAACACATTGCGGGCACGTAAACATTTTCGAAATTATGGTTTCGTTTTAAAATTCTGGTTGAATTTCGGAAATAGATTTATTAAATTTATTTGGCATTTTTTTGCTATGCATGTTGTTTCACCTATAAGCTGTTATGGTGGCATATGTGCATACAATGTTTGGTTCAGACAGAAACTGTAGACTCAGATTAGGAGCCGCCCTATAGGAGCCGTCTGATCTGGGTCTACTGTTTCAAATGCGTAAAATAGTTTATATTAGGGAAATGGTTAAACCTTCGCTTGCTGAATTTTAAAATACATTTCTCCTTCTTTACCCATGTCCTGTTGTATAATTACATATATCTTCACTGTGTACAAGTATTTCGCTGTGCAATCACTGCTCTGGAGTGCACTGGTTGCACAATCAACTTGTAAATAGTACAGACCCTGATGAGACAGCTCTTGCATCTGGGTCTTCACTATTTACAGGTAGGTATATTGACGTGAATGACAAGCAAAGGGTTAAGATTCAGACTAATCAAGTTAATTCTATTTTCATGTCAATTGAGTGTATATTAGAGACCGTAGACGACATTAGAAACTGTCTTAAACGACCACTACAACGGGCAGGATTCTGGGTCTTGAAGGCAGGTGGTCCTATTGGAGCTTTCTGCATTGCATGTGCCCTGCATTAAGCAACCACCTGGAATTTTTGACTCTTATGTGTTAAATAAATGAATAATCGCTTAACCCATAGTGCACTAGTCACAGCTAAAGATGCACTTGCACACAGTGTAGGAGCTCTCTCATCTGGATCTACACTGGTTGTCATAGAAAATCCATGCCACCGTGCTCTAGGCTTTTTCCTAAGAAAATCATTTCAACACATCCTAAGATTTGCCTAATTATAATTAAAAAAGGGCAGTCTGATAAAACATATGTGGTGGGCTATATGTGGTGGTGGGCTATATGTGGTGGGCTATATGTGGTGGTGGGCTATATGTGGTGGACTATATGTGGTGGGCTATGGGTAAGGGTAAAGTCAGGGTTTACTACATTCTGACAGAATTTGCATTTTTAACTCTTTACACGTTAGCGGCGGAATCGCTTTCGCTGCTAAATTATGTCGTCTGTTAAATTATGTCGGCTACTAACTTTGTCGTCTGTGATTGCATATGCAAACAGTTTGGATCCACATGTGACGCCGAGAAAATCGGGTTATCATCAGGATCCAAACGGTTTGTTACTGTGACTATGTTTTTGAAACAAAAAATAAAGAAAATTAAAAAAAGTAACAAACATTATTTAACCTTTAGCCTGCTGTAAGCTATATCTACTAATATTCTAAAATACTACATGTACAATGCTTACTTACTCCCGAGTCATTAAACTGTTGAGAAACTGTTGACCGACTGTTAACCGTTTCCTTCATACAAACGCATTTTCACGCATTCACAAACAGAGTAGACCTAGATCAGACGGCTCCTATATGAGCCGTCTAGTCAGGGTCTACCTTGTTTGCTTATGATATAATATAACTTTGATTCTACAGTTTGTGTATGAGCCAAATCATGGTACATAATGCCATCATAAGAATTCAGCTATTAAATATTTATGATGTTATTGTTCCTTACATGAATTTTCATGGAGTAAATGGTAAACTAGATAACACAGTATTTCACTATTCTACATCTTATAAATCAATAAAAGAATGATTTAACCTGAGTTTTTTTTATTTCCCTATTCGCAGTTGGATGACATCACTAGTGTATTTGTAAATAACAAGACCAGTGATGCCATTAAACTTTTTAAAAATCTACACCCTCCGTAAGCTGAGATACTGGATCCGTACCTAATACCAGGCAGGTGGAGCTAAGTAGGCGAGGTTTCAAATGTAGGTAAGTGTCTTATCTCATTAGTTGTATTACGGTAGAGTCCCTCTTTGGGACAAATTTGGTTCATAAAAGGTCAATCATTGAAATATTCAATAACCTCTTTAAGAACAGCTCAAGAACATCAGAGGGTATACGTTGTTCAATAAAATTTCCTAAATTGTTCAAGAATAGATTCAGAACAATTTAAGAACATCCCATGTCCTTAAAAAGTTCATGAACTGTGCCTTATGTCAAGTTCTTGAACAGTTCAAGCGTATTTTCATGACATCCTCTAAGAAACGGTTCAAGAACCCTTACTAATTTGGATGAGAAACACTAAAATTTTATTGATCAGCATATACAGTTATACAGACCTCTCACACTTATGTAAATTATTTAGGTTTGCGGGTGACAATGTGTTTTGGCGCGGATTGTTTATGTACACGGTTATATAATTAATGTGTTTCTAAAGAAACAATTATTCCTTTGCACGCTAGAATGACACATGGAAATAGTGCAGGGAAGCTCTTTGATCATGTTATGAACTGTTTGTTGTTCGGAATTCAATAGTAAATCAATATACTGTTTCCTACTGAATGGACACGATTGCTAAACCATGAAGGGTCATTCTACCCTGTCATTTGAATTCCTTTAACAATTCTATACCCAAAATATTGTTATGAGTGTATCGTGACTCTTTCCTTCGTACCCTTTAGTGTAGCATGACTCTTTCCTTCGTACCCTTTAGTGTAGCATGGCTCTTTCCTTCGCACCCGTTATCTCATATAACGCCCTTTGACGCTTATGCAAACAGAGTATATCCAGATCAGACTTTTCTGACATGACCTTTGGAAAAATGAATTATGAAGCAGACCGTTAATCATTCCACGAGATAGACACTTTTCATTTTTAGCAAACAGAGTATACCCAGATCAGAAAGCTCATATAAGAGCCTTATAATAATGCTCTGCTCTGTTTGCTCATGGAATAGTACAAGAAACTTTTTTATGTTCATAAACCATTATAAACGTTTTGATTCATGATTACTGATCATTTGACATTCCTGTAGGAACCGCTTTATCACAGTCTGCTCTGCTCGCTTATGGAAATAATATAGATCGTTCATGGTTAACATCCTGTGTTCACATGTCATCATAAATATGGAAAAATAGTCAAACAGGGAGAGCCACACACGAAATGACACCGCACCAAACACAATCAAACAAGAAACGGTATAGCCACAAGACAAAACATAACAGGACGCATATCAAGACGAAAAACATTAAACATTAAGCATATTAAATAACAAAATTGACCATAGGCTGAAAGCAAGAGTACCGCCTTGGAACGGTCAGTAACTAAAATAAGCTACTGGGGGATTTAAACCTGGTTTACGGGTACCCAACCTCGTCCTTATCCCACTTTCACCAAAGTCATCATAAAACTGCATTTAATAAGTCTGCTAATGAATACTAATGAAGTAAGGGGTTCATGGATTTAGTTTGTCTATGACTTACATTGTATGTCTTGAACGGTCTTACACGTCTAAGGCTTACATCGTATGTCTTGAACGGTCGTATGTCTATGGCTAACACTCCATGTCTTGAAAGGTCTTACATGTCTATGACTTACATTGCATGTCTTGAACGGTCTTACATGTCTATGACTTACATTGCATGTCTTGAACGGTCTTACATGTCTATGACTTACATTGCATGTCTTGAACGGTCTTACATGTCTATGACTTACATTGCATGTCTTGAACGGTCGCATGTCTATGGCTTACATTGCATGTTTTGATCAGTCATACATATGTTAGATAATGTTAAATATGTATATGCCTGGTCATGCATATAATAGATATTGCTAAATATGTACATGTCTTGCAAACTCACACAATAATTATGTCTCCCACCACTTAATGGTGTGGGAGACATATTGATTTACTCCTTTCTGTCTGTCTGTCTGTCCGTCCGTCTGTCTGTCTGTCACAAAATCTTGTCCGCTCTCTAATTTTAAAAGTTCTCATCCAATCTTCACCAAACCTTATCAAATGTTTATGGCTACAATATCTAGGCCAAGTTCAATATTCAGCAAGATTGTTTCAGGAACTTTAGAGTTATGACCCTTGATTTATCCAAATTTGGCCTTTTTAGCCTTGTCTGTTCTCTTAGTCAAAAACGTCTCGTCCGATCTTCAACAAACCTTATAAAATGTGTATAGCTATAATATCTAGGTTTTGTTCAATAACCAGCAAGATTGAGCTAGGTAATTTATAGTTATTGCCCTTGAATAATACAAAATTTGCCTTTATAGCCTTGTCCACTCTCTAAGTAATTAAGTTCCATCTAATCATCACCAAACCTTATGAAAATGTTTATGGTTATAATGTCTATGCCAATTTGAATAACTAGCAATTTTGGAACAGGTACCTCAGAGTTACGGCCCTTGAATTGTTGAAAACTGACTTTGTCTTCTCTCCAAATAAAAAAGTCCTCATCATTGTTTTAAAGTTTATTTTTAAAGGAACTTATACCTATTTCGTGTGTATATTGTATTGTGTATATTGTATTGTATTGTGTTTGTACGCGGGGTATAGAACTACTGGAATGTTGATCTAAATGAAGAATTAGCAAAGTCAAGCAGGAAAAGACACACACATAAAACACGCCCACCACCAATACACCGACAGAAAGCAAGCAACGCACACGCACGCACACACGCACACAAACACATGAGACGAAAAACGCACAAAGACACAGACGCCAAACAAACACAGAAGCAAGGGTGACCAAGAGAGTACCGCCTTGGAACGGTCAGTGGCAAAATCACCACTGGGGTTCACGGACGTCCTAACCTCACACTTATCTCAGTCACACTTGCTTAAGAAATAGTGTAAATAAAGGTATCCCCATCACAACATAGAGGACGGTAACCACTGGACAAAATGTATAACCTAGCACGACGACAACTGTGACAGTACGTCTGGTATGTGCAGGGAAGCCGTTAAGGGCACGACAGAGAAAATGTAAATTCTGAAGGGAGGTGATCCCCCGAGAGCAAAAATTGCAACACAAAAAGAGAAAATTGCAGACTCGGTTTTATTGAGTCTGTTCATGAACAGTAATTGAAAGTGCAACATTGCTCACGTCCCCTAGCACCGGCTTAAGCAGTATTCAATTTTCAGAACAAGAAGTACTGAAATTCATGATCTCGAAGGATCAGAAGGTATAACAACACTGAGAATGAAGTACGGAGCGACGTTTTACGGCCGCCACACAAGTACTTAACACCTGCTGTTGTGAAGATTATAAATTCTGAAGGGAGGTGATCCCCCGCGAGCAAAAATTGCAACAAAAAAAGAGAAAATTGTAGACTCGGTTTTATTGAGTCTGTTCATGAACATAATACATGCGTTTGGTAAGCTCATCTCGTTTCTGGGTTTAAGAGTATACCATCATATAGTACTATCTTCTGCCTGTCATCGTGCAAGTAAAGAGGGAAGCTACCGACTGTAAAGGAGTCAATAACCAACCATGCAGTGCGTTGTAATATAAACTTATCGTTTTGACCCTTAACCTGCTAATCGTGAGTTTACTGGCATTTGCAAACAGATTGGATCTAGATGAGACGACGAGCAACGTGGCGTCTCATCTCGTCCGAGGTGGCTGATACTCGGTAAAAGTTTTCAAACGATATAACGAATTAAAAGTAACTGAAATTTTACTAGATCTGAATTTTAGTTTACGTCATGATCTCAGCAAGTTAACGGTTAATATGTTTATATCAGCATTGATATGAATTTCTAACAGTTTGTTCACAGGGCGTTGCACACATTATAACTCCAGCTGTGCCTGTGCATTTTAACGCATTAGGGAGAACAAGGAAGACTAGTTGAATAGTTAGTAACATGTCGTATATAACCACTAACTCCCCCGCTCCTTTATTGATAGCATAGGCAAACAGTCCTGACACAGGTTAGCTACTCAACATTTACGATGCCAATATTTCTTACATGAATATCCCTTATGTAAAGGGTTAAGTCAAAGTAGGAAACCACATCGAAGTGTTGCATTATCTGTTATTACACCTTAACTGTCATGTACCGGTGTATCATAATCAATATATACGTTACATATAAATATTTAATATTACTTTATAGCTCAAATGAAAACATTCTTCCACTTAAAGGTAGGATTGCTTTTAAACATCTTAAAAGGGGTTTACATGATTTCCATTCAAAATACATTTTGGTTCCTGCTGATAAGGCATCGAATAATGTGGTTATTATTTGACGATTACATTATATCGACGTTTTGAAGCAGGAAATTATTATTAACAAGTCATACATTTCAGTTACTACTGACGAAAAGACCATCGTTTCAGACCATGTCAAAAAAGTGTGAATAACACTAACAGTGTGAATACATTTGTTGTGTTTTCTTGTGTTGCTGTCCGGGCGGCTGTTGTTCTGTATGTGGTGTTTCTTGCATGACTCATATTTGTTATATTCCTACAATGTATTGGTTACCAAAACTACATAAAACCATATAAAGCGTTTTATTGCAAATTCTAGCTCTTGTACAACTACAAAATTGTCTATACTTTTGACTTTCTGTTTAACGAAGTTAAAAGAACATGTAAAAGTCTATTGTAATAAGACTTATGAAAATTCTGGAATAACTCTCTTCTGGTCTATTAAGAAAAGTCTTAATGTCTTAAACAAACTTAAGAACAAAAGGCTTCTTGTATCCACTGTAAGTACATACAATTTTTTCTACTTTATACACAACCCTTCCTCATGATTTGATTATATATAAACATTACTAACTTAATCCAGAATGTATTTGCCCGTGAAAAAACATTATGTTTGGCATGTAATGCTGACAAAGCAGTCTTTACTGACGAGCAAATGAAATATTACACCGATTGGACTTGCTCAGAAGTTTGCGAATCACGAACATATTTGTACGTTATGGGAATGATATGTACCGTCAGGTGATTGGTATGCCTATGAGTACGAATTGTGCACCACTGGTCGCCGATTCTTTTTTTTTTTTTTTACTGCTATGAGAGATTTAATGTAATATTTGAATATTATAAAAAGCCTTCAATGAAACTTCTCGATATTTGGCTGATATCTTTTAACTTAGATAACCCTTTCTTTAATGTTTTGATTCCTACAATTTACCCCAAAGAACTCAAATCGAATAAAGCTAACCCTTCCGACATTTATGAAGCTTTTCTTGATCTATATTTTAAAATTGACAACGGAATGATTTCTTCTAAAATATATGGCAAGAGATGATTTGGATTTTAATATTTCAAATTTCCCTCATCTTGACGATGTTCCCCGTCCTTCTTACGTTTTTTTTTTATATCTAAACTTATTCGTTTTGCTAGAGCTTGTTCATCTGTTGACGATTTTAACAGTCGAAAACTCATTTTAACTGAAAACCTGCTTAAGCAAGGATATAGGTACCATAAACTTTAAATTTTATTATCGAAATCTCGCACTTATTGGCAAGTCCAAATGCCATCTTTAGGCGCTCTTGCGACACATTATTGCACATCCTGAATTTTATAGTGATATGATTAACAAACGAGGGGATACGTTTATTTACACTGTTTGTCTTTTAGGGTGGGGATGGAATAAGTGTGAGGTTGGGTTAACCCCCCCAGTGACTTTTGTCACTGATCGTTCCAAGGCAGTACTTCCATCTGCCCCTATTGTATGTTTGTTTTGTCTTTGTGTGTCTCTTGATGTTTTTATAGTTATGTACATTTGCTGTTTCCTTGTGTTGCTGTTCGGGTGGCTGTTTGTTCTGTATGTGTTGTTTCATGCATGAAACATTTTTGTACTTTTATTGGACATACCCATTTCTCACTTTGTTCATGAAATATGTTAAAATATCATTAAAAACGGATAGAAACCTATGCTCCTATAGTACTACAACATACTGCATGTCTTGATGTCAACCCTTTTACATTTGACACTCACGCTGTCCTCTATGCATGTATGCCAATAAGAAAGGTCTAATACTTTATGAAATTGACCTCTTAAATCCGGAAACGGAAGGAGGACGTCGGATATCTGTTGATCTCGTTTTTGTCGTACCCTTTATTACTTTTCTACAGTTACTCTGTTTGCAGCTCAATCATTGAGTACACTAGCGATCGGTGGATAATTTGTTTCACTTAAACATATTTTCGTTTTACATGCACTTTACCACTGTATTTGACATCGCGGTTGTTGTAGATTAGTTTTTTACACTGTTTGTCTTTTAGGGTTGGGAGCCTCTTAACCGGTCTAAACCCCAGTGACCTTTGTCACTGACCATTCCAAGGCGGTACTTCCATCTTCCCCATATTGTTTGTTTGTTATGTCTTTGTGCGTCTCTTTATGTTTTTTGTAGTTATGTACATTTGCTGTGTTTTCTTGTGTTGCAGTTCGGGCGACTGTTTGTTCTGTATGTGGTGTTTCCTGCATGACTAATATTTGTACTGTTATATCAGTAGCCATTTGTCTTCCACTACTGTACAAAATCGGATTAAGGAACATTGTTCAGATGTTAAACGTATACTGTTTGACAAGATGTTTGACCTCCCGTATGGTCCCGATAGTTGATATATATATATATACTAATGTGCCGTTATAGTGTAATATGAAGAAAAGTTGAAACTATATTAAATGGGTAATGCTACTTCAGATGGTTCAAATTTGAAACCTATACATTTATCATTTCCATGGTAAATCGACATTTCCCTTTTGTCCCTTTCAGCAACATTGCTATTACTTATTACATTGGAAACTATTAATTGTAATAGAATGACAGAAATCCGAAGGCTGAGAACTTTTTCGACTTACCGCATGCTGGTATGAAAATAAAGTGTCTCCAGTTTTCTGATATTTACCTGACACCTTCACCCATTTAGTTGCATTTGCAAACGCCTCATCAAAATCTAAGCTGTGTGACACTTGGTCAATAGTTTCTAAAACACTTGTGTCAGGATACTTTGTCAATCGCACCAGATCAAATGTTAAGAATATGTTATTGTTTTCTACGGTATGAAGGTTAAATTATTCCTATTGGGAACTTTCTTGCAGAATTATTATTTCCAATAATTTAAGACAGTGTATTTAGCTTTTAGGTTTCTTGACAGAATAGTGATGCTTGTTGTTTGGGCCGTTACAAATAATAGCTGAGTCAGTCAAATATTAATACGACAACTCCAGTGGTTTCATGTTTATTTGGTTGCATGTCAGCTCGGATAACGAGTGTAAACTTATACATGTATTGATTTGGATTTGTTAAAGCAACCACCGATCTGTTATTTTAATATTGTATGTGTTTACCATGTTCGGTAAACACATTTTTAAAATACCCAATGGCGCGGAGTTCTGCATAGTTATACACTATTGAAAGCTTACTGTGGAGGCAACGTGGCAACAATGGCTACTTCAATGCTGATTATTTTCAGTGGTTTGCTTGTGAACATTGTCTTCATATACAGCAACATTGAAGGCGTTTCCTTAGAATATTTTTCTGGTGGCTTGTGTGTTTTCTACCATGATGACATATCTCTACATGGAATTTCATATGTTGAATGTCTAAACCAATGCAAATCCAGAAGCAGGTGTGCGGCAGTTAATTTCAAAGAGAAATCCTGGTTGTGTAGACTTAATTTTCACAATGGTACGCCAACAAACTGTCCGGGATATGTGTATTCGAATAAATCGAACTGGCAACAGGTGAATTCTTTTTACCCTTTTATACCGTTATGTGTGTGTTTGTTGATTAATTTTATGTTGATTTTTGATTTTCTATTTATTCTGTTCTAAAGTTGTTTCTTTTTTTTCGTTGAATTTTGAGGGAGGGACATTTTTCAGGGTTGTTTCTGTTGTTTGCTTTGTCTTTTGCTTATTTAGTTGTTTTCTTTTATTTGGTTTGTCTTTTTTTCTATTTCATTTTTTATGTTCATGGTTTAAATTTGGTGATGGGGGACGGGGAGTAATTTACAATTAGTATTACTTTTAGTACTCAGCTTGAACGTGAATATTATGTTGTATACAACATTATAACTATATTCCTATTAAATATGCATGCAAGAAATAATGCCACTATAAATATTTATTAGATTTGTTTTGTAATAGCAAATATACTAAACTATATAGTCAGTGCTATTAGTATTCCGTAAGCAAAGCGAGCAGGCTACGATCTGACTGACTGCTTTGTTTTTCTCTGTTTGCAAAGATGCGAAAATGCGTTTGTATTTAGGGAAATGGCGAAACACACAAATACTATAAGGCAAAGCTTGGGAGATGTTTGCCTTTCATCTATTCACCCACACTGCGGATATGTGCAGCTTTAGTGCTGGCACACTTCATTTGTGTTTCAAGAGTTGATATGGACTTTGTGTGATAATGTCTGCCTACTTTGTTCTATAAAGAAATTCTATAATAGCACTTGAAAAGGGGCATTTTGGCCAAGGCAGAAACTTAGAATACCATAAGCAATCACAGCTTTTGTACTAAACCTTATTGATCCTTTCAATTCCGGTATTATTCTAATATTCTGAAAGTGGGTGATCCTTCGAAAACAAGAGTAGCAATGCTAAATGAGAAAATTGCAGACTCGGTTTTATTGAGTCTGTTCATGAGTACTAATTAAAAGTGCAACACTTCACGACCACTAGTACCAGCTTAAGCAGTATTCAATTTTTAAAACTATAGGTATTTTGGTGGTGTTTGCGTCTTGTATGTGGCTTTGCCTGCTTGACTTTACTACTTTTCCATTTATACTAGCAAAACCAATGATCCCGAAGGACCAGAAAATATAACAACACTGAAAATGAAGTACGGGGCGACTTTTTACGGCCGCCACACAAGCGTTTAACACCTGCTGTTGTGAAGTACATATATTCTGAAAGCGGGTGATGCTTCGAAAATAAAAGTAGCAATGCCAAAGAGAAAATTGCATACTCGACTTTATTGCATCATAGAATTTATTGATTATGTTCATGAGTAGTAAATATATCTTATGTTAAAACTGAGATTCTGATATGTATCCTGTTTTAAACCTGACTTCGTTGTTATAACATTAACGTCTTGTGACTCCTTTGAAAAAGTAATATTTTGTAAAAAAAATGTGATAAATAAAGCATTTGACTCATGGGACAGATGCTCTATTTATTAGAATTGAGTTATATACACCATCAGCAATCTCTGGCGGCCACCGATCTAGTCAATAATCTTGCAGTCTGTTGCATAACTTTGCAATCTAACAGCCTCTCTGTTACATTATTTTCACCCAAGTACTCTTGACCCGATGTTTGGCCTGTGGAATAACCACGGGTAATGCAATTCCAGAACCGCAGTTGTCACTCGTTCAATCGCTGTCACCAGTTTTTTGGTGGTAGCTGCGTCTTGTATGTGGCTTTGCCTGCTTGACCTTTGCTTTCGAAGGATCACCCATTTTCAGATTATATGTACTACACAACAACAGGTGTTAAGTGCTTGTGTGGCGGCCGTAAAAAGTGGCCCCGTACTTCATTCTCAGTGTTGTTATATTTTCTGGTCCTTCGGGATTATTAGTTTTGATGTTATTAGTTTTGAAAATTGAATACTGCTTAAGCTGGTGCTAGGGGACATGAGTAGTGTTGCACTTTTAATTACTACTCATGAACAGACTCAATAAAACTGAGTCTATAATTTTCTCGTTTTGTATTTCTACTTATGCTTTCGAAGGATCACCCATTTTCAGAATATATTTACTACCTTTTCATTCAAACAAGTAAATGAACTGAAACAGTTTCGGTTGAATACTTTAACATTAAAACTTGTCGCATAAAATTAAAGCAAAATGTGCGGGACGTTTACATCTACAGTAATGCACTGGTGAAGGACAAATATTCATTTCAAACAGGATATTTGCTAAATAATTAAAATATTCAATTAGCATAATTTCCATATTCTATTGATAAGTGAAACATAGCTCGTAGCGTTAATGTCTGCACGTATTTCCAACATCTTTGAAAAAACTAGATTAAACAGTTCAGCCATCTTGTTAGGAAACAGTCATCCCATGTGCGTACCATTCGAAACGTAAAACATATTTTCCTGAAATACCTGAAATCTTTACGAAACACTATGACTTTTTACGGTGACTAGTG
Source organism: Azorinus chamasolen (assembly GCA_963576725.1). NCBI lineage: Eukaryota > Metazoa > Mollusca > Bivalvia > Cardiida > Solecurtidae > Azorinus > Azorinus chamasolen. The sequence continues at coordinate 58,480,124 of OY755253.1, read as the reverse complement.
CATTTGAAGACAGTAAGCATGATACATGTCTCAGTATCTTTACTATACCCTTTGGTTTTTCTGGCAACGAAAGCAAACGTTTATTAGAAGTTTCATATGGTGACTGTTTTAAAAAAAAACATAATTGTTAATTAACCATTCTATAACCATATGAAATAAGCATTACCATATTGTCGGGTGTATTGAATAACAAAGTGTGTGTATTTATTACCAAAGTGTGTGTATTTATTTACAATGTAAGTAGCTATTAACAATGTGTGTTTCTTTAGCAAAGTGTATATTTATTAATAAAGTGTGTATTCATTTATAAATTGAGCATCCATTAACAAAGTGTGTATCTTTTAACAAAGTTTGTACATATATTCATTAACAAAGTTTGTATTCATTAACAAAGTGTTTACCCCAAAGTAGATTAGAGCCGATTTAATTGTTTCACTTTAAAATGTCGTCTGCAAACATTGTAATCCGCTTTTAATTTTTATATTTCTGCCATTTTGTTGAAAAACGCACGCAGTAACAAACAGTTTGGATCATGATGAGATTACTATTAACTTGGCGTCTCCTATGGATCTAGAATGTTTGCATAGGTAATGACAGATCGACAATGGTAGCGAAAGAGTTTAAGTGATAGACTCTGTAATAATCACATATTTTCAATAAAATCACAAACCATGGCATTGGCAATTATCAATCATTCTAATGATTATTGTCAATTTGAACTGATATAATAAGCTGCTCCTGTGATACAAAATAGACCGTTTTCGTCGACTCTTCTGATGTTTTTGTTAAACAACTAAATATTTATGCCTATTTCGAACAGTTACAAAACTAAATCCAAGCCAGAATAAGTACTTATACATCGGCGAATAATACAGAAGTTTCCAAAACCGACATAATCCATATGTGGTCAAGTATAAATTAGATAATTATCAAACGCGTGAAACTGTTGTCGTCTGTGTTTATTCGGTCGGTTTTCTTGTGATATATACCTACTTCTTTTCAACATGATTATAAACCAATGATGTATGTAACTTGTAGGCATTTCTAATACGTTGCAAGTGCAAACTGTCATATTAACGGACCAGCGTTCTCCGCCGATTCCCAGCGATCACCGACGTTCACTAGCGTTCACAAGCGTTCACACAACGCTCTTCTTGCGCTATCCCAACGACCATGGGCGACTACCAACGATTCCTCAAACGTCAGAGAACGCTAACCAGAACATCATGGTGTCATGGGCCCATTAGTGGTGTATTGTATATTCGTAAACCGCTCTGTACCACTGTCCTCACATTAACTATGTATATATCTGTACTCACTAACGTATGTATATAACTGTACTCATTAACCTATGTATATAACTGTATGCTAGTATGTTTTATGTTCGTAGACAACTCCGTGTACCTGTCCTCCTCAGTACATGTGTTTTGAAGATGGAGGGTGTGTTATCTCAGGCAAGTTTCCATAGTATATAACTCTTTATTTTATGAATGCTCATGAAAGAAATAATTGCATCATTAGCTGAAGTTTTATGCTATTTGAGCATAGAATGTTTCGGTCATGACAGGAACTGTAAATAAAGTCATATGCAAACAAAGCAGACCCTGATCAGACGATTCATACGGTGAATGTCAATTAAATCGATTAAATTGTTCCATAAAAGTACAAAAATGAGTCATGCAGGAAACACCACATACAGAACAAACACTCGCCCGAACAGCAACACAAGGAAATAGCAAATGTACATAACTAGAAAAAACAACAAGAGACACACAAAGACAAAACAAACATACAATAGGAGGAAGATGGAAGTACCGCCTTGGAACGGTCAGTGACAAAAGTCACTGGGGGGTTAAACCGGTTTATGGGCGCTCAACCTCACACTTATTCCATCCCCACCCTAAAAGACAAACAGTGTAAATAAACGTATCCCCTCTCCGACTAATCTACAACAATCGCGACGGCAAATACAATGGTAAAGTGCATGTATAACGAAAAAACATTTAATTGAACATACTGTATCCACCTATCGCTAGTGTACTCAATGATTGAGCTGCAAACAGAGTAACTGTAGAAAAGTAATAAAGGGTACGACAAAAATGAAATAGTACAGATATCCGACGTTCTCCTTCCATTTCTGGATTTAAGAGGTCGCCTTCATAGAGTACTAAACCTTTCTTGTCGGCGTACATGCAAAGAGGCCAGCGTGATTGCGAACTGTAAAAGGGTTCACAACCAAACATGCAGTATGTTGTAGTACTACAGGATCATATCCCTTTTTAATGAATTGTTTAACACATTTGATGAACAAAGTGAGAAAATGGGTATGTCCAATAATTTTACGAAGTTTGTAAATCACATCACCATAAAATTCAGGATGTGAAATACCGTATCGCAGAAGCACCTTGAGATTACATTGGTACTTGCCAATAAGCGAGAATCCATAACTTTAAAAGAATCTGACAGTCTATTGTCTTTTTTACAGAATGACGTTCTCTATTTACCTAAGTTATTCTATCCGTTAACTCCTCCCACCTCCCTACAATGTCACGGTTCAAATGATCAAGACAGACAGAAAGACAGACAGACAGACATAACAGAATAATACCGAGTCTGCAATTTTCTCTTTTTGTGTTGCAAATTTTGCTCTCAGTGGATCACCTTCCTTCAGAATTTATCATCAAATCAAGCCGTCAACACGGCTTCAAGCCGAAACCGAAAACTCATTCTCGACTGATGGCAAGTGCAATGAATGCAGAATGGAAATAAAAATCCAAAGTTCAGTAAAAAGATTGTAGTGATAAAAAGTGATGGAAAGAAGCTTATTCTTGAAATTTACTATTATCAACATTATCGCGAAAATGAAAAAGACCAAGTTCATTTGTCGATGTTTATGAATACATAAGATTCTACTTACGGTGTTTGTTGCTGTATATATAGTTTGATCTTGATGAAATGATAAAAACAGATTAGATCTCGATCACTGATTAAGTAATAATTTGATCTGGATGCAAAGTGGGTGCTAAATATTCCTCTGAAATAGCCACGATATCGGTGGTCAAAAGTGTTTACTAACGGTATGCGCAAATTGTTTACTAGCGGTATGCGCAAAGTGTCTACACAGAGAGTACGACTGCTAGACAATACATGGCTGGTAATATTTGCTAACTAACAGTATGTACAACTTATCTACTAAGAGTATGACAAGACATGGCTTATTTACTATCGGTGTCTTCACAGAGCGTGACGACCCTAAGCTGATTATGTTTATTTACTAACGGTATGCACAACGTGTATACATAGAGTGTGACGACACTTAGCTGGTAATATTTGGTTACTAACGGTATATACAACGTGTCTACACAGAACGTGACAAGACATTTGCTGGTAATGTTTGTTTACTAACGGTATGCACGTGTCTATACAGAACGGGACAAGACATTGCTGGTAATGTTTGTTTACTAACAGTATGAACGTGTCTATACAGACCGTGATAAGACATGGCTGGTAATGGTTGTTTACTAATGGTATGAACGTGTCTATATGTACAGCGCGTGACAAGGCATGGCTGGTACTGTTTTTTACCAACGGTATGCGCCACGTATCTACACAGAGCGTGACAAGACATTTGCTGGTAATGTTTGTTTACTAACGGTATGCACATGTCTATACAGAACATGACAAGACATTGCTGGTAATGTTTGTTTACAAAAGGTATGCACAGCGTGTCTATACAGAGTGTGACAAGACATGGCTGGTAATGTTTGTTTACTAACGGTATGCACAACGTATCTACACAGAGCGTGACAAGACATTGCTGGTAATGTATGTTTACTAACATATACACGATGTGTCTACACAGAGCGTGACAAGACATGGCTGGTAATGCTTGTTTGCTAACGGTATGCACAACGTGTCTATGCAGAGCACGACAAGACATGGCTGGTAATGTTTGTTTACTAATGGTATGGATAACGCGTCTACACAGAACGTACCGAGACATAGCTGAAACAAAAGATAGCGGTATCTACAACATGCATACACAGAGCGTGTCATAACATAGCTGATAATGTGTGTTTACCCACGGTATGCACAGTGTGTCTACACATAGCGTGAAAAGACACCGCTGGCAATGTTCGTTACTGACGGTAAGTATAGCGTGTCTACAGAGAGCGTGTAAAGACATCGTTGGTAATGTTTGACGTGTTTACACAGAGCGTGACAATACTTCGCTGGTAATGTGTGTTTACTCTCGGTATTGTGCAACGTGTTTACACACAACATACGACACCGCTGGTAATGTGTGTTTACTAACGGCAAGTGCAACTTGGAATAAGTGAGGTCGGGCGCCCACAAACCGGTTTAACCCCCAGTGACTTTTGTCACTGACCGTTCCAAGGCGGTACTTCCATCTTCCCCCTATTGTATGTTTGTTTTGCCTCTGTATGTCTCTTTGTGTCTTTTATATACATGTACATTTTACTATTTATTGTGGTGCTGTTTGGGCGGGTGTGTGTTATTATGCGGTGTTTCCTGCATGACTCTTAACATGTACTTTTGTCTACTAAGAGCTTGACAAGACATGACTGGTAATGTTTGTTTAGCGGTATGTATGATGGCAATATGTTTTCACTAACGGTAGGTATGTACAACGTGTCTACACATGGCATGGCAAACATGGATGTTAATGTTTGTTTACCAACGGTGTGTAGAACGTGTCTACACATAGCATGACACGACATGGCAGGAAATGGATGTTTATTACCTGTATGTAAAACGTGTCTACACAGAGCGAGCGACACGATACCACAGGTAGTGATAGTTTACTAACTGTATGTTTACACAGAGTGTGCCTCTGCTATCAGTGGTTGTAATAAATTTTCTTTAGGGATCACGTGACATAGACTAAGTCTTGAGTCGGCAGACTGTTAATCATACATTTACCAAGTACGCTTGCCCAACTCATTCAGTTCAAATTGACTTAACCGCTCTCATAACCTGAACAAATACGGAAACTATATGAACAAATTGTATAAAATGTAAACAATTGTATGTTCAGTTATGTATTTTATGCTATAGGATGTTTGTGTTTACTTCCATAAATCATGTTCCTGTTTACGGTCGTGTAATCATACGCGATTTAAGTGAAGTAGAAGGCAAAAAGCATAATGCTCTTCGACAATATTTGCAAATCTGGAAGAAGCATTTCAATTTAGACACGGAAGTGATCTATTATCGGACTCAGGCCACATATATAAATAATTCAGTTTTTAAATCGACTTTCAGACTAAACTGTTTTGGTTTTGGTATTGACTTTACTACTTTTTCATTTGAGTTGCTCATTGTCCAACGGTCCTCTTCAACAACAACCCTCTAACTCTTTATTTATGAGGTAAACGAGTCCAAATGAAACTTTAACATCCATATTTCATGTCGGAGAGGTCTTGCAAAAGGTTTTGGCGACAACCTTCTACATTGATTGGTATAGTGTTCATCCTGATCAGATTGCACACCTCTATAATATTTGCCTACGTTCAATATATGGAATCACGGATGTAAACCTCTTTACAAAAGCATCACGGAGTGACACTATCAAAAGTACAAAAATGAGTCATGCAGGAAACACCACATACAGAACAAACAGTCACCCAAACAGCAACACAAGGAAACAGCAAATGTATATAACTATAAAAACATCAAGAGACGCACAAAGACAAAACAAACATACAATAGGGGGAAGATGGAAGTACCGCATTGGAATGGTCAGTGACAAAAGTCATAAATCATTCTCGTCTTGCATTGAAACTCTTTCTGTCATATTTGCATATAAAACACATTTTGCATTTGCAAACAATTCATAACCAGTGTTTCACCAGGATCGACGCTGTTTGACACTCTTCCAAAAGCTTAAAGAGTAAATTGTAACAGATCGGATAATTAGCAGACATCGTTTATAGCGGGCTATTTCAAAAAAGTATTTCAACGACATACTATCCACAACTATTGTCATACTATCCATAACTATTGACACACTATCCATAACTATTGATATGACCTACTTTCACTCGGATAGTGAGTGAGTGAGTGAGTTGGGTTTTACGTCCGACCAACAGTATTTCAGTTATTTGCAGACGGCAGTCGGATAGTCCTTAAGCGATAATCAATGAAACGTATACGAATTGTTTCTATCTGAAATGTAGGACGAATAAAGAAAAATAATTTGAACAACAATGCCTTTAAACATGTCAGACTAAACCACTACCTGAATTCCGGAATAGACCTGGCGCAAATTGAGTATTGCGCCACGTATGCAAATCACAGGAAGTAATATATTGTAAACAAATCCTTTTCTTTAACTAAGAAATTATGTTACTTACATGGACCACACCTTTATCAAATTGTATCAATGGTTTTAATTGATTAGAGAAGAAGACCACAGCAGTTATAAACAGATTTAGAAATTTGATTATGCTTCTTATTCGCTTAAAATACTGTGTAAAACCTCTAACGCGGCCACAAAAAGGTCCAATTCTGGATCTAAACTTCAGGTAGCTAATGCATGGCGAAAGGTATGCAGAAAGTCCCTGCAAGAGCTTATGTAATATGAGGGGTTCGTACGGGTTCTTACAGAATGACCTAAACGATGTCTTCCCTATAAATCTATTTGATGACAAACACTCTGACATATAATGAATTGCAATAGCTATAATATCTGGTGATAGAATTGCAAATGATAGAATTACAAATGATATAATACCATCATCAAACTCTCGCAGATTCTACCTTTAATATGGATATTAACATAAATAGTAACATGGTATTCTAGTAGCCAATAGAAGTAACCTAGTTTAACAAAATGGTATAAAAGCAATTATTCAGCACATGTAACAATAGACACCGCTCACTAGTATAATTACAAAACTCATCGGCACACAAAACTTACCGGCTAATGGACGAGGGAATATGTCTCTCTAAGCCTTCTCTCTCTGGTCCTTTTGTGACGTTAGTTCTAAATGGTAATGGTAAACGCTAAACATGTAAATTGTTAGGGAAACATGTGAAACTATTATGAAACATGCAGTTAAGAACCATTCGATACCCGATGCTGCCATTTCATAAAGGAAATAAGCCATGACACACGAATGCACGACCAGTACGGAATTTGCGAATATAACACTTATGAAAAGAAACTGTTCATTGCAAACGACTCCCGAAACTAAATATACATCCATTCATAATTCAAAGCGACATTACATACCAATATTAAAGAAAACCCACGTCGCCTCTAAAAAGGTCTTCATGAAATGGCCAACACGAAACTATAGTGCAAAGTGACCAACGCCCGGGAAATCGAAACAATAGACCACAAACGAACGATCACTCTTGCAAATCGACGAACAAAGGGAGACAGACATCAAAAGGTAACATACCACTAACTTCGCCAAAATTCAACCCTGTTACACTTACAGCAATAAGTTCGTCTTACATTGAGCCGGTCCACTTCTGTGTCAATTTTTCACCGACGATTTAGAAAGAACAGTTCTGTAAAAGGTTTTCAACTAGATCCTGATATAATTCTGAAAATGGATGATCCTTCAAAAGCAAAAGTAGAAATGCTAAAAGAGAAAATTGCTGACCCGGTTTTATGAGTTCACGAGTAATAATTAAAAGTGCAACAATACTCATGCCCCCTAGCAACGGCTTAAGCAGTATTCAATTTTCAAAACTAATAACATCAACACTCATGATCCCGAAGGACCAGAAAATATAACAACACTGAGAATGAATATTAATATTCGCTTATTATTAACTTAATTGCAGACACGATTATGAAAAGCAATTGGACGTGTTGTCAGAGTTTGCGGCGAATAAATTCTTAAAGTGTACTAAAAAGAAAACGGTGACATTCTTGCTAGAAAATGGATAATTACATGATATAAATATTTAATTATTGGGGTTGATGAATGAATTATTACATGATATAAACATGTGATTATAGGTGTTGGGTAAATTATTCCATGATATAAATATCTAATCAGAGGTAATAGATTACATAGTACACGATATAAATATTTACATGTAATTAGAGATGGTTGATAAATTATTACATGGTAGAAATGTTTAATTAGAGATGATTGATGAATTATTACATAAAATATATATTTAGTTAGAGCTGGTTGATATATTTTTCAACTTTCATCTTAATTTTTGTATCGCCTATGAAGCATGGCATAGACATAAGGATCACTTTGTCTGTCTGTCGTCGTCGTCGTCGTCACACTCTTCTTTTCTGGCCTGTATCTCCTACTCTACTGATACCATTGAATTCAAACTTCACATTTGGAACAATAATGCTAAGAGGAAGTGTCATGCACATGGTCCATAACTCTGGCTTCAATATTATTGGAATTATTCCTCTTTTTTCATTTTTTGTCCGACCAATAAGTCCTATTCTACTGATGCCATTGAATTCAAACTTCACAATGGAATGGAACAGGATTGATGAGAGGAAGTGTCATGCACAAGATCCATAACTCTAGCTTGGGTAATTTTGGAGTTATTCCCTTTGTTCATTTTTGTCCGGCCCATACGTCCTGTTCTACTGATACCATTGAATACAAATTTCACACATGACCTGCTAAGAGAAAGTGTCATGCACAAGGTCCATAACTCCAAAATCAGTATTGTTGGAGTTATTCCCTTTTTACATTATTTTGTCCGGCTAATAAGTCATTTTCTGCTGATGCTATTGAATTCAAACTACACACATGGAACAGACTTGATGAGAGGAAGTGTCATGTACAAAGTCCATAGCACTAGCTTGAGTGAGTTGGGTATAATGAACAAAAAATTGGCATGGGTGTTAAGTGATCATGTGACGGCCGTAAAAAGTAGCACCGTGCTTCATTCTCGCTGTTGTTATATTTTTTGTACTTCAGAATCATCAGTTTCATTACTTTGAGTAATGCAAATTGAATACCACTTCAGCCGGTGCTAGGGATAGGAGTGGCGTTGCACTTTTGCTCTATAAATATTTATATTCTGAAAATGGGTGATCCTTCGAAAGCAAAAGTAAAAATGCAAAATGAGAAAATTGCAGACTCGGTTTTATTAAGTCTGTTTATGAGTAGTAATTAAAACTGCAACGGTTTTATGAGTTCATGAGTAATAATCAAAAGTGCAAGACTACTAAACAGTATTCAATTTTCAAAACTAATAACATCAAAACTAATGATCCCGAAGGACCAGAAAATATAACAAGACTGAGAATGTATCTTAACCTTTTCTCCTATTAAATGGTTGTATTTGCTTTCTCATGATCCCATATTTGCTTTCGAGAGGATTCTTTCATATTATTTATGATACGGCAGATGCTGTTGAAGATGCGTACAGGTATCACTTTGTTGTGACATGCGTCAGTCCTTTTAAATAGCACACGAGATCTGATATACAAAACTATTAACCCTTTCAATGCTAAATCTTTAAATGCCCTGTTATATAATTCAAGTAGGTCATGCTTACCGTGAATAGTCAACGATGGTTTGTTTAACGAAATGTGCAGCATGACAACTAGTGCATACTCTGGTGAGAGGGCTCCAATATGAACCCTCTCACTTGAGTCTACACGGTTCGCAAATATTAATAGTGACTCGTTTCCCGCACTGAAAGGATTAATTTTGTGAACAAATGAAACAATTGAGTTATCTATTGCTAATTGTCTATGCCTCCTGCCTTGCTGTCTCCAGTATAGATGATATGAGTTATATATTGCTATTTGTCTATACATCCTGCCTTGCTGTCTTCAGTGTATATGGTATGAGGTATCTCTTGCTAATTTTCTCTGCCTCCTGGCTTGCTGTCTCCAGTGCAGATGAAATGATTTATCTATTGCTAATTGTATATGTCTCCTGCATTGCTCTTTCCGGTGTAGATGATATAAAGTAAAGTACCTAGTTATAGTCTACTTTCAGTCCGAATGACCGCTCAGCCGACTGTACATTTAATCCCCTGGTCATTGAGTCATTCGCCTACAATATTGAGCACTGCTAACATATGGTGCAAACATGCAGCCGCAGTACCGGCTAGTGACCCTCACAGGTACCAATTTTAACCCCTGGGTGGAAAAGAGTTGCGGATGGGAGACACTGAAAAGCGTCTCTGAAATTTCCGGGATGGACCGGAATTTGAACCCCGATCCTCCGGATTCGTAGTCAAGCGCGTTACCACTAGACCATCGCACACCACAAAAGTTATATGATAGAATATGAGTTATATATTGCTAATTGTCTATGTCCCTGCCTTGTTGTCTCCGGTGTAGATGATATGAATTACCCATTGCCAGTTGTCTATACCTCCTGCCTTGCCGTCTTCAATGTAAACAATATGAGTTATCTATTACTAACTGTCTATGCATCTTGCCTTGTTGTCTCAAATGAATTATACCGGTATATTGGTAATTGCCCATACCCCCTACTTTGCTGTCTCCAGAGTATGCATATTAACGAATTAGAATGACAGTCATACAGGCGATGCCACACGATAGTCCATAACAACGCAAAATGCACAGCTGAAATGCGCGCGTGCAAAGACACATACATTGCCTCAACAAAATTCTTTTGGAGTCTTCCCCCGCCTGTAATTAGCTGGACTGAAAACTGGATACAAGCAAATCATCATCCAAGACAAGATATGACGTCATAATTTACACGACTATCGCGGAAGATATAATGTCTTAAAACCCTTACTATAAAAGTTCGTATTTGCTGGGTTGGGTCACTGTGATTCTAAATTTAATGGGTTGGATTTCAGAGCACTGTGATAGTGAATGGGTAACGAAGCGTTGAATGATGATGGGTATTTAGGAACTCCAGAAGCACCAAGCCACAACAAACGAAGACACACACCACAAAATACATACGCATACACCACTACCACACACGCACAATACACATTTCGGTAAACATCGAAAGAAGCGATGATATAGATGACTGTATACAATGTAAAGCTGATACTTACGAGGGAAATGGTATGGATACTCTGCAGAGAGTAGTTCATTTACATAACAGGGACAAAGGTTTCGGGGTACTTTGTTCTACACAAAGATAGCATCATTCATTTGTCTTTTGCAATTGAATACACGACGCAAAAGTCAGAAAATTATACAATATATCGTATATATCGTACTGTGTTACATAATCTAGTTGGACAGGTATATGATATAGCAAGATAAATCCACATGAAACATGTGCGTCTTAGCAGTATTCAATTGCAGTTAAATTGTTATATTTCAATAAGTTACTACATGATTCATCACAAAGGTTAGACACAATCATTTTATTATATAGTTTCACAATATCAAACTTTTAAAACATTCCTTTCTTTGCAGAATGTGCCAATTTAACGAATCCAAACAATGGAGTGTTGCTTGGTAATGAAATAACCATTGGCAAGAAGGTAACAACTCTTTGTAAACCCGGTTATCTGCTGAACGGCAGCGCCCAGAGAACATGTGAACAAAATTGGAAATGGAGCGGAACAGAACCGCGCTGTGATAAAGGTTTGAGTGCCAATTAAACGTCCCTCAAGTGACATATAGTTTTTAAATCCTTTTCTACGTAGAGATATATTCTGAAAATGGGTGATACCTTTTGGCGTCTTTGCAACACAATATACTCAGATCAGACGGGTCATGTAGGATACGTCTCATCTGGACCTGTTCTGTTATACGTATCTATTTATATATACATTCTCTGCCATGGTTAACAATCCCTTTGACCATGGTACCATTACATATAGTTAGCTAATTATATATACATACAGCCATTATTTAAAACATTGAACGCGGGGTTAACAGTCAGTAGCTGCTTTAAGACAGCTAGCTTTAGACACGGATTTCGTACTGCAATGTATTACTATCGTACTAAAAAGCGACATTTAGATGTCTTTTTTATCTTGGCTTTATAGCTCTTTTTCTGTACTTATAATTCAAAATAATGTATAAACCGGCATCAAATATGAAAGGTATTGCACCATATAATCCCATCTTAGTAAGGGAAAGCCGTCCAAATCTTAATTTGGAACCCATCCATTGTTCACGACTCTTTCTCTTGTTCCCTTGTAATACAACAAGGCATGTAAAAGTACAAGTATGAGTGATGTAGGAAACTCCACATACACCACACACAGCCACTCAATCAGCACCACTACGAAACTAAAAAAATGTACATGCATATAAAAGACACAGAGACACACAAATACATAAAAAACAAATAAAAGGGGGGGGGGTGGAAATATCGTCTTGAAATAGTAAGTGACAATGTCACTGGGGTTTAAACCGGTTTAGGAGCGCCCCACCTCACACTTAATCCATCACCGCCCTAAAAGACAGTGTAAATAAACGTACCCCATCTCCGACTAATCTACAACAACTGTGATGGCAAATACAGTGGTAAATTACATGTAAAACGAAAGCATATTTAAGTGAGACGAACTTCCCTGCAGTTGCTCTGACTTCAGCAAAGTCATTGAGTACATATTTGACGGATTTTCACAGTTGTTAACTTAATTGGACTTAATTGGACCTGCTCAGAAGTTTGCGAATCACTAACCTTTCTTTTGGATAACATATTTATACGTTATGGGGATGCTATATACCGTCAGGTAATTAGTATTCCTACGGGTACGAATTGTGCACCACTTGTCGCAGATTTGTTTTTGTACTGCTATGAGCGAGATTTCATGTTACGTTTGAATCCACAATCACAGGAAGATGTTATAAAAGCCTTCATTGAAACTTATCGGTATTTGGATGATATTTTTAACTTAGATAACCATTTCTTTGATGCTCTGATTCCTACAATTTAAACTAAAGAATAAAACTAACCCGTCCAACAATTGTGCAACATTTCTAGATTAAACCTTAAAGTTGATAATGGAATGATTTCTACTAAAATATATGACAAAGATATGATTTTGATTTTGTGAATTTCTCTCATCTTGACGGAACCGGTTTAATCCCCAGGTGACGTTTGTCACTGACCGTTCCAAGGCGGTACTTCCATCTTCCCCCTATTGTACGTTTGTTTTGTCTTTGTGCGTCTCTTGGTGTTTTTATAGTTATGTACATTTGCTGTTTCCTTGTGTTGCTGTTCGGTGGCTGCTTGTTCTGTATGTGGTGTTTCATGGATGACTCATATTTGTACTTTTGTTATGCTGTTTTATATATTGTCATGTGGTTACCGTCTTCTATGTTGTGGAAAAGTCCGGCGGGGATACCGTTATTTACACTATTTGTTAAGCTAGGGTGACTCTGAGATAAGTGTGAGGTTAGGACGTCCGTAAACCGGTGTTAAAGCCTAGGGATTCTCTAGCTATGCGTTATCTTTAGGCCTCTATATCTCTAGATCTCTGAGCAGGTTGTGGACCTGCCCAGTATCCTATGCAAATTCCACACACTCTCTCTAGTTCTGTCCTATGCGTGCCGTGCAACTAATAGTTAGATAGTTCACGCAAAACCAACAACCACACCCTTCAGGGTCTATCACAATAGCCAATGATAATTACAATGTAATATGTTTCTTCGTCGACAGCAAACTGCAGTGACCACAGTGAGAACCAAAACTGCCGCGAAAATACGGAACAATCCGAATGATCACCATGAACATCCAATCAACAACCAGATTATCAACATCACATGACCAACTCCACAATATTGCTAAATATATACCAGACACACCAGTTCAACAAGCTATAAATAAAACAATTTTGTCAATCTAACAATACAATGTCACGAAAGGCCAGAATGACAAATAATGTCTGCTACAAAAGTGCCCGACGCATGATGGGACCCACCCACGGAACCCCCTCCCCCATTTAAGATCGAAGTATGCAAAACTAACCTAAAACTATCTACTCGTATCACAAACCACTCCGAAACACAAGAAAAACACGATCTGAAATTGTTTTCCTGTCGGGTCTATATATGTATTGAAAGGTAGCTAATCATGTCCTGTCAGCGGCGGAAAATACAAGAATCATATTTTACAAAGTCTTACAACAAAGTTTACAGCAAAGTCAATTCAACCGATTTCAATAATTGAGGTCTTAATCGGTTCCAAATTCCATATACTAATCGGCACAATTAATGCCTTCTTTAAATATTGCTTACTCTTGTCGCTGCAAGACCATGAATATGAAAAAAACGCTACCGCGAAATGATGTGACTCTGTAGAGGGTGCATAGACGTATATAGGGCGATCTGTATTCGTTAAACCTCTTGACAAAAAATGCGAATTATGCTGAAACAATATCGAAAAACATTCAACTCATCGCAGTTAAAACAATGCTGGCTATTTCCAGTCTGCTACGAGGCGCATGCTTTCCTTCTCCAACTTTCGTTTTGAACGGATGCGGCCATTTTGCTGTGACCCGGCGCATAACCATTCGATGTGCATATTGACTACTATGTCCGGGCCACAGCGAAATGGCCACCTCCGTGATCTTCTTTTGCACAGCTCGTTAGACCACTCGGCCACGGAATCTAACCAGCAAAATACTTTAGTTTTAACATATTTAACTTGTCTAATGAGCAAATTTCGGTTTTTCCCGAAGATGCACATTTTCAGGAATATGGAAAAATAGTCAAACAGGGAGAGCCACACACGAAATGACACCGCACCAAACACAATCAAACAAGAAACGGTAAAGCCACAAGACAAAACATAACAGGACGCATATCAAGACGAAACACATTAAACATTAAGCATATTAAACAACAAAATAGACCGTAGGCTGAAAGCAGGAGTGCCGCCTTGGAACGGCCAGCAACCAAAATAAGCTACTGGGGGACTTAAACCTGGTTTACGGGTACCCAACCTCGTCCTTATCCCACTTTCACCAAAGTCAAAATGTAAATAAAATTCCCCCTCCAGACAACTCCACAACATGCATAACGATGTCTGCCAAAATGAAAATGATTTGAAAATAAACGTTAGAGGTAAACAAGCGACGTCATCATTTAAATGACGTCATAATTTAAAAGTACGGGAAAACTATATGAAACACTTCTACACTGACATTTAATAAAAGATAAATCGCAAGAAGATACAATTACTAGTGGATATTAAGCATGCACAACTGTTTTGTTTGAAAAAGAATAAACTTGACATCGTAGACATGTACTCGATGACTATTCAGGTCCAGGGTTGGGCGGTAAATACCGGGGGCGGTAAATACCGCTGCTAAATACCGGTATTTACCGGTCCGGTAAATACTCCCAAAATGGCCAATACTGGCATTTACTGGCAAATACTCCAGAGAAGGTGGAATATATATTATTTCTTTGAAGTTTATTGTTTTTATAAAGGCTGTTTTAAATTGCTGTTTAGTGGAATATTGATAAGTTTATTTATTGATTTCTAACCATCATTTTACTGAGGGTTTAAACTGTTTCATGCCTGCCAAGGGTACTCATCAGATGGCTTATATATCTTATCTAGGAGTTTCATCTGGTTTACATAAAAGTCCTGTATAGCTCTAAATTTAAATAATGGCATGATTCTGCTGGTATAATGTGTTAAAATCATCAGTACAACAGACCAACTCCTTTGTCTGATACTGCAGTTTGATTGGTTTAATTTGAATCATTGCCCCCTCAAAAGTGTCTATATTGTGTTTGACACTTCATGGTTCATTGTGTGTATCATTTAAATAAAAAGTGTGTATGTTTTTACAACAATTACCATAGTGGCCAGTAGAGGTGTCAAAACTGTTGTTTTGAGAGCTGATCTGACATTAATTTGCAGTGGGTTAGGTGGTCAGTATTGTTTCTCAGTTTTCTACAACTGACTGCCAGTCTTTTGATTTTCATGAAAGAAGAAGAGAGAGAGCCCTGTAATCAAGGGCAGATAGCTCTAGACTTAGTGATCAGATTCAACCCAAAAACTATAGGCATCTTCCTCTGATGATACTAAGCATATATGCCTTAATATGAAACCAATATGTGAAGTACTTGATCAAAAGTGTTGACGGATGGACAGAAATTGTGATTCCTATGGGGCTCCTTCATTTCCAAGCAAGGCCCTTATTACACCTTTTATTTTATTTTTTTGGGTTGTTTACACAGCAAATACATAAGGCAAAACTTGTATATATGATTAGGGAACTAATAAAGCACATTAGGATGGTTTAAATATGTGCTAAGCCCCTGGACAATTCAAAATACCAGTAAATGCCAGTAAGTGCCAGTAAATCCCGGTATTTACCGGTATTTACCGCCGGCACGGTAAATACTCATAAATGCCGGCATTTTGCCAACCCTGTTCAGGTCAGAGCAGCTGTGGAGAAGTCATTTGGGGTACGACAGAACTGGCAAAATACAAATATCTAATTTCCTCCCTCCGTAAACGGGTTTAAGAGGGAATCTTCATAGAGTATTAAGCCTTTTCCGTCGTCGCACAAGTAAAGAGGAAAGCATAATGACCAACTGTAAAGGGGTCGACCACCAAGCATGTAAATAAGATTACAACATATTGAAAAGAAAAGTTAATTTCATCTTGTAACATTCACATTCACATTCATTTAATAATATGTATATTATTCGATTACTTAATCTTGAGTCACCTGTCTCACAAAAACAATGACTGTTATGTGTATCATTACCATTTTCCTCAAATTAATGAGTTTCCGGTTAGGTTCATGCATTCACCTTGAAGGAGAGGATTCTTGCATTTCATCTGTTCGTTGGTTTTAAACACATGTAGAAAAAGATAGAAAATAGCACCAATCGTAGCTACTCGTCGTTTTTCGTCATGGTTCGGAGTAAAGCCGGGGAAACTTATCCCATTGCACTCCGAACTTGGCGGAATAAGACGAGTAGGTTACGAATTATCAGTGTGATCCGATTGTTTACCGTTGAACGGGCTAAGATATAGATATGCGGAACCAAAAAGCCGTAATTATTTGCAGGTACCAAAACAAACCATTTAATAACAGGAAGTTCAAATTTTATATCCCTTTCGCTCTTCTTTGTTGTGTCTTTTTCATTCTTTATATTCGGACTTTTGAGAATTATTGGGGGCCAAAGTATACTCTGTCCCGAAGCCCCTGTCTCAACATTAGGGGCCCGCCCCCTTGGCCCCGGCTCCTACGCCTATGATTATTCAGCATAAAGTTAATGTCTGGGTGTTGTTAGGAAATATGATCGCAATCAGAATGTAGTTACGATGGCATGAGCCAATAAAGCCGAGTCTGCAATTTTTGCATTTCTACTTTTGCTTTCGAAGGATCACCCATTTTCGGAATACTTGTGGACTAAACGTTCTGTCTAACTATTTACATTTACGTCGTTAACGCCTTTACAAACAGAGTAGACTTAGTCCTGTGGGAGTTTTGTGAATCAGGGTGTTCTCTGTCTACTTAAAACATTCTTATACAGGGTTTGCCATGACCCCCATTTTCCTGTGTCAATATTTCATTGCAGGATAAATGAATGATAAAATGGAGTCAATTATACGTATTTTCATCCAAAAAATAAAATTACTCAGTAATGGAAAAGTAGTAAAGTCAAGCAGGCAACGCCACATACAAGACGCAACCACCACCAAAAAAACGATAGACAGCATGACACAGACATACACACACAACCACACACCCAAACGCACACTCACACACGAAAACACCAACAGACACACAAGAACTAGAGACAAACACTCCACACATGAACAAAATCACAAGCACAAAGACGCAAGGCAAACAAAAGGAAGGGTGACAAAGAGAGTACCGCCTTGGCATGGTCAGTAGCAAAAACACCACTGGGGGTTTAAACCGGTTTACGGACGTCCTAACCTCACACTTCTCAAATAGAAGTAAATAGTGTAAATAAAGGAATCCCCGCCGCACTAACCTACAACATAGACGACGGTGAACACAGGACAACATGTAAAACATAGCATAATAACTGTGACAATCCGTCAGATATATGTACTCAATGACTTTGCTGAAGTCAGAGCACCTGCAGGTAAGCCGTTAAGGGCACGACAGGGAAACAGTAATACATGAGTCTGGTAAGCTCATCCCGTATCCGAGTTTAAGAGTATACCATCATATAGTAAAACCATCGGCCTGTCATCGCGCAAAGACGCAAGGCAAACAAAATGAAGGGTGACAAAGAGAGTACCGCCTTTGCACAGTCAGTAGCAAAAACACCACTAGGGTTTAAACGGTTTACGGACGTCCTAACCTCACACTTTTCTCAAAGTCAACCTAGCTTTACAAATAGTGTAAATAAAGGTATCCCCGCCGGACTAACCCACAACATAGACGACGGTGAACACAGGACAACATGTAGAACATAGCCTAATAACTGTGACAATCCGTCAAATATGTACTCAATGACTTTGCTGAAGTCAGAGCACCTGCAGGTAAGCCGTTAAAGGCACGACAGGGAAAAAGTAATACATGAGTCTGGTAAGCTCATCCCGTATCCGAGTTCATAGAGTACTACCCTCGGCCTGTCATCGCGCAAGCAAAGAGGGAAGCGTGGCTACCGACTGTAAAGGGTTGATAACCAACATGCAGTGCGTTGCAATATAATAGGATCATAACCTTTCTTCTGAAATGTTTTAATGCGTTTTATAAAAAAAATCATGAAAATGGATATGACCCCGATATTTCCTAAGTTTAATTTTCCTAAGCATAAAATCCCTCTCATAGCAATACAAAAACAAATCTGCAACAAGAGGGGCACAATTTGTACCCATGGGTATACCAACAACTTGACGATATATGGTACCCCCATAACGCACAAATATATTATCTAAAAGAAAGGTAAGAGATCTACAAAGTCCACATTGTGTAATGTTCAACTTCTGAATTCGAAAAGAATGAACGTTGAACATTACAAGCAATGAACATTTTGTTTTCTCTGGCAAAGGCTTTTTCTATTTAATCAGTTTATCCTTTACAAGATGGTGCGGTAGAGTAGAACAGAATGTAGAGAAATCATAAGAGCTCAGTGAAGAAATCTTATACTGTTCATTTTCAAGTTTCGTTAAATATTTGATTTTTTATGGACCAAAACACATTAATACCAGAATTTTCATATATTTTATCACAGTAACGTTTTACATGTTCTTTGATCGTAGTAAGACAGGACGACGTCAAAAGTTTAGATATTTTAGTAGTGGTACAACAGCTAGAGTTGGTAATAAAACGCGCCTTATAAGGGTTTTATGTAGTTTCGGAATCCAGTACAAAGTAGAAAGTTTATGTTGTTTTATGGTAGGACCAGACTTAAAATTATTGCACATTTTTACATGTTCCGAGATTATATCTTTTTCAGAAGTTTGTAAATCAGTTAGCTCCTTCTTTAAAACATCAACATAATACAATCTTCAAATAATGATTACATTATTTGATGCCTTGTCAGCAGGAACAAGAACATAATTTGAATGAAAATTAGAAATGTTTTTCTTCAAATAGCGAAATGTAACTCTAGGTCGAGGTGGTAAAAGCTGGTAATTTGATTTGGAAAAAGTAATACGCGTATCAATATCCAAATACATTTCTTCCAATCCGAAAGGGCATTAACATCAGCATGTTCTCGTCGACACCATTTGATGCAGAATTCTTGAATAGATTCCGCAATATGATTTCGACAAGCGTCAAAATCAATACAATAAGGGAAGGTAATCTATATTTAGGTCCTTTAGTTAGGAGGGTCCTGAGACGTTTATCCTTAATGATATCAAAATTACCAGTAATGACATGACCAACTGGTTTATAGCAAAAGCTAGAAATCTCAAGAAATAGGGGTATTGACATCAATATTTAAGTCAGAGACAATTTTATTGTAGTTACAAATAACATTCCTAATAGGTTTATTATATTTATAACAGATGATAGGTGATTCAGAGTTGATGAAATATTTGGGAATAGTATCGATTACATTCTTATCACGAAATATACTTTGAATATCAATAAATTCGATACCTTTATTTAGGAATTGAAGTTTCAGAAAATGTATTTTATGTTCAGATTCTTTATCAATACCAGGACGAAGAACATGCTGTGTGTAACTATTTTCTGGTCCTTCGGGAATCATAAGTTTTAATGTTATTAGTTTTGAAAATTGAATACTGCTTAAGCCGGTGGTAGGGTGAGTGAGTAGTGTTGCACTTTTAATTACTACTCATGAACAGACTAAATAATACCGAGTCTGCAATTTTCTCTTTTTGCATTTCTTCTTTTGCTTTCGGGGGATCACCCATTTTCAGAATATTTGTATAAGTGAGGCAGTATTAATTAACGGATCTGTACGCATATAGATTTTATCCGCCGTCTATGGACTTGAGACAGGAAAAGGGTGAAGACGATAAACAAGATAACATAGAATGTTTGCCAGTTTGTTTTAGAATGATATGTAAATCATGAATAGACATATTACGACGTAATTTACGCTTAATATTACCATTTCTACGTTTATCGAGTGATCTATTTTAAGGTTTTTGAATAGAAAATATAGAGAAAATATCGATGCTTGGATCTTTAGAAATCTTGCCGCTTTGGAAAATGTTATCATTAAGGTCTAAAGGAAAATGTGTTTGTAACTTCTTTATCAAGTCTAGCTCTGTGATAAAACGAGCTTTAGATTTTAAACTGCTAGTAGTTTTAGAATCATAATAAATTTGTTCTACTGGTTGAACCGAAACATATTTGAAAGAATGTCCTGTATGACGTAAATGCTGGTAAAGAAAATTACGTACTTTTTTGATCCGGCAAGGTAACTGTGTTCACGAAACCTACTTTTTTAAAGTACGTCCTGTCTGACCTACATATTGAATGCCACAGCGTGGCGCATTTCATGTAAGAACATATATAATATTAGATGAGTTTCAGTCTAAATCAAAATCTTCACACTAAACACTCTACCATTAACAAGAGATTTAGTTGTTGATCTAGTAGAAATAAAATTGCAACACATACACCTCTTACTATTGCACTTAGTAATTATTGGATACACCCCATGTCTTTTTTTCAAATAATGTGAATTTAGATTGGCTTTACTATAACGAAGGATAGATTGCTTTAAAGGAGACAGAACTATTTTTTGGTCCATTATGAAAAATGTTACTAATAGCAGAAGATGGAACATGAAAAGACGAAACAGAAGACAATTTTAGAGGTTTAATATAAACTGACGGCTGTAGTGATTGGAAATTAGCCAGGTTATTAGGAATCTGAACAGAAGACACAGAGTGTAAGTTTGTAATTTTAAGTATAGGGAGACTATTCATAATTTATGTAGTAATTGTAGCACTCTTCCGTAAAAAGCGACATACATATGTAACGAAAAGAAAAGTTGTGTAAATAATAAAAACATACCAGAGGTTACGACAAAAAATATAAAGAATAAAGAAGGCTAAGGATAAGAAGGAAAACATTGAATGGGTAAAAAGTAAGAAAACCGAGTAAGGTAAAAACATACCAGAGGTTACGACAAAAAATAAAGAAGACTAAGGATAAGAAGGAAAATATTGAATGGGTAAAAAGTAAGAAAAACGAGTAAGGTAAAGTCACACTCGAGAAAACTCAAAGGGCACAAATCTTAAAAGGGAAAATAAAATAGTTACACAAATATGTTGGTGAGTACCGAAGCCACTATGAAGTGTAAAGTACGGTGTTAAGGTATGAGGAAACACATTGAATGTAGAGCAATTCCTGCAAGAGGAAGGAAACAATATTGTTAATATTAAGTTAAAATTGAACTGAATATGGTTTTGACGGTTCTATCAATGTTCTGAAGGCATGTCGTTAATGGTATTGAATGCATTATGTTACCTGTGTTGAAGGCATCTTGTTACCGGTTTTGAATACATTCTGTTAACGGTTTTGAATGCTTTCAGTTAATGGTTATGAAGACATTCTATTAACGGGTTTGAATGTATTTTGTTAACGGTTATGAATGCATGTCGTTAAGCATTCTGCTAACAGTTATGAATGAATATCGTTAACGGTTTTGAATGCATTTTGATAACTGTTTTAAATACGTTCTGTTAACAGTTTTGAATGCACTTTGTTAACAATTGTAAAGACATATCGTTAATGAATTTAAATATATACTGTTAACGGATTTAAATGCATTCTGTTACCGATTTGGAATATATACGGTAAATCGTTTGGAATATATACTATTAATTGTTCTGAATGTTAAATGTTAATGGTTTTGAATGCATTATGTTAACGGTTTTGATGGTATGTCGTTAATGTTTTTGAATATATACTGTTAACGGTTTTGATGGTATGTCGTTAATGTTTTTGAATATATACTGTTAACGGTTTTTAATGTTAACTGTTAACGGTTTGAATGTTAATTGTAAACGGTATTTTATATTTTTTGAATACATAAACGATTTAAATGAATACTGTTGGTGGTTTTAATGCATACATTTGTTTTAGACCCAATGTGTGTTCAGTATCTGGTGAGTGGCCCAAATGGTGTGAGCGATGACCAGCTGACCGAGACATCATACTGGTGTCAACACACAAGTATTTTAGATTGGCATTGCAATGGAAACCCCGTAGGAATGTCAGCTAGATATGCCCGACTGAACGCATCGGGCTCGGATACAGGTGCTTGGTCAGCACGTTACAATAACCAGGCTCAATATGTACAGGTAAAATGCAGCGTTTCTGATTCTTACTATGAATTATATTGTCTGCAAAGCTACTGTCTGTTCATTTGTTAAAACATAAATACATATACACTTGTCTTATATTAACTCTCTACTTCATATACCTTTGCAAGCATGGTAGACCAAAATTAGATGATTCTTGCTTTATTTGTATATGGAAGTATATAGATATGAATCCACATGTTTACCACAGCCAACAGCTGTCTTAGTCATATACCATTGAGAATATTAAGCTTATAAACATTCATACATTATATTATGTTTTGCATAATATTCCAGGAGAAAAGGGTTAAGAGGCCGATGTATATAGTTTGGTATGAACTTGGTCCCTCCGATTAATTGCGCTACCACAACTTCGCATATATCTTCCAGCCATATTCTTCTTGTTTTCCTCGTTTCTCATTTTTTTTCTTCTTCTTCATTCTTCTTCTTTTCTTCTCTTTTCGTCTTTTTCTTTTATTGTTCGTTTTCTTCATCTTATTAACGATCATACACCAGTGTAATATCATATATTGCATTCCAATCATTTATCTATTAGTACTACATATGATACTCATAATATGATTGACATATCCTTCAACTAGGTTGACTTCCTACAGCAGCGTGTACTATCTGGTGTCGTAACGGCAGGACGCATTCTGACGAATCAGTTTGTGACTGCATTCAAAGTTCTCTACAGTGGGGATTGCGTGCACTTTAATGAGGTCAAGAATGCGACAATGAATGTCCAGGTACAGGTTGTAATTTCTGTCGTTTGCTCACTATTTACCTAAATATAAGGATGTAAGACATAACGACATTACCACTATTTAAAGCTGATTATGTAAATGGCGTATGAATGCAGATATGTTCGACCGTGATTAAAACAATGGATATACAATGAATTGTATAATTTCCTAATCGAAAAGCGCAAACATTGATAAGACTACTCCTATAAGATATTTCTGGGCTGTGTTTGTTCTGTTTTTAAAGGGGGAATTGCATCTCCAATAGGTTAAGGGTCTAACGTAATGAATAACTGCTCATTCATAAAAAACTTAACCCATTTCGGATTTAAAATCATGATGATATAAACACCTACCGCAAGCCAGTTGGAAGACTTTATTTCAATATTTCCATCAAAGTTTGCTACAGCTACAGTAGAACAGATCATTAAGGCACCCCTGTAAGTAAATGGAAAAGTAGCAAAGTCAAGCAGGCAAAGCCGCATACAGACGCAATTGTGCTTGTGATTTTGTTCATGTGTGGAGTGTTTGTCTATAGTTCTTGTGTCTGTTGATGTTTTCTGTGTTTATCTCATGTGTTAGTGTGCGTTTAGGTGAGGTGTGTGTGTATGTGTGTGTCATGCTGTCTATCGGTGTTTTGGGGGTGGTTGCGTCTTGTATGTGGCGTTGCCTGCTTGACTTCGGGGGCGTGAGTAGTGTTGCACTTTTAATTACTACTCATGAACAGACTCAATAAAACCGAGTCTACAATTTTCTCTTTTTGCATTTCTTCTTTTGCTTTCGAGGGATCACCCATTTTCAGAATATATGTACTTCACAACAGCAGGTGTTAAGTGCTTGTGCGGCGGCCGTAAAAGTCGCCCCGTACTTCATTCTCAGTGTTGTTATATTTTCTGGTCCTTTGGGATCATAAGCTTTAATGTTATTAGTTTTGAAAATTGAATACTGCTAGGGGGCGTGAGTATTGTTGCACTTTTAATTACTTCTCATGAACAGACTCAATAAAACCGAGTCTGCAATTTTCTCTTTTTGCATTTCTTCTTTTGCTTTCGAGGGATCACCCATTTTCAGAATATATTTACTACTTTGCCAAAGAAAAGTGGTTGACAAACGCATTGAGTCCCACCTGACCTCAAACAATCTACATGAGCACCATCTGTCAGCATACCGAAAGCATCATTCAACAGAGACTGCTCTTCTGAAAGTTCAAAACGACATCCTTCAATACCTAGATAAAAACGAAATTTCAATTCTGGTGATGCTTGACTTATTAGCTGCATTTGACACTATCTATCACGAAACGTTGCTGAAACGCCTAGAAAAAGACTTCAGAATCATTGGAAAACCCCTGGAGTGAATGACCTCTTATCTAAATGACCGCTATAAAATAATATCAGTAGATGGGGAATTGTCCACTCCAGTTAACATGAAATATAGCTGCCACAGGGACCGGTCATATGACCAAAATACTACATCATGCACACAAAACCCGTCAGCTCAATCTGCAGAAACCGTGGGATGAACCACCATTTTTATGCCGATGACAATTATACCTATCCTTTAAGCCCAAAGGACATTTCCTGTTAACAAGAAGCTTTATCACGAGTTAAGAACTGTCTCAAAGAAATAGTCTCTGGGATGCACCTGTGTACAGGTTCCACAGAGAATTAAGATCAGTTCCTTGTCGTTGGTTGTACCAAAAAGTCGTAAGGTAAATTACTGTGAGAGAAGTTTCATGCATGCAGCTCCAAACCTCTGGAATGCTCTACCATCGGACATTAGAGATGCATGCTCACCGGCATGTTTCAAAAAATCTCTGAAAACGCATTTCTTCAAAATATATTACTAGGGCAGTTTAGAAAACGTAGGTAATTGTCGTCGGTTATCATAACTGCTGCATTAGCCACTTCTCTTATGACTGTGGGACATGTTTAAACCCCCGTTTCAAACATAATGCTGCACAAATTTAGAACATTTAAAAATAAATAAATAGATAAACGAACAACCAAAACCCCATCCATATTTTTATGGATTTCTATGGAATCCCCTTGCTGTTGTACTTGCGGGTGTTGTGCCAGCGGGATTTCGCTGTCCAGGTGTTGCATTCCGAGGGAGTGCAGATGTCAAACGGGGCTACCTTTTATGCGTGGTATCTCTGATAAGTCCAGTTCCAATGCCGGAGGGAGCACAGTAGTGAAACAGGGCATCCCTTTTGGCGCATGTACGATCTATGAAACTAAAAACACAGAAGTACCTGAAGAGATTCATGTGCAAGTAGGACCCTCTAAAATCAAGCCATCTCTGTGTATAAAGAATCTCGGCGCATGGCTCGATTCACAAATGGATATATGACATCACACATCAATTCCGTGTGTAGGTCTAGTTATGCACAGCTCCGACGAATAGGTCATATAAGAAAGTATCTCTCGCCTGCTGCTACCAAGACTTTGGTGAACTCTCTGGTTACGTCAAAGATAGACTACTGCAACTCATTGCTGCATGGAATTCCAAACAAAACACTGCGGAAGCTTCAAAGAGTGCAAAACACAGCAGCCCGCATCATAACAAGGACTTCTCGATATAATCATATCACGCCGGTTTTGAAAGAACTTCACTGGCTTCCGGTTCAGCATCGGATTGAATTCAAAATTCTGACACTTACGTATAAGGCCATGCACAATGAATCCGCCAAGTACATTGTCGACATGCTTGACGTGTACAGGCCCCGCAGAGAATTAAGATCAGCAAGTAGTTCTTTGTCGTTGGTTGTACCAAAAAGTCGTAAGGTAAAGTACGGTGAGAGAAGTTTCATGCATGCAGCTCCCAAACTCTGGAATGCTCTTCCGTCAGGCATTAGAGATGCAAGCTCACTGGCATGTTTCAAAAAATCTCTGAAAACGCATTTCTTCAACATATATTATTAGGGCAGTTTAGAAAACGTACCTGCTAATCGTCGGTTATCATAATTGCTTCATTGGCCACAGAGTGTTGATCCTGCCACTTCCTTATGACTGTGGACTTTTAAACCCCTTTTTTCAAATATAATGCTGCACAAATGTAGAAAATAGATAAATGAATAACAAAAACCTCATCCATATTTTTATGGACTTCTAGGGAATCCCCTTGCTGTTGAACGTGCGGGTGTTGTGTCAGCGGGATTCCGCTGTCCAGTTGTTGCGGTGGCCGAGGGAGTGCTGTTGTCAAACGGGGCATCCCTATATGCTTGGTACCTCTGGTAACTCCAGTTCCAATGCCGGAGGGAGCATCGTAGTGGAACAGGGCATCCCTCTACGGTATAATTCCGCGCTGGTACATTGGGAGTCTTGCTGGCATGACTTGCTATCCTGCCCTTAACCAGTGCCAGGATTCCTGTTAAGCTGACCCAGTTTCCGTATTTTTGCTTACCAGTGAACTGGGTCATGTAATATATGGCAGCGGGCAAATTAAGCCTGTACGGTCTAATGCAGCATCGCGTGTCTCAATCAGTCTCGATTTGTCCGATGTGATTCCTTTGCCATTGCAGCCGGTGGGATATGTTGCAGGAACAGTATACGTGATACCTTCTTTAGCTCTACTTTGGCTGGGCTTTTTGGGTTCCAATAATAAGACATTTTATTCTGTAATTAAACTTTAGATATACCCAATTACAACTCTATTAAAATATGATACGCTGTGTACTCCCTCATTGCCATAGCGGGTCGAATAGTGTTTGACTGGAGGGGTTGCATAGTGCGCGTATATAACAGTTGTGTATTTGTATTGCTTAGTTTATATGCATGAACTTCAAATTGATCTGTTCTGTTACCCAATTTTCCGGCAATATTTTATGTGCAGTGTTGTATGTTAAACGAATGTACCCAAGTCTGTTGAGTCTGGGTCAAAATTATGGGACGTACTGGCACTGCGCATAGAATGTTGAATTCAAGTTTTGTTTTTTGTAATCTGAGTGCGTTGACACACTATAATAGAACATAATACGACACAGACAGATAAACTTACGGAAAGGATTAGCTTATTTACCAGTGTCCTAAATAAATTCTATTTTATTATTGTTCTTATCTATATATAAGTATTGAATGTGTTTTATTTTAAATGTTCTGTAATTTACGCATTATTGTACAGTAAATATATCTTTGTGAAGCGCTTTTGAACGCACATATCCTGTATGAAAAGAGCGCTATATAAATGTGGTATAATAATAATAATACCGCGCTGGTACATTTGGAGTCTTGCTGGCACGACATGCTACCCTGTCCTCAACCAGTGCAAGGGATTGCTGTTAAGCTAACCCAGGTTCCTTATTTTGGCGTATTTTGGATCACCCATTTTCAGAATATATGTACTTCACAACAACAGGTGTTAAGTGCTTGTGTAGCGGCCGTAAAATGTCGCCCGTACTTCATTCTCAGTGTTGTTATATTTTCTGGTCCTTCCCGATCATTAATTTTCATGTTATTAGTTTTGAAAATTGAATACTGCTTAAGCCGGTGCTAGGGTGCGTGAGTAGTGTTGCACTTTTAATTACTACTCATGAACAGACTCAATAAAACCGAGTCTGAAATTTTCTCTTTTTGCATTTCTTTTTACAAATTCCAGATGTATACCTATGTAATGATCGCTTAAGACAGGTCAGTTAATATACTCAGTTCGAACAAGTGAATATCTATTATAGTATTCATAGATAGACGGCATACATTGTATTGTTTATTTCCTTTGATAGATATTCCAAGGAAACATGAACCGACACGAAAAGATTACGAGGCACTTTCCAATGCGTGTCGTGGGAAGGTGTGTACGAATACAGCCCATGGCATGGGTCAACCATATATCGCTAAGATTTGATATCTTAGGATGCTGACGAAACTGAGAGCAGGAAACAAATGAAAAACCTTGCAACCCAGGCACATGGCCATGTAATTCTTTCAATTTGACAATAATCAATATTTGGTATTTACAATTTTTCAAACCGTGTGGACAGACGCAACTAAGACAGACCCTGATCGACAGGAAACATCATGTTTTTAAAATGTGGTATAAGTGACAGTGACTTTCCAAAGTTGTCGTCGAGAGCAAATCTCGCCAGTTACTACTCACTATGTACTATTTTTAGATATTTGACCTCAATGTCAGTCATCTTGGATCATAACAATTTTAGGCGTCTCATCTGGAGCCAAACTCTTTGTAATGATTCATTACATACCATATACTGACTATAATATATTAATAGTGTGTATGTTTTAGAAACAAGAGTGCAAAAGACGCATTATTCCATGAATATGACAGCACTACCTAACTGCTGACTATCAATACAAAAGAGACCATCGGCAACTTCTACTATTACTACAAAGGGTCATTTACGATATCCACGACTAACACAAGAGAGATAATCCACGATATCCCTCCACACTTTACACATGAGGGGTCATCAACGCCTTCAAACTTAACGCAAAACTTTTTTACTCGACATCAAGACTATTACCAATATGGGTCATCCACGACCTAACGCAAGAGAGGCCGTCCACGACTTCCACACTTAATAAGTCCGTTACACGACATTTACACTTAACACTAGAGAATACATCCCCGGCATCCACAATTAACGCAAGAAGTTTGTCCACGACTTGCCAGAAAGGTCATCTACGACAACTTACTAAACACAAGTCAACCATTACCAACAGCAATATTTGACACAAGAGATACCATCTTTTAACACAAGAGGGTCCATTCACGACATCCTCACTAAACACAAGAGAGATACCCACGACATCAAAATTTAACAAAAGAGATGCCATCCACAACATCTACAATTAACATAATAGGTCATATAAAGCTTTCAAATTAACACAAGAGGAGCGCTCCACGACTTCCACAATTAATACAATAGATTCCATCCACGATATCCACACGTTACGCTTGAGAGTCAACCACCGGCATCCATATTTAACTCAGGAAATGTCACCCACGAAATCTACATTTCACACAAGATAGGTCACCCACAACATCCACACTTAACACAAGAGATGTATTCCACTACATCCATACTAAAAACAAGAGATATCATCCTCGACTTGCACACTTATCAGTGAGAGAGGTATTCAGTGATACCCACACTTAAGATAAGATGAACCATCCACTGCTTCCACAATTTACGTAAGAGTAGCCATTCACATCTATATTTAATTGGAAAAAGTAGTGAAGTCAAGCAGGAAAAGCCACACACACAACGCCACCATCACCAAAACACCTACAGAAAGCATAGCAATTTATACTCATACACACACATACAGTAGAAAGTCACATACAAGACGCAACCACCACCAACACATCAATAGACAGCATGTCACACACACAACCAAACACACGCAAACACACGAGAAGAACACATAAAACACCAACAAATACACAAACACCAGAGACAAACATGAACAAAACACAAGCACAAAGAAACAAGACACAAAAAGTAAGGGTGACAAAGAGAGTACCGCCTTGGCACGGTCAGTAGCAAAATCACTAATGGGGATTTAAACCGGTTTACGGACGTCCTAACCTCACACTTATCTCAAAGTCACCCTAGCTAAACAAACATTGTAAATAAAGGTATCCCCGCCGGACTTCCCCAGAACATAGAAGACAGTAATCACAGTACAAAATTTAAAACATAGCATAACAACTGTGAAAGTCCGTCAAATATGTACTCAATGACTTTGCTGAAGTCAGAGCAACTGCAGAGAAGCCGTTAAGGGCATGACAGAGAAACATGAGTCTGGTAAAAGTACAGAAATGAGTCATGCAGGAAACACCACATACAGAACAAACAGTTGCCCGAACAACAACACAAGGAAACAGCAAATGTAAATAACTATAAAAACATCAAGAGACGCACAAAACAAAACAAACATACAATAGGGGAGATGGAAGTACCGCCTTGGAACGGTCAGTGACAAAACTCACTGGGGGTTAAACCGGTTTATGGGCGCCCAACCTCACACTTATTCCATCCCCACCATAAAAGACAAACAGTGTAAATAAACGTATCCCATCTCCGACTCATCTACAACAACCGCGATGGCAAATACAGTTGTAAAGTGCATGTATAACGAAATCATTCAAGTGAACAAACTGTATCCACCTATCGCTATTGTACCCAATGATTGAGCTGTAAACAGAGTAACTGTAGAAAAGTAATAAAGGGTACGACAAAAACGAAATAGTACAGATATCTGAAGTTCTCCTTCCGTTTCTGGATCTAAGAGGTCGCCTTCATAGAGTACTAAACCTTTCTTGTCGGCGTACATGCAAAGAGGCCAGCGTGATTGCCAACTGTAAAAGGGTTGACAACCAAGCATGCAGTATGTTGTAGTACTACAGGATCATATCCCTTTTTAATGCATGTTTAACATATTTGATGAACAAAGTGAGAAAATGGGTATGTCCAACAATTTTACAAAGTCTGTAAATCACATCACCATAAAATTCAGGATGTGAAATACCGTGTCGCTGAAGCGCCTTGAGATTACATTGGTACTTGCCAGTAAGCAAGAGATTTCGATAGTAAAATTTAGAGAAAGTTTTTCTTAGTTTATGGTATCTATATCCTTGCTTAAGTAGTTTTTCAGTTAAAATGAGATTTCGACTGTTAAAATCGTCAATAGATGAACAAGCTCTAGCAAAACGAATAAGTTGATATATATAAACCCAGTAAGATGGAGCACGGGGAACATCCCCGTCAAGATGAGGAAAATTTACAATATTAAAATCAAAATCATCTCTTTTGTCATATATTTTAGAAGAAATCATTCCATTATCAATTTTAAGGTCTAGATCAAGAAACGCTGCATAATTGTCTGACGGGTTAGCTTTATTCAATTTGAGTTCTTTAGGATAAATTGTTGGAATCAAAGCATCAAAGAAAGGGTTATCTAAGTTAACAATATCATCCAAATATCGACAACTTTCATTGAAGGCTTTTATAACATCTTCTTGTGATTGAGGATTCAAACGCAACATGAAATCTCTCTCATAGCAGTACTAAAATAAATCTGCGACAAGTGGTGCACAATTCGTACCCATAGGAATACCAATTACCTGACGGTATATAGCATTCCCATAACGTAAAAATATGTTATCCAAAAGAAAGGTTAGTGATTCGCAAACTTCTGAGCAAGTCCAATTGGTGTAATATTTCATTTGCTCGTCAGTAAAGAAAGCTTTTTCGGCATTACATGCCAGGAATGATGTTTTTCCCGGGCAAATACTTTCTGGATTAAGTTAGTAAGCTTATCCTTAATTAAAATATAAGGAAGAGTAGAAAAATCGTACGTGCTTACAGTGGATGCAATATACATTTTGTTCTTAAGTTTGTTTAAGACTTCTGAAGAGTTCTTAATAGACCAGAAGAGATTTATTCCAGAATTCTCATGTCTTATCACAGTAAACTTTTACATGTTCCTTTACCTTCGTTAAACAAGAAGTCAAAAGTATAGACAATTTAGTAGTTGTACATGAACTAGAATTTGCAATGAAACGCGCTTTATATGGTTTTTATGAAGTTTTGGTAACCAATACATTGTAGGAAGTTTATGATGTATAATTTTAATATCGGTTCCAAGTTGTTCACACTTTTTATCCCGGTCTCTCCCGGAAATTTTAGAGAGGCTTTTCCGTGTCTCCCACCCGCACATCCTCTCCACCCGGGGGTTAAAATGGGTACCTGTGAGGGTCACTCGCCGGTACTGCGGCTGCATGATTGCGTCATATGTTAGAAGTGCTCAATATTGTAGGCCAATGACTCAATGACCAGGGGAGTAAATGTACAGTCGGCTGAGCAGTCATTCGGACTGAAAGTAGACTATAACTAGGTACTTTACTTTTTTTTTACTTTTTTACTTTTTGACATGGTCTGAAACGATGGTCTTTTCGTCAGTAGTAACTGAAATGTATGAAATGTATGTCGGTACTTCCATCTTCCCAGTATTGTATGTTTGTTTTGTTTTTGTGCGTCTCTTGTTGTTTTTATAGTTATGTACATTTGCTGTTTCCTTGTGTTGCTGTTCGGGCGACTGTTTGTAATGTATGTAGTGTTTCCTGGATGACTCATTTTGGTACTTTTGGTATTAATAATTTCCTGCTTCAAGACATCGATATAATGTAATCGTCAAATAATAATCACATTATTCGATGCCTTATCAGCAGGAACAAAAACGTATTTTGAATGGAAATCCTGTAAACCCTTTTTAAGATGTCTAAAAGAAATTCTAGGTTTAGGTGGAAGAAGGTGTTTATTAGAGCTATGAAAGGAAATGCGTTTGTCAATTATATAAAAAATTAGTTTTTTTTTCGACTAGAAAGAGCATTAGACTCAACATGTTCTCTTCGACACCATTTAATACTAAAATTTTGTAAAGCCTCCGCAATCTTTTCTTTAATTATCTCAAAATTACCAGTAATCACATGACCAGCCGGAGAATAGCAAAATTTTGAGGTGGCGCAATCTCAAATATCAGGAATATTATCATTAATATTAAGGTCGGCCACAATTTTAGTATAGATGAAAATTGTATTTCTGATGGGTTTGTTATATTTGTAGCAGATGATAGGTGGTTCTGTATTTTTAAAGTATTTAGGAATAGTGTCAATTACATTTTTGTCTCTAAAAATACTTTGGATGTCAATGAAATCACTACATTTATTAATAAAAGGAATTTTAAGAAGAATCTTTGGTGTTCAGATAATTTGTCAATGTGCGGTCTGAGTACATGTAGAGCAAAGCTTTGTATCAAACTAGCCGTTCCTATGAGAGGATCTGATCTAGAAAATAATTTTATCGGCTTGCTCGTCAATTTCTTTTAACGAACATATAGATAAGGAGGATAGTCTAGAAAGCATGGCATGTTTACCAGAAGTCAGACGTAAAGTATGCAGATCAAGAATAGTCATTTTCAAACGAGATTTTCGTTTAATATTACCATTTTTGCGAATGCCATGTGATCGAGATTTGCGTTTTCTTATAGAAAAAATTGAAACATATCTATATCGGGTTCTTTTGAAATATTTCCAGTCTGGTAAAGCTCATCCCATTTCTGGGTTTAAGAGTATACTATCATAGAGTACTACCCTCGGCCTGTCATCGTGCAAGCAAAGAGGAAAGCGTAGCGACCGACTGTAAAGGGGTCGATAACCAAACATGCAGTGTGTTGCAATATAATAGGGTCATAACCTTCCTTCATTAAAGTTTTAATGCGTTTAACAAATCGTGAAAATGGATATGACCACGAATTTTCCTAAGTTTATAGATAACATCACCATAGAAATCTTGATGAGAAATACCTTGTTGCATTAACGTCCGTAAGTTGCAGTTATATTTACTAATGAGGGGTAAATTTCGATGATAGAATTTGAAAAAGCTTTCCGAATTTTATGATATCTGTAGCCTTGCTTAAGAAGTTTATGAGTTATAACTAAATTACGACTATTAAAGTCTACTAGCAAAGAACAGGCTCGAGCAAAGCGAATAAGTTGAGAAATGTAAACCCCATAAGATGTAGACCGGGGAAAATCTTCATCTAGAGAATGAAAATTAACAATTTTCAAATCGAAATCTTCCCTTTTATCGTATATTTACCATTTTCAGAATATATGTACTTCACTTCACAAGTGCTTGTGTGGTCGCCCCGTACTTCATTCTCAGTGTTGTTATATTTTCTGGTCCTTTGGGATCATTAGTTTTTGATGTTATTAGTTTTGAAAATTGAATACTGCTTAAGCCGGTGCTAGGGGCGTGAGTAGTGTTGCACTTTTAATTACTACTCATGAACAGACTCAATAAAACCGAGTCTGCAGTTTTCTCTTTTTGCATTTCTAATTTTGATTTCGAAGGATCACCCATTTTCAGAATATATTTATCATTAGTGATGGAAAGATTCAAATCTAAAAAGGAAGCCTGAATGTCATATAGGTTCGCTTTGATTAAAAGAAGTTCTTTTGGGTTAAAAGAAGAAACCATATTTTCAAAATAAGGATTATCCAAATTCAAAATAACGTCTAAATACCTAGACGTTTTATCAAAAGCACTAACAATGTGTCAGATTGTTTATCAGGTTTTATGACAATTATATATATAACATATATAAAATATATGACAATTCTGGTATTAATGTTTTTTGGTCCGTAAAAAAATCAAACGATATTTTAACTAAACTTGAAAATGAACAGTATAACATTTCTTGATTGAGCTCTTACGATTTCTCTACACTCTATACTACTCTACCTCATCATCTTATAAAGGATAAACTGATTCAATTGATAGAAAAAAGCTTTGCCAGAGAAAATAAAATGTTCCTTGCTTGTAATGTTCAACGTTCATTCTTTTCGAATTCTGAAGTTGAAAATTACACAATGTGGACTTGCCTTGATGTTTGTAGATCTTTAACATTTCTTTTAGATAACATACATGTATTTGTGCGCTATGGGGATACCATATATCGCCAAGTTGTTGATATACCTATGGGAACAAATTGTTCCCCTCTTGTTGCAGATTTGTTTTTATATTGCTATGAGAAGGATTTCATGCTTAGTTTAAAATCTGATACACAAGCTGACATTGTTAGTGCTTTTAATAAAACGTCTAGGTATTTAGACGATATTTTGAATTTGGATAATCCTTATTTTGAAAATATGGTTTATTCTATTTACCCAAAAGAACTTACTTTAAACAAACGAAGGGTTAGGGTTAGGGTTAGGGTTAGGGTATAGGCACTTTGACGAGTTGTCCAGGGTGGACATGTCCACCCCTAGTCTGATTGGCTGAATAAGTCACGTGGTGCAATTTAAAATCAATCAAGCTACAGGCATTGTGCTTTGCTGTGTGTTATAAATTGGATTTGAATGTATTCTATTAATTCAAGGAATTTGGAAACAAGGTATGTAAAAATAATTGCTATGTTGGTTATTTTTTGCATACATTTAAATAAAGCTCCCAGTAGCTCCATGCAGCTCCCTAGGTAGAATGAATTGGACGGAGAAAGATAAGAATGAAAGGTACTCAGGATTAGGGTTCGAACTGATGTCAGTTTTGAAAACGGACCATTATTTTTGGCCTAGTTACGAGCCGTTGAAATTGTAAGTAAAGCTCCCTTTGGAGAGCTCCAGCTCCCAAACTATTAGTAATTGTTCATAAACAAATACCAGAATAAACATTACCCAGTAAAGGTAGCCTTGAAGTGCTGTCTGAAATCGGATCATCAGGGGCCGGGGGCCTAGTTACCTGGAGTTGAATTTTTGAATAAAGCTCTCTTTGGAGAGCTCCATCTCCCGAACTATAAGTTATGGTTCATAAATGTACTAATAAACATTACCCAGTAAAGGTAGCCTTGAAGTCGTCTGTGAAATCTGACCATTTTGGCCTAGTTGCCTGCAGTTGAATGTTTGAATAAAGCTCCCTTTGGAGAGCTCCAGCTCCCGAACTATAAGTAATTGATATTGAATGTAAGAAACAGCACTAGCCAGCAGTAAAGGCATCCTTGAAGTGCTTTCTGAAATCGGACCATATCGGGGGCCTAGTTACCTGGAGTTGAATTTTTGAATAGAGCTCTCTTTGGAGAGCTCCAGCTCCCGAACTATAAGTAACTGATATTGAGTGTAAGAAACAACACTACCCAGTAAAGGCATCCTTCAAGTGCTTACTGAAATCTGACCTTTTCGGCGGCGCTGCAGTTGAAATTTTGAATGAAGCTCTCTTCGGAGAACTCCAGCTCCCGAACTATAAGTAATTGATATTGAATGTAAGAATAGAAAATACTATATAAATGGAGCTCTTCCGTCATGGCAATTTGATTCCAATCTGATGAGAAATAAAAGAGTTACTATATAAGCTATACTGGAGGATGGTGGCATGAGGGGTTAACTGGGAGTAAAGGTTGTTACTAAAAATAGATTCCTTTGTTCGGACAAGCCACAGAAGAGTTAACCCTTGCACCTTATATTACCTTTACTCTGTGACTGGAGACATAACCTTAACACTGTGTACCTTTACTCCGGGGTACAGTCTTCTATCTATACTCCGGGGGTTAACCCCTGGGTTAACCCTGCAACCTTAACCTTAACCCTGTACCCTAACCGTAACCCTGCAACCATAACCTTAACCCTAACCCTTAACTCTACCTCTGCCACCTTTACTCCTGGGTTAACCGTAACTCTGACAGCATTACTCTGGGGTATGTATGGAAAGAGGTGAGTAAGGCAAACTCAGAACCGTTGACATTTTGAGAATCGGAGCAGATTTGAGTGAGTTATGAGAGTACGCCCTGTAAGTGTGCATTCTTTACTCCTGGGTTAACCTTAACTCTGACAACATTACTCCGGGGTATGTATGGAAAGAGCTGCGTGAGAGTAATCCATTGCGGCGCACAATGTAATTGTTTTGAGAAATCGGATTTCAATGAGTTATGGCACTTGAAAGCTAATTATTTGCTATGTTTTCAACACCACACAGAGAGAAATGGTAAAGTCCTCGACTTTGTGGGTTCGATTCCCACATCTTTCTGGTATTGACCCAGGCACCGGTCTCAGCGGGGGACCCCCACTGGTCTCAAACGGCGGGAGAGGGGGGCCCATTCTAAGGGGAGATAAGAACAATAATTACAAATATGTAATCAACCCTTCTCAGACAGAGTGAGCAGCCTTTAATAAGGAAACAGAGTTTAAAAATACGACTTCAAGTAGCCCCGACCCCTCTGTTTCGAGCACAAGGAGAAGGATTCCAACATAAATATATGATGCGGAAATGCTTAGAATAAGGATCTGAACATGTGTGTGAAGTTTCATTAAAATCGGAGAAGCCAAAAACACTTTGACATGTTTGGTACATGCGCGAGAGATGCCAAAAATCGAGATTTCTTTTTTTACTGAAGGGTAGGATAACTATATATGTTTGGAAAGGTCTTGGCGAGAGGAGCTCAGAACCCAAGTCAGAATTGAAATCGGACCATTTTTTCACGGAGTTACGTGCCCTTGAATGTCTAAAATGGAGGGGGTACCTGTCTTGGGAGAGCTCCAGCTCCCTAAATATAGCTAATTGAACAGGAAGATAAGAATGAAAGTTACTCAGGAAGTATAGCTCTACACTCCTGCCAAGTTTCAGCGCGATCGGGGGGAAAGTTTTCTTTTCAAATTTTCGCTAAGGGGGTAGCACTTAGGAAAAAAGGTTGAAATATGCAAAATAAAAAAAAAAGTACGATTTCTATACATTGTTGGAAAGCACTCGTCTAGACGAGTTCAGAACCCAACTCCTTTTTGAAATCGGGCCATTTTTGGCCGAGTTACCTGCCGCCGCTGGACAAGGTGTGTTACGTGTTAGTTGTTACGTTTGCTTCTTGTAGCTCTGCTAATTGCAGATCTGTTGTACTTATATTCACATATCGTATAGAGGAGGGTGCCAGCTGACGGAAAATGTCTATTTTTAGTAGGTAAAGGCAAACAGTTAAGCTCCAGTTCAAGTACCGCATCTATTTCGGCAATATTTGAGTGACTTTTGATGCATTGTGTTACATGGGGGCGACTTGTAGGCCAGCTAATGGAAGATCTGTTGTACTTACACGAACGTACCGTATATAGAAGGGTGCCGGCTACAATAAAATGTTTAGTTTTAATCGGTATAAGCAAACAGTGTGGCTCCAGATCAATTACATAATACAGTTAGGCAAGATCTGAGGGAATTTTTATGCAATGTGTTACATGGGCAACGTGTAGGTCAGCTAATTGAAGATCTGTTGTACTTATATTAACATGTGCTATAGAGGAGGGTGTAAGCTACACGAAAATGCATAGTTTTACTAGGTATAAGCAAACAGTTCGGCTCCAGATCAATGACATAATCCAGTTAGGCAATATTTGAGTGAATTTTGATTGCATTGTGTTACCTGGACCCGTTGTAACTCGGTTGATTGAGGATCAGTTGTACTTATATTAAGGTAGAGTATAGGGTAGGATCCACGCTAGTAGGGAATGTATTATTTTAGCCAGTATAAGGAAACAGTTTGGCTCCAGATCGCTTACGGCATCCAGTTAGGCAGTGTTTGAGTGCATTTTGATGCATTGGGTTACCTGGACTCGCTGTAACTCAGTTAATTAGAGATCTGTTGGACTTATATGAACATACAGTATAGGGGAGGGTGCAAGCTAGTAGGAAATGTATTATTTTAGTAAGTATAAGCAAACCGTTTGGCTCCAGATCACTTACGGCATCCAGTTAGGCACTATTTGAGGTCGTCATTTTGATGCATTGGGTTACTATCTGGACCCGTTGTAAATTTACAATCCTATTTGAATACTTTATGCTTTTTAATGCATTCTTAGTCTAGTATAAATCATCTCTGTAGCTCTTACAATTGAGTAATTCTTAAAATCGTTTATCGTTCTGTGTGTATTATAGTTTAGTCAAGGGAAGTAATTCATGTCCCTCTTTCTGCATTGGTTTTTCTGCATGAGTTGCCTCCCATTGACCGTCATTATTTTTGTTTGCGCTTATATGTATGTATATTTATGGATACCTCAAGCTCCCAAAACTATACGTAATCGAACGAAAGCGTAGAATTAAAGTTTTCCAGAATACCTACCTGGACAGCCCTACAGTCATGCGAAATTAGATCCAGATTGGACGAGAAATAAAAAGGTTACAGCCTATTACCCGCATATACCTAACCTTTTGGTTGGCATTCGGTTAGGGCAAATAAGTGAATGATAAACAGTGTTGATCCAGATCAGATACATTGGCGTAATTGAAACTTTTAATAATTGAACATAATCCTAAGCCCTACACTCATGCCAAATTTGATCCAGATCGGATAAGAAATAGAAAAGTTACAGTCTATTACCCGCCTATTACCCAGATGCAGCTCTCTAGGGGGGGGGGGGGGGGGGGGGGGGGAGCTTCAGCTCCCAAACTATCAGTAGTTGAACTAAAACGTGAGACTCAAATTACACTCAAACACGAGCCCTACAATCCTGCAAAATTTGATCCAGAAAAAGGTTACAGCCTATTACCCGCCTAGTACCCAGAAAAGGCAGCTCTCTTGGGAGAGCTCCGTCTGCCAGACTATATGTAATTGAACATAAACATAAGAATAAAAATTACTCAGAAACCGCAGCCCTACACTCATGCCAAATTTGATCCAGATCGTATAAGAAATAAGGAAAATGACAGCCTATTACTCGCCTATTACCCAGAGCGATCTTTCTTGGGAGAGCTCCCGCTCTAAAACTAAACGTAATTGAACATACACGTAAGAATAGCATTTACTCAGGAACAATAGCCCTACGATCATGCCAAGTTTGATCCAGATCTGTTAATAAATCAAAAAAAAGTTACAGCCTATTACCCGCCTGTTACCCAGAGGGAGCTCTCTTGGGAGAGCTCCCACTCCTAAACTGAACGTAACTGAACATAGACGTAAGAATGAAAATTACTCAGTAACGATAGCCACACAACCATGCCAAATTTAATCCAGATCGGATAAGAAATAAGATAAAGTGACAGCCTATTACCCAAAGGGAGCGCTCTTGTGAGAGGTCCAGCTCCCAAACTATACGTATTTCAACAAAAGCTGAAACTATATTAACATATAGTATAGCGGGGGGAGGGTCCAACTAGTAGGAAATGTATCATTTTAGTAAGTATACGCAAACAGCTTGGCTCCAGATCACTTACGGCATCCAGTAAGGCACTATTTGAGTGCATTTTGACGCATTGGGTTACCTGGACCACTTGTAACTCGGCTAATTGAGAATCTATTGTGCTTATATTAGCGTCTCGTACGTAGAAGGGTCGAGGCTACAAGAAAATGTTTAGTTTTAATAGGTGTAAGCAACCATTGTGGCTCCAGATCCCTTACGGCATCCAGTTAGGCAATATTTGAGTGAATTTTGATGCACAGTGTTACCTGGACCCGTTGTAACTCGGTTCATTGAAGATCTGTTGTACTAATATTAACATGTAGTATAGGGGAGGGGGCAAACTAGAAGGACATGTATAATTTTAGTAAGTATAAGCAAACAGTTTGGCTCCAGATCACTTAGCGCATCCATTTAGGCAATATTTGAGTGCTGCATTTTGATGCATTGGGTTACCCGGACCACTTGTAAGTCAGCTAATTGAAGATCTGTTGTGCTGATATTAATATGTAGTATAGGGGAGCGTCCGAGCTACTAGGAGGTGTATAATTTGAGTAGGTATAAGCAAACAGTGAAGCTCCAGACCATTGGGGTCTGCGCTAATATGTGATATTGGTGCATTGTGTTACGTTGGCGACTAGTAAGTCAGCTAACGTTCCAACGTTAACTCTTACAACTCAATTACTCTGGGGTATGTATGGAAAGGGCAGCGTAATCAAAAACCAGAACCATTTACAGTTTGAAAATCTGAGTTTATAAACTCGGCGTCTAATTAGGATCCAAACGGTTGCGGATGGGTAATTACCTCTGCATGCAGTTTAGATACAGATGAAACGCCAAGTAACTCTGCGTCTCATTAGGATCAAAACTGTTTGACGCCCTAATAGCATTTTTGTACATTAACTGATTATAGCTAGTTGACAAAATGTAGTAGGTTTAAGCGTTATGTAAAAATAATTTGCTCAGAAAGCTAAAGGTTAATTACACTGATATACTCTGAACCTTTAACATGCTGTGGGCGGATGAGCAATTACCTATGCAAACACTTTTAATCCAGTTGGCACGCCTAGTAACTCGGGCTACTCGTTAGGATCCAAATTGTCGCGGATGAGCAATTATCTATGCAAACAATTTGGATCCATATGAGCTTGCGAGTAACTCGGCGTCTCATTACCTATGCATTTGTTAAAAAACTAATGACCCGTTTTATTGACTGATTATCGGGTATTCACACCTTTTATAGCTAGATTTATTTCTAAACACATATAACCCTTTCCCTGATTGCTTTGACAAATAACTGTAGAATCAAGATCTATGTCGTGTCAAAGGCAAACAGGGCAGACACTGATCAGACCGCTTCTGTAAGAGTCCTCTGATCTGCATCTACTCTGTTTGCTAATGCATAAAAATACGTTATTTCTACATGAAGAGAAGTCGTTGCTTCGACAAAAACTAGAATCAGATCAGGGTCCCTGCTTATAAAACTTTTAGTTGAGTCTGAGAACGTTCTCAAGCATTTGATTGGTCAGATTTGAGCCTTTGGCTCAAATCTGACCAATCAAAAGCTTGAGAACTCAAATCTGACCAATCAAAAGCCTGAGAACGAAACTCAGACTCAACTAAAAGCTTTATAAGCATGGACCCAGGTCAAAACCAAACGATACCTACTGAATAGTCATGGACAAAATAGTTACTCCAGGGAATAAATAATCAATAACCAATGCAGCTGGATACTGTCTGACTTGAGGTAATATGGTATTTTTGATTCGTAGGGTGGCTTTTTGGCCGGTTTTGATTTGTCTTTATCCCTGTTTTAGACACACTGGACGCTTGGTCGTTGACGGTTAGGTGAGTGGTATTAAAGGGTGCTGTGTGCATTTTACCTGCTGTATACAATGCTTTTGATAGTG
The DNA here is from genome assembly GCA_963576725.1 of Azorinus chamasolen. Taxonomy (NCBI): domain Eukaryota; kingdom Metazoa; phylum Mollusca; class Bivalvia; order Cardiida; family Solecurtidae; genus Azorinus; species Azorinus chamasolen. Next base: position 58,438,133 of record OY755253.1, on the reverse strand, counting down.
CAATTTAGGATGAATAGCTGTGATAGTCTCTTATAATTCAATTATGAATGACTTTGTACAAATATGTAAAACTGTGATATACACGAATTGTAATGCTACTTTGTTGTACAAAGAAGAGACAGAAATAAAGATTTATATATACTGTATATATATTCTTTATATCATCATGGTATACATTATATACATAAACCTGAAAACACTTCAACTTCCACAGCTGACACTAAACGAATAACTATGAATATATCCCTTTACACACAAAACATATTTAACCATGCCATTCAAGGGATAATTATAAGAGACTCATAAGTACATCGGCGTGATTACTGAAACTATTGACTTTCATGGCAGTCCAAAACTATCAGGTCTGAGCTGATCTCACTGAATGTGACAACTTTTGAAATTTAAATCTCAAGCTAAAAGGGCTCAAAGAAGTTACGTAAAAATAATTTGCTCAGCCAGCTAAAGGTTAAGTACATTGATATACAGTGCTCCCTCCCTACAACGGCCCTCTCAATAACGATTCCCTCCTTACAATAACGCATGTCACTGTTTCCGAAACAACAAGGCTCCAGAAACAATTTTTTCCATCGTATTTTCTTTACGCCTCCATCAAACCCCATGTTGTGACCACTCTTTAGAATCGTTACTTTGTGACGATTCTAAAGAGTGGTCACAACATAGGGTTTGATAGAGGCATAACGGTTTTAGTTCTCGAAATACACATTATCTGGGGATCTGCAAACAAGCTAATTATGTTTGATTTTCCCTCCCTATAACAACTCCCTCTGAACAACACATACAATCTTCGTATCCCAAAGGGTGTCGTTGTAGAGAGGTAGCACTGTACTCTTAACCTTTAGCCTGCTGCGGGCTGATGAGCAATTATCTATACAAACAGTTTGGATCCAGATGAGACGGCGATTAACTCCGCGTCTCATTAGGATCTAAACTGTTGCGGATGAGCAATTACCTATGCAAACAGTTTGGATACAGATGAGACGCCGAGTTAAGATCCAAACTGTATGACGCACTGATAGCACTTTTGTACACTAACTGATTATAGCTAAAAGTTTGACAAATTTAGTCGTCTGATCTGCATCTACTCTGTTTGCTAATGCATAAAAATACGTTATTTCTACATGAAGAGAAGTTTTTGCTTTGACCAAAACTAGAATCAGATCTATATTGTGTCCAAAGCCAACAATACCTACTGAATAGACATGGACAAAATAGTTATAATGAAATATTGAAAGTGGAACATTGAAGTCATTTTAGAAAGTAAAGAAACAGATCGATCAAACTCTAATATAGAAGCAGTCTGATCTGGGGCTACTTTGTTTGCTATTTCTATAAAGAGGAGTTTTTGCTTTAAAAATAACTGTAGAATATTATCTATATCCTGTCAAAGGCAAACAGAGAAGACCAATATCACCGACTTCTATCTGGTCTACTCTGTTTGCTAATGCGTAAGAACATGTTATTTATATAAAGATAAGTTTTTCTTTGGTAAAAGCTGTAGAATCAAGATATATGTATCGTGCCAAAAACAAATATATTAGACCATGATCAAACCGCTGAATTTGATCTGGATCTAATCTGTTTGCTAATGCGTAAAAACATGTACATGTATTTTTATTGGTTCTTTCACACACAAACTGGCATGAGGTACTGCCTTGCACTTAACCCTTCGCTTGCTGAATTTTAAAATATCTTTCTCATTCTTTACCCATGCCCTGTTATATAATTACATATATATTCACTGTGTACTAGTATTTCGCTGTGCAATCACTGCTGTTTACAACTTGTAAATAATACAGTCCATCTGGGTCTTCTCTATTTACAGTTAGGTATATTGACGTGAATAGCAAGCGAAGGGTTAAATTGTTTCTCTACCTGAATCAAGGTATAATTGCATAGGTCATTGACTGGACAATGGAGGAACACTCCAGAGAATCGATAATAAATAATCTATGCAGCTGGATACTGTATATATAATCTCTATTGCAGTCTCATCATGGTATACATTATTTACATAAACATCAAATCACAAAACATTTAACCATGCCACTCAAGAGAGAATTATAAGAGACTAATAAGCATATCAGGGGTGTGATAACTGAAACTATTAAGGGGAGGAAATTACCCTAACCCCCTTACATGGCAGTCCAAAACTATCAGATCTGAGCTGATATCACTGAATGTGACAACTTTTGAAATTTGGATCTCAAGCTCAAAGGGAGGAAATCTTCTGAGAATAGGAAAAATCACACCCCTGGTACATTTACCATAATACACTGTTCCTCGATAGTCATAATACATCATGCTTCGAGAAGCCAAACCAGAAAATAAAACTAAAACCATGTAAATAGTGCTATTCTCATTATTTAAAAATGCCATAAAGTTTACATTTAAAACCTGAATGTCAAAACTGCACAAATGTGCCGTATCAGGAAAATTTCCGTAGAATGTCCATCACTACCATCTATCAGATCTATCAGAATTTACATGGACGAAATAACATAAATAATGGGATTTAACAATTTCCCTGTTCCATGTTTATTTCAAATTTCAATACCTACTGAATTTTCATTAACAAAATAATTATAATGAAATATGGAAGGTAGAACATTGTAGCCATTTTACTTCCGGTTCCGGTTGCAAATGGTTGTTCGATAATTAGTGGGAGACTTTTTTCCAAATTTTCGGGTATACTTTGAGTAATTTGTTTGATAAAGTGTGATGGAGTAACTGTAATGGACCATTTGTGTGTTTTGGTAATCGATCAAGGAGGAAAGGTGTGTTGTAAGCTGTATATGTGAACTTTTCTGTGATTCTCCTTTGTCTGATAAGGAATGGCGCCATATTTGAATTGTTTGAAATACCTACCCGACGGTAGGACATACTTGGATTATGTGAGAGTGTAACAGTAAAGTGACAATGGCTGGATGTAAAGCTAGTACACTCATGGAATATGAACCCGTAATGGACTCCGACAACACCGAGATAAAAGTTCGAGTATCTCCGAAGAAAATGGCGTCAGCTATAGACTTAGATTGCACAGCACCAACACCTGGGCAGCAACATTTTGTAAGTGACATATCAGTGAATCAATCACCAGATAACAGTGCTAGGCTTTCGTTTATGTCAGAAAATGAAGTATCAATGCATAATGATGATATTCTTGAGTACAATCGTCTAATGGCGTTAGTGCGAGATCTGCCGTCAGGTATGTTTATTAACGTACTATTACGTGATTATTCTAACTGTGAAGAAAAACTTGAGTGCACGAGAGCCATGCTGTTTGAAACCTTACGAGTTGGTGAAGATTTTCCATACGGTCAGTCGGCTGTTTTAAAACGTCGTGTTTCGTCAAGGCGTGATTCCGCTGCAGCGAAGTTGGCTAATGACATTTTTGCAATTTTAACAGTGATTGATGGTGAGGAGTATTCAGCTATCAAAGATATTGTAAGCAGCTCGAGGAAACCGCGACGACAGAGCTCGGTTATGTTTAATACACCCAGGACACAGACAGTTAGCTCCACTGCAGAGGGATGTAAATGCAATGTAGAAGTTAGCTTACTAAAGGAAATAGTGTCTACACTGCAAGCAGATAACCTGATGTTAAAACAAGAAATCCACCTTCTGCGTCAAAAAGTATCAGAACAAGATATGAGTCTGAAAAATGAACTCAGTGAAGTGAAAAGTGTGGTTACTACTGTGGAAAAGGGTAATTGTGAATTGGCGAAAAGAGTTACGTCCCTTGAGGAATTCACTGACCGGGAGGATGTGGTTACAATTACTAGGGCGGATTTTTCAAAATCGGAATCTAGGCTGAGCGAACCGGTGTTGAAACCATCTTATGCTAGTGTAGTGACTGCGGATTCGTCTCACAGGGAAAGTCGGGAACCAGGTGATAATACGCGATGTATCAATAGCTCATCAAATGAGACTCGTTTTACACGTGAAGGCAACGAATGTGTTACGGAAGGGCATACTATGACGATCCCGACTATAGTGAACAATCGACGTGAGCGAGAAGTGAACAGGGGCATGCACAAGGGTAGGCACGTGGATCCCTTGAAAGTGAAGCGCTTGCGGAATAAGAGTTTTGTGCAAAATTCCGAAAATAGTGAATTACCTGCAAGACAGGTGTCGGAAGATAGAGTATCGGTAGACGACGCGGAGGATTTTGACGTATATGTTAGGAGACGGTCAAAGCGGTTTTACATTGGAGGCTTTAAAAATACCATCACAGAGGAGAAGCTCTCAGCTTATGTGCAAAGACGAGGTCCAAGAGTGACAATGATAAGGATTTTCCCGTCAAAGCGTATTAGAGACGGAGTTGTGATACGGTTAAATGTGGAAGACAATAGTGAGTGTCACTTAGTCGAGGAGCGTGGGTTTTGGCCCAGACACATTAACTGTAAGCCGTGGCTTTCACGTGGTCAGATACAAAGGCAACGTGGACAATGGGGGCATCGTGAGCCAAATAATCCACGTGAATACGGCGATGTGTGTGACCAGCCCGACGACGACAGGTACGATCAGGTCTGGGGTGTAAATAGGTACTCCCGACTGGACACTTCAATTGACTAGATTATGTTTATGTATTTGAAATACAACATACCGAGTTACGGTTTACATAAAATAGGTGTCGTTTGAATGGTTAGGTTAATGACATGGAATGTTTCTGGTCTTATGTCAAGCTGTACATATTTGTGTGATTCACTCCGTGAAAATCAAATAGATTTCTGCGGTATTGCAGAACATTGGCTTTTTGAACATAATCTGTATTTTTTACGCTCTTTAAGTAGTGAATATTGCTCGTTGACGGTGTCAGACCAGAGCCTAAAGCTACCGAGTAATCGCCGGGTAGGTAAGGGCGGTGTAGCTTTGTTATGGAAAAAGAAATATAATGATGTTGTTACGCAACTTAGTATAGATGATGATAGAATTGTTGGTTTACAATTTCAGTACGCCCCACATCACTATCTGTTCATTTTCCAGCTATACTTACCATGTCGTAATTATTCTTTATCCGTTTTCAGAGATTATATACATAAACTGTATACTCTCTGGAGTTTGTATTCTCAAAATGGTACTGTTATCTTTATGGGTGATTTTAATTCCAATTGTATTGAAACAAAGGATGGCAGGGCAAATATTTTACGACAGTTTCTGTGTGATACCGGCTCGGTGGCTATTGATACGTTACCCTTATGTAAAGGTGCCACGTCCTCCTTTGTTTCATATGATAACCGTTATAAGTCACATATAGACCATGTATTTATGCCAGTAGACCAAATAGATTGTGTAAGGCATTGTGAAATAATTGATGATGACTGCCTTAATGTGTCTAGACATAGGCCTATTATTTGTGATGTTGATCCGCCACTGTATACTGCGGAAGTGGAAAATAGCTCGATGTTTGCTTCACAGGGTGCTGTAAATACCATTAATTGGAAACGGGTAAGAGAAAATGACATATGCAAATTTCAGAGTTTAATAGACGATTGCAGGGTACTTTTAGATGCACAGTTCGAGGTTCTATGTAGTAAGTCCGATATTGATAACCTTTACTCTTTACTTGTAGATAATCTGTACAGAATTTCGGAGATAAGTTTTCCAAAATCTGTGTATAAATCGTTTTTAAAGCCATATTGGAATGAAGACTTGGCTGTAATGCATAAGCATATGAAAGAAAAGCGCTTGGATTGGATTAATTCTGGTAAAAATGGGGATGGTGTCTGCTATAAGCATTACAAGGAGGCAAAACGTGATTTTAGGAAATTTCATCGGAGAGAGATACAGAAATACTTGTCGAAATTAGACAGTGAGTTGAGTAACTGCGCAGAAATTAATCAGAATGATTTTTGGAAGCTAGTGAAGTCAAGGCGCGCCTCAACAGGTAAAACAGGGTCAGAGATCAGATTTGGCGATACAGTGTACAGGGACGCTAGGGATATAACGGAACAATGGGGAAATTATTTCTCTTCCCTATATAAACAGTCAGATAATGATAATTATGACTCTGGTTGGAAATCCTTTGTTGACGAAGAAGTTGATAGAATAGTTAGTTCTTTTGCTACTGATTGTAACTCATACATGTATACGGTCCCCCCGGAGGATGTTGAAAGCGCGGTAAAAACGTGTCACATGGGTAAAGCCCCAGGGATAGATGGTATTTGCTATGAACATTTGTTGTACGGTGGTCAAACCGTTAGATACATATTATCGCGTCTGTTCACAGCAATGTTGAGATTTGGCCACATACCGCCACATATGAATAGGGGTATTATAATTACATTACATAAAGGTGGAACAAAAAGTAAGTCAGACCCGAATAATTATAGAGCGATAACTCTAACCCCAACGATACTTAAAGTGTATGAAACAATCCTATTGTCACTGGTACAACCTAAGATTTTTACTTGTTTGAGCGAACAGCAGGCTGGTTTTCGGAAACAGCTGGGATGCGTAATGACGTCATTTGCTCTTAAGGAATGCATACTATATGCGCGTGAACTAGATAGTAAATTGTTTGTGTGTTTTTTAGATGCACGGCAAGCGTTTGATAGAGTTTGGCATAATGGCCTAATGTATAAGTTGTTTCAGGTTGGAATTGATCTGTCCGTGTTAAAAAGTTTTGTTAATTTGTATTACAATATGTCAAGCTGTGTAAGGCATCAGAAATTTGTTTCTCAATGGTTTGATGTTAAGCAAGGTACGCGTCAGGGGGGGAAAAGCTCGCCTCTATTGTATCTTTTGTTTATCAATGACCTTATTAGAGAGCTAGAGAACTCGGAAGTTGGTTTTTGCATGTATAATATGAATGTCTGCAGTCCAACTGTAGCCGACGACATGTGTCTTATCTCGTTAACAAAAGCAGGTATTGATAAAATGTTACAAATATGTTACAGTTACGCTATAAAATGGCGATTTGAATATAATCCTAGTAAATGTGCCGTTATTGTTTTTAATGAGAATGAAAGCGAATTCAAAAGGTCAACGCGCACTTGGCATATGGGAGAACAAATTATCGCTGAGAGAGTCGAATATACACATCTCGGCATAACTTGTGACAAGTTTTTAAATGCAAAGGGTAGTATGCGGCAGGCGGGTACGAAACTACGCGGTACATTTCTGAGCCTTGTTAATAGTGGGCTTCGGCCGGGTGGCTTGTTGCCTCATTGTATGATACGTCTGTACCAATCAGTGGTGCAGTCAAAAGCCTTGTATGGGTGTGAGCTTTGGAATTCGCTTAATAGGTCCGATACCGTTATTCTCGAAAGAGCACATAGTTTTTGTATAAAGTTTATGCAAAATTTGCCGCAGAGCAGTAATACCGATTTGGCGCTTGCGTCTGTCGGCTCAGCATCGATTACGACAGATATTAGATATAGAAAACTGTTGTTTTTGGGTCAGTTATGTAGACTACCTCCCATTTATGTCTCAAAACAAATATTTACTCATAGACTTGTAAGATATTTAGGTAACTGGGAGAGACAGACATTTGGTTTTCTTTCTGATGCATGTGCCATTCTTAGAGATAATGATCTGTTTCATTACTTAGATGTGTATGCAAAAACTGGATATTTTCCATCAAGTGCCAAATGGAAAAATATAGTTAAGTTGAAATTGTATTCAACATAATTTTATGACCGGACTGTAAGAATTGTCAATAGAACGGGCATGAATATGCCATCGGTTGTAAATATTTTTGCAAAAGAGCAGACCTGTGTATTATGGAACGTTTGCAAGAGTAATCCTGACCTTAAGTCAGCAGGCTTCAGTTGTGTCAGAGTTTTATGCAGTCTTTTCTCATGGGCTAGAACTGAGACATGCAACAAGTGTGGATTATTAGTAGATAATACTGTTGTACACAAACTTTTATATTGCCATAGTTGTGCTACAGAAAGGTATATATTATGGTCAATTATTATTGCTCAGTGCGGTGAGACACAGTTTGAATCGTGGATCAGAGCAAGACCTGAAATACAGGCAATTCATCTTTTTACGGGCATGTCTGGTTTCTGTCCTGCCGGAAAAGAATGCAGTATTCTTGTATCATCCATGAAATTAATACACAAAATGATAATGTGTTAGTTAGTATGATACACACAGTGATGTCTTATCTCTGTAACTAGTCCATATTGTACATGATCAAATGTAAGGTAGCTTCTCACACTACTACTAGAGGTACTTAATATTCAAAAGATGTGTCCCAAACTAGCAGACAGTCAAATATAGAATGGCCGTTAATGGATATTTTCTAGTAAATTTTGCTACAGTGCAGGCATGGTCAGAGGGCTTTTCTGGGAACCTTCTCATCCGGATCTTCACTATCTGCAAAGGGCATGAGGACCCCACATTATATTGATAAACAATGGAGCAAATCTGATGGAGTATGGTGGCAAACGGACCATCTCAACATGTTATAGTATCCATGTACAACCGAAAATAATTTATCCTAAGTTATATTGTTTTGTTAAGTCGGCGTGTCTGCCATAGTATGTAGTGCAATTGTACCTGCAGGGTGTTTATTGTTTTCTTTCTATGTCTATATGTAAATGTATGTACATGTGTGTGTTTCTGTATGCTTGCAATGCTCTCCGTGATTGGAGGAAATAAAGATATCTATCTGTAGAATCAAGATATATATATCGTGCCAAAAACAAATATATTAGACCATGATCAAACCGCTGAATTTGATCTGGATCTAATCTGTTTGCTAATGCGTAAAAACATGTACATGTATTTTTATTGGTTCTTTCACACACAAACTGGCATGAGGTACTGCCTTGCACTTAACCCTTCGCTTGCTGAATTTTAAAATATATTTCTCATTCTTTACCCTTGCCCTGTTATATAATTACATATATCTTCACTGTGTACTAGTATTTCGCTGTGCAATCACTGCTGTTTACAACTTGTAAATAATGCAGTCCATCTGGGTCTTCTCTATTTACAGTTAGGTATATTGACGTGAATAGCAAGCGAAGGGTTAAATTGTTTCTCTACCTGAATCAAGGTATAATTGCATAGGTCATTGACTGGACAATGGAGGAACACTCCAGAGAATCGATAATAAATAATCTATGCAGCTGGATACTGTATATATATTCTCTATTGCAGTCTCATCATGGTATACATTATTTACATAAACATCAAATCACAAAACATTTAACCATGCCACTCAAGAGAGAATTATAAGAGACTAATAAGCATATCAGGGGTGTGATAACTGAAACTATTAAGGGGAGGAAATTACCCTAACCCCCTTACATGGCAGTCCAAAACTATCAGATCTGAGCTGATCTCACTGAATGTGACAACTTTTGAAATTTGGATCTCAAGCTCAAAGGGAGGAAATCTTCTGAGAATAGGAAAAATCACACCCCTGGTACATTTACCATAATACACTGTTCCTCGATAGTCATAATACATCATGCTTCGAGAAGCCAAACCAGAAAATAAAACTAAAACCATGTAAATAGTGCTATTCTCATTATCTAAAAATTCCATAAAGTTTACATTTAAAACCTGAATGTCAAAACTGCACAAATGTGCCGTATCAGGAAAATTTCCGTAGAATGTCCATCACTACCATCTATCAGATCTAGCAGAATTTACATGGACGAAATAACATAAATAATGGGATTTAACAATTTCCCTGTTCCATGTTTATTTCAAATTTCAATACCTACTGAATTTTCATTAACAAAATAATTATAATGAAATATGGAAGGTAGAACATTGTAGCCATTTTACTTCCGGTTCCGGTTGCAAATGGTTGTTCGATAATTAGTGGGAGACTTTTTTCCAAATTTTCGGGTATACTTTGAGTAATTTGTTTGATAAAGTGTGATGGAGTAACTGTAATGGACCATTTGTGTGTTTTGGTAATCGATCAAGGAGGAAAGGTGTGTTGTAAGCTGTATATGTGAACTTTTCTGTGATTCTCCTTTGTCTGATAAGGAATGGCGCCATATTTGAATTGTTTGAAATACCTACCCGACGGTAGGACATACTTGGATTATGTGAGAGTGTAACAGTAAAGTGACAATGGCTGGATGTAAAGCTAGTACACTCATGGAATATGAACCCGTAATGGACTCCGACAACACCGAGATAAAAGTTCGAGTATCTCCGAAGAAAATGGCGTCAGCTATAGACTTAGATTGCACAGCACCAACACCTGGGCAGCAACATTTTGTAAGTGACATATCAGTGAATCAATCACCAGATAACAGTGCTAGGCTTTCGTTTATGTCAGAAAATGAAGTATCAATGCATAATGATGATATTCTTGAGTACAATCGTCTAATGGCGTTAGTGCGAGATCTGCCGTCAGGTATGTTTATTAACGTACTATTACGTGATTATTCTAACTGTGAAGAAAAACTTGAGTGCACGAGAGCCATGCTGTTTGAAACCTTACGAGTTGGTGAAGATTTTCCATACGGTCAGTCGGCTGTTTTAAAACGTCGTGTTTCGTCAAGGCGTGATTCCGCTGCAGCGAAGTTGGCTAATGACATTTTTGCAATTTTAACAGTGATTGATGGTGAGGAGTATTCAGCTATCAAAGATATTGTAAGCAGCTCGAGGAAACCGCGACGACAGAGCTCGGTTATGTTTAATACACCCAGGACACAGACAGTTAGCTCCACTGCAGAGGGATGTAAATGCAATGTAGAAGTTAGCTTACTAAAGGAAATAGTGTCTACACTGCAAGCAGATAACCTGATGTTAAAACAAGAAATCCACCTTCTGCGTCAAAAAGTATCAGAACAAGATATGAGTCTGAAAAATGAACTCAGTGAAGTGAAAAGTGTGGTTACTACTGTGGAAAAGGGTAATTGTGAATTGGCGAAAAGAGTTACGTCCCTTGAGGAATTCACTGACCGGGAGGATGTGGTTACAATTACTAGGGCGGATTTTTCAAAATCGGAATCTAGGCTGAGCGAACCGGTGTTGAAACCATCTTATGCTAGTGTAGTGACTGCGGATTCGTCTCACAGGGAAAGTCGGGAACCAGGTGATAATACGCGATGTATCAATAGCTCATCAAATGAGACTCGTTTTACACGTGAAGGCAACGAATGTGTTACGGAAGGGCATACTATGACGATCCCGACTATAGTGAACAATCGACGTGAGCGAGAAGTGAACAGGGGCATGCACAAGGGTAGGCACGTGGATCCCTTGAAAGTGAAGCGCTTGCGGAATAAGAGTTTTGTGCAAAATTCCGAAAATAGTGAATTACCTGCAAGACAGGTGTCGGAAGATAGAGTATCGGTAGACGACGCGGAGGATTTTGACGTATATGTTAGGAGACGGTCAAAGCGGTTTTACATTGGAGGCTTTAAAAATACCATCACAGAGGAGAAGCTCTCAGCTTATGTGCAAAGACGAGGTCCAAGAGTGACAATGATAAGGATTTTCCCGTCAAAGCGTATTAGAGACGGAGTTGTGATACGGTTAAATGTGGAAGACAATAGTGAGTGTCACTTAGTCGAGGAGCGTGGGTTTTGGCCCAGACACATTAACTGTAAGCCGTGGCTTTCACGTGGTCAGATACAAAGGCAACGTGGACAATGGGGGCATCGTGAGCCAAATAATCCACGTGAATACGGCGATGTGTGTGACCAGCCCGACGACGACAGGTACGATCAGGTCTGGGGTGTAAATAGGTACTCCCGACTGGACACTTCAATTGACTAGATTATGTTTATGTATTTGAAATACAACATACCGAGTTACGGTTTACATAAAATAGGTGTCGTTTGAATGGTTAGGTTAATGACATGGAATGTTTCTGGTCTTATGTCAAGCTGTACATATTTGTGTGATTCACTCCGTGAAAATCAAATAGATTTCTGCGGTATTGCAGAACATTGGCTTTTTGAACATAATCTGTATTTTTTACGCTCTTTAAGTAGTGAATATTGCTCGTTGACGGTGTCAGACCAGAGCCTAAAGCTACCGAGTAATCGCCGGGTAGGTAAGGGCGGTGTAGCTTTGTTATGGAAAAAGAAATATAATGATGTTGTTACGCAACTTAGTATAGATGATGATAGAATTGTTGGTTTACAATTTCAGTACGCCCCACATCACTATCTGTTCATTTTCCAGCTATACTTACCATGTCGTAATTATTCTTTATCCGTTTTCAGAGATTATATACATAAACTGTATACTCTCTGGAGTTTGTATTCTCAAAATGGAACTGTTATCTTTATGGGTGATTTTAATTCCAATTGTATTGAAACAAAGGATGGCAGGGCAAATATTTTACGACAGTTTCTGTGTGATACCGGCTCGGTGGCTATTGATACGTTACCCTTATGTAAAGGTGCCACGTCCTCCTTTGTTTCATATGGTAACCGTTATAAGTCACATATAGACCATGTATTTATGCCAGTAGACCAAATAGATTGTGTAAGGCATTGTGAAATAATTGATGATGACTGCCTTAATGTGTCTAGACATAGGCCTATTATTTGTGATGTTGATCCGCCACTGTATACTGCGGAAGTGGAAAATAGCTCGATGTTTGCTTCACAGGGTGCTGTAAATACCATTAATTGGAAACGGGTAAGAGAAAATGACATATGCAAATTTCAGAGTTTAATAGACGATTGCAGGGTACTTTTAGATGCACAGTTCGAGGTTCTATGTAGTAAGTCCGATATTGATAACCTTTACTCTTTACTTGTAGATAATCTGTACAGAATTTCGGAGATAAGTTTTCCAAAATCTGTGTATAAATCGTTTTTAAAGCCATATTGGAATGAAGACTTGGCTGTAATGCATAAGCATATGAAAGAAAAGCGCTTGGATTGGATTAATTCTGGTAAAAATGGGGATGATGTCTGCTATAAGCATTACAAGGAGGCAAAACGTGATTTTAGGAAATTTCATCGGAGAGAGATACAGAAATACTTGTCGAAATTAGACAGTGAGTTGAGTAACTGCGCAGAAATTAATCAGAATGATTTTTGGAAGCTAGTGAAGTCAAGGCGCGCCTCAACAGGTAAAACAGGGTCAGAGATCAGATTTGGCGATACAGTGTACAGGGACGCTAGGGATATAACGGAACAATGGGGAAATTATTTCTCTTCCCTATATAAACAGTCAGATAATGATAATTATGACTCTGGTTGGAAATCCTTTGTTGACGAAGAAGTTGATAGAATAGTTAGTTCTTTTGCTACTGATTGTAACTCATACATGTATACGGTCACCCCGGAGGATGTTGAAAGCGCGGTAAAAACGTGTCACATGGGTAAAGCCCCAGGGATAGATGGTATTTGCTATGAACATTTGTTGTACGGTGGTCAAACCGTTAGATACATATTATCGCGTCTGTTCACAGCAATGTTGAGATTTGGCCACATACCGTCACATATGAATAGGGGTATTATAATTACATTACATAAAGGTGGAACAAAAAGTAAGTCAGACCCGAATAATTATAGAGCGATAACTCTAACCCCAACGATACTTAAAGTGTATGAAACAATCCTATTGTCACTGGTACAACCTAAGATTTTTACTTGTTTGAGCGAACAGCAGGCTGGTTTTCGGAAACAGCTGGGATGCGTAATGACGTCATTTGCTCTTAAGGAATGCATACTATATGCGCGTGAACTAGATAGTAAATTGTTTGTGTGTTTTTTAGATGCACGGCAAGCGTTTGATAGAGTTTGGCATAATGGCCTAATGTATAAGTTGTTTCAGGTTGGAATTGATCTGTCCGTGTTAAAAAGTTTTGTTAATTTGTATTACAATATGTCAAGCTGTGTAAGGCATCAGAAATTTGTTTCTCAATGGTTTGATGTTAAGCAAGGTACGCGTCAGGGGGGGGGGAAAAGCTCGCCTCTATTGTATCTTTTGTTTATCAATGACCTTATTAGAGAGCTAGAGAACTCGGAAGTTGGTTTTTGCATGTATAATATGAATGTCTGCAGTCCAACTGTAGCCGACGACATGTGTCTTATCTCGTTAACAAAAGCAGGTATTGATAAAATGTTACAAATATGTTACAGTTACGCTATAAAATGGCGATTTGAATATAATCCTAGTAAATGTGCCGTTATTGTTTTTAATGAGAATGAAAGCGAATTCAAAAGGTCAACGCGCACTTGGCATATGGGAGAACAAATTATCGCTGAGAGAGTCGAATATACACATCTCGGCATAACTTGTGACAAGTTTTTAAATGCAAAGGGTAGTATGCGGCAGGCGGGTACGAAACTACGCGGTACATTTCTGAGCCTTGTTAATAGTGGGCTTCGGCCGGGTGGCTTGTTGCCTCATTGTATGATACGTCTGTACCAATCAGTGGTGCAGTCAAAAGCCTTGTATGGGTGTGAGCTTTGGAATTCGCTTAATAGGTCCGATACCGTTATTCTCGAAAGAGCACATAGTTTTTGTATAAAGTTTATGCAAAATTTGCCGCAGAGCAGTAATACCGATTTGGCGCTTGCGTCTGTCGGCTCAGCATCGATTACGACAGATATTAGATATAGAAAACTGTTGTTTTTGGGTCAGTTATGTAGACTACCTCCCATTTATGTCTCAAAACAAATATTTACTCATAGACTTGTAAGATATTTAGGTAACTGGGAGAGACAGACATTTGGTTTTCTTTCTGATGCATGTGCCATTCTTAGAGATAATGATCTGTTTCATTACTTAGATGTGTATGCAAAAACTGGATATTTTCCATCAAGTGCCAAATGGAAAAATATAGTTAAGTTGAAATTGTATTCAACATAATTTTATGACCGGACTGTAAGAATTGTCAATAGAACGGGCATGAATATGCCATCGGTTGTAAATATTTTTGCAAAACAGCAGACCTGTGTATTATGGAACGTTTGCAAGAGTAATCCTGACCTTAAGTCAGCAGGCTTCAGTTGTGTCAGAGTTTTATGCAGTCTTTTCTCATGGGCTAGAACTGAGACATGCAACAAGTGTGGATTATTAGTAGATAATACTGTTGTACACAAACTTTTATATTGCCATAGTTGTGCTACAGAAAGGTATAGATTATGGTCAATTATTATTGCTCAGTGCGGTGAGACACAGTTTGAATCGTGGATCAGAGCAAGACCTGAAATACAGGCAATTCATCTTTTTACGGGCATGTCTGGTTTCTGTCCTGCCGGAAAAGAATGCAGTATTCTTGTATCATCCATGAAATTAATACACAAAATGATAATGTGTTAGTTAGTATGATACACACAGTGATGTCTTATCTCTGTAACTAGTCCATATTGTACATGATCAAATGTAAGGTAGCTTCTCACACTACTACTAGAGGTACTTAATATTCAAAAGATGTGTCCCAAACTAGCAGACAGTCAAATATAGAATGGCCGTTAATGGATATTTTCTAGTAAATTTTGCTACAGTGCAGGCATGGTCAGAGGGCTTTTCTGGGAACCTTCTCATCCGGATCTTCACTATCTGCAAAGGGCATGAGGACCCCACATTATATTGATAAACAATGGAGCAAATCTGATGGAGTATGGTGGCAAACGGACCATCTCAACATGTTATAGTATCCATGTACAACCGAAAATAATTTATCCTAAGTTATATTGTTTTGTTAAGTCGGCGTGTCTGCCATAGTATGTAGTGCAATTGTACCTGCAGGGTGTTTATTGTTTTCTTTCTATGTCTATATGTAAATGTATGTACATGTGTGTGTTTCTGTATGCTTGCAATGCTCTCCGTGATTGGAGGAAATAAAGATATCTATCTGTAGAATCAAGATATATATATCGTGCCAAAAACAAATATATTAGACCATGATCAAACCGCTGAATTTGATCTGGATCTAATCTGTTTGCTAATGCGTAAAAACATGTACATGTATTTTTATTGGTTCTTTCACACACAAACTGGCATGAGGTACTGCCTTGCACTTAACCCTCCGCTTGCTGAATTTTAAAATATATTTCTCATTCTTTACCCTTGCCCTGTTATATAATTACATATATCTTCACTGTGTACTAGTATTTCGCTGTGCAATCACTGCTGTTTACAACTTGTAAATAATACAGTCCATCTGGGTCTTCTCTATTTACAGTTAGGTATATTGACGTGAATAGCAAGCGAAGGGTTAAATTGTTTCTCTACCTGGATCAAGGTATAATTGCATAGGCCATTGACTGGACAATGGAGGAACACTCCAGAGAATCGATAATAAATAATCTATGCAGCTGGATACTGTATATATATTCTCTATTGCAGTCTCATCATGGTATACATTATTTACATAAACATCAAATCAAAAGTTTCAAAGTTTATTCAGTATGAAGCATACGTCCTGCTCATGCAGGCAACATTAGCAACATGATATAATTTCAAATAAATGTAGTCACGTGATAGCTAGTTAACACATAAATAAGAAGAAAACCGGAATACGGCTTTTGCATAAACTAATTACTAACAACTATGTGATCGAATAATTAAAAAGAGAAAAGGTTTGATTAAACAGCAAAAATATCTTTTCAATTGCAAGAAAAATATGAAAGCTATAATCCAGGCTAAGTCATACAAAACAAGTCCAAAGTATGTATTCGTAAAATATGACTCATTGACTGTATTACTAGCTTATTTCACAAACCCACCAATTCCCTCCAAAGAAACGAAAAATGGAGTAGAATGTGAGGTAAGTGCATTTTCTAACTATCCAGCATACAACGTATTAACCCTTTCCCTCATACAAACGTCTTTTCCACATATTTCCAGAGTAAACCTAGATCAGACGGTCTCTGTAATAGTCGTATGAACTAGGTCTGCTACGTTTTCTTATAAAAGTTACGTCTGATTCTACAAGTTCTGTCTATGACAAAACTTCCCCTTAAAAATGAATATTCATGAAACTGACTAATCTGTGCATAAATGTTCATTTGGGAAAGGGTTAAGTCAGAGATTAGGAAGACAAACGTACATCTACAGACATACATTAAAACTGATACATACATATAGGTTCAGTTACTGTCAATCTGTTAACCTTTTTTCCGCTAACCGCGACCTCAGTCGCACTTGCAAGTAGCTTGGGTCCAGATGATAGGTCGAATAACTCTACGTTTCATATGGTTCCAAGATGACTGATACCCGGTCAAAAATATATCTAAAGCACATGTCATACCGTAAAGGATCACTGAAACGATGTCCGGTACTTTGATAATTGTTGCACAAGTTGGATGTGCTCCCCGTGCTGTCTGCTGTACAGATGACAGCACGGCAATGAAATAACCCGATACAATTCGAACGTGAATTACAGTGGGATTACCAGGTATCACTACAAGTAAGGGTAAGTAGCCTTTAGTCTCTATTAAGTTTGGCCTGACTGTTCCGTATGCGTACAATTAACAACTTAGCATCTAAGTAAGCAATTGCAAATAGTGTCAAACATCCATACAAATATATGTATCTTTTCATGTACATGTATATATCTTAATGTCAACCAAAGATTCGTTCTCAGCAAGCTAAGGGATAAACACTGAGCAGTAATGAACATAACGAATAAGATTAACATAACACTATTTACAATACATATTTTGCGGAATGGTTGATATATATCATATCAACATACTCCATAAAACGTCATACATGTATAATGTATAATAGCAAATGCTTATTACTTAACTGATACAAGTATCTTTCTAAGGAAACATACCAGGCTTTTCATCGTAGACACACTATCTGTAGTGAACAATTGCTTAAATTTTAACATATTTGGGTGTATGTAATAGTACCGCGAAATCGCCTGGTTCCTGTAAATTTTAAATTCTGGGCATATAAAAAGATAGTGAAACTCGTCTCCGATATCATTACAAGTAAGACATTTCCTTTCATTAACCGGGACACCTCTCCATCTACCTGTTTCGATCGGGAACCTGTGGTTTCTTGTCATAAACGCCATCATGGTTTTACATAAATACTGAGGTAATAATTTGACATATGTACTCTGTTTAAAATCTGTTTTCACTAACTTATAAATATTTGTGCTCGAAGTATTTTCAATTTCGGCTTTCCATTTTTGTATAAAGTTATCTTTAAATCGTTGCTGAGAGGATTTCACTAGCCATTCCTTGCTTACAAAACATTGTGAATACCAAATACCCGAGAACCCCGATTTACATAAAATGTCTTTAATATTTCGTAGCCATGCCAGATCAATTTGTTTAGATTCCTGGAGTCCGTATATAAGTTTATACATACTCAAAACATATTTAACCATGCCACTCAAGAGAGAATTATAAGAGACTAATAAGCATATCAGGGGTGTGATAACTGAAACTATCAATGGGAGGAAATTACCCTAACCCCCTTACATGGCAGTCCAAAACTATCAGATCTGAGCTGATCTCACTGAATGTGACAACTTTTGAAATTTGGATCTCAAGCTCAAAGGGAGGAAATCTTCTGAGAATAGGAAAAATCACACACCCTGGTACATTTACAATAATACACTGTTCCTCGATAGTCATAATACATCATGCTTCGAGAAGCCAAACCAGAAAATAAAAATAAAACCATGTAAATAGTGCTATTCTCATTATTTAAAAATGCCATAAAGTTTACATTTAAAACCTGAATGTCAAAACTGCACAAATGTGCCGTATCAGGAAAATTTCCGTAGAATGTCCATCACTACCATCTATCAGATCTAGCAGAATTTACATGGACGAAATAACATAAATAATGGGATTTAACAATTTCCCTGTTCCATGTTTATTTCAAATTTCAATACCTACTGAATTTTCATTAACAAAATAATTATAATGAAATATGGAAGGTAGAACATTGTAGCCATTTTAGAAAGTAACGAAACAGATCTATCAAAGTCTATAAGCAAACAGAGCAGACCCTTCTTAGACGACTCCTCTATGAGCCGTCTGATCTGGGTGTACTCTGTTTGCAAATGCATGAAAACACGTTTGCATGAGGGAAAGGGTTAAACACTTATACCACGCATATATACACATAAGATGAAATATTACAGTATTCTATATCTACATAGGTAAAACGATCAGTGATTGCTCATACTAAGTACAGTAAAACCTCTCTTAACCGGCCGTTAAATTTAGTATGAATATCGGTCTTGGAGACAGGTGGCAGCTTAATGCAGGGTGAAAGTCATGCAGAAAGCTCCTAGAGGAGCTTTCTGCATGACTTTCACCCTGCATTAACAGCCACCTGTCTAAAAGTATCTAAATTCTTATCTAGTAGAATTCCGGTTAAGAGAGGTTATACTGTATCAAACAGATGATTCCTTCGCTGCCTTAAAATACTGATATACTCTTAACCTTTGACCTCCTGCGGCCGGATGAGCAATTACCTATGCAACCAGTTTGGATCCAGA
The DNA here is from genome assembly GCA_963576725.1 of Azorinus chamasolen. NCBI lineage: Eukaryota > Metazoa > Mollusca > Bivalvia > Cardiida > Solecurtidae > Azorinus > Azorinus chamasolen. The sequence continues at coordinate 58,418,743 of OY755253.1, read as the reverse complement.
TGAGACGGTGAGTAACTCGGCGTATGATTAGGATCCAAACTGTTGCTGATGAGCAATTACCTGTGCAAACAGTTTGGATCTAGATGAGACGCCGAGTAACACGGCCTCTAATTAGGATCCAAACTATTTGATGCCCTGATAGCACTTTTGTACACAAACTGATTTTAGCTAGAAGTTTGAAAATGTAGAAGAAGGAGAAGAAGAAGTTATGTAAAAGTAATTGGCTCAGCCAGCTAAAGGTTAAGTACACTGATATACTCTTAACCTTTAGCCTGCTGCGGGCTAATGAGCAATTATCTATACAAACAGTTTGGATCCAGATGAGTCTGCGATTAACTCCGCGTCTCATTAGGATCTAAACTGTTGCGGATGAACAATTACCTATGCAAACAGTTTGGATCCAGATGAGACGCCGAGTTAAGATCCAAACTGTATGACGCACTGATTATAGCTAAAAGTTTGAAAAATGTAGTCGTCTGATCTGCATCTAATCTGTTTGCTAATGCATAGAAATACGTTATTTCTACATGAAGAGTAGTTTTTGCTTTAAATATGGAAAGTGGGACATTGAATTCATTTAATAAAGTAAAGAAACAGATCTATCAAACTCCTATAGAAGCCGTCTGATCTGGGGCTAGTTTGTTTGCCATTTTTTGAGAAGAGAAGTTTTTGCTTTGAAAATAACTGTAGAATATGATCTATATCCTGTCAAAGGCAAACAGAGACGACGCTGATCACCGGCTTCTATCTGTTCTACTCTGTTTGCTAATGCGTAAAAAACATGTTATTTCTATAAAGAGAATTTTTTCTTTGGTAAAAACTGTAGATTCAGATCTATATCATGCCAAAAGCAAATATATTAGACCCTGATCTAACGGCTTCTCTGATCTGGGTCTAATCTGTTTGCTAATGCGTAAAAACAGGTATTTTTATTGGTTCTTTCACACACAAACTGGCATAAGAAAAGAACAGAACAGAACATATTTTTATTCAGACTTGTACATAGTACATCGTCTATTATACATGTAGTTTTTAACAATGTCAACGTGAGTTATATACATATAAACTACATAGTATGTAAGGTGTTTGTCGGAGGAAAACAGGTAAACCAAGTAGGGTGATGGGGAGGGGGGGGGGGGGTAAAAAGAGGAAATTGCATATATGAAAAAGACCTTTATGGTGGTTTGGGAATGTAGAACATGACTTTTTGATTTGAAAATAGTGACATCAGGTATCTTGATTAAATTCTATCAATCATAATACAGATGTGTGATTTTAAAATCAAACAGTTATATTAGAGACGATAGAATTTCTTAACACTAGGGCTTCTTTTATAAACTGGGATAGTTTTACCAATATGTCTCGGTCACTGCTTTGTAGGTACTGCCTTGCACTTAAATTGATTATCTACCTTGATCAAGGTATAATTGCATAACTTTATCTTTATCAGGCTTTACACTGTTATACTCTTAACCTTTAACCTCTTGCGGGCGGATGAGCAATTACCTGTGCAAATAGTTTGGATCCAGATGAGACGCCGAGTAACACGGCGCCTCATTAGGATCCAAACTGTTGCTGATGTTTGCTCTTGAGCCATTGGTTTGGCTCCTGATCAGACAAAAAGTATATCATCATACATGTACGTTCGTTGATAAAAATATTTTTTAAATGGAGAGTAAGGTACTTTGATAGACAACAACTTTATACATGTAGTTTTTAAGAAGTAGTTTTTGGTCGTGGCAGAAACTGTAGAATCAGATCTATAATGTGTTATAAGCAAACAGAGCAGACCCTGATCAGACGGCTCCTTTAGGAGCCGTCTGATCTGGGTCTACTCTGTTTGCAAAGGTGTAGAAAGGTGTAATTATGGACGGAGTAAAGGGTTAATATGTATGGTTGAGAATGTGTGCTGAATTCAAGCTCTGTTTGTTAATTGCATGAAATCAACAATGATGGAGTTATGTGTAAGGTATAAACACAAGCAAAAACATCACTTCTAGACTGGTCAAAATACCTTCTTCAATTGGTACTAAGTCTTCCTCTTCTAGAATACCACACAACAAACAAATAATTAACGTTGTTGTATTCACAAACAAACAATAACACAGTCATACAGTAATGATAACGTTTAATTATTGACGGGGAACACGATACTGTATTGTTAGAGAGACAGAAGGATACAGATATAGAAAGATACAGAAAGATACAGAGATAGAAAGAGACAGACAGATACAAAGACAAAATATACAGACAGAAATATACAGAAATAAAAACAGATAGAAAGATACAGATAGAAAGAGACAGAACAATACAATCTAATTAATATTCATGACGTCATTATTTCTTACATGAATATTTATGGAGTAATGGATTAATAGACATACCTCAATGATGTATCTGAGATTGGAACAGTGTTGGCACCAGCGACCCAACTCTGCCTCTGACAATATACAGGGAGAGAGGTGAGTCTTTTTATCTTGTTTGCCTTGTTCAAAATAGTTAACTCATTAGTCCACAAATATGCCTTTCTACACTTTTGCCAACGGAGTAGATCCATATCAGATGGCCCCCACATAGATAGGTGCAGTCTGATCAGGGTCTTCGCGGTTTACATATGATATGATATGGATATGATTATACAGTTTCTGTCATGGCCAAAATATCCTGGTCTATACATGTTATGCCCTAGGCAACCAGAGCAGACCCTTATATGATTCTCCTACAGGAGCCATCTGATCCGGGTCTTCTCTGTTTGCAAAGGCATATTTATGGAGTAAAAGGTTAACCTTGGCCATTACATTTGGAAGATTAGTGATAGGGACATAATGCTCAGTATGCATAGACATTTACTTCTTGAATATTCATAAAAGAAATAGTGTAATGACATTGAACTTGAACTTTTAACTTGAACTTTTATGTAATTTTTCATCTGCAACAATTGTCGTCTGCTTAAATTCTTAAAATAACTTTTCTCTAATTTCTCTAATTTCTTTGCAGAAATATGATCAAGATGACAAACAGTTTGGATCCTGATGAGACGCCGCATTATGCGGCGTCTCATCTGGATCCAAACTGTTTACATAGTTAATCACAGTTTCGCCGCTAGCGTGCAAAGAGTTTAAACTCTTTCGCTGCCAATTTTTGTCGTCTGCTACAATTTTCGATTTTATTTTTCTACATTTTTGTTTAATGAAATAGTCACTGTAACAAACAGTTTGGATCCTAATGAGATGCCGAGTTACTCGGCATATTATCTGGATCCAAACTGTTTGCAAAGGTAAATACATATGCAACATCAGCAGCAAGAGAGTTAAGTGATACATGCTATAAGTTTAATTGTTCTGATATCCAGATGACTATGTACCCCAGAGGATCAGGAGCAGATCTGGATCACGTGACAGCATACACGTTCTGATGTCATCTCACAAGCGTCGCAGCATTTCCATCGACTACGGTAGTGTGAAGTCTGAGGAAGACATAGAACTAGACACTAGTCTCCAAATACGTAAGTTTGCAATCATTTTCCCTTTAAAATGTGATTCTGTGAAGGAAAGGTTTAACCCTCTCCTCCATAAATACGCCTTACTATGCCTCTGAAAAAGTCACATGTTGAAACCATTGTGATAAATAGAGCATTTGCTCCTATAAATGCTCTATTTATCACAATGGTTTCAAACTACAAAATTCTAACATTTTCCTTTTCTCTAGTAAATGCTCCTTTTGGGTAGTATCATTCAAAGAGGCTGGGTCTAAACATAGCCTATGGAGGAAAGGGTTAAATAAACTTTAGATTGATTCATAGTACTTTTTTTGGACAAGTGTTCTTATAAAATGAGGATTGAACCAATTCGTTGCTTCTTATGTAAAATGCATATCTATTGCTATTTCCAGCCACCCAGCCGGAGTATGTATCCACCACGTATGGAGTAGAAGGCAAGAAGGGCAAGATTACCCTACAGGTCAAGGCCTACCCGCTGCCAACTGTCCACTGGTACTTCAAGGAAGAGAAGCTGGAGTATGGTGATAGATACAACACCTTCATAACTCCAAAAGGTGACTGCAGCCACTGTCTTTTGTTTGTTATTCCAGCTCTTTTTATGCCTAGTAATCTCTGTCTTTTGTTTGTTATTCCAGCTCTTTTTATGCCTAGTAATCTCTGTCTTTTGTTTGTTATTCCAGCTCTTTTTATGCCTAGTAATCTCTGTCTTTTGTTTGTTATTCCAGCTCTTTTTATGCCTAGTAATCTCTGTCTTTTGTTTGTTATTCCAGCTCTTTTTATGCCTAGTAATCTCTGTCTTTTGTTTGTTATTCCAGCTCTTTTTATGCCTAGTAATCTCTGTCTTTTGTTTGTTATTCCAGCTCTTTTTATGCCTAGTAATCTCTGTCTTTTGTTTGTTATTCCAGCTCTTTTTATGCCTAGTAATCTCTGTCTTTTGTTTGTTATTCCAGCTCTTTTTATGCCTAGTAATCTCTGTCTTTTGTTTGTTATTCCAGCTCTTTTTATGCCTAGTAATCTCTGTCTTTTGTTTGTTATTCCAGCTCTTTTTATGCCTAGTAATCTCTGTCTTTTGTTTGTTATTCCAGCTCTTTTTATGCCTAGTAATCTCTGTCTTTTGTTTGTTATTCCAGCTCTTTTTATGCCTAGTAATCTCTGTCTTTTGTTTGTTATTCCAGCTCTTTTTATGCCTAGTAATCTCTGTCTTTTGTTTGTTATTCCAGCTCTTTTTATGCCTAGTAATCTGTCTTTCTTTTCCTTCCTGTAATGCTTATTTTGGATGGATGGACTTTATATACTTGTAACTCTGTTCTTTACGCCCCAAAGATTTCGAGGTTTTTTGTCTGCCTGTCTGTCTGTTCACAACCTTTATCTTGGCTGATTAATTTTGCAGGGTCTATAACTCTGGAGATCCAGAATGTTGGATCAGACAGTGTCGGGGAGTACAAATGCTATGCTGAGAATGCCAGTGGTGCTGCCGTCAAGGTTGTGACCTTCATGCTTGCAGGTGAACTGATTAAGCAACTAAAATATTTGAATTTTGTTTCCTAATCAAACATTTTAATAGTATAACTTTGTATTTCTGTAATGTAACAATTGTTTACTCCATATCTACACCTTTCTACACCTTTGCAAACAGAGTAGACACAGATCAGACAGCTCCTCTAGCTCTTGGTCTGCTCTGTTTGCTTATGATATATAGATATGATTTTACTGCTTTTGCTGTGGCCAAAAAGTATTTAGAAGTATCCATGTATCCACATGCTATTATCACAGCTAATCTAATTAATATACATGCTGTCATTATTTCTTACATGAATATTCATGGAGTAAAGGCTTTTATTTTTACCAGAAATTGGACCAATATGCAGTGATTTTGTTTTGTTTCTTCAGAACCACCAACAGTTCTAGAGCCACTGCATGATAAGCTTCATGATGCTTACCATGACGTCCAGCTGAAATGCCGCGTGGATGTGACCCTTGAACCCACCATCAAGTGGATGAAGGACTGGCGCCCCCTGGCAGACTCTACACGTATCAAAACTGTACACATAGAGCCTGACACATATATTCTGGAGATATCAAATGCTGTGCAAAGTGACAGTGGAGTGTATGCTTGCCTATTTGAGAATTTGGGTGGAAAAGTGACATTGACCTCCAGATTAACGGTTGAGGAGGGTAAGTTGGAAAACTGTCTAAAGTCACTGAAGGAAAAGCTTTGTAAATTTATAAAATTATGTAGATTATAAAGTCATAGGAGCAAATACTCTTAATTATTGTCGCAATAGTTTCAAAATTGCACAATTCGGAAAGTTTCCTATTCTCTAGTAAATGTGCCTTTTTGGTACATTTATTCAAAGAGGTTGGATATTAAAAATAGCCTATGAGGGAACGGGTTAAATTTCTTTATTCATTTATACGTGCTGTGAAATGATGATGAAACATACACCAAGATTAATTTACGGCTATCCATAAACACCCCTCTCTTTGCATTTGCGAACAGAGTAGACCCAGATCATACGGCTCCTACAAGAGTCATCTGATCAGGGTCTGCTCTGTTTACTTATGATATAATGTAGATATGATTCTACAGTTTCTGCCATGGCCTAATATTCCTTTATCCATGTGTTATTATATTAATTAATCTGGATAATATTTATTATGTTATTATTTCTTTCATGAATATTCATGGAGCAAACGGTTAAGACTCTTATTTTTTTTTTGATTTTCACACAGATTTGCCAGCCATTGCTGAGGTTGTGTTGAGGGCGGGAGCCATCGAAGAGTATTACCATGTCCTGGAGGAGATTGGCAGGTAACCTAATTATTTGTCTTACATCTTCCTGTATCCTAAACCTTATCCTGCAGAAAAAATAAGGAACTTGTGCAATTTTGTCTACTTTTAAATTTAAAGCTTTTGAGAAACTGTGGAATGTATGTCTAATTGCTCTAAACCTTAACTTTTCCCTGTTCGATGTGTATTTCAAATTTTAGTTCCTATTGAATATTGGTTATAATGAACATTGTAGCCATTTTAGAAACTAAAGGAACAGATTTATCAAATTCCACTACCAAACAGAGCAGACCCCTATCAAATGGCTCCTACAGGAGGAGCCTGATCTGAGATTACTCTGTTTTGTGTAATTGGTTAACCCTTTCGCTGCCAAACTCTGTCGTCTGCTAACTTTGCCGTCTGCTACAAATTTTCATTTTTTTTTATTTTCTTCATTTTTCTTTCAAAAACATAGTAACAGTAACAAACATTTTGGATCCTGATGAGACGTCGAGTTACTCGGCGTCTCATCTGGATCCAAACTGTTTGCATAGGTAATCACATATCCGGCATTGGCAGCGAAAGGGTTAATTGGATATCTCTATATTCAGAGGTCAACACGGAGTGGTGCGCAAGGTCGTAGAAATGTCCACAGGCAAACCTTACGCTGCGAACTTCATGTTCATGAGGAACAGAGCACAGAAGAACTTCTTCCTATCGGAGTTTGAGGCCTTACGCTCAATCAACCATCTGGACGGAGTGCTGCATCTCCATGATGCTTTCGATACGGACAGGAGCTTGATTTTCGTAACAGAAATGTATCCTTAACAAAACTGTAGTGTTTAGAATGTTGAGCTTATTCTGTTACAGTGTATGTTAGTCTTTTACCGGATGAATATACATTGTGAGAAATAATGACTTTATGAATATGTATCAACCTTTTAATCAATGGATATTCATGTAAAATTAATGACATCCTGAATATTTATTAGATTAGATTCTTATAATAGCACATGGAGCACATGAAGTTTTGGCCATGATAGGAAGTATAGAATCATATCTATATCATTGCATAAGCAAACAGAGCAGATCCAGATCAGATAGCTCCTATAGGAGCCATCTGATCTGTGTCTTTTCTGTTTGTAAAGGCATAGAAAAAAGCATATGGGTAAAGAGTTTAATATGAGCAACAGTAATGGACGTATAAAAGTACAAAAATGAGTAATACAGGAAACACCACATACAGAACAAACAGCCGCCCGAACAGCAACACAAGGAAACAGCAAATGTACCGAACAGCAACACAAGGAAACAGCAAATGTACCGAACAGCAACACAAGGAAACAGCAAATGTACATAACGATAAAAACATCAAGAGACGCACAAAGACAAAACAAACATACAATAGGGGGAAGATCGAAGTACCGCCTTGGAACGGTCAGTGACACTGGGGGAGGGGGGGGGGTTAAACCGGTTTACACATGTACATGTATTTGTTTTGAGACTCAAGAATGAGACAGGACGCTGTTGTGTTTGTTCATAATTTTCTTTAACCCCTGGCCAGTCTGACTGGTCCGGAGCTGCTTCAGCAGATGATTGCTGATGGTGACTGGACAGAGGCTAAAGTGGCTGGAGTGGTCAAGCAACTGTTGACCATTGTCAAGGAGCTTCAGTCTATAGGAATACTTCATCTGGACATCAAGGTGATTACTGAAATATAACTCATGGGTTTGAAACTAAGCGATGCATGTCCATGTGGAAAAATCTCACCGGAATTGAGATCATTTTATCCTTTCCTGTATATAAATGCTTTTTCATGCCTTTGCAAACAGAGTAGGCTTATATTCATTAGGTAAAGGGTTAACATACTGGAGTGTGTTGGATGTCAATCATTTGATAGCCTCTCATCTGAATCCCAACTGTTTGTATACGTAATCAGGGGTTTCCTGCTAGCATGCTAAGAGTTAACCATTTCGCTGTTTAATATTCATTTAAGAAATAATGACATCATGAATATTAATAAGCTGAATTTTTATAATGTGATCTTCAAAAGGAAACGTTTTGCGTTGGCAACAAACTGTAGAATAAGATCTTTATTAGGTCAGAAACAAACAGAGCCGACCTTGATCAGACGGATCCTATAGAAGCCATCTGATCTATGTCTACTCTGCTTGCAAATGCACGAAAATGTGTTTATTTTGCGAAAGGGTTAACAGTTTGTTTGACAATGAATTAATGCCTTTGATTTTAACTTTCAGCCCAGTAACATTCGACTGTGTGGTCAGGACAACAATGACGTTAAGTTGATCAATTTCGCCCTGGCTCGCTTCCTTCACCCATGTGCTGTAAGTAACGTACTGACCTATTATAAGACAACTAAAGCTGATATTTGTTATACTTAACCCATTCCCTCATAGGCTATTTTAGATCCTACCACTTTAGATAAATCTACCGAAAGGGAGCATTAACTAGAGAAAATTTTAGAATCGTGCAGTTTGAAACCATTGTGATAAATAGAGCATTTGCTCCTATAAGAGCAAATGCTTTATTTATTACAATGGTTCCAATAGGTGATTTTTACAGAGGCGTAGAAAGGCGTATTTATGGAGGAAAGGGTTAAAGAAGTTTTTTTTGTTTGACTATATTTTAAGGGGTAATGCATTGTACTATATGAACATTTACTCCATAAATATTCATGCCAGGAAATAATGGCATCATGAATATTAATTAGATGAAATTTGTTGTGATCACTCTTTAGGAAATGTCTTGAAGAGACAATTCTAAAGAGTTGTCACTACATAGGGTTTCATGGAGAAAAGACAATTTTAGTACTGGAGTATACACCTTTATCTGTTGCTCAGGTATTAATACCATCATCTTCTCTTCTTATTCTACCACTTCTTTCCACAGACTGTCAGGGGAAACCCCCTTCCAAGGAGAGGACGATGCTGACATCTTGAAGGCAACCATGACCGGAACCTGGAAGTTTGATGAGAAAGTCTTCGAGAACTTCTCCAAGGAAGGCAAAGATTTCATCACCAAACTGCTGGTGAAAAACAAAAAGTAAGGGATATATTCTTTTTGTACAGCTATTCTCAAACTTCAAAAATTGGTAGTCCTTTGATTATGTCTTGTGCTATTCTTGAATAATTGAATTTTACACCATTCTTATATCTGTTGATCAGATGGACATAGTTTTGCCTAAGTTTGTCTGCCTGAATACTTAACCCATTCCTTTATATTGATGCCTTTTGAGGCCTCTGCAAAAGTGACTTTTTGAAACCATTGTGATAATTAGAGCATATGCTCATGAGGATGCGTCTGATCAGGGTTTGCTCTGTTTGCTAATCGAATTTAAGTTTTTCCACTTCCCATATTTCGTTATAACTAGTTTGCTCATGAATAAAGTAGGTATCAAACTTTGGATTAAACATAGAACAGGGAAAGAGTGAAGAGGAATACTTTGTTGCGGTATGGTTGTACACAGTGTACGCACTCCAAATAGTGTACAGAGACAAAAGGCTAAATGAAACAATCAAGTGAAGTGCTAAACCATTCAAGCTATAAGACAAATATAGACATGGGACTGTAGTTCTTATTACAGTAGAATAAATCAACAATGATTGAGTGCAGAAATCTTAAAAAGTAGGTGATTGCTCCATTCCCTCATATTGACGACTTTTGATGACTTTGTTAAACCATTGTGATAAATAGAGCATTTGCTCCTGTAGGAGAAAATACTATATTTATCACAATGGTTTCATACTACAAAATTCTAATTTTTTTCCTTTTGTCTAGTTAATGTTCCTTTTCGGTAGATTTTTCAAAGAGATTGTATCTAAAACAGTTTATGAGGTAATGGGTTAATGCATGGCAAAAGTAATACAGAAAGCTTATACAGGAGCTTTCTTTATTACGTTTGACCTGCATGAAGCAACCACCGCCCTACAGACCTCTTTTTGTTGGTCGCTTAAGACATTTCCTACTCTACTTGTATTAACAGGGAGAGGATGTCAGTGGATGACTGTTTGGCCCATCCCTGGATGTCAACACAGAGTGCCGGGAAAATCAGTACCGAGAAGCTGAAGAACTTCTATAATTCAGATAACCTCAAGGTAGGTGTTATATTGTAGAATATGTAATGATACCCACAGAATAATCATTTACTCTTTTTTTTTATCTGTACATTTTATGTCTATTATTAACTGTACATTTATATCTATTTTTATGCCCCCAACGGGGGACATATAGTAATCGCATTGTCCGTCCTTCCGTCTGTTCGTCTCACTGAGTACGGTATGTCATTTGTTTTTAAATTAACACTTTTATCATTTTTTCTGTACATTTCTATCTTTTTTATCTGTACATTTTATATCTGTTTCTATCTGTACATTTTCAGAGAGAGGCACATAAGCTGTACACCACAGCACACCTCCAGAGTCTCATGAAGGTCATGCATGGAACTGCTGCCCTATATCAGCCAGCCATAGATGTAGATTCAGGGGAGATAATCTTCCCCGACTCTGATGACTATGGTGACTACCTTGATGAAGATGCTTGGATCGAGTGGCAATTACAGGTGAGAAATGTCCTCTCAAATTACAATAACAGGTCAAATGTTTAAAAGTTCCGGTAGAATTTACGTTTACTCATTGCTTCCTATTGAAGCCTTTTGACGCCTCTGTAAAAAATTTCTCTTTGGAACCATTGTAACAATTGGAGCATTTGCTCCATTGAGACAAGTGCTCTTTTTATCATAATGGTTTCAAAACTACATACATAATTCTAAAAAATTATTTTTTTCTAGTGAATTCTCCTTTTTGGTAGATTATTCAAAGAGGATGGGTCAAAAACAGTATATTAGAGAATGGGCTAATTCATTTTTTACCAACTTTATCTTTTTACCTCAAGTAAGATATAATGACATCATCAAATTAAAATCAAATTTTATTCACTGAATTGTTATAGTGGCAGTATGAACACGAGAATTTGTAACCATTGCAGTGACTATAGAATTAGTTCTGTATTATTCTGTAAGCATACACAGTAGACCCAGATTGTGCACTCTGTTTGTCTGTTACAGTACCAAGACGACCCAGACAGCCAGGAATTTGCCATTCGTGATAGAAACTTTACAGTGCGAGAATGCAAGCACGCGGCTGCTGGACCTGTGTCCAAGGAAGACAAAGACAAGGAACCAGAATGTGGTAAAATAGAATCTCACTATAGGGGTCTTTTAATCTTTCACTCCATAAATTTATACACCTTTCTACATCTTTGCAAACAGAGTAGACTCTGGTCAAAAGGCTCCAGTAGGAGCTGGCTGATCAGGGCATGCTCTGTTTGCTTATGAAAGGATATAGATACGTCTTTATGAAAGGATATAGATAAGACTTTACACTATCTACTATGGCCAAAACTTCCCGTACCCATGTGCAATTATAAAAAGTAGTCTAATAAATATTCATGATGTCATTATTTCTTAAATGAATATTCATGAAGTATCGGTTTAATTAATAAACATTAAGTGTCTTCAAAAACAGGTTGTTGATAAACCCTTTACATCATAGATACACCTTTAATCACTATTGCAAACACTGTACCCTTATCAGATAGCTCCAGTAGGCGCCGTCTGATGAGGGTTACAGGTCTGTTCTGTTTAACCCATTCCCTCATATGGACGACTTTTAATGACTCTGTAAAAGTCACTTTGTGAAACCATTGTGATAAATAGAGCATTTGCTACTATAGGAAGAAATGCTCTATTTATCACAATGGTTTCAAACTACAACATTCTAAAAATTTCCTTTTCTCTAATTAATGTTCCTTTTCGGTAGATGTATTCAAAGAGGTTGTATCTAAAAATAGCCTAAGGGTTAATGGGTCTAAAAATAGCATATGATGTAATGGGTTAAGGTTAAAGCCTTTGCAAACAGAGCAGACACAAATAAGATGGCGTTTGTAAGAGCTATCTGATCAGGGTCAGCTGTGTCTGCTTATAACATAATATAGATCTGATTCTACACTTTGTGCCTTGGTAAAAGATGCTTGTGTTCATAATGCCATTAAAATGGTTTAGTTAACCCTTTAGCTGCCAAACTCTGTCGTCTGCTAACTTTGTCGTCTGCTACAAATTTTCATTCCTCTGATTTTCTTCATTTTTGTTTCAAAAACATAGTAACAGTAACAAACAGTTTGGATTCTGATGATACGCCGAATTACTCGACGTCTCATCTGGATCCAAACTGTTTGCATAGGTAATCACAGATCCGGTATTGGCAGCGAAAGGGATAATCGATATTCATACTATAAGTATTTATTTACATGAATATTCATGAGGTAAAGGGTTAACCGCTTTATTTTAGTAAATTTCAAGGAGTAGAGCAGGCAAGCTTTTCATCACAATTTTTAGATAAAACTTGTCAAATATGTCATTGTTTCATCACAATTGTTCACACACCTATGCAACATGCACTTTACAGTATGAGAGTGCTAGCACGTAAATATTTCATTTCAGATTCACTTGTGTTTGTCAACAAGGTTCAGACGACTACGTTTGAGCTGGGTGAGGATGTACTGCTCATGTGTTCTGTGGCTTCAAAGAAAGACATACCCGTCGTCACATGGTACAGGGATGAAACTTTGCTGAACGATGCTTACAGGTAGTGTATTATCTTGTATTACCCCTGCTTACTAACCGTTTATACCATAAATACACCTTTATATGACTTTGCAAACGGAGTAGACACAGATCAGATGGCTCCTGCAGGAGCCATCTGATCAGGGTCTGCTCTGTTTGCTTATGATACATTATAGATATAATTGTACAGTTTCTGCCATGGCCAAAAAAATCTGTGTCCATGTTCTGTTATAACAATTAATCTAATTAATATTCATCATGTCTTTATTTCTGACATGAATATTCATCGAGTAAATGGTTAAACCTTTAACTGATTAAATTTTGATTAACCTTGCAAATACGAAATGCCAAGTAACTCAGGATGAAATGGTTTGACACTCAGATACTGTTTGTTGAAACGAAATGGAAGAAAACTGTCATTTTAGAATTGATTCAGATGGCAATATTTGCAGATGATTGTTGCTCAGAGTTTCAGATGGTTGAATAAGATTTGCTTTTGTCTTTAATATGGAATTGTATGTTTATTTCATGTGACTTTCAGTGTCTTTAAGTCTTTGCCCATTACGGTGATACCGTCATGACCCATTCAACAGTTTGGATCCAGATGAGATAATGCAAACTGTTCGAGACTCTAACCATATGTTTTGCAAAGTACTGAGAGAAATTCTATTTTAAAGATTGAAGAAGACAGCACTTCTTGCAGAAGAAACATTATTTAGTGTGCAAAGAATTAACCCATTCCCCAATATTGACGCTTTTTTGAAGTATCTGTTACAGCCAAGTTTTGAAACCATTGCAATAAATAAGACATTTGCTAATCTTGATGGTTTCAAAACCACACCATTCTAAAATTCTCAGTTTTTCCTGTTTTTAAACCAACTACCTCATAGGATAGTTTTAGACTCAGCCTCATTGAATAAATCTACTGAAAAGGAGCATTTACTAGAAAATTTTAAAATCATGTAATTTCTGAAACCATTGTGGAGCAAATACTCTATTTATCACAATGGCTTCATAAATTGACTTTACAAAGACAATAAAAGATGTCAATATGAGGTAATGGGCTAAGCAATTATAACATATATATTATTCTATATTTCAGGGCAGAGCCAAGTTTCGATGAACAGACTGGTATAGCCATGTTAAGAATTGTGAATGCCAAAGACTACGATACAGGGGTGTACAAGTGTGTGGCTCGAAACAAGGACGGGAGAGTGTCCTGTCAAGCGAGACTGTTGCTCGGTGGTGAGTTACTTTTTTAATCTCTTTACCCTTTCCCGGTTGAATATTCATGTAATAGTAATGCCATCATGAATATTTATTAGCTGAATTTTTAAAATGTGAAATGTTCAATGAAATATTTCGCTTTGACCAAAACTGTTCTATATCATGTCAAAAGCAAACAGAGCAGCCCTGATCCTATAGGAGCTGTTGCTGATCTTGGTCTACTCTGTTTGCAGATGCATGAAATGTTTAATTCTTTGTCTTATTAATATGTGTTTGCAAAGGCATAGAAAACCTTATATATGGAGTTATTTCATTACCTCATAGGCTATTTTAGACCCAACCTCTTTGAATAAAATTACTGAAAAGGAGCAGTAAATAGAGAAAAGGATTTTTTTTAGAATGGTGTGGTGTAGAAACCATTGTGATAATCCTATGGAGCAAATTCTCTATTTATCAGAATGGTTTCAAAAGGTGATTTGTACAGAAGCATCAAAAGGCGTCAATATGAGGGAATGGGTTAAGGGTAAAATATTAATAATGACATTTATTGCAATGAAAAGCAGTAGACCATTTGTAATATGAGCAACCTTATCTGGGTTTACTCTGTTTGCTAAACCAACAAAATGTGTAGTTATCAAATAAATGATTAACCTTTTCCCATATATAGACAACCTTTAACACATTTGCAAACAGAATAGGCCCATACCAAACAGCCCCTGCAGGAGGTGTCTGATCAGGGCCTGCTCTCTTTGCTTCTGTGACAGGCAGATTTTCTTTGTTAACCCATTCCCTCATATTGACGACTTTTGACGACTCTGTAAAAGTCACTTTGTGAAACCATTGTGATAAAAAGAGCATTTGCTCCCATAGGAGCAAATGCTCTTTTTATCACAATGGTTTCAAACTAGAAATTCTAAAACTTTCCTTTTCTCTAGATAATGCTCCTTTTCGGTATATTTATTTAAAGAGATTGTATCTAAAAATAGCCTATGAGGTAATGGGTTAATGTGTAGTTATAAAAATTATCTCCATAAATGTATATAGTTATTCAAAGAGATTGTATCTAAAAATAGCATATGAGGTAATGGGTTAATGCGTAGTTATAAAATTATCTCCATAAATGTTCATGATGCTGTAATAAATTAAAAATACCGGACGCCCTTCAGAAATGGATTTGTTGCATTGGCTAATTTTAAAGACAGGGAGTCTGCAGTAGTTTGATTATAAATC
Source organism: Azorinus chamasolen (assembly GCA_963576725.1). Taxonomy (NCBI): domain Eukaryota; kingdom Metazoa; phylum Mollusca; class Bivalvia; order Cardiida; family Solecurtidae; genus Azorinus; species Azorinus chamasolen. The sequence continues at coordinate 58,403,377 of OY755253.1, read as the reverse complement.
ATTTCAGAGAGACCTGGTAGACCCGGCCAGCCAGTGGTGACCCAGGTGTCAGGCACAGAAGCCTTTTTGACATGGACAGGTCCCCTTTGCGATGGCAACTCATACATCCTGGGTTACAGACTGGATTACAGAAAACAAGGGGAGACAACTTGGGTGCATGGACCATGTGTTACGGAGGAGTATGCCCTTGTCTCTGGACTGGTTCCAAACACTGGCTACATATTCAGATTGACATGTTACAACAAGTATGGTACCAGTCCATACAGCTGGGCCTCATTGGAAGCTGTCACACTTGATGAAGGTGTGTTTCCCATTATTGATTTTTAACACCTTTCATATTATGACCTTTACAACCCTTCCCTGTTGCATATAGTGTAATCATGAATATTTATTATACTCCACGCATATCCTGATGCATTGTTGCTCATCTAGCACTTCCATTTCTTAACCAATTTTTCTCAAATGTGCTTAAGAACTGTCATGAATAAAAGCTTAGATGAGTTCAGTTTTTTTAGGAATTTGTCATGGGGAACCACTTTTTTCTCTGACAATGTGGCAGCGTGCGGTATGTGAGCTTGCTCACTAAAGTTCTTTAATTAGCTGATTGTTTTGTATTGGTAGAAACTGTATAGTGAGCTCTATTTCAATTTCACAAGCAAACAGAGCAGACCTAGATCAGATGGCTCCTATAGGAAGAGTGAAGAGGCATTTATATGTTAACAACCACCTGAGATTAACTTGGTATCCGATCAGGATTTTTATTAACCCTTTCCTTCGTATAGACGCATTTTCACACATTTGCAAACAGAGTAGATCCCTATCAGATGGCTCCTATAGGATCCGTCTGAATAAGGTCAGCCCTGTTTGCTAATGGAAATGTCTGTTTCTTTTCTTTCTAAAATGGCTACAATGTTCCACCTTCCGTATTCCATTATACATGTAACTGTTTTGTCCATGAATATTCAGTAGGTATTGGGAATAAACACAGAACATAGAAAGGATTTAAAAAGTAAAACTGGATGGAAAATTGAACATTGGACCAGATAACAATTTCTGAAGATGAAAACTACTTAACCATTTCCTTATATGAATTCCTTTCCACACACTTGCAAACAGAGTAGACCAAAATCAGACAAACAATTTTTATTCTGATGTGATTTGATGTCTGTTCTGGATACAATTTTGTTTGCAAATTCTGTCACAAATTTGCCTATTATGTTGACTGTAGAAAACAACTAATGACCAATAAATTTAACTTTGAAAATATTTGCAAAGTTTAGTAAATGACCAACCATGTTGAAAGCCTTTAATTAACGGACATTAATTTTAATTTAAGCAAATTAAGCAATTTTTTTGCTTAACCCTTTTCTCCTTTCTGTACCTTTGCAAACAGAGTAGACCCAGATCAGATGACCCCTGTAGGAGCCATCTTTTCAGGGTTTGCTCTGTTTGCTATAATGATATAACATAGATATGATTTCACAATTTCTACTATGGCCAAAAAGTCCCATGTCCATGTGACATTATAAAAAATTATCTAATGAATATTCATGATTTTTTTTATTTCATTCCTAAATATTCATTAAGTAAATGGGTTAATCATTACAAAAGCAACATTCTTTGTTTCTCTCATTCAGATGCACCCAAGGTTACCATAGCAGCTGACCTGAAGCCCCTGCTTCAGTTCACGACCTTCACTAGACAGCAGCTTATCCTGCCGGCTGAAAGCAGGCGGCCATCCTTGTCATCAAAGGAAGAAGCAAAGATCATTGAAGGAAGCCCCGAGGAGAATTTTGTCCTGGGTGATGTCTTGTCAAAGTAAGAAATTATTCTTTAACCTTTTCCTTTATATAAATGCCTTTTCACGCATTTGCAAACACAGTAGATCAGATGGCTCCTCTAGGAACCTTTTGTCAAGGTCTGCTCTGTTTGCTCAAGAAATTTGATAGATCTTTTTCTTTATTTTCTAAAATGTCTACAACGGTCAACCATCCATATTTCTTTATAACCATTTTGTCCATGGTTATTCAGTAGATATTGAAATTTGGAATAAGTATAGAACAGAGTTCACCATTTACTCCATGAATATTCATGTAAGAATTAATGACATCATGAGTAATATTTGGCTGAATTTTTACATTAATTTAACCCTTCTCTTGCTGAATTTTAAAATACATTTCTCCTTCTTTACCCATGTCCTGTTGTATAATTACATGTATCTTCACTGTGTACAAGTATTTCGCTGTACAATCACTGCTATGGAGTGCACTGGTTGCACAATCAACTTGTAAATAGTGCAGATCCTGATGAGACAGCTCCTGCAGGAGCTGTCTCATCTGGGTCTTCACTTTTTACAGGTAGGTATATTGACGCGAATAGCAAGCGAAGGGTTAACATAGTTACACAAGAATGTTTGGTCATGTCAGAAACTGTAGAAATAGGTCTATATTATTTCATATACAAACAGAGCAGACCCTAATCAGACAGTTTCTTCAGGGGCTGTCTGATCTGGGTTTAATCTGTTTGCAATGAGAGAAAATGCATACCTGAGGAATAAAGGGTTATTTTTTTATCCTTTACCTGATAAATATTTATGTAAAAAAATATGGTGGCATATTTCTGACACCACTGAACCACTTAGTTATCAAGAACATGTCCTGTTGATATCTCACATAAAAACTTACCGCCCTTCAGAATTTTAACTAGTCAAGTTTATTGACATTTGTTACAACATTTTGCAATTTAATGTTGTAAGAAGATGCTGTTGCCATTTTATTTTTTGTAAACGATATTAAAGTAATCAATTTTGTTTCACCTGTTCTAGGGGAAGTTATGGAGAATATAAGCTCTGTTCTGACAAGGCCACCAACCAACAATTTGTTATGAAGATTATGCCGTACAAAGAGATTCAACACAAGCAAGTTACAAAAGAGTTTGAAATGCTGAAACACCTGCGTCAAGTTCACATCATCTCCGTGTTGGACAGCTATGTCAGTGGCGACTTCTTCTACATGGTCTTCGAGCATCTCTCAGGCATGAACTTCCTACAATACATGTGTCTCCGCAAGTCATACAAGGAAGACCTAGTGGCGAGAGTAGTCGGCCAGATTCTTGATGCGCTTCAATACCTGCACCATCATGATATCGCTCACTGTAACCTTCAACCCAGCAGCATTGTGATGGCCTCACTTCGAAGGCCACACATAAAGATACGTGATTTCACCCTTGCCCAGAAAATACAGACGTCCCAACAGAAACTTCCAATGGCTGGTTATCCTGACTTTGTTGGTACGAAAAGAGAATTGTACTGTCTTTATTCTTTTAAACCTTTTATTTCATAAATATTTATGTAAAAAATTGTCATTGTGAATATGGATTAGATTCATGCTTATAATGGCACTTGAACAAAGGAACTTTTGGCCATGGCAGAAACTGTAGGCTTCTATCTATATCATAAGCAAACAGAGTTGACCCTAATCAGACAGGATCCATCTGTTGTGGATCTATTCAGTATATTTAGATCATGGTTATTAATTAGCTGAATTTTTATAATGGCATTATGACCAAGACATTATTATACTATGACAGAACTCTACATTCGTTATTTCATATTATGTCATTGGCAAACAAAGCAGACCCTGATCAAATATCTCCTCCAGGAGTTGTCAGATCTGTTTGCCCGTCATTTATATGAGCATAATGTGAGTGTCTCAGTTACTTATCTTCCAAATTGTCATATATTTTAACTTTTCGCTTGCTATTCACGTCAATATACCTACCTGTAAATAGTGAAGACCCAGATGAGACAGCTCCTGCAGGAGCTGTCTCATCAGGGTCTGCACTATTTACAAGTTGATTGTGCAACCAGTGCACTCCACAGCAGTGATTGTACAGCGAAATACTTGTACACAGTGAAGATATATGTAATTATACAACAGGGCATGGGTAAAGAAGGCGAAATGTGTTTTAAAATTCAGCAAGCGGAGGGTTAAGCTAGTTCACAGAGTTTAGAATATTTGTTTTATTTTGCAGCACCCGAGGTGATCAAAACAGAACCAGCTGGATTCTGCCCTGACATGTGGGCTCTAGGAACCTTGACCTTTATCTTGTAAGTGTTATAAGGCCCTTTAATCCTTTATCATGACAACCCTGAATTTTTAGAATTGAATAGCCCATCAGTGCTTAACTACATAGTCCGCTAAGTATGATATTCTTAAACTTATGTTTTACATGTTGTCCTGTATTCGCCGTCGTCTATGTTGTGGGTAAGTCCGGCGGGGATACCTTTATTGACATTATTTGTAGAGCTATGGTGATTTTGAGAGAAGTGTGAGGTTAGGACGTCCGTAAACCGGTTTAAACCCCCAGTGGTGTTTTTGCTACTGACCGTGCCAAGGCGGTACTCTCTTTGTCACCCTTCCTTTTGTTTGCCTTACGTCTTTGTGCTTGTGATGTTTTTCATGTGTGGAGTGTTTGTCTCTAGTTGTGTGTATGTTGGTGTTTTCTGTGTTCGTCTCGTGTGTGAGTGTGCGTTTGGGTGTGTGGTTGTGTGTGTGTGGCATGCTATCTGTCGGTGTTTTGGTGGTGGTTGCGTCTTGTATGTGGCTTTGCCTGCTCGACTTTACTACTTATCCATTGCTAGGGTTTTTTGAATGACAAAGAGTGCATAGCCTGTTCAAAGAACTTCTAGAGGACGTTGTATACACTGTCTGCAAGTTCTAACATATGATGATCGCAACTTCAATCATACCACCATTCATACAATGAGCACTGGTCCTGATGAGACACACAGTCACTTGACATTTTGTTTTCAGTTAATTCTTTCAATCACACTATTCAGCTGTACTAATATTCTGAAAATGGGTGATCCTTATTCTACTTTATTCTAACCCTTATTATACTAATCCTCACTTGACGCGCACTTGCAAACAGCTTAGATCCTGATGAGATGCCGAGTCATTCGGTGCCTCATCAGGATCCGATATATTTGACACCCTCAATAGTTTCTTAAAAGCTTGATCAGATAGTCTAAATTGAATCAGACATTATTTTTTTCACAGTGGGGTAAGAGTTAAAATAGTTATATTCAATTTTGCTTTTATTTTCTGTATTTCAGTCATGCTAATATCTTGTCTATTTTCTCTCCTGAAGATTGAGTGGAGTGTCCCCATTTGCTGGAGACAGCCTGAAGGATACACTCAGTAGAATCCTATTTGATCGCTACTGTGTGTCAGACCTGTACGACAACGCAACCAAGGACAGCATTAAGTTTGTCTCCAAACTGCTCAAGAGACTACCAAAGTGAGTTGTAACTACTAGATACAGTAGGACCTGTCCTTAGTGGCCACTCAGTTATTGAACATAGAAATCTTAAAAGGAAGATGGTTGCTTAATGCAGGACAAAAGTATAGGAGCTTTCTGCATTACTTTTGTCCTGCATTAAGCTACCAACTGCCTCACAGTCCCATAATTAGATCTCTATTTGATGGCCACTTAAGACAGGATCTATTATATAACCTTAAACATTAGTAAAGGTATTGATTTAACAGAATTAAACCCTTTTCTTCATAAATATGCCTTTAACACCTTAACAAACACAGTAGATCCAGATCAGATGGCTCCTGAAGGAGATCTGGGTCTGCTCTGTTTGATTATGGAATTATAGAGATCTGAATTTACATTTTCTGCCATGACCACAAAAAACAGGAGTTTACATGTATGTACCTTTATAACTTTTTTTGCTCTTAATGCGATTGCAAACAGACTAGACCCAGATCAGATGACTTTTATAGGAGCTGTTTGATCAGGGTCTGCTTTGTTTGCTTATTAGATAATGTAGATATGATTATACAGTTTCTTCCTTGGTAAAATATTCTCTTGTTCATATTGTCATACTAAAAAATCAGCTCATTCACCCTTTCGCTGCCAATGCCGGATCTGTGATTAACTATGCAAACAGTTTGGATCCAGATGAAACGCCGAGTAATTCGGCGTCTCATCAGGATCCAAACTGTTTGTTACTGTTACTATGTTTTTGAAACAAAAATGAAGAAAATCAAAAGAATGAAAATTTGTAGCAGACGACAAAGTTAGCAGACGACAGAGTTTGGCAGCGAAAGGGTTAATTTTCATACAGTCATTATTTCTTAATTTCTTTATTTATAAAAGTGATGAGCAGTAAAATTTGATTTGTATTTGTAGGAACCGTGCTACAATTGGACAGTGCCTTAAATCTCGCTGGCTACAACAGAGTGACAGCATGTTGAAGGCAAAGAACAATGCTTGCTTCCGTACTGAGAGACTGAGAGACTTCTCCAAGCTCTATCTGGAGAGACGTGCTGACCCAGATTACATGGATCTGGAAGGAGTAGCCATCGCTACTCTGCCTCGGGTAAGTTTGTAGCAACTGACTAATGATACTTTTTGGTCATACTTTACTCACATAAAGTAAGTGAATGAAAGAAAGTTTTCTTCAAAATTTGAAGACCGGCAGTTATTTTCAAATCTTGAAGTAAAATGTCATCCAATTCTTTTAACGAATATTGTCAAACAGTTAGGATCCTCATTAAACACATATTTACTTGGCATCATATCTTGATCCAAACTGTCTGCAAATGTAATCAAATATAGTACTACCTGTCTTAAGTGACCATCGAAAACAGGTCTAATTATTGGTCTTTAATAGGAGCTTTCTGCATTTCATTTGCCCTGCATTAAGCAACCATCTGCCTTTTACGAATCCTGTGTTCAATAAATGGATGGCTGCTTAATACATGCTCTACTGTATTCATTTATAGCATGAGGTAAAATATTAGAACTGGCATTTTCAGAATCTGTACTTTAGCTGCTAATTGCAGATGTTTCTCTAAATCTAATACAGTGCTCCCTCCCTACAACGGCCCTCTCAATAACGATTCCCTCCTTACAACAACGCATGTCACTGTTTCCGAAACAACACGGCTCCAGAAACAACTTTTTTCCATCGTATTTTCTTTATGCCTCAATCAAACCCTATGTTGTGACCACTCTTTAGAATCGTCACATAGGGTTTGATTGAGGCATAACGGTTTTAGTTCTCGAAATACACCCTATCTGGTGATCTGCAAACAAGCTAATTATGTTTGATTTTCCCTCCCTATAACAACTCCCTCTGAACAACACATACACTTTTCGTATCCCAAATGGTGTCGTTGTAGAGAGGGAGCACTGTATATAATATTAGCTAGACTTAAGCAAGATTTCAGCATGAACGGATATATATATGTACATGTAGTTACAACACTTACAAGTTTCTTGTTCTTGGTATAGAGTCAAGAGTAGCATCAAGAGATCAAACATGTTTTTTCTTTACTGAAACAAGAATGATAGTCTGATTTATAGTTATCAAACTGGTGCTAAACCGACATATTGACATTGACAACCTCATGGAGAGGTCGAGATTGGACATTGAGTGTCCGAACACTTAGGGTAATTAGGGCATTCTGCTTTACAAAGCCATGGGAACGGGACATTGGATGTCTGAAGACTTAATAAATATTAATTACCTGAACTTTTATAATAGAATTATGGCCAATGGAATATGTTACCATAACAAAAACTGTAGAATGATAGGCAAACAGAGCAGACCATGATCAGGCGGCTCCTGCTGGAAATATCTGATTTGGATATACTCTGTTTGCAAATGCGTGAAAAGGTATTTATATGAAGTAAATGGTTTAAGCAAAGCTTTTGTAATATAAAGATTTACAGTAAAATGGACAGTGTCAAAGATCAAAGTAGGCTTTGTATCTGTTTCTTATTTACAAGACAACCAGAGTGTCAAACAGTGTTGATTGATCCTGATTGAAGGCAGAAGTTTGAAGGATCTGATTTGGATCTAAACTATTTACACTGAGCATAGTACCTCTAGTTGTGCAGTAGATCAGTTATTTCATAGAGTGCTACAGAATGTTAAATCATAACTTGAATGAGTGCATATGGGATGACTATATATTTACACATGATAACTTGAGAGCTTAGTGCAGAGGTCCAGATAAGATGCGTAAATTAATTTTTTCAAGAATAACTTCTTTAGTTCTCCACCAAACGCTATGCTGTGACCACTTTTTAGAATTGTCTCGCAGAGACTATTCTAAAGAGTGGTCACAGTATAGGGTTTGGTTGAGAAATGACGATTTGGTATTTCTTTACGCACCTTTATCTTTACGTCTGTATATATTATATACACATGCTAATTTGAGAGCATAGTGCAAAACTTTTCTAAATGCAATCTGTCGGGCAAATCAATAATAACCTTTGCAAATAGTTTGGATCCAGATAAGATACCGAGTAACTCGGCGTCTCATTAGGATCCAAACAATTTGACACTCTGATCATCGTTTTGGGCTTAACCTATTCCAGCATATCGACACCGTTTGACGCCTCCGTAAAAGACGCCTCACTTTTTTAAACTATTTATCAGAATGGTTTCAATACTGCACAATTATAAATATTTTCTTTTCTCTAGTAAATGCTCTTTTTTTAGAAGACTTTTTCAAAGAGGTTAGGTCTAAAAATAGCCTAAGTGGGAATGGATTAAAAGAAGAAGACAATTTGCATATGCTTATAGATGTGACAGAATGTAGTTATAATAGTTTTTGTGCTAAGCCTTTAGTATACAATTATTAAAAATGCATTTGAAATTAAACTTGTACTGACCAATATTACTTTTAACAATAGATCTACTTGCTAATGTTCCATCAATAAACATCACAAAATTATATTTATTTACATTATGGGGTATTTATATATATTTTTATTATACCTCAATTTCATTTACAATGTTAATTTCCCATAGGCCCCCGTGACATAGAAATACTGTCAGGCCCAGCGGGAAAAAAATTACTGTCAGAAAAATACTGTCTCCCGCTACCATAGGCACGGAACATCTAGATCAGTGAGCGCTTATTAAATTGTGTGCGTGACGTCATCCGATGACGTCATCGACTGACGTGAAATGACGCTTGCAATTTGATCAACGAACGTAATAATGACAATTGCTTTGTTTTTGTTCATGTGTTTGAGAAATGTCGTGTTATGCGACTATTTCGGAGGAGGATCTGTCAAGATTGGAGAGTGAAATAGACTCAACCAGTACTTATAACGTGTAATGAATAGAAATGTGAAGCTGTTCCGCGACTTTTAAGCAACGAGTAGCTCTATAACTTTTGTTTAAAACTGTGTTTTGCTGCCATCGAATAATTATTTTTGCTAAATTGATTGTGCTGTTCGGTATAATAAAATAAATATCACATCCTATGGAGAGCGAAAGCACGTACTGTCAACCCTCGGTATGGTCATGTCCACCTCGGCTAACGCCTCGGTGGACATAACCAACCTCGGGTTGACAGTACTTGCTGTCTCTCTCCATAGGATGTGATATTTATATAATATATATTTTAACCCGTTACTCCATGAATTATCATATATGGAATAGTGACATGATAACTATTAATTAAATGGAATGTGATAATGTAATGCAGATAAGGACATGTTGGTCATGACAGAAACTGTATGATGAGGTCTATATTATTCCATAAGCAAACACATTAGATCCAGATCAGATGGCTCCTGTAGGAGCAAATGCATTAAAAGACATGCCTATGGAGTAAAGGGATAACCCTTAAATATGTCTTTCTGCACCTTTGCAAACAGAGTAGAACCAGGTAAGACAGCTCCTGTAGGAACCATCTGATTAGGGTCTTCTCTAATTGCTGATGATTCTATAATTTCTGCCATGGCCAAAACTTTATGTGTCCATGTGCATTTATAACAATTTATCTAATTAATATTCATGATAGGACTATTTCTTGCATAAATATTCATGGAGTTAATGGTTGATAGGTTTGATAGTTTATTAATTTATGTTTTCTTTTTTTAAAGATGCAATTGGATTGATGTCATGTTTGAAGTGAAAAATTTATTATTAAATGCAAGGAGAATTGTTGGTAACTGAATTGATGTACTTAAGTACATATGTACGAGTATATTTATCACAATGGTTTCAAAACTACACAATTTTGAAAGTTCCATTTTCCCAGTAAATGCTCATTTTCAGCATATTTGTTCAAAGAGGTAGGATCTAAAACCAGCATATGAGGTAATGTGTTAAGTAAAAACGGTTTGGTCCTGATGATACACATATTCTTGGGTTCTCATTTTTATGCCCCCAACGGCGGGTATATAGTAATCGCATTGTCCAACCTTCCACCGTATGTACGTCCCAAATTTCGTGTCCTTTCTATAACTTTTTTTTTTATCTGTGAATGGATTTCAAAATAACCTGGCACAAATATTTACCACACAAAAACGATGTGTCCCGTTCAACTCCCTGGTCCATGGGTCAAGGGTCAAGGTCATCCTTCAGGGTCAAATGTTTCACGACCAAACTCTTGTTTTCCAAACTATTTTCACAATTTAGCCACCAATAATTCAGTGTTATGATGAATCCGATTTAGAATAAATGAAATATTTTTACTTAACCCTTCGCTTGCTGAATTTTAAAATACATTTTTCCTTCTTTACCCATGCCATGTTGTATAATTACATATATCTTCTCTGTGTACACGTATTTCGCTGTGCAATCACTGCTGTAGTGTGCACTGGTTGCAAAATCAACTTGTAAATAGTGCAGACCCTGATGAGACAGCTCCTGCAGGAGCTGTCTCATCTGGGTCTTCACTATTTACAGGTAGGTATATTGACGTGAATAGCAAGCGAAGGTTTAATATATGTTTGAAATTTTACCAACAATTATCTTTGATTATTTGCTAAAACATTGTAATATTTGTGCATTATTTACTTATAGCTCTAATTGCAGTTCATGTTTTTAAAATTGATTTCTTCTTTTGGATGGGCGAGTGTATTTTTCAGGTTTATGACTTTTTGGTTAATGATTATTTGATGTATAATTTATTTGCTAATTAATAATTTTAGTTTTTTGGGGGAGAAGGCATACTGTTCATTGCACGGATACATGGAATCTGTTTGGGAATAATGCATTTCAAACCAAATAACATGGCGTCTAGCAGTCAAATGGTAGCTGATTGAGTTGATAGGGAGTCAACAGTTATACTTCATTAAACAGATAAAAAAGTCATATTGTATGACAAAAACTCATCTTTTCTCGGAAGGATACAGAATAGAGTGACCACAACGGCCGTAGAGAAATAATAGACATACTCTTATGCATTTATATCATAGAGCAATAGATAAAGTTGCGTCATTACTAAATCATAATTTCTCCACCAAACCTTTTGTTGTGACCACTCTATAGAATCGTCTCCTCGAGACATTTCTAAAGAGTGGTCACAACAAGGCATTTGGTGGGGAATTAACGGAGCTATTCTTGAAAATAAAATATTTACACACCGTGTCTGGACCTGTATCATATTTAATACTTCAGTATTAAGCTTTGATGGTTTCACATTAAGACGTTTTTTGAAAAAGCATTTTACTCCATGATTATTAATGTAAAGATAATTACGTTATGAGTATCCGTCACCTGGATTACAAGTGATGTTTTGACTATGACAAGGCTGTAGTCAAATCTATGTTATTTGATATGCAAACAAAATAGACTCTGATCAGAGGACTCCTGCAGCAGTTATTTGATCTGGGTCGATTCTGTGATTTCTGCATAACAGTATGTATGGAGTAAAAGGTTATCTATTTGAATTGACCTTTGGAAGAAGAAAGTAACAATGGCAAAGGGATTTCGATACTGTTCAAACCCTCCTCCCCTTATATAGGATTTGTACTTGTTCCTGTTACAGCCTACACCTGGCCCAGCTTTCAAGCCCATCCTTAATGACAAAGTCGTGAACAGGCATGTCATAAACATAAGAATCTCCAGATCAAGATCAAAATCTGCATCACCGCTCAAAAAGGCTAAGGGAAAATTTGCAGCAGTCCCTGTAGTAGCTTCTGAGATATTGTCAAACCCAGAAACAGATTTCCAGGCTGAAATTCACAATGAGATAGAATGTGAAGAGACAGAGAGCCCAATGGTTGATGAAGCAGTAGAGAGTGTCAAAGTAGAACCAGTTCATGCAGATCCTGTTAATAACGAAATAAATGAATCTGACAAGAAACTCAGTGAACGTCTTCCGAATAGTTCAGATATATCTGCAGAACCAAATGAAGTTGAAAAAGAAGTATCTGCCCAGATAGAAGACAAACCACTGGAGAAACCTACAACTGAGCAAAGTAGGGATGAAGTTGTTGAAGAAAGCATCTCCAAAGTTTGTGCTGAAGAGACTGAAGCCTCCAAAGGTGACATTTCCTCTAATAAAAAAGATAAAAAGGCAGATAACAATGAACCTGAATCAGTTCTTGTATCTGAATGTTCAGACAAGACAGTAGCTGATGAAACAGAGACGTCTGTAGCAACTGTTGAAATTGATAAAGAAGTATCAATACAACCACAGAGCGCACAACAAACCGAGCAACAGAAACCCGATCCAGTGCATGATCAAAATACTGATCAACAAAAAGATGTTCTCCCAGTCTCAGATGAACCAGATGAGATTGTAGCTGTTACTAAATCTGAAGATGAAGATCACAAAGAAACAGAGCTTAAAACAGAAATAGAACGTCCTATTCCTGAGTCAACCGAAGAAGATGATAAAACCTGTGTAGGTATCACTCAACAGGACATTAAAACTGAAACTGAAGTGAAAACAGAAGGGAAATCGGAAGTAGCTGCAGAATGTGCAGAAAATAAGTTTGAAAGGGAACTCAATGATCTGTCTTTACAAATTGTTGATGATGTCTTGAAGGAAGCATTTCAACAAGTGAAAGTTGAAAATACAGAAAATGCAAACCGAGTTGCTATTGAGCAACCACCAACAAGTGAAATTTTAGTCAAAGAAGAAGAAAAGAATGCTGAGAATACAGAAAGTATTAGTGGTACTCAGAATGCGCAGGAATTCGAAAATAGTAAAGAGGTAGATGACAATTTAAATATGCAGAAAATTGAAGATAAAGAACTTTCAGAGCTTGTAGAGAGTGCAAAACAAACGTCATCTAGCGTAGAGACCAACGAAAACACAACAGATGCAGGGGATACCAGTCACGAGGAAGGTCAAGAATCATTACAACCAAGTAGTGAGGAATGCTTACAATGTCCGGAACAAAAATCAGAAACAATAGCAGAAACTGTGTCAGACAATGTTTTGAAAGATATTCCACTTATAAGCCTCAATGAAGGTGAAATAAAAGAAACAGTTCCTGAAAATAAGGATCAGATCGAAACAATTGAGAAAGAAATAACTGAACAGGCCGAAGATGACACACAATCTGAGGATAAAGAAGTAACAAAACAGGAGGCGGATAATAGTGATATCTGTAAAGATGGTGATATTGACAATGTAAATAGTGAAAAAGTCCAGACTGCTGTCAATGACTCCCTAACAAAAGACGAAATGGAAGGACAAAATGAAAGAAGTGAAACCGAAAACACAGTTAAACAAGATGTTAAAACTGAAGATATAGAAATAATGAAAACTGAGACAGAGAAAGATCAAATATCAGAAAGCCTGAAAGAGTCATTAGATAGTCAGCCAACAGACACTGAAGAAGGTACAATTAAAAAAGAGGAAGAGCGAAAGCAGGAAAATGTAGGTCAACTCAAAACAGTGAATGACTCTGTGACAGATGGTGGCCAGGCAGACAACCTTTTGTCAGGTAATGTAAACGATATGGACGCTATTAAAGATCAGGTAGAGAAAGATAAACCGTCAGAAAGCAAACCCAAGCAGTTAGATAGTCAAACAGAAACTGAGAAATGTACTATTGAAAAGGAGGAAGAGCAAACGCAAGAAAATGTGAGTGAACTCAAATCAGTGGATGACTCTACACCGCAAAATGCGCTGGATGAATTGGAACCAGTCATAACTGAGAATGCTAAATCAGTAGAGTCAGTTGAGAAATATGAATCGGAACTTACAGAAAAGTGCGTTTCAGAAACACTTGAAACAGAGAACAGTGATAAATGCATACCAGAGACCGCAACTGAGGCAGCTATAAGTGAAGACAATATTTCTCCAGATATATTAGAATCACAAGGTGCAACTGAAACACCACATGATAATAAAGAACAGGAATCAAATGACAATATTGGGCACCAAAGTGCGCAAGATCAAGTTGATTGTTCAGAAGTAAAAGATAAATCTGGACCTGAAACTACATATGTGGAATCAGACAATTTGTCTAAACAGGAGACAGAGGATGTTACTAATATAAAAGAAAAAGAATCAGTGAATACTGAATCTTTACCCGATAATACATTGTCAGATCAAGATGATATTAAAGCAGAGTCATGCATGTCTGAATAACCGACAATAGAGGATACCACAGATCCAAGTGCAACTGTTGCAACAGAAACTGAAACAGAGAATCAAACAGAACCAAAGGATAGTGTTGAAACTGGAGACAGAGAAGAAGGATCAGGTTCAAAACAAACATTAGAAGAATATGACGGTACTAAACAGGATACATGTGTTACTGAAACAACTGACATAGATACAAAAACTGAAGAACCAGTTAAGGAATCTGTACAGGAAGCTTCGTCCCCTACAACCGTCTCAGATGAGACTACCAAATTGTCAGAGGAAACATGTACAAGTAAAGACAGCTCTACACCCTCAGAGAAAGCTTCCGAATTGCCAGCAGAAGAATGTGGAAAAGAAACCGTAGGTGCAGAAGAAAATGCTGACACTAAAGAGACTGACAAAGAACAGAAAGCTGATGAAGATGAGGTAAATATACAGTGGTGAATGCCAACTCTGAATTGCTGCCGACCTAGATGCCTCATGCCAAATTTTGAGTTGTTTGATGTGGATAACATGTTTAACTTTCTTATAAGAGAGTTTGTTTCTTTCACTTATTTCAAAGCTTATAACTACCAGCGAGCTCACCAAAATGGCTTTTATGTTTACCCTTCACATTTTGTCCCAACCATCGCCTGTTCTGTCCTTTTTATTGCCAGCTATATTTAGTTGAACCAGTTTTTATTTAGTATTAGGCCAAGCAATCCTTCCTGTTGAGTTGCTTCAACCTCCTATACCATTATGTATTTTACAGATTTACAATCAGGTGAGATTTTATGTATTATGTAGTACGGGATTTGTAAATGTAAACGGCAAACCTTATTTAACAATTTCCCTGATGGATAGTCAAGTAGGAAATAATGACGTCATGAATATTAATTAGATTATTTTTTTCAAATGACATATGAACACAGGATATTTTGGCTAGGCAGAAGCTGTAGAATCAGATATATATTACACCATAAGCAAACAGAGCAGACCCTGGTTTGGATCAGTTCTGTTTGCAAAGGCATGAAAAGGCATTTACTTGAAAGAAAGGGGAAGGGCCAATCAAGACACTAAGATAGAATCAGAAATGTAAACTTGGGACGCATTGCAAGTATTGAAACCTTATTTATGTTTGAGCTCTTGGGTTTCAAATCGATGTAATTACAACAACCTTTTACCTCTTGAAAGAATGAATCATGGACGCGTATTAGCTGAAATTGTTAACCTATTCTCTCCTACTGACGTCTATTTGCGCGTCGGTAAAATTCATTCTTTGAAACCAATGTGATAAATAGAGCATTTGCTCCACAATGGTTTCAATACTACACAATATGGAAAAATAGTCAAACAGGGAGAGCCACACACGAAATGACACCGCACCAAACACCATCTAACAAGAAACGGTAAAGCCACAAGACAAAACATAACAGGACGCATATCAAGACGAAACACATTAAACATTAAGCATATTAAACAACAAAATTGACCGTAGGCTGAAAGCAGGAGTGCCGCCTTGGAACGGCCAGCAGCCAAAAACAATAAAAAAGTCTACATTTCTTCTGTTTTATTTAGTTAATGCTCCTTTTCGGTGGATTACTTCAAAGATGTTGGGTTTAAAATAGTCTAGTAGGGAATTAGTTAATTGTATATGAGCACATAATGTTTTTAGTCTTTAAATTCAAATGTATATCATTCCTTAACCCTTTACATCATAACTATTCCTTAACATGCCTTTGCAAACAGAGTAGACCCAGATCAGACGTCTACTGTAAGAGCCGTCTGATCAAAGTCTGCTCTGTTTGCTTATGAAACCACAAAATACCTGAATCTACAGTTTCCTCCAGTACAACAACATTTCATGAATATATGTCATTATAAAAATCCAGCTAATACATATACATGGTGTCAATATTTCGTACATGAATATTCATGGAATAAATTGATATGCATACAGAGCAGACCCATATCAGACGGGTTGTATAGAAGCCATCTAATATGGGTCTAATTCATCTGCAATGGCGTCACAAATTGTCGTGAAGTGTCGTGATTGTATTTCTCAAGGCTGGTTGTTTTGAGAGTGATACTATAACCCTAGTTATACCTCACCTAAACCGTTTATACCTAGTGCTTCTAAAAAGGACGCGTGCAAACAGTGTAGACCCAGATTAGAGGGCACTGTTAAGAGCTTCACCAAAATATTATCCAAAGGTCATATCGGCAAATTAATTCTTGTAGAAACACTTGAAATGGTTAACGTCATTCCGAATTCGCATTTGGACGATTCGGCTAAGACATAGAGGCTTAAGTGGTCTTTAAACAGGAACTCCAAGTTCATACAGGACTATGTGTCTGAGTACTCAAAGTACTACTAACAGAAAACCTGAGGTTATAAACATTCCGAGTTTTAGTCTTGAGTTCATTGTCAAGCAAGCTCAAAAGCTGACTAATCAGACACTTTAGAAATCTGACAAGTTGTTTATCCTATCGACCAGCTGTTAGATTATGTTGTATCAGAGGAATACAAGTTTTAAGGTCTCGCTAACGTTTGCCAGTAAGCATATTGTGGTTATTGTTTAATTATTACTTATGTATATATTTCCTTTTCAGCGTCGTATTTAGATATTTCAATAGCTATGGGGTACTTTTTTGTAGTTAGCAATATTCATAAACCAACCTTTGCTTTGTGCTTTTAGTTTGAATTTTATTATTATTTCTGTGTTAAACCCGTTTATTACTGTTTATTATCTCAGCACGTTGCATGAATCAAACCGGTTTTCCAGTTTCTGCTCAAACTAGTGTAATACAATTACTACTTTGAATGAAAATTCAACATCACGTTTAAGGAGTGCATTTTTATTAGTTTTGGTTCAATGCTGCATCAAGCATTTTGGAAAAGGAATGTTTAGAAATTTAATACCTTCGCACGAAATCAAGAACAATCTTGTGCATATGTTTTAGTTGATACAAATGGTAAGTAGATAAAAAAAAATCGTTTGCGTTATGTTAATTGTTTGCATTATCAGATTATTTATATTTAAAAACTTAACTATTTAAGTTGTTTTAGTTTTATAAATATTTAACACGGACTTGCTTCTTGAATATTTATTTAAACACATTTGATTGAAACTACACTGACATTTTCTAACAATATCTAATTGCCACAGAAATATCATTGCCAACGGTTATTTTGTATGCCATGTTGACAAATATTGGACGTTTGGCAGATACGCGTCTATGTCTTGCAGTTTTTCTAAAGAAATACCTGTTGAATAATTTAGAAAGATAACATGTTATTTATACTAATTACATGTTCTCGATGAAAATGCATGTTAGAATTTCATAGGCGAATAGAATAGACCCTGACCAGATGGCACCTATAGTAGGCGTCTGAGATGGGCATACTCTGTTTGTAAAGGCATGGAAATGCATCTATATCAGATACATGTAGAGGGTTAGATATGCGTAAATTAAGAGGAAAAGTTTTGTTCCAGTTCTGAAGTCGACCCCTATGCTTATACCATGTAGGTCCATGTTCTTCCACAATAGGTACCACATGTCAACCATGTTTAGTTTTATTTCCAAAACCAATGTCCATCAGACCTTGTTGAAAATTGTTCATTAATGTTCGAATGTACTGCCCTCAAAGCACGTACTATCACTTCTCCCGCTTTGATTCGCATTGGCAAACAGGGTTCATGCTTATAAAGCTTTTTAGTTGAGTCTGAGTTTGTTCTCAAGCTTTTGATTGATCAGATTTGAGCCATTTGGCTCAAATCTGACCAATCAAAAGCTTGAGAACAAACTCAGACTCAACTAACAGGTTTTATAAGCATGGAAACATATTGAATCCAGACGAGGCGCCGATTGGCTCGGCATCTTATCAGGATCCAAGTTGTTTTCTAAAACTTGATTGAATTGGAAATCGTTAAATTTAGATTCAAATTTAAGGAGACATTATTCATATACAGCGGGGTAAGACTTATTACTCGAAACCAAACCCGCATTCGGCACGAGTAGAAATACTCAGAAGCACCTAGATGCTACCTGCCAAACCCAACCAGCATTATGCCCATGGTCACCCACTGTGAGCTGTTGCACTGTACAGGCTTGGATATAACCTTTAAAGTAAATACAATTGTGCATTTTCAGCCAAACGAGGAGGATATAGATAGACAGATGACAGAGAGGGCAATTCTGGAAGACGCCATGATATTTTGCTGAGTATTTTATGCGTAAGTTTAAAACAGTTTAAGCTAAACTCTTTTGATGCCCTAAAAATGTCGCTTGCAAACAACACTGCTACCTGCTTTAATAGAGTGAATTTATTTACGATTTAACCCTTCGCTTGCTATTCACGTCAATATACGTACCTGTAAATAGTGAAGACCCAGATGAAACAGCTCCTGCAGGAGCTGTCTCATCAGGGTCTGCACTATTTACAAGTTGATTGTGAAACCAGTGCACTCCACAGCAGTTATTGCACAGCGAAATACTTGTACACAGTGAAGATATATGCAATTATACAACAGGGCATGGGTAAAGAAGGAGAAATGTAATTTTAAATTCAGCAAGCGAAGGGTTAAGTGCTATGCCAAACAGTCTGTATCGTTATCGATGAACGTTTTATATTCAAAATAACGAGAACAGCATTGGAATAACATGTTACGAAAGACCGGCGGTGACATTTCCACTTCAAGATTTCACACAATAGAATTCATGATTTCACGCTTTCACAATTTTATGATTTCATGATTTCATGATTTCACGATTTCACGATTTCACGATTTCACTTCAAAATTTCACAATTTCACGATTTCACGATTTCACAATTTCAAGATTTCACGACTTCACAATTTCTCGATTTCGCAATTTCAACCTCATGTAGAATCTTTTAGCCACGTGGCACGCTGACGTAATTAAGGCAACAGAGTGGCCTTCGCCCTTGAAATCAGGATGGCAATTTGAAATCCATAAATACACCTTTCAACGCCTTTGCAAACAGGCTAGACCCAGCTCAGACGACTCCTATAGGATTTAATCTTATTTAAAATCCATGATGTCATTATTTCTTACAGTTTATTATTAATTAAATTCTCCTCCAGTACAGTGTCATACAAACATAAGACAATGATTTAACACAATAAACACATGATTGGCAATTCTCATGCATGAATATTCATGCAGGAAAGGGTTAAACAATATTGATGGTGGACCTGAGGACAAGCTACATGCAAAATATGAAGGCCCTCGGCCCTACAGTTCTGGAAGGGAAGATTGTCATAGTTTTCCGCCGTTTCTTTCATCGTGGCTTTTACTTCAACATGTGCGTTTTGATGACGTCATAACAATTCAAATGGACTAAATGAAATCATGAAATCGTGAAATTGTGAAATCATGAAATTGTGAAATCGTGAAATTGTGAAATCGTGAAATTTTGAAGTGAAATCGTGAAATCGTGAAATTGTGAAATCGTGAAATTGTGAAATCGTGAAATTGTGAAATCGTGAAATTGTGAAATTTTGAAGAGAAATCGTGAAATCGTGAAATTGTGAAATTGTGAAATCGTGAAATTGTGAAATTTTGAAGAGAAATCGTGAAATCGTGAAATTGTGAAATCGTGAAATTGTGAAATTTTGAAGTGAAATCGTGAAATTGTGAAATCGTGAAATTGTGAAATCGTGAAATTTTGAAGTGAAATCGTGAAATTGTGAAATCATGAAATCGTGAAA
The DNA here is from genome assembly GCA_963576725.1 of Azorinus chamasolen. NCBI lineage: Eukaryota > Metazoa > Mollusca > Bivalvia > Cardiida > Solecurtidae > Azorinus > Azorinus chamasolen. The sequence continues at coordinate 58,383,291 of OY755253.1, read as the reverse complement.
TCATGAAATTTTGAAGTGAAATCGTGAAATCGTGAAATTGTGAAATCGTGAAATCGTGAAATTTTGAAGTGAAATCGTGAAATTGTGAAATTGTGAAATCGTGAAATCATGAATTGCTTTGTGTGAAATCTTGAAATGGAAATGTCACCGCCGGTCTTTCGTAACATGTGGTTTATTCTACATGTACCATTACATAGCAAGTACACACAGAGAAGTCTTGTCTCATGTCGACCAGGCTGAAAACAGCTGTTTCCAGAAACTACCCGTACTATTTCATATGTTACAGAAATGTTCTTTGCGCTTTCAGTATATGGCTCTGTAGTGAAACGTTTTGAGCCACCACGGATCCGAGTTCAATTTTGTTACAGAAATAGTCTATGAAAAATATTTTTCATTTATAATACACGCAGCGGCTTAACGACATGTCATCCATTCTGTATTAACTCTTTGCACGCTAAGTAATTTTTCGTCTGCAATAATTTCGTCTGCTTCAATTCTTAAAATAAACTTTCTCTCATTTCTTTTAAAAAAATATGGTCACGATGACAAACAGTTTGGATCCTGGTGAGACGCCGCATGCTGCGGCGTCTCATCTGGACCCAAACTGTTTGCATGGGTAATCACAGTTTCGCCACTAGCGTGAATAAAGTTAAGTAGTCATCTGCCTATGCATTTTTCATTTTTTCACTAAGGATTTCAATTTGCGAGGTGTTACCTTATTTTGTTCTTGTTTTTCAGGAGGAGACTGTGATTGGTGAAGGTCATTGCTTACAGTAATTGGGTAACAGTGTAAATAGCATTTCAACATAGGGCTTGCACTATAGATATTGCACACATATATATAATCGCGCCATGTGCGAAATATATCTTCAGTGGACTTAATAACTTATTACACAGATAGAGCACGTGGTATTTGATTAGTGTGTGAAATATATCATCAGTGGATCTAATAACGAATTACAGAGATGATGCACGTGTGATAATATAATTATTATTTAATGAGCATAAAAGACGTTACCACGTATGGATTGTGGTGATGTACATTACGCATACGGTATGTAATATCTCCATGTGTGAAATATATTACCAGTGGACATAAAACGTATCTACAATCATTTTGGATATACATGTGTATCACGTGGTATTTTAATCTCTTCGTGTGTGAAATATTTACTATTATTGGACTTCTAACACATAAATAGTGACGGTGCAAATATATCATATGGTATTTAATCTCGCCATGTGTGATATCTAATTCTACTGGACTTGTAACGCATGAACAGTGATGGTGCACATATATCACATCAGGTCATGTGTGAAATCTACAATTATTGGACGTATAACCAGTGTCACTATTGTCATGCATATAGACTGCCAAACCAGTAGTCAGGACTTGGGGCTACAGAAGTAGAAGGCACAGTCGTATGTTAAGCTTGGTTCATTTTGAAGTGATCTAAGGTGTCAAGAGCTGACATCAAGCAGTTATTATATTGACTTCACTACATGATATAAAGGGTTATGTGAGTAATCTGACACGGGGATACGGTTTGTGCAAACAAATAGCATGGACTTTGTATTGTATCACTAGGCGCGTTTTCAAAATATAATCGACCGCTTAACCTTTCCCCTGATCGAGACACAGACTAGGCTCAGAGCAGACGGCTCAGCTAGGGACCCTCTGATCAGAGTCTGATTGGTTTACTTTTGGAAGAATTCCTATAGATATTATTGTACTGTTTCTGTCGTTGACAACAAACCTGTATTGATAAGCCAATGTAACAATATATTAATATATTAACAGATAAAGGATTAACCAATATGGATATTAAACCTGACAATTTTTCACAAATCGGAGATCCGTGTGAGAATTTTCAAAGAATGTTACTGGGTCGGAAAACAAGTTGTGCAATTTGTGTTTATTTTACTATTTCATAGTTTTTGTCAATTTCTTTCAAAAGTGCAATTACGCTCATTTTATTACATTTATGTGTACTAACATGTAATCAAAATGTATACTGTCATACGTGTACACTAGATTACAGAAGAACATGTCTTAAGCGGACATCAAAAGTGGTCTTATTATGGGTCTGTGTGGCAAGCAGTAGCTTAATGCACGACACAAGTTATGCAGAAAGCTCCTATATTCTGCATTACGTTTGCCCTGTATTAAGCAAATACCTGCTTTTTAAGACACCTATATTCAAAAGAATGGCCGCTTAGGATAGTTTCTACTGATAATATATATTTATATATACGCATATCAACAATTTAGAAGGATGTTTCATTTTGTCTGCTGCAGTATTAATGATAATTTTTGTGTATTACATGTGTCATGTATTTATGTACGATTGCTTTTTGTATTTATTCGCCATTTCTATACTTTTATCATGAATATATGCGATGAAACCGTAAGGCTTACAATATAATGGGAATGTTTATACCGCCAATCAAGCGAAACTACATACATGACAAATCTTAAACCCTATACTCCATAAATACGCCTTTCTACGCCTTTGCAAAGAGAGTAAACCTAGATCAGACGGCTCCTATAGGAACCGTCTGATCAGGGTCTGCTTTGGTTGCTTACGACATAGTATAGATCTAATTCTCCGAGGCGATTCTAATGAGAAGCATCAAGATAAAGTGGTTTAGTGGAATATAGCAAATGTGTTGCTGAGATTGGAAAGCAACAAACTATGGTTTGTTGGAGAAATATAAAAGTTAATTTACTTAATGGTGGAGAAATATGAACATTAAGTTACTTAAATTTTCTTAGCACGTCCCTTATCTACAGGGCTGTTTATTTTCTAAACTTAATGATTGGTGAATTATCAAACTACTCACATAGCTATGCATACTTTTGTATATTTCAGTTCTTGTATAATTTATCAATATTTGTATTATAGTTAGTTCTTTTCATCCTAGGATTTACATCATCTTGCCTATATCTCTACACACCCAGTGTTTAGACATGTACATAAACCGAATCTCCATTATGCTAATTGTCTTATTCTAGTACTATGCTTACGACATGTATATCAGTTAGATGCAATGTGTTAACCTCTTATTTGTAGATGTATTTATCTTATTAGTAATATATGCACAACTTCATTTTCCTTTCTTGGGCCTTACAAAAGAGTCTTTATCAATATCTGTATTTTCAAAGTTTTTGTCATGTTTGTTTGCTTTGAGTAGTATTATTTCCATTTCGCCACCGTCCAATACACAGATATTCGTAAAGACCATTTTGTCGCCTTGTATAACCCCTTTACTCCATAGAAACGCATTTGGTATCTTTGCAAACAGAGTAAGCCCAGATCAGACTGTTTCTATAGGAACCGTCTGACCTTGATCTGCTCTGTTTGCTAATAAAATAACATCGGATTTATTTCTAGTGCTTGTAATGGTCAAACTTCCTATGTTCCTGATGCAATCAACTAATTAATATGCATAGGCATTATTATCTGACATGAATATTCATGGAGTAAAGGGATAACACTTATCCCACTCTCTATCTATCTCTCTGAGGTTGGAGTTTGACCTTTGACACCCTGACCTTGAAATGGCATTGGTGACAACAAAGTGCAATATTGTCTTTTTATTCAGTCTTTCTTTACCAGATGATTATTGCTGAATACAAAGTCAGAAAATGGAGTGTGATAGCAGGTTGTGATATTGCAAGATTAAACCAACCTTTCTTGTTACAAAACACTTTAGTCTGTTTTCCTTTAACTTCCAATAATATAAAATGCTTCACAGTTTGACTACGCACAATGGCGTCTTGGATTTGATGATAAAAGTGCAATGCTCCAAAATGAGATTTCTGTATTACATTCAATCTGTATTAAGCTACCACCTGTCTTAACGACCTAGATTTATACCTCTTTTAATGGTCGCTTAAGACGTTCTATTGTATAAGGAAATACCTTTAGGAGGATTATTGAGGTTAGCCATTTCCTCCATAAATACGCCTTTCTGCACATCTGCAAACATAGTAGACCCAGATCAGACGGCTCCTGTAGGAGCCCTCTGATCAGGGTCTGCCATGTTTGCTTATGATATATTCGTTATATAAATATGTTTCTACTACTTCAAATGTGCCATTATAATAAATAATCTAATTAATATTGATGATGTCATTATTGAATGGGGGTAAAGTTTACATTTGGCGTATTACACATAGTGTTACACTATAATAGTGGGCGATATAGGATAAACAGCATAGCTCTGTTTCATATAGGGTTAGTGAATGAATAATACTGATGGTGTAGATGATGGCGATTATGAGGATGATGATAATGATGATGATGATGATGATGATGATGATGACGAAGAATGATGATGATGATGATGATGATGATGATGATGATGATGATGATAATAATGATGACAATGAATGGTGATAATGATGTTGACGGTGTTGATGAAAATGACAAGGGATGATGATGATGATTACGATGATGATGATAAATTAAAGCTGGAAGCTGTTTGTGGCCCTTATCACACCCTGTGTACATATCAAACGATATTAAGATAAAGGGAATCGCGCTCTGGTTTCTTTGTATCCAACCCTCTCTCTCCCTCTCTCTCTCTCTCTCTCTCTCTCTCTCTCTCTCTCTCTCTCTCTCTCTCTCAGAGGTATCCAATTAGCCCATAGATGGCGGAAACGGACGTTAATCGACACAACCAACCAACATCCTTACTGATACTCGGTAGATAGAACTTCCTTTGCACAGTACAAAGTACTTTTTACCCCTGAAAATAGTACGCGAGGTGGGATGCCTAATCACTGAACCAGTTCTTTAACTCTTTACTCCATAAATAGGCCTATGCCTTTGCAAACAGAGAAGACTCAGATCAGATGGCTCCTGTAGGATCCGTCTGATCAGGGTCTACTCTGTTTGCTTATGACACAATAAAGATATTATTCTTCAGTTTCTGCCATGGCCAAAACCTCCCTTGTCCATGTGCTATTATAGCAAATAATCTAATTAATATACATGATGTCAATATTTCTCACACAAATATCCATGGGTTAAGCAAATGAATATTAAACCTTCACCTCATGAATACTCATGTAAGAAATAATGTCACCATATGAATATTAATTAGCTAAATCAATATCAATTAGTGTTTATAACAGTACAGTAGAACCCCTCTAATGCAACCCCTTAATAAATAAACATTACTTTTGTCCTGCATTAAGCTACCACCTGCATGTAGCACTAAATAAACAAACATGAGTGTCTTTATAAGCAGGTGGTTGCTTAATGCAGGACAAAAGTAATGCAGAAAGCTCATAGAGGAGCTTTCTGCATTACTTTTGTCCTGCATTAAGCTACCACCTGCATCTCGCACCCAGAATTATACCTCTTTTAGTTGGCCGCATTAGCGGGATTTTACTGTATTATGAAAAAGAAACGTTTAACATTGAGACACGCTGTTAAATCAGATCAATGATATTTCATATGCTAACTTTGAGCAGACCTTGATCAGAGGTCTCTCCTATAGAAGCCATCTGGTTTTGGTCATCTCTGTTTGCAAATACAGTAAAACCCCTCTAAACCGGAATTCTAGAAAAAAAGAATTTAGCTACTTTTGGGCAGGTGACTGCTTAATGCAGGGTAAAAGTCATGCAGAAAGTTTCTGCATGACTTTTACCCTGCATTAGGCTGCCACCTGTCTCCAAAACCGATATTTATACCAAAATTAACTTGCGGTTTAGAGGGGTTTCACTGTACTGTAATGTACTTATTCTCATATGATTTATATTAAACCAGATCTTATTTTAGAACTCATGGATCGTTCATTTTGAGGGAGCATTGGAAACAAAATATCTGTGACTATAAGCCATTGACATCTATCGGTTGAGCAAATAGTACAGACCTTGAACAGAGGGTTCCTTCAGGAGCCTTTCGGCCTGGGTGTACGTTGTTTGGCTATGTCCTTTTTAAGGAAGGGATTATTGATACTAATGGATTCGTGTCTATAAATTAAAGGGTTAACAATTATCAAATATCAAACAGCACCTCAACAGGTTTAACCGTTTCCCTCCTATTGACGACTTTTGACGACTCTGTAGAAGACACTTTGTGAAACCATTGATAAATAGAGCATTTGCTCCTATAGGAGCAAATGCTCTATTTATCACAATGGTTTCAAACTACAAAATTCTATTTTTTCCTTTTCTCTAATTAATGCTCCTTTTCGGTAGATTAATTTAAAGATGTTGTATCTAAAAATAACCTATGAGGTAATGGGTTAACACACCCACCTCCCTTGACACTTATTAACACGGCACATTGTATTGCAACTACATGCTGGTCATTAGCCCTCTGGATGCGGAGACCGATCTGACTGCCACTTGCAAACGGTGTAGACCCATATCAAAGATCTCCTAGAGGAGTCATCTGATCAGGCCCATTCAAAACCTTCCATTCGCAAATTAAACAATTTCATACTGAATGAAATGTATTATTAAACGAAGATTGGCCATTCCATTTTGAAAAATCAGGGTTCAAAGGGTTATGTACGTTTCAATGACGTAACGGAACCTGATTCAATGCAAACATGCAAACGTTTAACACATTCCCCATAGGCTATTTTTAGACACAACCCCTTTGAATAAACATACCGAAAAGGAGTATTTACCAGAGAAAAGGAACTTTTAGAATGATGTAGTTTTTATGTAGTTCCTATGGAGCAAATGCTCTATTTATCACAAAGGTGTCAAGAATGACTTTCACAGAGGCGTCAAACGGCGTCAATATGAAGGAATGGGATACTTCGTTTTGGAATGACAGTACTTATAGATCTGACACAAATGCCTCATTTTCATTCAAGTCTGTCAGTTAGAATATCGTCTGTTTCAGTTCTGTCAAGAAATTAATATCAATGTATTTCTCCATAGAGAGAGAGAGAGAGAGTCATAGTTTACGTGTCACCTTTTTGCAAATGTAGTCCCAATTTACACACGGGTGTACCAATTAAATATTATTTACATTCAACAGGAGCTGTTTTGTATTTAACCCTTAACCTGCTAAATAATTAAAACCAACTCTCACCTGTCTGAATATTGATTAAACAAAACATTGTATCAACATTTATCACTAAAGAATATAACATCTACGACAAAAAGTGCAGACCCAGATCAAAGGGCTCCTAAGGGAGCCCTTTGATCTGGGTTTTCACTATTTGCAAATGTGTTCCGTTTCCGCACGTTAAGGGTAAAACTGCGTTTAAACTTCCTCATTGGAGTTGGTGTAGATAAGTAGTGTCAGGTTTCTGAACAGCCATATATTACTACTAGACACGAAGATTAATGATTATAAGGCTCACAACTGCCATGTTTATAACATAACTATGTGGACGTATACCAATACACGCATTCTTATAGCATTTGCCGTTTGGCTTCAAACAGGTAAGAACGATAATTATCTTATAGTTTAAAATGTGTTTATGATATAAGCAAATCAAGCAATTGTAGTAATCCGTTTCGCCGTCCCGTTGGTTATTTCATCTGCAAAGTTTGTTGTCTGCTTCCATTTTCATTTCATAAATTATCGTCTATTTTCTGCAAAAAAACATAATTACAAAATCAAGCAGTTTGGATTCAGATACGACGCCAAGTAAGTCAGTGTCTTTTCTGGATCTAAACTATTTGAATTGTTAATCACAGATCCGCCAGCCATTCACATCGCGGATGGGTAAATATGCCCTGTTTAGCCCTTACAACGCTGAATTTCCAAATGAACTATTCCCAAATTCAAACAGGCCAAGCTTTTGGTGAACATGTAGGGATTTTTCTAAAGAAAATTGAAACACGGCAAACAGTGCTCCTGTAGGAACCTTCTCATCTGGGTTTACACTGTTTACAAAGGACATTAGTGACTACTGTTCCTACTACAAGGGTTAAAGGGTTGCATTATTGTCCTGTTTAGATGTCGTCTGCCCGTTCATCAGTATTTCTGATCGTTTACCACTAATTGTAAAGTTCTAGATTTTCGCCTGTTTTTCTCGGTTTCCTTAGGTAACCGACATCATACTATGGACGAATGTAGGTTGTCAGTGCCTTGGCAAACGGTACTGGATCTAGAAAGACACCGAGTTAACTTGTGTCATACCAGGATCACAAACGCCCAAACTGAAGTCCACTTTGGTTATACGAAATATAATCTTATGTGTTCACAATCTGACTCACCCTTCACTCCATAAATACGCATTTCTACGCCTTTGCAAACAGGGTAGACCAAGATCAGACGTTTCCCATACGAACCGTCTGATCAGGATCTGCTATGTTTGCTTATGATATTATTATTATTATTATTATTATTATACCACATTTATATAGCGCTCTTTTCACACGGGATATGTTCAAAACATAGATATGATTTTACAGTTTCTGTCATGGCAAACATCCATGTGCCCTTGTGCTATTTTAACAAATAAACTCAATATAGACGTCCTTTAACATCTAAGCAAACAGATGAGTTCAGATCAGACTTACTGATCCAGATCAGACGGTAACTGTGGGGGCGTCTGATCAGGGTCTGCTCTGTTTGCTCATGATATAACATATATGATTCTACCGTTTTTGCCATTGGGTTTATTCTGTTTTGTGCGTATTTATGGACTTAAGGGTTAAAGTACATTTCTGTTGGGTAAGCGTATACATGTACATACAGACAAATGAAAAGATTAGACAATACAGTGCTCCCTCCCTACAACGGCCTTCTCAAAAACGATTCCCTCCTTACAACAACGAATGTCACTGTTTCCCAAACAACAAGGCTCCAGACACAACTTTTTTCCATCGTATTTTCTTTATGCCTCCATCAAACCCTATGTTGTGACCACTCTTTAGAATCGTCACTTTGTGACGATTCTAAAGAGTGGTCACAACAAAGGGTTTGATTGAGGTATAACGGTTTTAGTTCTCGAAATACACCTTATCTGGGGATCTGCAAACAAGCTAATTATGTTTGATTTTCCTCCCTATAACAACTCCCTCTGAACAACACATACAATCTTCGTATCCCAAAGGGTGTCGTTGTAGAGAGGGAGCATTGTACCACAATATCGGTTCCGACTCTTGTTGCATCTTAACCAAAACAATCCTTTTCAGTGACCTGCAAACAGCTTGGATCCAGAGTAACTCGGTGTCTTATCAGGATCCAAGCTGTTTGACACCCGGTCAATAGTTATTATTTTCAAAGCCATTGACCGAACTGTAAGTAGCTAAACCCTTTCCTCCATAAATACACCTTTCTACGCCTCTGTAATAGTCACTTATTGAAGCCATTTTGATAAATAGGAGCAGTTGCCTATTTATCACAATGGTTTCAAACTATAAAATTCTTAAATTTTCCTTTTCTCTAGTTAATGCTCCTTATCGGTAGATTTATACAAAGAGGTTGGATCTAAAAAAGCCTATGAAGTAATGAGTTAAATTTCATCGGGTCCAAGTTTGAGCAGACACTATATTTTTCACAGTAAGGTAAGAGTTACGGATGCAATCCTATGTGCAATACAAAATCTTGCTTCATTGCCTCTCTCACAACATATCCCCTGTTCGTAAAGTATCGTAGATTAACCCATTATCCCCCAGTGACTCTACAAAATTCACATTGTGAAACCATTGTGATAAATAGAGCATTTGCTCCTATAGGAGCAAATGCTCTATTTATCACAAATGTTTCAAACTACAAAATTCTAAAAACTTTCTTTTCTCTAGTTAATGCTCCTTTTTGGTAGATTAATTAAAAAAGGTTGAGTCTAAAAATAGGGTAGGAGAGAATGATTTAACACATTACTCCATAAAATACGCATTTGTAAACTATCTGGGTCTGCTCTGTTTGCTTGTCGAATACTATAGCTCTGGTTTTACAATTTCTACTTTGGCAAAAAAAAAATGTGTTCATGTGCCATTTAAAAAAATAATCTATTTAATATTAATATTGTCATTATTTCTTACATGAATATTCATGGAGTAAAGGGTTACTGTCCGCATCTGTTCGTGTCCTATCTAGGGGTATCCGCCCGTTAGTAGCTCCATTCGTACATGCATCACACTATTGTGCATACCATTTTGGTAAATGTTTATTTGCATGAGTTTATGATTGTTTAAATTGAATCAGTTATTCAGCTTCAAAGTTACGATCCTGGATTTAGTTAAACGTATAACATTCTATACAGCACTTTAAACATTAACTGATATATTTATCGCATGCTGTTCAGGCTTCAATGTGGCACTGCCTTCATCTTCTTCACTAAAACGTAACCAGGGTGTCAAACAATTGGAATTCTAATGACAGGCCAGGTTACTCGGCATCTACCGTTTGCAAAGGTGACCACGGACCTGATAGTTAACACTTAGCCCACCACATATGTCTTATCACCCTGCCCTCTTTGAATATTAATTAGGCAAATCAAAAATATACAGGATATGTTGAAAGAAATGATTTTCCTAGGCACATGCATAGAGCATGCAGGCATCGATTTTCCATGACAAACAGCGCAGACCCAGATGAGAGAGCTCCTACAGAAGCTCTCTCACCAGGCTCTACACTGTTTGCAAATGCAACTATAGTTGTGATATGGCTGGCACTTTTAATTACTACTCATGAACAGACTCAATAAAACCGAGTCTGCAATTTTCTTTTTTTTTTGCATTTCTACTTTTGCTTTCGAAGGATCACCCTTTTTCAGAATATTAATGCAATACACCTCCGCCAACTTGAGAGCTATGATTTGTATTGGGTTAGTCAAATAAAGAAATTGAACCTTGAACGTTTGAATATTGTTGAGCGCAACGCTCTTATATTACACTGTAATTATCCAAATATATTAGGACACTCGATCTTTTCTTCTCCAGTTTGTTAAGATAAATACAGGGGATAGAAATTGCGAATGAATGAAGTATAAATTGTGAATGTATGAGGTAGAAATGTATGAGGTAGAAATGTATGAGATATAAATTCTGATTACATGACGTTGAACTCGTGCATTCATGGCGATCAGATTTCATGAAATTGAATTCTTGACATCATAAAGTGAATCTATGAAATCCTCAGCTAATTATAGACGATTAAATGTCGCCATCGACCATTCGTACTTTACTCAACACAAATGGAACTCCGAAAGACACACATTCACATGAAAACAGTAAATCCCCAAAAAGCGAACACAAAGTGCTATTTAGTTCTATCTTATATAGACAGGTGGTTTCTTTATGAAGGACCAACTTTATGTAGAAAACTCATTTATGAATTTCCTGCAATACATTTGTTCTGCACAAAGCAAACATCTGCTTTTAACCCTTTACCTCATGGAAACACCTTTGCACGCCTTTGCAAACAATAGTAGACCTAGGCCAGGCGGCACCTGTAGGAACTGCTCGGGTTCTGCCCTGTTTACTTACGAAATAATATAAATATAACTTGCAGTTTCTGCCATAGTCAAACTTTTTTGTGTTCATGTGTCAGAATTAAATATAATCGAATCAATATAAGTAACACATCTCTACACTGGACGTTCAAACTCGCGTCAATGCCGGTCTGTAGGACAACTTAATACAGGATGAAAGTCATGCAGATAGCTCCTATAGGGACTTTCTGCATGACTTTCATCCTGCATTAAGCATTCACCTGCCTAAAATATCTGATAATTTTCTTTATTAATATTCCCGTTTAAAGTGTGTTACTATATATTATACATGTTTATTTTCTTTCTTCCTCAATACGTAAATCATTGTACAAATAAGATCAAGCATGAATTTTGTTTCCTTATACTTTACTTCCGTATACGTTTGTATTTCTTAACAAAATTCAGTATTTTCCCTAATTAACCTTTTCGCTGCCAAACTCTGTCGTCTGCTATAAATTTTCATTCTTTTTATTTTCTTCAGTTTTGTTTCAAAAACATAGTAACAGTAACAAACAGTTTGGATCCTGATGAGACGCCAAGTTACTCGATGTCTCATCTGGATTCAAACTGTTTGCATGTGCTATCATAGACCCGTCATTGTGGCACGGAAGGGGTTAACCCATCCCCCTAGACCATATTTAGATTCAAACACTGTGGATAATTCTACCGAAAAGGAGTATTTACTAGAGAATAAGGCTTTTAAAGAGGAGTCAAAATGCGTCAGTAGGAGGGAATAGGCTAACTTTATTTTATATTGTAAAATTTCTTGGATTTTTTCTATTTAATAAATACTGGATAATGAGAGATATGCAATTTTATAAACGGTCAAAGGAGACCTTGATCAGACGGCTTCAGTAGAGGTCTGCTTCGAGATCATGAATTTCAGTACTTCTTGTTCTGAAAATTGAATACCGCTTAAGTCGGTGCTAGGGGGCGTGAGCAGTGTTGCACTTTCAATTACTGTTTATGAACAGACTCAATAAAACCGAGTCTGCAATTTTCTCTTTTTGTGTTGCAATTTTTGCTCTCGGGGTTCACCTCCCTTCAGAATTTACTAGAGGATTTTAAGTAACAAACAATGCAGACCCTGATCACATGGCGTCTCTAGGAATCATCTGATCCGTATCTATACTGTTTTCCATCGACAGAGCATGTATATTAAAATAATGTCCATTTGTTGAGTTTGAAACATATATTTGTGTATCTCTCAATCATTTCCCTTGAACTATGTCTTAATCTGTCTAAATTACAATCATATTACTATTATATATCATGTCAGTAAGCTGTTGTATATACATGAGTGTTACATTGATGTGTTTACTGTAGACATTGCTAATGTAAAGGGTCTGTTCTGTTCTAACAGTGTCAACAACTGAGTATTATCTCAAAACACCAGTCAGTGCATGGAATTACAGTAAGCCACCGTGCAATATAGCAACACCTGATATTGTGTATACGACAGATGGCCCAACTATCGAATTTCCACCTGATTTAGTCATTGCTAAGAAAGAAAAGGTATTTGTAGGGTACACCAAGACCTTCGAAGTATTCCAATACATTGGTAAGTGTTATACATGTAGTAGAACCCATCTTAAGCGACCACTTAATGAATTTAAATTGAGTTGGTTGCTTAATGCAGAACGAAAGTAATGTAGAAACTTTCTGAATAACTGTCGTCCTGCATTAAGCTACCATCTGATGATAAGACGCATACTTGTGCCTCTTTTAGGTTGTGACTCTGGAGAGGTTTTATTGTATATGTGATAATTTAATGATAAACAAAGATATTGATTCAAACTCAATTTGTCTAGGGAAAGACATCTCTGAACACGTTGATTGTTTCGTTGTCAAAGGAAGCGCATGTATTACTGTACAAATTTGACCTAAGACTCATGCATATTCCGTTTATTATAGTCGGTAATCCTCGGATAAATTAACGTTAAGTATTCATTATCAATCATCAACATACTTGACCATATATATTAATCCCGGCAAATGCGCTATAAAAATACAATCATTGTGGAACATGATTATTATTGGTTTTCGATTTGCCATTTTTGTCAAGGAGTATTATGAACAATCCCAAATAAAACGCGCCGAAGATTAATCGAATATCGGATCAGATTGGGAGAGTAATAAATACTTGTAACTTTTAGATATAAAGATTAGTAAAGAATCAGTAGATGCTCCAGATAAAAGACACATATATATTAACCCCCGCTCTGAAAAGATAATCCTCTACTCAAGCTGGAACCTGGTGCAATTCTCAATTTAATTCTTATCCTGACGCGAAACTTTCTCGAACTTATATAATTTACTTTGTCGCTACTCGTTGAAGGTTGTATCAAGATCAGCGAATTATCAGCTTCTGTGTCCGAACGTTATCCCGTGTATCCAGACCCTGGACAGTGCTACTCCCACTGCAATACACCGGTGTTTGGAATATATGTAAGAGTTATCAGTTTGACGGATTTCAACGTTGCTTTATGCTGTTTTACATATTGTCATGTGTTGACAGTCTATTATGTTTTGGGGAAGTCCAGTGGGGATAGTGTGATACATTTTTACACTGTTTATTTAACATAAGTGACATTGGGATAGATGTAAGGTTAGGACGTTCTTAAATCGATTTAAACCCCCGTTGTCGTTTTGCCACCGACCGTTCCCTTACTTTTATTTTTGTCTTTATGTCTTTGTACTTGTGCGTTTGTTGATGTTTGAAATGTTCATCTCTTGTGTGTGTGTGCGCATGTGTGTGTTTATGTGTGCTTGTGTGTGTCACTTATTTTCTATCAATGTTTTGGTGGTGGTTGCGTCTTGTGTGCATGCAGAATACAATGAGTCTGACATCACATCGCACACAAAAAACTAATAAGACACGGAGATGATGATCTATGACTACCTTTTGTGAATTTAAAAGTTATGAAACATCACTGTTGTAGTATGACGTGAATAAAAGTACAAAATGAGTCATACAGGAAACACCACATACAAAACAAACAGTCGCCCGAACAGCAACACAAGGAAACAGCAAATGTACATAACTATAAAAACAACAAGAGACGCACAAAGACAAAACACGCATACAATAGGGGGAGATGGAAGTACCGCCATGGAACGGTCAGTGACAAAAGTCACTGGGGGGTTAAACCGGTTTATGGGCGCCCAACCTCACACTTAGTCCATCCCCACCCTAAAAGACGAACAGTGTAAATAAACGTATCCCCTCTCCGACTATTCTACAACAACCGCAACGGCAAATACAGTGGTAAAGTGCATGTATAACGAAAACATTTAAGTGAACAAACTGTATCCACCTATCGCTAGTGTACTCAATGATTGAGCTGCAAACAGAGTAACTGTAGAAAAGTAATAAAGGGTACGACAAAAACGAAATAGTACAGATATCCGACGTTCTCCTTCCATTTCTGGATTTAAGAGGTCGCCTTCATAGAGTACTAAACCTTTCTTGTTGGCGTACATGCAAAGAGGCTAGCTTGATTGCCAACTGTAAAAGGGTTCACAACCAAACATGCAGTATGTTGTAGTACTACAGGATCATATCCCTTTTTAATGCATTTTTTTAACATATTTGATGAACAAAGTGAGAAAATGGGTATGTCCAATAATTTTACGAAGTTTGTAAATCACATCACCATAAAATTCAGGATGTGAAATACCGTGTCGCAGAAGCTTACATTGGTACTTGCCAATAAGCGAGAGAATTCGATAGTAAAATTTAGAGAAAGTTTTTCTTAGTTTATGGTATCTATATCCTTGCTTAAGTAGTTTTTCAGTTAAAATGATATTTCGACTGTTAAAATCGTCAATAGATGAACAAGCTCTAGCAAAACGAATAAGTTGAGATATATAAACACCGTAAGATGGAGCACGGGGAACATCCCCGCCAAGATGAGGAAAATTTAAAATATTAAAATCAAAATCATCTCTTTTGTAATACATTTTAGAAGAAATCATTCCATTATTAATTTTAAGGTCTTGATCAAGAAACGCTGCATAATTGTCGGACGGGTTAGCTTTATTCAATTATTTAGGATAAATTGTAGGAATCAGAGCATCAAAGAAAGGGTTATCTAAGTTAAAAATATCATCCAAATATCGACAAGTTTCATTGAAGACTTTTATAACATCTTCTTGTGATTGTGGATTCAAACGCAACATGAAATCTCTCTCATAGCAGTACAAAAACAAATCTGCGACAAGTGGTGGACAATTTGTACCCATAGGAATACCACTTACCTGACGGTATATAGCTTTCCCATAACGTACAAATATGTTATCCAAAAGAAAGGTTAGTGATTCGTAAAATTCTGAGCAAGTCCAATTGGTGTAATATTTCATTTGCTCATCAGTAAAGAAAGCTTACATGCCAAGAATGATGTTTTCTCTCGGGCAAATACTTTCTTGATTAAGTTAGTAAGCTTATCCTTAATTAAAATATGAGGAAGAGTTGTGTACAGAGTAGAAAAATCGTACGTGCTTACAGTGGATGCAAGACATTTTTTGTTCTTAAGTTTGTTTAAGACTTCTGAAGAGTTCTTAATAGACCAGAAGAGATTTATTCCAGAATTTTCATAAGTCTTATCACAGTAGAATTTTACATGTTCCTTTACCTTCCTTAAACAAGAAGTCAAAAGTATAGACAATTTAGTACATGAACTAGAACTAGAATTTGCAATGAAACGCGCTTTATATGTTTTTTATGTAGTTTTGGTAACCAATACATTGTAGGAAGTTTATGTTGTGTAATTTTAATATCGGTTCCAAGTTGTTCACACTTTTTGACATGGTCTGAAACGATGGTCTTTTCGTCAGTAGTAACTGAAATGTATGACTTGGTATTAATAATTTCCTGCTTCAAGACATCGATATAATGTAATCGTCAAATAATAATTACATTATTCGATGCCTTATCAGCAGGAACAAAAACGTATTTTGAATGGAAATCCTGTAAATCCTTTTTAAGACGTCTAAAAGAAATTATAGGTTTAGGTGGAAGAAGGTGTTTATTAGAGCTATAAAAGGAAATACGTTTATCAATTATATCAAAAATTAGTTTTTTCCAACTAGAAAGAGCATTAGACTCAACATGTTCTCTTCGACACCATTTAATACTAAAATTTTGAAAAGCCTCCGCAATCTGAACTCGACAAGAGTTAAAATCGATCAAGGATGGTATTCTATATTTGGGACCTTTATTCAAAAGAGATCGTAGACGTTTATCTTTAATTATCTCACAATTACCAGTAATCATATGATCAGCCGGAGAATAGCAAACTTTTGAGGCGGCGCAATCTCAATTATCAGGAATATTATCATTAATATTAAGGTCGGCCACAATTTTATTATAGTTGAAAATTGTATTTCTGATGGGTTTGTTATATTTGTAGCAGATGATAGGTGGTTCTGTATTTTTAAAGTATTTAGGAATAGTGTCAATTACATTTTTGTCTCTAAAATACTTTGGAGGTCAATAAAATCAATACCTTTATTAATAACAGGAATTTTCAAGAAGAATCGTTGGTGTTCAGATAATTTGTCAATGTGCTGTCTGAGAACATGTAGAGTAAAGCTTTGTATCAAACTAGCCGTTCCTATGAGAGGATCTGATCTAAAAATAATTTTATCGGCTTGCTCGTCAATTTCTGTTAATGAACATATAGATAAGCAGGAAAGTCTAGAAAGCATGGCATGTTTACCAGAGGTTAGACGTTAAGTATGTAGATCAAGAATAGTCATTTGTAAACGAAATTTACGTTTAATGTTACCATTTTTGCGAATGCAATGTGATCGAGAAACACTGATAGTGTATCATTGTGTGATCAAACATTATTGATAAAGTGTGACCGAAGAATAAATACAATTTCAAATTCGAAATACTTCAATAGAAATTTTCTGTATTGCTTTCATCCCATATTTGCAGTCACTGGCTGTTAAAGACACTCATGCTTACGTAAACAAGGAGGGATCTACTATAGATTATGTATAAATCTTCAACTCTAGTCTCGGGAGAACTTCAGATCTTGACATTGTTTTCAGAAAGAAGGGTGCTATTGTTCAAGACATGAACCAACCGAAAGTACAGATACTCGCGGCCAGTGTGACGAGGAATGCTCATTTCCCAAAAAGACTGCATGCGGAGGAAGCCAATGGTACACAGACTATGTTTCCGTGTATAAACGTGGTACGTTTTGAAAACATACAACTATATATTTGTTTCAGTTTTATATTTTAAGTACTTACTCAGGCTTTAGTGGCAAAACAGGCACGACTGTTTTCTGCATTTGTCATTACTTTTCTATATTTTACTTCATTCTCAGTGTTGTTATACTTTCTGATCCTTCGAGATCATGAATTTCAGTACTTTTGGTTCGTAAAATTGAATACCGCTTAAGCCGGTGCTAGGGGGCGTGAGCAGTGTTGCACTTTCAATTATTCCTCATGGACAAACACAATAAAATCGAGTCTGCAATTTTCTCCTTTTGTGTTGCAATTTTTGCTTTCGGGGGATCACCCCTCTTCAGATTTCAGTTTTGACAATTGAATGCCGCTTAAGCCGGTGCTAGTGGGGTTGTTAAGTAATGTTGCACTTTAAATAACTGCACGGAGTCTGAAATGTATTTCACATTATTGCTTTTGCTTTCAAAACGTATGTACTTCAGAACAGCTGGTGTTAAGTGCGTGTGTGGCGGCCGTAAAATATCATCTCGTACTTCGGTTTTAGTGTTGTTATATTTTCTTCAGGATCATTAGTGAAAACTGAATACTGCTTAAGCTGGTGCTAGGGGGCGTGGGTAGTGTTGCACATTTAATTTCTACTCCTGAACAGACTCAAAAAATCGAGTCTGCAATTTTCTCTTTTCGCTTCGCAACTTTTGTTTTCGAAGGATCTCCCACTTTCAGAATATATGTTATATTGATTGGTCCTTCGTGATCATTAGTTTCGATGTTATTAGTCTTGACAATTCAATACCGCTTAAGCCGGTGCTAGGGGCATGAGTAGTGTTGTACTTTTAATAACTGACACAAGGATGCCGAGTCCGCATTGTTGCTTTTGCTTTCGGAGGATCTCCTACTTTTAGAACTTTCGTACTTTACAATAGCAGGTGTGGAGTGCTTGTGTGGCGGTCGCCCCGTACTATTTTCTGATCATGTTTTCGATGTTATTAGTTTTGCAAATGGAATATCACTTAAGCCGGTGCCAGGGGTGTGAGAAGTGCTACAATTTTAACAACTGCTCACGACCAGACTGGTAAAACCGAGTACGCAATTTCTGTTTTCACCTTGTTGCCTTTACTTTCGAAGGATCGCCTACTTCCAGAAGTTATGTACTGTACTTCGCAACAACACGTTCCAAGTGATTGTGTGGCGGCCATAAAAGTCGCCCCGTACATCATTCTCAGTGTTGGTATATTTTCTGGTTCTTCGGGGTAATTAGTTTTAACGTTATTAGTTTTGGAAATTGAATACCGTTTAACCGGTGCTAGGAGGTGTGAGTAGTGTTGCACTTTTAATATATTCTCATGAATAGACTCAGTAAAACCTAGTCTGCCAGTTTCTCTTTTCACAATGTTGCGTTTGCTTTCGAAGGATCTTCTACTTTCAGAGAACTTGAATATCAAATTGTTGAATTGAATTAACAATGACGTACCTATTTTGTCAATATTCTCACACATCTCATTCGTTTTACCAAAATAAACCGATGATTCACCAACAGATGTTTACCGCGATTTTCAAGATAGTGAATTGTTGTTTCGCAAGAAGACAATGTTTTCCTAAGTATCATTTAATGTTGCTCTTATGTTTTAATCAGTTGTATTGGGTGTTCTCATTTCAATTAAATTAAATTTATGACGACAAAGTAAAGTGCATGTTAGCTTGTAAGCAATAGTTTTATAAAGTGCTTTTACCTATATTCCACATAGAAACATACATCTTACCATTTTCTTATGTCTTGTTCCATTAAGTTGCCAAGAGTGAAAAAGGACCCGATAACGGAAGGTACTGTCGTATCTACATCCCGGTGTCAATCTCCTTTTCATGGCAAAAGTGTGACACACAATTAATCGGACTTTGTCAGAAAGGTAATAAGTAATCAAGACTTCTTGCAGGATATGCAAGTAACATACACCACTCTCATTCGTCTCTTACATCATCATAAGTATGTCATGAACCTCGTGGTAGGTGTTGTGTTCACCAACGATTTGGTAGCTACAGTAATGTATTGACATGTTGATGAACACAATACAGGTGCCCCTCTATCACTTTCAAATATGATTAAAGTTAAAATACCTCTGATAGAACTGAAATCTATAAATATGCACTCTGTGTCGTCTGTACAAGTACCCAAACATATTTCTAATTTCTCTTCCCTTCAACCTTGTGTTCGTTTAAGACAACTTAATCTTCAGTCGACATCATCTTTTCACATACCATCTCTTTCGATTAATAAATGTTTTTTTCAATGGACCAAGAGTTGTACTTTCACCTTTTAAATCTGCTATCCAAAATGTTTATTATATTTGTAAACGGTCCGTATACAAACGACAGAGTGTATCCGATTATCCAAAAGTGCTTTGCTAATAGTTGCATATGTTGTAGTAACATTTCTTGTAATTCCACTATAAAATCAACACTTAATATTAACATGAAACGCGCCTAGTTACTGTATATAGTACGTAGGCCAGACAGTACGTGCTTTGAATACTCGATTTCGGGAGCACCCTTATCAGTGTCGAAATCGTAAACCAAAAACCTTTTTATACCAACACTTTCGTAAATCTTGCCATTCATTTAAAGATGTTTTAATCCAGATTGTAGATCATATAACATATGATAAGGATGCTACAGGTAGCTTTAAATCGAAAGCTAGATTTATATCTGAATTAAATTGGATAAAAAGAACTGCAAACACCTTTTCCTTTAGGATTGAATGATAATATTTACCAGACTGGAACTATTTCAAAAGAACCTGATATAGATATGTTTTTAATTATTTCTAGAAGAGAACGCAAATCTCGATCACATGGCATTCACAAAAATGGTAATACTAAACGTAAATTTCGTTTACAAATGACTATTCTTGATCTACATGTACATACTTTACATCTAATCTCTGGTAAACATGCCATGCTTTCTAGACTTTCCTCCTTATCTATATCTTCATTAAAAGAAATTGACGAGCAAGCCGATAAAAATATTTTTAGATCAGTTCCTCTAATAGGAACGGCTAGTTTGATACAAATGGAAAAGTAGTAAAGTCAAGCAGGCAAAGCTAATACAAAACGCAACCACCACCAAAACGCCGATAGATAGCATGACACACACACAAACACACACCCAAACGCACACTCACACACGAGATGAACACAGAAAACATCAACAGACACACAAGAACTAGAGACAAACATTCCACACATGAACAAAATTACAAGCACAAATACTTAAGGCAAACAAAAGGAAGGGTTACAAAGAGAGTACCGCCTTGGCACGGTCAGTAGCAAAAACACCACTGGGGGTTTAAACCGGTTTACGGACGTCTTAACATCACACTTCTCTCAAAGTCACCCTAGCTTTACAAATAGTGTAAATAAAAGTATCCCCGACAGACTATTGTAGATTAGTCGGAAAGGGGATACGTTTATTTACAGTGTTTGTCTTTTAGGGTGGGGATGGAATAAGTGTGAGGTTGGGCGCTCATAAACCGGTTTAACCCCCCAGTGACTTTTGTCACTGACCATTCCAAGGCGGTACTTCCGTCTTCCCCCTATTGTATGTTTGTTTTGTCTTTGTGCGTCTCTTGATGTTTTTATAGTTATGTACATTTGCTGTTTCCTTATGTTGCTGTTCGGGCGACTGTTTGTTCTGTATGTGGTGTTTCCTGCATGACTCATTTTCGTACTTTTACCCACAACATAGACGACGGTGAACACAGGACAACATGTAAAACAGAGCATAATAACTGTGACAATCCATTAAATATGTACTCAATGACTTTGCTGAAGTCAGAGCACCTGCAGGGAAGCCGAAGGGGTACGACAGGGAAAAAGTAATACATGAGTCTGGTAAGCTCATCCCGTATCTGAGTTTAAGAGTATACCATCATAGAGTACTACCCTCGGCCTGTCATCGCACAAGCAAAGAGGGAAGCGTAGCTACCGACTGTAAAATGGTCGATAACCAAACATGCAATGCGTTGCAATATAATGGTACCATAACGGTTTTCCTTAAAATGTTTTAATGCGTTTTATAAACAAATCATGAAAATGCATATAACCCCGAATTTTCCTAAGTTTGTAGATAACATCCCCATAAAAGTCTGGTTGAGAAATGCCTTGTTGCAGTAATCGCCGAAGATTGCAATTATATTTACTAATGAGTAAATAGATAATACAATTATCCTTTTCTAGATGGAGATGTGCCCCGTTCTACATCTTATGGGGTTTATATTTCTCAACTTACTCGGTTTGCCCGAGCCTGTTCTTTGCTTGAAGAATTTAACAGTCGTAATTTAGTTATAACTGATAAACTTCTTCAGCAAGGTTACAGATATCACAAACTTCGGAACACTTTTATAAATTCTATTATCGAAATTTACCACTCATTAGTAAATATAACTGCAATTTACGGACGTTACTGCAACAAGGTATTTCTCATCCAGATTTCTATGGTGATGTTATCTACAAACTTAGGAAAATTTATGGTCGTATCCATTTTCACAATTTGTTTATTAAACGCATTAAAACTTTTAGGAAGAAAGGTTATGACCCTATTATATTGCAACACACTGCATGTTTGGTTATCGACCCCTTTACAGTCGGTCGCTACGCTTTCCTCTTTGCTTGCACGATGACAGGCCGAGGGTAGTACTCTATGATGGTATACTCTTAAACCCAGAAATGGGATGAGCTTACCAGACTCATGTAGTACCTTTTCTCTGTCGTGCCCTTAACGGCTTCCCTGCAGTTGCTCTGTCTTCAACAAAGTCATTGAGTACATATGTGACGGACTTTCGCATTTGTTATGCCATGTTTTACGTTTTGTACTGTGATTACTGTCTTCTATGTTGTGGGGAAGTCCGGCGGGTATACCTTTATTTACAATGTTTGTTTAGCTAGGTGACTTTGAGATAAGTGTGAGATTAGGACGTCCTTAAACCGGTTTAAACCCCCAGTGATGATTTTGCTACTGACAGTGCCAAGGCGGTTCTCTCTTTGTCACCCTTACTTTTGTTTGTCTTGTGTCTTTGTGCTTGTGTTTTGCTCATGTTTGTCTCTGGTGCTCGTGTATTTGTTGGTTATTTTCTGTGTTCTTCTCGTGTGTTTGTGTGTGTTTGGTTGTGTCTGTGTGTGATATGCTGTCTATTGATGTGTTGGTGGTGATTGCGTCTTGTATGTAACTTTCTACTGTATGTGTGTGTATCAGTATAAATTGCTATGCTTTCTGTAGGTGTTTTCGTGATGGCGGCGGTTTGTGTGTGGCTTTTCCTGCTTGACTTTACTACTTTTTCATTTACAGGATTTCCATTCAAAATACGTTTTTGTTCCTGCTGATAAGGCATTGAATAATGTGATTGTTATTTGACGATTACATTATATCGATGTCTTGAAGCAGGAACTTATTAATACCACGTCATACATTTCAGTAACTACTGACGAAAAGACCATCGTTTCAACTCTGTCAAAAGGTGTGAACAACTTGGAACCGATATTAAAATTACACAAGATAAACTGCCTACAATGTATTGGTTACCAAAACTACATAAAAACCATATAAAGCGCGTTTCATTTCAAGTTATAGCCCATGCACAACTACTAAATTATCTATACTTTTGACCTCTTGTTTAACGAAGGTAAAAGAACATGTAAAATTCTACTGTGATAAGACTTATGAAAATTCTGGAATAAATCTCTTCTGGTCTATTAAGAACTCTTCAGAAGTATTAAACAAACTTAAAAACAAAAGGTATCTTGCATCCACTGTAAGCACGTACGATTTTTCTACTTTGTACAAAACTCTTCCTTATATTTTAATTAAAGATAAGCTTACTAACTTAATCCAGAAAGTATTTGCCCGGGAAAAACATCATTCCTGGCAGGTAATGCCGAAAGAGCTTTCTTTACTGACGAGCAAATGAAATATTACACCAACTGGAGTTGCTCAGAAGTTTGCGAATCACTAACCTTTCTTTTGGATAACATATTTATGGAAATGCTATATACCGTCAGGTAATTGGTATTCCTATGGGTACAAATTGTGCACCACTTGTCGCAGATTTGTTTTTGTACTGCTATGAGAGAGATTTCATGTTACGTTTGAATCCACAATCACAAGAAGATGTTATAAAAGCATTCAATGAAACAATGACAAAAGAGATGATTTTGATTTTAGTATTGTAAATTTCCCTCATCGTGACGGAGATGTTCCCCGTGTCCCATCTTACGGGGTTTATATATCTCAACTTATTCGTTTTGCTAGAGCTTGTTTATCCTTTGACGATTTAACTGTCGAAATCTCATTTTAACTGAAAAGCTGCTTAAGCAAGAATATAGATACCATAAACTAAGATTCTTTTTATCTGAATTTTACTATCGAAATCTCTCATTTATTGGTTAGTATAATCTCAAGGCGCTTAGAACTGCGACACGGTATTTCACATCCTGAATTTTATTGTGATGTGATTTACAAACATCGTAAAATTATTGGACATACCGATTTTCTCACTTTGTTCATCAAATGTGTTAAAAAATCATTAAAAAGGATATGATCATATAGTACTACAACATACTGCATGGTTGGTGGTCAACCTTTTTACAGTTGGCAATCACGCTGGCCTCTTTGCATGTACGCCGACAAGAAAGGTTTAGTACTCTGTGAAAGCGATCTCTTAAATCCAGAAATGGAAGGAGAATGTCAGATATCTGTACTATTTCGTTTTTGTCTTACCCTTTATTACTTTTCTACAGTTACTCTGTTTGCAGCTCAATCATTGAGTACACTAGCGATAGGTGGATACAGTTTGTTCACTTAAATGTTTTCGTTATTATAACCACTGTATTTGCCATTGCGGTTGTTGTAGATTAGTCGGAGAGGGGATACGTTTATTTACACTGTTTATCTTTTAGGGTGGGGATGGAATAAGTGTGAGGTTGGGCGCCTAAAAACCGGATTAACCCCCAGTGACTTTTGTAACTGACCGTTCCAAGGCGGTACTTCCATCTTCCCCCTATTGTATGTTTGCTTTGTCTTTGTGCGTCTCTTAATGTTTTTATAGTTATGTACATTTGTTGTTTCCTTGTGTTGATGTTCGGGCGGCTGTTTGTTCTGTATGTGGTGTTTCCTGCATGACTCATTTTTGTACTTCCTCTGACGACTCTGGTATTCTATATCGACGTGCTACTGTTCTGATGGGAGCTTCTGATTCTTCAGCTAATGAAATAGTAATAAGGTCAAGTAGGAAAAACGCAACCAACACCAAAACACCAACAGAAAGCAAGCAACACATACACAACACCACACACACGCGCGCACACAAACACACGAGATGAAAATATCGAACACTAACAAAAGCACACACACATACATAAATACACCCAACAAACATAAAAGCAAGGGTGACAAAGAGAGTACCGTCTTGGAAAGGTCATAAGCCGTTGCCATGGCGGATGGGAAGACCAGAGTGTACTTCTTGTGTGGTGCCTAGAATGAATTGAAAACTTGACTCATGTCATTTCCTAAATTCAGCAGATCGACATTTTCGACATAACGCGTACAGAAAGCACCTGTGTAAGTGTTTTTAATTCAAAGCGTCTGTATACATAGAAGTCACGTGACCGATAAATAAAAACACTGGGCGTATCAGACGGATAGAAGTAAATTTCCCACACTGGTTTTTTGCAAAGAATACGGTATGTACAGGTTACATGAAAATGTGCATGATTTTACCTTTGTACCAGCGGAAACCGGGGCCATATGTAGTAACAATGCTTAAAATTAAGTTATAATTCTTCATGGCATATATATACAAACTATTATATAATCAGATCTAATCCAATAATCAAACAGAGTGACCCAGGGTCTACTCTGTTTCACAAGGTATCTGTTGACAGTGGGATAAATATGTATCGGATTAATTGCTTAATAACATATTACCATTACTAAAATCTGATAAGAGTTTCCTATAGAAGCCGTATGGTCTCTGCCTACACTGCTTCAACAAGCGTCAAATATGCGTAATTGACATTGGATTTATTGCTTATTGAAATATTAACGCTTCTTAAAGTTTGTTATATTGTTTCACAATAATGAAGTTGGAATTCAATATGCTTTTAGCGGCAAATGACACGATGTTCACTTCTCCAATGACATGGTGGGACTCGTTAGCGTACAATGACTGGTACAGGTATTCTATAACTTGTTTCAAAGGCAGCATTTATCCGGCAACTGAGGATAAAAGTCGAATAGCCATCGGTGATGATAGCATAAATGAAGCTTGGGTAGGACGATTGAAGAGCTGGGCCATCGTTTCAATTAGTAGTATGTATTCTTATGGACCTATAGTTCCACATTTTAGCTTCATCGTTAGAATGTACGTCGTCGTGGTTATACAAATAGAGTACATCTAGGTCGGAAGTTAAAATCAATTCCTGTTCGATAATGTATTTTTCGTCGAGCAGCAAAGTAGATTTGTGTTGATTAACGTCCGTTTCTTCTCACTATGGGATAATTGCCACCCAAGAGAGAGGGGGGATGATACAGAGGCACCAGGGCCGACAAAGTAGATCTTGATCAGAAGCGAGGGTCTTTGGCGCTGCAACTGGCATATGCTCATACTTACATATGCCCAAACATTCTTGCAGCTTATAATACAATAATACATGTATGTTTGATGTGCCAACAACGAACATCATTAACCCCCCAAAAAACAAACAACACAAGGTATACAGGAATCACCATGGTGGTCGAACGGTCATTTTGGTATGATACATGGACAGTTACTGTTGCGAACTCCTTTGTCAGTTTGAAAGTTATTGAATATATATTTGACATACATAATGGCCACCAATAATAGATGGACAAGGCATACTTATCATGTGTTTAGTCCCAGACTGAAGTATCTTCAATTGAACTATTGATTGCTATCAAAACCTCCGTACGGGGTATTCACCGCCTTAAGTGATAGTTTTAGTTTATTTTGTTAACAAATTTACATCGTCAGTAGATCAATATGCTTCCGATGTATAATCGTTTGTTTTACTTAATGCCTCACCAGTTTGAATTCCAACACAAGACGGACACTTCGCACATTGAAAAATCAGATCTGCTCAAATTTATATCCGTTGCAATTCGTACCACTTCTATTTGTCTTGGTAGTCTCAGATGAGAAATACATATTTAAATACAGTAATAAAATGAACATCTATATCTCTAAACATTTACTTAAACGGGATACACAAGTCTCGGATATGTACATTTCGTCAGTCATAATACCACGGTTAGGACGAGAGTACATCTCATATATGTTTATCCTCGTGAACAGTATTACCACTGTTACAACGAGAATACATACATGGGTATTGTAGTGAATCATAATGCAATTGTTACATTTGGATTACAAATTGATACGCAATCAACAAACTCTTACGTGCTTTTTGCGTAGGACTCCACACAAAACAAAACAGACACGTAAGAGATTGCTAATTGTAATAACATTTTCGATGAAACAAATGATTATTCCTGTGTATGCCTTCTGTATATGTGTCGTTAAACAAAGGTAACACTGTACTATGTACCAAACATGTGTTTTCATTTTTCATTCAGATGCAACGTCAGACGACCTTAACTATGGCTATTATGGGTATATTACAAAGCGAAACACCCGTCTTGAATTTACCAAAACTCAAAGTGGCTCTGTTCTGTGCATACCAGGTACACATTTGATCCAATAATGACCTTGCAATTGTGTGTGTGTATGAGTGTGTATGAGTGTGTGTGTGTGTGTGTGTGTGTGTGTGTGTGTGTGTGTGTGTGTAAATGTGATAATTTCATGAATAGATAATTTCATATTTAATAACAGTTATCTTTGTTACTTCTATAAATGGTTTATATACGCCCACCTAATAAAGGTGGTCGTATATTGGCGTGGTCCTGTCCGTCCGTCCCACCGTTCGTTCGTTCGTCCGTCAACATTGTGTTTGTCCGCAGTTTTCTTGGAAAACTATTTGACATACATTAATGAAACTTCACACAAATGTTTAATGCAACAAGATCTGAAGCTGAGTTGATTCTGAGGTTCATTTAATTTTTCGTTTCAGAGTCATGGCCCTTGTACTTGAAAAATAATGCAAATACATGCAAATAGTTTGTCCGCTGTTTTCTGGGAAAACTTTTTGACAGATATTAATGAAACTTCACACAAATGTTAAATGCATCAAGATCTGAAGCTGAGTCGATTCTGAGGATCATTTGATTTTCGGTTTCAGAGTTATGGCTCTTGTCCTAAAAATATAATGCAAATACATGCAAATAGATTGTCCACTGTTTTCTGGGGAAACTATATGAGAGATATTAATGAAACTTCACACAAATGTTTAATGCAACAAGATCTGAAGCTGAGTCGATTCTGAGGTTCATTTTATTTGTCGTTTCGGAGTTATGGCTCTTGTACCTAAACAATAATGCAAATACATGCAAATAGTTTGTACGCTGTTTTCTGGGAAAACTATTTGAGAGATATTAATGAATCTTCACACAGATGTTTAATGCATAAATATCTGAAATTGAGTTGATTCTGAGGATCATTTGATTTTTCTTTTCAGAGTTATAGCCCTTGTCGTTAAAAATTAATGCAAATACATGCAAATAGTTTGTCCGCTATTTTCTGGGAAAACTATTTGAGAGATATTAATGAAACTTCACACAAATGTTTAATGCATCTAAATCTGAAGCTGAGTTGATTTTGAGGTTAATTTGATTTTTCGTTTCAGAGTTATGGCCCTTTTATTTAATAGATAATGCAAATATATGCATACAGTTTGTACGCTGTTTTCTGGGAAAACTGTTTGACAGATATTAATGAAACTTCACACACATGTTTAATGCATCAAGACCTGAAGCTAAGTCAAATCTTAGGTTCAATTTGATTTGTTGTGTCGGAGTTATAGCCCATGCACTTAAAAGAAATAATGCAAATCTATGCAAATATGAGGATGGCCATAACTTTTTCATTTGAAATGATATTTACTTCAAGTTTTTTATATGTTTAAACCTTAATATGAATTTTCACATATATTTCGGGGTTTTGATAAGTCATTTTATTCTAAAGTTATGGTGCTTGAACTTTGTGTGTTTTTTGCTTTGTTTGTCGGTCAACTTTTAGTTTGTCTGTTGTTTTCTGGGAAAACTCTTAAAATTATATACATGAAACTTAACACAAATGTTTTAAGCAACAAAATCTGAAGCTGAGTTTTTTTGGAGGTTCATTTAGTTTGTCTTTACCGAGTTATGGCCACTGCAAATATGAGGATAAGCTGTAACGTTTTAATTAATAAGATATTCACTTCAATTGTTTTATAAATAGTATCACCTTAATATGGAAATCAAGATCTGAAGCACAGATTAGAAAGTGTCAACACTTATAAGGCATGTTGAATCTGAGAAAAGTACAAAAATGAGTCATGCAGGAAACACCACATACAGAACAAACACTCGCCCGAACAGCAACACAAGGAAACAGCAAATGTACATAGGTAGAAAAAACAACAAGAGACGCACAAAGACAAAACAAACATACAATAGGAGGAAGATGGAAGTACCGCCTTGGAACGGTCAGTGACAAAAGTCACCGGGGGTTTAAACCGGTTTATGGGCGCCCAACCTCACCCTTATTCCATCCCCATCCTAAAAGACAAACAGTGTAAATAAACGTATCCCCTCTCCGACTAATCTACAACAACCGCGACAGCAAATACAGTGGTAAAGTGCATGTATAACAAAAAAACATTTTATTGAAAATACTGTATCCACCTATCGCTATTGTACTCAATGATTGAGCTGCAAACAGAGTAACTGTAGAAAAGTAATAAAGGGTACGACAAAAATGAAATAGTACAGATATCCGACGTTCTCCTTCCATTTCTGGATTTAAGAGGTCGCCTTCATAGAGTACTAAACCTTTCTTGTCGGCGTACATGCAAAGAGGCCAGCGTGATTGCCAACTGTAAAAGGGTTCACAACCAAACATGCAGTATGTTGTAGTAATACAGGATCATATCCCTTTTTAATGAATTGTTTTATATATTTGATGAACAAAGTGAGAAAATGGGTATGTCCAATAATTTTACGAAGTTTGTAAATCACATCACCATAAAATTCCGGATGTGAAATACCGTGTCGCAAAAGTACCTTGAGATTACATTTGTACTTGCCAATAAGCGAGAGATTTCGATAGTAAAATTTAGAGAAAGTTTTTCTTAGTTTATGGTATCTATATCCTTGTTTAAGCAGTTGAAAGTTTTTCTTAGTTTATGGTATCTATATCCTTGTTTAAAAAGTTTGCAAGTGGGCGTATTATGTACCGTATGCGGTACTTTTGTTATATTTTATAATTTTATGTAATAACTTTGTACCTTATTACTATTAATGCCGTAACCCTTTCATTCATATAAGATGAGAAATACATATTTAAATACAGTAATAAAATGAACATCTATATCTCTAAACATTTACTTAAACGGGATACACAAGTCTCGGATATGTACATTTCGTCAGTCATAATACCACGGTTAGGACGAGAGTACATCTCATATATGTTTATCCTCGTGAACAGTATTACCACTGTTACAACGATATATGTAGGGTTTTGCCTTTGGTCTTTTGACTTCGGGTATCATAAACGTCTGTCCCTTGACGTAAATATGGCACATTGGTATATTGACTTCGGGCAGTCTAAAAGTCCCTAGGTGTAGTCCCTATGCCATTTCGTTTGTCTATGAAGGCGCCTATCCCTTGATGTAGGTTAATCTATTGGTCCATTGAACTTCGATGTCGACAATTATATCCCTTGGTGTCGGTTATGACATTTGGTCTGTTAACCTCTGGCAGTTTGAACGTCTGTTCCTTGGTGGAGTAGGTTTCGACACATTCGGGATGTCGACCTTAGATTATAGTTGGGATATGATCATATCAACCCAGCGAAACTTGTTTGGCTTTCATCCAGATGTACCGTGGAATGGCTGTCAGCCCGTGTTTAAAATATAATTCCCCACATTGTTAGAAATAACCTACTACCATGAAAATTATTGTGTTGCCGTGGACTTCCGAAACTGCTGTCTGACTTCTGTTCTGTTTTAGATGACGATACGACGTCGACCTCAACAACATCATCAACTACAAAATCATCAACAACAACATCAAGAACAACATCAACAACATCAAGAACAACATCAAGAACAAAGACAACACCTACTGCTGCATATACACAAACAATCACTATGTCATCACCCATTCTCCCAACAACAATTATTTCCAACACACAATCAAAATCGTCAACGGAGAAAATGTCCACAAAAGGTAATGTCTACTGCTTGAATATGGTTGTAGTACGAAAATGGTGTATTGAAGATAACGTCGGCTCTTAGGAAAGGCTCAAAGATATAGGTAAAGAGGCATACTAAAACAATCATTTCTTTACCAAACGATTCTAAAGATCGGTCACAGTATAGGGCTTGGTGGAGAAATAAAGCAGTTATTCTTGTTTTATTTTACGCATCTTATCTGAGCCTGTGTTTCATTGATCCAAACTAGACTAAAGTACACGAAAGTTATCATTCTAATAAACATGTCAAGTTTTGCTATAACATTTCGATAATGATAATTAAAACTATGTCAACCTATTCAATTATATTTGAAATATTTATCAATCGATGAAAGAAAGCTTGCTTTTTATTTTACTTAATATTTTACTTTATTGAAACAGTTTATCATGCCTTTTTAAACAGAGTTGACCAAGATCTGACAACGTATCGAAAACACTGCTCATGATGCAGATTCGGATAAAACGAACAATTTCCATTGTTGTATCACATCCTGGATTTCTAGTTTACAATATGTCAAAATATCTTTGTAACCAGGCAGAATATACGATTTGCTATTGTCGACCGGGATCACCTGGTCGCCACACTCCCTGTCTATGTACATGCAGAAATTATTCTGTCACATCTTAGTTAATGTTGTCTAATAGTTGACTCCGCATATACTCGTACATCAGTTCATCAGTACGTCAATTCGTTCGTCATTATATCAGTCGGCCAGGCAGCTGTCGGTTCGTTAGTTCATCCCGTCAGTCTGCCTCTACATCGTTCGATTAGTACACCAGTTCGTCAGTCGCTAGTCAATATAATCATTTAATCAGCATGTCAGTACATCAGCACGTCCTACCAGTCCGCAAATACGTCAGTTCATCAGTACGTTAATCCGTCAGTCGTCAGTCAATGCGTCTGTCCAACAGTTTGTCAGATATCCCGTCAGCACGCCACTCAGCCCATCAGTACGTCTGTACGTCAGTCTGTCAAATTATCAGTACGTCAGTTCATGAGTCGTCAGTCCGTCATTACTTTAGTCCGTTAGTCGTCAGTTAATATCCTAATCCATCAGTACGTCATTAAATAAGTACGTAATTCCGTCAATACATCACTACAATAATCAATCAGTCCTTCAGTACATAAGTCCACTACGTCAGTCCATCCTCCTAAAGTATATCCATCAGTACGCAGGTCAATAAATGTGTTTCAATTCAATTCAATATCTTTATTTCCTGCAGATTGGAGATATGAATAACATACATTGCCGTTCAAAGTACCCCCAACACACACACATATATATATGCAAAAAATATGAAAATAAATCTGTATACACAATACACCCGTAGTAACGGTTAGGTAATGTAAAGATGTCTAGTACTTTCGACACGTTATATAAACATTTCTACAAGAACATGTCGCTTTTAGATTTCAGATCATCAAAATGTCGCGCACAAGAGAATAATCGGACTATATCCTGCACATCGCAATACGCCTGATAGAACCCTTATCGAAAAGAAATATAAGACTTCTAGGCGTATTTCATAACTGTATGAACATGTTCTACATTTACATTAGCAAGAATTCATATAGTATACTGTCTCTCACGAATATAGACCCGTCACTTAATGGGGTCGCACTGGTTGATAGCCTAGTCACAACACCTAGTAAACAACACTTCCGTAAAAAGTAAGGCGGCATTCTCTATAATCAGTTTGAAGTCCGATCGGACACGCAGTTCAAATAGGAACTAATCAGATTCGAGCCCGTATACGGATATCTGCACATGGTCAACGTTTCGAAATTCAGGTAAATGTATTTACATATACTACAGTGTAACGGTATCATACAATGTTAAAACAAGATACAATGTACTTAAAGGAAATTGAAAGGAATTGCTTTTCGCTATGCGAATCATTTTCCAGGACAGGTGTGATCGGCGATCATAGAATTTTGAGTGTCCAGGCGAAAACGTCTAGTCGCGAAAGTTCGTCTGAAAAGTTTATGCCGCGAGTTTCCCTGATATCAGATTTAAAGTGCTGTCTGTGATATTCAGTATGCATACACTCGCTAAGGAAGTGAATAAGTTCTTCGTAGTTTGCAGACCCACACAGAGGGCATGTTTTAGCCTCTAATTGAGGAGTTCTGTACCATACCTTGGCTACGGTTGCCATAATGTGCCTAAATGAACTTTCTTTAAACACTTTGTATACGACACATGGTTGAACCACGGGATGCAATATTCTAAAAAATGCGAAGTCAGTGTCAGTAGCCATTCTTTGGTTCCACAAAACAAATTCACTGATAGCCACTGCATTATTAACAATGTTTTTCCAGGTACGTTTTTGTGGCAAATATTTTGAGTCTGAAATGAAGGTATTGACAATTGCAGTCAGCAAGTAGGTTACAAATGTCTAGTATAAATCCATAAGTTATTGATGAGTTACTTATATATACAGGTAGTATTTCCGTAAAAATATTTCTCTTGTTATACAATGTGTCGGTAGCGTTAAGATTTTAGGAAGGAAAATCAGTTTCTGTTTTTCGATCACCGAACATAGTCGATATAGGCCAAGCATTGATTCTGCAATATCCGACCTTACAAAGGTGGGAAATCCCTGTATTTTCTTGACAATGTAATGTTGGAATTTGTCTATTGCATTTATGTCAGTTTGCGTTAGGTTGTTCTACAGTTCAGATCCATATAAAACGGTTCATTTAGGAAAGCGGGTACGCCGAAGACATGATACCCCTTACATTCCAGCATAATACGTTAAGTACCATTAAAATTAGTAGGGCGGTTGCTAAAGGGTTTCGACCCATTGAAAAGTACTTTATGTATAAGTGTTGCCATTACCACAAGCTAATTTAGACAAAGTTTACCAATCGATGTCACTTGCCTGCCACGAGTTCCTGGGCTCGTAACTGTCATATGCCCTACTCGACGTCCTATTCGACGTTCCATAGTCGTCGTAACCATACTCGTTAGTCCTCGTCTCTGTCCCTGTATGTATACCTGTTCCGTGAATATCTGTCTCTGTATGTCCTACCACGTTTTCTTTGTCACCCTTCGCGTTCTTTCTCCCATTTTGTCTTGCTGACCCATTTGCGGCAAGACACACCTTCGGGCCAGAAATTGTCGCTTTCGAGTTTTCCTTCGTATTCGAAGTACACGTTTACCCTCGCTGATGAGCCCGTTTTCCCGTAGAACATTGTCATATATATCGGTTCCACGTCTCTTTCCCTCAGATAATCGCGAATGTCTGTCTCGCTAACACTTGCATCTATGTTCCCAATGAAGTAAGATGTTACTCAGCGTCTTCTGGCTGCAATAAATCTACCGGTATTAGATTCACCGTGTCCCGTTTCCTTCCGTTCGCACTTCCGGGTAGCCTTTTCTCGAGCTACAGAAACTGTAAGCTTTGCGAGATCTAACGGTGTTGACGACTTGCGTTGCCATGATCAGATGCTTCACGCGATATCTGGGGGTATTCTACACTCTTTGCCGTATCTGTGTGCGTCCTTCCATTAACGGTTACGTTCTCTTCGCCGCTTGTACTTCCCGAGCACACACATGCGTCGGTTTCGTCTTTCGAACTATCTGCCCCAGATCTGTCACTATTACCCCTCCCTGGGGTTGTGACTTCAGCGTAACTTAATCTCAAGCTGTCATCCGTTGCGCCAGTCTGGCCCATTTCAGCATTTCTTGGACCATCGAGGAACCTCTTGTTCATTATAGCTACCGTGGACCCTAGTCTTGTCATATCACTCTGTAACCTGTGGTGTAGATGCCTGGACTCGCATTCGAGAAAGTATACTATTAAGTGTCCCATGAATAGTACGAAATGTCACTGTTACCTTCGCAACATCAGACTTTAGGTCATTCAGAATATGTGAGTCGGTTCTCTGTCAAATAACTACATAAAAAACCATATAAAGCGCGTTTCATTGCAAATTCTAGTTCATTCACAACTACTAAATTGTCTATACTTTTGACTTCTTGTTTAACGAAGGTAATGGAACATGTAAAATTCTACTGTGATAAGACTTATGAAAATTCTGGAATAAATCTCTTCTGGTCTATTAAGAACTCTTCAGAAGTCTTAAACAAACTTAAGAACAAAAAATATCTTGCATCCACTGTAAGCACGTACGATTTTTCTACTCTGTACACAACCCTTCCTCATATTTTAATTAAGAATAAGCTTACTAACTTGATCCAGAAAGTTGCCCGAGAAAAAACATCATTCTTGGCATATAATGCTGAAAAAGCTTTCTTTAACAAGCAAATGAAATATTACACCAATTGGACTTGCTCAGAAGTTTGCGAAGCACTAACCTTTCTTTTGGATAACATATTTGTACGTTATGGGAATGCTATATACCGTCAGGTAATTGGTATTCCTATGGGTACGAATTGTGCACCACTTGTCGCAGATTTGTTTTTGTACTGCTATGAGAGAGATTTCATGTTGAGTTTGAATCCTCAATCACAAGAAGATGTTATAAAAACCTTCAATGAAACTTGTCGATATTTGGATGATATTTTTAACTTAGATAACTCTTTCTTCGATGCTCTATTTCCTACAATTTATCCTTAAGAACTCAAATTGAATAAAGCTAACCCGTCCGACAATTATGCAGCGTTTCTTGATCTAGACCTTAAAATTAATAATGGAATGATTTCTTCTAAAATATATGACAAAAGAGATGATTTTGATTTTAATATTGTAAATTTTCCTCATCTTGACGGGGATGTTCCCCGTGCTCCATCTTACGGGGTGTATATATCTCAACTTATTCGTTTTGCTAGAGCTTGTTCATCTATTGACGATTTTAACAGTCGAAATCTCATTTTAACTGAAAAACTTCTTAAGCAAGGATATAGATACGATAAACTAAGAAAAACTTTCTCTAAATTTTACTATCGAAATCTCTCGCTTATTGGCAAGTACAAATGTAATCTCAAGGTGCTTCTGCGTCACGGTGTTTCACATCCTGAATTTTATCGTGATGTGATTTACAAACTTCGTAAAATTATTGGACATACCCATTTTCTCACTTTGTTCATCAAATGTATAAAACAATTCATTAAAAAGGGATATGATCCTGTAGTACTACAACATACTGCATGTTTGGTTGTGAACCCTTTTACAGTTGGCAATCACGCTGGCCTCTTTGCATGTACGCCGACAAGAAAGGTTTAGTACTCTATGAAGGCGACCTCTGAAATCCAGAAATGGAAGGAGAACGTCGGATATCTGTACTATTTCATTTTTGTCGTACCCTTTATTACTTTTCTACAGTTACTCTGTTTGCAGCTCAATCATTGAGTACACTAGCGATAGGTGGATACAGTATGTTCACTTAAATGTTTTTTCGTTATACATGCACTTACCACTGTATTTGCCGTCGCGGTTGTTGTAGATTAGTCGGAGAGGGGATACGTTTATTTACACTGTTTGTCTTTTAGGATGGGGATGGAATAAGTGTGAGGTTGGGCGCTCATAAACCGGTTTAACCCCCCCAGTGACTTTTGTCACTGACCGTTCCAAGGCGGTACTTCCATCTTCCTCCTGTTGTATGTTTGTTTTGTCTTTGTGTGTCTCTTGTTTTTTTTCTACTTATGTACATTTGCTGTTTCCTTGTGTTGTGGTTCGGGCGAGTGTTTGTTCTGTATGTGGTGTTTCCTGCATGACTAATTTTTGTACTTGTAACTGGGTTAATATCGCAAAGACATCAGGCTTAAGTTGTTCGTTTGTCATGTCAGTGGGGTCAGTTCCTTCGTCGATAACCACTGTATCGTTATTCGTGCCATGTAAACCAGTAAACACATCATTTATCTCCCTTGTCCGTTCACCATTAAGGAACGCACTCAATACGTAACAGTCTGACGCACATTTCTTCTCACGTGTAGCGTATGACGAGTTGCGTCTGTTGACAAGATGCGTTTCGGGACATTCCGGGAACTCTCTAGTCCGTTCCGCCAGCCTTTCTCTGTAGTCATTAATCCTACTGCAATCATTCCCACACAGTTTCAGCAGTTCTGCTACGTAAATATCTCTCGGGTAACTTTCTAAGCTAACATTGATGTCCTGGTAAAATTGCTGTGTCATTGGTGCCTATGAGTAATCTTATCACCATCGCCATCGCAGGTCGCATACGGCACATCTTTCTCCATTTTAATCTTCATTAGTCGATTATTAATCATTTGCTTCGGGTCCATCTGATCAGGAACCATAATATGGGCTACATTTGCTACTAATACTCCCCAATTTTCTCCCTTGGCCTACAACTGTCTTTTATGTATAACAGTACACGTCCATATAACAGTAGAGTGTGACGGATTTTCGCTCATCGCCAGTGGGGATTATTTCAAATTTCGTACTCCCCCACCCGCTTTGATCTGCAAATAATACAGGAAAGTTCTCCAAAGTCACAAAACGCCATTTTCACAATGTCACCTGCGCTGATGCTACATACTATTCAGGAGTGCGATGGCTATATCATTTATCTATGCAAACACATGTTCAGCTTTTAATATTACTCCACACAATTGGTGTGCATGATAGAACGGTGTACCGCGTTCAACACCACACATATACTCCCAATCTTACGGTCAGAGATAAGTATCATATATATATATATCTTAAATGTTATGTCTTCTATGTACTTTCTTCATATATAGATTGATTTGATATACGAGCGTTATATTACTATATTATGGCCCATGACATGTTAAAAATAGAACAGCAAGTCCCGATCAACACCGCACGAATTTCTCAAACCTGAAATATCAAAGATGGAGTTCGAATCACAAAACTCGTTTCCACAACCAATGACTGATTTACACACGTATGGTCTATATTGAATGAATGCAATGTCAATCAAACTACTCGCAAACAAACTACAACTCCCAATATCACATGTTGGGCTCGACCACAAATATCCCACATTTTTTCTATATACACACATTGGATACACCTTCAAGTAACTGTTGCCTAGACGCCACTGTACCTCGTCTTCGTAATAACTTCCATTGAAACGACATAGGCTCAAATTAACAAATACAAACATGTCCGCATGTACTTCTCCGCCTGGTAAGGAATAATTATATATACATTTCAAAGTCAGACGTTGGCCTGAACATATGTAATTGAAATTCAACCTTCCCTCTGTAACTTCAGCACACATTGTGTTATAATTTGATAATTAGGCACATGTGTGTTGCTATTGCTATGTTAATGTTACTGTTTGGGCATACATGCTTCACAACAGCAGATTTTAAGAAAAAGTCTACATGTCCTTCTTTCTCAGTGCTGTCTGTTTTTTCTTGATCATCAATTTCGATGCTATAAGTAAGTTTACTCCGGTGCTAGGGACGTGAGAAGTATTGCACTTTAAATAACTACTTAATACAACCGATTCCATTTTTTTCTCTTTTCGCCTTGCAACTTCTGCTTTCGAAGGATCTCCAACTTTCAGAATTGTTTAGAAATGTGGTGTGCTATAAACATTTATATTGTTTGGCAATTTACCTCTCATTAGTAAATATAATTGCAATCTACGGACGTTACTGCGACAAGGCATTTCTTAACCAGAATTTTATCGGGATGTTATCTACAAACTTAGGAAAATTCAGGGTCATATCCATTTTCATGATTTGTTTATAAAACGCATTAAAACATTTAAAAAGAAAGGTTATGATCCTATTATATTGCAACGCACTGCATGTTTGGTTATCGACCCTTTTAAAGTCGGTAGCTACGCTTCCCTCTTTGCTTGCGCGATGACAGGCCGATGGGTAGTACTCTATGATGGAATACTCTTAAACTTGGATACAGGATGAGCTTACCAGACTCATGTATTACTTTTTCCCTGTCGTGCCCTTAACGGCTTACCTGCAGGTGCTCTGACTTCAGCAAAGTCATTGAGTACATATTTGGCGGATTGTCACAGTATTATGCTATGTTTTACATGTTGTCCTGTGTTCACCGTCGTCTATGTTGTGAGTAAGTCCAGCGGGGATACCTTTATTTACAATATTTGTAAAGCTATGGTGACTTTGAGAGAAGTGTGAGGTTAGGACGTCCGTAAACCGGTTTAAACCCCCAGTGGTGTTTTTGCTACTGACCGTGCCAAGGCGGTACTCTCTTTGTCACCCTTCCTTTTGTTTGCCTTGCGTCTTTGTGCTTGTGATATGTTTATGTGTGGAACGTTTGTCTCTGGTTCTTGTGTGTATTTTGGTGTTTTCTGTGTTCACTTCGTGTGTGTGTGTGTGTGTGTGTGCGTTTGGGTGTGTGGTTGTGTGTGTGTGTCATGCTGTCTATCGGTGTTTTGGTGGTGGTTGCGTCTTGCATGTGGCTTTGCCAGCTTGGCATTTTGACTTTCCGGGAAGCCTTCCAGCTGGCTTTGAGCAGTTCGATTGACTTACCCGGATGTTCTTCTTGACATAAAACAATGCGACGTGTTACATGCACAGCAATAACTTTGATTCTTCCTCAACTTGTAATTAGTTGCACTTCGCGATATAAAACTGACGTTAGTAAATCTCAGGTACAAGCAAACAATTTCATTATTTAATACTCTATACTTGCAGTTGTTCGTTACAATGGACAACTTATAGAATGTTCGTCCTTTAGATGACAACATTTTAACCA
Organism: Azorinus chamasolen; assembly: GCA_963576725.1. NCBI lineage: Eukaryota > Metazoa > Mollusca > Bivalvia > Cardiida > Solecurtidae > Azorinus > Azorinus chamasolen. Next base: position 58,343,609 of record OY755253.1, on the reverse strand, counting down.
TTACCACGCATATGTAGTATTGGTCTGATCATGGTCTGCTCTCATGGCTTAGTGCATAATACAGATACGAGACTACAGTTTATGTCATGGTAGAATATCCCTTATTCATAATGCCATTTTAAACCCTGTTAAGGTGGCGAGATAGTTTAGCCCCAGATATCGAAAAATCATTTTTGAAACTACCTAGAGCCATTGTTTCTGAGCCTCGTTGGTTGTTTATATTAATTTATTTGCTTATTTATCAGAAACATCGATAATTCTATCAAAACCGACGTTTGAAATCTAATTAAATGTGCCAGCTTGAATTTTTTCAAACAGCGATTACAAGGTTATCTTTTGGACTAAACTTACTGTAATGGGCCAATATGTGAATCATTAGCATGTCCAGGGAACCGTAGCACATATTTTGTTTTATAAAACTCTCCGTTTGGGAGTTATGCAATATTTTAGTTTTAACACTCTTAAGATTCTGCCTCCCGCTACGTTTCGTTTGGTTTTAGACGATCGAAGCAAGATATGAAAAAACTGTGACACTGATCCCTGGCTAAGACAATGCCCTTTGATATGCCGCAAACCGCGTATAATTCGGACACTAATTACAGAAATTATGATTGTTTGAAAAAGCCGAATCCTTTGAATTTGCTTCTGTCAAAACATGAAAGGAATAGACAGATCCTAATTATCAGTTACCCCCTAAGTGCCCCTGATAAGCCTTCCTCGTAAATGGCTGACTGGCTAAGTCAGAGAAAAGATCGATGGGAACAAAGTAAAAGGAGTTTATACGGCTTGTGTGGTATATTTTATGGTATTTCGTTAATGCAATGGATAAAAAAGACTAGTGTCTGTTTATTAATGCAAAATATGAAAAATAATGTTTTTGTTTCTAACATAGTGTAGCATCTTAATTACCTTTCGTACATTCATTATTAAAATATTTAATATCTAGACCAATCTGTCACTTTAGTGATAATGTTCTGTTTTATAGGTGGGGACGACACATCGACCACTCCAAGTAATCAAGCGATACGTGGACACGAATCCACGGAGGAAAACGCGAGTTCAGCGATAAGTATGTGCCACAATCTTACCATTCAACCTTTATTTCATTGGTTCATTGTTGTATATTTCAGTTATATAATACATTGTATACGATATTGGCCTCGTCCTGAGGACATTCTGGAGTTTAATCTAATCGTAGGCAGTATTATATGGACAGAAAACAATTATGTTTATATTAGAATGACCATGTTCGAATTCTCGATTTTGCTTGACGATCATTTCTAGTTGCTATCATTGTTAATCGTGTTGATGTTTACATGTTCATGTGAAAGGACACTTTTTAGAAAATCAAACTATTTTTATAAGAGTGAAGTGTACAGAATGGTTGCTAGCGGTAGTTCTGTGTTTGTAAGTTGATCATATATTTTATACGTTGAACCACTTAGGACGCTATTTATGATATTACAGTTCTGCATTACATAGCTTAACGTAGACTTTCTCAGTGTCACGATGCTGCCGGAGCAGAAGACTTAAAAATGTGGGAGTTATGCCAACCACGAATACTGCAGCAAAGATTACAATTTTTTACTTTACATGTTCTAACTAAAAGATCAACTAAGTAGATTATGGTATAACAATGTTTCTATCAGATCTAAATTAAAGTGTTTTACTGCTGCTACTGTCTCTCTGCTTCTCTTTGACTGTAGATGTTGATAATAAATTGACAGTTTGTTCCTAAAGCATTTGGATCATACAACTCAAATCACTGTCACTATTTGTTCACTCTCTAACTCCTGGTCAACTGTCAGTCACCAAACATTCATCAATGATATTCCATGGCCGTCTTTCCTTCTATGAGGTTAAGGCGTGTCACCTAACTAGCCCTTCTGCACGTCTGCTCTACCTTAGACCCGTTATGGCTCTCTTAAGTTCTCAGCAAATGCCATTTACCCTCTGTAATGGGATCTATAATGAATATTGGTAAAATGCGCTTACCAAATGTTTATTCTTAAACCTTATATAATATTTGCAGCAGACGACACAATTGTTGACAGACAACAGTTTCAGTTCATAGTATAAATTATTATCTGAAGTACAGAGATATTCATACATTGCTCTATATGGGATACCTACACATTACAAAGTACAAAAATGAGTCATGCAGGAAACACCACATACAGAACAAACAGTCGCGCGAACAGCAACACAAGGAAACAGCAAATGTACATAACTATAAAAACATCAAGAGACACACAAAGACAAAACAAACATACAATAGGGGAAGATGGAAGTACCGCCTTGGAACGGTCAGTGATACAACTCACTGGGGGGGGGGGGGTAACCGGTTTATGGGCGCCCAACCTCACACTTATTCCATCCCCACCCTAAAAGACAAACGGTGTAAATAAACGTTTCCCCTCTCCGACTAATCTACAACAACCGCGATGGCAAATACAGTGGTAAAGTGCATGTATAACGAAAACATTTAAGTGAACAAACTGTATCCACCTATCGCTAGTGTACTCAATGATTGAGCTACAAACAGAGTAACTGTAGAAAAGTAATAAAGGGTACGACACAATCGAAATAGTACAGATATCCGACGTTCTCCTTCCGTTTCTGGATTTAAGAGGTCGCCTTCATAGAGTACTAAACCTTTCTTGTCGGCGTACATGCAAAGAGGCCAGCGTGATTGCCAACTGTAAAAGGGTTCACAACCAAACATGCAGTATGTTGTAGTACTACAGGATCATATCCCTTTTTAATGAATGTTTTAACATATTTGATGAACAAAGTGAGAAAATGGGTATGTCCAATAATTTTACGAAGTTTGTAAATCACATCACGATAAAATTCAGGATGTGGAATACCATATCACAGAAGCGTCCTGAGGTTACATTGGTACTTGCCAATAAATGAGAGATTTCGATAGTAAAAATTAGAGAAAGTTTTTCTTAGTTTATCGTATCTATATCCTTGCTTAAGAAGTTTTTCAGTTAAAATGAGATTTCGACTGTTAAAATCGTCAATAGATGAACAAGCTCTAGCAAAACGAATAAATTGAGATATATAACCCCCGCAATATGGAGCACGGGGAACATCCCCGTCAAGATGAGGAAAATTTACAATATTAAAATCAAAATCATCTCTTTTGTCATATATTTTAGAAGAAATCATTCCATTATCAAATTTAAGGAAGATCACCTCTCTTTAGACTTTATAATTTTCACAACAGCAGGTGTTAAGTGCTTGTGTGGCGGTCGTAAAACGTCGCCCCGTACTTCATTCTCAGTGTTGTTATACTTTCTGATCCTTCGAGATCATGACTTTCAATACGATTTGTTCTGAAAATTGAATACCGTTTAAGCCAGTGCAAGGGGGCGTTAGCAGTGTAGCACTTTCAATTACTGCTCATGAACAGACTCAATAAAACCGAGGCAATTTTCTCTTTTTGTGTTGCAAATTTTGCTCTCGGAGGATCACCTCTCTTTAGAATTTATAACACCAACTGACCTGAGCTTACCTTAATACTCGGACAAACTGGCAAATGTATTTACACGGGCTTTAAAGCTTTAACATCCAACTGTATTTTCTGACACTCAGTCACATTCATGAAACGCAAACACATGCTTAGACATAACTATTAACACTATGAACCTGATTGTAAAGTGTAAGGCTTTTTAATTACCTATACATCAATATTTGACGCTGTAATTTTTATCTTGGTTAAACTTCAGGAAAGGTAAGTAATGAAAAAACTCATGTCTTATATATAAATCTGCAAGTTTCCCCCCCAGATTTTCCGATGCTTGAATGTATGGCCGAGGCAAAATATGAAGAGTCCAACTTGTCTGTACTATTTCTTTTTTGTCGTACCCTTTATTACTTTTCTACAATTACTCTGTTTGCAGCTCAGTCATTGAGTACACTAGCGAAAGGTGGAAACAGTTTGTTTCACTTAAATGTTTTTGTTATACATGCACTATACCACTGTATTTGCCATCGCGGATGTTGTAGATTAGTCGGAGAGGGGATACATTTAGTTACACTGTTTGTTTTTTAGGGCGGGGATGAAATAAGTGTGAGGTTGGGCGCCCCAAAACCGATTTAACCCCCAGTGACTTGTGTCACTGACCGTTCCAAGGCGGAACTTCCATCTTCCCCTATTGTATGTTTGTTTTGTCTTTACTTTGTGCGTCCCTTTATGTTTTTGATAGCTATGTACATTTGCTGTGTTTTCTTGTGTTGCTGTTCGGTCGGATGTCTGTTTGGTATGTGGAGTTTCCTGCATGACTCATATTTGTACTTTTTTGTATATATGTATTTAAGAAATGAATGACGTGCTTCCGGTGTTCATGGGGTTATGCAACGCATAGCTTTACGAGCAAAGTTAGTGAAGCCCGAAGGGCTTCACGTAAATCTTTGCTCGTAAAGCTATGCGTTGCATAACTCATGAACACCGGGAGCACATCATTCATTTCTTATATTTATATTCCATTGTATTTATTATATTTAAGAAATGAATGACGTGCTTCCGGTGTTCATGAGGTTATGCAACTTTCTTTTTAGAATAAGGTTATATAAGGACGTTGCAGGGCGAATGTAAATATATTATTATAAACCGTGTATATGTACATTATCATAAATGAAAAAAGTGGTACAGTCAAGCAGGAAAAGCCACGCACAAAACGCCACCATCACCGAAACACATTATTTTGACAGGATTTCTTGAGATAATACTAATGCTCTATCACAATAAGCTATATCATAGGTGACATGTTAATTTGCAAAATCGAACATCGATTTCTGCCTTTAATGTATGTTGCAGCTGTACCGGAACATACAGTATGTTGCTTATAAGTAGATCCGTCGAAAGTCAAAGCAGCAATGCAAAAAGAGCAACATGCAGATTCAATTTTATTTAGTCTGTTCATGTGCCCTTATTTAAAGTGCAGCAGTACTCAAAACCCCTATCATCGGCTTAAGCGATATTCAAATTTAAAACCTAAAAGCATTGAAATTCTGCTCTTGTAAATGTTATACTATCAACTAACGACACATCGCCTTCCTATATATTCCAGTTGCTGCTTATGTTGTCGTGCCGCTGGTCTTGGTTATTGGTGCAGTAGTCGTAGTTTTTGTAGTCCGATGGAAAAGGTATGACACATTAGTTGCCTCTTGTACCTTTTATGTAGTGAATGACATTGTAGTCCTTGCCTGCTAATTGCATTTGACTTGCATCTTCAAATAGATTGGATCCAGATGAGCCACAAAGTAATTTTGGCGTATCACCAGCATCCACACTGTTTATCACCTGGAGATGAAACTTGTAACTGGTCTGAATTTAAACAGACATATCATGTTTTGTAGCTGGATAAGCAATGATTCTATTCTTAAGGATTTATATTGCCAAAGCATGTGCATTAACATTTCAGTAGCTTCAGAAAGATGTTCATATTTACTGTTTGAACTTGATATCAATTTTTATCACTAACTGGTATATATGATGAGTTATGACTATTAGTATGGATATATTTTGAATATATAAGTTTCGGTTTGGCTCAACATGAAACTTTCATTTCAGAAAACAAACTTCAGACAAAGATACCAAGAAGGTACTTTACTCAAACGAGAACTCAACGAAATCAACAACTGTAAATGGTAACACTCATACAAATGCTAGCTACGTCGATGACTTCTCCCCTAACTCGAACGAAACCCAGATCAGCGGTTACCTTGTATTAGAACCTCAGTATGAAAACTCTGTTGTTAGAGGAACACAGTCGAACATAACAGACGACAATGCAGGAGAAGTACACTATAGTGACGCGAATGAAGTATATGAGAAAGCGGTGGAACCAGTCGAACAAGAACCTCAGGCAAATAACTATTTCGTGCTGGAAAAAACAGTTGAACGTTCGTCTCTTCACGAAACACAACAACAGAATAGGGATGAAGAAAATTATGCCGAATCTGGAAATCTTGCAAATAGCTATTTTGTATTGGAGAAGCCCACTGAAAGGTCTGATGAAAATGAAACAAACTCATGTTATGATGAACACTATGATACAGCTAATGCAGCAAAACCAGTCAATGCCACGCCCAACGGGAATGTTTATAACACATTCAGTGAGTTTGCTGAGGACCCATACAATCATGCTGGCGACGGAAACGGACATTTCCATGCCTTAGCAAATTCATCCGTTATTGGACAAGCCAATGAAAACACATACAGTCATTGTACTGGAGATCATGATACAGAGAATATGTATAATACGGTTGATGGATGCTCACTTTCCGGAGATCAGCACATCCACGATATGTACAACCATAGTGGATAGTGCAAACATATGTAATATTGGAGGATTAATGTTAACGAAGGATGTAATAATTACATATTTCTTTTTCCTTATGTCTCAAGCTCTAGGTCGAAATCATATTGTTTTGGGTCTCTCAGCTTGTTGTTCATTTATTGGTCTGTTTGACACGTTAACCGTAGCAATAACTGTGGTGTTATTAGAGGCTGAGACTTCGCACTGGACACCCACTTATATCTTACAAGCACTGTTTTAATTAATCGTCAAAATTTTTTGTTACTCTGTCAGATTGATACGATAACCTTGGCCATAATTGTTTAACTGTGTAATGGAGACTTCAAAAAACATAAGCTGCAACTTAACTTTTGAATCAACATGTGTTTGTTTGTTCGTTGGTGTATTTTAAACTTAAAATGTGAGCATTAGAGAAAACTTTATAGCTTGCATGAATATGCATCTCACCAATTTAAAGTCACCGTCAAAGGTCAACACAATATGCCAGCAAGCCTGTTGGGATATCTCGCTAAGCAACCACATCTTGTTTGTTTCTGGTCAGTAGCCTGTATAATAAAATATATATTGCACAAAATTAATAAAACAAATACGAACTTTAAGTAAAGTATAGTTGAAAACCTTTTAGATAGGTGGCAAGATGGAAGACATCTGGTACGCCTTCTTTAGATTGAAGCAGAGTAAGTAATACACGCGTACATTTAAAACATTTTACAAACAGTTTGTATCCAGATCAGGCGCCAAGTAACATCATAGCCAATAGGATTGGGCGATTTTGAGTTAGCCAAATTTGCACCAGGTCCAAATTCAATCACCATCTACAATAAATGTGTATACCATAGAATATTCAAAATCAAAGCTCCAGGTACGATGCGTGAAGTAATATATTGTTAAGTATAACTTCATTATTTCTCCACCAAATCCAGTGTTATGTTCACTCTTTAGAATCGTTCATTAGGATTGGTGGAGAAATGACAAGCTCTGCAAAATCATATAAGTATTCAGCATTTGTTTATTGTTGACCTTCTGCAGTCTGAGAAAATATCGTTTGTATTCAATTCCAAAACCGTTTTCATGATTATCTTCCATTTTTGTCTAAAACCTAATGAAGGAGTTTTTTCTGATAATGTACACTATGTAGACTAGATCAATCTACAATAAATAATGAACAATGAATATCCAAATTTAGCATGTATAGTATTAACCTCTGAGAAAATATCGTTTATAAACATTGTCGTCTGCTTCCACTCAAAAACCACTACCATAAATATTTCCATTTCTTCCTTAATAACAATATAAGAGTGTTAACCCTTTCGGCGCCAAATTTCTAATTTTCGTCTACAATCCAATGTTTGTTCAATCAGTCGGTACAATAAGAAAATGAGATAATTAAATGCAAATTTCAAAGGAATAAAGCACATATACAGAAAAAGAGATTGAGACAAATAGTAAAGTCCCTGACCAGACGCCTACTTGAAAAGGTGGCGTCTGATCTGGGGCTGCACTATTGGTCGTGGTGCATTTATGCGACATCGGCGGTGAAAGGGTTTGAATGCTAATGAGACACCGAGTCTCATCTGGATCTAACATGTTTGAGGGGTTTTATGCTAAGTTTAAATGAAAAAGTAGTAAAGTCAAGCAGGAAAAGCCACACACAAAACGCCACCATCACCAAAACACCGACAGAAAGCAATTTATAAAGTTATTTATACACATACACACACATACAGTAGAAAGTCACATACAAGACGCAAACGCCATTAACACATCGATAGACAGCATGTCACAGACACAACCAAACACACGAGAAAAACACAGAAAAAAGTACCAGAGACAAACATGAAAAAATCACAAGCACAGACACAAGACAAACAAAAGCAAGGGTGACAAAGAGAGAACCGCCTTGGCACGGTCAGTAGCAATATCACCACTGGGGTTTAAACCGGTTCACGGACGTCCTAATCTCACACTTATCTCAATGTCACCCTGGCTAAACAAACATTGTAAATAAAGGTATCCCCGCCAGACTTACCCACAACATAGACGACAGGGCGATCACCTCCTTTCAGAATTTATAACTAAGTTACGACTATTAAAATCTTCTAGCAAAGAACAGGCTCGGGCAAAGCGAATAGATTGAGAAATGTAAACCCCATAAGATGTAGACCGGGGAACATCTAGAAAAGGATAATTAACAATTTAGAAATCAAAATCTTCCCTTTTATCGTATAATTTAGACGAAACTTTATCATTAGTGGTCGAAAAAATCAAATCTAAAAAGGAAGCCTGAATGTCAGATCGGTTCGCTTTGTTTAACAACAAGAGAGGCACAATTTTTTCCCATAGGTATACCAATTACTTGACGATATACGGTATCCCCATAGCGCACAAATATGTTATCTAAAAGATAAAGTCGACATCATTATTAAAATTACATCCTTCGCTGTCAAGTTTTTATACCCCCACAGACGAGCCAAAATACAGCAGAACTTCAAAGCTACTAGCATAGTAATTCTTTAATCATGCAACACCAAGATAAATGGAGAAAATTAAGAAAAAGAAAGATTACTAAAGCGGTTTCGTCACCTGAATGAAAATACATGCAAGTGCCATATACGTGACGTCATATTGGCATGTGGTTACGTCATCGCCTTTTACAACATAAACAAACTTGATTTAATTCTTTTATATAGACAAATAGTTGAGACAAAGGTCAGCAAATGTGTTAAGTTTGATGTTTATGCCTTTTTCATCCTTCTGTGTTCCTCCTATAAGCTGAACCAAACATGCATCCCAGTGGGGTCAGTACACATGCCCTATACCTCACAAAATACAGCGTCGACGTGGAAAATATGCTAGTAGGAATTGGATATATTTGGTGACGTTGCATGATAAAATGATTGCTTAGATAAGTCGCAAACTGAAACAATAATAAGCACACTATTTATAAGATATTTTGTTGTTACAATGTTCAAATACTTATGTAAAATGATTACTGTGATAATTCCCCAATATATACAATAAGTATTAGATACATCGGTGTTACAATGGTCAGATGCATTCAGTTGAACTTCGATATCTCGAACTCGGATAATTCGAACTTCTAGACAACTAGAAGAAAAAAAATCAGTCCTTCAAGGATTAACAATATATAAATATTTTAAGATATACCACTACGCATATCTAGAAACAAATGCGACAGCTTAAACCAGGTCTAAAGTAATGATGATAGCTCCTACATGAGCTTTCAGCAATATTTTAGACCTACCTTAAACTGTGAACATGAAAAGTTGTTTTTACGTATTAGAAATCGAATAACTCGAACCTCTAGAAATCATTTATATGGTCCTTTTAAATTCCAGATAACGAAGTTCGACAGTATGTAAAATGATTAATAAGATAGATCACAAAATCAATATGCACGATAGTTATTAGATACGCGGTATTCAAGTTTATAACTAAAATGATTAAAACTGATAGGAGACGTCTGAAGAGCCATCTGATCTGAGTCTATTCTGTTTGCAAATTTGTAGAAATGGGTATCTATGGAGTAAACGGTCAAGCAAATTAATACCAACCCATTACCTCATGTAGGAAATGATGAATATTAACAAGCTTAATGTTTATAACAGCATTATGAGCAAGGAACTTTCAGCCGTGACACAGACTATTGACTCAGATCTATGATGTTTCATAAGTAAACAGGAGCCATCTGGTCTTGTTTGGCTCTGTAAAGACGTTTAATTATCTATTCTCATATTAGTTCTGTTAAACCCGACACGATCTTATTTTACAAGCCATGTATATTCATTTTGAGGGGACATTATAAACAAAATATTTGTTAATAAGCCATTGGCACCTATCGGTTCAGCAAATACTGCAGACCCTGATCAGAGGGCTCCGTCTGGGGCTACACTGTTTACATATGTCATTTTAAGGGACTCTGGGTACTAATGGAGTTAAACACATCTATGAAATAACGGGTTTTATACCATCACATATCAAATAATACACCAACGGCTTTAACTCAAATTTGTCTTAACACATCCACTTCCCATGACAAGTTATGTGGCAACTACATGACCGTTATTAGTCCTCTAAATGGGGAATCCGATCTTCCCGTCGCTTGCAAACAGTGTTGACTCATATCAGAGATCTCTTAGAGGAGCCATCTGATTAGGCACATTAAAATTCCGATCGCAAAATATACACTTTCATACTGATTGGACTGTATTATTTAACAATGATGTACCATTCCATTTTGAAAAATCAAGATTCAAATGTTTAGGTAGGTTTTTGAACAATGACGCAGTGAAACCTAAACCAATTCACACATCCAAATGTTTAACCCATTACCTCATAGGTTATTTTTTAGATACAACCTCTTTGAATAAAACTACCGAAAAGGAGCAATAACTAGAGAAAAGGAAAATTTTAGAATTTGTAGTTTGAAACCATTGTGATAAATAGAGCATTTGCTCCTATAGGAGCAAATGCTTTATTTATCACAATGGTTTCACAAAGCCATTTTACAGAGTCGTCAAAAGTCGTCAATATGAGGGAATGGGTTAAATATGGAATGGGGTAATTCATTTGGGTATGACAATACTTGAAGATCTAACACAAAATGCCTCATTGCAATTCTCGTCTATCAAAAAAGAATAATTATCGTCTGTTTCAGTGCTGTAAAGAAATTGATATTCATTTATTTCTCTATATCTATGTAAAGTAACGTAGTTTACCTGTCACCCGGATCAAACATTTTGCAAACGTAGTCACTCAATATGCGCAAGGGTGCACCAATTACCGGTATATATGATTTACATTTAACAGGAGCTGTTTTGTGTTTAACCATTAACCTGCTAAATAATTAAGACTGGCTCCCCTGTCTGAATATTGATTAAACATTGTATCAACATTTATCGCTTAAGAAAATAACATTTACGACAAACAGTGCATACCAGATCAAAGGGTTCCCTTTGGCCTGGGTCTGCACTGTTTGCAAATGTCATATATTCCGTTACCGCACGTTAAGGGTAAAACTGCGTTTAAACTTCCTCATTGGATTTGGGGTAGTGGCAAGTTTTCTAACATCCATTTTACCGTGTATTGCTACTAGACACGAAGATTAATGTTTATAAGGCTCACAGCTGTCATGTTTATAACATATAAATATGTGGACGTATACCAATACACGCATTCTTATAACATTTGTCGTTTGGCTTCAAACAGGTAAGAACGATACTTATCTTATAGTTTAATATGTGTGTATAATATAAGCAAATAAAGCAATTACATTAATCCTTTTCGCCGTCCCGTTGGTTATTTCCTAGGGGAGCTTTCTGCATTACTTTTGTCCTGCATTAAGCAACCACCTGCTTATAAAGACGTGTATGTTTATTCATTAAGTGGTCGCATTAGAGGGGTTTTACTGTATATGATTCTACCGTTTTTGCCATTCGGTTTACTCTATTTTGTGCGTATTTATGGACTTAAGGGTTAAAGTACACGTATCACCGGACGTTTCTGTTGGGTAAGCGTGTACATGTACATACAGACAAATGAAAAGATTAGACAATACAGTGCTCCCTCCGTACAACGGCCCTCTTAATAACGATTCCCTCCTTACAACAACGCATGTCATTGTTTCCCAAACAACAAGGCTCCAGACACAACTTTTTTCCATCGTATTTTCTTTATGCCTCCATCAAACCCTATGCTGTGACCACTCTTTAGAATCGTCACTTGGTGACGATTCTAAAGAGTGGTCACAGCATAGGGTTTGATTGAGGCATAACGGTTTTAGTTCTCGAAATACACCTTATCTGGGGATCTGTATACAAGCTAATTATGTTTGATTTTCCCTCCCTATAACAACTCCCTCTGAACAACACATACAATCTTCGTATCCCAAAGGGTGTCGTTGTAGAGAGGGAGCTATGTACAACAACATCGGTTCCGACTATTTTTGCATCTTAACCCAAACAATCCTTTTCAGCGACCTGCAAACAGCTTGGATCCAGAGCGACCCGGTGTCTTATCAGGATCCAAGCTGGTTGACACCCGGTCAATATTTATTATTTTCAAAGGCATTGCTCGAACTGTAGGTAGCTTAACCCTTTCCTCCAAACTTACGCCTTTCTACGCCTCTGTAATAGTCACTTATTGAAACCATCTTGATAAATAGGAGCAGTTGCCTATTTATCACAATGGTTTCAAACTATAAAATTCTTAAATTTTCCTTTTCTCTAGTTAATGCTCCTTTTCGGTAGATTTATACAAAGAGATTGGATCTAAACAAAAGCCTATGAGGTAATGAGTTAAATTTCACCGGGTCCAAGTTTGAGCAGACACTATATTTATCACAGCGAGGTAAGAGTTACGGATGAAATCCTATGTGTAATACTAAATCTTGCTTCATTGCCTCTCTCACAACATATCCCCTGTTCGTAAAGTATCGTAGATTAACCCATTATCCCCTGGTGACTCTACAAAATTCACATTGTGAAACCATTGTGATAAATAGAGCATTTGCCCCTATAGGAGCAAATGCTCTATTTATCACAATTGTTGCAAACTACAAAATTCCAAAATTGTCATTTTATCTACTTAATGCTCCTTTTTGGTAGATTAATTAAAAAAGGTTGAGTCTAAAAATAGGGTAGGGGAGAATGATTTAACCCATTACTCAATAAAATACGCATTTGTAAACTATCTGGGTCTGCTCTTTTGCTTGTGGTATGCGATATGCTCTGGTTTTACAGTTTCTAATTTGGCAAACATTTATTGTGTTCATATGACATTTTAATTCTTACATGAATATTCATAGAGTAAAGGGATAATGTCCGCATCTGATCGTGTGCTATCTTGGGGTATACGCCTGTTAGTAGCTCCATTCGTACATACATGTACATCACAATATTATGCCTACAATATTCGTACATACATTACAATATAATGCATACCATATTCGTACATACATCACAGTATTGCGCCACACATGTTTTATCACTCTGCCTTCATTGAATATTAATTAGGCAAATCTTTACAAAAATATATATGATTTGTTGAAATTATTTTCCTAGGCAAAATCACAGAACATGCAGACATGTATTTTCCATGACAAACAGTGCAGACCCTATAGGAGCTCTCTGATCTGGGTCTACACAGTTTTTTAAATGCAGCTATAGTTGTCGCTGGCGGGCTATGTGTTAATGCAGTACACCTCCGCCAAGTTGAGAGCTACATGTATGCTTTGTATTGGTTAGTCAAATAAAGAAATTGAACCTTGAACGTTTGAATATTGTTGAGCGCACCGCTCTTATACCATGCAATTATCCAAATATTTTAAGACACCCGATCTATTCTCCTGTAGTTTGTTAAGATAAGTGCAGGGGATAGAGTTGCGAATGAATGAGGTATAAATTGTGAATGTATGAGGTAGAAATTCTGAATACACGATGTTAACTCCTGCTTTCATGGCGATCAGATTTGATGACATTGATTTCAAATCTTGAGATCCCCAGCTTGATATATAGAGAAGACTGAATGTCGCCATCGGTCAATTGTACTTGACTCAACACAAATGGAACTCCGAAAGATACACCCCAACCTTCGTATGAAAACAGTAAAACAATAAAAAGGAAACACCAAGTGATGTTTAACCCTTCGCTTCATAAATTTAAAAAAAAACCATTTCTCCTTCTTTACCCATGTCCTGTTGTATAATTACATATATCTTCACTGTGAACAAGTATTTCGCTGTGCAATCACTGCTGTGGAGTGCACTGGTTGCACAATCAACTTGTAAATAGTACAGACCCTGATGAGACAGCTCCTGCAGGAGACGTCTCATCTGGGTCTTCACTATTGATAGATAGATATATTGACGTGAATAGCAATCGAAGGGTTAACTATGGCATACATAGGCAGGTGGTTTCTTTATTCAATACGAACTTTTTGTAGAACGTTTCTTCATGAGCCTCCTGCAATACGTTTGTGCTGCATTAATCAATCATCTGGTTTTAATCCTTTTGCTGTCAAACTCTGTCGTCTGCTAACTTTGTCGTCTGCTACAAATTCTGCATTTTTGTTTCAAAACATAGTAACAGTAACAAACAGTTTGGATCCTGATGAGACGCCGAGTTACTCGGCGTTTCATCTGGATCAAAACTGTTTGCATAGGTAATCACAGATCCGGAATTGGCAGCGAAAGGGTTAATCCTTTATCTCATAGAATCACATTTCATTGTGTTTGCAAACAGGGGAGAGCCAGGCTGCCAGACGGCACCTGCAGGAACTGCTCGGGTTCTGTCCTGTTTACTTACGAAATAATATAAATATTATTTGCAGTTTCTGCCATAGTGAAACATTTCTGTGTTCATATGCCAGAATAAAGTATAACAAATACAGGACCCTTCAAAGTAGTATCTGTATAACAGGTAACAACTTAATACAGGGAAACTGTCGTACATATAGCTCATAAAGGACTAAAAGGTTCAAAAGTTGACTTTACTAATATTCCGGTTTAGAGTGTGTTACTATAAATTATACAAATTACCTTTTCTTTCTTCCTCAGTACGTAAATCACTTTACAAATCACACCATGCTTGAATGTTGTTTCCTTATACTTTACTTCCGTAAACGTTTGTATTTCTTTACAAAAATTAGTAGTTTCCCTAATTACCTCATTTTTTCCTAGACTATTTTGGATCCAATATCTTTGAAAAATCAACTAAGTTATCAGGGAAAAGAGAAAATTAGGCGTTCGCAGTTTTTAAACCATTGTGATAAGTAGAGAAAATGCTCTATTTATCACAATGGTTTCAAAAAATGAATTTTACAGGGGCATCAAAATGCGTCAGTAGTTTTAAAGAAATATTGTCACTAGATCAACAAGCACAATCAATTAAAATTTATGAGTTAATTGGTCATTTTCTGAATACTGATTTACAAATTTCCAGGATAATATTTGCTTTGACAAACATGTATGAGGAGAGCTATGTAATTCCATAAACAATCAGAGGAGATCCGAATCAGACGGCTCCTACAGGACGCTGTACTCTCCTCTCAGGAGGGGTACTCTGCAAATGTATGAACGTTCTTATGAGGGACATGGTTAAATGTTTTATCAAGTCCACTGGTCCAATTTAAAAAATGTTGATACAATATCTACTTAGTGTAAGAGTACCGCTATTAATGTATGACATTTACTTAGTGTAAGAGTACCGCTATTAATCTATGGCAATTACTTAGTGTAAGAGTACCGCTATTAATGTATGGCATTTACTTAGTGTAAGAGTATCGCTATATATGTATACCATTGACATTGTGTACAAGTATCGCTATATATGTATAACATTAATATAGTGTTTGAGAATCGCTATAAGTTTATGTATAATATTGACTTGGTGTACGACTTTCGATATAAATGTAAATCATTGAATTTGTATAAGAGGAGCGCAGTACATCCATAACATTGACCTAGTGTGATAATGTAAGAATGTATAACATTGACTTAGAATAAGAGTACCACTATATAGTATAACATCGACTTAGTGTAGGGTACCGCAATATATGCATAACATTGACGTAGTGTAAGAATAACGTTATACATGTATAACATCGACTTAGTGTAAGAATACCGTTAAACATGTATAACATTGACTTAGTGTAAGTAAGAGTACCGCTATACGTGTATAGTATTGACTTAGTGTTAAAGTACTATCATACATGTATAACATTGACTTAGTTTTAAAGTACTATAATACATGTATAACATTGACTTAGTGTAAGAGTACTGCTATATATGTACATTTGTATAACATTAACTTATTGTTAAAGTACTGTCATGTGTGTATAGCATTGGCTTTGCGTAAGAGTATCGCTATATATGTATACCATGGCTGATGTTTTGTTATTTAATTGACCATTGTGACTGATTTAGCTATGCTTTCATTAAATTCTGAAGTTGAGAGATATTTTTCTAAAGATAAAAATGAATTTCTGTTGTTTTTTCTCTCAGTCTAGTTGTTATGACTATGGACTTTATGTTGTCATTCGCATCTACTAGTATCTCTTCAAGTTCATGTTATGGTCAGCTCCTTGTATTAAACCTTTTAACCCTGAATTATCAGAATCGAATAGCCCATTAGTGCAGCTCACTCAATATATTAAACTTGCTAGAGGGTTTTTAATTAAAAACACGGCACAGACCTAAGGGCTCTTCTAGAAGCCCTCTGATCAGAGGGCTTCTAGAGGAGCCCTTAGGTCTTAGTATACACCATTTGCAATAGGAAGTGCACGTGTGTCCCTGGGTTGAAAGGGTTAAAGATGTTTAAAAAATAAGATAGCGTCCATATTCTGAACTTGAGACAAATCATTAAATGAGGAACTTTGTGATTTTCTCGACCTTTTTCATTGATATGGTTTCATCCGTCTAACGTTACTTTTAAATGTCTCGTAATGAAACAAGCTAATGTGTGTAAATGAAGTTAATACCGAACACATTGTTAATAAAAGTTCTATTATGTCCTGTTCTTACAGCGACAACGACTGATTATCACCTGAGAATACCAGACAGTGCATGGGATTACAAAACCCTTCCCTGCAAGATAGCAACGCCAGCTATAAATTATACGACAAATGGCCCAACTATGGAATTTCCACCTGATGTAGAAATTGCTGAGAATGAAAAGGTATTTGTAGGGTACACCAAGACGTTCGAAGTATTCCAATACATTGGTAAGTTTTTAGATATTATAGAATCCTCTAAAGCAACCATATAATGAATAGAAAATGGTGTATTTAAAACCGTTAAATTACTTAATGGAGGACGAAAGTAAAGCAGAATGTTCCTGCATGAACTTTCCGCATTAATTTGGTCCTGCATTAAGTTACTACATGGTGTTAAGACACATGCATCGCTGAGATGGTCGGTTAAATGTCATAATTTAATCATAGCGAAATACATTGATTCAAATTTAGTTTGTCTCGGAATGAGCGAACAGTACTACTCTGAAAACGTTGATTGTTTTATCCTGTTTTTGGAAAAGTAATCGTATGAATAGATTTAATATTTCGTAATAAAACAGTTGTAAAAATCAATATAGTTCCAGATAAAAGAAAATATTATGTCTGCCCAAATTGGGATCTGGTGCAATTTTGAGTGCCTCTGATTCGTCCAAGCCTTTAAGAAACTATTGGCCGACTGTCAAACATCGTGGACCCCTGAAGAAACGCCGAGATAATCTGCGTCACAACAGGGTCCAAGCTGTCTGCAAATTCAAATCAAGTCTTTATCTGATAGCTGGATAAGGGTGAATATAATTAAATCAAATTTATTTTCGCAGTCAATAAATTTATAAAACACAACATGATTCAAAAAGATAATTCAATAAGTCAATTGATATCTTATCCTGACATTGAATGTGATCGAAAATATGTTCTTTGTTGCTATTCATTGAAGGCTGCATCAGGATAAACGATTTGCCAGCTTCTTTGTCCAAAAGTTATCCCGTGTATCCAGACCCAGGACAGTGCTACTCCTTCTGCAAAACACCGGTTTTTGGAATATATGTAAGAGTTATCAAACATTATTGTTGTGGCATGACCTACGAAAAAACTCAATGGTAATGTATCATTGTGTTACAGAATACTTGTAGGAATTATCAAATACCATTATTTAAGAAATGAATGACGTGTTTCCGGTGTTCATGAGGTTATGCAACGCATAGCTTTACGAGCAAAGTTAGTGAAGCCCGAAGGGCTTCACGTGAATCTTTGCTCGTAAAGCTATGCGTTGCATAACCCATGAACATCAGGAGCACGTCATTTATCTCTTATATTTATATTTCATTGTATTTTTTATATTTAAGAAATGAATGACGTGCTTCCGGTGTTCATGAGGTTATGCAACTTTCTTTTTGGAATAAGGTTATATAAGGACGTTGCAGATCGAATGTAAATATTATAGTATGACATGTGAATAAATGCAGCGACAGTGAATCGTTGCTTGAAAGAATATTATTATGTAAGAATAATCAAACATCATTGTGGAAGTATGACTCCTGAATAAACTCAATTTCATATTAGAGCTGTTTTGGTTTATATACAGCTTCGTTGTATCGAAACTGCACGTTAAAAAACATATCCAAAAAGTATTGTAAACCAGTTTGACATCCTGACTGGTATGGAAAAAATAAATACATGTACACCATATCATCAGGTGCGGATCCAGGATATGCCCAAGATTAAAGGGTCTTGTTTTTGCCCTGTCTTTGTTGATTTGTTGGCTGGTTTGTTAGGTAGTTGCTTTGTCCTCAACTATAACATTGGCGATAACTTTGTAGCCATTGCACATACTAGCTTCAGACTTGGCATGCATATGTAACTTATGGAGGCAGATATTTTTAGGGGTGAATAATAAATGTTAATGTCATACATTAAGGTTAAAGGTAAAAATACGGGTCAAATTTAGATTTGCGATACTTTTGTCGTCATTCAACATATATCCTTCAATCATGCATGTGCGACTTAATGAGACGAATATTTTTAGGGATGGAGTATTATGGTCAAGGTCATGCACCTAGGCAAAAAGTCACAATGCGGGCATAGTGTTTCTTAAAAAACATCTTGTGAAAATGTGGATGACATCACAAGTATCTTTGTAATTTACATGATGACAAAGTTTGTTTGGGTAATTGGGGAGGGGGTCGGGGAATGGGGTTATGCCGGCCCGCCTCTCTAAATTCGCGCCTGATCATAAATGGGTTAAATGTATATATACTATATCAATTTTCAAATCAAGTCTCTTGAGAATTTCAGATCTCACGATGATTTCAGAAGGAAGAATGCTATTGTTCAACACAAGATCCAACCGTCATTAGATATACACGAAATCACTGTAATGCCGGGTGCTCATTTCCTGCTAACACTGCATGCGGAGGAAGGAAAAATTCTAGAAACTTTGCTTCTGTATATAAACGTGGTAATTGAAATAACATAAAAAGTACTCTTGACTTTTTTTTTAAAAATTTTCTGTAATTCAATTACACTGTACGTACCCAGCCTCTAGTGGTAAAAGCTTGACTTTCATTATCTAGTTAACTTAAATTATTTCCGTATTGTGTGTGTGTGTGTGTGTGTATGTCTCTGTGTACGCGTCAATGTGTGTGTAGTGTATGTGAGTGTGTGTGTGTGTGTGTGTGTGTGTGTGTGGTGTGTGTGTGTGTGTGTGTGTGTGTGTCCGTGCATGCGTGCATTCATGTGTAACTTAATTTCTATCGGTGGTTTTTCTAATGGTTGCGTCTTGTGTGTGGTTTTTCTGCTTGAATTTACTACGTACCTTTTCTGCAATAAAGTTCGTGTTTTATCAATATTCTAACAAAACTATTTCGTTTTACCAAACTGCTTCGACATGAGATGTTTACAAACTTCCAAACGCTGAACGTTGTTTTGCAAAACAATGTCTTTTTAAATATAGTTTAGGTTTGTTCTTATATTATATAATCAATACTTTATTGTAATAGGTATAAATATTTCAATTATAGATAATTTATGCCGGGAATAGCAAAAGGGCATGCTAACCAGTCATCTACAGTTCTATAAAGCGCTCTTAATTTATATTCTACATAGAAATCTAAACATGTATTTTACCATTTTCTTCTTTCTTGTTTCACAAAGTTGCGACGAATGCAAGAGGACTCGATGACGGAAATTACTGTCGGGTTTACAATCAAACGCCAGCCTCCTTTTTATGGCAAGCGTGTCGCAAAAATATAACCGGAATTTGTCAGACAGGTAAAACATTACAATCAAGATTTGCTAGCAATTCCTCGATTCAATTTTTGTATTCATATTATCAATTACACATTTCGAGATACATGTACATAAATAAACGATATAACCATTTACTCAATAATTATTAAGAAATGATATACTTATGAATATGATTAGCTCAATATGAACAACATTAAATTTGTACCGGTAAACTACAGAATCAGTATCCATTCTTATTAAATATTTAGCTTGCGAACTCAAATCTGACCAATCAGAAGCTTGAGAACGAACTCAGACTGAACTAAAATGTTTTATAAGCATACACTCTGGTCCATATAATCACATAAGCAAAAATAACACACAGTGACGGATCCCACAGGAACTACAGTTTCTGACATAACTAAACATTTGTGTCAGTATAAAAAACTATTTGTGTCAGTGTGAAAAACAAGTAATATTCTGGTGTCATTTCTCACACAAACACGTAGTTATGCTGTAAATGGGCTAATGTATACCATGATCAGCCACTGTGTAAAAGTCTGGGTATGAACAGTTTGACACCGACTGCAACCTGTAGCAATTGGCTATACTATATGACAGACGGTGTAAACGTTCATTAGACACCACTGCCTGCTAACCTAATCCTGAAAAGATATGGTCGCTGTTCATGTATTTGTAACCCGGGGTCAGAATCATAAACGGATCCAGAAGGGTTGTTGAGTTCTTTTAATCAGTACAGAGTACAAGTAAAAGGGTCTGAAATACAAATAGCAATGATGAGTACAATGTTGAGCCAGAGTTGAATAATAAGACTCGCGTATCGAAATTCCAATGGCGTAACCGACTTGTTTCATTGTTAACCGAACAAATGACAGAATTGTAAATTAAATCCTAAATATAACAAATAGAAGGCTTACCAGCTGGTCGTTATGAGAGGAATACAAGCAATAGCCACGGAGAGTTTTCTATGATATAGACGTCCGTTTAGTATGAGAGTTATAGCCAGAATATTGGAAGCGGGAAAAGAGGTTTAGCTCATTAACTACGGTCAGGTGACTTGATATGCTTCACCCACCATGTCAACTCACACTTATCCGATTCTCTCGTGCACACTCACCACGCACATGAACATACATACAAGTGTAAACATACTAACATGTACATAACATATCGGGGATCCATACAGGGAAACTATGGTCTGGTTACATACTCCCCTGCTTCCTTGAAATGTCTCCTGACATTTACAAACTGAACTATTAAAACAGGCATATCAATAAGTTTAAAATAACTAGAACGATACACAGCTACTAACACTATGCTTTCCAAACTATTAAACAGAAAGCATGTACTTTCTTTATTAGAGAACTATGCAGAAAACATGAAGTTTCAAACTACAAAACTATAATGCAGAAAGCACAGATCATCAAACAATATATTTTATCCTGGAAGCTGAATACAGAAATAGAATCTACATTCTAATCCTAAGGCTGATCCTCTAGCTGTCAGGTCACATGATTCTGGCTAAGAAATACAAGTAAACTATAATTACTTCTACAATAACTGACCAATGATACAGCAAACTAATCCAAATACAGCTTCCAAAATGCAAGTTACATGTATTAAAAACAAAAATGAAACAGGTGTCAGACCTGTACACATAGCGTGTCATATATGAGGTAAACTGAAATATATGTTAAGCTAAAACCAATGTGAAGCTCATACAAAACAGGAATCAGTTTCACAAAAGTTGCTCCAAACAATCTGGGGACACACCCACTGCCCATAACGGTCAGGGGCTTTCCTATTCCGGACAGGCCTCCTAGAAGGTAAACTAGGCGAGGGAGCTTGGTCTTGGCTTGGGTCTGGATCTAGAACCAAGTTCGAACCTGGATCTGGATCAGAGGGAAGGGTCTGATCAATGCCTGGAACTGAGCCAGGGCTTTGATCCACAGTAAGATTGTCGCCTGAGACTGTCACAGGGCTTTGGCCAGGATCAATGTCTGGAACTGAGACAGGGCTTTGATCCACAGTGTAATTGTTGCCAGAGACTGATACAGGGCTTTGGTCGGGATAAGAACCGGAAACTGGACTACGGAAATGGGTAGAGTGACCGGAAATGGTGTCAGGATAGAGAACAAAGACAGAGTCTGGAACTGGATCAGGACTATAACAAGAGACAGGATCCAAAATAGGATCTGAAACAGAATCAATGGCACCACTCTGGCTGGAGTGGCTTCCAACACTGGTGCTGGGTTGCCTAGACCCATGGGCCAAGCCACCCGTGTCTGACGCCCTGTTACCAGGTGTCTGACTACTGATCCTCTGTCTTCTCGCGGGAATGATATAAATCTGGCTCTCAGAGCTCTCTTCCCCGGAACTTGACTCAGACTCTGCTTGTCTGGGTCTTGGGGTCTTTCGAGGACCCGGCTGAGACGGACCTCTGGGCCTTACCCTTGGACTGTAGGGTTGCTCAGCTGGCACACAGTTAAAGGGCAGAAGAAGATTTCTATGTAGTGTTCGGGTCTTAGATCCATTTTCTGCCCGAACTTTGTATACCGGCAGATCTGGATCCGGTATGCCACAAACAACATAGGGTATCTCTTCCCATCTATCAGCCAACTTCTGTTTCCCTTTCAGTCCAACATTTCGGACCAGGACCCGATCCCCAACTTCCAAAATAGCCTCCTGTTTCCCTCTATCATAGAAGTCCTTGTTCTTCTGGGCACATTTCCCGGCATGCCTAGCTGCAATGTCATATGCATATTGCATTCGGGCTCTCATCTTCTTGCCATAGGACTGTGGCCCTGCAGTAGCCTCGTCCTGAGCAGGTGATGTGCCTAAGAAGCATCCACTGAGAGTCACGGGTGCCACCCAAACATAAGATAGTGGGGTGAATAACCCGTTGCGTCACTGCGGGTTGCATTGTACGCTTGGACCAACGGAGCAACGAAATACTTCCAATCAGCTTTCTGATTGTTCTCCAGGGTCCCGAGCATTTTGAGAAGGGTCTGATTGAATCGCTCTGCAGACCCATTGCCCATAGGGTGGTAAGGAGTAGTCCTTGACTTCTGCGTATGAGCGAGTCTGCAGAGCTCCTTGATGACCCTACTCTCAAAATTACGTCCCTGATCACTATGGAGCCGTGCTGGAAAGGAGTAAAAGCGAATGAAGCTTTCATACAGGGCCTTTGCAGTTGTCTGTGCAGTCTGGTTACGACAAGGAACAGCCTGAGCATAGCGTGTAAAATGGTCAGTAATAACCAGTCCATTCTCAAAACCGCCCTTGGATCGCTCCAGAGACAAGAAGTCTATGCACACCAGCTCCATAGGATAGGTGCTAGAGATAGGATTGAGCTGCGCAATAGGTTTCGTAGGGGCCTTCCTTCTGATGCATCTGTCACATGCCTGGATCTTTGATTCTATGTCCTTTTCAAGTCAAGGCCAATAGAATCGTTGCTTGGCTAACCAGAGTGACTTGTCCTTGCCTTGATGACCAACGTCATCATGCACACCCTTCAAAGCTTTGGGTCTAAAGGACTCTGGTACAACCAACTGTTCGACCACTTGGCCATCCTGAGCTGCAGTTCTGTACAGAACATTGCCTGAAAGGTGGAGCTTTTTCCACTCTCGAATGTACTTATGTACCTCAGGCAACTCCATACGGGATGCTTTGTCCCTGGGGCGAAAACTGCTGCTCAGGAGTCTGATCACTCTGGCAAGGACAGGGTCTAGCCTCTGCTCCTTTGCCCAATCAACCTTACTGAACTGCCCAGAGTCGGACTGACCATCAGCGGCCGTCTGAGGATCAGCCTTTCCAGGGAAACATTCAGCGAAAGGTACATTAACTGTCACCGACTGACAGATGGCACGTATTGCATCAGAAGGAAGCCTGCTGAGTCCATCAGCATCACTGTTCCTTTTGCCAGCTCTGTACTTAATTGTAAAATCATAGTTGGCAAGAGCTGCGACCCAGCGATGCCCAGTAGCATCAAGTTTGGCACTGGTTAAGACATAAGTCAATGGGTTGTTATCTGTGACAACTTCAAAACAGTTGCCCATGAGATAATCATGAAACTTGTCAGTAACAGCCCATTTCAATGCCAAAAATGCCAGCTTTAGTGCGGGATATTTGCGTTCACTGGGCCGCAGACCCCTGCTGGCATAAGCAATAACTCGCTCCTTGCCCTCCTGCTTCTGATACAGGATAGCCCCTAGCCCTTGCCCACTGGCATCAGTATGCACAATGAACGGTAGCGTGTAGTCCGCATAGGCTAGTATAGGACGATTTAGAAGCTTCTCCCTAAGTACGGAGAAAGCCTCTTGCTGTTGCTCTCCCCAGACCCATCGAGCAGGTTTTTTGGGTTTCCTCTTAGCCTTCCCCTTCTTGACCTTGTGGGTCGAATGGCCTTCTAAGAGGGCATTCAAGGGCTGAGCTATTGAGGAAAAATTCTGAACAAACCGCCTGTAATACCCAGCAAAACCAAGAAAATTTCTCAGCTCTTTAATATTACTAGGCGGCTGCCAGTTCCTTATTGCTGCAGTTTTCTCTGGGTCTGTGGCAATACCCTCACTGGAAACTATGTGTCCTAGATAGACAACCGAGGTCTTAAAAAACTCGCATTTGGAGGGTTTCAGCTTAAGGTTGTGCTGAGACAACCTTTGAAAGACAGCCTCGAGTCGCTGAGTGTGCTCCTCAAACGTCTTGGAGAAGATCAGTATATCATCTATGAAGATGAGGCACTCCCTGAGATGGAGCTCGCCCATACACTTCTGCATTAACCTTTGAAATGTCGCCGGCGCGTTACATAGCCCGAAACTCATGCGCTCGCACTCATAGAAGCCAAGGTTTCCGACAGAGAATGCCGTTTTCTCCTTGTCCTTCTCTTCCATCTCCACTTGCCAGTATCCAGATCGAAGATCGAGTTTACTGAAAAACTGGGATCCAGCAAGTGTATCGACAGTATCATCAAAGCGAGGCAGCATGTAGGGATCTTTACGTGTTCTGTTATTCAACAGTCTGTAATCAATACAGAACCGCAAAGAGCCGTCTTTCTTCCTGACTAATACCACATTTGAAGAGAATGGGCTATTAGACTCACGAATGGCACCTGCTGCCAGCATGTCTTTCAAATGCTGTCTAACCTCCTCATACATTCCAGGGGGTATCCTCCCATAGGGCTGTTTAAAAGGTTTCTCGTCTATCAACTCAATATTGTGCTTGACAAGATCAGCACAGCCCAAGTCTGTGAGACCACGTGAAAATATGTGCTCCCAATTGCCCAACACTTGCTGAGCACGCAAGACTTGTTCTGGAGTCAAAGTTGTGGTGTCTACCTTGACTCCAAGTTCCTCTAAAATAGAGAATCCCTTCTTGTCCGCAACAGAACTTGGGACTTCTGAGGCAATGGTATCAATTACCTTGACCTCACTGACTTGACAGACAGCTGATCTTGGCTTAATTGTGATAGGTTTGGCAGTCATGTTGCAGACCTTCACAGGTATTCTGCTATAGTCAGTCTGACTGAGTTTAACAACTCTCGGACAAACCGAATAGCAAGACTGCACAATGGTTTCTGTAACAATATCCGTTACATCCTGATCAATATTTCGAACAAATCCATTGATCATTACAGTCTGGTAGGGCTCTACCGAAATAGGCTTTCGACTGCAAGCCTTAACTGTGTAAGTCTTGTAATTAAGACTATCAATGGCTAACTGCCATTCATCAGGGATATCCGAAGATACAGATCCTGATGATACTCTTAACTTCAGAGATCTCAGAACATTGGTGCCTACAATAACTGGACAGGCATGATTTAAATCTGTGTCTGGCACAACAAGTACCGGCACAGGTAAGCTAAAATTAGCTATGAATGGTACTACCACAGTCGTCTCTATGTAACCCAAGTAATTGAGTTTAGATCCATCAGCCACTGACACATCAAGAAGAGAATCAAGACTCTGCAGTGGGGGTCTGTCTTGTAAAGACAAGTAAAAAGACCGAGAGACTGTGGTAACCATGGAGCCACTATCTATTAAAGCTGTGACATCCTTGTCATGAAGCAATATGGTAGACTCATTAGAGTTACCAACAAGCCTGCCTAAAAGTGGTTGGCCTTTATTCTCAGTATATGCCTCTGTGTGGCCATCTACAGAGGCTGCTACTAGTTTAAAGGATTCTGAGAATACCTGTTACCATGATTCTGATAATTCCTTCTATTCCCTCTATTATATCTGTTGGGAAATCTCCTGTTATATGGTCTGTTATGTGTGTTGTTGTTGTTAGTGTTTTTCATGTTGTTGTTGTTGCTGTTGATGTTTGCAGTGTCTGGTGTGGGTGAGGGTGTTTCACTAGAGTGAACACTAGCTGGCAAAGAGTCCAGTTTGTGCAGGATTTCCAGCTCGCCTAACTCTAAATATAGAGTATCTTCTCTCTATCCGCCGTCGAACGAAGACGGAGATGCCAGACTGACCCCAGTAGTGATTAAACTGTCGTGGTCGCCATTTGTAACCCGGGGTCAGAATCAAAAACGGATCCAGAAGGGTTGTTGAGTTCTTTTAATCAGTACAGAGTACAAGTAAAAGGGTCTGAAATACAAATAGCAATGATGAGTACAATGTTGAGCCAGAGTTGAATAATAAGACTCGCGTATCGAAATTCCAATAGCGTAACCGACTTGATTCATTGTTAACCGAACAAATGACAGAATTGTAAATTAAATCCTAAATATAACAAATAGAAGGCTTACCAGCTGGTCGTTATGAGAGGAATATAAGCAATAGCCACGGAGAGTTTTCTATGACATAGACGTCCGTTTAGTATGAGAGTTATAGCCAGAATATTGGAAGCGGGAAAAGAGGTTTAGCTCATTAACTACGGTCAGGTGACTTGATATGCTTCACCCACCATGTCAACTCACACTTACCCGATTCTCTCGTGCACACTCACCACGCACATGAACATACATACAAGTGTAAACATACTAACATGTACATAACATATCGGGGATCCATACAGGGAAACTATGGTCTGGTTACATATACAATATGTACCAGAAAGCACAATCAGAGATAAGCTTGTTTTCTTATGACATACCATGTATTGCTGCTACTCATTCGAGTTGCCTCGCCGGTGCAAGTAGCAGCTGGGAAATATTGCCTAGTTTATAATTATTTACTGCTATCTAACAAACAAATAACGAAGATGGAAGTAGTTTTGTATTAGATGCTATAATTATTCCATTACCACCAGGAGCTGATGGCACGTTTACAACAACAATGTCTCTAAAAAAGGTATGGTACCAGTATTCTAGAACGTGTTTCACTTACGATATGTATCCAGCAACGGAGAATACAAGTATAACCCTCAACAATGATGGAGTAACAGAGGCATGGATAGGAAGAATGAAGAGCTGGGTCATTGTTGCAATTAGTAGTATGTTTAATAATTATGTTATCATTATGCTGTACATATGTTAAATGTATTGTTATTGAAAATAAATTCCGAAGGGAGTTGATCCACTGGAGACCAAAAATTGCAACACAAAAAGAGAAAAGAGAACTCTGTTTTATTGAGTCTGTTCATGGACAGTAATTGAAGGTGCAACACTGCTAATGCCCCCTAGCACCGGCATAAGCGGTATTCAATTTTCAGAACAAGAAGTACTGAAATTCATGATCTCGAAGGATCAGATGGTATAACAACACTGATAATAAGACCATGCTACTTGCACAATATAGAAATAAATATGAATCTGTGTTCAGTATTTCAGCTGCATTACTAGGGCTTATGCAAACTGCGGTTATGCGAACAGAGTGCATTTAAATCATCTGATGTGATTATTTCCGGTAAGGCAATGCCTTTGTCGCCGAATGACACTGTAGACCCCGATCAAAAGCAGTTGTCTCGGACGGGGCAACTAACGTGCGCTTACAAGTCCGTATGCCCAGACATTATTACTGGTGAAAATAAAATTATACCTGTATTTGTGATGTGACAACAAGAAACCTATATTTTGTTATCAAATTTACATAATCAGTAGATCAAGATCCCGCCGTGGTACCATGTTTAGTCTTACTTACGATCAGTAAATGCTTTATAATTATGGATTCGAATACAAATGGGAAATTCGATGTTTTAATTCTGCTTAAAAACAAAAATGGATGCTCAAATTTTGATCTGGTGCAATTTTTACCGCTTCCTTTTGATCAAGGTTTTGGGACAGATTGAAACCTGATGAGACGCTTAGTTACTCGACGTCGAATCTGGATTCAAGTTATTTGCAAATGCAAGTCCGGCCGCTAACCGGGAAATAACTACATGTTTAGTTGTGACAGCACCCAACAGGGTAAAACAATAATCAAGTAGTCACAACTAAACAACAACAACAACAACAACAAACAGACAAAAACAAAACAAAAATAGCTGAATCATATCCCCCGTCAAACAGGTACAGGCTTCAGTATTTAACCGAGATATTGAAACATTGACGACACCAAAACTATACTACTCTGCCTACGGCGAAGAATAACAAATCGAACTGAACAAATCGTTTTCATTCTTTATTCAGATGCAACGCCAGGCGACTTTAACTATGGCTATTATGGGTACATCACAAAGCGAAACAACCGTCTTAATTTTACCAAGGACCAACGTGGCTCTGTTCTGTGCATAACAGGTACAAATATGTTCCAATAAATTGTGTGTGTGAATTTCGTGAAAAGATAAATTCATGTTTCATAAAAGTTATCCGTATCACTTCTGTAATTTAATGTAATAACCTTGTTTCTAAATACTATATTAATGTATAATATATTAACACTTTCCTTAATACAAACGGGGATTGAAGCTTTTGCGGACAGGGCAGACCAAGATCTAACGGCTCCTAAAGAGGAGACTGGTCAAGTTCTGCCTTGTTTACTTTTGCAGTGACAAATAATGGTACAGTTTCTGAAATTGTTAAATGTCATTGATCATTGATCATCATAAAAATAAGTTAACGAATATTCATGAAGTCATGCAATATTGCACAAATAGTTATGAGGGAAATTGTTAATACATAGAGGATACACCATGCGTGGCCATTGAATAGTTGGAATATTCAATGACCACGAATGCTATATTCTATTTATCACATTACTCCTCAGACAACGCATTTACTATATCCAAATACAGATGTCTGTTAGTATTTTGGGTGCTTTGATCACAGTTATGTGTGATTCGGTCTAACCATCTAATACATGTAAGTAGATCCTAACAAATTTCATTTATTTTGTCCATAACAAATTGATACTTGCGTTTCATCGTTGAAAACACCTAGTTATATAATCAGGCAACCTAGAAATTAAACAAGTGTATTTTTATACATCAGAAACAAAAAGGCAACACGTATAAGTGCGGTGACGTCATCATTGACAACCGTCTCGCGACTAAAGTAGGTCAACAATCATGTAAGTTTCGAGCGTCATAAATGGCTACTTTTCAATCAGTGTCACTATCGGTCAATCTGATTCGTTTTCTAGTTGGACTGTTCGATTTTGCTGTATTGTCATTCTGGTGGATATGTAAAAGGAAGGTTCCGCCATGTATTTTGGGCGGCGAAATTGCTTTGGAAACCATCAGTGACATGTGTTTCATCTGCGTGTTATTTTCTATAGTCCTTTCTGACTTCTGTTCTGTTTTAGATGACGATACGACGTCGACCTCAACAACATTATCAACAGCATCATCAACATCAACATCAACCACAACGTCATCAACAACAACCTCACCGACAACAACTACAACAGCAAATTCTCCACCAACAAAAACAACCACTATGTCATCACCTATTCCCCCAACAACAATTATTTCAAACACACAATCAAAATCGTCAAAGGAGAAAATGTCCACAAAAGGTAATGTCTGCTGCTTAAAAATGTTTGTAGTACCAAAAGGGTGTATTGAAGATAACGTCGGCTCTTATGAAACGCTCAGTACAGATACTGATAAAGGTACAGATGAAGAGGAATACCCAAATACTAGAATCGTCATTTCTTTACAAAACCCAATACTTCGACCACTCATTAAAAAAAGGTAAATTACCTAGTTAAAGTCGACTTTCAGTCTGAATGACCGCTCAGCCGACTGTACATTTACTCCCCCGGTCATTGAATCATTGGCCTACAATATTGAGCACTACTTACATATGGCACAATCATGCAGCCGCAGTACCGGCGAGTGACCCTCACAGGTACCAATTTTAACACCTGGGTGGAGAGGATGTGCGGGTGGGAGACACGGAAAAGCGTCTCTGAAATTTCCGGTGGGACCGGGATTTGAACCCCGGACGTCCGGACTGATAGTCAAGCGCGTTACCACTAGACCACCGCCACCTACAGTCGAAGATTCTAAAGAGTGGTCACATTATAGTGTTTGTTGGAGAAATAAAGCAGTTATTCTTGTAAATGTTTTATTTTACGCATCTTATCTAAGCCTGATTATATTTTTGTTTCAAGGATCCAAACTAGACGAAAGTACGCGACTGATGTTAACGAGATAATGCTTAGTTATCAGTCTAATAAACATGCCACGTTTTTATTTCGACAATGATAATTAAATCTATGTCAACCAATTCAATTATATTTGAAATATTTATCAATCGATGAAAGAAAGCTTGCTTTTAATTAAATATTTAACTTTATTGAAAAAATTTCTCATGCCTTTTTAAACATAGTTGACCAAGATCTGACGACGTATCGAAAACGCTACTCATGACGCAGATTCGGATAAAACAAACAATTGCCATTGTTGAATCTAATCATGGATTTCTAGTTTACAAAATGTCAAAATATATTTGTAACCAGGCAGAATATACGATTTGATATTGTCGACCGGGATCACCTGGTCGCCCCACTCCCTGTCTATTTACCTGTAGAACATTATCCTGTCATATTTTAGTTAATAATGTCTAATCTTTGACTAAATGCGTAATCCTTTGTCTGTCCTGGACCGTTTTGAGAGAATATAGATTGCATTGTTCCGTACATCAGTCCGCCAGTTCGTCCTGTGATTTCGATAATACACCAGTCCATCACTATGTTAGTCAACCAGTCATCAGACAGTATATCAAATCGTCAGTCTGTCAAACCGTCATTCTGTCAGTCGTCAGTCCATTTCAGTATGTCAGTACATCAGTCATCAGTCAAAACGTATTGTCAATACGTCAGTCCGATCATACATCATTACGTACCACTACTACGCATATACTCGTATGTCAGTTCATCAGTACGATAATCCGTCATTATATCAGTCGGCCAGTCACCCGCTTGTTCGTCAGTTCATCCCGTCAGTCTGCCTATATGTCAGTTGATAAGTACACCAGTCAATCATTCGTTAGTCATTATAAGCATTTTAATCAGTATGTCAGTACATCAATACGTACGTCCATCAGTACGTTAATCCATCAGTCATCAGTCAATGTGTCGGTCCAACAGTTCGTCAGTCCGTCAGTCATCCCGTCAAGACGCCACCCCGTCCCTTCAGTCCACCTTTACGTCGGCCCAGCAGTACGTCAGTACTTCAGTATGTCAGGCCATCAGTACGTCAGTGCATGAATCCGTCAGTCCGTCATTACTTTAGTCGGTTAGTCGTCAGTCAGTATCTTAATCCAGTAGTTAGTCTGTACGTCAGTAAGAAAGTACGTAATTCCATCAATACATCGCTGCAATATTCCGTCAGTCCTCCAGTACTTAAGTCCAATACGCCAGTCCATCTTAATGCCAGTCCTCCAGTCTGTCAGTCCATCAGTACGCACGTCAGTCAATGTGTTAATCCATCAATACGACAGGTCGTCCGATATGCTGGGTCTGAAACTTGATGAGTCACCAAACAAACATATCCACATACGCAAAAGGTCAATATCACGCATGGTGGTGGAATAAATCTGTGTATCTTGCAAACACATGTTCAGCTTTTAATATTACTCCGCACAATTGGTGTGCGTGCTAGAAAGGTGTTCCGCGTTTAATACCACACTACTCCCAAACTACTCGCAAGCAAACTACTAGGGCCGTTCCCAGACATTTCGGGATGGGCGGGGGGAGTGGTGGGCTAATTTGGTATGCCGCTTTGAATTGTGCATTTTCCTTCTATCTATATCACTCTATCATGATATAATTTTATGTTATTGGAAATTCGGCTCCTTTTACACCAAGGTTTCAGTCTACGCCTGAAAACGATATAGTCTTGGAACATGTAAAAATGTGCAATAATTGTAAGGCTGGTCCTAACATAAAACTACATAAACTTTCTACTTTGAACTGGATTCCTAAACTACATAAAAACCCTTATAAGGCGCGTTTTATTGCCAACTCTAGCTGTTGTTCCACTATAAAATATCTAAACTTTTGACGTCCTGTCCTACTACGATCAAAGAACATGTAAAACGTTACTGTGATAAAATATATGAAAATTCTGGTATTTATGTTTTTTGGTCCATAAAAAATTCAAATGATGTTTTAACGAAACTTGAAAATGAACCGTGTAACATTTCTTCACCGAGCTCTAATGATTTCTCTGCTTGTCTAACATTACTATTACCAATCATGAAATTGATTGACGCCTTTGTAAATGTCACTTATTAAAACGAGTGTGATACATAGAGCATTTGAGCAAATGGTCTATTCATCACAATGGTTTCGATACTACTAAATTGTACAAAAAATCATTTCTCTAGCCAACGCTCCTTTTCGGTAGATTTATTGAAAGTGGATGGGTCTAAAATTACCCTATGAGGGGAAGGGTTAGTTATCTACTTATAAATATATGACGCCGTTATTTTTATGACGGCCAAAATTCAAGAGCGGTAAATAATGGCGCAAAACTAATTTCAATATATTCATCTAGATTTCCTCCAGAATTTCCCATGCTTGAATGTATGGCCGAGGCAAAACATACAGAGTCAGATTTGTATATATGTATATTATTATAAAAGTACAAAAAATGAGTCATGCAGGAAACACCACATACAGAAAAAACAGTCACCCGAACAGCAACACAAGGAAACAGCAAATGTAAATAGCTACAGTAAAACTTATTTATAACGAACTCTGATAAAGCGAATTCCCGCTTATAGCGAACTAAATTTCGTTCCCCGGTCGATATCTTCATTAATTCTATACAGACTATAATGTTTAGTGCGAAGTTGGTTAGAGCGAATTTTCGCTTATGGCGAACTGATTTTCCAGTACCATTATTCACAAAACACTTAAAAATTCCTTCATTAAAGCGAAGTTTCACCTTGCTACTATCTTCAAGCACCTGTGTATTTCGCCCGATTAAAACCACGTCGCATAGGTGTTAAAACACACACTAGTGTTGGGGCGAACTGTGAAGCGATCCGTAAAGCATGTATTCTTCACGGTGGTAATGTGTAATTAAACACCGCTAGCCGCGGGGCATATATATGCACTTAAAAGTATGGGTTATAGCTAAACATTGTTAAGATATAATGTTGCTTTTTTATTTTCAAAATAAATACTTGAAGTCTTTTGGTTTTGTTATTCCCTCCCCGTTCGCATATTATTTCAGTATTTTCCGCTAAAAATAGAATCTACCGCTGACTCCGATGACGACACAGATCTATAAGGAATATTTGCCCCTGCCCACATACGCGGAATCTTTGACCGCTATACCCAATTTGCATCGGACATTGGAGCAACGACCAAATGCTCCTAATTTTTTTTAAACACTGACATTTATGAAACAGTTATTTGGCAAGTTTCAAGCATCCACATGTGTTCAAAAGCAAATGACCGATTTCTTCCACAAAGAGTAAGCTGTACGATGAATGATGTGCATTTTGGGATTTTGATCGCTACGCATACATGTCTGAATTATGGTTTAATAAATATTGAACAGTCGTGTGTCAAAGTCATAATTTATAGCGAACTTCGTACTATCAATATAGCGAATAATGTTTATAGCGAAGTAAATCCTTCAGTCCCTTGGAATTCGTTATAACCGAGTTTTAGTGTATAAAAATATCAAGAGACGCACCAAGACAATACAAACATACAATAGGGGGAAGATGGAAGTACCGCCATGGAACGGTCAGTGACAAAAGTCACTGGGGGGGTGGGTGTTAAACCGGTTTATGGGCGCCCAACCTCACACTTATTCCATCCCCACCCTAAAAGACAAACAGTGTAAATAAACGTATCCCCTCTCCGACTAATCTACAACAACCGCGATGGCTAATACAGTGGTAAAGTGCATGTATAACGAAATCATTTAAGTGAACAAACTGTATACACCTATCGCTAGTGTACTCAATGATTGAGCTGCAAACAGAGAAACTGTAGAAAAGTAACAAAGGGTACGACAAAAACGAAATAGTACAGATATCCGACGTTCTCCTTCCGTTTCTGGATTAAAGAGGTCGCCTTCATAGAGTACTAAACCTTTCTTGTCGGCGTACATGCAAAGAGGCCAGCGTGATTGCCAACTGTAAAAGGGTTGACAACCAAACATGCAGTATGTTGTAGTACTACAGGATCATAACCCTTTTTAAAGAATGTTTTAACATATTTGATGAACAAAGTGAGAAAATGTCCAATAATTTTACGAAGTTTGTAAATCACATCACCATAAAATTCAGGATGTGAAATACCGTGTCGCAGAAGCGCCTTGAGATTACATTGGTACTTGCCAATAAGCCAGAGATTTCGATAGTAAAATTTAGAGAAAGTTTTTCTTAGTTTATGGTATCTATATCCTTGGTTAAGCAGTTTTTCAGTTAAATTGAGATATCGACTGTTAAAATCGTCAATAGATGAACAAGCTCTAGCAAAACGAATAAGTTGACATATATAAACCCCGTAAGATGGAGCACGGGGAACATCCCCGTCAAGATGAGGAAAATTTACAATATTAAAATCAAAATCATCTCCTTTGTCATATATTTTAGAAGAAATCATTCCATTATCAATTTTAAGGTCTAGATCACGAAACGTTGCATAATTGTCGGATAGGTTAGCTTTATTCCATTTGAGTTATTTAGGATAAATTGTAGGAATCAGAGCATCAAAGAAAGGGTTATCTAAGTTAAAACTATCATCCAAATATCGACAAGTTTCATTGAAGGCTTTTATAGCATCTTGTGATTGAGGATTCAAACGCAACATGAAATCTCTCTCATAGCAGTACAAAAACAAGTCTGCAACATGTGATGCACAATTCGTACCCATAGGAATACCAATTACCTGACGGTATATAGCATTCCCATAACGTTCAAATATGCTATCCAAAAGACACGTCCAATTGGTGTAATATTTTATTTACTCGTCAGTAAAGAAAGCTTTTTCAGCATTACATGCCAGGAAAGATGTTTTTTCCCAGGCAAATACTTTCTGGATTAAGTTAGTAAGCTTATCTTTAATTAAAATATGAGGAAAAGTTGTGTACAGAGTAGAAAAATCGTACGTGCTTATAGTGGATGCAAGATACATTTTCTTAAGTTTGTTTAAGACTTCTGAAGATTTCTTAATAGACCAGAAGAGATTTATTCCAGAATTTTCATAAGTCTTATCACAGTAGAATTTTACATGTGTCATTTGCCTTCGTTAAACAAGAAGTCAAACGTATCGACAATTTAGTAGTTGTACATGAACTAGAATTTGCAATGAAACGCGCTTTATATGTTTTTTACGTAGTTTTGGTAACCAATACATTGCAGGAAGTTTATGTTGTGTAATTTTAATATCGGTTCCAAGTTGTTCACACTTTTTGACATGGTCTGAAACGATGGTCTTTTCGTCAGTAGTAACTGAAATGTATGACTTGGTATTAATAATTTCCTGCTTCAAGACATCGATATAATGTAATCGTCAAATAATAATCACATTATTGGATGTCTTATCAGCAGGAACAAAAACGTATTTTGAATGGAAATCCTGTAAACACTTTTTAAGATGTCTAAAAGAAATTCTAGGTTTAGGTGGAAGAAGGTATTTATTAGAGCTATAAAAGGAAATGCGTTTGTCAATTATATTAAAAATTAGAATTTTCCAAGTAGAATGAGCATTAGACTCAACGTGTTCTCTTCCACACCATTTAATACTAACATTTTGTAAAGCCTTCGTAATCTGAACTCGACAAGAGTTAAAATCTATCAAGGATGGTATTCTATATTTGGGACCTTTATTCAAAAGAGATCGTAGACGTTTATCTTTAATTATCTCAAAATTACTAGTAATCACATGACCAGCCGGAGAATAGCAACATTTTGAGGTGGCGCAATCTCAATTATCAGGAATATTATCATTAATACTAAGGTCGGCCACAATTTTATTATAGTTGAAAATTGTATTTCTGATTGGTTTGTTATATTTGTAGCAGATGACAGGTGGTTCTGTATATAGGAATAGTGTCAATTACATTTTTGTCTCTAAAATACTTTGAAGGTCAATAAAATCAATACCTTTATTAATAAAAGGAATTGTCAAGAAGAAGCTTTGGTGTTCAGATAATTTGTCAATGGGCGGTCTGAGAACATGTAGAGTAAAGCTTTGTATAAAACTAGCCGTTCCTATGAGAGGATCTGATCTAAAAATACTTTTATCGGCTTGCCTGTCAATTTCATTTAATGAAGATATAGATCAGGAGGAAAGTCTATAAAGCATAGTATGTTTACCAAAAGTTAGACGTAAAGTATGTAGATCAAGAAAAGTCATTTTCAAACGAGATTTTCGTTTAATATTACCATTTTTGCGAATGCCATGTGATCGAGATTTGCGTTTTCTTATAGAAAAAAATGAAAATATATCTATATCAGGTTCTTTTGAAATAGTTCCAGTCTGGTGAATATTATCATTCAATCCTAAAGGAAAAGGTTTTTGCATTTTTTTTATCCAATTTAATTCAGATATAATCTAGCGTTCGATTTAAAGCTACTTGTAGCATCCTTATCATATGTTATATGCTCAACAATTTGTACTGAAATATCTTTAAAAGAATGGCCAGATTTCCGAAAGTGTTGGTTTAAAAAAAATTAGTTTACGATTTCGACACTGATATGCATGCTCACGAAATCGAGTCTTCAAATCACGTCCTGTTTGTCCTACGTACTGTTTACCGCAACTAGGCGCGTTTCAAGTTAAAACATAAATAACGGTACTAGTAGTACAATCAACGTCTGAGTTTATCTTGACATTAAATGTTCTACCATTAACTGTAGATTTTATAGTGGAATTACAAGAAATGTTACAACAACATAAGCACCTCTTAGCAAAGCACTTTTGGATAATCGGATACACTCTGTGTCGTTTGTATAAGGACCGTTTAAAAATAGAAGAAACATTTTGGATAACAGATTTTAAAGGTGAAAGTACGACTGTTGGTCCATTGAAAAAACATTTATAAATAGAAAGAGATGGTATGTGAAAAGATGATGCCGACTAATGATTAAGTTGTTTTAAATGAACATAAGGTTGAAGGGAAGAGAAATTAGAAATATTTCTGGGTACTTGTACAGACGACACGGAATGCATATTTATAGCTTTCAGTTCTATCAGAGGTATTTTAACTTTATTCATATTGGAAAGTGATAGAGGGGCACCTGTATTGTGTTCATCAACACGTCAATTACATTAGTGTAGGTACCGTGTGTGCATCAAATTGTTGGTGAACACAACACCTACCACGAGGTGCATGACATACTTATGATGATGTAAGAGGCGAATGAGAGTTGTGTATCTTACTTGCATACCCTGCAAGAGAATGATTACAACATCGATTGTATAAAAGGATTTCGTGAGGTAATACTAATGTCCTATTATGCTTAGGTGTAGCACGAGTGACATGTTATTTTGCAAATTCGAACTGCATTCGTCGAAAGCAAAAGTAGCAATGCGAAAAGAGGAAAATGCAGATTCGGGTTTAAGTAGTCTGGTCACGTGTCGTAATCAAAAGTGAAAATCTGTTCCCGCCGCCAAGCACCGGCGTAAGCGGTATTCAAATTTCAGTACTAAAATCATTGAACTTTTGCTCTTGATATTGTTATACATTTGTACTATTAAACAACGACAAACCATATTTGTATTTGTTCTAGTTGCTGCGTACGTTGTCGTGCCGCTTGTCCTGGTCATTGCTGCTGTAGTCGTCCTTCTTGTAGTCCGGTGGAAAAGGTATGACAATATTTGCCTTTTATGTCTTTTATGCTGCAAGTGTCCTTGTAACCCTTGCTTGCTAATCGCGATTTTACTCGCATCTGCCAATCAGTTTGAATCCGGATAGGACGCCAAAGAACCAGGCTGCTTGACACTTGGTTGAAAGGGTCTGAGCAGCTTTATCCCTTTCCTTCATGCAAACCTTTTTCACGCTTTTGCTGAGTAGACCCAGATCGGTATCTGCCCTGTTTGCCTATGAAATTATAATTGATCTGAATCTACAGTTGCTGAAAATACATAACATGCCTAGGTATATGTGCCATTATGCTAATAAATATTCATTTATTTCTCATCTGAATATAGAACAAGGAAAAATGGTACGGAAATAAAAAGTCTGGTCCTTCGGGATCATTTGTTTTGATGTAATTGGAAATTGAATACTGCTTAAGCTGGTTAGGAGCCTTAGAAGTATTGCACTTTTCAAAATATCCATGAACAGACTGAATAAAACTGAATCTGGAATTTTCTCATATTTCATTGCTACCTTTGCTTTCGAAGGATCTCACCTCATCAGAACTTTTGTATCACGTCGGATTATAGCAGGCATCATTTTTGTAGCAGACTAAGGCTTGGTAATGGTTCTATTTTTAACGAATTATCTTACCAAAATATATCTATATATGTTATAATTTGTGTATATAAGTACAACTATTGAGTTATACTGAATTTATAGTTTCTACTTAGCCGAACATGACACTTCCATTTCAGAAAACATACACCAGACAAAGATACCAAGACGGTGCTTTACTCAAACGGTAACGCTCAGACAAATGCTACCTACGTCAATGAACCACAGTATGAAAACTCAGCAATTAGAGGAACACAGTTGAATATGACCGACGACACCACAGTGGAAATACACTATAGTGACGCGAATGAAGTACATGGCAAACCTGTGGAACAAATCGAACATGATCCTGAAGCAAGAAACAATGTTGTATTGGAAAGACCATATGAAAGTTTGTCTATCAACGGAACAAAACTACAAAATAGGGATGATGAAAATTATGCCGAATCTGGAAATTATGAACATAACTATTTGGCATTGGTATTCAAGCAGTAAAACTAGTCAATTCCACGCCCAAAGGGAACGTGTATGTCACAATGAGTGAGTTTGCTGAAGACACATACAATTATGCTGACGACGAAAGTAGACATTTCCATGATTTGGGCAATCCACCCGTTATTGGACAAGCCACTGATAATACATATATTCATTGCGCTCTTAATTATGGCAAATACAATGTGTACAACACGCTTGATGAAGGCATGCCTTTTTGAGCAAACAGTCAACTTCATAAATATTGGATAGTACAAAAGTCTGTAATAACGGAGAATTAATGTTACCGAGTGGTCTAATAATTACATTTTTTATCCTAATGTCATACGCTCTAGATTGGGGGCATGTTGTTGTTGATCTGTCTGCTTTTTGTTCATTTGTTGGTTTGGTTAATTAAAACTTTAATCTTGGCCATAAATAGTGTGTAATGAAAGATTTAGACTTCGTTTAAACCGATTGAAACCCCAGTGACATTTGTCACTGACCGTTCAAAGGCGGTACTCCCGTCTGCCCCTATTGTTTGTTTGTTATGTCTTTGTGTGTCAATTTGTGTCTTTTATATACATGTACATTTACTGTTTTTCGTCGTGGTGCTCTTGAGGCGGTTGTGTTATTTGTTTGCGGTGTTTTCTGCATGACTCATACATGTAGTTTTCGTACTGGATATTCGTACATATGTTCTGCGCATTATTGGAATATGGACAATTCTAGAATTGCCCTGCGCGTTTTAGGAATTCCAATAATGGCGGACAATATTTTAATTCCTAAAACGCACAGGGCGATTCTAGAATGTTCCGTGCGCGTTTGTGGAATAGTGGACAAAGTTGGAATTCTCGATTTACATATATTTATAGATTTTCAATCATAATCTATTTTATTAATCACCTATATGAATTGTACTGTACGGCTCTCAGACAGATTCCAGTAGAATACTGAAATCATAATGTAAACTCGTCGCAGAAAATCCATGAAATTTACAAAACAATGGTTGTTAGTATATTCTTTAATCTCGTGTGTAATAGAAATCATTATCGACTTCATTTAAGTCACTGTTTCATACAAATTACACTGCCTTTAGTAAAAATGAAGTGTACCCGCATCCAACTGTTTATCTCGTCAAACAATAGTAGATTAAAAAACAATAAATACCACAAATAATAAGGTAATAATGACCACAAAACAAACATATTTTAGAAAAAACAAAGACTTAAGTGTACCCGCATCAAATTCTCATTTTTCTCGCCGAACAACAGTAGATCATAACAGCAATGCTAATCATAGAGCCTAATGTCATTTTGCTTTGCGCGATTCAAGAATCGCGCAGGGCAATTCTGGAATGGTCTGCCATTACTGGAATTCCTAAAGCGCGCAGGGCAATTCTAGAATTGTCAATATTCCAAGAATGCGCAGAATACATATATTACAATTCTTTGTTATTCTGATTGATACGATAACCTTTGCCACAATTAATAATGTATGCTTCAAGCATAAAGCTGCAGTTTTTGAATCAACATTTGTTTGTTCGCTGATGTGTGTGAACTTAAATCTGAGAGTATAAGAGACAACTTTTATATAAAGCGCGTTTCATTACAAGTACTAACTCTTGTACAACTACAAAATGGTCTATACTTTTGACTTCTTGTTTAACTAAGATAAAAACATATAAAATTCTGTTGTGATAAAACTTATGGAAATTCTGGGGTAAATATCTTCTGGTCTATTAAAATATCTTCATAAGTCTTCAACAAATTAAAGAACAAAATATTTATTGCATCCTTTGTAAGCACATACGATTTGTCTATTTTGTACATAACTCTTCCTCATGATTTAATTAAGGGGCAAACATGAGTCCTGCAGGAAACACCACAAACTGAACAAACAGCCGTCCGAATAGCAACACAAGAAAACACAACAAATGCACATAACTATCAAAACATAAAGAGACGCACAAAGACAAAACAAACATACAATAGGGAGAAGATGGAAGTACCGCATAGGGACGGTAAGTGACAAAAGTCTTTGCGAGGGGGGGGGGTTAACCCGGTTTATGGGTGCCCAACGTCACACTTATTCCATCCCATTCCTAAAGGACAAACAGTGTAAACAAACATTTCTCGTCTCCGACTAATCTACAACTACCGCGATGGGAAATACAGTA
Source organism: Azorinus chamasolen (assembly GCA_963576725.1). Taxonomy (NCBI): domain Eukaryota; kingdom Metazoa; phylum Mollusca; class Bivalvia; order Cardiida; family Solecurtidae; genus Azorinus; species Azorinus chamasolen. The sequence goes on along the minus strand of OY755253.1, from coordinate 58,302,077 downwards.
GTAAAGTGCATGTAAAACGAAAATATGTAAGTGAAACAAACTGTATCCACCTTTCGCTAGTGTACTCAATGATTGAGCTGCAAACAGAGTAACTGTATAAATATTATAAAGGGTACAACGAGATAGAACAAATATCCGACGTCCTCCTTCCGTTTCTTGATTGAAGAGGTCGCCTTCATGTAGTACTAAACCTTTCTTGTCGGCGTACATGCAAAGAGGCGAGCGTGATTACCAACAGTAAAATGGTTGACAACCAGAAACGCAGTATGTTGTATTACTATAGGATCATGCCCCTTTTTAATGAATTTTTAAAATAGTTGATGAAAAATGTGTCCAATAATCTTACGAAAGATAAATTTACTAACTTTATTCAGATAATATTAAATTAAATTTGCCAGAGACAAAAACATAATTTCTGGTATTTAATGCTAGAACAGCTTTCTTTACTGACGAGCCAATAATGAGCTTACTCAGAAGTTTGCGAAACACTTACTTTTCTTCCGGATATAACATATTCGTGCGTTCTGGGAATGCTATATACCGTCAGGTGATTGGTGTTCCTATGGGTACGAATGGTGCACCATTGGTCGCAGATTTGCTTTCATACTGCTATGAGAAATATTTAATATAAAGTTTAAACCCGGAATCACAAGCAAAAAGAGTTTAAATTGAATAAAGCTAATCCTTCCGACACTTGTGCAGGTTTTCTTGATCTAGACCTTACAATTGGCTATGGAATAATTTCTTCTAAATATGGAAAAATAGTCAAACAGGGAGAGCCACATACGAAATAACACCGCGCCAAACACCATCAAACAAGAAACGGTATAGCCAAAAGACAAAACATAACAGGACACATATCAAGACGAAAAACAGTAAACATTAAGGATATTAAACAACAAAGTTGACCATAGGCTGAAAGCAGGAGTACCGCATTGGAACAGTCAGTAGCCAAAAACAGCTACTGGGGGCTTAAACCTGGTTTACGGGTTCCCAACCTCGCCCTTATCCCACTTTCACCAAAGTCAACATGTAAATAAAATTCCTCTTTATGATAAAAGAGACTATTTTGATCAACTTATTCGTTTTTAACGAACGTTATTTTAACTGTGAAGCTGTTTAATTAAGAATTGCTATAGTAGGGATGTCATGCTTAGCTGACAATCTGACATTGTTTATGTTTTTAATAAAACGTCTAGGTATTTAGACGATATTTTGAATTTGGATAATCCTTATGTTTAAAAATATGTTTTTTCTTTCTATTTTCACAAAAGAACAAAGCGTATCGTCACGCACGCACGCACGTACATACGCACGCACACACAAACACACACACACGCACCCGCGAGATGAACACAGAAAACACTAACAAACAATCAAGTACAAAAGATGAACATTCCAAACATGAGCAAAATCACAAGTACAAAGACACAAGACAAACAAAAGTAAGGGGAGAAAGAGAGTACCGCCTTGGAACGGTCAGTAGCAAAATCACCAATGAGGGTTTAAACCGGTTTACGGACGTCCTATGTCGCAAACACCATTTTAATGCTCCATTAACGCGTCGCCTGTTAAACTAGATTTGCGACATATAAACCTCGGATATACTGCTGCAAATCTTCAACACGCAACGGGTATCCCCTAAGTAATACATCCTTCATTACCTTTACATCCATATAGCCAATTTGTTCAATATGTATCAAATTCTTTCGTTTGCATTACGAAAGTTATTGAATATTCGTCCGGAATGTCATGAAATAAAATATAATATTAGCACTTGTCCCGAGACTTTCGGACCACTCTTCGTAACCATGCTCACGGTACATAATTATGTAATAAAGATAAATTAGCACATATGCACAATATTTATAAGATACTTCGTTGTTACAATGTTCAAATACATATGCAAAATAATTTCTGTGGTATATCGACAATATGCACATTACCTACTAGATACGTCGGCGTTACAATGCACATATATATGATTAATGAAATATGTTGCAAAATTTATATGCACTGCTGCGTCTTTACAATGCTCAAGGTACAGATATTATAATAATGCATGGCATAATTATGTGTTATATTTATTACCTTCCTTGGTTTTACAATGTTCAAAGTACAAATATTACAATAATTCATAGCATATTAATGTGAGATACGCATTAAAATGTTCAAAGTATAGATGTAATAATAATTTATTATATAAGTCTTATTACAACCTTATAGTTACATAGGTAAAATCCCACTAAATCGAACCTTTAGCAAAGAAACAAAAACACGTCGTAATATGTCTATTCATGATTTACATACCATTCTAAAACAAACTGGTAAACATTCTATGTTATCTTGTTTATCGTCTTTACCCTTTTCCTGTCTTAAGTAAATAGACGAAGAGGCTGATAAAATCTATATGCGTACAGATCCGTTAATTAATACTGCCTCACTTATACAAAGTTAAACACAGCATGTTCTTCGTCCACGTATTGATAAAGAATCTGAACATAAAAGACATTTTCTGAAACTTCAGTTCCTAAATAAAGGTATCGATTTTATTGATATTCAATGTATATTTCGTGATAAAAATGTAATCGATGCTATTCCCAAATATTTCATCAACTCTGAATCACCTATCATCTGTTATAAATATAATAAACCTATTAGAAATGTTATTTTTAACTACAATAAAATTGTCTCTGATTTAAATATTGATGTTAATACCCCTATTTCTTGAAATTGTAGCATTTCTAGCTTTTGCTATAAACCAGTTGGTCATGTCATTACTGGTAATTTTGATATCATTAAGGATAAACGTCTCAGGACCCTCCTAACTAAAGGACCTAAATATAGATTACCTTCCCTTATTGATTTTGACGCTTGTCGAACTCATATTGCGGAAGCTATTCAAGAATTCTGCATCAAATGGTGTCGACGAGAACATGCTGATGTTAATGCCCTTTCGGATTGGAAGAAATGTATTTTCGATATTATTGATACGCGAATAACTTTTTACAAATCAAATTACCATCTTTTATCACCTCGACCTAGAGTTACATTTCACTACTTGAAGAAAAACATTTCTAATTTTCATTCAGATTATGCTCTTGTTCTTGCTGACAAGGCATCAAACAATGTAATCATTATTTGAAGATTGTATTATGTTGATGTTTTAAAGAAGGAGCTAACTGATTCAAAAACTTATAGAACAGTTCAAACACCTGAAAAAGATATAGTCTCGGAACATGTAAATATGTGCAATAATTTTAAGTCTGGTCCTAACATAAAACAACATAAACTTTCTACTTTGTACTGGATTCCGAAACTACATAAAAACCCTTATCAGGCGCGTTTTATTGCCAACTCTAGCTGTTGAACCACTACTAAATTATCTATACTTTTGACGTCCTGTCTTACTACGATCAAAGAACATGTTAAACGCTACTGTGATAAAATATATGAAAATTCTGGTATTAATGTTTTTTGGTCCATAAAAAATTCAAATGATGTTTTTATCAAAACTTGAAAATGAACAGTATAACATTTCTTTACTGAGCTCTTATGATTTCTCTACACTCTATACTACTCTACCTCACCATCTTATAAAGGATAAACTTATTAAATTAATAGAAAAAAACCTTTGCCAGAGAAAACAAAATGTTCATTGCTTGTAATGTTCAACGTTCATTCTTTTCGAATTCAGAAGTTGAACATTACACAATGTGGACTTGCCTTGATGTTTGTAGATCTCTTATTTTTCTTTTAGATAATATATTTGTGCGTTATGGGGATACCATATATCGTCAAGTTGTTGGTATACCCATGGGTACAAATTGTGCCCCTCTTGTTGCAGATTTGTTTTTGTATTGCTACGAGAGGGATTTTATGCTTAGCTTAAAACCTGATACACAGACCGATATTGTTAATGCTTTTAATAAAACTTCAAGGTATTTAGACGATATTTTGAATTTAGATAATCCTTATTTTGATACTATGGTTTTTTCAATTTACCCAAAAGAACTGTCTTTAAACAAAGCTAATCAATCTGACATTAATGCTTCATTTTTAGATTTGAATCTTTCAATTACAAATGATAAAGTTTCGTCCAAAGTATACGATAAAAGAGAAGAATTTAATTTTAAAATTGTTAATTATCCGTTTCTAGATGGGGATGTGCCACGTTCTACATCTTTTGGGGTTTATATTTCTCAACTTATTAGGGGGGAATCATTGAATGGACCTGGGTAATGTCTTTAAGAGTGACAAAGATAGAGTTACCTGTCACCCGGATCAAACTGCTTGCAAACGTGTTCACACAGTTTACGCAAGGGTGCACCAATTACGTTCAACCCTTTCCCTGTTCTATACTTAGTCCAAAGCTTAAAGACATTACCCAGGTCCATTCAATGATTCCCCCCATTGTTCTCAATAGGCGTGAAAGTAACAGTAAAAGCATGATATAAGTGTGCAAAATATGGCAAGCCGTCTCATTCTGTCTAGAGAGGCCCTGACATACAATTAGTCAAGGGGAGCACACTCACAAGACCATTGTTGGTCAGAACCCAATAGAAGTTCAACCCTTAAGAAGCCTACCACTAACAAACAAAGGGCCATATGCAAACAGGTTGGATCCAGATGAGACGTCAAATAACCCGGCATCTTATCTGGATACAAGCTATTTGAGAGACAACATTTTCACAAATCTTTACAAACTATGAAGCACTTTCACATTTGAAGCAGACAAGCAATTTAGCAGATGAATATTTTATAAGGATTAAATACATTTAAAAAACCTGAGCGCTTATGTATATCAGAGATAAAACTCTGGACATTTGGCCTGCAGTAGAATCCATTTAACCTGCAGTGGAGGAGAGCTATAATATGTTCAAAGGCGCCCTAATTAAAGCTGAGAATTCAATTTTGTCTTGTAGAGCTGGCGTTCATATATACATGCCATGTTTGTTTGTACAGTGGAGAAAACGTTATCATTTCCCGTTTAAACGTATCTATACGCAAATGCATTGAAGTAAAATGTAGAAAAATACACCTTGTTGAAATATCTCAAGATGTTTTTTATCTGAGTGGCAAACCGTTAGTTTAATTAACCGTTTGTTAATTAGTGACAATCTAATCATTTCCAAATCATCAAATGTTAGAGACGGGCCTCACATGGAACGCTCCAGTGGTTCTTGAAAGGCAGACTGCTATAGCTCTTACCATGTGCCGCATGCTTTTTCACAGGTTGGCTGTAAAGACCCAAGCCGGCCAAGGGAATGTCTTTAATACCTACTGAATATGCATTAAACATAGTTATAAAGAAATATGGAAGGTGTAACATTGTAGACCTTTTGGAAAGCAAAGGAACAGATCTATCCCATTCTTTTAGCAAACAGAGCAGACCCTGATCAAACGTCTGGTCTGGGTCGACTCTGTTTGAAAATGTGTGAAAACCCGTTTATATGAGGGAAAGGGTTAACAGGAGCTGTTTGCGTTTAACGCTTAACCTGCTAAAGATTAAAACTGACCCCTGTCTGAATATTGATTAAACAAAACATTGTATCAATATTTATCACTAAAGAAAATAACATTTAAGACAAACAGTGCAGACCCAGATCAAAGGGTTCCTAATGGAGCCCTTTGATCTGGGTCTTCACTGTTTGCAAATGTGTTCCGTTTCCACACGTTAAGGGTAAAACTGCGTTTAAACTTCCTTATTGGGTTTGGGGTAGAGAAAATAGTTTCAGGTTTCTTAACAGTCATTTTACCGTGTATTAATACTAGACACGAAGATTAATTTTTATAAGGCTCACAGCTGTCATGTTTATAGCACATAAATATGTGGACGTATACCAATACACGCATTCTTATAGCATTTGCTGTTTGGCTTCAAACAGGTAAGAACGATAATTATCTTATAGTTTAAAATGTTTTTATGATATAAGTAAATCAAGCAATTATAGTAATCCTTTTCGCCGTCCCGTTTGGTTATTTCATCTGCACAGTTTGTTGTCTGCTTCCATTTCCTTTTAATAAATTATCGTTTATTTTCTTGCAAAAAAATAAATAAATTACAAAATCAAGCAGTTTGGATTTAGATACGACGCCAATTAAATCAGTGTCTTTTCTGGATCTTAACTATTTGCATTGTTAATAACAGATCCGCCAGCCATTCACAGCGCGGACGGGTAAACTTATCCTGTTTAGCCCTTACAACGCTGAATTTTCAAATGAACTATTCCCAAATTCATATAGGCCAAGCTTTTGGTGAACATATATGGATTTTTATACAGAAAATTGTAACACGACAAACAATGCAGACCCAGATGAGAGGGCTCCTGTAAGAGCCTTCTCATCTGGGTCTACACTGTTTACAAATGACATTAGTGACTACTGTCCGTACTACAAGAGTTAAAACTACGTTTATGAACCATTAGTGACATTATTGTCCTGTATAGAAGTCGTCTGCCCGTTTATACGTATTTCTGATACGTAAATTGTAAAGTTCTAGATTTTCGTCTGTTTTTCTCGGTTTCCCTAGGTAAACGACATTATACTATGGACGACTATATGTTGTCAGTGTTTTGGAAAACGGTACTGGATCTAGAAAGACACCGAGTTAGCTTGAAACGCCCAAACTGAAGTCCACTTTGATTATACGAAATATAATAATATAATCTTATGTGTTCACAATCTGACTCACCTTCACTCCTTTCTACGCCTTTGCAAACAGAGTAGACCAAGATCAGACATTTCCCATACGAACCGTCTGATCAGGGCTTGCTCTGTTTGCTTATGATATGATATAGATATGATTCTACAGTTTCTGTCATGGCAAAAACCATGTGCCCTTGTTCTATTATAATAAATAAACTCAATATGGACGTCCTTTAACATCTAAGCAGATCATACCTACTAATCCAGATCAGACCGTAACTGTGGGGCCTCTGATCAGAGTCTGCTCTGTTTGCTCATGATATAACATATATGATTCTACCGTTTTTTGAAATTGGTTTTACTCTGTTTTGGGGGTATTTATGGACCTAAGGGTTAAAGCATCACGGGACGTTTCTGTTGGGTAAGCGTATACATGTACATACAGACAAATGAAATGATTAGACAATACAACAACATCGGTTCCGACTCTTGTTGCATCTTAACCCAAAAAATCCTTTTCAGCGACCTGCAAACAGATTGGACCCCGAGTAAATCGGTGTCTAATCAGGATCCAAGCTGTTTGACACCCGGTCAATATTTATTATTTTCAAAGGCATTGATCGAACTGTAGGTAGCTTAACCCTTTCCTCCATAAATATACCTTTCTACGCCTCTGTAATAGTCACTTATTGAAACCATTGTGGTAAATAGGAGCAGTTGCCTATTTATCACTATGGTTTCAAACTACAAAATTCTTAAAGTTTAATTTTCTCTAGTTAATGCTCCTTTTCGGTAGATTTATACAAAGAGGTTGGATCTAAAAAAAACCTATGAGGTAATGAGTTAAATTTCATCGGGTCCAAATTTGAGCAGACACTATATTTTTCACAGCGAGGTAAGATTTCCGGATGAGAGCCTTTGTGTAATACAAACTCTTGCTTCATTGCCTCTCTCACAACATATCCCCTGTCCGTAAATTGTCGTAGATTAGCTCACTATCCCCTAGTGACGCATTTTTGCGCATCTACAAACTTCCCATTGTGAAACCATTGTGATAAATAGAGCATTTGCTCCTATAGGAGCAAATGCTCTATTTATCACAATGGTTTCAAACTACAAAATTCTAAAAACGCTCTTTTCTCTAGTTAGTGCTCCTTTTTGGTAGATTAATTAAAAAAGGTTGAGTCTACAAATAGCGTAGGAGAGAATGAGTTAACCCATTACTCCATAAAATACGCATTTGTAAACTATCTGGGTCTGCTCTGTTTGCTTGTGGAATTCTATAGCTTTGGTTTTACAGTTTCTACTTTGGCAAACATGTAATGTGTTCATATGACGTTTTAATTCTTGCATGAATATTCATGGAGTAAAGGGTTAATGTTATCTGTTTGTGTGCTATCTAGGGGTATCCGCCCGTTAGTAGCTCCATTTGTACATACATGTACATCACAATATTGTGCCTACAATATTCGTATATACATTACAATAAAATGCATACCATATTCGTACATACATCACAGTATTGCGACACACATGTTTTATCACTCTGCCTTCATTGAATATTAATTAGGCAAATCTTTACAAAAATATACATGATTTGTTGAAATTATTTTCCTAGGCAAAATCACAGAACATGCAGACATGTATTTTCCATGACAAACAGTGCAGACCCTATAGGAGCTCTCTGATCTGGGTCTACACTGTTTTTTAAATGCAGCTATAGTTGTCGCTGGCGGACTATGGGTTAATGCAGTACACCTCCGCCAAGTTGAGAGCTACATGTATGCTTTGTATTGGTTAGTCAAATAAAGAAATTGAACCTTGAACGTTTGAATATTGTTGAGCGCACCGCTCTTATACCATGCAATTATCCAAATATTTTAAGACACCCGATCTATTCTCCTGTAGTTTGTTAAGATAAGTGCAGGGGATAGAATTGCGAATGAATGAAGTATAAATTGTGAATGTATGAGGTAGAAATTCTGAATACACGATGTTTAACTCCTGCTTTCGTGGCGATCAACTCTTGAAATCCCCAGCTTGATATATAGAGAAGACTGAATGTCGCCATCGGTTAATTGTACTTAACACAAATGGAACTCTGAAAGACACCTTCGTATGAAAACAGCAAATCCATATAAAGCGAACACCAAACGATGTTCAACCCTTCTCTTGCTGAATTTTTAAATACATTTCTCGAAAGCGAACAACAAGTGATATTTAACCCTTCTCTTGCCGACGTCATATACGACGCATGACGTCATATTAACCATTCGCTTGCTGAATTTTTAAATACAATTCTCCTTCTTTACCCATGTCCTGTTGTATAATTACATATATATTCACTGTGTACAAGTATTTCGATATGCAATCACTGCTGTGGAATGCACTGGTTGCACAATCAACTTGTAAATAGTGCAGACCCTGATGAGACAGCTCCTGCAGGAGCTGTCTCATCTGGGTCTTCACTATTTATAGATAGGTATATTTACGTGAATAGCAAGCGAAGGGTTAACTATGGTTTCTTTATGCAGTGCGAACTGTATATAGAACGTTTCTTCATGAGCATACTGCAATACGTTCGTGCTGCATAAATCAATAATCTGGTTTTAATCCAAACTCTGTGCTAACTTTGTCGTCTGCTACAAATTCTTCATTTTTGTTTCAAAAACACAGTAGCAGTCACAAACAGTTTAGATCCTGATGAGACGCCGAGTTACTCGGCGTATCATAACTCGGCGTCTCATCTGGATCGAAACTGTTTGCAGAGGTAATCTCAGATCCGGCATTGGCAGGAAAAGGGTTAATCCTTTATCTCATAGAAACACACTTCATTGTGTTTGCTAACAAAGTAGACCTAGGCCGCCAGGTGGAACCTGCAGGAATTGTTCGGGTTCTGTCCTGTTTACAACGAAGCAATATAAATATGATTTGCAGTTACTGTCATAGTTTCAACACATTTCTGTGTTGATATGCCAGAATAAAGTATAACCTAAACAGGACTTTCATACAGTCGTATCTGTATAACAGGTAACAACTTAATACAGGGAAAAAGTACAAAAATGAGTAATGCAGGATACACCACATACAGAACAAACAGTCGCCCGAACAGCAACACAAGGAAACAGCAAATGTACATAACTATAAAAACATCAAGAGACACACAAAGACAAAACTGACAATGAATGTCAGCCTGCATAAAGCTGTCATCCGCATTAAACCTCGACTAATATTCCGGTTGAGAGTGTGTTACTATAAATTATAAGTTACCTTTTCTTTCTTCCTCAATACGTAAATCACTGTACAAATTACACCATGCTTGAAGTTTGTTTGCTTTTACTTTTCTTCCGTATACGTGTGTATTTCTTTACAAAATGTTTGAAATTTCCCTATTTAATCATTCCTTCCTAGACTATTTTTGGTCCAACCTCTTTGCAAAATCTACTGAAAATGAGCATTTACAGGAGGAAAAGAAAATTTAACTTTTGTAATTTTGAAACCATTGTGATAAATAGAGCATTAGCTCATTTATTTATCAAAATAGTTTCAAAAAACGACTCCACAGAGGCTTCAAAATGCGCCAGAAGGAGAGAAATGGTTAAGGAAATATAGTCACTAGATCTAGAGTTAACATTTATGAGTTAATTGGTCACTTTGTGAATACTGATTTACAAATTTCCATGATAATATTTGCTTTGACAAATACTGTCTGATCAGGGTTATGTAATTCCATAACCAGTCAGAGGAGACCCTAATCAGACGGCTTCTGCAGTTGGCACTCTCCTCTCAGGAGGTCTACTCTGTACTCTGCTCTTAGGAGGCCTACTCTGTAAATATGTGCATGTTCATATGAGGGACAGGGTTAAGACATCATGTCAACGGCTTTATCAAGTTCGCTGGTACTATTTTAAAAACGTTGAAACGATATTAACTTATCAAGAGTAAGATTACCGCTATTAATGTACAGTGAAGCTCACTTATAACGAAGTCCTCTGGACGCTCTGATTTATTTCGTTATATCCAAACTTCGTTATATCAGGTCCGTTTTACAATTATGTAATCAGAAAGGGGGAATAAATTCTATTTTGTTATAAGCAGTATTTCGTTATATCCAAGTTTGTTATAAGTGAGCTTCACTGTATTGCATTTACCTAGTGTAAGAGTACCGCTATATATGTATAACATTGGCATTGTGTAAAAGTATCGCTATATATGTATAACATTGATATAGTGTTAGAGAATCGCTATACTTATATGTATACTATTGACTTAGTGTACGAGTACCGCTATAAATCTATGTCATTTACCTAGTGTAAGAGTACCGCTATAGATGTATACTATTGGACTAGTGGAAGAGGTCCGCAGTATATGTATAACATTGACTTCGTGTAAGAATGTAATTATAAATGTATAGCATTGACTTAGAGTAAGAATACCACTATATAGTATAACAATGACCTAGTGTAAGAGTACAGCTATAAATCTATAACATTGACTTAATGTAAGAGTACCTCAATATAAACATAACATTGACTTAGTGTAAGAATAACGCAATACATGTATAATATTCTTTGTGTAATATTACCGCTATTTATGTATAGCATTGACTTAGTGTTAAATACTGTCATCCCTGATCTACCAGAATCGAATAGCCCATAAGTGTCAAACTATGCAGCTCACTCATTATAAAAGGCTTAAACTTGCTAGATGGTTAAACAATATGGCACATTCCCTGATCAGGGGGTTCCTATAGGAGCCCTCGGGTCTGGGTATACCCCATTTTCAATCGGAAGTGCATTAGTGTCCCTGGGTTGAAAGGGTTAAATATGTTTAAAAACAAGATATCGTCCATATTTTGAATTTGAGACAAACCATTAAATGAGGAACTTTGTGAATATCTCGAACTTTTTCATTCAAATTGTTTTATCTGTCTACTATTACATTTAAATGTTATGTTATGAAACTAACTAATGTATATATACATAAGGTTATTACTGTACAAAATGCTAATAAAGGTTCTATTCTGTTTCGTTCTAACAGCGTCAACGACTGATTATAACCTGAGTACACCAATCAGTGCATGGAATAACAGTAATCCTCCGTGCAATATAGCAACACCTGGAATTGTTTATACGACAGATGGCCCAACAATTGAATTTGTCGTCTGATCTGGGTCTGCTCTGTTTGCTTATCAAATATTCGTAATATATAAATATGATTGTACAGTTCTATAACTTCAAATGTGCCATTATAACAAAAATCTAATTAACACATTATCCCCTAGTGACGAATTTTTGCGCATCTATAAAAGTCACTTTATGAAACCATTGTGATAAATAGAGCATTTGCTCCTATAGGAGCAAATGCTCTATTTATCACAATGGTTTAAAACTACAAAATTCTAATTTGTTCATTTCCTCTAGTTAATGCTCCTTTCGGGTAGACACATTCAAAGAGGTTGGGTCTAAAAGTAGCCTAGGAGAGAATGAGTTGATATTGATGACGTCATTATTTATTCTAATGCAACATTTTTGTAACACGCATTCTGATTGGTCCGCGTGACAAAATTTGAAGCATATAAACCACCGATATACTGTCGGAAAAATGAATATACTGTCGGAAACCGAATCACTAGAAAATTTACTACGAAATATTATTACGCGCATTCGTAGTAAAATTGAATGAATGGGTCTGAATGAACGAAGACACTGGCTGAATGAAATGTGAAATGTTTTCAATTTGCTTGTTGTTTTCAACACACATTATGGTTGTAGTCAATGTGAGTCTGGCGATTCTACACAAATATCTATGGCAAAATCCCACAAGTTGATCCCGAGTCCATTTATTTCACATGTTGATTTAATTCACTGTCCTTGAACAAACGTTTCTCTTCCTCTATTCTGTTTTGATGTGTTTGTGGCACCTGCACCCTGTAAATATAAGATTTAAGGTATATAACAATGTAGCTGTGAGATTTATATCCATGCTGAAACTATTTAAGAAGGACCTGACAACACTTAAACGTTACCAACCGATTACAGACAAAGATCTGAAAACACTAAAAAACTCAGGGTTCCTCTCTGCCATAAATCACAAATCTTTCCAAAGAAAAGTGGTTTGACATAACCTTGAATTTCGCTCTTCTTGGTATACATAGAAATTCTAAGATCTCTGGCAAAAGTACAATTTATGATTCATGCAGGAAATATGTCCTGTAAATCTCTGAAAACATACCTGATAAAACTGCACCCGTGATCGAACCATTTCATTCAGTAACCCAAACGTTCAGTCGATTATGAAGAATCATATACACATCCAGGCTGTTGGTGAGCGTGTGCTGAACGAAATGATGAAAACAATTTCTGCTTGTTTCGCCAAAAGTTAATTCGCCCCACCCACTCTAGACCACTCGAGGGCTCGTTGCAAATTCCAAACATGCCTGTAGATTGTCGCTCCTGATAATTTCCATTTGCACGTCCACTATGCCTATCATCATTCTCATCAAATACACCAATCAGCCAAAGTATCTTGAATATGCAACCAGTTCCACATTGCAAACAATTTAAAAAATAAATAATTCCGTTGTACATGTGCACAATTATTGTGGAATTTCGAGCAATGTCGAGGTCAAATTTGATTCATCTTTCGTAGTTTTGAAATGGACCTACCGTCAGAAATTCAAAGGACCATGACTTAACGGTTTTCATTTATGAAAATCAAAGCATCAAGTGAAATAACCAGTTCTTGGTATATTAAATATAAGCACAATTGCTTGGTTCCGGGAGAACTATTTTCTATATGCGTAATGCGGAGATATGCGGTGTTTCATGACGTCATGTTATGACGACAGAGAGAAAATATCAAAGGACTTAAAGTATTGTTTGTTTTTTACCATCTGGATCTATGGTTTCATTAGAATAGGGATAACCGTTGCGTATTTGAAGATTTGCAGCAGTATATCGGTGGTTTATATGTCGCAAATAATCGTTTTACATGCTCCGCTAACGCGTCGCATGTAAAACTAAATTTGCGACATATAAACCACCGATGTACTGCTGCAAATCTTCAAATACGCAACGGTTATCCCCTAAATGTAGTAATGGGGTAATGAAAGTTTATATTTGGGCTATTACACATAGTGTTACACTGCACTAGTGGGCGATATACCTAGGATAAACAGCATTGCGCTGTTTCGTATAGGGTCAGTGAATGAAGAATACCGATGATGGAGATGATGACGAAGATGATGATGATGATGATGATGTTGATGATGATGATGATGATGATGATGATGATGACTGTGTTGATGATAATTATGAAGAATGATGATTGAGAATGATGATGATGATGAAGATAAATTAAAACGGGAAGCTATTTTGGGCTTTTATAACACACTGTGTACAATGTATACACATCTTTAATCATTCTCCCGAAGTTTTTCGGATGAGACTATAAAACGAGGTGTATCAGTGCTTTACACTGGACATTTAAAAGAACTATATTAAGAATAGGGCATCGCGCCCTGGTTTCTCTGTATCCACCCACCCACTCTCTCTCTCTCTCTCTCTCTCTCTCTCTCTCTCTCTCTCTCTCTCTCTGAGGTATCCAATTAGCCCACAGTTGGCGGAAAACGGACGTTATTCGACACAACCAACCAACATCTTTACTGATACTCGGTAGATAGAATTTTCTTTGCACAGTACAAAGTACTTTTTTACCCTGAAAATAGTACGCGATGTAGGGTGCCTAATCACTGAACCAGTTCTTTAACTCTTTACTCCATAAATACGCCTATGCCTTTGCAAACTGACTCAAATCAGATGGCGCCTGTAGGATCCGTCTGATCAGGGTCTGCTCTGTTTGTTTATGGGACAATATAAATATGATTCATTTGTTTCTGTCATGGCAAAACTTCCTGTGTCCATGTGCTATTAAAACAAATAATCTAATTAAAATTTATGATGTCAATATTTCTCCCACAAATATTCATGGAGTAAAGGGTTAAGCAAATGAATATTAAACCATCAGCTCATGAATACTCATGTAAGAAATAATGTCACCATATGAATATTAATTAGCTAAATAAATATCAATTAGTGTTTATAACAGTACAGTAGAACTCCTCTAATGCGACCACATAATAAATAAACATTACTTTTGTCCTGCATTAAGCTACCACCTGCATGTAGCACTTAATAAATAAACATGGATGTCTTTATAAGCAGGTGGTTGCTTAATGCAGGACAAAAGTAATACAGAAAGCTCATAGAGGATCTTTCTGCATTACTTTTGTCCTGCATTAAGCTACCACATGCATCTCGCACCCAGAATTATACCGCTTTTAGTTGGCCGCATTAGCGGGGTTTAACTGTATTATGAAAAAGAAACGTTTAACCTTAATCAGATCAATGATATTTCATATGCTAACTTTGAGCAGGTATTTATCAAAGGTCTCTCCTATAGAAGTCATCAGGTGTTGGTCGTCTCTGTTTGCAAATACAGTAATTTACTTGTTATCATATGAATTATATTAAACCAGGTCTTATTTTATTACTCATGGATCTTTCATTTTGAGGGAGCATTGGAAACAAAATATCTGTGACTATAAGCCATTGACATCTATCGGTTGAGCAAATAGTACAGACCTTGAACAGAGGGTTCCTTCAGGAGCCCTTTGGCCTGGGTGTACGTTGTTTGGCTATGTCCTTTTTAAGGGGTTATTGATGCTAATGGATTCGTGTCTATGAATGAAAGGTTTAACAATCATCAGATATCAAACATCACATCAACGGGTTCAACCGTTTCCCTCATATTGACGACTTTTGACGACTCTGTAGAAGACACTTTGTGAAACCATTGATAAATAAAGCATTTGCTCCTATAGGAGCAAATGCTCTATTTATCACAATGGTTTCAAACTACAAAATTATTTTTTTCCATTTCTCTAATTAATGCTCCTTTTCGGTAGATTAATTTTAAGATGTTGTATCTAAAAATAGCCTATGAGGTAATGGGTTAAGACACCCACCTCCCTTGACACTTATTAACACGGCACATTGTATTGCAACTATATGGTGGTTATTAGCCCGCTAGATGCGGGAACCGATCTAACTGCCACTTGCAAACAATGTAGATCCATATCAAAGATCTCTTAGAGGAGTCATCTGATCAGGCCCATTCAAAACCTCCCCTTCGCAAATTATACAATTTCATACTGAATGAAATGTATTATTAAACGAAGATTGGCCATTCCATTTTGAAAAATCAGGGTTCAAAGGGTTATGTACGTTTCAATGACGTAACGGAACCTGATTCAATGCAAACATGCAAAAGTTTAACACATTCCCCCAAAGGCTATTTTTAGACACAACCCCTTTGAATAAACATACCGAAAAGGAGTATTTACCAGAGAAAAGGAACTTTTAGAATGATGTAGTTTTTAAACCGCTATGATAAATAGAGCATTTGCTCTATTTATCACAAAGGTGTCAAAAATGACTTTCACAGAGGCGTCAAACGGCGTCAATATGAAGGAATGGGATACTTCGTTTTGGAATGACAGTACTTATAGATCTGACACAAATGCCTCATTTTCATTCTCGTCTGTCAGTTAGAATA
Source organism: Azorinus chamasolen (assembly GCA_963576725.1). Lineage (NCBI taxonomy): Eukaryota > Metazoa > Mollusca > Bivalvia > Cardiida > Solecurtidae > Azorinus > Azorinus chamasolen. The sequence continues at coordinate 58,285,811 of OY755253.1, read as the reverse complement.
TCGTCTGTTTCAGTTCTGTCAAGAAATTAAAATCAATGCATTTCTCCATTTAGAGAGAGAGAGTCATAGTTTACGTGTCACCTTTTTGCAAATGTAGTCCCAATTTACACACGGGTGCACCAATTAAATATTATTTACATTCAACAGGGGCTGTTTTGCATTTAACCCTTAACCTGCTAAATAATTAAAACTGACCCCCTTGTCTGAATATTGATTAAACAAAACATTGTATCAATATTTATCACTAAAGAAAATAACATCAACGACAAACAGTGCAGACCCAGATCAAAGGGCTCCTAAGGGAGCCCTTGGATCTGGGTCTTCACTGTTTGCAAATGTCATATATTCCGTTACCGCACGTTAAGGGTAAAACTGCGTTTAAACTTCCTTATTGGGTTTGAGGAAGATAAAATAGTGTCAGGTTTCTTAACAACCATTTTACCGTAATACTAGACAAGAAGATGATTTTTTATAAGGCTCACCGCTGTCATGTTTAAAACTCACAATTGTCATGTTTATAACATATAAATATGTTGGCGTATATCAGGACATACACTCTAATAGCATTTGCCGTTTGGCTTCAAACAGGTAAGAACAATAATTATCTTATAATTTAAAATGTTTTTATGCTATGGCCAATCAAGCAATGGTATTAATCCTTTCCGCTGTCATATTATGTCGTCTGTAAAGTTTGTCGTCTGCTTCAAATTTCATTTCACAAATTGTCGTCTGTCTTCTTACACCATCAAACAGTCTGGATTCAGATAAGACGTCAAGTAAATCGGTGTCTCATCTGGATCTAAGCTGTTTGCATGGGTAATCATAGATTCACCATTTGTTTTAACCCTTACAACTCTTTTCAAAATTTCAAATGGACTACTCCAAATTTCAAACAGGTCAAGCTCATGGTGAACATATAGGGAATTTTCTAAAGTAAATTGTAACATAACAAACTGCAGATCCAGATAATAGGGCTCCAGTAGGAGACTTCTCATCTGGGTCTACACTGTTTACAAAGGACATTAGTGACTACTGTCCGTACTACAAGGGTTAAAACTACGTTTATGAACCATTAGTGACATTATTTTCCTGTTTAGAAGTCGTCTGCCCGTTTATACGTATTTCTGATACGTAAATTGTGAAGTTCTAGATTTTCGTCTGTTTTTCTCGGATTCCCTAGGTAAACGACATTATACTATGGACGACTATATGTTGTCAGTGTTTTGGCAAACGGTACTAGATCTAGAAAGACACCGAGTTAGCTTGAAACGCCCAAACTGAAGTCCACTTTGGTTATACGAAATATAATCTTATGTGTTCACAATCTGACTCACACTTCACTCCATAAATACGCCTTTCTACGTCGTTGCAAACAGGGTAGACCAAGATCAGGACGTTTCCCATACGAACCGTCTGATCCGGACCTGCTCTGTTTGCTTATGATATACTATAGATATAATTTACAGTTTCTGTCATGGCAAAAATCCATGTGCCCTTGTTCTATTATAACAAATAAACTCAATATGGACGTCCTTTAACATCTAAGCAGATCATACTTACTAATCCAGATCAGAGGTAACTGTGGGGCGTCTGATCAGGGTCTGCTATATTTGCTCATGATATAACATATATGATTCAACGGTTTTTACAAATGGGTTTACTCTGTTTTGTGCGTATTTATGGACTTAAGGGTTAAAGCATATGTATCACCGGACGTTTCTGTTGGGTAAGCGTATACATGTACATACAGACAAATGAAAAGATTAGACAATACAGTGCTCCCTCCCTACAACGGCCCTCTCAATACCGAATCCCTCCTTACAACATCGCATGTCACTGTTTCCCAAACAACAAGGCTGCAGACACAACTTTTTTTCCATCGTATTTTCTATATGCCTCCATCAAACCCTATGTTGTGACCACTCTTTAGAATCGTCACTTTGTGACGATTCTAAAAAGTGGTCACAACATAGGGTTTGATTGAGGCATAACGGTTTTAGTTCTCGAAATACACCTTATCTGGGAATCTGCATACAAGCTAATTATGTTTGATTTTCCCTCCCTATAACAACTCCCTCTAAACAACACATACAATCTTCGTATCCCAAAGGGTGTTGTTGTATAGAGGGAGCACTGTACAACAACATCGGTTCCGACTCTTGTTGCATCTTAACCCAAACAATCCTTTTCAGTGACCTGCAAATAGCTTGGATCCAGAGTAACTCGGTGTCTAATCAGGATCCAAGCTGTTTGACACCCGGTCAATATTTATTATTCTCAAAGCCATTGATCGAACTGTAAGTAGCTTAACCCTTTCCTCCATAAATACGCCTTTGTACGCCTCTGTAATAGTCACTTATTGAAATCATTGTGATAAATAGGATCAGTTGCATATTTATCACAATGGTTTCAAACTACAAAATTATTAAATTTTCCTTTTCTCTAGTTAATGCTCATTTTCGGTAGATTTATACAAAGAGGTTGGATCTAAAAAAACCTATGGGGTAATGAGTTAATTTTCATCGCGTCCAAGTTTGAGCAGACATTATATTTTTCACAGTAAGGTAAGAGTTACGGATGCAATCCTATGTGTAATACAAACTCTTGCTTCATTGCCTCTCTCACAACATATCCCCTGTTCGTAAATTGTCGTAGATTAGCCCAGTATCCCCTAGTGACGCATTTTTGCGCCTCTACAAACTTCCCATTGTGAAACCATTGTGATAGATAGAGCATTTGCTCCTATAGGAGCAAATGCTCTATTTATCACAATGGTTTCGAACTACAAAATTCTAAAAACTTTCTTTTCTCTAGTTAACGCTCCTTTTTGGTTTATTAATTAAAAAAGATTGAGTCTAAAAATAGCGTAGGAGAGAATGAGTTAACCCATTACTCCATAAAATACGCATTTGTAAACTATCTGGGTCTGCTCTGTTTGCATGTCGAATTCTATAGCTTTGGTTTTACAGTTTCTACTTTGGCAAACATATAATGTGTTCATATGACATTTTAATTCTTGCATGAATATTCATGGAGTAAAGGGTTAATGTTATCTGTTCGTGTGCTATCTAGGGGTATCCGCCCGTTAGTAGCTCCATTTGTACATACATGTACATCACAATATTGTGCCTACATGTACCTACCTGCCGCACATGTTTTATCACTCTGCCCTCATTGAAGATTAATTAGGCAAATCTTTACAAAAATATATATGATTTTTTGAAATTATTTTCCTAGGCAAAAGCATATACCATACAGGCGTGTATTTTCCATGACAAACAGTGCAGGCCCTATAGGAGCTCTCTTATCTGGGTCTACACTGTTTTTAAATGCAACTATAGTTGTGACTGGCGGGCTATGGGTTAATGCAGTACACCTCCGCCAAGTTGAGAGCTATGCTTTGCATTGGTTAGTCAAATAAAGAGCTTGAACATTGAACGTTTGAATATTGTTGAGCGCAACGCTCTTATACCGTGTAATTATCCAAATATATTAGGACACCCGATTTTGTCTCCTGCAGTTTGTTAAGATAAATACAGGGGATAGAAATTGCGAATGAATGAAATATAAATTGTGAATGTATGAGGTAGAAATTCTGAATACGCGATGTTGAACTCCCGCTTTCATGGCGATCAGATTTGATGAAATTGATTTCGATGAGTTCAAATCTTGAAATCCCCAGCTTGATATATATAGAAGAATAAATGTCGCCATCGGTCAATTATACTTGACTTAACACAAATGGAATTCTGAAAGATACACCTCCCACCTTCGTATGAAAACAGTAAATCCATCGAAAGCGGACACCAAGTGATGTTCAACTCTGGCATATATAGGCAGGTGGTTTCTTTATTCAGTACGAACTGTATGTAGAGCGTTTCTTCATGAGCCTCCTGCGATACGTTTGTGCTGCATAAATCAATCATCTGGTTTTAATCCTTTCGCTGCCAAACTCTGTCGTCTGCTAACTTTGTCGTCTGCTACAAATTCTTCATTTTTGTTTCAAAAACATAGTAACAGTAACAAACAGTTGGATCCTGATGAAACGCCGAGTTACTCGGCGTCTCATCTGGATCCAAACTGTTTGCATAGGTAACCACAGGTCCAGCATTGGCAGCGAAAGGGTTAATCCTTAATCTCATAGAAACACATTTCATTGTGTTTGCAAACAGGGAAGAGCCAGGCTGCGAGACGGCACCTGCAGGAACTGCTCGGGTTCTGCCTTGTTTACTTTCGAAATAATATAAATATGATTTGCAGTTTTTGTCACAGTGAAACATTTCTGTGTTGATATGCCAGAATAAAGTATAACCTAAACAGGACTTTCAAAGTCGTATCTGTATATCAGGTAACAACTTAAAATACAGGGAAAAAGTACAAAAATGAGTCATGCAGGAAATACCACATACAGAACAAACAGTCGCCCGAACAGCAACACAAGGAAACAGCAAATGTACATAACTATAAAAACATCAAGAGACACACAAAGACAAAACAAACATACAATAGGGGGGGGGGATGGAAGTACCGCCTTGGAACGGTCAGTGACAAAAGTCACTCGGGGGTTAAACCGGTTTATGCGCGCCCAACCTCACACTTATTCCATCCCCACCCTAAAAGACAAACAGTGTAAATAAACGTATCCCCTCTCCGACTAATCTACAATAACCGCGATGATAAATACAGTGTAAAGTGCATGTATAACTCAGACATTAAGTGAACAAACTGTATCCACCTATCGCTAGTGTACTCAATAATTGAGCTGCAAATAGAGTAACTGTAGAAAAGTAATAAAGGGTACGACAAAAACGAAATGGTACAGATATCCGACGTTCTCCTTCCGTTTCTGGATTTAAGAGGTCGCCTTCATAGAGTACTAAACTTTTCTTGATTTCTGCATGAATATCAGCCTGCATAAAGCTGTCATCCGCATAAAAGGTTCAAACCTTGACTAATATTCCGGTTGAGAGTGTGTTACTATAAATTATAAGTTACCTTTTCTTTCTTCCTCAATACGTAAATCACTGTACAAATAACACCATGCTTGAAGTTTGTTTCCTTATACTTTTCTTCCGTATACGTGTGTATTTCTTTACAAAATTTTGGAAATTTCCCTTTTTAAAATTCTGAAGGGAGGTGATCCCCCCGAAAGCAAAACTGCAACACAAAAAGTGAAAATTGCAGACTCGGTTTTATTGAGTCTGTTCATGAGCAGTAATTGAAAGTGCAACACTGCTCACGCCCCCCCTAGCACCGGCTTAAGCGGTATTCAATTTTCAGAACAAGGTACTAAAATTCATGATCTCGAAGGATCAGAAGGTATAACAACTCATTCCTTCCTGGACTATTTTTGGTCCAACCTCTTTGCAAAATCTACTGAAAATGACCATTTACAGGAGGAAAAAGAAAATTTAACTTTTGTAATTTTGAAACCATTGTGATAAATAGAACATTAGCTCATTTAATTATCACAATGGTTTCAAAAAACGGCTCCACAGAGGCTTCAAAATGCGCCAGAAGGAGGGAAATGGTTAAAGAAATATAGTCACTAGATCTAGAGTTAACATTTATGAGTTAATTGGTCACTTTGTGAATACTGATTTACAAAAAAAATTTTTTTTCCATGATAATATTTGCTTTGACAAATACTGTCTGATCAGGGTTATGTAATTCCATAACCAATCAGAGGAGACCCTAATCAGACGGCTTCTGCAGTTGGCACTCTCCTCTCAGGAGGTCTACTCTGTACTCTGCTCTTAGGAGGCCTACTCTGTAAATATGTGCATGTTCATATGAGGGACAGGGTTAAGACATCATGTCAACGGCTTTATCAAGTTCGCTGGTACTATTTTAAAAACGTTGAAACGATATTAACTTATCAAGAGTAAGATTACCGCTATTAATGTATTGCATTTACTTAGTGTAAGAGTACCGCTATATATGTATAACATTGGCATTGTGTAAAAGTATCGCTATATATATATAACATTGATATAGTGTTAGAGAATCGCTATACTTATATGTATACTATTGACTTAGTGTACGAGTACCGCTATAAATCTATGTCATTTACCTAGTGTAAGAGTACCGCTATAGATGTATACTATTGGACTAGTGGAAGAGGTCCGCAGTATATGTATAACATTGACTTCGTGTAAGAATGTAATTATAAATGTATAGCATTGACTTAGAGTAAGAATACCACTATATAGTATAACAATGACTTAGTGTAAGAGTACAGCTATAAATCTATAACATTGACTTAATGTAAGAGTACCTCAATATAAACATAACATTGACTTAGTGTAAGAATAACGCAATACATGTATAATATTCTTTGTGTAATATTACCGCTATTTATGTATAACATTGACTTAGTGTTAAATACTGTCATCCCTGATCTACCAGAATCGAATAGCCCATAAGTGTCAAACTATGCAGCTCACTCATTATAAAAGGCTTAAACTTGCTAGATGGTTAAACAATATGGCACATTCCCTGATCAGGGGGTTCCTATAGGAGCCCTCGGATCTGGGTATACCCCATTTTCAATCGGAAGTGCATTAGTGTCCCTGGGTTGAAAGGGTTAAATATGTTTAAAAACAAGATATCGTCCATATTTTGAATTTGAGACAAACCATTAAATGAGGAACTTTGTGAATATCTCGAACTTTTTCATTCAAATTGTTTTATCTGTCTACTATTACATTTAAATGTCATGTTATGAAACTAACTAATGTATATATACATAAGGTTATTACTGTACAAAATCCTAATAAAGGTTCTATTCTGTTTCGTTCTAACTGCGTCAACGACTGATTATAGCCTGAGTACACCAATCAGTGCATGGAATTACAGTAATCCTCCGTGCAATATAGCAACACCTGGAATTGTTTATACGACAGATGGCCCAACAATCGAATTTGTCGTCTGATCTGGGTCTGCTCTGTTTGCTTATCAAATACTCGTAATATATAAATATGATTGTACAGTTCTATAACTTCAAATGTGCCATTATAACAAAAATCTAATCAACACATTATCCCCTAGTAACGAATTTTTGCGCATCTATAAAAGTCACTTTATGAAACCATTGTGATAAATAGAGCATTTGCTCCTATAGGAGCAAATGCTCTATTTATCACAATGGTTTAAAACTACAAAATTCTAATTTGTTCATTTCCTCTAGTTAATGCTCCTTTCGGGTAGACACATTCAAAGAGGTTGGGTCTAAAAGTAGCCTAGGAGAGAATGAGTTGATATTGATGACGTCATTATTTATTCTAATGCAACATTTTTGTAACACGCATTCTGATTGGTCCACGTGACAAAATTTGAAGCATATAAACCACCGATATACTGTCGGAAAAATGAATATACTGTCGGAAACCGAATCACTAGAAAATTTACTACGAAATATTATTACGCGCATTCGTAGTAAAATTGAATGAATGGGTCTGAATGAACGAAGACACTGGCTGAATGAAATGTGAAATGTTTTCAATTTGCTTGTTGTTTTCCACACACATTATGGTTGTAGTCAATGTGAGTCTGGCGATTCTACACAAATATCTATGGCAAAATCCCACAAGTTGATCCCGAGTCCATTTATTTCACATGTTGATCTAATTCACTGTCCTTGAACAAACGTTTCTCTTCCTCTATTCTGTTTTGATGTGTTTGTGGCACCTGCACCCTGTAAATATAAGATTTAAGGTATATAACCATGTAGCTGTGAGATTTATATCCATGCTGAAACTATTTAAGAAGGACCTGACCACACTTAAACATTACCAACCGATTACAGACAATGATCTGAAAACACTAAAAAACTCAGGGTTCCTCTCTGCCATAAATCACAAATCTTTCCAAAGAAAAGTGGTTTGACATAACCTTGAATTTCGCTCTTCTTGGTATACATAGAAAACCTAAGATCTCTTGCAAAAGTACAATTTATGATTCATGCAGGAAATATGTCCTGTAAATCTCTGAAAACATACCTGATAAAACTGCACCCGTGATCGAACCATTTCATTCAGTAACCCAAACGTTCAGTCGATTATGAAGAATCATATACACATCCAGGCCTGTTGGTGAGCGTGTGCTGAACGAAATGATGAAAACAATTTCTGCTTGTTTCGCCAAAAGTTTTAAAACACAAATCACTGTGTCCGAGAGACCGCAATCATGCACTAGCTGTTGGCCTATGCTGGTGTCAAAACCAGGGAAATAATAAAAAGTCCGGTTGGTCATCAGAATGAAGCCAGTGTCCGAAGCTATAATGCCGACTCGTCCGACAATCAGAAGCGGCAGTATTCTTCAATTCTTCAAGGACAGTCCCATAATGAGAATTCGCCCCACCCACTCTAGACCACTCGAGGGCTCGTTGCAAATTCCAAACATGCCTGTAGATTGTCGCTCCTGATAATTTCCATTTGCACGTCCACTATGCCTGTCATCATTCTCATCAAATACACCAATCAGCCAAAGTATCTTGAATATGCAACCAGTTCCACATTGCAAACAATTTAAAAATAAATAATTCCGTTGTACATGTGCAGAATTGTTGTGGAATTTCGAGTAATGTCGAGGTCAAATTTGATTCATCTTTCGTAGTTTTGAAATGGACCTACCGTCAGAAATTCAAAGGACCATGACTTAACGGTTTTCATTTATGAAAATCAAAGCATCAAGTGAAAACACCAGTTCTTGGTATATTAAATATAAGCACAATTGCTTGGTTCCGGGAGAACTATTTTCTAAATGCGTAATGCGGAGATATGCGGTGTTTCATGACGTCATGTTATGACGACAGAGAGAAAATATCAAAGGACTTAAAGTATTGTTTGTTTTTTACCATCTGGATCTATGGTTTCATTAGAATAGGGATAACCGTTGCGTATTTATATGTCGCAAATAATCGTTTTACATGCTCCGCTAACGCGTCGCATGTAAAACTAAATTTGCGACATATAAACCACCGATATACTGCTGCAAATCTACAAATACGCAACGGTTATCCCCTAAATGTAGTAATGGGGGTAATGACAGTTTATATTTGGGCTATTACACATAGTGTTACACTGCACTAGTGGGCGATATACCTAGGATAAACAGCATTGCGCTGTTTCGTATAGGGTCAGTGAATGAAGAATACCGATGATGGAGATGATGACGATGATGATGATGATGATGATGATGATGATGATGATGATGATGATGATGACTGTGTTGATGATAATTATGAAAAATGATGATTGAGAATGATGATGATGATGAAGATAAATTAAAACGGGAAGCTATTTTGGGCTTTTATAACACACTGTGTACAATGTATACACATCTTTAATCATTCTCCCGAAGTTTTTCGAATGAGACTATAAAACGAGGTGTATCAGTGCTTTACACTGGACATTTAAAAGAACTATATTAAGAATAGGGCATCGCGCCCTGGTTTCTCTGTATCCACCCTACCTCTCTCTCTCTCTCTCTCTCTCTCTCTCTCTCTCTCTCTCTCTCTCTCTCTCTCTCTCTCTCTCTGAGAGGTATCCAATTAGCCCACAGTTGGCGGAAAACGGACGTTATTCGACACAACCAACCAACATCTTTACTGATACTCGGCAGATAGAATTTTCTTTGCACAGTACAAAGTACTTTTTACCCTGAAAATAGTACGCGATGTAGGGTGCCTAATCACTGAAACAGTTCTTTAACTCTTTACTCCATAAATTCGCCTATGCCTTTGCAAACTGACTCAAATCAGATGGCGCCTGTAGGATCCGTCTGATCAGGGTCTGCTCTGTTTGCTTATGGGACAATATAGATATGATTCATTTGTTTCTGTCATGGCAAAACTTCCTGTGTCCATGTGCTATTAAAACAAATAATCTAACTAAAATGTATGATGTCAATATTTCTCCCACAAATATTCATGGAGTAAAGGGTTAAGCAAATGAATATAAAACCATCAGCTCATGAATACCCATGTAAGAAATAATGTCACCATATGAATATTAATTAGCTAAATCAATATCAATTAGTGTTTATAACAGTACAGTAGAACCCCTCTAATGCGACCACATAATAAATAAACATTACTTTTGTCCTGCATTAAGCTACCACCTGCATGTAGCACTTAATAAATAAACATGGATGTCTTTATAAGCAGGTGGTTGTTTAATGCAGGACAAAAGTAATGCAGAAAGCTCATAGAGGATCTTTCTGCATTACTTTTGTCCTGCATTAAGCTACCACATGCATCTCGCACCCAGAATTATACCGCTTTTAGTTGGCCGCATTAGCGGGGGTTAACTGTATTATGAAAAAGAAACGTTTAACATTAATCAGATCAATGATATTTCATATGCTAACTTTGAGCAGGTATTTATCAAAGGTCTCTCCTATAGAAGTCATCAGGTGTTGGTCGTCTCTGTTTGCAAATACAGTAATTTACTTGTTCTCATATGAATTATATTAAACCAGGTCTTATTTTATGACTCATGGATCTTTCATTTTGAGGGAGCATTGGAAACAAAATATCTGTGACTATAAGCCATTGACATCTATCGGTTGAGCAAATAGTACAGACCTTGAACAGAGGGTTCCTTCAGGAGCCCTTTGGCCTGGGTGTACGTTGTTTGGCTATGTCCTTTTTAAGGGGTTATTGATGCTAATGGATTCGTGTCTTTGAATGAAAGGTTTAACAATCATCAGATATCAAACATCACATCAACGGGTTCAACCGTTTCCCTCATATTGACGACTTTTGACGACTCTGTAGAAGACACTTTGTGAAACCATTGATAAATAAAGCATTTGCTCCTATAGGAGCAAATGCTCTATTTATCACAATGGTTTCAAACTACAAAATTATTTTTTTCCATTTCTCTAATTAATGCTCCTTTTCGGTAGATTGAGTTAAAGATGTTGTATCTAAAAATAGCCTATGAGGTAATGGGTTAAGACACCCACCTCCCTTGACACTTATTAACACGGCACATTGTATTGCAACTATAAGCTGGTTATTAGCCCGCTAGATGCGGGAACCGATCTAACTGCCACTTGCAAACAGTGTAGATCCATATCAAAGATCTCTTAGAGGAGTCATCTGATCAGGCCCATTCAAAACCTTCCCTTCGCAAATTATACAATTTCATACTGAATGAAATGTGTTATTAAACGAAGATTGGCCATTCCATTTTGAAAAAATCAGGGTTCAAAGGGTTATGTACGTTTCAATGACGTAACGGAACCTGATTCAATGCAAACATGCAAACGGTTAACACATTCCCCCATAGGCTATTTTTAGACACAACCCCTTTGAATAAACATACCGAAAAGGAGTATTTACCAGAGAAAAGGAACTTTTAGAATGATGTAGTTTTTAAACCGCTATGATAAATAGAGCATTTGCTCTATTTATCACAAAGGTGTGAAGAATGACTTTCACAGAGGCGTCAAACGGCGTCAATATGAAGGAATGGGATACTTCGTTTTGGAATGACAGTACTTATAGATCTGACACAAATGCCATATTTTCATTCTCGTCTGTCAGTTAGAATATCGTCTGTTTCAGTTCTGTCAAGAAATTAAAATCAATGCATTTCTCCATTTAGAGAGAGAGAGTCATAGTTTACGTGTCACCTTTTTGCAAATGTAGTCCCAATTTACACACGGGTGCACCAATTAAATATTATTTACATTCAACAGGGGCTGTTTTGCATTTAACCCTTAACCTGCTAAATAATTCAAACTGATCCCCCTTGTCTGAATATTGATTAAACAAAACATTGTATCAATATTTATCACTAAAGAAAATAACATCAACGACAAACAGTGCAGACCCAGATCAAAGGGCTCCTAAGGGAGCCCTTTGATCTGGGTCTTCACTGTTTGCAAATGTCATATATTCCGTTACCGCACGTTAACGGTAAAACTGCGTTTAAACTTCCTTATTGGGTTTGAGGAAGATAAAATAGTGTCAGGTTTCTTAACAACCATTTTACCGTAATACTAGACAAGAAGATGATTTTTTATAAGGCTCACCGCTGTCATGTTTAAAACTCACAATTGTCATGTTTATAACATATAAATATGTTGACGTATATCAGGACATACACTCTAATAGAATTTGCCGTTTGGCTTCAAACAGGTAAGAACAATAATTATCTTATAATTTAAAATGTTTTTATGCTATGGCCAATCAAGCAATGGTATTAATCCTTTCCGCTGTCATATTATGTCGTCTGTAAAGTTTGTCGTCTGCTTCAATTTTCATTTCACAAATTGTCGTCTGTCTTCTTACACCATCAAACAGTCTGGATTCAGATAAGACGTCAAGTAAATCGGTGTCTCATCTGGATCTAAGCTGTTTGCATAGGTAATCATAGATTCACCATTTGTTTTAACCCTTACAACTCTTTTCAAAATTTCAAATGGACTACTCCAAATTTCAAACAGGTCAAGCTCATGGTGAACATATAGGGATTTTTCTAAAGTAAATTGTAACATAACAAACTGCAGATCCAGATAATAGGGCTCCAGTAGGAGACTTCTCATCCGGGTCTACACTGTTTACAAAGGACATTAGTGACTACTGTCCGTACTACAAGGGTTAAAACTACGTTTATGAACCATTAGTGACATTATTTTCCTGTTTAGAAGTCGTCTGCCCGTTTATACGTATTTCTGATACGTAAATTGAGAAGTTCTAGATTTTCGTCTGTTTTTCTCGGTTTCCCTAGGTAAACGACATTATACTATGGACGACTATATGTTGTCAGTGTTTTGGCAAACGGTACTAGATCTAGAAAGACACCGAGTTAGCTTGAAACGCCCAAACTGAAGTCCACTTTGGTTATACGAAATATAATCTTATGTGTTCACAATCTGACTCACACTTCACTCCATAAATACGCCTTTCTACGTCGTTGCAAACAGGGTAGACCAAGATCAGGACGTTTCCAATACGAACCGTCTGATCAGGACCTGCTCTGTTTGCCTATGATATACTATAGATATAATTTTACAGTTTCTGTCATGGCAAAAGTCCATGTGTCCTTGTTCTATTATAACAAATAAACTCAATATGGACGTCCTTTAACATCTAAGCAGATCATACTTACTAATCCAGATCAGACGGTAACTGTGGGGCGTCTGATCAGGGTCTGCTATATTTGCTCATGATATAACATATATGATTCAACCGTTTTTACAAATGGGTTTACTCTGTTTTGTGCGTATTTATGGACTTAAGGGTTAAAGCATATGTATCACCGGACGTTTCTGTTGGGTAAGCGTATACATGTACATACAGACAAATGAAAAGATTAGACAATACAGTGCTCACTCCCTACAACGGCCCTCTCAATACCGAATCCCTCCTTACAACAACGCATGTCACTGTTTCCCCAACAACAAGGTTGCAGTTACAACTTTTTTTCCATCGTATTTTCTATATGCCTCCATCAAACCCTATGTTGTGACCACTCTTTCGAATCGTCACTTTGTGACAATTCTAAAGAGTGGTCACAACATAGGGTTTGATTGAGGCATAACGGTTTTAGTTCTCGAAATACACCTTATCTGGGGATCTGCATACAAGCTAATTATGTTTGATTTTCCCTCCCTATAACAACTCCCTCTAAACAACACATGCAATCTTCGTATCCCAAAGGGTGTTGTTGTATAGAGGGAGCACTGTACAACAACATTGGTTCCGACTCTTGTTGCATCTTAACCCAAACAATCCTTTTCAGCGACCTGCAAATAGCTTGGATCCAGAGTAACTCGGTGTCTAATCAGGATCCAAGCTGTTTGACACCCGGTCAATATTTATTATTCTCAAAGCCATTGATCGAACTGTAAGTAGCTTAACCCTTTCCTCCATAAATACGCCTTTGTACGCCTCTGTAATAGTCACTTATTGAAATCATTGTGATAAATAGGATCAGTTGCATATTTATCACAATGGTTTCAAACTACAAAATTATTAAATTTTCCTTTTCTCTAGTTAATGCTCCTTTTCGGTAGATTTATACAAAGAGGTTGGATCTAAAAAAACCTATGGGGTAATGAGTTAATTTTCATCGCGTCCAAGTTTGAGCAGACATTATATTTTTCACAGTAAGGTAAGAGTTACGGATGCAATCCTATGTGTAATACAAACTCTTGCTTCATTGCCTCTCTCACAACATATCCCCTGTTCGTAAATTGTCGTAGATTAGCCCAGTATCCCCTAGTGACGCATTTTTGCACCTCTACAAACTTCCCATTGTGAAACCATTGTGATAGATAGAGCATTTGCTCCTATAGGAGCAAATGCTCTATTTATCACAATGGTTTCGAACTACACAATTCTAAAAACTTTCTTTTCACTAGTTAACGCTCCTTTTTGGTAGATTAATTAAAAAAATTGAGTCTAAAAATAGCGTAGGAGAGAATGAGTTAACCCATTACTCCATCAAATACGCATTTGTAAACTATCTGGGTCTGCTCTGTTTGCTTGTCGAATTCTATAGCTTTGGTTTTACAGTTTCTACTTTGGCAAACATGTAATGTGTTCATATGACATTTTAATTATTGCATGAATATTCATGGAGTAAAGGGTTAATGTTATCTGTTCGTGTGCTATCTAGGGGTATCCGCCCGTTAGTAGCTCCATTTGTACATACATGTACATCACAAATATTGTGCCTATATGTACCTACCTGCCGCACATGTTTTATCACTCTGCCCTCATTGAAGATTAATTAGGCAAATCTTTACAAAAATATATATGATTTTTTGAAATTATTTTCCTAGGCAAAAGCATAGACCATACAGGCGTGTATTTTCCATGACAAACAGTGCAGGCCCTATAGGAGCTCTCTTATCTGGGTCTACACTGTTTTTAAATGCAACTATAGTTGTGACTGGCGGGCTATGGGTTAATGCAGTACACCTCCGCCAAGTTGAGAGCTATGCTTTGCATTGGTTAGTCAAATAAAGAGCTTGAACATTGAACGTTTGAATATTGTTGAGCGCAACGCTCTTATACCGTGTAATTATCCAAATATATTAGGACACCCGATTTTGTCTCCTGCAGTTTGTTAAGATAAATACAGGGGATAGAAATTGCAAATGAATGAAATATAAATTGTGAATGTATGAGGTAGAAATTCTTAATACGCGATGTTGAACTCCCGCTTTCATGGCGATCAGATTTGATGAAATTGATTTCGATGAGTTCAAATCTTGAAATCCCCAGCTTGATATATATATAGAAGAATAAATGTCGCCATCGGTCAATTATACTTGACTTAACACAAATGGAATTCTGAAAGATACACCTCCCACCTTCGTATGAAAACAGTAAATCCATCGAAAGCGGACACCAAGTGATGTTCAACTCTGGCATATATAGGCAGGTGGTTTCTTTATTCAGTACGAACTGTATGTAGAGCGTTTCTTCATGAGCCTCCTGCGATACGTTTGTGCTGCATAAATCAATCATCTGGTTTTAATCCTTTCGCTGCCAAACTCTGTCGTCTGCTAACTTTGTCGTCTGCTACAAATTCTTCATTTTTGTTTCAAAAACATAGTAACAGTAACAAACAGTTGGATCCTGATGAAACGCCGAGTTACTCGGCGTCTCATCTGGATCCAAACTGTTTGCATAGGTAACCACATATCCAGCATTTGCAGCGAAAGGGTTAATCCTTAATCTCATAGAAACACATTTCATTGTGTTTGCAAACAGGGAAGAGCCAGGCTGCGAGACGGCACCTGCAGGAACTGCTCGGGTTCTGCCTTGTTTACTTTCGAAATAATATAAATATGATTTGCAGTTTTTGTCACAGTGAAACATTTCTGTGTTGATATGCCAGAATAAAGTATAACCTAAACAGGACTTTCAAAGTCGTATCTGTATATCAGGTAACAACTTAAAATACAGGGAAAAAGTACAAAAATGAGTCATGCAGGAAATACCACATACAGAACAAACAGTCGCCCGAACAGCAACACAAGGAAACAGCAAATGTACATAACTATAAAAACATCAAGAGACACACAAAGACAAAACAAACATACAATAGGGGGGTGGAAGTACCGCCTTGGAACGGTCAGTGACAAAAGTCACTCGGGGGTTAAACCGGTTTATGTGCGCCCAACCTCACACTTATTCCATCCCCACCCTAAAAGACAAACAGTGTAAATAAACGTATCCCCTCTCCGACTAATCTACAATAACCGCGATGACAAATACAGTGTAAAGTGCATGTATAACGCAAACATTAAGTGAACAAACTGTATCCACCTATCGCTAGTGTACTCAATGATTGAGCTGCAAATAGAGTAACTGTAGAAAAGTAATAAAGGGTACGACAAAAACGAAATGGTACAGATATCCGACGTTCTCCTTCCGTTTCTGGATTTAAGAGGTCGCCTTCATAGAGTACTAAACTTTTCTTGATTTCTGCATGAATATCAGCCTGCATAAAGCTGTCATCCGCATAAACCTTGACTAATATTCCGGTTGAGAGTGTGTTACTATAAATTATAAGTTACCTTTTCTTTCTTCCTCAATACGTAAATCACTGTACAAATAACACCATGCTTGAAGTTTGTTTCCTTATACTTTTCTTCCGTATACGTGTGTATTTCTTTACAAAATTTTGGAAATTTCCCTTTTTAAAATTCTGAAGGGAGGTGATCCCCCCGAAAGCAAAACCGCAACACAAAAAGTTAAAATTGCAGGCTCGGTTTTATTGAGTCTGTTCATGAGCAGTAATTGAAAGTGCAACACTGCTCACGCCCCCTAGCACCGGCTTAAGCGGTATTCAATTTTCAGAACAAGGTACTAAAATTCATGATCTCGAAGGATCAGAAGGTATAACAACTCATTCCTTCCTGGACTATTTTTGGTCCAACCTCTTTGCAAAATCTACTGAAAATGACCATTTACAGGAGGAAAAAGAAAATTTCACTTTTCACTTTTGTAATTTTGAAACCATTGTGATAAATAGAACATTAGCTCATTTAATTATCACAATGATTTCAAAAAACGACTCCACAGAGGCTTCAAAATGCGCCAGAAGGAGGGAAATGGTTAAAGAAATATAGTCACTAGATCTAGAGTTAACATTTATGAGTTAATTGGTCACTTTGTGAATACTGATTTACAAAAAAAAATAAAATTCCATGATAATATTTGCTTTGACAAATACTGTCTGATCAGGGTTATGTAATTCCATAACCAACCAGAGGAGACCCTAATCAGACGGCTTCTGCAGTTGGCACTCTCCTCTCAGGAGGTCTACTCTGTACTCTGCTCTTAGGAGGCCTACTCTGTAAATATGTGCATGTTCATATGAGGGACAGGGTTAAGACATCATGTCAACGGCTTTATCAAGTTCGCTGGTACTATTTTAAAAACGTTGAAACGATATTAACTTATCAAGAGTAAGATTACCGCTATTAATGTATTGCATTTACTTAGTGTAAGAGTACCGCTATATATGTATAACATTGGCATTGTGTAAAAGTATCGCTATATATGTATAACATTGATATAGTGTTAGAGAATCGCTATACTTATATGTATACTATTGACTTAGTGTACGAGTACCGCTATAAATCTATGTCATTTACCTAGTGTAAGAGTACCGCTATAGATGTATACTATTGGACTAGTGGAAGAGGTCCGCAGTATATGTATAACATTGACTTCGTGTAAGAATGTAATTATAAATGTATAGCATTGACTTAGAGTAAGAATACCACTATATAGTATAACAATGACTTAGTGTAAGAGTACAGCTATAAATCTATAACATTGACTTAATGTAAGAGTACCTCAATATAAACATAACATTGACTTAGTGTAAGAATAACGCAATACATGTATAATATTCTTTGTGTAATATTACCGCTATTTATGTATAGCATTGACTTAGTGTTAAATACTGTCATCCCTGATCTACCAGAATCGAATAGCTCATAAATGTCAAACTATGCAGCTCACTCATTATAAAAGGCTTAAACTTGCTAGATGGTTAAACAATATGGCACATTCCCTGATCAGGGGGTTCCTATAGGAGCCCTCGGATCTGGGTATACCCCATTTTCAATCGGAAGTGCATTAGTGTCCCTGGGTTGAAAGGGTTAAATATGTTTAAAAACAAGATATCGTCCATATTTTGAATTTGAGACAAACCATTAAATGAGGAACTTTGAGGGTCTGCTATGTTTGCTTATCAAATACTCGTAATATATAAATATGATTGTACAGTTCTATAACTTCAAATGTGCCATTATAACAAAAATCTAATTAACACATTATCCCCTAGTGACGCATTTTTGCGCATCTATAAAAGTCACTTTATGAAACCATTGTGATAAATAGAGCATTTGCTCTGAAACAATGGTTTCAAACTACAAAATTCTAATTTGTTCATTTGCTCTAGTTAATGCTCCTTTCGGGTAGACACATTCAAAGAGGTTGGGTCTAAAAGTAGCCTAGGAGAGAATGAGTTGATATTGATGACGTCATTATTTATTCTAATGCAACATTTTTGTAACACGCATTCTGATTGGTCCACGTGACAAAATTTGAAGCATATAAACCACCGATATACTGTCGGAAAAATGAATATACTGTCGGAAACCGAATCACTAGAAAATTTACTACGAAATATTATTACGCGCATTCGTAGTAAAATTGAATGAATGGGTCTGAATGAGCGAAGACACTGGCTGAATGATATGTGAAATGTTTTCAATTTGCTTGTTGCTTTCCACACACATTATGGTTGTAGTCAATGTGAGTCTGGCGATTCTACACAAATATCTATGGCAAAATCCCACAAGTTGATCCCGAGTCCATTTATTTCACATGTTGATCTAATTCATTGTCCTTGAACAAACGTTTCTCTTCCTCTATTCTGTTTTGATGTGTTTGTGGCACCTGCACCCTGTAAATATAAGATTTAAGGTATATAACCATGTAGCTGTGAGATTTATATCCATGCTGAAACTACTTAAGAAGGACCTGACAACACTTAAACATTACCAACCGATTACAGACAATGATCTGAAAACACTAAAAAACTCAGGGTTCCTCTCTGCCATAAATCACAAATCTTTCCAAAGAAAAGTGGTTTGACATAACCTTGAATTTCGCTCTTCTTGGTATACATAGAAAACCTAAGATCTCTGGCAAAAGTACAATTTATGATTCATGCAGGAAATATGTCCTGTAAATCTCTGAAAACATACCTGATAAAACTGCACCCGTGATCGAACCATTTCATTCAGTAACCCAAACGTTCAGTCGATTATGAAGAATCATATACACACCCAGGCCTGTTGGTGAGCGTGTGCTGAACGAAATGATGAAAACAATTTCTGCTTGTTTCGCCAAAAGTTTTAAAACACAAATCACTGTGTCCGAGAGACCGCAATCATGCACTAGTTGTTGGCGTACCAGGGAAATAATAAAAAGTCCGGTTGGTCATCAGATTGAAGCCAGTGTCCGAAGCTATAATGCCGACTCGTCCGACAATCAGAAGCGGCAGTATTCTTCAATTCTTCAAGGACAGTCCCATAATGAGAATTCGCCCCACCTACTCTAGACCACTCGAGGGCTCGTTGCAAATTCCAAACATGCCTGTAGATTGTCGCTCCTGATAATTTCCATTTGCACGTCCACTATGCCTATCATCATTCTCATCAAATACACCAATCAGCCAAAGTATCTTGAATATGCAACCAGTTCCACATTGCAAACAATTTAAAAATAAATAATTCCGTTGTACATGTGCACAATTATTGTGGAATTTCGAGCAATGTCGAGGTCAAATTTGATTCATCTTTCGTAGTTTTGAAATGGACCTACCGTCAGAAATTCAAAGGACCATGACTTAACGGTTTTCATTTATGAAAATCAAAGCATCAAGTGAAAACACCAGTTCTTGGTATATTAAATATAAGCACAATTGCTTGGTTCCGGGAGAACTATTTTCTATATGCGTAATGCGGAGATATGCGGTGTTTCATGACGTCATGTTATGACGACAGAGAGAAAATTTCAAAGGACTTAAAGTATTGTTTGTTTTTTACCATCTGGATCTATGGTTTCATTAGAATAGGGATAACCGTTGCGTATTTGAAGATTTGCAGCAGTATATCGGTGGTTTATATGTCGCAAATAATCGTTTTACATGCTCCGCTAACGCGTCGCATGTAAAACTAAATTTGCGACATATAAACCACCGATATACTTCTGCAAATCTTCAAATACGCAACGGTTATCCCCTAAATGTAGTAATGGGGGTAATGACAGTTTATATTTGGGCTATTACACATAGTGTTACACTGCACTAGTGGGCGATATACTTAGATAAACAGCATTGCGCTGTTTCGTATAGGGTCAGTGAATGAAGAATACCGATGATGGAGATGATGACGATGATAATGATGATGATGATGATGATGATGATGATGACTGTGTTGATGATAATTATGAAGAATGATGATTGAGAATGATGATGATGATGAAGATAAATTAAAACGGGACGCTATTTTAGGCTTTTATAACACACTGTGTACAATGTATACACATCTTTAATCATTCTCCCGAAGTTTTTCGGATGAGACTATAAAACGAGGTGTATCAGTGCTTTACACTGGACATTTAAAAGAACTATATTAAGAATAGGGCATCGCGCCCTGGTTTCTCTGTATCCACCCACCCTCTCTCTCTCTCTCTCTCTCTCTCTCTCTCTCTCTCTCTCTCTCTCTCTCTCTGAGGTATCCAATTAGCCCACAGTTGGCGGAAAACGGACGTTATTCGACACAAACAACCAACATCTTTACTGATACTCGGTAGATAGAATTTTCTTTGCACAGTACAAAGTACTTTTTACCCTGAAAATAGTACGCGATGTAGGGTGCCTAATCACTGAACCAGTTCTTTAACTCTTTACTCCATAAATACGCCTATGCCTTTGCAAACTGACTCAAATCAGATGGCGCCTGTAGGATCCGTCTGATCAGGGTCTGCTCTGTTTGCTTATGGGACAATATAGATATGATTCATTTGTTTCTGTCATGGCAAAACTTCCTGTGTCCATGTGCTATTAAAACAAATAATCTAACTAAAATGTATGATGTCAATATTTCTCCCACAAATATTCATGGAGTAAAGGGTTAAGCAAATGAATATAAAACCATCAGCTCATGAATACTCATGTAAGAAATAATGTCACCATATGAATATTAATTAGCTAAATCAATATCAATTAGTGTTTATAACAGTATAGTATAACCCCTCTAATGCGACCACATAATAAATAAACATTACTTTTGTCCTGCATTAAGCTACCACCTGCATGTAGCACTTAATAAATAAACATGGATGTCTTTATAAGCAGGTGGTTGCTTAATGCAGGACAAAAGTAATGCAGAAAGCTCATATAGGATCTTTCTGCATTACTTTTGTCCTGCATTAAGCTACCACCTGCATCCCGCACCCAGAATTATACCGGTTTTAGTTGGCCGCATTAGCGGGGGTTAACTGTATTATGAAAAAGAAACGTTTAACATTAATCAGATCAATGATATTTCATATGCTAACTTTGAGCAGCTATTTATCAAAGGTCTCTCCTATAGAAGTCATCAGGTGTTGGTCGTCTCTGTTTGCAAATACAGTAATTTACTTGTTCTCATATGAATTATATTAAACCAGGTCTTATTTTATAACTCATGGATTTTTCATTTTGAGGGAGCATTGGAAACAAAATATCTGTGACTATAAGCCATTGACATCTATCGGTTGAGCAAATAGTACAGACCTTGAACAGAGGGTTCCTTCAGGATCCCTTTGGCTTGGGTGTACGTTGCTTGGCTATGTCCTTTTTAAGGGGTTATTGATGCTAATGGATTCGTGTCTTTGAATGAAAGGTTTAACAATCATCAAATATCAAACATCACCTCAACGGGTTCAACCGTTTCCCTCATATTGACGACTTTTGACGACTCTGTAGAAGACACTTTGTGAAACCATTGATAAATAGAGCATTTGCTCCTATATGTGCAAATGCTCTATTTATCACAATGGTTTCAAAGTACAAAATTATTTTTTTTCCATTTCTCTAATTAATGCTCCTTTTCGGTAGATTAATTTAAAGATGTTGTATCTAAAAATAGCCTATGAGGTAATGGGTTAAGACACCCACCTGCCTTGACACTTATTAACACGGCACATTGTATTGCAACTATATGCTGGTTATTAGCCCGCTAGATGCGGGAACCGATCTAACTGCCACTTGCAAACAGTGTAGATCCATATCAAAGATCTCTTAGAGGAGTCATCTGATCAGGCCCATTCAAAACCTCCCCTTCGCAAATTATACAATTTCATACTGAATGAAATGTATTATTAAACGAAGATTGGCCATTCCATTTTGAAAAATCAGGGTTCAAAGGGTTATGTACGTTTCAATGACGTAACGGAACCTGATTCAATGCAAACATGCAAAAGTTTAACACATTCCCCCAAAGGCTATTTCTAGACACAACCCCTTTGAATAAACATACCGAAAAGGAGTATTTACCAGAGAAAAGGAACTTTTAGAATGATGTAGTTTTTAAACCGCTATGATAAATAGAGCATTTGCTCTATTTATCACAAAGGTGTGAAGAATGACTTTCACAGAGGCGTCAAACGGCGTCAATATGAAGGAATGGGATATTTCGTTTTGGAATGACAGTACTTATAGATCTGACACAAATGCCTCATTTTCATTCTCGTCTGTCAGTTAGAATATCGTCTGTTTCAGTTCTGTCAAGAAATTAAAATCAATGCATTTCTCCATTTAGAGAGAGAGAGTCATAATTTACGTGTCACCTTTTTGCAAACGTAGTCCCAATTTACACACGGGTGCACCAATTAAATATTATTTACATTCAACAGGGGCTGTTTTGCATTTAACCCTTAACCTGCTAAATAATTAAAACTGATCCCCCTTGTCTGAATATTGATTAAACAAAACATTGTATCAATATTTATCACTAAAGAAAATAACATCAACGACAAACAGTGCAGACCCAGATCAAAGGGCTCCTAAGGGAGCCCTTTGATCTGGGTCTTCACTGTTTGCAAATGTCATATATTCCGTTACCGCACGTTAACGGTAAAACTGCGTTTAAACTTCCTTATTGGGTTTGAGGAAGATAAAATAGTGTCAGGTTTCTTAACAACCATTTTACCGTAATACTAGACAAGAAGATTAATTTTTATAAGGCTCACCGCTGTCATGTTTAAAACTCACAATTGTCATGTTTATAACATATAAATATGTTGGCGTATATCAGGACATACACTCTAATAGAATTTGCCGTTTGGCTTCAAACAGGTAAGAACAATAATTATCTTATAATTTAAAATGTTTTTATGCTATGGCCAATCAAGCAATGGTATTAATCCTTTCCGCTGTCATATTATGTCGTCTGTAAAGTTTGTCGTCTGCTTCAATTTTCATTTCACAAATTGTCGTCTGTTTTCTTGCACCTTCAAACAGTCTGGATTCAGATAAGACGTCAAGTAAATCGGTGTCTCATCTGGATCTAAGCTGTTTGCATAGGTAATCATAGATTCGCCATTTGTTTTAACCCTTACAACTCTTTTCAAAATTTCAAATGGACTACTCCAAATTTCAAACAGGTCAAGCTCATGGTGAACATATAGGGATTTTTCTAAAGTAAATTGTAACATAACAAACTGCAGATCCAGATGATAGGGCTCCAGTAGGAAACTTCTCATCTGGGTCTACACTGTTTACAAAGGACATTAGAGACTACTGTCGGTACTACAAGGGTTTAAACTACGTTTATGAACCATTAATGACATTATTTTCCTGTATAGAAGTCGTCTGCCCGTTTATACGTATTTCTGATCGTTTGCCACTAATTGTAAAGTTCTAGATTTTCGTCTGTTTTTCTCGGTTTCCTTAGGTAAACGACATTATACGATGGACGACTATATGTTGTCAGTGTTTTGTCAAACGGTACTGGATCTAGAAAGACACCGAGTTAGCTTGAAACGCGCAAACTGAAGTCCACTTTGGTTATACGAAATATAATCTTATGTGTTCACAATCTGACTCACACTTCACTCCATAAATACGCCTTTCTACGTCGTTGCAAACAGGGTAGACCAAGATCAGGAGGTTTCCCATACGAACCGTCTGATCAGGACCTGCTCTGTTTGCTTATGATATACTATAGATATAATTTTACAGTTTCTGTCATGGCAAAAATTCATGTGCCCTTGTTCTATTATAACAAATAAACTCAATATGGACGTCCTTTAACATCTAAGCAGATCATACTTACTAATCCAGATCAGACGGTAACTGTGGGGCGTCTGATCAGGGTCTGCTATATTTGCTCATGATATAACATATTTGATTCAACCGTTTTTGCAAATGGGTTTACTCTGTTTTGTGCGTATTTATGGACTTAAGGGTTAAAGCATATGTATCACCGGACGTTTCTGTTGGGTAAGCGTATACATGTACATACAGACAAATGAAAAAATTAGGCAATACAGTGCTCCCTCCCTACAACGGCCCTCTCAATAACGATTCCCTCCTTACAACAACGCATGTCACTGTTTCCCAAACAACAAGGCTGCAGACACAACTTTTTCCATCGTATTTTCTATATGCCTCCATCAAACCCTATGTTGTGACCACTCTTTAAAATCGTCACAAAGTGACGATTCTAAAGAGTGGTCACAACATAGGGTTTGATTGAGGCATAACGGTTTTAGTTCTCGAAATACACCTTATCTGGGGATCTGCATACAAGCTAATTATGTTTGATTTTCCCTCCCTATAACAACTCCCTCTAAACAACACATACAATCTTCGTATCCCAAAGGGTGTCGTTGTAGAGAGGGAACACTATACAACAACATCGATTCCGACTCTTGTTGCATCTTAACTCAAAAAAATCCTTTTCAGCGACCTGCAAACAGCTTGGATCCAGAGTAACTCGGTGTCTAATCAGGATCCAAGCTGTTTGACACCCGGTCAATATTTATTATTCTCAAAGCCATTGATCGAACTGTAAGTAGCTTAACCCTTTCCTCCATAAATACGCCTTTCTACGCCTCTGTAATAGTCACTTATTGAAACCACTGTGATAAATAGGAGCAGTTGCCTATTTATCACAATGGTTTCAAACTACAAAATTCTTACATTTTCCTTTTCTCTAGTTAATGCTCCTTTTCGGTAGATTTATACAAAGAGGTTGGATCTAAAACAAAGCCTATGAAGTAATGAGTTAAATTTCATCGGGTCCAAGTTTGAGCAGACATTATGTTTGTCACAGCGAGGTAAAAGTTACGGATTAAATCCTATGTGTAATACAAAATATTGCTTCATTGCCTCTCTCACAACATATCCCCTGTTCGTAAATTGTTGTGGATTGACCCAGTATCCCCCAGTGACGCATTTTTGAGCCTCTACAAAATTCGAATTGTGAAACCATTGTGATAAATAGAGCATTTGCTCCTATAGGAGCAAATGCTCTATTTATCACAATGGTTTCAAACTACAAATTTCTAAAATGTTCCTTTTCTCTAGTTAATGCTCCTTTTTGGTAGATTAATTAAAAAAAGCTTGAGTCTAAAAATAGGGAAGGAGAGAATGATTTAACCCATCACTCAATAAAATACGCATTTGTAACTATCTGGGTCTGCTCTGTTTGCTTGTGGTATGCTATATGCTCTGGTTTTACAGTTTCTACTTTGGCAAACATTAAATGTGTTCATGTGCCATTTTAAAAACATAATCTAATTAATATTAATGTTGTCATTATTTCCTACATGAATATTCACGGAGTAAAGGGTTAATGTTCGTACATGTATATGTTCGTGTGCTATCTATCCGCCCGTTAGTAGCTCCATTTGTACATACATGTACATCACAATATTGTGCCTACAATATTCGTACATACATCACAACATTGTGCCTACCTACCTGCCGCACATGTTTTATCACTCTGTCCTCATTAAATATTAATTAGGCAAATCTTTACAAAAATATATATGATTTGTTAAAATTATGTTCCTATGCAAAAGCATAGAACATGCAGTCGTGTATTTTCCATGACAATTGTGCAGACCCTATAGGAGCTATCTCATCTGGCTCTACACTGTTTCTAAATGCAACTATAGTTGTGACTGGCGGGCTATGGGTTAATGCAATACACCTCCGCCAAGCTGAGAGCTATGATTTGTATTGGTTAGTCAAATAAAAAAATTGAACCTTGAACGTTTGAATATTGTTGAGCGCAAGGCTCATATAGACTTACACACTGTAATTGTCCAAAATATATTAGGACATCCGATTTTTTCTCCTGCAGTTTGTTAAGATAATTGCAGGGGATAGAAATTGCGAATGAATGAAGTACAAATTGTGAATGTATGAGGTAGAAATTCTGAATACACGACTGTGAACTCGTGCATTCATGGCGATCAGATTTCATGAAATTGAATTCACGGAGTTCAAATCTTGACACCATGACGTGAATATCTAAAATTCCCAGCTTGTTACAAAGAAGAATAAATGTCACCATCGGTCCTTCGTACTTTACTGAACACAATTAGAACTCTGAAAGACGCACTTATCACCTTCGTAAGAAAACAGTAAATCCCTCAAAAGCGACAACCAAGTGATGTTTAATTCTGGCTCATATAGGCAGATGGTTTCTTTATACAGGACTAACTTTATATAGGAAGTTCCTTTATGAGCGTCCTGCAATACGTTTGTCCTGCATAAAGCAAACATTTTAACCCTTTACCTCATGGGAACACCATTTCATGCTTTTGCAAACAGAGTAGACCCGGCCGGGTCAGACGGCACCTGTAGGAGATACGCAGGTTCGGCCCTATTTACTCATAGAGTACAGTGCTCCCTCCCTACAACGGCCCTCTCAATAACGATTTCCTCCTTACAACAACGCATGTCACTGTTTCCGAAACATCAAGACTCCAGAAACAACCTTTTTCAATCATATTTTCTTTATGCCTCCAATAAACCCTATGTTGTGACCACTCTTTAGAATCGTCACAAAGTGACGATTCTAAAGAGTGGTCACAGCATGGGATTTTATAGAGGCATAACGGTTTTAGTTCTCGAAATACACCTTATCTGGGGATCTGCAAACAAGCTAATTATGTTTGATTTCCCCTCGCTATAACAACTCCCTCTGAATAACACATACACTATTCGTATCCCAAAGGATGTCGTTGTAAAGTGGGAGCACTGTAGTATAAATCAGATTTTGCAGTTTATTCCATGGTCAAACCTTTCTGTTTTCATATGTCAGAATAAAAAATAATCTAATCAATATGCAGTAAAACTTCTCTTGACGTTAAAAGTCGTGTCAATGCCGGTCTATAAAGCAGGTGGCTGCTAAATACAGGGTGAAAGTCATGCAGAAGGCTCCTATGGGAACTTTCTGAATGACTTTCATCCTGCATTAAGCAATCACCTGCCTAATTATCTGAATTTCTGCTTTACTAATATTCCGATTTAGAGTGATGTTACTGTACATAATACAAGTAAATTTTGTTTCTTCCTCAATACGTAAATCATTGTATAAATAACACCCTGCTTGAAGTTTGCTTCCTTATACTTTACTTTCGTATGCTTTTGTTTTTCTTTACAAAAGAAGACTCTCTAATGAACATTTATGTGTGTAGTCATTTCATGAATATTCTTTAACTTAATTTGATATCTTAAGTGTAAAACTTACGGGTGATATCTTACGTGTAACACTAAAAATCTTGCTTCCTTGCCTCTCTAATAACATATACTCTATTTATCACAATATATCCTAAAATGACTCTTACAGAGGCGTCAAAAGGCGTCAACAGGAAGAAATTGGTGGTTAAGGCCTATGATCGGTATAGATTAGCCAAGTAAACATTGAACATTGAAATATTGAATATCGTTGAACCCACTGCTCAGTTAGTACTGTACTTGCCCCTTTATTATTAGGACACACACTCTCCCCTCTCTCCTACATTATTTAACCCTTAACTCCATGAATGCGTCTTTCCATGCATTTGCAAACAGAGCAGACCAATATCAGATGACCCTGGACTATAGGACCGTCTGATCAGGGTATACTCTGTTTGCTTCTGATAGTTATGCGTCTACTGTTTCTGTCATGACAAAAACTTCTTGTGTCCATGTGCTATAATAAACAAATAATCTAATTAATATTGATGACATAACGACTTAGTGTAAGATAATTGCTATACATGTTTAACATGGACTCAGTCTAAGAGAATCGCTATACATGTATCTGCCTGAATATTTTGTTTGTCTTTTATTTTATTGACTGCCATTTTAACTCATTTAGCTGCTTTCACTAGTTTCTGCAGTTGATTTTTTCAAGAAACTAGAATGTACTATCTGCATGTTTATTTTTCAGTGTTATTGTTTTTTATATGCATTGTATGCATTACTTATAGTTTATATGTTGAACTTTATGGAATTTAAGTCAATCGAAGTGATAACGTAGCGCTTGGTTAAGATCCTTAAGTCTCAAAAAATAAACCATAAGTGATTAAACGTTTGCCCCACATCAGGAACATATATTCCCTTCTGTCAGGTTTATGCGAAATTATATGTCAAGCATACCATTCTTGGTCAAGATAAGTGAGTGTAGTTTGCAGTTACTGGGCTGTTTAGCAACGGAAGTCATCTGGAGGGAAATATGATATGCATACACAATCCAAGGCAAATTTCACGATCGGTCTTTATTATATGTATATCTATAAAGGGCGTTCAGGATGTCAACATACGGGACTGCACAGTGTCTCAATTAATGACGCATAGATACACAGTAGCTCTATTCTGAATCAATAAAAGACAACGAATGCAAGGAAAACAATCTTTACCCTCACAATTTTAAATCCCATTAATCACATACAATTTCCGACAACATCACACTATTTACAGTAAATATATATTTCATAGAATTGTTACGCTTCTTACCTTATTTCACAAACTTTGTATATCTACATCTGTCAAACAATGTTGAACCTTTTAGTAATTGCTTTCTTTGCGTGTGCATCGTATTCTCTCAAATTTAAAAAAAAATAGATTGTAGATCCCCAGTCACTAACAGCGTGGTGTCAGATCAGACAAGTTAATTTGTTTAATCTAGGGGTTTACTGAGATCAAGGTAACGTTTGTGCACTTATGGTGTGTACAACGTGTCTACAAAAAGCGTATGAATGCTAGCATTGGTTTCACGAATCACATGACATGGTGACTGTCATTCATGAACTTACCATGTACGCATGCCCGACCTATACAGTCCAAACTGACTTTACCGCGCCTAAAGCCTGACAAAAACCGTTCTATACGGAATAAATGTAACTATAAAACCTGCTAGAGAATTTTCAATGAAAAACTGTGCAAATCTTATCGTATGGCTCCTCTAGTTACATTCTGGTCCTGGTCTACACTGTTTGCTATCGACAGATTCAAATAACGTCCATTTTTGAGTTAGAAACAGATCTTTGTGGATCACTTTTCAATGAAATGGCTTATACACACTGCTAATAAAGGTTCTGTTTTCCGCTAACAGCGTCAACGACTGGTTATCACCTGATTACACCGGAGAGTAGTGCATGGGATTACAATAATCCACCCTGCAAGATAGCAACACCTGATCTAGATTATACGAAAGAAGGGGCAAATGTTAAAAATGTTGTCTTTCCACCTGGTGTAAGCATTGCTAACGACGAAAAGGTATTTGTAGGATACACCAAGACGTTCGAAGTATTCCAGTACATTGGTAAGTTTATACATACAGCAGAAACCTTCTAAAGCGACCACCTAATGAAGTATTTAAAACCATTTGGTCGCTTAATACAGGGTGACAGTTCTGCTGAAAGTTACTGTCGGAAACTGCATTAAGAAACCACCTGGCTTTAAAACCCAGAAATGTTTCTTTTATGCGATTGCATTTTAAGATTTTTTTCAGTGTATGTCATAGTGACAAAATCTTATAATTTTATCACAAAAAGATATTTTTTATTTAAATTCAACTTGTCTCTCAACTGAGAAAACAGTACTACACTGACAGCGTTATTTTACCACGGTTTTGACAGAGTGATCGTATATATAGACTTGAACTTTTTAAATGAAACATTGTTGAAGAATCGGAAAATCGTCAAGATAAAATGCACGGATACATTAATCAGTAAGTCACTGCTCAAACTGAGTTCTGGGTCCTGATCAGACGACGGGATATCCTGTGTCTCAACTAGATCCAAGATGTTTTTAACTTCAAACCAGGATAGTTGGATAAGGGTTAAGATATATAGCTACTTTGTTGCCAGTACCAATACTATTTAAGACGCAACATCGTTCGAAAGGGAAAACAACAGAAACAAGATATAATTTAATTTGTGTCCTATCCTGACGTGAATTATATCAATTGTTCTTATTGAAGGTTGTATCATGACAGGCGATTTAGCAGACAATTTGCCCAGTAGCAAACCTGTGTATTCAGACCCGGGACAGTGCTACTCTCTCTGCAATACATCGGTGTTTGGAATATATGTAAGAATGATTAAACATTGTTATAGCAAGACCTGTGAATAAACTCAATGGTAATGTATCATTTGATTGAACGAACAGTTATAAGAAATTTCAAACACTTGTTGTAGTATTTATTACCTGTGAATTAAAACACAATATAGTTAAACCCCGCTAATGCGACCAGCACAAAGTGGCATAATTCACAATGGCAAAGGCAGGTGGTAGCGTAAAGCAGGACGAATGTTATGCAGAAAGCTCCTATAGGAGCTTTCTGCATAACTGTCATCCTGCATTAAGCAACCACCTGGTTATAAAGACAGCCATGTTTATTCATTTAGTGGTCGTATTAGAGGGGTTCTACTGTAGATCATTGTGTGAAATAACATTTTTAGGAATAATTAAACACTTTTGTTGTAGTATAATCTTTGAAAACCATAATGCCATCGTTCATTTTAATGGGGCAATACTTGTAAGAATTATAAAACATTATTGGAATAGTATGACCTGCAAATAAACACAATGACAATGTATCAGTAATATTTGTGAGAATTATCAAACATTATTGTTGTGGTAATGTTTCCATTTGAAACATACCTCATTTAAATCTGTTTTAATATACAGTTTCGTTTGATCGAATTTAAAAACATATTTAAAGGTAAGGCAATTGTAAACCAGTTTGATAACACAAATGATTTGCATTTATACATGGGTTCAATGTATATCATGTTTAAAACTTCGAATCTTGTATGTGTAATATCTCACAATGTTTTCAGAAGGAAACTTGCTATTGTTCAAGCCATGAACAAGACGTAAACAGAGGCACGCGCAATAGTTGTTACCGTGGGTGCTCATTTCCCGATAGTACCGCATGCGGAGGAAAAATACAACCCAACACCATCTTCATTTCTGTATATAGACATGGTAAACATACAACTGTTTTCTAAATTTCAGTTACTTACTTAACCTCTCTTAGAAAAACAGACTTGACTTCCATTTTCTATTGAATAACATATCGCTAAATTGGATTGCAGCTACATTGTAGGACACATGTCAATATTCTTACAAAGCTGTTTCATTTTACGAAATGACTAAGGCACTGCCTCTAACGGGAATCTACAATCAACATGAAATGTGACCCCCCAAAAATACCATACTAAACATAACCCCTATCTGTCATCCTGCTAAAGCAATTGACACAAAAAGTGCACATAGTATCATGAATTTTGTTTGGGACAATTATTTTTTTTCTGTTTAAAGGTTGTCTATAGCACTTACTGACTCCAAAAAGCATTTCCAATAGGCAGTGCTAGGATTTGAACCTAGACTCCCTCTATGGCTAAGCCAAGGAGGTGTTCTTCCATTAAACTACACTGACAGCATTTATGGAAATTGCCAGTTTGGAGCACAAGCTAACTTAGATTTTGATATTCATAACTATTTTTCAGTTTTTCAGCTCAGCATGTATTTTTTAAAGAGTTTTTTTTTAGACAGGAATCATTTCGGAAAAGGAGAGAATTACAGATTTCTTTTTAAAACCAGGGAATATGGAGACGGCTCAAGTGACTCGAGTGCAACTCCTTCCAAATAGGCCTACACTGAATATACTTCACAATCAGATATTCACATTGTTCAGAGTTCTGTAGCTCTCAATTCTGAACAAACATAAATACAAAAAGGTGGCCATGGCCATTCAATTTTATTTTACAAAATAATAGTGTCATCATTCCAGTGTTTTTTTTCTCTTAGATATCGTGTCAGCACCCACCCCCACCCCCGATTTGTTTTAAATCCCCCTTTTTTGGACAGGGGCAAACCCCATCGCCAACCCCACCTCCGCCCTAATTCACATTCGTGTAATCTAAATGGTGACACCAAGCCACGTTCGGTATTAACATATCCAAGCAGAGTACACCGTGAGAAGGCAACATTATGAAATTAGCATGCTGTCTTACAGTTTATTGATGAGACTACCGTCACCAGTATTTTTCCAATTTCTAGAATAAACACTATATTTTTATCAAAGGGTCAACTATCACTCAATATTTATCATTGTTTTGAAAGCTTTAACTCATATCCGCGGATATGAATCTCATATCCGGCGTTTAGTCATACCGGTTTATAGCGATTATTTTTGGTTGCATGACAACAAGTTCTAGATGGATCCAGATTCTTTTAACAATTTTGACAGAGCTCAGCATGGTAAAAATATCATGTTTGTCGAGTTTGATTACATTCTGTCATGTAGTATCAGAGGATCTATCCGAGATGTTGTTGACGGACGGTCAGGACTCTTACGATCACAAAAGATCATCTGAGCATATTCAGAGCTAAAATTCAGTATATTCCTTGCAATCTGCTTGCAGATTGCTCGTTTTAACAAAGAACCGTCATATAATGTAACATAACCCTACCTGTTACGTCCCTACACAATCAAACCTCAATCATTGCATGTTTTCAGCGGCACTGACATGCAAGTCGAAGTCAGAAAAATATGTACATTTATACTTCTCGCAAGCCGCTTCGCGGCTTGCTCGTTATATCATTAGCCACTTACAATGTACCTTCTTATGTGTATTAAAAGGCGTTATATTCAACGTCTGTTTGATGTAGACACCCTTTATTCACTGTAATTTGTCGATTCGAGTCAATTTCAATATGGCGGCATTTGTCAGAAAAATGTCCGAGATGTAGCGATAAAAGAAATTCTAAAAGATTGACTGTACCACGATTTATTACCCGATTTACGGCGTCGCCGATTCTAGATCTAGATGGATCCAGATTCTTTTAACAATTTTGACAGAGCTCAGCATGGTAAAAATATCATGTTTGTCGAGTTTGATTACATTCTGTCATGTAGTATCAGAGGATCTATCCGAGATGTTGTTGACGGACGGTCAGGACTCTTACGATCACAAAAGATCATCTGAGCATATTCAGAGCTAAAATTCAGTATATTCCTTGCAATCTGCTTGCAGATTGCTCGTTTTAACAAAGAACCGTCATATAATGTAACATAACCCTACCTGTTACGTCCCTACACAATCAAACCTCAATCATTGCATGTTTTCAGCGGCACTGACATGCAAGTCGAAGTCAGAAAAATATGTACATTTATACTTCTCGCAAGCCGCTTCGCGGCTTGCTCGTTATATCATTAGCCACTTACAATGTACCTTCTTATGTGTATTAAAAGGCGTT
Source organism: Azorinus chamasolen (assembly GCA_963576725.1). Lineage (NCBI taxonomy): Eukaryota > Metazoa > Mollusca > Bivalvia > Cardiida > Solecurtidae > Azorinus > Azorinus chamasolen. Next base: position 58,251,999 of record OY755253.1, on the reverse strand, counting down.
ATATTCAACGTCTGTTTGATGTAGACACCCTTTATTCACTGTAATTTGTCGATTCGAGTCAATTTCAATATGGCGGCATTTGTCAGAAAAATGTCCGAGATGTAGCGATAAAAGAAATTCTAAAAGATTGACTGTACCACGATTTATTACCCGATTTACGGCGTCGCCGATTCAATTGCATTTCTCAGAAAATTACATGTTGATTTCGGAATTTCGGCGCTGGTCAATGCTTTTCAATGGAAACTCCCGAAATAGCCTAATGGATTTTGTCACACACTTTTTACAGGGTTAACCTTTTGTACCGTAGAGATGTTGTGTTTTGAATCTTTAAGTTTTGCCCTTATATTATATACTAGTAATACACTGTATTGGGTGTCCATATGTCCACAAGTAAAGTTCACGTTAGCGCTCTTACGTTATATTACACTTAGAAATATCACCATTTATTATTTCTTTTACACTTAGTTGTGATGAGTGAAAAAGGACCCGATAACGGAAAGTACTGTCGCATCTACCATAAGCCGTCAGACTCATTTTCCTGGTTAAATTGTAACGAACAATTATCCGGATTTTGTCAGACAGGTAATATTTAATAGTATTCAAAATTATATATCTGTTAGCAATCACTGAATTTCACTTAAGTATTCTCATTTCAAGGTACATACATTATAACTATAAGTTTAATTTTAATCCATGAATATTCATGCAAGAAATAACGCGTATCTACGAAATACAGCAAGACGTTAAGTGATAGTGGAGGTAAATGTCGTTGAGATATGACTACACTAGGTACACCCCGGAAGACAGTAGCCGGATACACAGGCACTTTATTTGATATTCACAATTAATCATGCACGGGTCGTACTTTCCTATTGCATATTTGTTTTCAAACACTCTAAAGTATATGCCCATTTAAAAACTTAATACAGTTTAGGAGGTACGAAACCAGCCATTTACAAGTGAATAAAAATATCTATGTTCAGAGAAGAGTGCTTCAAAAGAGTTTGTAGAAAAAGCCTAGTCATTGTTTGAAAGTCCGTGTCTACATTATTTGACACTCATCACAACCTGTATTTTTATTATACTATTCGACTGGTGTTGCAGATGCTGATTCAATACAAATATTTGCTAACCCGTGGGAAATGTATACTTGTGGCTCATATATAATCGCAGCTGTTGAGAAAGCGCATTTAGATGTAAAATTTATTTTTCAGACACATCCTATCTTTTTTGCTACCCCTTAGAAACGCCACTATGGTGCAATTCTCGTGATGTATAGTAGCACTATAGGGACTAAGCATCATGTCTACTGTCACCAAACAACCATAACACGTACATACAAAAAACACTATCCCTATCTGTATAGTTTGTTTATGTTGATTTACGTCCGTTTCTGCTCACTATTGTCTAATTGGACGCCCCAGAGAGACGGGAGAGGATACAGAGCAACCCGGGCGCGATACCCTACTCGTATTATCGACTGGGCTTCTCTGGTTCTTTTAGATGCTCAGTTTAAAGCACTGATACATGGGACCCCGGTTTATAGTCTCGTCCGAAGGACTTGGTCCGGCGGGGGATCGAGCCCGTGACCCCTGGTATTGCAGTCGAGCGCGTTAGCCACACGACAACGTCCGCCGGACGTATATAGTGTTGACTATATTTATCAATTTGATTTCAATCGCAAGTTTTAGTTTGGATAATAGTAAATGCTCGATGTAATTGTAACCAGGGCCATCATAATGTAGTATGATGTTCATGGCAGTGAGTGAGTGAACTGGGTTTTACGGCACTGCGACGCTGAGTAGGTCATGTAGAATGATTAGAAGACATGATGATGTGAAATGATTTCAGGAAGATTTCATGGCATACTCGTATCATTTACATAACTAATCATTTTTATTAACTGAAATAAGTCAAACAACAGCTATGACACATGTTATAGAATCATATCTAAAATACCTATAGGCAAACAAAGCTGACATGGATCAGAAGGTAATTACAGGAGCCATCTGATAGGGGTCATTTGCCAAATGGCGTCTGTAAGGAAAATAGGATTAATTTGTATTCCATTAGTTTGATTATTGAAAATTTTCCTCTTCTAAAAGCTATATATCATTATATTAATGAAGATGGAATTCGGTAGTTTGGTATTAGTTGATATAGATATACCATTAACAGATGACGAGACAGCAGCTATGACAGATGAAAAGGTATGGTACCAGTATTCTAGAGAGTGTTTCAAAGACAATAAGTATCCGGTAACGGAGGGTCTAATAGCCAGCGATGATGCTGACGCAACAGAAACATGGATAGGAAGAATGAGGAGCTGGGTCATCGTTGCAATTGGTAGTATGTATTTTGATCGTTCAATAGTTTAGCTGCATCATTAGGGTATAAGACGATGGTATTATTGTCATATAGGGCATAACAGGACTTATATATATATATACATTTTGATATTAGTCCCGGGTCGATATTAAGGTGTCGAGTGAAAGTGTAAACAAACGGTGGTCCTTGGCGGGGACTACTAGCATGTGCTTACACTTTTGTATGACTAAATATTATTACATGTGATTATGCGATGATACATGTACATGTAATATGGAAAAGCGAAAACTATTTATTTTGTTACTGAAATTACATCCTCATTAGATCAAGATGATTCCGTGGTTTGTTCCAGTTACGGTACGTAAAAACCTCACCCCTGTGGATTATAATATACTGTACTTCGGAGTTTTAATCCCGTTTTGAAAAATCATTGTCTGCTAAAATTGACGAGACGACTAGTTACTTGGCATCTCATGTAGACCTAAAAGTACAAAACTGAGTCATGCAGGACACACCACATACAGAACAAACAGCCACCCGAACAGCAACACAAGGAAACAGCAAATGTACGTAATTATAAAAAAAAACATCAAGAGACACACAAAGACAAAACAAACATACAAGCTGTTTGCAATCCGAGTCATGTCAAGAATTAAATCGAGAAATAATTAAATGTTTATAAATGGATGACACCCAAAAGCATATAAGACAACGAAAAACAGCAAAACAAACATACAAAGACAACACAAAACAGCTAAATTCTTAACCCCAGCAATACAACTGCAGGCCTCAGTATTTATTGAAATACGGAAGCAAGCTTATGGCGATGGGTAGCAAACTAGTTGATATATCTGATCAGTAGTAGCCTTTATTGCTGTTGATACTTTTTAATAAATCGTGTGTTTTTAGATGAAAAGTCTACCTTAGATAGAGTTTGAAATGAACACAAATCTTCAACATTACTGTTCTCTATTATTATTTACTTGAATGGGATTACACAAGTCTCGGGTATGTGTATTCTCGAAAGACATGATACAGTCAAACAACTAGGTCTGACGGGTCACGGGTTCGCCGAGTGCATTTATAATGCAGATCAGCATATCGGACATCCAATTATCATTTATGAAAGGAAATGTATAGTTATAGGCACAAACAATTAGAGGATTATTTATCGGAAACACAGCGTAGTGGATAAGTCGTAGGGCCATAAGAAAGTATATGAAAGTATATTAAATGCATCTTTACCTAATATACTAAACTCGGTTGTTAAAACATGGTTCGAGAACATGCGGAATGCTGCTCTCCCTCAAAAATGGTCTCGGTTGACCTTTGACACGCCAGATCTAGTTGTTTGACTATAGTGATGTTGCAATGCGAGTACACATGTTTCATATATGGCTCGTCTCGTCCATCATAATAGTATTCTTACTACGCGAGTACATACGTCTCAGATTTGCGTATGATTCCACAAAACAAAAGAGACACGTAACAGATTGCTAATTGCAATAACATGTTCAAAGTTGAGCGATTTACTAATCCTGTGTATGTATTTTGCCTTTTTGTCGTTGAACATAAGTAACTCTGTACCAATATGTGTATTTCATTCTTTCAGATGCAACGCCAGACGACTTTAACTATGGCTATTATGGGTATATCACAAAGCGAGGTGTTTTGGTGGTGGTTGCGTCTTGCATGTGGCTTTGCCTGCTTGACTTTACTACTTTTCCATTAATTTTACCAAAGATCAACGTGGCTCTGTTCTGTGCATATCAGGTACAAATATGGTCCAACAAATTGTGTGTGTGATTTTCGTGAAAAGAAAAAAAATCATGTTTCATTAAAGTTATCTATATCACTTCTATAATTTATTGTAATAACCTTGTACCTACATACAATGTACTATTAATGTCTTCATCCTTTCCTTAATATAAATGGGGTTTCAAGCTTTTGCGGATGGAGTAGACCGAGATCAAACTAGTACTAAGGAGCAGACTGGTCAGGGTCTGCATTGTTTACTTATGCAGTGATAAACATATAATGGTACAGGTTTTGAAATGGTCAAAATGCCATTAATCATCATAAAAAAAATTGATTTAAGGAATATTCATAAAGGCATAGAATATTACATAACTAGTTAAGACGGAAAGTGTTAATATACTAATGCCGCATGTGCAGTATGGATTGTATATGCTTTTCTTTCACAAATAATAAATATATCTACCAGCAACTTGTGAAGAACATGGGGTGGCATAATCTCATGTTTAAATGTCACTTAAGTTTCCACGTTCTATAGATGGCATGGCTGAATTCTCTGTCAAGTCATACTGCAATATTTTTAAATAGTATATAAATTCTGAAGAGACGTGATCCCCCGAAAGCAAAAAATACAACACAAAAGGAGAAAATTGCAGACTCGGTTTAATTGAGTCTGTTCATGAGCAACCTTTATTTGTGTGCACGCATGTGTGTGCGGTGTTGATGTGTTGGGAGCTTTCTGTTGGCCTTTTAGTGTTGGTTGCATTTTGTGTGTGTCATTTCCTGCTTGACGTTACTACTTTGTCATTAAGCATTTTGTTGAAATCGACATTGATAGAAATAATTGCAAAGAAGTCCATAAGTGCAAGTTATTTCATTCGGTCCGTTGACATTGGGAAGTCTAAACTTCAGTCCCTTGACCTACGTTATGGCACTTGGTATGTTGACTTCGGGCAGTCTTAAAGTCTGCCCCTAGGTGTATGTTATGCCATTTAGTCTGTTGACATTGTGGTATCTAAACGTCTGTCACTTGATGTAGGTTATGACAATTGGTTTGTTGAGCTCTGGAAGTTGAGAAGTCTGTCCCTTGGTGTCGGTTATGACATTTGTCTGTTCACCCCAGGCTTTTCTAAACGGTATCCCTTGATGAAGTTTATGCCATTTAGTCTATTGGCATCTGGCGTTTTAAATTCGTCCCCTTGTGGTCTAGGTTGTCATATTTGGTCTGTCGACATTATGTTATAGTTCAGATATAATAATCACAACCCAGCGAAACCGGGTTGGACGTTCGGGATCATAAGTTTTGATGTTCTTAGTTTGGAAATATAAATACTGCTTAAGCAGGTGCTATGGGGCATGAGCGATGTTGCACTTTTAATTACTTCTCATGAACAAAATCAGTAAAACCGAGTCTGCAATTTTCTCTTTCCGCATTGCTACTTTTGCTTTCGAAGGACTATATTTATTTCACTACAGCAGGTGTTAAGTGCTTGTGTGGCGCCCGTAAAAGTCACCCCGGTCTCAGTGTTGTTATATTTATGGTCCTTCGGGATCATTAGTTTTGATGTTGTTATGTAAGCCGGTGCTATGGGGCATAAGTAGTGTTGCACTTTTAATTACTACTCATGAACAGACTCAATACAACAGAGGCTGCAATGTTCTCTTTTCGCATTGCTACTTTTGCTTTCGAAAGATCTCTCATTTTCGGACAATATCTATCCAGTCGTACCGTGAAATAACTGTCCAACGTTGTTAGAAATAACGTACTATCATGAAAATTGTGTTGTCGAATAATTTTGTGTGTTATTTCCTAAACTCCCGTCTTACTTCGTTTCTGTTTTAGATGACGATACGACGTCAACCTCAGCATCATCAGCAACATCATCAACAACAACATTAACAACAACTGCTGCTCCTGCAAAAACAACCCCTGCGTCATCACCTTTTCCACCAGCAACGCATAATTCGACCACACAAGCAAAATCCTCTTCAGTGAAAATGTCCACAAAAGGTAATGCCTGTTGCTTGAATATGCTTGTATAACGAAACGAGCGTATTGAAGGCTATACATATAAAGGTGCGTACACAAATACTATAATTGTCATTTCTTCTCCAAACCCTATACCGTGACTAATTTTTATAATTCTTAAGGGTTGCGAGAGTACATGGTTTTGTGAAGAATTGAAGGAGTTTTTTTTAATTCATGCATCGTATCTGGACCTCTGACGCTGATTATATTTGTGGAATGATGTGAATGAGACGCTGCTTAGTTATCCGTCTAATAAAAATACATGTACATGTATGAGTAATGCAGGAAACAGCGCATACAAAGCCCACAACCGCCAAACCAGCACCACGACGACAGACAGCAAATGTACATGTATATAAAGACACAAAGAGACGCACAGACATAACAAACAAACAATAAGGGGAAGAAACCAACTTTTACTACAGCATTTCGACAATGATGATTTAAGGCCATGTCAACTTATGCAATGATATTGAACATAATTATATATTAATCGATGAAAGAAACACTGCTTTTATTTAATAAAATATCTTATATCATAGAAAAGCGTTCTCACGTCTCTCCAAACTGTGTAGATCCAGATAAAGCGACATGCTAGGGAACCTTCTCATAATGGTCTTTTCTGTTAGTTTATGGAATTTTAAAGATATGAGTCGATACTTTCTGTCGCTTTCTTTTTCATAAATGAAAATCGTATTAAGGTCAAGCAGGCAAAGCCACATACAAGACGCAACCACCTCCAAAACATCGATAGTGTGTCACACACATACAGCACACGCACATACATGAGAAGAACACGGAAAACCTAAACAAACACACACGTACTAGAGACAAACAATCCAAACATGAACAAAAGCACAATCACAAAGACAGAAGACATAATTACGTAAAGACAGAAGTCATACTAAAATCTCACAGTCTTTTAATGCATTAGTATTCATAGTTTCAATATATAGATCGAATCCTAAGTTTTTGTCAAAGCAAAGCTTTCATTATTTTCCTTATAAAAATTAAGATTATGAGCATTCATGACATATATTTTCATCAGGGAATGGGTCAAAGCAGTTACATCTACGTATATTATCGAAATTCCATGCTCTGAAACACGAACAATCCATGACTAACACAATGAATAATCTTGGACATTTTAATTTAGTGCAAAACACGCATAGTTGTGCATTCTCGGCATGTTCTTCGACCACACATTGATTCAGTGTCTGACCATAAAATATATTTTTTTAAAAATCCATTTGTTAATAAAGGTATAGATTTTATCGATCTACAATCAATATTTCGCGATAAAAACGTAATTAATACCATCCCAGCCTATTTCAGAAATATAGAATCTCCAATTATCTGCTATAAGTACAAAATACCTATTAGGAATACTATTGTTAATTATAAAAAACTTGTATCGGACCTTAATATTTTAAATAATACTCCTGTTAGTTGAAATTGTAATTCCTCTAAGTTCTGTTACGCCGAGGCTGGTCATGTTATTACAGGCAATTTTGACATTATCGAAAACAAACGTCTCCGTACTTTATTTACTAAGGGACCTGAGTACAGATTACCTTCTTTGATAGATTTTTCCGAAGCAAAATTATAGAATCCTGGTTAGACTTCAGTCAATAGACGAAGAGGCTGATAAAATCTATATGCGTACAGATCCGTTAATTAATACTGCCTCACTTATACAAAGTTACACACAGCATGTTCTTCGTCCACGTATTGATAAAGAATCTGAACATAAAAGACATTTTTTGAAACTTCAGTTCCTAAATAAAGGTATCGATTTTATTGATATTCAAAGTATATTTCGTGATAAGAATGTAATCGAGGCTATTCCCAAATATTTCATCAACTCTGAATCACCTGTCATCTGTTATAAATATAATAAACCTATTAGAAATGTTATTTTGAACTACAATAAAATTGTCTCTGACTTAAATATTGATGTTAATACCCCTATTTCTTGAGATTGTAGCATTTCTAGAATTTGCTATAAACCAGTTGGTCATGTCATTACTGATAATTTTGATATCATTAAGGATAAACGTCTCAGGACCCTCCTAACTAAAGGACCTAAATATAGATTACCTTCCCTTATTGATCTTGACGCTTGTCGAACTCATATTGCGGAGAATTCTGCATCAAATGGTGTCGACGAGAACATGCTGATGTTAATGCCCTTTCGGATTGGAAGAAATGTATTTTCGATATTATTGATACACGAATAACTTTTTACAAATCAAATAACCATCTTTTACCACCTCGACCTAGAGTTACATTTCGCTACTTGAAGAAAAACATTTCTAATTTTCATTCAGATTATGTTCTTGTTCCTGCTGACAAGGCATCAAACAATGTAATCATTATTTGAAGATTGTATTATGTTGATGTTTTAAAGAAGGAGCTAACTGATTCAAAAACTTATATAACAGTTCAAACACCTGAAAAAGATATAGTCTCGGAACATGTAAAAATGTGCAATGATTTTAAGTCTGGTCCTAACATAAAACAACATAAACTTTCTACTTTGTACTGGATTCCTAAACTACATAAAAACCCTTATAAGTCGCGTTTTATTGCCAACTCTAGCTGTTGTACCACTACTAAATCATCTATACTTTTGACGTCCTGTCTTACTACGATCAAAGAACATGTTAAACGCTACTGTGATAAAATATATGAAAATTCTGGTATTTATGTTTTTTGGTCCATAAAAAATTCAAATGATGTTTTAACAAAACTTGAAAATGAACAGTATAACATTTCTTTACTGAGCTCTTATGATTTCTCTACACTCTATACTACTCTACCTCACCATCTTATAAAGGATAGACTTATTAAATTAATAGAAAAAACCTTTGCCAGAGAAAACAAAATGTTCATTGCTTGCAATGTTCAACGTTCGTTCTTTTCGAATTCAGAAGTTGAACATTACACAATGTGGACTTGCCTTGATGTTTGTAGATCTCTTACCTTTCTTTTAGATAATATATTTGTGCGTTATGGAGAAACCATATATCGTCAAGTTGTTGGTATACCAATGGGTACAAATTGTGCCCCTCTTGTTGCAGATTTGTTTTTGTATTGCTACGAGAGGGATTTTATGCTTAGCTTAAAACCTGATACACAGACCGATATTGTTAATGCTTTTAATAAAACTTCAAGGTATTTAGACGATATTTTGAATTTAGATAATCCTTATTTTGATACTATGGTTTCTTCAATCTACCCAAAAGAACTGTCTTTAAACAAAGCTAATCAATCGGACATTAATGCTTCATTTTTAGATTTGAATCTTTCAATTACAAATGATAAAGTTTCGTCCAAAGTATACGATAAAAGAGAAGATTTTAATGTTAAAATTGTTAATTATCCTTTTCTAGATGGGGATGTGCCACGTTCTACATCTTATGGTGTTTATATTTCTCAACTTATCAGGTTTGCCCGAGCCTGTTCTTTGCTTGAAGATTTTAACAGACGTAATTTAGTTATAACTGATAAACTTCTTAAGCAAGGTTACAGATATCACAAACTTCGGAAAACCTTTTCTAAATTTTATTATCGAAATTTACCTCTCATTAGTAAATATAATTGCAATCTACGGACGTTACTGCGACAAGCCATTTCTCAACCAGAATTTTATGGGGATGTTATCTACAAACTTAGGAAAATTCGGGGTCATATTCATTTTCATGATTTGTTCATAAAACGTATTAAAAATTTAAAAAGAAAGGTTATGATCCTATTATATTGCAACCCACTGCATGTTTGGTTATCGACCCTTTTACAGTCGGTAGCTACGCTTCCCTCTTTGCTTGCGCGATGACAGGCCGATGGTAGTACTCTATGATGGTATACTCTTAAACTTGGATACAGGAGGAGCTTACCAGACTCATGTATTATGTTTTCCCTGTCGTGCCCTTAACGGCTTACCTGCAGGTGCTCTGACTTCAGCAAAGTCATTGAGTACATATTTGACGGATTGTCACAGTTATTATGCTATGTTTTACATGTTGTCCTGTGTTCACCGTCGTCTATGTAGTGGGTAAGTCCAGCGGGGATACCTTTATTTACAATATTTGTAAAGCTAAGGTTACTTTGAGAGAAGTGTGAGGTTAGGACGTCCGTAAACCGGTTTAAACCCCCAGTGGTGTTTTTGCTGCTGACCGTGCCAAGGCGGTACTCTCTTTGTCACCCTTCCTTTTGTTTGCCTTGCGTCTTTGTGCTTGTGGTTTGTTTATGTTGTGGAACGTTTGTCCCTGTTTCTTGTGTGTCTTTTGGTGTTTTCTGTGTTCATTTCGTGTGTGTGTGTGCGTGTATGTTTGGGTGTGTGGTTGTGTGTGTGTGTGTGTGTGTGTGTGTCAAGCTGTCTATCGGTGTTTTGGTGGTGGTTGCGTCTTGCATGTGGCTTTGCCTGCTTGACTTTACTACTTTTCCATTCAGTGTAAAATGGTGTCGTCGAGAACATGCAGACAGTAGTGCCCTTAAAAAATGGATAAAGCAAATTTCAAATATAATGCATACACGTATCGCGTTTTACAAATCTAACATTCACCTTCTTACGCCTAAACCTAAGACTTCAGTTCGCTTCTTAAAAAATAGTATACAATAATTTAACTCTAAATACGTGTTTGTTCCAGCTGATAAAGCGTCAAACAATGTAATTATCGTTTGACGACTTTATTATGTGGATGTTTTAGAACAAGAACTCACTAAGACAAAGTCATATATTGTGGTCTCTAAATCTGAAAAAGACATAATATCTGAACATGTTAATACATGTAAATGTAAACAGTTCAATGCTGATATATATTTATCACACATCATAAACGTCCGACAATGTACTGGATACCTAAACTCCATAAAATGCCATATAAATCACGCTTCGTAGCAAACTCTGTCTCATGCACAACAACCGCACTATCCAAACTAATTACATCGTGTCTAACAGCGGTCAAAGAACATGTCAAGCGTTACTGCGATAAAGCTTATGACAATTCAGGAATTAACCTTTTTTAGTCTATAAAAAACTCCAATGAGATTTTAACTAAATTAAAAATCAAGCAACACCAAGCTAACACTATAAGCACATATGATTTTTCTACACTTTATACCACATAACCACACGATCTAATAAAGATCAACTTTACAAATCTTATAAATAGAACATTTGCTAGAGAAAAAGTATAATTTATTGCCTGTAATTCTAGACATGCGTTCTTTACCAATGACATTACAAATAAATATACCTCGTGGACATGTTTAGATCTTTGTGACGCAATTACATTTCTGTTAGACAATATATTAGTTCGTTTGGTAATTCTGTATATCGCCAGGTCATTGGTATTCCCATTAGAACCAACTATGCTCCTTTAATTGCAGACTTGTTTTTGTGTTGTTATGAACGGGATTTTATGCTTAACCTTAAAACCGATTCACAGGCGGATGTCATCAATGCTTTTAACAATACAGCACGTTATTTAGACGTCATATTTAATATTTATAACCCATACTTGATGATAACCTCAATTTACCATAGAGAGCTCAAGCTTAATAAAGCAAATAGTTCTGACATATCTGCAGCCTTTTTAGATTTAAATTTATCTATAAACAATGGAACAATTTCTTCTGGAATTTATGACAAAAGGGATGACTTTAAAATTAAAATAGTTCACTATCCCCGTTTGGATAGGGATGTTCCCCGTGCTACATGTTACGGTCGATACATTTCTCAGCTTATTCGTTTTGCTAGAGCTTGTTCTTCTGTTGATGATTTTAACAATCGTAACCTTATTATCACTGAAAAACTACTAAAACAGGGCTACAGATATGACAAACTCAATACAGGTGCCCCTCTATCACTTTCCAATATGAATAAAGTTAAAATACCTCGAATAGAACTAAAAGCTTTAAATATGCAATCTGTGTTGTCTGTACAAGTACCCAGAAATATTTCTAATTTCTCTTCCCTTCAACCTTTTGTTCGTTTAAAACAACTTAATCTTCAGTCGGCATCATCTTTTCACATACCATCTCTTTCTATTAATAAATGTTTTTTCAATGGACCAAGAGTTGTACTTTCACCTTTAAAATCTGTTATCCAAAATGTTTCTTCTATTCGTAAACGGTCCTTATGCAGGCGACACAGAGTGTATCCAATTATCCAAAAGTGCTTTGCTAAGAGGTGCATATGTTGTAGTAACATTTCTTGTAATTCCACTATAAAATCTACAGTTAATGGTAGAACATTTAATGTCAAGATAAACTCAGACGTTGATTGTACTACTACTAACGTTATTTATGTTTTAACTTGAAACGCGCCTAGTTGCGGTATACAGTACGTAGGACAAACAGGACGTGCTTTGAAAATTCGATTTCGTGAGCATGCATATCAGTGTCGAAATCGTAAACTAAACAATTTTTTATACCAACACTTTCGGAAATCTGGCCATTCTTTTAAAGATGTTTCAGTACAAATTGTTGAGCATATAACATATGATAAGGAGGCGACTAGTAGCTTTAAATCGAAAGCTAGATTTATATCTGAATTAAATTGGATCAAAAAATTGCAAACACCTTTTCCTTTAGGACTGAATGATAATATTTACCAGACTGGAACTATTTCAAAAGAACCAGATATAGATATTTTTTCATTTTTATCTATTAGAAAACGCAAATCTCGATCGCATGGCATTCGCAAAAATGGTAATATTAAACGAAATTCTCGTTTGAAAATGACTCTTCTTGATCTACATACTTTACGCCTAACTTCGGGTAAACATGCCATGCTTTCTAGACTTTCCTCCTTATCTATATGTTCATTAAAAGAAATTGACGAGCAAGCCGATAAAATTATTTTTCGATCAGATCCTCCCATAGGAACGGCTAGTTTGATACAAAGCTTTACTCTACATGTTCTCAGACCGCACATCGACAAATTATCTGAACACCAAAGATTCTTCTTGAAAATTCCTTTTATTAATAAAGGTATTGATTTTATTGACCTCCAAAGTATTTTTAGAGACAAAAATGTAATTGACACTATTCCTAAATACTTTAAAAATACAGAACCACCTATCATCTGCTACAAATATAACAAACCCATCAGAAATACAATTTTCAACTATAATAAAATTGTGGCCGACCTTAATATTAATGATAATATTCCTGATAATTGAGATTGCGCCACCTCAAAAGTTTGCTATTCTCCGGCTGGTCATGTGATTACTGGTAATTTTGAGATAATTAAAGATAAACGTCTTCGATCTCTTTTGAATAAAGGTCCCAAATATAGAATACCATCCTTGATAGATTTTAACTCTTGTCGAGTTCAGATTGCGGAGGCTTTACAAAATTTTAGTATTAAATGGTGTCGAAGAGAACATGTTGAGTCTAATGCCATTTCTTGTTGGAAAAAACTAATTTTTGATATAATTGATAAACGCATTTCCTTTTACAGCTCTAATAAACACCTTCTTCCACCTAAACCTAGAACTTCTTTTAGACATCTTAAAAAGGGTTTACAGGATTTCCATTCAAAATACGTTTTTGTTCCTGCTGATAAGGCATCAAATAATTTGATTTTTATTTGACGATTACATTATATCGATGTCTTGAAGCAGGAAATTATTAATACCAAGTCATAAATTTCAGTTACCACTGACGAAAAGACCATCATTTCAGACTATGTCAAAAAGTGTGAACAATTTGGAACCGATATTAAAATTACACAACATAAACTTCCTACTATGTATTGGTTACCAAAACTACATAAAAAACCATATAAAGCGCGTTTCATTGCATATTCTAGTTCATGTACAACTACTAAATTGTCTATACTTTTGACTTCTTGTTTAACGAAGGTAAAGGAACATGTTAAATTTTACTGTGATAAGACTTATGAAAATTCTGGAATAAATCTCTTCTGGTCTATTAAGAACTCTTCAGAAGTCTTAAACAAATTTAAGAACAAAAGGTATCTTGCATCCACTGTAGGCACGTACGATTTTTCTACTCTGTACACAACTCTTCCTCATATTTTAATTAAGGATAAGCTTACTAACTTGATCCAGAAAGTATTTGCCCGAGAAAAACATCATTCTTGGCATGTAATGCTGAAAAAGCTTTCTTTACTGACGAGCAAATGAAATATTACACCAATTGGACTTGCTCAGAAGTTTGCGAAGCACTAACCTTTCTTTTGGATAACATATTTGTACGTTATGGGAATGCTATATACCGTCAGGTAATTGGTATTCCCATGGGTACGAATTGTGCACCACTTGTCGCAGATCGTTTTTGTACTGCTATGAGAGAGATTTCATGTTGGGTTTGAATCCTCAATCACAAGAAGATGTTATAAAAGCCTTCAATGAAACTTGTCGATATTTGGATGATATTTTTAACTTAGATAACCCTTTCTTTGATGCTCTGATTCCTACAATTTATCCTAAAGAACTCAAATTGAATAAAGCTAACTCGTCCGACAATTATGCAGCGTTTCTTGACCTAGACCTTAAAATTAATAATGGAATGATTTCTTCTAAAATATATGACAAAAGAGATGATTTTGATTTTAATATTGTAAATTTTCCTCATCTTGACGGGGATGTTCCCCGTGCTCCATCTTACGGGGTTTATATATCTCAACTTATTCGTTTTGCTAAAGCTTGTTCATCTATTGACGATTTTAACAGTCGAAATCTCATTTTAACTGAAAAACTGCTTAAACAAAGATATAGATACCATAAACTAAGAAAAACTTTCTCTAAATTTTACTATCGAAATCTCTCGCTTATTGGCAAGTACCAATGTAATCTCAAGGCCCTTCTGCAACACGGTATTTAACATCCTGAATTTTATGGTGATGTGATTTACAAACTTCGTAAAATTATTGGACCCATTTTCTCACTTCAAATATGTTAAAAAATTCATTAAAAAGGGATATGATCCTGTAGTACTACAACATACTGCATGTTGGGTTGTGAACCCTTTTACAGTTGGCAATCACGCTGGCCTCTTTTGCATGTACGTCGACAAGAAAGGTTTAGTACTCTATGAAGGCGACCTCTTAAATCCAGAAATGGAAGGAGAACGTCGGATATCTGTACTATTTCGTTTTTGTCGTACCCTTTATTACTTTTCTACAGTTACTCTGCAGCTAAATCACTGAGTACACTAGCGATAGGTGGATACAGTTTGTTCACTTAAATGTTTTCGTTATACATGCACTTTACCACTGTATTTGCCGTCGCGGTTGTTGTAGATTAGTCGGAGAGGGGATACGTTTATTTACACTGTTTGTTTTTTAGGGTGGGGATTGAATAAGTGTGAGGTTGGGCGCCCATAAACCGTTTTAGCCCCCATTGACTTTTGTCACTGACCGTTCCAAGGCAGTACTTCCATCTTCCCAATATTGTATGTTTGTTTTGTCTTTGTGCGTCTCTTGATGTTTTTATAGTTATGTACATTTGCTGTTTCCTTGTGTTGCTGTTCGGGCGACTGTTTGTTCTGTAAGTGGTGTTTCCTGCATGACTCATTTTTGTACTTTTAGAAATAGCAAACTATTTGTATTAGAGTGAAATGTTAAGAATCGTTGCTACCGAGAGTTATGTGTTTGTACATTGATAATATATTTTATATGTTGAGCCACTAAGGACGTTACCTATGATAGTACAGTTCTACATACAGTGGAGAAACCGTTATTCTTTCCCGTTTATGCTTACGGATGCGCAAACGATACGCAAACGATACGTAAACTAAGCGATAAACGATATACGCGTTTGTGCATACAAACGCGTTTGTAAGCGGATTTTGCGTATACAAGTGCGTTTCCTTCGGCATACCTTTGTTATTATCGAGACCGATCGATTATACGAATGAAGTAAAAAAACGAAAGGTATGGGGAAAAAGGATCTGTCATATATTTCTCAGCAGCCTTAACATGTCCTCCAAAATAAAAGCCGAAATTGATACAACATGTTTAGGATTAGATAAATGTAATGCAGTCCCTGGCGCGTCAATAATCTCTCCAATTAACACCCTATCAAAAATAGCTGACGATTTGATGCTCCGTCCAAGGGCCCGACGACTTATTCCAAGCACTACACTATCCAGCGTTTATTAATTCGCACGAACAAGCCAGTTCTAATATACGTGTGTCATTTATCAAACAAACACCGGACTAGATCAGTTTATCCAGAAATCATCCTAAAATCGGTTGCATCAACCTATAATCTGGAATTAGTAAGTTAACCAACGATTTACATTTGTACATGCATTTATATGGTCAAAACTACTTTCAGTTTAATTTCTGTCTTGCTTTTTAAAGTAATAGAATGAAAACGACTGACATCTCAATATTAGTAGTCATAGGCTTTACTTTAAACCATGTGTGAGTAAATTAATCATCCAGAACAAACCAGTTTTGTCTTTTTAAATAAAACATCCTAGCAATTTGACCCCCCCTTTCAATAAGCGTGTTTTAATTATGAAAGTGATATGATAAGGGTTAAAAAAAACACCCACTGTACATAAAGTTCATGGCATAACGTTTTTGCAATGTATTTCCCTCAGCTGTAAAGGCCTTTTCACACTTTTGCAAACAGAATAGACTGAGTCTACAGTGGTTTTAAATGCCAGTGTTTTTTTCCGCATTCAACATTTTTAAACAATACAACCATTTAATTTGGAAAACATGAAAATAAATTGTGTTGGTTGGATACTTTATTATGATATTATTTACCCAGTCTAATTATTGCTAATTCACTAACTAGACCTAGGAAAGGAGTAACTATCAAATGTGCCAGATGGTCAGTAAAACCCCAATTTTCTCAGCAGGGGACAAGGGTCGCCAATCTTCAAAGTTGACAGTGATCACACAATTGCCATCAATCACACTCTCTCTTATCAATTATTACGTAACACGAATACTTCTACTTTAAACTAGACAGACATACCAAACTATGTGCCGATCATCTAAAGTTATGATTTGTTAGATTCCCGAAAAAATAGAAGAAAACTATATTTTGCTTAATTAGATCTATACCTTAGCACAATTGAATCCCAACGATTTAGATCTTTTTAAATTTAGATAAAGTGAATTCTAGATAGTTTAACTTGATTTGATCTAGATCTATTCAACAATTATTTTACCAGATTTGCTACGGGCCCTACTGTACAGTAGCCGGAAAGACATTTTACACCACATGAATGAACGTCATGAGACTGTATAAATACATGTTATAAATATATCTTATCTAGATCTTACCAAATTAAAAGGAGGGGTAAAAGATCTAGATCTTATGAAAATAAAAGGAGTATAATTTCAAACACTGATAAAAAAAGTTCGATCACCGAAAGAAAAATGCAAGATGTGTTCTTTGCCAATCTCTTTAGGTATTGTAATCGATGAAAAATTATGTGTGAGTAAATCTCTTCACGACTATAAACCCTTCACTCCACGTGCCTGTTTATGTCAATGCAAACACAGTAGATCCAGATCAAACGTAATGAAACAAATTTACAAACATAGTAGATCCAGATCAGACAGCTTCTGTTGTAGCTCCCTGATTACTGATCAGGGTCTTATCGGTTTGCTTATGAAATAATATACCGGTAGGTCTGGACATAGCCAAACTTTCCTGTACTCATGTATCATTACAAAAACTCGATCTCTGAAATCATTATTTCTTACACGAATATTCATGGATATCTAACGCCTTTTTTCACAATGCTATTTTTTCAAAGGGATATTTGGCTCTGACAGAAACTATAGGATTAGGTCAACAAAAGTTCATTAGCAACAGAGCAGAACCTGGTCAGACAGCTCTTACTGGAACTGTCCGATCTGGATCTACCCTATTTGCAAACGTGCGTGAAGCCGTTTATATAAGACGAGAATGATTGGAAAATTGATTTTAAAGCAAATTTGGTGTCTGCTGTCAACAGAGCTAACTGGTGTTTATTAATCCTTTTTTCTTTTAAGAATATTTATTAAATATTTCATGACCTCGTGAATATTCGTTTACAGGGATTACAGAGACGCTAGACACCATGATCGAATCTAAAGAAATAAGTCTACGGACTAAGCAATCAGAGCAGATCCTGATCAGACAGTTTCTGCGTGATTTAGGTTTACACTGTTAACAAAAAGTTTGAATAGAATAATTTTCCAAGGCTGTACTTCCATCTTCCCCCTATTGTTTGTTTGTTATGTCTTTGTGCGTCTCGTTGTGTCTTTTATTTATCTGTATAGTTGCAGTTTGTCTTTGTGGTGCTGTTTAGACGGTGGTGTGTTTTGTATGCGGTGTTTCCTGCATGACTCATACATGTACTTTTATTTAGTCTGATCATGTGCCCTTTTTAAAAGTGCAACACTACTCACGAAGCCCAACAACGGCTTTAGCAGTATTCAACTTTCATAACTAAAACATTACAATGGTGCTCTTGATATTGTTATTCTACTAACCAACGCCAAACTATATTCGTATCTGTTCTAGTTGCTGCGTATGTTGTCGTGCCGCTGGTCCTGGTCATTGCTGTTGTAGTCGTCCTTCTTGTAGTCCGATGGAAAAGGTATGACACAATATTTGTCTAATATGGCTTTTATACAGCAAATGTCCTTGTAACCCTTGCCTGCTAATTGCATTTTTCTCACATCTGGAAATAGTTTGGATCCAGATGAGACGCCGAGTGACTTGGCGTCTCACCATGATCCAAACTGTTTGCCATTTGATTGATATGGCCTGAACAGCTGTACATTTTACCTCATATAAACGTCTTTTCACGCATTTGCACACAGAGAAGACCCAGATCAGACGGCTACTAAAGGAGCCGTCTGATCAGGGTCTGCTCTGATTGCTTTTGAAATAATTATTGATCTGACTCTAAAGTTGCTGAAAGTCCAAGAAGCCTAAGCATATATGTCATTATAAACATTCTCCAAATAAGTATGCATGATGTCATTATTCCTCACCTGGATATAAAACAGGGCAAGGGTTACGGAATCGGAAATAAAAAATTTTCTCGGAATTTATACAGACATCAGTTTTGTAGCAGGATAGACAATGGTTCCATTCTTAACGAATGTTATTGCCAAAGTAAGTGCATTGACTTTTGGTAGCTAAAGAAGAATGTTCATAATTATTGTTTGAGTTTGATATTAATTTTTATCACTAAATGGTATGTATATAATGAATATTAGTATAGATATTTTGAATGTTTGGTGTTTTACGTAGCTGAACATGATACTTTCATTTCAGAAAACAAACCTCAGACAAAGACACAAAGGAGGTGCTTTATGCAAACGAGAACTCGACAAAATCGCCAACTGTAAATGGCAACACTCATACAAATGCTACGTACGTCGATGACTTCGCACCTAACTCTAACGAAACCAAAATCAACGAACCCCAGTACGAAAACTCAGCAGTTAGAGGAGCACAGTCGAAAATGGCCGACGACAATGCAGGGGAAGTGCAGTATAGTGACGCGAATGAAGTAAATGACAAAGCCGTGGAACCAGTCGAAAATGAACCTCAAGCAAATAACTATTTCGTGTTGGAAAAAACAGTTGAAAGTTCGTCTATACAACACAATCGGGATGAAGAAAATTATGCCGAATCTGGAAATCTTGCAAATAACTATTTTGTATTGGAGAAACCCAATGAAAAGTCGGTTGAAAATGAAACAAAATATCCCCGGGATAGTTATGATGAGCACTATGATACAACTAATGCAGTAAAACCAGTCAATGCCACGCCAAACGGGAACGTTTATAACACAATGAGTCAGTTTGTTGAAGACCCATACAATCATACTGACGACGGAAATGGAAATGTTGATGATTTAGCCAATTCATCCGTTATTGGACAATCCACTGATAATACATACAGTCATTGTACTGCAGATGATGACAGAGAAAATATGTATAACACGGTTGATGGAGGTTTCCTTTCCGGAAATCAGCAAATAGACGATACTTACAACTATATTGGATAGTACAAAAGTCTACAATAACGGAGGATGTAATAATTACATATTTCGTTATTCTTATGCCCCACGTTCTAGGTGTTGGTGCATACTGCTATTGGTCTCTCAGCTTGTTGTTCATTTGTTGGTCTGTTTGAAACTTTAACATTGATCAATATGCAGTGTCATTAGAGACAGAGGCTTTGCACAAGCAATGTTTTAATTCATCGTCAAAAAGTCTTTTTTGTTCTGATTGATACGATAACCTTGGCCAGAATGGTTTGACTGTTTATAATGGATACTTCATACATAAAGCTGCAACTTAACTTTTGAATCAATACGTGTTTGTTGGTGTGTTTGAACTTAAAGTGTCAGTATTAGAGACAAACTTTATAGCTTGCACGTATATGCATCTCGTCAATTTGAAGTCACCGTCAAGGGTCAATATTATAATGCCAGTGTTCCTGTTGGGGTATGTCCCTTAACAAACACACCTTGCTGGTTTCTGGCCAACTAATAGCCTGCGTAATAATAAACGTGTTGAACATAATAAATAAAAGACAATTTGAGCCTTTAGTAAGGTATAATTGCAAACCTTTTAGGTAGTCGCTGCAAATTGCAAGATGGAAGGCTTCTGGTACGTCGTCTATGTTGTGGGTAAGTCCAGCGGGGATACCTTTATTTACAATATTTGTAAAGCTAGGGTGACTTTGAGAGAAGTGTGAGGTTAGGACGTCCGTAAACCGGTTTAAACCCCCAGTGGTGTTTTTGCTGCTGACCGTGCCAAGGCGGTACTCTCTTTGTCACCCTTCCTTTTGTTTGCATAACGTCTTTGTGCTTGTGGTTTGTTCATGTTGTGGAACGTTTGTCCCTGGTTCTTGTGTGTCTTTTGGTGTTTTCTGTGTTCATTTCGTGTGTGTGCGTGTGCGTTTGAGTGTGTGGTTGTGTATGTGTGTGCCATGCTGTCTATCGGTGTTTTGGTGGTGGTTGCGTCTTGCATGTGGCTTTGCCTGCTTGACTTTACTACTTTTCCATTTAGTTGAAACAGAGTACGAAATCACAGCCTCTATATTTCAATCTGTTATTTAAGTTTATGACTTATTCATGAGCTACAAACAGCTTGGATGCAGATGAGACGTCGAGCAACCCAGGATCCAAGCTGTATTACTCTTTGGTCAATGATTTCTCAAAGCTTGAAAGTGTGTCAAGACACTTGGTCAACGTACTACGTAGCTTAACACATTCACTTCTAGTGACGCATTTTTGCGCCTCTGTAAAATTCACATTTTAAAACCATTGTGGTAAATAGAGCATTTGATATTTATCACAATGTATTCAAAACTACACACTTATCAAACCGTCCTTTTCTATAGTTGATGCTCCTTTTCGGTAGATTTATTCAAAAAGAGGTTGTGTCTAAACTAGTCTAGGAGGGAATGGGTTAAGTCGCATTTACAAACAGCTCGGCGTCTGTCTCCTCAGGATCTAAGCTGCTTAACAAATTTCTATTGCTGAAATTTAAAATTCATTTCTCCTTCTTTACCCATGCCCTGTTGTATAATTACATATATCTGCAGTGTGTACACGCAATCCACTGTGCAATCACTGCTGTGGAGTGCACTGGTTGCACAATCAACTTGTTAATAGAGAAATTGTTCGGATTAGAAAGAATATAACTCGAACTTCTGATATCTCGAACAAATTTGTACAGTCCTTTGGAGTTTGAGATATCGAAGTTCAACTGTGTTGTTACAATGTTAAAAAAAATATGTAAAATAATTACTGCAATATGCCCAAAATCAACTAGATACGTTGATGTTACAAATATATATACAGTTGAACTTCGATATCTCGAACTCGGATAAATCGAACTACAGAATAAGTCGTAGTAAAAATTCAGACCTTCTGAATTGTACAATACATAATATTTTAAAATGTATCACTATGCATATCTAGAAACAGGAGCTTTCAACATTACTTTAGATCTACATTAAGCTGTGAACTCCAACAGTTGTTCAGATTAGAAATTGAATGACTTGAACATCTGTTATCTTGAAATAATTTGTATGGTGCCTTGAAGTTCAAGATAACGAAGTTCGACTGTATTTAAAATGTTTAATTAGATAGACCGCAAAATTAATATGCACGATAGTTTTTACAATGCTCAAACTACAGATATTATAAGAATTCATAATTATGTGGGATATTTATTATATTCCTTTGTGTTACAATGTATAAGGTACATATATAATTATATATCACGACATAATTATGTGAGATACTTATTAGTTGCCTTTTTATTACAATGCTAAAAGTATAGACGTAATCATAATTTATTACACAAATCTTATTACAACCAAGCATGGTACATAATGGAATTCATAGGTTAAACCCTACTAAACCGATCTTTTAGAAAAGAAACACAATATATCGTTTGAGGCAGGTGGTTGTCTAATGCTGAATGAAAGTCATACAGAAACCGCTTTAAGCTGCCATCCGTCTTAATCCTTTACTCCCTGAATATTCATGCAAGAACAAAATGACACTATGAATTTTAATTCGAACAATTCTTAGGACAAATGAAAACAGGATTGTTTGGTCATGGCAGAAACTGTAAAATCATATCTATATTACTGTATAAGCAAACAGCAGGTCCTTACCAGGCTGCTCCTATAGGAGCAATCTACACTGGGTCTACTGTGTTTGCAAAGATAAACATTATTAAAATAGGAGATCCTAAGAAAGAGCAACGTAGACATGTGAAAGGAAAGAAATGCACATAAAAGACGGTGCAATAACAAATAAACACCTTGAGAAAACCATTTCATAAAAGTATAATTGAATATATACTGTTACCATTACATAGCAGGACAGTGGTTCCATATTATCATTCATAGCAAGATAAGATATTGTACATAACCTTTTCATAGCAAGATAAGTGTTGCATAATATTATGAATACTATTACCGATTACCTTTCATAGCAGAATATGTGTTACATAACATTATAAATACTACATTTTCATAGCAGAATAATTGTTAAGAAGAAATGTTACTTAATATTACAATTTCATAGCAGGATAAGGATAACATACATATGCAAAGTTGTTGCACATCCCATTTGTCACATAATCTGTCGTATGGGAGTGCCGATACAGAGTGTCGTAAATCGCGGAAATGCACTAGTGCATTTTTGTGCAAACGAGCAGTTAGAATACGGCTGTAAAGAATGACCGAAACAGTCGTGAGATATAGTCTATTTTTTTTTCTATAGAACTTTGTAAGAGTTATGTGATAAAAAAGAATTTTACCATTCGTGTTCATTACAAATTCTTTTCAGGAAACTCATCTACTGTAATGAATATCGCTAAAGATCGTGCCATGTTATTTAAGTAAACTCGTTTTTTTAAAAACAGTTTGTAATGAACACTCATGTAAGGTCCTCTATTTGTTATTTATAAACTTTTGTTTAATAGTTTTGTTTTGCTATTTTGTAATATATGATATATGTGATATTGGTCGAATAAAACTCATTTCAAATGACTTTCTTTGTCTTTCCTACTACTGGGATATATGTTTGCCTTAGTGGCGAATCTGGAAGAGGTCAAACTATTCCGACCGGATGCAAGGGGTTGGAATGCAAAACATTCGTCCTTTCCCAGTTCAGAAGCATACTATCCGTTAACTGTTTACCTGATGTAAGGAATATATGATCTGAAATTGTAGAAAACATTGTAAACGAAGAGCAGACCCTGGTCAGGCGACACTTGCAGCAAAGGGATTAAAAGGTGTACCTAAAGACTATTCAGTGACTCCTTTGTTTTAACCATTATCCGCTACGAGTCCTAAGCTGACTGCCTTTCAAAACAGCTTTGATCAAGGTCAGACGCAAAGTAATTCAGAAGTCTCATTTCGATGATTGGGAGGAAGAGATACTCAATGCATGGAGTGATTCAGATAAAGCTAAAAAAATATTCAAGACTGCAGCCAGAGCAGACAACAGTTTCCGTGCAATGTATGGATAGCTGTATAACCAATTTTCGCATGTGTATTCATGTAAAAAATAATGACATTATGAATATTTAGTTACACACATTTTTCTAGTGTCATGTGAACACAAGAACGTTTGGCAATGTTAGAAACTGTAGACTCAGATCTATAAATTTTCATAGGTAATCAGAGTAGATCCTGACCTGACCGCCTGAAAAGGAGTCATCTGACAGTGTAACGGCGACAAACCATTCGCTTGCTACTCACGTCAATATACCTACCTGTAAATAGTGAAGACCCAGATGAGACAGTCCCTGCAGGAGCTGTCTCATCAGGTTCTGCACTATTTACAAGTTGATTGTGCAACCAGTGCTCTCCACGACAGTGATTACACAGCGAAATACTTGTACACAGTGAAGATATATGTAATTATACAACAGGGTATGGGTAAAGAAGGAGACATGTATTTTAAAATTCAGCAAGCGAAGAATTAATATTCAGAATAACATTAACTATATTCATATTGCAAATAAATACAAATACAAATACAAACACACTTCTAAAGCGCAAAACTATAAATATTGGATCGTGCTTTGCATAGTTCTAATATGTATATATACATAAATGTTTTCTTTTCTTTACAGTCCCAGTCAGTATTCTGAGAGCCAAACTGAACACCCATTTGGATACTAGTCATTGTACAATTGCATAAATAAGCGAGATTTAAGTTTCTGCTTTAAATCAGTTTCGATTGCTAATGCTTTTAAGTATCTAGGGAGCATTTTCCACCATTTTGGGCCAGCCACCGCCAGTGACCTTTCAGCGAGTTTGGTTCTGTATCTCGATACAAGAAACTAGATGTCACTAGATGATCGCAAGCGGTAATTTCCTTGCACTCTTGTGAACATGTCTCTGAGATATTTACGTGCGGTTCCAAACAATGGACCAAAGTTCAAGCTTTAAATCAATGTGCATTTTGGTTCGAAATGCCCAAGTTTTAGATAATTTTTTGACCGATTGACAAAAGTGTGCAAATAAAATCAGTGATAATATACTCTATACCATAATTTTGACAGAGTCGTAGACTCTATCATAGTAATAAAAAAGTCATAGACTATATTAAGTTATAACAGAGTCGTAGACTCTCCTCCATAGTTATAACAGAGTCGTAGACTACACCGTAGTTATAACAGAGTCGTATACTATACCATAGTTAAAGCAGAGTCGTAGACTATACTATAGTTATAACAGAGTCGTAGACTATATCATAGTAATAACAGAGTCGTAGGATCTCCCCCATAGTTATAACGGAGTCGTAGCTATATCATTCTAAAATAACAAAATCGTACACTATATCGTAGTTATAACACATTCATAGACTATACCATTGTTATAACAGAGTATTAGACTCTCTACCATAGTTATAATAGAGTCGTAGACTATATTATAGTAATATTAGAGTCATTTACTATATCATATTAATATCAGAGTCGTAGAGTAAACCATAGTTATAACAGAGTCGTAGACTATACCATAGTTATAATAGAGTCGTAGACTATATTATAGTAATATTAGAGTCATATACTATATCATATTAATATCAGAGTCGTAGAATATACCATAGTTATAACAGAGTCGTAGACTCTCTACCATAGTTCTAATAGAGTCGTAGACTATACCATATATATAGTAATACTACAGTTTATGCCATACTATGTAATACTAGAGCAATGAATTATAATTTCTCACATAACTTATCTTATCTGCGGGTTAGAACAACGGGTTAAGATTCTCTTATCAGTAACACGTGTAAGAACACTTTAGAATATACATGACGTCATACGTCATATATGACGTCCAATTGGGAGAAAACCGATGTGTCCATGTCATTAAAAATGCGAAAATAGATCTAGATCTACCCTGTTTGGTTATGTGAGAAAATAATCTGGTGCTCGTTGTCTTGTTACGATCACATGTTCCTAAACTCAGCAAGAACATGTTATTACGCTTGCCAGAGGCTCGCTTAATAGCATTTTCTAAGGCTCGTTTAGGAGCATGTGATCTTAAAAGACAACCCGCGACAGATCCTCTATATAATACTACTAGAGCCATATATTATATCATAATACTACTAGAGCCATGGAATATACTATACCAACTATATATATTATACTACATTCATAGACTATTCTATAATAATAATAGAGTCATAGACTATATCATAGTAATACTAGAGTCACAAACATAGTATAATATAACACACATAGTAATATTATAGTAATATTAGAGGTAGACTATACCATGGCCAATTAGTCATACTTAAGTCATAGGCTATTTTACAGTAATAGTAGACATATATGTTATACCATAGACTATTAGTAATGATTAAGTCATAGGCTATATCACAGAAATACTAGAGCTATATGCTATACTATAGACTATTAATAATACTTAAGTCATAGGCTATATCACAGTAATACTAGAGTTATATAATATACCATAGTAATACTATAGTTATATAATATACCATAGTAATATACCAAATTAATACTAAAGAAATACACTATAACATAGACTATTAGTAATATTTAAGTCATAGACTATGTCATAGTAATACTAGAGCTATATACTATACCATATAATATACTATACTATATAATATACCATATTAATACTAGAGTTATATAATATAGCATAGTAATATACCATAGTAATACTAGAGCTATATTATATACCATAGACTATTAGTTATACTTAAAAGTACAAAAATGAGTCATGCAGGAAACACCACATTCAGAACAAACAGTCGCCCGAACAGCAACACAAGGAAACAGCAAATGTACATAACTATAAAAATAACAAGAGACGCACAAAGACAAAACAAACATACAATAGGAGGAAGATGGAAATACCGCATTGGAACGGTCAGTGACAAAGGTCACCGGGGGTGTGTGGTTAAACCGGTTTATGGGCGCCCAAACTCACACTTATTCCATCCCCACCCTAAAAGACAAACAGTGTAAATAAACGTATCCCCTCTCCGACTATTCTACAACAACTGCGACGGCAAATACAGTGGTAAAGTGCATGTATAACGAAAACATTTAAGTGAAAATACTGTATCCACCTATCGCTAGTGTACTCAATGATTGAGCTGCAAACAGAGTAACTGTAGAAAAGTAATAAAGGGTACATGTACGACAAAAATGAAAGAGTACAGATATCCGACTTTCTCCTTCCATTTCTGGATTTAAGAGGTCGCCTTTATAGAGTACTAAACCTTTCTTGTCGGCGTACATGCAAAGAGGCCAGCGTGATTGCCAACTGTAAAAGGGTTCATAACCAAACATGCAGTATTATACAGGATTATATTCCTTTTTAATGAATTGGTGAACAGATTTGATGAACAAAGTGAGAAAATGGGTATGTCCAATAATTTTACGAAGTTTGTAAATCACATCAACATACAATTCAGGATGTGAAATACCGTGCCGCAGAAGCACCTTGAGATTACATTGGTACTTGCCAATAAGCGAGAGATTTCGATAGTAAAATTTAGAGAAAGTTTTTCTTAGTTTATGGTATCTATATCCTTGCTTAGCAGCTTTTCTGAGATTTCGACTGTTAAAATCGTCAATAGATGAACAGGCTCTAGCAAAACGAATAAGTTGAGATATATAAACCCCGTAAGATGCAGCACGGGGAACATCCCCGTCAAGATGAGAAAAATTTACAATATTAAAATCAAAATCATCTCTTTTGTCATATATTTTAGAAGAAATCATTCCATTATTAATTTTAAGGTCTAGATCAAGAAACGCTGCATAATTGTCGGACGGGTTAGCTTTATTCAATTTGAGTTCTTTAGGATAAATTGTAGGAATCAGAGCATCAAAGAAAGGGTCATCTAAGTTAAAAATATCATCGAAATATCGACAAGTTTCATTGAAGGCTTTTATAACATCTTGTGATTGAGGATTCAAAGGCAGTAGCAGTACAAAAACAAATCTGCGACAAGTGGTGCACAATTCGTACCCATAGGAATACCAATTACCTGACGGTATATAGCATTCCCATAAAGTACAAATATGTTATCCAAAAGAAAGGTTAGTGCTTCGCAAACTTCTGAGCAAGTCCATTTGGTGTAATATTTCATTTGCTCGTCAGTAAAGAAAGCTTTTTCAGCATTACATGCCAAGACTGATGTTTTTTCCCGGGCAAATACTTCATGGAATAAGTTAGTAAGCTTATCCTTAATTAAAACATGAGGAAGAGTTGTGTACAGAGTAGAAAAGTCGTACCCGCTTACAGTGGATGCAAGATACCTTTTGTTCTTTAGTTTGTTTAAGACTTCTGAAGAGTTCTTTATAGACCAGAAGAGATTTATTTCAGAATTATCATAAGTCTTATTACAGTATAATTTTACATGTTCCTGTACCTTCGTTTAACATGAAGTCAAAATTATAGACAATTTAGAAGTTGTACATGAACTAGAATTTGCAATGAAACGCGCTTTATAAAATATGTTTTGTTATGTAGTTCTGGTAACCGATACATTGTAGGAAGTTCATGTTATGTAATTTTAATATCGGTTCTAAATTGTTCACACTTTTTGACATGGTCTGAAATGATGGTCTTTTCGTCAGTAGTAACTGAAATGTATGACTTGGTATTAATAATTTCCTGCTTCAAGACATCAATATAATGTAATCGTCAAATAATAATCACATTATTCGATGCCTTATCAGCAGGAACAAAAAGTATTTTGAATGGAAATCCTTTAAACCCTTTTTTAAGATGTCTAAAAGAAGTTCTAGGTTTAGGTGGAAGAAGGTGTTTATTAGAGCTATAAAAGGAAATGCGTTTATCAATTATATCAAAAATTAGTTTTTTCCAACAAGAAAGAGCATTAGACTAGTAATGTTCTCTTCGACAATATTTAATACTAAAATTTTGTAAAGCCTCCGCAATCTGAACTCGACAAGAGTTAAAATCTATCAAGGATGGTATTTTATATTTGGGACATTTATTCAAAAGAGATCGTAGACGTTTATCTTTAATTATCTCAAAATTACCAGTAATCACATGA
Organism: Azorinus chamasolen; assembly: GCA_963576725.1. Classification (NCBI taxonomy): domain Eukaryota; kingdom Metazoa; phylum Mollusca; class Bivalvia; order Cardiida; family Solecurtidae; genus Azorinus; species Azorinus chamasolen. The sequence goes on along the minus strand of OY755253.1, from coordinate 58,222,826 downwards.
CCAGCCGGAGAATAGCAAAATTTTGAGGTGGCACAATCTCAATTATCAGGAATATTATCATTAATATTAAGGTCGGCCACAATTTTATTATAGTTGAAAATTGCATTTCTGATGGGTTTGTTATATTTGTAGCAGATGATAGGTGGTTCTGTAAATCCGCACCTGTTTTGTCTTCTATTTTCTTACAATAATTCATAGCAACAGATAAAACAAATACTGAAATCGCCATTTCTCAACAAAACCCCTATTTTTGTTATCGCTCTTTATAATCGCCTCGAAGATTCGAAAATAAATAGTAGGCACATCATAGGGTTTGGCGGAGAAATAAATAAGTTATTCTTGAAAAGGTTTTAATTTACGCTTATCTGGACCTCTGAATAAATATAATCCAACCATCAAATAGTCTGAACTCTACCGAGACGCCGAGTTACTCGGTGTTCCATATCAATCTAAACTTCTTGCATGGCCAATCACAAATTTGCAACTGACTGAGAAAGAACCCTTTCCTCCATACAAACGCATTTTCACGCATTTGAAAATATACAAGACCCAGAGGAGATGGCTCGTATAGAAACTGTCTGATCAGGGTCTGCTCTGTTTGCTAAGGAAATGGATATACATGTACCTGTTTCTTTTTATTTCTGAAATAACTGCGATTTTCCACATTCCATTTTTCATTGTAACTATTTTTCCCATGAATATCCAGTAGGTATAGAACTTTGGACTACATTTAGAACAGGGAAATGGTTAATATGTCCTCTTAAAAACTACGTTTATGAATAAATGTGTATTTAAGTTATATTTACTTGTTCTGGTTAAAGATCAACTGCCAGTTCATAAGTATTTTCGATCGTTTTCCCTATTAAAATATAAAGTTCTATATTTTTGCCTGGGTCATCACATTTGTTTCCCCCGTTTTCATTAGTAACCAATGGTCCATTGTGTGTCCATTACTTTTGCAAAGGGTTTTTAGTGTTGCATCAGCACCCTCAAACTTAAAATTGAGTGTGGTTCGAGATGTATGAAAATCGGAGGTCCAGCTTCGATGCGTAGATTTAAACATTTTCAAGAACAGCTCCTTTAGTTTTCCACCAAACGCTCTTTGAAAGGTGGTTACATTATAAGTTTTGGTAGAGAAAAGACTTTCTGAGACATTGGGTATGCACCTTTATCTGTAGCTCTGAAACGTTTGTGTTCACGATTGACTTGCTATTTACTCTATATAGGCCCATTTTAAAGCCTTAGCACACATAGTCCATCTAGATCAGAAGGATCCTTTATGAGTCGTTTGATCAGGGTCCGCTCTATTTGCATTCTGATTCTGTAGTTTGATACTATTATAAAATATCAGCTACTTAAGGTGTCGAGCTACAAAGAAATCACGAAACATACCATGCATTTATGTTTGTATTAATGAATAATCATTAATCTCTTAGTAATAAGTATTAACGAAATATTACTAGGATATAAATACGACCGATAGCTACAGCTATCTATCAGAGTATGCAATACAAAGGGGTTTTCTTTTCATTGTTTTATATTTTCAGCAGATGCAAATTTAGAGAAACCAGCTTTTTAACAGATACATAACTTCTGTAATATGTAGTATGTAATTAGATGTGGTTTGCGGAATATATCAATCAACATTGTGTCAGTGAGTGACCCGTATCACAGTATTTTAACCGTTCTCTTGCTGAATTTTAAAACAAAGTTCTCCTTCCTTATCCATACCCTGTTGTATAATTTCACATATTGTCACTGTGTACACGTATTTCGCTGTGCAATCACCGCTGTGGAGTGCACTGGTTGCACAAACAACTCGTAAATAGTGCAGACCCTGATGAGACAGCTCCTACAGGAGCTGTCTCATCTGGGTCTTCACTATTTAAAGGTAGGTGTATTGACGTGAATAGCAAGCGAATGGTTCTTATCGTACCTTGATCAACTAACATAACATGAAATGTAGGCTGAAGCAGAATGTAAGGTGTCTTTAAACTAATACGTTGCATAACGCATAAACGAAGGAGTTTATTTAAAGTCTGTGACAGGTATCCCTAGACATACTAACGATTTACATACATGTATTAGACATTTGCAAGAACGTTACTCCGAAAGATGGCTTTGTAATCGCTATTAAAACTGCCACAATGAAATGGATTTTAAATGCTAACTAACCACTAGGTTAATATTAAATAAATAAATTTCTTTCTAATTAAATATGATTTTCCGATGATACGCGTTGAATGTATCTCGCTACCTAATATTAATACATTTAATACTTCTGAATTAATATTTACATAGACAAGCGATCATCTTTGGAAATGCTGAAGAATGTTTATATCTTAAGGACTTGATGAAATGAATTCAGCACCAATAGCAAATATGTTTATTATCATGTATCCAGCAATTATAGTATGTGATCTATAAAAGAGGTAATTACAAACGGTACAAATATCCATAAGTACAAACGTAAATCGTGTTTTGTCTTTGTGCGTCTCTTGATGTTTTGCTGTTTTCTTGTGTTGCTGTTCGGATGGCTGTTTGTTCTGTATGTGGTGTTTCTTGCATGACTCATTTTTGTACTTCTTTATCAGTATCGAAAATTTCTGGACTGATTGGCACTTGGATTATACGGAAAAAGATACGTTCCATGTAGCTTTTCGCGACCTGACTCATCCGTACTCTATACAGTCCCCTTTCAATCATATGTCAACTGCATAGTCTAAAAGTTGCCCCCTTTTTCTGAGCTTTAACAAATCAAAACGTTGTATAAAACATTATCACCGAAGAAAAATGATTTGTATTGCTCAAGCGATGATCAAAAGGTTCTCATACTGTTTGCAAATGTCTTGTATATTTGGCAAAGCTTGATAACTAGTTAACCCATTCCCTCATATTGACGCCTTTTGACGCCTCTTTAAAAATCACCTGTTGAAACTATTGTGATACATAGAGCATTTGCTCCTATAGGAGCAAATGCCTTATTTATCACAATGATTTCAAAACTGCAGAATTCTAAAAGTGTCCTTTTCTCTAGTTTATACTCCTTTTCGGTAGATTTTAGATTGGATCTAAAGATAGCCTATGAGGTAATGAGTTAATTGACCCCAGGTGCTTTAGGGCACGTTATCGCCCTTACATTAGCACAGCTGCATGTGTAGCCTTGTCCCTTCTCTAAAACGACCAGTTTAATTCAATCTTCGTCACACCTCTAAGTAAATTAATTTGTATCCAATCTTCTCCAAACGTCATGAAACGTCACTAATTAGACAGCTGGCCGAACAGCACAACGACAAAAGCAGTAAATGTTGATGCATATCAAAAGGCATAAAGAGACACACAAAGACATAACAAGCACACAATAGGGAGGAGATGGAAGAACCGCATTGGAACGGTCAGTGAAAATATTAACTGTTTTTTGTGAAAACTATGGAAGATAATGTATGGACCAAATGAGTAAATTGTAACACTTATTTAATAGTTTCAGCGGATGATTACTTCTTCGTGGATAAATCGGTGTCTGTATGGGATTACAATAACCCCGTGCAATATAGCAACACCTGGTATAGTGTATACTAAAAATAGCCCAACCGTTGACATTCCACCTGATGTAGACATTGCTAACAATGAAAGGGTATTAGTTGGGTACACCAGGACATTCGAAGTATTCCAAAACATTGGTAAGTACTTAGGTACAGATAAGATGCGGAAAGTTAAATTGTGTGTTAACCCTTTGCTTGCTGTTCACGTCAATATATCTACCTGTGAATAGTAAAGACCCAAATAAGACAGCTCCTGCAGGAGCTGTCTCATCAGGGTCTGCACTATTTACAAGTTGATTGTGTAACCAATACACTCCACAGCAGTGATTGCACAACGATACATCTGTACACAGTGAAGATACATGTAATTATACAACAGGGCATGGGTAAAGAAGGAGAAATGTGTTTTAAAAATCAGCAAGAGATAGGTTAAGGATAGCTCCCTTAATTATCCACCCTTTGTTATAACCACTCATTAGAATCGTCTCCTTGTTCTTTATTCGTATAACGAACTGAGAAATATTTCGCAGTTCGTTATTCGAATAATGAGTTGCTAACTGGGAACTGGCAGCCAGCTTTACACTGCCTCTAGAGAGTGGTCAGAACATAGGATTTGGTTGAGAAATGACAATTTTAGTATTTGAGTACAAAACATTTATCTGTAATTCTGTAAGTATATACAGGTATGCATGTTTGAAAACTCATGACTCATACATGTATTTTTCGTACTGGATATTCGTTCATATGTTCTGCGCAGTATTGGAATATGGACAATTCTAGAATAGCCCTGTGCGTTTTAGGAATTCCAATAATGGCGGACAATATTTGAATTCCTAAAACGCGCAGGGCGATTCTAGAATGGTCCGTGCGCGTTTGTGGAATAGTGGACAAAGTTGGAATTCTCCATTTTCATATATTTATAGATTTTCAATCATAATCTATTTTATTAATCACCTATATGAATTGTACTGTACGGCTCTCAGACAGATTTCAGTAGAATACTGAAATCCTAATGTAAACTCGTCGCAGAAAATCCATGAAATTAACAAAACAATGGTTGTTAGTATATTCTTTAATCTCGTGTGTAATAGAAATCATTATCGACTTCATGTAAGTCATTGTTTCATACAAATTACACTGCCTTTAGTAAAAATGAAGTGTACCCGCATCCAACTGTTTTTCTCGTCAAACAATAGTAGATTAAAAAGCAATAAATACCACACAAAATAAGGTAATAATGACCACAAAACAAACATATTTTAGAAAAAACAAAGACTTAAGTGTACCCGCATCAAATTCTCATTTTTCTCGCCGAACAACAGTAGATCATAACAGCAATGCTAATCATAGAACCTAATGTAATTTTGCTTTGCGCGATTCTAGAATGGTCTGCCATTATTGGAATTCCTAAAGCGCGCAGGGCAATTCTAGAATTGTCCGCATTCCAATAATGCACAGAACACATATATTACAAGTCTTTGTTATTCTGATTGATACGATAACCTTTGCCACAATGGTTTGACAATTAATAATGTATGCTTCGTGCATAAAGCTGCAGCTTTTGAATCAACATTTATTTGTTTGTTCGCTGATGTGTGTGAACTTAAAACTGAGAGTATAAGAGACAACCTTTATATAAAGCGCGTTTCATTACAAGTACTTACTCTTGTACAACTACAAAATTGTCTATACATTTGACTTCTTGTTTAACTCAGATAAAAATATAAATATCTGTTGTGATAAAACTTATGGAAATTCTGGGGTAAATCTCTTCTGGTCTATTAAGATATCTTCATAAATCTTGAACAAATTAAAGAACAAAATAATTTTTGCATCCACTGTAAGCACATACGATTTGTCTATTGTGTACATAACTCTTCCTCATGATTTAATTAAAGAGCAAATATGAGTCCTGCAGGAAACACCACATACAGAACAAACAGCCGTCCGAATAGCAACACAAGAAAACACAACACATGTACATAACTATCAAAACATAAAGAGACGCACAAAGACAAAACAAACATACAATAGGGGGAAGATGGAAGAACCGCCTAGGGACGGTCAGTGACAAAAGTCATGGGGGGGGGGGGGGTTGCCCGGTTATGGGGCGCCCAACGTCACACTTATTCCATCCCATTCCTAAAGGACAAACAGTGTAAACAAACATATCTCGTCTCCGACTAATCTACAACTACCGCGATGGGAAATACAGTAGTAAAGTGCATGTAAATTGAAAATATGTAAGTGAAACAAACTGTATCCACCTTTCGCTAGTGTACTCAATGATTGAGATGCAAACAGAGTAACTGTAGAAATGTTATTAAGGGTACAACGAGATAGAACAAATATCCGACGTCCTCCTTCCGTTTCCGGATTGAAGAGGTCGCCTTCATGGAGTACTAAACCTTTCTTATCAGCGTACATGCAAAGAGGCCAGCGTGATTACCAACTGTAAAAGGGTTGACAACCAGACACGCAGTATGTTGTAGTACTATAGGATCATATCCCTTTTTAATGAATTTTTAAAATAGTTGATGAACAATGTGTCCAATAATCTTACGAAAGATAAATTTACTAACTTTATTCAGATAATATTAAATTAAATTTGCCAGAGACAAAAACATAATTTCTGGCATTTAATGCTACAAAACTTTCTTTACTGACGAGCCAATAATGAGCTTACTCAGAAGTTTGCGAATCACTTACTTTTCTTCTGCATATAACATATTCGTGCGTTCTGGGAATGCTATATACCGTAAGGTGATTGGTGTTCCTATGGGTACGAATTGTGCACCATTGGTCGCAGATTTGCTTTCATACTGCTATGAGAAATGTTTAATATAAAGTTTTAACCCGGAATCACAAGCAAAAAGAGTTCAAATTGAATAAAGCTAATCCTTCCGACACTTGTGCAGGTTTTCTTGATCTAGACCTTACAATTGACAATGGAATAATTTCTTCTAAATATGGAAAAATAGTCAAACAGGGAGAGCCACATACGAAATGACACCGCGCCAAACACCATCAAACAAGAAACGGTATAGCCAAAAGACAAAACATAACAGGACGCATATCAAGACGTAAAACATTAAACATTAAGCATATTAAACAACAAAGTTGACCATAGGCTGAAAGCAGGAGTACCGCATTGGAACAGTCAGTAGCCAAAAACAGCTACTGGGGGCTTAAACCTGGTTTATGGGTACCCAAACTCGCTCTTATCCCACTTTCACCAAAGTCAACATGTTAATAAAATTCCTCTTTATGATAAAAGAGACTATTTTGATTATAATATTGTAAATTTCCCCATCTTGACGACGATATTCCCAATGCCCCATTTTACGGGGTTTACGTATCTCAACTTATTCGTTTTTAACGAACGTTATTTTAACTGTAAAGCTGCTTAATTTAGAATTGCTATGAGAGGGATTTCATGCTTAGCTTAAAACCTGATACACAATCTGACATTGTTTATGTTTTAAGAAAACGTCTAGGTATTTAGACGATATTTTGAATTTGGTTAATCCTTATTTTCAAAAATATGTTTTTTCTTTCTATTTTCACAAAAGAACAAAGCGTATCGTCACGCACGCACACACATACGCACGTACATACGCACGCACACACAAACACACACACACGCACCCCCGAGATGAACACAGAAAACACCAACAAACATACAAGCACCAGTGATAAACATTCCAAACATGAGCAAAAGCACACGTACAAAGACACAAGACAAACAAAAGTAAGGGGGAGAAAGAGAGTACCGCCTTGGAACGGTCAGTAGCAAAATCACCAATGGGGTTTAAACCGGTTTACGGACGTCCCATGTCGCAAATAACCATTTTACATGCTCCACTAACGCGTCGCCTGTAAAACTAGATTTGCGACATATAAACCTCGGATATACTGCTGCAAATCTTCAACACGCAACGGGTATCCCCTAAGTAATACATCCTTCATTACCTTTACATCCATATTGCCAATTTGTTCAATATATATCAAATTCTTTCGTTTGCATTACGAAAGTTATTGAATATTCATCCGGAATGTCATGAAATAAAACATAATATTAGCACTTGTCCCGAAACATTCGGACAACTCCTCGTAACCATGCTCACGGTACATATGTAATAAAGATAAATTAGCACATCTGCACAATATTTATAAGATACTTCGTTGTTACAATGTTCAAATATGTATGCAAAATAATTCCTGTGGTATATCGCCAATATGTACATTACCTACTAGATACGTCGGCGTTTCAATGCACATGTATATGATTAATGAAATATGTTGCAAAATTTATATGCACTGCTGCGTCTTTACAATACTCAAAGTACAGATATTATAATAATGCATGGCATAATTATGTTATATTTATTACCTTCCTTGGTTTTACAATGTATAGATATTACAATAATTCATGGCATATTAATGTGAGATACGCATTAAAATGTTCAAAGTATAGATGTAATAATAATTTATTATATTAATCTTATTACAACCTTATAGGTACATAGGTAAAATCCCACTAAATCGAACCTTTAGCAAAGAAACAAAAATAGTGTTTAGGCAGGTGGCTGTCTAACACTGGATGAAAGTCAAACAGAAACCGTTCTAGAGATTGCTGAATGACTTTCAACTCGATGAAAGCTGCCATCCGTCTTAATCCTTTACTCCATGAATATTCATTTAAGAAATAGTGACAATATGAATTTTAATTAGAAGTACAAAAATGAGTCATGCAGGAAATACCACATACAGAACAAACACTCGCCCGAACAGCAACACAAGGAAACAGCAAATGTACATGGGTAGAAAAAACAACAAGAGACGCACAAAGACAAAACAAACATACAATAGGAGGAAGATGGAAGTACCGCCTTGGAACGGTCAGTGACAAAAGTCACCGGGGGTTTAAACCGGTTTATGGGCGCCCAACCTCACCCTTATTCCATCCCCATCCTAAAAGACAAACAGTGTAAATAAACGTATCCCCTCTCCGACTAATCTACAACAACCGCGACAGCAAATACAGTGGTAAAGTGCATGTATAACAAAAAAACATTTAATTGAACATACTGTATCCACCTATCGCTAGTGTACTCAATGATTGAGCTGCAAACAGAGTAACTGTAGAAAAGTAATAAAGGGTACGACAAAAATGAAATAGTACAGATATCCGACGTTCTCCTTCCATTTCTGGATTTAAGAGGTCGCCTTCATAGAGTACTAAACCTTTCTTGTCGGCGTACATGCAAAGAGGCCAGCGTGATTGCCAACTGTAAAAGGGTTCACAACCAAACATGCAGTATGTTGTAATAATACAGGATCATATCCCTTTTTAATGAATTGTTTTATATATTTGATGAACAAAGTGAGAAAATGGGTATGTCCAATAATTCTACGAAGTTTGTAAATCACATCACCATAAAATTCCGGATGTGAAATACCGTGTCGCAAAAGTACCTTGAGATTACATTTGTACTTGCCAATAAGCGAGAGATTTCGATAGTAAAATTTAGAGAAAGTTTTTCTTAGTTTATGGTATCTATATCCTTGTTTAAGCAGTTTTTCAGTTAAAATGAGATTTCGACTGTTAAAATCGTCAATAGATGAACAAGCTCTAGTAAAACGAATAAGTTGAGATATATAAACCCCGTAAGATGGAGCACGGGGAACATCCCCGTCAGAACACAGAATCGTTTGGTCATGGCAGAAACTGTAGATTCACATCTACAGGAGCGTAGCTAGCCCTCTATTCATGTAAATTCATAATTTTGTCCGCCTCTCCCGCCATCACATCCACCCACACATCCCCCACCCTACCGACCCTATCTAGAAAAAATGAAAAATGTGTTGTATTCTGGACATTCTGAGGCGCTTTATTTAGTACGGAAATTCAACAAATAAACCTTTTTCCTTGATTTTCCTTGACAGATTGTATTTCTGAAGGAAGGCTTAATATCAAAGAAATACGAGCCCCGTTTTTCGAACAAAGGTCTTTTTCAGTCATTTTTTTACATGTATGAATACATTTCCAATGTTCATATACATGTATGTGACATAAAACATTGCTAGTCCAAACTGACATTTAGTGACATTGTAGATCTCATACAGTTCTTCACCCTCCTCATAATACTGAACTGCCTCTCAGCTGAGGTTGTTGAGACCAGCATAGTGATAAGCACCAAGCATGAAAATGCCAGTCCAGAGTTTTGTTTGTGTCTTTTGATGTTGTACTCAGGTCAGAAGGTTTGTTTCTTTCGAATACCAACTTTCTCTCCAGCGGACAGCGTCTTAAGCTTTCACGATATCCAATGAAGTCGTGACAAAATGCACCAAAATTGGTATCTTTCGGAGCAGGCGTCAGTTCATGGACAATACTTGGAATCAGATATAATGTACTCTGCTTTGAATCTGTCTTTGGATATTACATGCGATCTTCCATTCGACAACCAGGCGGTCAAGGAACGGGTAGTATATTGCCCGTTTCCAGTATTCCGATACGGAATATGTAGGCACTTTGCCAGGGTAACGTTCGTGGCAAGCTACACTTGGCTTGAAGGCTCTGCTTCCTGCGTCGGCCATGACCACTGTTTTGCAGTACAGCTCATCACACAAAACGGAAGGTTGCTTTAAGAACCTGACTCTCCCTGGCAGCCTTAACTAAGTCCATGTTTATACCATTAAGCACGAACTCAACAACTACCAGAGAGACGATATTTAAAGTAGAATCCAAGGATGCAAAATCTATAGCTGCGCAAATTGGCGTCTCCTCGCGCTAGCACCTTGAGGACATTTACTACAGTGGCGTATGTGTCTTTAAACTTGTAGATTGAGTTCGCATGACTGGTCAGAGAGAGACTGGCCAGAGACTCTTCAAGCGGATTCGCTTGTGTTCAGTTCTTCTCTAGCAACAACACCGACTTTGTCCAGCAAGTTTCTAACAAGTGCTATCTTTGTAGGTATGCAAAATGGAAAGATTCAAGCTATGCAAGTCACACATGGTTTGTGGAACTAGTTGCTGTACCCGAGTGTGTACTCCACAATGACACCCGGAACATTTCTGACTCTAGATATCGTAATTCTGGTCACGCATTTTAGCCAACATTCCCCCGACCCTCAATAAAATAATTGAACAGAGCTTCTCCAGCAATTGACTCTTGAATCATCACGAATGTCATTTTTTGACCCAGAATATTATCTTACACACATTGGTATACATGTGATAAACAGTAAACCCCTTCTCGATTGTTATTTCGGCGGGGCATAGTACACAAAGGCTATTTAATTAAGAAGAGGATAGGAACGTTTTATACCAGTACGTTGGCTGATTTTTCATATTTGTTTTTATATTTTTTATTAAATTTATTTTTTGGTCAGAATTATGTGGATTCAGCTGCGTACTCGCGTATAGGCGGCTACGCGCCTGATCTATATTATTTCAAAAGCAAACAGAGCAGGCACTGAGCATGCAGCGCCTAAAAAGTCGTCTATTTTTGGTCTACTCTGTTTGCAAAACGAAGACAAACATTATGGAGCAGTTATTCATGCGCCCGAGCACCGGTATTCAAGTTTTATAACTAAACTAAAAGGATTAAAACTGATAGAAGCCGTCTGAGGAGCCGTCTGATCTGAGTCTATTCTGTTTGCAAAGGTGTAGAAATGCGCATCTATGGAGTAAACGGTCAAGCAAATTAATACCAACCCATTACCTCATGGTAACTCATGTAGGAAATAAAGGGTTAAGCCTACTGTAATTTTTATATTTGCGACTGTATATGAGGTTTTTAACGGTCGCAAATTATTTTAATGGCGACGCCGAAGACCGTTAAAAACCTCATATACCGTCGCAAATTTCAAATTACAGTAGGATTAACCGTATTCTAACGCAATCTTAACACAAAAAATGCAAAATTTGTTGTTATATCATATGCGCGCAGGTGATTGAATGAGTGATGAGGCGAGAAATAGTGCCCAGTTTCTCTCAGATTTCTTACAATAACAGGATTTTTTCACCCTAGTTTACACAAAGTCACACCGGGCCAGTTCACAGTTACATTTGTCGTTAATAATTATTCTACAGCTGTTTTGCAAGTCCAATACACTTTCAATACACATGTCAGGAAAAATAACGTCATCTTAGTCTTTGGCGCCGTACGCAAAAACGTCGTCTGTAATAATGACGTCACGTTATAACGTTATGTTTGAATAGTATGATAAAAAAGGTTGAATCTGAATCACAACGCTTTGAGTATCTCAATAATTCTCCACATGACATATAAAATAACCGGTCAAGTCGTGACAACGAAAGGAAATTAACAACTTTCAAAAATACCGGACTGAACTTGAATATATGTCATTGTATGCATACGAATTTATCAGTAGATCTAAGTGTTAGATAAACAAAGTGCATTAATATATTTACAGGCTAATGCTGTTATTCGACCGTTTTCGATTGGTTGAATTTGCGACATATAAAATACCTTTTATATGCCGCAAATTTGGTCACATGAGCCAATCAGATTGCAGAAAATTGACAGATTGCGTTAGAATGATGAATATTAGCAAGCTTAATGTTTATAACAGCATTATGAGCAAGGAACTTTCAACCGTGGCACAGACTATTGAATCAGATCTATGATATTACATAAGTAAACAGGAGCTGTCTAGTCTTGGTTGGTTCTCTAAAGACGTCAAACTATCTATTCTCATATTATTTCTGTTAAACCCGACACGATCTTATTTAGCAACTCGTGTATTTTTCACTTTGAGGGGACATTATAGACACAATAATTGTTAACCCTTCGCTTGCTATTCACGTCAATATACCTACCTGTAAATAGTGAAGACCCAGATGAGACAGACAGCTCCTGCAGGAGCTGTCTCATCAGGGTCTGCACTATTTACAAGTTGATTGTGCAACCATTGCACTCCACAGCAGTGATTGCACAGCGAAATACTTGTACACAGTAGAGATATATGTAATTATACGACAGGGCATGGGTAAAGAAGGAGACGTGTATTTTAAAATTCAGCAAGCGAATTGTTAATAAGCCATTTCCATCTATCGGTTCAGCAAATACTGCAGACCCTGATCAGAGGGCTCATTCTTGTGCTACACCGTTTGCATATGTCGTTTTGAAGGGACTCTGGGTACTAATGGGGTTAAACGTACATATGCAATTTGTTTACACATATCAAACAGTACCCCAACGCTTTAGCTGAAATGTGTCTTAATACACCCACCTCCCTTGACACATATTAACACGGCACATTTTATGGGGTCGTTATTAGCCCTCTAAATAGGGAGCCCGATCTTACTGTCACTTGCAAACAGTGTTGACCCATATCAAAGGAACCATCTGATTAGGCACATTCACATTCCGTTCGCAAATTGTACAATTTCATACTGAATGAAATGTATTATTAAACGATGATGGCCCATTCCATTTTGAAAAAGCAGGGTTCAATGGGTTATATACGTTTCAATGACGTACTGAAACCTGGTCCAATGCAAACACGCAAATGTTTAACCCGTTCACCCATAGGCTACTTTTAGACACAACCCCTTCAAATAAACATACTGAAAGGAGTATTTACTAGAGGAAGGGGACGTTTAGAATTATGTAGCTTTTAAACCGTTGTGATAAATAGAGCATTTGCTTCTATCGAGCAAATGCTATATATTTATCACAAAAGTTTCAAAACGTGACGTTCACAGATACGTCAAACGGCACCAATATGAGGGATGGGTTAACTAGGAAATGGGGTAATTCATTTGGGTATGGCAGTTCTTGTTGATATAACATAATTGCCTCATTGCACATCTCGTCTGTCAAAAAAGGATTGTGTCTGTTTTATTTCTGTACCGACATTAATGTTCATCTATTTCTCCATATCTATTAACCCTTTCCCTCATATAAACGTGTTTTCACGCATTTGCAAACAGAGTAGACCCAGAGGAGCCGTCTGATCAGGATCTGATCTGTTTGTTTAATAGAATTTGATAAATCTGTTTCTTTGCTTTCTAAAATGTCTACAATGTTCCAACTTCCATATTTCTTTATAGCTACTTTGCTTAGGAATATTCAGTAGGTATTGAAATTTGGATTAATCATAGAACAGGGAAAGGGTTGAGAGTGACAAAGATAGAGTTACCTGTCACCCGGATCAAACTGCTTGCAAACGTATTCACACAGTTTACGCAAGGGTGCACCAATTACGTTCAACCCTTTCCCTGTTCTATATTTAGTCCAAAGTTCAATACCTACTGAATATGCATTAAAAATAGTTATAAAGAAATATGGAAGGTGCAACAATGTAGACATTTTGGAAAGCAAAGAAACAGATCTATCCCATTCTATTGGCAAACAGAGCAGACCCTGATCAAACGTCTGGTCTGGGTCTACTCTGTTTGAAAATGCATGAAAACCCGTTTATATGAGGGAAAGGGTTAACAGTAGCTATTTTGCATTTAACCCGTAACCTGCTAAATAATTAAAACTGATCCCCCTTGTCTGAATATTGATTAAACAAAACATTGTATCAATATTTATCACTAAAGAAAATAACATTTACGGCAAACAGTGCAGACCCAGATCTAAGGGAGCCCTTTGATATGGGTCTTCACTGTTTGCAAATGTCATATATTCCGTTACCGCAGGGTAAGGGTAAAACTGCATTTAAACTTCCTCATTGGATTTGGGGTACATAAAATAGTGTCAGGTTTCTTAACAACCATTTTACCGTGTATTAATACTAGACAAGAATATTAATGTTTATAAGGCTCACAGCTGTCATGTTTATAACATAAATATGTGGACGTATACCAATACACGTACTCTTATAGCATTTGCTGTGTGGCTTCAAACAGGTAAGAACGATAATTATCTTACAATTAAAATGTTTTTATGATATAAGCAAATAAAGCAATTATAGTAATCCTTTTCGCCGTCCCGTTGGTTATTTCATCTGCACAGTTTGTTGTCTGCTTCCATTTTCATTTAATAAATTATCGTCTATTTTCTTGCAAAAAAAACCATAATTACAAAATCAAGCAGTTTGGATTCAAATAAGACGCCTAGTAACTGAACTATTTGCTTTGTTAATCACATATCCGCTAGCCATTCACAGCGCGGACGGGTAAACCTGCCCTGTTTAGCCCTTACAACGCTGAATTTTCAAATGAACTATTCCCATATTCAAACAGACCAAGCTTTTGGTGAACATATAGTGATTTTTCTAACGACAATTTTAACATGACAAACAGTGCATACCCAGGTGAGATGGCTCCTGTAAGAGCCTTCTCATCTGGGTCTACACTGTTTACAAAGGACATTAGTACTGTCCGTACTACAAGGGTTAAAACTACATTTATGAATCATTAGTGACATTATTTTCCTGTATAGAAGTCGTCTGCCCGTTTATACGTATTTCTGATACGTAAATTGTAAAGTTCTAGATTTTCGTCTGTTTTTCTCGGTTTCCCTAGGTAAACGACATTATACTATGGACGACTATATGTTGTCAGTGTTTTGGCAAACGGTACTAGATCTAGAAAGACACCGAGTTAGCTTGAAACGCCCAAACTGAAGTCCACTTTGGTTATACGAAATATAATAATATAATCTTATGTGTTCACAATCTGACTCACACTTCACTCCATAAATACGCCTTTCTACGTCGTTGCAAACAGGGTAGACCAAGATCAGGACGTTTCCCATACGAACCGTCTGATCAAGACATGCTCTGTTTGCTTATGATATACTATAGATATAATTTTACAGTTTCTGTCATGGCAAAAATCCATGTGCCCTTGTTCTATTATAACAAATAAACTCAATATAGACGTCCTTTAACATCTAAGCAAACAGATGAGTTCAGGTCAGACTTACTAATCCAGATCAGACGGTAACTGTGGGGCGTTTGATCAGGGTCTGCTCTGTTTGCTCATGATATAACATATATGATTCTACCGTTTTTGCCATTGGGTTTACTCTGTTTTGTGCGTATTTATGGACTTAACCCTTTCCCTGTTCTATGTTTGTTACAAATTTCAATACCTACTGAATATTAATGGACACAATAGTTATAATGAAATATGGGAGGTGGAACATTGTTGCCATTTTAGAAACTAAAAAAACAGATTTATCTAATTCTATTAGCAACCAGAGCAGACCCTGATCAGACGGCTCCTCTAGGAGCCGTCTGATCTGGGTCTTCTCTGTTTGCAAATGCGTGAAAACACGTTTATATGAGGGAAAGGGTTAAGGGTTAAAGTACACGTATCACCGGACGTTTCTGTTGGGTAAGCGTATACATGTACATACAGACAAATGAAAAGATTAGACAATACAGTGCTCCCTCCCTACAACGGCCCTCTCAATAACGATTCCCTCCTTACAACAACGCATGTCACTGTTTCCCAAACAACAAGGCTCCAGACACAACTTTTTTCCTTCGTATTTTCTTTATGCCTCCATCAAACCCTACGATTCTAAAGAGTGGTCACAACATAGGGTTTGATTGAGGCATAACGGTTTTAGTTCTCGAAATACACCTTATCTGGGGATCTGCATACAAGCTAATTATGTTTGATTTTCCCTCCCTATAACAACTCCCTCTGAACAACACATACAATCTTCGTATCCCAAAGGGTGTCGTTGTAGAGAGGGAACACTATACAACAACATCGATTCCGACTCTTGTTGGATCTTAACTCAAAAAATCCTTTTCAGCGACCTGCAAACAGCTTGGATCCAGAGTAACTCGGTGTCTAATCAGGATCCAAGCTGTTTGACACCCGGTCAATAATTATTATTCTCAAAGCCATTGATCGAACTGTAAGTAGCTTAACCCTTTCCTCCATCAATACGCCTTTCTACGCCTCTGTAATAGTCACTTATTGAAACCACTGTGATAAATAGGAGCAGTTGCCTATTTATCACAATGGTTTCAAACTACAAAATTCTTAAATTTTCCTTTTCTCTAGTTAATGCTCCTTTTCGGTAGATTTATACAAAGAGGTTGGATCTAAAAAAAGCCTATGAAGTAATGAGTTAAATTTCATCGGGTCCAAGTTTGAGCAGACATTATGTTTGTCACAGCGAGGTAAGAGTTACGGATGAAATCCGATGTGTAATACAAAATCTTGCTTCATTGCCTCTCTCACAACATATCCCCTGTTCGTAAAGTATCGTAGATTAACCCATTATCCCCTAGTGTCGCATATTTGCGCCTCTACAAAATTCACATTGTGAAACCATTGTGATAAATAGAGCATTTGCTCATATAGGAGCAAATGCTCTATTTATCACAATGGTTTCAATCTACAAAATTCTAAAATGTTCCTTTTCTCTAGTTAATGCTCCTTTTTGGTAGATTAATTAAAAAAGGTTGAGTCTAAAAATAGCGTAGGAGAGAATGATTTAACCCATTTCTCCATAAAATACGCATTTGTAAACTATCTGGGTCTGCTCTGTTTGCTTGTGGTATGCTATATGCTCTGGTTTTACAGTTTCTACTTTGGCAAACAATAAATGTGTTCATGTACCATTTTAAAAACATAATCTAATTAATATTAATGTTGTCATTATTTCTTACATGAATATTCACGGAGTAAAGGGTTAATGTTCGTACATGTATCTGTTCGTGTGCTATCTATCCGCCCGTTAGTAGCTCCATTCGTACATACATGTACATCACAATATTGTGCCTACAATATTCGTACATACATCACAATATTGTGCCTACCTACCTGCCGCACATATTTTATCACTCTGTCCTCATTAAATATTAATTAGGCAAATCTTTACAAAAATATATATGATTTGTTAAAATTATGTTCCTATGCAAAAGCATAGAACATGCAGTCGTGTATTTTCCATGACAACTGTGCAGACCCTATAGGAGCTCTCTCATCTGGGTCTACACTGTTTCTAAATGCAACTATAGTTGTGACTGGCGGGCTATGGGTTAATGCAATACACATCCGCCAAGCTGAGAGCTATGATTTGTATTGGTTAGTCAAATAAAGAAATTGAACCATGAACGTTTGAATATTGATGAGCGCAAGGCTCATATAGACTTATACACTGTAATTGTCCAAAATATATTAGGACATCCGATTTTTTCTCCTGCAGTTTGTTAAGATAATTGCAGGGGATAGAAATTGCGAATGAATGAAGTACAAATTGTGAATGTATGAGGTAGAAATTCTGAATACACGACTGTGAACTCGTGCATTCATGGCGATCAGATTTCATGAAATTGAATTCACGGAGTTCAAATCTTGACACCATGATGTGAATATCTAAAATTCCCAGCTTGTTACAAAGAAGAATAAATGTCACCATCAGTCCTTCGTACTTTACTGAACACAGTTAGAACTCTGAAAGACGCACTTATCGCTTTCGTAAGAAAACAGTAAATCCCTCAAAAGCGACAACCAAGTGATGTTTAATTCTGGCTCATATAGGCAGATGGTTTCTTTATACAGGACTAACTTTATATAGGAACTTCCTTTATGAGCGTCCTGCAATACGTTTGTCCTGCATAAAGCAAACATTTTAACCCTTTACCTCACGGGAACACCATTTCATGCTTTTGCAAACAGAGTAGACCCGACCGGGTCAGACGGCACCTGTAGGAGAAACGCAGGTTCGGCCCCTATTTACTCATGGAGTACAGTGCTCCCTCCCTACAACGGCCCTCTCAATAACGATTTCCTCCTTACAACAACGCATGTCACTGTTTCCGAAACATCAAGACTCCAGAAACAACCTTTTTCAATCATATTTTCTTTATGCCTCCAATAAACCCTATGTTGTGACCACTCTTTAGAATCGTCACAAAGTGACGATTCTAAAGTGTGGTCACAACATGGGATTTGATAGAGGCATAACGGTTTTAGTTCTCGAAATACACCTTATCTGGGGATCTGCATACACGCTAATTATGTTTGATTTTCCATCGCTATAACAACTCCCTCTGAATAACACATACACTCTTCGTATCCCAAAGGATGTCGTTGTAGAGAGGGAGCACTGTAGTATAAATCAGATTTTGCAGTTTATTCCATGGTCAAACCTTTCTGTTTTCATATGTCAGAATAAAAAATAATCTAATCAATATGCAGTAAAATCTCTCTTGACGTTAAAAGTCGTGTCAATGCCGGTCTATAAGGCAGGTGGCTGCTAAATACAGGATGAAAGTCATGCAGAAGGCTCCTATAGGAACTTTCTGAATGACTTTCATCCTGCATTAAGCAATCACCTGCCTACTTATCTGAATTTCTGCTTTACTAATATTCCGATTTAGAGGTCATTTCATGAATATTCTTTAACTTAATTTGATATATTAATGATATCTTACGTGTAACACTAAAAATCTTGCTTCCTTGCCTCTCTTATAACATATACTCTATTTATCACAATAGTTTCTAAAATGACTCTTACAGAGGCGTCAAAAGGCGTCAACAGGAAAAAATTGGTGGCTAAGGCCTATGATCGGTATAGATTAGCCAAGTAAACATTGAACATTGAAATCTTGAATATCGTTAAACGCACTGCTTAGTTAGTACTGTAATTACCCCTTTATTATTATGACATACACTCTCCCCTCTCTCGTACAGTTTTTAACCCTTAACTCCATGAATGCGTCTTTCCATGCATTTGCAAACAGAGCAGATCAATATCAGATGACCCTGGACTATAGGACCGTCTGATCAGGATCTACTGTTTGCTTCTGATAATGTAGTTATGATTCTACTGTTTCTGTCATGAAAAAAACTTCTTGTGTCCATGTGCTATAATAAACAAATAATCTAATTAATATTGATGACATAACGACTTAGTGTAAGAGAATTGCTATACATGTTTAACATGGACTCAGTCTAAGAGAATCGCTTTACGTGATTTATTTTATTGTTTGTCTTTTATTTTATTGACTGCCATTTTAACTCATTTAGCTGCTTTCACTAGTTTCTGCAGTTGATTTTTTCAAGAACCTAGAATGTACTGTCTGCATGTTTATTTTTCAGTGTTATTATTTTTTATATGCATTGTATGCATTACTTATAGTTTATATGTTGAAATTTATGGAATTCAAGTCAATCGAAACGATGACGGAGCGCGCTGGGTTAAGTTCCTTAAGTCTCAAAATATAAACCATAAGTAATTAAACGTTTACCCCACATTGGCAAAATATATTCCCTTCTGTCAGGTTTATGCGAAATTATATGTCAAACATACCACTCTTGGCCAAGATAAGAGTTACTGGGCTGTTTAGCAACGGAAGTCATCTGGCGGGAAATATGATATGCATACACAATCCAAGGCAAATTTCACGATCGGTCTTTTTTATGAGTACATGTATATCTATAAAGGGCGTTCAGGATGTCAACATACGAGACTGCACAGTGTCTCAATTAATGACGCATAGATACCCAGTAGCTTTATTCTGAACCAATAAAAGACAACGAATGCAAGGAAAACAATCTTTACCCTCATGATTTTAAATCCCATTAATCACGTAAAATGTCCGTCAACATCACACTATTGACAGTAAATATATATTTCATAGAATTTGTATGCTTCTTACCTTATTTCACAAACTTTGTATATCTACATCTGTCAAACAATGATGACCCTTTTAGCAATTGCTTTCTTTGTGTCTTTGCGTGTGCATCGTATTCTCTCAAATTTTAAAGAATAGATTGTAGATCCCCTGTCACTAACAGCGTGGATTCAGATCAGATAACTTACGATTTGTTTCATCTAGGGGTTTACTGTGTTCCTGGTAACGTTTGTTCACTTATGGTGTGTACAACGTGTCTACAAAAAGCGTGTGAATGCTATCATTGGTTTCACGAATCACATGACATAGTGACTGTCATTCATGAACTTACCATGTACGCATGCCCGACCTATACAGTCCAAACTGACTTTACCGCTCCTAAAACCTGACAAAAACCGTTCTATACGGAATAAACGCAACTGTAACAGCTGCTAGAGAATTTTCAATGAAAAACTGTGCAATTCCTTATCGTATGGCTCCTCTAGTTACATTACATTCTGGTCCTGGTCTACACTGTTTGCTATCGACATATTCAAATAACGTCCATTTTCAGTTAGAAACAGATCTTTGTGGATCACTTTTCAATGAAATGGCTTATACACATTGCTAATAAAGGTTCTGTTTTGCGCTAACAGCGTCAACGACTGATTATGACCTGATTACACCGTCCAGTAGTGCATGGGATTACAATAACCCACCCTGCAAGATAGCAACACCTGATCTAGATTATACGAAAGATGGGGCAAATGTTGAAAATGTTGTCTTTCCACCTGGTGGAAGCATTGCTAACGACGAGAAGGTATTTGTAGGATACACCAAGACGTTCGAAGTATTCCAGTACATTGGTAAGTTTTATACATGCAGTAGAAACCCTTCTAAAGCGACCACCTAATGAAGTCTTTAAAACCATTAGGTCGCTTAATACAGGGTGACAGTTCTGCTGAAAGTTACTGTCGGAAACTGCATTAAGAATCCACCACCTGGCTTTAAAACCCAGAAATGTTTCCTTTATGTGATTGCATTTTAAGATTGTTTTCTGTGTATGCCATAGTGACAAAATGTTATAATTTTATCACAAAAAAGATATTTTTTATTTAAATTCAACTTGTCTCTTAACTGAGAAAACAGTACTACACTGACAGCGTTATTTTACCACGGTTTTGACAGAGTGATCGTATATATAGACTTGAACTTTTTAAATAAAACATTGTTGAAGAATAGGAAAATCGTCAAGATAAAATGCACGGATACATTAATCTTACGTCACTGCTCAAACTGAGTTCTGGGTCCTGATCAGACGACGGGATATCCTGCGTCTCAACTAGATCCAAGATGTTTTCAACATCAAATCGGGATAGCTGGATAAGGGTTAAGATATATAATTACTTTGTTGCCAGTACCAATACTATTTAAGACGCAACATCGTTCAATAGGAAAACAACAGCAACAAGATATAATTGAATTTGGGTCCTATTCTGACGTGAATTATATCAATTTGTTCTTATTTAAGGCTGTATCAGGACAAGCGATTTAGCAGACAATTTGCCCATTGGCAAACCTGTGTATCCGGACCCGGGACAGTGCTACTCTCTCTGCAATACATCGGTGTTTGGAATATATGTAAGCATGATTAAACATTGTTATAGCATGACCTGTGAATAAACTCAATGGTAATGTATCATTTGTTTGAACGAACAGTTATAAGACATTTCAAACACTTGTTGTAGTACTACCTCTGAATTAAAACACAATACAGTTAAACCCCGCTAATGCGACCAGCAAAAAGTGGCATAATTCATAATGACAAAGGCAGGTGGTAGCGTAAAGCAGGACGAAAGTTATGCAGAAAACTCCTATAGGCAACCACCTGCTTATAAAGACAGCCATGTTTATTCATTTAGTGGTCGCATTAGAGGGGTTCTACTGTAGATCATTGTGTGAACTAACATTTTTAGGAATAATTAAACACTATTGTCGCAGTATGATCTTTGAAAAACCATAATGACATCGTTCATTTTAATGGGGGAATACTTATAAAAGTTATAAAACATTATTGGAATAGTATGACCTGCAAATAAACACAATAACAATGTATCATGTGAAGTAATATTTGTGAGAATTATCAAACATCATTGTTGTGGTAATGTTTCCATTTGATACATACCTCATTTAAATCTGTTTTAATATTCAGTTTCGTTTGATCGAATTTAAAAACATATTTAAAGGTTAGGCAATTGTAAACCAGTTTGATAACCTAACTGTAACATAAATTATTTGCATTTTTAATGTATGGAATATCCCAGATTTTAGAGATGTAAAGGGAACTGAATATGAATACAATTTATACATAGGTTAAATGTATATCATGTTTATAACTTCGAATCTTGTATCAGGTAAAGTTCATATCTCACAATGTTTTCAGAAGGAAAATTGCTACTGTTCAAGCCACGTACAAGACGTCAATAAAGGCACACGGAGTAATTGTAACCTTGGATGCGCATTTCCCAATAACATTGCATGCGGAGGAAAAACAAAAAACAACATCCTTATTTCTGTATATAGACGTGGTAAAAACATACAACCGTTTCTATATTTCAGTTACGTACTTAACCTCTCTTGGAAAAACAGACTTCACGTTTTGATTTGAATAACATATCGTTAAATTGGATTATAGTTAGTGCATTTTATGTCAATACTCTTTAATAGCTGTTTCATTTTACCAAATAGCTTCGCCAAGAGATATTGTGTTTGGTCTTCTTAATCATATTTAAGGTTTGCTCTGATGTTATATACTAGTAATCAAACGTACTGAGTGTCCATATGCCAGTTTATGCCGACAAAGTAAAGTTTGCGTTAGCTTGTGAGCTAAGTTTATATAGCGATCTTACGGTATAATATACTAGATAGAAAAACGCCATTTCTTATTTCTTTTACACCAAGTTGTGATGAGTGAAAAAGGACCCGATAACGAAAATTACTGTCGTATCTACCATAAGCCGTCAGCCGCATTTTCCTGGCTAAATTGTGACGAAAACTTAATCGGATTTTGTCAGACAGGTAATATTTAGTAGTACTTAAGACTATATTTGTTAGCGATTCCTGCATTTCACACACTTTAACACTATCATTAATTTCTTTTTTCTAGATACAATTAAACATTCATTATCGATCTAAGATTTTAATCCATGAATATTCATGCAAGAAATAACGCGCATGTATGACTATTAGAACAAGACGAGTTTTGACTCTGGAAAACTATACTATCAGATCTATATAATTCCATAAGCAAACCGAACATACACTGATCAGACGGATCCTACAGGAGTCATATGTTCTGCGCCTACTTTGATATAAAAGGTTTAGTTATAGCACAGGTCAGGTTTTAGCAGAGACATAATAGGAGCAGAGCTTCCGCCCTACACTTTTGAAAAACAGGGGAAAATGTCAAAGATGCAATATTTAGAAATTAATAAATTGATACTTGTTGTGAGCGGTTTGGCTGCAAGATCTGCCTGAACCCTCTACTCCAATCGTACACCTTTCTATGCATTTGCACACAGAGAAGACCCAGATCAGATTGATCCTACAGTAGCCGTCTTATCAGGGTCTGCTCTGTTTGCTGATAATATAATATAGATTTGATATTTACAGTTTCTGTCACGGCCAAAACTTCCTGTATCCGTGTGCTATTTTAAGAATTAATTTAATTAATATTCCTGATGTCATTATTGCTTACATGAATATTCATGGAATAAAGGGTACTTCAGCCTACACATTCATTAAATACAAGCTACGCAAAGAAATAAGATTTTGACAGCATAGTGTGCATCATTGGAGAGACCCTCAGGGTCTCTCCACAGTGTTGGAATTGGATGTCGACGTATTCTGGGATGGTTTACAATTTATCTCAAGGAGTTTTGAATTGGGATAGTAAAAAGAATATCGCCGTCTACCGGACGGGACGAGTTGTGGCTATTCGCATGCGCGAGATTTGGTTATATGAAACATAGGCAGTCAAACTATAACTAACAAAAGAGTTTGAATATTTAAGTATTTATAGAAAACGTAATTGAATTTAAAAAATAGGATCAGTTGAATCCAGATTGTCGATATTTTAATTCAAATGGACATAATTGTTTTATCCCAGAACAAAGTGTAATGATTTTTGCATTCCGTATAAAATTCGAGTAACGGAAGGCTCAGTTTCTATTTTTAGATTGACCTACTCATAAATCGATGGAGCTGAACATATTATTTAGGTCTATGCCATTTCCCGCCCCTTTAAGAGCTTCTTAGTCTAATAAGCATGCGAGTAGAATGGAAAATGTACTTTTTATCTATAATCTTTGCTTTCCAACTTGATTTTTTATTAAACCTCGTTTCTCCAGCGGAGGATTAATTTAATAAAAGTGATAAATCAGCGCTGTTTACCAACGTAGGCTAAGTAGCCGAGCGGGCTAACCGACCTGGCGTGGGATCGAATCCAACTATGACTAAACATTTTTTTCTCTTTTTTTTCTTATTTGTATAATTCTATTGGTGATTTTTCCGTTATTCCATCAACATATGCATATTTACAGAAAAAAGAAATAAATGTAATTACATCGTTAAGGATCATTATGCCTTAGAAACGGCTAGTATTATCACTAACATAAACCTTCTAGATACTGCCGGAAGAAACCAAATAGGATGACCTAGCTCACTTGGTTTCACTTGAAACCAAATAGGATGATCTAGCTCACTTGGAAGTGGTTGCTAGATACATAAACCAATGTGTTGACTGGTGTGTTCATGTGCCTTAGATCTTCTTGAGGAAGCAAGATGAATAAAATGTATTGTTGTTTATATGTGATTTACCAATATGTGCCTAATATATGATACACATGCTTTAGTTTCATGTCAATTATGTTACTCATAATTTGTTTTAGTATGCATTCATTTGTAACCCGAGAGGGTACATTGTTGGTAAATAAAACCTAATATATATTATATTCTAAGAAACCACAGTTTGTCCGCACCCCTTTATTGCGTTACTAGAGAAGTACAAAAATGAGTCATGCCGGAAACACCACATACAGAACAAAAAGTCGCCCGAACAGCAACACAAGGAAACAGCAAATGTACATAGCTATAAAAATATCAAGAGACACACAAAGACAAAACAAACATACAAATGGGGGAAGATGGAAGTAACGCCCTGGAACGGTCAGTGACAAAAGTCACTGGGGGTTAAACCGGTTTATTGGCGCCCAACCTCACACACTTATTCCATCCTCACCCTAAAAGACAAACAGTGTAAATAAACGTACCCCCTCTCCGACTAATCTACAACAACCGTGACGGCAAAAACAGTGGTAAAGTGCATGTATAACGAAAACATTTAAGTGAACAAACTATATCCACCTATCGCTAGTGTACTCAATGATTGAGCTGCAAACAAGTAACTGTAGAAAGGTAATAAAGGGTACGACAAAAACGAAATAGAACAGATATCCGACGTTCTCATTCCATTTCTGGATTTAAGAGGTCGCCTTCATAGAGTACTAAACCTTTCTTGTCGGCGTACATGCAAAGAGGCCAGCGTGATTGCCAACTGTAAAAGAGTTGACAATCAAACATGCAGTATGTTGTAGTACTACAGGATCATATCCCTTTTTAATGATTTTTTAACATATTTGATGAACAAAGTGAGAAAATGGGTATGTCCAATAAATTTACGAAGTTTGTAAATCACATCACCATAAAAATCAGGATGTGAAACACCGTGTCGCAGAAGCTCCTTGAGATTAGATTGGTACTTGCCAATAAGCGAGAGATTTCGATAGTAAAAGCTTGCTGAGTGGATAAATTCCAATTCAAAGAATACTTTGTATTCAAAGAACTACATGTACTTGCAACGATGAGATCATTATATATCTCCTAAGCAGTGGCGCTTGATATTCATCGTCTTCGTTCTATTTATAACGCACGTACTACTTGATATGAACAATAGTTATTTATAGAAATCTATTTACGACCCGGTGCCAAAACCTTGTCAAACTGCCCCTCTATATAGCAAATGTTCGACAAAAAACGTGCTGCAGGTCTCTCCTTGATTTCCTTTTAGAAGGATGCCAACTTGTATCAATTACCCCCTCCCTATAGATAAGACACATGAACCATTAATGCTTGTAATGTTCTAGGAAGTGTCTATATTTATTTATCGGTTTGTTTTCAATGGCCATTCTTCATTATATAGTTTCTAATGCAGTACAAACTGGTTGTAATTGTAATCAGTAGTATCAATTCTGAACATTTACTCCATGAAGTTTCGTGGCGGAATAATAAATAACTAATCATTTATATTATTATATCAACCCTTTCCTTCATATAAGCGCATTTTCACGCAATTGCAGTCATAGTAGACCCAGATCAGACGGTTCATATATGATCCGTCCGACTAGGGTCATCTCTGTTTGGTAATGGAAATTGGTAGTTTTTTCCTTAGTTGCTAAAACGGCTATAATGTACCACCTTCCATATCCCAGTATAACTATTTTGTCCATGAATATTCCGATACTGAAATATAGATTAAACATAGATCGGGGAAAAGGTTAAATACAAATATTATATAATCGCATCTAAGATATCATTTAACCAAAAAAAGCCGACACAGACCAGAGCGACCTTTCAGGGGCCATCTGATATGATTCTGCTTTGTTTGCCAATGTGTTAAATAGTGTATATAATGAGAAAAGGATTAATCTGTATTCGATGTATTTGCTTATTGCAATTGTACCGCTTCCGAAAGCGCATATCTTATCGATTGTTTCATTATGGTGAAGATGGAATTCAAAACGTTTATATGCTATAGATACACCATCAACAGCAGGAGTAAATGGCCCGAACTTTACAACAGCTATGGCAAAGGATAAATCGATTGCGCAGAGTATATGGTACAAATACTCTAGAGCTTGCTTCCAAAACGGACTATATCCGGCAACTGAGGATAAAACACGGATAGCCATCGGTTATGCTAGCGTAAATGAAGCATGGATAGGACGAATGAAGAGCTGGGTCATCGTTGCAATTAGTAGTATGTATTCTTATAATTCCACATTTTAGCTGCGTCGTTAGAGTATGTGTCTCGTGGTTATGCCAAGGTAACATGTATTTATTAATTCAGGTTTGGTAATGTATTTCACGCCGAGCGACATAATATATTAGTGTTGATTAACGTCCGTTTCTGCTCACTATGGGCTAAATTGACCGCCCCTAAGAGAGGGTAGAGGATACAGAGAAACCCTGACCGACAGGGTAGACCTTGATTAGAAGCGGATGTCTTGAACGCGGCGATTGGCGTGTGCTTCAGTTACACATGACCAAACATTCTTCCAGCTGATAATCGAATGATACATTTATATGTGATGACAAAAACGAACATTATTATCTCCGCGTAAACAATGTATACTGGAATCATCATGGTGGCCGAGCGGTCGGTCTGTCTGTCTGCACTTTAACATGGATAGTTGGTAACGTATATGTACTACATAATAACCAGGGACAGGAGATGTGCAATACGCAAGTTTCATGTGTTTAGTGACAGGTAATGCAGCATTAATTACCACTGAACTTTGGGTATTATTGTCATTTTGTTATTAAACATGAACAGTTAGTGTTGCGAAATCCTCCGACAATTTGATAATAATGGAATTCATATTTGACTTACATAATAGCCCCAAATAGTAGATGGACAAGGCATAATTATCATGTGTTTAGCTCTTGGCTGAAGTATAGTTAACCCTTCTCTTGCTGAATTTTAAAATACACGTCGTCTTCTTTACCCATGCCTTATTGTATATTTACATATATCTTCACTGTGTACAAGTAGTACGCTGTGCAATGACTGCTGCGGAGTGCACTGGTTGCAAAATCCGTTTGTAAATAGTGCTGACCCTGATGAGACAGCTCCCGCGGGTAGGTAGGTATAGGTAGGTATATTGACGTGAAATAGCAAGCGAAAGGTTAATTGAACTTTGAATATTGTTTGCTATCAAAACCTCCATACGGGGGTATTCACCACCTTTAGTGATAGTTCTAGTTTATTTTGTTACCTACTATACATCTCCATTAGATCAATATGATTCCAATGTATAATTGTTTGTTTTACTTAATGCCTCTCCAGTTTGGATTCCAATATAAGACGGACACTTCGCGCATTGAAAATCATATTTGCTCAAATTTATATCCGGTGCAATGTTTACCACTTCAGTTTGATCGAGGTTTTGGGAAGCATCTTAGAACTTGACGAGATGCAAATGCGAGTCGGGTCACGAACTTGGTGGTCTCAGATGTGAAATACATATTCAAATACAGTAATAAATGAAAACCTATATCTATAAACATTTACTGAAATGGGATACACAAGTCTCAGATATGGACATTTCGTGAGTCACGGTTAGGACGGGAGTACATCTCATATATGTTTATCCTTGTGAACAATATTACCACTGTTACATGGCGATTACACAAGTCTCATATATGGGTACTCTAGTGAATAATAATACAATTGTTACATTTGGATTAGAAATTGATACGCAGTCAGCAAACTCTTACGTGCCTTTTTCGTAGGACTCCAAACAAAACAAAACAGACACGTAAGAGGTTGATCATTGTCATAACATTTTCGATGAACAAATGTTTATTCCTGTGTATACCTTCTGTATTTGCTTTGTTAAACAAAGGTAACACTGCACTATGTACCAACAATGTGTTTCCATTCTACATTCAGATGCAACGTCAGACGACTTGAGCTATGGCTATTATGGGTATATAACAAAGAAAAGTAAACGCCTAAAATTTACCAACGATCAAAGTGGCTCTGTTCTGTGCATATCAGGTACAAGTATGATCCATTAATTGCCATTAAAGTGTGTGCGTATGTATGTATGTATGTGTGTGTGTATGTGTGTGTGTGTATGTGTGTGTGTGTGTGTGTGTGTGTGTGTGTTTAAACGCCATATACTTATCCGCGTTTTATAGATGGCGTGACGGAATCCTGTGTCAAGTCATGCTGCAATTTAAAACGTTTTAATAGTATATCAGCTTATGTGTAAGCCTTTTGGTGACATCGACAGGGGAAGTAACAATTTAGTGGAAATTTGGATAAACGTATGTCCCTTTGTGTAGGTTTTTGTCCTCGGGTATCCTAAACGTCTGTCCTTTGGTGTAAATTATGTTGACTTCGGGCAGTCGAATTGTCTGTCCGTAAGTGTAGGTTATGCCATTTGGTTTGTTTACCTCGGACTATCTAGGCGTCTATCCCTTGAAGTAGGTTAATCTATTTGGTTCTTGGAACTCCCAAGTCGACAAGTATATCCCTTGGTGTCGGTTATGATATATGGTATGTTCACCTCGGACTTTTTCAACGTCTATCCCTTGATAAAGGTTATGCCATTTGGTCTGTTAACCTTTGGCAAATTGAAAGTCTGTTCCTTGGTGGAGTAGGATTCGACACATTTTTGGTGTCGACCTTACGTTATAGTTGAGATAAAATTATCTCAATCCAGCGAAACCAGTTTGACTTTCATTCAGATGCACCGCGAAATGGCTGTCAGCCTGTGTTTAAAATATATTTCCCCACTTTGTTAGAAATAACCTACTACCATGAAAATTGTGTTGCCATGGACTTCTGTGAGCTATTTCCTAAACTGTTGTCTGACTTCTGTTCTGTTTAAGATGACGATACGACGTCGACCTCAACACAATCATCAACTACAACATCATCAACAACAACATTAACAACTACATCAACAACGACAACGCCTACTGCTGCAACTACAAAAACAACCAATTTGTCATCATCCATTCTCCCAACAACAATTATTTCCAACACACAGTCAAAATCGTCAACGGAGAAAATGTCCACAAAAAGTAATGTCTACTGCTTGGATATGTTTGTAGTACGAAAAGGGTGTATTGAAGATAACGTCGGTTCTTAGGAAACGCTCAAAAATATAGATAAAGAGGCATATTAAAACAGTCATTTCTTTACCAAACGATTCTAAAGATTGGTCACAGTATATGTCTTGTCGGAGAAATAAAGCAGTTATTCTTGTTTTATTTCACGCATCATATCTGAGCTTGTGTTTCATTGATCTAAACTAGACTAAAGTACACGAATGATGCTAAGTTATCATTCTAATAAACATGTCAAGTTTTGCTATAATATTTCGATAATGATAATTTAAACTATGTTAACCTATTCAATTATATTTGAGATATTTATCGATCGATGAAAGACAGCTTGATTTTAATTCAATACTTAACTTTATTGAAACAGTTTATCATGCCTTTCCAAACAGAGTTGACCAAGATCTGACGACGTATCGAAAACACTGCTCATGATGCAGTTCGGATAAAACGAACAATTTCCATTGTTGAATCACATCCTGGATTTCTACTTTACAAAATGTCAAAATATCTTTGTAACCAGACAGAAGATATGTTTCGCTATTATCGACCGGGATCACCTGGTCGCCCCACTCCCTGTCTATATACAGTATTCTGTTCTATCTTAGTTTAAGTTGTATAATAGTTGACTAAATACGTAATCTTATGTCAATCCTTGACCGTTTTAAGGGATTATAGATTGCATTGTTCCTTTCATTAGTACGTCTATGCGCGAATCCCTCAAATCTGTCAAACCGCCAGTATGTCAGACCGTCAGTCTGTCAGTCGTCAGTCCACTTCAGTATGTCAATACAACAGTTATCAGTCAAGACCTACCGTCACCTTCCCTCTGTATCTTCAACACACATTGTGTTAGAATTTGATAATCAGACACAGGTGTGTTGCTATTGCTATGTTAATGTTACTGCTTGGGCATAAACACTTCACAACAGTAGATTTTACGTACTCGTCTTGCGGCCAAAGTCCATTTACTTTTTCTCAATGTTGGCTGTATTTTTCTTGATCATCATTTTCGATGTTATTAGTAATACAATTTGAATACCGTTTACGCCGGCGCTAGGGGTGTCAGAAATATTGCACTTTTAATACCTACTCTATACAACTGATTCCGCTATTGTCTCTTTTCGCATTGCCACTTTTGCTTTAGAAGGATCTTTAACATTCAGACTTGTTTAGAAATATGGTGTGATTTAAACTTTTATATTGATTAGCAATATATTATTAGTTATTTGGTTTGTCACTGACCCACTACGGAAATACAGAGGGTATGTAGGATGAATAGGGGGCGAAGCGATAGCCGAGTCCTCTGTATTTCTGTAGTGGGTCAGTGACAAACCCAATAACTGATTTATTTCATCGACCACTTTTCATCATTTAATTTGACAAAGATATTGACATTAGTTATGCGTTTGTTATAATTACGGAAATGACGTTAACTTTAAAAAGACGTCATTGTTAATATACAGAGTTGCGCGTCACAATTTTACGAAACCAAAAACAAAACAAGACAACACGGCCAAGCAAACAAAACGTTTAATTAAAATGCGCCAATTCGTTATATTTAGTGAATATTAATTAAAATAGCTAATTTCGTGAATCAAAATAATGATTCAAAGACGAACTGTTTTGAATCGCGATATAAAAGTGATATACTTTAAAGTAAATCTCCGTTACAAACAAGCAATTGTTTTTCATTATTTAATACGCTACATTTGCAGTTGTTCGTTATAATGATAAAATTATGGAAAATTCGTACTTTGACATTTTAACCATTATCACGCCTATGTAGTGGTCGTCTGATCATGATCTGCTCTATTTGCTTAGAGCATAATACAGATACGAGTCTACAGTTTCTGTCATGGTACAATATTATCTTATTCAATATTATCTTATTCAATATTATCTTATTCAATATTATCTTATTCATTATTCTATTTTAAACACTGTTAATTACCATTCGTACATTCATTATTAAAACGTTTAACACCAAGACCAATGTGTAAACTGGAGTGGTGGTGGTATCAACTCACTTTAGTGATACTTTTCTGTTGTTATAGGTGGGGACGATACATCAACCACTCCAAGTAATCAAGCGGTACGTGGACACGAATCCACGGAGGAAAACGGTAGTTCAGCGATAAGTATGTGCCACAATCTTACCATCCAACCTTTATTTCACTGGTTCATTGTTTTATATTTCAGTTATATAATATATGATGTTGGTCTCGTCCTGAGGACATCCAGGAGATTAATTTACACATAGTTTAATAGTAACACATTCTCTTAAAATAGGCAGTATATGGACAGAAGACAATTACGTTTAGATCAGGAACCATGCTTATAAAACGTTTTGTTGAGACTGAGTTCGTTCTCAAGTTTTGATTGGTCAGATTTGAGCCTTTGGCTCAAATCTGACCAATCGAAAGCTTAAGAACTCAAATCTGACCAATCAAAAGTTTGAGCACGAAACTCAGACTCAACTAAAAGCTTTATAAGCATGGATAACTATATTCAGTCGTAAACAAGTGCGATTCGAATTCTCTATTTTGTTTGACGTTCATTTCTGGATGATATCTTTGTTAATCGTGTTGATGTTTAAATGTTCATATGAAAAGACAGTTTTAGAAAAAGCAAACTCATTTTATAAGAGTGATATGTACAGAATGGTTGCTACCAAGAGTTATGTGTTTGTACATTGATCATATATTTTATACGTTGAACCACTAAAGACGTTACTTATGATAGTACAGTTCTGCACTACATAGCTTAACGTAGATCGTTGATGCTCAATTCCTCGATCACATTCATGAAACGAATACGCATACTAAAATATTACTATTACCACTATGATGTTGATTGTAAAATGTACGGCTTTTGAATTATCTACACATCAATATTTCACGCTGCGATTTATTCAGGAACTGTAAATACTAGTATCCCACATATTAATCTGTTAGATTCCCCACAGATTTGCATATGCTTCAATGTATGGCCGAGGCAAACTATAACGAAAAGCACAAAATATGAGTCAAGCAGGAAACACCAGATACGGAGCAAACAGCCACCCGAACATCAACACAAGAAAACACAGCAAATGTACACAACTATCAAATACATAAAGAGACACACAAACACAAAACAAACATACAATAGAAGGGAGATGGAAGTACCGCCTTGGAACGGTCAGTGGCAAAAGTCACGGGGGGTAAACTGGTTTAGGGGCGCCCAACCTCAAACTTATTCCATCCTCTCACTTGTATATTATTATAAACCATACCTGCATACGTACATTATCATAAAACATTACTTTTTATAACAGGATTTCTTGCGGTAATCCTAATGTTCTATCATGCTAAGGTATATTATGAGTCACATGTTATGTTGCAAACTTCGATGACTGCCTTTAATGTCAGTTGCAGCTGTATTGCTTATACACACTGAAAGTAAAAGCCTGGTCACAACCCGCCATGCGTGTTATTAGCACGTACGTTTTTTTTGGAGGCCAGGGCTGCTACGTTTTTCTGAAAACGTGGAGAAGAAGTAGCAAATGCAGGGAGGAACGCACGTCACACGCACGGTTGCGCAAGGTGTACGTACGTGGCACGCACGACAGCCTCGCCCTGGTCGGTTGCGTGCATCGTACGTTGCACGCGCGGTAAGTGAGTTGAAAGTGCTTACAACGTGCTCACAACGTACGATCTCCGTACGATTGCCGCATTATCGTACGTACGGAGGCCGTACGGTCCACGTGCTGCTCACGTACGGTCCACGTGAGTTTTGTCAGTTCATTGGAAGTAGAACTGGGGAAGTGCCGAGTGAGCACAGACAACGTACTTATCACGCAACACGCACGTGCTAAGTGCGTCGTCTGTAGAGCAAGCGACATTGGGGAAAAAGATTAAAACACTCACAGAGTCAGTACGTTGTGCGCACGTTGGCTGTAGAAACACGTCACCCGTACGTTTGTGAATCCGTAGCTCGAACGCAGATCGAACGCAGCGAAAGTTTTGCATGCACCAAAAGTGCTACGGCGTGTCTGCGTGCTCCTAAATCCGTACGGAGGCCGTGCTCAGCACGTACGGATCCCCAACATTTCCCAACGTGTTTGCACGTAGACAACACGCACTTGCACGTACGGCGGGTTGTGACCACCGCTTTCGATATCCGTCGAAAACCAAAGTAGCAATGCAAAATGAGGAAAATTCAGATTCGGAGAGGGGATACGTTTATTTACACTGTTTATCTGGTAGGGTGGGGATGGAATAAGTGTGAGGTTGAGTGCTCCGAAACCGGTTTAACCCCCAGTGATCATTCCAAGGCGGTACTTCCATCTTCCCCTGTTGTTTGTTTGTTATGTCTGTGTGCGTCTCTTTGTGTCTTTTATTTATCTGTATATTTGCAGTTTGTCGTCGTGGTGCTGTTTAGGCGGTGGTGTGTTTTGTATGCGGTGTTTCCTACATGACTCATACATGTACTTTTTTTAGTCTGTTCACGTGCCCTCATTAAAAGTGCAGCACTACTTACGCCGCCCAGCACCGGCTGAAGCAGTATTCCATTTTCATAACTAAAAACATTAAAACGGTGCTCTTGAAATTGTTATTCTACTAACCAACGCCAAACTATATTCGTATCTTTTCTAGTTGCTGCGTATGTTGTCGTGCCGCTGGTCCTGGTCATTGCTGTTGTAGTCATCCTTTTTGTAGTCCGATGGAAAAGGTATAACACAATATTTGTCTTTTATTGCTTTTATACAGCAAATGTCCTTGTAACCCTTGCCTGGTA
The DNA here is from genome assembly GCA_963576725.1 of Azorinus chamasolen. Taxonomy (NCBI): domain Eukaryota; kingdom Metazoa; phylum Mollusca; class Bivalvia; order Cardiida; family Solecurtidae; genus Azorinus; species Azorinus chamasolen. Next base: position 58,187,961 of record OY755253.1, on the reverse strand, counting down.
ATTGCATTGTGTTCACATCTGCAAATAGTTTGTATCCAGATGAGACGCCGAGTGACTTGGCGTCTCACCAGGATCCAAACTGTTTGCAACTTGATTGACATGGTCTGAACAGCTGTACATTTTACCTCATATAAACGTCTTTTCACGCATTTGGAGACAGAGAAAACCCAGATAAGACTGCTAGTAAAGGATCCATCTGATCAGGGTCTGCTCTGATTGCTTATGAAATTATGATCTGAATTCTGAAGGGAGGTGATCCCCTGTGAGCAAAAATTGCAACACAAAAACAGATTATTGCAGACTCGGTTTTATCGAGTCTGTTCATGAACAGTAATTGAAAGTGCAACACTGCTCACGCCCCCTAGCACCGGCTTAAGCGGTATTCAATTTTCAGAACAAGAAGTACTGAAATTCATGATCTCGAAGGATCAGAAGGTATAACAACACTGAGAATGAAGTACGGGGTGACGTTTTACGCTGGCTCTACAGTTGCTGAAAGTCCCGAAAAACCTATGCACATATGCCATTATAAACATTCTACTATTAAATATGCATGATGGCATTATTCTTAACCTGAATATAAAACTGGGAAAGGGTTACGGAATCGGAAATAAAAATTGTTACTCAGAATTTAAACAGACATCAGTTTTGTAGCGGGATAGGCAATGGTTCCATTCTTAATGAGTTTTATTGCAAAGTAAGTGCATTGACCTTTTGGTAGCTGAAGAAGAATGCTCATAATTATTGTTTGAGTTTGATATTAATTTTTATCATTTTTAAATGGTATGTATATAATGAGTTATGAATATTAGTATGGACATGAGACATTTTGAATGTTTGGTTTTTTACGTAGCTTAACATGATGCTTTCATTTCAGAAAACAAACTTCAGACAAAGATACAAAGGAGGTGCTTTATGCAAACGAGAACTCGGCAAAATCGCCAACTGTAAATGGCAACGCTCATAAAAATGCTACGTACGTCGATGACTTCGTACCTAACTCTAACGAAACCCAAATCAACGATTACTTTGTATTAGAACCGCAGTACGAAAACTCAGCAGTTGGAGGAACACAGTCGAAAATGACCGACGACAATGCAGCGGAAGTGCAGTATAGTGACGCGAATGAAGCATATGACAAAGCCGTGGAACCAGTCGAACATGAACCTCAAGCAAATAACTATTTCGTGTTGGAAAAACCAGTTGAAAGTTCGTCTATACAACACAATAGGGATGAAGAAAACTATGCCGAATCTGGAAATCTTGCACATAACTATTTTGTATTGGAGAAACCCAGTGAAAGGTCGGTTGAAAATGAAACAAACTATCCCCGGGATAGTTATGATGAACACTATGATACAACTAATGCAGTAAAACCAGTCAATGCCACGCCAAACGGGAACGTTTATAACACAATGAGTGAGTTTGCTGAAGACCCATACAATCATACTGACGACGGAAATGGAAATGTGGATGATTTAGCCAATTCATCCGTTATTGGACAAGCCACTGATAATACATACAGTCATTGTACTGCAGATGATGACACAGAAAATATGTATAACACGGTTGATGGAGGTTCCCTTTCCGGAGATCAGCAAATAGACGATACGTACAACTATATTGGATAGTACAAAAGTCTCCAATAACGGAGGATGTAATAATTACATATTTCTTCATTCTTATGCCCCACGTTCTAGGTGTGGGTCCATACTGTTATTGGTCTCTCACCTTGTTGTTCATTTGTTGGTCTGTTTGAAACTTTAACATTGATCATTATGTTGTGTCATTAGAGACTGAGGCTTCGCACAAGCAATGTTTTAATTCATCGTCAAAAAATCTTTTTTGTTCTGATTGATACGATAACCTTTGCCAGAATGGTTTGACTATTTATAATAGATACTTCGTACATAAAGCTGCAACTTAACTTTTGAATCAATATGTGTTTGTTGGTGTGTTTGATCTGAAAGTGTCAGTATTAGAGACAAACTTTATAGCTTGAACGTATATGTATCTCATCAATTTAAAGTCACCGTCAAGAGTCAATATTATAATGCCAGTGTTCCTGATGGGGCATCTCGATTAACAAACACATCTTATTGGTTTCTGGCCAACTAACAGCCTGCGTAATAATAAACGTGTTGAACATAATAAATAAAAGACAATTTGAGCTTTTAGTAAGGTATAATTGCAAACCTTTTAGGTAGGTGGCTGCATATTGCAAGATGGAAGGCTTCTGGTACGTCGTCTTTAGTTGAACAGAGTACGAAATCCAAGCCTCTATATTTCAATCTGTGATTTAAGTTTATACCAAAGGGACATGTTTTAACACTTATTCCCTAGGTACGACATGAGCTGCAAACAGCTTGGATGCAGATGAGACGTCGAGCAACCCAGGATTCGAGCTATATTACTCGTTGGTCAATGATTTCTCAAAGCTTGAAAGTGTGTCAAGACACATGGTGAACGTTCTACGTAGCTTAAAACACTCACTTCTAGTGACGCATTTTTGCGCCTCTGTAAAATTCACATTTTAAAACCATTGTGATAAATAGAGCATTTGATATTTATCACAATGTATTCAAAACTACAAAATTATAAAACCGTCCTTTTCTATAGTTGATGCTCCTTTTCGGTAGATTTATTCAAAAAGAGGTTGGGTCAAAAATAGTCTAGGAGGGAATGGGTTAAATCGCATTTACAAACAGCATGGGTGCAGCTTAGACGCCGAGTAACTCGGCGTCTCCTCAGGATCCAAGCTGCTTAACAACTTTCTTTTGCTGAATTTTAAAATACATTTCTCCTTCTTTACCCATGCCCTGTTTTACAATTACATATATCTGCACTGTGTACACGCAATCCACTGTGCTATCACTGCTGTGGAGTGCACTGGTTGCACAATCAACTTGTAAATAGAGAAATTGTTCGGATTAGAAAGAATATAACTCGAACTTCTGATATATCGAACAAATTTGTACAGTCCTTTGAAGTTTGAGATATCGAAGTTCAACTGTAGATATTGTGTTGTTACAAAGTTAAAAAAAAAGAGTAAAATAATTACTGCAATATGCCCAAAATCAACTAGATACGTTGATGTTACAAATATATACAGTTGAACTTCGATATCTCGAACTCGGATAAATCGACCTACAGAATAAGTCGTAGTAAAAGTTCAGACCTTCTGAATTGTACAATACATAAATATTTTAAAATGTATCACTATGCATATCTAGAAACAGGAGCTTTCAACATTACTTTAGATCTACATTAAGCTGTGAACTCCAACAGTTGTTCAGATTATAAATCGAATGACTTGAACATCTGTTATCTAGAAATATTTTGTATGGTCCCTTGAAGTTCAAGATAACGAAGTTCGACTGTATTTAAAATGTTTAATTAGATAGACCGCAAAATTAATATGCACGATAGTTTTTACAATGCTCAAACTATAGATATTATTATTCATAATTCTGTGAGATATTTATCATATGCATTGGTGTTACAATGCTCAAAGTATAGATGTAATCATAATTTATTACATAAATCTTATTACAACCAAACATGGTACAAAATGGAATTCATAGGTTAAACCCCACTAAACCGATCTTTTATCAAAGAAACAAAATATATCGTTTGAGGCAGGTGGTTGTCTAATTATGGGCGAAAGTCATACAGAAACCGCTTTAAGCTGCCATCCGTCTTAATCCTTTACTCCCTGAATATTCATGTAAGAAAAAAATGACACTATGAATTTTAATTCGAACAATTCTTAGGACAAATGAAAACAGGATTGTTTGGTCATGGCAGAAACTGTAAAATCATATCTATATTATTTCATAAGCAAACAGCAGGTCCTTACCAGGCGGCTCGTATAGGAGCGGTCTAGACTGGGTCTACTCTGTTTGCGAAGGTAAGGGCAAACATTATTGAAGTAGCAGATACTTAGAAAGAGAAACGTAGAAATGTGACAATAAATACACGCATATAAAAGACAGTACAATAACAAATAAAGATTATGAGAAAACCATTTCATAAAAGTATAATTGTATATATACTGTTTCCATTACACAGCAGGACCGTGGTTGCATATTATCAATCATAGCAAAATAAGATATTGTACATTACCTTTTCATAGCAGGATAGCTGTTGCATATTATTATAAATAATATTACCGATTACCTTTCATAGCAGAATATGTGTTAATTAACATTATACATGTAGATACTACATTTTCATAGCAGAATAATTGTTTGTTATTATTTCAATTTCATAGCAAAAGAAATGTTACTTCATATTACTATTTCATAGCAGGATAAGGATAATATACACATGCAATGTTGTTGTACATCCCATTTGTCACATAATCTGCCGTGTGGGAGTGCCGAAACAGAGTGTCGTAAATCGCGGAAATGCACTAGTGCATTTTTAGCTCACCTGAGCAAAGCTCATGGTGAGCTTTTGGGATACTTGAATGTCCGTCGTCCGTCGTCCGTCGTCAACAATTTGCTTGTGAACACTCTAGTGGTCACAATTGTAGTCCAATCTTCATGAAACTTGGTCAGAATGAATGTCTTGATAAAATCTCGGACAAGTTCGAAAGTGGGTCAAGTTGGGTTAAAAACTAGGTCACTAGGTCAAATAGTAGGAAAACCTTGTGAACCCTCTACAGGTCACATTTTTAGCCCAATTTTCATGAAACTTGGTCAGAATGATTGTCTTGATGAAATCTCGGAGGAGTTTGAAAAATATGTCATGTGGGGTATAAAACTAGGTCACTAGGTCAAACAGTAGAAAAACCTTGTGAACACTCTAGTGGTCACAATTTTAGTCCAATCTTCATGAAACTTGGTCAGAATGAATGTCTTGATAAAATCTTGGATGAGTTTGAAAGTGGGTCAAGTGGAGTTAAAAAACTAGGTCACTAGGTCAAACAGTAGAAAAACCTTGTGAACACTCTAGTGGTCACAATTTTAGTCCAATCTTCATGAAACTTGGTCAGAATGAATGTCTTGATAAAATCTTGGACGAGTTTGAAAGTGGGTCAAGTGGAGTTAAAAACTAGGTCACTAGGTCAAACAGTAGAAAAACATTGTGAACACTCTAGTGGTCACATTTTTTGTCCAATCTTCATGAAACTTAGTCATAATGAATGTCTTGATAAAATTTTGGAAGAGTTTGAAAGTGGGTTTTGTGGGGTTAAAAACTAGGTAACTAGGTCAAATAGTAGGAAAACCTTGTGAACACTCTAGAGGTTACATTTATAGCCAAATCTTCATGAAAATTGGTCAGAATGATTGTCCTTATAAAATCTTGGACAAGTTTGAAAGTGGGTTATGTGAGGTCAAAAAGTAGGTCACTGGGTCATATCTTAGAGAAATCTAGTTTACACTCCAGTGGCCACATTTTTAGCCCAGTCTTCCTCAAACTTTCTCAGAGTGTTTGTCTTGGTGATATCAAGGTTGAGTGTGATCATGGGTTGGGTGGGAATAAAAAGTAGGTCACTAGGTTAAATCTTTGAAAAAATACTTTAGAGGGCACATTTTAGCCCAATCTTCATTGGTCAGAATCATTGTCTTGATCAAATCAATAGACTAAATTTTTGAAACTCTTGTTCTGCAGAACCACTGCTCATGATTCACTGCTCATGATCCACTATCAACATTGTTTATATATTGCCCCTAAGGTCAATATTGACCCTAACCATAGGCTACCCAGCAAAAATCTTAAATCTATGGTAATCAGGTGAGCGATTAAGGGCCATCTTGGCCCTCTTGTTGTGCAAGCGAGCAGTTAGAATACGGCTGTACTTCGCTGTAAAGAATGACCGAAACATCCGTGAGATATAGTTTATTTCTATTTCTATGACACATTGTAAGAGTTATGTGATAAAAAAGAATCTTACCATTCGTGTTCATCACAAATTGTTTTCAGGAAACCCATTTATTGTAATGAATATCGCTAAAGATCGTGTCATGTTATTTTAGCAAACTCGTTTATTAAAAACAGTTTGTAATGAACACTCATGTAAGGTCCTCTTTTTTTAAAAAAAACAAACATTTATGTAATAGTTTTATTTTGCTTTATTGTAATATGTGCAATATGTGATATTGGTCGAATAAAAATCATTTCTAATGACTTTCTTTGTCTTTCCTACAACTGGGAAATATGTATTCCCTAGTGGCGAATCTGGAAGAGGTCAAACTATTCCGACGGGATGCCAGGGGTTGAAATGGATTTAATGTCATCTGTAAAACAGTCGTCCTTTCCCAGGTCAAAAGCATACTATAGTTTGATTTTGACCCGTGAGCTGTGACCTTTAGGACCAGTCTACCCGTAGAGGTAAAACGCGTCACAAACCATGTATTTGTTCTGGAGTTACCTGTGGTAATGCAGACAAGTAATAAGCATATACAGTAAAACCTCTCTATAACGGCCAGTAAATTGTGTTAATTAGTTGGTATTGAGGGCAGGTGGTTACTTAAAGCAAGGTGAAAGTAAAACAGAACGCTCCTATAGGAACGTTCTGTTTTAATTTCACCTTGCTTTAAGCAGCCACATGTCTTTAACACAAACATTCTTGATGTAATTAAGTGGTCGTTATAGAGAGGTTTTACTGTATATACTAATACTGCACGATTACTACGACCTTCTAGTGACAAAACTTGTCCACTTACCCATAAATTAGAATGGTTGCAACTTCTATAAATAGAAAAGTGCAGTCACGGCTCAGCACTCGAAATCGAACTATACCCGTTAACTGTTTACCTGATGTAAGAAATATAAATTGTAGAAGAAATTGCAAACGAAGAGGAGACCCTGATCTGGCGACACTTGCAGCAAAGGAATTAACTCAATCCCTCCTAGACTATTTTAAACCCAATCTCTTTGAATCAATCTAACGAAAAGGAGCCTTAACTATACAAAAGAAGAATTGTAGAATTGTGTAGTTTTGAAACCATTGTGGTAAATAGAGCATTTGCTCATGTGGAGCAAATGCTCTATTTATCACAATGGTGTCTAAATGTGACTTTTACAGATGTGCCAAAATGCGTCACTAGGAGGGAGTGTGTTAAAAGGTGTATATAAGGACTACTCAGTGACTCCTTTGTTTTAACCATTATCCACAACGAGTCCTAAGCTGGCTGCCTTTCACAACAACGTTGATCAAGGTCGGACGCGAAGTAACTCGGAAGTCTCATTTCGATGATTGGGAGGAACAGATACTCAATGCATGGAGTGATTCAAATGAAGCGTAAACATTTTTAAAGACTGCAGCCAGAGCAGACAACAGTGTCCGTGCAAGGTATGGATAGCTGTATAACCCATTTTTGCATGTGTATTCGTGTACGAATAATGACATTATGAATATTTAGTTATTGTCGATAAGGTTTGACCTGGCACTGCATGAATATTCCGCCTTTTTCCGTCAGCTGTTTTTATCCTTCCGAACACACATGTGAAACATGCGTCATTATCACGATTTTTCATCGACGATGATCGGCGGAAAGTGATGAGTGCCAGTTCAAACCTTACAAACATTTTTCTAGTGTCAGGTGATCACAAGAACGTTTGGCAATGGTAGAAACTGTAGAATCAGATCTATAACTTTGCATAATTAATCAGAGTAGATCCTGACCTGACCGCCTAAATAGGAGTCATGTGACCCAACTTCTGTGTTCATATGTCATAATAAAAGTTCGTTTATATGTTATTCGCTATGTCATTATTTCTTAAATGAATAGTGGGTTGGAAAAGTACCGATAAAGGGTCAACCGTATTGGATCCTGAAATGAAACCGAGTAACTCAACGTTCCATTTTGATCCAGATTTAATATCACTCTGATCGCGCTTAGTATTACATGTATAAGGGTAAAACGATATTATCACTACTTCAATCGCGTCGTTATTGCCATAGACTATACTAGAATCAAATATTATATCACACTACAGTAATACTAGAGTCGTAAACATATAATGTACAATATCAGTCATAGACCATGGTTATAACAGAGTCGTAGGTTATACCATTATGAAACCAAGGTCTTAGCCCCTACCATGGTGATAACAGTCATATACCTATAAATGTATATTATAGTTTTACAGATTCGTAGACTCTCTACCATAGTTATAGAGAGCCATAGAGTCGTAGACTGTATTATAGTAATATTAGAGTCGTATACTATATCATAGTAATATCAGAGTAGTAGACTAAACCATAGTTATAACAGAGTCGTAGACTATACCATAGTAATAACAGAGCTGTAGTCTCTACCATACATAGTAGTACTACAGTTTAGGCTATACTATATACATGTAATACTAGACCCATGAATTATACTATAATACTACTAAAACCATATATATATTATCATGCAATGTCACCAAATATAGCCACTTTCTACTAGCATAATATTTTCCACGTCGACGCTGTATTTTGTGAGGTATAGTGCATGTGTACTGACCCCACTAGGATGCAAGTTTGGTTCAGCCAGTAGGAGGAAAACAGAAGGACGAAACAGGCATAATTAAACATAAACATAAACATCCAATTTAACACATTTTCTCACATTTGTCACAACAATCTATTATCCATATAAGCAAGTTTGTTTATGCTGTTAAGGTCGATGACGTCACTGTACGCCAATATGACGTCACGTATGGAGGACGATCAACGCCAAAAATGTATCATGCGTTGTGGCATTTCAGTTTGCCTCGTGATAAATGCTTGATGCATGATGGCATTTCAGTTTGCTTCATGATAAATGCGTCATGCTTTGTGATATTACACTGTTTGCTTAACGATTTTTGCATGTCAAGATGGGCTTCCTTCTTTCATTGAAGTTTCTTCCTAGATCCTACATTCAACGAAAGTGCATCGTGCATTGTGCCTTATTACAACAGCGTTTTCGAAATTGTATGCGGGGTTGTGCTTTATTTAACAATTAAATTTCTTTCACCATCCGTCTTTCGTCATTATGCCTGGCCCCGTTTCACGAACATTCTTAAGTAATTATTTAGCTAAGCCTGTTATTTAAAAGTTTCACAAGAACATCACTTTTCATAAATTAGTGTTTAATGTGCCACAAAGGAGTAAGAGGTTTGCTCTGTTATCATTTTAAGAACAAATATTGTACTTGATACTAACTAAAGGTGATCTTAAGCAAAAACAATATTTAAGAATTTGTAACAGACTTAAGAATTTTATTAAATTCATTTTGGGTTTAACTAGCTGTTCCTTGCAAAAACCAGTATTTTCCATTAAAATATATAACAGAATATCTCTAAGGTTTCTGTAAAGATAAAATTATTTGACATATCTTCTCTAAATATAAATGTAATACCTTTAATTACTTAAGAATGTTCGTGAAACGGGGGTCAGGTGTTAACCTCCTTTCTGCTTGTTTGCAGTCATTTTGGTTCATTCTACAATGGCACATGACGCAACGCGGTAAGCCCCTAGCAACAAGCATAAAGCCGAATGCCGAAGGCCAAAGGCATAATGCACTTCAGCCGAAACTTGCCAGATAGGTGGCGCTGCATAGAACTCCAGATAATCAAACTACTGAGAGTACTAAGGATGGATTCAACGTAGCTCGAATAAATGTTGTGTTTGGTTTTAAATGTAGTTTTAAGCAAAACAAAAGAACATTATTGCGAAAAGGGAGGGGATATTCTTTAAAAACATGATGTTGCTTTTGGTGCAATTTTATTTTGCTGTTTTTTACGTCCGTCTGATCAGGGTCTGTCCTGATTGCTTATGATCTGTCATTATAGATATGATTCTAAATAGTTTGCCCTGGTTAAACTCACGTGTCTATGTGCTTTTTTAAAAATATATATGTTTTAATATTCACGATGTCATTATTTTCATATGAATATTTATTGAGTAAAGGGTCAACTGTGTAGTACCCTGATCGCCGATGTGTGATAGACCACGTGTGGCTCATTCTAGGAGTCGTCTGATCAGGATCTGCTCTGATTGCTAATGGAATTTCATTCATTTGCTTATTTAGAATTTTTGAAATGACTGCAATGCTCCGCCTTCTATATGTTCATTATAATTATTTTTGTCCTTAAATATTCTGTAAGTATTGGAATTTGGACTAATATAAAACAGGGAAGGGTTAAGATTATAATTATAAACATGTTTAATATAGCATAAAAGGACATATCTTTATTAGAGTTATATTAGGTTTGAGAAATAGTCGGCATGCTGCCTTTAACTATTTGCTCCATAAACTCATTTTCTACGCCTTTGCAAACAGATTAAGCACAGATCAGACAACTCCTGCGGGATCGGCTCCGTTTCCTTACGATATGATAAAGATATGACTCTACGTTATAGCAATTTAACCATTTCTCTGTTCAATATTCAGGTAAGAAATATTGACGTCACTAATATATATCAGGTGATTTTTGCGTCGACTGCCGAGAGTTAGTGTGTCACATAGGGATCACTTTTCCGTCATCTATCTGCCTGTCTGTCTGCTTGTCCGTCCGTCCATCTGCCTGTCTTTCTGTCTGTCTATCTTTCTGTTGTGTTTCCTTTTAATTCTTACACTTCTCCCAGCAGGTGACACATGTGTTCGTTTGAACTCTCTTGCTTATAATGTATAATGGCATTAGTATACCGTTTGTGTCAACTGCTAAGAGGTAGTGTGTAACACAGGGTTCATTTTTCCGTCGTCTGTATGACGGTCCGTATGTCTGTCTGTCACACTGTCCGTCAAACTTATCCCAGCAACTGACACATATTTTCCTTTGGAATTCTTGTTTTTGGTAATGATAGAAATCAGGTATTTATTCTAAGTTCATTAGCAAATAGAACAGACCCTGATTAGACGGACATTAAAAAAACCCGAAATAAAATTGCACCAAAAGTAACATCATTTAAAAATTAAAACACACACACCCTTATCCCCATAATCTTCTGTTTTAAATTAAATGTGATGCCATCAGTTTAATATTCTATTCATAATTAATGTAACACTGATACACCTGGCCTATCATACATCGGCATCATCGGCGATCATGGTACTACACAGCTGACCCATTACTCATTGAATATTCATGTGAACAATAATGACATCGTTAATATTAATTATATTGTTAAAATAGCACATGGACACAGGAATGTGTTATCATGGCATACTTTGTAGAATCATATCTATAATGACAGATCATTAGCAAACAGGACAGATCCTGATCAGACGGACATAAAAACAACGAAATAAAATTGCATCAAAAGCAACATCATGTTTATGATACCCCCCCCCCCCCCACACACACACACACCACCACCACCACCGTAGTCTTGTGTGATGCTATGAGTTTAAATTAATTAGTTTTAATGAAATATAGTTGTTTATCAAATATAAATTTTTAATGTATACTGAAACTTCAACAATAACTACATAAATGACAATTTTCCATTCATAATTTTCTGTTTTACCGTACGGGTGTTGACATAAGTAAATACCCCCCCCCCCCCCCCCAAACACACACACTCTTATGTAATGGATCAGTAACCCTTCTATTGCTTTGTCTTCAGCGTTTTTGAAATCCGTCTATTTCTTGAGCATTTTCCTTATTTACCTATGTATTCGGCAAATCACTTCAGCGTTTTAGTCCGAGCTGACTAGGGTACCACAAAGGCCGTGGTCGAACGTAACGAAGTTCGAACAACTCACCACGCATCAAGTTTCAAGCACCAAGCGCTAAGCAAATAGCACAAAGAATATGCTTCAAAGAAGTTTAAAGAATGAAACACATCATTTGACGTTATAATAATCAATAAATATGTTTAGAGAAGGTTGAATGTCGGATCGAGGAAGAGACTTCAAAGAAAAAGAAGAAAGCACACCGTGTCATGCAATAATCATTTAGCATAATGCATTTAACATGAAGCAAATTGAAATGCCACAAAGCATGATGCAATTTTGGCGTTGATCGTCCTCCATTGTCACGTATATCGCACTTGCATGTATTTTTATTCAGGGCACGAAACCGTTTGAGCACACTTTCTTTTTCTTCATTTTCTTCATTTTTTCTTGGTGTTGCATGATAAGGCTCGTATTTACCAATGTTTCTAACTCGCCAAAATACAACTGAACTTCAAAACTACTAGCATAGTAATTCTTATATAATACGACTAGAGCGATATATTATATAATAATACTACTAGAGCCATACATTATACTATACAAATACTAAATTCATATATTTTTCTATAATAATACTAGAGTCACATACTACATCATAGTAATACTTGAATCATAGACTATATCAAAGTGATGGTAGATATATTCACTTTATCATAGTAATACTACAGTTATATACATGTACTAGATCATAGCAATGGTAGAGTTATAGAATATATCATAGTAATACTAGAGCCATATACTACAACATAGTAATAATAGAATCATAAACTATATCAAAGTGATAGTAGATATATACACTATATCAAAGTAATACTACAGTTATATACTAAATCATAGCAATGCTACAGTTATATACTAGATCATAGTAATGCTACAGTTATATACTAGATCATAGCAATGCTACAGTTATATACTAGATCATAGTAATGCTACAGTTATATACTAGATCATAGTAATGCTACAGTTATATACTAGATCATAGTAATACTACAGTTATATACTAGATCATAGCAATGCTACAGTTATATACTAGATCATAGTAATGCTACAGTTATATACTAGATCATAGCAATGCTACAGTTATATACTAGATCATAGTAATGCTACAGTTATATACTAGATCATAGTAATGCTACAGTTATATACTAGATCATAGCAATGCTACAGTTATATACTAGATCATAGTAATGCTACAGTTATATACTAGATCATAGTAATGCTACAGTTATATACTACAACATATTTATACTAGAGTTATAGACTAGATCAAAGTCATGGTAGATATATACACTATATAAAAGCAATACTACAGTTATAGACTATATATCATAGTAATACTGGGGTCAGAGACTATATCAAAGTGATGGTAAATATATACACTATATTAAAGCAATGCTACAGTTATAGACTATATCATAGTAATACTAGAGCCATATACTACAACATAGTAATACTAGAGTCATAGACTAGATCAAAGTCATGGTAGATATCTACACTATATCATTGTAATACTACAGTTATATACTATATCATAGTAATACTGGAGTCATAGACTATATCTGTACCATAGTAATACTAGTTATAAACACTGTCATAGTAATACTAGAGTTATCCTAGAGTCATAAACTATATATCATTGTAATATTTGAGTCATATACTATAACATAGTAATACTAGAGTTATCTTAGAGTCATAGGCTATATCATAGTACTACTATAGCTATAGACTATAACATAGTAATGCTAGAGTTATCTTAGAGTCATAGACTATATCGTAGTAATACTAGAGCTATAGACTACACCATAGATTATAAGTAATACTTATGTCAAAGATTATAATTATCACAGTAATACGAAAGTCATAGACAATGATAAATCATTTCTGATTAACACTCGGGTATACATGTTACCTGACTAAGACACATTCCTTATAACAACCATACCAATGATCAACTTATTTAATTGGGCATGACAGTACTTGTATTGTCCTGTTTTATTAACCTGTCAAATTATACGCTTGCTGAACACGCCATATATAGCTTCGGTTGATATCGATTGTTTCCGCTAATAAAAGCTTTCCTACTTGGCTTATTCAAGTACCTGTATATTTATTGTGAATCTCGTGAAAAACGTTTGAAACACAGGTTTACCCAAGCTAAATATATCCTTTCAGTGACGTAGGAATATTCAAATTTGACAGGTTAATAAAACAGGACAATACATCTATTACAAATACTTCACATTGTAACTATCGTCAGCCATACCAGTCGCCCGGATCAAACTGTTTGTATAGGTACAAATGTAGTCGCAAATGTTTCGCTAGTGTGCACATATCTTACATTGTGTATGTTCAACAGACGCTGGTTTTCGTGTAAACTACAACTTAACCCTTTCCTGTTCTAGATGTATTCCAAATGTTACTACAAACTGAATAAGCATGGACAAAATAGTTGAAATAAAATATGGAAGATGGAGCAGTATAGCCATTTTAGAAAGTAAAGAAAGTGATCTCTTTCAAATTCCATGCACTAGCCAAGCAGAGCGGGCCTTGATCCGGGTCTACTCTGTTCGCAAATGCGTAAACATACGTTAATATGAATGAAAGATCTCTGGCGTAATGTATGACATAAAACAGGAATATATGGAGGAAAAGTATTAACGTTTAACCCTCCGCTTGCTATTCACGTCAATATACCTATCTGTAAATAGTGAAGACCCAGATGAGACAGCTCCTGCAGGAGCTGTCTCAACAGGGTCTGCATTATTTACAAGTTGATTGTGCAACCAGTGCATCCCACAGCAGTGAATGCAAAGAAGAATACTTGTACACAGTGAAGATATATGTAATTATACAACAGGGCATGGGTGAAGAAGGAGAAATGTGTTTTAAAAATCAGCAAGAGATGGGTTAAGAATAACTCCCTTAATTATCCACCCTTTGTTATGACCACTCTTTAGAATCGTCTCCTTGTTCGTTATTCGTATAACGAACTGAGAAATATTTCGCAGTTCGTTATTCGAATAAGGAGTTGCGAACTGAGAACTGGCATCTAACTTTACGCTGCCTCTAAAGAGTGGTCAGAACATAGGATTTGGTTGAGAAATGACAATTTTAGTATATGCATGTTTGAAAAGAAACGGAATATGTCCAAAATATAAAACACACATAGACATTACGGTATTTTGCATTCGTTTTGCTGTTAATTGCCTCGTAGGATTTTCCTGACGTAAAACTTTTTTCCTCAAAGGTTTTAATTTCTTTTCCACTACTTGCTGAAGGTTGTATCTTGACAAACGATTTGCCAGCCTCTGTGTCCACTAGTTATCCCGTGTATACAGACCCGGGATACTGCTATTCCCTCTGCAATACACAGACATTTGGAATATGTGTAAGAGTTGTCTATCATAGTTTGTGTTAGTAATAACGATGATTCGTTGTAATAAATGCAGTAAAATCCCTATAATGCGACCAATTAAACAGCGAATAATTCACGGTGGCAGAGGCAGTTAGCAGCTTTCCACATAACTTTTGTCCTGCATTAAGCAATCACCTGGTTATTAAGACATACAGTTGAACTTCGATTTCTCGAACTTCAAGGGACCATATAAATTAGTTCGAAATAACTGAGGTTCGAGCCATCCTATTTATAATTTGACCAATATCTCAAGTTCACAGCTTAAGGCAGGTCTAAATTAATGCTAACGATCGACCTACATTAAGCTGTAACATACGTTTCTAGATATGTGTTGTGATACAATTTAGAACAATTCTGTATTGTAAATTTTAGAAGGACCGAACTTTTTGATCGAGTTATCCCAAAGCTTGAGTTATCCGAGTTCGAGGTTCATAGTGTTTGGTCATGACAGAAACTATATACTCATATTTATATAAATATAAGTTAAAAGTAGAGCCGACCCTGTTCAGAACATTTGTCTATGGTAGAAACTGCACGTCTATAACATTGCATAAGCAACCAGAGTAGATTTTGATCAGGCCGCTCCGGTAGGAGTCCTCTGGTTGGATCTATTCTGCATGTAAGGCCAATAAAGACGTATGTATGTATCAAAAAGTTAGCATTAAGAATTATGTAAACCAAATTCATGCTGCAAGCTTTAGATACACTGTTGACCTATAGTCAAACAGCGTAGATACTGATGTGGCAATGAAACACTTTGTAATTCACCCAGGTGTATGCTGTTTGCAAATGCATGTTAGGTTGAGGTTTATAGGCTAACCTTTTCCTTAATACAAAAACATTTTCGTGCATTTGCAAACTTAGATCAGACAGCTGCTATAGGAGATGTCTGATCTTGATCTGCCCTGACATTTCATATACGCGATTCAGTACTCTCTAAAAAGGGCTACAACTTTCCACCTTCATTGTCTCATTATAAATATATTTTAATCAATATTCAGTAGGTATTGAACTTTGAATAAACATTGAACAGGGAAAAGGTTAAAATGATTTTATTCATAAGGTACAGAAGTTTTGAACGAATGTATGAAGGGGTTTACTATTGTTAGCTTATCCGTAATTGGGCTGCGAAAGCAGCCTTCTCTTTGATGAGTGTTCAAAATGACCATCGTTTACTGAGCGACTACCCTCCAGATTTACACTCCAGAAAAATACGCCTTTAATATGTTTCACTCTGCTCACTTAGCCTCACCAATGCCCAGAACTTTTTTTAATGTTTGACGTGTTGATAACATTATGCAGGTCATTTGCAGGTCATTTAATGCCCAGCATAATGATCTCCAAGTACCTTCTGCACTCTGAGCAATTAATATCCGCAAATATTGTCGTCTGCTGCAACTTTTTGTTTCTTTCATATCTTTTCAAAAGTAAATGTCAGATTTGTAAAAACAGTTTGGACCCTGATGAGTTGCTAAGTTACTCGGCGTCTCATCTGGACCCAGACTGTTGGTAAAGGTTATATTATATGCTATAAACCAAAGCAATAGCAGCATTAACAAACTCATGCCTGTTTAGAGGAACAGGTGCTTATTCAAAAGTCAGTTGATCGTATTTAGTCAGAACTTTGTATGTCATTGCATAATACAAAATTACTACATAATATTATTGCTTTCTGTTTTATATTCTGTCCTGCTTAAACATGGTTTATGCAGTTATTTAACGCCTGCGTAAAACTTCGCTTGTGAACCTTGATATATACATTTTATTGATCCCTGCAGAAATATTCTTAAATTTCTTTCACGAGGTGCAATTTTTAAGGGAAGTTTTGGCATAAAAACTGTTGAATCAGCTCTATATAATTTCATAAGCAAACAGAGCAGAACCTGAATAGATTGCTCCTACAGAACCGTCTGATCTGAGTGAGCTGTAGTATAAAATGTGTGAAGAAGAAGAGTTTACACGAGGATTCATTTAACCCTTTCCCTCAATGAAAGGTGTTGTGACGCATTTGCAAACAGAGTAGACCCAGATCAGACGGCTCCTACAGGAGCCGTCTGATCAGGGTCTGCTCTATTTGCTGATGGAATTTGATAGATCTGTGTCTTTACTTTCTAACATAGCTACAATGTACCACCTTCCAGATTTGATTATAAGTGTTTTGTTCATGAATATTGAATGGGTATTAAAATTAGACTAAACATAGAACAGGGAAAGGGTTAAGGGAAGAATTGTTTATAATCTACAAAATTTAAGCGACGGAAAACTCCGTCGATTGCACGGAAATCAACGAACTCGTTTCGCAACGATAGCCGAGGTGTGTCGGTCGAAAGACTGAAAATGCGAAAATTGTGTAATACAGTTGAACGTCGATATCTCGAACTTCAATGGACAATGCAAGTTAGTTCGAGATAACAGGGGTTCGAGTCATCCGATTCATAATCTGTACAATATTTACAGCCTAAAGCATTCTAAAGTAATGCTGAAAGCTCATGTAGGAGCTTCTAGCATTACGTTCGACCTGCATTAAGCTGTCACATGTGGTTCAAGATATGTGTAGTGATATATTTTAGAAGAATTCTGTATTGTAAATTTTGGAAGGACAGACATTTTGGTTCGAGTCAACCGATGTTCGAATTATCCGAGTTCGAGATATCGAAGTTCAACTGTACCTTACTTACATGTATATGAATTATGTCCGGTACACATGATTAATTTTTACGACAGATTCAGTGTATGGCGGTAGTGATTCCGATCGTTTCCATTGATTTCTCTTTGTCAATACAATCAACTCTTCCCGTACCATGTGCATTGACACTAACTTACTTTCAAGTCACACAAATTCCGATTCCGAAGTCTTGTGTTACGCATACCTGGCGAAAATATGAACAGAGTACAGGAAACCCCTCTAAACCGGAATTGTAGTAGAGAAGAATTTAGATACATTTAGCCAGGTGGCTGCTCAATGCAGGGTAAAAGTCATGCAGAAATCTCCTAGAGGAGCTTTCTGCCTGACTTTCATCCTGCCATTAAGCTTCCACCTGTCTCCAAGACAGATATTTATATAACATCAGGTTTGAGGGGTTTTACTGTACATATTTAATCCTATCTAGTCATAGAAAGTTAATGTATAGTCGACAGAGCGGACTTTCGGACTAAAAGCAGACTATAACTAGGTACATTACGTGTTTTTTTTTTAAATATTTATAAACACAGTAGACTCACCTCAGACGTTTTCGGTAGGAATCGTCTGATCAGGGACTGTCCCGCTTGTTTATGGAATAATAAAGATTATAAAATGGTCACTAATTTCTGTGTTCATATACCATGATACAATTCATCCAAATGGTATTCACAAAGCCAATTTTTCTTACATGAATATTCTTGAAGTTAAGGTGTACG
This sequence comes from Azorinus chamasolen, assembly GCA_963576725.1. NCBI lineage: Eukaryota > Metazoa > Mollusca > Bivalvia > Cardiida > Solecurtidae > Azorinus > Azorinus chamasolen. The sequence continues at coordinate 58,169,484 of OY755253.1, read as the reverse complement.
ATCCTTCTTTGACACTTAACCCATTCCCTGATATTGACGACTTTTGGTGACTCTGTAAAAGTCACTTTGTGAAACCATTGTGATAAATAGAGCATTTGCTCCTATAGGAGCAAATGCTCTATTTATCACAATGGTTTAAAACTACAAAATTCTAAAAAAATATTTTCTCTAATTGATGCTCCTTTTCGGTAGATTTATTGAAAGAGGTTGGATCTAAAAATAGCCTATGACGTAATGGGTTATTGTGACCCATGTAAGAAATAATGTCCTGAATATTAATTATGACATATAAATTTTCAAGAACCAGATACTGTATTAACCCTTCGCTTGCTATTCACGTCAATATACCTACCTGTAAATAGTGAAGACCCAAATGAGACAGCTCCCGCAGGAGCTGTCTCATCAGGGTCTGCACTATTTACAAGTTGAGTGTGCAACCAGTGCACTCCACAGCAGTGATTTCACAGCGAAATACTTGTACACAGTAAAGATATGTGTAAATATACAACAGGGCATGGGTAAAGAAGGAGAAATGTATTTTAAAATTCAGCAAGAGAAGGGTTAACTATTAGTAAACAGAACAGATCTTGATGAAACATCTCTATGTTAACTCTGTTTGCAAATGCGATAAGATGTATTTGGAGAGTAAATGAATTAACTCTTAACCTGCTGAAAAGGTGATGTATTCTCAAACTTTGACCTGTTACAATTTTTACCTACGTCTATTCCTTAAACCCTTCCGTGCCACAATGACTGGTTTATGATATCACATGCAAACAGTTTGGATCCAGATGAGACGCCGAGTAACTCGGCGTCCCATCAGGATCCAAACTGTTTGACACTCGTGTTTACTGTTTTATAAAGAAAATGGAAGAACACTAAAATAAACGAAACTATGCTCAGCAGACGACAATGCTGGCACCGAAAGGGTTAAAACGTGCGTACAATTATTCATATAGGGTCAAACAGATTGGATCCTAATCAAACATTGAGTAACTTGGCGTCCCATTAGATCCATGTTATTTTTAAAGTCAGTCGGGTCGCCCTTACCATGCTAAGGGCTAAGTATCATTATTAAAAACGTTGTTTAAGTCATAGACTATACTAGAGTCAACGACTATACCACGATAATACTGCACTGCAGACTATACTATAGTAATAACAGAGCCATAGTCTGTACTTAGTAATACTAGAGTAAAAACCTATACAATAGTAACATTAGCGTCATAGACTATACAATAGTGGTATTAGGGTAATATACTATACAATAGTAATATTAGAGTCATAGACTATACAATAGTAATATTAGAATAATAGACTATACAATAATAGCATTATAGTCATAGACTATACAATAGTAATATTAAAGTCATAGACCATACAATAGTTATATTAGAGTAATAGACTATACAATAATAGCATTAGAGTCATAGATTATACAATAGTAATATTAGAGTAACAGACTATACAAAAGCAATATTAGAGTAATAGACTATACAATAGTAATATTAGGGTAATAGTCTATACAAGAGTAATACTAAAGTCATAGACTATACAATAGTAATATTAGGGTAATAGTCTATACAAGAGTAATATTAAAGTCATAGACTATACAATAGTAATGTTAGAGTAATAGACTATACAATAGAGTATTAGAGTCATAGACTATACAATAGTAATATTAGAGCCATAGACTATACAATAGTAATATTAGAGTAACATACTATACAATAGCAATATTAGAGTCATAGACTATACAATAGTAATATTAGGGTAATAGTCTATACAAGAGTAATATTAGAGTCATAGACTATACAATAGTAATATCAGAATCATAGACTATACAATAGTAATATTAGAGTAATAGCCTATACAATAGTAATATTAGAGAAATAGACTATACAATAGTAATATTAGAGTAATAGACTATACAATAGAGTATTAGAGTCATAGACTATACAATAGTAATATTAGTGTAATAGACTATAAAATATTTATATTCGAGTCATAGACTATACAATAGTAATATTAGAACCATACACTATACAATAGTACCATTAGTCATAGACTATAAAATACAAATATTAGATTCATAAACTATACAATAGTAATATTAGAGTAATAACCTATACAATAGTAATATTAGAGTAATAGACTATATAATAGTACAATTAGAGTCATAGACTATAAAATATTAATATCAGAGTCATAGACTATGCAATAGTAATATTAGAGTCATAGACTATGAAATAGTAATATTAGAGTCATAGACTATATTATAGTAATACCAGAATCATAGAGTATACTACAGTAAAACTATAAAATATTTTGCCAAAAGTGCATGTTACTTAAATTGGACGAATTTCTAACAGCAGCCATATTAATAAACCCTTACTGTGTGGGACACGAGTCACTAATGTCTTTTGCAAACGGTGTAGACCCTGATGAGAGGGCTAATAGAGGAGCCCTCTCATCAGTGTCTACACTGTTTGTTATGTTACACTTTTCGTAATGCTTCCTAAATATTCACCATAAGCTTGACCTGTTTGAATTTTGGAATAGTCCGTTTGGAATATCAACGTTGTAAGGATTAATGATTACTTAAGTTAATACGTCATCAGTATTTCCTTATGTAACAGACCTTAAATAATCGTTTGAACGGGTTTTCATTATCGTCTGTCAAAAAGGTCATCTGCAACAATTGTGAAAGAAAAAGAGTTCTTTTATTTCTTTATAAAAGTACAGAGTAACAAATAGATGATAGTTGCTTGTCATTTTAACCCTTCGCTTGCTATTCGTGTCAATATACCTACCTGTAAATAGTGAAGACCCAGATGAGACAGCTCCTGCAGGAGCTGTCTCATCAGGGTCTGCACTATTTACAAATTGATTGTGCAACCAGTGCACTCCACAGCAGTGATTGCACAGCGAAATACGTGTACACAGTGAAGATATATGTGATTATATAACAGGGCATGGGTAAAGAAGGAGAAATGTATTTTAAAATTTAGCAAGCGAAAGGTTAATAAAACACTGAATGCAAAGGCAGTAACACATGTCCTGTAGCGTGCACCTATCTTTTACGGTGCACGTTCAACAGGATATGGTTTGTGCGTAAACTGTGTTTAAACTTCCTTATTGAGTTAGTGTAGAGGTCCGGTTTCCTGTCCGGCTAAGTGAGACGAAGATGTTTAAGGCCCATATTCGTTGTGTTTATAGCATGGAAATATGTGGGCTTATATCAATAGACAGATACTGATAGCATCTGTTGTGTGCCTGCACACAGGTAAGTTCGTTTGATGTCGTGCTTTGCGAACAGTATAAGAAAGACCTTATGCTTGTGAATATTTCAATATAATTTGTTTTAGATTCTTACAGAAGCATTATCACTGCCAACGATTGCAATGCTGATAGGCGATTTTGTTGTAATAACGTATCTGCGATTGTGTTGCAGCAATAACGCTTCTATTGTATCTACAAGCAAATAGAGGGCCAATGGCAGATTATTTGGTGTAAAAATGGATTCTGACAGCGATTAAAATATTCATGTGATATATATTCTGATTTGAAATGCACCAAACTGTGGTATCCATTATAATAGACGAACCTGTTTGTGTTCCAGAACCATTTTTGAATGAATGTTAAACTAGCTTCACATTGTTCATTTGTGAATGATGCTACTGAAGTTTTTATGAATGAAGTTTTTAATCAAATGCTAGGTTTATGGCTGGCTCAAATGGATAAAAACGCACAATTCTTTCATTCTTTCTTTAGGCTTGGACATCGATACAAAAATGTGTCGCAGAGACTATCCTTAGTTAAAGGCTATTTCTACTTGGAAAAATATATTTGATATAGTGGATACACGAATGGCGACTTATTCATCAGCCATCTACTCCCATCAACCAACGCCTAGGTTTACAGAACAGAATACAATATATTCAATCTAAATGTGTTTAATAATAGCTGTTAAAGCGTCTATTCATTATATGGATATTACATTATATTAAGTTGATGTTTTAAGTTTGTAAATACGTACTCTTTTATCTCAGTCTTGTCATCAGAACACATCATGTTAAAAGTACAGATAGTTGAGAGCTGATGTAAATATTATATCATAAAAGCTTCCAATAATAAGCTGGGTACATAAGCTGTGCATACACTCATACATTGCAAAGTCATTGCAAATTCAAGTTTATGCACAAATACATATTTTAGCAAAGCTTTTACCATTTTGCTCAATTAAAATTGAGGAACACGTAAAACTGTATTACGCAAAAATTGGAATACATGTATGTTGGTCATTTAAGCACATTATCTAAATTATACAACAAAGTACATAGCCGTCCAATATAGTGATGGCTTCATAAGACGATATAACATCAGTGGATAGACAAATTAACCTTGTATACATCAACACCTATTGTCTCTAAAGACCTAATATATACGTCCCATATGTTGTTTTTATACGTTCGAGATGCTGTTCTAATATTTTTAATACAACTATGAAATCGGTGCTGTAGTTTACATGTTATAATATCGGTTCAAATTTAGTCTTGTATTAATACACTTAAAATGTGCTTTAGACAAATATCAATATGAAAAATTGTAAAACCTTCGAAATATAATACACCGCTCAAATGATTGAAATTGTTACATCTATTTAACAGCTTCAACAGACGAGCACTTCGTGAATAAATCGGTGTCAGTATGGGATTACAATAACCCATCCTGCACTATTGCAACACCTGCTCTAGTTTATACGTCAGATGGTCCAACAGTTGACATTCCACCTGATTTAGACATTGCTAGCAATCAAAGGGTATTGGTAGGATACACCAAGAAATTCGAGGTATTCCAAAATATTGGTAAGTTTAAACATATTCGACGATGTCATATTATGATACATGTATTTGTATCTTTATAAAGAATAGGAAAACTATCCGCATATAAGACGCGTGAATACTAGGGAATATTACATTCGTTTCGCAGCTTATTGCATACATAAGAAGTAATAGCATTCAGCAGAAAATGGCAATTAATTTTCTGAAATATTTATCCTGACGTAACATTCTGTCTTTTCTCGACACTTCTTAATTTCTGTTCCGCTACTCGTTCAAGGCTGTATTGAGACAAGCGATTTGCCAGCCGCCGTGTCCACTAGTAAACCTGTGTATCCGGACCCGGGACAGTGCTACTCCCTCTGCAAAACACCGGAATTCGGAATATCTGTAAGAGTTATCCACCAGTAAATTACCCATTGTACAAAAACATATAGTGTAAATATGCTTTATAAAAAAGCAGTTTAAACCGCACATTCAAAGTCTTATTTATAGTAAAGTGGCTGAAATTCATTCATGCAACGCAAATTATGTTGATGCAAATTAGGTAACAATAAGGAACTGAAGAAACAAATAAATACAATGTTTAAACCATCATGTTTCATTCCATGTAATTTAGGACCTCACACTCCTTTCAGAAAAATGAGTGTTATTGTCTAAGTGGTGATTGGAGGGTCACAAACGACAGGCGAATTTTGTGTGACGATAGTTGTTCATTTCCCATTAATACTGCATGTGGAGGAAAACATGCCAGAAAATATATTTCCGTGTATACACGTGGTAAGTTTTGTTTTTTTTACTTCTGTTGGAATTATCTATGACGCCAACATGCTGATTGTCAATAGCATATCTTGATAAAAAAGTTTGATTTAGTTAAACTATCTCAATTAAAGAACTTTAGTTATACCTTTGCAAACAGTGTAGACTCAGTTCAGACGCTGTAGAACCAGGGTCTGCTATATTTGCTTATGGAATTGTATATGTCTAATTCTACAGTTTCTGTCATAGCCAAATTGTTTACGTCCATATGCATTAACATAGTCATGTTCGTGATGTCATTATTTCTTACATGAATAAATATAGGAAAATGGTTTCGTGAATATATCTTTACCGTAAAAGATTCGAACGATCAATAAGCAATGTCGTGAAAATATTTATATATCCATTGCACACATTTAATGTCGATAATTGTTTCATGATTTATTATAAGTGGATGTTTTTTTCTTATCAGTTGTATATGTGATAATCGCTTCAAACCCTCTCAATGCCAGCACTGTCGTCTGCTGGACATATGTTCTCCTTGTTCAAGCTCGAGTCTTTCTTCAATTATATTATAAAATTATAAATGGGGTGCTAGCAGTACGGATCCTGATGAGAAGCGAATTATTCTGGGCCCCATCCGGATCCAGATTAATTCCATATGATATGACAGACCCATCTTTATGAGACTGAAAGAGTTAACCCTTTCCCTCATATTGACGACTTGTGACGACTCTGTAACAGATACTTTGTGAAACCATTGTGATAAATAGAGTATTTGCTCCTACAGGAGCAAATGCTCTATTTATCACAATGGTTTCAAACTACAAAATTCTAAAAACTTCCTTTTCTCTAGTTAATGCTCCTTTTCGATAGATTTATTCAAAGAGGTTGTATCTAAAATTAGCCTATGAGGTAATGGGTTAAGTAAAGTAAGACTGTTTGTTTTATTTCTTAGTTCACCAAGTTGCGACGAGTGCGACAGGCTCTGACGATGGAAGTTACTGTCGCGTCTACCATTCGCAGTCAGAGTCCTTTTTATGGCAAACTTGTGACAAAGACTTAGATGGACTTTGTCAGAATAGTAAGAAACAATGTATTTGATAGTGTTCTTGTATTAAATGATAACTATCATATTGATTAGTTATGCCACGCCATTGCTCAAAGACGTGACAAAAACATTTGTTTTTGTAAAACAATGTAATAAATGTTCCAATTCCTGTCAATTTCAGTGATATTTATACTGTTACTAGTTATGAGTTTATCTGTACATAACTGTCCCCTTTAGATAAAGAGTAATGTAACGTTCGTAGAACGTTGGTAATTATGCACATGAAGCTGACCAGATCATTGTATCTTCGGAAGTAGAGGTATATACAGCGCAACAAACATCTTTTGATGTGAGCTTAAGCTTTGCATCGACAGGGTTTGTTGTTGCTGGGTCTCGTCTCATGGTTTGCACGTTACACATGGCGGGTATGGGTGTAGACCCGTACTAGTAAGCAGGTTTAGACAGGGTTTGTCAAGATGGCACATTGTACTCATTAAGGTTAACGCTTATTTTATGATTATTTTATTTCATGCACACGTGATGGGGTAATACCTATGCTATTCTCTAAATATAACACCCCTTATAACCAATTCAGTGTTACATCACGTCAGGAGCGTAGCTGATTCAAAATGTAAGGTACGCGCCGTAGCTATAGGGGTTGGGGCATGCTCATCGGGAAAATTTAGAATTGTGTGGTTTTGAAACCATTGTGATAAATAGAGCATTTGCTTCTATAGGAGCAAATGTTTTATTAATCACAATGGCTTATAAGGTGACTTTTACAGAGGCGTCAATATAAGGGATGAGTTAAAGCGGACATGACAAGACAGAACGTTTATCAAAGTTTATCCCACTTAGTTTTCATTTTTGTCCCATTTTGGTCATAATAATGTTTTCCCCTTTCAGATTGATGTTACGTACGTGCGTACGTGCGTATCGTTAGCTACATCCCTGCACGTGTGCCACTCTAATAGCCATCCTCTAGTAAGTTTAATTCCGTAGTACTGAACGGCCTCTACATTTAAATATTGATGGTCTGCACCAGCATTGAAAGGGTATATGTTAGTCTTTGAGTGGATTCTATAGTTAAACACGGATGGGCTATTCAAATCTGATATTTCATGAAATGATCAAGCTAAAAGGGAGTTATGTCCTTAATATCGATTTATTATCATATGTTCAGAACAGGCAGATTCGTGGTTTACTAGCATATATCTGCTAAAGGGATGGCAAAAATACACTGAGAGTTGTTTTATCAGTGGAACGTATCCGGCAGCTGAGAATCAACAGTTGATAAAGACCAAATATGTAAAAGATGAAGTATGGATTGGAAGAATAAGGAGTTGGGCTATTGTTGCCGCCCGTGGTATGTTTAGTTATTACTCTCACCCAATTTGACCTGAGACTCGATTAATTTTCGGCGTGTTTATCGGGGTTGTATGTAATACCCTGTGACAAAAATAGCAAAACAAAAACAGTAACAATCATCTTCCAAGAGGATTGTATTTTTAAAGCGCATTTGTCGGGATGAATGTTTCGTAACTCTACCCGCAGATTACCGATGATAATAAACGGACTATGCACAAGTCTCATGCCAAATCTGGAGAGTAATAAATGGTTTTTAACTGTGGTATGTACATGTATATGTTATGAGAGATGTTAGAATATGGATTGTTGTCAATGTAAATAATTATAAACTATGTTAGAGAATCTTTAACCTACAAAGCGATCTCTATAAATAGGGATTTATTTGTAAGACAGTAGTCTATACAGTCTATGCCTCGCTTATTAGTTGATGCATGTCCTGTTAATATTAAGCGATATCAATATGTTATCATTTTTATTTAGATATTATACTAGGCACTGGAATTACCCATTTACGTAATAAAGTAACAGTGCCAAAAGAGAAAATTGCAGACTCGGTTAAGTAATATAGTACAAATAATGTCTGTAGGCAAACGAACTATTTCTGTCTAACGCCAACAGCCAAATTTACATTCACATGCGACTGTGTCTATATTGTGATTGTCAGTCGTTTCGTTTCAAATGCTGATCTGGATTGATAACATGGCTACTTGCTCAAGTGTGCTTGTTTGACTTCTTCCGATTTTGAAACTATTGAATAAGTAGCATTTCAAACGAAACCATCGTCCAACTGTCAAACAACATGGAGTTACCTCGCATCTCCTTTTGATCCAAGCATTGATGGGGATAACGGACTATGGGATTAGTAGTATTCCATAGCCTATTTACTTAGTTTAGCGATACGTGACTATCATTTCTCAATGTTTTAGATGCAACAGAGGAAGATCTCAAACATGGATATTATGGATATATCTCTAAAAACAACGGCCAATTCTTACTGGAATTCACGAAAGAACGAAGCGGTGCTGTTCTCTGTATGACAGGTATACGATATACAGTTAACTTTGATAATTGCCAGGGACCATACAAATAACATTGAGATAATAGATGATGTTCGAGTTATCTGAAACTGGACAGTTTCTAAATAAACAAGTAGTGAAGTCAAGCAGGAAAAGCCACACACAGGCGCAACTACCGCCGAAACATCGATAGAAAGCAAGTGACACACAGACACAACCGCACACACTCAAACATACATACACAAACATAAATACGCACACAAGCGATAAACATATTAAACATCAACAAACGCACACATATAAGCGATCAACATTTCAAACATCAGACAAACGGCAAACATAAAAGTAAGGGCGACCTCGCCTTGCAACATTTAGTGACAAAGCCACCACTAGGGGTTTAAACTGGTTTACGGACATCCTTATCTCACACCTGTCTCAAAGTCACCCTTGTTGAACTCCCAGTTTAGATAAATGTATCCCCGCCAGTCGTCCCCACAACATTAAAGACGGTCACCACAGGACAGTATGTAACACATAGCATACGACAACTGTGAAAATCCGTTTAAATATGTTCTCAATGATTTGCTGACGTCGGGGCAAGTGCGGGGAACCGTTAAGTGCAAGACTGAGGACAGTACGTGAGTCTGTTATGCTCACGCAGTTTCCTTGTCGAATAGTGTACCACCATAGAAATACATGTATGAATCATATAGGAAAGACCGCATACAAAACACATAACCGCCCAAACAGCACCACAACGACAAACAGCAAATGTACATGCATATAAAAGACACAAAGAGACGCACATACACAACAAACAAACAAACACTAGGGGGAAGAAAGAAGTACCGCCTTGGAACGGTCAGTGACAAAAGTCACTGGGGGTTTAAACCGGTTAAATCTCACACTTATTCCATCCCCACCCAAAAGACAAACGGTGTAAATAAACTTATCCCCTCTCCGACTAACCTACAACAACCGCGATGGCAAAAACAGTGGTAAAGTCCCTGTAAAACGAAAATATTCTGAAGTGAAACAACTGTCCATCTATCGCTAGTGCACTCAATGATTAAACTCCAAAAAGAGTAACTGTAATAAAGGGTACGGCATGAGAAAAATAATACATACGGTTGTGTGGTTGTGAGCATGTGTGTGTGACATGCTGTCTATCGATGTTTTGGCGGTGGTTGCATGTGTATGTGACTTTGCCTGCTTGAATTTACTACTTTTTCATTTATTCCTTAAAACTATGTCTAGGTCGTAATACAGGGGAAACCACCACTACCACAACCTCATCGACAACAACAATTACAACAAAACCGCAACCAAGGACAGTAACAGATACAACGACGGTACAAGGTAAAAAGTGTTGTGTCATCTATAAGCTTCATTCGAATACTGTAACAAAATATGAAGTTGTGCCAATGTCTGAAGCTCGTTCTCCTCTGAAATATCTATTATTACGACCAGGATACCATCAAACAGATACATTGCCAATGTAGACCACATTAAATACCTTTCAAAGAAAGTTCGGACAGCACAGTGTATTTAGTAGGTTACTGTTGTCAAGTGTCAGGTTGTTAAGCCAGTATAGCTTTGGTCGTAATAATGACTACCAGTAAAATATCATTACTGTATACGGTGCTAAGCCACTAGCGAGCCTTTACCATTAGATTATTATTATTCATCATGTTGGAACTTTCCCGCATGGATATTGATTTAAGAATGAATAACCATGTACTATCTTTTTTATAATTGCACATTAACAAGAATAGTTTTGGCTGTGACAGAAGTTACGGAATCATGTTCTTACTGTTCCATAAAATACCTGAACAGATCTTGATCTGATAGCCCCTGTAGGAGTTGTCTGGTCTGGCTCTACTATGTCAGCAATAATAATTTTACAGTATTTCAAATTGTATATAGTTTATATCGTACATTTGGAAGAATAAAGCAATGTTATAGTTTCAATACATAAAGTTGTCGACGGAATCATGTTTTAAAGTAGATCTCATAATTAGTGTATATGATATACGTTACAAACTTCTATATCTGTTTCAGTTGCATTATATGTCGCCGTGCCTTTAGTCCTGCTAGTGGGTGTAGTAGTCGCCTTCCTTCTAGTCCGGAGGAAGAGGTATGTACTCTGTATATTAAACACCTATCCACTGTTTAATCTGTATCTTGAGTAAGACAGGTGGCAGCTTTTAAGGCATAGACAAAGTCAATCAGAAAGATTCTCAGGGACATTCCTACGTGTTTGTCCCCTACAATAAAAGTTGAAAAATACTCACACTGGGTGACCAACCATACAAGGGTACGGCAGCAAACATTATCAAATACGAAACGGCCAAATTACAAGGCAAAGCACGACAGAACGCAACAAAGACACAAAACATTAAACATTAACCATAACAATTAAGTCCATGGAGTGAAATTAGGAATATTGCCTCGGAACGGCCAGTAGCCACAAGTGGCTACTTGGGGCTTAAACCAGGTTTACCGGTGCCTAACATCACACTAATCGCATCCAAGTCTAAATGTGAAGTAAACACCCCTTTCAGACAACTCCAAACATGAGTAAAGATGACAAGATTATAAAGCCACTACCTTCCTTAAAATGCTCAAAGTTAATAATATTTATGAGTCCAGTATTCCTATTATCTAGAAATCTATATTTATCACCATTACTGTCTTAAAATAAAGTGATATTTGCACTTCAGAAAACAGCATGCAGGCAAGGCTACAAAGATTGTGATTTACTCAGATGGGAGTTCCACAAAACAATTTAATGCACATGGCAAAGCTCTTACAAATGCATCATATGTCGATGATTTCGTTCCTAACTGCCCCGAGGCCAAGACCAACGACCGTTTTCTACTTGAACCTCAGTATGAAAATTCAACAAATTGTGGAACACCATCCAGAAAAAATGACGAGACTACAAACGACGGTGAATCGAATAGTGTGTATGAAGAGGCAGTTGCATCTACCGAATCTGGAAATCATGCATATAACTACTTTGAATTAGAGAAATCCACTGGACAGTCGACTAAAAGAGAAATAAAATCTCCCCGCGATAGTTATGACGAAAACTATGATACAACAAATGCAATGAAACCAGCCGATTTTGCACCAAATGGAAACATCTACAATACAATGAGTGAGTTTGCTGAAGACACGTACACTCATGCAGGAGGAACAGGCATCCAAAATGCAGCAACAACATCCGTTACTGGACAGGCCACTGACAACATGTACAGTCATTTCACCAGAGATGGAGAGCCGGAGAGTGTATACAACACGGCTGGTGGAAGCTTACCCTCCGGAATTAAACATATAGACGACACATACAATCATATTGGATAGGAACTAAGTGTGTAATAACCTAGGATGTAATAATTTGTAGAATGTAATAAGAAACGAAGGGTGAATAATAATGAGGGATGTAATAATAAAAATGGATATAATACAACGAAGGCTTCAATAATAACGAATGATGTAATAATGATGAACGGAATTATAATAAATGAATGATACAATAATAACAAAGGGTGTAATAATAACGAAGGATGTATTAATGAAGAAGTATGTACTAATAATTGAAGGATGTAATAATGACAAAGGATGAAATAATAAACGAATGAAATAATAATTCCATGTATTCTTATGGGCATCTTCTAATACATGTATCTAGGTCAGTGGCATATTGTTTTTGGCTTGTGAGCTTGTTGTTTGTGAGTCTGTTTGAAACGTTAATCGATGTTTATTTAGATAGAAACTTTATATTTGGTACAAATGTGGTGCCGATTATTAATCAATACGTATTAAAGAAAGTCTATTTTAGTATGTCATAGTTCCGACTTTGATACTACAAATATTGCTTTGCTGTATAGCAATTAGGCTTTCAGGCCCCATCGAAACCCAATGCATGCTTTCGAAAACTGCAGTTCGCGAATTGGAAGTGGATAACCAGAAGGACGGACAGGACAGACACTGGTTTTAAATGCATAACCAATATATCATATTCACTTGGGGATACACGTGCTTTTCATTACAAACTGCGATTATCGCAATCCATTCCCTGATAGGCTATAGATCAAACCTCTTCGAATAAATCTGCTGAAAAAGAGTATTTGAAAGGAAAAAAAAGAAACAAAAAAGTTTAGAATTGTGTAGGTGTGATACCATTGAGATAAATAGAGCATTTGCTCATATGGGGCTAATACTGTGTCATAATGGTTTCAAACGATGACCTTTACAGAGGCGTCAAAAGGCGTCAGTATGATGGAAATGGGTTAATATAATTACTTATAATAATATTTCAACTTGCATATTTGTTATGCTGTAAATAAGATTGCTTGTTTTGGAAAATGCATTGTACAGTTTCAGCCTTTTCTTGCAAATATTAAACCTATACAGGAAAGCCCTAAAACAGAACAATTAGCAAAGACTATCGCCACAGGCAGGTGGGTGCGTTACGCTTGGTCAAAGTCATTTGGAAGATTTCTGCATGACGCTTACTCTACTTTAAACTGCCACCTGTCTCAGAGGATCAACACTGGTACTTACTTGAATGTCTTTAATCTTTTGCCTGCTGAGCAACTTATTTGTTTTCAGAATTTTTCACCTACTACATTTTCAAAATTCAAGATATAATGCAATCAGGGAATCAAACAGTTTGGATTCTGATGTGACGCCGAGTTACTCGGCGTCTCATCTGGGTTCAAACTGTTTGCATTTGTATTCACTCATCCGCCCATAGCAGGCTAAAGGTAAAAAATGCCTAAAATACCATTTCTTAGCAGTATATTTCATTATACATACTACTTCCCTGTCACAGGATAATAAAATTTTAAATAATAGTATGGATAATATTACCATTTCATCACAGGAGGAGGGCTTCATAATAATGTACATGTTATTTCTATATCTTTAACTCTTTGCACGATAGCGCCGAAACTGTGATAATGTATGCAAGCAGTTTGGATCCAGATAAGACGCCGCATAATATGGCGTCTCATCAGGATACAAAATGTTTGTCATCTTGACCATAGTTTTGCTAAACAAATGAGAGAAAGTTTATTTTAAGAATTGAAGCAGACGACAATTGTTGCAGACGAAATATTACTTAGCGTGCAAAGAGTTAAGGTTGCAAACTATTAACCCTCTACCCAATACGCCTTTGCAAAAAAGAGTATACTCAGATTAGACGGCTCCTATAGTAGTCGTCTGAACAGGATCTTCTCTGTTTGCTTAGTAAATATAGATATGATTCTAGAGTTTCTAATATGGCCAAACATACCTGTGCTCATGTGTTATTATAAAAAATAAATAAATTAATATTCATGATGTCATTTTTTTCTCCATACATTTCATAGCAGACACATTTTACATAATACTATGCAAAATATTTTCATAGCAATTTCATAATAGGATAAGTGCCGCATAATAGTGTATAAATTGTTCCTATATCATTAACCCTTTCGCTGCCAATGCCGGAACTATGATTACCTATGCAAACAATTTGGATCCAGATGAGACGCCGAGTAAATCGGCGTCCCATCAGGATCCAAACTGTTTGTTACTGTTACTATGTTTTTGAACAAAAATGAAGAAAATCAAATGAATGAAAATTTGTAGCAGACGACAAGTTTAGCAGAAGACAGAGTTTGGCAGCGAAAGGGTTAAAGTTAGACAACATTTACCCATAGCCTGCTATAAATATGAAGTCTGCTTAAACTTGGATCAGTTGACGTCGTCACTTACTTCCGATTCGTTCAAGTGTTTAGATACTATTGAGAGTGTTAAACCATTAACTCATAGGCTATTTTTAGACCCATTACCTCATAGGCTATTTTTAGACACATTACCCCATAGGCTATTTTTAGACCCATTACCTCATAGGCTATTTTTAGATACAACCTCTTTGAATAAATCTACCGAAAAGGGGTATTAACTAGAAAATACGAACATTTTAGAATTTTGTAGTTTGAAACCATTGTGATAAATAGAGCATTTGCTCCTATAGAAGCAAATGCTCTATTTATCACAATGGATTCACAAAGTGACTTCTATAGAGTCGTCAAAAGTCGTCAATATGAGGGAATGGGTTAAACTGCTTGGATCCAGATGCGATGCCGATTTATTCATCTGGATCCAAGCTGTTTCCAAATATCAGTTACGTCTCGATTAGGCAGACTAAGTGTTTAAATATCATAGCAGGATGTATATACAGTAATTTAATAGTATACAGTAAACGCTTAATACTACGAACACTCAAATACGTACCATTAATGATGTTTAAAACAGATGACAGCTTAATGTAGGATAAAATTCATGCTTAAAGGTCCTGCATTAAACAGCCATCTGCCTACAAAGACAAATTCTTCATAATTAAAGTTTCGTAGTATCGATTTTTCGTAGTATCGATTTTTCGTAGTATCGAGTTTTTACTGTAGTCTCATAACAGGATACATTTAACTGCATAATACTATATTTCATACCAGGAAGTATGTTACTTAACCCTTAGCCTGCTAAGCGCGACCTTTATGACATTTGCAAACATCTAGGATTCAGATGAGACGCCGAATAACTCGGTGTTTAATCAGGATCCAAGCTGTTTAACACTTGGTCAATAGTACAGTTGAACTCCAACTCGGATAACTCGAACAAAAAGTTCAGTCCTTCCAAATCTTACAATACAGAATTGCTCTAAAATATATCGCTACAGATATCTAGAAACAACTGTGACAGCTTAATACAGGTCTAAAGTAATGCTGAAAGATCCTACAGCAATTTGAAGTCTGACAAGGTTACAAGCTTTTCAAGGAATCATAGCTAGTGATAAGCACTTACGCACGTGCATAACATGTCTGAAAGATACAAAAATAGTATGGCCAAAATGGAGATGAAATCGAAGGCTTAGAGGCGGGTTAGTCTTTGATAAACGTTCTGTCTTGCTTTAACACATTCCCCTATATTGGTACTCTTTGACGCCTCCGTAAAAGTAACTTTTCGAACTCTTTGTGTGATAAATAGAGCATGTGCTCCTATATGAGGAAAAACTGTTTTTATAACACTGGTTTCAAACTACTAAAACACTCTAACCTTTCCCGGGAGCATGAACCCGGATCCCATAGCCACTGTGTTTACATTGCATTTGGAGTCGGCTACGATTCTGCCATTTGGTTTTCTATACCTTGAACCTCGCGGATGAAGCGTGAACTTGTTGCAGAAGACAGTTAGAACAGACAACAATTTCCGTTGAAGCTATTAATGGCAATATTACCCTTAACTTAAGAAATGATAACATGCAGTTTGATGCATTATAAACTGAAACAGAATAGACGCCAGGCAGTAAATTTCGAAATGAAAAACGTAAATTCACAGCAACACCAGAACAAAGCACACTCAATAGGAGCCATCTAATCAGGGACTGTCCTGTTTTATCACGCAACGTCACCAAATACAGTCACTTCTTACCAGCATAATATTTTCCTCATTGACGCTGTATATTGTGAGGAACAGTGCATGTGTACTGACCCCACTGGGATGCAAGTTTAATTCAGCCAATAGGAGGAAAACAGAATGAAGAAAAGGCATAATTTAACATAAACATCAAATTTAACACATTTTCCCACCCTTTTCTCAACTTTTTGTCCATATCAAAGGATTGAATCAAGTTTGTTTATGTTGTAAATATCGATGACGTCACTGCACGCCAATATGACGTCACGTATATTGTACTGGCATGTAATGTAATTCAGGGGACAGAACCGCTTGAGCAAACATTCTTTTTCTTCATTTTCTCCATTCTTTTCTGGTGTTGCATGATAAAAGAATTACTACGCCGGTAGTTTTGAAGTTAAGCTGTATTTTGGCTTGTCATAAAAGTAGTTAAATACACGCCAAGGCTCGCATTTAACAATTTTTCTAACACGCCAAAATACAGCTGATCTTCAAAGCTATTAGCATAATAATTCTTATATATAATGAAGTAACAAAACAAATTAGTCTACATGTTATGTATTTGTTATACATGCCTTTGTTCATTTTCTATTATAAAATCATCAGATATTCAATGATGCCATTATAATTAACATGAATATTTATAAAGCAAACGGATAATGTTCTTAGCATGACTCATACCACTAGAGGTTGCCTTGGAGGAGGAATATTTGAATATTCACATGACATGTTATTTCTTAAAAGAGAAGACTGTCACTATTTGATTATGATGACATGCCTGTGGAGTCCGTAGCCGAGTGGATAAAGGCGCTGTCATCCGAATCAAAATGTACCTGGTTCGAAACCCACATAAGTCAATTTTTCCCCTTTTCCTTTTTGCCTCAACAACATATGTAAAAAAACCCAAAAATAACAGAAAAAGATAAACAGAGAATAGATCCTATAGAGAAAATGTACTGACAAAAGTATTTAAAAATATGAAAACAACAAACAAATAAAAGTATAAACGCCGGTGAGTTTCAAACTCGGGTAGCGCGCACGCAAAGCCGAATAAGTGTCCTTTAGACCACGGAATCGGATATCCACTGGTGTAATGTTTGTCTTATTTATTAAGTATCCCATTCACATCATATATTGAGGAAACCCCGTCTATTTTTAGCTATGTTATTGGGCTGACGTAACTGCCAGACCTGGACCATTATTTATCCGGATATTATTGAAGGAAACACCAAAATCAGATCTTACTTTGCAACCCGTCTATTGTTCATGTGAAGAGGAGCATAGCAAACAAAACATTTGCTGGAATATGCCATTGCCATAAACATGTTAAGCAAACAGTGTATATCCTGATCAGAGGCATCCTGAAGGAGCCCTCTGATCAGGATCTACTCTGTTTGCCGATGTCTTTTAAAGGGCAATGCGCAGTAATTAGTTACGGCATTCAGTTTATTCTTTAAACATGTCTACGCCTTTGCAATCAGAGTAGACCCAGATCCTCTAAGAACCGTATGATCAGGGTCTACTCTGTTTGAATATATTGGTATAGATATGAATCAACTGATTCGGTCATGGCCAAGGGTTCCTTTGTCGATATACTACTATAACAATTAATCTAATTAATATTCATAACGTCATTATTTCTTAAATATTTATGCAGTAAAGGATAAATAGAGTGATCTTTATAAACACTGATGTGCAACTCCACTGTGATAATTCATTGTTGACAGGATAAGGCTGTCAACAACAATCGTTTTAACGACCCGGATGCAATCCCATGTAAACGTATTAAGTGTTTACACTCACCAGCAGTGCAAAATACTATTTGTTTAACCCATTCCCTCATATTTACGCATTTTGACGCCTCTGCAACAGTCGCCCGTTGAGTATTTATAAACTTAATTACAGAGCAACTCACAGCTGAGGTTCGAATCTCGGGCTTGGCATTTCAATTGTTCATGTGAGGAAGCCTTCCAGCTGGTTTGCGGTAGATCGGTGACTCTTCTGTTCACGAATCAATGACATGCTTTCCTAGTTCTATTATTAGTTGTACGTCGCGATATGACTGAAATGCGTTACCTTTAAGTTACTGCGGGCGGTTGAATGATTGCTTTTGCAGACCGTCCGGATCCTGATGAGACGCCGAGTAACTCGGTGTCTCATCAAGATCCAAACTGTTGGTACTCTGACAGTGCTGTTGAAAAGAAATGCAAGTTAATGAAGAGTTGCAAATGAAATCGATGGCATTGTCTACAAACAAAATATTGCTCAGCAGGCTATAGGTCAAAGTGACGTAAAAGCCCTATGCAAACAAATGAATCCATAAATTTGGTTGTTGATCTGTATAGTAGTTCCAAAGTTGTATCATATGTAATGCGAAAGTAAACAAATTAAGTTACAGCTGAATCTGACTTCAGCGCTCATCAAGAAATTGTCTAATGAGGGACTTGTAAGGCAGGTGGTAGCTTAATGCTGGTCAAAAGTAATGCCGAAGGTTCATATATGAGCTCTATGCACTATATTTGCCCTGCCTTAAGCCTGAACATGCTTTTAAGGATCATATTGCAATATATGAATGACCGCTTAAGACAGGTTCTATTGTATATAATTGTTTCAAATCACGTGACCACGTTCAATATCATGACATCCTGTTTGAATAAGATACGATTATCTCCATTTACTTCCCTAATTAACATGCGTCATATTTATCAATCGCTTTGGTTCAGATGAGACGTCAATGTACTGGTCGTCTTATCAGAATCCAAGCTGTTTGACACTTGGTCAATATAGTATCTAAACCTTCCACCATCTTGACACTTGGCTTGTTGGCTATAGTTTCTCAAAAGCTCACCTCGAAAGGAGTTAGACTTGCACCAGGTCAAACTTTGAGCAGAAGTGTTTTAGTGTTTATATCGCTCTGTGAAGTGTTTTCGTTTGAGGTATATAGTTGGCATCCGGAATACTCCTCCTCAGTCAATATAAAGTACTCCGGGATAGAACGGGTTGTCATTTAAAGTTAACATTCGTGTTGTTGAGACAATACAAAAATGAGGATATTTTTCATTAAGCAAATGTGCATAGTATTTACTGTTTGCTTACAATCAGGTGAGAACTATTTAACCAATTTGCGCTCAGTGGATTCCTTTATGTTTATACATAGGATTAGTTCATTGTTTATCTAAGGGATTCCTGGTCTAATTTTTCATTTTTGTTTTCTTTTATATTGAAATTCCTATCAGCAAACAATATAGACTCTGATCAGACGCCGCATGATGCGGCGTCTGATCAGAGTCTACACTGTTTGCCTATATCCCATATATGGGATCGTGGGCAGACATTGGTTAATATTTTATTCAGTTTCAATATGTACCATGTCTGAGGTACAGTCCTGTTTAGTGAAGTAAGATTGTTTCTATGAACCTCTAACAGTTTGGATACTTGCCCGTCCGTTCTGTCTTCTCCGTCTCCACTTTTATTTCAACCTGTCGGTCTCCCTTTTAACCTATTTCCTACTAAACTATTTCCATACCCAACCTCTGAATAAATATCTTGAAAAAGGAGCATTTACTAGAAAAAAATATTTCAGACAGGTGTACCTTTAAACCTAATTTGGTAAATAAAGCATTTGATCCTATGGGAAAATACTTTATTTATAACAATTGTTTCAAAACTGATTCTTACAGAAGCGTCAACAGTCGTCAGTTGTCACTTGCCTCGGATGGCCCATGTCAAAGGTCTAATGGGTATGCTCCATTTGCAAAACCGTTAAATGGCGGCATGTTTATAGCGTAAAGTATTATTATACAAAGACATGTATAGTTATGTAACCTATTCCGTCGTATATATGCTTTGAAAACCTTTACAAACAGAGTACACCTAGATCAAGTATTGTAGTAACCGTCTGATCAGGGTCTGCTCTGTTTGTTCATGAAATTATAAAATATGACTGCAGGTTTTACTAAAAGCAAACAATCGTGTGTACATATGCTATTATACAATATCTGCCAATTCAAAATATTCATTATGCCATGGTTTTTAATATGAATATACAAAAGGGACACGATTAACCCAATCCCGCATATTGACGCCTTTAGACGTCTCAGAAATAGTCACTGTTTGAAAACATTGTGATAAATAGAGCATTTGCTCCATAGCAGCAAATTTAATGCTCTATTTATCACAATGGTTTCAAAACTACACAATTCTAACATTTTCCATTTCTTTGGTAAATGCGTTTTTCGGTAAATTTATTCAAAGAGCTTGGGTCTATGTATAGCTTATGAGGGATTGGGTTAAATACTTTTTCACTTCAACACGTATGACTCATACACTGTATGACAGCATCATACAACATAATGTGGATTAGATTCTGCACATTCGAAATCACATAGAAATTTTAAGCATTTAATACTGAATTGTCTATACAATTAGATATAGTTCAATACTGATGGACCATTCCACTCCGAAATTTCAGAATTGAAAGGAGTAACTCCATATATATGACTTG
The DNA here is from genome assembly GCA_963576725.1 of Azorinus chamasolen. Lineage (NCBI taxonomy): Eukaryota > Metazoa > Mollusca > Bivalvia > Cardiida > Solecurtidae > Azorinus > Azorinus chamasolen. Next base: position 58,148,475 of record OY755253.1, on the reverse strand, counting down.
GACCTTGACTGATGTGTGTGAAACACGCCACCTCTTTATATGTATCTTTTATAATTCTGCACACTTTAATTTTGCAAATCCGTACTTCATTCGCACTGTTAATATATTCGCTGGTCCTTATATATCATTATTGTCGTTGTTATTAGATATGGAAACTGAATACAGCTTAATCCGGTGCTAGGGGCGTGATTTATTGTTGCGCTTCTACTTTTTAACTGCTCATGAACAAACTAATAGAACAGAATGTGCAGTTTTCTCTTTTTCCCTTGCTGTTTTTGCTTTCGAATGACCTTCGTCTTCCAATATGTAAAACAAAGTACTTTATACAGTAACAAACGTAATGACAATGGAATAAGTACATCTATATCATGGAAAAGGTAATTTCTTTACCATTTCACTCCACAATACTTAACACCTTTGTAACAAAAAAATCCAGATCAGACAGTCCTATAAGAGGCGTATGATCAGGGTCTTGTGCATTTGCTTTTAAGAAAATATTGACAAATTGGCGTGACAGAAACTATTCAGAAACAACTGACAAATTTTCAAACAGCTTTGATCCTCATGGGTCTTCTGAATCAAAACTGTTTGCAAATGTGACTACATTCCTAGGGAGATACGCTTTGTATAGTGTCTGCAAGTTTAAGCATTTCATACGGAGTGAACTATATACATGTAATTAATACCAATGTGCTATATTTCGTTCTGAGAAGAAAGGGATGAAAGGGTCAATAATTCCCAGAATCAACCGTCAATGTTGTGTGAACGAGTGAGTTGTGTTTTACGGCACTGCGACACTGAATGTTTATGTTAATATTCCTGCTAAGGAAAGATTTAGTAATTTAGTTTCTCGTCCATACTATTTGACTCGACACTTACTGTTAAGAGAAGACATTCAAGAAATTGAAGAAAAGTCAGCCTTGAAACTTACATCATACGACATTCTTTACAGACGACAACAATGTGGCGCCAAAACGAATAATGTTCAAATTTAGATTTTTTGGGGAGTTGAGAAAGCATTCCTTATTCACGACTCTAAAATGGTCTCCTCTCTTGATTTAATAGCATCTGCAACTGATCTGTACGCGATGAAAACAAATAGATCGTGGGATTACGAAAACCCTCCCTGCAAGATAGCAACACCGGATTTAGTTTATACCGGAGACGGTCCAACTGTTATCATTCCACCTAATGTAAACATTCCTGACGATAAAAGGGTGGTGGTAGGACATACAAGGACATTCGAAGTATTCCAATACATTGGTAAGTGTAAACATATGTGGCGTTTCATTCTATATTTTTACTAGTTAGTGATATTTAGGTCAACAGATCACGAGCTACGTTTATGATTCAGAGCCCCCAATATTCACAATGGACTACTTAATACTATCATCTCAATGCCTTAAACTACCATTGTCATTGCCATGTGAATGCTGCATAAGATGTAAACTATTTTCATTTTTATCATGACATAAAACCGAGTAAATGGACGCTTGAAATTGGAATGAGAACAACGAAAAACAGAATTAATACATACGTACAACCGAAACTTCTTCTTTAGGTTTTGTTATTTGAATTATCTACGAGGTATTTATACAGGTTTTGCATGTTATTTCGAGATAATATCAATGGGGCGAAACACTGATGATCTTTGCAAACTCTTTGACACTCTGGTTGTGAAGAAATAGAATAAAACAAGAATAAACCATTGTTTTCAGATTACAATTAGTGCTTATTAATGTGATTATAATGTGCTTAGAAGTCTTACTAATTTGCTTATATTACAGAATGTAACTACAATAGATTTGTGATCATGCTTCGAATAACACTTTGATTTTCTTTCAAAATATTGACTGAAAATGACGTAGGTTTGAGCGACATGAATCGACATTAGCGGATGGGATGAACTATGTTTGATGTATGTAAGCTATGGTGCGAATAGTCATTAATTCTGTATCAACTGATATTAAATTAGTACATGTTATTAAGCGAACCTCTAAGTTTAATATGAGTTTGTACAAAATTACTATAATGTTCTTTTTATCGCATACTTTGTTTCGACTAAAATGCCGTTTTGGACACGTCAAACACGTATGACGTCGTGGTGTTTCTACATGACGTTATAGTTTATCAACCATGAGTAATATAGTGAAATATGTAATGGCTATACTAATTCGAATACAATAGATGTGATAAAAGTAGATCGATTAGTTTCAGTTTTACCGTCTATAAGCGGTCCAAAGCAGGGCATACACTGTGCGTTATTTGGTCAACACATCTGGAATGACAGGCTAAACAATAATGCAGAACTATTTGAAGCATTTATGTTTGTCAAATGGTTATGCATGTATATTCATTTGGAATCGATGCAAATAGGCACGTAATGAAAGAATCAAAGACATTTGTAATGACAGAACATTATTTTCCGTGTGGACATGATTTGCAGAATACCAGATCTGGTTGCTTAATGCAGAGCAATAATAATACAGACAGCTTCTATAGAAGCGTTCGGTATTACTTAGCAATCACCTGCCTTACAATCCATAATGAGACTTCTTGTGATGGCCGCTTAAAACAGCTGCTACCGTATTGAATTGTTTAATCACCCCGATAGCGGTTCATTTCATTATTCGGAATTTTTCAGAATTATCTTTGTTTATAATGTATCCATCTTTGCATATATCATTCAGTTCACCGAACAAAGACTGACAAATACTTTCCGCCAAATACTTATCCAGTAGACGAGTGCATACAGTGATCTTCCATTGAATACTTTCTTGCACTCTTCTCTTTCCTATTAAAGGATGTACACGGTGGTATTTTACACCAGGCAATGTGGTACATCATGTGATACAGTCTGATCCAGGACAGTGTTACTCGGTCTGCCAAACGACATACATTGGACTAAGTGTAAGCGCTTTAACTTGGCATGAAGTAAATATAGAAAATGATTGTATGACTGAAGATACCAGATATAGTATAACAACTACGCAAATGTGAAAGAACAGCATAGGGTATATAAATGTTGGGTAATCCTTTCTTTCTCTTTGTGTATCAGTTAAAATATTCAGTAACCCCACTGTAACCCTTGCAGTAAAATATTATATCATGCAACGTCACGAAATACAGTCACTTCCTACTAGCATTATATTTTCCACGCCGACGCTGTATTTTGTGAGGTATAGTGCATGTGTACTGACATGTAAAAGCTTGACACATGGTCAGGTATTACGGAAGCTTGTATCACAGTGTGTATGTTGAAGTTTCGTAAGAATTATACTGAATTCATACAAAACAATATCCTATAGTGTATGGGTTTACTAACACATGTTGTTTTGATGATTGTGATATTAAATATATCATTGTATGTATTTTGAACTTCGTAAGAATTATATTGAATTCATACAAAGCATTATTTCCAATAGTGTATGGGTTTTATTTGTATTAACACATGTATTACGGAGCTTGTGATATTAATACAAATGTCTAGTGTTGTTACAAATTTGACAAGTCGCCCCGTTCTTCATTCTCAGTGTTGTTATACCTTCTGATCCTTCGTGGTCATGAATTTCAGTACTTCTTGTTCTGAACACTGAATACCGCTTAAGCCGGTGCTAGGGGGCGTGAGCAGTGTTGCACATTCAATTACTGTTTATGAACAGACTCTCGGGGGATCACCACCCTTCAGAAGTTATTCATTTTAAAGTCTTATTCTATGTAATGCTTTCAGGATGGAAATTGTTATTGTCTCAGCGAAGGACCAGGAGACCATTACGATATTTATGACGAATGTAGCAGAGCATGCGTCCATCCTGCAAATACAGCGTGCGGAGGCAGCGGAGATGTATACTATTATATTTCTTTGTATAAACATGGTACTTATACAATTATTACATTTGTTATTAGTAATTACCTCGCCGTGAAAACAAAGTTCGCTTAGATCCGGTGAAATGTTGAATACTTCCGAAGCGATCAGCAGTTTGAGAAATTATTGACCAATTTTAATTACACGTTTTGAGAAAAAAGAGAAAAAAGAACTAATGGTCTAATGTCAAGTAGATTGACCCTGATGAAACACCGAGTTACTCGGCGTCGCACCTGTATCCAAGCTGTTTAACCCTTTATTCCATGAATATTCATGCAATAATATAATGAATAATGGTACCATGAATATTTATTAGACTAATTATTATAAAACATTTATTAGTTGGTATTTAGGGCATGTGGCTGTTTAACCCTTTCCCTTATGTAAGCGCATTTTGACACATCTGCAAATAGAGTAGACCCAACGCTGATGGTTCCTATAGGAGCCGTCTGATCATAGTCTGCTCTGTTTGCTTATGGTCTAATATAGATCTGATTCTACAGCTTCTCCCCGAGCCCAAATGTCCTGTGTTCATATGCTATGATAAATCTTATTAATATTCATGACGTAATTATTTCCTACATGGATATTCATCAGGGAAAGGGTTGAAGAAAGGTGAAAGTAAAACAGAACGCTGCTATAGGAGCGTTCTGTTTTACTTTCACCTTGCTTTAAGCAACCACCTGTCTTTAACACAAAATACTTCCATGTAATTTAGTGGCCGTTTTTACTGTAGCACATGTACACAGGACTGTGTTGCCATGACGGAGACATAACATAAGCAAACAATCTGGGACTACTGCAAAGGCATGGAAATGCGTTTTTAAGGTGTCAATGGTTAAAATACTATTCAAGTCTTAGATATTGGGATAACGGTAAAAAGTGGATAAATACGTAATGCCGTGTTGGGCTGTATGTGTTAAATCAAACCTAATTTTGTACATTTGACCTCTGCTTCAGTTTGTATTGTGTTATTGAAAAACATGTATTGAATGTTTTGTCTTGAAATTGCTCTTTATTATAAAGTGTATCTAGCTGGAACACCGGATAAATTGTTGAGTAATATAAACTGTCCTAGTATTTATCTCATAAGTCAAGTGTCCCTTAAAGGGACATAAGCAAACAGCGTAGACCCACTGTTTTCTGAACCCATCACTGTCAATGGATTTTACCAACAAAAGATGTTTTTGCAGTGCCTGCTCAACATGAAAAATGAATCGGTCCCAAAATAAGACCTAGACGATTTTCTTTAAAAACAGTGCTCCCTCTCTACAACGACACCCTTTGGGATACGAAGATTGTATGTGTTGTTCAGAGGGAGTTGTTATAGGGAGGGACAATCAAACATAATTACCTTGTTTGCAGACCCCAGATAAGGTGTATTTCGAGATCTAAAACTGTTATGCCTCAATCAAACCCTATGTTGTGACCACTCTTTAGAATCGTCACAAAGTGGTCACAACATAGGGTTTGATGGAGGCATAATGAAAATACGATGGAAAAAAGTTGTTTCTTGGGCCTTGTTGTTTCGGAAACAGTGACATGGGTTGTTGTAAGGAGTGGGTCGTTATTGAGAGGGCCGTTGTAGGGAGGGAGTACTGTAATAATTTGGTTAAAGCAGTGTGATTATCAATCACGACTAATACAATTTTGGAAGCCTGAGTCGTTTTTGATGCTTTATTTAATTTTCCTGTACTGTATTATATAATATTTTAATAATACAATAATCTATTTCTTATATAAATATTTGATTTTACTACAGTAACTGTGCAGGTAATAGCACAGCTTTTGTTGTTTGTATTGTTCGTCATCTTAAATTGTTTAGCTAACTAATGCTTTTCTTTATATTTTCTAAGTTGAAACGAGTTCGAAAGTATCCGATGATGGAAAGTACTGTCGCATGTACCATAAATTGACATCAACTTACAAGTGGCAATATTGTAATACAAAACTACGCGGACTTTGTGAAACAGGTAAGGCATTTTAACAACCCGAATTTGTATTTATACGAAGGATAATAAACTTTTTGTTTACATTAACCGTTAATATAAACACGCACGTACTAAACTTTGCAAATGATGTAGATCCAGATATCCCTTGGTTCAAGGTCTGCACTGCTTGTCTTTTGACATTCCTCTAGCAAACTTAAGTCAATATAGATATAAACTGTCCAATAGTCCAATGTATGGATACTACAGGATGCAACACATATATAACATATAATACAAAACACACAACCCCAAATAGTACCATGATCCCAATGAACGAGACCTGATTCGTGAAACCGGGTGTTCTTATAAAGGAACATACCCGCTCAGACCCGGGATTGAACCTGGGTCGCAAGGTTCGCAGTCATGCACTATACCACGTCGACATTAAAGCGCGCGTGTACAGCAAGGCTGTACAAGTAATGATAAACCTACACACTGTGACATACTCCCCAAGCACGTCGAAATTTGTTCCGAATTTTTATGGGTATGAGAACGACTGGGAATCGAACTCAGAGCTCATACAATCACAGTCCCCCGTCCGGCGCCAAATGTAACCGGGTGTTCTTATAAAGAAACATACCCGCTCAGACCCGGGATAGAAACCTGTTCGCAAGGTTCGCAGTCATGCACTCTACCACGTCAGCATAAAAGTGCGCTTGTACAGCGAGGCCGTACAAATGATGATAAACCTACTCTCTGTGACATTCGTTTTTTCGAACAACTTGAATCCATATGAGACGCCAGATACCTCAGTTTACCACCAGGTTCCAAGCTCTTGGCAGTTCGTCAATAATTTCTCAAACAATATGATAGAATAGGACGTAGTCATAATAGCACCGAATATGAACAGATTATTGCAGTAAGGCTGCACTAAGCTGTCACATGTGATTCTAAATATGAGTTGTGATAAATTTTAGAACAAATCTGTACTTTTACAGTTAGCCAAAGTTCGAGTTATCCGAGTTCAAGATATTGAGGTTCAACTGCATGGAATGGCGAAACTATAATGTGTTTTTTTTCCATATTTACTGCCGGACTTCTACTCTATTTTTCATAAGTTACAATATCAAGATTAAAATGAAATTTCACATAAAGTTATATCACTTCACTGACTTTCTTGGTCGATTTTCCTGGGTATAACGCCGTTATATTTAATAGTTTAATGTGTTCTGGACTATTTACTATATTTGAAATATCCTTACATATCAGCACAGAATAATTACAGTTAAGTACCTATATTTTTTGTCTTTCTTACTGAATGATTACCATGTCAATTTGTTTAAAAGCATACTAAGCAGGTGATACTCGTTTCCTCACACTTTCAGGTAAATGCGAGGCTAGGCTGTCCGTAAACCGGTTTAAACCTCCCAGTGGTTCTTTTGTCACAGACCGTTCCAAGGCGGTATTCCCTTTGTCACCCTCACCATTATGCTTGTCTAGTGTCCGTGATTTTTCTTCATCTCGTGTATGTGTGCGTATGTGTGTGTGTATGTAGTTATGTGGTTCTGTGTGTCACTTAATGTCTACCGATATTTTGGGTGTTTTTGCGTCTTATGTGTAGCTTTTATTGCTTGACTTTACTACTTTTTGATTTAATCAATTCATAGTATACGTGTTAAATCAGGTACGAAATATGGGAAGACTAGAGATATGTTTCGGTGGTTTCAATACCCGGAAGTTTGTTTCCGAAACAGCATGTATCCGGCAACTGAGAATAGAATAAAGATACAACACGTACAGTTATCAAGCGACAGATGGATTGGGAAAATAAAGAGTCAAACAATCGTTAGCATCAGTAGTAAGTATTGGGGATGGCAAGAGATGAAAGTAAAACCCAGAGAAATTATGTCATACTCCTAGACACCTGCTTGTAAATGATGTTCTTGCACATTTGTAATTGTCTCAGTATAACATTTATCTGTAAGAGGCACGTTTTTTTTACATTTTCAAACACGGTAGTCCATGACAGAAACTGTAGAATCATTATGAAAACCATGTCTGTGAACAGGTTCGGAATGTAATTAAAACTGAACTGTGTAAGGAAATGTTTATTAACACCAATCTTAGAGTTTGCAACAAACAAATGCTTCTAGTTTAAGGACTTGTGTTTGTTTGTGTGTTTCTTCATTCGTTCGTTTCGTTCGTTTGTTTGTTTGTTTGTATATCGTCAAGTTGTTGGTATTATCGAAGGTTTGACCTGGCATTGATCACTTTCCGCCAACTTTCGTCGATGAAAAATCGTGAATTTCCGTTGACTGTATAAATGAAATCGCCACGTGCTTAGCACCATACTACACACGCTTTACAATATTAATACTGTCGCAATAACCCAGTGGATTGTGTCGCTGACTCTCAGAAAAGAAGTCGTAGGTTCGAATCCAGGTAAAATCTGATTAAAATAAGGCAACAATTGTTTTCGGAAATATATATCTTTTATTCTGAAATTGCTCTTTATGTTTCATTTGCAATCATCGTTTCCTTCATTTGTGTAGTCAATTCAACGGTTTTCGTGACGTGTACCATAGATTGCCTTAAACACAGATGTTTGATTACATCACGCATACGTTGTTAATATTGTTTGTCTAAGAAGTACAATATTCACAAAAAATTGTTTTCGTGACCAGCATGCGTCCACTAGCCCAAAAGAATAAAAAACTGTAATATTTTAAAAGAAATGTACATTTATATAAAAAAAACAACTACAGTGGGGCTAGAACCCACGACCCTAATATCGGTACTGCTGTGATTAACCCACTGGGTTATCAACGATTGTATTACATTGAAAAGCTTATAATGTACTTGCGTCATTGTGTAGTTGCGCATGCTATAAGTGTGTGCTCGGAAACATAAAAACAGCTTCCGGAAAAAGGCGGAATAGTCATGCAGTGCCAGTTCAATCCTTACCGACAATATACCTATGAGAACAAATTGTGCCCCTCTTGTTGTAGATTTGTTTTTATATTGCTATTAGAGGGATTTCATGCTTAGTTTAAAACCTGATACACAATATAACATTGTTAGTGCTTTTAATAAAACGTCTAGGTATGTAGACGATATTTTGAATTTGGATAATAATGGTTTCTTCTATTTACCCAAAAGAACTTACTTTAAACAAAGCGAACCGATCTGACATTCATGCTTCCTTTTTAGATTTGAATCTTTCCATCACTAATGATAAAGTTTCGTCTAAAATATACGATAAAAGGGAAGATTTCGATTTCAAAATTGTTAATTAACCTTCTCTAGATGGAGATGTTCCCCGGTCTACATCTTATGGGGTTTATATTTCTCAACTTATTCGGTTTGCCCGAGCCTGTTCTTTGCTAGAAGATTTTAATAGTCGTCATTTAATCATAACTCATAAACTTATTAAGCAAGGCTACATATATCATAAAATTCGGAAAGCTTTTTCAAAAGTCTATTATCGAAGTTTACCCCTCCATTAGTAAATATAGCTGCAATTTACGGACGTTAGTGAAACAAGGTATTTCTCATGGTGATGTGCAGTGTTGCACTTTCAATTACTGTTCATGAACAGACTCAATAAAACCGAGTCTACAATTTTCTCTTTTTGTGTTGCAATTTTTGCTCTCGGGGATCACCCCTTTTCAGAATTTATAATGTTCACAACAGCAGGTGTTACGTGCTTGTGTGGCGGCGGTAAAACGTCGCCCCGTACTTCATTCTCAGTGTTGTTATACCTTCTGTTCCTTCGAGATCATGAATTTCAGTACTTCTTGTTCTGAAAATTGAATACCGCTTACGCCAGTGCTAGGGGGCGTGAGCAGTGTTGCACTTTCAATTACTATTCATGAACAGACTCAATAAAACCGAATCTGCAATTTTCTCTTTTTGTGTTGCAATTTGTGCTCTCGGGGATCACCCCCTTTCAAAATTTATTATCTACAAACTTAGGAAAATTCGGTATCTATCCATTTTCACGATTTGTTTCTTAAACGCATTAAAACTAGAAAATAGAAAGGTTATGACCCTATTATATTGCAACACACTGCATGCTTGGTTATCGACCCCTTAACAGTCGGTCGGTACGCTTTCCTCTTTGATTGCACGATGACATGCCAAGGGTAGTACTCTATGATGGTATACTCTTAAACCCATGGGATGAGCTTACCAGACTCATGTCTTACCTTTTCTCTGTCATACCCTTAACGGCTTCCCTGCAGTTGCACTGTCTTCAGCAAAGTCAATGAGTACATATTTGACGGACTTTCACAGCTGTTATGCTATGTTTTACATTTGTACTTTGATTTCCGTCGTCTATGTTGTGAAGAAGTCCGGCGGGGATATCTTTATTTACAATGTTTGTTTAGCTAGTGTGACTTTGAGATAACTGTGAGGTTAGGACGTCCGTAAACCGGTTTAAACCCCCAGTGGTGATTTTGCTACTGACCGTGCCAAGGCAGTTCTCTCTTTGTCACCCTTACTTTTGTTTGTATTGTGTCTCTTTGTGCTTGTGTTTTATTCATGTTTGTCTCTGGTGCTTGTATATTTGTTGGTGTTTTCTGTGTTCTTCTCGTGTGTTTGCGTGTATTTGGTTGTGTGTGTGTGATATGCTGTCTATCGATGTGTCGGTGGTGATTGCGTCTTGTATGTGACTTTATCCTGTATGTGTGTGTGTGTGTGTGTGTATAAATTCCTATATAAATTGCTTTCTGTCGGTGTTTTGGTGATGGAAGCGTTTTATGTGTGGCTTTTCCTGCTCGACATTACTACTTGTTCATTTGTATATTCGCCAGCTAAGCTCGGCGACCTAGCTGTCAAACAGTAATTATAGTAGAGAAGAATTTAGAAACTTTTAGGCATGTGGTTGCTTAATGCAGGGTGAATGCCATGCTCTATGAGCTTTCTCGATCTGTCTCCAATACCGATGTTTATACTAAATTGAACGTACGGTTTAGGGGGGTTACTATACTTGGCGACCTATCCGGTTCCATGTTGTTTGCACATGTGAGTCAGCTCGCGAAAAGCGGAATAAGAGGTTAATGATAAATTACTAGATTTTCATTCTGATTTCAGATGCGGAACCAGGAGATTTCAAATATGGATATTATGGATATATTTCAAAACGCGACAACCAATTCTTTCTTGAATTTACAAAGGAAACAAGTGACACTGTCCTGTGTATACACAGTAAGTAATGTAATTTATAGCTTCTGTCAAAGCCATTAATTTAATTGCAATAACAACGATCTTTATATATTGCTTCATTACTTATTTGACTGAAAATTAATAGTTGACATATTAATGAAACTATAAAGTCGCCCCGTACTTCATTCTCAGTGTTGTTATATTTTCTGGTCCTTCGTGATCATTAGTTTTCATGTTATTAATTTTGAAAATTGAATACTGCTTAAGCCGGTGCTAGGGGGCGTGAGTAGTGTTGCACTTTTAATTACTACTCATGAACAGACTCAATAAAACCGAACCTTTTTGCAATTTTCTCTTTTTGCATTTCTACTTTTGCTTTCGAAGGATCACCCATTTTCAGAATATATATAGTAATAAATGTGCATTATATAGGACCTAATGTAATTTTAGTTTGGTCTGAAATAAATAATTGAAAAATATAAATAACACCGCGGGTATAGATTTACTATCTACTGAAATATTAGTTAGCGTAATTACTATATCTTAAGAATATCAATAACACGTGGATGTTGTACGAATAACTCAAGTATTAGTTCGCCTTATGATAAATAGTTCTAGAATACTAATGACGCTGCAGTTATACATTTGTACGATCTACTGAAATATTAGTTTAGCATGTTACAATTTTATTGAATATTTACTCGCTTGTTTCGAAATAAAATAAATGAACACTGGAACTTTTGTTAGATGATGATACGACATCGACGTCATTACAAACATTAACACCAACAACAACGGCTACCACAAAGCTGGCTACAACAACTGCAGCAATAGCAATATCATCGTCGTTATTTCCAAATTCAACAATGTCTTCTATAACATCAACATCATCATCGGAGCAAATGTCCACAGAAGGTACTGATTCCTTTAATTAATACCTTACCTGAAAGAGCCGTCTTTTCAAACATTTACAATCAGAGTACATGCAGAACAGACGGTTCCAGTGGGAGCCATCTAATCAGGGTCTGCTATATTTGCGAATGGAATTTGATAGATATGTTTCCTTAGTTTCTTAAATGGCTGAAATTCTTCACCTTCCATATTTCAGTACAACTAGTGTGTCAATAACTAGTCAGTGGGTATTGCAATTTCGACTAAACGGAACAGGGAAAGGGAAATTTATAAATCATATTCAAAAGATTCTGGCATGATCAAACTTTCATGTGTTCATTTAGCTTTATACAAATTAAAATAAGAAATAAATGTGCAAATTCATTCATATCCAGTTATGGAAAAACTGCATGTGCATGGTCCTATACCCCAGTGTATACAGAATGGTTTGCAATACAAATCAGTTCTGTCTGTGCATTTATAAAAATCTCCTCTCTAAAATGTCTTCTTAAAAATAGATCCTTAAAAATCACATTTTATGGATTTAATGAAATACCGGATATTATTATTGTGATAATACATCTGGTATGCAAATCAAGTGATAGATGTTTAGTTATTTCTGAATACATCGTCATTTGGTAAGCACCGGTAGATTCTATTAAGTAGATCTACTGCAGGATGACTGGCTATATAAATAATGTTTATTTATCTTTCATGATCTTAACTCTGTTGGATTATGGTGTTTCCTTTAAAAATCTACGTTTCATGCAGATGGAATCAATATATAGAAACTACTCACATTTCGGTTGACCTTTGTGTCGTCTGCTCTTGAACTGGATATGCATAATTTCACGGCCGAATGGTACGGTCTAATAAAATCATCGTCTCGCCTCGCACAATATATCTAGAGTTAAATCTTTTGTAATACGCAAATTATGTACTTTATAATATCATAAATGGCAAATAATGTATTTAATGATATCATAAATGGGAAAATTTAAATTTGCATGTTAAAATAGAAAATACCAATGTTAAATCAGGGTGTCTAGCATTTTTATTACTCGTAACGCACAACATATTCACTGACAAAATTTTAAGTGTTTTCTATTCAAATTAAATGAGACAAAATACTTGTTGAATACAATTTTACGACTTCTATCCAAACGCTGTTGGGCCAACTTTGACCCGTATCGTGTTTAATAGTTGGCTATGCAATGTTGGCCCAACGTTGTCCCAACGAACACCAGCCAACGCCGTCCACGAGAGAAAAATTGTTGGATGGATGGATGACGTTGGCCCAACATTGGGCCAATATGCATCAGCCAACGCCAACGCAATGCCAATATACCGACCATTATACGACATTGGGCCAACATCGGTCTGCTATTTGGGCGACACACACGTAAATTATTAGGCGAAAAACAGTATTGTCCCTAAATGAATTGCAGTCAATAAAACAGGTTGAATTATCGGTCTGTACGGCAGGCTGTAATTTAACCCATTACCTCATAGGCTATTTTTAGACCCAACCTCTTTGAATAAATCTACCGAAAAGGAGCATTAACTAGCGAAAAGGAAACTTTTAGAATTTTGTAGTTTGAAACCATTGTGATAAATAGAGCATTTGCTCCTATAGGAGCAAATGCTCTAACTATCACAATGGTTTAACAAAGTGACTTTTACAGAGTCGTCAAAAGTCGTCAATATGAGGGAATGGGTTAACATAGGTCAGATTTCAATATGCGGTTTAAATCATAAATTGGTTTCATATTACATGAATATGCAAGGTATTAAGAACTAAATAAAACGTTTAAAATTGTCCCTGCCACTTTTCTGAACGATACAGCAGACTCTAGATCACCCATTTTCAGATTATTCTTCAGTTTGAGCAGGCCATTAATAGCTTTCTTTCTGTTTAGGAAACGGCACAGTTGTAACTCCAAACCATTTGGACCGACATGAACAAGATTCTACAGATGAAAATGGCAGCTCTGTTATAGGTACGTGTCAGAATCTCGGTACGTGGTATAAATCTTGGGACATGAATCTAGGGTCGTGATATTATCTTGGTATATGACAAATTATTTCATACGTGACTAATATTGGTACGTTACATAATCTTGTGACGTGGCAGGATTTCGGTACATTACATAATCTTGGAATACGATTTATATTGGTACGTGACAGAATTTTAGAACGTGACATGATTTATCCTGGTTCGTGATTAATCTTGGCAGATTTTAGGTAAAAAAACATTAATTAACATTCATTTATATATTTAAACACAAGGCACGATAGGTTACATTCTTAGTCTCTTAACTCAAAGTGAAAAGTATTGTCTGCCCAAATGATGACTCGATAAAGATATTGAAAAAACTTTTGACCGAGTGTCCTACTATGGCTTAGTAATTTTGCATCTCATTTAGATACAACGTATTCGCGGATAATGGGATAATGTATAAAAGCTATAAGGTAAAGGTTAAATGGATAAGGGTTTAAGATGAAATGAGATTTATGTAACAAGATAAGGATTAAGGTAGAATTGATAAGGGTTAAGGTAAAATGGATAAGGGTTGAGGTAACGGGATAAGGGATTATGTAGCAGTGTAAGGACTAAGGTAGCGGGATCTATCTTTCATGTAAACGCATTTTCAAGTTCACGCATTTGCAAAAAAGCAGACCGAGGTCAGACGGCAACTGTAGGAGCCGTCTGATCAGAGTCTGCTCTGTTGTTTATGGAAATAATAAAGATCTGATTCTACAGCTGCTACCAAAACCAAAAACTTCATGTGTACATATAAAAGCTATACAGTCAGTGTTATATTATATATATCCACATGAATATTTCACGTTTTAGAAATTTGTTTCAGTCACTGTATGTGTTGTCGTGTCTGCTGTCGTCCTGTTAACTGTTGCAGTGGTCGTTGTCCTCGTAGTCCGACGGAAGAGGTAGGTCCTTGTCTGCTCAACAAGTATCTCATTAGACAGAACTTAATCCTTACTGCCCTGAAGTGTCGGAATGGAATAGTCAATAAGTTCACGCAGTATGAAAGGCTTAATATATAGCGGATACACAATGAGTGGTCATTGAATATTCCAAATATAAAACAAATATATCACATTACCCATAAAGCCACATACTTACCAGATCCAAATACAGGTGCCTATTAGCACATTAGGTGCTTTGATTACAGTTATGTGTGATTCGATCTAACCAACTAAAAAGTAGTACTCATTTACTCCATCCATAATATTTTAACACCTTCGCAAACAGAGTAGTCCAAGATGAAAATTCACATAGGAACCGTCCGCTCTGAGTCTTTATGGAATACTTTTGATCTGAGTATACGGGTTTTGCCATGGCAAACATTTGCTTTGTTCATATGCCATTATAAAAAGTCATCTAGTCAATAATTTTGATATTTGGTTTGGTTTTTATCGGGTTTTATTTATGATATAGATATTTTATATTGATATTCATGACGTTAAGGATGAATATGGCATTTTTATTTCAGAAAACGAAATGAACTCAAAGGTAACCAGAAGGTACTGTACTCCAACGGAACTTTGTCCCAACCATCACACGCTGATGCTAAAGGTCTTACAAACGCAACATATACTAATGAATTCGCCCCTAACACAATTGCTCCACGGGAAAATGCCAATTATATACTGGAAGACCAGTACGAAAACTCAGCAATTCTTGGAAACACTGATGGCACGACGAATAGAGCACGTGTCAGTGAAACAAGTTGTGTGTATGAAGAAACAGTTGACCTTACAGAATTTAGTAATCAAGCAGATAACTACTTTGTATTGGAGAAACCCATTGAAAGTTCAAATAAATACGAAATGAACACGCCAGACAATATTGACGACAGTTATGACACAGCGAATGCATTTAAACCGATCAGTACCACACCAAATGGAAACATTTACAACACAATGAGTGAGTTTGCTGAGGATACGTACACTTATGCAGGGAAGGAACACAGAAAATTCCATGATTTAGCAAACCCATCCGTTACTGGACAAACCACTGATAACACGTACAGTCATTTAAGTAACGATGGTGAAACAGACAATGTATATAACACGGCTGGTGAAGGAAATCACCAACACCAAATTGACGACACCTACAACCATATTTGATAGAACAGGGAGCGTTGATCAAAGATACAAGTAATGTGTTTAACACATCACGCTAGATAGTGGTGCAACCTTTCGCAAATATGCAAGATTATGCAGCGCTTATTAATCAATAACCCGCTGTGGAAATAATAATTTGTCCTCAAATACTAGTCTACTTCAGATAATCCATTTGCGCCCAGTAGATTCTTCCATGAATAGTAGGAACGCCACTATCACCAAAACACCGACAGAAAGCAATTTATACAGCAATTTATATACATTCACAAAAGCACACATACAACATGTTTCTATATAGGATTAGTTCCTTTTTATCTAGGGGATGACTGCCTAATTTTACCATTTAGTTTGTTTTATATTGAAAACCCTATCAGCAATTAGTGTAGACTCTGATCAGACACCGCATTGTGCGGCATCTGATCAGAATCTACACTGTTTGCCTATGTCCCATATATGGGACCGTGGGCACAAATGGGATACAAATCCAGATTTAAACTTATTTTTAGTTACCGCTAAAGAGAATTTCTAAGGTCAATAGTTAGTTCAACTATCATTCCTGAACACTGTGGGCATAACCGTTATTGTAGTGGAACGGTTATGAATGGTCTGCAGTGGTCAGTAGCTAGAGACTTTTAGTTTAACAATAAATGAATGCCAGGAGTGACCGATATTTGGCGAATGTTAATTTAAATCAGATTTGTGAACACCATGGGCATACATGTTATTGTAGCTGAATTACTATGTAGTGAATAAAGTGATTACTAGTTAGAAATCGTTAATATTATATTAATCATCTTTTTTATTTACAAATGTTACAGTAGTAGAATGATCATGAAATGTCTTAAGTGGTGAATAGTTAGAACAAATGTTAGTTTACATTTTATTGGAATTTAATCAAAAGTTCTGCAGCGGTCAGCAATTAGAAAACACTATTTTATCTAGGATTAATAAAAACCTCAGTTATAAGTGCTATTCTGGAATCCCATAAGGTGCATGTAATTGGGAAAAGTTTATATCAACATTTTTTTCCAAATTGTTTACTGTAGTTGAAATGTACTGATGTATCAGCAGTGGTCAGCAGTTAGAAAACGTCATTTTCATTAACATTATTGGATACCGTGGGGACAAGTGCTAGTGTAGTGTGTTTGCAGGGGCTATTTTGTAGAGAACGTTAGTTTAACAAACACTCGTGAAACCCGAGGATATAAGTGTTATTGTAATGGAAACGATATGTGGTATTTGAAGTGGTCAGAGGTTTTTAGTGTTTACTACCTTTTTTCTGAAAATTATCCTCTGTACAAAATGAATGATAATATGAGGTTACCAAACATTTATGCATCCATTATAACAGGTTTATAATGCACGTATGTAATATTGTAAATGTTCATTACATTTGACAAAACATGTACATTTCACAAGCACAATCATTTCAAGTGTTTCGAAATAAAAACCAGAGTCCCGAATAAAAGGCATAGACTAACACATTTTCAAGAACGACTTCTTTATTTCTTATTTAGGTCAATTCTCAACAGTGCAATTATTTGAAATACACATTAGACTCATAACTACAGTATGTACGTTTGCTGTGTTTTCTTGTGTTGCCGTTCGGGCGGCCGTTTCGTTCTGTATGTGGTGTTTCCTGCATGACTCGTATTTTTACTTAAAACGAAGTACGCTAAGGGACACCGCTCATATAGACACTGTTGCAAGTAAAGTAGGGACCATCTGACTACACAGAGCAGGGACCGTCTGACCAGAGACTTCTCTTATAGACATATACGAGTATCAATGAGTAACTCGGCGTCTCATCACGATCCAAACTGTTTGGCACCCTGATTGCATTTCGGTAAACACGTTGATTATAGCTTGAATTTTGAATATGAAGTAGAAGAACAGTTCTGTAAAAACAAGCTGTTCAACACGCTGAAGTTTAATCAGCATGATCCGGGTATATTGCATTTGCAAATACAGTAAAATCCCGCTAGTGCGACCACCTAAAAGAGGTACAATCCAAGAGGAGCAAGCTTTCTGCACTACTTTTGTCCTGCATTAAGCAACCACCTGCTTATAAAGACTCCTATATTTAATCACTAAGTGGTCGCATTAGAGGGGTTCTATTGTAATTTAAATGGTGTATGGAGTACAAGGATAACAAGCGTCTAGACCCAATCAAACGATCCCTTCTGGTGGAACTGAAGTCCCTGAAATGCATGAGTAATGATTGTGTTTCTCTGTCCACATTGAACATAATGATTTAATTATTGCCTACCAAAGGTATGCCTGTTTTAATGTTCAAAGTATGTTTTGTCGATTCGTTTTCAACATAAACTTGTGAAGAATACAGAATTCAAGACAATTTGTATTGTTATATGTTTCTTTAAACGTTTCTAGAATGAACATTCGTGTATGACGTTACTGAACCATGAATATGCATCAAATTATATTTTGTAAAGTAAATTTTTCATTGGATGTTGGATTTGTTTTTGCATTCACATAAAGTTAAGGACCAGATTTGTATAGTCCTATAGGTAAACAGAGCAGAATCTGATCAGACGGCTTCTGTAGTATAATATACCATATAATGGTTCTACTATGTGTTCGAACGCGTGATCTGAAGCATGCGGTTAAAGTTTTCAACATGATGCTAGTTTGAAATATTTAGCTTTACAAACCAAGGACGAGGGAGAATTCCGTGATCAAACATAAAATCTAGCCTTATTCCTTTACATTCCAACATACTCGCATGTGCAAAGAGTTTGGATATGGGCAAGATACGAGTAACTCAGTCACAAGACAATTTAACAGTCACCATGTGATATTTACAAGTCAACAGGCGATATTTACCAGTCACAAAGCGATATTTACCAGTCACCAGGTGATATTTACCTGGCACCAGGCGATAATTGCCAGTAACCAGGCGATATATATCATTCATCAGCAGAGCCATAACGACGTATGGCGTATGCATCTTAGCGTCTCATTAGGAGTCAAGTTGTTTAACACTGTGTCAATAGTTTAAAATACCACAGTGGTCTTAACCATTTACTTTGGGCATATTCATATTAGAAATAATTAGGCTATGAATATTAATAAGATTAAAAAAGCTCATTGACAAAGGAATTTTACGCCGTAGCAGAAACATTAGATTCATATATATATATATCATATCATAAGCAAACAGAACAGACCCTGATCAGACTGTTCCTATTGGAATCATCTGATCTGGGTCTACTCTGTTTGCAAAAGTGTAGAAAGGAGTGTTTGTGGAGTAACGGGTTAATTACGTGCGTACAAATTTAGGCAAATAGTGTAGCCACAGATCAAACTGTTCTTGATGCAGGATCGTCTACAATTTTTGCTAGTTTAATATTTAGCCTGCTGAGCAAATTATTTTTACAGAATATTTTACCTACTACATTTTCAAAATTCAAATTGTCTACCAAAATGCAATCAGAGTGTCAAACAGTTTGGATCCTGATGAGACGCCGAGTTACTCGGCGTCTCATCTGGATCCAAACTGTTTGCATCAAACTGTTTGCATCCAAACTGTTTGCAACGGCCCATAGCAGGCTAGAGGTTAATTGAAGTAATTAAAATGATGCAAATTTGAAATCTTCAGCTTTGCAAACCAGTCATAAGGGGAAATGTTGTGTCCGTACACTGAAAGTAATTAATTGTTTTCCTGTTCAGTATTCATGTTAGAAATAATGAAAACATGATTTTTTATTAGCTAAAGTTTTATTATGTTAACTTTGCAAGGGAATTATATGCTTTGTCAATTAGATCTATAACATGCTAAAAGTAAACACAGCAGACCCTGATCAGATGGCTCCTATCAGTCGGCTCTGTTTGAAATACTTGAACTGGCGTTTATATGCAGGAAGTGCGTTAACCCTTTCGGCGCCAAATTTCTAATTGTCGTCTGCAATCCAAGTTTGTTAAATCATTCAGTAAAATAAGGAAATGAGATAAATAAATGCAAATTTCAAAGGAATAAAGCACCTAAATAGAAATAGAGATTGAGACAAATAGTGGAGTCCCTGGTCAGACGCCGCCTTGAAAAGGCGGCGTCTGATCTGGGACTGCACTATTTGTCGTGGTGCATTTATGCGACTGCGGCGGTGAAACAGCTTAGATCTGGCCGAGACACCTATTAACTTAGAGTCCTAGTAGTCAAAGGTTCACCAGACTCAAATTTGAGCAGACATTATGTTTTCAAACTCTTTCCCTGTTGAATATTTGTGTAAGAAATTCACAACATGAATAGTTAATATCTGAATTTTATATGTATATACAGTGCTCCCTCTCTACAACGACACCCTTTGGGATACGAAGATTTTATGTGTTGTTCAGAGGGAGTTGTTATAGGGAGGGAAAATCAAACATAATTAGCTTGTTTGCAGATCCCCAGATAAGGTGTATTTCGAGAACTAAAACCGTTATGCCTCAATCAAGCCCCAGTTGTGACCACTCTTTAGAATCGTCACAAAGTGACGATTCTAAAGAGTGGTCACAACATAGGGTTTGATGGAGGCATAAAGAAACTTCGATTGAAAAAAGTTGTTTCTGGATCCTTGTTGTTTCGGAAACAGTGACATGCGTTGTTGTAAGGAGGGACTCGTTATTGAGAGGGTCGTTATAGGGAGGGAGCACTGTATGCATGTAGGTTGTTATGATACAGGTACAAACTGTAGAGCCAATTATCTGAAGCAAATAGAGCATAATATTATCCTGATCAGATATCTCCTGTAGAAGACCTCTGATCTGGGTCTAATCTGTTTGCAAAGAGGGAATGAGTTCCAGCAGAATAAGCGATAACGGAAAATCACTACATTTCCTTGTATAGGTCAGATTGGTCGTAAACCATCAACCAAGTGCTCTGCACTTGAAACGTGTTGATGTCTTTATAATTAAACTTCTCTAAAACATCGAAAAGATGTTTTATTCTGGGATATGCCACATTCAGTGTCATACCGACAGTTGTGTGACATCATACTGATGTGTTACTCGGCGTTTCATCAGGATCCAAGTCGTGTGATACAGTGAAATCCCGCTAAACCGGACTTTTAGTATCAAGACCGGTCCTTGAGACAGGTGGCTTAATGCAATTTGAAAGTCACACAGAAAGTTCATAATAGAGCTTTTGGAGGATAAGCAGCCACTTGATAATGATTAAACCTATCCCTATTCAATGTTTCTTCCAAATTTCAATACCTACTGAAATTTCACGTAAAAATAGTAACAACGATATATAGAAGGTGAAACATGGTAGTCATTTTAGAAAGTAAAGAAGCGTATCTTTCAAATTATATTAGCAAACAGAGCAGACCCTGACCAGACGGATCCTATAGCTTCTTCATGCAGGAAAGGATTAGCCCTTTCAGTACCAGCATCGTCGCCTACAATGTCGTCTGCTTAAAGTTTTAAAATGGGAGTATCTTTAAAAGATAAGCAATGTACAGTAATACCCCTCTAAACAAAAAATTCATTAAAGAACAATTTAAATCCTTTCCTGCATATAGAAGCTATAGGAAAATATAACAACACTGAGAATGAAGTACTTTTTACGGCCGCCACACAAACACTTACCACCGGTGTTGTGAAGTAAATATAGTCTGAAAGTTGGAGATTCTTTGAAAGCAAAAGTAGCATTGCAAAAAGAGAAACTTGAATACTCTGTTTTGCCACTAACCGTTCATAGGCGGTATTCTCTTTGTCATCCTTGCTTTTGTGTTTCTTTTGTGTCTTTATGCCTTTGTTTTTATGGTTTTGTTTATTTTTGTTGTCTCGCGGGTTGTGTGTGCGTTGTGTGTGTGTGCATGTGTGTGTTCGTATGTGTGTGTTTGGTTGTGTTGCTTGCTTTCTGTTTGTGTTTTGGTGTTGGTTGCGTTTTGCATGTGTCTATTCCTGCTTGATTTAACCACTTTTTAATTTATTGAGTCTGTTCATGAGTAGTAATTAAACGAGCAACAAAACAAACGCCCCCAAGCACCATCTTAAGTAATGTTCAACTTTCGAAACTAATTGCATCAACACTAATGTTTTTGAGTCTTTAAAATTAAGTGGTTGTTTCATATGGTACATAGTTGATACCGAAATAAGCTTTCTGTGTAATATGTGCCCTGCATTAAGCTACAGTCTGTATCGCAATCAAGATCCATGTTTCGTTTTAGTGGTCGTAAAACAATAATTTAATTGCATGAAGTATATTGGATGCTTTGCTATTTTACGCATATTACACACTGAGGATGAACTTGTAAAAACTTCATCGGACCTTTCTCCGTGGCCGAAAGTTTATGGTCTTCAACTGACAGTCACTTACCCACTCACTGATGTGGTTGGAATCCCGGCCTTAGCATCTAGAATGTGAGACAACCTTCCAGCTAGGTTGCGGTAACTCGGTGACTTCTGTTCACGAAACAGTGAGCTGTTTTTGCACGATATGGCTGAACTACTTTAACTAGTTTGGGCGGATGAGTGATCACCTTTGTAAACAGTTTGGATCCAGATGCGAGGCTGAGTAACTCGGCGTCTCATCAGGATCCAAACTGTTTGAAACTCAGACCCTGACAACTGAAATCGATGACATTTTCTACAAAAACAATTCTCAGTGGGCTAAAGGTAAAAGTGACGTAGAATTCCACAGGCAACAAAAAATTTGGCTGTTGATCTGTAGTTCTAAAGTTGTGTATTGCGAATGTAAACACAATCAGTTACAATAAAGTCTGACTTTAGCGCTCATCAAAAAAGGTCTAATCGGGGATTATAAGATAGGTGGTAGCTTAATGCATGTCAAAAGTAATACAGAAATCTCCCATAGGAACTTTCTGCATTAATCTGCCCTGTATAAAGCTAAAACCTGATTTTTAAGGCTAATATGTTCAATACATGAATAACATCTTAAGACAGTTTCTACTGTATATTATTGTAACTCACATGACCACTTACAGTCATTACATCCAGTTTAAATATGATGTGATTGTCTCCATTTACTTCCTTGATGTGCGTAACAATTGTCAATTGTTTTACCAAAGCGCAGCTCGAAAGGAGTCACAATTGCGCCAGCTTCGACTGTGAGAAGAAGTGCTTTGTGTTTTACAGCTGGCTTAACCCTTCGCTTGCTGTTCACGTCAATATACCTACTTGTAAATAGTGAAGACCCAGCTGAGACAGCCCCTGTAGGAGCTGTCTCATTAGGGTCTGCACTATTTACAAGTTGATTGTGCAACCAGTGCACTCCACAGCAGTGATTACATAGCGAAATACTTGTACACAGTGAATATATATGTAAATAACAGGACTTGGGTAAAGAAGGAGAAACGTATAATAAAATTCAGCATGAAAGGGTTAAGTGTTTCATTTGAGGTGCATATTTTACATCCGGAGTATTCTTCAGCCATATAAAGCTAACATTGGTGGTGTTCAGACATTTCAACAACGGGGATATTTTACAGTAGAAAAATGTTCATAGTACTTACTCTTTGTTTACATTCAGGTGAGAACTATAATTATAATGTTTTACACAGTTCACATTACATATCTTACAGTGCTTAAGGTAAACTCCTCTTTAGTGAGAGTATGATTGTTCGTATGTGCTACTTTTCTGTCCGGTCATTTTTTATCGCTACATATTTTTCTCTCGGTCTCCTTCTATACTTTTCCTCCATATTGTCACGCATCTGTATACAGAGTAGACCCAGATTAGACATATCCTATAAGAGCCGGCTGATCAGATTTTGCTCTTTTTGATAATGGAATTCGGAAGGTCTGTTGGCTATGGCTATAATGTTCCACCTTCCGCTTTTCATTATAACTATTTGGCCCATGAATATTTAGTAGGTATTGAAAATTGAAATAAACACAGAATAGGGAAAGGGTTAAACCGTCAGTACTTACGGTGAAGTTGTCGCATGCCTCAGACGGACCATACAGGGTGTCTCTGTATGCTAAGCCGATAAAAGGTGTGGTTTTCGCGCCAAATGTTACAGTACAACCCCTCTAAATCATAATTCTCGTAGAGAAGAATTAAGCTACGTTTAGGCAGGTGATTGCTTGAAGCAGGACGAAAGCATACAGAAAGCTCCTAGAGGAGGTTTCTGCTTGAGATTCACTTTGCATTAAGCTGCCACTTGTCTCAAAGGCCGATACTTATACAGAATTTAACGTCCGTTTCAGTGGGATTTTACTGTATTATAAGTATAGATGTAACTGTGATTAAAGATGATTAAAGTGTGACTGATAAAGCAAACTTGATCGTTTACAGAATAATACATAAGGGCGAGGTGTTGATTAATTTTATTAGCGGCTATTTTGTATGAACACAAGATTTAGTTGATCATGACATTAACTGTTAAATTATACCTATATTGTTTCGTTTACAAACAGAACATACTTACTATGGGCCGCTTCCATCGTGTTCGAGTGGTTATGGTCTTTGACTGACAATCACTTAGCTGTCATTCGAAACCCGGCCTGTGAAATTGAAATGTTCATATGAAAAACTCCCCCAGCTGGCATGCGATAGGTCGGTGGTTCCACTCTGTGCACTAACCAACGCACTTATTTTCTATGCACAGAAAAAACCTCTGAGATCTTCATTGACCTGTAATTAGCTTTACGCCGCAATATTACTGAAATACTGTTAATAAAAAGGGCGTAAAACCGATACAAATAAAATACAAACAAAATACAAACAAAATACAAACAAACGGAATAAAAATAGATAAAATTGGTCGTTTAATGACCTAAACCCGGGACGCATTTTTAATGCAAAACCGATAATTGGGCGTTCCTGCGGGATTCCTATGAGGGTCTGGACTGTTTGCCATTCAGATACTCTAGCAAAATTTAGCTGCCATACCCAACGGACATTAGTATTGATTAGTATTGCTTTCGAAGGATCACCCCCTTTCAGAATATATGTACTCCACAACAGCAGGTTTTAAGTACTTGTGTGGCTGGCGTAAGAAGTCGCCCGTACATCATTCTCTGTGTTGTTTATTTTTTGGTCCTTCGGGATCATTAAGTTTGATTATAACCATTTGGCCATGAATATTTAGAAGATATTGAAGTTGGGAATAAACATAGAACATGGAAAGTGTTAAACATTCAGCACACTATGGCGCGAGGTTGTCGCATGCCTCAGACGGACCAAACAGGAGGTCTCTGTATGCTAAGCCGTTAAAATGCGTTTTTTGTGTGAAGTATTACAGCACTACTCTTCCAAATCTGAATTCTCGTATAGAAGAATTAAGATACGTTTAGGCAGGTGATTGCATGAAGCAAGGCGAAATTCATACAGACGATAGTAACTGTTTTGTAGAGGAAACTTATTTGGCGCCAAAACAATGTGTAAATTTAGAGTCTTTGCCGAATCCTAAATTGAGGCGTTGTGGGGGGGGGGGATTTTCTTATTCACGTCTCTAACATCGCATCTCTTGTTTAACAGCATTTGCTGCAACTGATCTTTACGTGATGAAAGCAGATAGGATATTTGATTACGGAAATCCCCCCTGCAAGATAGCAACACCGGATCTACATTATACGAGGGGCGGTCCAACTGTTATCATTCCTCCTGATGTTACCATTCCTGACGATGAAAGGGTGATAGTAGGACATACCAGGACATTCGAAGTATTCCAATACATTGGTAAGTGTATATATAATAGAACATGTCTTAAACTGCCATCAAAAAGATATGTAGTTTTGGGACTATAAGGCAGGTCAGCCTAATGCTGGCCCTGAAGAAAAGTACATGTAAGAGTCATGCAAGAAACCATCTGATCAGGTGTTTTGGGCTTGCTTATGGAATAATATAGATTTGTTACTACAGTTTATAGGCCTGTTAGGCAGCCATTATTTTGATACAGGTAAAACGTGATGCAGTAAATTCATACAGGAGCTTCCTGAAATACCTTTGACCTTAGTTATGCATCAATCTGCTGTTTAAAACTCCCATGTTCAATTAACGAATGGCCGCTTAAAACATTTTACTGGATTACACTCTATGCTGCCATCAATCTACATTGTATTTAGCCATCTAAATGCGAATCACACATGTACTGACATTTCCCAACAATATAATTCCAGAGCACTCATTCAGGAGTCATTTGACGAGGCCTTGCGCTATTTGTCATTTAAAATCCTCAAAACCAAAATAAAATGCTTGAAGTTACCATTCCCGATCTCGTTTAAGCGCCGCAAATTCAAAGAATGCTTACCGACTCTGATGTATTCCGTACTCTTTGAATGAAACATTCGAGTGTCGGATCAAGTTTGTACCGGTAACTGATTTGTTATTTGTATTACAAACGAGTACTTTAAATAAGGTTTTAATGAAACATGTTTGACTTATGTAGATCGATCAGTTTCAGATTTTACCGACTATGAGTGATCAAGGCAGGATATGCACTGTGTGTTTTTGGTCAAGAATAGCTCCTTTATTTCCCAACCAAACACAATATTTTGAACACTCATTATAATCATTTCGAAGAGATAATTCTAAAATGAGAAATTTCGATCTTATTATTTGGGTACGCACCTTTATCCGAAACTCTGTTGTCAGGACAACTGGAATCAAAGTCTATATTATGATGCAAAACTTGAAGCATTTCTGTTTGCCGAATTGTTATGCTGGTACACTTATTTGGACTCAATGCAAGCAGACACGTGCTGAAAGGATCAAAGACTACTGTAATGACAGAAACTTATTTTATGCATGAACAAGATATACTAGAGTACCAGATCAATACCGTTCATAGAAACGGTTACCTGATTCAGCTTCGGAAACCGCCTCACCTGATAAACGTTTTCATTTACGGCATTGACCAGGTATTTTCATTATTCACTGAAAATGTCTGCCGAAATTGTAATGTCTGCCGAAAACTATACAGTTCATCCTTCAAGATGTTTTCAGTTCTCCATGAAAAAGTAGTAAAGTCAAGCAAGAAAAGCCACACAAAAACGCCTAAAGAGCTAAATCTCGTGTCGTGTAAAATACCTGAAGGAATGGGAATTTTAAAAAGATGTAAACCCTTTTATTCATCTATCAAATTCATCCAACAAATTTACGTAAAGCAATACATGACAATAGTGTCCTATTTATAACATGACATAAATCAGGGTTTATTATG
Organism: Azorinus chamasolen; assembly: GCA_963576725.1. Taxonomy (NCBI): domain Eukaryota; kingdom Metazoa; phylum Mollusca; class Bivalvia; order Cardiida; family Solecurtidae; genus Azorinus; species Azorinus chamasolen. The sequence continues at coordinate 58,121,338 of OY755253.1, read as the reverse complement.
TAAACATGGAACTGTTAAGTCGATAATCACTATCGGGATTAATAAAGTTGATTTGCACGATGATTTTAAGGAATTCAAATCGATATATTATTGTATGCAAGAGAACCTGTCATAAGCGGTCATTCATTTATTGAACATAGGTGTCTTAAAACAGGTGATTGCTTAGTGCAGGGAAAACATGCTTTCTGTATCTATAGGGGCGTTTGACATTTTTACGCTTTTTGGCCTGCATTAAGCTACCAGCTGTCTTAGAGACCCACAATTTCAGATGGCCGCTTAAGACAGCCTCTACTATATTCATAGGTGCCATCACACCCCTATAGAGGTTCATTCCATTATTTTGCATGTTTCCGTCTTTATTATTATTATTATTATTTATTTGTTTACCTCCAGTAATGAAGAGCAATACATAATATATTAACAGACATATGGATGAACACATACAGGCACAAGAACATAACAGTTTTACATACCACCACCACATAACAGAACATATATTACAGATATTTACAAAAATGTTCTCATCCACAATAGAAGGTTCATGCCTTACTGGTGTATCAGATTTAAATATAAATACTGCATATTATAATATACTCAAAATAAATATAAGCTATGTATAAATGTACCCAAATAAATCACTCTGGTCGAAACGAAAGTCAGACGAGATGTTAAAGTACACGCTACAATTATAATAACAACAACAATAGCACAGTAACAACAGCAGGAGCTAATCCCGCTATTATCACAGTCATAGTTATCATTATCATCATTACCAAACGTTTTACACATATTAGTATTTGAGTAAAATATATATGTACCCAAAATAATCTCTCTATCGAAACGAAAGTTAGACGAGATTTCAAGGTACAAACCACAATAATAATAATAATAACAATAACAGCAGCAACAACATCAATATTTAATATTGTTATCATCACTATTATCATCATTATCACTATTGTACTTTTCACAATTATCACTATCATTGCCATTGTCATTATCAATAATATACTAGTAACAATAATATTTATCAAAGTACATTCAGTAGAAGAAATTAACGTTCTAGCGAAACGAAATCTAGAGCAGTTAATTAACTTAAACAGCCTATCTAAAACTATATATCTTCCATTTACCTATCAATATCTTAGATATGAATGCATTTAAGACAAATGTACTGCTTCAAACAAAAATTACTCTATACCACTTGTATAAGTAGGCATAGTATAAAATATGTTTGATGGATTGAAAGTAAAACAAAAATTAAAACAAAGCAGCGCTGTCCATTTTTCTGCACATGGCTACTTACTAAGACACAATATGTATAAAGTCAGACCAGTATTAACCCATCACACCATATATATGCGTCGCGGACACAAACCACAACAACACCCATACAACAACAACAACAGAGAGAACATAGAGCCCTCCACACACACCTTTGCACTATTATTCTTCTGTACCGAGCAGTCCCTTGCCTCAAAATGTCTCTACGTTACATCACAATTCATTGTGGCCGTTCATCACAAGATGTATATATAGTACATAAACACGAAATGAATAGCAAAGTATCACTTTATCATTCTATGAAATGTTTTTGTCACAAGTTTTAAGCACATTTCTCGTTCCAAATCAGTGTCTATAAACTGACAGAGACCAAAGCATAGATGCGTGATCTGACTATGTTCGTCCTGCTTAATCAGCGATGTGTAAGCCTGAGGACCGAATGCCTTAAATATAGTCTTCCATAATACTTGTCTCAAGGTCTCATTCTCTTTACAATCAAAGACAACATGCGTAGCAAAATTACAATATATAGCACCACATTTAGAGCAGTTTTGAAGATACGTGTGAGAATACAACTTACCCAATAGCATTATACTACTCTGACACTCATATAAAAGAGGTGGGTATTGTTTAGCAAGCAGCCACAACGGAGACGGATAAAGTACATTCCGACAATTTTGTAAATAGGCCGTAAAGCAGTGTCCATCAATCATACGCTGACGTCGCGTGTTTGAATCATGTGCATTAACGACGCGTCTGATCAAACTTTTCCAGCGAGATTTTATTGGAAACACACCGTCATCTAGGTACTTATCATATAAATAAACCAGCTTATATTTGCCTAGAAGTCTATATATATCAGGAAAGAACCATTTTTTCTGAATGGCATATCATTATACTGAGTTAACCTATTTAAAAATTTGTTTAACCATGTAGCAAGTATCCAGATTACATAACTGCCCAAAGAATATTAACTTCCTATAGTCTATCTCGCTTTCTAAACTTTTACAACCAATCATACTGAGAACTATATTAGTCTTTGTCAGACGTGAAATACCTTGGATGTAACGAATGCACATAGTATGACAACGTTCTAATTTCCGCATTTGTGTCTTAGAAACATTATTCCACAATTCACACCCATAAAGCGCCTTCGGAAGAACTACTGATGTATACACCTTAAGAGATGTTAAAGGATGAAGACCATATTTGTGCATACCACAACCAATCAAACTGAAGAAAGTACTACGCAGCTTGTTAACTGCGTCTTCATAACACGGATTACTATCTAAATTCTTATCTAGCCGTATTCCTAAATGTACATAACTATCAGCCTCTTCTATTTTATCAGGCCCTAAGTTCCATATACGCTTGGTTACCCCGTGTTTTGATTTAGACTCATTAAATATAACTACAGCACATTTGTTTGCATTATATTCATACCTCCAACGACAAGAATATCTGAAACAAATATCTAGCATTTGCTCCATAGCGCCTTTAGACAGGGAAACCAAGCACATGTCGTCTGCTACAGTCGGGCTTGCAAAACTTCTGTCAAACATACAAAACCCAAGGCCCGATTCTTCAAGTTCGCGTATTAACCCATCAATATATAATAGGTAAAGTTTCGGGCTACTAACCCCACCCTGTCTCGTCCCGCGTAATACTGGGAACCAATCTGACAGAAAACCACGAAATTTGACCCGGCTTAGCAGTCCTGTGTACATACTTAAAAATGCCTTATATATTGTCTGGTCAATGCCAATATTATACAGCTTACTAAATAACCCATCATGCCATACTCTATCGAATGCCTGCTTAGCGTCTAAAAACAAACATATAGTTTAGATCCAAGCTCTTTAGACATGTAAATACATTCTTTTATCGAAAATGATGTCAGTAGACAACATAGATTTTTCTGAAAACCACACTGTAGATCATTGAATTGCATTGGCTTTGAAACATTCATGTTGTGTAGAAGAACATTTTCAAACAACCGTATAAAAACCGAGCTTAACGTTATCGCTCTGTAACTATTCGGATTAGTTTTAAGTTTATTACCTCCCTTGTATAATGTTATTATAAGACCTTTTTTCATACCCTCTGGTACATGAGATAACCTGAGCATGGCTTCGAAGAGCCTGCTTAAGATAGTGCGGACAATCGTGCCACCATATACCAAGTGTTCGTAAGCAATTTTGTCATTACCAGCAGCTTTTGACCTTTTACAGTCTCTCAAAAGCGAATCAATTAAAGATTCGGGAACGTTAATATCGGTCGTGGATGACGTATGCTCCCTAAATAATGATTTCCTCAATATCTTCATTTTTCGGCTAATTTCGTTGAAGAAAACGTTATCATACCGTTGATTTTCATCGGGGCTATAAAGCACTTTAAAATACTGGCCCCAGTTATTGGCAATATCCCTATTATTTTCTATCAATTCTCCATCAAATATCAACTGGCCACCTGCAAAACTGTGACATGATTTTCTTCTCCCATTAAAAAGTTTCCAAAATGTCCTCGAATCTAATTCAGAAGATTGATCAATTTCTCGATTTAGAGAGATTAAGTGATCTTCTACTGTACGCCTATGAACTTTCCTGAATAAAGCTTTAGCCTTTTTATATTCTACAAATGAGTCAAAGCTCGAACCCCTGGGTCTACCATTTTCTACCCACTGACGCCGACATATTTCAACCTCACTATGTCTTTCAGTTAATTCATTCGTCCAATATGGCTTTAAATAATGACGGAAACGAGCTTTCGGAATAATTTTATCAGACGCAAAAAGAAGACGGTCAACCAGAGTGATATAACACTGATCTACTATGTCTGTAGTTGCGATATGTTTTCGACTTAATTCGCTCAAAATAGTGTCACTATTCAGAAACATACTGTACATGTTTAAAATATCAGGCGAGGCCTTTTCCCATTTAAGTCTCGGCTCAACTGTATTCATAGCATAATCTAAGCCAGTTTGAACCCTCAGACTACATCGAACAGGTCTATGCGTCGATACATTGAGCGAACTATCGTCTGCGATATCACAATAAGTTATCATTGTTTCACTTTCTTTTGATAACAAGATGTGATCAATTAATGACTCACATTTACCATTGTAAGAAACATAGGACGATTTAGCGCCCTCACATATATTAAGCGTTTGCACAGATATCATACCATGGGCATCTAAAAACTTTTGAAAATACCTAGATCGTTCATTCATTGTCTTTTGCAGACCGGTAGAATTAAGATGCGCATTCATATCCCCCATAACAATTACCAACCCTTTACTCGAGTATAGATAAATAAGCTCGGACAGCATGTCCGTATGTTCAATATATGTACCCATGGAGTGATTAGAGCTAGGTAGATATACCTGCAGTACATAAACAAAACAGTCTTTTGTGCATTCAAATTGAATCCCTACAATACGGTCATTATCAATGTCTAACGGACTTATCCTAGAGTTATGTTTCCTATGCCATAACAAAGCTACACCCCCTTTCCGTACGTTTAAACACTTATTCAAACTTAAATCACGATCACACACAGCATGGTAACTATAGTTATTGTCAATACTATCGAAAAAGTGTAAATCAGCTTCACGAAGCCAATGTTCCGATATACCACAAATATCTATGTATTTCTCTGTTAAGGTCTCACACAAGTATGAACTACTAGAGAAAATTCCTGTAGCATTCCATGATAGCAGATTCAGATTACTCATCATCAGAATTTAAGTACACATACGGGTTATAGTCATCAATGTCGGATCGATAATATAACTTATCTACCGTTTTCCTATTGTCACGTGATCCTGCCCGGTCATTGTAACGATTTGTTACCCATAGTCTGCACGTGACGCCTCTAGGCCAGAAAAAGGGATTACCTAAGTACGAAGCTTGCTCGCCATCTTCAACAGTTAATTTCACGCACGCGGAATCGAATTTTCTGTTTCGAATGACAATAGCCTTTTCAACCCGTAGACCCCTTCTCGAGACGTAGCGTGAGATCTTTTCCGTTGTAATTGATCTCCTAAACCCACCTACATAGAACGTTTTCAAACGTTTCCGAACAAATGTACAAAAATAATTGTCATCATCTCCATCATCGACATGGCTGCCTGCAATATCCCCAGATATTCCCCAATTAACAAATGCAAAGTCATGCCCCTTATCCTGGTAGCAATGAGTACGAGAAACCCTTGTAGGGATATTGGCAGGGTACCCAGGTGGTGGGAGGGGTACATTTTGTGACAAGGGTGTAGACCCGGGTGTAGGGCAGACCGGAATTGTAAGTCGTCCTGTGCCATTTTCACAACCTTTGCCGGACACATTCTCGGACACAACTTTCGAATACAGCTTTGGAGTGCTCTGGTCAATTACTGTTTCCAAGGGTGGAGAATGTGTACTGCAAAAAGAATCAATTTGCACACTCTCTTCCGCTTGGGTACTAACAAGACCCGACTGGTCGGATTTCTGCTTGTCTGAAAAGGCCTGGCCGGAAGTTGGGTTATGAACTTCCGGTTGAGCGTTTTCAGTCACACTTTCCTTATGAGGAGATCCTATTTCAGCATCACAATAACTATCTGGACCTACATCTTGCATGTGCATTTCAGTTTGCCCTGACCGTTGCTCTGGTCTATTACAAGGCCCTGAAGTTTTTTCACCAGTTTTTCCAACATTTGATTTCGAGGGCTTCCTACCCCCCTTTTTCAAAGGCATAGAGTCAATTCTCTCAGATAAGTTTTGCACTGCAAAATCCAGATTGTCTTCAACTGATCTAATGTTTTCGCTTAGAGCTTTAACCTTATTCTTAAGTTTGACAACACCCGAAACTCGATCGGATTCAATTCTTTGCACACACAAGTTTATTTCTCTCACATCATGTGACACACATTCTCTTAAGCTACTGAGGTCATTTCTTATACAATACGTTGTATCCTTTAAGATTTTCATCTGCTCTGATCGGACAGCCTCATTCGCATTGTACTTCTGTTTCAAACTTAAAAGATCGGCTTTTAAGCCAGAAACAGTTTCCTGCAGTAACACCATTTCGTTGAATTGCACACGGGTTCTTGCTGGCGAAAGTGTCTCTCCTACCGATGGTGTCGATACAGATCGTGTAGCCCTCCTTGTGCTCACTATCTCTCGCATTTCACTGGTCAGAAAATCATCCCCATCTAATACAGATAACAGTGTATGGATATCTCGACACAGTTTATCCGATAAATGATCACCATTTCGCGTTTGTATGCGTTTCTTAAGTTCGCTAGACCTATACGGACAACCGTCTTTTCGCTTTACTAGCTCAAATAATTCAGTTCTTATATAATCTAACTTCACCTCACATTCTGCATAAGTGCGCTTTAACTTGCCAATGAATAGAGTACATGGATATCCTCTATAAAGCCCAGAAAGCTGCTGCAGTTGATCGTCTGTTAGTCGACTTACATTGCTATATAACGCGCCATTCTCACTCACATTCTGCGAAGCTGACTGAAACGAGCCCTCACCCACTGAAGATGACGTCTGCTGTATACACTGGCCCGATAGCTGAATTGGATTGCTAGCAGACGACAGCGGGGTAAGCTCGTGATACGTAGGTTCGTAACCGTTGTCATACTGCATATCCATTTTAACAATTGCCGATCAGGTATTTCGGCTACGTAATATCTTGTATGGACAACCCGTTAAGTCTCGGAAATTGTTTGTAGTAACTACATCTCACAGCATACTGGTATATAGACTGATATATCACAATGGCTATTGTATCATAAAAGTACATGAACTGATACGTCCGAATAGCATGGGCTATTATTCTTTCTCTGCCCTTACCATGTTTATAATGGATTGATATAGATACCCCACATCAACTGGTTAACTTTAAACAAAATAATACAGAAATTCTTTCCACTGTTTACCTTATTATATGATCACGTTCTTCACCGATAATATGTCTTTCAGTCTTCATACATTATCCACTTCCCTATTCGTTTCACTATTCACTATTCGCACCAAAATCCGGGTTGTAGAACTCCGCCAACAAAGGCGAGATATGTATGTCCATATAACGACGTTTTCCGTACACTTTTAGTCTAAATTTTTATCGATCACTAGTTACTTAAAGTTCCAACATCCTTTGTTGACACATAAACACTTTAAAAACAAATTCTTATTGACGAAACTATAATGTTTTCCTTCAAATCAGCCAGAGAGATGGAAAAAACCGCCATTCATCTCGCGCATGCGCAAACAACCCATTCACAAATGATTCAGCTCACCGCGCATAGACTGGCAGATAATCTTCGAAAAACGTCTATCCAGTTGATTATTCTATACAATGACTTTCCGTTGTATGCATTCGTGCATTCTTCTCTTTCTTACTAAAGGCTGTGTACAGTGGCATGATCTACCATTCAACGCGGTCCTTCATGAGATACAGTCTGATCCAGGACAGTGTTACTCGGTTTGCCAAACAACATACATTGGACTAAGTGTAAGCGCTGTTACATGGCTTGTATATATAGAAAATGAAAATAGGACAGGAGCTACCAGATATAATATGTTGTGGAATAACAATATAGGGTATATAAATGTTGGCTAACCTTTTCTTTCTGTCGTATGTACCAGTTCAAATCTTCATTACCCTTACTTGGTTTTGACTTTTGCAGTAAAATAATATTTATAATTACACAAGCACAAGGGTAGGTCATAGAAGACACTATATAATCCGATCTAAATCATTACATAAGCTAACATAGCTCATCCTGATCTGACGGCTCTAACTGGAGTGTCTGATCTAAATAAGATATTTTAGAAAAGGCACAGAAGCGTCTCTGAAATATACGATGGACGCAAGTTCAGGTTTCCGGAAGAATGTATCATAGTGTTTTTGTTGTTGTGTTTTAACCCTTTCTGCTATCCAAGTTTGTTTAACCATTCAGTAAAATAAGGAAATGAGATAAATAAATGCAAATTGCAAAGATATAAAGCACATATATAGAAATAGAAATAGAGACAAACAGTGAAGTCCATGATCAGACGCCGCCTAGAAAACGGTTGAAACGGTTAAATGGAATTAAACTTGTACCACTATGAGAGAGATTTCATGTTACGTATGAATCAATAAGAAGATGTTATAAAAGCATTCAATGAAACGTCTCGATATTTGTATGATATTTTTAACTTAGATAACCCCTATCTTTGATGACCTGATTCCTACAATTTACCCAAAAGAACTCAAATTGAATAAAGCTAACCCTTTCGACACATATGTAGCTTTTCTTGATCTAGACCTTAACATTTGCAATGGGGTGATTTCTTCTAAAGAGATAATTTTGATTTTAATATTTTAAATATTTCCCTCATCTTTCCAAACTTATTCAGAGCTTATTCATATGTTGACGATTTTAATAGGCGAAATTTCATTTTAACTGAAAAGCTGCTTAAGCAAAGATATAGATACCACAAACTAAGAAAACCTTTCTCTAAATTGTATTATCGAAATCTCTCACTTATTGGCAAGTACAAATGTAATCTCTAGACGTTCCTGCGACACGGTATTTCACATCCTGAATTTTCAGTTACTCTGTTTGCAGCTCAATCATTGAGTACACTAGCAATATATTGATACAGTTTGTCTCACTTAAATGTTTTCGTTTTACATGTATTTGCCATCGCGTTTATTGTTGATTAGTCGGAGAGGGGATACGTTTATTTACATTGTTTGTCTTTTAGGGTGGGGATGGAATAAGTATGAGGTTGGGCGCCCCTTCACCGGTTAAACTCGCCAGTGATTGTTATCACCGACCGTTCCAATGCAGTTCTTCCATCTTCCCCTATTGTATGTTTGTTTTGTGTATGTGCGTATCATTATGTTTATAATAGCTATGTACATTTGATGTTTTTCCTGTGTTGCTGTTTGTTCTAGTGGTGTTTCCTGCATGACTCATATTTGAACTTTGATTCATAGAAATCATTGTGCATGGGTTTTATTTGTGTTGTTCTGGTGCGTGTATGAAATTAATAAAATGCCTAGTGGTATTATGCATGTGACATTCATTTTAAGTCCTATCTTACGTACTGCTTTCAGAAAGGAACTTGCGTGTGTCTTAGCGATAGACCAGGAGGCATCCTAGATACCTATGGATATTGTAGCAGTGCGTGCGTTCATCCTGCAAACACAGCCTGCGGAGGCAGTACAGGGCGCTACTTTTATATTTCTTTGTATAAACATGGTACATATACATTTGTTATATTTGTAGTGTTTATCAGTTATTACCCTGCAGTGAAAAAAAAAGTTCGCTTAAATTTAGATCTGGTACAATGTTTACTACATCTGATCTGAATAGATTTTGAGAAACCGTTAACGGAGTGTGACGACACGCTGCTGAGAAAACAAACCAAAAGAACTATTGAAATAGTGTCAAACTGGTTGGGCCCTGATGAGGCGGCGAGTTACCCGGGATCGCACGTTGAACCAAGCTGTTTAACCATTTACTCCATGAATATTCATATAAGAAATAATAACACCACGAATATGAACTAGATTAAATAATTATAATAGCACATGCACGCGGGATGTGTTGCCTTGGCAGAAACTGTAAAGCCATGTCTATATTATATCATAAGCAAACATAGCAAACCCTGGTCAGATAGCTCCTACAGGAGCCGTCTGATCTGGAGCTACTCTGTTTTCAAAGGCATAGAAAAGCGTGTTTATGAAGTAAAGGGTTAAAATACGACCAAGGTCGTGGATAATGAGATAGCGGTACAAACTGTACAATACGTTATAGTGTTGTATTTGGCTGTTTAGATTAAATCAAACCTATTTTTGTATATCGTACATCTACTTCAGGTTGCATTGTTTTATTGAAACACTTGTATTTTTTATTTAAAATTGCTCTTTATCATAAGGTGTCTCCAGCTGGATCACTGGATAAATTGTTGAGCAATAAAAACATCCTAACGTTTATCTCACGAATCAATTGTCCCTTAAAAGGACACAAGCCAACAGTGTCGACAAAGACTAGAATATTCATTAAAGAGCTCTCTGATCCGAATCTGCACTGTTTGCTGAACCCATCGATGACAATGGCGTTTACCACCACAATGTGTTCGCGGTGTCCACTTAACATGAAAACGGATGTGTTCCAAAATAAGACCTGGAGGGAGTTTTTTTTAGATAATAGATTGCCTAAAACAGCCTGATTATCAATCACGACTTATATAATTTTGAATTGATGAATTGGTTTTTGATGCTTTATTTATATTTTCTACTATAATGTTATACTATATAATCTATTTTTGAATTTACTATATTAACTGTACAAGTAAGTTCCAGGTTATGTTTTGTTTGTATTGTTCGTACTCTTATACATGTATTCTTTAGCTAACAAATGCTGTACTTTATATTTACTAAGTTGAGATGAGGCCGAAAGTACCCGATGATGGAAAGTACTGTCGCATGTACTATAGTTGGACATCCACTTACGAATGGCAATATTGTGATAAAAGACTGTACGGACTTTGTGAGACAGGTAAGGCATTCTAACAAGACATCTGATAATTTGTATTTATACAACGGATATTTACCGTTGATATTAACACGCATGCTATTGAATTTGCAAATAATGTAGACCCAGACATTGAGGTTATGAGAAGATAGCTTGGATTAAAATATGTTTGTCATTCACATCTATTTAGCTAATTTAATCGTTTCATATTAAGTGGACTCTACTTAAAACACTGATGGGCTATTCCACTTTGAATTTCAGCATTAAAATGGTTAGCAATACTTTATGACATATTGTTGCTTCAATCTGCTTATAACCGATACGACTGACATAATTTTAATATTCAGAGCCTGGCAAAATTATTTATTCTGTTTATTGTATACACATTGACAATTGTTAAGTGAAAAGGACACATTCTAAGGCAACGCAACTATATTTTCATAAGAAATGACAATGTCAAATATGAATTAATAGGAATTCGAAGTAACTGTTTTCTTGATTTTCATCAGCTATATACGGTACTGACCTGGTATTCACAGATCTGGAAATATATATATGAACATTCGAAAGAATGTATTACAAGATTGTATGTACCACACAACAGCAGGTGGGAATGTTTATCAGTTATCGGAAGTTATGCACTATGATAATTTCCTTCATATAAATGCCTTTGTAAATAGAGTAGAACGAGATCAGACCTGTTGGAGACGTCTGATGACGGTCTGTTCGATTTTCTTATACAAGTCTAATAGATGGAAAAGTAGTAAAGTTAAGCAGGCAAAGCCACATACAAGACGCAACCACCACCAAAACACCGATAGACAGCATGACACACACATACACACACAACCACACACCCAAACGCACACTCACACTCACACACGAGATGAACACAGAAAACACCAACATACACACAAGAACCAGAGACAAACACTCCAAATGTGAACAAAAATAACAAAGACGCAAGGCAAACAAAAGGAATGGTGGCACGGTCAGTAGCATAAACACCACTGGGGTTTAAACCGGTTCACGGACGTCCTAACCTCACACTTCTCTTAAAGTCAACCTAGCTTTACAAATAGTGTAAATAAAGGTATCCCACCCTACTGTGCCAAATATGTACTCAATAAATTTGCTGAAGACAGAGCACCTGCAGGTAAGCCGTTGAGGGCATGACAGGGAAAAAGTAATACATGAGTCTGATAAGTTCATCCCGTATCCGAGTTTAAGAGTATACCATCATAAAGTACTACCCTCGGCCTGACATCGCGCAAGCAAAGAGGGAAGCGTAGCTACCGACTGTAAAACCAAACATGCAATGCGTTGCAATATAATGGTATCATGACCTTTCTTCTTAAACATTTTAATGCGTTTTGTAAACAAATCATGAACATGGATATGACCCCGAATTTTCCTAAGTTTGTAGGTAACATCCGCATCACATTCTGGATGAGAAATGCCTTAGATTGCAATTATATTTACTATTGAGTGATAAATTTCGATAAAATTTTTTAGAAAACGCTTTCCGAAGTTTGTGATGTTTGTAACCTTGCTTAAGAAGTTTATCAGTTATAACTAAATTACGACTGTTAAAATCTTCAAGCAAAGAAAAGGCTCGGGCGAACCGAATAATTTGAGAAATATAAACCACATAAGATGTAGAACGGGGCACATCGCCATCTCGAAAACGATAATTAACAATTAAAATCTTCTCTTTTATTGTATATTTTGGACGAAACTTTATCATTTGTAATTGAAAGATTCAAATCTAAAAATGAATCTATAATGTCAGATTGATTCGCTTTGTTTAAAGACTGTTCTTTTGGGTAAATTGAAGAAATCATAGTTTCAAAATAAGGATTATCCAAATTCAAAATATCGTCTAAATACCTTGAAGCTTATTCTGTGTATCAGGTTTTAAGCTAAGCAAAAATCCCTCTCATTGCAATACAAAACAAATATGCAACAAGAGGGGCACAACTTGTACCCATGGGTATACCAACAACTTGACGATATATGGTACCCCCATAACGCACAAATATATTATCTAAAAGAAAGGTAAGAGATCGACAAACATCAAGGCAAGTCCACATAAATTTGATCAGTTTATCCTTTATAAGATGGTGAGGTAGAGTATAATAGAGTGTAGAGAAATCATAAGAGCTCAGTGAAGAAATGTTATACTGTTCATTTTCAAGTTTCGTTAAAACATTATTTGATTTTTTTATAGACTCTACACTTTCTAAGAATATCAAAACGTCATTGGTACACATGTTATTATAATTCTTCAGCTAACTAAAAATAACATTCATGTCCTTATTTCTTACACGCATATTTAAACAGTAAACTATTAATAACAGAATAATACAGAAAAGGTAATGTATTTGATATTTCATTTGCTGACAATGTTATAGTTTTGGTAATGTACTTCGTTGGTGGTACAGCCGTTTAATACATGATCTATTTTCTTTTATGTAAACGTATCAGCATATTCGTCAATATGGTTTTATATTGCTTCAGAACTTAATGAGAATATTCCCAATAATTGACATGCTCTTAATTTCACCCCATTGACTACACCTGCTCCAAAATTAAGCAAACATTTTTTCTCACAGTGGGTAAGATGTTATTGACACACAATGCTAGGTTTGTCAAACACTTTAACGTTTATCCTGATGCGCAAATTGTTTTTACACAAGTTTTCACCGACTATATTATCAAATTCAACCTTTATGTACCAAAATGCAACCAGAATGTCATATAGACAAGAAAATGGTACTTCACAGTAAATTTCTTCTTGCTTAAGGTGAGCAATATAGGCCCTCCATAGATATCTGGTTTCGCTTTACTGTGCATTTCTCTTAACAAAAAATAACACGAAACGACGACTTGAAATACATATGTCTCCTAGTAGAACTATCTATGATTCGTGATTGTAACTAGTTTAGTAAGTGAATACGTATGTTACTATTTGTGGCCAATCTATTGTATACAAATTGTGAAATAAGTAGAAATAGTAGAGTTTGCGCAAGCAAACAATACTTTCTATATGAGTCGTCTAATATGCTTCTACTCTGTTTGCAAAGGCGTGTGAAAAGCGTTTGTACGAAGGTTGAATAAGTATAATCGTCCATAGGTCACCACAGTAAATATATGTACAATTTAATAAATTCATAAGTTTTTTTCAATAATTATTAGTTGAACATAATATTTCTCATAATATATATATGATTTCACTGACACTTTATGCATTTTACTCATATACATTCTGCAGTTTAATGCGACCTGGAATGTTTACTGTATCTGAAATATTCTAACAGCAACACCACCTCAGCACAACCTATTTTCAGTTCAAACTCATTATCATTTGACTTTCTGAAAACAGTTTAGTACGTGTATAAATTTATCCGAGGAGTTATCGCTTAGCTTGTGATATTTGTTTTAATAAATTCACATTGTACGTGTTTAAATCAGGTACGACAGACAAAGTATATAAGACTGAATATAAGAAACCATGGCATCAATACACGGACGTCTGTTTCAACAACAACTTGTACCCGTCAACATTAATAGCAAAAGCAGGCAAATCATGGATTGGAGAAATAAAGACTCGGACAATCGTTTTCATCAGTGGTAAATATTGCGGGTGACAAGAGATGCTAGTAAAACCCTCGACAAATTCCTGGCATATTACTAGGCATCTACTTTTAAATCATTTTCGCTCTTAAACACAGCTGTTTGTATTAAATCCGTTATCTGACGTAGACACATTTTAATGCATTCGCTAACAGGGTAATCCATGACAAAAACTGTAGAATAAGAGCTATATCACTACATAAGCAAACAAAGCGGACCTTGCAGTAGTCATCTGATCTAGACATTTTCTGTTTTCAAAGACGTGATAAACCTTTATACGAGGGAAAGAGTTGAGGCGGGCAATATGTAAAAAAAAACACCATCACACCCATTATAAAAATCTTGTTTGTGAATATGTTCGGATCTAAGTTTTAAAAAAAATATTTAATAAAGAAATATTTGTTTGCACAAACCATAAAACAACTGCTTCTAGTTCATGGACTTCTATTAGTTGTTTGTCAGCTCATTTGTTCATTCATTCGTTCATTCTCTCGTTCCTTTGTTCATTCCTTTATTATTTCGTTGGTTGATTGGTTTGTTGTTTGTTTGTTTTTGTATCCCTAATACTAAGCGCGATCTAGCAGTAATTTGTAAACAACTTAGATCGACATCTCACCAGGATCCAAACTGTTGGACGCTCGTTAGTAATGTTAGTAAAGTTTATAGCTGACCACAGTATTTGCATGTTCAGCAGTTAAAGGGTAATAGTATACACAACTAAATATTTAAACGTGTGTTGAAAATTCTTCATAAAGTAAGGAAGGGGGCTCCATGATCGTGCGGTCATGCTTTAGCCTCTTCGCTGGATTTTATTATTTCATGTGAGGAAGCCTTATAGTTGGCTGGCAATAGGTCGATGGTTCTACCCTGATGTTATTCTCTGCGCAATTTGTCCCGTGTATGGAAAAAATGGGGTCTTCCTGCATCCTTAATTAACTTGACGTCGAGATTTGACTGAAATACTGTTAAGGTGACATAAACCACAATACAAACAAACAACAAACAAAAAAAACAAGCAGTATGAGCTACATACTGGTGTACATTATTATATGTTGTTCTGTATGAAGTAAAACAAAATGTAACACATTGACATTTGATATGGGTGTTCAGTTGCTGTTTTTGTCATGATGCTGTTCGGGCGAATGCTTGTTTTGTATGGAGTGACCTGCATGACGTATGCATACTTTTAAGCCCTTAGCCTGTACTACATAAATACGCATTTACAAACAGTGTAGACCTGTAAGAGCCCCCTGACCAGGATCTGCTCTGATTGCTTATGAAATAATATATGATTCTACACATTCTGCGATGGCAATAAATTCGTGTGTTCGTGTTTCATCATAAAAAATCAAATTAACACTGATAATGTCATTATTTCTTTAATGAATATCAAGGAAGTAAAGATTTAACCCGCTTTGAAAATAGTGCCTACTCAATTCAAATCTAATGCAATTCGATTAAAAGCTCTGGAGAAAATATTGACCGAGTTTCAAACAGCTTGGATCCTGATGAGTTATGTGGTGTCTCATCCAGTCCCATGCTGTTTACAAATGCAATTCATGTGGCGTATTGCGGAATAAGTGTTAGTAGATGCTGTATATGAGTAAATTGCTATATTTTCATTCTGATTTCAGATGCCGAACCAGAAGATTTCAAATACGGATATTATGGATATATTTCAAAACGCGACGATAAATACTATCTTCAGTTTACAAAAGAAACCAGTAGCTATGTTCTGTGTATAAAAGGTAACATTTTGGGGGTTATTTATATGCATGGAATATCACGTGTGCCTTTTGTGAATAGGTACATTCCTGTTTATCACAATTCATCAATTCAATTGCAATAACTTCACATATTACATTTTGCTTCATAAGCTTCTTGAGTGCAAATTAATAGCTAAAATATGAATGAAACAGTTATAAATGTATATTAGACACCACTGTTACAGATGTGTGAGACCTACTATGATATTAGTTTGCACTACAATTAAAAGTTAACAATTCCCTTCATATAAACGTCTTATGCAAACAGTGAAACACAGGTCTGATGGCTCCTGTATGAGCTGTCTGTTCCGGGTCTATTCTATTTGCTTATGTAATACAGATCTGATTCTACATTTTCCGTTTGAGTCAAAATTTCTGTACTCAAATGCCATTAAAACAATATTCTAATTAATATTCATGATATCATTATTTTTTTACATGAATATGCCGCAGGGAAACGGTTAAAGAGTATTAACGAAACATCTGTAATAAATGTGTATAGTGTACGAAGAACTGAAATATTAAGTTTGCCTTATAATAGATAGTTACATGTTAATGACACTATATAAATTTATAGGTATAGATTTAAAAGAACAACTGTTATAATAGTTTCCTTGATAATGAATAGTTCAAGAACACTATTGACACTGCAGTTATAGATTTGAACACACAACTGAGATATTAGTTTGCCTTATAAAACAGTTCAAGTTTATTAATGAAAGTGCAGTGGCAGATCTGTAGGATCTACTGAAATAATATTTTGCCATACGCCTCTTTTTGTCCATTGGAACATTTGTTAGATGATGATACGATAAAAATCTTAAGCTAGTTACGTCTTACATGAATATTCATTCATGAAGCAAATGATTAAGAACTCCCAAACGCATTTGAACGTGTCCTTGCCACTATACCCTAATATATAGTGGATTACCCATGATATTAAATAAATCCTACAGTTTGAAGTATGATGGCAGGACATTAACAGCTCTCATTCTGTGTAGGAGGAAACGCCACAGTTGTAACTCCAAAGTATCTGGACGGACATGAACACGATTCTACAGAGGAAAATGGCAGCTGGGTTATAGGTACACGTCAGAATTTTGGTACGTGATAAAAAAGTAAAATACCTAGTTATAGTCTACTTTCAGTCCGAATGACCGCTCAGCCGACTGTACATTTACTCCCCTGGTCATTGAGTTATTGGCCTACAATATTGAGCACTGCTAACATGTGGCGCAATCATGCAGCAGCAGTACCGGCGAGTGACCCTCACAGGTACCCATTTAACCCCCTGGGTGGAGAGGATGTGCGGGTGGGAGACACAGAAAAGCGTCTCTGAAATTTCCGGGAGAAACCGGGATTTGAACCCCGGATCTCCGGACTGATAGTCAAGCGCGTTACCACTAGACCACCGCCACCTAACATAAATCTTGGGACATAAATCGTTCGTCATGACTTAATCTTAGTATAGGACTACCTCTCTACAACGACACCCTTTGGGATACGAAGACTGTATGTGTTGTTCAGAGGGAGTTGTTATAGGGAGGGTAAATCAAACATAATTAGCTTGTTTGCAGATCCCTAGATAAGGTGTATTTCGAGAACTAAAACCGTTATGCCTCTATCAAACGCTATGTTGTGACCACTCTTTAGAATCGTCACAAAGTGACGATTCTAAAGAGTTGTCATAACATAGGGTTTGATGGTGGCATAACGAAAATACGATGGAAAATGTTTCTGGAGCCTTGTTGTTTCGGACACAGTGACATGCGTTGTTGTAAGGAGGGAATCGTCATTGAGAGGGCCGTTATAAGGAGGGAGCACTGTATAGGACTAACTAATTGTACGTGACTAATATAGGTGTGTGACAGAATCTCGGTACGTGACATAAAAATTTGGATATAAATCCTGGGGCATGACATATAGTCTTGGTGTGTGATTAATGTTTGGTACGTGAAAGAATAGTATGATGAGTCAGAATGTTATTACGTGACATGATATTGATGTGTGGTTAATATTGGCAGACTTTAGGTGAAAACAAACATTAATTATCATTCATCTATATCTTTAAACATAAGTCACGATAAGTCCCAGTCTTAAACTCTGACCTCAAAGTAAAAATGTATTGTATGACCGAATTATGATCTGGCAAAATTTACCGAGTCGATAAAGATATTGTCAAACAGTTTGTATCCTGATGAAATATTATTCAGCATCTCATTTGGATTAAAATATTTGCAAAAATGCGAGTCAGCTTGCGGATAGTGGAACATGGATTAAGACACAGGACAAAGGTTAAGGTAGAATGGGTAAGTGTTGTGGTAACGGGATAAGGGTTAAAGTAGCAGTGGTAGGGTTAAGGTAGTGGGGTAATTGTTTAAATAAAGGAATATGGACTAAAGGCCACTACACATTTGTCCCAGGAAGTTGTAAAAAAGAAAAAAAGGTAAAAATGCAATAATCAGAAAACAATAGTTTAATGTTTTAACCCTTTACTCCATTAGTACACCTTTATTTACCTTTGCAAACAGACTAGACCGAGAGCATACGGCTCCTGTAGAATCAGCATGTTCTCTGTATGTTAATGATAGAACTATATAGATATGATTTCTGCAGTTACGCCCAAAACGTCCCATAGGCTATTATTACAATTATTCTAATTATTATTTTATGATGTCATTATTTTTTACGTGAATATTTATGGAGTAATGTGCTAAATTCGGCCAATGTATTCCAACACAGTCATTAATCCCTTTGGGTTATTGCAGGACACAAGTAATGTTTGTAGACCTTCTGTATTACATCCGGCATATATTTACCATTTCCTAAACATTAAAGCATTTTCACGTTGTCTCATTTGCAACAGAGTAGACCGAGACCTCTGTAGGAGCCGTCTGATAAGAGTCTGCTCTGAGGCTTACATCTGAGTACTTCCATCTTCCCCCTATTGCATGTTTGTTTTGTCTTTGTGCGTCTCTTGTTGTTTTTATAGTTATGTACATTTGCTGTTTCCTTGTGTTGCTGTTCGGGCGACTGTTTGTTCTGTATGTGGTGTTTCCTGCATGACTCATTTTTGTACTTTTACAGAATAGTATAGATTTGACCCTGCAGTTTCTACCAAACATTCATGCGTACATATGCCAATATAAAACAATTCAGCTAGTAAATAATCATGATGCCATTATTTCTTTAAAGAATACTGATCCTGATCAGGTAAATGCTTAAGATATCATTTATGTTTAATGCTCTGAAATAGACCTGTTTTGAGGACTTTAAAGCAACAGACTATTCTACAGAGAGTTATGTATCCTCTGTTGATTGTTAATATGTGTATATATATATGCTTTTTGCTTTTGTTTAAAAAATGTTTGCCAGGGTGCGAGGATATGTAAGTATATGCGCCGACCTTCTAAGCCGAACGTAAACAATGCTGTTGATCACCGGTTTCGCAAGCATACATTCTATATACTGCGCCCACGTAGCGGGTTTTTTTATACAGTGAAAGTTAACTTTGATATATAGCCTTATCACTATTACACTTTTTAGATATTTGTTTCAGTGGCAGTATGTGTTGTCGTGCCTGTGGTTTTCCTGTTAACTGGTGCTGTGGTCGCTGTCCTCGTAGTACGACGGCAGAGGTACGCTCTTGTCTGCTCAACAAATATATCAGTAGAGAAAAAACTTAATCTTTACAGCGCTGAATTCTCGGAGTGGAATAGTCAATAAGTGTTAAGCTACAGAGTCCACTCATTGTGAAAGGCTTAAACCTGCAAGAGAACTTTTAATGCTAGGAGCCCTCTTATCTGATCTGGATATAGATTTTTTGCAAAAGACACCACATGTGTGTTCGTTGATTTTTGTAATAATACCATGTCATATAATCTAAATTTCAATTGTTGTTCCATTATTGGAATGAATCATATATTAATATATTTCGTAGCTTGAATTTGATTTTAATACTCTAACAAAATTATAAAATATAGCTTATTGTTAAATCGATGTTTAACTATAGATTTACCATATTGTTTTTTTTTATCTAAGTAGCTCTAATAATTGACACCGATACATTTTCTTTTACGTTTAGACTGGGTCCTAGTAGTGGTTACCCTAGCTTCCCCCTAGACTTTTTTCATGGGTACCAAAATGTTCATTGGGGTCCTCAGAACACATTTTGAGCATGCCCCCAAAAATAAGTTTTATTTAACGGTTTCCATGGTAACCCGAGGTAATTTTCGAAACTACCTTGGTTCAGAAAATGCGTCATAACTTTGCTTTTAGAAGCATAAAAGGACAAAACAAGTACCAAAGTAAAGCAGAGACATATAGCTTGAATGTGATATTATGACTTTATCAATATTCATAAATGAATTCTTATGAATATTAATGAAGAAGTAAAAAAATGCGGTTTTTTAGAAAACATGAGTTTGTTGTTTTGTCTGAGAGGGTTATTATTGCACAGAAATTATTGAATTTAAGTTTAAGTTGTTTGTTGGGGTCCTCAGAACACCTTTTGAGTATTTCCCCAAATAATGTTGTCCCTTCTATGTTTTCATTGTAACCCGAGGTAAATTTCGAAACATCCTTAGTTCAGAAAATGCGTAATCACTTTGCTTTTAGAAGAATAGAAGGACAAAACAAGTACCAAAGTAAAGCAGAGACACATAGCTTGAATATGATATACGATTTTATTAATATTAATAAATGCATTCTTATGAATAGTCATGAGAAAGTAAAAATGCGGGTTTTTTTTAGAAAAAGGAGTTTGTTGTTTAGTCTGATAGGCTTATTAATGCACAACAATTATTCAATTCAGGTTTAAATTGTTCGTTGGGGTCATCAGAACACATTTTAGCATTCCCCCAAAGTAATTTTGTCCCGTCTATGTTTTATTGAACGGTTTCCATGGTAAACAGAGGTAAATTTCGAAACATCATTAGAGGCAATAGAAGGACAAAACAAAAAACAAAGTAAAGCATAGACATATAACTTGATTATGATATATAATTTTAATAATATTCATATATGATTGCTTATGAATATTAATAAGGAAGTATACAAATCCGCTTTTTTAGAAAAAGGAGTTTGTCGTTTAGTCTTAGAGGCCTATTAATGCACAAAAAGTATTGAATTCAGGTTTAAATTGTTCGTTGGGGTCCGCAGAATACAATTTGAGCATTCCCCAAAATAATTTTGTCCCAGCTATGTTGTTTTAACGGTTTCCATGGTTACCCGAGGTTAATTTCGAAACATCCGTGGTTTAAAAAATGCGTCATAACTAACTTTGTTTTTAGAGGCAACAGAAGGACAAAACAAGAACCTAAATAAAGCAAAGACATATAACTTGAATATGATACGTAATTTAACTAATTTTCATATATGTATTCTTATGAACATTAATGAGGAAGTAAAACAATCCGGTTTTGTTTAGAAAAAAGGACTTTTGAGGGGACTTTCTGAGAGGCCTATTAATAAACAAGAGTTATTGAATTCATGTTTGAATGTTTTCATGTGACCATACAAGGAAAATAAACCATCTTTGTTTCAGGTAATATTTCTATAAAGCATGCATATTTCAGCTAATTTACATATAATGTGCGTATAGGAATAAGCAATTTTCTATGAGCATTGTATTTAGTATTATTTTGAGTATAATATATTTTCTGTGATTTGTTCATGTCTTTTGAATATAAATGCCATATTTCTGAATATTAATGAGATGTAAAAATATACACACTTAAATGAGATGTTCTTATCTGTTATTTAATTAAAATCTAAAAAAATTAAAGTTATTTAGTAGACTCCGGAAAGAGGAGGCTGTCGACCCAGAGGGACACGATAGCCCTTCTCTACAATAGTGAGGGCCAAAGGGTCCTAAGTGATAGTGCGCCACATTGATGAACGGTCGGAACGGAAGGGGCAGAAAGGGCGTGTCCCTAGGGCTGGCGCCTAGAAGGCCCAAAACCCCTAGGGCGGGAAGGGAAGGAACCCTGAGATGGCAGTACTAAGTTAGGGGGAAAAGGAAAGGGTCCTAACCGGCTCTTGGCCGGCCCCGCTGAGTGGCAGAATAGGGTCTGGTTGCCTTACCTTTCTTGGGAGGTCCCTTAAGAGGCTTGTTATACCTTCTGATCCTTCGAGATCATGAATTTCAGTACTTCTTGTTCTGAAAATTGAATACCGCTTAAGCCGGTGCTAGGGGGCGTGAGCAGTGTTGCACTTTCAATTACTGCTCATGAACAGACTCAATAAAACCGAGTCTGCAATTTTCTCTTTTTGTGTTGCAATTTTTGCTTTCGGGGGGTCACCACCCTTCAGAATTTATTACATTCAACCTGAGGGATTTAAAAAAAAACTAGACCCGAAGCGGGAGGGTTCCTGGTAGAAGCCCTGTCAACTCTTTCTCCTTAACGTTGCCACCGAGAAGTAGGTCGGAGGCAAAGAGATACGCCGACAGCTCGTCATTCGACTTGTCCTGCAGACTAGAGGAAGGTGTCACGGCGACCGCGGATCATATTCGCTGTCGATGTGAGCCACTGACCCAAGGTCAGTTGGGCCGAACGGCCCAGATGGTATGAAAGGCACTTGGTAACGTCGGATTCAAGCTCCACAGAGAAGACCGCAGATAGGAGGTCAATGTTTGAAGCGAACCCCATCTGTCGGATGCAACTCACGACGCTAAAGTGAATGAGAGAGAAAGAGACATCGGGAGAGGACGGCCTAATGCACGCCCTGGGGCTGTCGGAATCAAGTGAGGGGATTTGATAAAACATCCCAGGTCGATTTTCAATCGAAGCCGGAGGCCTAAGAGATACCCAGGGAGACCTTGTTCGTAAGAGTTTAGCGGACACGATCCACCCAGTTTACGGGCTGGCACAAAAATATTCGTCCAGGTCAGGCAAACGGGAAAGAAGTCCCCTGGAAGGTGAGACTCCCTAGACTTAATTAGGTTAGGGATGTCCACTTTTTCGACTGACACTAGCACGGAAGAGGATAGAGGATCTCTTTAAGTAGGATTCGGGTGTCTAGGCAGACAGAGGATGGGGACATTCTAAAACAATCTTCACACGCCTTCTCAATAGAAAAATATTGATGTTCAGAATCATCTAAAGAAGAAGAGGAATACGCCCCTCTAAATCTGAGTGAGAGGCTTCCACAGAGTCTGATTCCCTAAAAAGAGGATCATCCATCCCTAGGAGCCATAATGGACAAAGTGTCTTCCTGCTCTCTCTCAGAATCCGCCCTGGTGAACGCCACGGATGGCAGCATCCGGGAGGGAGGAGTGGGACCCGCCGCAGACATAGAAGTGTGGACTGTGGGTTCACGTGAGAGCTATTCTCCATCTAGGGATGAACTCACAATATGCCCTGAGTGGGGTATAGCCAGAAGGGGCTGGCGGGCGAGAGGAAAGAGGAATGGGGATCACTGAGGGGGAGTCCCATGACCTTGCTGGTCAGGTGGCCTGTAAGGTGAAGCTTGCTGGTTCCCAGAATGAGTGTCGGCTAGCGAGAGCGACCAGTCGGCGAATCTGAGGAGGGAGAACGATGTCTTCGTATAGAAGAGTAATGGTAAGACCTCGATCTGCGCCTGCGATGAGAGCGGTGCGAGTGCCGGTTCCCATTAGAAGAATAAGAAGGTTTTTTACGCCTCCTACGGGGTGGGGGTGGGATGGGGGCTGGGGAATCCGAAGTGTACTCAGAAGATAAGATGAAGAGTAATTGCAGGGTCTAGACGAACAAGAACGTCTAGACTTAGCCAGAGCAGCTACCTGTTGACTTTCACCACTGTAATGCGGTGTAGGGATAGAATGCCCAGTAGAAAAGATTGGACTGGTAGACTTACCGGTCCACTTCGGTATCCTGATCCAAAGGACCGGACTGGGCCACCGGAGGACCGTTGGAGAGCAAACTCAGGACACCGGGCCAAATAATACACAGTGTAATTTTTGGGCCGGGGCTCGGTAGACCGGTCTGCCGGTGACGTCATAAAACGGAAGCACTAACACCAGGACACCGGGGACCGGTGACGGATAACTGGGTCTATATTCAGTGGGACCAGGCAAAACTATCCACACAACAAGCGGACCGGGAGACCTGGCAACAATAGTACCTGGGACAAGAACAAAGGGCATCATTCAAGTGGTAAATGGGAACCCGCGCCCGGGCCAGCAGTTTGGTGCCGAGCTGCAACTAACAACTGGGGAATCGACTGCACCATAGGGGCTGTTGACGAATGAGATTTTAAAAAGAAGCAGGCTTCTTCTGAGCTTTAGAGGAAAGTGATTTGTCTGTTGCGAGGGAGTCGCTGAACAAAGAGAAGAACACTTCTTCCGTCAGGCAGCAAGCTCCCACGTCTCCCCTGTTCAGAGGGATGAAACTGTACCGGACGCTAAAGCGGAACATCTGCAGCAGGCCAGACACAGTTGGGTGATTCCACAAAAATTGGTAATTTTGCCTACAACATTTTCAAAAAACATTTTGCTTATAAAACCGTTTGCTTAATACGTATACCATAACTATGAACTGTCTTTGACTTATAAAGAGTAATGTCCGTGCTGATTGTTCAATAAAGAAAAATATCTTTTACATTTTATAAATTGCCAATGACCTGAAAATGTCATTACCGCAACGATGTAAAATTGGAGCTCGTTTTATCTAAATATTTAGTTAAAGGGTGTTTATCGTTCAAGATGTGTGTAAATTATGAATATGAATAACGTAATTATGTTTCTTTTAGTAATACATCTTGCAAAATCAAATATTGTCTCTTAAGGTGATGGAAACAGCTAAGCTTTAATATTTTGATGTATCGAAATTGTCTCCAAAGTGTTGCTACATTTCTTTTAATTAACTAAAAGCATGCTTTATACTATCTTTAGGACTAATTTATCATAAAAGTATACAGTTCAAACATTTCTATTGCTCAACTTTTAAAAAATGCCAAAAAATGCCGAAAAATGAATGAAAAGCGTTTTGGTAATGACGTTTCGGTAATGACGTTGCGGTAATGACAGCAAAAAGTAAAGCCAAATGGTACTGAATTTATTCAGAAATATTATTTATTTTGTTTTTGGATGCAAGTTAAAGTTGTATTTTCACAAAATAGTTGTTCAGATACCAAAATAATTAAGGATTATGTCAGTACCGAAACACTGGCCGTTTCGGTAATGACCGTTTCGGTAATGACAATTTTGTTTATTTTTCATAATTTCAGGCATTTACCCAGTACATGTTTCAATTATTTTATGCATTTAAGCATGGTGTACACACAGCGTATACAACAAGGTATGTTAACATGAATTTATAGTTCAGCTTGCCTGGTTTGAGGGAGTGTCGGTGCTGACGGCCTAAAATCATAATCAATAGAAATAGATGTTTGGGAGGCCATTGCTTATAATGGAACCGGGATTGCTAAATCGATATGTACCTATATATGACTGCATGGGGAAAACCTTCTGATGACGTCAGAAGGGATTTCCCTCAATTTCAAGATAAAATAGGTACAGGCTAAAACACCATACCGTTTCGGTACTGTCAGGAAAACGAGGGACAAAAATCAGCAGCTGAAAAAAGCCACTAAAGATTACATTAACAGCTATATTTTGTATTCATTCATTCTATGATAATATAATGACATTATCAATAGAGAAAATTATCAAATTTAAGATGATTTAAGGTCAAGATATCTCATTCTATTATGCGTTGTATGATGAGGGACATGGGAATTATGCACCCCCTTTCATACTTGAAAGTCGATTCCAAGAAAATGAACATAATTTTTCACTGGTTATCACTATATTCTCACTAAGGTATGTCATATTAACTAGGCACAGATAAAATATTCTTTTAAAAGTAAATTTTTATGACTTTTATATCACGTGAAAGGTGAGGGACAGCAGCTTACCAATTTTTGTGAGTTGTCCAGCCCGCCGCGAAATGCCCACAATAAGCCTTGCGTTGCCCTGGCATGCTGTGGTAAATAATCAAGCAAATGCATACGACATCGCGAGTAAGTTCGAAGTCACGCAAGGCCAATATGGGTAAACATAAACTGATGATTGCAGCGGAGATGATATATATGTTTTTATTGTATTGCAAAACATTCATAAAAGTAATATTCTTCATAAAACATGCATGAGGCTCAATTCCTCCGCTGTATTTTCTTACAAGAAATATGTTGTTCACATACATGCATATTGCAATATAATAGAAAACCTACTTTCCTACAACAGTTTACATTCTCATTAATAGTCATGATTTTGAAAATTGTATCTGTACTGGTTAACTAAAATAATATTAGATAAAAAGAACAGTTCATTGAAGTGTGTTTATTTTACATCTCATTAATATTCATAAATATGCATTAATATTCATGAACTCAAAATAATGACGCTCTGCTCTTGTCAATTTTTGTTCAATATCTGTTTTTTACGTAAAATAAATATTAGAAAATATAGTACACTCGAAAATAATGCTAAATATAGTGTTTATGTTAAATTGCTTATTCATTTACGCACGTTATATGCAAATAAGCTTAAATATACATGTTTTTAGAAATATTACATGAACCAAAGATATTTTCTTTTCTTTGTATGATAATATTAAAACTTTTAAACCAGAATTCAATAACTCTTTGTATACTATTAGGCCTCTCAGACTAAAAACAAACTCGTTTTACTAAAAACGTATTTTTTACTTCCTCATTAATATTCATAAGCATGCATTACGAGTATTAATAGAATTAAATATCGTTTTCAAGCTATATGTCTCTGCTTTACTTTGGTACTTGTTTCGTCCTTCTATTGCAAAGTTATTACGCATATTCTGAACCACGGATGTTTCTAAATTTACCTCGGGTTACCATGAAAACCGATTAATAAAACATAGATGGGACAAAATTATTTAGGGAAATACTCAAAATGTGTTCTGAGGACCCCAACATACAATTTAAACCTAAATTCAATAATTTCTGTGCATTAGTAAAAGTACAAAAATGAGCCATGCAAGAAATACCACATACATAACAAACAGTCGCCCGAACAGCAACACAAGGAAACAGCAAATGTACATAACTATAAAAACATCAAGAGAAGCACAAAGACAAAACAAACATACAATAGGGGGAAGATGGAAGTACCGCCTTAGAACGGTCAGTGACAAAAGTCTCTCAGACTAAACAACAAACTCCTTTTTTTCTAAAAAACGCATTTTTTACTTCCTCACCAATATTCATAAGAATGCATTTATGAATATTAATAAAATCACATATCATATTCAAGCTATATGTCTCTGCTTTACTTTGGTACTTGTTTTGTCCTTCTATTGCTTCTAACAACAAAGTTATGACGCATTTTCTGAACCAAGGTAATTTCGAAAATTACCTCAGGTCACCATCGAAACCGTTAAATAAAACATAGCTGGGACAAACTTATTTTTGGGGGCATGCTCAAAATGTGTTCTGAGGACCCCAACGAACAATTTGGTACCCATGAAAAAAAGTCATGGGGGATGCTACGGTAACCACTACTAGGACCCAGCCTAGTTCTAAAGACTACGCATTTACTCCAACAATAGTATTTTAACACATTCGCAAACAGAGTAGACCCAGATCACACTGTTCATATAGGAACCGTCTGCTCTCTGTGCTTATTGAATTATGTAGATCAAATTTGGTTTTGCCATGGCAAACATTTTCTGTGTTCATATAACATTGTAAAAAATCATCTAGTCAATATTAATGATATAAATATTTTTGTATTAATAATCGTGGAGTTAAAGATGAATAAGGCATTTTTATTTCAGAAAACAAAATGAACACAAGGGTAACCAGAAGGTGCTTTACTCAAACGGGACGTTGTCCAAAACATCACATGCAGATGCCAAAGGTCTTACAAACGCAACGTATACTGATGAATTCGTCCCTAACATGAATGCTCCGAGGGAAAATGCCAATTGTATACTGGAAGACCAGTATGAAAACTCAGCAATTCTTGCAAACACTGATGGCACGACGAATGGAGCACGCGTAAGTGACACAAGTAATGGGTATGAAGACATAGTTGACCTTGCAGAATCTGGCAACCGAGCAGATAACTATTTTGTATTGGAGAAACCCATTGAAAGTTCAAATAAACATGAAATGAACACTCAAGACAATATTGACGACAATTATGACACAGCGAATGCATTTAAACCAATCAATACCACACCAAATGGAAACATTTACAACACAATGAGTGAGTTTGCTGAAGATACGTACAATTATGCAGGGGAGGGAAACAGACAATTCCATAGTTTAGCAAACCCATCCGCTACTGGACAAGCCGCTGATAATATGTACAGTCATTTAAGCAAAGATGGTGAAACAGACAATGTATATAACACGGCTGGTGAAGGGAATCACCAACACCAAATAGACGACACCTACAACCATATTTGATAGAACAGGGAGCGTTGATCAAAGATACAACTAACGTGTTTAACACATCACGCTAGATGGTGGTGCTACCTTCGTAAATATGCAATATCATGCAGCGCCTTTTAATCAATAAGCCGCTGTGAAAATAATAATTTGTCTTCTTTGTTTTGCCTTCCTTTTGTTTGCCTTGCGTCTTTGTGCTTGTAACGTTTGTCTCTGGTTCTTGTGTGTCTTTTGGTGTTTTTCTGTGTTCATTTCGTGTGTGAGTGTGCGTTTGGGTGTGTGGTTGTGTGTGTGTGTGTGTATGTGTTTGTCATTTTGTCTATCGGTGTTTTGGTGGTGGTTGCGTCTTGTATGTGGCTTTGCCTGCTTGACTTTACTACTTTTCCATTCAAATATGAGTCTAGTGCAATCATAACTACTTCAGATTCGAAAACCTGTTTTATTAACCCTTTCACCCCCAATGTCGCATAAATTCACCACGACAAATAGTGCACTCCCAGATCAGACGCCGCCTTTTCAAGGCGGCGTCTGATTAGGGACTTCACTTTTTGTCTCATACTCTATTTCTATATTTTTTACTTTATGTCTTTGAAATTTTCATTTATTTATCTCATTTCCTTATTGTACCGAATGATTTAACAAAAATTGGATTGCAGACGACAATTAGAAAGTTGGTGCCGAAAGGGTTAAATATTGATAGATTGTCAAACAGCCTGGACCTTGGAAGAGACGCCAGGTTACTCGGTGTCTCTTTTGGATCTCGATGTTTCCAAATCCGATCAGGTCGGGAAAGCGAGATAAGGTTGAATGTACAATTATATAATCGACGTAAACATACTTTCCAAAGGACGAAAGGTGAAATATATGTCTATAATGTTATTGTAGTTCAATGTCATGATGTGTGAGGTGGCCAGTAGTTAGAACATATTAGTTTTTGTTAACGTTCATTTTTAAAAAAAATGTTACAATAGTGGAACGTTCATGGAGAGTCTGGTGTGGTCAGTAGTTAGATAGCGCTATTTTAACATTTCGCGAACACTAAACATGATAAGAGTTATTAAAATGTCTGAAGAGGTCAGTAGAAATAAAACATTAATAAATGCTGACGGTGGTAGTACGAATACTAAGTGACCATTCATTTATTTAACATAGGAGCGTTTTGTGTCACATTTGTCCTGAGGTTAGCTACCACCTAATTTAATTTTAACCTATTTGCGCCTAGTGGATTCTTCCATGTTTATATATTGAATTAGTTCATTTTTTTATCTACGGCTGGCCTAATTTTACCATTAAGTTTTGTTTCATATTGAAACTCCTATCAGCAATTAGTGTATACTCTGATCAGACACCGCATTTTGCGGCATCTGATCAGAGTCTACACTGTTTTCCTGTGTCCCATATATGGGACCGTGGGCACAAATGGGATACAAATCCAGATATTTAGTTACCGCTTAAGAGAATGTCTAAGGACAATAGTTAGAACGTTTGTTTAGGCTAACATTCCCGAAATACGATGTGGACATGAGTAATTGCAGTGGAAAGGCCTTCTCTAAATTTTACTATCGAAATCTCTCGCTTATTGGCAAGTACAAATGTAATATCAAGGTACTTTTGTGACACGGTATTTCACATCCTGAATTTTATGGTGATGTGATTTACAAACTTCGTAAAATTATTGGACATACCCATTTTCTCACTTTGTTCATCAAATATATAAAACAATTCATTAAAAAGGGATATGATCCTGTATTACTACAACATACTGTATGTTTGGTTGTGAACCCTTTTACAGTTGGCAATCACGCTGGCCTCTTTGCATGTACGCCGACAAGAAAGGATTAGTACTCTATGAAGGCGACCTCTTAAATCCAGAAATGGAAGGAGAACGTCGGATATCTGTACTATTTCATTTTTGTCGTACCCTTTATTACGTTTCTACAGTTACTCTGTTTGCAGCTCAATCATTGAGTACACTAGCGATAGGTGGATACAGTATGTTCAATTAAATGTTTTTTTGTTATACATGCACTTTACCACTGTATTTGCTGTCGCGGTTGTTGTAGATTAGTCGGAGAGGGGACACGTTTATTTACACTGTTTGTCTTTTAGGATGGGGATGGAATAAGGGTGAGGTTGGGCGCCCATGAACCGGTTTAAACCCCCGGTGACGTTTGTCACTGACCGTTCCAAGGCGGTACTTCCATCTTCCTCCTATTGTATGTTTGTTTTGTCTTTGTGCGTCTCTTGTTGTTTTTTCTACCTATGTACATTTGCTGTTTCCTTGTGTTGCTGTTCGGGCGAGTGTTTGTTCTGTATGTGGTGTTTCCTGCATGACTCATTTTTGTACTTTTATCAGTATTAGCGAAAATTAGTTCAACTATCATTCCTGATCACTGTGCCCGTAGTGACCAATATTTGGCGGAAGTTAATTAAAACAAGATTTGTAAACACCATTGTCCAACATGATATTGTATTCGAAAGACTATGTAGTGTATGAAGTGATTACTATTTAGAAAAAAATAATATTTAATTAATCATCTTTTTTATTTAAAAATGATACAGTCGTAGAAAGATCATGGAATGCCTTAAGTGGTCAATAGTTAGAAAAATGTGTTAGTTTAACGGACATTCGTGAACACTCTTGTCCTATGTATTATTTTATTGGAATTATATTAAAAGTTCTACATCGGTCAGCAATTAGAAAACCTTATTGTATCTAGCATTCATGAAAACTTGATATTCTAGAATACCATGATGTTGGGAACAGTTGAAAAACGTTAATGTATATCAACATTTCCATTTTACTGTAGTTGAAATGTAATGATATGTCAGCAGTAGTCAGAATTAACATTCTTGAACACCGTGGGAAAAAGTGAGATTGTAGTGTGTTTGCAGTGGCCGTTAGATAGAGAACGTTAGTTTAACTAACATTTGTGAATACCGATAATATAAATGTTATTGAAATGGAAATGATATGTGGTGTTTGAAGTGGTCAGAGGTTTTTAGTTTTTACTACCTTTTTTGATAATTATTCTGTGTACAAAATAAATGATACAATGAGGTTACCAAACATTTATGCAGCTATTATAAATATTATTATTATTATACCACATTTATATAGCGCTTTTTTCACGCAGGATATGCGCGTTCAAAAGCGCTTAAGTTTATAATGCACAAATTTATTATTGTATATGTTCATTACATTTGACAAACATTTATAGTTTTCAAGCACAAGCCTATATTGTGAACAATTTCTAAATAAACACCAAACCCCCTGATAAAATGCATACATTTCAAAAAAATATATTTATTTCTCAACAAAGCCCTATATTGTGACCACTGTTTAGAATCATCTTGAAGAGATGATTCTAAAGAGTTTTCACAATGCAGGGTATGGTGGAGAAATGACGATTTTAGTATTCGAGTATTCATGGAGTGTTTGCCATGAACAATGTCGAAATAAAATCATTTGAAATACACATTAGACTCATAACTATATTACAACGAAGTACACTGATTGACTAACGATTTAACTCATAAAAACGCCGTTGCAAATAGAGTAGATATCATCTGACCAAACAAAATAGGGGCCATCTGACCAGAGTCTACTCTTATAGAATTATATCAATATGATTCGACCACGTTATTATAAAAATAGAAGTGTAATATTAGTGGTGTCAATATTTCTTTCATAAATATTGATCGGGTAAAACAGTAAGAAACCTGGAAAATGTGTCAAAAGGTGGATCTATGGAGTAAAAGTGTATCACGAATAAAGACTCATTATGAGCAATTTATGTGTTTCTCTGTCTACATTTTGATCATGATGATTTAATTGTTATATGCCAAAGGTATGTCTGTTACAACATTCAAAACATGCTTTGTCCATTCATTTGCAACATAAACTGGTAAAGAATCCATGAGATTTCTTTAAGCACTTGGAGAAAGCATATTCGTGTGTGAATTGGTAACCATCAATATTCATTTCATCAACATGTGTTTTGCTATCTGAAACTTCTCATTGGATGTTGATTTTTTGCATCCACATACACGTAAGGACCAGATTTGTATACTTCCATAAGTAAACAGAGCAGACTCTGATCAGGTGGCTGCTGTAGTATATGGGTCTACTCTATTTGCAAAAGCATGACATGAAGCAATCGGTAAGTCCTTACTATGTTTATTTACATGACCACAGTACCTAGAGTCAATTATATATGATACAAGACTAGGATAATTAATTTGCCTTTGTAAACCCTGTAGTAGATAAATCTCCATTTTAACACCGTTTCATACATGTTATTATGTGATAGGTAACAAAAACAACGTAAGACCATTTTCCTCTCGATCACGTTGCATGCGAATTGTTGTTGGAAAGTATGTAGAGTATAATGTATATCAGAAGCATTAATTCATTCTGCTGTTGATCATGTAATAATCTTCATTTGCTACCTTGTTCTGTTAGGCCTATGGTCTTTATACTCAATAAAATATCTATCTATCTACATAATGCACCTAGTCCAGATAACTCTCTTAGGAGGAAATGTCTGGTCATGATCTTGTCGATATGGTTTTGCTATGGACATCTGTCATTAGAAGATTACATCTTAATGATAGTCATGATATTAGATCTTACAAACACATTAAACAAGGATAATGTCAACAGGACATAAAACTAGTGATATATTTTCCTTGATATTGAAGATGTTTCTATGACACTTAACGTTTAACCCTTAACTGGTGTTTTACATCAGTCCTTTAACGCTTCATCCATCATAGGTTTGTTTTAGACTCATTACCTTATAGGCTATTTTTAGAACCAACCTCGTTGAATATTTCTTCTGAAAAGGAGCATTTACTAGAGGAAATGAAACCTTTGAAATTTTGTAGTTTAGAAACCAGTGTGATAAATAGAGCAAGTAAGCATATGGGGCAAAAGCTCTATTTATCTGAATGGTTTAAAGGCTGACTTTTAGTGAGCCGTCAAAAGTCGTCAGTATGAGGGAAAGTCCATTACTCTCTACAGTCAACTCACCCAAATCAAATTTAACCCATCCATTTTCTCAAACAAGAGCATATTCTAGTATATACCATTTGTTCAGCAAACAGTATTGACTCTGATGAGAGGGCTACTCAGGAACCCTTCTGATCTGGGACAAGACTATTCACCTATGTCCGACATATGGGATCACGGAATTGAAGGGTTAGTGACATTATCCTTGATAAAGAGCGGGGTGTTTGTACTACAGTTAACCATTAGATCGCCGAGCAAATATTTACGTATAGAGCATGTCTCCTCTTTAAGATACACTTGCTAGACAGTAAGTCTTCCATTTCAAACAATTGCCGATAAAAATGTTTCCTCATTTCCTCATTCAGTTGCTTATTCTAGACAAAAGAACACGTATCTTCGTTAAAAAATTACACGTGCTAGACAGTAAGTCTATCATTTCAAACAGTTATAAAACTTCGTCATCATTCAGATGACAGTTAGTCTTTCATTTTTGATAGCTGTCTGTAGAATGTGTATACTCATTCCAATGGTTTCTTGTTACGATACACATACTACACAGTAATTCTGAAAGTAGGAGATCCTTGGAAAACAAAAGTAGCAATGCGAAAACAAAACATTGAACAAGCCGTTTTATTGAGTAGTTCATGAGTAGTAATTCAAAGTGCAACACTACCCATGCCCCTAGCACCGGCTTAAGCAATATTCAGTTTTCGAAACTAATATCATCCAGACTAGTAATCCCGATGGGCCAAACACTATAACAGTACTGAAGTAGGGGGCGCATTTTTACGGCCGCAACAGAGACACTTAACACCCACGGCTGTGGAGACAACAACCTGTTTTACAAGGCATTTATATGTTTAGTGGCATGCTCATATTCATGTAACATTTAGTTAAATAAATAATATTTTATAATGCCAATTTAAACAAGACAATTTGTGTTCAAAGCAAAGTTGTGTGATAAATAAATCTCTGGGTTTGGTTTATGAATATATGGAGTGATTGGTTGTAATTAATTCGTCACTGGAACATGCCCATGGTAAAGTAAAACCTCTCTATACTAAATTACATCAAGTATATTGTGTTACAGGAAGGCGGTTGCTTAAAGCAAAGTGAAAGTAAAGCAGAACGCTCCTATAGGAGCGTTCTGGTTTTTTTTCACCTAGGATTAAGCAGCCACCTGCCCTAAATACCAACTAATTAACACAATTTAGTGGTGGTTATAGAGAGGTTTTACTGTTTATTGTGGATTATATTATATATATTGTTTGCTATTGTCTGCAGTAACCTTTAACCCCATAAATACGTTTTTCTAATACGTTTTGGAAATAGATTAGACCCAGATCAGAGGCTCCTGCCGTAGCCATCTGTCAAATTTGTTGACTTAAGAAAAATTATAGATATGATATGACAGTTTCTACTATGACTTACAGATCCCGTACATGTGCCAATATAAAGAAATATAATCTAATATATAGTCAGGATGTCAACGCCTTTGTTTCAACTTGATATCATGCAATGATTGACAAAATAATGTCATTGTCAGGATGGTAGGTGATGCCCCAATGACGAGACCCAGCTTCAGACCTTTTTAAATATTTCGGGCGTTCCATGAGGTGACAATGTCGTAAACCAAACACAGCACAAGGCTTGAAACTATAAAATTGATGCGGCTGGGCTATGCTAGCCGATGATGATAATATGGTGTTCTGAGGATACTTTGCTTGAGACGAACACTATGAAAATATGAAATTATACACAAAAACCTATGTTATGGTGATCAACAATACCTCATATTTGGGGCCAACAACACAAAAATAAACTATAACTGTGAACAACTACTACAGCCCCAAGCCAGCGAGACGGCTGGTCGATGCCTCAACTTCAAAATGGTGCTTAGAACACAATCCTCAAGCTATGTCATGAAACTGTATAAATGCGAGTTGAGACCCTAAGCATCAAACCCTGTCGAAACCTGTGGTTTGAAGCTATCTCAACACTACTGTGACTTCAAACCTACGTATCAGACCCTATGTCTCAAAGCATGTATGTAACCCTGAAACGTCTGAAACCTATCTTGAGCAGTGTATGAAACCTGCTTCAAGAAGCTTAAAAACATAACGCTTTGAAGCCTGCCTGCAGTATGTTCCGAGCCCGTGCTCGAAAACACTGCCTCAAAAAGATAGCCTCAAGAAGACGGCCTCAGGCAAACGGTTCAGCAACGCTCTGAACCCTGAGCACGGTCTTCAGCAAACCTGCTTCAAAACGAATATAACCCTAGGCTATATCATTCTGAGCAACACTATCTCAATGCCTCAGCTAATCTGAGACCGCTATGAAACGTGCAATTTTCATGCCCAAAGAGAGAACTCAGAGGACAGTTACTTAGCCCATTCAAAGAACAGGTAGCTGCACACTTACGTTGCCCAAGCAGACAATATATTCGCCAGTTATTAACATTAATGTGTGCAATACTCTATCAGTCAAAAACCAACGATATAGCTTCTATACGTAAGTATATATTGCCGTCACTGAAAGTTCTGTAAATATTCAGTGCCCTGATCACAAAAAAACCCAGCAGTGATCGTTGAATAATACATTATTCTGATTGACCAACCGCCTCACACATTTGAATATATATACAGTACTAATTTTACTAAGGTATAAAAAAATGAAGTTTAAAAGTGAAATAACTTTGATACACGAAAATAAATTAACAAATTTAAACAAACAGTCAAAAAGAGAGATAATCCTGTATGTACAAAACTATAGTTAACTCAAATCGCTTACCTATCCTTATACTACAGGTTTTCTTGACAGTCATCGAGTGTTTCCCTTAGATGAATGCAACTTTTATTCTAACTCACCGTATGTAGACTTCAGACGAAGAAAACTATAAACATGTACAATTGAACTTCTATATCTCGTTCTTCAAGGGATCATACAAAAGATGTTTCAGTTTTTCGATTTCTGAACTGGACAATTGTTCACGTCCGCAGCTTAATGTGGGTCGAAAGTAATGCTAAACGCTCATACAGAAGCTTCCAGCATTAGTTTCGACCTGCATTTAGCTGTCACATATATGTCTAGATATTTGTAGTGATACAATTTGGAACAATGTTTTATTGTAACGTTTGGAAGAACAGAACATTTACATCGAATTATCCGAACTTCGAATCATTCGAGTTCGAAATAACGACGTTCAACTGTATGATATATTTTGTAAATTTCTGTGTCACAGTATTTATAAACAAGGAACCGTGTCAATATATTTAAAAGTTATCAACATGGTGTCAATTTGAATTATTTAGTTTTACAAACTTGTGACTAGGGGAATTCGGTGATCAAACATATACTCTAGTCTTATTCCGCTAACCGCGACCAGACTCGCACCAGGCGATAATTACCAGTCACCGGGCGATTTACCAGTCACCAGTCCATTTGCCAGGCACCAGGCGATATGTACCAGTAACCAGGCGATATTTCCCAGTCAACAGATGATCTACCAGTCACACGACGATTTAATAGTCACAGACGGTTTGCCAGTCACCAGGCGATATTTACCAGTCAAGTTGTTTAACACTGTGTCAATAGTTTAAAATACCACAGTGGTCTTAAAGGCATTTCGAAAGGAATGTTGACCCATGCTGTGTATTTCGGGTGCTCTATGGTGCCACACTGGGAATTTCACAGCTGGATATCAATAGTCAATTATCAAGTCTGTCATGCGCAGTAGAATTATTGATAAAATATATGAAATGATAGTTTGGTTATCTTTGATTTCTTTATATAATGTTATGTTTATTTCTGCAGTTAATTTATGTGACTGAAAAAAGTATTTAGTATTAAATCACACTCCCAAATACTGGAACAGACACAGTGGAGGGCAGCCAGGTTTGTCACCAATGACTATACATCAAGGAACCTGGTTGCATGACAGCTATACTTGAGGGACTAGGATGGGAAACTCTGAAACAACGCAGAGAAATGGCCAGACTACAGATGCTCTACCGTATCCAGCACGCATTGGTGGACATTAACAAGGAGGTATACCTGCGAGGAGGTGATGCCAGAACAAGAACCCGCCTCTACCAGGAACGGATCACAAACCAGCTATATGCCAATACCTTCTTCCCAAGAACCATTGTCTGCTGGAACCGGCTGCCTGCGTCTGTCACCGCTGCGGATTCCCTTGGAGAATTCCACCAGCGATTGACAACCACATACCACTAAATTCCATATCACTGTACATAGTTTTAACCTGATTTCAAAATGTTTAATGACACAGCTCGATCCGACTCACCATGTACATAAATCACACAGAGCCTTTATACGTTCCGGAAGGACCCCGGCTCTTTATCGGAAGAAGAAGAAGAAGGAGAAGTATCATTATGATAATTTATTTTAATATTTTTGATTATGCGAGGCATGTAATATAGTCTTTATTATTGGCATTTAGTTGAAATTTAGGTGTTTTATCAAGACCTTTCTCCTTGCTATTAATTGTATTTATTTGAATTTGATTTTTAAAACAAATAATGATTTAAGTTAATCAAAATTATTGTCAATTAATAATTACTGTTACACAAAAAATGAGTAACTCTTCTCAATTTCATTTGTTAAAAAATTAATGACCCGTTTAATTGACTGATTATCAGATATTCACACCTAGAGCTAGAATTATTTCTAAACACCTATTAACCCTTTCCTTGTTTGCTTTTCAAGACAAAAACTGATCAGGGTCTACTATGTTTGCTAATGCGTAAAAATATGTTATTTCCATAAAGAGAAGTTTTAGCTTTGATAAAAACTGTAGAATCAAATCTGTATTGTGTCAAAAGCAAACAGAAAAGACCCTGATCAGACAGTTTCTATAGGAGCCGTCTGATCTGGGTCTACTCTTATTTTTATGCGTAAAACACATTATTTCTATAAGGAGAAGTTTTGATTTAACAAAAACTGTAGAATCCGATCTATATCATGTCAAAAGCAAACAGAGTAGACCCTGATTAGACGGCTTCTATAGGAGCCGTCTGATCTGGGTCTACTCTGTTTGCTAATGCGTAAAAACAGGTTTATATGAGGGAATTTTAGGGTTACATTTTTTAAAGATATTTTTATTGGTCATTTCACACAAAAACAAAAAGTGTACAGCCATGCACCTTATATGCCTATCTACCTGGATCAAGGTATAATTGCATAACTTTATCTAATATGGTCATTGACCCTGACTGGACACTGCATGAGCACTCCAGGGAATCAATCAGCACAGCTGGATACTGTGTATATAGGGGGTCACTTATATAAGTAGCTTTGAAATGCCTTTAGCCATTTTCTTCGTGAATATTCATATTAGAAATAATAACGCCCTCAATATTAATAAGATTTAAAAGCTCAATGACAAAGGAAATTTACGCCCTAGCAGAAACGTTACATTCATATTTATATTATATTATAAGCACACAGAACAGATGCTGATCAGACCGCTCCTATTGAGCCATCTGATCTGGGTATACTCTGTTTACAAAGGTGTAGAAAGGCGAGTTTGTGGAGTAAAGGGTTAATTACGTACATACAAATTGAGGCAAATAGTGTAGACTCAGATCAAATTGTTCTTGATTCAGGATCGTCTACAATTTTGGCTAGTTTAATCTTTCAAACTATAATCAAATTGTCTACCAAAATGCAATCAGTTTGTCAAACAGTTTGGATCCTGATGAGACGCGTAGTTACCATCTGGACCCAAACTGTTTGCATGGGTATTCACTCATCCGCCCATAGCAGGCTAGAGGTTAATTGAAAGTAATTAAAATGATGCAAATTTGAAATATTCAGCTTTGCAATCCCTCTAAACCTGATGTTAAATCAGTATTGAGATTAGTCTTTGAGACAGGTGACATCTTAATGCAAATTGAAAGTCATGCAAACAACTCATAAAGGAGTGTTTGCCTACCCTCCATCCTGCATTAAACAGTCACCAATTTCAAAGATCTAATTTGTTCTTTAATGCAATTCGGTTTAGAGGGGGGGGGGGGTGTGTTGTTCATTGTCCATCTTGTTTATAAAGATATTTCCAGAATCGTCCAGTTTAAAACTTTAAGCAAACGACAATATGTCGGAAGACGACGATGCTGGTACTGAAAGTGTTAAAAAACCTGGTACTCGATATAAACGCTTTGGCACACCATTTGCAACATAAAAAACACGGAGGAAAGAGTTGTAGGGGTTGTTAGACCAGAGCCTGTTCCGTTTGCTTATAGAGAAATATAAATGTGATTGTTGAGTCTTTAAATTTAGGTGGTTTATTTAGGTTGTGATTAATATGGTTCATGGTATATACCGAAAGGAGCTTTTTGTGACTGTGTCATTAAGCTACCACCCGTATCAAAATCCAGATCCTTTTCATTGGCCTTGAAACAAGAATTTAATTGTATGAAGTATTTTGATGCCTTGTTATTTTACGCATATTTCACATTGAGGATGAAGCTGGTAAATACTTCACCGGACCCTTCTGCGTGGCCGAGTGTTATGGTTTTCAACTGACCATCACTTAGACACTTATTGCTGTGGTTCGAATTCCGTCCTTGGCATTTCATGTGAGGAGGTCTTCCAACTGGCTTGCTGTATATCAGTTATTCTTATCTTCTGTTCACGACACAATAACCATTAGTATGAACGGCCTTCCTATTAGGAAGTAGGAATGACCTGTCGTTTTTATTTATAGGTTTTTATCCCAAACTATTCCATTTTATACATAAGGGTTTTGTTAAACTGACGAGTGAATTTCCCATGACGCTCGTTCAGTTGGTTAGACTCACCTTCCGATTGCCTATACATTGTTGTGATTAAATTAAAGAGTATAAAATGAAATAGTCGGTAAAATGCTGAGCTTACCTAATACAAAAGTGATATAATCACAATCTACAGGTCATCTATAAATAAAAAAAGACATGCCAGATCTAACGGCTAATACGTCTTTTATAAGGTGTACGTCGCGATTTGACTGAAATGCCTTAAAGTGACGCGTAAAACCCCGATGCAAACAAACGAATCCATCAATGTGGCTGGTGATCTGTAGTTCGGAAGTTGTGTCATATGTAGGCTAATACGAATGTAAAGAAAATCAGTTACAATCGAGTCTGTCGTCAGCGCTCATCAGAGCAAATATAGGAATTGTATGTATTACTTTTGACCTGAATTAAGCTACCATCTGCCTTACAAACCCCTAATTAGGGGGTTGTAAGGCAGATGGAAGCTTAATTCAGGTCAAAAGTAATACATAAAATTCCTATATTTGCTCTGCCATAAGCCACGGTCTGCTTTAAAGGATCCTTTTTCAATACATGAATGGCCGCTCAAAACAGGTCCTACTGTATATTATTGTTTCAAATCACCTGACCCGTTTCACGACGTGCGTGATAATTGCCAACAGCTTGGATCAAGGTGAGAAATCGAGTAACTGGGCTTCTCATCAGAACCAAAGCTGTTTGACACTTAGTCAATGTATTTACAAAACCTTGCATCCTGACACCTTACTTTTTGACAATAATTTATCCAAAGCTGAACTCAAAATTGTTACAATTGCTCCAGGTTTGAATTTGAGCATACGAGATTTAGTGTTTATGCGGTTCGGTTAACCCTTTCGGTGCTAAATTTCTAATTGTCGTCTGCAAACCACGTTTGTTAAAT
Source organism: Azorinus chamasolen (assembly GCA_963576725.1). NCBI lineage: Eukaryota > Metazoa > Mollusca > Bivalvia > Cardiida > Solecurtidae > Azorinus > Azorinus chamasolen. The sequence goes on along the minus strand of OY755253.1, from coordinate 58,080,012 downwards.
CATTCGGTAAAATAAGGAAATGAGATAAATAAATACAAAGTTCAAAGGAATACAGCACTGATATAGAAATAGTGATTGAGACAAAAACTGAAGTCCCTGATCAAACACCGCCTTGAAAAGGCGTCGTCTGATCTTGGACTGCACTATTTGTCGTGGTGCATTTATGCGACACTGGCGGTGAAATGGTTAAGTGTTTTCGTTTGAGTTGTATATTTAGCATCTGGAGTACTCCTCAGCCCATATAAAGTACTCCGGGATATAAAGAGTTGTTATTTAAAGATAACATTCGTCCTGTTAAGACAATTCAACGATGAGGATATTTTTCAGTACGCAATTGTTCATTATAGTGTCTACTATCTGTTTGCATCCAGGTAAGAACTGTATAATGTTACAAAACTGTTATAGAACTGTAATTGTATATCTCTTGCATATCTGTCATTGATCGGATGGACGACCATGCGATTCATTTCGGTTTGATTTCATATCTATTGTATATCTTTTGTTTATCATTCATTGACCGGATGGACAATCATGCGGTTCCTTCTGGCTAATTGCATATTTATTGTATATCTATTGTAAATCTTTCATTATCTGGATAGATAATCATGCCGTTCGTTCCGATTATTGATTTCATCCATGTGCAGCGCTTTTGAAAGCACATATCTTGTGTGAAAAGAGCGCTATATAAATGTGGTATAATAATAATAATAATAATGATAATAATAATAATAATAATAATATTGTTTGACATATTTCCAATACGTATTTCACTGATTTTACTCTGTGTGTGTCTGTCTGTCTATCTGTCTGTTTGTGTGTGATACATAGAACATTTGATCCTTTGGACCCAATGCTCTATATATCACCATGAGTTTTCAAAAGGCGACAGTAGAAGGGAATGAGTTATGTTTTCAGCACGCTACAGGTAAAATGTGTTCATTGTCACATACCTCTCAAATGGGTCAGTCAGCTGGACTACTAGGTCTACTCTTCAAAGCCGCCATCTGTCATATAAATGCTTTCTACACCTTTGCACAATGGTAGAAGATCAGATCTTATAGTAACCGTCTGATCAGTGTCTGCTTTATTTGCTTTTGGAATACTAATAATAGATATAACTATGCAGTCTCTACTAAATGCAAATGTGTATGTTAATTAGTATCCATGCTAATTAGTATTCATTATGGCATGATTTGTTTAAAAAACATGAATATATAATACATAAAATATTAGAGACTTTTGACACATAAGACTCATGCACTGTCTGCACACTCTCTGTCTATACACAGTTTAGCAGCATAATGTAACATGGTGTGGATAATGTTCTGCACTGTTTGACATTCAAAACCATCAAACAAGATATGGATTATATAGTTAAAAATTTATGAGTCACTATGGAAAGGATTTACTCGATAGATATGACGATACCTCTCTATATGTAGCTTTAATAATTTCGCAAAGTTTAAATTTGCAAATCCATATTTCATGATCAATGTTGTTATATTTTATAGTCTTTAGATATCATTAGTAATTTTGCATCGCTGCTTCAGCTTTTGAAGGATCTCCTACTTTCAGAATTTAGGCAGCAAACGAAATGTCTATCCATATCGTAGGAAAAATAAATCTCTTCACTATTTCTCCTCACAATAGCGGTTTGTTATGCCTTTAAAAAAATTAACCAGACAACACAGCTACCATAGGAGCTATTTGATTAGGGTCTGATATATTTGCTAATGAAATTATATCGTCATGGCCCTACATTTTTGTGTAAGCAATCAGTTCCCTATACTACTAGATTATAAACAATGACTTAATCAATATTCACGAAGCGTTCAATCCAAGCATATATATTTATTAGACTTTTTAACCATTTCAATGGTGTGTCGAATTAGACATTTGGTACCTTTACGAACAGTGTAGAATCTGCCAAGACAGCTTTTCATGGAGGATCGGCTTTCTTATCCTATTATAGATACGATTCATAAATATTTATGCAATACTAGGTTCTCAAGTTATTTTTCATAGTGAGAGTGTTAAGACAAGTGGTAGCTTAACCCATGCTATTTTTAGACCAGTTACCTCATAGGCAATTATTAGACCCAACCTATTTGAAAAAATCTATCGAAAAGGAGTTTTTACTAGAGAAAAATATCATTTTAGAATTGTATAATTTTGAAACCATTGTGATAAATAGAGCATGTGCCCCACAGGAGCTAATGCTCTATTTATCACAATTGTTTCACAAAGAGATTTTACAGTCGTCAAAAGTCGTCAATATGAGGGAATGAGTCTAATATAACACATAATGTCCCTTAGGTGCATCTAAAAGATTCACTTGCTTTTGAAACACCTTCGTTTCTGCACCCCGCACTGAAACAATAATGTTGGCTCATATTTGAATCTATTCAATTTTGACTTCTTCTGATTTGATCAAGCTGTTGAAAAAATATTGACAAAGTATCGTGACAGATATTTTTCACGAAGTGTCAAACTGCTTGAATCCTGATACGACGCCGAGTTAAACTGATTCAAAAATGTTTGCAAATGAAACTAAATTCCTATGGAGTCCTCTATATAGAGCTTAACCCATTCCTCCATAAATATTCATGCTTTTGTAATAGGTATTTTTGAAACCATTGTGATAAATAGAGCATTTTCGTCTTAGGAGCAAATGCATTTTTATCACAATGGTATCAAAAGTACACGTATTTAACAGTTTCCTTTGCTCTACTTAATGTTTCAGTAGATTTATTCAAAGATGTTGGTTCAAAATATAACCTATGATGGAATGGATTAAGCATTTCATACGGAGCAGACTTTATAGTAAATGTCAATGGGTTATATTTCATACCGACAATGCTTTCCAGAACCAATCGTCAATTTTGATGTTCATATTCCTGTTACAACAATGTTTTAGAAGTAATTTGGCTTCTTATTGAAAATGATTGACTCGACGCATACTTTTCAGAGAATACATTCAAGAAACTCTCTTTGTCACCCTTCCTTTTGTTTGCCTTGCGTCTTTGTGCTTGTGGTTTGTTCATGTTGTGGAACGTTTGTCCCTGGTTCTTGTGTGTCTTTTGGTGTTTTCTGTGTTCATTTCGTGTGTGTGTGTGTGCGTGTGCGTTTGGGTGTGTGGTTGTGTGTGTGTGTGTGTCATGCTGTCTATCGGTGTTTTGGTGATGGTTGCGTCTTGCATGTGGCTTTGCCTGCTTGACTTTACTACTTTTCCATTGAAACTTATTACCCTTCATTACTTTTCTACAGTTACTCTGTTTGCAGCTCAATCATTGAGTACACTAGCGATAGGTGGATACATTTTGTTCACTTAAATGTTTTCGTTATACATGCACTTTACCACTGCATTTGCCGTCGCGGTTGTTGTAGATTAGTCGGAGAGGGGATACGTTCATCTACACTGTTTGTCTTTTAGGGTGGGGATGGAATAAGTGTGAGGTTGGGCGCCCATAAACCGGTTTAACCCCCCCCCCCAGTGACTTGTCACTGACCGTTCCAAGGCGGTACTTCCTTCTTCCCCCTATTGTATGTGTGTTTTGTCTTTGTGCGTCTCTTGTTGTTTTTATAGTTATGTACATGTGCTGTTTCCTTGTGTTGCTGTTCGGGCAACTGTTTGTTCTGTATGTGGTGTTTCCTGCATGACTCATTTTTGTACTTTTTATTTTACATCATACGACATACGACATTGTTTGCAGACGACACTTTGGCACCGAAAGAAATAATGTTTAAAAGCATTCCTTATTCACTAAAATAAAATGGTATTCTCTCTCGTATTTAACAGCATCTGCAACTGATCTTTACGTGATGGAATCAAATAGATCGTGGGATTACGAAAAGCCGCCCTGCAAGATAGCAACACCGGATATAGTTTTTACGAGATACGGTCCAACTGTTGACATTCCACGTGATGTAAATATTACTGACGATGAAAGGGTAGTGGTAGGATATACCAGGACATTCAAAGTATTCCAATACACTGGTGAGTGTAAACATATGTGGCGTTTCAGTTTACATCTTATTCCGTCGCAATTTACTTTAGAGAAATAATGATAGGTTGGGTGTTTGTGAAAATCGTTTGTGTTATACAGGTCAATAGATCACCAGGCATGTTTTTGAATCAGAGCCCCGAATGTTCAACTTACCATTGCCAGTAAAGGCCGCATATGAAGTACTTTTATTTACACCATCCCAAATAAATGGATGCTAGAAATTCGAACGAAAACGAAAAAGCAGTATTAGTGAATAACATTGAAGCTTTGTCTTCGTGTTTTAATATTTGATTTATACATAAGGATTTTAGATAGGTTTTGCATTCTATTTCGAGATATTATTAATGGGGCAAAACCGTGATGAAACTTGCAAATAAGTCTGATCCAGATGATTGATACATATCAGATATGTTGCGAATAGTCATTGTGTAGCAATTGATATTAACCCTCTCGGTGCCAAATTTATAAATGTCATCTGCAAACCAATTTTGTTAAATTTCTTGGCACAACAAGGAATTTAGATAAATAAATGCACATTTACTGAACTTTTTGTCGTGGTGCATTTATGCGGCATTGGTGTTGAAAGGGTTTTAAAATGAGTCCTAGAAAATGTAATTAAGCGAGACTTTGAGTTTAATTTGAGTTTGTACAAAAGTATTATCATTAAAAATATTCTTTTTATCACATAACTTACTTCGACTAAAATGTTGTTGTCGACAGGTCATGTATATTTCTATATAACGCCGTAGTGTTTCTACACAACGTTACAGCTTATATTAAACGTGTGTAATATAGATTAATAGAATCAAGCATGGGTTTTGTTAAAGACGGGGGTTTCTATACCCGAGGTTTGTCTGTTCCAATCGGAAACGAGCTTTAGCTTTAGTCACGGGGTGTTCCAGATAAGGATTTCTAGTATGGCTAGTTTTATCAGCTTATCTAGCACGACTGAGAAGCGAGAAAAATGTGTGATGACTATCTTAAATCGACTACAATGGATGGAGGCTATGTGATAAAAGTAGATCGATCAGTGTCAGTTTTTACCGTAGCAGCGCATACACTGTGCATTATTTGATCAAGACATCTGAAATAACAGGCTAAGTAATGATACACAGCAATTTGAAGCTTTCCGTTTGTCAATGGTTACGCGGGTGCATATATTTTGAATCAATGCAAACAGACACGTAATGGAAGGATCAAAGATTTTTAATGACAGAAACTTACGTTCTGTGTGAACCACAGCAAAGTACCAGACCGATGCCGTTCATTGGCCTCGGAAGACTCCTCATCACAGAAACCATTCACCTGATATTGTCCTGAACATGCGCTACGGAAACATCTGCCGAAAGCTCTACAGCTCTTGCTTTACGTCGTTATACCTTCTTCATGCTACTGACACAGACCTTAGTCTCGAGTACCATATTTTAAGGAATGACCATTTTAAAAATCCTTTGGTTGAAAAAAATAATTTGAAAATACATGCCAATAATGTCAAATTTAATGTTTTTATCTTTGCCAACCGTGCACCAATCTACTCGCGACTTTGAAAACAGCTTGGGCCAGAGTAGACACCAAGTAAATCAGCATATCTCCGGGATTTGTTACTCTGGTCATATTTCTGACAAGAAATAAAATGTTTAACTGCTTTTTAGCAATGAGACAGACGAAAGTATTTGAAGACAGCAATAACAAGACAAGCGGTTATTTTACTCCGTACACAGAACAAAGACTAAAAAATAATCTTCGCGAAATACTTATCGAGTTGGCCAATGTATACAATGGCTTTCTTTTGTATGCTTTTTACACTTTCGGTTCCCATATTCAAGGCTGTGTATGGAAAAATAGTCTACCAGCTAAGGTGGTCAAGCATACGATACAGTCAGATCCGGGACAGTGTTACACAGTCTGCCAAACAACACACATTGGGCTACATGTAAGCTATGCTACTTGTTGGGTTGTAAATATGAAATAAAATGAAGGTAAGACATGAAATGCCACACATAAAGGCACACAGCAACAAGCAAAGCACAACAAAAACGAAGTACTATTTTAGCATTTGCTTTATATACATATTGGTTATCCCTTTCTCTCTCATTTACCCTACTTGTTTTTGTTTTGAACAAGGAAGAAATAGCTGTATAATAAGATATTGATAATTACATAAATTGCATAAGTAAAACCATAGCAGAAACAATAGACTCAGAACTATGTCATTATATGATCAGATCCTGAACTGAATGCTCAAACAGAGGTGTCTTTATATTTGAAAAGGTGCCAAAAGCGTTTCTGAAGTGTAAATGCAACACACAACATCAGGTTTCCGGAAGAATGGATCATACTGTGTCATCTGAAGTTATGTTCTACTTTAACTTAATTCATACAAAGCATTATTTTCCATAGTGTATGGTTTTATTTGTATTAACACATGTTGTTCTCGTGCTTGTGATATTTATACAAATGCATAGTGTTATTACACAATTGACATTCATGTTATAGTCTCATTCTACCCAATGCTTTCAGGATGGAGAGTGTTATTGTCTCAGCGATCGACCAGGAGACATTTACGATACCTATGCAAAATGTAACAGTGCATGCGTCCATCCTGCAAATACGGCATGTGGAGGCAGTGGATGGCTCTCCAGTTACATTTCTTTGTATCGACGTGGTACATATACCTTTGTTATATTTCTTCACTTAAATTTGGATCTGTTGCAATGTTGACTTCTGCTGAGCCTATCCATATTTTGAGAAATCATTGACCGAGTGTGACGACACGAATTTGAGAAACAGAAAAAAGAACTATAGGCATTGTGTTAACCAGTTTAGACCATGACGCGACGCCAAGTTACCCGGCGTCACGCCTTGATTCAAGCTGTTTAACCCTTTACTCCATGAATATTCATGTAAGAAAGAATTACACCGCGAATATTAATTAGGTTAATACTTATAAAAGCATATGTACGCATGAATGTTAGGCCGTGACAGCAACTGTAGAGCCATGTATATATTATATCATAAGCAAACATATCAAACCCTGATCAGACAGCTGCCACCGGAGCCGTTTGACATAGGTCTACTCTGTATGCTAATGCATAGGGAGGAACAATTATGGAGTAAAGGTTTTAAAAACGACTCAAGTAGTGGATAATGGGATAAGGCTAAGAAGTGGATGATAAGTAATGGTGTGCTCGGTTGTATGGGTTAAATCAAACCTATGTTTGTACATCGGACATCTACTTCAGTTTGCATTGTTTTATTGAAACACTTGTATTTTTGTCTTAAAATTGCCCTTCATCATAAGGTTTCTCCAGCTGGATCACTGGATAAATTGTTGAGCAATATAAAAGTCCTAAGGTTTATCTCTTAAAAGGACATAAGCAAACAGTGTATACTCAGATCAGAAGGTTTCTGATTGAGCTCTCTGATCAGAATATGCACTGTTTGCTGAGCCCATCGATGTCAATGGCGTTTATCACCAAGCTATTTATTTGCTGAACCCATCGATGTAAATGGCGTTTATCACCAAACTATTTATTTGCTGTGCCCGCTTAACATAAAGAACGGATGTGTTCCAAAAATAAGACCTTGACGGGTTTTCTTTAGATAATAAATTGCCTATAACAGTATGATTATCATTCACGACTTATATAATTTTGAATTCATGAATTGCTTATTGATGCTTTATTTATATTTCCCATTCTATCTTATATAATGTTATATTATATAATTGATTTTGATTTAACTATAGTAACTGTACGAGTAATTTCCATGCTCTGTGTTGTTTGTATTGTTCGTACTCATATTATTTAGCTAACAAATGCTGTACTTTATATTTACTAAGTTGAGACGAGTTCGAAAGTATCCGATGATGGAAAGTACTGTCGCATGTACGATAGTTGGACATCCGCTTACAAGTGGCAATATTGTAATAGAAAAACTACACGGACTTTGTGAAACAAGTAAGTCATTCTAACAAGACATATGATTATTTGTACATTGTATTTGTGAAATAATCGATATGATATAATGATATGAATAGTGTGCTGCCGAAAGTTTGAACATTTCTTGCCCCATATTTTAAGAAAACAAACTGCTCAGAAAGAAATACAGATAACACCTTTTTCCGCTAACTGCGATCTAATTAGATAACAACTTGGATGCATATAAGACGCCAAATACCTTGGTGTTTAATCAGAATCCGAACTTTTGTAAACACCTTAATCGAATAGGATGTGTTAAAATTATTTGTCACAGATGCAAATGAGCAAACGCGTGAACAAAATGAACATATTCAAAATCTATTTTCCGTTTTAAACCGTCAGACCACTAAAATTTAAAAGAATTCAACCCACAAGTAATTGATTTCTTAATCCTCATCAGATATATACGGTGCTGACCTGGTATTCTCAGGATTGGAAGAATATAAAACAACTTTTGTAAGAATGTATTACAAGTTTGTATGCACTTCATAACAGTAGGTGTGAACGTTTATCATTTATGAGAAGTTGTGCACCATGACATTTATAAATTCCATTCTGTTAAATTTCTTTCACGCTTCTGCAAATACAGTAGAACGAGATCAGGCGGTTCATGTTATGAAAGTATAATAGAGTTGACTCTAAACTATCTACGAATATCAAAACGACATGGGTCCATATGTAATTATAATTATTCAGTTAATAAATATTTATTATGTCATTATTTCTTACATGAATATTCAAGAGGGAAAATATCAATAACAGAATAATACAGAAAGGGTTAGGCATTTGATATTTTATTTGTCGACGATGTGATAGTTTGGGGAACCATACTTTGTTGGTGGTACGGCCGTTTATTACAGAATCTACTTTATCTTATGTGAACGTATCAGCATATTCTTCAAAACATATGTTGTTCAATATGCCCGATGATTTTAGGTTGCTTGGTGAAACGTTGGCTATATCTTTCCCAATAATTCACGTGCTCTTAACTTAATCACCGAATTGATCAGTATATGATCAATATGCAATATGATTGCAGTCTACGGACGATACTACACTGTATTTCTCACCCAGTATTTTGTAGTGGCGTTACCTACACACTTAGGAAAAATCGGGGTCATATTCATTTTCATGATTTGTTTATTAAACGCATTAAAACTTTTAGGAAGAAGGGTATTATCCCTTTTTATTGCACCGCACTGCATGTTTGGCAAGCTTCCGTCTTTGCTTGCGCGATGACAGGCCGAGGATAGTACTCTATGATGGTATAATCGTAAACCCAGAAACGGGATGAGCTTACCAGACTTATGTATTGCCTTTTCTCTGTCATGCCCTAAACAGCTTCCTTGCAGTTGCTCTGACTTCATCTAAGTCATTGAATTCTATGTTGTGGGGAAGGCCTGCAAGGATACCTTTATTTACACTGTTTGTTAGGGTAGTCTGATATTGAGATAAGTGTGGGGTTAGGACGTCAATAAACCATGTTAAACCCCCGCTGGTGGATTTTGCGACAGACTGCTCCAATGCGATACTCTGTCACGCTTACCTTTATACTTGCCGTGAGACTTTGTACCTGTGCGTTTGTTGATGTTTTTGGTGTTCATCTAGTGTGTGTGGGCGTGTGTTTGGGTGTGTGTTTGGGTGTGTAGTTTGTGGGTGTGATATACTTTCTATCGATGATTTGGCGGTGGTACCGTCTTGTGTGTGGCTTTTTCTGATTGACTTTATAATTACTAAGTGCAATAGTAAGAGGTATATGTGTTGCAATTTCATTTATACTAGATCAACAATTAAATCTCTTGTTAATGGTAGAGTGTTTAGTGTGAAGATTAATTCTGATTTAGACTGAAACTCATCTAATATTATATATGTTCTTACATGAAATGCGCCACGTTGTGGCATTCAATATGCAGGTCAGACAGGACGTTCTTTAAAAACTAGGTTTCGTGAACACAGTTACCATTGCCGGATTAAAAAAGTGCGCAATTTTCTTTACCAGCATTTTCGTCATACAGGACATTCTTTCAAATATGTTTCGGTTCAACCAGTAGAACAAATTTATTATGATTCTAAAACTACTGGTAGTTTAAAATCTAAAGCTCGTTTCATCACAGAGCTAGACTGGATAAAGAAATTACAAACACCTTTTCCTTTAGGCCTTAATGATAACATTTTCCAAAGCGGCAATATTTCTAAAGATCCAAGTATCGATATTTTCTCTATATTTTCTATTCGAAAACGTAAAAGTAGATCACATGGCAGACGTAGAAATGGTAATATTAAGCGTAAATTACGTCGTAATATGTCTATTCATGATTTACATACTATTCTAAAACAAACTGGTAAACATTCTATGTTATCTTGTTTATCGTCTTTACCCTTTTCCTGTCTTAAGTCAATAGACGAAGAGGCTGATAAAATCTATATGCGTACAGATCCGTTAATTAATACTGCCTCACTTATACAAAGTTACACACAGCATGTTCTTCGTCCACGTATTGATAAAGAATCTGAACATAAAAGACATTTTCTGAAACTTCAGTTCCTAAATAAAGGTATCGAATTTATTGATATTCAAAGTATATTTCGTGATAAGAATGTAATCGATGCTATTCCCAAATATTTCATCAACTCTGAATCACCTATCATCTGTTATAAATATAATAAACCTATTAGAAATGTTATTTTGAACTACAATAAGATTGTCTCTGACTTAAATATTGATGTTAATACCCCTATTTCTTGAGATTGTAGCATTTCTAGCTTTTGCTATAAACCAGCTGGTCATGTCATTACTGGTAATTTTGATATCATTAAGGATAAACGTCTCAGGACCCTCCTAACTAAAGGACCTAAATATAGATTACCTTCCCTTATTGATTTTGACGCTTGTCGAACTCATATTGCGGAAGCTATTCAAGAATTCTGCATCAAATGGTGTCGACGAGAACATGCTGATGTTAATGCCCTTTCGGATTGGAAGAAATGTATTTTCGATATTATTGATACACGAATAACTTTTTACAAATCAAATAACCATCTTTTACCACCTCGACCTAGAGTTACATTTCGCTACTTGAAGAAAAACATTTCTAATTTTCATTCAGATTATGTTCTTGTTCCTGCTGACAAGGCATCAAACAATGTAATCATTATTTGAAGATTGTATTATGTTGATGTTTTAAAGAAGGAGCTAACTGATTCAAAAACTTATATAACAGTTCAAACACCTGAAAAAGATATAGTCTCGGAACATGTAAAAATGTGCAATGATTTTAAGTCTGGTCCTAACATAAAACATCATAAACTTTCTACTCTGTACTGGATTCCGAAACTACATAAAAACCCTTATAAGTCGCGTTTTATTGCCAACTCTAGCTGTTGTACCACTACTAAATTATCTATACTTTTGACGTCCTGTCTTACTACGATCAAAAAACATGTTAAACGCTACTGTGATAAAATATATGAAAATTCTGGTATTAATGTTTTTTGGTCCATAAAAAATTCAAATAATGTTTTAACAAAACCTGAAAATGAACAGTATAACATTTCTTTACTGAGCTCTTATGATTTCTCTACACTCTATACTACTCTACCTCACCATCTTATAAAGGATAGACTTATTAAATTAATAGAAAAAACCTTTGCCAGAGAAAACAAAATGTTCATTGCTTGTAATGTTCAACGTTCATTCTTTTCGAATTCAGAAGTTGAACATTACACAATGTGGACTTGCCTTGATGTTTGTAGATCTCTTACCTTTCTTTTAGATAATATATTTGTGCGTTATGGAGATACCATATATCGTCAAGTTGTTGGTATACCCATGGGTACAAATTGTGCCCCTCTTGTTGCAGATTTGTTTTTGTATTGCTACGAGAGGGATTTTATGCTTAGCTTAAAACCTGATACACAGACCGATATTGTTAATGCTTTTAATAAAACTTCAAGGTATTTAGACGATATTTTGAATTTAGATAATCCTTATTTTGATACTATGGTTTCTTCAATCTACCCAAAAGAACTATCTTTAAACAAAGCTAAACAATCTGACATTAATGCTTCATTTTTAGATTTGAATCTTTCAATTACAAATGATAACGTTTCGTCCAAAGTATACGATAAAAGAGAAGATTTTAATTTTAAAATTGTTAATTATCCTTTTCTAGATGGGGATGTGCCACGTTCTACATCTTATGGTGTTTATATTTCTCAACTTATTAGGTTTGCCCGAGCCTGTTCTTTGCTTGAAGATTTTAACAGACGTAATTTAGTTATAACTGATAAACTTCTTAAGCAAGGTTACAGATATCACAAACTTCGGAAAACCTTTTCTAAATTTTATTATCGAAATTTACCTCTCATTAGTAAATATAATTGCAATCTACGGACGTTACTGCGACAAGGCATTTCTCAACCAGAATTTTATGGGGATGTTATCTACAAACTTAGGAAAATTCGGGGTCATATCCATTTTCATGATTTGTTTATAAAACGCATTAAAAATTTTAAAAAGAAAGGTTATGATCCTATTATATTGCAACACACTGCATGTTTGGTTATCGACCCTTTTACAGTCGGTAGCTACGCTTCCCTCTTTGCTTGCGCGATGACAGGCCGAGGGTAGTACTCTATGATGGTATACTCTTAAACTTGGATACAGGAGGAGCTTACCAGACTCATGTATTATTTTTTCCCTGTCGTGCCCTTAACGGCTTACCTGCAGGTGCTCTGACTTCAGCAAAGTCATTGAGTACCTATTTGACGGATTGTCACAGTTATTATGCTATGTTTTACATGTTGTCCTGTGTTCACCGTCGTCTATGTTGTGGGTAGGTCCAGCGGGGATACCTTTATTTACAATATTTGTAAAGCTAGGGTGACTTTGAGAGAAGTGTGAGGTTAGGACGTCCGTAAACCGGTTTAAACCCCCAGTGGTGTTTTTGCTGCTGACCGTGCCAAGGCGGTACTCTCTTTGTCACCCTTCCTTTTGTTTGCCTTGCGTCTTTGTGCTTGTGGTTTGTTCATGTTGTGGATCGTTTGTCCCTGTTTCTTGTGTGTCTTTTGGTGTTTTCTGTGTTTATTTCGTGTGTGTGTGCGTGTGCGTTTGGGTGTGTGGTTGTGTGTGTGTGTGTGTCATGCTGTCTATCGGTGTTTTGGTGGTGGTTGTGTCTTGCATGTGGCTTTGCCTGCTTGACTTTACTACTTTTCCATTTACTACGTTTTCCTTGACTCGCATGTGCAAACAGTTTGGACCCAGTTTAGACGCCGAGTCCTTTTGTTCAAAGTCTTTGACTCGGACGTAGTCAAATCTACACCAGCTTCACATTGTCAAAATTCAAACTGCAATCAATCAGTACACCAAAATGCAATCAGAATGTCATACAGTTTGAATCCTGACAATATACCGTGTTACATAGATCAGGTATTATAATTAACCAAAATGGTACTTCACAATAAAGCTCCTCTTAACTATCCCTTGTTTTGGTTTACTTTTTATGCATAACATGAAACGACGACTTTAAACGCATATGTCTGCTTTCTATGTGACTAACATGGGCATACCCATAGTAGAAATATTGATGCGATTCGTTATTTTAACTAGTTCAGTAAGTGAACACGTATTTTACTATTTGTGACATATGTATTATATACCAATTGCAAAATAAGTAGCAATAGTAGAGTCAGTTATAATTTTTCAAGCAAACAATACTTTCTATAGGAACCGTCTAATCTGCTTCTACCCTGTTTGTAAAGGCGTGAAAAAGCGTTTGTAGGAAAATTAAATACGTATAGTCGTCCATGGGTCATCACGATAAATATATCTACAATTTAATAAATTCATAAGTGACAAGATTAGTTGTTGAATAGTTATTAGTCGAACATGGCATTTCTCATCAAAGTGTATCTTCGTTGCAACTGTGTGCGTTAATGGCGGCCTGAAATAATTACTGCATCTGAAATATTCTAACAGCAACACCTCAGCACAAGATAATGCAGTTCAATATCTGTACCACTTTACTTTCGTGCTAAATACTGCTTGGTAAAACTTTATCTAAGCATGCGATATTCGTCTTAATAGGTAGGGATGGAATAATTGTGAGGTTTGGCGCCCATAAACCGGTTTAACCCCCCCCCCCAGTGATTTTCGTCACTGACCGTTCCAAGGCGGTACTTACATCTTCCCCCTAATGTATGTTTGTTTTGTCTTTGAGCGTCACTTGATGTTTTTACAGTTGTGTATATTGCTATTTCCTTGTTTTGCTGTTCGGGCGGCTGTTTGTTCTGTATGTGGTGTTTCCTGCATGACTCATGTTTGTACTTTTCATATTGTACGTGTTTAAACCAGACGCAACAGACGATGTATATGAGTGGACTAAATATACGTCATGGCATCTATACACGAGAGGCTGTTTCAACATCAACATGTACCCGGCAACTGAGGATATAGATAAGATTACAACCTATGCAATAACAGGCACAAAATGGATTGGAGAAATAAAGAGTCGGACAATCATAAGCATTAGTAGTAAGTATTGGGGGTGACCAGAGACGCAAGTAAAACACCGTCCACTTCCTGGCATATTACTAGTCATCCCCTTGTAAAACATGTTCGTAAACCACGTCCGTTATGAAAATAGTGTTTGCGAATATGTGTGGTTTGAATGTGAAAAAATGTATAAAGGAATAAACACAAATCATAGAGTTTGAAACACACAACTGCTTCTGGTTGATTGACTTCTGTTAGTTGTTTGTTCGTTCATTTCTGCATTCATTCGTTCAATCGCTTGCTCATTCGTTCGTTGGTTCTTTCGTTTGTTCGTCCGGTTTTTTTGCTTGTTTGTTATGTGTATTCCTTCGCGTGACTTAGCTGTAATTTGGAAAAAAACACTTAGATCCAACGGGATCCAAAATGTTTTACGCCTTGTTGGTAATATTAGTAAAACAGTGTTGCTGACCACAGTATGAGGATGATCAGACGGTTAAAGGTAATAGCATATGTTACTAAATATTTAAATGTTTTAAGTTATTCAAACAGTTAGAAGAGGCATCCGTGGTAGAATAGATATGATTTAGCCCTCTTGCGGCATTTTGGATATTTCATGTGAGGAAGCCTTACAGCTGGCTTGCTATATGTCTTCTGTGCGCGAAGCAGTGCAGTTTGTTCATTGCACGGAAAATCCCTGGGGAATTCCTGCACCATTAATTAGCTGGACGTGATATGACTGAAATACTGTTAAAACGACATAACCGACGATAAAAAAAACAAGCGAACAACAAACAAACAGTCTGACCTACACACTGGTCTAAATTGTTATATGTTGTAATGTATGAAGTAAAACAAAATGTTAAAACGTTGACATATGCCTTAAACACTTAGTCTTTGATATATAATACACATTTCTACGCATTTACAAACAGTGTAGACTTTTCGCTTATAAAATAATATATGATTCTGCACTTTTTCTGCCATGGTCACAAATTCTTGTGTTCGTGTTCCATAAAATCAATACTGATAATGTCATTTTTTATTACAAGCAAAGGTTTAACCCGCTGTGAAACAAATAGATTAAGCTTTGGAGGATATATTGACCGATTTTTTAACAGCTTCGATCCTGGTGAGTTACTTGACATCTGATCCGTTCAATGCTGTTTGCAAATGCGAATCAGGTCGAGACTGGTGGCATTAAGATGAATTACTATATTTCAATTCTGATTTCAGATGCGGAACCAGGCAATTTGAAATACGGATATTATGGGTATATTTCAAAACACGACAATCAATTCTTTCTTGAGTTTACAAAAGAAACAAGTGACTCGGTTCTGTGTATAAAAGGTAACAAGTTTGCGAATCACATATGGCATGGAATATAATGTGTGCTTTTTGTGAATAGGTACATTTGTGTTCAATCAAATTCATCAATTTACGTAATTTCGTAATTGTAATCATTTAACACTCCACCATTTTGCTTCATTATGTTCCTGACTAAACATTAGTAGCTAAAACTATAATGAATTTATTATCACTATTAACCCTTCGCTTGCTATTCACGTCAATATACCTACCTGTAAATAATGAATACCCAGATGAGGCAGCTCCTGCAGGAGCTGTCTCATCAGGGTCTGCACTATTTACAAATTTATTGTGCAACCAGTGCACTCCACAGCAGTGACTGCACAGCGAAGTACTTTTACACAGTGAAAATGTATGTAATTATACAACAGGGCATGGGTAAAGAAAGACAAATGTATTTTAAAATTCAGCAAGAGAAGGGTTAAGTAGGATCTATTGCAATTTTAATTTGGGCTGTTATAAATTGTTAAGGACTATTAATCATTTATAATGATAGATTTGCGTAGATAGACCTACCGAGCGATTAGTTTACCCTACAATTAATAGTTAATAATTCCCTTTTTCGTAAAAGCCTTTTCGCGCATTTGCTAACAGAGTATGCCCAAATCAGACGGTCTCTATAAGAACCGTTTGGTCAGGGCCTGCTCTGTTCGCTTATGGTATAACATAAGTATCTAATTTTACTATTTCTGTCCTGTATTTATATGCATTATAACTATTCTAAATATTATTCATGATGCCATTATTTCTTACATGAATATGAAACAGGGAAGGGTTAACGAGTATTAGTGACACCTCTGCAAAAATGTAATAAATCTTTTTAGTGTACGAACAACTGAAATATTTGGTTTGCCTTATAACATAGTTCACGAAAATTTATGACAATGCATTCATTGATTTACGAACAACTGTATTTTTTTTACTTTGCCTTGTAAAGATAGTTCAGTAATTAAGATGAAAGTGCACTATTGAAATATTTGCCATGTTAAAGTTATAAAGATATTTACTCGTTCTTTCTTTTACATTGTAACCTCTGTTAGATGATGACACGACACCCACCTCATTGCCAACATCAACACCAACAAGGACTGGTACAACAATAACAACAATGTCATCATCGTTATTTTCAAAATCAACCATGTCTTCTATAATATCATCGCAACAAATGTCAACAGAAGGTAATGAACCTCGCTTAAATAATTCCTTACATAATAAAGACACCTTTTCAGAACATTTGCAATTACAGTAGTTAACGATCAGACGGTTTCTGTAGGAGCCATCTGATCAGGGTTCGCAGTAATTAGCGGCAACTCTCTGATTACATTTGCTCCTTTTTAGTAGATTTAATCAAAGGAATCGGGTCTAAAATTAGTACAGGAAAGAATGCGTTAACACATGCCAAAAGGTCAATATGCCACTCTAAATCTTAAGCTAGTTACATATTTCATGAATATACAAGTCTTAAGAGTTCCTCAAAAACCTTTAAACTTGTCCCTGTCACTCTTCTCCAAGATAAAGTGGAATACCCGTGATATCATATAGATCTAATTCTACAGTTTGAGCCATGCTGGCAGGGCATTAATAGCTGTCATTCTGTTTAGGAGGAAACGGCACAGTTGTAACTTCGCGCCCAAAGCCGGTTTAACCCCCAAGTGACCTTTTATCACTGACCGTTCCAAGGCGGTACTTCCATCTTCCCGTATTGTATCTTTGTTTTGTCTTTGTGCGTCTCTTTATGTTTTTATAGTTATGTACATTTACTGTTTCCTTGTGTTGTTGTTTGGGCGGCTGTTTGTTCTGTATGTGGTGTTTCCTGCACGACTCATTTTTCACTCACTGTTTTCAAACCATCTGGACGGTCCGTGAATATTATAAAATGCAAATAAATATGAATTGCAAACCCAACAAAACAACATGATTTACAATCAAAACGCTGTTTCAAGCTGCCACTCAAGGGAAGTAATAACTATCCGTCGTACAAGGGGAGGTCATAAATATGACTGCTGAAGACAGTAGCCCTCCAAGGCAAGGCTTGTTGACTTTCAACAATGATAAACAACAACTGCTTCCCTGCTGAAACTTTGCAACGTAAACAAATTTACACAAAACAGTATAACGGGAGACGATATAAAAAACAAAACAATTTAAACAAGTATTCGGTCACGCCTCCGCGCTAAATTCTCTGCAAACCTTTTACAGTAAATTGGCTACTCGGTTAAGTTTTTCTCTACCAAATCCCATAACAGCGCAACCCAGCAGAAAAAAAACCCGTTCTGACTAAGATAACAGGCAAGACATAATCGAAAATAAATATTAAAATCTCACACATCTGCCGTTTAAAGTGGACACTCGACTCCTTAGTGCTACCGGTCAGTCAGAGCTGTATTAGTGTGTGTGTCAAAATACTCTTGACTACACGTCTAATTATACCTAAACCTAGCTGGAATATCACGTGCATAAAGAAAGATTTATAACGTCCAATCACTGAATTGCATACCTAAATGGTCTGATAATTGACTTGTGCAAAATAAAACCTGAGGCCCGTCATGCCAAAAACATATGTCTAATATAACTGACAAAAATCTAAAATCTTTATTTATTACTGCATCAATTTAAGTAAAATAAACATGTAAGTACACAGAATAACCTATGCAATAAAACCCTACACTAGATCTAATGCGTACGTGTCCTTTTACTCAGTAACTCATTTTCAGTGTGTAAATCTAGCTGGCTTACATAACGTTAACTATCGACCTGCTATTCAAAAACAGGCCCGGTAATATGAAGCTAAATAAAACAATAATTACAAATATATAAAAATGCATCAGTTGACTCGTGACATCTACCAAAACCAAAAACTTCATTTACACAAACGAGCGTATGCCAGATAATACATATTCTTGATGTCATTATTTTCTTAACCAATACAAAACAGGTAAAGGGTTAAGATATCATTTGTGTTAAATGCTCGTAATAAGACCTGTTTTGAGGAGGTTTGTTTTGTATTTACACTGTTACACTGACTTTTAAAACAACAGATTATGTCACCTTTACAGAGAAATATATTTCCTCCGCTTATTGTTAAAAGGTATATATACATGTTTTTCATTAAGGTGATCCCCCAAGAGCAAAAATTGCAACACAAAAAGAGAAAATTGCAGACTCGGTTTTATCTAAGCCGAACGCAATCAATGAAGTTAATACTTTCATTTTAGTCACTTCGGAATGTCATGGTCGAGGATCGAATCCACGAGTTCCCGTTTCGAAACCCTTCACTATGCCATGTTTTGCTATACATTCAATGTTATATATATCCACATGAATATTTCACGTTTTAGAAATCTGTTTCAGCCGCTGTATCTGTTGTCGTGGGTTTGGTCGTCCTGTTAACTTTTGCAGTGGCCGTTGTCCTCGTAGTCCGACGTAAGAGGTAAGCCTCTTGTCTGTTCAACATATTTCTTATTAGACTTAATTTAATGCTTAATTGTCGGTGTGGAATAGTCAATAAGTCCGCGCAGTATGAAAGGCTTAATATGTATGTACAACACAACACCAGGTGTAAAGTTATTGCGTGGCGTTCGTAAAAGTATCAGTGTTGTTATAATTTCTGGTCCTTTGGGATCATTAGTTTTAATGGTATAAGTTTGAACATATGTGTCCTTATTGAATAATGTAGATCTGAGTATACCGGTTTTTCCATGGCAAATATTTTCTTTGTTCATATGTCATTATAAAAACTTATCTAGTCAATAATTATGATATTCATGGAGTGAAGGATGAATAGGTCATTTTCATTTCAGAAAACAAACTAAACACACAGGTAACCAGAAGGTGCTTTACGCAAAGGCAACGATGTCCAAACCATCACATGCAGATGCCAAAGGTCTTACAAACGCAACATATACCGATGAATTCGTCCCTAACACGAATGCTTCTCAGGACAATGCCAAGTATATAATGGAAGACCAGTATGAAAATTCAGCAATTCTTGAAAAAACTGATGGCACGACGAATGGAGCACGCGTCAGTGAAACCAGTTATGTGTATGAAGAAGCAGTTGACCTTGCAGAATTTGGTAATCGCGCAGATAACTATTTTGTATTGGAGAAACCCATTGGAAATTCAAATAAACATGGCATGAACACGCAAGATAATATTGACGATACTTATGACACAGCAAATGCATTTAAACCAATCAAAACCACGCCAAATGGAAACATTTACAACACAATGAGTGAATTTGCTGAAGATACATACAATTATGCAGGGAAGGGAAACAGACAATTCCATGATTTAGCAAACCCATCTGTTACTGGACAAGCCACTGATAATACGTACAGTGATTTAAGCAAATATGGTGAAACAGATAATGTATATAACACGGCTGGTGAAGGAAATCACCAACACCAAATAGACGACACCTACAACCATATTTGATAGAACAGGGAGGGTTGATCAAAGATACAACTAATGTGTTTAACACATCAAGTTAGATTGTGGTGCAACCCTTCGTAAATATGCAAGATCATACAACACTTTTTTCCACTAACCCGCTGTGAAAAAAATAATGTGTCTTCAAATATGAGTCCGGTGCAATGATGACTACTTCAGATTCGAAACCACGTATTGTTAAATATTGACTGATTGTCAAACAGCATGTATCCTGATGAGACGCCAGTTTACTCTGTGTCTTTTCTGGGCCCAAATTGTTTCCAAATCGGGAATGGGGGATTAGGGTTAAATACAAATTATATAATCAAACTAAACATACTTTGCCAAGGACGAAAAGTTAATACTATGTCCATAACTTTATTGTAGTTGAAGGTCATGCTATACTTTAGGTGATCAGTAGTTAGAAAATGATAATTTTACAAAAATGTAAAAATAGTGGAACGGTCATGAAGAGTCTGACGTGGCCAGTAGTTATGGTTCGTTAGTTTAACTAACATCCGTGAACACTAATACTCATTAAGGTTATAGTAGTGGAAGAAAACAATTGAGAGACATAGAAGGTTCAGTATAAATCAAATGTTAATAATATCTCTGACAGTGGGACATCCTTTAAAAAACAAAAGAACTTATGCAAGAACAGAAAAGTACAGACTCTTTGTTTTAGTCTGTTCCTGAATAGTAATAGAAAGTGCAACACTACTCACGAATGCCCCTAGAATCGGTTTAGTTTAACTATAATTAATGACATTTCACTCATATGTGTAACATGGAATTAAATTCCATGAAGAGTCTGAAGTTGTCAATAGTAGGAAAACGTTACTTTTTATTATTAAACTTCGATTAATAAAATGTGTTGCAGTAGTAGACAGGGTATGTCTGAAATTGCCAGTAGTAAGATAATCTTAGTTTGTTCATTATCAGTGTTACTAGTCCTCAGGGATCATTCATTTGTTGAACATAGGAGTCTCTTAAAAGGCAGACGATTTCTTATTGCAGTGTTTAACCGATACATATTTCTCGCTTCTCAGCCGTGCTAGTTACTGAGATGAGTTACTAAAAATAGCCGTACTAGAAATCCTTATCTAGAACACCCCGTGACTATTGTATTCATACGCGCGATTGGGTAAAGTCAATAAAAGGGAAGGAATTCAGAATTATACCAACATTTCTATAGGCAACAACCTTATAGGCAACAACCTTATGAACTGAAATTAATATAAATAATTAACATGAATATGAAATTCTATATCATATAAACACTTTAAAAGCCTATTTAATTAACCGAAGACGTTGTTTTGTAATCACTCAGTCATTTATATTTTACGCCAAAACGTAACGTTTGTGGTTGTCATAAATGTCACGCCTAAAGTTATGCTGCAGTCTGTTGCTGCTATAAGATATGGAAGTCGTATTACGCAATGTAAAGTAGTACTTCACAAAATTCGTAAATTTTATTTACTTGGTTTTAGGGCGTATTTCAGCGAGAAAAATAATCAAGCATGGGTTTTGTTAAAGCCGGGGGGGGGGGGGGGTCTATACCCTCGGTTGTTCTGTTCCTATCGGAAACTCGCTAAAGCTCATTTCCGACTGGAACTGACCAACCTCGGGTATAGAAACCCCCGGCTTTAACAAAACCCATGCTTGATTCTATTAATCTCCTATTGAAGCTTTTTGTATCACTTATGTTCTTTCACCTATTTAAAACCCAGGATTTAAGTAATATTTAAATTGCGTGTAACTAAACTAATATTTCTGCAGCGGCCAGCAATTAGAGAACCTTATTTAACTAGCATTCATGAACACATTGGTTATACTTGTTACTTTGTTTGAAATACTTTGAGGTACATGAAGTTGGAAAATGTTGAAAAACGTTAATTTATATCAACATGGCTTTTTCAATTGTGTTATTGTAGTGGAAATGTATTGGTGTGTCAACAGTGGAAATAGTATTGGTGTGTCAGCAGTTGGAACTGTATTGGTGTGTCAGCAGTGGGAAAACGTCAATTTCATTTACATTCCTGAACACAGATAAGTGCTATTGTACATAGTGTGTTTACAGTGGCCATTGGATAGAGAAGGTTCGTTTAACTAACATTCGTGGCAAGTTTGTAATGCACATATTCATTATTGTATATGTTGGTTATCTCTTCCATGCACATTTCCGAAATAAAATTGTTTGGAATACACACATGACTCATAACTACATTACAATGGAGTATACTAAGAGTCGAACCACTTACCACACATAGACGCCCGTTGCGAATAGAGTAGGGGCCATCTGGACAAACAGGACAGGGGCCATCTGACCAATCAGAGGGGGGCCATCTGACCAGAGACTGCTCTAATGGAATTATATCAATATGATTCGACAGTGTCTGTTACAATGTAAACAACCGTGCCATTACAAAAAATAGAAGTGTTATATATTAGTGGTGTCATTATTTCTTACATACGTATTGAACAGATAAAGGATCCAAAAGGGTCCAAATCTAACCAATCAAAGCTTGAGAACTCAAATCGAACCAATCAAAAGCTTGAGAACCAACCCAGACTCAACTAAAAAGCTTTATAAGCATGGACCCTGGTTTTGGTATAGCTGTACTCCGTTTGCAACTGTGTCACAATGTGTACCTATGAGTACAGGTGTATCAAGAATATAGACCCAATCAACTGATTCGCCTAAAATACCTGAAAGACATTAGTAATGTTTTTGTTTTTCTGTCCACATTGTGCATCATGATTTAATTGTTGACTGCCGAAAGTATGTTTGTTCCAATGTTCAAAGTATGTTTCGTCGATTCGTTCGCAACATAAAATGTTGAGCAATTCAGACTGCAAAGCCATTTAGTCGATGAGCCAGTAGGGTTGGTCGGTACCATCTCAGGGGAATAATTCTCATTGTGATTTTTAACAACATATACATCTATAGAGTTAGGAAATATGTGATAGCATTGCATCGATGGTAGCTTTCTATGTGTTATCGCGTTTTATATTATGCTATACAATATCCGCATTTCGAGACAAAATTATCATTGAAAAGTAAAGCTACGGATTTCAGATTTGCAACATTTGGTATCATACCCTAACAACTAAATTATGATGGTATACCTGAATCAGGTTGTCAGTCTGACTGCTCTTCCATCTGTTTATCCCATATGTCCGTCCCTCTATCTGTCCGTCCATTCATCTGTCTGCCTGTCTGTCCATTTATAGACGCAAGTTTCCATATCTACACGTTTGCTTAAAACTTGATATTCTTATTATATTAGTAACCAATGCACCTGCTAGTAATGGTATACTGGGCAGACATATATTTTTTGTGTGTGGCGTCCGTCTGTCTATCCATCCGTATGTCTGCTGCTCCCCCCCCCCCTTCCGTCCGTCCGTCCGTCCGATTTTAATTTATCCGTGCGGTTTCTCCAAAACCTTTGATCGGATTTTCATGAAATTTCATAGGATTGATCAGCACTATGCCTAGTTGTGTTTATCTTATTTCTGTTCCGGGTCGATGATTTTCTGCAGAGTTATGGGGCTTTGATTTTTATGCCCCCCCCCCCTCTTCAACGGCGGGCATATAGTAATCGCATTGTCCGTCCGTCCGTCCATCCGTCCGTCCTTCCATCCGTCCATCCTAAATTGTGTGTCCCTTCTATAACTTTTTTATCTGTGAATGGATTTCAAAATAACCTAGCACAAATGTTCACACATAAAGACGATGTGTCGCGTTCAACTCCCTGGTCCATAGGTCAAATGTCAAGGTCATTCTTCATGGTCAAAGGTCGGGGGCCAAAGTGTTTCACAAACATATCTTGTTTTACATTGAATTTTTGCCCTCGCAGTTTCTCCAGAACATGTCGAATTTTCATGAAACTTAATAGGATTGATCAGCACTATGCCTAGTTGTGCCTATATTATTCCTGATCCGGTTCGACGATTTTCTAAAGAGTTCTAGGACTTTGAAAATTGTATATGGGAAACTTTGTCCGCGCGGGGGTGGGGACATCAATTCTTGTATAAAAACAATTCTAGTTTCATTTGGACCTGATCAGTATTTATTTATTGGTCCAGTTTCCACTTTATCAAAATGTAAATTAGTAGCCTTTAAGATGGGATGTGACGGGGTGTCCGCATTGGTTCATACACAATTACATATTCCTTGATGAACTTTGGGTCATTCTTGATGGACATCTGTGTCAATCTAACATACATGCTTTTAGTGATTTCATTTTGTCGCATGAAGGTATCCAATACGGTTACAACACAAGACAGATCAATTACATCTTTGCATTTATGATCAGGATTTTAACATGTAGGCTGGTGAATGGCACACTTTAATGACATGTTGTTTAAAATTAGAACAAGAGGCAGTCGAGTTAAAAAGTGAACAAAACCCCTCAGTGTCCCTTCTCTGAAAACGTTTG
The DNA here is from genome assembly GCA_963576725.1 of Azorinus chamasolen. NCBI lineage: Eukaryota > Metazoa > Mollusca > Bivalvia > Cardiida > Solecurtidae > Azorinus > Azorinus chamasolen. The sequence continues at coordinate 58,055,294 of OY755253.1, read as the reverse complement.
TTTTCTCTGATCGTGGTCACTGATACAGTCATAAGCTACAGAAAACATATTATCATATCATTGTTCTGCAAGATCTTCTTCAACATGAGTCCCATTAGACTGAGGTTGAAGGGATTGTCTCAAAGGTTATTACAAATGTTTTAATATGATTCAAGTTTCACATTTGCTTTACACTTGGCATATGAGGGTAGATCTAAGATATGTAAACCTGGTGATAGGATAATGTATCGATCTGCTAATAGTAATTCTCACCGGGAATGTTGAAGATCCAGAGAACAAGAGCGTTCTTCTGCTCTCCAATCTCTCCTGTTGGATCATTGATTGCTTATATGGCAAATGAATGATAAAACTGACGTACAGCAAATATACATAACAAACAATAGCCCTTCTCACAAATACATGTATTCTTTCCGGCTACTGACATAAGTGTAGAAAGTCATTATAGGCATTCACAAGTTTAAAAAACAGACATCCCAATAATTCAATAATGTTCCAAAGTTGGCTGCCTGACCAATGCACAAATAACATTGCCTAAGCTATACTAATTTGGACAATTTGGATTCTGAATTACAGTCTGGGCGTTTGTATTTTTGCGAGCACTATGCAAAGTATTCGCTGCATAGTTGTCGGAGATTGCCCTCCATCATCGCACAGCAAAAATCGCATCTGGCATGATCTTCAAATTCATGGTGAATGTAGGAGACAGACAAATGGCTGCACTTTATATAACAATTTGAAGCAAATCTCCTCTTTCTAACCAATTTAAAGACTTTGCTTAGGGGTTTACTTTCCTGGTCCGGAATCCTACTTTGATTGTCATACTATTATAATTAAGGGCGTGTCCATGCAAAGTTACGCATGAACTTATATTTTTATAGTAATGGTTATTTTCCTGATGTAATGGAGTCATTGCTCCAGTCCCTCATCTCTAATATAGTGGGACGCTGGTGTATGCATCACCAGGAAAATCCAAATACATTACGAAGTATACTGTGTTCTCTGACCAGGTTTTAAAAACTTGATTAACTACTTCAGTTACATGGTCAGACTCTCATCTACTTCATCCAGTTAGTACTGAAGTGCCGGGACCTTCTTAGTGTCATTAAAAGTGTTTGCTGTATTTTTCTATTGCCAATGCAATGGTTGACTCTATTTACTTAGAAACCTCCCCAAATGCTTCCTTATCTGTTTAATCGTTATGCTTAGTATCTGATGACCAGATTCTCTACCTCGATGTCATCACCACAGTTTTTGATTGATTTTTCCCTTTAAAATTCAAACAATGTATATAATCTTTCATGGCCAAAGATGGTATACCACATTGATAATTAATTTGTGTTTGAGCAAACTATATCCTATCTACTATTGCAGCAAGATAACATGGTTTACACTAGTCAATTTCTTCTGCAAAACTTACTAATGTGTCATTGTTGCTAATGCTTAGCATATCATGAGTTCCTTTATAGCCATTATGTTTAAAATTGATAACAGATTGTTAAATTTTGTTTTGGAGATTCCCCCTCATGTTTTGTCATTGTTTGTTGCTTTTGAAAATTCCATACTAAATATCAGATTTTGTGAATCCAAACGAATGTCGTGCAGTGCATCATTCTGAAGCTTCTTTTAACCAGAACACACCTGACTAAACACCTTACTTGATGATAACTCAATGTTTTGAAATATTTTCGCTGCTCTGCCTTTGCCACCATATGCCAATAGATGCATTAGAGACAGCATTGGATGGAGCAACTCTGATTTCATTGATTCTTTAACGTGTATAGTGTATAGAATTGAAAACTGCAACCCATACCCAGTAACATTTACCTGATATCGGGCCAACCAGTCCACCTTAGTACCAGTTTAAAAGTCTTCAGTATAACCCGACCAGTAAACAAACTCACAATGTCCTGCCCGAAAGCAAACGCTGTACCGACTGAGCTAACTGAAATGCTGGCCTTAACTTGACCAATGGACAAACTAACGGATGGTCAGACAAAATAGGTTTTACTTCAAATACCTTGAAATGAAAACAGAATGTCTGTATAAGCATGCTTGATATGGTAATCACCACTTTATGCTCCTATATATGTCTCGCAATGTTTATGTTTCCAACTCCTTATACACCAGGGGGGAAATGTTTGTTCTGACCATTTTATTAAGAGTTACAGGTCTTGGCATCTTTCTTCACTATAAAGCATATATATGCATGAAACTTTCACAGATAAACAACTTGATGTGCAGATGGAGAATTGTTTAGTAAGCAAAATTACGGGACTTTGTTGTTGTACTTTCTCTCACTGAAATGCATACTTGATTAGAGACAATATCATCATAAGGAAGGAGGGGAGTGGATCCATTTCCTATAGTTCAAGTTGTAATGCTTATGATGAATAATATATATATATAAGAGTATATCATGGATAAGCTAGCTCTGAAGTGGTTGATCGGATATTTATAGTTGACCTGCTACATACAAGTTTCATAAAGGGACATAATTTGGCCTAAACAATGTCTGGGTTCTGGCTCAAAGGGTTCTCATCGTTAATTTGGTCGTTGATATAATGATAGTGAAATGCTGGTGAACTTTCATTGGGCTAACTCTTAAGATATTTCAGTTGTGGCACAATTTGAGTGTATTAAAGTTTTAAAAGGGACATAACTCTGACAATTTGCATTAAGAGATGCTAGATGTAAGGGTTCTAGTCTGAAGTCAATTCTTTGCCATCATTACTGTGAATATACATATGAAGTTTTATGAGCCTAGTTATAAAGATGATGAAGGTATGCAAAACTCCGAATAATCTTTATTTCTGCAAAATACATATGAATGTAAGCACAATTCCATGTACATATGTTAAAGAATTTACATTATATAAACCACTTTCTGTGAAAAATTAAAACCATAAACGAAATGTGTGTAACTACAGCTACATGCCTTTCAATTTTCAAGTAGATACATGGTATAACACGAGAGAGACGTCAGTTTGAAATTTAATGATGTCTTTTCTTTAATGCTAGATTTAGAAATCACTATTTTCACCATAGGGTTAAAATTGGTGAAAAAAATACAAAAAAGCTACCACCGATTTACTGCTATCACATATTTTCTGATTCTAGACACTTATATCTTGCCAAAAAACATTGATAGCATTATTCCCCAAAGATGGTACCGATGGCCAAATTTTGGGCCTCTGGCTCATGGCCTAATTCGTATATAAAGCGGTAACCATAGAATAATATTCATTTCATTAAATTATCTTTGTAATGTAAAGTTTTCATTGGATGTTGATTTGTTTGCATTAACATACACTTTTAGATCAGCTTTGTACAATCCCTTAACCTTAGTCTGCTATGAGTGAATACCTATGCAAACAGTTTGGATCCAAATAAGATGCCGAGTAACTCGGCGTCTCAGAGAGAGAGAGAGAGAGAGAGAGAGAGAGAGAGAGAGAGAGAGAGAGAGAGGGGGGGGGGAGATAGATAGGCCATGTATGTTAGTAAGATAACACTATACGAAGAATAAATTATGAAGAAAACGTTGGTCTATGTTGTTGATAACGCCACACAGGATCCAAACTATTTGACAACCGAATTGCATTTTGGTAGACAAATTGATTATAGCTTGAATTTTGAAAAATTATGTAAAACAAATTTTAGTTTAAAGGTTAGTTAGATTACGATCAGGCGACTGCTGTAGTAAATGTTTATTTACATGCCTACAATACCTATAGCAAAATTTATAATAACCCTTTCGCTGCCAAACTCTGTCGTCTGCTAACTTTGTCGTCTGCTACAAATTTTCATTCTTTTGATTTTCTTCATTTTTGTTTCAAAAACATAGTAACAGTAACAAACAGTTTGAATCCTGATGAGACGCCGAGTTACTCGGCGTCTCATCTGGATCCAAACTGTTTGCATAGGTTATCACAGGTCCGGCATTGGCAGCGAAAGGGTTAAACAATACTTGGAGAACTCACTTGCTTTGGTAAACCCTTTAGTACACAATTCTCAATCTTAACTCTTCGCTTGCTATTCACGCCAATATACCTACCTGTAAACAGTGAAGACCCAGATGAAACAGCTCCTGCAGGACGAACTGTCTAATCAGGGTCTGCATTATTTACAAGTTGATTGTGCAACTAGTGCACTCCACAGTAGTGACTGCACAGCGAAATACTTGTACACAGTGAAGACATATGAAATTGTACAACAGGGCATTGGTAAAGAAGGAGAAATGTATTTTAAAATTCAGCAAGGGAAGGGTTAACGCCTTTTTTCAAACACAGTACATCCAGTGGAACGGCACCCTGATCTTCATGATATTACTTTCAACAGTACATGAACTGTCTCCCTTAATCTGTGTTGTTATCATTCTCTTGCTGGTTAGGCAAGTGACATCCAGTACTCTCATCTGCATCTTCGCCGTGGTGCAGTTTGGGCGGTTGTGCGTTTTGTATGCGGTAGTTTCTGCATGACTCATACATGTTTTAGTGATACTTATTCCTTGATATTGAAGAGGATGAAATCATGACACTTATATTTTAAATCGCTGGATTGGCAGGATAAATCATATTTTTTAACAATCCCTTTAACCCATCCGTGGGATGTTAGACTCATTACCTTATAGGCTATTTTTAGACACAGTCTCTTTGAATACATCTAATGAAAATGGGCATTTAATAGGGGAAAGGAAACTTTTAGAATTGTGCAGTTTTTAAACCGTTGTGATAAATAAAGCATTCGCTCCTGTTGAGCAATAGCTCCATTTATCTCAATGAACTGAATTTTACAAATGAGTCAAAAAGTATCAATATGAAATATTGGGTTAAGTCCCATACTATCTTCAATAAAACCGCCAAAACCAGATGTTGGAACCGAAGAGGCATCGAAAACAAGACAGCATTCTGGTATAAACCATTTCCTCAGCAAATAGCCTTGACTCTGATCAGAGGACTTATACGGAACCCCTTAGATCTTATTTGCCTATGACTGATATATGGGATCATGGAATTAAAGGGAATGTCCCTACATTTGACGCGTTTCATAAACACTTAAAATATACAAAACGCATTTGTTTATATGCTGAAAAGTAGGATATCGCGAAAAGACCCATCAAATTACCGTTCATAATGACAAAACATCCATGTGTTTGATATCGCCGATCCCGGTTTTACTCCCCGATGATTATTCGGGTTGGGTTTTAGTTTCGTAACTGTTCGCCATATTCGCGATTATCCGATCACTTCCGAGAAAGGTATTACGTAAACAATTGAGGGACCGGGTGATCATCGACAAATCGCGGAAGAATTTAACGGAAAAGGCCGATAATATTGTGTTGTAGAACAAAAAATATCAGTATTGATGGAATCGGTTTATTTGTATCACAGGGGCATTTTTCGACATAAGTTAAAATTGGGAACCTTCATAATAATGATAGAGCATAACATACCAAGTTTTATGATATTATTGAAAATATGCGATCATTGTAGGGACTTCCTCTTTAAAAGGTTAGTGATATTTTCCTTGATATATCTGTAGAAGGGCAATGCTTGCACTACAGATAACAATTAGCCAGTCGAGCAAACAGTTAGCTCTAGAACATGTATCCGCGTTAAAATACAGTTGCTAGACAGTAAGTCCTCCATTTCAAACACGTATCTATAGCACATGTCTCCTCGTTAAAATACACGTGCTCGACAATAAGTCTTCAATTTCAAATACACCTGAACTTCGATAACTCGAACTTCAAGGGACCATACAAATTAGTTCGAGATAACAGAAGTTCGAGTCATCCGATTTCTAATCTGAAAAATTTCTCAGGGTCACAGCTTAATATAGGTCTAAAGTAACGCTGAAAGCTCCTACAGGAACTTTCACCGTTACTTTAGACCTGTATTAAGCTGTCACATGTGTTTCTAGATATCTGTAGAAATACATTATAAGAGCAATTCAGTATAGTATGATTTGGAAGCATTTCGCCTCGTTATGATGCACGTGCTAGTCTTTATTTCAAACAGTTATCAATAGAACATCTATCCTCGTTAAAGTACACGTGCTAGATAGTAAGTCTTCCATTTCAAACAGTCATCACTAATACAGTCGGCTCAACGTGCCACAGTGTTGACGGTGTAACTAATTTCAGTCACAGACACTAATGTTTTCATTGATCACCTTTTGGCAATATTGTAATTATATAACCGCATGCTTAGTTAAAGTCTGGATCGACGTCTCGTCTAGATCCAGACTGGTTACAATGGTAATCGCGGATTCTTCCTTATCACGCTAAAGGTTATGGTCACTACAGAGATCAGTTCGACCAGCTAAACAACTGAGCACATGGGCTTCATTGAACGCGAATGGCTATTATCGGACAGCACCAGGCGTTACCAGTTCTATATGTGCCATCTGATCTGGGTCTATCCTCTTTAAAAATGAATAGAATGACGTATGTATGGATTAAAATGTTATTTAACTACATATACATTTAGGCAAATAGTGTTGACTCAGATTAAACTGTTTTTAATACAGTGTCGTCTACACTATTCGCTACTTTGATTTAAATTTCAATTTGATATATTCATCTTTGCAAACAAATCACAAGGGGAAATTTTGTGTCCGTTCACTTACGCAAGAACTGCACAGATAGCATGCCAAAAAACAAACAGAGCAGACCCTGACCAGACGTTCCAATGGGAATTGTCTGATCTGGGTCTACTCTGTTTGCAAATACTTGAAATGGCGTTTATATGAAGGAAAGGCATTGGTCTATATCTCAAACGCTTAGACGATGGTTCATATTTGAGCAGACATTATCTTCATAAAAACCCTTTCCCTACTAAATATTCATGAAATAAATAATGGCATCATGAATAGTTAATAGCTAAATGTTTATAAAAGCATATGTACACATGCTGTTTGGTATTGGTAGAAACTGTAGAGTCCAATTTCATAAGTTAACAGGATAGACCCTGATCATACAAGAGCCGTCTGATCTGGGTCTACTCTGTTTGCAAATGCATGGACAAGCGTTTGTATGAGGGAAAGAGTTCAAGCCGAATAAGTAATAACGGAAAGTCTCTCATTTTCCTTGTGCAGAAAACACATCATTCAAGTACTATGCACTTCACACTTGTTGATAATGTTACAGTAAAACTTCTTTTATGCGACCACGCTCAGGATCATGGAGATGGGTGTATGGCATCATACACTCGGTGTCTCAATTGAATCGAAACTGTTCAATGCTATGTTTAACTGTTTTATAAAGATGTTTAAGAAACGAGCTTTTGATGCAGACGAAAAGGTGTGCAGAAGATGAACATGCTTTTACTGAAAGGGTTGAAAATGTCGGTGCAATTGTCGCAGTTGTGATTACCTATGCAAACAGTTTGGGTCATGATGAAATGCCGAGTAACTCCAAACTGGTTGTTACTGTGACTAAGTGAAGACATGTAAAAAATGAAAATTGCAACTGACGACTAACGTTAACATAAATTGAGTCATACTGCGACCTTGTGCTAATTACAGGTCGAGGAAAACGCTGAAGGCTTGTTACATGCAGCTGCATATTGCATTATTCATCTGAACAGAGTAAACGGGTAAAGACATTGACTTAAAAGAAGAAGCTGAAAGTCCCTGGAAATAAGACCATTGCTGTAAAACCTCTCTATAACGGCCACTAAATGATTTTAAATAGTTGGTATTAGGGCAGGTGGCTGCTTACGGAAAGGTGAAAGTAAAACAGGAGCCTTCTATTTTACTTTCATCTTGCTTTAAGCAGCCACAGGCGTTTAACACAAAATACTTGGTGTAATGTAGTGGCCGTTATAGAGAGGTTTTACTGTATACAAATTAAGTGTATTAATATGCATACCGTAATATTATTTTCATGTATGAATGCGGTAAATTCCCTCTAAATGAAAATGTAGTGACGTCAAGCAGACAAATCCATAATAATTGAAAAAGTAGTTAAGTCAAGCAGGAAAGGACACAAACAAAACGGAACCAACACCAAACACCAACAGAAAGCAAGCAAAATATCCACACAACCAAACACACGCACGCACGCACACATAACCACACACACACGAGAGAAAACCATCAAATGTGAACAAAGCACAAAGACACAAAACAGGGTGACAAAGAGAGTACCGCTTTGGAACGCACGATGGGGTTCTAAACCGGTTCACTTATCTCAAAGTCACTCTAGCTTAACACATACTGTAAATGAAGGTATCCCGGCCAGACACAGGTGTCAGCTTATTGCGGAGTGACCGTCATGCATCAAGCAGCCACCTGCATAAAAGCATCTCATTTTTTATCTACTAGATTTCCGATTTACTGTATTGATTATGTTAAAGGTTAAAAGAAGATGGAAGCTTATTGAATATAGCCAAATCTTTCTACACTTCATTCATCCAGGGTTAAGCAACCACCTGTACAAATAGTTTGGATCCAGATGAGACGCCGAGAAACTCGGCCTCTCATCAGGATCCAAACTGTTTGTTACTGTAACTATGTTTTTGAAACAAAAATGAAGAAAATAAAAATAAAAATGAAAATTTGTAGCAGACCACAAGGTTAGCAGACGACAGAGGTTGGCAGCGAAAGGGTTAAAAACATACAAATAGGGAGTCAATGCACGTTTAGTCAGGCAATATAACATCTGTAGTGTTCCGAGGGACTGTTGTTGTCTCGAGCCCGAAGGGCGAAGACAACATTTTCAAGGGACACTGCAGATTTTATTGTCCGAAACAAATGCGTAGTATCGATATTCTTGCATAAAACCTTTTCCTCATTTCCTGTGTCCATTTAATTGTTAAAAATACAACCACAACTATACTTCTTTGACGGTTAATGCGATTTATGCTTTTACCGAGGCACCAAATAACCTTGTTAATACAAGGGTAATCGGGACTATAACAGTTTTATGCAAGCAAAATTATTCTATAAAGGTCGCTTTTGAGAGGTCGTACTGGTTGTCCAATGTATGTCAGATAACAAAAAGATAGTTATTTCTTTAATAGAGTCATCCTTTCACCCCTTTTAAAACAGAGTAGACTCTGGTAGAAAACATCTGATCAGAGTCTGCCCTGTTTGCTATAAAAGTCTATTGAAACTATTATAAGTTTTCTGTTATGGTCAAATTATGCTATTTTCGCAAACGATAAACAATCAGCTAATAGATACTGACGGTTTTATCATCTCTGAAGTATTTATCCCTTTCCTTCATACAATCCTATTTTTATCGCCTTTGCAAATAGAGTAGACCCATGTCATACGCCTCCTTTAGGATCTGTATAGTCAAGGTCTGCTATGTTTGCTTAGAAATTAACCCATTTGCTCCCACGATCACATATATGGGACGTAGGCAAACAGTGTAGACTCTGATCAGACGTCTGGTCAGAGTCGACACTGTTTGCTAATAGAAAATTCAATATAAAACAAAAAAGGAAAATTTAGACCAGACATTCCTTAGATAAAAGATAGACTAATCCAATATATAAGCATGGAAGAATCCACTGGGAGCAAATGGGTTAATAATAGATCAACATCTACTGTTTCTACAAGAACCATAATATGGCATTATAAAACAGCAGCTGAACGATACTCAAGATATCATTATTTCATACATGAATATTCAACAGGAAAATGGTTAACCCTTTCCTTCATATGCACGTATTTGCAAAGAAGGTGGATAGAAATGCATGTACAAAACAGAGAACATGTATACTCAATTCATATAGAACATTTTAAATGAACTATATTTAATATATAGTTATCGATTAGCATAATACAATACTTATATTGAATTAAGATGAGAATCATAGTTAAAACCAAATCAGCCTTTTCCATAAGTTTACATAAAAGTAAATCAAGGAAAATAGACGCATACTGGGACTATATTGTATCAGTCCACTTAAAGTGATTAAGGAAAAGTGATAGTATACTGGGGCTAACTTCCTTATTGGTCATCGTGTAGCATTGAGGACAAAGCTTTCGAACAATTACAAATAGTGTAATATCGAATACAATTAAACCTGTCTTAACCTATTCCCCCATAGGCTATTTAAGACCCAAACTTTTAAATAAACCTACCAAAACAGAGCACTTACTAGAACAATGACAATTTTAGAATTGTGTAGTGTTAAATCCATTGTGATAAGTAGAGCATTTGCTCCTATGGAGCAAATGCTCTATTTATCACAATGATTTCAGCAAGAAACTTTTACAGAGGCATCAAAAGGCGTCAACATGTTGGAAAAGAATAAACAACCATTCATTTATTGAACACATGTATCCTAACAAGCAGTTTTTTGCTTAATGCAAGAGACATACCTTACAAATCTAAAAATAGACATCCTTTTGATGGTCGTGTAAAACAGTTTCTACTATAATATGATAAATAGAGAACAGGTGATGACTGACAAGATCAGTACGTGCGTGCGATAATAGCTGATATACAATCCAACCTGTATGACGGCTGCTATGCGTGTGTCTAATAATAATTTATTGGAAATGGCCGAATCACATAATTATGAGTGTGAGCGATAATAATTGATACGTAGTAGAACATGTCTTTGACTGCCATAATGTGTACGTGTGAGTGTGACAATAATAGCTTAATTGTCTATGAAGGATGTTATAAGTAGGCTTGATAATAACTGATATACCATATAACCATTCTATGACGACCACTGAGAATACATGTGCTACTGGTTGAAATACAGTATAATCTCTCTATGACGGAAAATATGAGTGAGTGTGATGATAGTGATATACAGTATATCATCTCCATGACGACTGCTATGAGCGCGTGTTTAAGAGTAGATACCATTGACCTGTTGGATCAAGAAGGAATATTTTTAACAATTTAAATCCAGAGGAGACCACTTTAAAATATTAGATCCGGAGGGAATGCCATCAGTAATTTAGATTCAGACGGTGACCCATAAGTAATTTAAACCTAGAGCTGTATCATACATGATAACAAACTTTATTAGGAGATTCCCATAAAAAATTCGATCTAGATTAGACGCCAAGAAAGTTTAGACTTAGAATAGATGTCGCAAACATTTCCTAAGAACAGTTTGGATCGAGATATAACAGCCCTGACAAGATGCCCAGAATAATCTGTACCAAGATCAGACGCCGATAATTCATAACTAGCCAACGTCTCTTTCCAAACAAATGTGGAATGGTGCCCTAACTTTGACTATGTGATCAATTCGGTGTGAAAGGTTTGATTTTGCTAGATGATTTTTAACGATAGTGTTCAGATGGGTGTCCACTCATATGGATCTACACTGTTTGGCTGAAAGTTTCCGTCACGCACTCAAAAGATAATACAACAGACTCAGACATAAACCGAAGAAAATGTGTTTGTTAAAATAAATGCAGTGCACGTGCTATTTTGTTTTGTCCGCAAACAAATGTGGGTTAACTCTTTTTACACATACGCCTTCCAACGCACTTGTAGACCAATATCATATACTCCTATTGGAGCTGTCTCATCAGAGTCTACTCTGTGTCTTTATAAGGGCCAAAGCTCCAATCGAAAGGAGTCAAAACTGCACCAACTCCGTATGAGAGCGACGTGTCTTGGCATTTTACAGCTGCCTTAAGTGTTTCATTTGTGTGGTATATATATCATCAGTAGATATATAGTACTCCCGGGTAGAGAAGGGTTGTCATTTCAAGCTTACGGTCGTGGTGTGAAGACAATACAACAATGAGGATACTTTTCAGTACACATTTGTTTGTAGTGTCTATTATCTGCTTACACTCAGGTGAGAACTCTATAGTATTTTGTATATTTCCAATATACATTTCACTAAATATGTTACGTTGTATGAGTGTGAGAGGTAACTCCTCCTTAATAACAGTATGATTGTTCATATGAGCTGTTCGTCTAGGTAGTGGAATGTATGGTCTCTCTTCTCTGTCTCCACTTTTAATTCTCTCGGTCTCGATCTGAACCCATTCAATCCTAGACAATTTTAGACATAACCTTAGTAAATGTATTGATAAGGAACATTTACTAGAAAAAATAGACGTGTATGCAGTTGAAACAAAGACTTTATTAGAACACTTGCTCCTATGGAGCACATGCTCTACTTATGACAATAGGTTAATATTACTTTTATAGAGGCTTTAAAAAGCGCCAATAGCGGGAAATTGGTTAATTCTTCAGCACCATTTTCCAGGCGCAATGTGTCCGTTGACATGTGCAGCAGATAACTAATGATGGATGTCTACTAAGTATGCCCTGTTCGCAATATCGTTAAAGGACATTTTTACGAGTAACGTGTTATGACACATTTCGCACGTATAGTTATTTAATACTTTCGGTCACATAAATGCTTTTAAAACCTTTGCAAACAGAGAAGACTTAGATCAGATATTGTAGTAACCTTCTGATCAGGGTCTGCTCTGTTTGGTTTTTGAATTATAATAAATATGAGTCTACAGTTTCTACTTAATGCAAACCACAATGTATACATCGTATGCTATTATACAATATCTGCTATTTTAGTATTATATTCATTATGCCATGATATTTTTAAAAGGGCTTTTTGACTTTGACACGTATGACTCATGCACTGTCTGACAGCATAATACAACATGATGTGGATTAGGGTCTGCAATGTTTGTCATTCAAAATCATCCATCGTGATTAAGCTCTTAATACTGAATGTATGATATAGTTTCTGAATTCTGAACTTTATACACGAGCCAAAATACTCCTTGATTATACGCAATCATAAAACTTCGGTTCATAAATATTTAGGCAGTAGTATGTTCTTAAACGGATAATACAGATGGTCCTAAAACAGTCACGTGCTTTTAAAACACCTCCGGTTTTCTTTCCGTATCCAACACTGAAACAATAGTGTCAACTCAAATGTGAATCAGTTCAATTTTGACAACTTCAGTATCCATGCTTATAAAGCTTTTAGTTGAGTCTGAGTTCGTTCTTAAGTTTTTGAATGGTCAGATTTGAGCCTTTGGCTCAAATCTGACCAATCAAAAGCTTGATAACACAAATCTGACCAATCAAAAGAACTCAGATCAAGCTTTTGAAACTGTTGACAAGTGTCAAACTGTGTGGATCATGTCGAGTAACTCGGCGTCTCATCGGGATCAAAACTATTTGACATCTGTTTGCATTATGACTAAATTCCTATTGGGTACCCTAAATATGAGTTAAGTCAGCCTTGAAACTCTCATCAGACGATATTGTTTGCAGGAGACAATACTTTTAAAAATCGAAATTACGAACCATTAAATACGCACTATTATTGCGCCGAACACAGGTGACAGCTAAATTCAGGATGAGAGGCATGCAAGAAGCTCCTCTAGAATATTTTTGTCTGGCTTCATCCTGAATTTAACAGTCACTTGCTTACATAGGCATAACTATTGCAGTGCTAAAAGTTCGCAGTATCGATTTTTAACTGTAAGGTCAAAATAATTGAGCGTTTGAGGAGCTATCAGAGCATTCTATAAAATGATTTCCTTGTTTAACAGCATTTGCTGCCACTGATCTTTACGTGATGAAATCGGATAGGATGTGGGACTACGGAAAGCCTCCCTGCAAGATAGCAACACCGGATTTAGTTTATACGAGAGACGGTCCAACTGTTAACATTCCACCTAATGTAAACATTCCTGACGATGAAAGGGTGGTAGTAGGACATACCAGGTCATTCGAAGTATTCCAATACATTGGTAAGTGTAAACATATGTCTTATTCTGTCGCCATTTCTGTAGTGATATTTATATATAACGAGACACGTTTATGATTCAGAGCCCCGAATGCTTACGATGGACCGCTTACTATTATCATCTTAATGTCTTACAAATTGAATGTCTTAAATCACCATTGTCTTTGTCGTGTAAATGCTGCATAATAGGTAACCTACTATTATTTATATCATCCCATAAAACCGAGTAAATGGACGCTGGAAATTTGATTGAGAACGACGAAATCACTATTGATACATACAACAGAAGCTTCTTTTTTAGGGTTTGTTATTTGATATATACGCTCGTACGCGAAGTATTTAGATAGATTTTGCATGTTAATTCGAGATAATATCAATGGGGCGAAACAGTGATGACCGTTGCAAAAAAATTGGATCCTGATGAAACTCCTAGTACTTCGGCGTCTCATAAGGATCCAAATTATTTGACACTTTGGTTGTGAACCTGGAAAAAAGGCAGAATAAAATATTGTTTTCAGATTAACATAAGATGGCAACGTGCCTATATTACAGAATGTAATTACAGTAGTTTTGTGATCATGATTCGAATAACACTTTGGTTTTCTTTCAAAACATTGACTGAAAATGGCGTAAGGTTGAGCGACATAAATCGACCCTTTCCCTATTTAGGGAAAGGGCCAATGATAATGTTGTAATAACTTGTAGTCCTGTCCCTCTGCACATATTACTATGCAAATAAATATGTTTTAAACATGAATCGACATGAGCCGATGGGATGTTTGATATATATTAGGTATGTTGCGAGTACATGTAGTCATTTTGTACCAAATCATTTTACATGAGTCGTAGAATATGTTATTAAGCGACCATCTGAGATTAATATGAGTTTGTACGAAATACTATCATATTCTTTTTATCGCATATAACTAATTTCGACTTTAAAGCCGTTTTGACACGTCCTACATGTATATTTCTATATGACGTCGTGGTGTTTCTACATGACGTTATAGCTTATATCAAACATGCGTAATTAAGATGGAGGTAAACTATGATAAAGTTTGAATGATCAGTTCAGTTTTAACCGTCTATAAGCGGTCCAAAGCAGGGCATACACTGTGCGTTATTTGGTAAACACATCTTGAATGACAGACGATACAATGCAAAACTATTTGAAGCATTTATGTTTGTCAAATGGTTACGGGGGTATATTTATTTGGAATCAATGCAAATATACACGTAATGAAAGGATCAAAGACTATTGTAATGACATAAAAAATTCTGTGTGGACATGGTATTCAGAGTTCCAGACCTAGTTGCTTAATGTAGAGCATATGTAACACTGGAAGCTCCTATAGAAGCGTTCGGCATTACTTTTGACCTTCATTAAGCAATGGCATGCCTTACAGAACATAATAAGTCTTCTGTTTGTTCTGTATGTGGTGTTTCCTGCATGACTCATTTTTGTACTTCTATTGACGACCGCTTAAAACAGCTTTTGCTGTATTCAAATGTTTTACCAAACCCATATAGAGGTGTATTCAATTATTACGCGGTTTCTGAATTATCGGTCTCTGTTAATAATGTATCTATCTTTGCATGATTTATTCAGTTCACCGAACAAAGACTGACAAATAATTTCCGCAAAATACTTATCCATTTGACGAATGTATACCATGACTTACCTTTGTATTCTTTCTTGCACTCTTTACTTGTTTATTTAAGGATGTGCATGGTGGTATAATCCACCAGCCGATGTGATCCATCATGTGATACAGTCAGATCCAGGGCAGTGTTACTCGGTTTGCAAAACGACATACATTGGGCTAAGTGTAAGCGTTGTTAATTGGCATGTTATGAATATAGAACACGGAAATAGGTCGGCACCTATCAGATATGGTATAAAGACAATGCAAATGCTGTAAAAGAACAATATTGGGTATATAAATGTTGATTAACCCTTTCTTTTTCTCTTATGTATCAGTTAAAATATTCAATTACCCTACTTTTTGTGGTGTTTTTTTGCAGTTAAAAAAATATTTATAATTACACTAGCATAATGGTAGGTCACAGCATACATTATAGAATCATATCTATATCATCATATAAGCAAACATAACATATCCTGATTGTAAAAGGCACAGAAAGCGTCTCTTAAATGTAAAAGCTCGACGTAAGGTCATCTATCCAGAATAATGTATCATAGTACGGTACTTATGATAAATACAAATGCCTAGTGTTATTAAACACAATTGACATTCATTTTATAGTCTTCTTCTACGTAATGCTTTCAGAATGGAGATTGTTATTGTCTCAGCGATGGACCAGGTGACATTTACGACACTTACGTCATCTGTAACAGTGCATGTGTCCGTCCTGCAAATACAGCATGCGGAGCCAGTGGATTTTTCTTCAGTTATATTTCTTTGTATAAACATGGTACATATACATTTGTTAAATTCGTAGTGCTCATTAGTCCTTACACTGTCGAATTGTTTTTTGCTCTTGTGCAGTGTTGACTATCTCCGATTTGATCACGATTGTGAGATACTATTGGCCAAGTATCATGAAGCAGGCTTTTGAAAACAGCTTGGATCCTGATAAACTTCGAGTTATTCTATTTAAATCCATATGATTTAAATCAACCTATATTGTAAATTGGTCTCTTCCTCTCTTCTCTACTTAACCCTTCGATTGCTGAATTTTGAAATACATTTCTCCTTCTTTATCCATGCCCTGTTGTATAATTACATATATCGTCACTGTGTACAAGTATTTCGTTGTACAATCACTGGTGTGGAGTGCACTGGTTGCAAAATCAACTTGTAAATAGAGCATACCCTGATGAGACAGCTCCTGCAGGAGCTGTCTCATCTGGGTCTTCAATATTTACAGGTAGGTATATTGACGTGAATAGCAAGCGAAGGGTTAACTTTATAATGAAACACATATTTTAATTTCTGTTTTTAAATTTCTTTTTACCCTAAATTGTATCCCGCTGGGTCACTGGATAAATTACAAATCCAAACGTTTAACCGACTATGGCCCAGTATCCTTTTAAAAGTTCACAAGGAGCCATCTGATCAGTGTCTTGAAAACTTGCTGACCTCAGAACTGTCAATGGCCTATGTTTGGTTTTGGTTTCGTTTTATTTGTGACTTTTCCTGCTTAAATTTACTACTATTTCATTTATACCGGCAAACATTGTTTTCTGTGCCCCTACAACTGAACAAATGGATTGGTTGAAAGCAAGACCTGGGCAGGTTTTCTTTAAAGAATATGGGGATAAATTGGCTAAAGCAGTGTAATAACAGTCACGACTCTTATAATTGTGAATACCTGCATTGGTATTAGATGCTTTAACATTATATAGAGGATCTTACATGAGTGTTCTTGATTATTGGATTTATTAAATGAGTCTTTTTAAAACGATAAAAAACGCTAGGTAACTGGGACAAAGTAGGTCCAAATTTTCCAACTTTATTTTTTACTCACTGTCATATCAACCAGGATCTAATTCAGACCTCTCTGGTATTCAATTTAATTGTGATAGTTTATGATACAAAAACATACAGAAACACGTCAAATTAATTTTTGAGTTACAGTTTTGACATACATAGTTACAAACACGTCACATTTTGACGTCATTGTACACAACATGTGTCTATGTAAAGCGCGCCATTTACATGAAGACCTACATACAGTAGCCAACACGTCCGACACTCACTGTCAATGGGATTCGAAATGCGCCTTCGTTTTGGTATATTAAGCCCTTCATTAGTGGTGTATGTATACACATGGACATGGACATTTCCACCGAGAAATAAATCTCGATTCAAGTTCAGTGAAAATGTTTGAAATGGACAAAAGATTCAGTGCTGCTGCATAAAATGTGTCGGAACAGGAGGAAGATTTTCGCGATCAGCTGAGTTAGTGAGTATAGCATATTTGAAATATGTTTGTGCTGTGCTGGATTCAGATGACTATTGTTGTTGATTGATGAGATATTTGTATGAGTAGAAATCTGCATAAACAAAAGGACATGCGGTGAAGAAAATGCAAAGTTGAGGAGGCATTTTAATCTAAATGTAGAATTGATTGTATGGGTCAGAGTAGCTGGTAGGTCTTTTTTGGCATACATTTTGTATATGATTCCGGACAGCGATTACAATTTGTATTATTTTATCGAAATTAAGGCGCAAGTGCCAACAATCCTTTGCCATCTATCGTGACTCAATCGTGGACAGGTAGGTCGATCACCGTCCGCCAGTTTGTTTGTTTTGACAGCTCGTATGAATCGTTCGAATGTCATTCGGTCGTTCGAATGTTATTCACTAGTGATTATATGCCCATGATTATCAAAAAATAAATGATAGTGTTACGTCACGCTGAAGCCACGTGTTATGTTATAAATTATATTCCATAGTGTCTTCTATAATGTTTTTATCAAATACCATCCCTTGTAATCGAGTTAACATAGGCACAATATATCGTTTTATTACACACGTTTAATATAAGCTGTAACGTCACGTAGAAACACACCGACATCATGTAGAAATATACATGTAGGATATATTAAAAACGACAGACATTTTAGTCGAGATAAGTTATGTGATAAAACGAATATGATGTTTGTAGTCATTTTGTACAAACTGTGTTGGAGGCTCGCTCAATAACATTTTTCAAGACTCGTTTAATTCAGTTTGTACAAATGTGACTGCTCACAACATGTCTTACATATGATATATTGCAGCATTAACCACAGCATATATCTAGGTAATTTTCATGCTCGGTATTGTTTGTATTGTTCGCACTCTTACATTGGTTAGCTAACAGATGCTATTCTTTATATTTATTAAGTTGAGACGAATTCGAAAGTATCCGATGATGGAAAGTACTGTCGCATGTACGATTATTTGACATCTAGTTACGAGTGGCAATATTGTGATAGAAAACTACGTGGACTTTGTGAAACAAGTAAGGCATTCTAACAAGACATCTGACTATTTGTATTTATACAAAGGATAATCAACATTGTTTTGGTTTATACACGCATGCGCTGGAATCTTCAAATAATGTAAACTCAGATATGGGGGTTCCTAGAGGATTCATTGGACCCAGTCTGCACTGCTTGCCATTCACAAGCATGTAGCTGATTTAAGCGTTCGTTTTATACTTGCTCTATAGTAAAACAATGACAGGGAATATTGATATATTACATGATACTTGACAATCAATATAACCGACATAATTTCATGTCAGCCTAACACAGTTGATTATTATGTTTAATGTATACTTATTGATGATTTTAAGTATAAATGACAACACATTCAAAGGAAAAGCAACAACATTTCACCAGAACTGAAAGTACTAGTGACAATATCAAATATGAAATTTATTTGAGAAATATCGGAAAATTATATAATAAAAAATATTTATACTGAATATATAGCAACGACCTGTTCGTCAGTGTAAATCTTCAACAATACCCCTCTAAACCGGACGTTGATTTTAATATAAACGTCGGTCCCAAGATAGGTGTCAGATAAATACAGGGTGAAAGTCGCGCAAGAAACTCCCCTAGGAGCTTTCTGCATGACTTTCACCATCTGTTAAGCAGTCACTTGCATGAAAGTACCTAAAATATTTTATAATAGGATTTTGGTTTTGTTGGACCATTTTTTCATATTTACTGACACAATAGTGCTATGTGTGCCGTGTAGCGGCCGTAAAACGTCTCCCCTTACATACAATCGATATTGTTATTTCTCCCCTCACAGAGGTTGATACTTACGTTATTTCATCATCACATATTCATCATCACCCTATGCACCACATGGTGTTTGATGGTGTTTGGTGCGGTGGCATTCCGTGTGTGGCTCTCCCTGTTTTACTTTTTTTTTCGTATTTAGTATGTTTTTTACTGAACCTATAAGGAAATTATCGTTTTAATTTTCAAGAAAGATTACTGATATGATACTTGTGATATGATAGCTGTAACAGCTAATTATTTATTAAAGAAATACCCCTTTCTACGCCTTTACAAACAGTGGCTTATGTTCACTTACGACAAAAATGATTTTAGAATGGGTTCACGCCTTTATCTATAACTCTATTAATTTCAAGATTAAAATGGCATTACACATATAAGTACATACGATTTCACTGAAATATTTGTTTGTTTACTTTCTTTGGTATAGAACCATTATATTCTAATGTTTTATTCGACCTTGAAATATGTTCTGTATGTAAAATGTAAAACTATCTCAGCACAATATCGTTGTATTTATATGTCTATATTCTTTGACTTTCTGATGTTTTACTCTATTAGAAGATTCATTGCTTAGCTTGTGGTATTCGTTTGTCATACATTCATATTATATCTGTGTGTACTATCAGGCGCGACAGACAGAGCATATGAATGGACTACATATTCGTATTCGTGGCATCGATACACGAACTTCTGCTTCAAAAATAAAACGTACCCGGCAACTGAGAATATAGATAAAATAACGTCAAAAGAAAGATACGGACAAACATGGATTGGAGAAATAAAGAGCAGGACAATCGTTAGCATTAAAAGTAAGTATAGGGAGGCAAATAACACCTTGGGAAATTTATAATGAGAGTTTCTGCCGTATTACTGGACTTCTGCTTGCAAAACAATAGATTCATTTTCGTGTTCACTTTAATTAAATAATTGTCTTGTATTAAATGGTTAATCTGGGTAATTCATAACAGAAACTGTATAATCAGATCTGTTTAAATACAAAAGCGTTTATATGAGTCAGGACTGGCAATACGCAAGAATAATACCACCTCCATTGTGAAACCCGTACCCCTTACTTCATCAATATACCTCTCTGCGCATGAACAGAGAAAAATTCTGAAGGGAGGTGATCCCCCGAGTGCAAAAATTGCAACACAAAAAGAGAAAATTGCAGACTCGGTTTTATTGAGTCTGTTCATGAGCAGTAATTGAAAGTGCAACACTGCTCATGCCCCCTAGCACCGGCTTAAGCGGTAAGCGGTATTCAATTTTCAAATAACCTAATTCGTCTGACCCCTATAGCAGCCGTACCAGCACGGTCTGCTATGTTTACTTACGACACAATATAGATATAATTCTAGTTTCTGCAATGGCCATATATTCCTGTGTTCATGTTCCATTATAAAAATCATCAAAATAATACGTATATTATCATTTCTTCTTTAATGAATATCAATGAAGAAAAAGTTTAACCCGCTGTGAAAAGAATATTGTCTGACCAATTTAGATCCGATACAATTCGATAAAGCTCTGGAGAAAATATTGACCGAACAGCTTGGTTACATTGACCGAACAGCTTGGTTACATGGTCCATGCTGTTTGTAAAGTCAGGTCGCAACTAAGGGTATTTAGGTGAATTAATTTGTTGTTTTTTTCATTTCAGATGCGGAACCAGAAGATTTGAAATACGGATATTACGGGTATATTTCAAAACGCGGCAATCGTTTCTTTCTTAAGTTTGGAAGAGAATCCAGTAACTCGGTTCTGTGTATAAAAGGTAACATGTGCGAATCACTTATAGGCATGAACTGTGATGTGTGCTTTTTGTGAATAGGTATTTCGTGTTTAATCAAATTCATCAATTTAATTGCAATTACTTTACACTCTGCAATTTGCTTCCTTAATTACTTGACTGAAAGTTAGTAGCTAAATTGGTCTGTAATAGGAAATAGATGTTTAAGGCCTACTGAACTACTAATTTACCCTTCTATTAATAGTTAACCATTTGCGTTATGTAAAAGCCTTTTCGCGCATTTGCAGATGGTCCCTATAAGAACCGTTTGATCAGGGTATGCTCTGTTTGCTTATGGTATAACACGTGTATACCGTTTCTGTCCTGTGTCCATATTCTAAATAGTATTCATGATGTCATTAATTTACATAAATATGCAACAGGGCAAGTGATAAAAATTATTAATGACACTTCTGTAATAAATGCATGTAGTGTGCGAACAATTGACATATTTAATAGATAGTTCAAGAATATTAATGACACTGCAGTTATAGATTTGTACGAACGACTGTAATATTAAGTTTGCGTTACTATAAATAGTTCAACTATAGTAATGAAACTGCAGTTATAGATGTGTACGATCTATTGAAATATCAGTTCGCCATGCCAACATTTTATAAATATTTACTCGCTCTTTCTACATTGAACATTTTGTTAGATGATGATACAACATCGACATCATTACCTACATCAACAACGACGTCAACAACGATAACAACAATGTCATCCTCGTTATTTCCCAAATCAACCATGTCTTTTATAGCATCAACACCATCCACAGAAGGTATTCAACTTTGCTCACTTAATTGTTTAATAACAAAACATTTGCATCAGAATAATTCGACATGTTCGAGGAATTCGCGAATCTATTATCACATTTGTAAGATGAGACGCGGTTTAGATACTGTAGATACTATGTAGACGGAAAGTCCAATTTAAGCAGACGACATATCTTGGCACCAAACGTGTAAAATGATATTTATGCGAAAAGAAGTATTTTTTCTCCATGAAGTGCAGTAGAACTTGTCTTAAGCCGTCAATAAAACAGGTCGAATTATGGGTCTGTATGGCAGGTTGTAGTTTAGCACAGGTCAAAGGTCAATAAGCCGTTCTAAATAATAAGCTAGTTTTCATATTACATGAATATGCAAAGTATTAAGCTGGCCTCTTTGCATGTACGCCGACAAGAAAGGTTTAGTACTCTATGAAGGCGACCTCTTAAATCCAGAAATGGAAGGAGAACGTCGGATATCTGTACTATTTCATTTTTGTCGTACCCTTTATTACTTTTCTATAGTTACTCTGTTTGCAGCTCAATCATTGAGTACACTAGCGATAGGTAGATACAGTATGTTCAATTAAATGTTTTTTTGTTATACATGTACTTTACCACTGTATTTGCTGTCGCGGTTGTTGTAGATTAGTCGGAGAGGGGATACGTTTATTTACACTGTTTGTCTTTTAGGATGGGGATGGAATAAGGGTGAGGTTGGTCGCCCATAAACCGGTTTAAACCCCCAGTGACTTTTGTCACTGACCGTTCCAAGGCGGTACTTCCATCTTCCTCCTATTGTATGTTTGTTTTGTCTTTGTGCGTCTCTTGTTGTTTTTTCTACCTATGTACATTTGCTGTTTCCTTGTGTTGCTGTTCGGGCGAGTGTTTGTTCTGTATGTGGTGTTTCCTGCATGACTCATTTTTGTACTTTCCTTAAAAGCGTTTGAACTTGTCTCTGCCACTCCTCTCAAAGATACAGTGGCCAACATATAAAATTATATAGATCATATTCTACAGTTTGAGCATTTCATTTATAGCTCTCGTTCTGTTTAGAAAACGGTGCAGTTGTAACATCAAACTATCTGGACCGACATGAGCATGTTTCTACAGAGGAAAATGGCAGCTCGGTTATAGGTACGTGTCAGAATATCGGTACGTGGTATCAATCTTGGGACATGAATCTAGGGTTGTGACATTATCTTTGTATATGACAAATTCTTTTATACGTTATTAATATTGGTACGTTACATAATCTTGTGACGTGGCAGGATTTCGGTTCATGACAATCTTGGTACAATGTAAATGATTTATATTGGTACTTGGCAGAATTTAGAACGTGACCTGATTTATCCTGGTTGTTGATTAACATTGGCAGCTTTAAGGTAAAAAAAATATTCATTAACATTCATTTATATCTTTAAACACAAGAGAAGATAGGTTGCATTCTTAATCTCTTAACCCAGTCTGCCCGAATTGTGAGTCGATAAAGATATTGACAAAAAACTTTTGACCGAGTGTCCCAGTTTTGCGTCACATTTGGATTCAACGTATTTGCAAACGCGAGACAGCTCGCGGATAGCGGGATAAGGACAAAAGGAGTTACAAGGGTTAAGGTAAAATGGATAATGGTTAAGGTAAAATGGATAAGGGTTGAAGTAACGGGATAAGGGATTATGTAGCATTGTAAGGGCTAATGTAAACAATAAGGGATATTGGTCGTTGCAGGACGAAAGTAATGTTTTGGGACATTCCGTATTACACTCGATCTGCATTAACTCTATATTTCATATAATGGCATTTTCAAGTTCAAGCATTTGCAAACAAAGCAGACCGAGACCAGACGGCATCTGTAGGAGCCGTCTGATGAGAATCTGCTCTGTTGTTTATGAAATAGCATAGATCTTATTCTAAATTTTCTACTGGAACGACAAGCTAGCGAGGGTGATACCTTAGGTCGCCAACCAACAACAAACAAGAAGTAAATGCAACAAAAAATCTATTACAAAGAATTACACAAATATACAGAAAGTAATCATGAAAAAGAACTATTCCCTTAAATATTCGTGGCCACTAGCTGTTCACACTGTCTCTTGCTGTCTTTAACTAAGCAGTACGCACACATGCTTCACTAGAATGTATAATGTGCACTACCCAGAGTCTATAATAAAGCACTCAATATAGAGCTGCTTTCAATTTTTATCTCACTTCTCTATAAACCGTTCCAATACCAACACTCAGATCCCGGGTGTACACCAACGTCTGTGGCACGAACATCCCCACAGAATAGGAACACCAACGTATATGGCCTCAGCAAATCAGAGCTTTCTTGTGGCGTCTGCTGCGTGGCTGCCTTTGGATCTCTAGAACGGCTACAATAATATAGCCAGTCTATTAAGTGTTTTGCCTAAGCTATAACACTAATTAGATAGAAAAAACACTGAGAGCCTTTTTATCTCGCATACTAAGTACGGCAAATCTACTATACACAAGTCATATACATGCCCGTGTGTCATACATATACAGATCCATAAAGGCATATAAAGCAATTATGCCAATTAAGTCTAATACTAATAACAGCTACGTGCAGTTAGACCAACTTATTTTGGAACAAAACACGGTCTACTCGTATGTAAACAAAACGAAACGACTACAGTGCTTCATTATTTTTAAAAGCATTAGCAAGCCGCATTTTTCAACATAGTTGTCTTGATGCAATGGATATGTATATAGGCTTGCATGTGGCGGGTCTTGAGTTCGATTCTTACCAGTGACCAATATTTTATTTTATTAAAATACTGTCCGTATAAAACAATAAATATTAATAATAATATATAATAACTAATAACAAAATACTAACATATAATTGATAAAGAATAAAAATTAAAAAGATTACAAATATCAAATCAGTGTTGTTTTTTCTTGTTGTTTTTTTAAAAAGGAAACTGCATAGCTTGAGATTCGAACCCACGACCCCCTGTCTCCGAGACCGGGTACATTTCCGTTAGACTAAAGCCCAGTACATAATATTTGTCGACTTACTTAAATTATGTTGCCTGGCCCTGTACTTTTGTGCTGCCCTTTAATGTCATGTACACAGCAAAATAATAATAAGTCTCAATATAGATTGGTTTGTACCTGGTTTGTACCTCGCCTGTGTACACCATTTTGGTGATACACAGTGAAGTTCCACATACACCGTTGCCTACACGCAACAGCGAAACAAGTGCTGCTTGCAGCTCCGTTAATATTATAAAATGCAAATAAATATGAATTGCAAACCTAACAAAACATGATTTACAATCAAAACGCTGTTTCAAGCTGCCACTCAAGGGAAGTAATACATACCCGTTACACAAGGGGAGGTAATAAAATGACCACTGAAAACGGTAGCGCTCCAAGGCAAGGCTAACTCGTCGAAATCACTAATTTACTGAACCTTTTAGTGGCTGCTTAATACAGGCATACTGTAAAAACACAAATTGACATTCAACAATGATAAACAACAACTGCTTCCCTGCTGAAACTTTGCAACGTATACAAATTTAGCATACAGCATAACGAGAGACGATATAAAACAACAACAACAATTTAAACAATTATTCGGTCACGCCTCCGCTAAATCCTCTGTAAACCTTTTAGAGTAAACTGGCTATTAGGTAAAGCCTTTCTCTACCAAATATCATTGCCGTTAACAGCGGAACCCAGCAGAAAAACAACTGTTCTACTCGCTAAAGTAACTGGAAAGAAATAATCGAAAATACATATTAAAAACACACCCATCTGCCGTTTATAGTGGACACTCGATTCCTTAGTGCTACCGGTCAGTCAGAGCTGTATCAGTGTGTGTGTGTGTCGAAATATCCGTGACTACACGTCTACTTATACCTTAACCTAGCCTGAATATCACATACATAAAGAAAACAAGATTTAAACCGTCCAATCACTGAACTGTATACCTAAATAGTGTATACCTAAATCGTATAGCTGACTTGTGCAACATGAAAAACTGAGGCCCGTCATGCCAAAAACCTATGTCTAATATAACTGACAAAAGTCTAAAATCTTTATTTAAGAAAAATAACTACATGTATGTAAGTACACAGAATAACCTATGCAATAAAACCCTACACTAGATCTAATGGTTATGTGTACTGTTACTCAGTAACTCATTTTCAGTGTGTGTAAATCTAGCTGGCTTACATAACGTTAACTATCGACCTGCTTTACAAAAGGAAGCCCGTCAATCTGAATCTATATACAAAAATAATTACAAATATATAAAAATGCATCAGTTGACACGTGACATCTACCAAAACCAAAAACTTCATTTGCATATACGAGCGTATGCCAGATAATACATATTTTTGATGTCATTACTTTCTTAATCAATACTGAACAGGTAAAGGGTAAAGCTATCATTTGTGTTTAATGCTCGTAATAAGGTTTGTTTTGTATTTTACACTCACTTTTAAAACAACAGATTATGTCACCTGTACAGAGAGGTATATTTCCTTAGCTGATTGTTAAAAAGTATATATACATGCTTTTCATTTAAAAATGTGTACCAGATGACATGCAAACATGCACAGCTAATCCCAATGCAATCAATGAATACTTTCATTTTAGTCACTTCGGAATGTCATGGTCGGGGATCTAACTCGCGCGTTCTCGTTTCGAAACCCTTCACTCTGCAATGTTTTGCTATACATTCAATGTTATGCAGGTGTTTCCTGCATGACTCATTTTTGTACTTATTTATATCTACATGGATATTTCACCCGTTAGAAATTTGTTTCAGTCGCTGTATGTGTTGTCGTGTCTTTGGCCGTCCTGTTAACTATTGTGGTGGTCATTGTCCTCGTAGTCCGACGAAAGAGGTAAGGCCCTTATCCGTTCAACAAATGTCTTATTAGACTTAACTTAATGCTTAATTGTCGGTGTGGAATAGTCAATAAGTCCACGCAGTATGAAAGCCGTAATATGTATGTACATCACAACGCCAGGTGTAAAGTGCTGCGTGGCGTTCGTGAAAAGTCGCCCAGTACTTCATTATCAGTGTTGTTATATGTCCTGGTCCTTCTGGATCATTAGTTTTGATGATATAAGTTTTGTAAATTGATTACTGCTTAAGCCGGTGGTAGGGGACATGAGTAGTGTTGCACTTTTAATTACTATTCATGATCAGACTCAATAAACCGAGTCTACAATTTTCTAATTTGGCATTGCTACTTTTGCTTTCGAATGATCACCAGTTTTCAGAAAATATATAAACTCGCTAGAGAAATTTGAATGCAAAACAGTGCAGACCCTGATCAGAGAGTTCCTGTAGATTGCAAAAGACGTTGCATGCATGTTCGTTAAAGTAATATGATCGAATTTAAAGTATCATTGCTACTTTTGCTTTCGATTGTCACCAGTTTTCAGAAAATATATAAACTCGCTAGAGAAATTTGAATGCAAAACAGTGCAGACCCTGATCAGAGAGTTCCTGTAGATTGCAAAAGACGTTGCATGCATGTTCGTTAAAGTTATATGATCGAATTTAAAGTATCGTTGTTCCATTATTAACACAGTCACATTTTGTATTAGGTTATCAAGAGTACTCTTTTACACCTTCAATAATATATTAACACCTTCGCAAACAGAATAGACCCAGATAAAAATTCATCTCAGAATCGTCCGATCTGTGTCCTTATAGAACAATGTTGATCAGAGTATACGGGTTATGCCATGGCAAACATTTGATTTGTTCATATGCCATTATAAAAAAACATCTAGTCAATATTTATGATTTTTGGTGTGTTTGTTCGGGTTTTTTATGATATAGATATAGTTAGATTGATATTCATGGAGTGAATGATGAATAAGGCATTTTCATTTCAGAAAACGTAACCCGAAGGTGCTTGACTCAAACGGAACTGTGTCCAAACCATCACACGCAGATGCCAAATGTCTAACAAACGCAACATATACTGATAAATTTGTCCCTAACAAGAATGCTCCACCAGGCAATGCCAATTACATACTGGAAGACCAGTATGAAAACTCAGCAATTCTTGGAAAAACTAATGGCACGACGAATGGAGAACGCGTCAGTGACACACGTTATGTGTATGAAGAAACAGTTGACCTGGCAGAATTTGGCAGTCGCGCAGATAATTATTTTGTATTGGAGAAACCCATTGACTGTTCAAATAAACATGAAATGAACACGCAAAACAATATTGACGACACTTATGACACAGCGAATGCATTTAAACCAATCAATACCACACCAAATGGAAACATTTACAACACAATGAGTGAGTTTGCTGAAGATACATACAACTATGCAGGGGTGGGAAACAGGCAATTCCATACTTTAGCAAACCCATCCGTTACTGGACAAGCCACTGATAATACGTACAGTCATTTAAGCAAAGATGGTGAAAGAGACAATGTATATAACACAGCTGGTGAAGAAAATCACCAACACCAAATAGACGGCACCTACAGCCATATTTGATAGAACAGGGAGCGTTGATCAAAGATACAACTAATGTGTTTAACACATCACGCTAGATGGTGGTGCTACCTTCGTAAATATGCAAAATCATGCAGCGCCTTTTAATCAATAAGCCGCTGTGAAAAATAATAATTTGTCTTCAAGTATGAGTCTAGTGCAATCATAGCTACTTCGGATTCGAAAACCTGTTTTATTAACTCTTTCACCCCCAATGTCGCATAAATTCACCACACCAAATAGTGCAGTCCCAGATCAGACGCCGCCTTTTCAATGCCGCATCTGATCAGGGACTTCACTTTTTGTCTCATACTCTATTTCTATAACTGTGCTTTATTTCTTTGAAATTTTCATTTATTTATCTCATATCCTTATTGTACCGAATGATTTAACAAAAAATGGATTGCAGACGACAATTAGAAATTTGGTGCCGAAAGGGTTAAATATTGACAGATTGTCAAACAGCCTGGACCATGGAAGAGACGTCAGGTTACTCGGTGTCTCTTCTGGATCTTGATTGTTTCCAAATCCGACCAGGTCGGGAATAGCGAGATGATAAGTTTGAATGAACACTTATATAATCGACGCAAACATACTTTCCAAAGGACGAAAGGTAAAATCTATGTCTATAATGATATTGTAGTTCAATGTCATGATGTGTGAGGTGGCCAGTAGTTAGAACATATTAGTTTTTATTAACGTTCATTTTTAAAAAAATGTTACAATAGTGGAACGTTCATGGAGAGTCTGGCGTGGTCAGTAGTTAGATAGCGCTACTTTAACATTTCGCGAACACTAAACATCATAAGAGTTATTGAAATGTCTGAAGAGGTCAGTAGAAATAAAACGTTAATAAATATTGACGGTGGTAGTACGAGTACTAAATGACCATTCATTTGTTTAACTTATGAGCTTTTTGTGTCACATTTGTCCTGAAGTTAGCTACCACCTAATTTAATTTTAACCTATTTGCGCCCAGTGGATTCTTCCATGTTTATATATTGAATTAGTTCATTTTTTTTATCTACGGCTGGCCTAATTTAACCATTAAGTTTTGTTTCATATTAAAATGCCTATCAGCAATTAATGTAGACTTTGATCAGACACCGCATTTTGCGGCATCTGATCAGAGTCTACACTGTTTGCCTGTATCTCATATATGGGACCGTGGGCACAAATGGGATACAAATCAAGATAGAAAGATAGTTAGAAATAGTTAGAAAGTTTGTTTAGGCTAACATTCCCGAAATGCGGTGTGGACATGAGTAATTGTAGTGGAAAGGCCTTAAAGTTATCAGTATTAGCAAAAATTAGTTCAACTATCATTCCTGAACACTGTGCCCGTAGTGACCAATATTTGGCGAAAGTTAATTTAAACAGGATTTGTAAACACCATTGTCCAACATGGTATTGTATTCGAAAGACTATGTAGTGTATGAAGTGATTACTATTTAGAAAAAAATAATATTTAATTAATGATCTTTTTTATCTAAAAATGATACAGTCGTAGAAAGATCATAGAATGCCTTAAGTGGTCAATAGTTAGAAAAATGTGTTAGTTTAACGGATATTCGTGAACACTCTTGTCCTATGTATTATTTTATTGGAATTAGATTAAAATTTCTGCATCGGTCAGCAATTAGAAAACCTTATTGTATCTAGCATTCATGGAAACGTGAGTTATAAGTGATATTCTAGAATACCATGAGAAGCATGATGTTGGGAACAGTTGCAAAAAAGTTAATGTATATCAACATTTCCATTTTACTGTATTGAAATGTAATATGTCGGCAGTAGTCAGAATTAACATTCTTGAACACCGTGGGAAAAAGTGAGATTGTAGTGTGTTTGCAGTGGCCGTTAGATAGAGAACGTTAGTTTAACTAACATTTGTGAATACCGATAATATAAGTGTTATTGAAATGGAAATGATATGTGGTGTTTGAAGTGGTCAGAGGTTTTTAGTGTTTACTACCTTTTTTGATAATTATTCTGTGTAGAAAATGAATGATACCATGAATTTACCAAACATTTATGCAGCTATTATAATAATTATTATTATTATACCACATTTATATAGCGCTTTTTTCACACAAGATATGTGCGTTCAAAAGCGCTTAAGTTTATAATGCACACATTTATTATTGTATATATTCATTACATTTGACAAACATTTATATTTTTCAAGCACACGCCTGTATTTTCAAAAACAATATTTATTTCTCAACAAAGCCCTATATTGTGACCACTGTTTAGAATCATCTTGAAGAGATTATTCTAACGAGTTGTCACAATGCAGGGTATGGTGGAGAAATGACGAGTTTAGTATTCGAGTACGCCTCTTACTTGTTGCTCTGATATTATTGACTATGTTTGCCATGAACAATGTCGAAATAAAATCATTTGAAATACACATTAGACTCATAACTATATTACAACGAAGTACACTGATTGACTAACGATTTAACTCATAGAAACGCCGTTGCAAATAGAGTAGATATCATCTGACCAAACAAGTGTAATATTAGTGGTGTCAATATTTCTTTCATAAATATTGATCGGGTAAAAGAGTAAGAAACCTGGAAAATGTGTCAAAAGGTGTATCTATGGAGTAAAAGTGTATCACGAATATAGACTCATTCAAATTATCCTGTCTTATGCAACTAAAATTCCCGCAGGCCATGAGCAATTTATGTGTTTCTCTGTCTATATTTTGATCATGATGATTTAATTGTTACATGCCAAAGGTATGCCTGTTACAACATTCAAAGCATGCTTTGTCCATTCATTTGCAACATAAACTGGTAAAGAATCCATGAAATTTCTTTAAGCACTTGGAGAAAGCATCTCGTATTCGTGTGTGAAGTGGTAACCATCAATATTCATTTCATCAAAATGTGTTTTGCTATTTGAAACTTCTCAATGGATGTTGATTTTTTTGCATCCACATACACGTAAGGACCAGATTTGTATAATCCCATAAGTAAACAGAGCAGACTCTGATCAGGTGGCTGCTGTAGTATATGGGTCTAAAGCAAAAGCATGCATGAAGCAATCGGTAAGTCCTTACTATGTTTATTTACATGCCCACAGTACCTAGAGCCAATTATATATGATACAAGACTAGGATAATTAATTTGCCTTTGTAAACCCTGTAGTAGATAAATCTCCATTTTAACACCGTTTCATACATGTTCTTATGTGATAGGTAACAAAAACAACGTAAGACCATTTTCCTCTCGATCACGTTGCCTGCGAATGGTTGTTGGAATGTATGTATATCAGAAGCATTAATTCATTCTGCTGTTGATCATGTAATAATCTTTATTTGCCACCTTGTACTTTTGGGCCTCTGGCCTTCGTACTCAATAAAATATCTATCTATCTACATAAAACACCTAGTCCAGATAGCTCTCTTAGGAGATGTCTGGCAAGGGTCTTCTCGAAATGGTTATGAAATCATAAATAGTAGATCTGATTCCACAGCTTTTGCTATGGACATCTGGCAGTAGACGATTACATCTTAATGATATTCATGATATTAGATCTTACAAAAACATTAAACAAGGATAATGTCAACAGGACATAAAGCTAGTGATATATTTTCCTTGATATTGAAGAGGATGTTTCTATGACACTTAACGTTTAACCCTTAACTGGTGTTTTTCATCAGTCCTTTAACCCATCCATCATAGGTTTGTGTTAGACTCATTACCTTATAGGCTATTTTTAGAACCAACCTCGTTGAATATTTTTTCTAAAAATGAGCATTTATTAGAGGATGAAACATTTGAAGTTTTGTAGTTTTTAAACCATTGCGATGACTAATACAATGCTCCTATGGGGCATATGCTTTATTTATCTCAACGGCTTTAAATGCTGACTTTTAGAGAGGTTCTAAAGGCGTCAATATGAGGGAAAGTCCCATACTATCGACAATCAACTCACCCAATTAAAATTTAACCTGTCCATTTTCTCAAACAAGAGCATATTCTAGTATACATTTGTTCAGCAAACAGTCTGGACTCTGATGAAGGGGCTACTCACGGAGTTGAAGGGTTAGTGATATCATCCTTGACAAAGAGCGGGATGTTTCTAGTACACTTAACCATTAGCACGCCAAGCAAACAGTTACCCATAGAACATGTCTCATCTTTAATAAACATGTGCTAGACAGAAAGTCTTCCATTTCGAACAATTGCCGATAAAAATGTTTCCTCATTTCCTCATTCAGTTGCTTTTTCTAGACAGCAAGTCAACAGTTATCAAAAGAACATGTATCTTCGTTCAACATTTACACGTGCTTGACAGTAAGTCTATCATTTCAAACAGTTATAAAACTTTGTCATCATTCAGATGCTTGTTTTAGATAGTGAGTCTTCCATTTTTGATAGTAGCTGTAGAAGGTATACTCATTCAAATGTCTTCTTGTTACTACACAGTAATTCTGAAAGTAGGAGATCCCTGGAAAACAAAAGTAGCAATGCGAAAACAAAACATTGCACAAGCCGTTTTATTGAGTAGTTCATGAGTAGTAATACAAAGTGCAGCACTACTCATGCCCCCTAGCACCGGCTTTAGCAATATTCAGTTTTCGAAACTAATATCATCCAGACTAGTGATCCCGATGGGCCAACACTATAGCAGTACTGAAGTAAGGGGCGCATTTTTACGGCCGCAACACAGACACTTAACCCTTCGCTTGCTGAATTTTAAAATACATTTCTCCTTCTCTACCCATGTCCTGTTGTATAATTACATATATCTTCACTGTGTACCAGTATTTCGCTGTGAAAGCACTGCTGTGGATTGCACTGGTTGCACAATCAACTTGTAAATAGTGCAGACCCTGATGAAACAGCTCCTGCATGAGCTGTTTCATCTGTGTCTTCACTATTTACAGGTAGGTATATTGACGTGAATAGCAAGCGAAGGGTTAACACCCACTGCTGTGAAGTCAACAACCTGTTTTACAAGGCATTTATATGTTTAGTGGCATGCTCAGCGTTTATCCCTTACCTCATGCATATTCATGTAACATTTAGTTAAATAAATAATAATTTTATAATGCAAATAAACAAGACAATTTGTGTTCAAAGCAAAGTTGTGTGATAAATAAATCTCTGTGTTTGGTTTATGAATATATGGAGCGATTGGTTGTAATTAATTCTTCATTGGAACATGCCCATGGTACAGTAAAACCTCTCAATACTAAATTACATCAAGTATATTGTGTTACAGGCAGGTGGCTTCTTAAAGGAGCGTTCTGTTTTACTTTCACCTTGAATTAAGCAGCCACCTGCCCTAAATACCAACTAATTAACACAATTTAGTGGTGGTTATAGAGAGGTTTAACTGTTTGTTGTGGATTATATTATATATATTGTTTGCTATTGTCTGTAGTAACCTTTAAAGCCATAAATACGTTTTTCTAATACGTTTTGGAAATAAATTAGACCCAGATCAGAAGCTCCTGCCGTAGCCATCTGTCAAATGTGTTGCCTTATGAAAAATTATAGATATGATATGACAGTTTCTACTATGACTTACAGATCCTGTCCATGTGCCAATATAAAGAAATATAATCTAATATATAGTCAGGATGTCAACGCCTTTGTTTCAGCTTGATATCATGCAATGATTGGCAAAATAATGTAATTGTCAGGATGCTAGGTGATGCCCCAATGACAAGACCCAGCTTCAGACCTTTTTAAATATTTCGGGCGTTCCGTGAGGTGACAATGTCTTGAGCAAAACACAGCACAAGGCTTGAAGCAATAAAATTGATGTGGCTGGGCTATGCTAGCCGATGATAATAATATGGTGTTCTGAGGATACTTTGTCTGAGACGAACACTATGAAAATATGAAATTATACACAAAAACCTATGTTATGGTGATCAACAATACCTCAGCTTTGGGGCCAACAATAAAACAATAAACTATAACTGTGAACAACTACTACAGCCCCAAGCCAGTGAGACGGCTTGTCGATGCCTCAACGTCAAAATGGTGCTTAGAACACAATCCTCAAGCTATGTCATGAAACTGTATAAATCTGAGCTATATAACCCTAGACTATGCGAGTTGAGACCCTAAGCATCAAACCCTGTCGAAACCTGTGGTTTGAAGCTATCTCAACACTACTGTAAATCCAAACCTACGTATCAGACCCTATGTCTCAAAGCATGTATGTAACCCTACGTCTGAAACCTATCTTGAGCAGTGTATGAAACCTGCTTCAAAAAGCTTAAAAACCTAACGCTTTGAAGCCTGCCTGCAGTATGTTCCGAGCCCGTGCTGGAAAACACTGCCTCAAAAAGAGAGCCTCAAGTAGACGGCCTCAGGCAGACGGTTCAGCAACGCTCC
Organism: Azorinus chamasolen; assembly: GCA_963576725.1. NCBI lineage: Eukaryota > Metazoa > Mollusca > Bivalvia > Cardiida > Solecurtidae > Azorinus > Azorinus chamasolen. The sequence goes on along the minus strand of OY755253.1, from coordinate 58,020,366 downwards.
GAACCCTGAGCACGGTCTTCAGCAAACCTGCTTCAAACCGACTATAACCCCAGGCTATATCAGTCTGAGCAACACTATCTCAATGCCTCAGCTAATCTGAGACCGCTATGAAACAGTAATATAATATTAATAAAAGCTGGCTGGACTGTCTAAACGTGCAATTTTCATGCCCAAAGAGAGAACTCAGAGGACAGTTACTTAGCCCATTCAAAGAACAGGTAACTGCACAATTACGTTGCCCAAGCAGACAATATATTCGCCAGTTATATGAGTGCAATATTCTATCAATCAAAAACCAACGATATAGCTTCTATACATAAGTATATACACTGTATAGCCGTAACTGAAAGTTCTATGAATATTCAGTGCCCTGATCACAAAATAACCAGCCAGCAGTGATCGTTGAAACAGTTTGCGCCAGTCTCAGCATTTGTATACAGTTTCTATTAGCTTGAGGTACTTCAGCAAATTAGCATATAAATTATTCCGATTGACCAACCGCCTCACACATTTGAATATATACACAGTACTAATTTTACTAAGGTATAAAACAAAAAAATGAAGTTTAAAAGTGAAATAACTTTGATACACGAACATTTAACAAATTTAAACAAACAGTCAAAAAGGGAGATAATCCTGTATGTACAAAACTACAGTTAACTCAAATCGCTTACCTATCGATATACTACAGGTTTTCTTGACAGTCATCGAGTGTTCCCCTTAGATGAATGCAACTTTTATTCTAACTCACCGTATGTAGACTTCAGACGAAGAAAACTATAAACATGTACAATTGAACTTTTACTGCTTATGAACAGACTCAATAAAACCGAGTCTGCAATTTTCTCTTTTTGTGTTGCAATTTTTGCTTTCGGGGGATCACCTCACTTCAGAATTTATAATCTTCACAACAGCAGGTGTTAAGTGCTTGTGTGGCGGCCGTAAAACGTCGCCCCGTACTTCATTCTCAGTGTTGTTATACCTTCTGATCCTTCGAGATCATGCATTTCAGTACTTCTTGGTCTGAAAATTGAATACCGCTTAAGCCGGTGCTAGGGGGCGTGAGCAGTGTTGCACTTTCAATTACTGCTTATGAACAGACTCAATAAAACCGAGTCTGCAATTTTCTCTTTTTGTGTTGCAATTTTTGCTTTCGGGGGATCACCTCACTTCAGAATTTCTATATCTCGTTCTTCAAGGGATCATACAAAAGATGTTTCAGTTTTTCGATTTCTAAACTGGACAATTTTTTCACATCCACAGCTTAATGTGGGTCGAAAGTAATGCTAAAAGCTCCTACAGAAGCTTCCAGCATTAGTTTCGACCTGCATTTAGCTGTCACATATATGTCTAGATATTTGTAGTAATACAATATGGAACAATGTTTTATTGTAACGTTTGGAAGAACAGAACATTTACATCGAATTATCCGAACCTCGAGTTATCCGAGTTCGAAATAACCACGTTCAACTGTATGATATATTGTGTAAATTTCTGTGTCACAGTATTTATAAACAAGGAACCGTGTCACTCTATTTAAAAGTTATCAACATGGTGCCAATTTGAATTATTTAGTTTTACAAACATGTGACTAGGGGAATTCGGTGATTTAACATGTACTTTAGCCTTATATCGCTAACCGCGACCAGACTCGCATTTGTAAACAGATTGGATCTGGACGAGACGCCCAGTACCCCAGTCACAAGGCGATAATTACCCATCCCAAGGCGATTGACCGGCCACCAGACGATTTACCAGTCACCAGGCGATATTTACCAGTCAACAGACGATTTACCAATCACAAGACGATTTACCGATCACCAGGCGATATGTACCAGTCACCAGGCGATACTTACCAGTCACCAGACAATTTGCCAGTCACCAGGCCATATTTAACAGTCACCAGACGATTTATAGTCACCAGACGATTTACCAGTCACCAGGCGATATGTACCAGTAACCAGGCGATATTTCCCAGCCACCAGACAATCTATCAGTCACCAGACCATTTAATAATCACCAGACTATATGTACTTCTCACCAGGCGACATTAAACCAGTCACCAGTCGATTTGCATGTCATCAGGCGATACCTACCAGTCACCAGGCGATATGTACAAGTCACCAGGCGATATATACCAGTCACCAAGACGATTCACTAGTCACCGGGCGATAATTACCTGTCACCAGGCGATATTTACCAGTCTCCAGGCGATATGTACCAGTCACCAGGCAATATTCATCGTTCATCAGCCGGGTCACGATTTGACGTACGACGCATGCATCTCGGTGTCTCATTAGGATTCAAGTTGTTTAACAATGTGTCAATAGTTTAAAATACCACAATGGTCTTTTTCTTCGCGAAAATTCATATTAGAAATAATTAGGCCATGAATATTAATAAGATTAAAAAAGCTCATTGACAAAGGAATTTTACGCCGTAGCAGAAACATTAGATTCATATTTATATCATATCATAAGCAAACAGAACATACCCTGATCAGACTGCTCCTATTGAAGCCATCTGATCTTTGTCTACTCTATTTGCAAAGGTATAGAAAGTCGTGTTTGTGGAGTAAAGGGTTAATTACGTACATAAAAATTGAGGCAACTAGTGTAGACAGAGATCAAATTGTTCTTGGTGCAGGATCGTCTACAATTTTGCTAGTTTAATCTTCAGCCTGCTGAGCAAATTATTTTTACAGAATATTTTACCTACTACATTTTCAAAATTCAAACAAAAATCAAATTGTCTACCAAAATGCAATCAGAGTGTTAAACAGTTTGGATCCTGATGAGACGCCGAGTTACTTTGCGTCTCATCTGGATCCAAACTGTTTGCATGGGTATTCACTCATCCGCCCATAGCAGGCTAGAGGTTTATTTAAAGTAATTAAAATGATGCAAATTTGAAATATTCAGCTTTGTTACAACCCGTTTTGTAGTAACGTTGCAAATTGTAGTAATTACTACAAAGTGGGTTGGCATGCAAAGTTCAATATGTAGTAAACTCCTATTACACCGAGCATGGTTGTGTGACTGCAACCAAATTTGGGGTGGTCCTTCATATTGACAATATCCTAGTGCACAGTAAAAATCTTTTCGATACCTTGCCTACTTAAGGAAATAGAGTCAAAAACAGTTTACTACATTTCGTATGGGACCTTGCGACCCGTTTTGTAGTAACGTTGCAAATTGTAGTAATTACTACAAAGTGGGTTACTACAGTTTGTTTAAAAACTTGACAACTCATTTTGTAGTAATATTGCATGTATATGAAATGATATAGTATAAAATGATAAAATATTATATAATATATAATATTATATATATAATATATAATTTTTGATTTTTTTTTTTTATCAATTTAAAACAATACCATGAAAAAAAATGACTTTTTGGCATATGTTCATAATATATAATATTATATAATATAATATATATTATTTTGTATTATGTATAATAATACTAATATAACATATAACAAAATGTTATAAACAATAATAACATCGCTGAATGTAGTAATTACTACAAAACGGGTTACTACACTTTGCGTGAAACCCTCCCAACCCGTTTTGTAGTAACGTTGCAAATTGTAGTAATTACTACAAAGTGGGTTGGCATGCAAAGTTCAATATGTAGTAAACTCCTATTACACCGAGCATGGTTGTGTGACTGCAACCAAATTTGGGGTGGTCCTTCATATTGACAATATCCGAGTGCACAGTAAAAATCTTTTCGATACCTTGCCTACTTAAGGAAATAGAGTCAAAAACAGTTTACTACATTTCGTATGGGACCTTGCGACCCGTTTTGTAGTAACGTTGCAAATTGTAGTAATTACTACAAAGTGGGTTACTACAGTTTGTTTAAAAACTTGACAACTCATTTTGTAGTAATATTGCATGTATATGAAATGATATAGTATAAAATGATAAAATATTATATAATATATAATATTATATATATAATATATAATTTTTGAAAAAATTTTTTTTATCAATTTAAAACAATACCATGAAAAAAAATGACTTTTTGGCATATGTTCATAATATATAATATTATATAATATAATATATACTATTTTACTACAGTTTGTGTTAAAACTTCACAACTCATTTTGTAGTAATATTGCATGTATATGAAATGATATAGTATAAAATGATAAAATATTATATAATATATAATATTATATATATATAATATATAATTTTTGAAAAATTTTTTTTTATCAATTTTAAACAATACCATGAAAAAAATGACTGTTTGGCATATGTTCATAATATATAATATTATATAATGTAATATATACTATTTTACTACAGTTTGTGTTAAAACTTCACAACTCATTTTGTAGTAATATTGCATGTATATGAAATGATATAGTATAAAATGATAAAATATTATATAATATATAATATTATATATATAATATATAATTTTTGAAAAAAATATTTTTATCAATTTAAAACAATACCATGAAAAAAAATGACTTTTTGGCATATGTTCATAATATATAATATTATATAATATAATATATATTATTTTGTATTATGTATAATAATACTAATATAACATATAACAAAATGTTATAAACAATAATAACATCGCTGAATGTAGTAATTACTACAAAACGGGTTACTACAATTTGCGTGAAACCCTCCCAACCCGTTTTGTAGTAACGTTGCAAATTGTAGTAATTACTACAAAGTGGGTTGGCATGCAAAGTTCAATATGTAGTAAACTCCTATTACACCGAGCATGGTTGTGTGACTGCAACCAAATTTGGGGTGGTCCTTCATATTGACAATATCCGAGTGCACAGTAAAAATCTTTTCGATACCTTGCCTACTTAAGGAAATAGAGTCAAAAACAGTTTACTACATTTCGTATGGGACCTTGCGACCCGTTTTGTAGTAACGTTGCAAATTGTAGTAATTACTACAAAGTGGGTTACTACAGTTTGTTTAAAAACTTGACAACTCATTTTGTAGTAATTGTGCATAATATGAAATGATATAGTATAAAATGATAAAATATTATTAATTTTTGAAAAAACAAATTTCATCAATTTAAAACAATACCATGAAAAAAAATGACTTTTTGGCATATGTTCATAATATATAATATTACATACTATAATATATATTATTTTGTATTATGTATAATAATACTAATATAACATATAACAAAATGTTATAAACAATAATAACATCGCTGAATGTAGTAATTACTACAAAACGGGTTACTACAATTTGCGTGAAACCCTCCCAACCCGTTTTGTAGTAACGTTGCAAATTGTAGTAATTACTACAAAGTGGGTTGGTATGCAAAGTTCAATATGTAGTAAACTCCTATTACACCGAGCATGGTTGTGTGACTGCAACCAAATTTGGGGTGGTCCTTCATATTGACAATATCCGAGTGCACAGTAAAAATCTTTTCGATACCTTGCCTACTTAATGAAATAGAGTCAAAAACAGTTTACTACATTTCGTATGGGACCTTGCGACCCGTTTTGTAGTAACGTTGCAAATTGTAGTAATTACTACAAAGTGGGTTACTACAGTTTGTTTAAAAACTTGACAACTCATTTTGTAGTAATTGTGCATAAATATGAAATGATATAGTATAAAATGATAAAATATTATATAATATATAATATTATATATATAATACATACTTTTAAAAAAGATTTTTTTATCAATTTTAAACAATACCATGAAATAAAATGACTTTTTGGCATATGTTCATAATATATAATATTATATAATATAATATATACTATTTTACTACAGTTTGTTTTAAAACTTCTCAACTCATTTTGTAGTAATATTGCATGTATATGAAATGATATCATATAAAATGATTAAATATCACATAATATTATATAATTTATATAATGTATATATTTTTTAAATTTTTATAAAAAAAATTATAATCGATAGGAAACAATACCATGAAATAAAATGACTTTTTGGCATATTTTTATAATATATAATATGATATATAATAATAAGGGTAATCACACAAACTTAAAATGCAAGTAATGCCAAGCTCACTTGCATGAACGTGTGTAGCACTGTGTCCAATTATTATCCCTTATCGCCGGTCCTAATCGCCTTTTAAACCTTAACTCTTTCCAATTTTGTTTATATCTATAACAATTCTAAATACCTAATAAATATTCATTGACCAAATAGTTATAATGAAATATGGACGGTGGAATATTGTAGCATTTTAGAAATTGATCTATAATTTTTCATTAACAAGCAGGAGCCATTTGATCTGGATCTTATCTGTTTGCAAATACGTGAAAATGCGTTTATATGAAGGAACATTTTAAATAATCCATGAATATCCGTGTAAACAATGGCTATTTACAATGGCAACTGTACACTAGCTGGATGTCTTGGTATTGTAGAAACTGTAGAGTCTATTGTAACTTCATAAGCAAACACAACAGGCCCAGATTTGAGACGGCTGCTACAGTAGAGCCATATGCTATGGGTCTACTGTTCTCAAATTCGTATTTATGTAGTAACTGATCAAAAGCGACTGTTCAGAGTAGACCCAGATCCGGTGGACCCTATAATACCTGTTTGATCCTCGGAGTCGTCTGATCAGGGTCCACACTTTTTTAGCTACTTGGACTATATAGCTCTGAATAGTTTTGTATTTGGAAAAACAATAACCCATATCAATTATAATTATTTCTTATAAAATAGCCATAATGTAAAAGACTAATACACGGTATCTTCTGTCAAGTACTAAAAAAGTTAAAATAATTGCAAAAGGTTTGACAGGGCATTTCCACCAGATAAAAAGACAATGAATATTCATGTAAGATATAGTGATTTTATGAATACTAATTATCTGTTGTTTTATTAAGACATGTGGACAAGATATCAACAGAATCCGATCTATATCATTTTATGCGCAAACAGCAGACTCCTATCTAATAGTTTCGTTTGGGTCTATCCTATTTGCAAAGGTATAGATGTGTGTCTATCTCCAGTAAAGAGTTATGCATGTAGTCGTAATTATCATTTCTTAAATATTCATTAACCCTTAACTCTATGAATATTCATGTAAGAAATAATTGCATTATGAAAAGTAATTAGAATTATTATTAAAATAGCATATGGTCACAGGAAGGTTTGGCCATGGGTCTACTCTGTTTGCAAAGGCGTAGAACGATGTATTTATGGAGTAAAGGGATATTAAGCGGGTTATGCAGGTCCAGTCTGTGGTTTGGAAATATTGACAAATACTCTCCTGGGTCTTGGAAATTTTCAACAAAATCTAGGCCCATAACTCCATCAATGTTCATTGCGATTGGATGAAAACTCGTCAGATGCACAAGTGAACACCCTGAATAATATAATCACAAAGAGTCATGTTGTTTCTAGGATAAATGCTTTTAAAGTTGTTAAAATTCAATATGTTCACAAAATCAAGGTCCATTACTTTGTTAATATGCGACACAAACTTAAAATTCTTATTTTCACAAACCAGCTTTAAATAACCTTGTAGGAGATATGGTCTAGACGCGAAGCGTGACAGACGGATCGACAGAATCGAGAAAAGCTATAGTCCCCCAACTACTAAATGGTGGGGGACTAATAATGAAATCATGAATATTAGTTATATTAATGGTTGTAATAGCATATGGACACACTAACGTTTTTGGTCATTGCAGAAACTAGAATCATTATCGATAATATAAATTCTGAAAGGGTGTGATCCCCGAGAGCAAAAATTGCAACACAAAAAGAGAAAATTGCAGACTCGGTTTTATTGAGTCTGTTCATGAACAGTAATTGAAAGTGCAACACTGCTCACGCCCCCTAGCACCGGCTTAAGCGGTATTCAATTTTCAGAACAAGAAGTACTGAAATTCATGATCTCGAAGGATCAAAAGGTATAACAACACTGAGAATGAAGTACGGGGTATATGTTATGAAGTATATCATAAACAGAGTAGACCCTGATCAGACGGCTTAAACGGGAGTCGCCTGATCTGGGTCTACTCTGTTTGCATAGGCATAGAAAGGCATATTCATGGAGTAAAGATTTAAAATGCTGCGTTATGGTCAATTCATAATGTAAACTACAAACTTTTCTCTTTTATATGATCTTTTTTGGTATATTTATTCGAAGAGCTTGGGTCTTAAAAAGTCTACGGCAAAATGGGTTAATAGTAAAGAAATTATAGTCAAAGTTTTATAAGGACAAGGGGGTCATTTGCCCTATATCGCTCACCTGAATTACGACTTGAACTGAAATTTACACACAGTTTGGATCAAGATCTGATACCAAATTAATGACTGGCTGACCAAGATCCAAGCTGCTTACAATTTGTGACAATTTTGTCTTAGGTCAAAATGCCTAAATCTGATCTTTTAGAAATTCAAGCAGAAGACAATTCTAAAGCAGACATCCTGGTAAGGTTTTGAAAGATCCCATGATTAACTGCGAGATTAGTTTTTATTGAAACGTGTGATAGAAAATTCCAACTAGTATTTGATTTTATTGTAATTATTTACTGCATTGTAATATATTATCTCCAGTCGGCACACATATATTTGATCGAAATTCAAAATGTCCATGTTTCATTTTACTGCAGACAACACTCTTGATTTACAGTCAACTGCAGGGCATGTTCATGTCACTATGTGTTCCAACTACCTTTTGCACTCTTAGCAATTAACTGTTTCAATGCCTAAGAATTGCCGTTATATTTCCGTCTGCTTCAAGTTTAAGAATGGACGTTTGTTCAATGTCTTTGCAAAAAGATAAACAGTGTGTCAAACAGTTTGGATCCTGATGAGAGGCCGAGCTACACGTCGTCTCATCTGGGTCCAAAACTGTTTTGCATATGATATTACAGACCCGTTTATGGCTTTGAAGGGGTTAATGTCTGCAAATATTGTCGCCTGCTTCATTTTTTCCTTCCATATCTATTCAAAAATAAATGTCAGAGTGAAAAACAGTTTTGACCCTGATGAGTGCCAAGTTACTCGGCGTTTCATATGGATTCAGAATGTTTGCAAAGCTTGTCATAAATGCTACGAACCAAAGCAAACGCAACTTGAACAAAACGCATACCTTTTTAGAGGGACAGTTCCTTTTATTATACTTAAACATTTTAAATGAGGCTATGTGTTTTATAATGTCCAAGCTGGTCTAAAACGGCCGGAAGTCAGTTTAAAATAATGATTTGTGTATGTACATGTATATATATACCTAACTATATTGATGCATGACACTTTAACAAAATATTCTGTCTGTATGTCATATAATTTATAGGAGACACACACACTAAACGGGACACCTAAAGAAGATAGACATTAAGAAAGAGAGGGAGATTGCGTGCCTGTGTGCGTGCGTGTGTGTGTGTGTGTAAGAGAAAGAGAGAGAGAGAGAGAGAGAGAGAGAGAGAGAGAGAAAGAGAGACAGAGAGAGAGAGAGAGACAGAGACAGAGACAGAGACAGACAGACAGACAGACAGAGACAGACAGAGATAGAGAGAGACAGAGAGCCAGAGAGAGACAGAGAGAGAGATAGACAGACAGACAGACAATGGCAGAAAGACAGAAAGACAGACAGAGACAGACATACATAAAGAGAGAACAAGAGGGAGATGATGGCCCTGATATCGCTCACCAGAGTGCCATTGACAGCAGACATTCTAACAGATAATTGCAAAAATCAGTGTTATAACCCTATCAGTGCTAAGCATGACTTGACTGAAATTAGCACAGTTTGGATTCTGATCTGATACATTTGTAACTTCATAATTATGTGGTTTGTACAAGAGGGTTAATTGAAAGATTGGTATGTATTAAAAACAGTGTGAACAAACAGATAATAATTCTGAAGCAGACATCAACTAGAGTATAGTGCAGGTGAACTTCAACTTGACCTCTTAAGATAACTAGCTGGCTAGCTAGTGGTTCAAAGGGTAACCTTTATACTGTAGAAGTCTATTTTAAAATATAACCCACATGGCAGGGCCAAATTTAACCTCAGAACATTGATATTAACACAATTCATAAAGGTATACTAAGTAAATCTATACACCAAATATCTAAGCTCTGGAACATGCAGTTTTGGCAAGAAGATTTTTAAGGTTTTCCCTATGCATAACTAATGAACCAAGCACTCTGTAACAGACAGCTGGTACAACAGTCTGCTTAAAAAAACTAGCCACCCCTGGGGCGGGGCCAATTTTGACCCCAGGGGCATAATTTATATAACTTTTGTAGAGGACCATAACATGATGCTATATGCCAAATATTAAAGCTGAGAACCTTGTAGATTCAGAGGAGAATATTTTTTTAAAGGTTCAAATTGTTGACGAACGACGCACGACGAACGTCATCGGACATCAGGCGATCACAATAGCTATTGTTTCTATTGAAAACTTGACAACCCTGGGGCAGGGCACATTTTGACCCCAGGGGCATAATTTATATAACTTTTGTAGAGGACCTAAATATGATGCTATATGCCAAAGATGAAAGCTGAGAACCCTGTAGATTCAGAGGAGAAGATTTTTTTAAAGGTTCAAATTGTTGACGAACGACGCACGACGAACGTCATCGGACATCAGGCGATCACAATAGCTCACCCTAAGCACTTTATGCTCTGGTGAGTTAAAAACAGAGATAGTGAGGAAGAGAGCGAGACAGGTAGACAGAAACAGACAGACATGCAGAGAAAAAAGAGAAAATGAGCGGGAGTGAGAGAGGAAGACAGAGAGAGGAAGACAGACAAACAGGCAGTAGTCAGACAGAGAGAGCTAGAGAGCAAGAGAGACATGCAGACAGAGAGACAGACAGAGACAAGCAGAGAAAGAAGTGCAGACGATAAGACCATATCTTTCTCTAAATAAGACAATATACTCTTACTCGTCCGAAGGTGTAAAGATGAAAAATCAATGACATAATGAAAGTAATTCAGATGGAAGGGGCTTGTTTTGGTCTTTTTCAGAAAAACTTTTTAAAACAAGAGGGTGATTGGCCCTATATCGCTCACTTGAGTTACAGTAATATATTTTTTTTAAGTGGACAACATTTCTAGCAAATCATAGAAACTTAGTGCATTGTTTCTTCCTTTCACCGCTGAATCAACTTGAACTAAAATTGACACACAGTCTGGATTCAGATCTAATACCAAGTAGCTGTCTGACCACGATCTAAACTGTTTACAATTTAGGTCAAACTGCCTAAAACTGATATTTTAGAAATTCAAATGACAACAAATCTGAAGCAGACGACATTACAGATCTCTTTGGAAGAGCTTGCTTAAAGGCATGTCTAAGCTCCTTATATAAGTGACCCCTATATACACAGTATCCACCTGTGCTGATTGATTTCCTTGAGTGCTCCTGCAGTGTCCAGTCAGGGTCAGTGACCATATGAGATAAAGTTATGCAATTATACCTTGATCCAGGTAGATAGGCAAATAAAATGCTAGGCAATATTTAATGCCAGTTTTTGTGTGAAATGACCAATTAAAATATCCATAAAAATATTTTAACCCCTTCTCTCATATAAACCTGTTTTTACGCAAACAGAGTAGACCAAGATTAAACAGCTCCTATAGAAACCGTTTGATCAGGGTCTGCTCTGTTACAGAAATAATGTGTTCTTACGGATTAAAAATAACCCCTTCTCTCATATAAACCTGTTTTTACGCAAACAGAGTAGACCAAGATCAGACGGCTCCTATAGAAGCTGTCTGATCAAGGTCTGCTCTGTTTGCTTTTGACAAGATATAGATTTGATTTTACAGTTTTTATCAAAGCTTAGTGATTGAAATTATATTTTGTCCAATGGCGTTGCAGTATTTTTCAAATTCTCTGGCGATTTATTTTAGTAAATCAGCCGTTACTGGCCATTTATTTAGTAAGTGTCTATTTACCGAAGTAAGTGACAATTTACCAAGTAAGTCGGTCTATTTTATATTTCACCTGCGTTCAGAATCAGTCCAGGGCGGCTAGCTGCTGAAGCCTGTTGGAGCAAATGAAATTGACATGACGCCTCGATATTCCGGACAGTTTTTTAGCAACTGATGTGGATTCAAGCTTTTGAAATGATTTCAAAGAAGGGGGATACAAAAGACACAGTTATCACATTTATAAATATTAAAATGATTTTTATAACTCTTGAAGTCATCATGCTGGACGTTAGCATTAAACATACATGTAAATGAAAAATAAATTAAAAACAGTAATCATGTTTGCTGTCTCTTAACGAAAACAATGTTTTATGACACTCTCGGTGATTTAAATTACTAAACATTGTGTGAGTTGGTTGTTAAAGGGGATTTGTGAGTATTTAGCTATAACTTGGAGCCAGGTCGGTTTGAAGCAGTGTTTAGCTCTTTCTCTAAGAAACATTTGTAGATCTACACGAATTGATCAATTAAGGAATATTAATAACCCATTTGTTTAATAATGTAAACGTTTTAAGGGAACATTTGGTTCAAACAAAAACTCTAGGATCTGATCAGATCTATATACTTTTATACGGAAATAGAGCGAACCCTGATATTAGACTTCTGGTCTTTGTCTACTATGTTTGCGATAAAGCGTTGATATGAGGGAAAGGGTTAAGACCGGTGTTTCCTCGATCGAATATAGACAGATTTGTGTTGCTGCCAATTTCGCTGAAGGGGCCACCAAGTTCTGCCTATAGAAATCCTTGCATTTATACAAATAAACTTGTAAACGTTGGTCTACTCCATTTGCAAATGTGTGAAACGCGTTTATATGAAGTAAAGGGTTAAACGATTTGTAGACATGTGCATTGACGAAAAATGAATAGATAATCAATCTTGATAATCCAATCGAAATCACGGGAAATCTCTGCAAGTACAATGTAATCACCTACCGGTTTTATTAGTGAAATTCTGAAGCGGTTATTGGGAGCTTGAGTTGTCGTGACCTCATGTTTGGACAGTATTGGTTCATACATACAAATGTATTTCAATAAATCAAAATCCTCCATTTATAATTCGCTTGAATATCCACTGCTATTCTCGGAAAACTATGGTGTTGCTGTCGGAAATGTATCGCGTCTCAGGTATATACAAGCGTTTGCCGCATGATACTCTTATGAAAGAGGTGACGGGTGGTGACAGGAATGTTTATTACATAGGGCCCGCGACATTTTGTGAACAAAACATAATTTCAATCACTAAATTGGTTAGTATTTGTTAGCCAGCATTTACAAAATAAATCGGTCGCGGGACTGCGCCCCGCAAGACCGATTTATTTTTGTAAATGCTGACTAACAAACACTAACCTATACTTAAACTTCTCTTTATGGAAATGACGTGTCTTACGCATCAGCAAACAGAGTAGACCCAGATCAGTTTTTGTCAAAGCAAACGGGAAAGGGTTAATAGGCGTTTAGAAATAATTCTAGCTCTAGGTGTGAATATTTTAAAATCAGCCAATTAAACGAGTCAATAGTTTTTTTAACAATCTAAATTGAGAAGATTACTCATTTTTTGAGTAACATTGATTATTAATTTACAATAATTTTGTTTAAATTTAAAACATTATTTGTTTTCAAAATCAAATTAAAATAAATACAATTAATAGCAATGAGAAAATCTGTATTAAAAACCTAAATTTCAACTTCATACAATTGATAAAGACTATATTACATGACTCGCATAATAAAAAACTATTAAAATAAATGATCCTAATGATACTAAATACTTTTTTTCAATCGCATAAATTAACTGCAGAAACAAACCTAACATTATGCAAAGACCTACGATAGCATCCAGTACAATTTGCAACGTTACTACAAAACGGGTCGCAAGGTCCCATACGAAATGTAGTAAACTGTTTTTGACTCTATTTCATTAAGCAGGCAAGGTATCGAAAAGATTTTTACTGTGCACTCGGATAGTGTCAATATGAAGGACCACCTTAAATTTGGTTGCAATCACACAACCATGCTCGGTGTAATAGGAGTTTACTACATATTGAACTTTGCATACCAACTCACTTTGTAGTAATTACTACAATTTGCAACGTTACTACAAAACGGGTTGGGAGGGTTTCGCGCAAATTGTAGTAACCCGTTTTGTAGTAATTACTACATTCAGCGATGTTATTATTGTTAATAACATTTTGTTATATGTTATATTAGTATTATTATACATAATACAAAATAATATATATTATAGTATATAATATTATATATTATAAAGATATGCCAAAAAGTCATTTTATTTCATGATATTGTTTCCTATCGATTATAAGAAAAATGATGAAAATTTAAAATATATATATATATTATATAATATTGTTTTAAATTGATAAATAAAAATTGTTCAAAAATTATATATTATATATATAATATTATATATTATATAATATTTTATCATTTTATACTATATCATTTCATATACATGCAATATTACTACAAAATGAGTTGTGAAGTTTTAACACAAACTGTAGTAAAATAGTATATATTATATTATATAATATTATATATTATGAACATATGCCAAAAAGTCATTTTATTTCATGGTATTGTTTTAAATTGATAAAAAAATTTTTTTCAAAAATTATATATTATATATATAATATTATATATTATATAATATTTTATCATTTTATACCAGATCATTTCATATACATGCAATATTACTACAAAATGAGTTGTCAAGTTTTTAAACAAACTGTAGTAACCCACTTTGTAGTAATTACTACAATTTGCAACGTTACTACAAAACGGGTCGCAAGGTCCCATACGAAATGTAGTAAACTGTTTTTGACTCTATTTCCTTAAGTAGGCAAGGTCTCGAAAAGATTTTTACTGTGCACTCGGATATTGTCAATATGAAGGACCACCCCAAATTTGGTTGCAGTCACACAACCATGCTCGGTGTAATAGGAGTTTACTACATATTGAACTTTGCATGCCAACCCACTTTGTAGTAATTACTACAATTTGCAACGTTACTACAAAACGGGTTGGGAGGGTTTCACGCAAATTGTAGTAACCCGTTTTGTAGTAATTACTACATTCAGCGATGTTATTATTGTTTATAACATTTTGTTATATGTTATATTAGTATTATTATACATAATACAAAATAATATATATTATATTATATAATATTATATATTATGAACATATGCCAAAAAGTCATTTTTTTTCATGGTATTGTTTTAAATTGATAAAAAAATTTTTTTCAAAAATTATATATTAGATATATAATATTATATATTATATAATATTTTATCATTTTATACTATATCATTTCATATACATGCAATATTACTACAAAATGAGTTGTGAAGTTTTAACACAAACTGTAGTAAAATAGTATATATTACATTATATAATATTATATATTATGAACATATGCCAAACAGTCATTTTTTTCATGGTATTGTTTAAAATTGATAAAAAATTTTTTTTCAAAAATTATATATTATATATATATAATATTATATATTATATAATATTTTATCATTTTATACTATATCATTTCATATACATGCAATATTACTACAAAATGAGTTGTGAAGTTTTAACACAAACTGTAGTAAAATAGTATATATTATATTATATAATATTATATATTATGAACATATGCCAAAAAGTCATTTTTTTCATGGTATTGTTTTAAATTGATAAAAAATTTTTTTTCAAAAATTATATATTATATATATAATATTATATATTATATAATATTTTATCATTTTATACTATATCATTTCATATACATGCAATATTACTACAAAATGAGTTGTCAAGTTTTTAAACAAACTGTAGTAACCCACTTTGTAGTAATTACTACAATTTGCAACGTTACTACAAAACGGGTCGCAAGGTCCCATACGAAATGTAGTAAACTGTTTTTGACTCTATTTCCTTAAGTAGGCAAGGTATCGAAAAGATTTTTACTGTGCACTCGGATATTGTCAATATGAAGGACCACCCCAAATTTGGTTGCAGTCACACAACCATGCTCGGTGTAATAGGAGTTTACTACATATTGAACTTTGCATGCCAACCCACTTTGTAGTAATTACTACAATTTGCAACGTTACTACAAAACGGGTTGGGAGGGTTTCACGCAAAGTGTAGTAACCCGTTTTGTAGTAATTACTACAATTTGCAACGTTACTACAAAACGGGTTGTAACACAGCTTTGTAAACAAGTCACAAGGGGAAATTTAGTTTCCGCACACTGAAAGTAATCAACCTTTATCCTGTTCAGAAACCATGAAAACATGAAAAATTATTGACTAAAGTGTTATTATGTTAACAGTTCAATGGAATTATATGCTTTGACAAAAACTGTACAATTATATATACAGTATAACCTCTCCTAACCGGAATTCTACTAGATAAGAATTTAGATACTTTTAGGCAGGTGGCTGCTTAATGCAGGGTGAAAGTCATGCAGAAAGCTCCTCTAGGAGCTTTCTGCATGACTTTCACCCTGCATTAAGCTGCCACCTGTCTCCAAGACCGATATTTATACTAAATTTAACGGCCGGTTAAAAGAGGTTTTACTGTATAACATGCCAAAAGTAAACAGAGCAGACACTGACCAGACGGCTCTTATTAGTCGGCTCTGTTTGCAAATATTTGAACTGGCGTTTATATGAAGGAAGTGCGTTAATCCTTTCGGCGCCAACTTTCTAATTGTCGTCTGCAATCCAAGTTTGTTAAATCATTCAGTAAAATAAGGAAATGAGATAAATGCAAATTTCAAAGGAATAGAGCACATATATATAAATAGAGATTGAGACAAATAGTGTAGTCCCTGATTAGACGCCGCCATGAAAAGGCGGCGTCTGATCTGGGCCTACACTATTTGTCATGGTGCATAAAGGGTTAATCATTATTCCGCTAACCTCGACCAGAGGCGCATTTGCAAACAGCTTTGATCTGGACCAGACGCCGAGTAACTCGGAGTCTCATCAGGATCTAAACTATTTACACTAATCAGTAAATAGTTTCTCAACAGCTTGTGCGATTACAATATACTTATACTGACATAAGCACACCGGATTTATTGGTATTTGTAGAAACTACAGTAAAAATTTATAAGCTAACAGAGCAGACCCTGATCAGACGGCTCATACAGGAACCTTTTAATCTTGGCCTACTCTGTTTGCAAATGCATAAACAAGCGTTTGTGCGAGGGAAAGGGTTTAAGCCAAATAAGTGATAACGGAAATTCTCTACTTTCCATTGTATAAGTCGTAAACCATCAACCAATAACTCAGAACTTGAAACGTGTTGATATATTTACAGTAAAACCTCGCTAAATCAGCCACTAAACTGAAGTTTTATTCAATGCCATAGTGACGGGTGTGTGACGTCATACCCACATAATTTTGATCCAGGTGATTTAGTCGGCTTTTTAACACTAACCCTAACCCGTGTGATACAGTAAAATCCCTCTAAACCTGACGTTAACTCAGTATTGAGACCGGTCTTTGAGACAGGTGACAGCTTAATACAAATTGAAAGTCATGCAAAAACTCATAAAGGAGTATTTGCCTACCCTCCATCCTAATTTGTTTTTAATGAAATTCCGGTTTAAAGGGGGTTTTGCTATTCATTGTTCATCTTGTTTATAAAGATACATGTATTTCCAGAAACGTCCCTTTTTAAAACTTTGGGCAAACGACAATATATACAGAAGACGACGATGCTGGTACTGAAAGTGTTAACCTGTTACTCGATATAAACGCTTTGTCACACCATTTGCAACATAAAATCCACGGAGGAAAGAGTTGTAGGGGTTGTATGACCAGAGCCTGTTCCGTTTGCTTATAGAGTAATATAAATCTGATTGATGAGTCTTTGAAATTAGGTGGTTGATTAATATGGTTCATGGTATATAAATTCTGAAAGGGGGTGATCCCCCGAGAGCAAAAATTGTAACAAAAAAAGAGAAAATTGGAGACTCGGTTTTATTGAGTCTGTTCATGAACAGTAATTGAAAGTGCAACACTGCTCACGCCCCTAGCACCGGTTTAAGCGTATTCAATTTTCATAACAAGAAGTACTGAAATTCATGATCTCGAAGGATCAGAAGGTATAACAACACTGAGAACGTAATAGGGGGCGACGTATACCGAAAGGAGTTTTGTGTGTAATATGACTGTGTCATAAAGCTACCACCTGAATCAAAATCCAGATCCATATTTCTTTTTATTGGTCTTAAAATAGGAATTTAATTGTATAATGTATTATGGATGCCTTGTTGGACGCATATTACACACCGAGGATGAAGCTAGTAAAACGTCAGCGGACCCTTCTCCGTGGCCGAGTGTTTATGGTCTTTAATAAACCATCACTTAGCCTCTTACTGTTGTGGTTCGAACTCCGTCCATGCCATTTCATATGAGTAGGTCTTTCAGCTGGCTTCCGGTATATCAATGATTCTTATCTTCTATTCACGACACAATGAACCATGACCATGTACGGTCTACCTACTTCTGTTATTAGCTGTACGTCGTGATATGACTGAAGTACTTTAAAGTGACGTAAAATCCCAATGCAACAAACAAACGAATCCATCAATTTGGCTGTTGATCTGTAGATCCAAAGTTGTGTCATATGTAATGCGAAAGTAACACAAACTCAGCTACAGTAGAATCTGTCTTCAGCACCCATCAAAAAGAGGTCTAATCATTGAATTGTACGGCATGTGGTAGCTTAATGCAGGTCTAACGTAATGTAGAAAGCTCATATAGGATCTTTCTGCATTACATGTGTCATGTTTTAAGCCAACACCTGCTTTCTAAAGTTCCTATATTTAATACATGCCTGATCACTTAGGACAGGTTCTTCTGTATAGTATTGTTTCAAATCCCCAAAGAATATGATGTAATAATCTCCATTTACTTCCTGGACGTGAGCAACAATCAATTGTCAAGAGCTTGGATGCAGATTAGACGTGGACAAAGTTCAACAAAGTTGTTTGACACTTGGTCAGTGGGTTCTCAAAACCTCGCATCATGATACTTGGCTTGTTGACAATATTTTCTCCAAAGCTCATATCGAAAGGAGTGTCTGAATTGTACCAGGATCAAATTTGAGCAGACGTGTTTTTGTGGGGCTTTTTTATGGCGTGGTTAATTGTTTTTGTTTGAGTTATATATTGGACATACTGAATACTCATCGGTCAATATGAAAGTACTACTGGGTAAAAGCTAACATTCGTGGAGTTAAGACAATAACAACGATGACGATATTTTTCAGTACGCAAATGTTCATAGTATCAACTATCTGTTTAAACTCAGGTAAGAACCATTTAATGTTTTACACAACCACGTCACTATATTACAGTGCGTAAGGTACATTCCTCTTTAGTGAGAGTATGATTGTTCATATGTGCTACTTTTCTGTCCGGTCTTTCTTTTTTTGTCGCCACATATTTTTCTCTCGGTCTCCGTTTTAACCCTTTCCCCATATAAACGCATTTTCACGCATCTGCATACAGAGGATCATATAGGAGCCTACTAATTAGGGTTTGCTCTTTTTGGTAATGGAATTCGAAAGGTCTGTTTCTTTACATAATGCTCCACCTTCCGCTTTTCTTTATAACTATTTTGTCTATGAATATTTAGTAGGTATTGGAATTTGGAATAAACACAGCATAGGGAAAGGGTTAAACCTTCAGTACTTATGGGCGATGTTGTCGCACGCCTCAGACGGATCATACAGGGTGTTTATGGTCTACAATTGACCATCACTAAGCCACTCTCTGCTGTGATTCGACTTCCGTCCTTGCCATATCATATGAAGAGGTCTTCCAGTTGGTTGCGGTATATCAGTGATTCTTATCTTCTGTTCACGACACAATGAATCATGACCATGCATTGTCTTCCTACTTCTGTTATTATACACTTTGGCTTGTTGTTACATAGTTTCCCTGTTTGCTAAGCCATTCGAGAGTGTGTTTTGGGAGTAAAATGTTACAGTACAACCCTTCTAAACCGAAATTCTCGTAGAGAAGACTTAATATACTTTTAGGCAAGTGATTGCTTAATACAGGGTGACAGTCACGCAGAAAGCTCTTAGACCGATAATTTTACTTAATATAAAATCAGTTTTAATGGGTTTTTTGCTGTATCATAAATCATAAGTATAATTATTTGACCACTTAAGTCATATGAATGCCTATAATAACGTTGCAAATGCAAACAGAGTAGACCCAGATCAAACGACTGCCCCGTTTGCTTATGGAATTATGATAGATATGACTCCATATTTCTACAAAACGCAAAAGATCCTGTTATTAAAAAAAGCTAAAAAGTATTCATTACGTCCCAATATCGTACACGAATATGCGAAGGGAAATTATAAAAGTATTTCTGTATTCAACTGTATATACTCTGTGGCAGCATAATGTAGATTATAGAGAATATTTGGTTCCTAGCTTTGAATGAGAAATGTTATCTGGCAAGGCGGATGAATATATCAGGTGAGCCGAAGGCGAACCTGATATATTCAGAAGCCGAGCCAGATAACATTTCTCATTCAAAGCTAGGAGCCAAATATTCTATTTATCCTTGTCACGACAGCAAAATATAATTATTATTATTTTGTACCGAATGTACCACAAAATGCACCGCAACGTATACCCGACTCTACTGGCTCTAGACTGTTGATGACGTCACTATAAAGGCGTTATTACGTACGTCACTGGAATTCCAAAAAGTCACATTGCTTTAAAAATGCTCAAAACAAAACCAATGGCCCGGTTGGTTATGTGAGAAAAAGAACCTGTCACTTGACGATATCTAGACGATGTATGATTCTTGATGTGGATTTATCTAAACACGGTAATTTCGCGACAAACAACTAGATCTAGTCTAGATCTAGATATACTACTAGATCTAGTCTAGGCCTAAGAATATAAGTTTGGGAGAATGAAGTGAAAGAATTGGATCTAGATCTATTTAGTTTAATGGGTATCGATTGAAATCAACAAATTCGCTTCGTTTAACTTTTTTATTCAGTACTCGGTAGACGTTAATTTGTGTATTGACGAAATTCAATAAGCGTCTCGGTAAAAAAGTAGTTTCGGCTACAGGTCATGTGACCAACTGACATAATAACAAAAAGTTTATCAGTCACCTTGTTATCCGTCAGGAAAATAGGCACGTGACAGGATAAAAACGTGTATCAATATATATATATAATATATAATAATCTTTATTTGAGTCTCTTCATGGTTACATAGTCTACAAATAACATCATATCATACATATATATAAACCATGCCATTCATTACTGAATATAAGAGAACATTTTATAAAAATAAAACACAATTCACAGATATGTTCATGGTGAGTATTTTAAGCCATATATTTTCACAGATATTGCCTATCGGTTCGAGTACTGGAGCAATCCTCACTGTACATTTCCAGTTTCCAAAATAGCCCTGTCCATGTCTGGCTTTTTACGGTCGATATTTCTCCAAAATATTGCGCAGACCCTGATCAGAGGGCTCCCTTAGGAGTCCTTTGGTCTGTGTCTACAATGTTTTGCATAGGACAAGTGCACTCTTCATATATGTACTTACTATTAGGGTAGAGTACACTCATCGTTAGAGCCGAAAGCGTCAAATGCACAGTAAACAATATGGGATACTACATGTATACGGTGTCAAATTCAGGATTTTGCACACTGACAAACAGTGCAGACCCTGCTCAGAGGGCTCTTGGGAGGCCTTTGATCTATGTCTACACTGTTTGCATAGGAACAATGCATTCTTCACATGTACAATGTCTGTTAAGGACGAGTATACTCGCCATCATGGCTGAAAGCGCCAATGCACCTAACACAGCAGGGAATACTACATTTATACCGAGTCAAATTTATCATTCAACTCATTCACCCCTGTCAGTTATGGCTCAGTGCGTTAAATAGCAAATACATTGAAAACAGCAAGGTATACTACATGCACACAATGTCAAATGCAGCATTTAACCCATTCACTCCTGAAACTTTCACCGGACAATTCCAGTTTCCAATGCAGCCTGGTCTATTGCACAGAGACAAACAGTACATACCCTGTTCAGAGGGTTCTTATGAACCCACTGGTCTGAATATATACTGTTTGCATAGTGCAATTGCACTCTTCACAGGCACACATATTGTTCAAGGACAGGTCTACTCGCCATCAGGGCTGAATGTGTCAAATGCAGATAGTTAAGATGCATACAGCCATCATTAATCTACAAACTGTGTAACAGAGCAATGTTACACTGTTCGTTTAAAATTTAATTAAAAGCTATCAACAGCCTGTCGCTAAGACTTGACATTGGAATACTGGCCAAACAAGCCATATTAAAAAAACATTTTAAAGAATCGACTATCAACTCGAATCAGATCGAGGTGAACTGACTAATGATTGCTGTATACCATGAATAAAATCTTAACTTTACATTTAAGACTTAGATTTTCATTATTTACATTAAAATTTTGCTATATTCTAAGAATACTAATGCATAACATGACTGGCCTATGCCACTAATGGTAATACAATAGCATGTCTGACAACTTACACCCACTGTAATGTAAATGTTGTTAACCCAGATTGTCAAGCATATAAAAATGAATTCCTAGCTTTAATAACGTTACAGCAGGTTTTGGTAAGATCCCTGGCAAGTATATCTGTGGAAAAAAGAAAAAACGATGTGCACCATGAAGGAAAAATATGAACATACAAAAAGCAAACATATCTTAGAGAACTTGTTTAGAGTGTTTAAGAGTATATTGTTACATACGTGAAATATGTCTATTCTTTTTCAAATTGCCTTCTTGAAATATTTCTATAGTTTTCCAAATTGCCTTCCTGAAATATATCTATTGTTTTTCAAATTGCCTAATTAATTCAGAAATGCATGTACACGAAAACATTGTCGATGTATTCATCTTAATCCCGCTGTGAGAAAATGATATCTTGTCAATTTTGGATCTGGTATAGTTTGACTACTCTCGTTTCACCCAAGCTTTATACTATAGACCGAGTACAAAACAGTTTGGATTATCTTGAGACGATGTTATACTCGTCATCTCATTTGGATCGAAGCTGTTTGCAAATGCAAGTAAGGCATAGTGAAATAAGGGTAGAATTGCATCCGGCTTAATCTTTACCCTGCCGAGCAAATAATTCCCTTATCGAAAATGTATTCTAACTACATTTTACAGATATTCGCCCATTTTGTTTTGAACAAAGAAGTATGTAACATGTCAATCAGCTGGGATCCTGATGAGACGCCGAGTTATAATGATCCATGTTAAAGCCATAGTCCCTACAAGAAACGCATGATACAAAACTTGCTATTTATTATGTTCAAATCTTTATTATGAAGATTATCAATTTGAACTTATATCAAAATTTGCCCCTGTGATACACAATAAACCGTATTTGTCGATACTTATTTTATTTTAAATTTAAAATAGTATCGGCTTCTGTCGAACAGGAGATTAAAAAGCCACCCGAATAAATGCAAATGCATCGGTGACTCACGTTGTGTCTTCGATATCAACCACAGGAATGTGTTGTCTTCTGCTGCGTTTATTCGATTGGTTTTCTAGCGATATAATTCAGTATACAAAACAAATGGTTTGTACAGTTTTTAGGCATTTTTAAAACGCGTTGCAAATTAGAAACTATCATTGTAAAAGTCAATAATACAGAGGGTAGTTAGTTCTGGGATTGAGCGAGATAAGAAGTTTATCAAGCAACAGATACTAAACCCTAAACCACTAAACCCTATGCTGTGACTGCTCTTCGAGACAATTCTAAAGGGTGGTCACAATATTGGGTTTGGTGGAGAAATGACGATTTTAGTTTTTTGGGTAGTCACCTTTATTTGTTTTTCTGTTATGAATATGTGTAAGACTGTTCGTGATTAGTGATGGCTACAAACAGTGGGACAGGCTATGACTTTAAGTTAACTAATATACACATTTACAAGCGAATTGTAGATGGATTAATTATAATATAAAATTGACAAAGCGATGCCTTTCCCTCTTAGAAACGCCTTTAAAAACAGATGAGACTTAGATCAGATGGTTTCGGTAGAAGCTTATGAAATGGTAACTACCTGTTCCTACAGTTTCTGTGTAAGTCAAATCTTCCGGTGAAAATACCACATTATAAGAACTGGGTTCATACTTAATTGCTGATTAGGGTTAAGCGCTCACTCAAAAGGTGTGTCTGAGGTCGAAGACATTATGACACCTTTGCAAAGAAAGTAGCTCCTGTTCAAACAGTTCCAGTAGGGACTGTCAGAGCAGTGACTGCCTATCCTACTTATAAATCAACATAAATTATGTCACAACCAAAGTATTTTGTGTTTATATGCAATTTTAAAACAATCAGTTTATGAATATCCATGTCATTCTAACATCAATATTCGTTGATGAGAGGTTTAAACCGGTTGGTATGTTAATATAAATCAAATATAGTGCAAACTGTCCATAATGAGCATTATGCATTATTGAGTCCAGCATAAGAAACTGTGAGCTGCCTTTAAAACACTTTAGAGTATTATTAGTTGTACATCAGTGAAACAATAATTATGCTGAAATGTGAATGTTTGATTTTGAATATTCCTAATTCGATCATAGTTTTCAGAAAATATTGCCCATTGGTCATAGCACAGGTTCTTCAGACACTATTTATCAAATATCAAACAGCTTATATCCTGAAGTGATTCCGAGTTATTTGGCGTGTTTGCAAATGCGATTAACATCACCCATAGTAGGACACTGGTTATGTAGTCTTTTATATTCGATTGAATGTTATTTGATGTGTGACTGCTAAAGCAAAATTGATCGTTTACGGAGCGAAACATAAGGGCGAGGTGAATATTTATTAGCTGGTATTTTGTATCAACGCATGGTTTATTTGGTCATGTCAGAAAGTGTTGAAGTACACCTATATTTATTCATACTAATAATGGGCAACTTCCTCCTTATTTGAGTGGTTATGGTCTTTGACTGACAATAACTTAGCTTAAATTCGAATCCCGGCTTGGGTAATTGGCACTTTCATTTGAGAAACTCCTCCAGATCGCGTACCGTCGGTGGCTCTACTCGGTGTTCATCTGTGCACGAACAAATTCCCTGTAATTAACTGTAGGCCGCGATATGACTGAAACACTGTTACTGCTAATATAAAAGGGTCTAAAACCGATACCAAATTGGTCGTTTAATGACTTAAACCCGGTACGCATTGTTACGTGCTCACCCGATTATTGGGCATTCCTAAAGGATCCCTGTAGGAGTGGTTTTGGTCTTTGACTGACAATAACTTAGCTTTGATTCGAATCCCGGCTTGGGTAATTGGAACTTTCATTTGAGAAACTCCTCTAGATCGCTCACGGTAGGTCGGTGGCTCTACTCGGTGTTCATCTGTGCTCGAACAAATTCCCTGTAATTAGCTGTAGGCCGCGATATAACTGAACTACTGTTATTGTTAATATAAAAGGGTCTAAAACCGATACCAAATTGGTCGTTTAATGACTTTAACCCGGTACGCATTGTTACTTGCAAACCCTATAATTGGGCATTCCTAAAGGATCACTGTAAGAGTCTGCACTGTTTGTCATTTAGATCTTCTAGCAAGATTTAGCGTGTCATACTGAACGGAATTTATAGTTAAAAACCGAGGTAAAGGGTTAATGCCGCCCGGAATCAATCGACGAAGTTGACGTGCGCATTAATCTTAAAGAAAAAGTTTCTTCTATGATGGTATACTCTTAAACTCAGATATGGGAGGAGCTTACCAGACTCATGTATTACTTTTTCCCTGCCGTGCCCTTAACGGCTTCCCTGCAGGTGCTCTGACTTCCACAAAGTCATTGAGTACATATTTGATATTTAGTTATTATGCTCTGTTTTACATATTGTCATGTGTTTACCGTCTTCTATGTTGTTGGCAAGTCCGGCGGGGATACCTTTATTTACACTATATGTAAAGCTATGAGACTTTGAGAGAAGTGTGAGGTTAGGACGTCCGTAAACCGGTTTAAACTCCCAGTGATGATATTGCTACTGACCGTGCCAAGGCGGTACTCTCTTTGTCACCATTACTTTTGTTTGTATTGTGTCTTTGTACTTGTGCTTTTATTCATGTGCGGAATGTTTATCCCTAGTCCTTGTGTGTTTGTTGGTGTTTTCTGTGATCATTTTGATATATACGTGTGTTTGGAGGTGTAGTTGTGTGTGTCATGCTATCTATCGATATTTTTGAGGTGGTTGCGTCTTATATTTGGCTTTGCCTGCTTAACTTTACTACTTTTTCATTGAGGAGTAAATTTGCTTCTCATCAGAGTCCAAACTATTTGACATGCAACTTGTTTGACACGTAATTGGCATTTTAGAGAAGAAAGTCCATCCTGATGCTTCGACTTTGCAAAGGAAAATTATTTGCCGCAAAAAGAGATTTTGAGTTTTTGCCAAATCCGGAATTTAGGTATTGTGAGGGGTGGGGGGTTCATTATTCACGTCTCTAACATCGCATCTCATATTTAACAGCACTTGCCGCAACTGATCTTTACGTGATGAAATCAAATAGGATGTGGGATTACGGAAAGCCCCCCTGCAAGATAGCAACACCGGATCTAAATTATACGAGAGACGGTCCAAATGTTATCATTCCACCTGATGTAATCATTTCCGACGATGAAAGGGTGGTAGTAGGACATACGAGGACATTCGAAGTATTCCAATACATTGGTAAGTGTATATAGTAGAACTTGTCTAAAACTGTCATATGTAATTATGGGACTGTAAGGCAGGTACAGCTTAATGATGGCCCTGTAGAACTCATCTGATCAGGTCTTCTGGATTTGCTTATGGAATAATAAGTGATGTAACTACAGTTTATGGGTCTGTAAGGCAGCCACTAGTTTAACATAGGTAAACCATAATGCAGAAAATTCCTACAGGAACTTTCTAAATTACTGATGACCTGTTTTAAGCATCCGCCTGCTTTTGACACTCATATGTTCAATATTTGAATGGCCGCTTAAGACAGATTCCATTGTATAATACTTTACACTTGATGCTGCCATTTTCAGTGTACCAGACCAGTAGCTTTCATAGAAATGTTTATCTGATTCGGCTTCGGAAACCGCCTTACCACATAATTGTTTCCATTTACGGCATTGACCTGGTATTCTCCTTTTCCCTGAAAATATCCAATGGTATAGTCTGCCGTAAACTCTACAGGTATTACTTTACAATGCTATATACTATGTCATTAACCCATTACGTCATACGCTATTTTTAGATCCAACAACCTTGAACAAATCTACCGAAAAGGAACATTTACTCGAGAAAAGTTTTTTTTTAGAATTGTGTAGTTTTGAAATCATAGTGATATATAGAGCATTAATTTTGCTGCTATGGAGCAAATCCTCTATTTATCACAATGGTTTCACAAAGTAACTTTAACACAGGCGTCAAACAGCGTCAATATGAGGATATGGATTAACGGAGACCTAAGTCACATGTAGCTTATCTTAAGGAATAGGCATTTTACAAAAGATATATAAACCCTTTTAACTATCTATCCAATTAAACCAGAACAAATTCATGTTAAATAATGCATGACACTATTGTTCTTTTCAAAATATAACAGAGATAAGGCTTTCTTTTGTAAACATGACCTAGGGTGTGTTTTATTTCATTCATTTCTAAATCGTGATTTTGATTATACACAATCTTAATCCCGATTGGTATGGTATTAAAACACTTTGATATGACATGTCCGCTGAAACGTTCATCTCACAAACGAAAGTATTCATTGGGTATGCCTGGCAATTCTTCGAGGTCCAGAGTCGATCAGCTAATATTTTTGTCGAATAATTAGACAATCGCATAACAAAAACTAAAACTAAAAATATAAAAGACAAAATATTGTTTTTTTATAATAATAATACAAATAGATATAATAAAATAGAAATACGTTAAGAAAATATTTTACTTCGAGAGCAAATAGAAATGTAAATGTTACTTTAAAGAGGAAGTCCCTACAATGATCGCATATTTTCAATAATATCATAAAACTTGGTATTTGTTATGCTCTATCATTATTATGAAGGTTCCCAATTTGAACTTATATCGAAAAATGCCCCTGTGATACAAACAACCCGATTTCATCAATACTGGTAATTTTTGTTCTTCAACACAATATTATCGGCCTTTTCCGTCAAATTGTTCCGCGTTTTGCCGATGATCACCCGATCCCTCCCTTGTTTACGTAATAACTTTCTCGGAAGTGGGCGGAGAATCGCGAATAGGGCGAACAGTTACGAAACTAAAACCCGACCCGAATTAAACTGAAACTTTGGGTAGTAAAACCGGGATCGGCGATATCAAACGCATGGCTGTTTTGTCATTATAAATGGTAATTGGATGGGGCTTTTTGCTATATACTACTTTTCAGCATATAATAAATGAGTTTTGTATATTTTAAGTGTTTATGAAACGCGTCAAATGTAGGGACATCCCCTTTAACTGTTACCTCCAATAATCATTTATAGAATGGTTTGAAAGTGTGACTCCTCTGCTGTTAGTGTAATTTCCGCCACTTCGATTATGATTAGATTTCAATCGAGCTCAGAGCTTGATTAGTCTGATTAGAGAACATTTTAGTGATGCGATAAAAAGAACGACCGAATTACAATCATGATCTGTAATCGATAATGAATTACACGATAAGCCAATTTAATTTGCATGATTTAGAGTTTCAAATCAAGATATGTACGTGTATACAATATAACCTGTCTTAAGCGTTTACTCATTAATTGAACATAAGAGTGTTAAAAACAGGTGGATGCTTTATGGATGGCAAAAGTAATGCAAAAAGCTCCTATAGGAGCGTTCGGCATCTAAACCGGTTTAAACCCCAGTGATATTTGTCACTGACCGTTCTAAGGCGGTGCTTCAATCTTCCCCTATTGTTTGTTTATTATGTGCGTCTCTTTGTGTCATTTATATACATGTACATTTTCTGTTTGTCATCGTGGTGCTGTTTGGGCGGTTGTGTGTATTATATGCGGTCTTTCCTGTATGACTTATACATGTACTATTACGTTCGACTTGCATTAAACTATCACCTGCCTAACATACCATAATTAGCCTTTTTTATTGCTCGGTTCATGCCATTATTCTGCGTTTTCAGAAGTACCTGTGTCTATTTATGATGTATCCATCTTTGCATACTCCATTCAGTTCACCGAACAAAGACTGACAAGAAATCCGCCAAATACTTAAGCAGTTGACGAAAATATACAATAACATTCCTTTGTATGATTTCTTGCACTCTCTGTTTTCTTATTAAAGGATGTATGGCCTGGTATGATCTACAAGCCGATGTTGTCTATCATAAGATACAGGCAGATCCAGGACAATGTTACTCGGTCTGCAAAACGACATACATTGGACTGATGGTAAGCGTTGTTCCTAGGCCAGCAGTAGGTAAAGAAAATGAAAGTATGTCAAGAAATATCAGATATAGTACACAGACAATGCAAATTCTTTGAAAGAATAGCAATTCACTTAAGCCGGTGCTAGGGGGCGTGAGCAGTGTTGCATTCTCAATTACTGCTCATGAACAGACTCAATAAAACCGAGTCTGCAATTTTCTCTTTTTTGTGTTGCAATTTTTGCTTTCGGGGGATCACCTCCCTTCAGAATTTATAATCTTCACAACAGCAAGTGTTAAGTGCTTGTGTGGCGGCCGTTAAACGTCGCCCCGTACTTCATTCTCAGTGTTGTTATACCTTCTGATCCTTCGAGATCATGAATTTCAGTACTTCATGTTCTGAAAATTGAATACCGCTTAAGCCGGTGCTAGGGGGCGTAAGCAGTGTTGCACTCTCAATTACTGCTCATGAACAGACTCAATAAAACCGAGTCTGCAATTTTCTCTTTTTTGTGTTGCAATTTTTGCTTTCGGGGGATCACCTCCCTTCAGAATTTATAATCTTCACAACAGCAAGTGTTAAGTGCTTGTGTGGCGGCCGTTAAACGTCGCCCCGTACTTCATTCTCAGTGTTGTTATACCTTCTGATCCTTCGAGATCATGAATTTCAGTACTTCATGTTCTGAAAATTGAATACCGCTTAAGCCGGTGCCAGGGGGCGTGAGCAGTGTTGCACTCTCAATTACTGCTCATGAACAGACTCAATAAAACCGAGTCTGCATTTTCTCTTTTTGTGTTGCAATTTTTGCTTTCGGGGTATCACCTCCCTTCAGAATTTTATATATCAGTCCAAATATTCATTAGCCCTACTTGTTTTTATTTATTTGGTTTAAAAACAATATTTATAATTAGTAAATATAGCAGATCATGATCTAACGGCTCATACAAATGTGTCTTATCTGAATAAGAGCTGCACCAAAACGTCTCTGAAATGTAAAGGCTTGACGCAAGGTCATGTTTCCGGAAGAATGTATTATATTGCGTTTTTATTAAAGTTTGAAATAAACTTAATTCATACACAGCTTATTGTATGGGGTTTATCTGTATTAATAAATGTTGTTTTTGTGCTTGTGTCGCGCAGATGACATTCATTTTACAGACTTATTCTACGTAATGCTTTCAGCAAGGGGATTGCCTGTGTCTTAGCGACAGACCAGAAGGTATTCATGATACATATCAACAATGTAGCAGTTCATGCGTCCATCCTTCAAATACAGCATGCGGAGGCATATATTGGTTTTTTCTCAAGGGTTGTTCTTTGTATAAACATGGTAAATATGCATATGTTACACATTTGTTATATTTGTAGTTATTAACCCCACCATGAAAACATATTTTGCTTAAAATTAGATCTGGTACAATGTTGTTAAATCTACTAGTCTTGCACATATCTCTGAAACTGATTAAGCTAGAGTCAACCATGAATATTTATTATAAATATAACAATAGTAACATGTACGCAAGAATGTTTTGTCATGACAGAAACAATAATGTCTATATTATATCATAAGCAAACATAGCAAATTCTGATCAGACGGCTCCTACATGAGCCATCTGATCAAGGTTTACTCTGTTTGCAACGACAATGAAAGGCATAATTATGGAGCAAAAGGTTAAAATACGCCCCACGTCTAGGATAATAGGTTAGGGGTAAGAAGTTACAGACCCTACCTGCAAATTCAGAAACCATTGTTCATGCTACTACTGAACTTTCGCGCGCTTTTACCGATGCAGCTGACAGATCCTTTCCAAAGCGATATTATTGTGGTACCCATTTATACTACAAAATTAATAAACCATGGTTCTGACCGAAATGTCATAAGGCAAGAAATTTATATCTCGAAGCAAGGGAGCGTTACAGGAAAAATCCCTCCTCTGACTCCAAACTGAGACTGAATAATGCAAGCAAAAAGTACAAAAGAACAATGAACTTCTTCATTAAAAGACAAAAACAAACCAATGCATCAACGAAACTACACGACACATTAACCAAAAAGTACTGGAGGTTTCTGAAAAATCTTAAACCTAAACAATTGGATCCAAAATCTCCAATAATACAAGCATTTTATGAACCCTTCAGAAATATAAATAGAAAGACAGTTGTTGTTTTTTTTCATGCATTTTTGGGCAAAGAAGACCAATATCGGACGTCTGCTCTGTTTGCTTATGCAATTTGAAATTTAATCTTCTAATGCCTAAACAACCTGTATGCATAATAATGCTATAATAGAAAACCATTATTCCATTCATAAAAAATGAACAGGGAAAGAAATATCGAACAGCGATTGTTACTAATGGTTAGCTTCCTCTTACATTATATTTTGCCATATTTGTTTTTCAGAAATATGGGTTTCCTACAAAGCAAAACAGCTATGTATCAACGTAAACATATGCAGTGAAACCCTCTAAACCGGAATTCTAGAATCTGAGAATTTAGATACTTTAAAGGGGTTGTTTGGTGCGTGGTGGAAGTAATACAGAAAGCTCCTAGAGGAGCTTTGTGCACGACTTTCATCCTGCATTAGACTTCCATCGGTCTCTTAGACAGACATTTATACTAAATGCACGTCCGATTTAGTAGTGTTTTACTGTTTACATAATTGTAATAACAACGTTTTCTGAAATATTTCCCCCGTAAATGTAAATCACCGGGGTATTGGCTTATATGTTTCCTATTTCTTAAGTGTATACATTATCATGACTATATAATATATATAGCCGTTTATGTGTCTTATAATTATGACGATCATATGAGAATACAACAGTCATCCCAAGTTGGACAGTTATGGAGAGTGGAGGAGCGGTAGGTGTTTAGTGCAGGGTAAAGGTCATGCAGCTCTCATGACTTTTGCCCTGCACTAGACTGGCACCCGTCATAACCAACAGTCTGGAACCAGATGAGACGACGAGCAACACGATGTCTCACCAGGGACCAAACAGATTGTCACCAGATTTTGAGTTTGCTTAGAATTCCCCCGACGGTCTTTTTAAAAAGCAGAGGACATATTATTTAGCATGCTATATGTAGTCGAAGAAGAAAGACAACTTACTTGCGTTTTTCGCTATCGTCTACATCCACAAAGATGTCCAATTGAACTTAATTGTAGTGAATAGGATTCCATTCTCACCCATAGTTATTTACACTTGCGAATGTCCCGGCTGTTGGCGTGAAAAGCGTGCACTAAATTTACATCTTGCCCAGGAGCGGATCTAGAGGAAGGTTCATAAAAGTACCCGCTAGACCCGCTGGAAGATAAAGCATTTACATTGAATGTTCTCCCTTGTAACGCATATCCAGTTTTGCCGAAAAAAATAATTTATAAAACGACCGGATTCATCATTTTGCAATCTATTTATACTGTATGTATGTTTCTCTCATGTTGTAAATGTTAGTAGCTGAGACGAAATAAAGATATGGTCTGTTCTGTTCTGTTCAGTTGATAGTACGTAACGTTGTGCTTGAGTGTATGTATTGAAAAAATCTATGTTTGTACATCGGACCTCTACTTCAGTTTGTTTTATTGAAATTCATATATTGAATTGTCTTGAAACTGCTGTTTACCATAAAGTCGGATCACTGGATAAATTGTTGAGCAATATAAAAAGTCCCAACATTTATTTAATGAGTCATGTTCCCCTTAAAAGGACACACACAAACAGTGTCGACCCAGATCAGAAGGTTACTGAAGTATACACTGTTTGTTGAGCCCATTGCTGTCAATGGCCTCTATCACCAACTTCTTTGCTTGCTCTTGACGCTCAGCCGATGCAATGACTGGATTCCAAAATAGGACCATGACGGGATTTATTTAAACTTGCTAAAGCAGTGAGAGTTTCAATCACGACTTATATAGTTTTGAAAGCCTGAATCGCTTTTTGATGCTTCACTTATATTTCCCATAATGTCGGATATGATATTATAATACATAATATATTGCTTATATATAATTGCTGTTACTATGCAGGTAGTTGTCACGCTATGTGTTGTTTATATTGTTTAGCTAGCTAATGCAATTCTTTATATTTTCTAAGTTTAGACGAATTCGAAAATACCCGATGATGGCAAGTACTGTCGCATGTACGATAGTTTGACATCCACTTACATGTGGCAATATTGTGATAGGAAACTACACGGACTTTGTGAAACAAGTAAGGCACTATAACAACCCGAATTTGTATTTATACAAAGGAAAATCACCTTCTTTTGGTTTATATTAAGCGTTTATATTAACCCCTTCGGCGCCAAATTTCTAATTGTCGTCTGTAATCCATTTCTGTTAAATTCAGTACTATAAGGAAATGAGATAAATCAATGCCACTTTCTAAGGAATAAAGCACATATATAGAAATGGAGATTGAGACAAAAAGTGAAGTCCCTGATCCCTTTCCAAGGCGGCGTCTGATCTGGGACTGCACTATTTGTTGTGGTGCATTTATGCGACGTCGGCGGTGAAAGGGTAAACACGCATGCACTTGAATTTGCATATAATATGGACCCAGATATGATATATTGCTTGTCATTCGCATTCATTTAGCTAATTTAAGCTTTCGTTTCATACTGAATGGACTCAGTAATAAAACAGTGACTCTGAATTTCATCGGTGAAGGGGTTTAAATATTTCATGATATTTGGTTGCTTAAACCGGATGAAAACCAATATAGGTGACATAATATTTAATATCAGCCTAACGAAGTTGATTATTCTGTTTAGTGTCTCATAATATCTGTTACCATTACCGACGGCTTTAAAGTTAAGTTGTGAACTGATTTTAGATGTTTGATACATGAAACTGTAGGAGACACTTTGAAGTTTTGTTTAGCTTTGAAAATTACGGGAAAACGTCGGCTTCATGACGTCATGATGATAGCATGCGAAACAGGTTGTTTTTTTCGACATGGCGTCAACGCAAATGGTGCCAGTTGAAAATGTTGAGCTGTATTATTCCAGTTTTTTGCCGGTAACAGTAATCATAGAGATGCAGAAAAGACATCCTGACCAGAAGAGACTATCAAACATACAAGTACATAGAACAGTGAAACGCTTTGAGCAAACTGGATCAGTTAAATGATGGACGGCATGGCAATACTGGAAGGCCAAAATCTGTGCGAAATTCAGAAAGCATCGAGGAAGTCGTTGAAGAAACGCCTCAGAAATATGTTATAAAAATAATGTGTGGCATTACTAACATTCCTAGTCGTGTTAGTGTTCACAGAATGCTCAGATTTTATTTGAAGTTATCTCCATAAACCATATCTATTATGCAGCACCTTAAAGACTCGGATAGTTCTAGTAGACTACGATTTGCTAATTGGATAAAGCGCATATTGATATCACAGATGTCCTTTTGTTCTCAGATGAAGCACATCTTTTTTAAATGCACAAGTAAACAAGAAAAATTGTCGTTATTGGGTAAGTGAAAAACCAAACATTTACATTGAGAAACCTCTACACAGCGAGCAACTTACCGCATGGGCAGCAATGATTGCTACGGGTATAGTCGGGCCGTTCTTCTTTGAGAACGAGGGTGGGGAGGTTGAAATAATCAACAGTGAACGTTATTTGAATGTCCTGAAGAGCAAATTTATACCGGCCTTGCGCAGGAAAGGAGTAGACATCAGTACGATGTGGTTTCAGCAAGACGCTGCGACCCGCACACTTCACTTCGTGCAATTGCGTGATTTGAGGAGAAATTCGGAGACAATTTCATTTCATTGAAGACGAAAAATGAGTGACCGCCCCATTCACCAGACCTGAGCCCTCTAGATTTCTATCTCTACGGATATTTGAAAGACAGAGTTTACAAACCCCAGCCAAACAACCTTGAAGAACTGAAAATGGCTATTCGTAGGGAGATTAGGAATATCAGTACTGCAACATGCGAATCTGTCATCCAAAATTTCAGGGAACGTTTCTAAGACGTCGTTATCCCACAAAAAGGACGTAATCTGGAACATATACTATGAATATGAACTTGAAAATAGATTCATGATTGGTCAAAAATGAGTATGTGTTACATGTCAGATAAAACTTTAGAATGTACACAATAACATGATGTGTTCGTTGTTAGTGCACCATTTCCGATGAGATAAATAATTCGGCTGCTAATGGCAACATATATTATGAGACATCCCGTATTAATGATTTGTAAGTGAAAAGGCAAATTCTAAGGCACAAAACTATATTTTCACCGGAAGTGACAATATCAAACGTGCAATTTATCTGAGAAATATCTATAGATAATTGATACATGCATTATGAAATCCAATATTTATACTGGACATTAATTATCGCAACAAAGTTTGCAATGTTAAATATTGTCGTTTATAACAAAATACTACAACCTGTTTTGAAGCACACCGTGTACACCAACGCCTCTCTAAACAGAACGTTATTTAAGTATAAATATCGGTCCTGGAGACAGGTGGCAGCTTAATACAGACTGAAAGTCATGCACAAAACTCCTCTAGGAGGATCTGTTAAGCTATCACCTTCATCAACATACCTAAATTCTTCTCTAGTAGAATTCCATTTCAACGTGGTTTTACTGGGCCTGTACTGAACTTTTCACTTTAGTTTTTCAAAAAGATTATTGACATGATATCATGATATAAAAGCTGTAAAGTAGCCGTTTCCTAAACATTTATTTACTCAATAAATACGCATATCTACCCATTAGCAAACAGAATAGACATCGATCAAATGCTTAGGTGTACTTATGATTTAATACAGATTCTAAATGATTTAATATGATTCTACAGTTCCTGTCATAGCAACAATTTCTCTGCGTGGGAATTTTTATAACAATTAATAACCGTTGTGTCATTTTTTCACCAAGTAAAGCTTTCCCGCATATGTCCATATATCTACATGCAGAAAAGGACCAACGGTTAGTATGAATTCTGCAGGATACACAACATATAATAGGTGTTTCCTGCATGACTCATTTTTGTACTTATATAATACAAACATATATAGCATGTATAGCATATAATTGAAAAAGCACAATCACCAAACGAGCTCCATCATCCCACTGAACGAGGCCTGATTACAAAGAACTTGGAACCATATAAGCGGCCGTGTACTTCTGAGTTTCATCAGAATCTAAGCTGTTGTAGGTAAATATCTTCTTAAACAAAATGGATACAGTCAGAATTACACAGATTCTGAGCAGGTATCGTTGTTTTCACAACGGCAATAAATTTAAAACAACAGTTGAAATGACAATTCGCATAAAAGTATATCGTTTCACTGAATTGTTTTGGCGATTTGCTTGGGTATAATGCCATTATATTCAACACTTTAGTTAAAGTGATCTGAATAATTTACTATATTTGAATATCCTTACAGTGACACCATTTCATTGCAGTTCATTACCTTTGGTGGCTTTGTATATTAGTACGTGTGCGTTTGTTGATGTTTATTTTTTTATCTCTTGTGTTTGCTCATATTATGCGTGATTTAATCAGATACGACAGATGAGAAATATTTACGGACTAAAGATATGCTTCCGTGGAATGAATTCCCGATAGTTTGTTTCCGAAAAGGCATATACCCGGCAACTGAGAATATAACTAAGAAGGACTTAGCGTTATTAAACGACAGTTGGATTGGACAAATAAAGAGTCAGACAATCGTTAGCATCAGTAGTAAGTATTGGGGATGGCAAGAGATACAATTAAAACCTCAGCAAATCTTGTCATATTCCTGGTCGTCCTTGTAAATATGTTTCGTGCACATTTGTTTTAAGCACGACGGTTTAACATTTACCTGTTAGAGACACATATTCTTGCATTTGAATATAAGAAACAGTAGATGCATTATGAAAACCGTGTTTATGAACATTGTTGGAATGAAATTGAAACTGAACTGAATTGTGTAATGAAATGATTCTTAGTATAAACCGTTGAGTTTGCAACTAACAACTGCTTCTAGTTTATGACTTGTGTTTGTTTCATTATTCGTTTGTTTGTTTGATTGTTTGTTTATTTATCTGTCCTTCGTTTGTTTGATCGTTTGTTATTCGCCTGCTACGCGCGACCTCGGTGTCAATTGAAAACAGCTTATATCCAGTTGAGACACCGAATGAATCGGCATCTCATCAGGATCCAAACTGTTTAACATTCATTCAATAGCGTCTTTTAAATGTTTGCACGAATTGAAGATCAATAAAATTGTAGTAGATCAGATCATGAGCATGGATAAGAGGATCTTACATTAGTATTCATTTCAAATTATTTGTAAGAAACGAGTTTACTATCATGATATTAAACGAGCTATAGCTTCAAGATGCCATAGAAAATGAAACAAGCTATAGTTGACGGTTGTTTCGGCGATTTTCATCGTCATTCAGCGTAGTAATATAACGGACGATCTACTTGGAGCGCTATGATTGGCTTAGGCTACAGTCCCACTAGCGCTTGCGATCGTTAAAGAGCACTGTCGACCTCTGAGAGCTCTGAAACCGTCTGCGATTGTCGGCGACTAAATTCTTCCAAAACTAGATTCGCAGTCTCATTGGCGATGCATCTGCGACCACCGTAAGACAAGTTGTTGACGATCGTGCGACAATTCACTGGTATTCGTACGATATTCGTACGAATGTTCCAAAATCACTTCCGACCTGTTATGGGGTCACGTGATCTATGCCTTGTCGCGGATAATAATTAGGCAGTCGCTGGGGATCGCACGGCAGTCGTATGTAATTGTCGAAAGGTCGCTGATAGTCGTACGAATGTAGGGAAGATCACCAACGACCATTTAAATATTGTTGGAGACCTTCGTACGACGATCGCACAATTAGCTAAAACCCTCTACGGTTACCTCTTTAAGAATACCGGCGACCAGTTCGATCGTAAGGAGGTGGTTGTGCATGATCAACAACATCTCTACGACTAAAATTGGTCGCACGACAAGAAACGAT
The DNA here is from genome assembly GCA_963576725.1 of Azorinus chamasolen. Classification (NCBI taxonomy): domain Eukaryota; kingdom Metazoa; phylum Mollusca; class Bivalvia; order Cardiida; family Solecurtidae; genus Azorinus; species Azorinus chamasolen. Next base: position 57,981,923 of record OY755253.1, on the reverse strand, counting down.
TACCAACGATTACTGAAGACCACCCGCGTTATCAGTGACTTGTCGTACGAATAACGGTGACAAGAGGTCGCTAGAAATAGTAAACATGTCATAAGTGGTTGTAGGCCTAGTGGAACTGGGTCCTGAGGTTGTTTTTCATGATCAACAACCTATCTTAGACTGAAAAACGACTGCAATTGATCGCACGATTGGAAACGATTACCAACGACTACTGAAGACAATCCGCGATTAACAGTGACTTGTCGTGCGACCTTCGTACGAATATCGGCGACCAGAGGTCGGTAGCAATCGTAAACCGGTCTTAAGGGGTCGTCAGGCCTTGTGGAACTGGGCCCTAACGATTTAATGAGCACCACAAATGCCTAACGATTAAACGACGCGATGCATTGTTCCCCGTATTCTCTTTAAGATTCATTATCGACTGCGATTTACGGCACTCTGTTTCGGCACTCCCACACGGTAGATTATGTGATAAAATGGTTTATCTAATCCATTACCAAATAATATAACTCTTTCCTTGTTCGATATTCATACAGGAAAGGGTTGTTTATAAAACGCATTAAAACATTTAAAAAGAAAGGTTATGATCCTATTATATTGCAACGCACTGCATTTTTGGTTATCGACCCTTTTACAGTCGGTAGCTACGCTTCCCTCTTTGCTTGCGCGATGACAGGCCGAGGGTAGTACTCTGATGGTATACTCTTAAACTTGGATACAGGATGAGCTTATCAGACTCGTGTATTACTTTTTCCCCGTCGTGCCCTTAACGGCTAACCTGCAGGTGCTCTGACTTCAGCAAAGTCATTGAGTACATATTTGACGGATTGTCACAGTTATTATGCTATGTTTTACATGTTGTCCTGTGTTCACCGTCGTCTATGTTGTGGGTAAGTCCAGCGGGGATACCTTTATTTACAATATTTGTAAAGCTAGGGTGACTTTGAGAGAAGTGTGAGGTTAGGACGTCCGTAAACCGGTTTAAACCCCCAGTGGTGTTTTTGCTGCTGACCGTGCCAAGGCGGTACTCTCTTTGTCACCCTTCCTTTTGTTTGCCTTGCGTCTTTGTGCTTGTGGTTTGTTCATGTTGTGGAACGTTTGTCCCTGGTTCTTGTGTGTCTTTTGGTGTTTTCTGTGTTCATTTCGTGTGTGTGTGTGCGTGTGCGTTTGGGTGTGTGGTTGTGTGTGTGTGTGTGTCATGCTGTCTATCGGTGTTTTGGTGGTGGTTGCGTCTTGCATGTGGCTTTGCCTGCTTGACTTTACTACTTTTCCATTAAGCTGAATTAATATATTTCCATTCTGATTTCAGACGCCGAACCAGAAGATTTCAAATACGGATACTATGGATACATTTCAAAACGCAACGATACATACTTTCTTGAGTTTACAAAGGAAACAAGTGACTCTGTTCTGTGTATAAAAGGTAACAGTTTGGTATCATTAATACGAGTACGCATGGCATAGAAAATTGTTCTTTTTGTGAAGAGGTACATTCGTGTTTATTATAATTCGCCAAATTGATTGCAATTTGCTTCATGAATTCCCGGAGTGAAAGAAAATTAGACTCAGTAGTTTCAAACATCGATGAAACTACAGTAAGACGTTTAATAGGTATATTGATAACACCACTGTTACAGATTTCTAAGACCTACTGAAATATTAGTTTGCCCTGCAACACAAAGTTAAAGATTTCTTCATATAAACGCCTTTTCATGCTCATGCAAACAGAGTAGACACATGTCAGACGGCTCATATAGGAGATGTCTGATCAAGGTATGCTCTATTTACTTATGGTTTAACATGACTATCTAATTCTACAGTTTCTGCCTAAGTGAAAATGTCATATTTTCAAATTCCATTATAAAACAAATGTTCTAATTAATATTCATGATGTCATTATTTCTTACATGAATATGAAACGGTAAGGGGTTAAAGGCTATTAATGACACCTCTGTAAGAAATGTGTGTAGTGTACGAAGAACTAAAATGTTTACTTTGCTTTATAATAAATAGTTTCAAGAATATACATGACATTATAGGTATTGATTTGAACGAACAATAATGACGCTGCAATTGTAGTATGATTTGGCAGGTTATTTTTTAGAAATACATACTAACTCTTTCGAAATAAAAAAACAATAACATTGGAACCTTTGTTAGATGATGGTACGACGTCCACCTCATTATCGATATCAACACCAGCAAGGACAGCTACGACACTAACAACAATGTCATCACCGTTATTTCGAACATCAGGTATGTCTTCTATAACAATAACATCATCATCACAGCACTATTACATTCCCATTATTAATTTTTTACCTGATAGAGACACCTTTTCAAGACATTTGCAGTTAGAGTAGACAAAAATCAAACGGTTCCATCTGTTACGAGGTTGCAGCAATTGGCGAATCAATGAGCACATGTGTAAATAGTTTGGATCCTGATAAGACAAAGCTCATTGTCTCATCAGGATCCAGATCGTTTGACAAGCAGAATTGCCATTCGATAAATGGTCATCAAAACAGGGCTGTATGGCGTTTGGTAGCTTAATGCAGGTCAAAAGTAATGCCGAAAGCTCCAGTAATGCCGAAAGCTCCAATAATAGTTTTCTCTATTACGTTTGCCCAGCATTTAGCAACCATCTGCTTTTTAAGGCTCATATCCATTCTCATGAATTATTCATTAAACGCATTAAACCTTTTAGGAAGAAAAGTTATGACCCAATTATATTCCAACGCACTGCATGTTTGGTTATTGACCCATTTATAGTCGGTAGCTACGCTTCCCTCTTTGCTTGCACGATGACAGGCCGAGAGTAGTACTCTATGATGGTATACTCTTAAACCCAGAAACGTGATGCGCTTACCAGACTCATGTATTGCCTTTTATCTGCCATTCCCTTAACGGCTTCCCACTAAGTATATATTTGACGGATTTTCACTATTGTTGTCACATAGTGTCCCGTGTTTACCGTTTCGTATGTTGTGGGGAAATCTGGGGGCGATACCTTTATTTACACTATCTGTTAGGCTGGAGTGACTTTAAGATACGTGTAAGGTTAGGACGTTTGTGAACCGGTTTAAATCCCCCAATGGCGGTTTTGCCACTGACCGTTCCAAGGCGGTACTATCTTTGTCACCCTTGTTTTTGCGTTTGTTTTTTGTCTTTGTGCCTTTGTGTTTGTGGTTCTGTTCGTGTTTGATATTTCTTGTCTCGTGTGGTTTTGTGTGTGCGTGATGTGTTTGGTAGCGTGGATGTGTTGCTTGCTTTCTGATGGTGTTTTGGTGTTGGTTGCGTTTTTATGTGTCTTTTCCTGCTTGACTTAACTACGGTTTCATTCAATTTTCAACAGACAGATTCTATTCAAAATATGTACAGTTAGTTATGACCATTTATAAATCGTATTTAGTATTCACCTGCCATCAGAATTTATGATACTGCTGCGTGATTAAATGTGGTACGTGGCATACTGTAGATACGTTGAAGAAACGTGCTGACAAATTGTTACATTCATTTATAATCTTAAACAGAAGACACTATAAACAAAGTGTCTCATTTCAATTCAAATTGTTTGCAAATGCGAGGCAGCTAGCGCATAAAGGGATAAGGATTAAGATAGATGGACGAGGTTTAAGGTAGATTGGGTAGTGGTTGGGGTAACGGGATAAGGGTTAAGGGAGAATTGATAATGGTTTGGGTATCAGGGTCAGTGTTAAGGTAGCAGTGTTAGGGCTAAGGTAGTGGGATACGGGTTAAAATGATTGGGTATGGGTTATTGCAGGACTAAAATAATGTAGTACTCTCGGCCTAAAGTAACACTTTCCTTCATATTAAAGCAACACAAAACAGGTGAAACTGTCTGACCAGAGTCTACTATGTTTGCATATGAAATGGTATAGATTAGACTCTACAGTTTCTACCAATACCGGAAATTCATGTGTAAATATGCCAATATAAAAATGCAGCCAATAGGCATTAATGATGTCACTACTTCTCTTACGAATACTGAACACAGAAATAGTTAATATATCATTTGTTTCATTTGCTCGTAATAAGACCATTTGAGGAGCTTTTATCATGTTTTACAATCATTTTTTAAAATATTAGACTGTCACCTGTATAGAGAAATGAGTCTTCTCCATGGATTTTTAACAATACATATACGTGTTTTTGGCTTTTTAAGATAGTGTGTGCCTTGTAGCATGTACATGTACGTATTATGATCTTTCTAAGCCGACCGTAAGCAATGCTATTGACTTTGGTATGTCGCTGTCGGGCGTGGATCCCACGATTTCTCGTTCCGGAACCATACACTCTACCTACTGGGTCCACGGACCCGGTTTTTAAACAATGAATGTTGTGTATAATTTATATGCGCATCGACATTACAATTTTTAGATATTTGTTTCAGTGGCAGTATGTGTTGTCGTGCCTCTGGTTGTTCTGTTAACTGGCACAGGAGTCGTTGTTCTTGTAGTACGACGGAAGAGGTACGCCCTGGTCTGCTAAATATTGATCTCATTAGAAATAATTATTACAGCGCTGAATTTTCGGAATGGAATAGTCAATAAGAGTTTATTTATAGCGACCACTAAGTATGTAGTGGTAAAACTGTGATCAAACTGTTGTTCCGTTATTTAAATGAATCATTAATTTATTTCGTAACTCGGACTTGTAAAATACTCCGACAGTACATGTATTATAAAATATAGCTTATTGTAAAATGGATGTTTGAACTATACATATTGACCATGCTATCAATTTTATTAAAGATGCTATAATAATCGAAACTGACACATTTTTCATGTTATTACGAGTACTGATTTACATAATTCAGAGCTTAAGATTAATGTAACTCCTTTGCAAACGGAGTAGACCCAGATCAGACTGCTCTCTTCGCTTATGGAATGATAAAGATCAAATTCAGCACGTTGTGCCACGTTGTGCCACGTTGTGCCATGCCAAACGTTGTCCTTATTCATAGATCAAGACATTTCTATTTCAGAAACCATACTAAACACAAAGGTAATCAGAAGGTTCATTACTCAAACCAAACTAAATCCGAACCAGCATACCAAAATGACGAAGCACCGTGTACTGATGAATTCGACCCTAACACGAATGATTCACGGGGCAATGCCAAGAATATACAGGAAGGCCATTATGAAAACTCAGCAATTCTTGGAAAACCATTTGGAAAACCTGATGACAAAACATGCGGAGCACGCGCCAGTGAATCTGGTCATGAGTATGAAGAACCCGTTGAACCTGTGGTATGCGAGCATCGAGCAGATAACATGTTTGCATTGGAGCAGCTCACAGAAAGTTCTGATAAACATGACATGAAAACACAAAACAATATCGACGACACATACTGTCATTTAATCAAAGGTGGGGAAACAGACAATGTGTATACCACGCTGGTGAAGGAAAACACCAACACCAAATAGACAACACCTACAACCATATCGGATAGAACAAAAACGGTTGATAATAGATATACATCATGTAAAACCCTTCCCTTCATATACACTCATCTTCAAGCATCTGCAAAGCAGACACAGATCAGGGTCTGTTCTATTTACTAATGGAACTACCTATTTTCTCATCTTGTTCACCAAATATGTTTGAATTTCATCAAAAAGGAATATTATCCTATAGTACTACAACATACTGCATGTTTGGTTGTCAACCCTTTAACAGTTGGCAATCTCGCTGGCCTCTTTGCATGTACGCCAATAAGAAAGCTCTAGTAATCTATGAAAGCGACCTCTTAAATCCGGAAACGGAAGGAGAACGTCGGATATCTGTACTATTTCATTTTTGTCGTACCCTTTATTACTTTTCTACAGTTACTCTGTTTGCAGCTCAACCGCTGAGTCCACTAGCGATAGGTGGATACAGTTTGTTTCACTTAAATGTTTTCGTTTTACATGCACTTTACCACTGTATTTGCTATCGCGGTTGTTGTAGATTAGTCGGAGAGGGGATACGTTTATCTACATTGTTTGTCTTTTAAAGTGGGGATGAAAAAAGTATGAGGTTGGACGCCCGAAAACCGGTTTAACCTCTCCAGTGAATTTTATCCCTGACCGTTCCAAGGAGGTAATTCCATCTCCCCCTATTGTATGTTTGTTTTGTCTTTGTGCGTCTCTTCATTTGTTTGATAGTTATGTACATATGGTGTGTTTTCTTGTACTGCTGTTCGGTCGGATGTTTGTTCTGTATATAGTGTTTTCTGCATGACTCATATTTGTACTTTTGAAACAAATGGGCTAAACATGGAACAGGGAAAAGGGTTAACACATCACGGCTGGTGATGGTGCAACCGTCGTAAATATGCAAATCATGCAACACTATTTAATCATTAACCCGCTGTGAAAAAAATGCCCCCAAATGTCAGTCTAGTGCAATGTTGACTACTAGTTTAGATTTGAATATTTTCTTGATGTATTGACCGATTGTTAAACATGTAGGGACGCCTGTCTCTTCTGGGTCCAAAATCCGGTCAGGTCGGGAAATAGCAGTATTACGGTTAAATGCACAATTATATAATCGGGTTAGAACAACGGGTTAAGATTCCCAGATCTGTAACACGTGTAAGAATACTTTAGAACATATATGACGTTATACGTCATATATGATGTCAAACCATGGAAACCTGTCATAGAGTGTGTGAGGGTCGAGGGCATCCCCCTACACGCCCTACAACAATGCATTCATATACAAAAAATGTATACTTGATTGACAGAAATATAAGAAAACTAAACAAACAGACTGTGCGGCTAATACGTCATTTGCTTTAATCGGTAAAAGGTACCGATGAAAAGACACCAATCCACCAGTACGAAAGGTTAATACTATGACCATAATAGTAGCTGAAAGTCTGCCTGGGGGAATTTCAGTACTTGTCAAAATGTTACAATAGTGGAATGGTCATGAAGAGGCTCACGTGGCCAGTAGTTAGAGGTCGCTAGTTTAACTAAAATTCGTGAACACTTAACTCATTCGAGTTATTGTAGTGGATGAAAAGTATTGAGATGTCTAGCGAGTTCAGTAGAAATAAAAAGTTGCTACAATCTCTGACAGTAGGACATCCATTGAAAGCAAAACTACTTATGCAAAATATAGAAAAGTGCAGACTCGTTGTTTTAGTCTGTTCCTAATTAAAAGTGCAACACTACTAACGCATGCCCTGGAACCGGTTTAGTTTAACTAACAGTCGTGACAGTTCGCTCATGTGTGTTACATGTAATTGAAATGCCATGAAGAGTCTGCAGTTGTCAATAGTAGAAAAAACGTTACTTTTTATTATCATTCGATTAATAGAAAGTTTTACAGTAGTATATATGTGTTACATGGAATTGAAATGCCACGAAGAATCTGCAGTTGTCAATAGTAGAAAAACGTTACTTTTTATTAACATTCGATTAAAAGAAAGTGTTACAGTAGTAGATAGGTTATTTCTGAAGTTGCCAGTAGTAAGGAAATCTTAGTTTGTTTATTATCGTTCATTTTTCAAAAATGTTATACAGTGTTACTAGTCCTCAGTGATCATTCATTTGTGGAACATAGGGGTCTCTTAAAAGGCAGAAAATTGTTTATTGCAGGATAAAATGGATACATATCTCCTATTGAAGCGTTTTGTATCACTTTTGTTCTGAATTGAGCTTCCACCCATTTAAAACCTCAGATTTAAAGAAAATTTAATTGGCGTGGAATTAAATTAATATTTCTGCAGCGGCCAGCAATTAGAGAACCTTATTTTAACTAGCATTCATGAAAACATAGGTTATACGTGTTAGTTTGTTTGAAATACCTTGAGGTGTTTGAAGTTGGGAAAAGTTGAAAACGTATATTTATATCGACATGCCTTTTTCAGTTGTGTAATTGTAGTGGACAATTTAATGCATTTGTGTGTCAGCTGTTAGATAACATCATTTTCATTTAATTCATGAACACTGATAAGTGCTATTGTAGTGTGTTTACAGTGGATATATGATAGAGAACGTTCGTTTAACTAACATTCGTGACAAGTTTGTAATGCACATATTCATTATTGTATATAAATTCTTAACCCTTTCGGCGCCAAATTTCTAATTGTCGTCTGCAATCCAACTTTGTTAAATCATACAGTAAAATAAGGAAATGAGATAAATAAATGCAAATTTCAAAGGAATAAAGCACATATATAGAACTGGAGATTGAGACAAATAGTGAAGTCCCTGATCAGACGCCGCCTTGAAAAGGCGGCGTCTGATCTGGGACTGCACTATTTGTCGTGGTGGATTTACTCGACTGTGGCGGTGAAAGGGTTAAGGGAGGTGTTCGTTATCTGTTCCATGAATAATTGCGAAATAAGTACATTACAACGGAGTACACTAAGGGACGAACCACTTACCACATAGAGACTCCCGTCCGTTGCAAATAGAGTTGGGGCCATCTGGACAAACATATTAGGGGCCATCTGACCTATCAGAGTGAGGGCCATCTGACCAGAGACTGCTCTAATGGAATTATATCAATATGATTCGACAGTGTCTGTTATAATGTAAAAAGCCATGTCATTATAAAAAAGAAATGTATTCTATAAGTGGTGTCGTTATTTCTTACATGCGTATTGTACAGATAAAGGATTAAGCAGCCTTGTTTTTGTATACAGTTGAACTTCGTAAGTCGTACTTCAAGGGACTGTACAAATTGGTTCGAGATAACTGATGTTCGAGTCATCCGATTTCTAATCTGTACTATTTGTTAAGACCACAGCTTAATACAGGTCTAAAATAATGCTGAAAGCTCCTGTAGCATTACTTTAGACCTGTATTTAACTGTCACATGTGTTTCTAGATATCTGTAGTGATTCATTTTAGAACGATTCTGTAGTGTTATTTTTAGAAGGACTGGGCTTTTTGTTCGAGTTAACCCGAAGTTCGGGTTATCCGAGTTCGAGATATCGAAGTTCAACTGTACATTTACTCCGTTTGCAAATCTGTACCTATGGAGTACAGGTGTATCAAGAATATAGACACAATCAACTGATTCACCTAAAATACCCGAAGGACAGGAGTAATTTTGTGTTTCTCTGTTCACAGTGTGCCTGCCGAAGGTATGTTTGTTCCACTGTTCAAAGTATGTTTTGTCGAATCATTCGCAACATAAAATGTCGAGCAATTCAGACTGCAAATCCATTCGTATGTGAAGTTGTAACCATAGAATAATATTCATTTCATTAAATTATTTTTGTAATGTAAAGTTTTCATTGGATGTTGATTTAGTTGCATTAACATACACTTTAAGACCATATTTGTACAATCCCTTAACCTTTAGTCTGATATGGGCAGATGAGTGAATACCTATGCAAACAGTTTGGATCCAAATAAGACGCCGAGTAATTCGGCGTCTCATTAGGTGTAGCATAATAATATGCTACTGATTAAAGATTATTACTGATTAAAGGTTAATCCATGTATCTTTATGTCCAAAGGCGACGGTCTAGAGTTTGGCCTGTCAAGTATAGGTGTATCCTTGTCATAGTCAGTGTGTTTAAATACCTGAGAGAGAGGGGGAGATAGATAGGTCATGTATATTAGTAAGATAACACTATACGAAGAATAAATTATGAAGAACACGTTCGTCTATGTTGTTGATAACGCCACACAGGATCCAAACTATTTGACACCCTAATTGCATTTTGGTAAACAAATTGATTATAGCTTGAAATTTAAAAAATTCTGTAAAACAAATTTGCTCAGCGGACTAAAGGTTAGTTAGATTACGATCAGGCGACTGCTGTAGTACATGTTTATTTACATGCCTACAAATCCTATGGCAAAATTTATAATAACCATTTCGCTGCCAAGCGCTATCGTCTGCTAACTTTGTCGTCTGCTACTGTTTGCATAGGTAATCACAGATCCGACATTGACAGCGAAAGGGTTAAACACTACTTGGAGAACTCACTTGCTTTGGTAAACCCTTTAGTACACAATGCTCAAGCTTAACTTTTCGCTTGCTATTCACGCCAATATACCTACCTGTAAATAGTGAAGACCCAGATGAGACAGCTCCTTCAGGAGGAACTGTCTCATCAGGGTCTGCACTATTTACAAGTTGATTGTGCAACCAGTACACTCCACAGCAGTGACTGCACAGCGAAATACTTGTACACAGTGAAGACATAAAATCATACACCAGGGCATGGGTAAAGAAGGGGAAATGTATTTTAGAATTCAGCAAGGGAAGGGTTAACGCCTTTTGAAACACAGTTCACCCAGTGGAACGGCACCCTGATCTTCATGATATTACTTTTAACACATTCAACAAGGATACTGTCAACAGTACATGAACTGTCTCCCATTCTCTTGCTGGTTAGGCAAGTGACATACAGTACTCTCATCTGCATCTTCGTCGTGGTGCAGTTTTGGGCGGTTGTGCGTTTTGTATGCGGTAGTTTCTGCATGACTCATACATGTACTTTTAGTGATACTTATTCCTTGATATTGAAGAGGATGAAATTATGACACTTATATTTTAAATCGCTGGATTGGCAGGATAAATAATTTTTTTACAATCCCTTCAACCCATCCGTGGGATGTTAGACTCATTACCTTATAGGCTATATTTAGACACAGCCTCTTTGAATACATCTAATGAAAATGGGCATTTAAAAGGGGAAAGGAAACTTTTAGAATTGTGCAGTTTTTAAACCGTTGTGATAAATAAATCATTCGCTCCTGTTGAGCAATAGCTCCATTTATCTAAATGGTTTTAAAAACTGAATTTTACAAATGAGTCAAAAGGTGTCAATATGAAATATTGGGTTAAATCTCATTCTAACTTCAATAAAACCGCCGAAATCCGATTTTGGAACCGAAGAGGCATCGCAAACAAGAGAGTATTCTGGTATAAACCATTTCATCAGCAAATAATCTTGACCCTGATCAGAGGGCTTATACGGAACCCCTTAGATCTGGGTCAAGACTATTTGCCTATGACCGATATATGGGATCACGGAGTTAAAGGGTTAGTGCTATTTTCCGTGATATATCTGTAGAAGGGCATTCTTGCACTACACATAACAATTAGCCAGTCGAGCAAACAGTTAGCTCTAGAACATGTATCCGCGTTAAAATACAGTTGCTAGACAGTAAGTCCTTCATTTCAAACAATTATCAATAGAACATGTCTCCTCGTTAAAATACACGTGCTCGACAGTAAGTCTTTAATTTCAAATATAGTTGTATTTCGATAACTCGAACTTCAAGGGACGATACAAATTAGTTCGAGATAACAGAAGTTCAAGTCATCCGATTTCTAATCTGAACAATTTCTCAGGGTCACAGCTTAATACAGGTCTAAAGTAACGCTGAAAGCTCCTACATGAGCTTTCAACGTTACTTTAGACCTGTATCAAACTGTCACATGTGTTTCTAGATATCTGTAGTAATAGATTATTAGAGCAATTCAGTATTGTAAGTTTTGGAAGGACAGAACTTTTTGTTCCAGTTATCCAGAAATTCGAGTTATCCGAGTTCGAGATATCGAAGTTTAACCGTAGTTATCTATAGAACATGTCTCCTCATTCTGATGCACGTTTTAGACAGTAAGTCTTCCATTTCAAACAATTATCGATATAGAATTTCGCCTCGTTATGATACACGTGCTAGTCTTTATTTTAAACAGTTAAAAATAGAACATATATCCTCGTTAAATTACACGTACTAGACAGTAAGTCTTTCATTTCAAACAGTCATCACTAATACAGTCGGCTCAACGTGCCACAGCGCTGACGGTGTAACTAATTTAACTGTCACAGACACCAATGTTTTCATTGATTACCCTTTGGCAATATATTTGATTTGAATACTGCTTAAGCCGGTGCTAGGGGGCGTAAGTAGTGTTGCACTTTTAATTACTACTCATGAACAGACTCAATAAAACCGAGTCTGCAATTTTCTCATTTTGCAATTCTACTTTTGCTTTCAAAGGATCACCCATTTTCAGAATATAGTAATTATATAACCAGACGCTTAGTTAATGTCCGGATCGACGTCTCGTCTAGATCCAGACTGGTTACAATGGTACTCGCGGATTCTTCCTAATCAGGATAAAGGTTATGTTCACTGCAGATATCAGTTCGACCAGCTGAAAAACTGAGCACCTGGGCTTCATTGAACGCTATTATCGGACAGCACCAGGCGTTACCAGTTCTATAGGTGCCATCTGATCTGGGTCTACCCTCTTAAAAATGCATAGAAAGACGTATTTATGGATTAAAGGGTTAATTACCTACATATACATTTAGGCAAATAGTGTAGACTCAGATTAAACTGTTTCTTATACAGTGTCGTCTACACTATTCGCTACTTTGATTTAAATTTAAATTTACAAATCACAAGGGGAAATTTGGTGTCCATTCACTTACGCAAGAACTGCACAGATAACATGCCAAAAACAAACAGAGCAGACCCTGATCAGACGCCCCTATGGGAATTGTCTGATCTGGGTCTACTCTGTTTGCAAATACAGTGCTCCCTCTCTACAACGACCCTCTCAATAACGATTCCCTCCTTACAACAACGCATGTCCATGTTTCCGAAACAATAAGGCTCCAAAAACATCTTTTTCCATCGTATTTTCATTATGCCTCCATCAAACCCTATGTTGTGACCACTCTTTAGAATCGTCACTTTGTGACGATTTTAAAGAGTGGTCACAACATAGGGTTTGATAGAGGCATAACAGTTTTAGTTCTCGAAATAACCTTATCTGGGGATCTGCAAACAGGCTAATTATCTTTGATTTTCCCTCCCTATAACAACTCCCTCTGAACAACACATACAATCTTCGTATCCCAAGGGGTGTCGTTGTAGAGAGGGAGCACTGTACTTGAAATGGCGTTTATATGAAGGAAAGGCATTGGTCTGTTTACAATCAGTAACTAGTTTCTCAAACGCTTAGACCAGGTTCCATGCTTATAAAGCTTTTAGTTGAGTCTGAGATCGTTCTCAAGCTTTTGATTGGTCAGATTTGAGCCTTAGGCTCAAATCTGACCAATCAAAAGCTTGAGAACTCAATTCTGACCAATCATAATGAATAGTTTATAATAGCATATGTACACATGATGTTTGGTATTGGTAGAAACCGTAGAGTCCAATTTCATAAGCTAACAGAGCAGACCCTGATCATACAAGAGCCGTCTGATCTGGATCTACTCTGTTTCCAAATCCATGAACAAGCGTTGGTATGAGGGAAAGAGTTCAAGCCGAATAAGTAATAACGGAAAGTCTCTCATTTTCCTTGTGCATGAAACTCATCATTCAAGTACTATGCACTTCACACTTGTTGATAATGTTACAGTAAAACTTCTTTTATGCGACCACCAAAAAGCGGTTTTATTCTTGGGATTCCCCCGTTCAGTGTCATAGAGATGGGTGTGTGGCATCATACGCAGATAATATCGATCCAGATGAGGCACTCGGTGTCTCATCTGAATCGAAACTATTCGATGTTTTGTTCATCATTCTGTTTTATAAAGATGTATAAAGAAACGAACTTGTGATTCAGTCGAAAAGGTGTGCAGAAGATGAACATGCTGTTACTGAAAGGGTTAAAAAAATGTCGGTGCAAATGTCGCAGTTGTGATTACCTATGCAAACGGTTTGGGTCCTGATGAAATGCCGATTAACTCGGCGTCTAATCAAGATCCAAACTGTTTGTTACTGTGACTAGTTTTGGAAACACAGTGAAGAAATGCAAAAAATGAAAACTGCAACAGACGACAAGGTAACCCTTCGATTGCTATTCGCGTCACTATACCTATCTGTAAATAGTGAAGACCCAGATGAGACAGCTCATGCAGGAGCTGTCTCATCAGGGTCTGCACTATTTACAAATTGATTGTGCAACCAGTGCACTCCACAGCAGTGATTGCACAGCGAAATACCTGTACACAGTGAACATATATGTAATTATACAACAGGGCATGGGTAAAGAAGGAGAAATTTATTTTAAAATTCAGCAAGAGAGTGGTTAACATTATTTGAATCATACTGCGACTGTGTGCTAATAACAGGAAGACGCTGACGGCTTGTTACATGCAGCTGCATATTGCATTGTTCCGTGAACAGAGTAACCCAGTAAAGACATTGACTTAAAAGAAGAAGATGAAAGTAACTTGCAAATAAGACCATTACAGTAAAACCTCTCTATAACGGCCACTTAATTATTTTAAATAGTTTGAATTAGGGCAGATGGCTGGCTAAAGCAAGGTGAAAGTAAAACAGGAGTGTTCTGGTTTACTTTCACCTTGCTTTAAGCAGCCACCGGCCTTTAACACAAAATACTTGATGTAATGTAGTGGCCGTTATAGAGAGGTTTTACTGTATAAAATGAAGTGTATTGATATGCGTACCGTAATATAATTTTCATATATGAATGCGGTACACTCCCTCTAAATGAAAACGTAGTGACGTCAAGCAGACAAAGCCATAATAACTGAAAAAAATTAGCTGAGTCAAGCAGGAAAGGAAACAAACACAATGGAACTACACCAAATATCAACAGAAAGCAAGCAAAATTTCCACACAACCAAACACACACGCACGCACGCACACATAAGCACACACACACGCACACACACACGAGAGAAAAACATCTAACACGAACAAAAGCACAAACGCAAAGACACAAAACAAACACAAAAGCAAGTGTGACAAAGAGAGTACCGCTTTGGAACGATCAGTTGCAAAACTACCACTGGGGGTCTAAACCGGTTCACTTTTCTCAAAGTCACTACAGCTTAACACATAGTGTTAATGAAGGTATCCCCTCCACACAAAGGTGGCAGCTTATTGCGGAGTAAATGTCGTTCATCAAGCAACCACCTGCCTAAAAGCATCTATTTTTTTCTCTACTAGATTTACTGTATTGATTATGTAAAATGTTAAACGAGGATGGAAGCTTATTGAATACAGTCAGATCTTTCTACACGTCCTTCAACCACGGCAAAGCAACCACCTGTTGTTTTTATAAACACACAAATAGATGGTTTATACATGGTTAGTCGGGCAATAACATATGCAGTGTCCCGGGTGAATGTCGTTGTCCCGAGGGCGAGGACAACAGCCTCAAGGGACACTGCAGATGCTATTATCCGAAACAAACGTGTATTATCGATATTCTTGCATAAAACCGTATCCGCCTTTCCTGTGTCCATTTAATTGTTACAAATACAACAAAACTATACTTCTTTGACGGTTAATGCGATTTATGCTTTTAACGGGGCACCAAATAACCTTGTTAATACAAGGGTAATCGGTACTATAACAGTACGGTTTTATGCAAGCAAAATTATTCTATAAAGTTTGCTTTAGAGAGGTAGTACTGTTTGTCCAATGTATGTCAAATAACAAAATGTTGCTTATTTCTCTAATAGAGACATTTTTTCACCCCTTTACAAACAGAGTAGACTCTGGTAGAAAACATCTGATCAAAGTCTGCCCTGTTTGCTATAAAAGTCTATTGAAACGATTATAAGTTTTCTGTTATGGTCAAATTATGCTGTTCTCGCAAACGATAAACAATCAGCTAATAGATACTGACGGTTTTATCATCTCTGAAGTATTTATCCCTTTCCTTTATACAATCGCATTTTTATCGTCTTTGCAAATAGAGTAGACCCATGTCATACACCTCCTTTAGGATCTGTATAGTCAAGGTCTGCTATGTTTGCTTAGAAATTAACCCATTTTCTCCCACGATCACATATATGGGACGTAGGCAAACAGTGTAGACTCTGATCAGACGCCGCATAATGTGGCGTCTGATCAGAGTCTACACTGTTTGCTGACAGAATATTCAATATAAAACAAAAAATGGAAATTTTAGACCAGACATTCCTTAGATAAAAGATAGACTAATCCAATATATACGCATGAAAGAATCCACTGGGAGCAAATGGGTTAATAATAGATCCATCTATACAGTTTCTACCAGAACCAAAATCTCCTGTATCAATATGCTATTATAAAAGCAACTGAACGAAATTCACGATATCATTATTTCTTACACGAATATTTAAGAGGGAAATGGTTCACCCTTTCTTTCATATAAAAGTGTTTTAGATGTATTTCCAAAGAGAGTAGAAATGCATGTACAAAACACATATATAATATTATAAATAAATGAAATTTAAGATATAGTTATCGATCAGCATAATAAAAAAAAGAATTATATTTAAAACCAAATCAGCCTTTTCCTTTTCCTTTTACATAAAAGTAGATCAAGGAAAATAGACGCATACTGTTATTTTATTGGATCAGCCAACTTAAAGTGTTTAACCCTTTCGCTGCCAATGCCGGATCTGTGATTACCTATGCAAACGGTTTGGATCCAGATGAGACGCCGAGTAACTCGGCGTCTCATCAGGACCCAAACTGTTTGTTACTGTAACTATGTTCTTGGAACAAAAATGAAAAAATAAAAATAAAAAAAATGAAATTTTGTAGCAGACGACAAAGCTAGCAGACGACAGAATATGGCAGCGAAAGGGTTAAGGAAAGTTGTTAGGACAATAAGGCAAACTTCCTTATTGGTCATCTTGTAGCACTGAGGACAAAACTTGCGAACAATGGCAAACAGTGTATATCGATAATATCGAATACAGTTGAACCTCTCTTAACCTATTCCCCCATAGGCTATTTTAGACCCCACCTTTTTAAATAAACCTACCAAAAAAGGAGCACTTACTAGAATAATGACAATTTAAGAATTGTGCAGTGTAAAACCCATTGTGATAAGTAGAGCATTTGCTCCTATGGAGCAAATGTTCTATTTATCACAATGATTACAGCACGAAACTTTTACAGAGGCGTCAATATGTTGGAAAAGAATAAACAGCCATTCATTTATTGAACACAGAAATCCTAGCGAGCAGATGATTGCTTAATGCAGGAGAAAGTCCCTTTTTACAGATCCAAAATGAAACCTCCTTTTGATGGTCGTTTAAAATAGACTCTACTATAATATGATGTTGATCGGTAAATAGAGAACAGACGATGGCTGATAAGATCAGTACGTGCGTGCGATAATAACTGATATACAATGCAACTTATATGACGGCTGCTATGAGTGCGTGCGATAATAACTGATATACAACGCAACCTGTATTACGGCTGCTATGAGTGCGTGTAATAATAATTGATTTGAAATGGCCGAATCACATAATATTGAATGTATGCCATAATAATTGATATGTAGTAGAACATGTCTTTGACTGTCATAATGAGTACGTGTGATAATAATAGCTTAATTGTCTATGAAGGATGTTATAAGTAGGCTTGATAATAACTGATATACCATATAACCATTCTATGACGACCACTGAGAATGCATTTGCTACTGGTTTAAATACAGTATAATCTCTCTATGACGGAAAATATGAGTGAGTGTGATGATAGTGATATACAGTATATTATCTCCATGACGACTGATATGAGCGCGTGTTTAAGAGTAGATACCATTGACCTGTTGGATCAAGAAGGAATATTTTTAACAATTTAAATCCAGAAGAGACCACTTTAAAATATTAGATCCGGAGGGAATGCCATCAGTAATTTAGATTCAGACGGTGACCCATAAGTAATTTAAACCTAGAGCTGTATCATACATGATAACAAACTTTATTAGGAGATTCCCATAAAAAATTCGATCTAGATTAGACGCCAAGAAAGTTTAGACTTAGAATAGATGTCGCAAACATTTGCTAAGAACAGTTTGGATCGAGATATAACAGCCCTGACAAGATGCCCAGAATAATCTGTACCAAGATCAGACGACGATAATTCATAACTAGCCAACGTCTTTTCCAAACAAATGTGGAATGGTGCCCTAACTTTGACTATGTGATCAATTCGGTGTGAAAGGTTTGATTTTGCTAGATGATTTTTAACGATAGTGTTCAGATGGGTGTCCACTCATATGGATCTACACTGTTTGGCTGAAAGTTTCCGTCACGCACTCAAAAGATAATACAACAGACTCAGACATAAACCGAAGAAAATGTGTTTGTTAAAATAAATGCAGTACACGTGCTATTTTGTTTTGTCCGCAAACAAATGTGGGTTAACTCTTTTTACACATACGCCTTCCAACGCACTTGTAGACCAATATCATATACTCCTATTGGAGCTGTCTCATCAGAGTCTACTCTGTGTCTTTATAAGGGCCAAAGCTCCGTATGAGAGCGACGTGTTTGGTATTTTACAGCTGCCTTAAGTGTTTCATTTATGTGGTATATATAGCATCAGTAGATATATAGTACTCCCGGGTAGAGAAGGGTTGTCATTTCAAGCTTACGGTCGTGGTGTGAAGACAATACAACAATGAAGATACTTTTCAGTACACATTTGTTTGTAGTGTATACTATCTGCTTACACTCAGGTGAGAACTCTATAGTATTTTGTATATTTCCAATATACATTTCACTAAATATGTTACGTTGTATGAGTGTGAGAGGTAACTCCTCCTTAATAACAGTATGATTGTTCATATGAGCTTTTCGTCTAGCTAGTGGAATGTATGGTCTTTCTTCTCTGTCTCCACTTTTAATTCTCTCGGTATCGATCTGAACCCATTCAATCCTAGACAATTTTAGACATAACCTTAGTAAATGTATTGATAAGGAACATTTACTAGAAAAAATAGACGTGTATGCAGTTGAAACAAAGACTTTATTAGAACACTTGCTCTATTTATGACAATAGGTTAATATTACTTTTATAGAGGCTTTAAAAAGCGCCAATAGCGGGAATTTGGTTAATTCTTCAGCACCATTTTCCAGGTGCAATGTGCCCGTTAACATATGCAGCAGATAACTAATGATGGATGTCTACTAAGTATGCCCTGTTCGCAATATCGTTAAAGGACATTTTTACGAGTAACGTGTTATGACACATTTCGCACGTATAGTTATTTAATACTTTCGGTCATATAAATGCTTTTAAAACCTTTGCAAACAGAGAAGACTTAGATCAGATATTGTAGTAACCTTCTGATCAGGGTCTGGTCTGTTTGGTTTTTGAATTATAATAAATATGAGTCTACAGTATCTACTTAATGCAAACCACAATGTATACATCGTATGCTATTAAACAATATCTGCTATTTTAGTATTCTATTCATTATGCCATGATTTTTTTAAAAGGACTTTTTGACTTTGACACGTATGACTCATGCACTGTCTGACAGCATAATACAACATGATGTGGATTAGGGTCTGCAATGTTTGTCATTCAAAATCATCCACCGTGATTAAGCTCTTAATACTGAATGTATGATATAGTTTCTGAATTCTGAACTTTATACACGAGCCAAAATACTCCTTGATTATACGCAATCATAAAATTTCGGTTCATGAATATTTAGGCAGTAGTATGTTCTTAAGAAGATAGTACAGATGGTCCTTTAAAAGCATTTGTCTAGCATCTAAAACAGTCACGTGCCTTTAAAACACCTCCGGTTTTCTTTCCGTATCCAACACTGAAGCAATAGTGTCAACTCAAATGTGAATCAGTTCAATTTTGACAACTTCTGTATCCATGCTTATAAAGCTTTTAGTTGAGTCTGAGTTCGATCTCAAGTTTTTGAATGGTCAGATTTGAGCCTTTTGCACAAATCTGACCAATCAAAAGCTTGATAACTCAAATGTGACCAATCAAAAGAACTCAGTTCAAGCTTTTGAAACTATTGACGAAGTGTCAAACTGTGTGGATCATGATGAGTAACTCGGCGTCTCATCGGGATCAAAACTATTTGCTTTTTGATTGCATTGTGACTAAATTCCTATAGGGTACCCTAAATATGAGTTAAGTCAGCCTTGAAACTTCAATCAGACGACTTTGTCTGCAGGAGACAATATTTTGGCGCCAAAAAGAAGGATACAGTAAAAACTCGAAACTACGAACCATTAAATACGTACTATTATTGCGCCGAACACAGGTGACAGCTAAATGCAGGATAAAAGACGTGCACGAAGCTCCTCTAGGATATTTTTGTCTGACTTTATCCTGAATTTAGCAGTCACCTGCTTACAAAGACATAAATATTGCAGTACTAAAAGTTCGTAGTATCGATTTAACTGTAAGGCCAAAATAATTGAGCGTTTGAGGAGCTGTCAGAGTATGTCTCTAAAACGGTTTACCTTGTTTAACAGCATTTGCCGCAACTAATATTTACGTTATGAAATCGGATAGGATGTGGGCATACGGAAAGCCTCCATGCAAGATAGCAACACCGGATTTAGTTTATACGAGTGACGGTCCAATTTTTAACATTCCGCTTAATTTAAATATTCCTGACGATGAAAGGGTGGTAGTAGGACATACCATGACATTCGAAGTATTCCAGTACATCGGTAAATATATAGACAGTAAAAACTGTCTTTAGCGACCATCAAAATGATATCTAAATATGGGACTGTAAGGCACGTTATAGACACAAAAGTAATGTAGAAAGTTCCTATAGGCGTCCAAAACAGGACATACCATGTGCATTATTTGGTCAAGACATCTGGAATGAAATGCTAAATAATGAAGCTAAATTATTTGAAGCGTTTGTGTTTGTCAAATGAGTGTGTGGGATTATTAATTTGGAATCAATGCAAATAGACATATAATGAAAGGACCAAAGACTATTTCGATGAAAGGAAATATTTTTATTTGGCCAGTACATGCAGAGTACCAGATCAATGCAGTTCATAGAAATAGCTCTCTGATTCGGCTTTTGAAAGGCATTCAACTGGTAATATCTTGTATTTTCTGAAAAAGCCCTAATGTAATGTCCCCAGAAAACGTCACAATCATTACGTTACTATATGTATTTTTTCATGCTATTGACAGAGATCTAATTCTTGTGTACCATACTTTAGGGAATGACCATTGTTTTAAAAATTGAAACTATTTGGCTAGTCTATCAAATTATTTCAGAACAAATTTATGTTAAACTATACATGAACATAATGTCATATGTATAATATGACATATATTAGGAGTTAGTTTGTAAATATGACACTGTTAAGTCGATCATCAATAACGTAATTAGCAAAGGTACAAAAATGAGTCATGCAGGAAACACCACATACAGAACAAACACTCGCCCGAACAGCAACACAAGGAAACAGCAAATGTACATAGGTAGAAAAAACAACAAGAGACGCACAAAGACAAAACAAACATACAATAGGAGGAAGATGGAAGTACCGCCTTGGAACGGTCAGTGACAAAAGTCACCGGGGGGTTTAAACCGGTTTATGGGCGCCCAACCTCACCCTTATTCCATCCCCATCCTAAAAGACAAACAGTGTAAATAAACGTATCCCCTCTCCGACTAATCTACAACAACCGCGACAGCAAATACAGTGGTAAAGTGCATGTATAACAAAGAAAACATTTAATTGAACATACTGTATCCACCTATCGCTAGTGTACTCAATGATTGAGCTGCAAACAGAGTAACTGTAGAAAAGTAATAAAGGGTACGACAAAAACGAAATAGCACAGATATCCGACGTTCTCCTTCCATAGATAATTATGTACTTGTATGCAGTAGAACCTGCTTTAAATGGTCATTTATTTATTGAACATGGGAATCTTAAACAGGTTGTTGCTATATACAGGGCAAACGTAATGCAGACAGCTCCTAAAGGTGTGTTCGGCATAACATATGACCTGCATTAAGCTACCATCTGTCTTACATGCCATACTTAAAATTCTGCTGATGGCCGCTTAAGTAAGCTTTTACTGTATTGAAATGTTTTATCACAACCCTATAGCAGTTCATTCCATTAGTCCGTGCATTCAAAATCATCTCTGTTTATAATGTATTCATCTTTACATAATTTATTCAGTTCACCGAACAAAGACTGAACAATAATTCCTGCCAACTACTTATCAAATTGATGAATGTATACAATGACTTTCCTTTGTATAATTTCTTTCACTCATCTCTTTCTTATTAAAGGATGCACACGATGGTATTTTCCACAAGCCGATGTGGCCCATCATGTGATACAGTCAGATCTAGGGCAGTGTTATTCTGTCTGCCAAACGACACGCATTGGACTAAGTGTAAGTGCTGATATAAGTAAACAACGAGCAGTGAACCATAAATATCGGCGCAGTTCACTTTTCGGGGGAATCAGTATTCTGTCAGCATAAAAACCTGCATGCGAAAATCGTGATTGGCTGTCGAATGTAAAGTACATATCTTAATTAGATGGACTACCGCAATGCCGACACCCCTAAATCGTGGAACGTACCAAAATGTAAAGTACATCCTGCTCGTTGTTTACCTTTACTTTGCATGTACAGAGTGTCCCAAAAAACGAAACCGATTTTTAATTCCTCATTACTCTAAATCTGTATAACCGATAGAAAAGATTATATACTATATTTTAGGTACATCAGTGGTTCATATTTATGTATTTTTGAAAAGTATATTCGAAAAGATCTCATTTATTCATCACAAAATATGTCACCAACGTTTATTAAAACACGTTAACCTGTAACAAATGAAATGGTCTGTAATATACTTGTAAAATATTACATTTAAAGGAATATATCACAGCTTGGTAAGTCCATCAAATGTGATCCCACTCATTTAACCGAAATCCTAATAAATTTGTATCACAGAAATACTTAAAGTATCGCTTGTAGTACCAAGTTATCAACTGTTAAAGAAAATTAATTAATCAAGTGTGGTTTAAGTGATTATTATTAGTACCGTAATACTGTTCAAATCCCCGCCTATTTAAACGACTCAATAGTTTCATTGGCTGCTTAACACTTTGAGAAGTGTTTGTTATCTTTGAACACATGAAATGAAAAATAATATTAATCAATCTATGCACAAATTGTACGGGTATGAATTTTTCGTTAACAACTTAAAGTACCTTAAAAGTGAAATATTTATTACTAGAACACGACAACTGCCATTAATACACATGTATTATTCTCGATACAGAAAAAGTTATATTGCTTATCCGCTAATATAAAACAATATACTATCAACAGGGTAAATGTGTGATGAAAGTCCAATTTCTTGGAAACGTGAAAACAGGGTGCTTTCAGTATTTTTACGCAATATCTCAGAATCTATAAAAGCATTTGAGCTGTAATCTTACACAAACGTGCACCATTGTCGTACCTATACAACTTTTTGATCGGTTGAATAGGGAAATGAAACTGGGAAGAATTGGTATAAATGTTTACCCTTTCTTTCTCTCTAATGTATCAAATATACATTAGCCCTACTTGGTTGTGTTTGTTGCAGTAATTTCACAAGCGTACGGGTAGGTCACTCGTAACAAACACTATAGAATCTGGGTATATGCTTATAAAACTTTTAGTTGAGTCTGAGTTCGTTCTCAAGTCTTTGATTGGTCAGATCTGAACCTTTGGCTCAAATCTGACCAATCAAAAGTTTGAGAACTTAAATCTGACCAATCAAAAGCTTGAGAACGAAACTCAGACTCAACTAAAAGCTTTATAAGCATGGACCCAGATCTAAATGATAACATAAGCAAACGCATCATAGTCCGATCTGACGGCTCCTACAGAATCTGAACGTTACAAGAGCTGTTTGAAAAGGCACCAACATTGTCTATGAAGGGTAAAGACTACGCAAAATAATGTATGATAGCGTGTATTTTGAATTTTCGTAAGAATTATACTGTATTCACACAAAGCATTATTTCCCGTAAGTATGATTTTTATTTGAATTAACACATATTGTTCAGATGTGTGTAATATTAATACAAATGCCTTATTGTACGTAATGCTTTCAGAATGGAGATTGTTATTGTCTCAGTGATGGACTTGGAGACATTTACGATACATCTGACAAATGTAGTAGTACATGCGTCCATCCTGCAAACACAGCATGTGGAGGCAGTAATTGGATCTTCAGAGTCATTTCTCTAAATAAACATGGTGCATGCTCATGTGTTATCTTTGTGGTGTGTATTAGATATTATTCCGTCGTAAAAGTAACATTCGCTTGAATGTTGCCTGTCTGCGATCCGATCAAGATTTTGAGAATTCATTGACTAAGTGTCATATAGACGCTTTCCAATAAAAGATTATTTTCCTAATGTCAATCAGCTTGGATCCCAGTGAGACACCGAGTTAAAGATGCATGGTTTAATCAAACCATAATTGTATTATACGTTGGTATCTACTGTGGTTTGTAATGAAGCACTTATATTTCATTTTATGTTTAAACCTAGATTGCATCTAGCTGATTCAAAGGATGTACTGTTGAGCAATATACAAATTCTAACCCTTTACCTATGTGGACAAGATGTCCTTTATAAGAAGCCCTCTGATCAGACTGCACTGTTTATTGAACCCATCGATGTCTTAACCCTTCGCTTGCTATTCACGTCAATATACCTACCTGTAAATAGTGAAGACCCAGATGAGACAGTTCCTGCAGGAGCTGTCTCATTAGGGTCTGCACTATTTACAAGTTGATTGTGCAACCAGTGCACTCCTCAGCAGTGATTGCACAGCGAAATACTTGTACACAGTGAAGATATGTGTATTTATACAACAGGGCATGGGTAAAGAAAGAGAAATGTATTTTAAAATTAAGCAAGCGAAGGGTTAACCAGTAAAGGTTTGCTTGCTGCGACCCATCAGTATGAACTATGGATGTATTCCAAAAGAAGAACTAGACGGTTTAAACTTAAATATACTGGAAATAAATGGGTCGATCAGCGTGATTGGTAACCACGACCTGGATATTTTTGAATGCCTAAATTGGTTCTTGGTTAACACGGTCAAACTGGAAAATACACACTAAACGCAACCACCACCAAGTAGTGTCTGGTAAATTCATCCCACTTCTGGGTGTAATAGTATACCACCAAAGAGTACTACCCTTGGTCTGCCATCGCGTAAGCAAAGCGGGAAGTGTAGCTAACGAATGTAAAGGGTTGTTAACCAAACAAACAATGCGCTGTAGTATGACTAGGTAATAGCCTTTCTTTATAAAAAAATTAATTGGTTTAGTAACCAAAACATGAACATGGATATAACACCAAACTCTCCTAAGTTTGTAGATAACATCACTATAGAACTAGGGATGAGAGATACTTTGTTGCAGTAACGTCCGTATATTCCAAATATATTTACTAATGAGAGGTACATTTACATTATCAAAACTGTCTGATATACGGCTATAACAGTATGTTATATTACTGCATTTACTTCAATAGCTGTACAGGGCATGCTCTGTGCTGATTGTATTGTTCATGTTATATATTAGCTAATATATAGGTAAAACTATATATTTATATCCCCAAGTTGAGACGAGTTCAAAAGGACCCGATGATGAGAAATATTGCCGAATGTACGATGGTCAGTCGTCCTCTTACGAATAGCAACATTGTGATACAAAACTACATGAACTTTGTTAAAAAGTAAGGCATCTCTACCCTTTCTCTGTTTCAAGTAAGAACTATCATAATTATAAATAATTATTGGTTGATTTTTATAATGGTATATGTACACACAATGGTTGGGTGTTGTATAGTCGGCTTCA
Source organism: Azorinus chamasolen (assembly GCA_963576725.1). Taxonomy (NCBI): domain Eukaryota; kingdom Metazoa; phylum Mollusca; class Bivalvia; order Cardiida; family Solecurtidae; genus Azorinus; species Azorinus chamasolen. The sequence continues at coordinate 57,956,318 of OY755253.1, read as the reverse complement.
TTATAGTTTCATAAGCAAATAGAGCAGACCCTGAACTGACGACTCTTATATGAGTCATCGAATGTGGATCGTCTCTGGTTTGTTTGCAAATGCGCAGAAAAGCGTTTATATGATGGAAAGAGTTGATAAGATCTGAGACAATTTGTAGTTATTCAAAGTATCATCAACTTATTTCGGTTTGCATTAACCGCATGCACTATAAGTAACAAAAAGTGTAGTCCATATATTTGGTCATTTGGATCAAGGTCTGCACTGTTTGTCATTCACATTCATCTAGCAAATGTAAGTATATCATACTGAGTGTACACTCTAGTAAACACTGATGATAACGATAACTTAACACATTCCCTCATAGGCTATTTTTAGAGCCAACCTCTTTGAATAAATCTACCGAAAAGGAGCTTTAACTGGAGAAATGGATTTTTCAGTACTTTGTAGTTTGAAACCATTGTGATAAATAGAGCATTTGCTCCTATAGGAGCATTTGCTCTATTTATCACAATGGTTTCACAAAGTTTCACAATGGTTTCACAAAGTGACTTTTTACACAGTCGTCAAAAGCGTCAATATGAGGGAATGAGTTAACGCTGCAAAACCTTTTACCTCATAAATATTCATGTATTTTAAGTAACTGAAGAGAGTAGAATCAGATCTATATAAAATTAATTATTAAACGGAGTTAGTTCCCTGAACAGATGACGAAAAAGCTGTCTGATCTGACTCTACATTGTTTTCAAAAGCATTCTGACAACTGAAGCTGTTGACACTGAAATGCAGCATTGAAAAGGTAAAGGAAAAAATGATGTTTGGTTGAGAAGCCGTGTGACTGAGATATTTTTAAAGTGATAGTCTCTACTTAACCCTTGGCTTGCTAATCACGTCAATATACCTACCTGTAAATAGTGAAGACCCAGATGAGACTGCTTCTGCACTATTTACAAGTTGATTGTGCAACCAGTGCACTCCACAGCAGTGATTGCACAGCGAAATACTTGTACACAGTGAATATACATGTGATTATACAACAGGGCATGGGTGAAGAAGGAGAAATGTATTTTAAAATTCAGCAAGAGAAGGGTTAAAACGTGTTTAAAAAATGCCTAATACTTATATTAGCCATTTGCATATATCCTAAAAAGGAGCGAATAGTAATGGAAAAGTAGTAAAGTCAAGCAGGCAAAGCCACATGCAAGACGCAACCACCACCAAAACACCGATAGACAGCATGACACACACACACACACACACACAACCACACACCCAAACGCACACGCACACACACGAAATGAACACAGAAAACACCAAAAGACACACAAGAACCAGGGACAAACGTTCCACAACATGAACAAACCACAAGCACAAAGACGCAATGCAAACAAAAGGAAGGGTGACAAAGAGAGTACCGCCTTGGCACGGTCAGCAGCAAAAACACCACTGGGGGTTTAAACCGGTTTACGGACGTCCTAACCTCACACTTCTCTCAAAGTCACCCTAGCTTTACAAATATTGTAAATAAAGGTATCCCCGCTGGACTTACCCACAACATAGACGACGGTGAACACAGGACAACATGTAAAACATAGCATAATAACTGTGACAATCCGTCAAATATGTACTCAATGACTTTGCTGAAGTCAGAGCACCTGCAGGTAAGCCGTTAAGGGCACGACAGGGAAAAAATAATACATGAGTCTGGTAAGCTCCTCCTGTATCCAAGTTTAAGAGTATACCATCATAGAGTACTACCCTCGGCCTGTCATCGCGCAAGCAAAGAGGGAAGCGTAGCTACCGACTGTAAAAGGGTCGATAACCAAACATGCAGTGTGTTGCAATATAATAGGATCATAACCTTTCTTTTTAAATTTTTAATGCGTTTTATAAACAAATCATGAAAATGGATATGACCCCGAATTTTCCTAAGTTTGTAGATAACATCCCCATAAAATTCTGGTTGAGAAATGCCTTGTCGCAGTAACGTCCGTAGATTGCAATTATATTTACTAATGAGAGGTAAATTTCGATAATAAAATTTAGAAAAGGTTTTCCGAAGTTTGTGATATCTGTAACCTTGCTTAAGAAGTTTATCAGTTATAACTAAATTACGTCTGTTAAAATCTTCAAGCAAAGAACAGGCTCGGGCAAACCTAATAAGTTGAGAAATATAAACACCATAAGATGTAGAACGTGGCACATCCCCATCTAGAAAAGGATAATTAACAATTTTAAAATTAAAATCTTCTCTTTTATCGTATACTTTGGACGAAACTTTATCATTTGTAATTGAAAGATTCAAATCTAGAAATGAAGCATTAATGTCAGATTGATTAGCTTTGTTTAAAGACAGTTCTTTTGGGTAGATTGAAGAAACCATAGTATCAAAATAAGGATTATCTAAATTCAAAATATCGTCTAAATACCTTGAAGTTTTATTAAAAGCATTAACAATATCGGTCTGTGTATCAGGTTTTAAGCTAAGCATAAAATCCCTCTCGTAGCAATACAAAAACAAATCTGCAACAAGAGGGGCACAATTTGTACCCATGGGTATACCAACAACTTGACGATATATGGTATCTCCATAACGCACAAATATATTATCTAAAAGAAAGGTAAGAGATCTACAAACATCAAGGCAAGTCCACATTGTGTAATGTTCAACTTCTGAATTCGAAAAGAATGAACGTTGAACATTACAAGCAATGAACATTTTGTTTTCTCTGGCAAAGGTTTTTTCTATTAATTTAATAAGTCTATCCTTTATAAGATGGTGAGGTAGAGTAGTATAGAGTGTAGAGAAATCATAAGAGCTCAGTAAAGAAATGTTATACTGTTCATTTTCAAGTTTTGTTAAAACATCATTTGAATTTTTTATGGACCAAAAAACATTAATACCAGAATTTTCATATATTTTATCACAGTAGCGTTTAACATGTTCTTTGATCGTAGTAAGACAGGACGTCAAAAGTATAGATAATTTAGTAGTGGTACAACAGCTAGAGTTGGCAATAAAACGCGACTTATAAGGGTTTTTATGTAGTTTCGGAATCCAGTACAAAGTAGAAAGTTTATGTTGTTTTATGTTAGGACCAGACTTAAAATCATTGCACATTTTTACATGTTCCGAGACTATATCTTTTTCAGGTGTTTGAACTGTTATATAAGTTTTTGAATCAGTTAGCTCCTTCTTTAAAACATCAACATAATACAATCTTCAAATAATGATTACATTGTTTGATGCCTTGTCAGCAGGAACAAGAACATAATCTGAATGGAAATTAGAAATGTTTTTCTTCAAGTAGCGAAATGTAACTCTAGGTCGAGGTGGTAAAAGATGGTTATTTGATTTGTAAAAAGTTATTCGTGTATCAATAATATCGAAAATACATTTCTTCCAATCCGAAAGGGCATTAACATCAGCATGTTCTCGTCGACACCATTTGATGCAGAATTCTTGAATAGCTTCCGCAATATGAGTTCGACAAGCGTCAAAATCAATAAGGGAAGGTAATCTATATTTAGGTCCTTTAGTTAGGAGGGTCCTGAGACGTTTATCCTTAATGATATCAAAATTACCAGTAATGAGTAAGAAATTAAAGACAAACTTTCACGTGTTTGATATGTCATTTGGCAATGTATTGGTATTTATTCGGCTCAAGTTTTAATTTCGTTGATTGTTTGATCAGGTTCGATACTATTTTGTTGTAGAACAAACATTATAAGTATCGACGAAAACATTTTTCGATATAAGTTCAAATTGACAATCTTCATAATAATTATTGAACATAACAAGTATGTTTCCATAATTAGCTATTTAAGTTAATACTCACTGGGTGATATTCGTTTCCGCACACTTGGAGTGTGAGGTTAAGACGTCCGTAAACCGGGTTTACCCCTAGTGATGGTTTTGTCACTGACCGTTCCAATGCGGTACTTTCTTTGTCACCCTAACTTATATCTTGTCTGGTGTCTTTGTGTTTTTGTACGCGTGCGTGTGTTGATGTTTAAAAGTCTAATTTCGTGTTTGATACTCTGTGTGTGTATGTGTGTGAGTGAGTTTGTGCGTGTCCCTTATATTCTATAGATGTTTTGGTGGTGTTTGCGACTTTTGTGTGGCTTTTCCGGCTTGTCTTTACTACTTTTTTTCATTTAATCAATTCATATAACACGTGTTTAATTCAGGTACGACAGATGAGAGATATTTTCGGACAGTAGATAGGCTTCGGTGGAATCGATACGCACATGCATGTTTTCACAACAGCGTGAACCCGGCAACTGAGAATATAACTAAGATATCGACCTACATGTTATCAAACGACACATGGATTGGAGAAATAAAGAGTCGGACAATCGTTAGCATCAGTAGTAAGTATTGGGGATGGCAAGCGATGTAAGTAAAACCCCAGCAAATCCTAGCATATGCCTGTAACTAATATTCGTGCAAATTGTTTTAAGCACGACACTGCCATTGTCTCAGTTTAATATGTACCTGTAAGAGACACATTGTCTTGCGTTGCAAAAGTACAAAAATGAGTCATGCAGGAAACACCACATACAGAACAAACACTCGCCCGAACAGCAACACAAGGAAACAGCAAATGTACATAGGTAGAAAAAACAACAAGAGACGCACAAAGACAAAACAAACATACAATAGGAGGAAGATGGAAGTACCGCCTTGGAACGGTCAGTGACAAAAGTCACCGGGGGTTTAAACCGGTTTATGGGCGCCCAACCTCACCCTTATTCCATCCCCATCCTAAAAGACAAACAGTGTAAATAAACGTATCCCCTCTCCGACTAATCTACAACAACCGCGACAGCAAATACAGTGGTAAAGTGCATGTATAACAAAAAAACATTTAATTGAACATACTGTATCCACCTATCGCTAGTGTACTCAATGATTGAGGTGCAAACAGAGTAACTGTAGAAAAGTAATAAAGGGTACGACAAAAATGAAATAGTACAGATATCCGACGTTCTCCTTCCATTTCTGGATTTAAGAGGTCGCCTTCATAGAGTACTAAACCTTTCTTGTCGGCGTACAAGAAGGTAGGTCATGATCATTATGAAAACCGTGTCCGAGAACATGTTTGGACTGAATTGTGTAAGGAGGTGTTTCTTATTAAAAAAACTTTCGAGATTGCAACGAACAACTGTGTCTAGTTTATTGATTTGTGTTTCTTTCTTTCTTTTTTTATTCGTTCGTTTGTTTGTTTGTTTGTTTGCCTGTATGTCTGTTTGTTTGTTTGATTTTCGTATATATTCACCTGCTACGCACGATCTCGAGTTCATTTGAAAACAAGTTATATCCAGTTGAAACACCGAATGAATCGGCATCACACCAGGATCCAAAATGTTTGGCATTCATTCAATAGTGTTTTGAAACGTTTGCACGAATATCAATAAGAGTGTAGCATAATCAGCAAGCTATAGGGTATCTTACATGTTCCTTACAAACTGTTCTTATGAATTATGTATGATAGAAAACGAGATTCATGAAAACAATTTAAAATTTATATATCCTGAAACACGAATTGTAAGATTATTTGTATCACACAAACCTTATATATGCCATAGCAAATGTAAAATTCTATAGATGACGACCGTTATGCCCATTGTCATTGCCATTTAGCGAAGTAATATAACGGACGACGCATTTGCAGTGCTACGATTGGCTAACTATAAAATGAGCGCTACGATTATCTAACGACGCCATGCATTGGATTCCCGTATTCTCTTTAAGGTTCATTATCGGCTGGAATTAAACTGCTAATTTGCATAAAAACAATTGCTTGTGATTTACGGCACACTGTTTAGGTTCTCTCCCACGGTAGGTTAGGTGATACAATAGTTATATCTTCCATTACTAAACAATATAACATTTCCCAGTACAATATTCATGTAAAACATCGTACATATTGATTAACTGATTTTCTATTTTACAAAAGTAACCTGTTAAATGGATGTTTCACTGTCTGCTGTCAAAAGTTGTTTCAAGAAAGGGATAAGGAGATTATGTCATACATTATTAACATAGATCAGATTGACGCCCAATCTGTATGTGTTTTTTTTTAATTTATAGTTTAATATTCCCTTCATATAAACACGTTTCCTGTGTTTGTAAACAAAGTAGAGCAACTTTCCTGTAGCAGCCGTCTGATCACGGTCCGATCTGTTTGCTTATGACATGATACAAATTTTGTTTTACAGCTTTACTCAAAGCAAAAACATCCATCACTAACCTTTCTCCTTGAAAACATATACGTACTTTATGGGAATGCTTTATGCCGTCAGATGGTATTCCTGTAGGTACGGCTTGTGTACCATTGGTCGCCAATTTGTTTTTGTACTGCTATGAGAGAGATTTCATGTTGAGTTTGAACCCACAATCACAAGAAGATGTCATAAAAATCTTCAATGAGCCTTTATATTTGGACGATATGTTCAACTTACTTCCATCTTCCCCTTTTGTATGTTTGTTTTGTCTTTGTGCGTCTCTTGGTGTGTTTTTTATAGTTTTGTACAATTGCTGTTTCCTTGAGTTGCTGTTCGGGCGGCTGTTTGTTCTGTATGTGGTATATCCTGCATGACTCGTTTTTGTACTTAGATAACTCCCTTTTTTGAATTTTGATTTCGTCTATTTACACAAATGAACTCAAATTGAATAAAGCAAACCCTTCCCACACTTATGCGGCCTTTCTCGATCTATGCTTTAAAATTGATTAAATTTATGACCAAACAGACGATTTTGATTTTAATATTGTAAAGTTCCCTAATCTTGATGGATATGTTCCCCGTGTCCCATCTTACGGAGTTTACATATCTCCATTTATTCGTTTCTCCAGAGCTTGATCTTCTGTTGACGAGTTGAACAGTCGAACTCTCATTTCAATTGAAATGAGTACTACACATAGAACAGGGAAAGGGTTAAAAAGGGATATGATCATGTGGTACTACAACATACTGCATGTCTAGTTGTCAACCCCTATACAGTTGGCAATTACGCTGCTCTAATTGCATGTTCTACGGCAAGAACGGCTGTTTTTAGGGTGGGGATGGAAAAAGTGTGAGGTTGGGCGTCCATAAACCGGTTTTACCCCCAGTGACTTTTGTCTCTGACCGTTCCAAGGCGGTACTTCCATCTTCTCCCTATTGTATGTTTGTTTTGTCTTTGTGCGTTATGTACATTTGCTGTTTCCTTGTGTTGCTTTTCGGGCGACAGTTTGTTCTGTATGTGGTGTTTCCTGTATGACTCATTTTTGTACTTTTAGATTGAATAAGTGTGAGGTTACGCGCCTTTAAATCGGTTTAACTCCCAGTGATATTTGTCACTGACCGTTCCAAGGCGGTACTTCCATCTTCCCCTATTGTTTGTTTGTATGCCCGTGTCTCTTTGTGTCTTTTATATACATGCTCATTTGCTGTGTGTCGTTGTAGTGCTGTCTTGGCGGTTGGGTGTTTTGTATGCTGTGTTTCCTGCATGACTCATACACGTACTTTTAGTACTTTATGAAGACAACCTCTGAAATTCGGAAACGGAAGGAGGGCATCAGATATTTGTCTCGCTTTTGTCGTACCCGTTATAACGATTCTAAATTTACTCTGTTTGCAGCTCAATCATTGAGTACACTAGTGATAGGTAGATACAGTTTGTTTCACTTAAATATGATTTCGTTTTACTTGCACTTTACCACTGTATTTGCCATCGAGGTTGGTGTAGATGAGTCAGAGAGGGGATACGTTTATTTACAGTTTGTCTTTTAGGATGGGGATGGAATAATTGTGAGGTTTGGTGCCCCTAAACCGGTTTAAATCACCAGTGACATTTGTCAGTGACCGTCATAAGGCCTTTAAGGCGGTAGCTCATTAAATCTAGGGAAAGGGTTAATTTAAGATTTGGTGCCATTTTGAATTATTCAGCTTTGCAAAGCAGTCACAAGTGGCAAATTAATATGCGTACACTTAGAGCAATTAACATTTTCCCTATTTATGGTAGAAATGATAACACTATCGATGTTTATTAACTGATGTTTTACAATGTAATTTGTATAATGAAAGGATGTGCTTTGAGAGAACTGTACAATTGCATCTATAACATGCTAAAAGCAAACAGAGCAGACGCTGATCAGTTACTCCTATAAGAGTTTTCTGATCTTAGTCTACTCTGTTTGCAAATGCTTTAAATGGCGTTTATATGAAGGAAATGCGTTAATCAATACTCATCTTTACTACTAATGTTTTTTTCTACAATAAAGTAGTGTCGGTCATTCCCTCTCACATTATCCGTGTTTTGCCGATGATCACTCGGACTATCAATTGTTTACGTAAACAGCTTTTCTCGGAAGTAGCCGGAGAAACGCTTAAATTGCGAACTGATATGAAACTAAAACGCAACCCGAATAAAACTTAAACATCGTTGAATAAAATCGGGATCGTCAATATCAAACAAAATGGATACTTTGCACTTTTCAACGTTTATTAAATAGCATTTCCTGCGATATACTACTTTTCAGCATATAAACAAATTTCGTTTTGTACATTTGGGTGTGTTTGAAACGCGTAAAATGCAGGTACTTCCCCTTTAAAGTGTTTAAGATAAGTGAATAGGATACTGAGACCAACTTCCTTATTGGTCATTATGAAGCATTGAGAACAATGGTTGTATGAAATTATCGCATACAGTTAAGCCTGTTTTAACCGGTTCACTCATAGGCTATTTGAGACCAAACCACTTTAAATAAATCTACCGAAAAGGAGCATTTACTAGAAAAAGGTTTTTTTTTTTAGAATTGTTGAGTCTTGAAACTATTGTAATAAATATTACAATGGTTGTAACAATCAACTTTTACAGAGGCGTCAAGTATAGTATGAGTGAAAAAGGTTAAAAAGTCATTATTGTTTTATCACAGGAGTCTTTTCTTTAACGTAATACAGAAAGCTCATTTTTACAGATCCAAAATTAGACCTCTTTTGATGGTCTTTTAAATTATGTTCTACTATAATATCACGTTGATCGATAAATAGAGAACATGAGATAGCTGATAAGATCAGTGCGTGCGTGCGATAATAAATGATATACATCTCAACCTGTTTGACAGCTACTCTTAGTGTGTGTGAAAATAATTGATTTACAATCGAACTTCATTAAACGTGTTAATATCGAATAATATGATGATGATCGGTAAACAGATAAACAGGAAATGGTTGATAAGATCGCATATGAATGCGTGCGATAATGATTGATATGTAGCAGTATGTATATGACGGGTGATATGAGTGCGTGTGGTAATAATAACTGTTATACTATAGAATCCTTCCATGACGAGTGCTGAGAGTGTGTTACTGGTTGATATATAGTTTACCTAATCTGTGACGTCTGTTATGAAGGCGTGTAATAACAATGATTATGCAGGAGAACCTTTCTTTGACGGAAAATATGAGTAAGTGTGATAATGTTTAACTCTTTCGGCGCCAATGTCGCCTGTTGGCACCATTGAAAACAGTGCAGTCCCAGGTCAGATGCCGCCTTGAAAAGGCGGCATCTGACCAGGGACTTTACTGTTTTCTGTATTATTTTAGCCATAACATACATGTGTTTAAAAACAAATGTTTTACTAATATGCCTTTATTATTTAGTTTAGAATTATTTCTAATATGAAATTATATTGCAGACGACATTTTTAAATTTGGCGCCAAAACATAATATCACAGACCCGTCTTCGTGGCAGCGAATGGGTTACTGACGGAATGCCGTCTAACATCTACACTGTTTGCAAATGGCTGTCAATCTATGTCATGCACTCAAAAGATTATGTAACAGACTCAGACATGAACGAAAGAAATTGGGCTTGTCAAAATAAATGCAATGCACATGTAAAATATTTGTGTTAGCAATCAAATATAGGTCATTTATTTACTCTACGAATAAGTAATTCGACGACCGTGTAAAGCTGTCTGATCATGGACTATTCTGTTTGCTTATAGGTACCGTCTGATCTTGTCTACTCTGTTTGCAAAGCGTGACTATTGTTTATTTGAGGGAACCTTTTGAGTGTTGACCAGTAAGCCTCTTGAAGTATCTTTGGCCAACATATGTCATTTCCGCTTTTAATTTCACCCCTATCGCTGTCATATTGTTCGTCTGTACAAAAATATTCATTTGAAACAAAAAAATTGAAGCAATTTATTAAGACGTTTTATGAATATGTGTCTTATCATGCTTTTGAGTAAATTTGTCGTCATTTCTTGTCTTCTTTGATGAGTACTGACTGTACGACACCCTTAACATACTGTCGGTGTGAAAAAGGCAAGGAACAGTACAATGAAGGTCACGTATGTATTTATGTACAGTGCTCCCTCCCTACAACGGGCCTCTAAATAACGATTCCCTCCTTACAACAGCGCATGTCACTGTTTCCGAAACAACAAGGCTCCAGAAACAACATTTTTCCATCGTATTTTCTTTATGCCTCCATCAAACCCTATGTTGTGACCACTCTTTAGAATCGTCACTTTGTGGCGATTCTAAAGAGTGGTCACAACATAAGGTTTGATGGAGGCATAATGGTTTTAGTTCTCGAAATACGCATTATCTGGGGATCTACAAACAAGCTGATTATGTTTGATTTTCCCTCCCCATAACAACTCCCTCTGAACAACACATACAAATATCGTATCCCAAAGGGTGCCGTTGTAGAGAGGGGGCACTGTATGAGTGTGTACTTAATTTGTGCTTCAACTGTTGCTGTGAACTTCCTTGTATCATTGTTTTAATTTCCAGTCCAACTTGTTTCTAGTTTAACTTCAATTATACAAGTGTATAGACTATAAAACAACAACAACAACAACAGCGAAAACGTAACTGTGCCCGTGCCAAACACTGCTTACCGTTTACATCAAATTATGCATATAACACTTTATGCGGTAAACATTAACAAAACGTTATTATACATGTGCATAGTACGTCACAGTGACGGAAACTAAATGGTTTCTTAGATAACTATACGACAAGACGCATATCACATTTCCCACAGAGTAGACCCAGGTAAGACGGTTGTTGTAGGCGCCGTATGATCAAAGTCGTCTCTATTTGCTTCTCTCTTTGCTTTAGCTATTATTATAGATCAAACTCCACAGTTTCTACTAATGCCAAACTATCCGCAGTATATATGCTATTATAAAACACAGTTAATGAATATTCATAATGTCATTATTCCTTACATGAATATTCATAAAGGGAAATAATTAATTCGTATAAATCCTGCTATTCGTATCGTAACTCCCGTTTTCAATCAGCTTGAACCCAGATAAGACGCCATGCCACCCGTCTTCTCATCAGGATCCAAACTGTTCGACGCTTGATAGTTTCTAAAAAGCTTCGTCAAGTCGGAAACAGACCTTATACCAGATCAGAAAGTGAACAGGAAAATATTTGTATAACGGGTTAAGGGTTAACCCTTATCATGCTGGAAACATTTATGTCTGTCAAAACTCTGAATTGTTGCATTTTTATTTACTTCTGATTCGTACAAGCTTTTGAGAAACTAATGACAGAGTGTCAAACAGTTTGGATCCGGATGAGACGCCGAGTTACTCGGCGTCTCATATGGATCCAAGCTGTTTACAAAAATGTGTCGTATTGCGCTTAACATGATAAGAATTGAACACCATTGTTTTATGAGTGTTAGCCGCCTCACAAGTGCAGTAAATTCTCTCTTATGCAAAACGTAACTTAAGAATATTTCTGGACATTCAAAATAGGCGGTAGCTTAACGCAGGGCACAGCTTATGCAAAAAGATCTTGTAGGATTTTGTTTCATAACATTTGCCCTGCATTAAGCAATGATGTCTATATTAACCTTTTCCCTGTTCTATGTTTATTCAAACTTTCAATACCTACTGAATATTCATGAACAAAATTGTTATAATTAAATATAGACGGCGAAACGTGGTAGCGTTTTAGGAACTAAAGAAACAGATATATCTAATTCCATAAGCAAACAGAGCAAATCTTGATCAGACGGCTCCTATAGGAGCCTTCTGATCTGGGTTTACTCTGTTTGTATGAGGGAAAGGGTTAATAAATCAGTTGGTCGAATAATGAAGACTCTACTGTACTTAGATAAGTATCCTGTTTCATAACTAGCCACTACGATGCACATCCTTGTCATCTTGCAATGTACTTCAAACGAGCGAATTGTACCAAGTAATCATGTAGATTTCATTGTTTGTTTTCACTGTTTTCGTCATGAAAACAGGTTATCTGACGTAATAACGCTGAGGATTTGATACAAAATGCAAGTGCTATTATTGGCTGTTGTCGTCATGGAAGCAGGTAAGAATAGTATCATATTTGTTTGTTTATCATAATACAGTTACCAGTTTCGGCAATTGACAGTATGTCTTTGTCCATGTGGTATTATAACAATTAATCTAATTAATATTCATGATGTTATTTTTCACATTTTTTTTTAAAAAAAACTGATATTTGCTCAAGATCCGGTCGGCTGAAACTTCCATTCATTTCCAATTAGTTAACCTTTAGCCTGCTATAGGCGGATGAATGAATACCTATCCTATGCAAAACAGTTTGGATCCAGATGAGACGCCGAGTAACTCGGCGTCTCATCAGGATTCAAACTGTTTGACACCCTGATTGCATATTTCTAGACGGATTGATTATAGCTTGAGTTTTGAAAATGTAATAGGTGAACCATCCTATAAAACTAATTTGCTCAGCAGGATAAAGGTTGAACAGTTTCTAATATTGACCGAGGGACACGATACTAATAAGATGCTGACTAACTCCACATCCCATCTGTATCCACTTCATTGGGGTCTACATGTACTATATAATAACAAGGGTTCAAACTAGCAGAACGGACACCCATGTACCACAAGTATAAATATGAATGTAACTCTTGCAATTTTAATGATAATTTTGTAATTATTTCGGCTATTGAACGCCAATATATTTTACTATCAAATAAATATAATTTTATGACGGTAACTTATGCACAATTATCAATCAAACAACGATTTTCTCAAAATTTCACGTGTTTTGTTTTTGTCATTGACAAACATTCGTTCACCCCGGTTTCACTATATCACAGCTATAACCTGGCGATTGTCAGTCCAAAAGATGGCGTGGTTCAATAAAACAACCCAATTATATCACCAATCTCCATTTGTTTTGTCCTCTAAATAAGTAAGCAACAGCGGCCTTTCCGTCTGTCGTTATGTTTCTATTTCGGATTGTGCCATTTTGCAACACATTTGAATGGAGCCATTTCATTGGATGAGCGAAGGAAAAGTTTGGAAATCCGTGACGCCACGTACAATGGCTCCTTCCTCGACGATTTGAAGCAAACTGACAAAACTCGCTAGTTGAGCATCATTCTTTTGATGCTGGGGACTATAAATTGGAGGTGGGGGATAGACTTGATTTGTTTTATTGAACCACACCATTTGTTTAACTGCAAATTGCCAGGTTATTGCTGTGATATAGTGAAACCGGGGTGAACGAAAGTTTGTCAATGACCCAAAAAAGTGAAATTTTGAGAAAATCATTGTTGGATTGATACTTGTTCATAAGTTACCGTTATAAGATTATATTCATTTCATAGAAAAATATATTGGCTTTCAATAGCCGAAAGACTTACGAAATTATCATTTAAATTGTAAGAGTTACAGTTACTCGTGTACTCGTGATACACAGATATTCGTTCTGCTAGTTGGACCCCTTGTTATTATATAGTATATATAGACCTCCATGAAGCGGACCAGACCCCTGTGTCTGTATCCAACCTGTTTGTAAATGCAATTCAAGTCAACGGGAGAATAAGTGGTGAAAGTACAATGGAAAAGTAAACATATATCGAGCCGTATATGCTACATGTATCCTAAAGTGAAATCGAAAGGACTGAATCATTTATTTCCGAATAAGTTTCCACTTTTGACCCATTGACGTTTAAATTATTTCTGTCTGATTCGATATTCATTGCTTAAAATTTCTTCACATTGGTTTCAAATGCAAACTCATATTAACTAACAGTTTGAAAGCAGATGAAATGTCGGGTTACTTGGTAATTCCGTTGATGAGACGCCGATTTTGTCAGCATCAGATTTGCACCGAAAGGTTTTGCCCATTTCTATGCTTGTCCAATCTATGTAGTTTTGTCCATTTGTACGAGTATACTTTTACCTGTCTGTGTACTTTTGTCAATTTATGTACGTTTAATGTATATAACTAGTTACCTAATTAGTGTTAATGATTTGTTGATATAAAAATAATTATTATTAATTAATTATATAGGAATATGAGCGAAATAATATTTGGTCATGAAATAAATGTAAAATAAGATCTATAAAATGTCTTCAGCCTAACAAAACAGGCCGTGATCAATCAGTTCCTGAAGGAACTGCCTGGTCTGGATTCTCTCTGTTTGCAAATACATGTATACAACACAAAGAAGCAAATAATTATATATCCATATCAATTCCGACTCGCTTTTTTTAACAAAAAGAAATATATTGCTTTCCTTTTCTTGAACATTCTGCATTGCAACTACATAGATAGTGTGCACGTATTTCTAAATTGTGCTAGACATTATTTCAAATTATTTCTTTAGCTCAAAATATCAACACTTGCGGCCGTCAAAATAAAAACAAACGAGGTTGTAAAAAGTTGCCCCGTACTTCATTCTCAGTGTGTGTTTTTTTCTGGTCCATCGGAATCATTAGTTTTGGTTTAATTAGTTTTGAAAACTGAATACTGCTAAAGCCAGTGCTGGGGGTGAGTAGTGTTGCACTTTTAATTACTACTCATGAATAGAGTCTGTATTTGTTTCTTTTCGCACTGCTACTTTTGATTTCGAAGGATCGCCTACCTTCAGAATGTGTGTCTGTCACTGCAGATAAGCATGACAAGTGTCACACATATTGGATCCTGATCAGGTGTTGAGTTACAAACTGTTTGCAAAAGATTATCACAAAATCAAAATTACAGATAAAAATTTTACCATTATTTTTTTAAAAAATGTATCATTTAACCCTTTCCTCCATAAATACGCCTTTCTACGCCTCTGAAAAAGTCGCTTTTTGAAACCATTGTGATAAATAGAGCATTCGCTCCTAAGGATGAAATGCTCTATTTATCACAGTGGTTTCAGAATTACAAAATTCTAAAAAAAAAATTCTTTAGTTAATGCTTCTTTTCGGTAGATTTATTCAAAGAAGTTGGATCTAAAAATAGACTATGAGGGAGTGGGTTAAACCGTACCCTCACAACACCACTTTATATCTAACCTCTTTAAATACATCTACAGATACTCGGAAAAAATATGTTTTAAAAATTAATCGTTGAAATTATTCCTTCACAACATACCTTTAGGCCCAACCTCTTTAAATAAATCTACATATACTAGGAAAAAGGTAGTGTTTAGAATTGTGTACTTTGAAACCTTTATATCAATAAGTCATTTGCTCCAACGGAGCAAGCAAGTGCTTTATCCATCACAAAGACTTCACAAAGTGTATTTTATAGAGGAGTTAAAAAGGTAAATATGAGTAAATAGGCCAAAAGTGTCAATATGAGGGAATGGGTCAAAAAGTGTCGAAATGAGGGAACCGGTAATTTGTTTATGATTATTCACATTCATTCCATTTCTCCTTACCTAGAGTCATCTTTGTTCCAAGTGAGGAATGCAAACCATACATGGGATTACAAAAACCTGCCATGTAATTTAGCAACGCCTGAAATACGTTCTTCCAGAAACGGTCTTGTAGCTGACATACCGAAAGATACACATATTGGAGAAAACGAAGAAGTCCTTATTGGGTATACAAAGACCTTGGAAACTTTCGAATATACAGGTTTGTATCAAAGGATGGAATATGACACAATATATCCTTTAGAAGTATGAAACACGTTATTATAGCAACATATGCAAACAGCTTGAATCTAGATTTGAAGCTGAATCTGAAGCTGTTTGACACCAAGAACGTACACATACTACACCATTAACGTCAATTTCAGTATAAACAATGTTATAAAAATATATATAACACTTCAACAGTCGATAAAAGTCGCAGACGAAATTCTTGCAGACGAAAGTTGTCATTCGTTCAAACGTTTTAATAATGCCCCTGCCACGGTTACTCACAATGAATTGAACATTTGTTTGGCCCTTAACTGTTTACGCCATGGATATTCATTTAAACGCTTTACAAACAGAGCAGACCCAGATCAGAGAGTTTCTGTAGGACCCGTCTGACCAGGGTCTGTTCTGTTTGTTACATGAAAATTTAACATTTTACGTCATAAATACACTTTTCTACCTTCTTGCATGCAATCAAGATAGACCCAGATCAAACGTCTTCTATAGGAGACATCTGCTCAAGGTCGGCTCCGCTTGTTTGTGGAATCATACAGATCTGGGTCCATGCTTATAAAGCTTTTAGTTGAGTCTGAGTTTCGTTCTCAAGCTTTTGATTGGTCAGATTTGAGTTCTCAAGCTTTTGATTGGTCAGATTTGAGCCAAAGGCTCAAATCTGACCAATCAAAACCTTGAGAACGAACTCAGACTCAACCAAATGTTTTATAAGCATGGATCCAGATTATATAGATTCTGCATGTATTCGTTTGTTATTATAAATAGGTAAGCAAACATTGACATTCATACAAACATTATTTCGAATACTAATCGAGTAAAGGGTTAAGACAACTGAAAGTTTAATGCCAGGCGAACATTTGAAACATATTAAACTTAATAAAACCGAGACTGCAATAATTTTCTCTTTTAGCATTTCTACTTTTACTTTCGAGGGATCACCCATTTTCAGAATATATGTACTCTACAACAGCAGGTGTTTAGTGCTTGTGTGGCGGCCGTAAAAAGTCGCCCCGTACATAATTATCAGTGTTGTTATATTTTCTGGTCCTTCAGGATCATTAGTTTTTATGTTATTAGTTTTGAAAATTGAATACTGCTTAAGACGGTGCTAGGGGGCATGAGTACTGTTGCACTTTTGTATTAGCTGTCTGATCAAGGTCTGCTCTGTTTGCTTATTGAATAATATAAATCTGATTCTACATTTTCTACTAGGGCCAACATTTCTCATTCGCATGCCATTATGAATATGTTAAGAT
The DNA here is from genome assembly GCA_963576725.1 of Azorinus chamasolen. NCBI lineage: Eukaryota > Metazoa > Mollusca > Bivalvia > Cardiida > Solecurtidae > Azorinus > Azorinus chamasolen. The sequence goes on along the minus strand of OY755253.1, from coordinate 57,939,166 downwards.
CATTAGTGCCATAGAACATGTCTTCAGCAGCATTCAGAAATAGACCCAAGTGTGGGTCTGTAAGGCAGGTGGTAGAAATACAGACCACAAGAAATGAACAAGGTTTCTATAGGATCTTTCTGCATTACTTGTGTCCTGCATCAAGCAACCACCTGTTCCTTTAAACACGCATATGTTCATCAAATTAATGGCCGTTTGAAAGGGTTCTCCTGAATTTATACATTTATTATTTCTTACATAAATATGTATGGGGTGCAGGTTTAAACGAATCGATAATTTACAATAACACCTGCAGCAGAAATAGAGGAGATGTCCTTGAACATCATGGTAACAGTTAACGTTTTGCTTTTGTTTTATTAAGGTTGTATCAAAGAATACGACAGACCACCTAATGGGATAATTCACTCAGTACGATCTGCTCCGGGACAATGCTACACTGTCTGCAAGACTACTTACTTTGGACTTTCTGTAAGCAATTTTCTACGTTTTACTTTTTAGTCTACTTTGTCATATATGTAGATATGTAGGCAATATGTACTAGTATACTCTGTATGCAATACTTGTATTTTGTCCTCTGTATTAGCAATATATCTACCAGGAAAACGGTTTCATTGTTTGTTTGCTGAGTGTCAGTTTGAAACGATATTGCTTATTATATATTGTGAACACCATAGTCTCATTGTTTCTCCTGCCAATCCAGTATCAAGCAGTTTAGACATCGTAGAACCGCTACCATAAACTACCTTTAACACTTTCGGCGCCAAATTTCTAATTAGAAATAGAGTTTTAGACAATGAGAAATGAGATAAATAAATGCAAATTCCAAAGGAATAAAGCACATGCATAGAAATAGAGATTGAGACAAAAAGTGAAGTTCCTGATCAGACATCGCCTTGAAAAGTCGGTGTCTGATCTGGGACTGCACTATTTGTCGTGGTGCAATTTTGCGACATTGGCGGTGAAAGGGTTAATGTCGAAAAATTGCTATACGCTTGTTATTTTCGAATCTACGTTAAATAATTGTATATTGTACGAATACTCATTTAAGAAATAATTACACCATAAATATACACATAGTTACGAAGATCCTCGTATATATAATGGAATATGCACGCACCTATAGGTGCCGTCTTATCTAGGTTTACCCTGTTCTGGTTGCAAATGTATCAAAATGGGTCTGTATTAGGTAAAGGGTTAACAAAAAGCTAATCATCTATAGCAGTCGGTCATCTTTGGTGATTTCAGAATAGTCAGTGTTTCTGTTTCTCGGATGCATTAGCAAATAAACGGAACACTCACCCGGAATGCACGACTGACTGTCAGTTTCCTAAGAATACATCATGCGGAGGCAAATATTACATTTCTATGTACAAACATGGTAAGTTCAAAATGTGTTAATATTGGGGAATTCCTGTGTACGTTATATTTATTTTAGGTGTTTAGATAAATCATTTCTTTAACTTAAACTACACTTCTATGTACAAATTTAAAAGTTTTACGTTCAACGATGTATATGTTAATGGATATGGAAAAAACAGTCAAATAGGGAGAGTCCCATACGATTTTTAGCATTTCTTAAACTGGTGATAGCTTAATGTTGGACAAAAGTGAAACAGAAAACTCCTATAGGAGCTTTCTGTATCGTTTTACCATGCATGCAGAAACAATCTGCTTTTAAAACTCCAATGTCCAATTAATGAGTGGCCACTTAAGGCTGGTTCTACTGTATATACATTTGCAGAAATGGTAGATCCTGACAAGACGGTTCCTGTAGGAGCCTTTTAAAAGTTTACTATGTTTGCTTAACGAATAAGATCTGATTCAGTATCATTTGGGATAACTATGCATTTATTTGTTTTATATAACTACATGAAATAATTACTTAATTAGTGTTCATAATTTGTGAAGTTTGTCACGAAGGTCTGCTGGTCAATGAGTAAATGGGTAATTAATCAAATCTTATGCAGTTGAAATGACCACGAAGGGATCTGATGACAAAAGATATTGCCGCAGCTTCAAACCGGAAACAAAGTCGTTTTCGTGGGATCATTGCCATATGCAGAAGACAGGACTGTGCCAGACAGGCAAGTTAAGAGGATTAGAGAAATGCATTATTGTGTTTCATACTTACATTCTTTCTGTAATATTGTCATACAAAAATACCATTCAGGGAACAAAAACAATAGTCATGCCAACTTTTGAATTTGTTAATTTAAGATCCTAATCATCATCATCTATTTTCATCATCATCATCATCATCATCATCATCATCATCATCATCATCATCATCATCATCATGATCATTATCATCATCATCAGCAGCATCATCATCATTGTCATCATCATAATCATCATCATCATCATTGTCATCACCAACAACAACATAGACGATGATGATGATGATCTTAAATTTACAAAAGTGAGTCACCACCAAATTCTACAGTGAGTCATCATCGTTGATAATGAAGGAGATGATGATAGTGCTTGGTTTTTCTTTTCATGATCACAAATATATTCATCATGATCATTAATATGAATATTATACATAGATTCTACTTCTTTCCAAATAAAAAGAAACTCCACATGTTCAGAATCACTTATAATGATCATGATAATGATAATCATATTATCATTATCACCTCATAATCATAGAAATCCCTATATTTAGTATCAATGGCTTTTGACATCATTATCATCATCATCATCATCTCATGCTTATCATTATCATATCCTCATGGACGTCATTATAATCATCACCATCGTCTTTTACTATTATCTTCATCGGTTTCATTATTTTTTATTATCATCATCACCATGATCTTCATCAGATAATACACTTACACGTGATTCTAGTGTGTATCAGTAAACCTTTTTCGATAGAGTTTTATCACATTGTGTCGCGTCAAAATAAATATTAGTTTGCGAAGACCCAACGATCTAAAATATCGTTGAATCTTATACCCGATTTTAGCTTATAATCGTGTAGTAAAATAGTATCGTTCACTCAAACGTGTAACACTTAACCCATTCCCTCATATTGACGGCTTTTGACGACTCTGTAAAAATTTAAAAAAAATGCAGACTCGGTTTTATTGAGTCTGTTCATGAGTAGTAAGTGTAACACTAAGCACGCCTCCTTAAGCAGTATTCAATTTTCAAAACTAATAACATCAAAACTTATGATCCTGAAGGATCAACAAATATAACAACACTGAGAATGAAGTTCGAGGCGACTTTCACTATCTGAAACCCTTGTGAGAAAAAGGTGAAACCATAGTGATAAACCATTTCACTTTCTGAAACAATTTTGATAAATATAGCTTTTGCTCCATCAGAGCAAATGCTCTTTTTATCACAATGGTTTCAAAACAACTCAATTCTAAAAGTTTCATTTTCTCTAATAACTTTGAAAATAGTCTATGAGGTAATGGGTTAAAGCACGAAAGGAGTTGTCGCAATATCTAACATACGACTTCCAGATGCGATCCTCGTGTGTTAGAAATTAAACCACTACCCCATAGGCTATTAAGACCCATTAACTCATAGGCTATTTAGACCCATTAGCTCATAGGCTATTTTAGACCCATTACATCATAGGCTATTTTTAAATCCAACCTGTTTGAATACATCTACTGAAAATGAGCATTAACTAGAGAAAAGGAAACTTTTAGAATTTAGTAGATTGAAACCATTGTGATAAACAGAGCATTTGCTCCTATAGGAGCAAATGCTCTATTTATCACACTGGTTTCACAAGGTGTATTTTACAGAGTCCTCAAAAGTCGTCAATATGAGGGAATGGGTTAAGATAACCTATAGTGTGACAGGCCACTCGACATATATCCAAGATATATCTGAAGAGTGAACAGTTTTGTTATATAATATATAAACCTTTACTCCAATTAATACGCCTTTCGACGCCTTTGCAAACTGAGTAGACCCAGATCCGACAGCTCTGATCAGGGTCTGCTCTGTTTGCTAATTTCATAATGTAGATATGATTCTACAGTATCTTTCATCGCCCAAACTTCATGTGTCCATTTGCTATTATAACAATTGATCGAAGTAATATTCATGAATACATTGTTATGAATATTCATGAAGGAAAGGGTTTAATATATCCGTTGGATTTTGTACAAATTTATGTGTCTTTCTCAAGGAGCTAACAACAACTATACGAAGACGAAACACTCTTATGTCTGGAATGGTTTCGTTAACGAGTGCCTAACAAATGATACGTACCCAGCGACTGAAAACAGTAGTTTGGTTCATGGTGTTAGTGGTCAAGAAATGTGGATCGGCAGAATAAAAACATGGGTCGCTATTGAAATGCACGGTAGGCATAATATGAAATATTTTCCCCTGAATCTGATGAATAATTAGAACTGACTCCCCCTTTTCTGAATATTAGGTAAATAAAACACATATCACTAAAGAAAATGATTGTTACAGTAAACTGCTCTATAACGGCCACTAAATTACATCAGTTAAAGACAGTCGGCTGCTTATAGCAAGGTGAAAAGGTTGTACTTTCACCTTGCTTTAAGCAGCAACCTGCCCTAAATACTAACTAATTAACACAATATTTAGTGGCCGCTATAGAGAGGTTTTACTGTATGACAATGATGCTGATGCTGCTGATCAAAGGAATTCCCCAGGAGTCATTTTATATGGGTTTACACTATTTGTAAATGTATTATATACTTATGTTCAAATATTCTTTTTTTACACAACAAATTAATTTCTTTGTGGTACAATAAAATATTTTCGGTCCATTTCAAACCGTTACGGAAGTAAAACGCAAACCCATCATATACTAATACATTGGTGAGTAACACCAGGGTCTTCGATATCAAACCCAAGGATGTTATGTCTTCCTCATCGTTTATACAAGCAGTTTCTTGCGATAGACTACTTTTCAGAATATAAATACACTATTTATGTAATATTATGTTGTGGGCATGTTCAAAATGCGCTGCAAATATGGAAGCTGTCTGATATCTGTCTGATATCTGTTTGCAAATGCGTCTAAAGGCTTCTCCGTCAAGTAAAGAGTGTATTAAGGCCTTTGTGGGCTTTACCCATATCCTTATCTTATCGCCATTTGACCCTTCTGTAAAATTGACTTTTAGTAACCATTTTGTTAAATAGACAATATGCTTCATAGGAGCAAATGTATGGTTTCAATAGTACACAATTCTATAATCTCCCTTTTCTATAGTAAATGTTCCCTTTCGTTAGATTTATTCAACGTGATTTGGTCTAAACATAGCTTATGAAGAAATGGGTCCAAAAATAGCCTTTGAGGTAAAGGGATATTAATACCCTCTGCCAGGTAAGTAGGTATATGTATAAATAGTACTTTTCACAGGCTCGTTAATGACCTGCTCCTTTTATGTTATATTTTTAGGTCTATCTGATGACGATAACTTCGGTTACTATGGTTACGTTTCACTCAAACAGAATGCGTATATAATTACCTTCAACAAAACCCGAATGTCCAATTTAGTACTTTGTTTGAAAGGTATGTATTTCATTTTGATATCAACGTTGTGTTTATGTTCCTTAACGATTGTCTCAATTTATAGAAGGGTGTAGTGACCCGACATTGTTTGCTTTGATTTAACTTATTCCATGTTCTATTTGTTTGTTTGTATCGATGTTTATATGACTTCAAAGCTATTCCAGTCACACCGCGACATCCAGCTGCATACAGGCGCAGGTAGATCCCAGGGTTTTGTTTATATAGGCATGCAACAGATTGCGTTATTTCATGCACAGAAGAACACCCGGGTAGAACCACTGATCTACCGCAGACCAACTGGAATGTCGGGGTATTAGTAAAAACTAGATAGGAGACACAACAGCCTACATCTAATAGGCCTGGTAGAACCTCATAACCTCATAACAATTCCAATGAGTCGGGGCATGTCATTGCCGAACCAAGTGCGTATTTTATAATCTTATACTACATAATTGAAGGTTCAGATCCAAGATGTTAGTAGTTTCATTAGTTTTTTAATCGCTTTATTGATAAGAAATAGTCAAAAAGCAACAAATCCACATTTTAACATACAGTAGAACCTCTTTTAAGTGACCATCAAAACGTGGCCTAGGTATTGATCTGTAAGACAGGTGGTAGCTTAGTGCAGGTCAAATGTAGTGATTTTGTAATGATTTACGTAACCACATGCTTTTTAAGACTCATACATTCAATTAACCATTTCCTTGAGGAATATTCATACTCTGTACTATGAAATAATGACGTTATGAATAGTAATAAGAATTATTTTTATAATGGCTTACATGTATGCACACATGACATTTTGGCTCAGGAAGAAGCTGTAGAACCAAATCTATATTGCACTATAAGCAAACAGAGCAGACCCTGATCAGACGGCTCCTATAGGAGCCGTCTTACCTGGGTCTACTCTGTTTGCAGATGTGTCAAAATGCGCTTACAATACACATAAGGGACAGGGGTAATGAATAGTCGGTAAATACATGTTCTGCAGTATATTAAACTTCCTTACCGGGATACAGCATCAAAAAAAATGTTTCAGAACCCGAGACAACGACACAGACAACATGGTCAACAGACACAACTACTCTCAGCACCATAACGACACTGTTCGAGACGACTAGCAGCACTTCAACAGAAGGTACTATTCTCTATGACGGTATTAGGGTCAATAAATCCTTCAATAGTGAAGGTTTAGAATTGAATAGTTCATCAATGTTTAACTTTTCTGTTGCTGAATTTTAAAATACATTTCTCTTTCTTTACCCATACCCGGTTGTATAATTACATATATCTTCACTGTGTACAAGTATTTCGCTTTGAAATTACTGCTGTGGAGTACACTGGTTGCACAATCAGCTTGTAAATAGTGCAGACCCTGATGAGACAGCTCCTGCAGGAGCTGTCTCATCTTGGTCTTCGCTATTTACAGGTAGGTATATTGACGTGAATAGCAAGCGAAGGGTCAACTATAGATTTATGAGATAAATACATGCAAATTTCACAGGAATACGAGTAAAGTACGGGTATAGAAATAGAATTGAGACGAAAAGTGAAGTATCTGATCTTTTAAACGGCGGCGTGTAATCTGGGACTGCACTATATTTCGTTGTGCATTTTTGGAAGGGTTAAATGCTTGATATATTATTATCTTATCTGAATTAAGAGATTTTGTAAAATGCCTGACATATAAGGTACTGTCTTCATTGAGACATTATGCAAATTGTCTGATCAATATTTATCAGTTGTTGTTTTTTCTGTATTAAGACATTAATGTGTAAATTGCTTTATTTGTTATGTATTGTCTGAATTAAGGCAGTATGTAAATTGCCTGGAATAGTTGTGCGCTTTTTCTGAATATGTAAGGTGACTCCTAAATAAGACATTATGTAAAATACCTCTTTAATTTTTGGTATGCTGTGTATTTAATTTTTATGTATAGCATTTTTCTGTATTAAGACAATATGTAAAATGACCGCTATATTATGTATTTTCTGAATTTGGCTAAATATGTTGACATCATTTTACGGATTTAAAGGAGACTGCATGGCAAAAACTGATGTAGTGAAGTTATCTCCACTTTGACTTAAACGTGCATCTTTGACTTAAACGTGCATCAAACTTGGATACAGGATAAGCTTACCAGACTCATGTATTACTTATTCCCTGTCATAGGTAGTGCTTTTGCCATGCGTCTCGGATGTGTGGTCCGGGGAAAACCGTGTTAAACCGTGTCAAACCGGGAGTACATCCCTAGCGGCACCGTTAACATCCGGGAAGATCCCCGATGAACCGTATTGATCCGGCTTAATCCGGCAGACATACCCGGATGTTTTAAAATGTTTAAAACAACCGGGGGTCACCGTGAGTCACCGGGAAAGATATCCAAACCGGCTTAATCCTGGCAATTCCTGGACAACGCCGGTATATTCCGGTGCAGGTCCGGTCTCTACCCTGGCTTTACAGTGATAGTCCCTAGTAATCCGGGATGTAGGCGAGCACCTCATTCACTATATACCTTTGGTGAACACCCGGCACTGGGCCGGTATAACTCCGGTGTACGACGGTATAGTTTTGTACCGGTGGAGTTAGGGACTGGCAAGATATGAGCCGGTTTGTGTTCCGGTCAACCCACGTTTATACCCGGATAACGCCGGGTTGTCACCGGCGCACACCCGGGATATGACGGGATGATACCGGCGGCCACCGCTGCACTACCGGTGACGACCGGGGTCACACCGGATTGTATCGTGTTTAACCGGGAAAACGCCGGCCCTACACCGTAAATACACCGTGCCAAACCGGAAACTAACCGGGATAGTCCGGGGTCAAACTGAAAGATCCTGCTTCTTAATCGTGAGAACACCGCGGCAACGTCAGAAATATGGGAATGTACATTTATTTTTTAAGAAATAAGGCCCCGTATCATCCCGGACGCCGGCTATTTCTTCGCCGGGAAGTATCGTGGGGTACCGGGACCAGCACCGGGACAGTGGGAACGGGGCTTTATATATTGGACATACTGCGTACTCATCGGTCAATATAAAGGTCAAATTGTCTGGGGTTTTTTGTCTGTAACTCAAAATGTGCGGCTTTTTGATATACATATGCATGCCAAATATCAAGTCTCTATCTCTACTGGCTCAAAGGTTATGACCAATGTTAAAGTTGGGTAAAAGTTACAGACAAAAAATCAGACAATTTGACCTTTGACCTTGAAGGATGACCTTTTGACACATGACCCCTCAAAATGTGCAGCTTCATGAGATACACAATCATGCCAAATATCAAGTATCTATCTCTACTGGTCCAAAGGTTATGGCCAATGTTAAAGTCGGTGATTTGACCAACATATTTGATCTCTGACCTTGAAATATGACATTGACCTTGACAGGTCACCTCATAAAATGTGCAGCTTTATGAGATACATATGCATGTTAAATATCAAGTCTCTATCTGTACTGGTTCAAAAGTTATGACCAATGTTAAAACTGCTATCAAACAAACAGACAAACAGACAGACAAACAGGGCAAAAACAATATGCCCCCCCAGATCTGATCAGGGGGGCATAAAAAGCCTAATCAGTCGGCTCCTTTAGGATCTGGGCTTACTCTGTATGCAGATGCGTGAAAAGGCGTTTATAAGAAGAAAAGGGTTAAGAAGGAGACCGAGAGAAAACATATGGAGACAAAGTATGAATACACGGAGATTATTATATCATATTCTGTGGTCACGTGATTTGAAACACTACTATACAGTAGAACCTGTCCTAAGTGATCAGGCATGTATTAAATATAGGAACTTAAAACGCAGGTGTTGACATAAAACAGGACAGATATAATGCAGAAAGTTCCTATATGAGCTTTCTACATTACGTTAGACATGCATTAAGCTACCGCCTGCCGTTCAAGTAAAAAATAAGACCATTTTTTGATGGGCGCTAATGTCAGATTCTACTGTTTCTGATTGTTTTTACTCTCGCATTACATATGACACAACTTTCAGAACTTCAGATCAACAGCCAAATTGATGGATTCGTTTGTTCGTTTGCATTGGGATTTTACGTCACTTTAAAGTACTTCAGTCATATCGCGGCTTACAGATAATAACAGAAGTAGGAATACCGTGCATGACCATTGTTCATTGTGTCGTGAGCAGAAGATAAGAATCACTGATATACCGCAAGCCAGCTGAAAGACCACCTCACATGAAATGGCAAGGATGAAAGTCGAACCACAGCAGTAAGAGGCTAAGTGATGGTCAGTTGTAGACCATAAACACTCGGCCACGGAGTGTAATATGCGTAAAATAACAAGGCATCGAAAATACTGTATATAATTAAATCCTTGTTTTAAGACCAATAAAAAGAAACCTGGCTCGTATTACACAGAAAGCTCCTTTCGGTATATACCATGAACCATATAAATCAACCACCTAATTTTAAAGACTCAACATTCTGATTTATATTACTCTATAAGCAAACGGAACAGGCTCTGGTCATTCAACCCCTACAACTCTTTCCTCCGTGGTTTTTATGTTGCAAATTTTGTGACCAAGCGTTTATATCGAGTAACCAGTTAACACTTTCAGTACTAGCATCGTCGTCTTCTGTACATATTGTCGTTTGCTTTAGAGTTTTAAAAGGGACGTTTCTGGAAATACATGTATATTTATAAGCAAGATGAAGAGTGAACAACAAACCCCCCTCTAAACCGGAATTACATTAAAGAACAAATTAGGTCTTCTAAATAATTGACTGTTTAATGCAGGATGGAGGGTAGGCAAACACTCTTTTATGAGTTTGTTTTGCATGACTTTCAATTTGCATTAAGATGTCACCTGTCTCAAAGACTGGTCTCGATTTAACGTCAGGTTTAGGGGGATTTTACTGTATCACACGGCATGGATCCTGGTAAAAAGCCGACCAATTTACCTGGATCAAAAATATGTGGGTATGACGTCACACACCCGTCACTATGGCACTGAATAAAACTTAGCGATTTAGCGAGATTTTACTGTAAATATATCAACACGTTTCAAGTTCTGAGTTCTTGGATGGTTTACGACTAATACAATGGAAATTAGTGAGTTTCCGTTATCATATATTTGGCTTAAACCCTTTCCCTCGCACAAACGCTTGTTTATGCATTTCAAACAGAGTAGGTCTAGATTAAAAGGTTCCTGTAGGAGCCGTCTGATCAGGGTCTGTTCCGTTAGCTTATACATTTTGGTTGTAGTTTCTACAAATACCAATAAATTCGGTGTGCATATGTCAGTATAAGTATTCAGCTATTAAGTATCCATGATATCATGATTTCTTACATGAATATTCAACAATGAAAGGGCTTTGATAACATAGTATCTCCTCAAATTTGAGTCTGGCTAACCTTTGAATTATTTCGATCGCACAAGCTGTTGAGAAACTATTTGCTGATTAGTGTAAATAGTTTAGATCCTGATGAAACTCCGAGTTACTCGGCGTCTCGTCCATATCTAAGCTGTTTGCAAATGCGCGTCTGGTCGAGGTTAGCGGAATAATGATTAACCCTTTCACCGCCACAGTAGCATAAATGCACAACGACAAATAGTGCAGGCCTAGATCAGACGCCGCCTTTTCAAGGCGGCGTATGATCAGGGACTTCACTATTTGTCTCAATCTCTATTTCTATATATGTGCTTTATTCCTTTGAAATTTGCATTTATTTATCTAATTTCCTTATTTTACTAAATGATTTAACAAACTTGGATTGCGGACGACAATTAGAAAGGGTTAACGCACTTCCGTCACCTAAACGCCAGTTCAAGTATTTGCAAACAGAGCCGACTAATAGGAACCGTCTGATCAAGGTCTGCTCTGTTTACCTTTGGCATGTAATAGATCTAATTGTACAGTTTTTGTCAAAGCATGTAATTCCCTTGCAAAGTTAACATAATAAAACTTTAGTTAATAAATATTCATGTTTTCATTATTTCTAACATAAATACTGAACAGGAACAAGTTAATTACTTGAAGTGTACAGAAACTAAATTTCCCCCTTGTGACTTGTTTGCAAAGCTGAATATGTCAAATTTGCATCGTTTATTTGATGCTTATGCTTTAGACTAAATATCAAATCATTGCAGCTTACACGAGCGAAGAAATCTTTGACGAAATTTTTGTCATTTAAACAATCACCAAAATTCAATCAAAGTGTCGGGAAACAGGAGGTAGATGAACGACAGACCTAAAAGGGGAGACACGTTACAACGCACTGTGATAATGCTTCAGACCAGATATCAAATCATTCCACACTACACAAGCCAAGAAATCATTTACGAAATTTTCATACGTACGTATGTACGGACGGACGGACTGACGGACGGACAGGACGAACAAGGGTAAAACTTAATGCCCCGTCGCCTAAAGGCGGGGGCATAAAAAAGATAGTGCATGGCTATTAAGAATTCTGAAGGGTGGTGATCCCTAGAGAGCGAAAATTGTAACACAAAAAAGAAAAAATTGCAGACTCGGTTTTATTGAGTCTGTTCATGAACAGTAATTGAAAGTGCAACACTGATCACGCCCCCTAGCACCGGCTTAAGCGGTGTTCATTTTTCAAAACAAGAAGTACTGAAATTCATGATCTGGAAGGATCAGAAGGTATAACAACACTGAAAATGAAGTACGGGGCGACGTTTTACGGCCGCCACACAAGCACTTAACACCTGCTGTTGTGAAGATTATAAATTCTGAAGGGTGGTGATCCCCCGAGAGCAAAAACTGCAATACAAAAAGAAAAAAATGCAGACTCGGTTTTATTGAATTCTTAAATCAATATCCATGCGGGAAAGTTTCAACATAATGAATAATAATCATCTAATGGTAAAGGCTCGCTAGTGGCTTAGCACCGTATACAGTAATGGACTTTTACTGGTAGCCATTACTACAACCAAAGCTATACTAGCCCTGCTCTTGACAACAGTAACCTACTAAAACACTGTGCTGTCCGAACCTTCTTTGAAGGTATTTAATGTGGTCTACATTGGCAATGTATCTGTTTGATGGCATCCTGGTCGTAATAATAGTAGTTGTTGTTTATATTTTAGCGAAGGAAGAGCTTCAGACCTTGACTCAACTTTACATTTTGTTACAGTATTCCAAGGAAGCTTATAGATGACACAACAAATATTACCTTGCACCGTCGTTGTATCTGTTACTGTCCTTGGCTTTGGTTTTGTTGTATTTGTTGTTGTCGATGATGTTGTGGTAGTGGTGGTTTCCCCTGTATTACGACCTAGACATAGTTTTAAAGAATAAATGCAAAAGTAGTAAAGTCAAGCAGGCAAAGTCACATACATGACGCAACCACCACCAAAACATCGATAGACAGCATGTCACACACACACAAACACACACACACACTCACAACCACACAATCACGCACCCAAACACACGCACACACACACAATAAGAACATAGAAAACACCTACAAACACACACGCACCGGGGAAAAACATTCCAAACATGAACAAAAGCATAGTCGTTCCCAAAGTTATGTCCATGTTATTTCAAACTGAAAAGTTTACTGCCATGTGTGTAGTAAACTATACGGCCGCCATTCGAGTAATATAAATATTTGGATGTGTGGGAGGAAACAAACAAAAATAAGAAGGACAGTTCACCATGTCAATGCACATCATTTAAGAAACGACTACATGTTGAAAATGAATGACTTATATTTTTATTAAAAGAACCCAACCATATCCCAAGAGGCTACCTGTTTAATTACACGCCATAGTATTTCCTAACCATGCACAATATGAAACAGCAGTGTGCATTGTTTGTTTTATTAAATACAACTTTATGTATGTGCAATTTCCGAGACAGAAACGAATGACATTACAAGCTGTTGTGCTTTTGAAAAAGCTGAATATAAATTGACATTAAATAATAAAATGCACACAGTTATGTATTTTCTATTGATCTCATGTGACGTCCATAAACCTGCAATATCCTCGTAAAAGTACAAAAATGAGTCATGCAGGAAACACCACATACAGAACAAACACTCGCCCGAACAGCAACACAAGGAAACAGCAAATGTACATAGGTAGAAAAAACAACAAGAGACGCACAAAGACAAAACAAACATACAATAGGAGGAAGATGGAAGTACCGCCTTGGAACGGTCAGTGACAAAAGTCACCGGGGGTTTAAACCGGTTTATGGGCGCCCAACCTCACCCTTATTACATTCAACTCTTAGAGGTTATGCTTATAATTGAATCCATTTATACAAATTTTAAGATTTAGGAAACATAAACTAGACTTAAGTATAACAAACGAGGGGTTGTAATCTGTTTGAACATACATCATTTGTTTAATGCAAGGGCACGTTTTTGGCAAATCAAAAACATTTTAAAATGTACGAATATCTGTTACTTTCTGTCAAATACTCTTAACTCAAAACCAGTAGATAGCCCTACCCTTCAAACGATTGTGTCAGTCTCAATTCATAGTATTTGAGCGATTATACGCAGAATCCTATTTCAAATATATATCATTATTTTTCAAGTTTTGAACTAATTTAAATAGTTGAACTTCGATATCTCGAACACGGGATAACTCGAAGTAAAATTTCGGTCATTCTAAACGTTACAATACAGAACTGTTCTAACACATATCTTAAAACGCACGTGACAGCTCTAATGCTAATCGAAAGTAATGCTGAAAGCTCGCACACTATCCGACCTACAATCCTGTCGACCTACATTAATCTGTGAACTTTACTACCGTTTCATTGAATATATATGGTCAAGTTGTTGGTATACCCATGGGTACAAATTGTGTCCCTCTTGCTGTATATTTGTTTTTGTATTGCTATGACAGGGTTTTATGCTAACCTTAAAACCTGATACACAAGCTGATGTTTGTAATTATATTTGAATTACGATGTAAGAGTATTAATAAATCTAATTCTATTTAGAAGGAAACCGACCAGTTGTAACACCAACCCATCTAGACGAACATGAACATAATTCTACAGAGGAAAATGGAATTTCGGTTACAGGTACGTGGCAGAATCTCGGTACGTGATATAAATCTTAGGACATACATCTTTGGACCAGACATAAGCTTGGTATATGGTATTATCTTGATACATGATAGTACTGTTTGGTACGTAACATATTTCTGGTACAGGACACAATCGTGATTAGTAATCTCTAGAAGTGACATAAAAATATTTGGTCATAAATCTTCGAATAATTTTGGTACGTAATTACTATTGATACGTGACAGAATCTTGGGATGAGAAAGAATTTTTGTACGTGGCATGACATAACGAGATATACTGCCTAATAGTAGGTGTTAAGTGCTTAGGTGGCAGCCGTAAACTGTCGCCCAGCTGTTATATTTTCTGGTCGTTCGAGATCATCACTATCGATGCTATTGGTTATGAACATTGAATATCGCTAAAGTGAGCAATAGTGCATTTTTATTAACTCAATAAAAACGAATCAGCAATTTTACATTTTCACATTGCTGCTTTTCTTTCGAAGGATCACCTGCCATGATACTGCTGCGTGATTAAATTTGGTATGTGGCATACTGTAGATACGTTGAAGAAACGTGCTGACAAATTGTTACATTCATTTATAATCTTAAACAGAAGACACTATAAACAAAGTGTCTCATTTCAATTCAAATTGTTTGCAAATGCGAGGCAGCTAGCGCATAACGGGATAAGGATTAAGATAGATGGACGAGGTTTAAGGTAGATTGGATAGTGGTTGGGGTAACGGGATAAGGGTTAAGGGAGACTTGATAATGGTTTGGGTATCAGGGTCAGTGTTAAGGTAGCAGTGTTAGGGCTAAGGTAGTGGGATACGGGTCAAAATGATTGGGTATGGGTTATTGCAGGACTAAAATAATGTAGTACTCTCGGCCTAAAGTAACACTTTCCTTCATATTAAAGCAACACAAAACAGGAGAAACTGTCTGACCAGAGTCTACTATGTTTGCATATGAAATGGTATAGATTAGACTCTACAGTTTCTACCAATACCGGAAATTCATGTGTAAATATGCCAATATAAAAATGCAGCCAATAGGCATTAATGATGTCACTACTTCTCTTACGAATACTGAACACAGAAATAGTTAATATATCATTTGTTTCATTTGCTCGTAATAAGACCTTTTTGAGGAGCTTTTATCATGTTTTACAATCATTTTTTAAAATATTAGACTGTCACCTGTATAGAGAAATCAGTCTTCTCCATGGATTTTTAACAATACATATACGTGTTTTTTGGCTTTTTAAAATAGTGTGTGCCTTGTAGCATGTACATGTACGTATTATGATCTTTCTAAGCCGACCATAAGCAATGCTATTGACTTTGGTATGTCGCTGTCGGACGTGGATCCCACGATTTCTCGTTCCGGAACCATACACTCTACCTACTGGGTCCACGGACCCGGTTTTTAAACAATGAATGTTGTGTATAATTTATATGCGCATCGACATTACAATTTTTAGATATTTGTTTCAGTGGCAGTATGTGTTGTCGTGCCTCTGGTTGTTCTGTTAACTGGCGCAGGAGTCGTTGTTCTTGTAGTACGACGGAAGAGGTACGCCCTGGTCTGCTAAATAATGATCTCATTAGAAATAATTATTACAGCGCTGAATTTTCGGAATGGAAAAGTCAATAAGAGTTTATTTATAGCGACCACTAAGTATGTAGTGGTAAAACTGTGATCAAACTGTTGTTCCGTTATTTAAATGAATCATTAATTTATTTCGTAACTCGGACTTGTAAAATACTCCGACAGTACATGTATTATAAAATATAGCTAATTGTAAAATGGATGTTTGAACTATACATATTGACCATGCTATCAATTTTATTAAAGATGCTATAATAATCGAAGCTGACACATTTTTCATGTTATTACGAATACTGATTTACATAATTCAGAGCTTAAGATTAATGTAACTCCTTTGCAAACGGAGTAGACCCAGATCAGACTGCTCTCTTCGCTTATGGAATGATAAAGATCAAATTCAGCACGTTGTGCCACGTTGTGCCACGTTGTGCCATGCCAAACGTTGTCCTTATTCATAGATCAAGACCTTTCTATTTCAGAAACCATACTAAACACAAAGGTAATCAGAAGGTTCATTACTCAAACCGAACTAAATCCGAACCAGCATACCAAAATGCCGAAGCACCGTGTACTGATGAATTCGACCCTAACACGAATGATTCACGGGGCAATGTCAGTTATATACTGGAAGGCCATTATGAAAACTCAGCAATTCTTGGAAAACCATTTGGAAAAACTGATGACAAAACATGCGGAGCACGCGGCAGTGAATCTGGTCATGAGTATGAAGAACCCGTTGAACCTGTGGTATGCGGGCATCGAGCAGATAACATGTTTGCATTGGAGCAGCTCGCAGAAAGTTCTGATAAACATGACATGAAAACACAAAACAATATAGACGACACATACTGTCATTTAATCAAAGGTGGGGAAACAGACAATGTGTATACCACGCTGGTGAAGGAAAACACCAACACCAAATAGACAACACCTACAACCATATCGGATAGAACAAAAACGGTTGATAATAGATATACATCATGTAAAACCCTTCCCTTCATATAAACGCATCTTCAAGCATCTGCAAAGCAGACACAGATCAGGGTCTGTTCTATTTACTAATGGAACTACCTATTTTCTCACCTTGTTCACCAAATATGTTTGAATTTCATCAAAAAGGGATATTATCCTATAGTACTACAACATACTGCATGTTTGGTTGTCAACCCTTTAACAGTTGGCAATCTCGCTGGCCTCTTTGCATGTACGCCAATAAGAAAGCTTTCGTAATCTCTTAAATCCGGAAACGGAAGGAGAACGTCGGATATCTGTACTATTTCGATTGTGTCGTACCCTTTATTACTTTTCTACAGTTACTATGTTTGCAGCTCAACCGCTGAGTACACTAGCGATAGGTGGATACAGTTTGTTTCACTTAAATGTTTTCGTTTTACATGCACTTTTCCACTGTATTTGCTATCGCGGTTGTTGTAGATTAGTCGGAGAGGGGATACGTTTATTTACATTGTTTGTCTTTTAAAGTGGGGATGAAAAAAGTATGAGGTTGGACGCCCGAAAACCGGTTTAACCTCCCCAGTGAATTTTATCCCTGACCGTTCCAAGGAGGTAATTCCATCTCCCCCTATTGTATGTTTGTTTTGTTTTTGTGCGTCTCTTTATTTGTTTGATAGTTATGTACATATAGTGTGTTTTCTTGTATTGCTGTTCGGTCGGATGTTTGTTCTGTATATGGTGTTTTCTGCATGACTAATATTTGTACTTTTCAAACAAATGGGTTAAACATAGAAAAAGGATAGGGTTAACACATCACGCCTGGTGATGGTGCCACCGTCGTAAATATGCAAATCATGCAACACTATTTAATCATTAACCCGCTGTGAAAAAAATGCCCCCAAATATCAGTCTGGTGCAATGTTGACTACTAGTTTAGATTTCAATATCTTTTTGATGTATTGACCGATTGTCAAACATGTAGGGACGCCTGTTCTCTTCTGGGTCCAAAATGTTAAAAAATCCGGTCAGGTCGGGAAATAGCGGTATTACGGTTAAATGCACAATTGTATAATCGGACTAAACTAAAACTCCCCTTATCTCCGGATTAGAATAACGGGTTAAGATTCCCAGATCTGTAACACGTGTAAGTATACTTTAGAACATTTATGACGTCATACATCATATATGATGTCAAACCATGGAAACCTGAAAAATATAAGAAAACTAAACAAACAGATTGTGCGGCTAATACGTCATTTGCTTTAATCGGTAAAAGGTACCGATGAAAAGACACCAATCCACCAGTACGAAAGGTTAATACTATGACCATAATAGTAGCAGAAAGTTTGCCTCGGGGGAATTTCAGTACTTGTCCAAATGTTACAATAGTGGAACGGTCATGAAGAGGCTCACGAGGCCAGTAGTTAGAGGTCGCTAGTTTAACTAACATTCGTGAACGCATAATGATAATGGTGCCATGTACTCCGATCCACTACGCATTAGGTGTTGGGAGCCGGAGGTAACTATCCGCTCCATCCGAATGAATCTAGTCTAGATATAAGTGGGGGCATCTTTTCCACTCCAACGAGACATCTTTTCCATTCCAAAACACAAAAATGCGACATCGTTATATTCCCAGACTCTCAATTCGGCAACCCTTCGGCCTTATTTCTGCAACGATTCGGCTTGCCTTCGGCATGTTCTGAAACGGTTCCACAACCTTTCCGCACGATCGGAAACCATTTGGGAAGCATTCGGGAGGTTATCCTCAAGGTTTCGGCATCGTGGACGTTTTCTTGAACTTCTCGTCTTTAGGTAATTCAAATAATCCTATTTAGTCTCTGTCGGATTTGGAGCTACACCCATAGGCAGAGCTACACCCATAGACAGCACAAATTACCATTTTACCACTCAAAACGAAGCATCAGTACATAATGTGTGATTCCTTTCGGTTGGAACAAAAAGTATCACTGTTTCTTTAAACGAAATACAGATCGTCTAATTTAACGATCTACTGAGATATAACTCTTTACAAAACACAATCCGCACACCTTTATGTATATAAAAGGGAATTTTAAAGTACAAAATGAGAAATTACCATTATTAACGTTATCATGTAATAAATACTGACAGTTCCTTTACGTCCGGATGAACCTTCTTATGCTTGCTTTATATTAATACATGTACCCTTTTTAAACTGTATCTATTACCTTCTTCTCCTCTCCATGCACGATGGGTGTCGTACTATTTCAATATATGTTACTGGGGATTGTTTTAAAACCTCTCATACTTAATTGAGAAAGGTTCATTTTCTATGTCAGTTCGTAACGACTATTACTCATGTATGTCTTATTTCCATTTCATATCTTAATTTGCATCTAAAGATAGCTCTCATGCTTCTATAGTACAAGTATAGATCCACTTACACATATCCATACTATATGCACACAGCCTTATACTACAAAATAAGTAAGTGTGTACATGAGAATTAATGTAAATAAATATTGACATTTATCTATTACAGCTATAAATGTGTTGCAAAATAACAAACTCTATGGACCCATTTTGGGTGGGTCAAACACGAATCCCTTTTTCAAAATATCCACTGTTTGCAAAAGACAAGTGCATGTACACTCTTTGCAAATATACTACTTGTAAAGGACACACACACACATCTATATATAAATATTAATACAAACTCTGTAGACTCTGTTTGGGTGGGGCTCAAATACACTCTTAGCAAGTACTTTTAAAGAGCACACACAAACGTACTCACACACATACATCTACATATAAATGATTCCCTCTCATGTGTTTTATTTGGTTTTTGTTAAAACAAAAACATAATTACGAGTATAAGGGATTTATTATATACATGCTATTTTAAGCTATTTATAATAGGTAGCAAAAATGAGATGTGTTATATTTTATAGCTATTCCTGTTCTTTATACATGCATTTTATCCATAGGTAGTTAGTAATGGAATGTATTTTGTTAAGACGCTATTGTTTTAGTCGATAAATAACTTCTAGCTTATGGTAAATAAGCTGCTTTGTAACTTCCGATTATAAGTAAAGTTTCTTGTATATTGTATTTTATATCTCACAATCCCGTTCTTTTACAGATATAAGTTTTGCTGACATCAGCATCTTCTGAGACTATTCAAGCCCCAGTTTCACGAACATTCTTAAGTAATAACTTAGCTAAGCCTATTACTTAAAAATATATCAGAGCATAAATTTTCATAAATTAGTGTTTATTTTGTAAAATCAAATTGTAAGACGTTTGTTTAATTGTCATTTAAAGAATACATATTGTATTTGATAATAATTGAGGGTAATCTAAATCAAAAACAGTATTTAAGAATGTGTAACAGACTGGATTTAATTAGATGGTTCATGCACAAACTGTTATTTGCTGTTTAAAAACTATAACATAATGTCTATAAGGATTTTGCTTAGATAAAAATAATTCATATTAAGTATATGAATTGTTCATAATACATTCGGCATGTCTTCCGCGTGGGTTCGGGAACCCTTCCGCGTCTTCGAGAAGCATTCGGGAAGCCTTCGGGAAGAATTCTGCATCGATTCGGCATCATTCTTGAACCGAAGCCTTGCAGAATGACCCCGAATCTACCCCGAAGCCACCGCGAAGGGTTCCCGAACGTCCCGAAGGGTTCAAGAAGGGTTCCAGAAGGGCCCGAAGCCTTCCCGAATAAAAGATTCGGCGTCCAAATTTTAAAACTTTTAAAACTTGGATGCCGAATCTTTTTCGATCCCGATCAGTCCCCGAATCACCCAGAATGGTTCCCGAAGGGTTCAAGAATGACGCGGAAGGGTTCCCGAACATCCTGAAGGCATGCCGAATCATCCAGAATCTGCGATATCCACATTCGGGAACCTTTCGAGAACCATTCGGCGTCCTAGTGGACGCCTGGTCTTACAACAACGCATGTCACCTTTTCCGAAACAACAAGGCTCCAGAAACAACTTTTTCCATCGTATTTTCTTTATGCCTCCATTAAACCCTATGTTGTGACCACTCTTTAGAATCGTCACTTTGTGACGATTCTAAAGAGTGGTCGCAACATAGGGTTTGATAGAGGTTTAACCTTGAAGCTGCTGCAGACGGAATAATGATAACATTTGCAAACAGTTTGGATCCTGATGAGACGCCGGGTTTTTCGGCGTCTCACCAGGATCCAAACTTCTTGATACTCTGACCGTGCTGTTGAAAAGAAATGCAAGTTAATGAACAGTTGCAAATGAAATCGATGGCATTGTCTACAAACAAAATATTGCTCAGCAGGCTATAGGTCAAAATGACGTAAAAGCCCTATGCAAACAAACGAATCCATCAATTTGGCTGTTGATCTGTAGTTCCAAAGTTGTGTCATATGTAATGCGAATGTAAACCAAATCAATGACAATAGAATCTGACGTCAGCGCTCATCAAAAAAGGGTCTAATGAGGGGCTTGCAAGGCAGTTGGTAGCTTAATGCAGGTCAAAAGTAATGCCGACAGTTCATATAGGAACTCTATGCACTATCTTTGCCCTGCCTTAAGCCACAACCTGCTTTTAATGATCCAATTGCAATATATGAATGGCCGCTTAAGACAGGTTCTACTGTATACTATTGTTCTAAATCACGTGACAATTTTCAATCATGAAATCCTGTTTGAATAAGATACGATTATCTCCATTTACTTCCCTAATTAGCGTGCGTCATATTTATCAACAGCTTGGGTCCAGATGAGACGTGGAGTAAATCGGCGTCTTATCAGAATCCAAGTTGTTTGACACTTGTTCAATGGATTCCCAAAACTTTGCATCATGAAACATGACTTGTTACCAATACATGTAGTTTTTCAAAAGCTCACATCGAAAGGAGTTACACTTGCACCAGGTCAAACTTTGAGCAGACGTGTGTTAGTGTTTATATCGCTCTGTTAAGTGCTTTCGTTTGAGGTGTATATTTTGCATCCGGAGTACTCCTCCTCAGTGAATATAAAGTACTCCGGGATAGAAAGGGTTCTCATTTAAAATTAACACTCGTGTTGTTGAGACAATACAAAAATGAGGATATTTTTCATTAAGCAAATGTGTATAGTATTTACTCTTTGTTTTCAATCGGGTGAGAACTATTTAACCAATTTGCGCTCCTTTATGTTTATACATAGGATTAGTTCATTGTTTATCAAAGGGATTCCTGGTCTAATTTTTCATTTTTGTTTTCTTTTATATTGAAATTCCTATCAACAACCAGTATAGACTCTGATCAGACGCCGCATGATCAAAGTCAACACTGTTTGCCTATATCCCATATATGGGATCGTGGGCAGACATTGGTTAATATTTTATGCAGTTTCAATATGTACAATGTCTGAGGTACAGTCCTGTTTAGTGACAGTAGGATTGTTTCTATGAACCTCTAATAGTTTGGATAGTTGTCCGTCCGATCTGTCTTCTCCGTCTCCACTTTTATTTCAACTAGTTGGTCTCCCTTTTAACCCATTTCCTACTAAACTATTTCAATACCCAACCTCTGAATAAATATCTTGAAAAAGGAGCATTTACTAGAAATAAATATGTCAGACAGGTGTATCTTTAAACCCAATGTGATAAATAAAGCATTTGATCCTATGGGGAAATGCTTTATTTATAACAATTGTTTCAAAACTGATTTTTACAGAATCGTCAATAGTCGTCAGTTGTCACATGCCTCGGATGGCCCATGTCAAAGATCTAATGGGTTTGCCCCATTTGCAAAACCGTTAAATGGTGACATGTTTATAGCGTAAAGTATTATTATACAAAGACATGTATAGTTATGTAACCTATTCCGTCGTTTATATGCTTTGAACACCTTTGCAAACAGAGTAGACCTGGATCTAATATTGTAGTAACCGTCTGATCTATTTGTTCATGAAGTTATAAAATATGACTGCAGGTTTTACTAAAAGCAAACCATCGTGTGTACATATGCTATTATACAATATCTGCTAATTCAAAGTATTTAACATGGTTTTTAATATGAATATACACGTAAGAAGGATTAACCTGACCCTCATATTGACACCTTTGGACGTCTCAGAAAACGTCACTGTTTGAAACCATTGTGATAAATAGAGCATAGCAGCAACTTTAATGCTCTATTTATCACAATGGTTTAAAAACTACACAATTCTTATAAGATTGTTTTCTCTGGTATATGCAATTTTCGGTAAATTTATTCAAAGAGCTTTGGTCTAAAATAGCTTATGATGGATTGGGTTAAAGACATTTTCACTTCAACACGTATGAATCATACACTGCATGACAGCATCATACAACATGATGTGGATTAGAGTCTGCACTGTTTGTCATATAAAATCACCTAGAAAAACTACGCATTATCTATATGGACTATACAATTAGATCTAGTTCAATACCGATGGCCCATTCCACTCCGCAATTTCAGGATTTAAAGGAGTACCTCGATATATATGAATTGGACGCGGACTTTATATGTATCTTTCACAATTCTGCACACTTTAGTTTTGCACACCCATACTTCATTCTCACTGTTGTTATATTTTCTTGTCCTTAGATATAATTAGTTTAGATGTTATTAGTTATGAAAATTGAAAATCCGGTTAGGCCGGGCGTTAACTGCTCATGCACAGAATCAATAAAACCGAATGTACAGCGTTCTCTTTTTTTGCATTGCTGCTGTTGCTTTCGAAGGATCTTCTACTTTCAGAATTTAAGTAACGTACCTTAAAGTAACAAACGTAATGTCAATAGAATGAATACAGCTATATCATGGAAAAAGTAAAAGTCTTCACCATTTCTCTTCACAGTAACGCCTTTTAACGCCCAGGAAAACCCAGATCAGACGGCTCCTGTAGGAGCCGTTTATTAGGGTCTAATGTTGCTAATGGAATTATATTTACATGACCCTACAGTACAATATGTATTAAACTTAATTAACCATTCCAATGGTGTATCAGACGTGTGTTTAAGTCGACCATGGATAACTTTGCAAATACAGTAGACTCTGATCATGGAGGGTCCTTTCATATCCTATAATAGATTTGATTCGAAAGTTTCTGCCAGAGCCAAACATTCATTGCTTGTACGTAGATATAATAAAATCGGTTCATGAATATATATGCAGTAGTAGGTTCTTAAATTATTATTCAGGGGGGGGGGGGGTAAAACAAGTGGTAGCTTATTGCAAATTTGAATCTATTTACTTTTTTTCTTCTGATTTGATCAAGTTTGTGACAAAATGTCGTGACAGAAGCTCTTCAGAAACTATTGACGAAGTGTCAACTGCTGAGATCCTGAAGAGACACCGAGTAACTTGGCGTCTCTACTGAATCATCTGAATCTAAACTGTTTACAATGTGACTAAATTCCTAGGGAGTCCTCTGTATAGTCTGTAAATGGAAAAGTTGTTAAGTCAAGCAGGCAAAGCCACATACAAGACGCAACCACCACCAAAACACCGATAGACAGCATGACACACACACACACACACATATATACACACACAACCACACAGCCAAACGCACATTCACACACAAGATGAACACATAAAACACCAACAGACACACAACAACTAGAGAAAAGCACTCCATACATGAACAAAATCAAAAGCACAAAGACACAGGCAAACAAAAGGAAGGGTGACAAAGAGAGTACCGCCTTGGCACGGTCAGTAGCTAAAAAAACACTGGTAAGTTTAAGCAGCCCATACGGAGCGAAAGTTATAGTTTATACCTATAGGCTATATTTCATTCCAATAAGTATTTGTTAATGCTTTATAGAATCAACTGTCAATGTTGATGTTCATACTCTTGCGTAAGACAGTTTTTAGGTTTCTCTTCCAAACTGTTTGATTCAGCACCTCCTGTTAAAGGAAGACATTTAAGAAAATGAGGAAAAGTCAGCCTTGAAACTTACATCATAATTATAAAATTGTTTGCAGATCAATATTGTGGCGCCAAAACAAATAATGTTCAAATTTAGTGCTTTTGAGAAGTTGTGAAAGCGTTCCTTATTCACGTCTCTAAAATGGTATCCTCTCTTGATTAACAGCATCTGCAACTAATCTTTACGTGATGAAATCAAATACATCGTGGAATTACGTAAATCCTCCCTGCAAGATAGCAACACCGGATTTAGTTTTTACGAGAGACGGTCCAACTGCTGACATTCTATATGATGTAAACATTCCTGACCATGAAAGGGTAGTGGTAGGACTTACCAGGAGATTCGAAGTATTCCAATACATTGGTAAGTGTAAACATATATGGCGTTTCATTTTATACCATATTCTGTCTTCATTTTCTTTAGTGACGTGAAGATAGGGTGGTTGTCTAATAAACGTATGCGATAATTAGGCCAATAGATCACGTGATAGGTTTATGAACCAAAACCCCGAATGTTCACTACTTACTAGTATCATGTCAATGCCTGACAAATTGAATGCCTTAAATAACCTTTGTCAGTGCCGTGTAAAGGCCGCGTATGACGAAACCTACTTTTATTTATACATGTATCATCTCATAAAATCTAGGAAATGGACGCTAGAAATTGGACCGAGAACAAAGACAACGGTGTTAATGAAAACAATTGAAGCTTCTTCTTAGTGGTTTGTTATTTGATGTACATACGAACGATATGTTTTGCATAGTATTTCGAGATATTATCAACGGGGCGAAAATGTGATGAAATATGCAAACAATGTAGATCAAGATGTAGGACAATATTTTCCTGCACATGACAGAGATAATGGTTTATTTTGTAAACATTACCTGATTAAGTTGATAATCAATAACAAGACTAGTAGAATTTAGATCAAAATATGAACTTGAATACAGTAGAACCTGTTATTCTTTGATCGAAAAAAACAGGTGGTTACTTAATTTAAGGCAATGGTAATACATAAAGCTCCTTTTGGAACGTTTTGCATTACTTTTGACCTGCACTAATCACTCTCTAATCTTACAGCCGCAAACTTAGACTTCTTTTTAATGACCGCTTAATGCAGCATATACTGTTTTATCACATACCTATAGCATTTTTTCCATTATATTGCGCGTCTCTGTCTATTATGTTTTCATTTTGCATAATTCATTCAGTTCACCGAACAAAGACTGGCAAATAATGTTCGCGAAATACTTATCCAGTTGATGGATGTATACAATAATTTTCCTTTGCGTGGTTTCTTGCACTCTTTTTCTATCAAAGGATGTGTTCGGTGGCATGACCTACAAGCCGATGTGGTCTATCATGAGATACAGTCTGAACCAGGACAGTGTTACTCGGTCTGCCAAACAACATACATTGGACTAAGTGTAAGCGCTGTTATTTGGCATGTAGTAAATATTAAAAAGAAAGTAAGACATGAGATACCAGATATCATATAAAGATAACGCAAATGGGGTGGAAAAACAACACTGGGTAAATAACTTGGCTTCCTTTTAAAAAGTCAAAAAGAGGTGTGAAGCAGGTCCTTATCAAATAATTGCTATATACATCGTCGTGTGAGTATTACAACGTTCTATGTCCATTTTGTAAACAAATAGAGTTCTATATACCATTGGAAAGCTTATTTCAAGAGCTATCTCCTAGTGCAAACCATATGTTAATTTGAGCTTTCTATTTGAAGTTATCGCCAGTATTACAAAGTTCTATCTCCATTTTTAACGTTCTGTTGAGTCTTACAATGATCTATGTCCAATGAACCAGTCAATGATTTCCATTTGATCACGTGACAGAAATTTCCAAAATGACTGCGCCCTGCAAGTTTGTCCAGACGCTGTCCAGGTAAATACGATTTGTGTTAATTTTATACTTGTTTAGTGAAAAATATTTAGTTTAAATACAAGAAAGGATTAACTACTGTTGCATGGTTGAATATTTTGTCGTAGACAAGTTTCATTATAAGCTGTAACTAGTGAAAATTGAACTAGAAATCTGATTTCCTCCAGTCTGTTGGTTCTGCTTTGGCGCAGTCATGACAGAGTGTATTATGATAGGGCTCCATGCATTATCAGTATCAAAACTAGATATATTTAAGGTTTCTAAATTTCTATACAAACTCTTTGTTACAAAGTTACTATTGACATAGCATGGTTACATTAGAAAAAAACGTGGTTGTATCGTTTGCAAGAAATCAGATTTTATAACAAAGCCATGACAAAATGTGCAGGAGGGTAGTTAACTCACTGAGGCTGCTCTCCATTCAACAGGACTGTATTTATTCAACAAGATCTAGTCGAGAAAAGATGCAAGTGATGTTATTTTAATTCGCCTACTTGACATTGCACCAAACTAACACCAATTACATTAAATTTCGGATTGATTTATTAACGTCCCTGTTACTTTTAATGACAGTTCTAATTTTCAAGTTAAGTCGGACCTATCCATTTTCAAGTAGTTAGGGTTGTTAAAACAATATAATTATAACATGACAAACGATGCAGACCCTGGTCAGAGGGCTTCTTAGGGAGGCCTCTGATCGGTTTATGCACTGTTTGCATAGGGCAATCATATTCGTAACAGATACACCGTTTCTAAATGACGAGAAATGGGAGACCGGGGCTAGTTGGTACTTGTTTTACATTTTGTGCATTTTTTCATCTAACTTGGAAAATACAGAAAAAACAATGGTACAATTCTGAGAGTACTAAACACGCGTTAGATAGAAACTTTTGAGAATGATGTCTCAGATCGTTCTCAATTTTTTGATTGGTAAAATTGAGATTTCAGATTTGAGTATTTGTCTCAAATCTAACCCCTCAAAAGCCAGAGAACGACATCAAAATTCAACTTAAAATCTTTATAAATTTGGGACTAGGTGAATCAGAAACTTTGTTGTTAAATTCAGAGTGTCTGTTTAAACCCTTCATTTCCCAGCCAGACTACATTCGCATTTGCAAACAGACCAATATAAAACACAGCGTAGCATGGCGTCCAAGATGATTTGCAACCATATCAGTGTTTCACAATTAAGAGATGCAAAAAAATGTTTCACAAGTCAAAAATGCAAACAAATATTTAAATTTTGTTTAAAAAGAGAAGCAAAGTTAAAGATTACGCGAATATGGCAGTAATATACTGAGATAGACGGTTAAATACGCCAGTGTGGCATTGCAAGGATTAAAGTAAGCTGAAGCTAACGCCGCGGTCACATTTACGGTCACGCACGTAGTTGACCGTAGTTCATTTGTATGTAGTTAACCGTTAATTAGGGTCATGTTAACTATGTACAAAATGATCAGGGTTAACTAGGGAGAACTACATGTAAGTATGGTAAACTACAGCCAAGTAGGGTCAGCTACGATCAGCTAGTGTCTACTACGTTCATTCATTCATTAGCATGTGTGCTGTACCATCTAGCCCAATGCATCAACTAGCCCTAGTCTCCCCGACTTGTCGTTAGGGTTGAAGTGTTTAAAAGGATATTTACAGGGAACTAACAGTGTCGCTTATTTGTTTCAGATGAGATGAAACCAAAGCTAGATGTATCAGTGCTTTACCAGCCACAAAAACCAAGCTCAATCCTTTAGAAGCATTCTTATTTAGTGCTTACTTTCATCTTGCTTTAAGCTGTCACCATAAATAGACTTCTTTAATGACCATTATAAAGGAACTCTACTGTTGTCTATA
Source organism: Azorinus chamasolen (assembly GCA_963576725.1). NCBI lineage: Eukaryota > Metazoa > Mollusca > Bivalvia > Cardiida > Solecurtidae > Azorinus > Azorinus chamasolen. The sequence continues at coordinate 57,910,376 of OY755253.1, read as the reverse complement.
AGACGTATCTTTACACTCGTATTAAAAGCGTTGTCAAAGGTGGCTTTTGGTTTTTGAAAGTGTTTTCTGAAAGTAGACGTTTTATGTCTTCACAACACGCTTATGGGGCATACTATTTGTATGTCTGCCAGTGACATTTTTAAAGGTGAATTATGTGAATTTCTAACATTGACCATACCTTTGGTACATGTGGCATAGAAAAGTGTTAATTGAAATAGTTTCATAAATGTTACTGTTGCATAACGACAGTGTATAATGCTGTACGATAATAGGGATAGAATTGTTACTCAAATTATACCCATTCAGTCTTGGTTTAATCGTACATTTTGATACACCGTGGTAAAGTTTCAATTTGAACAAGTTTACGTAATAAAGGTTACTAAAAGAGGTTTGTTGGAATGGTTTATCTCCAGCTTTGGTAAAGAAAATACTTTTTTTTAAGACTGAAATATGTTCTATGTCCATAGAGTGGACATAGAACATTGCAAAATTTAATGCAGTTGTCTACTGCAATTCTGATAATGTTCTATGTCCAGGGAATGGACATAGAACATTGTTATAATAAGTGAAAGAGAAGGAAGAGTTTGTAAAATGATCTATCTGAAACCGAAAGTAAAATATATATCAAAAACCATGCTTACAATACACATAAAACTTGAATTAAAACCTATTGCCTTCATAATGCATCGGGTAAAGTCAAAAGAATTTTTAAAATCCATGAAAATCTTGTTGTTCAGTGGGTCAAAACTTTAAAGTCGATTTTCTCAAAACAACCCCGATGTGAGATAGAACGTTGTAAGACTCACACGACGACATGTGTCGTTTGACAATGGTCTGTTTTGTGTAACGGAATAACAGGACAGTCGCCAATAGAATTATACAAACATGAGAAAGAAAAAAATTGAAAAAAAAATTGTTGACTATTGGTGGATTCGAATGCAAGATGGATCATACAAAGGTGAATTGAAAACCCAAACGTCAGTGGACTAACCTACTGCTCCACAACGTCTAAGGCGTTAATAACTGCTTATTTATCAGTTTGTTTGAAATTAATCTAGAGAAACGCGTTTTGAATAAGAATCAAGTCTGGAAGCAAAGATTAACGGACAAATAGTAGATGTTTTCTTTTCACTCGCATAATGATTTGATTAAGAAGCTCTTAAAGGGGCGTGAATTGTCATATACCTAAACAGTTCAGCTCCATCGATTTATGAGTATGCCTATCTAAAAGTAGAAACTGAGGCGACTGTAACGTGAATTTTGTTCAGAGAGCGTACGGGAGAAGAATTTGGTCATGTCTATTTGAATTAACATATCGTTATTCTATATTCAAATGATACTATTTTTCAATTTCAACCACATTTTCACCTATAGTCTTGTAATGTAAGTGTCGAAACTATTTTTCCTTCGCGGTGGCTCATTTGATAAATAACTGCAAACAACAACACGAAACGTTTTTCATTACGAACATTCGCAGTGTTACAATATAATGCCATGCATATTGCAGTTGATTTAGAAAGACCAACATTATTAGTATACAGACATATATACTTCTGACAAAACTTCACGTGTGTCAATAAAGACTTTTTTCTTCAAACTCTTTATTGGTTAGTGACAGTTATGGCGTATTTTTCATATAACCAAAATTTCGAGCATGCGTTTAGCCACGGCGGTATACGGTGATATCCTTTTTACGTCCCCATTCAAAACTCCTCGAGATCAATCATAAATCATTCCAAAATACACCGTCATCCAATTCAAACAATGATGACCTCTCCAATAAATTTTGATTGACCATTTCTTTCTCACTTATGTATCAGTTCAAATATTCATTAACCCTACTTGTTTTTATTTTTGCAGTAAACTAACTTTATAATTACACAAGAATGAGGGTAGATCACGGCAGACACTATAGAATCATATCTATATAATAACATATGCAAAACAAACAGATCCTGATACAGGAATATCTGGTCTGAATACGATCTGCTTGGAAAAAACGTCTCAGAAATGTAAAGGTTTGACGCAAGGTGAAGTTTCCGGAAGATTAGATCATTTGTGGTTTGTTTTAAGTTTCCTTTGAATGATACATTGAATGATACGTTTATTTACACTGTTTGTCTTTTAGGATGGGGATGGAATACGTGTGAGGTTGGGCGCCCATAAACCGGTTTAACCCCCAGTGACTTTTGTCACTGACCGTTCCAAGGCGGTACTTCCATCTTCCCCCTATTGTATGTTTGTTTTGTCTTTGTGCGTCTCTTGCTGTTTCCATGTGTTGTTGTTCGGGTGACTGTTTGTTCTGTATGTGGTGTTTCCTGCATGACTCGTTTTTGTATTTTAATTCATACAAATATAGTATGTTTTTTATTTTCTTTTATGTTTTATTTGTATTAACATATGTTGTTCTTGGGTTTTTGAAATTAATACAATGCCTAGTGTTATTACGAAAGGCACAAAAATGAGTCATGCAGGAAATACCACATATAGAACAAACAGCCGCCCGAGCAGCAACACAAGGAAACAGTAAATGTACAAAACTATAAAACATCAAGAGACGGAAGTACCGCCTTGAGACGACCAGTGACAAAAGTCACTGGGGGGGGGGGGGGTTAAACCGGTATATGGGTGTCCAACCTCACACTTATTCCATCCCACCCTGAAAGACAAACAGTGTAAATAAACTTATCCCCTCTCCGACTAATCTACAACAACCGCGATGGCAAACACAGTGGTAAAGTGCATGTATAAAGAAAACGTTTAAGTGAACAAACAGTATCCATCTATCGCTAGTGTACTCAATGATTGAGCTGCAAACAGAGTAACTGTAGAAAAGTAATAAAGGGTACGACAAAAACGAAATAGTACAGATATCCGGCGTTCTCCTTCCGTTTCTGGATTTAAGAGGTTGCCTTCATACAGTACTTAACCTTTCTTGTCGGCGTACATGCAAAGAGGCCAGCGTGATTGCCAACTGCATAAGGGTTGACAACCAAACAAGTTGACATTATTTTATAGTCCTATCATATGCTCTTTCAGAAAGGATATTGCCTATGCCTTAACGATAGACCAGAAGACATTCGCGATACCTACCATGACAGATGTACTAGTACATGCGTTCATCCTGCAAATACAGCATGCGGAGGCAGACATTGGAGTTACAGTTATATTTCTCTGTATAAACATGGTACATGTACATTTTTATATTTGTTGCGCTTATGTGTTATTACCCAGCAATTCGCCTAAATTTGGATCTGATGCAATGTTGATTACTTCCGATTCGATCAAGAATTTGAGAAACAAGTCTAACGACACACATTGGAAAAAGACAAACATTGAACTATTGACCTAGTGTCAAACATATTGGAACCTGGTGTGACGCCGAGTAACCTGGTGTCGCTCCTGTATCCAAGCTGTTTAAAACTCGACTCAGGTCATGGATAATGGGATAGGGGTATGCAGTGGATACTGGGTACTACATAATGATGTGCTGGGATGTATGGGTTAAATCAAACCTAGTGTTTCACATCGGACCACTACTTCAGTTTGTACTAATTTTATTGAAACACATGTATTTATTTTTTGTCTTAAAAGTGCCCTTTACCAGAAACTATCTCCAGCTGGGTCACCGGGTACATTGTTGAGAAATATAAAAGTCCTGGCATTTATCATATGAGTCAAAAGTCCCTTAAAACGACATAAGCCAATAATGTAGACCCAGATCAGAATGTCCCTGAAAGAGCCCACCGATCAGATTATGCACTGTTTGCTGAGCACATCACTGTCAATATTTTTTACACCAAACTATTTGTTTGCTGTGTCTGCTTAACATGAAAAATAAATAAGTTCCAAATTTAGACTGGGACGGATTTGTTTTAAATAATAAATTGGCTAAAGCAGTGTTACTATCAATCACGACTAATAAGCTTGACTATTATCGGTAAGGTTTGACCTGGCACTCATCACTTTCCGCCGACTTTCGTCGATAAATATCGTGAATTTCCGTTGGCTGTATAAATGAAATCGTTACGTGCTTAGCACCATACACTACACACGCTATACAATATTAATACTGTCGCAACAGCCCAGTGAATTGTGCCATTGACTCTGAGAATAGAAGTTGTTGGTTCAAATCTAGGAAACCCCTAATTAAACTAAGGCAACTTTTTTTTCGGAAATATATATATCTGTTATTCTGAAATTTCTCTTTATTGTTCACATGTTATCATTGTTTTCTTCATTTGTTTTCATTGTTTTGCAAAGAGCACTTCCAAAGAGATTGCCTAAACACAATTGTTTGATTACATCGCGTATACGCTGTCAGTGTCATTATTTTGTCTAAGACAAGTTTCACTGTACAAACTTCATACACATATTTTTTCGTGGCCAGCATGCGCCCACCTGGCCAAAATAAATTCAAAAGTCTCATATCTTAAAACACATGTATGTAAAAAACAACTACGATGGGCTCGAACCCACGGCACTAATATCGGTAATGTTGTGATTAAACCACTGGGCTACCAACACTTGTATTATATTGAAAATCTTATAATGTACTAGTGTCATTGTATAGTGGTGCATGCTTAACGTGTGCGTTCGGAAAGATAAAATCAGCTTACGGAAAAAGGCGGAATATTCATACAGTGCCAGGTCAAACCTTATCGACAATACCTGAATTGCCATTTGATGCTTTATTTATGTTTCCAAAACTGTTTGATATAACGTTATAATGTATAATATATTCTTTACTTTACTACAGTAACTGTACGGGAATTCGTCATGCTATCTATTGTTTTTATTGAACGTGCTCTTATATTTTTCAGCTAACAAATGCTATTCTTTATATTTTCTAAGTTGGGATGAGTTCGCAAGTACTTGATGATGAGAAGTACTGCAGCATGTACGAAGTACAGTCATCCTCTTACAGATGGCAGCATTGTGAAATAAGACTACGTGGATTTTGTGAGAAAAGTAAGACGTTTGTAACCTTTCTCTGTTTCGTGACATAACGAATATTTGTTGGATGATTTGTATAATAGTATATGTACACAGGGTTTTGTGTATTGATAGAAATTGTATTATAGTTTCATAACCAAACACAGCAGATCCTGTAGAAGTCGACTGATCTAGGTCTACTTTGTTTGCAAATGAGTGAACGACGTTTATATGAGTGAAAGGGTTAATAAAACCTGAGAATATTTGTATTTATACAAAGATAATCAACTGTTTTTGGATTACATTAACCACATGCACTGACATTGCAAATAGTGTTGACCCAGATATGGAGTTATTAGAGGATCCCTTGGTTCAACGTATGCACTGTTATTATATCATATTTATATAGCCGATATTAGCTTTTCATACTGAATGGACTCGAGAGTAAAATACTGATGAGCTAATCAACTCTGAAATTCAGCGTTGAATGGGTTAATATATTTCATGATTGTTTTAGATGGATGACAATCCGTGTGACTGACCATATTTTTTAAAGTATATCGCAAAAACAAGTCGAATAAGCAACCAAGAAAACACAACCTTCACGTGTTTGATATGTTGTTCGGCAATGTGTTAATATTTATTAACCAAAGTCGATAATATTTTGTTGTAGAACAGAGATTACCAGTATCGATGGAAACGGTTTATTTCGTATCACAGGGATAATTTCAATATAAGTTCAAAACGACAATCTTCATAATAACGATTGAACATAACACATACCAAGTTTTATGATATTATTGAAAATATGCGTTCATTGTAGGGACTTCCTCTTTAATATCAGCCTAACGAGGTGTGATTATTCTATATACAGTGAAATTACAAAAACGAGTCATGCAGGAAACACCACATACAGAGCAAACAGTCGCCCGAACAGCAACACAAGGAAACAGCAAATGTACATAACTATAAAAACAACAAGAGACGCACAAAGACAAAACAAACATACAATAGGGGAAGATGGAAGTGCCGACATCGAACGGTCAGTGACAAAAGTCACTGGGGGTTAAACTGGTTTATGGGCGCCCAACCTTACACTTATTCCATCCCCACCCTAAAAGACAAACAGTGTAAATAAACGTATCCCTCTCCGACTAATCTACAACAACGCGATGGCAAATACAGTGGTAAAGTGCATGTATAACGAAAACATTTAAGTGAACAAAATGTATCCACATATCGCTAGTGTACTCAATGATTGAGTTGCAAACAGAGTAACTGTAGAAAGGTAATAAAGGGTACGACAAAAACGAAATAGCACAGAAATCCGACGTTCTCCTTCCATTTCTGGATTCAAGAGGTCGCCTTCATAGAGTACTAAACATTTCTTGTCGGCGTACATGCAAAGAAGTGTGATTGCCAACTGTAAAAGGGTTCACAACCAAACATGCAGTATGTTGTAGTACTACAGGATCATATCCCTTTTTAATGAATTTTCTAACATATTTGATGAACAAAGTGAGAACATGGGTATGTCCAATAATTTTACGAAGTTTGTAAATCACATCACCGTAAAATTCAGGATGTGAAATTCCGTGTCGCAGAAGCGCCTTGAGATTACATTGGTACTTGCCAATAAGCGAGATATTTCGATAGTAAAAATTAGAGAACGTTTTTCTTAGTTAATGGTATCTATATCCTTGCTTAAGCAGTTTTTCAGTTAAAATGAGATTTCGATGTGTAATGCTGAAATAGCTTTCTTTACTGACGAGCAAATGAAATATTACACCACTCGGACTTGCTCAGAAGTTTGCGAATCACTAACCTTTCTTCTGGATAAAATATTTGTACGTTATGGGAATGCTATATACCGTCAGGTGATTTGTATTCCTATGGGCACGAATTGTGCACCACTGGTCGCCGATTTATTTGTACTGCTATGAAATTTCATGTTACGTTTGAATCCATTATCACAAGAAGATTGTTATAAAAGCCTTGAATGAAACGTCTCGATATTTGGATGATATTTTTTAACTTAGATAACCCTTTTTTGATGCTTTGAATCCTACATTTTACCCCAAAGCGCTCAAATTGAATAAAGCAAACCCTTCCGACACTTATGCAGCTTTTCTTGATCGAGACTTTAAATTTGACAATGGAATGATTTCTTCTAAAATGTATGATAAAAGAGATGATTTTGATTTTAATATTGTAAATGTCCCTCATCTTGATGTAGATGTTCGTCGTGCCCCATCTTACGGTGTTTATATATCTCAAGTTATTCGTTTCGCTAGAGCTTGTTCTTCCGTTGACGATTTTAACAGTCTAAATCTCATTTTAACTGAAAAGCTGCTTGAGCAAGGATATAGATATCATAAACTTAGAAAAAACATTCTCTTAATTTTATTATCGAATTTTCTCACTTATTGGCAAGTACAAATGTCATCTCTGGTTCTTTTAGATGCCTAGCACTCAGTCGATAATAAGAGTAGGGCATCGCGCCCGGGTTTCTCTGTATCCTCTCCCCTCTCTCTTGGACGTCCAATTACCCCCATAGTGAGTAGAAACATACGTTAATCAACACAAATAAACGAATGTAATCTCAAGGCGCTCGTGCGACACAGTGTTTCATATCCTGAATATTATGGTAATGTGATTTACAAACTTCGTAAAATTATTGGACATACACATTGTCTCACTTTGTTCACTAAATACATTAAAAAGTCATTAAAAAGGGATATGTTCCTATAGTACAACAACATACTGCATGTCTGGTTGTCAACTCCTTTTCAGTTGGAAATCCAGCGTACCTCTTTGCATGTACGCCGACACGAACTGTTTAGTACTCTATGAAGGCGACCTCTTAAATCCAGAAACGGAAGGAGAACGCCGGATATCTGTAGTATTTCGTTTTTGTCGTACCCTTTATTACTTTTCTACAGTTACTCTGTTTGCAGCTCAATCATTGGGTACACTAGCGGTAGATGGATACAGTTACTTCTCAGTGTTGTTATACCTTTTGATCCTTCGAGATCATGAATTTCAGTACTTCTTGTTCTGAAAATTGAATACCGCTAAAGCCGGTGCTAGGGGCGTGAGCAGTGTTGCACTTTCAATTACTGCTCAAGAACAGACTCAATAAAACCGAGTCTGCAATTTTCTCTTTTTCCGTTGCAATTTTTGCTCTCGGGGGATTACCTCCCTTCAGAATTTACTTAATTATTGTTTCGTTTTACATGCACTTTACCACTGTATTTGCCATCGTGGTTGTTGTAGATAAGTCAGAGAGGGGGTACGTTGATTTACACTGTTTGTCTTTAAGGGTGGGGATGAAATAAGCGTGAGATTGGGCGCTTAAAACCCGGTTTAACCCCCCCCCCCCAGTGACTTTTGTTACTGACCGTTCCAAGGCGGTACTTCCATCTTCCACCTATTGTATGTTTGTTTTGTCTTTGCGCGTATCTTGATGTTTTTATAACTATGTACATTTGCTGTTTCCTTGTGTTGCTGTTCGGGCGGCTGTTAGTTCTGTATGTAGTGTTTTCTGCATGACTCATTTTTGTACTTTTTTTGGATAAAACGAAGTATTGCATGTAACAAAACAAAATCTACCCCGTCTCTAATTAACATAAAGTAAAATGGACCGGATGTAACGCGATTTTGGATATAACGAAAGAAATCAGAGTGTCCCGAGGACTTCCTTATAAATGAGTTTCACTGTATTGTATACATATTGACGATTTGTAAGTGAAAAAGCCACAAGAAGTTATATCATCACTAGTGACAATATTAAATATGAAATTTATCTAAGAAAGTTCAGTAAATCATTGATGTGGATATAATAGAAGCAATATCTAAGCAATATCTAGGCAGGATGTTTAATATCACGATTATATTTTGTTTGCAATGCTAAATATGTTTCGTTATTAAATATTATCGTTCCATTATTATGTACTAAGGAAATTGTCGTTTTAATTTTCCGTTGAAATCATCGATATGTATAATGATATGAATAATGTAAAATACGTGTTCTCTAAAGCTTTTTATTGTCCAATATATAAAGACATAAAGTAGAAAGAATAGAATAGGTAGCTTCTTATCCCGCTACTTTCTATCTAACTTGCAAACAACTTTAATCCATATGAGACACCAAATACCTCGCTGTTTTATCAGGATCCAAACTCTTATCAGTTCTAAATACCTTGATCAAATATAATGTTGTCAAAATTGTTTTCACAGATGCGAATGAGAAAAGGTATTCGAAAACATGTTATGCAATAATGCTTGTAAACATATTCATAATCTAGTTTTGGCTTTAACCCTTCAGACTTTTAGAAATTGCAAGAATTCGGCCCAATTGTTCATCTGATGTATACGGTACTGAACTGGTATTATCAGGTCTGAAAATATATGTATAGGGAATAATAGGTTAGTGCCGTAAATGGGACGTTTTTATCCGGACGAGTGGACAAAAGATTGAGGCGAGACTTGCGTCGGGTAAAAGGCGTCCTATCTACTGCACTAACATTTTACTCGATTTATCAATTCTGAAGGGTGGTGATCCCCCGAAAGCAAATATTGCAACACAAAAAAGAGAAAATTGCAGACTCGGTTTTATTGAGCCTGTTCATGAGCAGTAATTGAAAGTGCAACACTGCTCACGCCCCCTAGCACCGGCTTCAGCTGTATTCAATTTTCAGAACAAGAAGTACTGAAATTCATGATCTCGAAGGATCGGAAGGTATAACAACACTGAGAATGAAGTGCGGGCGACGTTTTACGGCCACCACACAAGCACTTAACACCTGCTGTTGTGAAGATTATAAATTCTGAAGGGTGGTGATCCCCCGAAAGCAAAAATTGCAACACAAAAAAGAGAAAATTGCAGACTCGGTTTTATTGAGTCTGTTCATGAGCAGTAATTGAAAGTGCAACACTGCTCACGCCCCCTAGCACCGGCTTAAGCGGTATTCAATTTTCAGAACATGAAGTACTGAAATTCATGATCTCGAAGGATCAGAAGGTATAACAACAGTGAGAATGAAGTACGGGGCGACGTTTTACGGCAATTAAGTTTTATCTGTTGCCATCGACTCATAAAACATCGTACTTTTTTCTCAGTGTTGTTATATTTTCTGGTCCTTCGGGATCATTAGTTTTCATGTTGTTAGTTTTGTAAATTGAATACTGCTTCAGCCGGTGCTAGGGCGTGAGTAGTGTGGCACTTTTGATTACTACTCATGAACAGACTCGATAAAATCGAGTCTTCTATTTTCTCGTTTGGCATTTCTACGGTTGCTTTCGAAGGATCACCCATTTTCAGCATATAAAAATCATGAAATAATTTGCATTGAAAATGCACTTTTTTCGACCAACGGATCTCCCTATTCATTTCCATATAGACGTAAATGTCATGAGCTACCGCGGAGGAAAGTAGTTTCGATACTTGCATTACAAGAGGTGAAACATGGTTGACTTTGAAAAATAGGATTATTTGAATCGAGTAGATCGCTATGTTAATTCAAATAGACATGATTATATTCTCCTGGAGGCTCTCTGGTCAAATGCGAGTTCCGCCGTCTCGGTTTCTATTTTTAGAGAGGCCTACTCATAAATCGATGGAACTGAACTGGCTTTATTTAGGTCTATGAAAATCCCTGCCCCTTTAAGAACTTCTCAATCATATTATCATGAATTTAAAAGAAAACATTTACAGTGAAGCTCATTCATAACGAGGTCCTCGGGACCTTGTGATTTGTTTGGTTATATCCAATTATCGTTATATCAGATCCACTTTTTAGTATTTTGTAATTAGAGAGGGGAATAAATTTTGTTTTGTCACAATTATGCAATATTTTGTTATATATAAGTTCGTTATAAGTGAACTTCACTGAACTATTTATCCATTAATATTTGCTTCCTGACTTGATTCTTATCAAACACGTTTTGCCAGCGGTGGATTAAATTAATAAAACTGATAAGTTAACGTCATTTCATATCTCGTCTCAGTGGCGTAATCGGTAAGCGTGACGTCTCTGGTGATTGAAATTGAATTGATGTATGGTCAGGCGCGGGTTCGAATCCAGCTTTAACCATTATTCCTTCTTTTGTTCTTTATTTTCTCTTGTTTGAATAATTGGCGCAATTGTCTGTTTGAGCTATTACGCCAGCATAACATTTATGTATATTTACGGAAAATTGAAATAGTTCCATGGATAAACAATCATTACAAATTAGAAACGTTTACTAACCTAATAAACTTTCTATTACAAGAAGTAACCTAATAAACCTAAGTTTATCTGCAACCCCTTTATTACGTCACTAGAGAGGCCTAGTGACTGAATAAAAGTGAACATTCGTAAGAATGTATAACAACATTTTATGTACTTCACTACAGCAGGTATCAGTCATGAGAAGATATATACCATGACATGTGATAAATTCATTAATATGAATGCCTTTTCACGCCTCTGCAAATAGAGTAGACCGAGATCAGACGGCGCTTGTTAGGTCGTCTGATCACGGTATATTCCGTTTGCTTATGAATAGAATTATAACAGAGTTGACTCTACGCTTTCTACGATTATCAAAACGTCATGGGTTCATATGTTATTATAATTATTCAGAAAATGAATATTATAATAATGTCATTATTTCTTATTCAAGAGGGACATGAATAATAACAGAAACACTTGACAATATGTAACACATAGCATAACAACTGTGAATATCCGTCAAATATGTACTCAATGAATTGACTGAAGTCAGAGCATCTGCAGTGAAGCCGTAAAGGCTACGACAAGGAAAATGTAATACATGAGTCTGGTATGATCATCCCATTTCTGAGTTTAAGAGAATACCATCATAGAGTACTACCCTCGGCCTGTCATCGCGCAAGCAAAGAGGCAGTGAAGCTACCGACTGTATAAGGGTCACTTACCAAACATACAGCGCGTTGCAATACAATAGGTCATAACCTTTCTTCTTAAACCGGTTTAACCCCCAGTGGTGTTTTTGCTACTGACCGTGCCAAGGCGGTACTCTCTTTGTCACGCTTCCTTTTGTTTGCCTTGCGTCTTTGTGCTTGTGATTTTGTTCATGTGTGGAACGTTTGTCTCTGGTTCTTGTGTGTCTTTTGGTGTTTTCTGTGTTCATCTCGTGTGTGAGTGTGCATTTGGGTGTGTGGTTGTATATGTGTCATGCTGTCTATCGGTGGTGGTTGCGTCTTGTATGTGGCTTTGCCTGCTTGACTTTACTACTTTTCCATTTAGTGCGTTTTAAAACAACTAATGAAAATGGAAATGACCCCGAATTTCCTACGTTTGTAGCTACAGTATCATAATCTTCTGGTTGAGAAATGCCTTGTTGCAGTAACGTCCGCAGATTGCAATTATATTTACTAATGAGTGGTTAATTTCGATAATAAAAATTAGAGAAAGTTTCCGAATTTTGTGATATCTGTAACCTTGCTTAAGAAGTTTATCAGTTATAACTACATTACGGCTGTTAAAATATTCTAGCAAAGACGAGGCTCGGGCAAACCGAATAAGTTGAGAAATACAAACCCCATAAGATGTAGAACGGGGCACATCTCCATCTAGAAAAGGATAATCAACGAATTTAAAATTAAAATATTCCCTTTTATCGTATATTTTGGACGAAACTTTATCATTTATGCTTGATAGATTCAAATCTTAAAATGAAGCCATACTGTCAGATTGATTCCCTTTGTTTAGATACAGTAATTTAGGGTAAATTGAAGAAATCATGGTTTCAAAATATCGTCTAAATTCAAAATATCGTCCAAATACCTTGACGTTTTATTAAAAGCATTAACAATATCGGTCTGTGTATCAGGTTTTAACTTAGGCATAAACTCCCTCTCATAGCAATACAAAAACAAATCTGCAACAAGAGGGGCACACTTTTTACCCATGGGTATACCATGGGTATATGGTATCCCCATACAAATATATTATCTAAATGAAAGGTTAGAGATATACAAACATCAAGGCAAGTCCACAGTGTGTAATGTTCAACTTCTGAATTCGAAAAGAATGAACGTTGAACATTACAAGCATTTACATTTTATTTTCTTTGGCAAAGGTATTTTCTATTAATTTAATGAATTTATCCTTTATAAGATGGTGAGGTTGAGTAGTATAATTATAGTGTAGATAAATAATAAGAGCTCGGAAGAAATGTTATACTGTTGATTTTTAAGTTTAGTTAAATATCATTTGAATTGTTTATGGACCAACAACATTAATACCAGTCTTTTCATATATTTTATCACAGTAACGTTTTACATGTTCTTTGATCGTAGTAAGACAGGACGTCGAAAGCTTAGACATTTTAGTAGTATTACAACTACTAGAGTTGGCAATAAAACGCGCATGATAAGGGTTTTATGTAGTACAAAGTAGAAAGTTTATGTTGTTTTATGTTAGGACCAGACTTAAAAGTATTGCATATTTTTACATGTTTCGAGACTATATCTTTTTCAGGTGCTTGAACTGTAATATAAATTTGTGAACCAGTTAGCTCCTTCCTTAAACCATCAACATAATACAATCCGGTTTTGTCAGCAGGAACAAGAACATAAATTGAATGAAAATGAAATGTTTTTTCTTCAAATTGCGAAATGTAACTCTAGGTCGAGGCGGTAAAAGCTGGTAATTTGATTTGTAAAAAGCAATACGCGTATCAATAATATCATAAATACATTTATTCTAATCCTACTGTCAGATATTATACGTATTGGACGACATGATAACTGATAATTAATTTCAGCTTAATCAGAACTGCTTGGTTCTGATGTGGTTTGGAAATCATTCCAATATTCTGAGTATTATTCGCCGACACCATTTGATGAAGAATTCTTGAATAGCTTTCGCAATATGAGTTCGACAAGCGTCAAAATCAATAAGGGAAGGCAATCTATATTTAGGTCCTTTAGTTAGGAGGGTCCTGAGACGTTTATCTTTAATGATATCAAAATTACCAGTAATGATATGACCACTGGTTTATAGCAATAGCTTGAAATTCTACAATGTCAAGAAGTAGGGGTATTGACAACCTGTTTTAATAAAAGAATACAAAAGAACGCCAATATTCTAACTCCTATTATTCAGAAACAGAAAAATAGACACATCCCCGGTGCATCACGGAAATTTACGGCTATTGCCGAGCGAAAGTAGTCCCACTTTTCGACATTAAAAACAGATATTGTATTGCACGCTTAGAGGTTGTATTGCATGATCGAATACGATCTTATTTGACTACACAAACTGACAGGTAAATCCATTTATTACAGGATCTATTTTCTTTTATGTTAATGTGTTAACGTATTAACACATTATTTAAAACAGCTCTGCCCGATGATTTTATATTGCTTCAGAACTTAATGAGACTATTGCGATAGCTTCCCAATAATTCACCTATTCTTAACTTAATATCGTGTCTTTGAACCGGAAGTAGTCAAAACTACATCAGCTCCCACATTAAACATAGATAATATTTTCAAAATTAGGTAAGGTTTAAGTGGTAATGGACAAACATTGTTAGATTTATCACACACTTTAAATGGAAAAGTAGTAAAGTCAAGCAGGCAAAGCCACATACAAGACGCAACGACCACCAAACACAGATATACAGCATGACACACACACATACACACACAACCACACATCCAAATGCACACCCACATACGAGATGAGCACAGAAAACACAACAGACACCCAAGAACCAGAGACAAACACTACACACATGAACAAATCACAAGCACCAATATGCAAGGCAAACAAAGGGAAGGGTGACAAAGAGAGTACCGCCTTGGTACGGTCAGTATCAAAAACACCACTGGGGTTTAAACCGGTTTACGGACGTCCTAACCTCACACATCTCTCAAGGTCGTCCTAGCTTTACAAATAATGTAAATAAAGGTATCCCCGCCGGACTTTCCTCTGTCCTGCTGCGCAAATTGTTTGTACAAATTTTTCACTCAATACATTGTAAAAATTAAAGCTACAATCACTTGCATAACAAGAATGTTAAACAGTTTGAATCCTGACGAGATGCCGTGTTACATAGATCCGTAAGCAGTAGGCTAAAGATAAAATCTTATTACATGTATTAACAAAAAACGGTACTTCAAATCTTATTATTAACAGGGTACTTCATATTAAATATCCTGTTGCTTAAGGTGAGCAATATAAGGTATCATAGCTCCCTGCTTTGCTTTACTTATGCATTTCTCTGAACAAAACATAACATGAACTAATGACGGCCTTAAAAGCATATGTCTGCTTTCTATTTGACTAGTTTAGAATACCCATAGCAGTAAATGAACACGTAATTTATCAATTTTGAAATAGGTAGCAATAGTAGAGTCAGTTATAATTTCACAGGCAAACACTATATCCTATAGGAGCCGTCTTAATCTTCTACTCTGTTTGCAAAGGCGTACAACAGCGTATAGCCACCCATACAATTTAATCTACTCATAGTTACAAGATCAATATTTATTAGTTGAATATGGCATTTCTCATAAACGTAATGACATTTTGTGCGTTTTCCCGGGGTAAATTCTGCAATTCAATGCGGCCTGGAATAATTAATGTATTTGAAATATTCTAACAGCAACACTATATCAGCACAAGATAATTTCAGTTCAATGACTTTATTACTGAAGCATGCGATATTTGTTTTAATAATACTGTACTTGTTTAAATCAGATGCAACAGACAACGTCTATAGTTGGATTAGAAATTCAAATACATGGCATCAATACACTCAAGCCTGTTTCTACTTCAAAACGTACCCGGCAACTGAGAATGTAGATAAGATAACGTCCATGGGAATATCAGGCCAAACATGGATTGGAGAAATAAAGAGTCGGACAATCGTTAACATTAGTAGTAAGTATGGCGGGTGACAAGAAATGCAATTAAAAAACCCGTCAAATTCCGGGCATATTCCCAGACATATGCTTTTAAATCATTTTCGCGCTTAAACACGACTGTCTGTATTAAATTGTTTACCTGATATAGACACCTTTTCATGCCTTGCAAACAGGGTAATCTCTGGCAGAAAATGTAGGATGAGATCTATAGACTTACATAAGCAAACAATGCGAACCTTACAGAAACCGTCTGATCTGGGTATTTCCTGTTTTCAAAGACGTGACAAACGTTTATACGAGGGAAAGAGTTGAGTATGGCAATATATAAAATAAGGTACTATGAAATTCGCGCTTGAGAATATGTTTTGAATGAATTTGAAAAAAAGCATAGTGTAAGGAAATATTTGTAGGCACAAACCATAAAATTTGCAATACACAACTGCTTCTTGTGTATGGACTTCTGTTAGTTGTTTGTTGGATCATTTGTTCATTAATTATTTCTTTTGCTCGTTCATTCATTCGTTCGTTTGCTTGTGTTTTATTTTTTATATTAGTTTATAACACTTTTGCTAAGGGCGACCTACATGTAGTATGTGTATGATCGGCATTTGAATTTTTCATGAGAGGAATCTTTATAGCTCATTTTAACAGTATTGCATACCATGCAAACAAACAGAATGATCTACACTCTGGTGTACATTATTATAGGTTGTTATGTATTAAGTAAAGCAAAATGTACAACACGTTTACATTTGATATCGGTGTATTTTTTTGTAGTGGTACTATTCGGTGTTTTGCATGTAGTGTTACCTGCATGACTCATACATACTTTTAAACCCTTAGCATGTACTCCATAAATACGCATTAACAAACAGTGTAGAGCCAAATTAGATGGCTCTTGTTAGAGCCGCCTGACCAGGGTCTGCTTTGTTTGCTTATGAAATAATATATGATCCTACACATTCTGTCATGGCAATAAATTTGTGTGTTCGTGTTTAATCATAAAGAAAATAACACTGATATTGTCATTATTTCTTTATAGATTATCAAGGAAGTACAGGTTTAACCTGCCCAATTGAGATTTAATGCAATTCGAGTATAATCTCTGGAGAAAAGATTGACAGAGTTTTAAACAGCTTGGATCCTGATCAGTTACATGGGGTCTCATTCAGTTCCATGCTGTTTGCAAATGCGAGTTAAGTCGCAAATGTCGGAATATGCTGTATACGAGTAAATTGCTATATTTTCATTCCGATTTCAGATGCTGAACCAGAAGATTTCAAATACGGATATTATGGATATATTTCAAAACGCGACGATCAATTGTTTCTTGACTTTACAAAAGAAACAAGTAGCTATGTTCTATGTATAAAAGGTAACGATTTGGAATGATTTATATGCATTGAATATCATGTAGGCCTTTTGTGAATAGGTACGTTGCTGTTTATCATAAATCAACAATTTAATTGTAATATTATTACATTTGGCTTTATAAGCTTCTTGAGTACAAATTAGTAGCTAAAATATGATTGAAACAGTTATAATTGTATATTAGACACCACTGTTAAAGATTTGTGATACCTACTGTAATATTAATTTGCACTGCAATTAAAAGTTAACCATTCCCTTCATATAAACGCTTTTTCACGCATATGCAAACCGAGTAGACACATGTCTGACGGCTCCTATATGAGCTGTCTGATCTGAGTATGTTCTATTTGCTGATGGTATAATACAGATCTGATTCTGCACTTTCTGTTGAGTCAAAATGTCATATGCTCAAATGTCATTAAAACAATATTCTAATTAATATATTCATGATGTCATTATTTCTTACATGAATATACAACAGGGAAATGGTTAGACAGTATTAAAGACGCCTCTGTAAAAACAGGTGTGTAGTGTACGAAGAACTGAAACATTTAGTTTGCCTTATAATACATAGTTACAAGTTAATGGCACTGTATGTATAGATTTGAAAGAACAACTGTTAGAATAGTTCGCCTTATAATAATTAGTTCCAGAATATTAATGACACTGAAGTTACAGATTTTTACGAACATCTGTAATATTAGTTTGCCTTATAAAACAGTTCAAGATTATTAATGAAAGTGCAGTGGCAGATCTGTAGGATCTACTGAAATAATAGTTTGCCATACGAAAGTGTTATAAATATTTACTCGCCTCTTCTTGTCCATTGGAACATCTGTTAGATGATGATACGACATCGACGTCATTACCAACACCAACAACGACGGCAACAAAA
Source organism: Azorinus chamasolen (assembly GCA_963576725.1). Classification (NCBI taxonomy): domain Eukaryota; kingdom Metazoa; phylum Mollusca; class Bivalvia; order Cardiida; family Solecurtidae; genus Azorinus; species Azorinus chamasolen. Next base: position 57,892,272 of record OY755253.1, on the reverse strand, counting down.
ATAACAACATTGTCATCGTCGCTTTTGCCACAGTCAACCATGTCTTCTATAACATCAACATCATCATCGCAGCAAATGTCTACGGAAGGTATTCAACTTCGCTTACTTAATTGATAGAAAAACCTTATCAAAATATTTGCAATCAGAATAGACAAATATCTGGGCCCATGCTTATAAAACTTTTAGTTGAGTCTGAGTTCGTTCTCAAGTTTTTGATTGGTCAGATTTGAGCCTCTGGCTCAAATCTGACCAATCAAAAGCTTGAGAACTCAAATCTGACCAATCAAAAGCTTGAGAACGAAATCTGCGATCACATCTGCAAACAGCGCAGCGTACCTCAGTGTCTCATCAGAATTCAAATTGTTTGACACACCACGTTGTAGATATTATGTTGAAGGAACTTACGCAGATGGTTTAGTTTGCAGGCTAACATTATTTTGCGCCAAAAGTGGTAAATGATAATAGACGAAAAGCAATTGTGCCTCTCAATGAATTTCAGTAGAACTGGTCTCAAGCGATCGTGAAATCAGGTCTGTACGGCAGGTGGTATTTTAGCCAAAAATCATAAGCTAGTTACGTCTTACATGGATATTCATTCATGAAGCAAAGGATTAAGAACTCCCAAACGCATTTGAACGTGTCCCTGCCACTATACCCTAATATATAGTGGATTACCCATGATATTATATAAATTCTACAGTTTGAACTATGATGGCAGGACCTTAACCCTTCGCTTGCTAATCACGTGAATATACCTACCTGTAAATAGTGAAGACCCAGATGAGACAGCTACTGCAGGAGCTGTCTCATCAGGGTCTGCACTATTTACAAGTTGATTTTGCAACCAGTGCACTCCACAGCAGTGATTGGGCAGCCACATGTGTGTACACAGTGAAGATATATGTAATTATACAACAGGGCACGGGTAAAGAAGGAGAAATGTATTTTAAAATTCAGCAAGCGAAGGGTTAACAGCTCTCATTCTGTTTAGGAGGAAACGCCACAGTTGTAACTCCAAAGCATCTGGACGGACATGAACACGATTCTACAGAGGAAAATGGCAGCTGGGTTATAGGTACGTGTCAGAATTTTGGTACGTGATAACATAAATCTTGGGACATAAATGGTTCGTCGTGACTTAATCTTAGTATAGGACTAATTGTATGTAATTAATATTGGTGTGTGGCAGAATCTCGGTACGTGCCATAAATATTTGGATATAAATCCTGTGGCATAACATATAGTCTTGGTCTGTGATTAATGTTTGGTACGTGAAAGAATATTATGATGAGTCAGAATGTTATTACGTAACCTGATACTGGTTTGTGGTTAATATTGGCAGACTTTAGGTGAAAAAGCATTAATTATCATTCATTTGTATCTTTACACACTGATCTCAAAGTAAAAATGTATTGTATGTCTAAATTATGATCTGGCAAAATTTACAGAGTCGATAAAGATATTGTCAAACAGTTTGTATCCTGGTGAAATATTATTCAGCATCTCATTTGGATTAAAATGTTTGCAAAAATGCGAGACAGCTTGCGGATAGTGGAACATGGATTAAGACACAGGACAAAGGTTAAGGTAGAATGGATAAGGGTTGTGGTAACGGGGTAAGGGTTAAAGTAGCAGAGGTAGGGTTAAGGTAGTGGGATAATGGTTTAAATAAAGGAATATGGAATAGGGGCGTAGCTTACTAAAGGCAACTACACATTTTCCCAGAAAGTTGTAAACAAGAAAAAAAAGGTAAAAATGCATTAATCAGAAAACAATAATTTAATGATTTAACCCTTTACTCCATTAGTACACCTTTATTTACCTAGCGAACAGACTAGACCGAGAGCATACGGCTCCTGTAGAATCAGCATGTTCTTTGTATGTTAATGATAGAAATATATAGATATGATTTCTGCAGTTACGCCCAAAACTTCCCGTAGGCTATTATTACAATTATTCTAATTATTATTGATGATGTCATTATTCTTTACGTGAATATTTATGGAGTAAAGTGCTAAATTCGGTCATTATTCCCTATGGGTTATTGCAGGACACAAATAATGTTTGTAGACCTTCTGTATTACACCCGGCATATATTTACCATTTCCTAAATATTAAAGCAGTTTCACATTGTCTCATTTGCAACAGAGTAGACCGAGACTTCTGTAGGAGCCGTCTGATAAGAGTCTGCTCTGAGGCTTACAGAATAATATAGATTTGAACCTGCAGTTTCTACCAAACCAAACATTCATGCGTACATATGCCAATATAAAACAATATAAAAATTCAGCTAGTAAATAATCATGATGTCATTATTTCTTTAACGAATACTGATCCTGATCAGGTAAATGTTTAAGATATCATTTCTGTTTAATGCTCTGAAATAGACATGTTTTGAGGACTTTAAAGCAACATACTATTCTACAGAGAGTTATGTATCCTCTGTTGATTGTTAATATGTATATATATATATATATGCTTTTTGCTTTTGTTTAAAAAATGTGTGCCATGGTGCGAGGATATGTAAGTATATGCGCCTACCTTCTAAGCCGAACGTAAACAATGCTGTTGATCACCCGTTTCGCAAGCATACATTCTATATACTGCGCCCACGTAGCGAGTTTTATACAGTGAAAGTTATCTTTGATATATAGCCTTATCAATATTACACTTTTTAGATATTTGTTTCAGTGGCAGTATGTGTTGTCGTGCCTGTGGTTGTCCTGTTAACTGGTGCTGTGGTCGCTGTCCTCGTAGTACGTCGAAAGAGGTACGCTCTTGTCTGCTCAACAAATATATCAGTAGAAAAAAAACTAATCTTTACAGCGCTGAATTCTCGGAGTGGAATAGTCAATAAGTGTTAAGCTACAGAGTCCACTCATTGTGAAAGGCTTAAACTTACAAGAGAACTTTTAATGAGAAACAGTGGAGACCCTGATCAGAGATCTCCGCTAGGAGCCCTCTTATCTTATCTGGATATAGATTTTTTGCAAAAGACACCACATGTGTGTTCGTTGATTTTTGTAATAATACTATGTCATATAATCTGAATTTCAATTGTTGTTCCATTATTAGAATGAATCATATATTAATATATTTCGTAGCTTGAATTTGATTTTAATACTATTATATAAAATACTTTTATATAAAATATAGCTTATTGTTAAATCAATGTTTAACTATAGATTTACCATATTGTTTATTTTTATTTAAGTAGCTCTAATGATTGACACCGAACCATTTTCTTTTACGTTTAGGCTGGGTCCTAGTAGTGGTTACCCTAGCATCCCCCTAGACTTTTTTCATGGGTACTAAAATGCTCATTGGGGTCCTCAGAACACATTTTGAGCTTGCCCCCTAAAAATAAGTTTGTCCCAGCTATGTTTTATTTAACGGTTTCCATGGTAACCCGAGGTAATTTTCGAAACTACCTTGGTTCAGAAAATGCGTCATAACTAATTATTAGAAGCATAAAAGGACAAAACAAGTACCAAAGTAAAGCAGAGACATATAGCTTGAATGTGATATTGCTGAAAACCTGATACACAGACCGATATTGTTAATGCTATTAATAAAACTTCAAGGTATTTAGACGATATTTTGAATTTAGATAATCCTTATTTTGATACTATGATTTCTTCAATTTACCCAAAAGAACTGTCTTTAAACAAAGCTAATCAATCTGACGTTAATTCTTCAGTTTTAGATTTGAATCTTTCAATTACAAATGATACAGTTTCGTCCAAAGTATACGATAAAAGAGAAGATTTTAATTTTAAAATTGTTAATTATCCTTTTCTAGATGGAGTTGTGCCACGTTCTACATCTTATGGGGTTTATATTTCTCAACTTATTAGGTTTGCCCAAGCCTGTTCTTTGCTTGAACATTTTAACAGACGTAATTTTAGTTATAACTGATAAACTTCTTACAGATATCACAAACTTCGGAAAACTTTTTCTAAATTTTATTATCGAAATTTACCTCTCATTAGTAAATATAATTGCAATCTACGGACGTTACTGCGACAAGGCATTTCTCAACCAGAATTTGATGGGGATGTTATCTACAATGTATGTGGCTTTGCCTGCTTGACTTTACTACTTTTCCATTTATTAATATTCATAAATGAATTCTTATGAATATTAGTGAAGAAGTAAAAAAAATGCGTTTTTTAGAAAAAATGAGTTTGTTGTTTAGCCTGAGAGGCTTATTATTGCAAATACATTATTGAATTTAAGTTTAAGTTGTTTGTTGGGGTCCTCAGAACACCTTTTGAGTATTTCCCCAAATAATTTTGTCCCATCTATGTTTTATTAAACGGTTTCCATGGTAACCCGAGGTAAATTTCGAAACATCCTTAGTTCAGAAAATGCGTAATAACTTTGTTTTTAGAGGCAATAGATGGACAAAACAAGTACTAAAGTAAAGCAGAGACACATAGCTTGAATATGATAAACGATTTTATTAATATTAATGAATGCATTCTTATGAATAGTCATGAGAAAGTAAAAATGCGTTTTTTAGAAAAAGGAGTTTGTTGTTTAGTCTGATAGGCTTATTAATGCACAATAATTATTCAATTCAGGTTTAAATTGTTCGCTGGGGTCATCAGAACACATTTTGAGCATTCCCCCAAAGTAATTTTGTCCCATCTATGTTTTATTGAACGGTTTCCATGGTAACCCGAGGTAAATTTTGAAACATCATTAGTTCAGAAAATGCGTAATAACTTTTAGAGGCAATAGACGGACAAAACAAAAACCAAAGTCAAGCAGAGACATATAACTTGATTATGATATATAATTTTAATAATATTCATATATGATTGGTTATAAATATTAATGAGGAAGTATACAAATCCACTTTTTTAGAAAAAGGAGTTTTAGAGGCCTATTAATGCACAAAAAGTATTGAATTCAGGTTTAAATTGTTCATTGGGGTCCGCAGAATACAATCTGAGCATTCCCCAAAATAATTGTGTCCCAGCTATGTTGTTTTAACGGTTTCCATGGTGACCCGAGGTTAATTTCGAAACATCCGTGGTTTAAAAAATGCGTCATAACTTTGCTTTTAGAGGCAAAAGAAGGACAAAACAAGAACCTAAATAAAGCAAAGACATATAACTTGAATATGATACGTAATTTAACTAATTTTCACAAATGTATTCTTATGAACATTAATGAGGAAGTCAAACAATCCGGTTTTTGTTTAGAAAAAAGGACTTTAGTGTTTAGTCTGAGAGGCCTATTAATAAACAAGAGTTATTGAATTCATGTTTGAATGTTTTCATGTTACCATACAAGGAAAATAAACCATCTTTGTTTCAGGTAATATTTCTATAAAGCATGCATATTTCAGCTAATTTGCATATAATGTGCGTATAGGAATAAGCAATTTTCTATGAGCATTGTATTTAGTATTATTTTGAGTATAATATCTTTTCTGTAATTTGCTCATGTCTTTTGAATATAAATGCCATATTTATGAATATTAATGAGATGCAAGAATATACACACTTAAATGAGCTGTTCTTATCTGTTATTTAATTAAAATCTAAAAAATTAAAGTTATTTAGTAGACTCCGGAAAGAGGAGGTTGTCGACCCAGAGGGACACGATAGCCCTTCTCTACAATAGTGAGGGTCAAAGGGTCCTAAGTGATAGTGCGCCACATTGATGAAGGGTCGGATCGGAAGGGGCAGAAAGGGCGTGTCCCTAGGGCTGGGGCCTAGAAGGCCCAGAACCCCTAGGGCGGGAAGGGAAGGAACCCTGAGATGGCAGTACTAAGTTAGGGGGAAAAGGAAAGGGTCCTAACCGGCTCTTGGCCGGCCCCGCTTAGTGACAGAATAGGGTCTTTTACCTTTCGTGGGAGGTCCGGTAAGAGGCTTACATTCAACCTTAGGGATTTAAAAAAAACAGACCCGAAGCGGGAGGGTTTCTGGTAGAAGCCCTGTCAACTCTTTCTCCTGAACGTTGTCACCGAGAAGTAGGTCGGAGGCAAAGAGATACGCCGACAGCTCGTCATTCGACTTGTCCTGCAGACTAGAGGAAGGTGTAACGGCGACCGCGGAGCATATTCGCTGTCGATGTGAGCCATTGACACAAGACCAGTTGGGTCGAACGGCCCAGATGGTATGAAAGGCACCTAGTAACTTCGGATTCAAGCTCCACAGAGAAGACCGCAGATAGGAGGTCAATGTTTGAAGCGAACCCCATCTGTTGGATGCAACTCCCGACGCTAAAGAAGTGAATGACAGAGAGAGAGACATCGGGAGAGGACGGCCTAATGCCCGCCCTGGGGTTGTCGGAATCAAGTGAGGGGATCTGATAAAACATCCCAGGTCGATTTTCAATCGAAACCGGAGGCCTAAGAGATATCCAGGGAGACATTGTGCGTAAGAGTTTAGCGGACACGATCCACCCAGTTTACGGGCTGGCACAAAAATCTTCGTTCAGGTCATGCAAACGGGAAAGGAGTCCCCTGGAAGGAGAGACTCCCTAGACTTAGGTTAGGGATGTCCACTTTTTCGACTGACACTAGCACGGAAGAGGATAGAGGATCCCTGTAAGTAGGATTCTGGTGTCTAGGCAGACAGAGGGTGGGAGAATTCTAAAACAATCTTCACACGCCTTCTCAATAGAAAAATATTGATGTTCAGAATCATCTAAAGAAGAAGAGGAATACGCCCCGTCTAAATCTGAGTGAGAGGCTTCCACAGAGTCTGATTCCCTAAAAATAGGATCATCCCTAGGAGCAATATTGGACAAAGTGTTTTCCTGCTCTCTCTCTCTCAGAGTCCGCCCTGGTGAACGCCACGGATGGCAAAATCCGGGAGGGAGGAGTGGGACCCGCCACATACATAGAAGTGTGGACTGTGGGCTCACGTGAGAGCTATTCTCCATCTAGGGATGAGTTCTCAACATGCCCTGAGTGGGGTACAGCCAGAACGGGCTTGGGGGGGGGGGAGGAAAGAGGAATGGGGATCACTGAGGGGGAGTCCCATGACCTAGCTGGTCAGGTGGCCTGTAAGGTGAAGCTTGCTGGTTCCCAAAATGAGTGTCGGCTAGCGAGAGCGACCTGTCGGCGAATCTGAGGAGGAAGAACGATGTCTTCGTATAGAAGAGTAATGGTAAGACCTCGATCTGGAACTGCGATGAGAGTGGTGCGAGTGCCGGTTCCCATTAGAAGAATAAGAAGGTTTTTTACGCCTCCTACGGGGTTGGGTGGGATGGGGGGCTGGGGAATCCGAAGTATACTCAGAAGATGAAGAGTAATTGCAGCGTCTAGACGACCAGGAACGTCTAGACTTAGCCAGAGCAGCTACCTGTTGACTTTCACCCCTGTAATGCGGTGTAGAGATAGAATGCCCAGTAGAAAAGATTCGACTGGTAGATTTACCGGTCCACTTCAGTATCCTGGTCCAAAGGCCACCGGAAGACCATTGGAGAGCAAACTTAGGACACCGGGCCAAGGAATACACAGTGTAATGTTTGGGCCAGGGCTCGGTAGACCGGTCTGCCGGTGACGTCATAAAACGGAAGCACTAACACCTGGACACCGGGGACCGGTGACCGATAACTGGGACTATATTCAGTGGGACCAGGCAAAACTATCCACACAACAAGCGGACCGGGAGACCTGGCAACAATAGTACCTGGGACCAGAACAAAGGGGACCATTCAAGTGGTAAATGGGGAACCCGCGCCCGGGCCAGCAGTTGGGTGCCGAGCTACAACTAACAACTGGGGAATCGACTGCACCACAGGGGCTGTCGATGAAAGAGATTTTAAAAAAAGAAGCAGGCTTCTTCTAAGCTTTAGAGGACAGTGATTTGTCTGTTGCGAGGGAGTCGCTGAACAAAGAGAAGAATACTTCTTCCGTCAGGCAGCAAGCTCCCACGTCTCTCCTGTTCAGAGGGATGAAACTGTACCGGGAGCTAAAGAGGAGCATCTGCAGCAGGCCAGACACAGTTAATGAGTTGTCCAGCCTGCCGCGAAATGCCCACAAGAAGCCTTGCGTTTCTCTGGCATGCTGTGGTAATTAATCAAGCAAATGCATAAGACATCGCGAGTAATTTCGAAGTCACGCAAGGCCAATATGGGTAAACATAAGCTGATGATTGCAGCCGAGATGCTATATATTTTTTATTGTATAAAACATGCATGAGGCTCAATTCCTCCGCTGTATTTTCTTACAAGAAATATGTTGTTCACATACATGCATATTGCAATATACTAGAAAAACCTACTATCAGATAAAAAGAACAGCTCATTGAAGTGTGTTTATTTTACATCTCATTAATATCCATAAATGTGCATTAATATTCATGAACTCATAATAATGACCCTCTGAGTTTGTCAATTTTTGTTCAATATCTGTTATTTTACGTAAAATAAATATTAGAAAAGATAGTACACTCGAAATAATGCTAAATATAGTGCTTATGTTAAATTGCTTATTCATTTACGCACGTTATATGCAAATAAGCTTAAATATACATGTTTTTAGAAATATTACATGAACCAAAGATCTTTTCTTTTCTTTGTATGATGATATTAAAACTTTTAAACCTGAATTCAATAACTCTTTGTATATTATTAGGCCTCTCAGGCTAAAAACAAACCCGTTTTACTAAAAACGTATTTTTTACTTCCTCATTAATATTCATAAGAATGCATTATGAGTATTAATTGAATTAAATATCGTATTCAAGCTGTATGTATCTGCTTTACTTTGGTTCTTGTTTTGTCCTTCTTGTATGGTCTCTAAAAGCAAAGTTATGACGCATTTTCTTAATCAAGACAGTTTCGAAATTTACCTCGGGTTACCATGGAAACAGTTTAATAAAACATAGCTGGGACACATTTATTTTGGGGAATGCTCAAAAAGTGTTCTGAGGACGCCAACGAACAATTTAAACCTGCATTCAATAAGTGTTGTGCATTAATAAGCCTATCAGACTAAACAACAAGCTCCTTTGTTCTAAAAAAGCGGAATTGTTTACTTCCTCATTAATATTCATAAATAATAATACATAAATATTATTCAAATTATATAGCATATTCAAGCTATATGACCCCATCATACAATTTAAGTACAAAAATGAGTCATGCAGGAAATACCACATATAGAACAAACACTCGCCCGAACAGCAACACAAGGAAACAGCAAATGTACATGGGTAGAAAAAACAACAAGAGACGCACAAAGACAAAACAAACATTCAATAGGAGGAAGATGGAAGTACCGCCTTGGAACGGTCAGTGACAAAATTCAATAATTTCTGTGCATTAGTAAAAGTACAAAAATGAGCCATGCAAGAAACACCACATACATAACAAACAGTCGCCCGAACAGCAACACAAGGAAACAGCAAATGTACATAACTATAAAAACATCAAGAGAAGCACAAAACAAAACAAACATACAATATGGGGAAGATGGAATTCCGCCTTGGAACGGTCAGTGACAAAAGCCTCTCAGACTAACAACAAACTCCTTTTTTCTATAAAACGCATTTTTTACTTCCTCATTAATATTCATAAGAATGCATTTATGAATATTAATAAAATCATATATCATTTTCAAGCTATATGTCTCTGCTTTACATTGGTACTTGTTTTGTCATTCTATTGCTTCTAAAAACAAAGTTATGACGCATTTTCTGAACCAAGGTAATTTCGAAAATTACCTCAGGTCACCATCGAAACCGTTAAATAAAACATAGCTGGGACAAACTTATTTTTGGGGGCATGCTCAAAATGTGTTCTGAGGACCCCAACGAACAATTTGGTACCGATGAAAAAAAGTCATGGGGGATGCTACGGTAACCACTACTAGGACCCAGCCTAGACTACTCATTTACTCCAACAATAGTATTTTAACACCTTCGCAAACAGAGTAGACCCAGATCAGACTGTTCATCTAGGAACCGTCTGCTCTATGTGCTTATGGAATTATTAAGATCAAATTTGGTTTTGCCATGCAAAACATTATCTGTGTTCATATGACATTGTAAAAAATCATCTAGTCAATATTAATGATATAAATATTTTTGTATTAAAAATCATGGAGTTAATAATGAATAAGGCATTTTTATTTCAGAAAACGAAATGAACACAAGGGTAACCAGAAGGTGCTTTACTCAAACGGGACTTTGTCCAAAACATCACATGCAGATGCCAAAGGTCTTACAAACGCAACGTATACTGATGAATTCGTCCCTAACATGAATGCTCCGAGGGAAAATGCCCATTGTATACTGGAAGACCAGTATGAAATCTCAGCAATTCTTGCAAACACTGATGGCACGACGAATGGAGCACGCGTCAGCGACACAAGTAATGTGTATGAAGACACAGTTGACCTTGCAGAATCTGGCAACCGAGCAGATAACAATTTTGTTTTGGAGAAACCCATTGAAAGTTCAAATAAACATGAAATGGACACTCAAGACAATATTGACGACATTTATGACACAGCGAATGCATTTAAACCAATCAATACCACACCAAATGGAAACATTTACAACACAATGAGTGAGTTTGCTGAAGATACGTACAATTATGCAGGGGAGGGAAACAGACAATTCCATAATTTAGCAAACCCATCCGCTACTGGACAAGCCGCTGATAATATGAACAGTCATTTAAGCAAAGATGGTGAAACAGACAATGTATATAACACGGCTGGTGAAGGAAATCACCAAATAGACGACACCTACAACCATATTTGATTGAACAGGGAGCGTTGATCAAAGATACAACTAATGTGTTTAACACATCACGCTAGATGGTGGTGCTACCTTCGTTAATATGCAATATCATGCAGCGCCTTTTAATCAATAAGCCGCTGTGAAAATAATAATTTGTCATCAAATATGAGTCTAGTGCAATCATAACTATTTCAGATTCGAAAACCTGTTTTATTAACCCTTTCACCCCTAATGTCGCATAAATTCATTTATTTATCTCATTTCCTTATTGTACCGAATGATTTAACAAAAATTGGATTGCAGACGACAATTAGAAATTTGGTGCCGAAAGGGTTAAATATTGACAGATTGTCAAACAGCCTGGACCATGGAAGAGACGCCAGGTTACTCGGTGTCTCTTCTGGATCTCGATGTTTCCAAATCCGATCAGGTCGGGAAAAGCGAGATAAAGTTGAATGTACAATTATAAAATCGACGTAAACATACTTTCCAAAGGACGAAAGGTAAAATATTTGTCTATAATGTTATTGTAGTTCAATGTCATGATGTGTGAGGTGGCCAGTAGTTAGAACATATTAGTTTTTGTTAACGTTCATTTTTAAAAATAAATGTTACAATAGTGGAACGTTCATGGAGAGTCTGGCTTGGTCAGTAGTTAGATAGCGCTATTTTAACATTTCGCGAACACTAAACATTATAAGAGTTATTGAAATGCCTGAAGAGTTCAGTAGAAATAAAACGTTAATAAATGCTGACGGTGGTAGTACGAATACTAAGTGACCATTCAATTGTTTAACAGAGGAGCTTTTTGTGTCATATTTGTCCTGAAGTTAGCTACCACCTAATTTAATTTTAACCTATTTGCGCCTAGTGGATTCTTCTATGTTTATATATTGAATTAGTTCATTTTTTTTATCTACGGCTGGCCTAATTTTACCATTAAGTTGTGTGTCATATTGAAACTCCTATCAGCAATTACTGTAGACTCTGATCAGACACCGCATTTTGCGGCATCTGATCAGAGTCTACACTGTTTTCCTGTGTCCCATATATGGGACCGTGGGCACAAATGGGATACAAATCCAGATTTTTAGTTACCGCTTAAGAGAATGTCTAAGGTCAATAGTTAGAACGTTTGTTTAGGCTAACATTCCCGAAATACGGTGTGGACATGAGTAATTGCAGTGGAAAGGCCTTAAAGTTATCAGTATTAGCGAAAATTAGTTCAACTATCATTCCTGATCGCTGTGCCCGTAGTGACCAATATTTGGCGAAAGTTTTAAACAAGATTTGTAAACACCATTGTCCAACATGGTATTGTATTCGAAAGACTATGTAGTGTATGAAGTGATTACTATTAAGAAAAAAATAATATTTAATTAATCATCTTTTTTATTTAAAAATGATACAGTCGTAGAAAGATCATGGAATGCCTTAAGTGGTCAATAGTTAGAAAAATGTGTTAGTTTAACGGACATTCGTGAACACTCTTGTCCTATGTATTATTTTATTGGAATTAGATTAAAATTTCTGCATCGGTCAGCAATTAGAAAACCTTATTGTATCTAGCATTCATGAAAACTTGAGTTATAAGTGATATTTTAGAATACCATGAGAAGCATGATGTTGGGAACAGTTGAAAAACGTTAATGTATATCAACATTTCCATTTTACTGTAGTTGAAATGTAATATGTCAGCAGTAGTCAGAATTAACATTCTTGAACACCGTGGGAAAAAGTGAGATTGTAGTGTGTTTGCAGTGGCCGTTAGATAGAGAACGTTAGTTTAACTAACATTTGTGAATACCGATAATATAAATGTTATTGAAATGGAAATGATATGTGGTGTTTGAAGTGGTCAGAGGTTTTTAGTGTTTACTACCTTTTTTGATAATTATTCTGTGTAGATAATGAATGATACCATGAATTTACCAAACATTTATGCAGCTATTATAATTATTATTATTATTATACCACATTTACATAGCGCTTTTTTTCGCAGGATATGTGCGTTCAAAAGCGCTTAAGTTTATTATGCACAAATTTATTATTGTTTATGTTCATTACATTTGACAAACATTTATATTTTTCAAGCACAAGCCTGTATTGTGAACAATTTCTAAATGAACACCAAACCCCCTGATAAAATGCATAAATTTCAAAAAAATATATTTATTTCTCAACAAAGCCCTATATTGTGACCACTGTTTAGAATCATCTTGAAGAGATGATTCTAAAGAGTTGTCACAATGCAGGGTCTGGTGGAGAAATGACGATTTTAGTATTCGAGTACGCCTCTTAATTGTTGCTCTGATACACATATTTATTATTGAATATGTTTGCCATGAACAATGTCGAAATAAAATCATTTGAAATACACATCAGACTCATAACTATATTACAACGAAGTACACTGATTGACTAACGATTTAACTCATAGAAACGCCGTTGCAAATAGAGTAGATAACATCTGACCAAACAAAATAGGGGCCATCTGACCAGAGTCTACTCTTATAGAATTATATCAATATGATTCGACCACGTTATTATAAAAATAGAAATGTAATATTCGTGATGTCAATATTTCTTTCATAAATATTGATCGGGTAAAAGAGTAAGAAACCTGGAAAATGTGTCAAAAGGTGGATCTATGGAGTAAAAGTGTATCACGAATATAGACTCATTATGAGCAATTTATGTGTTTCTCTGTCTATATTTTGATCATGATGATTTAATTGTTATATGCCAAAGGTATGTCTGTTACAACATTCAAAGCATGCTTTGTCCATTCATTTGCAACATAAACTGGTAGATAATCCACGAGATTTCTTTAAGCACTTGGAGAAAGCATATGTGTGTGTGAAGTGATAACCATCAATATTCATTTCATCAAAATGTGTTTTGCTATTTGAAACTTCTCATTGGATGTTGATTTTTTGCATCCACACACACATAAGGACCAGATTTGTATAATCCCATAAGTAAACAGAGCAGACTCTGATCAGGTGGCTGCTGTAGTATATGGGTCTACTCTGTTTGCAAAAGCATGACATTAAGCAATCGGTAAGTCCTTACTATGTTTATTTACATGCCCACAGTACCTAGAGCCAATTATATATGATACAAGACTAGGAGAATTCATTTGTTTGGTAAACCCTGTAGTACACAAATCTCCATTTTAACACCGCTTCATACATTTTCTTATGTGATAGGTAACACAAACAAAGTAAGACCATTTTCCTCTCGAACATGTTGCATGCGAATTGTTGTTGAAATGTATGTAGAGTATTATGTATATCAGAGGCATTAATTCATTCTGCTGTTGATCATGTAATAATCTTCATTTGCTACCATGTTCTGTTAGGCCTATGGTCTTTGTACTCAATAAAATATATATATATCTACATAATGCACCTAGTCCAGATAGCTTTCTTAGGAGGAAATGTCTGGTCATGGTCTTGTCGATATGGTTATGAAATAATAAATAGTAGATCTGACTCAACAGCTTTTACTATGGACATCTGTCATGAGAAGATTACATCTTAATGATATTCATGATATTAGATCTTACAAAAACATTAAACAAGGATAATGTCAACAGGACATAAAGCTAGTGATATATTTTCCTTGATATTGAAGAGGATGTTTCTATGACACTTAACGTTTAACCCTTAACTGGTGTTTTATATCAGTCCTTTAACCCATCCATCATAGGTTTGTTTTAGACTCATTACCTTATAGGCTATTTTTAGAACCAACCTCGTTGAATATTTTTTCTGAAATTGAGCATTTATTAGAGGATGAAGCATTTGGAGTTTTGTAGTTTTTAAACCATTGTGATAAATAATACAATTGCTCCTATGGGGCATATGCTTTATTTATCGCAATGGCTTTAAATGCTGACTTTTAGCGAGGTTCTAAAGGCGTCAATATGAGGGAAAGTCCCATACTATCTACAATCAACTCACTCAATTAAAATTTAACCTGTCCATTTTCTCAAACAAGAGCACATTCTAATATATACCATTTGTTCAGCAAACAGTATTGACTCTGATGAAGGGGCTACTCACGGAGTTGAAGGGTTAGTGATATCATCCTTGACAAAGAGCGGGATGTTTCTACTACACTTAACCATTAGCCGGCCGAGCAAACAGTGACCTATAGAACATGTCTCATCTTTTATAAACTATGTGCTAGACAGAAAGTCTTCCATTTCGAACAATTGCCGATAAAAATGTTGCCTGATTTCCTCATTCAATTGCTTGTACTAGACAGCAAGTTTTTCATTACAAACGGCTGTCAAAAGAACATGTGTCCTCGTTAAAATTTACACATGCTAGACAGTAAGTCTATAATTTCAGATGCTTATTTTAGGCGGTTAGTCTTCCATTTTAGATAGTTGTCTGTAGAAGGTATATACTCGTTCCAATGGTTTCTTGTTACTATACACGTTATACACAGCAATTCTGAAAGTAGGAGATCCTTCGAAATCAAAAGTAGCAATGCGAAAACAAAACAGTTTACACGCGGTTTTCATGAATAGTAATTAAACGTGCAACCCTACTTATACCCCATTGTACCGGCTTGAGCATTGTTCAGTTTCGAAACTAATAATTTCAAAACCGATGATCCCGAAGGACCAAAACTATAATAATGACGTAAAATGCATTGTTGTACGGCCGCCACACATACACTTAACACCTACTGCTGTAAAGTACATACCATATTTTACAAGGCATTGAGAAGATGTTTAGTATGCTCAGCGTTAATCCTTGTCCTCATACATATTCCTGTAAAGAACAATAATAGTTGGTTTTTGTAAGGCTTATATAAACAAGACAATTTGTGATCAAAGCACAAGCTATTGTAACCTTTAATCCCATAAATACACTTTTCTACGCCTTTGCAAATAGAGTAGACCAAGATCTGAGGCTCCTGCAGTAGCCATCTGACAAATTTGTTGACTTATGACAGTTTCTACTATGATTAACAGATCCCGTCCATGTGCCAATATAGATATATATAATCTTATAAATAGTCGGGATGTCAACGCCTTTGTCTCAACTTGATATCATGCAATAATTTGCATGATAATTTCCTCGAGTGTTTCCTTTAGATGAAAGCAATTTTTATTCTAACTCACTGCTCTTAGACTTTAGACGAAGAAAACTATACATAATTGAACTTTTATATCTCGTACTTCAAGGGATCAAACAAATTACTAAGAGATAAAAGAAGTTTCAGATTTTCGATTTTTAAACTGGATAATTTCTCAAGTTTACAGCTTAATGTGGGTCAAAAGTAACGCTAAAGGTCCTACATAAGCTTTCGGCATTACTTTCTACCTGCATTAACTGTCACATATATATCTAGATATTTGTAATGATACAATATAGAACAATGTTTTATTGCAAAGTTTGGAAGGCAGAACATTTAAATCGGTTATCCCGAACTTCGAGTTATCCGAGTTCGATATAACGAGTTCCAACTGTATGAAACATTTTAATATTTCTCCGCACCACAGGGGTCCGGACCGCTTCATGGGGTCTATTTGTCCTATATAATTACAAGGGTTCCAACTAGCAGAACGGGCATTCGTGTACCACAAGTACAAATATGAATGTAACTCTTGCAATTTCAATGATAATTTCGTAATTATTTCGGCTGTTGAAAGCCAATATATTAAACTATCAAACAAAATACTAATCTTCTGACGGTAAAGTATGCACAATCGTCAATCCAACAGTGATTTTCTCAAAATTTAACGTGTTTTCTGGGTCATTGACAAACGTCCGTTCAAAAGATGGCGTGTTTCAATAAAACAAGTACAAAAATGAGTCATGCAGGAAACACCACATACAGAACAAACAGTCGCCCGAACAGCAACACAAGAAAACAGCAAATGTACATAACTATAAAAACAACAAGAGACGCACAAAGACAAAACAAACATGCAATAGGGGGAAGATGGAAGTACCGCCTTGGAACGGTCAGTGACAAAAGTCACTGGGGGGTTAAACCGGTTTATGGGCGCCCAACCTCACACTTATTCCATCCCCACCCTAAAAGACAAACAGTGTAAATAAACGTACCCCCTCTCCGACTAATCTACAACAACCGCGACAGCAAATACAGTGGTAAAGTGCATGTATAACGAAAACATTTCAGTGAACAAACTGTATCCACCTATCGCTAGTGTATTCAATGATTGAGCTGCAAACAGAGTAACTGTAGAAAAGTAATAAAGGGTACGACAGAAACGAAATAGTACAGATATCCGACGTTCTCCTTCCATTTCTGGATTTAAGAGGTCGCCTTCATAGAGTACTAAACCTTTCTTGTCGGCGTACATTTATATCACCAATCTCCATTTTTTGTCCTCTAAATAAGTAAGCAACTAGCAACAGCGGCCATTCCAAATGTCGTTATGTTTCTATTTCGGATGGTGCCATTTTGCAACAAATTTGAATAGAGCCATTTCATTGGATGAGCGAAGGAAAGGTTAGAAAATCAGTGACATCACGTACAATGGCTTCGTCCTCGACAATTTGAAGCTAACTGACAAAACTCTCTAATTTCACATCATTCTTTTGATGCGGGGGACTAAAAAATTGGTTCCATTTATTGAACCACGCCATTTTGTAACTGCAAATTGTCAGGGTTATTGCTGTGATATAGCGAAACCGGGTTGAACGAACGTGTGTCAATGACCCCCCCCCCCCCAAAAAAAAAAAAAAAAAAAAAAAAAAATAGGTGAAATTTTGAGAAAATCATTGTTGGATTGATACTTGTTCATAAGTTACCGTTATAAGATTATATTTATTGGATAGACAAATATATTGGTTTTCAATAGCCGAAATTATCATTTAAATTGTAAGAATTACATTCATATTTGTACTCGTGGTACACGGATATCCGTTTTTCTGGTTGGAACCCTTGTTATTATATAGTACATATAGACCCCTATAAAGCGGTCCAGGTCCTTGTGCTCCGCACTATACTATTGTGTCTCAATATTTATAAACAAGGTACCGCGTCACTCTATTTTAAAGTTTTCAGCATGATGACAGTTTGAAATATTTAACTTTACAAACCTGTGCCGATTTGGAATTCGGTGATTTAACATGTACTTTAGCCTTATTCCGCTACCAGCGACTAGACTCGCATTTGTAAACAGCTTGGATCTGGATGAGATGCCCAGTGCCTCACTCACCAGGCGAAATTTACCAGTCACCAGACGATTTACAGTCACCAGACGATTTACAAGTCACCAGGCGATATGTACCAGTAACCAGACGATATTTACCAGTCACCAGAGAATTTACCATTTACCAGATGATTTGCTAGTCACCAGGTGATATTTACCATTCACCAAGCGATATTTACCAGTCACCAGACGATTTACCAGTCTCCAGACAATTTACCAGTCATCAGACGATTTACTAGTCACCAGGCGACATTTACCAGTCACCAGGCGATATTTAGCAGTCACCAGGCGATATTTATCATTCATCAGCCGAGTCACGATTTGACGTATGGCGTACGCATCTCGGCGTTTCATTAGTATTCAATTTGTTTAGCACTGTGTCAATAGTTTAAAACACCACAGTGGTTTTAAACCATTCATATAAGAAATAATGATGCCATGAATATATATAAGATTAAAATACCTCATGGACAAAGCAATTTTACGCCATAGCAGAAATAGTAGATTCATATTTATATTATATCATAAGCAAACAGAGCAGACTCTGATCAGACATCTCCTATAAGAGTCATCTGATCTGGTTATACTCTGTTTGCAAAGGCGTAAAAAGGCGTGTTTATGACGTAATGGGTTAATAACGTTCATACTAATTTAGGCAAATAGTGTAGACACATATTAAACTGTTCCTGGTGCAATGTGGTCTCCATTGTTTGCTAGTTTAATTGAAAGTAATTAAAATGATGCAAATTTGAAATATACAGTTTGCAAACCAGTCACAACGGGAAATTTAGTTTCCGCAACCTGAAAGTAATTGACCTTTTTCCTGTTCAGTATTCATGTTAGAAATAATGAAAACATGATATTTATTAACAAAAGTTTTATGATATTAACATTTCAAGGGAATTATATGCTTTGACAAAAACTGTAGTATTAGGTCTATAACATGCAAAAAGTAAACAGAGCAGACCCTGATAATACTTGAACTGGCGTTTATAATATGAAAGAAGTGAGGTAACCCTTTCGGCGCCAAATTTCTAATTGTCGTCTGCAATCCAAGTTTGTTTTCATTTGGTAAAATAAGGAAATGAGATAAATAAATACAAATTTCAAAGGAATAAAGCACATATATAGAAATAGAGATTGAGACAAATAGTGAAGTCCCTGATCAGACGGCGCCTTTTCAAGGCGGCGTCTGATCTGGGACTGCACTATTTGTCGTGGTGCATTTATGCGACTGCGGCTGTGAAAGGGTAATCATTATTCCGCTAACCTCGACCAGAGGCGCATTTGCAAACAGCTTTGATCTGGACCAGACGCCGAGTAACTCGGAGTCTCATCAGGATCTAAACTATTTACACTAATCAATAAATAGTTTCTCAACAGCTTGTGCGATTACAATATACTTATACTGACATAAGCACACCGGATTTATTGGTATTTGTAGAAACTACAGCCAAAATGTATAAGCTAACAGAGCAGACCGTGATCAGACGGCTCATACAGGAACCTTTAAATCTTGGGCTACTCTGTTTGCAAATCCATAAACAAGCGTTTGCGCGAGGGAAAGAGTTTAAGCCAAATAAGTAATAACGGAAATTCACTACTTTCCATTGTATAAGTCGTAAACCATCAACCAATAACTCAGAACTTTAAACATGTTGATATATTTACAGTAAAATCTCTCTAAATCAGCCACTAAACAGAAGTTTTATTCAGTGCCATAGTGACGGGTGTGTGACGTTATACCCACATACTTTTGATCCAGGTGAATTAGTCGGCTTTTAACCAGGGCCCATGCCGTGTGATACAGTTAAATCACTCTAAACCTGAGGTTAAATCAGTATCGAGACCAGTCTTTGAGACAGGTGACATCTTAATGGATATTGAAAGTCATGCAAAAAACTCATAAAGAGTGTTTGTCTACCCTCCATCCTGCATTAAACAGTCACTTATTTCAAAGACCTAATTTGTTCTTTAATGTAATTCCGGTTTAGAGGGGGTTTTGTTGTTCACTGTTCATCTTGTTTATAAAGATACATGTATTTCCAGAAACGTCCCTTTTAAAACTTAAAGCAAACGACAATATGTACAGAAGACGACGATGCTGGTACTGAAAGTGTTAACCGGTTACTCGATATAAACGCTTGGTCACACCATTTGCAACATAAAAACCACGGAGGAAAAAGTTGTAGGGGTTGTCTGAACAGAGCCTGTTCAATTTGCTTATAGAGTAATATAAATCTGATTGTTGAGTCTTTGAAATTAGGTGGTTAATTTATATGGTTCATGGTATATACCGAAATGAGCTTTCTGTGTAATGTGATCCAGGTTTCTTTTTATTGGTCTTAAAACAAGGATTTAATTATATAAAGTATCTTCGATGCCTTGTTATTTTACGCATATTACACTCCGTGGCCGAGTGATTTTGGTCTACAACTGACCATCACTTAGCCTCTTACTGCTGTGGTTCGACTTTCATCCTTGCTATTTCATGTGAGGTGGTCTTTCAGCTGGCTTGCGGTATATCAGTGATTCTTATCTTCCGCTCACGACACAATGAACAATGGTCATGCACGGTATTCCTACTTCTGTTATTAGCTGTTCGTCGCGATATGACTGAAGTACTTTAAAGTGACGTAAAATCCCAATGCAAACAAACAAACGAATCCATCAATGTGGCTGTTGATCTGTAGATCCAAAGTTGTGCCATATGTAATGCGAAAGTAACACAAACTCAGTTACAGTATAACCTGTCTTCAGCACCCATCTGTCTTCAACACCCATTGGACTAATCATTGACTTTTGTCGTACCCTTTATTACTTTTCTACAGTTACTCTGTTTGCAGCTCAATCATTGAGTACACTAGCGATAGGTGGATACAGTATGTTCAATTAAATGATTTTTTGTTATACATGCACTTTAACACTGTATTTGCTGTCGCGGTTGTTGTAGATTAGTCGGAGAGGGGATACGTTTATTTACACTGTCTTTTAGGATGGGGATGGAATAAGGGTGAGGTTGGGCGCCCATAAACCGGTTTAAACCCCCAGTGACTTTTATCACTGACCGTTCCAAGGCGGTACTTCCATCTTCCTCCTATTGTATGTTTGTTTTGTCTTTGTGCGTCTCTTGTTGTTTTTTCTACCCATGTACATTTGCTGTTTCCTTGTGTTGCTGTTCGGGCGAGTGTTTGTTCTGTATGTGGTGTTTCCTGCATGACTCATTTTTGTACTTGTACGGCATGTGGTAGCTTAATGCAGGTATAACGTAACGTAGAAAGCTCATATAGGATCTTTCTGCATTACATGTGCCATGTTTTAAGCCAACACCTGCTTTCTAAAGTTCCTATATTTAATACATGCCGGATCACTTGGGACAGGTTCTACTGTATAGTATTGTTTCAAATCACGTGACCAAAGAATAAGATATAATAATCTCCATTTACTTCCTTGCAGTGCGCAACAATTGTCAAGAGTTTGGATCCAGATGAGACGTGGAGTAACAAAGTTGTTTGACGTTTGGTCAGTGGATTGTCAAAACCTTGCATCATGATACTTGGCTTGTTGACAATATTTTCTCCAAAGCTCATATCGAAAGGAGTGTCTCAATTGTACCAGGATCAAATTTGAGCAGACGTGTTTTTGTGGGTTTTTTTTATGGCGTGGTTAATTGTTTTTGTTTGAGTTATATATTGGACATACTGAATACTCATCGGTCAATATGAAAGTACTACTGGGTAAAAGCTAACATTCGTGGAGTTAAGACAATAACAACGATGACGATATTTTTCAGTACGCAAATGTTCATAGTATCAACTATCTGTTTAAACTCAGGTAAGAACCATTTAATGTTTTACACAACCACGTCACTATATTACATTGCGTAAGGTACATTCCTCTTTAGTGAGAGTATGATTGTTCATATGTGCTACTTTTCTGTCCGGTCTTTCTTTTTTTGTCGCCACATATTTTTCTCTCGGTCTCCGTTTTAACCCTTTCCCCATATAAACGCATTTTCACGCATCTGCATACAGAGGATCATATAGGAGCCTACTAATTAGGGTTTGCTCTTTTTGGTAATGGAATTCGAAAGGTCTGTTTCTTTACATAATGCTCCACCTTCCGCTTTTCTTTATAACTATTTTGTCTATGAATATTTAGTAGGTATTGGAATTTGGAATAAACACAGCATAGGGAAAGGGTTAAACCTTCAGTACTTATGGGCGATGTTGTCGCACGCCTCAGACGGATCATACAGGGTGTTTATGGTCTACAATTGACCATCACTAAGCCACTCTCTGCTGTGATTCGACTTCCGTCCTTGCCATATCATATGAAGAGGTCTTCCAGCTGGTTGCTGTATATCAGTGATTCTTATCTTCTGTTCACGACACAATGAATCATGACCATGCATTGTCTTCCTACTTCTGTTATTATACACTTTGGCTTGTTGTTACATAGTTTCCCTGTTTGCTAAGCCATTCGAGAGTGTGTTTTGGGAGTAAAATGTTACAGTACAACCCTTCTAAACCGAAATTCTCGTAGAGAAGACTTAATATACTTTTAGGCAAGCGATTGCTTAATACAGGGTGACAGTCACGCAGAAAGCTCTTAGACCGATAATTTTACTTAATATAAAGTCAGTTTTAATGGTTTTTTTTGCTGTATTATAAATCATAAGTATAATTATTTGACCACTTAAGTCATATGATTGCCTATAATAACGTTGCAAATGCAAACAGAGTAGACCCAGATCAAACGACTGCCCCGTTTGCTTATGGAATTATGATAGATATGACTCCATATTTCTACAAAACGCAAAAGATCCTGTTATTAAAAAAAGCTAAAAAGTATTCATTACGTCACAATATCGTACACGAATATGCGAAGGGAAATTATAAAAGTATTTCTGTATTCAACTGTATATACTCTGTGGCAGCATAATGTAGATTAAACGTGTATCAATGTATATATAATATATATAATAATCTTTATTTGAGTCTCTTCATGGTTACATAGTCTACAAACAACATCATATCATACATATATATATAAACCATGCCATTCATTACTGAATATAAGAGAATATTTTATAAAAATAAAACACAATTCACAGATATGTTCATGGTGAGCATTTTAAGCCATATATTTTCACAGATATTGCCTATCGGTTCGAGTACTGGAGCAATCCTCACTGTACATTTCCAGTTTCCAAAATAGCCCTGTCCATGTCTGGCTTTTTACGGTCGATATTTCTCCAAAATATTGCGCAGTGATAAACAGCGCAGACCCTGATCAGAGGGCTCCCTTAGGAGTCCTTTGGTCTGTGTCTACAATGTTTTGCATAGGACAAGTGCACTCTTCATATATGTACTTACTATTAGGGTAGAGTACACTCATCATTAGAGCCGAAAGCGTCAAATGCACAGTAAACAATATGGGATACTACATGTATACGGTGTCAAATTCAGTATTTTGCACACTGACAAACAGTGCAAACCTGCTCAGAGGGCTCTTGGGAGGCCTTTGATCTATGTCTACACTGTTTGTTTAGGACCAATGCATTCTTCACAGGTACAATGTCTGTTAAGGACGAGTATACTCGCCATCATGGCTGAAAGCGCCAATGCACCTAACACAGCAGGGAATACTACATTTATACCGAGTCAAATTTATCATTCAACCCAATCACCCCTGTCAGTTATAGCTGAGTGCGTTAAAAAGCAAATACATTGAAAACAGCAAGGTATACTACATGCACACAATGTCAAATGCAGCATTTAACCCATTCACTCCTGAAACTTTCACCGGACAATTCCAGTTTCCAATGCAGCCTGGTCTATTGCACAGAGACAAACAGTACATACCCTGTTCAGAGGGTTCTTATGAACCCACTGGTCTGAATATATACTGTTTGCATAGTGCTATTGCACTCTTCACAGGCACACATATTGTTCAAGGACAGGTCTACTCGCCATCAGGGCTGAATGTGTCAAATGCAGATAGTTAAGATGCATACAGCCATCATTTATCTACAAACTGTGTAACAGAGCAATGTTACACTGTTCGTTTAAAATTTAATTAAAAGCTATCAACAGCCTGTCGCTAAGACTTGACATTGGAAACTGGCCAAACAAGCCATATTAAAAAAAACATTTTAAAGAATCGACTATCAACTCGAATCAGATCGAGGTGAACTGATTAATGATTGCTGTATACCATGGATAAAATCTTAACGTTACATTTAAGACTTTTAGGTTTTCATTATTTACATTACAATTTTGCTATATTCTAAGAATACTAATGCATAACATGACTGGCCTATGCCACTAATGGTAATGCAATAGCATTTCTGACAACTTACACCCACTGTAATATGAATGTCGTTAACCCAGATTGTCAAGCATATAAAATTGAATTCCTAGCTTTAATAACGGTACAGCAGGTTTTGGCAAGATCCCTGGCAAGTATATCTGTGAAAAAAAAAAGAAAAACGATGTGCACCATGAAGTTAAAATATGAACATACAAAAAGCAAACATATTTTAGAGAACTTGTTTAGAGTGTTTAAGAGTATATTGTTACAAACGTGGAATATGTCTATTCTTTTCCAAATTGCCTTCTTGAAATATTTCTATAGTTTTCCAAATTGCCTTCCTGAAATATATCTATTGTTTTTCAAATTGCCTACTTAATTCAGAAATGCATGTGCGCGAAAACAGTGTCGATGTATTCATCTTAATCCCGCTGTGACAAAATGATATCTTGTCAATTTTGGATCTGGTACAGTTTGACTACTCTCGTTTCATTCAAGCTTTATACTATAGACCGAGTACAAAACAGTTTGGATTATCTTGAGACGATGTTATACTCGTCATCTCATTTGGATCGAAGCCGTTTGCAAAAGCATGTAAGGTATAGTGAAATAAGGGTATAATTGCATCCGGCTTAATCTTTACCCTGTCGAGCAAATAATTCCCTTATCGAAAATATCTTCTGACTACATTTTACAGATATTCGCCCATTTTGTTTTGAACAAAGAAGTATATAACATATCAATCAGCTGGGATCCTGATGAGACGCCGAGTTATAATGAATACTGGTGCATCCATGTTAAAGCCATAGTCCCTACAAGAAACGCATGATACAAAACTTGCCTTTTATTATGTTCAAATCTTTATTATGAAGATTATCAATTTGAACTTATATCGAAATTTGCCCCTGTGATACACAATAAACCGTATTTTTCGATACTTATTTTATTTTAATGTTTTGTTGTACAAAAAATATCATCAGCTTCTGTTAAACCGAAGATTAAAAGCCACACGAATAAATACAAATGCATCGGTGACACACTTTGGATCTTCGATATCAACCACAGGAATGTTTTGTCTTCTTCTGCGTTATTTGATTGGTTATCTCGCGATATACTTCAGCATAACAACAAATGATTTGTATTCGATTGGTTTTCTTGCGATATACTTCAACATAACAACAAATGATTTGTTTAGATTTTAGGAATTTTTAAAACGCGTTGCAAATTAGAAACTATCATTTTAAAAGTCAATAATCAGAGGGTAGTTAGTTGTAGGATTGAGCGGGATAAGAATTCGTAGTTTATCAAGCAACATAGAAAGGTGCGTACTCAAATACTAAAATCGTCATTTCCCCACTAAACCCTATACCGTGACTTCTCTATAGACTCGTTTCTTCGAGACAATTATAAAGGGTGGTCACAATATTAGGTTTGGCCGAGAAATGACGATTTTAGTTTCTTTTGGTGATTAGTGATGTACGAACAGTGGGGCAGGCTATAACTTTAAGTTAACTAATATACACATTTACAGACGTATTGTAGATAGAATAATTATAATATAAAATGGAAAAAGCGATGCCTTTCCCTCTTAGAAACGTCTTTAGAAACAGAAGAGAGCTAGATCAGATGGTTTCGGTAGGAGCCGGCTGATCAAGGTGAGCTCGGTTGCTTATGAAATGGTACCTACCTGTTCATACAGTTTCTGTGTAAGCAAATCTTCCCGTGAAAATACCACATTATGAAAACTGGGTTCATACATAATTGCTGATTAAGTTTCGACGCTCACTCAAAAGGTGTTTCTGAGGTCGAAGACTTTGGCATCTTTGCTGAAACAGTTCCTGTAGGAGCTTTCTCAGCAGTGTCTGTCTTTCCTACTTATAAACCAACAAAAATTCTTCACAGCCAAAGCATTCTTTGTTCATATGCAATTTTAAAACAAAATCAGGTTATGAATATCCATGCCATTTTAACGTCAATATTCGTTGGTGAGGTGGTTAAGCCAGTTGGTAGGCTAATATAAATCAAATATAGTTCAGCATGTCCATTATGAGCTTTATGCATTATTAATTCAAGCATCAGAAAATGAGATCTCCTTTTAAAACACCTTAGAGTATTATTTCTTAAACGGCAGTGAAACAATAGTGTATGCTCAAATTTGAATCTGTTTGATTTTGACTATTCCTAATTTTTTCACAGTTTTCAGAAAATATTGCCCAATGGTCATAGCACAGGTTCAACCTTCAGACACTATCAGACACTATATATCAAATGTCAAACAACTTATATCCTGAAGTAATTCCGAGTTATTTTGCGTCTCATGTTGATCTAAACTGTTTGCAAATGCGATTAACATCACGCATAGTAGGACACTGGTTATGTAGTCTTTTATATTCGATTGCATGTTATTTGAAGTGTGACTGCTAAAGCGACATTGATCGTTTACAGAGCAATACATAAGGGCGAGGTGAATATTTATTAGCTGATATTTTGTATCAACGCATGATTTATTTGGTCATGACAGAAACGGTTGAATTATACCTATATTATTTCGTTTACAAACAGAACATACTAATAATGAACAGCTTCCTCCGTATTCTAGCGATTATGTCTTTGACTGACAATCACTTTGATTCGAATCCCGGCCTGGGTAATTGATACTTTCATTTTAAAAACCCCACCAGCTGTCGTGCGGTAGGTCATCTTCATTGACATGTAATTAGCTGTAGACCGCGATATGACTGAATTACTGCTACTGTTAATATAAAAGGGCGTTAAACCGATTCAAAATTGGTCGTTTAATGACTTAAAACCGGGACGCATCGTTACTTGCAAAACCGATAATTGAGCGTTCCAATAGGACCCCTATGAGTATATGCACTGTTTGTCATTCAGATTTAGCGTGTCATACTGAACGGACTATAGTTAAAAACTGATGCGCTATTCCATTCAGATTATTCCGAGTTGAAGGGTTAATGCCGTCCGGAACCCATCGACGAAGTTTTAGGAGTAAATATGTTTCTCATCCGGGTCCAAACTATTTGACATGTAATTTGTTTGACACGTAACTTGCAGTGTTTAGATAAGAAAGCCCATCCTAAAACTTCGACGAAAATCAGACGACAGTAACTTTTATGCAGAGGAAAACTATTTGGCGCCAAAAAGACTGTCCCAATTTTGAGTTTGTGCCAAATCCCAAATTGAGGCGTCTCTAAATTCACGTCTCTAACATTGCATCTCTTGTTTAACAGCATTTTCTACAACTGATTTTTACGTGATGAAATCAAATACATCGTGGGATTACGAAAAGCCTCCCTGCAAGATAGCAACACCGGAATTAGGTTTTACGACAGACGGTCCAATTGTTATTATTCCACCAGGTGTAAACATTCCTGGCGATGAAAGGGTGGTAGTAGGACATACCAGGACATTAGAAGTATTCCGACTCATTGGTAAGTGTATATACAGTAGAAATAGTCTTTAACGATGTGTAAATATGGGACTGTAAGGTTGGTGACAGCTTAATGCTGGCCCTGTAAAAGCCCTCTGATCAGGTCTCCTGGGTTTGCTTATGAAATAATATAAATATGTAACACAGTTTAAGGGACTGTAAGGTAGCCACTATTTAATAATTATCAAGAATAGCTCTTTTTCCCAATTAAACACTATATTGTGACCATTTATTAGAATTGTCTCGAAGAGACGATTCTAAAGAGTGGTCACGATATAGGGTTTAGGGTTTTGTTGAGAAATAACGATTTTAGTATTTGGGTACGCAACTTTATCTGTATCTATGTTGTGATACAAAACTATTTGAAGCATTTCTGTTTATCAAGTGGTTACGCTGGTACATTTATTTGAATTCAATGTAAACAGACACTTACTGAAAGGATCAGACTATTTAAATGATAGAAAATTATTTTCTGTGTGAACAATATATACGGAGTACCAGACCAATGCCGTTTATAGAAACGTTAATCTGATTCGGCTTCGGAAACCGCCTCACCGGATAAACGTTTTCATTTACCGGATTGACCTGGTATTTCCCTTATTCCCTGAAAAAGGCATATTATAATGCCTGCCGAAAACCATACAGCTCCTACTTCACGATGTTTTACGTTCTCCATGCCATTAACAGAGACATCAGTCTCGTGTAACATACTTTAAAGAATGGGCATTTTAAAAAGATGTAAACCCTTTTATTGATATATAAAATTCTTCCAGAACAATCCATGCCATTTATGTCTAATATGACATAAATTAGGGTTTATTATGTAAACATGAAATGGTTCAGTCGATAATCAATAACAGGATTAATAAAATTGATTTGCACGATGTTTTTATGAATTCAAATTAAGATATATACTTGTATGCAGTATAACCTGTCTTAAGCGGTCATTCATCATTGAACATGTGTGTCTTTAAACAGGTGGTTGCTTGATGCAGGGCAAAATTGCTTTTTGCATCTATAGGAGCGTTTGGCATTTTTACGTTTGACTTGTCATCATACCATCATAGGATAGTAGTCTATGATGGTATACTCTTAAAATCAGATACGGGATGAGCTTAACAGACTCATGTTTTACGATTCCCCTTGTCGTGCCCTTATCGGCTTCCCTGCAGGTGCTCTGATTTCAGCAAAGTCACTGAGTACATATCTGACGGATTTTCACAGTTGTTATGCTATGTTTTGCATATTGTCATGTGTTCTATGTTGTTGGTATGTCCGACGGGGATACCTTTATTTACACTATTATTAAAGCTAGGGTGACTTTGAGAGAAGTGTGACGTTAGGACGCCCGTAACCGGTTTAAACCCCCAGTGGTGAATTTGTAACTGACGGTGCCAATGCGGTACTCTCTTTGTCACCCTTACGTTTGTTTCTGTTGTGTCTTTGTACTTGTGCTTTTGTTCATGTATGGAATGTTTATCTCTAGTACTTGAGTGTTTGTTGATGTTTTCCGTGTTCACCTCGTGTATGTGTGTGTGTGTTTGGGTGTGTAGTTGTATGTGTGTGTCATGCTATCTATCGATGTTTGGTAGTGGTTGCGTCTTGTGTGTGGCTTTGACTTTGCTACTTTTGCATTAAGCTACCAGCTGTCTTACAGACGCTAAATTAAGACTTCTTAAGAAATGAATGACGTGCTTCCGGTGTTCATGAGGTTATGCAACGCATAGCTTTACGAGCAAAGTTAGTGAAGCCCGAGGTGCTTCACGTGAATCTTTGCTCGTAAAGCTATGCGTTGCATAACCTCATGAACACCGGGAGCACGTCATTTATTTCTTATATTTATATTCCATTGTATTTCTTATATTTCAACGGATTTTAGCCGCTATCTAGGTCGTTGCCAGGTTCGTTTCTAACGTAGTAGGATTGTTGGAGATAACGCTCCTTACTACACGTGTACATAACACGGAAGTGACGTTACGTCGCTTGGGAACAGACGTTGATTAATAGAGTTTGAATGTAGTACGCAAAGAGAGAATTGAGAGAAGTAAAAGCTTCACTCATTACTTGATAATATATTTTTATACGCCACGGCTGTTAAAGTTGGCAATATTATGTATTCAAGCGATAATTCTCAGTAAGAAGATGCCACATTTCAAATTTTCAGGGCCGCTTGAGCGGAATTCTGGGAAAAGGAGAACCGACTCAAATCGGTATTGAAATGAACGTTCATGGGAAAATGCAACTTTCTTTTTAGAATAAGGTTATATAAGGACGTTGCAGGGCGAATGTAAATATTTTTTGATGGCCACTTAGGACAGTCTCTACTATATACACAGGTATTATCACAACCTATATAGGTTTATTGTATTATTCGCTCTTTTCTGTCTGTAATGTTTTCATCTGTTCACAATTCATTTAGTTCACCGCGCAAAGACTGGCAGATAATTTTCGCCAAAAACCAATCCAGTTGATTAATGTATGCAATGACTTTCCGTTGTATGCATTCATGCATTCTGCTCTTTCTTACTAAAGGATGTGTGCGATGGCATGATCTACCAGCCGATGTTGTCTATCATGAGATACAGGCTGATCCAGGACAGTGTTACTCGGTCTGCCAAACAACATACATTGGGCTAAGTGTAAGCGCTGTTACTTGGCATGTAGTAAATGAAAGTAGGACAAGAGCTACTACATATAGTATAAAGAAAGCGCAAGTGCTTTGAAAGAAAAGTATCGGGTTTATATAAAAGGGTTAGCCCTTTCTTTCTATCTTATGTATCAGTTCAAATCTTCATTAACCCTACTTGTGTTTGTTTTTTATAAGTGACAATATATCTAGAATTACACAAGCATAAGGGCAAGTCTAAGCAGACACTTTAGAATCCGATCTAAATCATTAATAAGCAAACTGATCTGACGGCCCTTATAGGAGTGTCTGACCTAAATAAGACCTTATAGAAAAGGCACAGAAGCGTCTCTGAAACATAAACGCTGGACTCAAGGTCAGGTTTCCGGAAAAATGTATCATATTATTTTATTTTATTTTAGTTTATTTGTACAATTCATTGTGTATGATTTTTATTTGTATTTATACATGTTGTTCTAGTGCGTGCAAAAGTAATAAAATGCCTAGTGTTATTATGCCGGTGACATTCATTTTACAGTCTTATCTTACGTACTGCTTTCAGAAAGGATCTTGCTTGTGTCTTAGCGATAGACTAGAAGGCATACAAGATACCTATGTGCATTGTAAGGGTGTATGCTTCCATCCTGCAAATACATCATGCGGAGGAAGTACAAGACGCTTCGTTTACATTTCTTTGTATAAACATGGTACATATACATTTGTTATATTTGTAGTGCTTATTAGTTATTACCCCGCTGTTAAAAAACAACGTTCGCTTAATTGTGGATCTGATGAAGTGGTGATTACATCTGATCTGATCTAGATTTTGAGAAAACGTTAACGGAGTGTGACGACACGCTTTTGAGAAAACCAACAAGAGCTATTTACCTAGTGTCAACCAGATTGGACCCTGATGAGGCGCCGAGTTACCCGGAGTCGCACGTTGATCCAAGCTGTTTAACCATTTTCTCCATGAATATGTTCATGTAAAAATAATGACACCACGAATATTAACTTGGTTAAATAATTATAATAACACATGCACGCGGGATGTGTTGCCTTGGCAGAAACTGTAAGGCCATGTCTATATTATATCATAAGCAAACATAGCAAACCCTGGTCAGACAGTTCCTACAGGAGCCGTCTGATCTGGGGCTACTCTGTTTTCAAAGGCATAAAAAGCGTGTTTATGGAGTAAAGGGTTAAAATACGACCAAGGTCGTGGATAATGAGATAGCGGTACATACTGGACAATACGTTATGTTGTATTTGGCTGTTTAAACCTATTTTTGTACATCGTACATCTACTTCAGTTTGCATTGTTTTATTGAAACACTTGTATTTTTGTCTTAAAATTTCTCGTCATCATAAGGTGTCTACACCAAGATCACTGGATAAATTGTTGAGCAATATAAAAATCCTAACGTTTATCTCACGAATTAATTGTCCTTTAAAAGGACACAAGCCTACAGTGTCGACATAGGCTAGAAGATTCCTGAAAGAGCTCTCTGATCAGAATCTGCACTGTTTGCTGAACTCATCGATGTCAACGGCGTTTACCATCACAATTTGTTTGCTGTGTCCACTTAACATGAAAACGGATGTGTTCCAAAATAAGACCTGGACGTAGTATTTTTAGATAATAAATTGCCTAAAACAGCATGATTATCAATCACGACTTATATAATTTTGAATTGATGAATTGGTTGTTGATGCTTTGTTTATATTTCCCATACTATCAAATATAATGTTATACTATATAATCTATTTTTGCTTTTACTATATTAACTGTACAAGTAAGTTCCAGGTTATGTTTTGTTTGTATTGTTCATAATCTTATACATGTATTGTTTAGCTAACAAATGCTGTACTTTATATTTACTAAGTTGAGATGAGTTCGAAAGTACCCGATGATGGAAAGTACTGTCGCATGTACTATAGTTGGACATCCACTTACGAATGGCAATATTGTAATAAAAGACTGTACGGACTTTGTGAGACAAGTAAGGCATTCTAACAAGACATCTGATAATTTGTATTTATACAAATATTCTGAAAATGGGTGATCCTTCGAAAGCAAAAGTAGAAATGCAAAAGAGAAAATTGCAGACTCGGTTTTATTGAGTCTGTTCATGAGTAGTAATTAAAAGTGCAACACTACTCACGCCCCCTAGCACCGGCTTAAGCAGTATTCAATTTTCAAAACTAATTACATGAAAACTAATGATCCCGAAGGACCAGAAAATATAACAACACTGAGAATGAAGTACGGGGCGACTTACCGTTGATATTAACACGCATGCTATTGAATTTGCAAATAATGTAGACCCAAACATTGAGGTTCCTAGAAGATAGCTTGGATCAAAATATGTTTGTCATTCACATTTATTTAGCTAATTTAAGCCTTTCGTATTAAGTGGACTCTACTTAAAACACTGATGGGCTATTCCACTTTGAATTTCAGCATTTAAATGGTTAATAATACTTTATGACATATTGTTGCTTAAATCTGGTTATAACCGATATGACTGAAATACTTTTAATATTCAGAGCCTAGCAAAATTATTTATTCTGTTTATTGTATACATATTGACAATTGTTAAGTGAAAAAGACACATTCTAAGGCAACGCAACTATATTTTCATAAGAAGTGACAATATCAAATATGAAATTTATCTGAGAAATTTCTGTAAAGCATTGAGACCACTTGAACGTACAGGAATTCAAAGTAACTGTTTTCTTAATTTTCATCAGCAATATACGGTACTGACCTGGTATTCTCAGATCTGGAAATATATATATATGAACATTCGTAAGAATGTATTACAAGATTTTATGTACCACACAACAGCAGGTGGGAATGTTTATCAGTTATAAGAAGTTATGCACCATGATAATTTCCTTCATATAAATACCTTTTCACGGCTTTGTAAATAGAGAAGACCGAGATCAGGCGGCTGTTGGAGACGTCTGTGAACGGTGTGTTCAGTTTGCTTATACAAGTCTAATAGATGGAAAAGTAGTAACGTCAAGCAGGCAAAGCCACATACAAGACGCAACCACCACCAAAACACCGATAGACAGCATGATACACACATACACACACCCAAACGCACACTCACACTCACGCATAGAAAACACAGACACACAAGAACCAGAGACACACACTCCATACATGAACAAAATTACAAACACAAAGACATAAGGCAAACAAAAGGAATGGTGACAAAGAGAGTACCGCCTTGGCTCGGTCAGTAGCAAAAACACCACTGGGGGTTTAAACCGGTTTTCGAACGTCCTAATCCCACACTTCTCTCAAAGTCACCATAGCTTTACAAATAGTGTAAATAAAGGTATCCCCACCGGACTTACCCACCACATAGACGACGGTGAACACAGGACAACATGTAAATATAGCATAATAAACTGTGACAATCCATCAAATATGTACTCAATGACTTTGCTAAAGTCAGAGCACCTGCAGGTAAGCCGTTAAGGGCACGACAGGGAAAAAGTAATACACGAGTCTGGTAAGCTCATCCCGCATCCGAGTTTAAGAGTATACCGTCATAGAGTACTACCCTCGGCCTGTCATCGCGCAAGCAAAGAGGGCAGCGTAGCTACCGATTGTAAAAGGGTCGATAATCAAATATGCAGTACGTTGCAATATAATAGGATCATAACCTTTCTTCTTAAATGTTTAATGCGTTTTATAAACAAATCATGAAAATGGGTCATTATGATCCCGAATTTTCCTAAAGTACAAAAATGAGTCATGCAGAAAACACCACGTACAGAACAAACAGTCACCCGAACAGCAACACAAGGAAACAGCAAATGTACATAACTATAAAAACATCAAGAGACGCACAAAGACAAAACAAACATACAATATGGGGAAGATGGAAGTACCGCCTTGGAACGGCCAGTGACAAAAGTCACTGGGGAGTTAAACCGGTTTATGGACGCCCAACCTCACTTTTATTCCATCCACACCCTAAAAGAGACAAACAGTGTAAATAAACGTATCCCCTCTCCGACTAATCTACCACAAACGCGATGGCAAATACAGTGGTAAAGTGCATGTATAACGAAAACATTTAAGTGAACAAACTGTATTCACCTATCGCTAGTGTACTCAATGATTAAGCTTCCATCAGAGTAACTGTAGTAGCATAAAATTCTGGTTGAGAAATGCCTTGTTGCGGTAACGTCCGTAGATTGCAATTATATTTACTAATGAGTGGTAAATTTCGATAATAATATTTAGAAAACGTTTTCCGAAGTTTGTGATATCTGTAACCTTGCTTAACTTGCTTAAGAAGTTTATCAGTTATAACTAAATAACGGCTGTTAAAATCTTCAAGCAAGGAACAGGCTCGGGCAAACCGAATAAGTTGAGAAATATAAACCCAATAAGATGTAGAGCGGGGCACATCTCCATCTGGAAAAGGATAATTAACAACTCTAAAATTAAAATCTTCTCTTAAATCGTATATTGTGGACGAAACTTTGTCATTTGTAATTGAAAGATTCAAATCAAAAAATGAATCTATAATGTCAGACTGATTCGCTTTGTTTAAAGACAGCATCAACAATATCGGTATGTGTATCAGGTTTTAAACTAAGCATAAAATCCCTCTCATAGCAATACAAAAACAAATCTGCAACAAATGGGGCACAATTTGTACCCATGGGCATACCAACAACTTGACGATATATTGTACCCCGTAACGCACAAATTATTATCTTAAAGAAAGGTAAGAGATCTACAAACATCAAAGCAAGTCCACATTGTGTAATGTTCAACTTCTGTATTCGAAAAGAATGAACGTTGAACATTACAAGCAATGAACATTTTGTTTTCTCTGGCAAAGGTTTTTTCTATTCATTTAATCTGTTTATCCTTTATAAGATGGTGAGGTAGAGTAGTATAGAGTGTAGATAAATCATAAGAGCTCAGTGAAGAAATGTTATACTGTTCATTTTCAAGTTTCGTTAAAACATCATTTGAATTTTTTATGGACTCTACACTTTTTAAGAATATCAAAACGTCATTGGTACATATGTTATTATAATTCTTCAGCTAACAAAACAGTACATTCATGTTGTAATTATGTCTTACATGAATATTTAAACAGGAAACTATTAATAACAGAATAATACAGAAAAGGTAATGTATTTGATATTTCATTTGCTGACGATGTGATAGTTTTGGGAATGTACTTTGTAGGTGGTACAGCCGTTTAATACATGATCTAATTTATGATTTTATGTAAACGTATCAGCATATTCGTCAAAACAGGCGTTTTTCAATATGCCCGATGGTTTTATATTGCTTCAGAACTTAATGAGATTATGGCGATAGCTTCCCAATTATTGACATGCCCTCAACTTAACCCCATTGGCTACACCAGCTCCAAAATTAAGCAGACATTTTTTTCTCACAGTGGGTAAGAGGTAATGGACACACAATGCTAGGTTTATCACACACTTTAACCTCTATCCTGCTGCGCACACAAGTTTTCAAATATATATTGTCAAAATTCAACCTTTATGTACCAAAATGCAACCAGAATGTCATACAGATTGACTCCGGAAATGGTACTTCACGATAAATTTCTTCTTGCTTAAGGTGAGCAATATAGGGCCTCCATAGATCTCTTGTTTTGCTTTACTGTGCATTTCTCTTAACAAAACATAACATGAAACGACGACATGAAACACATAATGTCTCCTAGTAGAACTATCTAAGTGATTCGTGATTGTAACTAGTTCAGTAAGTGAATACGTATTTTACCATTTGTGGCAAATCTATTGTATACAAATTGTGAAATAAGTAGAAATAGTAGAGTCAGTTATAATTGCGCAAGCAAACAATACTTTCTATATGAGCCGTCAAATATGTTCTTACTCTGTTTGCAAAGGCGTGTGAAAAAACGTTTGTACGACGGTTGAATAAGTATAATCGTCCATATGTCACCACAGTAAATATATGTACAATTTAATTAATTCATAAGTTTTTTCAATAATTATCAGTTGAACATAATATTTCTCGTAATATATATATATACAGTAAAACCTCGATTATTCGAATTTTCGGTATAGAAGAATTTAGACCCTTTTAGGCAGGTGGCTGCTTAATGCATGGTGAAAGTCATGCAGAAAGCTCCTAGATTCTGCATGACTTTCACCATGCATTAAGCTGCCACCTGTCTTAAAGATCGATAATAATGCGTATTTTAGTGTTCGGATAATCGAAGTTTTACTGTATGATTTCACTGACACTTTGTGCATTTTACTCATATACATTCTGCAGTTTAATGCGACCTAAAATTTGTACTGTATCTGAAATATTCTAACAGCAACACCACCTTCAGCACAACCTATTTGCAGTTCAAACTCGATATCATTTGACTTTCTGAAAAGTGTTTAGTACGTGTATAAATTTATTCAAGGAGTTATCGCTTAGCATGTGATATTTGTTTTAATAAATTCACATTGTATGTGTTTGAATCAGGTACGACGGACAAAGTATATAAGACTAAATAAAAGAAACAATGGCATCAATACACGGACGTCTGTTTCTACAACAACATGTACCCATCAACGTCAATATCAAAAGCAGGCAAAAAATGGATTGGGGAAATAAAGACTCGGACAATCGTTTTCATCAGTGGTAAATATTGTGGGTGACAAGAGATGCTAGTAAAACCCTCGACAAATTCCTGGCATATTACTAAGCATCTTCTTTTAAATCATTTTCTTTCTTAAACACAGCTGTTTGTATTAAATCGGTTACCTGATGTAGACACATTTGAATGCATTCGCTAACAGGATAATCCTTGACAAAAACTGTAGAATAAGAGCTATATCACTACATAAGCAAGCAAAGCGGACCTTGCAGTAGTCATCTGATCTAGGCATTTTCTGTTTTCAAAGACGTGATAAACCTTTATACGAGGGAAAGAGTGGAGGCGGGCAATATGTAAAAAGAAAAAAAAACCACAACAACCATTATAAAAATCTTGTTTGTAAATATGTTTGGATCTAATTTAAAAAAAAAGATTTAATAAAGAAATATTTGTTTGCACAAACCATAACACAACTGCTTCTAGTTCATGGACTTCTATTTGTTGTTTGTCAGCTCATTTGTTCATTCATTCGTTCATTCTCTCGTTCCTTTGTTCATTCCTTTATTCTTTCGTTGGTTGATTTGTTTGTTGTTTGTTTGTTTGTTTTTGTATCACTAATACTAAGCGCGATCTAGCAGCAATTTGAAAACAACTTAGATCGACATCTCACCAGGATCCAAACTGTTGGACGCTCGTTAGTAATGTTAGTAAAGTTTATAGCTGACCACAGTAATTGCATGTTCAGCAGTTACAGGGTAATAGTATACACAACTAAAACATGGGATCTGTCTGCATCCTTAATTAACTGGACGTCGAAATTTGACAGAAATACTGTTAAGGTGACATAAACCACAATACAAACAAACAAACAACAAACAAGCAAAAACAAGCAGTATGAGCTACATACTGGTGTACATTATTATATGTTGTTATGTATGAAGTAAAACAAAATTTAACACATTGGCATTTGTTATGGGTTTTCATTTGCTGTTTTTTGTCATGATGCTGTTCGGGTGACTGTTTGTTTTGTATGTAGTGTTTACTGGATGACGTATACATAATTTTAAGCCCTAAGCCTGTACTCCATAAATACGCATTTACAAACAGTGTAGACCTTTAAGAGCCGTCTGACCAGGATCTGCTCTGATTGCTTATGAAATAATATATGATTCTACACATTCTGCCATGGCAATACATTCGTGTGTTCGTATTTCATCATAAAAAATCAAATTAACACTGATAATGTCATTATTTCTTTAATGAATATCAAGGAAGTAAAGATTAACCCGCTTTGAAAATAGTGCCTGCTCAATTCAAATCTAATGCAATTCGATTATAAGTTCTGGAGAAAATATTGACCGAGTTTCAAACAGCTTGGATCCTGATGAGTTATGTGGCGTCTCATCCAGTCCCATGCTGTTTGCAAATGCGATTCATGTGGCGTATTGCGGAATAAGTGTTAGTAGATGCTGTATATGAGTAAATTGCTATATTTTCATTCTGATTTCAGATGCCGAACCAGAAGATTTCAAATATGGATATTATGGATATATTTCTAAACGCGACGATAAATACTTTCTTGAGTTTACAAAAGAAACCAGTAGCTATGTTCTGTGTATAAAAGGTAACATTTTTGGAGTTATTTATATGCATGGAATATCACGTGTGCGTTTTGTGAATAGGTACATTCCTGTTTATCATAATTCATCAATTCAATTTTAATAACTTACATATTACATTTTGCTTCATAAGCTTCTTGAGTGCAAATTAGTAGCTAAAATATGAATGAACCAGTTATAAATGTATATTAGACACCCCTGTTACAGATTTGTGAGACCTACTATAATATTAGTTTGCACTACAATTAAAAGTTAACAATTCCCTTCATATAAACGCCTTTTTACGCATATGCAAACAGTAAAACACAGGTCTGATGGCTCCTGTATGAGCTGTCTGTTCCGGGTCTATTCTATTTGCTTATGTAATACAGATCTGATTCTACATTTTCCGTTAGAGTAAACATTTCTGTACTCAAATGCCATTAAAACAATATTCTAATTAATATTCATGATGTCATTATTTTTTACATGAATCTGCCACAGGGAAACGGTTAAAGAGTATTAACGAAACATCTGTAATAAATGTGTGTAATGTACGAAGAACTGAAATATTAAGTTTGCCTTATAATAAATAGTTACATGTTAATGATACTATATAAATTTATAGGTATAGATTTGAAAGAACAACTGTTATAATAGTTTGCTTGATAATGAATAGTTCAAGAACACTATTGACACTGCAGTTATAAATTTGAACACACAACTGTGATATTAGTTTGCCTTATAAAACAGTTCAAGATTATTAATGAAAGTGCTATTGTAGATCTGTAGGATATATTGAAACAATAGTTTGCCATATGAAAGTGTTATAAATATTTACTCGCCTCTTCTTGTCCATTGGAACATTTGTTAGATGATGATACGACATCGACGTCATTACCAACACCAACAACGACGGCAACAACAATAACAACATTGTCATCGTCGCTTTTGCCAAAGTCAACCATGTCGTCTATAACATCGACATCATCATCGCAGCAAATGTCTACAGAAGGTATTCAACTTCGCTTATTAATTGATAGAAAAACCGTATCAAAATATTTGCAATCAGAATAGGCAAAGATCTGATCGGAGTTTGCAGCAATTTGCGAATCTGTGATCACATCTGCAAACAGCGCAGCGTACCTCAGTGTCTCATCAGAATTCAAATTGTGTGACACTCCACGTTGTAGATATTATGTTGAAGGAACTTACGCAGATGGTATATTTTGTAGGCTAACATTATTTTGCGCCAAATGTGGTAAATGATAATAGACGAAAAGCAATTTTGCCTCTCAATGAATTTTAGTAGAACCGGTCTCAAGCGATCGTCAAATCAGGTCGAAGTATGGGTCTGTATGGCAGGTGGTATTTAGCCACACAATCTTA
Organism: Azorinus chamasolen; assembly: GCA_963576725.1. Taxonomy (NCBI): domain Eukaryota; kingdom Metazoa; phylum Mollusca; class Bivalvia; order Cardiida; family Solecurtidae; genus Azorinus; species Azorinus chamasolen. Next base: position 57,852,339 of record OY755253.1, on the reverse strand, counting down.
AGCTAGTTACGTCTTACATTAATATTCATTTATGAAGCAAAGGATTAAGAACTCCCAAAAAGCATTTGAACGTGTCCCTGCCACAATTCTCTAATATATAGTGGACTACCCATGATATTATATAGATCTAATTCTACAGTTTGAACTATGATGGCAGGACATTAACAGCTCTCATTCTGTTTAGGAGGAAACGCCACAGTAGTAGCTCCAAAGCATCTGGACGGACATGAACACGATTCTACAGAGGAAAATGGCAGCTGGGTTATAGGTACGTGTCAGACTTTTGGTACGTAATAACATAAATCTTGGGACATAAATCGTTCGTCGTGACTTAATTTTAGTATAGGACTAACTAATTGTATATGGTTAATATAGGTGTGTGACAGAATCTCGGTACGTGCCATAAATATTTGGGTATAAATCCTGGGGCATGACATATAGTCTTGGTGTGTGATTAATGTTTGGTACGTGAAGGAATATTATGATGAGTCAGAATGTTATTACGTGACATGATACTTATGTGTGGTTAATATTGGCAGACTTTAGGTGAAAACAAACATTAATTATCATTCATTTATATCTTTAAACATAAAAGTACAAAAATGAGTCATGCAGGAAACACCACATACAGAACAAACAGTCGCCCGAACAGCAACACAAGGAAACAGCAAATGTACATAACTATAAAAACAACAAGAGACGCACAAAGACAAAACAAACACACAATAGGGGGAAGATGGAAGCACCGCCTTGGAACGGTCAGAGACAAACGTCACTGGGGGTTAAACCGGTTTATGGGCGCCCAACCTCACACTTATTCCATCCCCACCCTAAAAGACAAACAGTGTAAATAAACGTATCCCCTCTCCGACTAATCTACAACAACCGCAACGGCAAATACAGTGGTAAAGTGCATGTATAACGAAAACATTTAAGTGAACAAACTGTATCCACCTATCGCTATAAGTAACGATAGGTCCAAGTCTTAAACTCTGACCTCAAAGTAAAAATGTATTGTATGTCCAAATTATGATCTGGCAAAATGTACCGAGTCGATAAAGATATTGTCAAACAGTTTGTATCCTGATGAAATATTATTCAGCATCTCATTTGGATTAAAATGTTTGCAAAAATGCGAGTCAGCTTGCGGATAGTGGAACATAGATTAAGACACATGATAAAGGTTAAGGTAGAATGGATAAGGGTTGTGGTAATGGGATACGGGTTAAAGTAGCAGGGGTAGGGTTAAGGTAGTGGGGTAATGGTTTAGATAAAGGGATATGTGTCAGGGGCGTAGTTTACTAAAGGTTACTACACATTTTTTCCAGAAAGTTGAAAAAAAAGAAACAAAAAGCTAAAAATGCAATAATCAGAAAACAATAATTTAATGCTTTAACCCTTTACTCCATTAGTACACCTTTATTTACCTTTGCAAACAGACTAGAGCGAGAGCATACGGCTCCTGTAGAATCAGCATCTGATCTGTTTGTTAATGATATACTATACAGATATTTCTGTCACGCCTAAATGTTCCTGTGCCCATGTGCTATTATAACAATTATTATTATTAACCCTTCGCTTGCTGAATTTTAAAATACATTTCTCCTTCTTTACCCACGCTCTGTTGTATAATTACATATATCTTTACTGTGTACAAGTATTTCGCTGTGCAACCACTGCTGTGGAGTGCACTGGTTGCACAATCTACTTGTACATAGTGCAGACCCTGATGAGACAGCTCCTGCAGGAGCTGTCTCACCTGGGTCTCTACTATTTACAGGTAGGTATATTGACGTGAATAGCAAGCGAAGGTATATGACAAACAATGACTGCTGCGGAGTGTACTGTTTGCACAATCAACTTGTAAATAACGCAGACCCTGGTGAGACAGCTCATGCAGGAGTTGTTTCATCTGGGTCTTCACTATTTACAGGTAGGTATATTGACGTGAATAGCAAGCGAAGGGTTAAGTTGCTAGACAGCAAGTGCTTATATTTCAAACAGTTATCAAAAGAACATGTATCCTCGTTAAAATTTACACGTGCTAGGCAGTAAGTCTATCATTTCAAATAGAGATAAAACTTTATCATCATTCAGATGCTTGTTTTAGACAGTCAGTCTTACATTTCTGATAGTTGTCTGTAGAAGGTATATACTCGTTTCAATTTGTTGTTACTATACTCGTTCTTCACAGCAATTCTGAAAGTAGGAGATCCTTCGAAATCAAAAGTAGCAATGCGAAAACAAAACATTTTACACGCGGTTTACTGAGTCTATTCACGAGGAGTAATTAAACTTGTAACACTACTCATGCCCATGGCACCGGCTTGAGCAGTATTCAGTTTTCGAAACTAATAATATCAAAACTGATGATCCCGAAGGACCAACAATATAACAATACCCAGAATGAAGTACGGGGTGCATTTGTACAGCCGCCACATATACACTTAACACATTCTACTGTGAAGTACTTCATAACATTTTATAAGGCATTGAGAAGATGTTCAGTAGCATGCTCAGCGTTAATCCTTTTCCTCATACATATTCATGTAGGCTACATTCCCACTAGCGCTTGCGATCGTTAAAGACCACTGGTGACCTCTGAGACCTCTGAAACCGCCGATCGTCAGCGATTGTCGGCGACTAAATTCAACAAAAAAATCGCAGTCACATTGGCGATGCATCTGCGACCACCTTAAGACAGGTTGTTGACGATCGTGCGTCAAGTCACTGGTATTCGTACAATATTCGTACGAAAGTTGCACAATCATTTCCGACCTGTTGTGTGGTCACGTAATCTATGCCTAGTCGCGGATAATCTTTAGGCAGTCGCTGGTAATTGCACGACAGTCGTAGGTTATTGTAGAAAGGTCGCTGATAGTCGTACAACTGTTGGGAATATCACCAACGACCAGTTTAAGATTATTGGAGACCTTCGTACGACGATCGCACGATTACCTAAACCCTCTAAGGTTACATCTTAAAGAATACCGGCGACCAGTTCGATCGTAAGGAGGTTGTTGTGCATGACTAACAACTTCTCTACGACTGAAATTGGTCGCACGACTGGAAACGATTATCAACGATTACTGAAGACCATCGGCAATTATCAGCGACTTGTCGTGCGACCTTCGTACGAAAGCTAGAAATCGTAAACATGCCATAAGTGGTTGTAGACCTAGTTGGACTGGGCACTGGGATTGTTGTACATGGTCAACAACCTCTCTACGACTGTAATAAGACTGAACTTGGTCGCACGATTGTAAACGATTACAGTGATCCCTCTCTACAACGACACCCTTTGGGATACGAAAATTGTATGTGTTGTTCAGAGGGAGTTGTTATAGGGAGGGAAAATCAAACATAATTAGCTTGTTCGCAGATCCCCAGATAAGGTGTATTTCGAGAACTAAAACCGTTATGCCTCAATCAAACCCTATGCTGTGACCACTCTTTAGAATCGTTACTTTGTGACGATTCTAAAGAGTGGTCACAACATAGGGTTTGATTGAGGCATAAAGATAATACGATGTAAAAAAGTTGTTTCTGGAGCCGTGTTGTTTCGGAAACAGTGACATGCGTTGTTGTAAGGAGGGAATCGTTATTGAGAGGGCCGTTGTAGGGAGGGAGCACTGTACCAAAAATTACTGAAGACTATCCGCGATTAACAATGACTTGTCGTGCAACCTTCGTACGAATATCGGCGACCAGAGCTTAAGGGGTCATAAGTCCTAGTGGGACTGGGCCCTAAAAAACAATGACAGTTGTTTTTTATGATGCCAATATAAACGAGACAATTTGTGATCAAAACACAATCGGTTGTAATCTTTAACCCAATAAAAACGCTTTCCTACGCCTTTGCAAATAGAGTAGACTTCGATCAGAGGCCCATGTACTAGCCGTCTGACAAATTTGTTGACTTATGAAATAATATGATTATGATATGACAGTTTCTACTATGACTAACAGATCCCGTCCATGTGCCAATATAAATATATATAATCTAATACATGTATATAGTCATGCTGTCAACGCCTTTGTTTCAATTTGATATCATGCAATAATTAGCATAAGAATGGCCTCGAGTGTTTCCTTTAGATGAAAGCAATCTCTATTCTAACTCACAGCTCTTAGACTTTAGACGAAGAAAACTATACATAATTGAACTTTTATAGCTCGTACTTCAAGGGATCAAACAAATTACTAAGAGATAAAAGAAGTTTCAGTTTTCGATTTCTAAACTGGATAATATCTCAAGTTCACAGCTTAATGTGGGTCAAAAGTAACGCTAAAAGCTCCTACATAAGCTTTCGGCATTACTTTCTACCTGCATTAACTGTCACATATATATCTAGATATTTGTAGTGATACAATGTAGAACAATATTTTATTTCAAAGTTTGGAAGGCAGAACACATGTATTGGTTATCCCGAACTTCGAGTTATCCGAGATCGACATAACGATTTTCAACTGTATGAAACATGTTACATATTTCTCTATTGTGTCTCAGTATTTATAAACAAGTTACAGCGTCACTCTATTTTAAAGTTTTCAATGCCAATTTGAAATATTTAACTTTACAAACCTGTGACTAGGGGAATTCGGTGATCGAACATGTACTTTAGCCTTACTTTAGCGACCAGACTCGCATTTGTAAACAGCTTGGATCTGGACGAGACTGTCCATACAGTGACTTGTCGTGCGACCTTCGTACCTCACTCACAAAGCGATATTTACCAGTCACCAGACGATTTACAGTCACCAGACGATTTGCAAGAACCCAGGCGATATGTACCAGTAACCAGGCGATATTTACCAGTCACAAGACGATTTGCAAGTCCCCAGGCGATATTTACCAGTCACCAGGCGATATTTACCAGTCACCAGACGATTTGCTAGTCACCAGGTCATATTTACCAGTCACCAATCGATATTTACCAGTCACCAGACGATTTACCATTCACCAGGCAATTCACCAGTCACCAGGCGATATGTACCAGTCACCAGACGATTTACGAGTATCTACACGATTTACCAGTAATCCGTCGATTTACTAGTCAATATGCAATATTTACCAGTCACCAGGTGATATTTAGCAATCACCTGGCGATATTTATCATTCATCAGCCGAGTCACGATTTGACGTATGGTGTATGCATCTCGGCGTTTCATTAGTATTCAATTTGTTTAGCACTGTGTCAATAGTTTAAAACACCACAGTGGTTTTAACCCATTCATATAAGAAATAATGATGCCATGAATATTAATAAGATTAAAATACCTCATGGACAAAGCAATTTTACGCCATAGCAGAAATAGTAGATTCATATTTATATTATATCATAAGCAAACAGAGCAGACTCTGATCAGACATCTCCTAGAAGAGTCATCTGATCTGGTTATACTCTGTTTGCAATGGCGTAAAAAAGGCGTGTTTATGACGTAATGGGTTAATAGCATTCATACTAATTTAGGCAAGTAGTGTAGACACATATTAAACTGTTCCAAGTGCAATGTGGTCTCCATTTTTTGCTGGTTTAATTGAAAGTAATTAAAATGATGCAAATTTGAAATATACAGTTTGCAAACCAGTCACAAGGGGAAATTTAGTTTCCGCACAATGAAAGTAATTAACCTTTTTCCTGTTCAGTATTCATGTTAGAAATAATGAAAACATGATATTTATTAACTAAAGTTTTATGATATTAACTTTTCAAGGGAATTATATGCTTTGACAAAAACTATAGTATTAGGTCTATAACATGCAAAAAGTAAACTGAGCAGACCCTGATAAGACGGCTCCTATCAGGCGGCTCTGTTTCCAAATACTTGAACTGGCGTTTATAATATGTGTTAACCCTTTCGGCGCCAAATTTTTGATTGTCGTCTGCAATCCAAGTTTGTTAAATCATTTAGTAAAATAAGGAAATGAGATAAATAAATACAAATATCAAAGGAATAAAGCACATAATATAGAAATAGAGATTGAGACAAATAGTGAAGTCCCTGATCAGACGGCGCCTTTTCAAGGCGGCGTCTGATCTGGACTGCACTATTTGTCGTGGTGCATTTATGCGATTGCGGCTGTGAAAGGGTTAATCATTTTTCCGCTAACCTCGACCAGAAACGCCTTTGCAAACAGCTTTGATCTGGACCAGACACCGAGTAACTCGGAGTCTCATCAGGATCTAAACTATTTACACTAATCAGTAAATAGTTTCTCAACAGCTTGTGCGATTACAATTTACTTATACTGACATAAGCACACCGGATTTATTGGTATTTGTAGAAACTAAAGTTAAAATTTATAAGCTAACAGAGCAGACCCTGATCAGACGGCTCATACAGGAACATTTTAATCTTGGCCTACTCTGTTTGTAAATGCATAAACAAGCGTTTGCGCGAGGGAAAGAGTTTAAGCCAAATAAGTGATAACGGAAATTCAATACTTTCCATTGTATAAGTCGTAAACCATCAACCAGTAAAACCATCAACCAGTAACTCAGAACTTGAAACGTGTTGATATGTTTACAGTAAAACCTCGCTTAATCAGCCACTAAACTGAAATTTTAGTCAGTGCCATAATGACGGGTGTGTGACGTCATACCCACATAATTTTGATCCAGGTGAATTAGTCGGCTTTTAACCAGGGTCCATGCCGTGTGATACAGTAAAATCCCTCTAAACCTGACGTTAAATCAGTATTGAGACCAGTCTTTGAGACAGGTGACATCTTAATGCAAATTGAAAGTCGTGCAAAAAACTCATAAAGGAGTGTTTACCTACCCTCCATCCTGCATTAAACAGTCACTTATTTCAAAGACCTAATTTGTTCTTTAATGTAATTCCGGTTTAGAGGGGGTTTTGTTGTTCACTGTTCATCTTGTTTATAAAGATACATGTGTTTCCAGAAACGTCCCTTTTATAACTTAAAGCAAACGACAATATGTACAGAAGACGACGATGCTGGCACTGAAAGTGTTAACCGGTTACTCGATATAAACGCTTGGTCACACCATTTGCAACATAAAAACCACGGAGGAAAGAGTTGTAGGGGTTGTCTGAACAGAGCCTGTTCCGTTTGCTTATAGAGTAATATAAATGTGATTGATGAGTCTTTGAAATTAGGTGGTTGATTAATATGGTTCATGGTATATACCGACAGGAGCTTTCTGTGTAATATGATCAAGGTTTCTTTTTATTGGTCTTAAAACAAGGATTTAATTATATAAAGTATTTTCGATGCCTTGTTATTTTTCGCATATTACACTCCGTGGCCGAGTGTTTATGGTCTACAACTGACCATCACTTACTGCTGTGGTTCGACTTTCATCCTTGCCATTTCATGTGAGGTGGTCTTTCAGCTGGCTTGCGGTATATCAGGGATTTTTATCTTAAGCTCACGACACAATATACAATGGCCATGCACTGTATTCCTACTTCTGTTATTAGCTGTACGTCGCGATATGACTGATGTACTTTAAAGTGACGTTAAATCCCAATGCAAACAAACAAACGAATCAATCAATTTGGCTGTTGATCTGTAGTTCTGAAAGTTGTGTCATATGTACTGCGAGAGTAAACAAAATCAGAAACAGTAGAATCTGACTTCAGCGCCCATCAAAAATTGGTCTAATTATTGACTTGAACGGCAGGCGGTAGCTTAATGCAGGTCTAACGTAACGTAGAAAGCTCATATAGGAACTTTCTGCATTACATTTGTCCTGTTTTATGTCAACACCTGCGTTTTAAGGCTCCTATATTCAATACATGCCTGATCACTTAGGACATGTTCTTCTGTATAGTATTGTTTCAAATCACGTGACCACAGAATATGATATAATAATCTCCGTGCATTCATACTTTGTCTCCATATGTTTTCTCTCGGTCTCCTTCTTAACCCTTTCCTCCTTGTAAACGCCTTTTCACGCATCTGCATACAGAGTAAGCCCAGATCCTAAAGGAGCAGACTGATTAGGGTTTGCTCTTCTTATGCCCCCCTGATCAGATCGGGGGGGGGGGGGCATATTGTTTTTGCCCTGTTTGTCTGTCTGTTTGTCTGTTTGTTTGTCAGCAGTTTTAACATTGGTCATAACTTTTGAGCCAGTATAGATAGAGATTGATATTTGACATGCATGTGTATCTCATAAAGCCGCACATTTAATGAGGTGACATGTCAAGGTCAAGGTCATATTTCAAGGTCAGAGATCAAATACGTGGGTCAAATCACCGACTTTAACATTGGCCATAACCTTTGGACCAGTAGAGATAGAGACTTGATATTTGGCATGCTTGTGTATCTCATGAAGCTGCACATTTTGAGGGGTCACGTGTCAAGGTCATCCTTCGGGGTCCAAGGTCAAATTGTCTGTTTTTTGTCTGTAACTTTTACGCAACTTTAACATTGGTCATACCTTTTGAGCCAGTAAAGATAGAGACTTGATATTTGGCATGCATATGTATCTCAAAAAGCCGCACATTTTAAGGGTGACATGTCAAGGTCAAAGTCATCCTTCAAGGCCAGAGGTCAATTATATGGGTCAAATCATCGACTTTAACATTGGCCATAGCGTTTGGCCCAGTAGAGATAGAGACTTGATATTTGGCATGCTTGTGTATCTCATGAAGTTGAACATTTTGGGTGGTGACATGTTAAGTTCAATGTCATTCTTCAAGGTCGAAGATCAAATTGTCTGTTTGTTTGTCTGTAACTTTAACATTGGCCATAACGTTCGAGCCAGTACAGATAGAGACTTGATATTTAACATGCATATGTATCTCATAAAGCCGCACAGTTTGAGGGTGACGTGTCAAGGTCACCTTTAAAGGTCAGAGGTCAAACATATGGGTCAAATCACCGACTTTAACATGGCTATAACATTTGAACCAGTACAGATAGAGACTTGATATGTGGCATGCTTGTGTATCTCATGAAGCTGCATAGCTTATGGGGTGACATGCCAGGGTCATCCTTCAGGGTCAAAGGTCACCAACTTCAAATTGGCTATAACTTTTGAACCAATTGAGATAGATTCCTTATATTTGGTATGCATGTGTATCTCATAAAGCTGCACATTTTGAGGGGCAAAATGTCAAGGTAAAGGTCATCTTTTAGGGCCAAAGGTCCCCGACTTTAACATTGGCCATAACTTTTGAACATGTAGATACATGCTTGACATTTGGTATGCATTTATGTCTCATGAAACAGCACCGTTTGGGGTGACATATCAAGGTCAATGTCATATTTCAGGACCAAAGGTCACCGACTTTAATATTGGCCATAACTTTTAAAGCAGTAGAGATACAGACTTGACATTTAGTTTCCACGTGTATCCCATGAAGCTGCACAGTTTGGGTTGATGTCAAGGTCATCTTTCAGGGTCAAAGGTCCCCGACTTTAACATCGGTCATAACTTTTGAACCAGTAGAGATACAGACTTGATAGTTGGTATACATATGTTTCTCATTTGGCTGCACAGTTTGAGGGGTGACATGTCAAGGTCAATGTCATCTTTGAAGGTCAAAGGTCACCAACATTAACATTGTGCATAACGTTTGAACCAGTAGATATACAGCCTTGATACAGGTATGCATGTGTATCTCATGAAGCCGCACAGTTTGAGGGGTGACATGTCAAGGTCAGGGTCATCCTTCAGGGTCAAATATCATATCGAGGGGGCATAGTGTATCACAAACACATCTTGTTGCGAATGGAATTCGAAAGGTCTTGTGTTTTTCCTTACTTTATAACATGGCTATAGTGTTCTCCACCTTCCGTTTTTTCATTATAACTATTTGGTCCATGAATATTTAGTAGGTATTGAAATTTGGAATAAACACATAATATGGAAAGGGTTAAACCTTCTGATCAGTACTTTTGGGCGAAGTTGTCGCATGCCTCAGACGGTTCATACAGGGTGTCTTTGTTGGCTTGGCCGTTCGAAGGTGTGTTTTGGGAGTAAAATGCTACAATACAACCCCTCTAAACCGAAATTATCGTAGAGAAAAAATAATATACTTTTAGGAAGGTGTTTGCTTAATGCAGGGTGACAGTAACGCAGAATGCTCCTAGATCGATATTTATACTGAATATAAAGTCAGTTTTAGAGCGGTTTTACTGTATTATAAATCATAAGTATAGCTACATGTATTTAACCTAACCACTTATATCATATGAATGCCTATAATACCGTTTCATATCCAAATAGAGTAGACCCAGATCAGATGTTTGTTAATGGACTTATAATTGATATGACTATATTTCTACATAACGCAAAGCATCCTGTATTCATATGTTATTAATAAAATATGCTAATAAGTATTCATTACGTCACAATTTCGTGCACACATATGCAAAGGAAATGATAAAAAAGTATTTCTCTCTTCGACACATATACTCTGTAGCAGCATAATGTAACACGATGAGGATTAAACGTGTATCAAAGTGCACCATGAAGGGCGTACACAACGTACAAAAAGCAAACATATATTTTAGAGAAATTGTTAAGAGAATTTAAGAGTATATTGTTATAAACGTGGAACATGTCTATTGTTTTCCAAATTGCCTTCTTGAAATAGCTCTATTGTTTTCCAAATTGCCTTCTTGAAATATATCTATTGTTGTCCAAATTGCCTACTTGAAATATGTCTATTGTTTTCCAAATTGCCTGCTTAATTCTGAAATGCATGGTTACGAAAACATTGTCGATGTATTCATCTTAACCCATTCCCTCATATTGACGACTTGTGGCGACTCTGTAAAAGTCACTCTGTGAAACCATTGTGATAAATAGAGCATTTGCTCCTAGACCCCTACACATTTGAATCTGGTACAGTTTGCCTACTTTCGATTTATTCAAGCTTTATACATACAGTAAAACCTCTCTATAACGGCCACTAAATGATATCAAGCATTTTTTTCTATAGGAACGTTCTGTTTTAATTTAACCTTGCTTTAAGCAGCCACCTGCCCTAAATACCAACTAATTAACAGAATTTAGTGGCCGTTATAGAGAAGTTTCACTGTACTACATGTATAGACATAGAACCAAACAATTTGAATTATCATGAGACGATGTAAAACTCATTATCTCATCTGGATCGAAGCTGTTTGCAAATGCAAGTAAGGTAGAGTGAAATAATGGTAGATTTGCATCCGGCTTAACCCTTCGCTTATTATTCACGTCCATACACCTACCTGCAGGAGCTGTCTCATCAGGGTCTGCACTATTTACAATTTGATTGTGTAGTTTGATAAACTTCGAATTCCTATCCCGCTAAATCCTACAACAACTAACTACCCTAAGGGAGAATTGATAATGGTTTGGGTATCAGGGTCAGTGTTAAGGTAGCAGTGTTAGGGCTAAGGTAGTGGGATACGGGTCTAAATGATTGGGTATGGGTTATTGCAGGACTAATATAATGTAGTACTCTCGGCCTAAAGTAACGCTTTCCTTCATATTAAAGCAACACAAAACAGGAAAAACTGTCTGACCAGAGTCTACTATGTTTGCATATGAAATGGTATAGATTAGACTCTACAGTTTCTACCAATACCGGAAATTCATGTGTAAATATGCCAATATAAAAGTGCAGCCAATAGGCATTAATGATGTCACTACTTCTCTTACGAATACTGAACACAGAACTAGTTAATATATCATTTTTTCATTTGCTCGTAATAAGACCCTTTTGAGGAGCTTTTATCATGTTTTACAATCACTTTTAAAATATTAGACTGTCATCTGTATAGAGAAATGAGTCTTCTCCATGGATTTTTAAAAATACATATACGTGTTTTTGGCTGTTTAAAATAGTGTGTGCCGACCGCAATGCTATTGACTTTGGTATGTCGCTGTCGGGCGTGGATCCCACGATTTCTCGTTCCGGAACCATACACTCTACCTACTGGGTCCACGGACCCGGTTTTAAACAATGAATGTTGTGTATAATTTATATGCGCATCGACATTACAATTTTTAGATATTTGTTTCAGTGGCAGTATGTGTTGTCGTGCCTCTGGTTGCTCTGTTAACTGGCACAGGAGTCGTTGTTCTTGTAGTACGACGGAAGAGGTACGCCCTTGTCTGCTAAATAATGATCTCATTAGAAATAGTCATTAAAGCGATGAATTTTCGGAATGGAATAGTCAATAAGAGTTTATTTATAGCGACCACTCAGTTTGTAGTGGTAAAACTGTGATCAAACTGTTGTTCCGTTATTAAAATGAATCATTAATTTATTTCGTAACTCGGACTTGTAAAATACTCCGATAGTATTATAAAATATAGCTAATTGTAAAATAGATGTTTGAACTATACAGATTGACAATGCTATTAATTTTATTAAAGTTGCTATAATAATCGAAACTGACACATTTTGCATGTTATTACGAGTACTGATTTACATAATTCAGAGCTTAAGATTAATTAAACTCCTTTGCAAACGGAGTACACCCAGATCAGACTGCTCTCTTCGCTTACGGAATAATGAAGATCAAATTCAGCACGTTGTGCCACGTTGTGCCACGTTGTGCCATGCCAAACGTTGTCCTTATTCATAGATCAAGACATTTCTATTTCAGAAACCATACTAAGTACAAAGGTAATCAGAAGGTTCATTACTCAAACCAAACTAAATCCGAACCAGCATACCAAAATGCCGAAGCACCGTGTACTGATGAATTCGACCCTAACACGAATGATTCATGGGGCAATGCCAATTATATACAGGAAGGCCATTATGAAAACTCAGCAATTCTTGGAAAACCATTTGGAAAAACTGATGACAAAACATGCGGAGCACGCGGCAGTGAATCTGGTCATGAGTATGAAGAACCCGTTGAACCTGTGGTATGCGGGCATCGAGCAGATAACATGTTTGCATTGGAGCAGCTCGCAGAAAGTTCTGATAAACATGACATGAAAACACAAAACAATATAGACGACACATACTGTCATTTAATCAAAGGTGGGGAAACAGACAATGTGTATACCACGCTGGTGAAGGAAAACACCAACACCAAATAGACAACACCTACAACCATATCGGATAGAACAAAAAGGGTTGATAATAGATATACATCATGTAAAACCGTTCCTTTCATATAAACGTATCTTCAAGCATCTGCAAAGCAGACACAGATCAGGGTCTGTTCTATTTACTAATGGAACTACCTATTTTCTCACCTTGTTTACCAAATATGTTTAAATTTCATCAAAAAGGGATATTATCCTATAGTACTACAACATACTGCATGTTTGGTTGTCAACCCTTTAACAGTTGGCAATCTCGCTGGCCTCTTTGCATGTACGCCAATAAGAAAGCTTTCGTAATCTATGAAAGCGACCTCTTAAATCCGGAAACGGAAGGAGAACGTCGGATATCTGTACTACTTCGTTTGTGTCGTACCCTTTATTACCTTTCTACAGTTACTATGTTTGCAGCTCAACCGCTGAGTCCACTAGCGGTAGGTGTATACAGTTTGTTTCACTTAAATGTTTTCGTTTTACATGCACTTTACCACTGTATTTGCTATCGCGGTTGTTGTACATTAGTCGGAGAGGGGATACGTTTATTTACATTGTCTTTTAAAGTGGGGATGAAAAAAGTATGAGGTTGGACGCCCGAAAACCGGTTTAACCTCCCCAGTGAATTTTATCCCTGACCGTTCCAAGGAGGTAATTCCATCTCCCCCTATTGTATGTTTGTTTTGTCTTTGTGCGTCTCTTTATTTGTTTGATAGTTATGTACATATGGTGTGTTTTCTTGTACTGCTGTTCGGTCGGATGTTTGTTCTGTATATAGTGTTTTCTGCAGGACTCATATTTGTACTTTTGAAACAAATGGGCTAAACATAGAACAGGGAAAGGGTTACCACATCACGGCTGGTGATGGTGCGACCGTCGTAAATATGCAAATCATGTAACACTATTTAATCATTAACCCGCGGTGAAAAAATGCCCCCAAATGTCAGTTAAGTGCAATGTTGACTACTAGTTTAGATTTGAATATCTTTTTGATGTATTGACCGATTGTCAAACATGTAGGGACGCCTGTCTCTTCTGGGTCCAAAATGTTCCAAAATCCGGTCAGGTCGGGAAATAGCGGTATTACGGTTAAATGCACAATTATATAACCGGACTAAACTAAAACTCCCCTTATCTCCGGATTAGAACAACGGGTTAAGATTCCCAGATCTGTAACACGTGTAAGAATACTTTAGAACATATATGACGTCATACGTCATATATAATGTCAAACCATGGAAACCTGTCATAGAGTGTGTGAGGGTCGAGGGCATCCCCCTACACGCCCTACAACAATGCATTCATATACTCAAAATGTATACTTGATTGACAGTTCTGAAAAATATAAGAAAACTAAACAAACAGACTGTGCGGCTAATACGTCATTTGCTTTAATCGGTAAAAGGTACCGATGAAAAGACAGCAATCCACCAGTACAAAAGGTTAATACTATGACCATAATAGTTTGCCGGGGGGGGGGGATTTCAGTACTTGTCAAAATGTTACAAAGGTGGAACGGTCATGAAGAGGCTCACGTGGCCAGTAGTTAGAGGTCGCTAGTTTAACTAACATTCGTGAACACTTAACTCATTCGAGTTAAAGTAGTGGAAGAAAAGTATTGAGATGTCTAGCGAGTTCAGTAGAAATAAGAAGTTGCTACAATCTCTGACAGTAGGACATCCATTGAAAGCAAAACTACTTATGCAAAATATAGAAAATTGCAGACTCGTTGTTTTAGTCTGTTCCTAATTAAAAGAGCAACAGTACTAACGCATGCCCTGGAACCGGTTTAATTTAACTAACATTCGTGACAGTTCGCTCATATGTGTTGCATGTAATTGAAATGCCATGAAGAGTCTGCAGTTGTCAATAGTAGAAAAACGTTACTTTTTATTAGCATTCGATTAATAAAAAGTTTACAGTAGTATATATGTGTTACACGGAATTGAAATGCCACGAAGAGTCTGCAGTTATCAATAGTAGAAAAACGTTTCTTTTTTATTAACATTCGATTAATAGAATGTGTTACAGTAGTAGATAGGTTATGTCTGAAGTTGCCAGTAGTAAGGAAATCTTAGTTTGTTCATTATCGTTCATTTTTTCAAAAATGTTATACAGTGTTACTAGTCCTCAGTGATCATTCATTTGTGGAACATAGGGGTCTCTTAAAAGGCAGAAGATTGTTTATTGCAGGATAAAACATATTTATATCTCCTATTGAAGCTTTTTGTATCACTTTTGTTCTGAATTGAGCTTCCACCCATTTAAAACCCCAGATTTAAAGAAAAATTAATTGGCGTGGAATTAAACTAATATTTCTGTAGCGGCCAGCAATTGGAGAACCTTATTTTAACTAGCCATCATGAAAACATCATGAAAACATAGGTTATACGTATTATTTTGTTTAAAATACCTTGAGGTGTATGAAGTTGGGAAAAGTTGAAAACGTATATTTATATCGACACGCCTTTTTCAGTTGTGTTATTGTAGTGGAAAATTTAATGTATTTGTGTGTTAGCTGTTAGATAACATCATTTTCATTTAATCCCTGAACACTGATAAATGCTATTGTAGTGTGTTTACAGTGGATATATGATAGAGAACGTTCGTTTAACTAACATTCGTGACAAGTTTGTAATGCACATATTCATTATTGTATATAAATTCTTAAGGGAGGTGTTCGTTATCTGTTCCATGAATAATTGCGAAATAAGTACATTACAACGGAGTACACTAAGGGACGAACCACTTACCACATAGAGACTCCCGTCCGTTGCAAATAGAGTTGGGGCCATCTGGACAAACATATTAGGGGCCATCTGACCTATCAGAGTGAGGGCCATCTGACCAGAGACTGCTCTAATGGAATTATATCAATATGATTCGACAGTGTCTGTTATAATGTAAAAAGCCATGTCATTATAAAAAAGAAATGTATTCTATAAGTGGTGTCGTTATTTCTTACATGCGTATTGTACAGATACAGGATTAAGCAGCCTTGTTTTTGTATACAGTTGAACTTCGTAAGTCGTACTTCAAGGGACTGTACAAATTGGTTCGAGATAACTGATGTTCGAGTCATCCGATTTCTAATCTGTACTATTTGTTAAGACCACAGCTTAATACAGGTCTAAAATAATGCTGAAAGCTCCTGTAGCATTACTTTAGACCTGTATTTAACTGTCACATGTGTTTCTAGATATCTGTAGTGATTCATTTTAGAACGATTCTGTAGTGTTATTTTTAGAAGGACTGGGCTTTTTGTTCGAGTTAACCCGAAGTTCGGGTTATCCGAGTTCGAGATATCGAAGTTCAACTGTACATTTACTCCGTTTGCAAATGGAGTACAGGTGTATCAAGAATATAGACACAATCAACTGATTCACCTAAAATACCCGAAGGACAGGAGTAATTTTGTGTTTCTCTGTTCACAGTGTGCCTGCCGAAGGTATGTTTGTTCCAATGTTCAAAGTATGTTTTGTCGATTCATTCGCAACATAAAATGTCGAGCAATTCAGACTGCAAATCCATTCGTATGTGAAGTTGTAACCATAGAATAATATTCATTTCATTAAATTATTTTTGTAATGTAAAGTTTTCATTGGATGTTGATTTAGTTGCATTAACATACACTTTAAGACCATATTTGTACAATCCCTTAACCTTTAGTCTGATATGGGCAGATGAGTGAATACCTATGCAAACAGTTTGGATCCAAATAAGACGCCGAGTAATTCGGCGTCTCATTAGGTGTAGCATAATAATATGCTACTGATTAAAGATTATTACTGATTAAAGGTTAATCCATGTATCTTTATGTCCAAAGGCGACGGTCTAGAGTTTGGCCTGTCAAGTATAGGTGTATCCTTGTCATAGTCAGTGTGTTTAAATACCTGAGAGAGAGGGGGAGATAGATAGGTCATGTATATTAGTAAGATAACACTATACGAAGAATAAATTATGAAGAACACGTTCGTCTATGTTGTTGATAACGCCACACAGGATCCAAACTATTTGACACCCTAATTGCATTTTGGTAAACAAATTGATTATAGCTTGAAATTTAAAAAATTCTGTAAAACAAATTTGCTCAGCGGACTAAAGGTTAGTTAGATTACGATCAGGCGACTGCTGTAGTAAATGTTTATTTACATGCCTACAAATCCTATGGCAAAATTTATAATAACCATTTCGCTGCCAAGCGCTATCGTCTGCTAACTTTGTCGTCTGCTACTGTTTGCATAGGTAATCACAGATCCGACATTGACAGCGAAAGGGTTAAACACTACTTGGAGAACTCACTTGCTTTGGTAAACCCTTTAGTACACAATGCTCAAGCTTAACTTTTCGCTTGCTATTCACGCCAATATACCTACCTGTAAATAGTGAAGACCCAGATGAGACAGCTCCTTCAGGAGGAACTGTCTCATCAGGGTCTGCACTATTTACAAGTTGATTGTGCAACCAGTACACTCCACAGCAGTGACTGCACAGCGAAATACTTGTACACAGTGAAGACATAAAATCATACACCAGGTCATGGGTAAAGAAGGGGAAATGTATTTTAGAATTCAGCAAGGGAAGGGTTAACGCCTTTTGAAACACAGTTCACCCAGTGGAACGGCACCCTGATCGTCACGATATTACTTTTAACACATTTAACAAGGATACTGTCAACAGGACATGAACTGTCTCCCCGTAGACGTAATCTGTGCTGTTATCATTCTCTTGCTGGTTAGGCAAGTGACATACAGTACTCTCATCTGCATCTTCGTCGTGGTGCAGTTTGGGCGGTTGTGCGTTTTGTATGCGGTAGTTTCTGCATGACTCATACATGTACTTTTAGTGATACTTATTCCTTGATATTGAAGAGGATGAAATCATGACGCTTATATTTTAAATCGCTGGATTGGCACGATAAATCATATTTTTTTACAATCCCTTTAACCCATCCGTGGGATGTTAGACTCATTACCTTATAGGCTATTTTTAGACACAGCCTCTTTGAATACATCTAATGAAAATGGGCATTTAAAAGGGGAAAGGAAACTTTTAGAATTGTGCAGTTTTTAAATCGTTGTGATAAATAAATCATTCGCTCCTGTTGAGCAATAGCTCCATTTATCTAAATGGTTTTAAAAACTGAATTTTACAAATGAGTCAAAAGGTGTCAATATGAAATATTGGGTTAAGTCTCATTCTAACTTCAATAAAACCGCCGAAATCCGATTTTGGAACCGAAGAGGCATCGCAAACAAGAGAGTATTCTGGTATAAACCATTTCATCAGCAAATAATAACCCTGATCAGAGAGCTTATACGGAACCCCTTAGATCTGGGTCAAGACTATTTGCCTATGACCGATATATGGGATCACGGAGTTAAAGGGTTAGTGCTATTTTCCGTGATATATCTGTAGAAGGGCATTCTTGCACTACACATAACAATTAGCCAGTCGAGCAAACAGTTAGCTCTAGAACATGTATCCGCGTTAAAATACAGTTGCTAGACAGTAAGTCCTTCATTTCAAACAATTATCAATAGAACATGTCTCCTCGTTAAAATACACGTGCTCGACAGTAAGTCTTCAATTTCAAATACAGTTGTATTTCGATAACTCGAACTTCAAGGGACGATACAAATTAGTTCGAGATAACAGAAGTTCAAGTCATCCGATTTCTAATCTGAACAATTTCTCAGGGTCACAGCTTAATACAGGTCTAAAGTAACGCTGAAAGCTCCTACATGAGCTTTCAACGTTACTTTAGACCTGTATCAAACTGTCACATGTGTTTCTAGATATCTGTAGTAATAGATTATTAGAGCAATTCAGTATTGTAAGTTTTGGAAGGACAGAACTTTTTGTTCCAGTTATCCAGAAATTCGAGTTATCCGAGTTCGAGATATCGAAGTTTAACCGTAGTTATCTATAGAACATGTCTCCTCATTCTGATGCACGTTTTAGACAGTAAGTCTTCCATTTCAAACAATTATCGATATAGAATTTCGCCTCGTTATGATACACGTGCTAGTCTTTATTTTAAACAGTTAAAAATAGAACATATATCCTCGTTAAATTACACGTGCTAGACAGTAAGTCTTCCATTTCAAACAGTCATCACTAATACAGTCGGCTCAACGTGCCCAGTATTGACGGTGTAACTAATTTAACCACATTGTCACAGACACCACTGTTTTCATTGATTACCTTTTGGCAATATAGTTGAATTGAATACTGCTTAAGCCGGTGCTAGGAGCGTGAGTAGTGTTGCACTTTTAATTACTACTCATGAACAGACTCAATAAAACCGAGTTTGCAATTTTCTCCTTTTGCATTTCTACTTTTGCTTTCAAAGGATCACCCATTTTCAGAATATAGTAATTATATAACCACGCGCTTAGTTAAAGCCGAATCGACGTCTCGTCTAGGTCCAGACTGGTTACAAAAGTGATCGCGGATTCCTAATCATCAGGCTAAAGGTTATGTTCACTACAGAGACCAGTTCGACCAGCTAAACAACTGAGCACATGGGCTTCATTGAACGCGAATGGCTATTATCGGACAGCACCAGGCTTTACAAGTTCTATAGGTGTAATCTGATCTGGGTATATCCTCTTTAAAAAGGAATAGAATGACGCATTTATGGATTAAAATGTTAATTAACTACATATACATTTAGGCAAATAGTGTAGACTCAGATTAAACTGTTTCTAATACAGTGTCGTCTACACTATTCGCTACTTTGATTTAAATTTAAATTTGATATATTCATCTTTGCAAACAAATCACAAGGGGAAAGTTGGTGTCCGTTCACTTACGCAAGAACTGCACAGATAACATGCCAAAAGCAAGCAGAGCAGACCCTGATCAGACGTCCCTATGGGAATTGTCTGATCTGGGTCTACTCTGTTTGCAAATACTTGAAATGGCGTTTATATGAAGGAAAGGCATTGGTCTATATCTCAAACGCTTAGACGATGAAAAGTAGTCAACGATTCACCAGGTTCATATTTGAGCAGACATTATCTTCATAAAAACCCTTTCCCTACTAAATATTCATGAAAGAAATAATGGCATCATGCATAGTTAATAGCTAAATGTTTATAAAAGCATATGTACACATGATGTTTGGTATTGGTAGAAACTGTAGAGTCCAATTTCATAAGTTAACAGGACAGACCCTGATCAAACAAGAGCCGTCTGATCTGGGTCTACTCTGTTTGCAAATGCATGGACAAGCGTTGGTATGAGGGAAAGAGTTCAATCCGAATAAGTAATAACGGAAAGTCTCTCATTTTCCTTGTGCAGGAAACTCATCAAGTACTATGCACTTCACACTTGTTGATACTGTTACAGTAAAACTTCTTTTATGCGACCACGCTCAGGGTCATGGAGATGGGTGTATGGCATCATACACTCGGTGTCTCAATTGAATCGAAACTGTTCAATGCTTTGTTTAACTGTTTTATAAAGATGTTTAAGAAACGAGCGTTTGATGCAGACGAAAAGGTGTGCAGAAGATGAACATGCTTTTACTGAAAGGGTTGAATATGTCGGTGCAATTGTCGCAGTTGTGATTACCTATGCAAACAGTTTGGGTCCTGATGAAATGCCGAGTAACTCCAAACTGTTTGTTACTGTGACTATTTTTAGAAACAAAGTGAAAAGATGTAAAAAATGAAAATTGCAACAGACGACAAAAGTTAACATAAATTGAGTCATACTGCGACTTTGTGCTAATTACAGGTCGAGGAAGACGCTGAAGGCTTGTTACATGCAGCTGCATATTGCATTATTCATGTGAACAGAGTAACCGGGTAAATACATTGACTTAAAAGAAGAAGCTGCAATTACCTTGCAAATAAGACCATTACAGTAAAACCTCTCTATAACGGCCACTAAATTATTTTAAAAAGTTGGTATTAGGGCAGATGGCTGCTTAAAGCAAGGTGAAAGTAAAACAGGAGCCTTCTGTTTTACTTTCATCTTGCTTTAAACAGACACCGGCCTTTAATACAAAATACGTGATGTAATGTAGTGGCCGTTATAGAGAGGTTTTACTGTATAAAAATGAAGTGTATTAATATGCATACCGTAATATTATTTTCATATATGAATGCGGTAAACTCCCTCTAAATGAAAATGTAGTGACGTCAAGCAGACAAATTCAGAATAATTGAAAAAGTAGTTAAGTCAAGCAGGAAAGGACACAAACCAAACGGAATCAACACCAAACACCAACAGAAAGCAAGCAAAATATCCACACAACCAAACATACGCACAGACGCACACATAACCACACACACACGAGACAAAAACATCAAACGCGAACAAAAGCACAAAGATACAAAACAGGGTGACAAAGAGAGTACTGCTTTGGAACGGTCAGTGGTAAAACCACCACTGGGGGTCGAAACCGGTTCACTTATCTCAAAGTCACTCTAGCTTAACATATACTGTAAATGAAGGTATACCGGCCAGGCACAGGTGTCAGCTTATTGCGAATAACTGATATACAACTCACTTTGTATGGCTGCTGCTTGGAGTGCGTGTAATATTAATTGATTGGAAATGGCCGAATCACATAATTATGAATGTATGCGATCATAATTGATATGTAGTAGAACATGTCTTTGTCAGAGTCTACACTGTTTGCTGACAGAAAATTCAATATAAAACAAAAAAAAGAAATTTTAGACCAGACATTCCTTAGATAAAAGATAGACTAATCCAATATATAAGCATGGAAGAATCCACTGGGAGCAAATGGGTAAATAATAGATCCATCAATACAGTTTCTACCAGAACCAAAATCTCCTGTATCAATATGCTATTATAAAAGCAAGTGAGCGATATTCACGATATCATTATTTCTTACACGAATATTCAACAGGGAAATGGTTCACCCTTTCTTTCATATAAAAGTGTTTTATATGTATTTGCAAAGAAAGTAGAAATGCATGTACAAAACACATATATAATGTTATAAATAAATGATATTTAAGATATAGTTATCGATCAGCATAATAAAAAAAAGAATTATATTTAAAACGAAATCAGCCTTTTCCTTTTCCTTTTACATAAAAGTAAATCAAGGAAAATAGACGCATACTGTGATTATATTGGATCAGCCAACTTCAAGTGTTTAACCCTTTCGCTGCCAATGCCGGATCTGTGATTACTTATGCAAACGGTTTGAATCCAGATGAGACGCCGAGTAACTCGGCGTCTCATCAGGATCCAAACTGTTTGTTACTGTAACTATGTTCTTGGAACAAAAATGAAGAAAATAAAAAAATGAAATTTTGTAGCAGACGACAAAGTTAGCAGACGACAGAATTTGGCAGCGAAAGGGTTACGGAACACAGAAATCCTAACGAGCAGATGATTGCTTAATGCAGGAGAAAGTCCCTTTTTACAGATCCAAAATCAAACCTCCTTTTGATGGTCGTTTAAAATAGGCTCTACTATAATATGATGTTGATCGGTAAATAGAGAACAGGCGATGGCTGATAAGATCAGTACGTGCGTGCGATAATAACTGATATACAACTCAATTTGTATGACGACTGTTGTGCGTGCGTGCGATAATAACTGATATACAACTCAATTTGTATGACGGCTGCTGTGCGTACGTGCGATAATAACTGATATACAACTCACTTTGTATGACTGCTGCTGGGAGTGCGTGTAATACTAATTGATTGGAAATGGCCGAATCACATAATTATGAATGTATGCGATCATAATTGATATGTAGTAGAACATGTCTTTGACTGCCATAATGAGTACGTGTGATAATGCCATCAGTAATTTTGATTCAGACAGTGACCCATAAATAATTAAAACCTAGAGATATATCATACATGGTACCATACATGTACTTGGTCATTATGGGATGCCCATAACAATTTCGATCCAGATTAGACGCCACGAAAGTTTAGACTTATAATAAATGTCGAAAACATTTGATCGTGATCAGATGCTTAGAACGGTTTTGGTCGAATTAGGATAGTACTGTCAAGATGCCCAGAATAATTTGTATCAAGATCAGACATCGATAACTCATAAAGATCCTTTCTTTCAAAACAAATGTTGTATGGTGACCCGGACTTTTACTATAAATTCAGTTTGATAGGCTTGATTTTGCTAGATGATTTTAACGACAGGGTTCAGATGGGTTCAGATTTGGATATACCCTGTTTGCAAATGGCTAAAAAGTTGTCATGCACTCAAAAAATAACAGACTCAGATATAAACCGAAGAAAATGTTTTTGTCGAAATAGATGCAATGCACGTGCTATTATTTTTGTCCGCAAACAAGTATGGGTAAACTCTTTACACATACGCATCTCAACGCCCTTGTAGACCAAAATCATAGGCTCCTGTGGGAGCTGTTTGATCAGGGTCTGCTCTGTTTGCTTATAAAGACCAAAGCCCAAATCGAAAGGAGTCACAATTGCGTCATGTTCGAATGAGAGCAGATGTGTTTTTCGTTTTGACAGTTGGCTTAAACATTTCATTTGTGGTGTATATTTAGCGTCAGTAGATATATATAGTACTCCGGGTGGAGAAGGGTTGTCATTTGAAGCTAACGTTCGTGGTGTTAAGACAATACAACAATGAGGATACTTCCCAGTATACATATTTTCATGGTGTCTACTATCTGCTTACACTCAGGTGAGAACACTATAATATTTTGTATATTCTTAATTTGTATTTCACTAAATATGTTACGGTGTATGTGTGTGCGTGGCAAGTCCTCCCTCCTTAGTATGCTTGTTCATATGAGCTGTTCGTACAGCTACATGTATGTCTGGCCTTTCTACTCTGTCTCCACATTTAGTTATTTCGGTCTCGATCTGAACCCATTAAATCCTAGGATAAGGAGCATTTACAAGAAACAATAGACTTGTATGCATTTGAAAAAAATGCTATATTAGAACACTTGCTCCGATTGAGCAAATGGACTTTCTGCCTTTGACACGTATGACTCATGTACTGTCTGACAGCAAAATTACAACATAATGTGGATTAGGGTCTGCACTGTTTGTCATTCAAAATCATACATCATGCTTAAGCCTTTAATACTGAATGTATGATATAGTTTCTGAATTCTGAACTTTATACACGAGCCAAAATACTCCTTGATTATACGCAATCATAACATTTCGGTTCATGAATATTTAGGCAGTAGTATGTTCTTAAGAAGATAGTACAGATGGTCCTTTAAAAGCATTTGTCTAGCATCTAAAACAGTCACGTGCCTTTAAAACACCTCCGGTTTTCTTTCCGTATCCAACACTGAAACAATAGTGTCAACTCAAATGTGAATCAGTTCAATTTTGACAACTTCTGTATCCATGCTTATAAAGCTTTTAGTTGAGTCTGAGTTCGATCTCAAGTTTTTGAATGGTCAGATTTGAGCCTTTTGCTCAAATCTGACCAATCAAAAGCTTGATAACTCAAATGTGACCAATCAAAAGAACTCAGTTCAAGTTTTGAAACTATTGACGAAGTGTCAAACTGTGTGGATCATGATGAGACGTCGAGTAACTCGGCGTCTCATCGGGATCAAAACTATTTGCTTTTTGATTGCATTGTGACTAAATTCCTATAGGGTATTCTAAATATGAGTTAAGTCAGCCTTGAAACTTCAATCAGACGACTTTGTCTGCAGGAGACAATAATTTGGCGCCAAAAAGAAGGATACAGTAAAAACTCGAAACTACGAACCATTAAATACGTACTATTATTGCGCCGAACACAGGTGACAGCTAAATGCAGGATAAAAGACGTACACGAAGCTCCTCTAGGATATTTTTGTCTGACTTTATCCTGAATTTAGCAGTCACCTGCTTACAAAGACATAAATATTGCAGTACTAAAAGTTCGTAGTATCGATTTTTAACTGTAAGGCCAAAATAATTGAGCGTTTGAGGAGTTGTCAGAGTATGTCTCTAAAACGGTTTACCTTGTTTAACAGCATTGGCCGCAACTGATCTTTACGTTATGAAATCGGATAGGATGTGAGCATACGGAAAGCCTCCCTGCAAGATAGCAACACCGGATTTAGTTTATACGAGTGACGGTCCAATTTTTAACATTCCGCTTAATTTATATATTCCTGACGATGAAAGGGTGGTAGTAGGACATACCAGGACATTCGAAGTATTCCAGTACATCGGTAAATATATAGACAGTAAAAACTGTCTTTAGCGACCATCAAAATGATATCTAAATATGGGACTGTAAGGCACGTTATAGGCACAAAAGTAATGTAGAAAGTTCCTATAGGCGTCCAAAGCAGGACATACCATGTGCATTATTTGGTCAAGACATCTGGAATGAAATGCTAAATAATGAAGCTAAATTATTTGAAGCGTTTGTGTTTGTCAAATGAGTGTGTGGGATTATTAATTTGGAATCAATGCAAATAGACATATAATGAAAGGACCAAAGACTATTTCGATGAAAGGAAATATTTTTATTTGGCCAGTACATGCAGAGTACCAGATCAATGCAGTTCATAGAAATAGCTCTCTGGTTCGGCTTTGGAAAAACATTCAACTGGTAATATCTTGTATTTTCTGAAAAAGCCCTAATGTAATGTCACCAGAAAACGTCGCAATCCTTACGTTACTATATTGTATTTTTTCATGCTATTGACAGAGATCTAATTCTTGTGTACCATACTTTAGGGAATGACCATTGTTTTAAAAATTCAAACTATTTGGCTAGTCTATCAAATTATTTCAGAACAAATTTATGTTAAACTATACATGAACATAATGTCTTATGTATAATATGACATATATTAGGAGTTAGTTTGTAAATATGACACTGTTAAATTCTGAAGGGTGGTGATCCCCCGAAAGCAAAAATTGCAACACAAAAAGAGAAAATTGCAGACTCGGTTTTATTGAGTCTGTTCATGAGCAGTAATTGAAAGTGCAACACTGCTCACGCCCCCTAGCACCGGCTTAAGCGGTATTCAATTTTCAGAACAAGAAGTACTGAAATTCATGATCTCGAAGGATCAGAAGGTATAACAACACTGAGAATGAAGTACAGGGCGACGTTTTACGGCCGCCACACAAGCACTTAACACCTGCTGTTGTGAAGATTATAAATTCTGAAGGGTGGTGATCCCCCGAAAGTCGATCATCAATAACATAATTAGCAAAGTTGAATTCAACACAAGATAATTATGTACTTGTATGCAGTAGAACCTGCTTTAAATGGTCATTTATTTATTGAACATGGGAATCTTAAACAGGTTGTTGCTATATACAGGGCAAACGTAATGCAGACAGCTCCTAAAGGTATGTTCGGCATAACATATGACCTGCATTAAGCTACCATCTGCCTTACAGACCATACTTAAACTTCTGCTGATGGCCGCTTAAGTAAGCTTTTACTGTATTGAAATGTTTTATCACAACCCTATAGCAGTTCATTCCATTAGTCCGTGCATTCAAAATCATCTCTGTTTATAATGTATTCATCTTTGCATAATTTATTCAGTTCACCGAACAAAGACTGAACAATTATTCCTGCCAACTACTTATCAGATTGATGAATGTATACAATGACTTTCCTTTGTATACTTTCTTTCACTCATCTCTTTCTTATTAAAGGATGCACACGATGGCATTTTCCACCAGCCGATGTGGCCCATCATGTGATGCAGTCAGATCTAGGGCAGTGTTATTCTGTCTGCCAAACGACACGCATTGGACTAAGTGTAAGTGCTGATATAAGTAAACAACGAGCAGTGAACCATAAATATCAGCGCAGTTCACTTTTCGGGGGAATCAGTATTCTGTCAACATAAAAATATGCATGCGAAAATCGTGATTGACTGTCGGATGTAAAGTACATATCTTAATTAGATGGACTGCCGCAATGCCGACACCCCTAAATCGTGGACGTTCCAAAATGTAAAGTACATCCTGCTCGTTGTTTACCTTTACTTTGCATGTACAGAGTGTCCGAAAAAACGAAACCGAATTTTAATTCCTTATTATTCTAAATCTGTATAACCGATAGAAAAGTTTTATATACTAATTTTGAGGTACATCAGTGGTTCATATTTATGTATTTTTGAAAAGTATATTCGAAAAGATCTCATTTATTCATCACAAAATATGTCACCAACGTTTATTAAAACACATTAACCTGTAACAAATGAAATGGTCTGTAATATACTTGTAAAATATTACATTTAAAGGAATATATCACAGCTTGGTAAGTCCATCAAATGTGATCCCACTCATTTAACCGAAATCCTAATAAATTTGTATCACGGAAATACTTAAAGTATCGCATGTAGTAACAAGTTATCAACTGTTAAAGAAAATTAATTAATCAAGTGTGGTTTAAGTGATTATTATTAGTACCGGAATACTGTTCAAATCCCCGTCTATTAAAACGACTAAATAGTTTCATTGGCTGCTTAACACTTTGAGAAGTGTTTGTTATCTCTGAACATATGCAATGAAATATAATATTAATCAATCTATGCACAAATTGTACGGGCATGCATTTTTCTTTAACAACTTAAAGTACCGTAAAAGTGAAAGATTTATTACTAGAACACGACAACTGCCATTAACACACATGTATTATTCTCGATACAGAAAAAAAGTTATATTGCTTATCCGCTAAACAATATACTATCAACAGGGTAAATGTGTGATGAAAGTCCAATTTCTTGGAAACGTGAAAACAGGGTGCTTTCAGTATTTTTACGCTATATCTCAGAATCTATAAAAGCATTTGAGCTGTAATCTTACACAAACGTGCACCGTTGTCGTACCTTTACAACATTTCGATCAGTTGAATAGGGAAATGAAACTGGGAAGAATTGGTATAAATGTTGACCCTTTCTTTCTCTCTAATGTATCAAATATACATTAGCCCTACTTGGTTGTGTTTGTTGCAGTAGGTTGCGAAGGGTTAAAATACATGTGCTAGGCAGTATATGTCTTCCATTTCAAACAGTTATCAATACTACAGTGGGCCCGAACGTACCAAAGCTTTAACGGTGTAACTTACTTAACCACGCCGTCACAGACACGAATATATTCATTGATCACCGTTTGTCAATACAGACATTTTATAATCACACGCTTACGTTGTAGTTAAAGTCCGAGTAGACGATGTTTAACACCGTGTCAATAGTTTAAAATATCACAGTGGTCTTAACCCTTTCCTCCATGAATATTTTTGTAAGAAGTAATGACGCCATGAATATTGATTAAATTAATAAGTTATTATATAATAATATCGACATGGCAGTTCTATAGAATCATATATATATATTATATCATAAGGAGCCGTCTGATCTGGATCTTTTCTGTTTGCAAAGGCCAAGTTATTGAGTAAATGGTTTATTACCTACAAACAACTTTAGGCAAATAGTGTAGACACAGGTCAAACTGGTCTACTCTTTCTGATATTTTAAGCCTTTCCCTAATGAATATTCATGTAGGAAATAATGACGTCATCAATATTAAAAATATTGTTATAATGACATATGGATACATGACATTATGGCTCAAGCAGAAGCTGTAGATCAGATCTATATTACACCAAAAACAAACAGAGCAGACGCTGATCAGAAGGCTCCTATATCAGCCGTCTGATCTGGGTCTACCCTGTTTGCAGATGCGTTAAATTGCGCTTACATAAAGGAAAGGATTAATTTAAGGTTTGGTGCCATTTTGAATTATTCAGCTTTGCAAAGCAGTCACAAGTGGAAAATTAGTATCCGTACACTTAGGGCAATTAACCCTTTCGGTGCCAAATTTCTAATTGTCGTCTGCAATCCAACTTTGTTAAATCATACAGTAAAATAAGGAAATAAGATAAATAAATGCAAATTTCAAAGAAATAAAGCACATATATAAAACTAAAGATTGAGACAAATAGTGAAGTTCCTGATCAGACGCCGCCTTGAAAAGGCGGCGTCTGATCTGGGACTGCACTATTTGTCGTGGTGGATTTACACGACTGTGGCGGTGAAAGGGTTAACCTTTTCCCTGTTTAGTATTTATGGTAGAAATGATAACACTATCGATGTTTATTAACTGAAGTTTTACAATGTAAGTTGTTTAATGAAAGTATGTGCTTTGAGAGAAACTGTACAATTGCATCTATACAATGCGAAAAGCAAACAGAGCAGACGCTGATCAGTGACTCCTATAAGAGTTGTATGATCTTAGTCTACTCTGTTTGCAAATGCTTTAAATGGCGTTTATATGAAGGAAATGCGTTAATCAATACTCATCTTTACTAATAATGTTTTTTCTACAATAAAGTAGTGTCGGTCTTTCCCGCTCACATTATCCGTGTTTTGCCGATGATCACCCGGACAGTCCATTGTTTACGTAAACAGCTTTTCTCGGAAGTAGTCGGAGAGACGCGTAAATCGCGAACTGATATGAAACTAAAACCCAACCCGAATAAAACTTAAACATCGTTGAATAAAATCGGGATCGTCAATATCAAACAAAATGGATACTTTGCACGTTTCAACGTTTATTCAATAGGTTTTCCTGCGATATACTAATTTTCAGCATATAAACAAATGAGTTTTGTACATTTGGGTGTGTTTGAAACGCGTCAAATGTAGGTACTTCCCCTTTAAAGTGTTTAAGATAAGTGAATAGGATACTGAGACCAACTTCCTTATTGGTCACTATGAAGCATTGAGAACAATGGTAGCATGCAATTATCGCATACAGTTAATCCTGTCTTAACCGGTTCACTCATAGGCTATTTGAGACCCAACCACTTTGAATAAATCTACCGAAAGGAGCATTTACTAGAAAAAAGTTATTTGTTTAGAACTTTTAAGTGTTGAAACTATTGTAATAAATATTACAATGGTTGCAACAGTCAACTTTTACAGAGGCGTCAAGTATAGTATGAGTGAAAAAAGGCTAAAAAGCCATTATTGTTTTACCACAGGAGTCTTTTCTTTAACCCTTTCCCTCATATAAACGTGTTTTCACGCATTTGCAAACAGAGTAGACCCAGATCAGGCGGCTCCTAGAGGAGCCGTCTGATCAGGGTATATTATGTTTGCTTATAGAATTTGATAGATATATTTCTTTGCTTTCTAAAATGTCTACAATGTAGTTCCTTCCATATTTCTTTATAACTTTTGTTGTGAATGAATATTCAGTAGATAGAAATTTGGAATAAACACAGGACAGGGAAAGGGTTAACGTAATAGAGAAAGCTCTACTTTACAGATCCAAAATTAGACCTCTTTTGATGATCTTTTAAATTATGTTCTACTATAATATCACTTTGATCGATAAATAGAGAACATGAGGAAGCTGATAAGATCAGTGCGTGCGTGCGATAATAAACGATATACATCTCAACCTGCTTGACAGCTACTCTTAGTGCGTGTGAAAATAAATGATTTACAATCGAACTTCATTAAACTTGTTAATATCGAATAATATGATGATGATCGGTAAACAGATAAACAAATAATTTCCAGTCCTACTTGTTTCTAGTTTTCCTTCAATTATACAAGTGAATAGACTATAAAACAACAACAACAGCGAAAACGTAACTGTGCCCGTGCCAAAGACTGCTTACCGTTTACAGATAACATCAACTTATGCATATAATGCTTTGTGCGGTAAACATTAACAAGACGTAATTATACATGTGCATAATTACGTCACAGTGACGGAAACTAAAGGGTTTCTTAGATAACTATACGACAAGACGCATATCACATTTCCCACAGAGTAGACCCAGGTCAGACGGCTGTTGTAGGCGCTGTATGACCAAAGTCGTCTCTATTTTCTTCTCTCTTTGCTTTAGCTATTGTTATAGATCAAACTCCACAGTTTCTACTAATGCCAAACTATCCTCAGTACATATTATAAAAACAGTTAATAAATATTCATAATGTCATTATTCCTTACATGAATATTCATACAGGGAAATAATTAATTCGTATAAATCCTGCTATTCGTATCGTAACTCCCGTTTTCAATTAGCTTGAACCCAGATGAGACGCCGTACAACCCGTTTCTCATCAGGATCCAAACTGTTTGACGCTTGATAGTTTCTCAAAAGCTTGGTCAAATCGGAAACAGACCTTACACCAGATCAGAAAGTGAACAGGAAAATATTTGTAAACGGGTTAAGGGTTAACCCTTATCATGCTGGAAACATTTATGTCTGTCAAAACTCTGAATTGTTGCATTTTTATTTATTTTTGATTCGTACAAGCTTTTGAGAAACTGTTGACCAAGTGTCAAACAGCTTGGATCCGGATGAGACGCCGAGTTTCTCGGCGTCTCATATGGATCCAAGCTGTTTGCAAATATGTGTCATATTGCGCTTAGCATGATAAGAATTGAACACCATTGTTTTATGAGTGTTAGCCGCCTCACAAGTGCAGTAAATTCTCTCTTATGCAATAACGTAACTTAAGAATATTTATGGACATTCAAAATAGGCGGTAGCTTAACGCAGGGCACAACTTATGCAAAAAGATCTTTTAGGATTTTGTTTCATAACATTTGCCCTGCATTAAGCAATAATGTCTATACTAACCCTTTCCCTGTTCTATGTTTATTCAAACTTTCAATACCTACTGAATATTCATGAACAAAATTGTTATAATGAAATATAGACGGCGAAACGTGGTAGTGTTTTAGGAACTAAAGAAACAGATATATCTAATTCCATAAGCAAACAGAGCAAATCTTGATCAGACGGCTCCTATAGGAGCCTTCTGATCTGGGTCTACTCTGTTTGTATGAGGGAAAGGGTTAATAAATCAGTCGGTCGAATAATGAAGACTCTACTGTACTTAGATAAGTATCCTGTTTCATAACTAGCCACTACGATGCACATCCTTGTCATCTTGCAATGTACTTCAAACGAGCGAATTGTACCAAGTAATCATGTAGATTTCATTGTTTGTTTTCACTGTTTTCGTCATGAAAACAGGTTATCTGACGTAATAACGCTGAGGATTTGATACAAAATGCAAGTGCTATTATTGGCTGTTGTCGTCATGGAAGCAGGTAAGAATAGTGTCATATTTGTACACAAATATGTTTTCGAATCTGAATGTAAAATTCACGTGCACTGTCTGCCATTGTACGTCTAAATGCATAGACAAGGAAGCAAAAGACGTTTTCCTTCCTCAATAAAGTACACCGAGTTGAAAGACGTTAATGTAAAGTTTAGTATAAAGTGTTTAACCCTTCCACCGCCAATGTCGCATAATCAGACGCTGCCTTTTCAAGACGGCGTTTGATCAGGGACTTCACTTTTTGCCCCAATCTCTAATGCTATATATCGCTTTATTCGTTCGACACTTGCTTGTATTTATCTGAATTCCTTATTTTACTGAATGATTTAACAAAACTTTGATTGGAGACGACAGTAAGAAATGCTGTTAAGTGATAATAGCTACTTGCAACGCGTTTTGATATGCCCAAGGTTACATAAATCATGTGTTTATGCTGAAAAGTAGTATACCGCAAGAAAACCAATCAAACGAATGCTGAAAACGAAACGTTCATGTGTTTGATGTTGAAAACCAAATGTTATTTGCCAATTTATTAGTTCATTTTGTATCACAGGAGCATTTATCGGTATACGTTCAAATTGACAATCTTCGTAACAAATCTAATGGTCGATGAAACATTAGAACACAGCTTTGACCCTGATTAGAAGACTTTTGAAGGAGCTCTCTGAAGATGGTCAACAATATTTGCTGAACCTTTGGATATGAATGCTTGCTGTCAGTATGACAATTTGGATGGGGTTCCAAAAATCTGATTCCGAGGAGATGGCTGTATATATTATGTTATTCATAAATACGCCTTGCTACGCATTTGCAAACATAGGAGACCCAGGTCAAACAGATGAGGTTCTGTTTTGTTTGTTTATCATAATACAGTCACCAGTTTCGGCAATTGACAGTATGTCTGTGTCCACGTGGTATTATAACAATTAATCTAATTCATTTCCAATTAGTTAACCTTTAGCCTGCTATAGGCGGATGAAAGAATACCTATCCTATGCAAAACAGTTTGGATCCAGATGAGACGCCGAGTAACTCGGCGTCTCATCAGGATCCAAACTGTTTGACACCCTGATTGCATATTTATAGACGGATTGATTATAGCTTGAGTTTTGAAAATGTAATAGGTGAACCATCCTGTAAAACTAATTTGCTCAGCAGGATAAAGGTTGAACAGTTTCTAATATTGACCGAGGGACACGATACTAATAAGATGCTGACTAACTCCACATCCCATCTGTATCCACTTCATTGGGGTCTACATGTACTATATAATAACAAGGGTTCAAACTAGCAGAACGGACACCCATGTACCACAAGTATAAATATGAATGTAACTCTTGCAATTTCAATGATAATTTTGTAATTATTTCGGCTATTGAACGCCAATATATTTTACTATCAAATAAATATAATCTTATGACGGTAACTTGTGCACAATTATCAATCAAACAATGATTTTTTCAAAATTTCACGTGTTTTTTTTGGTCATTGACAAACATTCGTTCACCCCGGTTTCACTATATCACAGCTATAACCGGGCGATTTTCAGTTCAAAAGTACAAAAATGAGTCATGCAGGAAACACCACATACAGAACAAACACTCGCCCGAACAGCAACACAAGGAAACAGCAAATGTACATAGGTAGAAAAAACAACAAGAGACGCACAAAGACAAAACAAACATACAATAGGAGGAAGATGGAAGTACCGCCTTGGAACGGTCAGTGACAAAAGTCACCGGGGGTTTAAACCGGTTTATGGGCGCCCAACCTCACCCTTATTCCATCCCCATCCTAAAAGACAAACAGTGTAAATAAACGTATCCCCTCTCCGACTAATCTACAACAACCGCGACAGCAAATACAGTGGTAAAGTGCATGTGTAACAAAGAAAACATTTAATTGAACATACTGTATCCACCTATCGCTAGTGTACTCAATGATTGAGCTGCAAACAGAGTAACTGTAGAAAAGTAATAAAGGGTACGACAAAAATGAAATAGTACAGATATCCGACGTTCTCCTTCCATTCCTGGATTTAAGAGGTCGCCTTCATAGAGTACTAAACCTTTCTTGTCGGCGTACATGCAAAGAGGCCAGCGTGATTGCCAACTGTAAAAGGGTTCACAACCAAACATGCAGTATGTTGTAGTAATACAGGATCATATCCCTTTTTAATGAATTGTTTTATATATTTGATGAACAAAGTGAGAAAATGGGTATGTCCAATAATTTTACGAAGTTTGTAAATCACATCACCATAAAATTCAGGATGCGAGATACCGTAGATGGCGTTGTTCAATAAAATAACCCAATTATATCACCAATCTCCATTTGTTTTGTCCTCTAAATAAGTAAGCAACTAGCAACAGCGGCCTTTCCGTCTGTCGTTATGTTTCTATTTCGGATTGTGCCATTTTGCAACACATTTGAATGGAGCCATTTCATTGGATGAGCGAAGGAAAAGTTTGGAAATCCGTGACGTCACGTACAATGGCTCCTTCCTCGACGATTTGAAGCAAACTGACAAAACTCGCTAGTTTTGTATCATTCTTTTGATGCTGAGGACTATATATTGGAGGTGGGTGATAGACTTGATTTCTTTTATTGAACCACACCATTTGTTTAACTGCAAATCGCCAGGTTATTGCTGTGATATAGTGAAACCGGGGTGAACGAAAGTTTGTCAATGACCCATAAAAGTGAAATTTTGAGAAAATCATTGTTGGATTGATACTTGTTCATAAGTTACCGTTATAAGATTATATTCATTTGATAGAAAAATATATTGACTTTCAATAGCCGAAAGACTTACGGAATTATCATTTAAATTGTAAGAGTTACAGTTATATGTGTACTCGTGATACACAGATATCCGTTCTGCTAGTTGGACCCCTTGTTATTATATAGTATATATATACCTCCATGAAGCGGTCCAGACCCCTGTGTCTGTATCCAACCTATTTGTAAATGCAATTCAAGTCAACAGGACAATAAGTGGTGAAAGTAGAATGGAAAAGTAAACATATATCGAGCCGTATATGCTACATGTATCCTAAAGTGAAATCGAAAGGACTGAATCATTTATTTCCGAATAAGTTTCCACTTTTGACCCATTGACGTTTAAATTATTTCTGTCTGATTCGATATTCATTGCTTAAAATTTCTTCACATTGGTTTCAAATGCAAACTCATATTAACTAACAGTTTGAAAGCAGATGAAATGTCGGGTTACTTGGTAATTCCGTTGATGAGACGCCGATTTTGTCAGCATCAGATTTGCACCGAAAGGTTTTGCCCATTTCTATGCTTGTCCAATCTATGTAGTTTTGTCCATTTGTACGAGTATACTTTTACCTGTCTGTGTACTTTTGTCAATTTATGTACGTTTAATGTATATAACTAGTTACCTAATTAGTGTTAATGATTTGTTGATATAAAAATAATTATTATTAATTAATTATATAGGAATATGAGCGAAATAATATTTGGTCATGAAATAAATGTAAAATAAGATCTATAAAATGTCTTCAGCCTAACAAAACAGGCCGTGATCAATCAGTTCCTGAAGGAACTGCCTGGTCTGGATTCTCTCTGTTTGCAAATACATGTATACAACACAAAGAAGCAAATAATTATATATCCATATCAATTCCGACTCGCTTTTTTGAACAAAAAGAAATATATTGCTTTCCTTTTCTTGAACATTCTGCATTGCAACTACATAGAAAGTGTGCACGTATTTCTAAATTGTGCTAGACATTATTTCAAATTATTTCTTTAGCTCAAAATATCAACACTTGCGGCCGTCAAAATAAAAACAAACGAGGTTGTAAAAAGTTGCCCCGTACTTCATTCTCAGTGTGTGTTTTTTTCTGGTCCATCGGAATCATTAGTTTTGGTTTAATTAGTTTTGAAAACTGAATACTGCTAAAGCCAGTGCTGGGGGTGAGTAGTGTTGCACTTTTAATTACTACTCATGAATAGAGTCTGTATTTGTTTCTTTTCGCACTGCTACTTTTGATTTCGAAGGATCGACTACCTTCAGAATGTGTGTCTGTCACTGCAGATAAGCATGACAAGTGTCACACATATTGGATCCTGATCAGGTGTTGAGTTACAAACTGTTTGCAAAAGATTATCACAAAATCAAAATTACAGATAAAAATTTTACCATTATTTTTTTAAAAAAATGTATCATTTAACCCTTTCCTCCATAAATACGCCTTTCTACGCCTCTGAAAAAGTCGCTTTTTGAAACCATTGTGATAAATAGAGCATTCGCTCCTAAGGATGAAATGCTCTATTTATCACAGTGGTTTCAGAATTACAAAATTCTAAAAAAAATTCTTTAGTTAATGCTTCTTTTCGGTAGATTTATTCAAAGAAGTTGGATCTAAAAATAGAATATGAGGGAGTGGGTTAAACCGTACCCTCACAACACCACTTTATATCTAACCTCTTTAAATACATCTACAGATACTCGGAAAAAATATGTTTTAAAAATTAATCGTTGAAATTATTCCTTCACAACATACCTTTAGGCCCAACCTCTTTAAATAAATCTACATATACTAGGAAAAAGGTAGTGTTTAGAATTGTGTACTTTGAAACCTTTATATCAATAAGTCATTTGCTCCAACGGAGCAAGCAAGTGCTTTATCCATCACAAAGACTTCACAAAGTGTATTTTATAGAGGAGTTAAAAAGGTAAATATGAGTAAATAGGCCAAAAGTGTCAATATGAGGGAATGGGTCAAAAAGTGTCGAAATGAGGGAACCGGTAATTTGTTTATGATTATTCACATTCATTCCATTTCTCCTTACCTAGAGTCATCTTTGTTCCAAGTGAGGAATGCAAACCATACATGGGATTACAAAAACCTGCCATGTAATTTAGCAACGCCTGAAATACGTTCTTCCAGAAACGGTCTTGTAGCTGACATACCGAAAGATACACATATTGGAGAAAACGAAGAAGTCCTTATTGGGTATACAAAGACCTTGGAAACTTTCGAAT
This sequence comes from Azorinus chamasolen, assembly GCA_963576725.1. NCBI lineage: Eukaryota > Metazoa > Mollusca > Bivalvia > Cardiida > Solecurtidae > Azorinus > Azorinus chamasolen. The sequence goes on along the minus strand of OY755253.1, from coordinate 57,815,210 downwards.
ATACAGGTTTGTATCAAAGGATGGAATATGACACAATATATCCTTTAGAAGTATGAAACACGTTATTATAGCAACATATGCAAACAGCTTGAATCTAGATTTGAAGCTGAATCTGAAGCTGTTTGACACCAAGAACGTACACATACTACACCATTAACGTCAATTTCAGTATAAACAATGTTATAAAAATATATATAACACTTCAACAGTCGATAAAAGTCGCAGACGAAATTCTTGCAGACGAAAGTTGTCATTCGTTCAAACGTTTTAATAATGCCCCTGCCACGGTTACTCACAATGAATTGAACATTTGTTTGGCCCTTAACTGTTTACGCCATGGATATTCATTCAAACGCTTTACAAACAGAGCAGACCCAGATCAGAGAGTTTCTGTAGGACCCGTCTGACCAGGGTCTGTTCTGTTTGTTACATGAAAATTTAACATTTTACGTCATAAATACACTTTTCTACCTTCTTGCATGCAATCAAGATAGACCCAGATCAAACGTCTTCTATAGGAGACATCTGCTCAAGGTCGGCTCCGCTTGTTTGTGGAATCATACAGATCTGGGTCCATGCTTATAAAGCTTTTAGTTGAGTCTGAGTTTCGTTCTCAAGCTTTTGATTGGTCAGATTTGAGCCAAAGGCTCAAATCTGACCAATCAAAACCTTGAGAACGAACTCAGACTCAACCAAATGTTTTATAAGCATGGATCCAGATTATATAGATTCTGCATGTATTCGTTTGTCATTATAAATAGGTAAGCAAACATTGACATTCATACAAACATTATTTCGAATACTAATCGAGTAAAGGGTTAAGACAACTGAAAGTTTAATGCCAGGCGAACATTTGAAACATATTAAACTTAATAAAACCGAGACTGCAATAATTTTCTCTTTTAGCATTTCTACTTTTACTTTCGAGGGATCACCCATTTTCAGAATATATGTACTCTACAACAGCAGGTGTTTAGTGCTTGTGTGGCGGCCGTAAAAAGTCGCCCCGTACATAATTATCAGTGTTGTTATATTTTCTGGTCCTTCAGGATCATTAGTTTTTATGTTATTAGTTTTGAAAATTGAATACTGCTTAAGACGGTGCTAGGGGGCATGAGTACTGTTGCACTTTTGTATTAGCTGTCTGATCAAGGTCTGCTCTGTTTGCTTATTGAATAATATAAATCTGATTCTACATTTTCTACTAGGGCCAACATTTCTCATTCGCATGCCATTATGAATATGTTAAGATCATTAGTGCCATAGAACATGTCTTCAGCAGCATTCAGAAATAGACCCAAGTGTGGGTCTGTAAGGCAGGTGGTAGAAATACAGACCACAAGAAATGAACAAGGTTTCTATAGGATCTTTCTGCATTACTTGTGTCCTGCATCAAGCAACCACCTGTTCCTTTAAACACGCATATGTTCATCAAATTAATGGCCGTTTGAAAGGGTTCTCCTGAATTTATACATTTATTATTTCTTACATAAATATGTATGGGGTGCAGGTTTAAACGAATCGATAATTTACAATAACACCTGCAGCAGAAATAGAGGAGATGTCCTTGAACATCATGGTAACAGTTAACGTTTTGCTTTTGTTTTATTAAGGTTGTATCAAAGAATACGACAGACCACCTAATGGGGTAATTCACTCAGCACGATCTGCTCCGGGACATTGCTACACGGTCTGCAAGACTACTTACTTTGGACTTTCTGTAAGCAATTTTTCTACGTTTTACTTTTTAGTCTACTTTGTCATATATGTAGATATGTAGGCAATATGTACTAGTATACTCTGTATGCAATACTTGTATTTTGTCCTCTGTATTAGCAATATATCTACCAGGAAAACGGTTTCATTGTTTGTTTGCTGAGTGTCAGTTTGAAAAGATATTGCCTATTATATATTGTGAACACCATAGTCTCATTATTTCTCCTGCCAATCCAGTATCAAGCAGTTTAGACCTAGTAGAAACGCTACCATAAACTACCTTTAACCCTTTCGGCGCCAAATTTCTAATTAGAAATAGAGTTTTAGACAATGAGAAATGAGATAAATAAATGCAAATTCCAAAGGAATAAAGCACATGCATATAAATAGAGATTGAGACAAAAAGTGAAGTTCCTGATCAGACATCGCCTTGAAAAGTCGGTGTCTGATCTGGGACTGCACTATTTGTCGTGGTACAATTTTGCGACATTGGCGGTGAAAGGGTTAATGTCGAAAAATTGCTATACGCTTGTTATTCTCGAATCTACGTTAAATAATTGTATCTTGTACGAATACTCATTTAAGAAATAATTACACCATAAATATACACATAGTTACGAAGATCCTCGTATATATAATGGAATATGCACGCACCTATAGGTGCCGTCTTATCTAGGTTTACCCTGTTCTGGTTGCAAATGTATCAAAATGGGTCTGTATTAGGTAAAGGGTTAACAAAAAGCTAATCATCTATAGCAGTCGGTCATCTTTGGTGATTTCAGAATAGTCAGTGTTTCTGTTTCTCGGATGCATTAGCAAATAAACGGAACACTCACCCGGGATGCACGACTGACTGTCAGTTTCCTAAGAATACATCATGCGGAGGCAAATATTACATTTCTATGTACAAACATGGTAAGTTCAAAATATGTTAATATTGGGGAATTCCTGTGTACGTTATATTTGGATAAATAATTTCGTTAACTTAAACTACACTTCTATGTACAAATTTAAAAGTTTTACGTTCAACGATGTATATGTTAATGTATATGGAAAATACAGTCAAATAGGGAGAGTCCCATGCGGTTTTTAGCATTTCTTAAACTGATGGTAGCTTAATGTTGGACAAAAGTGAAACAGAAAACTCCTAGCTTTCTGTATGGTTTTACCATGCATGAAGGAACAATCTGCTTTTAAAACTCCAATGTCCAATTAATGAGTGGCCACTTAAGGCTGGTTCTACTGTATATACATTTGCAGAAATAGTAGATCCAGACAAGACGGTTCCTGTAGGAGCCTTTTAAAAGTTTACTATGTTTGCTTAACGAATAATATCTGATTCAGTATCATTTGGGATAACTATGCATTTATTTGTTTTATATAACTACTTTAAATAATTACTTAATTAGTGTTCATAATTTGTGAAGTTTGTCACGAAGGTCTGCTGGTCAAGGAGTAAATGGGTAATTAATCAAATCAAATCTAATGCAGTTGAAATGACCACGAAGGGATCTGATGACAAAAAATATTGCCGCAGCTTCAAACCGGAAAATAAGTCGTTTTCGTGGGATCATTGCCATATGCAGAAGACAGGACTGTGCCAGACAGGCAAGTTAAGAGGATTAGAGAAATGCATTATTATGTTTCATACTTACATTCTTTCTGTAATATTATCATACAAAAATTCCATTCAGGGAACAAAAACAATAGTCATGCCAACTTTTGAATTTGTTAATTTAAGATCGTAATCATCATCATCTATTTTCACCATAATCATCATGATCTTAAATTTACAAAAGTGAGTCACCACCAAATTCAACAGTGAGTCATCATCGTTGATAATGAAGGACATGATGATGGCGCTTGGTTTTTCTTTTCATGATCACAAATATATTTATCATTATCATTAATATGAATATTATACATACTTCTTTCCAAATAAAAAGAAAATCCACATGTTCAGAATCACTTATAATGATCATGATAATGATAATCATATTATCATTATCACCTCATAATCATAGAAATCCCTATATTTAGTATCAATGACTTTTGACATCATTATCATCATCATCTCATGCTTATCATTATCATATCCTCATGGACGTCATTATAATCATCACCATCGTCTTTTACTATTATCTTCATCGGTTTCATTATTTTTTATTATCATCATCACCATGATCTTCATCAGATAATACACTTACACGTGATTCTAGCGTGTATCAGTAAACCTTTTTCAATAGCGTTTTATCACATTGTGTCGCGTCAAATTAAATATTTGTTTGCAAAGACCCAACGATCTAAAATATCGTTGAACCTTATACCCGATTTTAGCTTATAATCGTGTAGTAAAATAGTATCGTTCACTCAAACGTGTAACACTTAACCCATTCCCTCATATTGACGGCTTTTGACGACTCTGTAAAATATTCTTTTTTTTTTAAAAAAAAATGCAGACTCGGTTTTATTGAGTCTGTTCCTGAGTAGTAAGTGTAACACTAAGCACGCCTCCTTAAGCAGTATTCAATTTTCAAAACTAATAACATCAAAACTTATGATCCAGAAGGACCAGCAAATATAACAACACTGAGAATGAAGTTCGAGGCAATTTTCACTATCTGAAACCCTTGTTAGAAAAAGGTGAAACCATAGTGATAAACCATTTCACTTTCTGAAACCATTTTGATAAATATAGCATTTGCTCCATCAGAGCAAATGCTCTTTTTATCACAATGGTTTCAAAACAACTCAATTCAAAAAGTTTCATTTTCTCTAATAACTTCGAAAATAGTCTATGAGGTAATGGGTTAAAGCGCGAAAGGAGTTGTCGCAATTTCTAACATACGACTTCCAGATGCGATCCTCGTGTGTTAGAATTTAAACCATTACCCAATAGGCTATTCAGACCCATTAACTCATAGGCTATTTTAGACCCATTACATCATCGGCTATTTTTTAAATCCAACCTCTTTGAATAAATCTACTGAAAAGGAGCATTAACTAGAGAAAAGGAAACTTTTAGAATTTAATAGTTTGAAACCATTGTGATAAACAGAGCATTTGCTCCTATAGGAACAAATGCTCTATTTATCACACTGGTTTCACAAGGTGTATTTTACAGAGTCCTCAAAAGTCGTCAATATGAGGGAATGGGTTTAGATAACCTATAGTGTGACAGGCCACTCGACATATATCCAAGATATATCTGAAGAGTGAATAGTTCTGTTATATAATATTTAAACCTTTACTCCAATTAATACGCCTTTCGACGCCTTTACAAACTGAGTAGACCCAGATCCGACAGCTCTGATCAGGGTCTGCTCTGTTTGCTATTTTCATAATGTAGATATGATTCTACATTATCTTTCATCGCCCAAACTTCATGTGCCCATTTGCTATTATAACAATTGATCTAAGTAATATTCATGAATACATTGTTATGAATATTCATGAAGGAAAGGGTTTAATATATCCGTTGGATTGTGTACAAATTTATGTGTCTTTCTCAAGGAGCTAACAACAACTATACGAAGACGAAAAACTCTTATGTCTGGAATGGTTTCGTTAACGAGTGCCTAACAAATGATACGTACCCAGCGACTGAAAACAGTAGTTTGGTTCATGGTGTTAGTGGTCAAGAAATGTGGATCGGCAGAATAAAAACATGGGTCGCTATTGAAATGCACGGTAGGCATAATATGAAATATTTTCCCCTGAATCTGGTGAATAATTAGAACTGACTCTCCCTTTTCTGAATATTAGGTAAATAAAACACATATCAATAAAGAAAATGATTGTTACAGTAAAACTTCTCTATAACGGCCACTAAATTACATCGGTTAAAGACAGTCGGTTGCTTATAGCGTTTTGTTGTATTTTCACATTGCTTTAAGCAGCCACCTGACCTAAATACTAACTAATTAACACAATATTTAGTGGCCGCTATAGAGAGGTTTTACTGTATGACAATGATGCTGATACTGCTGATCAAAGGAGTCATTTTATACACTATTTGAAAATGTCTTATATACTTATAATACTCGTTTCCCTCATACTAAGGTCTAAAGTGATGTGTTCTACGATATATGTTTTTTTCAATAACGAACAATGAAGCCCGATTGTGATTATGTTCAAATATTCTTTTTTTACACAACAAATTAATTTCTTTGTGGTACAATAAAATAGTTTCGGTCCATTTCAAACCGTTACGGAAGTAAAACGCAAACCCATCATATACAAATACATTGGTGAGTAACACCAGGGTCTTCGATATCAAACACAAGGATGTTATGTCTTCCTCATCGTTTATACAAGCAGTTTCTTGCGATAGACTACTTTTCAGAATATAAATACACTATTTATGTAATATTATGTTGTGGGCATGTTCAAAATGCGCTGCAAATATGGAAGCTGTCTGATATCTGTCTGATATCTGTTTGCAAATGCGTCTAAAGGCTTCTCCGTCAAGTAAAGAGTGTATTAAGGCCTTTGTGGGCTTTACCCATATCCTTATATTATCGCCTTTTGACCCCTCTGTAAAAGTGACTTTAAGTAACCATTTTGTTAAATAGACAATATGCTTCATAGGAGCAAATGTATGGTTTCAATAGTACACAATTCTATAATCTCCCTTTTCTATAGTAAATGTTCCCTTTCGTTAGATTTATTCAACGTGATTTGGTCTAAACATAGCTTATGAAGAAATGGGTCCAAAAATAGCCTTTGAGGTAAAGGGATATTATTACCCTCTGCCAGGTAAGTAGGTATATGTATAAATAGTACTTTTCACAGGCTCGTTAATGACCTGCTCCTTTTATGTTATATTTTCAGGTCTATCTGATGACGATAACTTCGGTTACTATGGTTACGTTTCACTCAAACAGAATGCGTATATAATTACCTTCAACAAAACCCGAATGTCCAATTTAGTACTTTGTTTGAAAGGTATGTTTTTCATTTTGATATCAACGTTGTGTTTATGTTGCTTAACGATTGTCTCAATTTATAGAAGGGCGTAGTGACCCGACATTGTTTGCTTTGATTTTACTTATTCCATGTTCTATTTGTTTGTTTGTATCGATGTTTATATGACTTCAAAGCTACTCCAGTCACACCGCGACATCCAGCTACATACAGGCGCAGGTAGATCCCAGGGGTTTGTTATAGGCATGCAACAAATTGCGTTATTTCATTCACAGAAGAACACCGGGGTAGAACCACTGATCTACCGCAGACCAACTGGAATATCGGGGTATTAGTAAAAACTAGATAGGAGACACAACAGCCTACATCTAATAGGCCTGGTAGAACCTCCTAGCCTCATAACAATTCCAATGAGTCGGGGCATGTCATTGCCGAACCAAGTGTGAATTTCATAATCTTTTAATACGTAATTGAAGGTTCAGATCCAAGAAGTTAATAGTTATATTAGTTTTTTAATCGCTTGCTTTATTGATCAGAAATAGTCAAAAAGCAACAAATCAACATTTTAACATACAGTAGAACCTCTTTTAAGTGGCCATTAGAACGTGACCTAGGTATTTATCTGTAAGACAGGTGGTAGTTTAGTGCAGGTCAAAGGTAGTGCTTTTGTCATGCATTACGCAACCGCATGCTCTTTAAGACTCATATATTAAATTAACCATTTCATTGATGAATATTCATACTATGAAATAATAACGTTATGAATAGTAAGACGAATTACCTTTATAACGGCTTATGAACACATGACATTTTGGCTCAGGAAGAAGTTGTTGAACCAAATCTATATTGCACTATAAGCAAACAGAGCAGACCCTGATCAGACGGCTCCTATAGGAGCCGTCTGACCTGGGTCTACTCTGTTTACAGATGCATGAAAACGTGTTTATTTGAGGGAAAGGGTTTGCAGATGCGTCAAAAGGCGCTTACACTGTACATAAGGGAAAGGGTTAATGAGTGGCCGGTAAATACATGTTCTGCAGTATATTAATTTTCCATATCGGTATAGGAGTTAATACAGCATCCAACAAACTGTTTCAGATCCCGAGACAACGACACAGACAACAAGGTCAACAGACACAACTACTCTCAGCACTATAACGACACTGTTCGAGACCACCACCAGCACTTCAACAGAAGGTACTATTCTCTGTGACAGTATTAGGGACAATAAACTAACACCTTCAATAGTGAAGGTAGAATTGAACAATTCATCAGTGTTTAGAAATTCTCTTGCTGAAATTTAAAATACATTTCTCTTTCTTTACCCATGCCCGGTTGTATAATTACATATGTCTTCACTGTGTACAAGTATTTCGCTGTGAAATCACGGCTGTGTAGTGCACTGGTTGCACAAGCAACTTGTAAATAGTGCAGACCCTGATGAGACAGCTCCTGCAGGAGCTGTCTCACCTTGGTCTTCACTATTTACAGGTTGGTATATTGACGTGAATAGCAAGCGAAGGGTTAACTATAGATTTATGAGATAAATAAATGCAAATTTCGCAGGAATACGAGTAAAGCACGGATATAGAAATAGAGTTGAGACGAAAGGTGAAGTATCTGATCTTTTAAAAGGCGGCGTGTGGTCTGGGACTGCAATATGTTTCACTGTGCATTTTTGCGACATTGTCGGTGAAAGGGTTAACTGCTTGATATATTATTATCTGAATTAAGAGATTTTGTAAAATGCCTGACATATTAGGTACTGTCTGAATTGAGAAATTATGCAAATTGTTTGATTATATATTTATTAGTTGTTGTTTTTCTGTATTAGGACATTAGTATGTAAATTGGCTTGATTTGGTATGTATTGTCTGAATTGAGGCATTATGAAAATTGCCTGGAATAGTTTTGCGTTTTTTCTGAATATATAAAGATATTATGTAAAATACCTCTTAATTTTTGGTATGCTGTGTATTTAATTTTTATGTATAGCATTTTTCTGTATTAAGACAATATGTAAAATGACCGATATATTATGTATTTTCTGAATTTGGCTAAATATGTTGACATCATTTTACGGATTTAAAGGAGACTGCATGGCAAAACATGATGTAGTGAAGTTATCTCCACTTTGACTTAAACGTGCATCTTTTGATAACAAGTATTTATCTGTAGAAGGCAACGACAAATGCTCTCTGACCTAGACCAAACAATACAATATGTTGCTGTAAGGCATATTATGACCTTACGTCTAATCTTTCTATTGTGTAAGCTATGGCGTCATGTTTAATCTTAGATCTGTGTTTGAGTTTGGTTAAACGGTTTTGTGGTACATTAAGGTCATACAACAATGATATGTTTACGTGTGCTTGTGTGTGTGCGGGGGGATTTGCGTTCACATGTGTGTATTTGCGCGCACTAATTATGTTTGCGCACTTCATTTGTACTTCTTCTTGGGTTGCTGTAGAATTTCGTGCACTCTGCTGTGAGACTTATGTTCTATAATTTGTATGATATCTATTTGAGTAGACGGCTCCAGTGGAGTACCTTCTAATGACAGTGACAACCAGGAACGTGCCGAAAACAACACTAACAGTCTACCTTCTAATGACAGTGACCACCAGGAACGTGCCGAAAACAACACTTACAGTTTCAGTATGTAACGCTTATAAATACATCAATTTATCCTAAACGTATATACAGTGCTCCCTCTCTACAACGACACCCTTTGGGATACGAAGATTGTATGTGTTGTTCAGAGGGAGTTGTTATAGGGAGGGAAAATCAAACATAACTAGCTTGTTTACAGATCCCCAGATCAGGTATATTTCGAGAACTAAAACCGTTATGCCTCAATCAGACCCTATGTTGTGACCACTCTTTAGAATCGTCACAAAGTGACGATTCTAAAGAGTAGTCACAGCATAGGGTTTGATAGAGGCATAAAGAAAATACGATGGAAAAAGTTGTTTCTGGAGCCTTGTTGTTTCGGAAACAGTGACATGCGTTGTTGTAGGGAGGGAATCGTTATAGAGAGGGCCGTTGTAGGGAGGGTGCACTGTATTGGCCAAGAATGATACATGTGTAACTTACGTTCTAACAAATTCATGCCGGCATATAATTCATATACACGTAAAAGGTGTTGAGGATTTTCCTGTTTTTACTATTACACAGTTAATTCTAAACCATCCATCATTTCTTCCACTGTAAAGATGACTGCATGCCAAAACACTCTTCTGATGCGCATACTTTAGTGGCAGAATAGCATAACATATATTCAGCTGTGCAAACACGCAATGTCTGCTCAAACTTGGATCTGGTGAAATTGTAATTACTTCTTATATTTTCAGAAAATATTAACAAACTGGTATGAAACAAGCTGTTGAGAAACTATTGACATGATTACATATGAGACACCCAGTGTTTCATCTGGATCGAAACTATTTGCAAATAAGACTAAGGTTGTGACTTGCATAAGTGTTGTGTTGCCTGTTTATACACATTGCATAAATACATTGCATAAATAAATTAAATATTCCAATTAACGCATATTTTCAATGTAATCATAAAACAAAGGTGGCTGCTTAATGCAGCGTGAATGTAATACAGAAAGCTACTCTAAGAGTATGGTTTGTGTGTGAATCGGCATTCATGTTGCTTTAACAGGAGCTCAGTCATATTGCATCAACTTATTATTACAGGTGGAGGAAGACCCAAGAGGTTTTCCATGCACGGAACAACTTTCATTGTTTCGTAAGCGGGTAAAACCACAATCTACCGCACGTCGGCTGAAAGGCACTCGCAAATCTTGTGATTTCTTTAAAACCGTTTATTCTGCCGGTTTTCTTACGATATACGTCTTTTAAGCATATAAACAAGTGATAATTAGTTTTTACCATTTTAAACCCCGCTGCAAGTAGTGACGATGTCTTTAATTATATTAGGATAATCATGTTACTTTCGATTGCTGTTACAACTGTGTTTCTGTCTATATGGATGTTTCATGTGAGGAAGCCTTCCAGCTGGCTTTTGGTAGGTCGGTGGTTCTACTTGGATGTTCTGTGCACGACTCAATGCAATCTGTTACGTGCACAGAAGAACATATGTGGGTCTTCCTCCACCTGTAATAAGCTGGTAGACTTGATATGACTGAAATAATGTTAAAACGACGAAACACATGATACAAACTAATCCATTATTCCAATAAAATGATGTTTTATCAGTTTCAGTTGCTGCTTATGGTAGCGGTGGGCTGGCTTTTGTGATTTGTGCAATAATTGCCATCCTTTGTATACGACGGAAGAGGTATGAACATTGCCCGATAAGCAAATACAGTTGAATATTTTGAAAGTTGATGATCCTTCGAAAGCAAACGTAGCATGCGAAAAAAGAAAATTGCAGACTCGGATTTATTTAGTCTGTTCAAAAGTAGTAATTAAATGTGCAACACTACTCATGCTCCCTAGAACCGGCTTAAGCAGTATTCAATTTTCAAAACTATTAACATCAACACTAATGATCCCGAAGGACCAGGAAATATAACAATACTGAGAATGAAATATGGGGCGACTTTTTACGGTCGCCACACAAGCACATGACATCTGCTGTTGTTAAGAACATATATTCTGAAAATGGGTGATCCTTCGAAAGCAAACGAACTTCAATATCTCGATCTTCAAGCGACCATACAAACAACTACGAAATAACAGTGGTTCATGTCATCCGTATTCTAATCTGAACACTTTCTTAAGTTCACAATTTAATGCAAATCAAAATTAACCCTTCGCTTGCTGAATTTTAAGATACATTTCTCCTTCTGTACCCATGCCCTGTTGTATATTTACATATATATTCCCTGTGTACAAGTATTACGCTGTGGAATCACTGCTGCGGAATGCACTGGTTGCACAATCAACTTGTAAATAGTGCAGACCCTGATGAGACAGCTCCTGCAGGAACTGTCTCATCTGGGATTTCACTATTTGTAGGTAGGTATATTAACGTGAATAGCAAGCGAAGGGTTAATATATTCTTTCTTTCAGAAATCAAGCTGCTGACAACGCTATCGAAAATGTCAAATTAGACGAAGTATCTCCATTAGCACAACACACTCAAGCCAACGCCACAGCTAATGCGTCACGTTCCAACGACCCCGTTCCTAATACGACCGCAACACAGGGCTCCAAAAACGAAATGCACTTCAATGAAACAGGGGATATATATGATGAAGCAGATGACCCAAATCATAGGGTACAAAAACGCAATGAAACAAAACCGCAATATAAAGAAGATGATACGTATGATACGACGAATGGAGCAAAGGCAGCAAATGTCACGCCGAATGAAAACATCTATAACAGATTAAGTGAGTTTGCTGAAGACACCTACAATCATGCTGACGGTGGAAAAGTCTTCCTCAACGATTCAGAAAAACTGCAAGTTACTGGACAGTTCACAGATAATACGTACAGTCATTGTACTACAGATGGCGATATGGATAATGTATATAATACGGTTGATGATGGTGTACATTCGACAAACAAGCAGCAGCTTGACGACACATACAGTCATACATGATAATATAATAAATTGTAGTGAATTCAGGAAATGAAAACCTGAAATTATTTCCCGAATGTTTAACTTGGGACACAATCGTTGGGACACATTTAGGAAAATACAATCTGAAAATATTTTCATTTTATAACTATATTAACCCATTTACTCCCAGTGGACTCTTCCATGTTTATATTTTGGATTAGTCCAATTTTTATCTAAGGGATGCCTGGCCTAATTTTTTAATTTCTTTTTGTTTTATATTTAAATTCCTATCAGCAAACAATGTAGACTCTGATCAGACACCGAGTTATGCGGTGTCTGAACAGAGTCTACACTGTTTGCCTACGTCCGATATATGGGACCGTGGGAGCAAATGGGTTAATCTTTGAAGCACATTCGGGAAATAAAAATCCGAGATAATTTCCAATACATAACTATAATAATACTTGAGACACATTTGGGAACATACAATCTGAAGTTATATCCAATGCATAACTTTGAGTGCTGACAAATGGGATAATGCTTATGAAATATGTATTAAAAACAGATGTCAGGCAGGAAATTCAAAAATTACACAAGAAAGTCTTAAGCAACACCAGCAACACAAATGAAGTGTATACACCGCCTTAGCAAAATATTCGTTGCATATTCAACAATGACAAGGTATAAACAGCACAGTAAGAAACGACCTGGGTCCATGCTTATAAAGCTTTTAGTTGAGTCTGAGATCGTTCTCAAGGTTTTGATTGGTCAGATTTGAGCCTTTGGCATGGACCCTGATTCTGCTCGGTTCTGCCGTGGCCAAACATGACCGTGTTCATATGCCATTATAAAACTATCAGCTCGTTACTGTTCATGCTTCAGCCTCTATACACGAACAGGACCCTGACGAGACGCTGGGTTACTCTGGTTAAGGGATACGAGCGTTTCTGTTTTGTTGTTACTTTTCCATATCGTGTGTTAGCATATTTATATAATGTTTTATTATGTCTTCCCCCTTTAGGGGAGGGAGACATATTGATGTTGTGCTTTCTGTCTGTCTCTCCGTCTGTCTGTTAAAATTCTTGTGCAGCTAACCCCTCCTACACCATTTGAGGGATTTCCTTCAAACTTTAACATTTGAATCAGCTATATGTGAGGATGGTCATGTGGTTTGGAATTTTTGCTGCAAAAATTTTGACAGAAGTTATGGCCCTTTGTATTTTTTCATATATAGAATATATAGCGAAATATTCTTGTGCAGCTAACTCTTCCTACACCATTTGAGGGATTTACTTAAAACTGTTACATATGAACCAGCTATATGTGAGGATGGTCATGTGGTTTGGAATTTTGGCTCCAACAATTTCGACAGAAGTTATGGCCCTTTGTAATTTTTCCTTATAGCGAAAAAATCTTGTGTGCCAACTCGATTTTCCTTGTATAGAATATAATTTATAGTGAAAAAAGCGTGTGCAGCTAACTCCTACACTATTTGAGAGATTTACTTTAAACTTTTACATATCAACCAGCTATGTGTGTATTTGAGGGATTTACTTCAAACTTTTACATATGAACAAGCTATATGTGAGGATAGTGATGTGGTTTGGAATTATGGCTCCAACAATTTTGACAGACGTTATGACCCTTTGGAATTGTTCCTTATATAGAGTAATAGCGAACAAGTCTTGTGCAGCTAACTCCTCCTATACTGTGTAAGAGTTTTCATTCTAACTTTTGCATATGAACCAGCTATATGTGAGGATGGTCATGTGGACGTGAATATGGGCTGCAACAACTTTGACAGAGGTTTGGATATTTTTCAATTATGAAAGTTCTAGGGAAAACTAGTGTTTATAGATGTCTACGAAAGTTTACAGATAACCAATCTGTATGTGATGCACAACCAATCTATATGTATCTATGTATCTCTTGATTACAACGTTCATTCCTCTTATGGGTGCGAGGCGGGGTACCGGGGGGAAACATGTGTTTTTCTCAAAACAAACTCTAGTGTTTATGGTGAAATTGCTCAGCATAGTAAGAAGAAAGTAAGCAGTCTTTAATCAAGAAGTATATACATGTACAAAGAAACAGATAAACAAGGATAATGTTCTCCGTTTAGAGGAAAACAAAATGTACAACATTGGTCACAATGAAGCGCCAATAAATGATATTACTTCAGCCGTATTCATGTAAATAGTGTTAACACATGTTTCTACACAGATTAGGGCGTTGTCCAAATTTAGACTGAACGTCTTTAAAGTTTAGTCTTGCTGTACACATTGTCATTTACACGAATACCTTGAACACATTTACGATCAGCATCAGCAGTGTCATAGATGTTATCAGCACTGTCTTCTGTTTGTGTTTCTAAATGATCATAAGTATCATTATGTTGATGGTGCCCAAAATGTATCTCTTCTTTACATGTCGTCACTGTATTGCTGGCAGTAACACCCGTGTGATCATACATGTCATGCGCAGTGTCTTCAAGATGGTCATAAACGTTTCCATTATTATTAGCAATGGCTGCGGGACTTGTACAAATTGTTGTATCATACTCATTGTCATGTGGTTCAAACAACTGGGATGTCTGATTGGATGAATGGTATCTAGGTGTGTTTTTATTGAGGTTACAGTTATCATATGATGCCATCGGAAGCTGCTCGATGTCATATATTACATTGTGAACTGTTTCATTTTGTGTTTGCATCGTGGTGGTGGATACGTAAATGTCAGAGGCTCGTTTGTCCTCCGTGGGGAACTTCCGTGATCTACAATGTAGATAATTAGATTCTTGAAGTGAAAAATCCTTCGAAATCAAATATAGCAATGCGAAAAAGAGACAATATACGAGTTGCATGGCGATTATAACTATCAATCCCTTAATTCTATGATCAAAACCTATCCATCTGTCACATGGCGGGATGGGGCATAGCAAACAAACAAAGTTACACTGGTATAAACCATTGACATACATGGGTTCAGCACAGAATCTTGATCCTGATCAAATGGGTCTTCTGGTCTAGGTCAAGACGTTGTATACGTTCCATGTATGGGTTTGCAGAAGATAAAGGGTTGAAATATTGTGTCACATAATAAGATAATATTTGCGACAAATACTTATAATAAAGGAATAACAGTTACCTTTACACTTTGCTTATCGGTATGTAAGTATTATTTAACGATTTTTTAAATAGAGAAGCCCTTTCACGCACTTGCAAACAAATAAACACAAAGCTGTTTGACTAGGGTCTGCTCTGTTTGGCTTTTACATGAAATAGATCTGATTCTACAGTGTTTGTCAACTCAAAAAGTTTCCTTGAAAAGTTCACATTATAAATATTCAACTAATAAATATTTATGATGCCATGATTTCTTACCTGAATATTGAAAGGGTTAAACATTTGAACAATGAAAGATATTTATTGGATGTAAAAAGGCCAGCAAGTTTAACATATTTACGAATGAATGAATTAAATGGAATTAGTTCATAATTTTCTATTAATGTTGTTTTTGTTTTTTGTTATATGTTCCATCTCCAATTATATAGGCTTTAGAGCATTTAGAAAGATTTAAACGCACACGTCTGTTATAAATATGTCGATGGCACGGCATGCATTAGTTTTCCAATATAATAATAAAGTCTTTCATTTGTGCACCGTGGAATAAAGCATACATCACCGGGATAAGTCGTACTTCTGTAATACTGTATTGAAGTTTAAATTGCATTTTGGATGTCAGCATTGAATTTATTACTAAATTTAACATGAGTTCCCACTTAAACGAAAGTTTCAGAAACTATGGCACAAATCCTCGGTCGGTCAGGAAAACAATACCATCATGCCATCATGGAATTGGATACAGTACCTTCTTCGTAATATAAGCAGTATAAGTATCAGTACCACAACGGTAACAACTAATGGCCCGGTAACATACACAGCGACTGAAACAAACATTTATACCATAAATAATGACACCATTTGATGATGGATGGTATATGTACATATACAGTGCTCCCTCCCTATAACGACCCTCTCAATAACGATCCCCTCCTTACAACAACACATGTCACTGTTTCCGAAACAATAAGGCTCCAGACACAACCTGTTTACATCGTATTTTATTTATGCCTCAATCAAACCCTATGTTGTGACCACTCTTTAGAATCGTCACTTTGTGACGATTCTAAAGAGTGGTCACAACATAAGGTTTAGTTGAGGCATAACGGTTTTAATGCTCGAATCTGGGGATCTGCAAACTAGCTAATATGTTTGATCTTCCCTCCCGATAACAACTCCCTCTGAACAACACATACAATCTTGGTATCCCACAGGATGTCGTTGTAGAGAGGGATCACTGTACTGTATTATATTGGCAGACGCTATATTGTATGAGCAAACAGAGAAGACTCTGTTCAGACGTTCCTATGCTAGCCATCTGATCCGGCCCTACTCTGTTTGTAACGACGTCAAAAGTCGTTTCTGTGAAGGAGGGGATTACATTAGTAGTACACATAATGTACAATTGAACTTCGATATCTCGACCTTCAAGGGGCCGTATAAATTACTTCGAGATAGCAACGGTTCGAGTCATCTAATTTCTAATCTGAACAATTTCTCAAGTTCACAGTTAAATGAAGGTCTAAAGTAATGCTTAAAGATCGTGTAGGAGCTTTCAGCATTACTTTCGACCTGCATTAAGCTGTCACATGCATTTCTAGATGTACGTAGTGATACGTTTTAAAACAAAATTTCTGTATTGTAAATTTAGGAAGGACCGAACTTTTACTTTGGGTTATACCGAAGTTCAAATTATCCGAGTTATATCGAAGTTCGAATTATCCGAGTTATATCGAAGTTCGAATTATCCGAGTTATATCGAATTTCAACTGTAAGTGCATAAAACAGTCCTACAGGGGGCGCCACACACAAAAGGTCACGACCTCCAAAAAGCATTAAAGGAGATTTCACCACTTTTACTTCCAGTATTAAACAGCCATGTGTACTAATAGTCCTCCATATTTATTCAATAAGTTGTCAATGTAGACAGCTTTTTCGGTCAAATTAAAATTTGTCTAATCAAAATCAATTACAAGCACCCACAATTAAATCATGTAACATTCGGTGTAAATGGCAGCAGTATTAGTCATCGGGCCACACCGCCCTTTTTGCTTAATTCGTATTCTTCAGGTTGTTTTTAGATTTTGTTTATTTGCCCAGGGTTTTTACGTCGTTTAAACAGTATATCAGTTATACAGAGGCGTCCTAAACAATTACTGATGGAGGAAAACAGTCGTTGTTTTATCCGTACACGGAGCAAATTGCGATGTTTCGTGCACAGAAGAAGTACGGCAAACCAGCACCGACTCATACCAATACTAAACTCACGTCAGGTTATAAATAAAGTAGGAAATGTGCATTTATTTCATCGGTATTGAACTTAACGTTCATATACTTACCTAGTTCAGGAGTGCCTTTTGCATTTTGTCTGCTTCCGTTGGTCATACTTTCGTTCCCTTCTTAAAGTGAAATAATTGTTGTGAAATGAAACATAAATATTACGCACCGAAAACTACGTATCTTAACACTTAACATACGTGATGCCCTATAGGAGTCGTCTGATCAGGGTATACTCTGTTTGTTTTAGGTCATATAGATATATATGATTCTATAGTTTCTGCTTGAACCGAAATGATCTATGTCCATATACCACTGTAAGAATATTTTTCTTGTCATTATAACAATAATCATAATCATCAATTTTAAATGAATAGTCAATGGGTAACAGAAACAGAGATACATGGACCTAAGAAATGACTGAAATACTATTAAAGCGGTTTAAAACCATGGCACAAACAAATACAAAAGTGTACAAAACAAATCTATAACTGATTTCCTTTTTGTTACAAAAATGCGTCGTAAACTATTTGAAGAAGCGTTTCAATAGGACAGCAACATTTCTCTTTATTTCTGAACGGGGTTAAGGTCACAGTCTTAATATACAGCAGAACCTGCCCCTAGCGACCATAACATGAAATAACATGGACTCATTTTGGAGCCTTCTATACAACATACCTCGAATATTAACCCTTTCCTTCATAAGCTATTTTTAGACCCAACATCTTTGAATAAATCTACCGAAAATGAGCATTTACTAGAGAATTTTTTAGAATTGTGCAGATTTGAAGCCATTGTGATAAATAGAGCATTTGCTCCTATGGAGCAAATGCTCTAATTATCACAATGCTTTAAAGAAGTGACAATTACAGAGACGTAGAAATGCGTATTTATGGAGGAAAGGGTTAATTTACCATTTTAGATTTAGATTTGGCGGTCGCTGTTTTACGGTACGTGTATTAATTGGTATACTGTCCGCCTGCGGTACGGAAGGTCGTGAGTTCGATCCCCGGCCGCGACAGACCAAAAGTCGTTAAAAGTTACTCCCTTGTATACGCTCGACATTAAGGAATAGTTCTAGGACTGGTCGGCCCGGTGTCAGGATAATGTGACTGGTGGGGTGCCTTTGCCATGTGCCTGTGGCAGGGGTATTCCAGTGAGGCAGCACTGTAACTTGCAGATGCCGTCTGCAAATATTAACTGAAATACTGTTGGTCGGACGTAAAACCAAACTCACTCACTCACTCACTTTTTAAGTATTTAAATGTGAGACACGCACGCACTGGCATCTGGGAACAGTACAGACCAATACCAGATGACTCCTTCAGGAGCCCTCTGATCAGGGCCTGCACTAATTGTCTATACACGATCTTTTAGCTAGTTTAAGCCAGTCATACTGAGTACACTTTTGAAAGACTATTTATTTGTGGTGTGCGGTGGTCTAGTGGTAACGCGCTTTACTATCAGTCCGGAGGTCCGGGTTCAAATCCCGGTCCCTCCCGAAAATTTCAGAGACGCTTTTCCGTATCTCCCACCCGCACCTCCTCTCCACACAGGGGTTAAAATGGGTACCCGTGAGGGTCACTCGCCGGTACTGCGGCTGCATGATTGAGCCATATGTTAGCAGTACTCAATATTGTAGGCGAATGACTCAATGACCAGGGGAGTAAATGTACAGTCGGCTGAGCCGTCATTCGGACTGAAAGTAGACTATAACTAGGTACTTTACTTACACTAGTTCGCTCAGTGAAGTTTCAACTTATCTGTAACAATATATCTACCTGACACGCATAGCCATTTGTCCAAATGCAGTGTCTGTGTAAAATACAAATGATACACGTCATTGACTTTCGTAATATATCCGTATTCTCCGTGTTCGATATCTTCAGTTGTAAGATCTGAAATTGAAATGCATATTATTGTTGTACTCCTCGTAATTAAGCATGATAGATGAATCATTTACACCATAAATATTCCGTTATGTGCATTTGCAATCAGAGTAGACCAAGAACAGACGGCTTCTATAGGAGCTGTCTGATCAGAGCCTGCTCTTTTTGCTTATGATGTAATATAGATATGATTACAGCCGCTACCCTGGCCAAACATTTCTGTGTCAAAGTGCTGTTATATGGATTGATCTAATTTATATTCACGATGCCATTATTACTATACATACGTATCCCTTTCCCTCATATTGACGACTTTTGACGACTCTGTAAAAGCCACTTTGTGAAACCAGCGTGATATATAGAGCATTTGCTCCTATAGGAGCAAATGCTCTATTTATCACAATGGTTTCAAACTACAAAATTCTAAAAAAATATCCTTTCCTCTAGTTAATGCTCCTTTTCGGTAAATTTATTAAAAGAGGTCGTATCTAAAAATAGCCTATGAGGTAATGGGATATACAGGGAGTAAAGGTTACTCCCAATGATTATAACTTGATAAATGATTTGATAAATAATTTGATAAATGTAAATTATAGCCATACTATAACCCTGTGTTCAGTACTTAATCCTTCGCTTGCTGTTCACGTCAATATACCTACATGTGAATAGTGAAGGCCCAGATGAGACAGCTCCTGCAGGAGCTGTCTCATCAGGGTCTGCACTATTTACAAGTTGATTGTGCAACCAATGCACTCCACAGCAGTAATTGCACAGCGAAATACTTGTACACAGTGAAGATATATGTAATTATACAACAGGGCAGGGGTAAAGAAGGAGAAATGTGTTTTAAAATTCAACAAGAGAAGGGTTAATGGTTCATGCGAGGAACAACGTTATAACATTTCTGAATATGCGACTGGGTTCATTCTCAAGTATCTGATTGGTTCGATTTTGAGCAAACTAAAACTATGACCATTCATATACTTGAATATGATCTGAGGTTCGACATCACAACCCTCACAGAACTGTTTTGTGCCTGTTTACCACCGAAAACACCGAACACATTCATGCATTATTTGAACAAAATGTTCACGTAGTTTTAACATGACAGACATCAGATAATTTATGAAACCCTTTTGCCATAAATAGATAGACCCAGATCTGAGATAGGAGTCGTCTGATCAGGGACTGCTCTGTTTTATTATGGTATTATAAACATGTAGGTGATTCAGGGCTTTTTTCCTCTATATAATAGATACTCGTGATGTTCTTTAAAATCATGCAGTTTTCCCCTAAAAATGGGTTTACCTCAGGGTAACTGCGCATGATTTGTTTCCCCTAATTAGCCATTGTTTACTGTATAAAAGCGGGAAGCAAATGTTTCCCCTTCAAGTGAAAAATAGGCCTGGACTGATTCTACAGTTTCTGCCAATCCGCTGTTCATATAGGCTACCAATATAAAAAAGGTAGATGATAAATATTTGTTAAATTATCATTTCTTACATGAATCTTGAGGTAAGATGACAATGTATACTTACTTGTATAGGACGAAATGACAAAACTCTGAACTCTGTTTATCCATAATGTTCCTAGGTTTAGATTCGCTCCCGCTGGATCTTCCGTCAACAGAGACATGTTCATTGCTAGACAAATGTTGAACATATCGATCCAGGTATGAGGTTTACTGATGTATTTTAATATCCCTCCTGAAATAATAGCATGCTGTTTCATATATTAGAATTTCTCTTACAGGGTTTAGGATTTCGCATGAAGTATGCTCATCCAAACTGCCGTTAGATAACGGGATATATGTTAACATATAATAACATATGCATTTTTATCGACAAATTTTATAATTTCGTCTGAAATATTTCACCGCCAAATAAATTTCATCTCAGATCTGTTTTACTTCACGTTTCAAAATAGAACATTCCTTAACAGCAACAGCTATAAATATAGCAAATAGTAAAATGTTTTGGTCCCTTATGACACTCCGGGAGGAACCAATCTGATTGCAAAAGTGCTGCAGATAGGCAAAGCAATACGTACATACATGCTCCACCAGACCCTGTGTTGTGTCCACTCTTAAGATTCGTATCGAAGAGAATATTAAAGGATTTGGGGGATAATAAGTGAATTATTCAAAAAAAGGTTTTAATTAGGAATCTTATCTGGCCCTCTGCTGATAAGACAACTTCCGCTTAGTTAGCCCCTTCATAGCCAAAGTCGCATAAATGCACTACGACCAATAGTGCAGTCCCAGAACAGACGCCGCCTGTTAAAGGCGGCGTCTGATTAGGGTCTTCACTTTTTTTCTCTTTCTCTATAACTGTGCTTTATTTCATTGAAATTCGCATTTATTTATCTCACTTCCTTATTTTACTGAATGAGTTAACAAACTTAGATTGCAGACGACAGTTAGACATTTGACACCGAAAGGGCTAAAGAATGTGCATATTAATCCTTTCCTCCATAAATACGCCTTTCTACGCCACTGTAATAGTCACTTCTTGAAACCATTTTGATAAATAGAGCATAAATTTTGCTCCATAGGAGCAAATGCTCTATTTATCACAATGGTTCCAATACATCACAATGCCAACAGTTTCCTTTTCTTTAGTGTCCTACTGACTTGCGTTAGGTGGGTGTTCTTCTGAACAAGAATGCAATTTGTTCCATGCATGAAGAATATCTTCGATCAGTTATAAGCTGGACGTCGCGATATGACTGAAATACTGTTAAAGCGACGTAAAAGTCCAATACAAAGCAAGGCGAAGATATTGCAGAAAGTTTCTCTGACAGCATGTCTTCCCTGCATGAAACTTCTCCCTATCTTTATTGCCGACATTTGTAATAATTTAAAAGTTCTGTTCAACGAGATATTAGCTGCTTTATAATTCCAAGTGATTACATCATTCTTACTTGACAGGCATAAACCTTTCTTTTGCTCTGAACAGTTCTCCCACGAATAAGAACCAGATCCTATGTCGAGGCTTCGGCAGTAACCTTCTAATCTTGGTCTATTCTGTTTGCAAGGCGTGAAAAAGCAGAGGTCAAGGATGTCAATAGTAACCGGAATTTTAGTAGAGAAGAACTTGGATACTTTGAGGCAGTTGGCTGCTTAATGCAGATGGAACGTCATTTAGAAAGTTCATGGATGGATTAAGCTGCCACATATCTACATGACAGATATTAACACTAAATTTAACGTCAATACACCTACCTGTAAATAGTGAAGACCCAGATGAGACAGCTCATGCAGGAGCTGTTTCATCAGGGTCTGCACTATTTACAAGTTGATTGTGCAACCAGTGCACTCCACAGCAGTGATTGCACAGCGAAATACTTGTACACAGTGAAGATACATGTAATTATACAACAGAGCATGGGTAAAGAAGAAGAAATGTATTTTACAATTCAGCAAATGATGGGTTAACACTAAATTTAACGTCCGATTTAGAGGGATTTACTGTATACGCGTTGCATGTGATGCCCCCCCCCCCCCTCACAAATGGACTGGTTCAAAGTTCTTAATTGGAAAAGTGCACTATGGATAATAGGGAACTTAATAGGTTGTTCTGTAGTATTCATGAACGTACCTTTCTTGTAGATGGATATGTACGTTTTCGAATCATCTGTTCCGCCACACGGTGCTCCTCTCGGGCTTTGACATTGCATTGTGCACGAAGTTTCACTGATTTTTGTCGTATTTTGCCGGTCAACAAACTGGTCGTCAAAGCAATAGCAAGTAGACGTCTGTCGGATTAATTAAATACTCTATAGACAGAGGTCCCGAGAAGATGTGTAAATTAAAACAGTGTCAAGTTCTCCACCAAACCCTACAGTGCTCCCTCTCTACAACGACACCCTTTGGGATACGAATAGTGTATGTGTTGTTCAGAGGGAGTTGTTATAGGGAGGGAAAATCAAACATAATTAGCTTGTTTGCAAATGCCCAGATAAGGTATATTAAGAGAACTTAGTCTAAAAACGTTATGCCTCAATCAAACCCTATGTTGTGACCACTCTTTAGAATCATCACAAAGTGACGATTCTAAAGAGTGGTCACAACATAGGGTTTGATGGAGGCATAAAGAAAGTACGATGGAAAAAAGTTGTTTCTGGAGCCTTGTTGTTTCGGAAACAGTGACATGCGTTGTTGTAAGGAGGGAATCGTTATTGAGAGGGTCGTTGTAGGGAGGGAGCACTGTAGTGTGATCACCTTTAAGAATCCTCTCGAAGAGGTTTTGTGGAGAAATTACGTGTTTGATATTTGGCTTGCACCTTTACATGTAGCTATAGATATGCATAGTAAGGCATTTGCAAACAGAGTAAATCCAGATCAGACGGCTCCTGTAAGGGTTACGGTCTGCTCTGTTTGCTGTTGGTATCAACACATTCCCTCATAAGCTATTTTATACTCAAACTTTATAAAGAAATATAGGGAAAAGGAGAATTTACCAGATAAAGGAATACTTTAGAATTGGGTAGTTTTTAAACCATTGTGATAAATGGTGCATTTGCTCCTTTTCATTGCAATGTTTTCCAAACATTACATTTAAAGAGTCGTCAAAATGCATCGATATGAGGGAATGGGTTTTATTCTGCAGTTTTACAAGGACTAAAACATTTCCCACAATATGCTTTTAGAAATTATAATGAATTCTTATATACAGTAAAACCTCGATTATTCGAAATTTTAGTACAGAAGAATTTCGATCCTTTTATTCAGGTGACTGCTTAATGCAGGGTGAAAGTCATGCAGAAGACTCCTAGGAGCTTTCTGCATGACTTTCACCCTGCATTAAGCATTAAGCTGCCAACTGTCTTAAAGATCGATAATGATACGTATTTTAGTGTTCGAATAATCGTGGTTTTACTTTATATTATTTCTTATATTTATATTCATGAAGTAGATGATAAAATCATCTACAAAAGTATTATCATGATTTACTTAACGGACAATAGGTGACGAGGATAGTTTTTACTTTGCAAGTAATGAAACTCCACGTCATTCCACGCTCCTGTAGCTTCAATCTTACCAGGTCTACTCTGTTTGCTGATGTACTTACGAGTATACTAGGGTCTAAACCTGCTGTTTTGTTTTAAATATTGAGCTAATTATTACTAATGCATGTACATGCGTCATATCTTGAATATTCATGGAACTCACACTGATCCCAAAGATTTGCCCTCGGCACTTGGCGAAACACTCTCCAAGATCTAGTGAGCTATCCATGACAATGGCGGTTGAAGTTAGTTTGTCATTATCCAACATGCATCCTAAAATGTGTAATACGATAAACTATTATTTATCACGTGACAATGCGTGTATCCAAGTTAGGTAAGTTAGTTCGTATACTTTTTATACCTATACTACACACGTAATATAACAAGCAAATGACGTAAGGAAGTCGAATATAATGGGGAAGCACCTATTCTTTATTGCTTTGTGTGTGTTTTAAGTAATAAATATAATATTACATCCGTGTTCATTTACTGTTTATTTACAAGCTGGCTGGCATTTGGTCAATAGAGACTCAAAAGCTTGCGGCAGACACCTGGTCGAACTTTTCCCAAAACCTTGATCGAATCGAAAGTCAAATTCAAAATTGGAGAAGACATTATGTTTTCAAATCGGCATGAAAGTTAATTAATTATATTTATATGCCTCCAGAGCTACAGATAAAGGTGAGTACCCAAATACTAAAATCGTCATTTTTCCACCAAACTCTATACTGTGACTAGTTTTTAGAATCGTCTCGAAGAGACGATTCTAAAGATTGGTCACGGTATAGGGTTTGGTGGAGAAATAAAGAAATTATTCCTGAAAATAATTTAATTTACGCATCTTATTTGGAGCTCTGGCTTCCATATATGTTTCTTAACGTTGGAAAAATAAAATGTACTATTTAAGCATCGTTGTTCCGTGTACACAGTTTATATGTGCATGCAATTTGAATATACAATTACTTACTATTGTTACTGTAAATACTGCACTTACATTCTGATTTCTACAAATATCACTTAAAACAATTATATGTATACGTGTTTGCTTAAGGCTAAAAAGGGAGCCACATAGAGTGGCGTTGGTGATCGAACACGCACTTTCACTGCTTTGACGGCTTCTGCGCATTGGTAACAGAAGTACAATTAACCGATTGCGGCTGTACTAAGACAACAGGCTTTACAACGTTTCCACACTCCCGTTGTCTGATTCGGTTTTGAGAAACTATTGACCAAGTATCAAACGACCTTGACCCTGTTAAGATGCCAAATTATTAATATTGATCCCCACAGTCGCGGTTTGTGGGAGGAGTGTTAATTTCAGATATACAGTAAAACCCCGCTAATGCGACCACACAAAAGAGGTATAATTATGGGTGCTAGATGCAGGTGGTAGGTAGCTCAATGTAGGGAAAGAGTAATGCAGAGAGATCCTAGAGGAGCTTTCTGCACTATTTTTGTCCTGCATTAAGCAACTACCTGCTTGTAAAGACACCCATGTTTATTAATTAAGTAGTCGCACTAGAGAGGTTTTACTGTAAATGCAAGTAAAGTTAAATCCCTCTAATCCGGACGTTAAATTTAGTACAACTATTGATCTTGGAGACGGGCGGCAGCATAATGCAGGGTGAAAATCAAGTAGATAGCTCCGTTATGAGCTTTCTGCATGACTTTCACCCTGCATTAACCCACTCCCTCATATTGACGACTTTTGACGACTCTGTAACAGTCACTTTGTGAAACCATTGTGATAAATCGAGCATTTGCTCCTATAG
This sequence comes from Azorinus chamasolen, assembly GCA_963576725.1. NCBI lineage: Eukaryota > Metazoa > Mollusca > Bivalvia > Cardiida > Solecurtidae > Azorinus > Azorinus chamasolen. Next base: position 57,788,957 of record OY755253.1, on the reverse strand, counting down.
GAGCAAATGCTCTATTTATCACAATAGTTTAAGTTGAAAAATTCTATTTTTTTCTTTCCTCTAGTTAATGCTCCTTTTCGGTAGATTTATTCAAAGAAGTTGTATCTAAAAATAGCCTATGAGGTAATGGGTTAAGTAGCCACCTGCCTAAAATTATATTATTTCTTCTCAACTAGAATTTCCGGTTAAGTTGTGTTCTACTGTATGACTCAAGTTTAAACTAAAACTATTGTCACAAATGTATTATGTCAGAATTCGATTACTAGAATCAAACATACATGTAAATGTCACAAGAAACCCAAACAAACGAAAAAACAACAACAAAACAAACCATAAGTGGCAACAAACGAACTTTTTTTTACCTTTGTTTTCGAATGTTACAAGTCTTTTTATGTATCCAACCCACAACATGTCACCAGTATTGAGTTCCAAAGTGCTATTCAGATCAACAGTATAACCAATGGTATCTGAATACTCGATATTAGGCGTTGCTAAGCGACATGGTGGATGTCTTGGGTCCAAAACCTCTTTGTTGTCTTTGACGTAGTAATTAGCATTGGCTGTGGTTAAAACAATACAGTAAAATGTCTGGATTAAACACTGTCAAAAATAACTTCTTTACTTCTCCACCAAACCCTATCTTGTGACCACTCTTCAGAATCGGCTAGAAGGAACGATTCTATAGAGTGGTCACAACATAGGGTTTGGTGGAGAAATGACGATTTTAGTATTTGAGTACGTACCTTTATCTGCTGCTCAGTTTATATGAACTAGCAGAAAGGAGATGTACTTGACGGTCTATAAGACCAGCTGAAACTCAAACAATTTATTCCTAAATAATTTAAAATTCTGTCAGGGCCTTATTCTTGGACATTTCCATTGTTTCAAGCTGGAGTGGGGGTGGTGGGGATAGAGCGGACAAATACCTCTGCTGGGGTGTTCAGCCATTGGTGAGTTCAGTGTATGCCCTTATTAGAGTGTTCCTCCAGGAGTCCTATGATCTGGGTTTAAACTGTTTGCTAATGGCATTCTAGGGATACTGGGTATCAATTGTATAAGAGTGGATCCAAGATCGCTGTCTTGTTTCTGACGCAGCATCTAGCAATGGCTGTGATTGAATCAATACAATGAATGTTCGTTATATGAACCAAGACAATTAGGGTTTATTTGTCGATCCTTCAGACCTATTGAAATTTCAGATTATGTCCAAGATAAATGTGTCGTCTAGTATCATCTGCTGTTGTTGAAACAAAATTGCAGAACAATAAAGGTACATATTCAAATACTAAAACAATAAATTCTCCGCCAATGAGCTACATGTAGTTTCGCACTCGATCGTTCCCGTCGTTGAAAGTGTTGCTGAAACAAACTTTAACACCCATTCCCTCATATTGATGACTTTTGACGAATCTATAAAAGTCACTTTGTGAAACCATTGTGATAAATAGAGCATTTGCTCTTATATCAGCATATGCTCTATCTATCACAATGGTTACAACTACAAAATTCTATTTGTTTCCTTTTCTTTAATTAATGCTCCTTTTCGGTAGGTTTATTCAAAGAGGTTGTATCTAAAAATAGCATAAGGGGTAATGGGTTAAAGAGTCAAATATGAATCATCATGAAATATTACATTTTTTGTCAAATATTTGTAGCAGTAAGAGTATGCTTTTTGTGAGTTTAATTTATTGAGAACTTTCGCAAGATCAATACCAGATGTCTGCTCTTCCCCTTTCCTTCATATAAATGCCTGTCCTTCATCCTGAATACAGAGTAGATCCAGATCAGAATGTTCATGTAGGATCCGTCTGATCAAGGTCTGTCCTGTTTGCTTATAAAATCATAATACATGTAGATCAAACTCTACAGTTTCTACCAATACTAAAAAAATCTATGCACATAAGCCGTTATAAACATTCAGCTTATAAATATTCATTGTTTCATCATTTCTAATATGATTATTGTACAGGGAAATGGTTAAAGTAATGACTCCTCATTAATTATTATTATTATTATTATTATTATACCACATTTATATAGCGCTCTTTTCATACAGGATATGTGCGTTCAAAAGCGCCTCACAAAGATACATTTTATATAACTATCATTAATTATCAAAAATACATTTTTAACGTCTTTAACCCTTCGCTTGCTATACACGTCAATATACCTACCTGTAAATAGTGAAGACCCAGATGAAACAGCTCCTACAGGAGCTGTCTCATCTGGCTCTGCACTATTTACAGGTGGATTGTGCAACCAGTGATTGCAGCAGCGAAATACACAGTGTACACAGTGAAGATATATGTAATTATACAACAGGGCATGGGTAAAGAAGGAGAAATGTATTTTAAAATTCAGCAAGAGAAGGATTAAAGTGTACACTGAGATAAGGTTGCTTATATAGGAGCAGCCTGATCAGGGGATGTGCTGTTTGCTTATGATTTTTTATAGATCTGTTTCTAGAGTTTCCGTCGTGATGAAAACTCCATTGTCCACAGTGCTGTATCGAAATTCATAATATTCATGACGTCACTATTTTGGCATGATTATTCACGGAGTAAAGGGTTAAGAAAAAGTATTTTCTCCTTACCTTCTAGAAATGAGCAAACGTATACGACGCATGCTAATGCGTTCAAACTCTTTGTTACACCGGCAATTGAATGCATTCGAATTCCAGACATTCTTGATATTCACCAGTGAGCATTAACTCTTTCAATCCTGAATTATCAATATGGAATAACCTATAAGTATATAACTATAGAATCCATTCAGTATGAAATGGACCAAGTCCTTCAGACGATGTATCAGTGCATTACACTGGGCATCTAAAAGAACCAGAGAAACTTTATTAATAATAAGAATAGGGCATCGATCCCTGGTTTCTCTGTACCCCCTCTCCCCTCTCCCCGGGGCATCCAATTAACACAAATTGAGAAGGAACGGACGTTAATGATCACAAATAATCTAACAAACATTCAGCATGAAATTATTAAACTTACTAGATGATTTTAAATTACAAACAGTGCAGACCCAGATCAGAGGGCTCCTTCAGGAGCTCTCTGATCTGGGTCTACACTGTTTGCAAATTACAGTACATGCAAATGATAGTACATACACCAGCGTCGATATCCTAGTATTTCACATACATTTTCCGACTTCAAATGCGGAAGTTAAAAACTAGGTCGTGGCATATCAGTGCTGTCACACCCATTTTGTAAAAAATCGATCAGTGGACACCCGGAATAAACCGGTAACACGGGGATAAAAACATGCACTCTGTTTACTTTAAGTCACGTTCTGAAAATCAACATCGTCGTCTACTAAATCTTTCATTTACAGCTAGCGATATATTTAATCATTTCCCTGTTGAATATTCGTTTAACCCTTTCACCGCCGAAGTCGCAAAAATGCGCCACGACAAACAGTGCAGTCCCAGATTAGACGCCGCCTTTTCAATGCGGTGTCTGGTCAGGGACTTCACTCTTTGTCTCAATGTCTATTTCTATATCTGTGATTAATTCCTTTGTAATTTGCATTTATTCATCTCATTTCCTTACTTTACCGAATGATTTAACAATACTGGTTTGCAGAAGACAATTATAAATATGGCGCCGAAGGGGTTAAGAAGTAATAATAACATGAACTATTTATTAGCTGATTTTTTACCACGATATCTTAAGCGGTCATTCATTTATTGAACATAGGAGTTTTAGAAAGGCAGATGGTAGCTTAATGCAGGTCAAAGGTAATGCAGAAAGCTCCTATATTCAGCTACCACCTGCCTTACATACCCATTTTTAGAGTTTTTGATGGCCGCTTAAAACATGTTCTACTGTATGATAGCATATGTTGGTATTTTGTGGCATATTTTGGTATTTTGTAGCATATTTTGGTATTTTGTAGCATATTTTGGTATTTTGTAGCATATTTTGGTATTTTGTAGCATATTTTGGTATTTTTGTAGCATATTTTGGTATTTTTGTAGCATATTTTGGTATTTTTGTAGCATATTTTGGTATTTTTGTAGCATATTTTGGTATTTTTGTAGCATATTTTGGTATTAACCCTTCGGTTGATGAATTTTAAAATGCATTTCTCCTTCTTTACCCATGCCCTGTTGTATAATTACATATATCTTCACTGTGTACAAGTATTTCGCTGTGAAATCACTGCTGTGGAGTGCACTGGTTGCACAATCGACTTGTAAATAGTGCAGACCCTGATGAGACAGCTCCTGCAGGAGCTGTCTCATCTGGGTCTTCACTATTTACATGTAGGTATATTGACGTGAATAGCAAGAGAAGGGTTAAAATAAATCTGTAGAGTCAGATTGAATCTAATTTCACAAGCAAGCCGAACAGACACTAATCAGATAGTTCCTACCATCTGACCTGGGTTTACAGTGTTTGCAAAGCCGTAAAACGCGTTATACGAGGGGAAGGGTTAAAGAATTACCCCCACTTTTGTTCAAACTACTTACTCGAGTATCAAGCAACTAAGAGAAGCTGTGAGGCGGTTTTAGTTGTACGTAACCCATTGCCTTATGAATATTCATGTACGAAATAATGACATCATAAATATTAATGAGAATATAATTAATTATAGCCATCTGATCAGGTTCTGCTCTGTTTGTCTATAATATAGATACAATCCTGCAGTTTGTATTTGAACCAAAACGTCCTGTGTATATATATATGTCATTATAAAAAATTTATAATTAATATTGAATATTTCATAATTTCTTACATGAATATTCACGAAGTAAAGGGTTAAGCTGTTCCCGAATCTGATTCAGGCCGCTATGAACTTGGTTAAGCAAATCTCTTGCAAGAGCGTAGCTCTCCTGAATGATACCCGAATCATATGTCAATGACCGGGAAACAATGTAGACTCTGACCAGGTAGCTGGTATGGGGCAATACTGTTTGACAAGCACATGGTGGATATTACCGCGTAGATCAGCCGCGCGTCCAGGAAAGGAAATCGCCTGCAATAATTGGTAACGAATTTACAACTATAGAAATGCCACTAGTCTAGTCAGTATGACATGTTTTATACAAATCCAAAAGTGTGTATATCTGTGTCTGATTATGTACACGCCTGGTAGCTAGTCTACAGGAAGTTATGTCATTACTGGGCGACAAGTCTAGAAGCACTGGCGGATGTTTAGTCTATTCAAACCCTCGATGATACATGCACCTAGGTAGGAAATTTAACCCTTCGCTTGCTATTGACGTCAATATACCTACATGTAAATAGTGAAGACCCAGATGAGACAGCTCCTACATGAGCTGCCTCATCAGGGTCTGCACTATTTACAAGTTGATTGTGCAACCAGTGCACTCCGAAGCAGTGATTGCACAGCGAAATACTTGTACACAGTGAAGATATATGTAATTATACAACAAGGCATGGGTAAAGAAGGATAAATATATTTTAAAATTCAGCAAGAGAAGGGTTTAACAGCTAATAACATACATGTAGCAATACAGTGTTAACATTATTGTGCTTATCAGCAATGAGATTGACATGTAGTGTAGGTTATCAGTGCGAACGGTGCAGACTGAGACCAGTCATTACTAAATAGCCCTTTCGGCGCTAAATTTCTAGTTGTCGTATGCAACCAAATTTTGTGAAAAGATTTCTGTAAAATAAGGAAATGAGATAAATAAATGCAATTGTCAGAGGAATAAACCACAGATATATAGAACTAGAGATTGAGACAAAAAGTGAAGTCCCTGATCATACGCCGCCTTAAAAAGGCGGCGTCTGATCTGGGACTGCACTTTTTGTCGTGATGCATTTTTGCGGCATTGGTGGTGAAAGGGTTAAACTAGAAAAATGTGTCGATAGGACACGGGCAACCTCTAGCGATGTTGTGAAGAGTAACTCGATGTCTTATCTGGGTCTAAGCCGTTTGCAATGACGAGTCAGGAACAGATAAAACTATAAACTAATGCAAAATATTGATACCCTGCAAACTGTGTTTTGAATCTCGGGCACTGATCTGAGTCTACACTGTCAGCAAATCCCTGTAAACATAATTATGTTTAACAAAAATGTTTATCGCTGGTACAAGATAATACTGTAAGCCCGCACTATTCAATATGTTATTTACGAATTTAATAGTGACTTATAGTCTCACAGAGAGTCTATGATATGAACCTGTTTAGATATTAGTTATCTCACATTCGTATTGGAGCATTGGATAATCTCGGCGTAACTCGGCATTTAAGGACGATCTTTAAGCATTTTCTCCTGTACAAATGATGACAACTTAAACTCCGATATATTACAGGGTCATTTGGTTCTGTTTTGTTCACGGCTTTGAAACACTATTGACTAAGGATTAAACAGCTTGGGTCCAGATGAGATGCCGAGTTACTCGGCGTTTCATCAAGATCCAAGTTGTTTGCAACTGACAGGTCGTATTTACCTCTATAAAAACGGAATTCTAGTAGAGAAGAACCCCTATCGTATGTTTGTTTTGTCTTTGTGCGTCTTTTGATGTTTTTATAGTTATGTACATTTGCTGTTTCCTTGTGTTGCTGTTCGGGTGACTGTTTGTTCTCTATGTGGTGTTTCCTGCATGACTCATTTTTGTACTTTTAGATACGTTGAGGCAGGTGGTGGAATTTGATAGATCTGTTTATTTACTTTGTGAAATGGCTACAATATTCCACCGTCCATATTGTATTATATATAAATATGTTGTCCATGAATATTCAATAGGTATTGAAATTTGGAATAAACTTAGAACAGGGAAAGGGTTAAGCAGAATTTGTTTCAGAAAACAGAATGAATGAGAATGTTGTACATATTTTATAATGTAATACATTTATTCGTTGCTTTGCAACTCTTTTATCAACGTTTTTCATGTAAAGAGACCTTCCAGCTGGCTAGCGGTGAGTAGATGGTTTTATCAGAATGTCCATCTGTACATGAAACAATGCAATTTTTACCGTAACCGTAATAACCTCCGGGTCTTTACTATTAAAGCGACGTAAAATCCAAATTCAAACAGACAAACGTTTGATAATTATTGACCTGGTTTTATACTTGTTAACGTCTACTTTATGTCTATTTTAGCTCAATTTACTATACACATACTTTCGTAGATCGTGCTAGTCTTTATTTTACACATTGCTTATCTTGTTTTTAAACTCATTTCCCGATGACAACTCAACTCAACAGACAACTCAATTTTAGATCTGGTGCAATTTTGACCACATCTAATTCTATCAAGCTTTGGGAAACTATTGACCAATGGTCAAACAACTTGGATCCCGATGAGACGCCGAGTTACTCGGCGTCTCATCTGGATCCAAGCTGATTGCGAATGTGAGCCAGGTTGCAGATACCGGAATAAATGTTAACTGTAAACATCCCCAGGTGTTGTTGTGTTGTAAACATTGTCTGTTTCAACATTTAAATGTCCTTTTTCTATGGTCGTATCATATGTTTCATCTGTTTCGGTTCTGTTATAGATATTGTCCGTTCTACCCTTTCCTTTCCCTGTCCCTGATAGTTTGTTATACACGCTATCTTGTTCAGCTGTACTATACACATTATCAGTGAGAGACTTGTTTCCCTTTGTCTCTGTGGTTTTATCATACATGTCATCTTGCGTAGTGGTGTTGTACACATTATCCAAATTGTTTACTTTTCTTGTCGCATTATCGACGTGACTGTACATGCTGTCTACCTGTAGTCTATTATAAACATTATTAGTATCATTAACAGGAACTGTCCTTGCACCAGCGGAGTTCGCCGTATCGTATTCATCATCATTGTTTATGTTAAACGTTTCGGATAGAACAGACGTATAGTTATGTGTCGGTTCTGACGTAGGAGCACCTCGTCTTTTCGCATGGGGCGAACTGAGATCCATAGTCTCGTTTATGTGGCCACTCAGGTCGCTTGTGCTAGGTTTCGAGTTATGGCCTTCTTTTCTTGAACGCCTATAAAATATAAACAAATATTGTCTATTTTAGAAATACACCATTCACAGATATGCCCTTTTAACACCTTACTAAATGGATACGTTTTTCAACCCCTTTGCAAAGAGAGTAGACTCAGATCAGACAGCTCCTGTTGGAGCCGTCTGATCAAGGTCTGCTCTGTTTGCTCATTCCTGTACTCATAATTATACCTTTATAGAAAATCATCCTATTAATATCCATAATGTATTTATTTTTATAACATAACTCGTGGCTTCAGCGTGACGTAACACTATCATTTATTTTTTGATAATCACGGGCATATATTCACTAGTGAATAACATTCGAACGACCGAACTGTATTCATACGCGCTGTCAAAACAAACAAACTGGCGGACGGTGATCGACCTACCTGTTCACGATTGAGTCACGATAGATGGCAAAGGATTGTTGGCACTTGCGCCTTAATTTCGATAAAATAATACAAATCGTAATCGCTGTCAGTAATTATATACAAAATGTATGCCAAAAAAGACCTACCAGCTACTCTGACCCACAACTTTGCATTTTCTTCACCGCATGTCCTTTTGTTTATGCAGATTTCTACTCATAAAAATATCTCGTCAATCAACAACTATAGTCATCTGAATCCAGCACAGCACAAACATATTTCAAATATGCTATACTCAGCTGATCGCGAAAATCTTCCTCCTGTTCCAACACATTTTATGCAGCAGTTCGTACTGAATCTTTTATCAATTTCAAACATTTTCACTGAACTTGAATCGAGATTTTTTTCTCGGTGGAAATATCCATGTCCATGTGTATACATACAACACTGATGAAAGGCTTAATATACCAAAACGAAGGCGCATTTCGAATCCCATTGACAGTGAGTGTCGGACGTATTGGCGACTGTATGTGGGTCTTCATGTAAATGGCGCGCTTTACATAGACACATGTTGTGTACAATGACGTCATTATGTGACGTGTTTGTAACTATGTATGTCAAAACTGTAACTCAAAATTTATTTTGACGTGTTTCTGTATGTTTTTGTACCATAAACTATCACAGTTAAATTGAATACCAGAGAAGTCTGAATTAGATCCTGGTTGATATGACAGTAAGTAAAAAAAAAGTCGGAAAATTTGGACCTACTTTGTCCCAGTTATCTAGCGAACCTAATAACACATTTCATTCATCATTTCTATATGTAAGGAGAATTTATAACAATCCACGCTACTGCTGAAATATTGGCTGCAAATAACATTTGTGTGTGTTATGTTATAAATAGGATCTTGCATTCGTGTTCATGATTATTGGATTTATTAAATTCGTCTTTTTAAAACGATAAAAAAAACTCGCTAAAGCTCGTTTTTTATCATTTTTAAAAGACTCATTTTAAAATCCAATAATCAAGAACACTCATGTAAGATCCTCTACTTATATGCATATTCATGGAATAAAGGGCTCGATCAACCAATCAAAAGCATTCTAACAATCAGTTCAACGTTCTGCGAGAACACAAGAAGTAGCTTTCTGTAACATGTTTTACAAGCATCCATCTTTTGTCATTAAACAGCTGCTTTCTCTCAGATAAACGTTTTTTTCGCGTTCTTACAAACATATAAGACAGCTCGTGGAGAAGCCGTACGGAGAAATTCTGCTCTGTCTGCTTATGGCATGATAAGGATCTATACATTATGAGCATTTAGCTAAAATATATTCAGGATTTCATTATTATTGAACCGATAAATATGATAAATTATCTCTCGACAATAAACAAAAGTCAACAGAACCATAAAGCAAACACTCTAACATAGAATAGAAAGCAGACTGAAAATATGGCACTAAGACTTTACAAAAAGTAGGTTGAGAAATCGGGCAAATTTTTGCTAAAAATTGTCTCGAAGAGACAATTCCAGCTTTGAGACAATTCTAATAAATGGTTAAAACATATGGTTTGGTAGAAGCTAAGCGACATCATCTTCATTACCTAAGACTTAAAATCCAATTAAAAAGTCTACGAGAAATAATGATGCTGCAAATTACTAATCTATACTCGATTATGGCAAATTTACTATCGATAGTATTTCGAAAATACTCTTTCGATCAAATAGCGATTATAATCAATAATCTGAACAACACTAAACGCAAAAGAATTCAAAACCTGTTTCTCCATATACAGATGATAACGATGGTGACGAAGGCTACGACGGTAACTGGTATAGCTATCCCGAGAACGACTGCAAAATAGGATAACATCGTACATGTTAGACCTTATTAAGATAATGGTCCCTAAAATAAACGCATATTTTCAGCAACAAAACTTAAATCATATGTTATGTTCAAACATTATCAGAAATACAGATACATATGTAAGATGCGTCGATTAAAATAGTTTGAAGAATAACTTTTAAAATTAGTTCTGCACCACACCATATACTGTGACTATTCTTAACCCTTTCGCTGCCAATGCCGGATCTGTGATTACCTATGCAAACAGTTTGGATCCAGATGAGACGCCGAGTAACTCGGCCTCTCATCAGGATCCAAACTGTTTGTTACTGTTACTATGTTTTTGATACAAAAATTAAGAAAATAAGAGTTTGGCAGCGAAAGGGTTAAAGAGTTGTCACAGCATAGGGTATGGTGGAGAAAGAACGATTATAGTATCTGAGTGCGCACAGGTATCTGTAGCTCTGATTACTATTAAAATTGTCAATTTGAATATTTTTCTTTTCACATTGTTGCTTTTCAATATAAACATTTCTCTTTTCACATTGCTGCTTGTGCTTTAACCAATTCCTCCATAGGCTATTTTTAGATCCAGCCTCTTTGAATGAATCTACCCAAGGGGGGGGTATTAACTAGAGAAAATGACAATTTAAGAATGTTGTAGTATGAAACCATTGTGATAAATAGAGCTTTTGCTCCTATAGGAGCACATGCTCTATATATCTCAATGGTTTCAACAGTTGACTTTTACAGAGGCGTAGAATTGCGTATTTATGGAAGAAAGGGTTCAGAAGGCTCTCCTTACTTTCAGAGCTTATATAGATAATTGCCCAAGAAGTGCTTATCGTTATAATTAATAATGAAATAGACAAGAATACTGCTAATTTTAATCCTCTACCTGTTGCATATTCATGTCGAAATAATGACACTATGAATATTTATCAGCTGATTTGTTTTATATTGCCATATGTACACATTTATACGCAAACAGGGCAGACCCTAATCAGACGACTCCTACAGGAGCCGTCTGACCAGGGTATTCTCTGTTTGCAAGGTTTAAAAATGTGTTTATATCAGTGAAAAAGTTAACTCTTCGGTGCAAAATTGTCGTCTGCAACCAAGTTTTGTTAAAACATTACGGTAAAGTAAGGAAATTATTTAAATGAATTTAAATTTCAAAGGAATAAACCACATATATAGAACTAGAGACTGAGACAAAAAGTGAAGTCCCTGATCAGACGTCATCTTGAAAAGGGATCTGGGACTGCACTATTTGCCGTGGTGCATTTTTGTGGCATTGGCGGTGAAAGGGTTAAGAAAAGACCAAGTACCGTATAAATATAATCAGAGCTACATATATATACTAAACCCTTTACTCCATGAATACGCTTTTCTACGCCTTTGCAGAAAGAGTAGGATCAGATGATAAGATCAGAAGGCTCCAATAGGAGCAATCTGGAGAGCGGTCTGCTCTGTTTTCTTATTGTATAATATACATATTGACTCTATAGTTTGTTCTATGTCCAAATTGCCCCGTGTTCATAAACCATTATGAAAATAAATTAATGTTCATGGCTTCGTTATTTCTTACATGAATATTCATGGAGTTATATTCATGTTTAGATTTATTGATTACCTGTATATAGGTTTGTTTTACCACCATCACCGTCGCTAGTTTGGTTTTTGGCACTCGGACCAATAGTTGTTTCATAGGACGTGGTCGACCTCTGCGTCGACTGTGAACTTGATTGATCATATCCTTCTGTTGTTTTGGGTTGAATTGTTGTATCTGTTTTTCCATTTCCTTCTGTTGTTTTAGTTTGAATTGTTGTACTTGTTTTTCCATTTCCTTCTGTTGTTTTGGTTTGAATTGTTGTACCTGATTTTCCATTTTCTTCTGTTGAAGTATTGTGATTTGGCCTTTCAGTTGTAACACTGTCAGTTTCTGTCCAGTCGTGCAAAAGAAGAATATGTTTGAGGTGTTATCGATACGTAAAACAAAATATTATCGACCTACGTCAAACAATTAACGAAACTTAAGCGCAATCCGGATATATACTAATCCATTGGCGAATAACATCGGACATTATATATCAAACGCATGACAGATTTGTCTTCTTAGGCTTTATTCGATTGGTTTTCTTTCTCAGCATATAAACAAGTGGTGTATGTAAATTTATAGATTTTTAAAATACGCTGCAAGTAGAGACTGTTACTTTCACCCTTTATTCCATAAATATACCTTTATATGCCTTTGCAAACAGAGAAGATCCAGATCAGACGGCTCCTATAGGGGCGGTCTGATCAGGGGGGTCTGCTTTGTTTGCTTATGATATATAGATATGATTCTACAGTTTCTGCCATGGCCAAACGTTAACGTATCCATGTGTTGTTATACTAATTAATTTAAGAAATATAAATATTCTAAGTCGCTATTGAACGTCGTTACACTGTATTGAAAGTCAATGCACTATATTGAAGGTCGCTACACTATATTGAAGGTCGCTACACTATAATAAAGGTTACAATATTAAATTTTACCGCCTGGTATATCTTACCTGTAATACACAGAGCTTGCAGCATTTCGGTCGTGTCAGAAGAGAATTGCAGAACGAACTCGTTGTTTTTGTATTCGATGTATCCTTGTCGAAACCCTACGCTGTTTATTGGAACTGGTATAAAAATAGTAATTTATGATTAACACAATAAAGGTATGAACATGATCGTTCAGGCTGTGCAAGCAATGTCGAACTGGATCGATATTCACATTTTGGAAGTTTCCTCTGGTCTAGTTAGACAATGTTTGCCATGCAAGTACAACACGAAAAAGCACAGCACAACGCATCATCACAGATCAGCAATGCACAGTGCATCAGAGGGCAGCATGCAACAGAACAGTATAGCACATCACAACACAACATTAAACAGAACAGCATAGCACAACTCAGGACAGCACAGTGACTATTGAGTAGGTATTGAAAATTGAAATAATTATAAAACAGGTAAAGGGTTAAGGGGCGATATAATGGTTAAGATACATGTAGCTTAATAAGTGTTAATGGAACGGTATAAGGGTTAAGGTAGCTGAATAAGGATTAAGGTACTTGCATAATGGTTTAGGTAGCTGGATAAGGTTTAAGGGTTCGATATAAGGGTTAGATAGTTTGATAAGGTTTCAGGGAGCGGTATAAGGGGTAAGGTAGCTGGATAAGGTTTCAGGGGAGGGAGTGTTATAAGGGTTAAGGTAGCTGGGTAAGGGTTAAGGGAGCGATATAAGGGATACTTATGCATGTACCTGGTGTGAGAAATGTCGTCAAACGTCGTATAACACCAGTCCATAGCTGCGTTGGACCTCGAACAGTTAGACCGTAAAGACTGTCTGGCTTTACTATTAATCGCATATGATTGGTACAAAATAACATATTCCATATCCATCGATTGTATGTTGTAAAGATCTCGACTGTTCCGTTTTCTGAAAATACATATGTTGCGTCCTCACGGCACACATAACATAAAAAGTCACAGTTTTATTTGAATTTAACCTCTTTGACGCTGAATGGAAAATCCCATCAGTGTTTAACTATAGATTTCTACTTAACCCTTCGCTTGCTGAATTTTAAAATACATTTCTCCTTCTTTACCCATGCCTTATTGTATAATTACATATATCTTCACTGTGTACAAGTATTTCGCTATGCAGGAGCTGTCTCATCTGGGTATTCACTATTTACAGGTGGGTATATTGACGTGAATGGCAAGCGAAGGGTTAATATGAAATACTTAAGCTTGCTAGGCGATTGTGAATGACGAACAGTACATACCCTGATCTGAGGGCTACTGCATGATTCCTCTGATCTGGGTATTCACTGTTTGTAAATTATAGTACATGTACATGCACATGCATGCTTCGCATTCATGGGATCAAATAGAACGGATACCAGGTAGTAAATACCACATGGAAATTCAGAAGCACCAAGCAATAGATGAACTTCAACCTCAAATTCAATGGTATACTACTCAACGCCTATATTGTGGCCACTATTTAGAATCGTCTCTTCAAGATAATTCTAAAGAGTGGTAACAGTTACAATAAACGGTTTGATGGAGAATTAAAGTAGTTATTCTTGAAAATGCATATTATCTGGACTTCTGAGGCTGCATGAATGAAGTGGGTGCGTACACATACATACACACACACACAACCTAAGAAAGCCACTATGTATCTTTTCGGTTGCAATTTAGTTTCGTAACTGTTCGTCATAGTCCGGATTTAAGTTTTTGTACAACAACAAAATATACAAGCATCGACGAAATCGGTGTATTTTGTACCAGAGGAGCATTTTGCGATACACATTCAAATCGACAATCTTCGTAATAACGATTAATATAGCAAATATCAAGTTTTAGGATGTAATTGAAAATGTGCGTTCATTGTTGCTACCGCCATTTGTAATACATGGTCCCGAGGTAATATAAATGTTTGCTAGGGGTCTGAGATCATTCTCAAACATCTGATTGGTCAGAGTCTTAGCTTGCCCAGAATCTGACCAATTAGATATGTGAGAGTGATATCAGAGTCAGACTAATGAGCTTTATAACATTGGACCATGAAGTGGTGGAAGTGTATTACCGCTGTCCACTTGTACCAATACTATATCTGTTAGTATTACTACTGCTGCTATGAATACATGTATTTATTTTCATAATACGTCAGCATTGCTCATGTTGACGCATTTTGAAAACTTTTCACAAACGGCGTAGTTTGTTTTTAATCGAAATGCGTTGTTACACACTATTCATGCATGTAAATCGGTGATCGCTTGAGCAGTTTGACCACTGTATGTCTTTCTGGTCGGCGTCGAATACAAGACATTGGTACATGTCGCCTGTCCATCCCAGTGTTTCGATGTCGTCGTCAACTGAAATGTTGCAAAATGGAGAACAGCATGAGTAAAAATATTTAAACAATTCATCTGCATATCCTATTCTTATTTGACCTGACTCGCATTTACAAACAGCTTGGACCAGAGCTGTCTAAACACTCAGCTAGTTTGCTGAAGTTGCTAAAGAGCTTGGTCGAATTTGATGTAAGTTGAACTTCGATACAACGAACTCGAATAACACGAGATTCTTCGAAACCAACAGAAGCAATTCAAGAAGAGAAAATTGTAGACTCGGTTTTATTGAGTCTGTACATGAGCAGTAATTAAAAGTGCAACACTACTCACGCCCTCTATTACCTGCTTAAGCAGTATTCAATTTTCAAAACTAATATAATTCAAACTAAATATCCCAAAGGACCAGATAACATTTATTTACGCATTTGCAAATAGAGTAGACACAAATCAGACGGATCCTATAGGAGTCATCTGATATGGGTTTGCTCTGCTTGCTTATGACATGCTATAAATCAGATTTTACAGTTCTTGTCAAAGCACAAACTTCCTTTGAACAATTTATATTATAAAAAATGAGCTACTACATGTTCATGAAGCCATTATTTCTTTCATGAATACTGAACAGAGAACAGGTTAAAGGTGACGCTGGTTGCATTTGCAAATAGCTTTGATGAAGATGCAAGCTCTTTGACATGCGGTCGACAGTTGGTTTTTTGTTTAGTTTTAAGAAATCGAAAATAAGGAATCAATGTTTGAATAAACTTTTTTTTCAGTACGGTAGACAAAGATTACGTCATAGATTTACCCATGGATTATGTCATACACTGTACTCCATAAACACGCGTTTCCACGCCTTTGCAAACAGAGCCTATCTAGATAGACAACTCCTGTATGAGCTGTCTGATCAAGGTCTACTCTGTTTGCTTATGATATAATATAAATATAGTTTTACAGTTTATAAATTCTGAAGGGAGGTGATCCCCGAGAGCAAAAATTGCAACACAAAAAGAGAAAATTGCAGACTCGGTTTTATTAAGTCTGTTCATGAACAGTAATTGAAAGTGCAACACTGCTCACGCCCCCTAGCACCGGCTTAAGCGGTTTTCAATTTTCAGAACAAGAAGTACTGAAATTCTTGATCTCGAAGGATCAGAAGGTATAACAACACTGAGAATGAAGTACGGGGCGACGTTTTACGGCCGCCACACAAGCACTTAACATCTGCTGTTGTGAATATTATAAATTCTGAAGGGAGGTGATCCCCGAGAGCAAAAATTGCAACACAAAAAGAGAAAATTGCAGACTCGGTTTTATTAAGTCTGTTCATGAACAGTAATTATGTCATATTCAAACAGTTTTGTGTCCACGTTCTATCAAAGCAATCAGTCTAATCAATCAATATCTAAGATTTTATTTTACTAGTATGTATTTCCAATGAGTAAACTGTTGGAAGAACCGAACCCTTACTTCGGGTTATCCCGAAGCGCAAAATATCCGAGTTATCGAAGTTCAACTGTATTCTGTTACCACAATGGAACCAAGAATATGACTTAGCTGAGTTTTATAATGATATATAGGACTTCTTGGTATTGTTGGAAAGGGTAAGGTCAGATCTATAGGGAACATTACACGAAGTGACGATATGAAGTGTTGTATTACATGAGTGGTCATTTGGCCTTTGTATTCTCATGAGCTGCGGAGCGGCGAATGGGAATACCGCAGGCAAACAACCATGACTGTGATACAACCCTTCATATCGTCACTTCGTGTAATATTCCATTTATTATATACCTGTTTTAATAAAAGAACACAAAAGAACATCAATATTCTAACTCGTTTCATTCAAATACATTGCGTTACTTAAAATAGATGCGCCTCCGGTGCGTCACGAAAATTTACGGCTATTGCTATATATACATGTAAATACTGTCTGGGATTGCATATTCATATATTTTTAAATAATATTGTAGATCGTAGTTTTATTACTTCCGTTTGGTTATTTAATTGAAACGAGGATTGCATAAATTAAAGACACGCTAAATATAGTTGTACCTTAATCGACATATTATTGTTTACAAATGCGTTACTAAAAATTGGACGCGTCTCCAGTGCGTCACGAAATGTTACGGCTATTGCCGAGCCACTTTTCGACGTGGAAATAATGATATCGTATTGCACGATGTCTTTGATACTGATTAACAGCCTGGATCATGACCGGTCACCATGTAGGGAGTGGTCTGATCTTGATCTAGTCCGTATTTTTGGCTGTCGAAGCCACGCAATGTCGCATAATAGCTACATCAATGGATCCATGTGACATGTGACAGTGGCAGTAGGACCCAAACTGATGTCAGAGACGTAAGTAAGGTTACTTACTGTGTGGAGCAGTTTGACTCTGCCTTTACTATGCTGTAAATGTAAACATTGGCCGTAACAGTTCCGCGTTCTCTGGCTAATTTTAGGGGTTATGTTGTTTATTAAGAGTCTTGCATTTCGAGTTCATTGCGGATCCTAGCTATGCTCATTACACTGCGATAGAATACTTGTTGTAAACAATAGTGTATGATGTATATGTATATATACATGTGCCGGTATATGTGCACCTGTAAATAAATAATAGTTTCTACGGTCGTGTATAGTATGGGAGCAGTTACCATATTGAGTTTGTATGGGTCTACCAGTTAAGTATCAGTATGTAGTTTGCAGTATATATATAAACGTCTTAACGGCTTACCTGCAGGTGCTCTGACTTCAGCAAAGTCATTGAGTACATATTTGACGGATTGTCACAGTTATTATGCTATGTTTTACATGTTGTCCTGTGTTCACCGTCGTCTATGTTGTGGGTAGGTCCAGCGGGGATACCTTTATTTACAATATTTGTAAAGCTAGGGTGACTTTGAGAGAAGTGTGAGGTTAGGACGTCCGTAAACCGGTTTAAAACCCCAGTGGTGTTTTTGCTACTGACCGTGCCAAGGCGGTACTCTCTTTGTCACCCTTCCTTTTGTTTGCCTTGCGTCTTTGTGCTTGTTGTTTCTTCATGTGTGGAACGTTTGTCCCTGTTTCTTGTGTGTCTTTGGTGTTTTCTGTGTTCATTTCGTGTGTGTACGTTTGGGTGTGTGGTTGTGTGTGTGTGTGTGTGTGTGTGTGTGTGTGTGTGTGTGTGTGTGTGTGTGTGTGTGTGTGTGTGTGTGTGTGTGTGTGTGTGTGTGTGTGTGTGTGTGTGTGTGTGTGTGTGTGTGTGTGTGTGTGTGTGTGTGTGTGTGTGTGTGTGTGTGTGTGTGTGTGTGTGTGTGTGTGTGTGTGTGTGTGTGTGTGTGTGTGTGTGTGTGTGTGTGTGTGTGTGTGTGTGTGTGTGTGTGTGTGTGTGTGTGTGTGTGTGTGTGTGTGTGTGTCATGCTGTCTATCGGTGTTTTGGTGGTGGTTGCGTATTGCATGTGGCTTTGCCTGCTTGACTTTACTACTTTTCCATTGTATAGTGTGGGAGTAGTTATCATGTTGATCTTGTACCAGCTTAGCATCAGATTGCCAGTTGCATTTTTTGTATTAGTCATATGATCGTGGTCTCGTGATTTGTTTTAATTGTTTTACTGCAGCCTCGTCTAATCCTTATCGCGCTGGGTTCATTTTCGTCCGATCAAATTTTTGCCTGTTTGTGACTTAAACTTTAACCTATTCGCTGGAAATCTGCGGGTCTATTGGCTTGGTGGCAAATGGTTTGGATGCGAATAAGACGCTGTGTTACGTCTCATCTGCAACCAAGCTGTTTGCGCTTAGCGTGACAAGGGCTAATATTGGTCCGACGGTCTCTGAATCCAGTCACATGGTCTTGTGTCGGTCTCTCAGTCTCGTGTTAGTCTGATCTCTGTGATATTGGTCAGCAGCCTGGTTCATGAACAGACACCATGTTTGTATGGGTCTGATCTTAATCCAGTCTGTGTGAACTATATGTTCTGTATCATGTTGTTAGCTGAGTGTGTTAAACTGACTTCTTATAGCAATACTTCGTGCTCTTAAAATCCTCAGTATTCTGTTTCGATAGATTGAGGGTTTGTTAACGGGTACTTAAGCGCCAATGACACGTTTACACACCTGTGCATTTATTTTGTTCATTGTTGAAGACACTACATCTCTTTTTGGCTAATGTGTAGGCTACACGAATATTTGGGATTTCGGTTCTTGATTCGAATCTGTTCACGGTTTCATTTTTGTGCTTTCTGAAGAAAAACTGCAGTTATGTTACATTAATGCCAAACTGCTATGTTATAAATATAAACTGCTATGTAACAAGTATAATTAATGCTATAATTAATGTTTTTTTCCTTCTAATGTTTCCTTTTGTGTGTGTTTCAACATTGTGTTACGTTTGTTTTTTATGTACTCAAACTTTTTTTAAACGGTTGTTTGGACAAAAATGTCGGTAGCAGATATCTCTGTGGCTACTATTTCATATGTGAGGGAAGCGCGCAGGCTCGTGGTTTACATATTTCTGATACTACTACTCAGAACAACATGAAACATTGTAACGTTTCTAGCATGAGCGTGCCCGCTTCATGTAGTAGGGTGAAGTTTTCATTTTTATTGCATTTTCTCGTGCTGTTCTATGTTCAAAAATCCCCGGTTCTAGCATTCGCCTTATATCTCCAAACGTCAGAAGAGTCTCAATTAGTAATCAATAATTTAAAACACTCCTTTAAACGTCATGTCGTCACTGACAAACGATTCCTTGAAAACTACTGTTTTACAAAATACTCTGTAGTGTTAGTTTTAGTAGCAAATTCAGTAGCTTGGCTAATGATATTGCTTACAAGGCCAATAGAAAGTTGTAATTGCTCAAACGAAAAGCTTCTGGTCTCGTGGGTTTCAACTATGCTGCATACTATTTTTTGAGCAATTTATTCTTTGCCCAGAACCGCCAAATGCGTGGTTGTCTTCTATACTCAAATGCTCTGGCGATATCCATCCAAACCCTGGACCGATGAATAGTGGAAATATATTTAATCCCTCGTTGGCAATATCTGCTTCAAATACGTCTCCAAGATCTATAGATGTTTCAAGTAGTTTATCTATGATTCATTACAATGTGCAGAGCATTCTGCCTAAGCTAGATCTACTTGCGTACGAACTATTCAATTTCGATATGCTTACTTTTTCGGAAACATGGCTCTCCGAATGTGTACATTCAGACGAACTCCATATGTCTTCTTTCCATACTCCAGAAAGGAAAGACCGCTCTTCCGATAGATATGGTAAAGTTATCGTTTATGTTAAAAGTAACATAGCTTACAAACGGAGACAAGATCTTGAGATACAAGAGCTAGAATGTATTTGGATTGATGTTCTGTTTAACCGCAAACATGTTTTAGTTGGTGTGTTCTACAGACCACCTAGTTCTGATTCCGCTTATTTTAATAAGATAGAGAATTCTATTAGCCTTGCGATGGACACTGGTCTAAATGATATTATAATTACTGGTGATTTTAATTTTAACTTACGAAATTCTCAGACAGCCCGTAAAATAACTTCCCTGTGTCAGTTCTTTGGTTTAGTTCAAACAATAAGCGAACCGACACATTTCACCGAACATTCGTCTTCTCTTATAGATATCCTGTTAGTCAAAAATAGCGATAGTCTTATAACAAGTGGGGTGGCAGACCCTTTTCTAGAACAAAGTGTAAGGTACCATTGTCCTATTTTTTGGAATTTTTAAATGCAGAAAACCGAAGATTAAAACATACAGTAGAAATTCTCCGTCAGAAAGCAAATGACACAAACTGGAATATTCTTAAACACAATGATATAAATGTATATGCAAATAACATGACAGACAAATTAAGATTTTTAACTGAAAGTTGTATACCAAATCACACAGTAAAGATAAAGCAAACTGATCAACAATGGATGAATGTAAATATCAAACGAAAAATAAGAGCAAGGAAAATATCAAAAAGCCAGAACCACTAACTTATTAAGCCATTGGGACAATTTTAAACAACTTAGGAATGAAACAACAACACTAATTCGGCAAGCAAAACAAACGCATTATGAAAATTTATCACAGAAACTTAATAGCAAAACGTTATCCTCTAAAGATTGGTGGAAAATTCTCAAAGGTTTCATTGGTAAAAGTGGGAAAACTTCCCTCCCAACACTTATTCATCAGGACAAATCCATTGCTGATGAAAATGAGAAAGCAAACTTGTTAAATGATTATTTTACAGAACAAGCAAATCTCAAAGATAGACACATCCCTGTTCCTAATATCACCCAGTCAACTGTTTCAATGTCTACTTTTGTCTTGTTACCAGAAGAAGTTCAATCAGTTTTATATAATGGTTTTAATAAAATTTCAAGGTATTTAGACGATATTTTGAATTTAGATAATCCTTATTTTGATACTATGATTTCTTCAATTTACCCAAAAGAACTATCTTTAAACAAAGCTAATCAATCTGACTTTAATGCTTCATTTTTAGATTTGAATCTTTCAATTACAAATGATAAAGTTTCGTCCAAAGTACACTATAAAAGATAAAATTTTGATTTTAAAATTGTTAATTATCCTTTTCTAGATGGAGATGTGCCACGTCCTACATCTTATGGGGTTTATATTTCTCAACTTATTAGGTTTGCCCGAGCCTGTTCTTTGCTTGAAGATTTTAACAGACGTAATTTAGTTATAACTGATAAACTTCTTAAGCAAGGGTACAGATATCACAAACTTCGGAAAACTTTTTCTAAATTTTATTATCGAAATTTACCTCTCATTAGTAAATATAATTGCCATCTACGGACGTTACTGCGACAAGGCATTTCTCAACCAGAATTTTATGGGGATGTAATCTACAAACTTAGGAAATTTCGGGGTCATATCCATTTTCATGATTTGTTTATAAAACGCATTAAAACATTTAAAAAGAAAGGTTATGATCCTATTATATTGCAACGCACTGCATGTTTGGTTATCGACCCTTTTACAGTCGGTAGCTACGCTTCCCTCTTTGCTTGCGCGATGACAGGCCGAGGGTACTACTCTATGATGGTATACTCTTAAACTTGGATACAGGATGAGCTTACCAGACTCATGTATTACCTTTTCCCTGTCGTGCCCTTAACGGCTTACCTGCAGGCGCTCTGACTTCAGCAAAGTCATTGAGTACATATTTGACGGATTGTCACAGTTATTATGCTATGTTTTACATGTTGTCCTGTGTTCACCGTCGTCTATGTTGTGGGTAAGTCCAGCGGGGATACCTTTATTTACAATATTTGTAAAGCTAGGGTGACTTTGAGAGAAGTGTGAGGTTAGGACGTCCGTAAACCGGTTTAAACCCTCAGTGGTGTTTTTGCTACTGACCGTGCCGAGGCGGTACTCTCTTTGTCACCCTTCCTTTTTTTACCTTGCGTCTTTGTGCTTGTGATTTTGTTCATGTGTGGAACGTTTGTCTCTGGTTCTTGTGTGTCTTTTGGTGTTTGCTGTGTTCATTTCGTGTGTGTGTGTGTGTGTGTGCATTTGGGTGTGTGGTTGTGTGTGTGTGTGTGTGTGTGTGTCATGCTGTCTATCGGTGTTTTGGTGGTGGTTGCGTCTTGTATGTGGCTTTGCCTGCTTGACTTTACTACTTTTCCATTAGTAAGCCTTCCTTTAGGTAAAGCGTCAGGCCCAGATGGCATAAATAATCGTATTCTCCGTGAGCTTTCACATGACATATCCGTACCCCTCTGTGACCTTTTCAACAGATCCCTATCTGACGGTATTGTACCTACATCCCGGAAAGAAGCACACGTGAGTGCCGTATTTAAAAAAGGAGATCCTACCCAGGCCTGCAATTATCGCTCAAACTCCCTTTTAAGGAACTTGAATAAAGCTTTAGAAAGACTATCTTCGAGATATAAACTTTCTTTCTTAGTTTCAGTCAGGTTTCATACCAGGCGACTCTGCTGTCAACCAGCTTACGTTTCTTTACAATGCATTTTGTAGAGCACTTGACGAAGGCAAAGAAATACGCACAGTGTTTTTTGATGTAAGCAAGGCATTCGATAGGGTATGGCATGCTGGTCTCCTATCTAAAATTAAGGCAGCAGGTATATCAAGTGATCTCTTAAATTGGTTTTCGGACTATCATAGTGACAGACGTCAAAGGGTTGTGATACCGGGTGCCCAGTCTGAGTGGTCTTCGATCAAGGCAGGGGTACCTCAAGGTTATATATGGGGTCCACTTTTGTTTCTTGTATTTATAAATGATATTGTTTCTGAGATTAACTCGAACATTCGTTTGTTCGCTGATGATACTAGTAGTTTGTATCTCATTGTTGAACATGCTCATACATCGGCAAATATCCTTAATTCTTATATAAGTAAAATAACCACCTGGGCTAAAACCTGACTAGTATCTTTCAATCCATCTAAAATCGAATCGTTATTAATATCACGTAAAAAGAACAAATCAATGCACCCTCCGTTAATTATGCTGCAAGAACAAATTCTTGAAGTCGTATCACATAGGCATCTGGGTTACTCATATCGAATATATTAAATCAAAAGCTTGGAATCGAATTAATATAATGCGTAAACTCAAGTATGTTCTAAATAGGAAATCCCTTGAAATAATATATTTGTCTTTCATAAGACCACTATTGGAGTATGCAGATGTTTTTGGGATAACTGTTCAACTCAAGGTAAAACTGACCTTGATAAAATACAAAACGAAGCTGCTAGAATATCTACAGGGACTACTAAATTAATATCCAATAACGAATTGAATAAAGAAGTAGGATGGGAATCACTTGAAACCAGAAGATCGAAACATAAACTGATTCTGTTTTATAAGATGTTACACAGTGACACACCACCGTACTTATCATCACTTGTTCCGCCACTTATCGGAAGCGAAACTATTAATAGCTTAAGAAACTCGAATAATATACGGACTATTCAATCACGGACTAAACTGTACCACGATTCCTTTTTACCATCAGTTATTCGACAATGGAACTCTTTACCAGCTGACGTACGTGATTCTGATTCTTTAGGATCCTTTAAAAAGGCATTGAATAGAAATTACTTACACTCAGTACCTACCTACTAATATACAGGGACGAGACAAGCTCAAATACTCAACACAAGACTTCGAACAAACTGTAGTTCATTGAGCCTAAGTCTCTTCGATAAAAACATTGTAGAAAGTCCCTTGTGTGAATGCGGTGAGGTAGAGGGTGCTGATCATGTTTTTCTGTCATGTCCAAGATATCATCATCTAAGATACGAACTGTTTTCTAAGGTTAACCCAATATGTACTGTCACTACAAAGTTGCTACTCATGGGCGACATGTATTTGACTCTTGGAGACAATGAACAGATTTTTAAAGCTACACAAGATTTTATTATTAGAAGTAGAAATTTTGATTATGAAGTTCGAAAACCCTACTTAGATAACTCACAGCGCAGATTGCACCCCCATCCAAACAACCGTTCCTATGTTCCAAAATCCTAGGTTTCTAGTTTCCAATATTATTTTTTCTGTTTGTTTATTTTTTTACCAAAATCTTCGTGTCCACCTTTTCTTTCTTTATATACTAGTTTGCATAAAATATATTTTTTCTATTTTGATGTCATGCATAATACTTGATCATTGTTATATGTTACCAAGCGTAATAAACCTGTACTTGATTTACTAGTATGTAACATACACAACATGATGCAGCAGCTCATTTTAGTACTTACTACTGATTATGATTGACACACTTTACAAATTACACCTATATATACTACCCGATATAATATTTCGTAGCTTTGATATTATTAGTATTATAGTTACAAACATCAAAACTAGTGCAGACTTCGTACGCTGGTATATTATACCCTGTTATGACATATTCATGAGGAGTAGCTACGCCATATCTTTTGTAACATACTGTTTCAAGGAGAGGATCTATATAAGCTGTTAGCTTTCGATCCAATCCTTTTTCTCATATGTTGATTCGATTTCTGAATTGTATGTAACTGAAAGAAATAAAATATGTTTAAACTAATACGCAAAATGTATCTGTGAGGTTGTATTGCATTACCCAATACAATCGTATTTTACTGCAGAATTTACTATAATAAATTATAGTATCATAAGCAAACAGAGAAGACCCTGATCAGACGACTCGTACAGAAACCGTTTTATTTGGATCTACTATGTTTGCCAATGTGTGAAAATGGGTTTACATGAAGGAAACGGTAATTTACTTTTGTCGGCTGATGAATGACCCAGCTTAGCTCAAAGAAGCCCGTCTCATCTCAGTTATGTACGTACATTTTGCATAAATGGATGCTCGTCTAGGAGTTTCGATATTTCCACACAGGGTGCTGTAATGAATCCCACAAGGATTGTCACAACCCAATTTCGTCACAATATCGAAATTGTTCTGTAACTCGGTCAAACAATAGCAGGCGTTCCCCTGTTAAATAAATGATAGTTTTTACCATCATAGGCGATAAATAGTATGCAATCCTGACCGCGACCCGACATGCCTTTGAAAACTATACATTTTCCCACCTACTTATCATATTCACAAACGTTTCATTTTAAACTCGAAACTCGTGCTCAAAACATTCATTTTCAACTACCGTTAAGATTTTGAACATCCTTTAGATATGATATGGATTCCGCATGTATTGTCACGTGCAAACATTGTAGATCCAGATCAGAGGGCTCTTACAAGAACCCTCTGATCAGGATCTGCACTGTTTGTCATTCACAACCGTCTATTAAGTATAAGCCTTTCTTACATATTGGACTCTTAAGTTAAACACTGATGGGATAGTCCACTCGATAAGATAATATAATTAATATTACATGTACTGGTGTAATTATTGCTTACATCAATATTCATGGAGTAAAGCGTTAAATTTGCAGTTCTTCGGGTCTGGGTCCATGCTTATAAAACTTTTAGCTGAGTCTGACATCGTTCTCAAGTTTTTGATTGGTCAGATTTGAGCCTTTGGCTCAAATCTGACCAATCAAAAGCTTGAGAACTCAAATCTGACCAATCAAAAGCTTGAGAACATAAAGATGCAAACTGCTTTATCACTTTTACCAATGACTTACCGAAAGTCCAACATATTCGTATTGTGTGCCACAGAAGGAGAAACATTGCCCCGGATCAGCTGGAACATCTGAAGTCTTGGAGAAGTTTAGGTCACTCACAAGAGCGCATCCTGTTGATTAAACAAACAGCGAACATCAAAAGTATAAACATTTAGAAGGGTAGGTATATGATTACAAAAGGCTTACAACCGACGGCCATTCACGAGAACAACTGCAACGTCCATGTACATATACTATAGTATTATATTTATAAGTAACGAGTTTGAACATCCTTTAGATATGATATGGAATCCGCATGTACTGTCATGTGCAAACATTGTAGATCCAGATCAGAGGGCTCGGATCTACACTGTTTGTCATTCACAACCGTCTATTAAGTACAGAGCTCCCTCCCTACAACGGCCCTCTCAATAACGATTCCCTCCTTACAACAACGCATGTCACTGTTTCAGTAACAACAAGGCTCCAGAAACAACTTGCTTCCATCGTATTTTCTTTATGCCTCCATCAAACACTATGTTGTGACCACTCATTAGAATCGTCACTCTTTGACGATTCTTAAGAGTGGTCACAACATAGGGTTTGATGGAGACATACCGGTTTTAGTTCTCGAAATACACCTTATCTGGGGATCTACAAACAAGCTAATTATGTTTGATTTTCCCTCCCTATAACAACTCCCTCTGAACAACACATACAATCTTCGTATCCCAAATGGTGTCGTTGTAGAGAGGGAGCACTGTATAAGCATTTCATACATATTGGACTCTTTAGTTAAACACTGATGGGATAGTCCACTCGGATATTTCAATATTGATTTGAACTAAATTATCTTATAACCCTTTCCCTGTTGTATATCCATGTAAGAAATAATGACGTCATAAATATTAATTAGATTATTTTTTATAATGGCATATGAACACATAACATTTGGCTCAGGCAGAAGCTGTATCTATATAAAACTATAAACAAACAGAGCAGACCCTGATCAGACGGCTCCTATAGGAGCTGTCTGATGTGGGTCTACCCTGTTTGCAGATGAGTGAAAATGCGCTTACATAAGGGAAAGGGTTACGCATTGAAATTTGGTGAATCAATAATAAAGGGTTACATCGCCTATCGTAATTATAGATATATTGCAAACTAATACGTTTTTAAAACGAACATGAAGTATGTCTAAAACGCGGACGAATAACATCGGCAACATCGATTCTTTAACATTAAATGTTTGCAATCTGCCATGGGCCAAACATTGTGTGTTTAAATACCACCATGAAACAACAGCTAATACATGTATATATTCACGATGAAGTAGTTAGTTTCTTATACGAATATTCATCAAACGAGGGTTTAAACAAACTCCAAATGTGTTCCATTCTCGCACAGACTTCTAGACCGGGCCATTTATAGACACATAATGTCTATGTATTTAGTATTCGTCTTAGATTGGTTCTACTGTATTGCTAGTACAGTAAATGAGAGTATCTCTGCGCTGGACCATTTCCCTGTTGCACATTCATGTAAGAAATGATGTCATCGTGCATATTATTTAGATTACTTATTATAATGACATATGAACACATGACAGTTTCGCTCAGACCAAAGGTGTAGAATCTGATCTATATCATACAATAAGCAAACAGAGCAGACCCTGATCAGACGACTCCTACAGGAGTCGTCTGATCTGGGTCTGCCCTGTTTTTGAAAATGCTACTATATGAAGGAATGGGTTAACAGAGTCACAGTCTGTGTTGTGCCCGTCATCATGGCAATGGTCAGTATGCACCACTTAATCACGATCAACTATAATTGTTTGTATCCTTACAGCTGTGCAAGAATTGTATTCATCTCCGCGTTTAACCATTTCCTCCATTAACGCCTTTCTACGCCTTTGCAAACAGAGTAGACCCAGATCAGACGGCTCCTATATGAGCCGTCTGATCAGGGTCTGCTCTGTTTGCTTATGCTATAGGTACGATTCACAGTTTCTGCCATGTCTAAAGCTTTATATGTTCATGTGCTATTATAAAAAAATTAATATTCACGACGCCATTATTTCTCACATAAACATTCATGGAGTAAAGGGTTAAATAATATACAGTGTGTACCCATCCTTGAACAGTTCTTATTTGAACACTTACGGCTGTATATTACATTTGTGTATCTCTGGGCATAGGCGACCCATAGTCTATGCCCGTTTTCATAAATATTGGCAATGCTCACCACTAACCCTTCTCTTGATGAATTTTAAAATGCATTTCTCCTTCTTTACCCATGCCCTGTTGTATAATCACTGTGTACGAGTATTTCGCTGTACAATCACTGATGTGGAGTGCGCTGGTTGCACAATCAACTTGTAAATTGTGCAGACCCTGATGAGACAGCCCGTGCAGGAGCTGTCTCATCTGGGTCTTCACTATTTACAGGTAGGTATATTGACGTTAACTCTTTCCCTGTTCTATGTTTATTTCAAATTCCAATACCTACTGAATATTCATAGAAAAAATGATTAGAATGAACTATGGAAAGTGTTACATTGTATCCATTTTAGAAAGTAAAGTAGCATATCTTTAAAATTCCATGAGCAAACAGAGCAGACCCTGATTAGTCGGCTCCTATAGGAGCCGTCTGATCTGGGTCTACTCTGTTTACAAATGTGTTAAAACACGCTTATATGAGGTAAAGGGTTAATAGCAAGCGCAGAGTTAAAACAGAAGCAGTTCTTGCTTGTATACTTACCTCTGTATATTAAAGCTGTGTAATTCTGCGCATAGCCTATCCACAGTTTATGTCCCTCCACAAGAGCATTACCAATGATCACCTCTGCCGTGACCCTTGAACTTGTATACCTTAATGTTGGAGTAGCTAGTGTGCACAGTTTGGCCGCGTCCGACATCGAAGCATTTTCAACACTTATACGGTAATCTTGAGCTGACAAAAAAGATAAATTAATACTGTAAAATAGACAAAAGACCCCTCAAAGAAGTACAGTTGAACTTCGATATCTCAAACTTCAAGGGACTATATAAAATCACTTCGAGATAACAGATGTTCGATTCATCCGGTTTATAATCTGGACAATTTAACAAGTTTACAGAATTACAACAGTTCGAAAATATTGCTTTTAGCATTATTTTCTATCTACATTAAACTGTAATATATGTTTCTAGGTATGTGTAGCACTTCACTTTAGATCAATTTCGTATTGTAAATTTTGGAAGGACAGAAAGTTTACCTCGAGTTATCTTCAAGTTCGAGTTATCCGAGTTCGAGATATCCAAGTTCAACTGTATGACTCTTGGATTCGTGTTACCAAAACTCGTACGACACACTGATCGTCAGTCCTAATTGACTTCAATCGCTACTATACGCATATACATCATTATCGCAAATTCGAGCATCCAACGATTAAAACTCATATCGAACGACAGAATACACTGTACAGTAAAACCTCTCTATAACGGCCACTAATTTGCATCAAGTATTTTGTGTTAAAGGCAGGTGGCTGCTTAAAACAAGGCGAAAGTAAATCAGAACGCTCCTATAGGAGCGTTCCGTTTTACTTACACCTTGCTTTAAGCAACCACCTGCTCTAAATACCAACTAATTGACACAATTTAGTGGCCGTTATAGAGAGGTTTTACTGCAATTAAAATAATTTAGTGGCCGTTATAGAGAGGTTTCACTGTAATTAAACAATTTAGTGGACGTTATAGAAAAGTTTTACTGTAATTAACACAATTGAGTGGCCGTTATAGAGAGGTTTTACTGTAATTACATGTTAACACATTTCGCGCATTGGCAAACAGAGTAGACCCAGATCAGATAGATTCCGTATGAACTGTCTAATCAAGGTATTCTCTATTTGCTAATCGGCTTTGATAGATATGTGTCATTAGTTTCTAAAATGGCTACAATAGTCCACCTTCCATATTTCAGTACAATTATTGTGTTCATGAATATTCAGTAGGTATTGAAATTTGGAATAAATATCATAATACTATAACATAGTGTAGACTTTGACCAAATGGCTCCTATAGAGACCCTCTGATCTGATCTGG
The DNA here is from genome assembly GCA_963576725.1 of Azorinus chamasolen. NCBI lineage: Eukaryota > Metazoa > Mollusca > Bivalvia > Cardiida > Solecurtidae > Azorinus > Azorinus chamasolen. The sequence goes on along the minus strand of OY755253.1, from coordinate 57,758,724 downwards.
ATCTACTCTGCTTTCAAATGCGTGATTAAGTGTTTATATGAGGGAAACGTTTTAAAAAAGTATGTTTGACCGATGTCACTGGAAATACGGTATTTGAAAGTACATGTACCTAACTTCTATTCTGCTCAATAAGTTTTGTTTTGGAAGAAAAGACCATCGACTTCAGTTGTCACTACTGATTGATCGTGCAATTCTTTGAAAAGCACAGTCAGGGTATCAAACAGTTTGGATCCTGATAAGACGCCGAGTTACTCGGCGTCTCATCAGGACCCACACTGTTTGCAAAGGTAATCATTCACCAATCCATAGAAGGCTGAATGTTAATTTTCAACACAATGTAGATCCAGATCAACAAGCTGTAGCACAGCCTATGATAATTGTATTTATTGGGTTACCCTTTTCCTTCGTATAAACGCCCTGTCACGCTCCTTTGCAAACAGAGTAGACCAAGATCAGACGGCTTCTGTAGGATCAGGGTATTTTCTGTTTGCTGTTGACACGATATCGGGCTGATTCCTCGGATATTGTTAAAGCAAACAAAATCCACTGAAAACTTTACAATTATAAAAATTCAGTTGATAAATATTCATGGCTGCATGAATAGTGAAAATGTAAAGGGTTCACAGTGTAAACCCAGATCAGCTACCGGTATAGTTCTACCCTGTTTGTAAAGGTCAAAGCGGCCATCGCCGAATGAGACAAGTCAAATAATAATGGCTATAATCCTGACCGTACTGTAGAAAAAACTAATATTCACTTAAAAATGTAAAAATTCGACGATTACTTCCGGTTCGATCAAACTTGTTCTTCTGACCGAGTGTCAAACAGTTTGGATCCTGTTGAGATGCTAAGTTACCCAGCGTCTCATCTGGATCCAACATGTTTGTAAGAGAGTTAAGAGAGAAAAGAGTAAACGCTTACCTTTTGAAATAATCGGCAGAAGAAACACTATGAAAACAATATTGAACGCCATGTTGATCTTATGTATATATTGTAAGGCTATATATGATCAAATAAAATAGATTTAAGGAATCAAAACAACAACCAGTCTGATTTATTTCAGGTACATCGGTATATTACGGAGCTGTTCGTAAATTGCTTTCGGGTATTTACGTTAAAGTCCGGGTGTACTCATTGACATACAGTTCAGTTTCCAAAACGTACCGAAAATAACCGATGTGGATTATGAGTAGTCTCGATAGTATCCGTAATAATATGATGGTTAAAGTATTGCCGGAATGCCTTAAGCTTGATACATTCACTTTGCCGAATATCCTTGATTGGTATACAGATATCCTTACCTCTAACTCGCTACCCATTGGCAATCACCAACAAGCCTTTCTGATTCATTTTAACCATCATCCCACTATACAGTAAAACTTGTCTTAACCCTTCTCTTGCTGAATTTGAAAAACAAACCACATTTCTCCTTCTTTATCCATGTCCTGTTGTATAATTACATATACATGTATCTTCACTGTGTACACGTATTTCGCTGTGCAATCACTGCTGTGGAGTGCATTGGTTGCACAATCAACTTGTAAATAGTGCAGGAGCTGTCTCATCTGGGTCTTCACTATTTACAGGTAGGTATATTGACGTGAATAGCAAGCGAAGGGTTAAGCGGCCGACCATTTATTGAACATAGGCGTCTTAAAAAGCATGCGGCTACTTAATGCTTTTCACCTGCATTAAGCTACCATCTGCTTTACAGACCCATAATTAGACTACTTTAGATGGAATTTCCAAACAGCTTAGACCCCGATGAGACGCCAGATCAGAATCCAAAACGGGTTGACACTCGGTCAGTAGGCCTACTTCTCAAAAAGACTGATTTAGATTGAAATTGGAAATAGTAAAAAATGCACCAGATCAAAAGTTGTTTTTTTTTCTCACAGCGTGGTAAGACTGCATCCCATTCATTTGATGTTATATTTGACTTTTAGACAATGTGCCAAACAGCATTGCATATAGCCAGACACTGCTATTCTGCTCTGGATCCAGTTTCATGACTGATTAAACCATTCCCTCATATTGAATTATATTTTGACGCATCTGTAAAGTCACTTTTTAAACAATTGTGATAAATAGAGCAAATTGTAGGAGCAAATACTCTATTTATCACAATGGTTCCAAAAACTACACAATTCTAATTGTATCATTTTCTCAAGTAAATGGTCCTTTTCTGTAGATTGATGCAAAGAGATTAGGTATGGAAATAGCCTATAAGGGAACGGTTAAAAATCAAAATCATGTCGAGATTATCTGGCTAAGGGTTAATGACACATAACTGAAGTGGAAATACCACTCCCGGATGTGAGATCGAGAGATCGATTTAATATATTGCAATATCTACCATTACTACATAAGAACATCTCTAAAGCGACCACTTAAAACCCTTTACTCTATAATTTTACGTCATAGATTACGTCATAGATTACGTCATAAATTACGTCAGACATTCAATCCATAAATACGTCTTTCAACGCCTTTGCAAACAGAGTAGACCCAGATCAGACGGCTCCTATAGGAGCCGTCTGATCAGGGTCTGCTCTGTTTGCTTATGGAATAATATAAATCTAATTCTACAGTTTCTATCAGGATCAAAATTTTTCTTGTTCTCAATAAATTTCGTTAAAATAAATATTTTAAATATTAATGTAATTAATATTTATACCTATTATATTGATTATTTCATAAATATTCATTGAGTAATGGGTTGACCTTTTCTCAAAATGAATATATACATGTATACATGCATAAATGGATCACTTCATTAATACCAATTGCTATTTGTTCTAATAGATCTGTCACTACAGTTTCTATCCAGTATCAACAATGCATGTGTACATTATAAAATTTTAGTTGATAATATGGCATCGTTTCTTACCTGACAGGTAACAGGGAAAGGATTATGCACGAAGCACGAGACTTTTAAGAAGCATTAAAGCATCACCTGGGTTAGAGACCGCTATAAATGACCGCTATAGGGAGGTTTAACCCTTTACACCATAAATACGTTTTTCTACACCTTTGCAAACAGAGTAGACCCATATCAGACGGCTCCTACAGGAGACCATACGGCTCCTCTGATATCAGCATGGACTACTTTCATCCAACACACATTTATGTCTCTCATTCTAAATGGACTTAACCCTTCGCTTGCTAATCGCGTCAATATACATACCTGTAAATAGTGAAGACCCAGATGAGACAGCTCCTGCAGGAGCTCTCTCATCTGGGTCTGCACTATTTACAAGTTGATTGTGCAACCAATGCACTCCAGAGCAGTGATTACACAGCGAAATACGTGTACACAGTGAAGATATATGTAATTATACAACAGGGCATGAGTAAAGAAGGGGAAATGTATTTTAAAATTCAGCAAGCGAAGGGTTAATAGTTAACCTTTTACTCCATAAATATTCATGTAAGAGTAAGTTATATCATGAATATTAATTACATTAGTTGTTATACATGTAATAGTACATGGATACAAGAAGCCTTGTCCGAGACAGAAACTGTAGAATTATATGATCTATATTAAGTATAAACGAACAGAGCAAACCCTGATCAGACGGCTCCTATTGGAACCGTCTGATCTGGGTCTACTGTTTTTGCAAGGACACAGACTGGCGTATTGATGGAAGAGAGGTTTGATATAAGCACTGACGGGCTGTCCCCTTTTGAATACTCGGCATTGAAAGTCCTAGACATCGGGTCAAAGGTCATGCCAATTTGACGACTTGACTTACGTTCTGAAAAAGAAAACGAGGGGTGTGCATATAATCGAAAACAAAATACTGTGAAAAACAATGTTCGCCAACAATTGGATCTGATGCATTTTCGAATACATTTGTTTCTATCAATCTTTTAAGAAACTACTGACTGAGTGTTAACCCTTCGCTTGCTGAATTTTAAAATACATTTCTCCTTCTTTACCCATGCCCTGTTGTATAATTACATAATTATATCTTTGCTGTGTACAAGTATTTCGCTGTGCAATCACTGCTGTGGAGTGCACTGGTTGCACAATCAACTTGTAAATAGTGCAGACCCTGATGAGACAGCTCCTGTGTCTCATCTGGGTCTACACTATTTACAGGTATGTATATTGACGTGAATAGCAAGCGACGGGTTAAACAGGTTGAATTCTGATGAGGTGTCGAGTTACTCAGAATGTTGTCTGGTCCTAGCTGTTGTAGGTGCGAGTCTGGTCGCATAGATCGAGATAGAGTTTAACCCTTTACTCCATAAATGCGCCCTTGCAAACAGAGTAGACCCAGATCAGACGGCTCCTGTAGGAGCCGTCTGATCAGGGTCTGCTCTGTTTGCTTATTATATGTTATACATCTGATTCTACAGTTTCTACCAAGGTCAAACTTTCTTGTGTCAAAGTGTCATTTTAATGCTAATCTAATAAATATTCATGATGTCATTATTTGTTTTAATGAATATCCGTAGAGTAAAGGGTTAAGGTAGCGAAGTAAGGTTTAAGGTAGCGAAATAAGGGCAAATGAAGGGTGATACAGGTTAATATGATTGTATGTGATATGTGCACATTACTAACTAAGCATATACATGTAGCTGGGTAGTGTAGATATATATAGAGAAGCTTGTGAGATAGTCGATACACAGATAACCGTCAATAGAGAGAGAGAAAGAGATAAAGATAGACGGATAGAGGCAGAGACAGAGACAGACAGAGTCAGAGACAAAGAGACATACAGAGAGAGAGAGAGAGTGAGTGAGAGAGAGAGGGGGGAGAGAGAGAGAGTTGAGAGAGAGATTGAAAGAGACAGACAGACATACAGACATACATACAGACAGACATGCACAGAGAGAGTGGGTCAGACAGACAGACAGACAGACAGACGGACATACAGAGAGAGAGACAGACAGACAGACAGACAGACAGACAGACACAGAGAGAGACAGACAGACAGAGAGACGGAGAGACAGAGAGACAGAGAGAGACAGAGAGACAGAGACAGAGAGACAGACAGAGAGACAGAGAGAGACAAAGAGACTGAGAGACACACAGAGAGAAAGAGAGAGATAGAGAGAGAGAGAGAGGGGAGAGAGAGAGAGAGAGAGACAGACAGACAGAGACAGAGAGACAGAGAGAGACAGAGAGAGACAGAGAGAGACAGAGACAGAGACAGAGAGAGACAAAGACAGAGAGACAGAGACACAGAGACAGAGACACAGAGAGGGACACAGAGACACAGAGACAGAGACAGAGACAACGATAAAGACAGAGAGACAGAGAGACAGAGAGAGACAGAGAGAGATTAACCGATTAGAGCCCAAGACATATAACAATGCAACAGGTGACTGATACACAGACACTTCGAAAGGGGTTTGGTAAAGTAAAGACATGCTAAGTAGTGCTATTCTTAATTAAACGGCGTTAATAACATAACACAAGTGAATTAGTCAATAGTTCATCAAAAGCCTGGTTGAATCTAAAGTAGACAAAATTGCAACATATTCAAAATTTAGGCAGACGCATTTTTTACAATAGTTAAAAATGTTTTTGAATTTTTGCAAGAAGACGGCCCACTTTCGCGAGATTTACAATGATCAAAACAAGCGATAAAAGGATTAATCAGCTAAATGAAACCATGCCCAACACTTTGTTACTGAAAGGCAGCAAAAAAGTTTCATTCAACAATGCTCTGGCGTTACTTTGTATTGTGAGGGCCGTTCAATATGTACTGAACCTACCTACATATATATTCATGGTAGTGGACATGCAACTGTGTGTTATAAATTAAAGATAAATTAATTGCATCGATATTCAAGATATATTCCCCAGGGATGCATGCTCATGCAAACCTACATCAAAAGAAACATAAAACAAAACAAATCGTGCATAATATGAATTCATAATTACTTATTTATTTTTCGATTTTATTTTTTTACATTTTACATGTATTAACGGGGCACCCTTAAATGCATAGGTTCCGAAATCTAAAGCGGCCAAGAGTTTAAGATCATTATTAAAATCCGATTTACAATTAAGACCTTTCAGATTTCTTCCGCACAAACCTAATCCCCCAGGCCCACTTGCCCTCGAGAACAGTGGCGTGTAAGAAGTGGTTCAACATTCAACAATGGGAAAACGAAAAATAGAAGTTACTTTGACAAAACAAAGAATTTGACAATGTGAGCATATAAAAACGATATATTGATGTTGTGATTACAAGTGAGATCGGCCAGATTCTTACCGAGGATTCTCTATTACAAGTTTCTTTATTACAAGTTTCTCTATTACACGTATATAAAGAAACGGACTTACAATAAATGGTGATAACAGTGATTTAACCCTTTACTTCATGAATATTTAAAAGGAAAAACTGATTGTATGGATATTAATTAACTGATTTTTAATGCCGAACATTACTTTTACTAAATTACTTTTGACCTGTATTAAGCTAAAACATACCTTACGAACCAATAATGTGACCTCTATTTGATGGCCAATTAAGGTTATGCTTTAATGGCATTATGAAAAAGAGGTCATTTTACATTAACAGAAGCAGTTAAATCTTATCTATATTACTTAACAAGCAAACAGAGCAGACCCTAATCCGGGGCTACTCTGTTCGCGAAGGCTTGAAAAGGCGTTTATATGAGGGAAAGGGTTAAGAAAAAGCCTAATTATTTACTAATAAAGAGAAACGGATGCGCAGCAGTTTACGTGGTACTGAAATGGAGACACCAAGAATGTGTACCAAGAACTCTTCATTATGAAGTTGCAGAATGCCGACAAAATGGGACAAGGACACATGATAAAGAGCGCTATAATTCTTATAATAATTACAGGTAAGTTGAATATTGTATTGGAGCCTGTCTGAAGCGGCCATCAAAAATATGTCTAATTATGGACCAGTAAGGCAGGTGGTACAAATGTAGCTTAATGCTGCTCAAAAGTAATACAAAAGGAGATGCATGTATTGCATTTGTTCTACATTAAGCAACCGCATGCTTTTTAAGACCCCTGTGTTAAAAACTGAATGGCCGCTTAGGACAGGTTTTTACTGTATTTTGAAGTGTCGGTGAAATCAATCACCCTCAGCAGCCAAGTTGTCGAGAAATAGAAATGATGTGGGACTCGAATTGCGTTAACCATTTACCCGAAACAAACAAATGTTGATGCATTTGCAAACAGAGTAGTCTGATCAGGATCAGCTCTGTTGGCTTGTGGAGTTATATAGGTCTGATTCTACAGTTTTAAGTATGGTCAGCGTACTGTTCTTTCTTATACCTTATACCTTATAAAAAATAGAACATAAATATCTATAAAGTAATCATTTCTTACATGAATATTCATTAGTTAAACAATCCTTTACTCCACTAATTAACCCTTTCCCTGATGATTATTCATGTAGGAAATAATGACGTCATCAAAATCAATAAGATTATTTTTCATAATGGCATATAAACACATGCCATTTTAGCTCAGACAGAAGCTGTAGAATCATATCTATATTACACCGTAAACAAACAGAGCAGACCCTGATCAGACGGCTCCAATAGGAGCCGTCTGATCTGGGTCTACTCTGTTTGCAGATGCGTCAAAATGCGCTTACATAAGGGAAAGGGTTAATATGCCTTTTCTGTGCATTTGCAAACGGAGTAAACGCAGATAAGATGGCTCCTGTTGGATTGGATAGTATAGATAGGATTCTACAGTGTCTAGTCAAACTTTACGTGCCCATATGTTATTATAACAGTTAATCAATGAATCTTTATGATGTCATTTGTTCTCACATGAATATTAACGGAGTAAAGGGTTAGATAACGTAGTTACAAGAGTTTTGTGCTAAACGTTCAATATATAGATTGGAAACTGTTGACAATTCACAGCTCCAGATAAGATGTATAAATTAAAACATTTTCAAAGAATTAAAACATTTCCTTACACCCATTCAAGAGAAATAGCCTACAGTAGAAAATGTCTTAAGCGGCCATCAAAAAGAGGTCTAATTATGGGACTGCAAGGCAGGTGATACTTTAATGCAGGTCAAAAGTAATGCAGAAAGTTCCTAAAGGAGCTTTCTGCATTTCTTTTACCCTGCATTAAACAACCACCTACTTTTAAAGACTCCTATGTATAATACATTAGTGGCCGTTTAGGACAGGTTCTTCTGCATCTCATATGATACATTAACTCTTTCCCTGTTGTATATTCATGTAAGAAATAATGACTAATAAGAATTTATTTATAATGGCATGACCATAGGACATTTTGGCTCAGGCAGAAGCTGTAGAATCAGATATGTATTACACCTTAAGCAAACAGAGCAGACCCTGATTAGACGGCTCCTATAAGAGCCGTCTGATCTGGGTCTACTCTGTTTGCAGATGTATTCAAATGCGCTTACATAAGGGAAGGGGTTTAAATAAAACCGTTGTTGAAATATTAAATATAAGACAAAAGAAAACAAAATATCTGAAGATCTAAATTTATAGAAGGAGACAGTGAAAGTTGTTCATCTGTTATTATTGAATGTTTCATATATTAAATCGTTGTCTGATGTGACAAAGAATGACTGCATGAATATCAATTTGATAATTTAAACAATTATAAATATACATGTATAACATATAAACAATTATAAATATATATGAACACACAGAGAAACTGTAAAATCAGAACTATTTTAGTTTCACAAGCGAACAGAATAGACCCTGAATAGAAGATTCTTAGCAAACATAAATTACCATGGGTTCCGGGTTCGATTCCCCGCCGGACCAAGTCCTTCGGACGAGACCATTAACGGAGGTTCAATGTATCAGCGCTTTAACCAGACAAACTCTGTCGATAATAAGAGAAGAGCATCACACCCGGCCTCTCTGTCTCTCTCTCTCTGTCTCTCTCTGTCTCTCTCTGTCTCTCTCTCTCTCTCTGTCTCTCTCTGTCTCTCTCTCCCTCTCTGTCTCTGGGGTCCAATTTGCCCATACTGAGCGGAAACAGACGTTGATCAACACCAACAAATACACAACTTTCTAAAAACGTATACCTTAGATTCGCCTCTCAAACGGGAGTTGGGGTGGGATGGTGATGGATTGGGGCATTTTTCTGCTATAAAAGTAATCCTTTGCAAGATAGCCTTTACCTAACCCTTTCCTCCATGAATATTTATGTAAGAAATAAAGACCTCATGGATATTCATTATGTTAATTAGTTGCAATAGCACATGGACACAGGCAGTTTTGGCCTTGGCAGAAGCTGCAGAATCATGGATCAAGCTTTTGATTGGTCAGATTTGAGCCAAAGGCTCAAATCTGACCAATCAAAAGCTTGAGAACGTACTCAGACTCAACTAAAAGTTTTATAAGCATGGACCCAGATCTACATTATATAATAAGCAAATGGAGTAGACCCTGATGAGACGGCTCCTACAGGAGCCGTCTCATCTGGGTCTACTCTATTTGCAAAAGCATAGAAAGGCGTAGTTAAATAACTATCTAACATAGGTTTTATGACTGCGTTCCTTTAAGTGGGGATGGAATAAGGATAAACGGGGGTGATACTGTTTTCTAATATAAAACTAACATTTTGCAGCATGGCCTTTGTATAACGATTATATTTCTTAATACAAAAAAACCACAAACATTACCCTCAAATGCATTACCATGGTGATATGTGGATTTATGTACATTAATGAAATAAAATATGTTTAAACTAAACGGACGAAAAAGTTCTTCTGCTTTAAAAAATAATAGTTTGCCAGCAAAACTATATATTTTTTTTAAATTCTTTACCCACGTGTTTCTTCCAAACCGGGGATAGCGGGTCATATTGTTTTGTCCCATCTAGTAAAGAAGCTTAACCCTTTGCCCTGCCGAGCTCGACCAACATGTAAGCGTCATTCGCAAACAGCTTAGATCCAGATGAAATGCCGAGTAACTCGGCGTCTCATCGGGATCCATGCTGTTTGTGACACTCAGTCAGTGGTTTTTCAAAAGCTTGAACAAATCGCCAGTAAGAAAAACTGGCTTCATATAAGAGTTTGAGCATATAATATTTTTGTCGGCATGAAGAGGATTATTAAGATGCGGTATAACAAGCGCATCCTGTATACATTTATATAATCCTCTTGTTAGTTTCTATACCACGATGACCTGGATACAGATCTTGATACCTTTGCCTGATTTAAGCTTTCCTTCATATAAACGTATTTTTACGCATTTGTAAACAGAGTAGACCCAGATCTGACGGCTCATATAGGAGCCGTCTGATCAGGATCTTCTCTGTTTGCTAATGGAATTTGATAGATCTGTTTTTTAGAATGACTACAATGTTCCACCTTCCATATTTCAAAATAACTATGATGGCCATGAATATTCAGTAGGTATTGAATTTTGAAATAAATAAATATGTAGAACAGGGAAGGGTTAAGTATGATGGCTGCTTAACCCATATAAGTCCATGTTATTGAAAGAAACCCAGTCTATGTCTTACTTTGGAAGTTGGAACCCATTCATTTTTCATATGGAGGGGGAACGGCAAATGAAACATTCGCTGGAATAATTCAGCAGTCATCTGATCTGAGTCTACACTGTTTACATGTGTCCCTTTTTAAGGGACACCGGTCATACATGGATTAATATCCTATTCATTTTGTACTTACATCCGATTCGTTTAAGCATTTCAGAAAATTTTGACCGAGTCAAATAGTTTGGAACCTGATGGAACGCCGAGTTACTCGGAGTCTCATCTGGATCCAAGTTGTTTGAAAAATAGGTGTCTGGATGCAGAAATCGGGATCAGGGTTTATTAATCACTTGTCTGTTTAACTCTTTCGGTGCCGATGTCGCCTGTTAGCACCATTGAAAACAGTGCAGTCCCAGGTCAGATGCCGCCTTTTCAAGGCGGCATCTGACCTGGGACTTCACTGTTTTCTGTATTATTTTAGCCCAAGCATGCATACAAGTGTTTAAAAAGAAATGTTTTACTAATATGCCTATATGAGCCATCTGATCACGATGTTTGCGAATCTGTGAATAAGCGTTTATATGAGGGAAATGCTTAAAAAATTACCTGATAGGAACGTCTCTTCAGTCTTTTGCAAAGATCTAGTAGACCCTGAACAGACGGCATCTGTAGAAACGGTCTGATCAGGGTCTGGGTTCAAGGTTAGAAAACTTCTAAGTCTGAGTCTGAGATCATTCTCAAGTATCTGATTGGTCAGATTCTGAACAAGCACAGAATCTAACCAATCAGATTCGGTTCAACGTGTATTTGCTTATGAAATGATATAGATCTGATTATGTGGCTTCTTCTTATGCTAAAACGTCTCCTGTTCTTTGTTATTATACAAAATAAGTACCGGGAGCATTGAAAGCAATGTCACAGTCCCCTACCGGCTGAGTTTTAATTCAAAGTGCTCTAATTCCGAAAAAAAACATAACGCAGCGTAACAATATTCAAGCTTGATCTGTAACAATATAATAAAGCTACATACTATACATCACTTCAATATCTGTAAGTGTTTGGAAAAAACAAGCCCGGAAAACCGAAGTGTGACTGACTGACAGACAAACAGACAGACGGACGGACGGAGTGTAAACCTATAGGCCTCTTCGGTGCTGCCGGAAGGGGACTAAAACGATGTTCTTGGCGTCATGGTTTGTTGTATACAGTAGACCCTCTCTATAACGGGCACTAAATGTGTTAATTCGCTGGTATTTAGGGCAGGTGACTGCTTAAAGCAAGGTGAAAGTTTCACATTGCTTTAAGCAGCCATCTGCCTGTAACGCAAAATACTTGATGTAATTCAGTGGCCGTCATAGAGAGGTTTTACTGTAAATATTCATAAGTTAATGGGTTTAGCATCAATCTGATATAATGGACTCCGGTGTTTGTGCATTAAATAGTTAAAACAGAGAGGTATTTACTTCATAATTCCCCATTAACTCTTTCCCTGTTCTTCGTTTATTCCAAATTCCAATACCTACTGACAAACCAGTTATAACAAAATGCGGCCGATGGAACATTGTACATGTAGCAGTTTTAAAAACATAAAGAAAAAGAACTATCAAATTCCAATAGCAAACAGAGTAGACCCTGATCAGACGGCTCCTATAGGAGCCGTCTGATCTTGGTCTACTCTGTTTGAAAATGCATGACAAAGGGTTTATAGATATGAAGGAAAGGGTTAAACATTCATATCAAATATCGCAAATGACAAGTTAATATCGACCACTCGGCCAGTGACAAGTAGTTTGGATCCCTATGATACGGCGAGAAACTCGACCTCTCACCGGGTTCTGAATTATTTTGATGGGGAAGGGATACATACTGTTAAATTTTGTTACTCTAGATTCTCAGAGCTTACCACTAGACGTGCTATCAAAGAGTTCAAAGCTATGGACTAATGTGTGACATTTGCAAACATTGTATAGAACCAAACGAGGCGCCGAGCAAATCGGCATCTTACATGATCCAAACGCTTTTTCATATAGAAAGGAATGTAGTGTTAAATTTAACACTTTCGGCGCCAAATTTCTTATTGTCGTCTGCAACCAAGTTGTGTTAAAACATTTCGGTAAATTTCTGAAATGATATAAATAAATCTAAATTTCAAAGGAATAAAACACAGATATAGAACTACAGACTGAGACAAAAGTGCAGTCCCTGATCAGACGCCGCCTTGAAAAGGCGTCGTCTGATCTGGGACTGCACTATTTGTCATGGTGCATTTTTGCGACATTGGCAGTGAAAGGGTTAAACAAGAATATGATGCAGTTTAACTTCAATAATCTGACCTCGGGTTTCTGGAACTTCGGGATAACTAAGAATAAAAGTTCGGCCCTTCCAAACTTTACAATACAGAATTGTTCTAAAATATATGATTGCGCATATCTAGAAACATAGCTGACAGCTTCATTCAGGTCGAAAATAATGCTGCAAGCTCATATGAAAAGCTTTCAGCATTACTTTAGAAATACATTGAGCTGTGAACTTGAAGAATTGTGCAGATTATAAATCGGATGACTCGAAACTCTGTTATCTCGAATTGGTTTGTATGAACCATTAAAGTTCGAAATATCGAAGTACAACTGTATTTGCATGCGATAGTTACTTAGTGTTAAAGGATGCACCAAAAGCACGCATATGTAAATATTATGCACAAACGTCACATTAATTATTATCCTGTCAGTCGCGAAGTAACTACTATTTTTCAAATAGCATGGATCCAGATGAGACTCCGATCATCAGGATCGAAGCTGTTTGAGAATCTTTCTGTATGTTCTCAAATGAAATCTCGAATTCTAGTTATTAAAAATGCGCCAGATTACATTTGTAATAATATAGCAGACATTTTTTTAGAGCAAGGCAATTGTTAACCCATTTGCACCCAGTGGATTCTTCCATGCTTAAATATTGGATTAGTCCATTTTTATCTACGGGTTGTCTGGTTTAAATTTATGTTTTGTTTTATATTGAAGTTCCTATCAGCAAACAGTGTTGACTCTGATCAGACGACGTATTATTCTGCGTCTGATCAGAGTCTACACTGTTTGCCTATATCCCATATATGGGATCGTGGGCATAAATTGGTTAACTAAGCAATGTGACAAGTTATAAAACTCGGGAAGAACATTAGTATATGTCACTGTAGTGACAATTACGACATATTATTTATTCATACACCACGCATTGCAGACAAATGACATCTACAGCAAACCCTAGTCTAAAGCAATCACCGAAAAGATATCTTATTCTGAATTGAGCTCTTTACACTATTATTGTTATTATTCTTATTATATTCTTCTTCTTCTGCTTCTTCTTCTTATTAGATTATTATAATGATTATCATTATTACCATTATTTATCATAATGATGATTATTATTATCATTATCATCATTTAATTATCATTATTTTTATCTTTATTATCATTATTATTATTATTATTATTATTATTATTATTTTTATCAACATCATTTTTATTAATATAATTATTATATTATCACTATCATCATCATTATCATTATTATTATACCACATTTATATAGCGCTCTTTTCGCACAGGATCATAAACGCTTAACCATTTCCTCCATAAATACGCCTTCATACGCCTCTGTAAAAGTCACCTGTTGAAACCATTGTGATAAATATAGCATTTGCGCCTATTTGCGCCAATTGTTTAAAACAACAAAATTCTAAAATGTTCTTTTTCTCTAGTTAATGCTCCTTTTAGGTAGATTTACTGAAAATGATTTGATCTAAAAATTGCCTTTGAAGGAATGTGTTAAATGAGTTTTCAGAACGTACTTAGAAGCTCTTACAGGAGGTGTTTAATGTTGGATATATGTACTCTCCTAATACAACCTTTAGATCGCGTATCTATAGAATAAAGGGCTTAACACTGGCGGTAGCTAAATGCAGAACACACGTCATGTATATCCTGCAGGAGCTCTCTATGCTACTTTCGTCTTCCATTAAGCTGTCATCTTCGCTAAATCTGTTACTCAATACAAACGCCTTTTAACGCTTTTGCAAACAAAAACGATCAAGATCAGACTGTTTGAGCCATCAAATCATGATCTGTTCTGTTTGCTTATAGCATTGTATTCTTCAGTTTCTGCTATAGACAAATGGTCTTGTATTCATCATTAAAACCCTAATCAAATTAATATTCATGACGTCATTATTTCTTATACATAAATATTTATGTGGTAAAAGGTTAAAGACACATAGGTTTATTCATAAAGTGGTCGTTTTAGTATAGCATTACTGCACATATAAACTATGTCCTTCGTTTGCATAGTGATCACAGATTCGTCCTTGGAAGCGAAATAACTTACTAGTTACCTGATAGACATGTCCGTTGACGTTTCAGCAAATAGAATAGACCCAGATTTTATGGCTCCTGTAGGAAACACCTTATCATGATATACAATAGAACCTGTATTAAGCGAGGTTTAATAATAGGTCTGTAAGGCATGTGGTAGCTTATCCCTTCGCTTGCTATTCACGTCAATATACAATATACCTACCTGTAAATAGTGAATACCCAGACGAGACAGCTCCTGTAGGAGCTGTCTCATCAGGGTCTGCACTATTTACAAGTTGATTGTACTGCCAGTGCACTCCACAGCCTTTTCCCTCATATAAGCGCATTTTCACGCATCTGCAAACAGAGTAGACCCAGATTAGACGGCTCCTATAGGATCTACTCTGTTTGCCAATGAAATTTGACAGACCTGTTTCTTTACTTTATAAAATGGCTACAATGGTCCACTTTCCATATTTCATTATAACTATTTTGTCCATGAATATTCAGTAGGTATTGAAATTTGGAATAAACATAGAACAGGGAATGTATGTACTTGTACACAGTGAATATATATGTAATTATACAACAGGGCATGGGTAAAGAAGGAGAAATGTATTTTAAAATTCAGCAAGCGAAGGGTTAATACAGGTCAAAAGTAATGCAGAAAGCTCCTATGGGAGCTTTCTGCATTACTTTTGTCCTGTATTAAGCAACCACCTGCTTTTCAAGATATCTGTGTCTAATTAATATAAGGCCACTTCCTCCATTAACCCATTCCCTCATATTGACGACTTTTGACAACTCTGTAAAAGTCACTTCGTGAAACCATTGTGATAAATAGAGCATTTGCTCCTATAGGAGCAAATTCTCAATTTATCACAATGGTTTCAAACTACAAAATTCTAAAGTTTTCCTTTTCTCTAGTTAATGCTCCTTTTCGGTAGATTTATTCAAAGATGCTGTATCTAAACTAGCCTATGATGTAATTGGTTAAGACAGGTTCTACTGTTCGCGTATGGATATAGACCAGTGCCCGTATCCATAAAGCTCCTAAGAAGGAAACTAAGAACGCTCCTTAGTTTCTTGAATATTCCTTTATCCTACATGTACAAAATCAATACGGCTAAAATTTGAATAAAATACAGCTTTACATAAAATACAGGTTTAACAAATAATTCTAAGAGTCATTTAGCGAAAATTTGCTGTATCGTTTTGCTATAGATGTATACAGAAAAGTACTCCTTTAGTTGCACTAAGTTTAAAATACAGTACTCCCTCCCTACAACGGCCCTCTCAATAACGATTCCCTCCTTACAACAACGCATGCCACTTTTTCCGAAACAACAAGGCTCAAATAACAACTTTTTTCCATCGTATTTTCTTTATGCCTCCATCAAACCCTATGTTGTGACCACACTTTAGAATCGTCACTTTGTGACGATTCTAAAGAGTGGTCACAGCATAGGGTTTGATAGAGGCATAACGGTTTTAGTTCTCGAAAATCACTTTATCTGGGGATCTGCAAACAAGCTAATTGTGTTTGTTTTTTTCCTCCCTATAACAACACCCTCTGAACAACACATACAATATTCGTATCCCACCGGGTGTCGTTGTAGAGAGGGAGCACTGTATTCCTAAGGAGCTTTGTGAGTATGCGTCCAGATTCGACCCTTTCTGCAATGGCCAAAAGAACGGAGTTTTATTATACAGTTATAAGATGCAGCTATTAAATATTCAGGATGTTATTATTTCTGACATAAATATCTATTGGGTTTAATAGTTAACATACTTTGCATTTGTTCATTGTTAATTTAAAAATCTTTGATAACAACATAATCAATGGTCAGCAAGGTACTGATTCAATGCCTTCTGTTGCAAAATTATGCTAGGCATAACCGTTTGAACTTAAGCGCAATATATATCAAGGAAAGGGCTATTCTTACACTTTTTGTAACTATTGCGATGCCAATATTGTCCGAAAAAGAATATTGTGATTTGCTTTTTATCTTTTTAACCATTCTCTTGCTGAATTTTAAAATGCACACGTATTTCGCTGTGCAATCACTGCTGTTGTGGGCACTGGTTGCACAACCAACTTGTAAATAGTGCAGACCCTGATGAGACAGCTCCTGCAGGAGATGTTTCATCTGGGTCTTCACTATTTACAGGTAGGTATACATGTATTGACGCGAATAGCCACTGTATGTTTTGTTTCAATAAACATAACCACATCATCTGATGAGACTCCGAGTTACTCGGCGTCTTTTATGGATCCAACGTGGCTGCATAGGTAATCACAGAACGCTGTTGAAGTTAAAATGTCCTTGTACTTTTTTCTCTTTTTAACTGGATTAAATGGAGGAGCTATTTTTAATTTCAGGGGATTTTTTTTAAATAATGTACATGCAGATATCCTTACACCATTCGAATAGAACGCTATTGTAAACACCGCAGCGATCCAACTCTCCATTCCAAGCGTAGTAACACGACTGTAAACAGGCGCAAAATAGACCATTACATAGACAAACTTAATTTGTATAATATATACTTGTTAATGAAATCGATCTCTACAGGGTTACGTTTTAAGTTGAGAATGACAATTTTAAAATGACTAAAGGAGAAGTAATATCCGTCCCAGAATACGACTTTAACAACAGCTTATAACTTATTAATCATGACACTTTCGCTGCCAGTATCACCATCTGTGATTGCCTATGCATATAGTTTAGATCCAGATGAGACGTAGAGTAACTCGGCGTCTCATCAGGATCCAGATCGTTTGCTTATTATGTGATAATGTTTTTGAAACAGGAAACTTGTTGTAATTAAAGGAACGAAACTTGAAGCAAGCGGCACAATTTGCAGACTGTAACATCTGGCAGATCTATTAACCATGGCACTTACTCTGACAATATCACATAATTATGTGATAAGATGCAAACAGTAAGGATCCAGATGAGATTCAAACTGTTTGTTACTGTGATAATGTTTTTTGTTGAAAGAGAAACGTGTGTGTGATTAAAGAAATGAAACTTGTATAGCAGACGACAAATTTGCAGACGATAACATTTGGCTAAGCACAATAGCTAAGCGCGTCACGAGCGAATTAGTAATTACATGATTAAACAATGTAGATGCAGTTGAGATAGGAGTAAGTCAGCCTCATATCAGAATATACAAATATTTGACACCCAGCTTGTAAATGTATAGCTATACGAAAATATACATGTAACCTAAAATATTAGATTCGAAACAGGCCAACTTTTGAGTGGGTGAGTTGTTTTTCAGCAGGCTAAAAGTTAACCCTTTTGACGCTGAATTTTAAAATGGAACATTTCCAAAATTCAAGAAGGTCAAGCTTACCATGAATATTCAGGGATTAATTAAAAGAGAAGTGAAACGTGACAAACAGTGCAGGCCCTGATAAGAGGACTCCTCTAGGAGCCCTCTCATCTGGATCTACACTGTTTGTAAAGGACTCGTTTATTGACTAGTTTCCCGCACTGTAAGGGGTTACACATACGGCTAAATCATCAGCTTTGGCCACGTGCCGCCCTCAGCTGGCTTTAATAGTATTAAAACTATACGTCTTGAATATTCATGTAAGAAATAATGACATTAAGAATATTGATTAGATTATTTTTTAACATTCTCTTGCTGAATTTTAAAATACATTTCTCCTTCTTTACCCATGCCCTGTTGTATAATTACATACATCTTCCTTGTGTACAAGTATATCGCTGCGCAATCGCTGCTGTGTAGTGCATTGGTTGCACAATCAACTTGTAAATAGTGCAGACCCTGATGAGACAGCTCCTGCAGGAGCTGTCTCATCTGAGTCTTCACTATTTACAGGTATGTATATTGACGTAAATAGCAAGCGAAGGGTGTATGAACAGAGGAAAGGATGGCCATGATGGACACTGTAGAATCATATATACTGCGTAACAGTTGAACTTCGATATATCGGACTTCGGATAACTCGAATGTCTGATAACTCAAACATCGAATAACTCGAACTAAAAGTTCGGTCGTTTGATATACAGAATTGTTCTAAAATGTATCATTACGCATATCTAGAAACACATGTTACAGCTTAATGCAGGTCGAAAGTAATGCTGAAAGCTCCTGCAGGAGCTTTCAGCATTACTTATGACCTGCATTAAGCTGTAAACTTGAGACCTGTCCAGATTGACTCAACATTTTGTTATCTTGAAGTAATTTGCATGGGCCTTTGAAGATCGAGATAAAAAAGTTTAACTGTATGCTGTTTCATAAGCAAACAGAGCAGACACTGTAGGACATGTCTGATCTGGATAGATCTACGCTGTTTGCAAATGTAGAAGGCAAATGGATTACGGTATAAACTCTTTGCTCTTATAGGAGCTTTCTATATTACTTTTGACCTGTATTATGCTACCACTTGTGCGGTGGTCTAGTGGTAACGCGTGGTGTGTGTAGGTAACGCGCTTGACTATCAATCCGGAGGTCCGGGGTTCAAATCCCGGTCCCTCCCGGAAATTTCAGAGACGCTTTTCAGTGTCTCCCACCCGCATCTCCTCTCCATACAGGAGTTAAAATGGGTACATGTGAGGGTCACTCGCCGGTACTGCGGCTGCATGATTGCGCCATATATTAGCAGTGCTCAACATTGTAGGCGAATTACCAGGGGAGTAAGTGTACAGTCGGCTGAGCGGTCATTCGGACTGAAAGTAGACTATAACTATGTACTTTTCTCCTTTTTTACTTGTCTTAAAGACCTATAATTAAACGTCATTTTGATGGTCGCTTTTAAGGCACATCCTACCGTATGTTGCATAGCCTACCACCTGCATTAAATACCAATGATTAGACTTCTTTTTAATGACGACTTAAGCCAGGTTTTATTGTTTCAATTTTTTGCAAATGTTTAGTATGAGTCTCAAATTTAGTTTCTAAAATGTTAGTGAATATGACCCCTTTGGGGTGAATATTGCGATTTGACCGACGCCTGTATAAAGCGTTTGAATCCAGTTAAATACGTCATAGAATATGTTATAGATTACGTCACGCCTTCACTCCATAAATACGCTTTTCTATGCCTTTACAAACAGAGTAGACCCATTTGAGACGGCTCATAGAGGAATCGTCTGATCAGGGTCTGCACTATTTGCTTATGATTTAATATAGATATGATTCTACAGTTTCTAAAATGGCTGAAATGTCTGTGTTCATGTGCTATTTTAACAAACTAATCTACTTAATACTCATGACGTCATTATTTATCACATGACTATTCATGGAGGAAAGGGTTCAGATAGTAATAAGTTCCTCATTTAAACAGTCACCAGTATTTCAAATCAATGACACGAACTTTATATACAATTGAAGAGTCAGTGAAATCTGTTTTTAGGTTTTAAATTTATCTCCAGATGGCAATTTTGAGGCAGGTGAGATTATAGTCTTAGATTGGTATGGATTAACACCTTAAATGTGTGAAAGGAGTATAGTGATGTTTGAATAATACTGTAGACCTAGATCAGCGGGTTCCTGGTCAGGTTTTGCATTGTTTGTAATGTGAAATCGTCTCTCGCTAATAACACCCTTTCATACTGAATGGACTCTCTCGCTAAACTTTGATGAACTATTCCACTTTAAAGATTCAGCGTTTTAAATGTAAGCCAATGACGTCATCGGGTTTTGTCAACACTTCTCTTTTAGGCAAGGAGCCATTTTGTTGAGAGCGAATTTAAACACACATTTATAATTCTGTTTTAAGGATCGCTTGCTAAATAAAATATGTCAGCCAGACTGCCTTAAGTGGATTTGGATTATACTAATAAATAATTGATTGAATATGACTGAATTAAAAAATTAACAGAATGAATGAACGAATAAATAAATAGATACAAATAAAAAAATGAATAAATAAATAAATAATGTATTTATTTAATTAATTATTTAACTAATCAGTTAGTTAATTACTCAATTATTTAATGAATTAATCAGTTAATTAATCAATTAATCAAACGATTAAGTAATTAAAATGCGAAATGATCAAATGGTTAATTATTTAATTAATTCATTTGCTAATTAATTACTTGACTAATTGAATAGATAAATAATTATGTACGTTCATATAATAAATACATAAACAATGAAAAGAAAGTCAGGAATCAAAGCAGAAGGAAAGAAAGAAAGAAAGAAAGAAAGAAAGAAAGAAAGAAAAAAAGAAAGAAAAATAAAGAAAGAGAAAGAAAGAAAGAGAAAAAATCAACCAATAGCATAGTGAAAAGTCATACTTTGTTTTATCTAGCATTCACATCACTGAATTTATCGAATTCCTAGAAAACTAGTTTTCAAGATGAAGCCCATTAGTATGTTTAATTGGTAGCATGCAGCCATACACAATTACATATATACATGTACAATGCTTGTGCGAAAGACGAGTGTCAAATGACGTAGACACCGATCTGACGTCAGGCTGATAACAATCGGAAGACCCCGGTGACTACATGTACTAGTAGATCACACCGGAAACAATATATCGAGGGCGGCGACGTTCAACAGAAAACAGGAATATTGATATAAATGCGTTTTGAAGAAAATCGTGAGACACATAAGATGCTTGAAACATACATTCAGACCCAACAGCTTTGCCGAACAGATGAAACTACACAAGTGAACTATTTGCATTATAGAACTACTTTATGCCAAGTGAAATTGTCTTTCCGACCTTGCCGGAAACTGTCGAGGAATTACGACTGGGGTGATAAGGGACCACTGTCATGTTTCTTTAGAGCTGCTGCTTATTTTTGTGTGCTTTGCATGGTCTGGGGTTATCAAACGTTGAGTCTAAGCTCATTTTTATACATCTCATTCAAAATCAGACCAATCAGATTCCTGATAATTAACCCAGTTTCAAGCACAAACATGTATAACATGGGGGCTTGAATTACATGATATGATATGATATGATGTGATATGATATGACATGATATGATATGATATGATATGATATGATATGATATGATATGATAAATGTATTTATTTTGTTGTTTTCAGGTCCAATTGCATCGGCATACTCAACATCAAGCGCTGATTCCCTGTACACGGCATTGACATTTGGATACAACAATGTAGTTCGACCGTCGGGAACCACCAGTGTCACCGTGGATTTTAGCTTGCTGAGCGTAAATTCATTGGTGAGTACACCTAATGCATTACCATAGTTTTGCTCGGTGGACACACACGGTGTTAATTTAGTAATATTAATGTGTGCACACCTTTTTGTATTGATAGATCTATATATACAATATACAAAACACAAAGACAGAATATAATTTTAACCTTGTCCTCAATGAATATTCGTGTAAGACACAATGACGTCATGAATATTAATTAGATAAATTTGTAATTATAGCACATGGACATATGAATTTTGGCCTTGTTAGAAACTGTAGACTCATATCTATATTACATAATAAGCAAACAGGGCATACCCCTGTTATGGAATAAAGGTATGACGTAATGTATGACGTATTTATGGTGTAACTGCGAATACCCTATTAACCATACAAATTCGGCCATCCGGGCAACAATCTCCATCGGTTTCTAAAGCTGAATTTTTCAAATAAACATCATTTTGATAACTTAATATAGTAGCATATAGTGAAGACTCGTGTCAAACTGCTCTTACTAGCTCTGCACTGCTTTCCATTCTTTGTCTCTCCGATTACGCTTTTAGTCTTAATTTCACTTCTTTCAATATAGGTATCGACCGACATGGCACAAACAAAATGGATCAAGACGAACTTGGCTCTGTGGAAATGCTCATTTACCTGTTGTTTTGTTATTTTTTATTCAATAAAAAGTAACACAAAACTTGTTACCAATACCACTCTTCCGACATTGTAAAAATCAAACTCGTACATATATAGACCATAATGCTTGCAAATGCATACATGTATATATAATTTAAGCCTTTTACAACCAATGTCGCAAAAATGCCCCCGACAAGGCGGCATCTGATCATAGTCTTCACCTTTTGTGTCACTCCCTATTTACGTGTAAATTATTTCTTTAAAGTTTGTTATTATTTATCTCATTTCCTCATTCTACCAAAATGTTTTGACAAAATTGGGTTGCAGACTACAATTATGTTTTTTGCGCCGAAATGGTTAAACTGTACTTGCAGTACAATACTCGTAAAATATTACGTAAGTAAACTACAACCATGGTGATAGTTTACACTGTCATGTGAAATCTTATTAGTGTACCATCGCGACAACGCTATTTCTGATGCATTTTGATAGTTAACCTTTAGCCTGCTGAGCAAATTAATTAACTACTACATTTTCAAAAATCAAGCTATATTCAATTTGTCTACCGAAATGCAATCAGGATGTCAAACAGTTTTGATGCAGATGAGACGACGAGTTACTCGGCGTCTCATCTTGATCCAAACTGTTTGCAAAGTTATTCACTCACCCGCCCATAGCAGGCTAAAGGTTAAACAATGGCGTCACCACAACATTTCTTATCGTTTGTCGCCTGAACCATATTTTCATGGCATAACAAGAACATTACTTTGAAGTAAAAAATAAAACATCACTTAGTTAGGAGTTTCTTCTACTTAATTGCTTTGGTAACTTGAAAAAATGTATATTGCAACATTAAAACTGAAACTTTTTCAAAATACTAACAAGTGTTACTACATTGTTGCCATTCTGTGGTGTCTTCCAATGGCATAAACATATTAACCCTTTCGGTGCCAAATTTCTAATTGTCGTCTGCAATCCAGTTTTTGTTAAATCATTCGGTACAGTAAGAAAATGAGATAATAAATGCAAAATGCAAAGGAACAAAGCACAAAATATATAGAAAAAAAGATTTAGACAAAAAGTGAAGTCCCTGATCAGACGCGCCTTTTTAAGGCGGCGTCTGATCTGGGACTGCACTATTTGTCGTGGTGCATTTATGCGACATCGGCGGTGAAAGGGTTAAATGCTATGTGTTGAGAGTATCATCATGATAGTCTACACTGTTTGTAACTAATTAGCACGGTTGTTTGTAGACAACAGTATGTAACAGTACATATCCTGAACAAACACTACACCGACACACAGAGGATTATTTTGGACTATATCAGTTGTACCATATGTACTACAGTAAAGCCCCTCTATTGCAACCACCAAACTATGTCTAATTCTGGATCATCAGAGCAAGTCCACTATAGATATTAATTTAATGGTCGCTATAGATGGGTTATACTGTATATACGAATTAACCCATTCCCTCATAATGACGCCTTTTGGTGCCTCTGTAAAAGTCACTTTTTGAAATCATTGTGATAAATAGAGCATTTGCTCCATAGGAGCAAATACTCTATTTATCACAATGGTTTCTAAACTACATATTTCTAAAATGTCCCTTTTCTGTAGTAAATGATCCTTTTGGTAGATCTGTTCAAAGCGGTAGGGTCTAAATATAGCCTATGAGGTAATGGGTTAAACAGTCTTGTCCTTGCCTAGTACCTCGTGCGGGTAGATGCCAAAATGCTTGTTTCCCGTGACACCGGTCATTTACATGTACCAAATACATTTGCTGTTTGAGAGGACCGTAAACTACACACCTATTTTAACCTGTATCATGCTGACACAATTTCAGTTTCCATCTTAAATTTCCTTTAATTCTGATTATGTCGAAGCAGACACCCTTCTATCTCCTTTCAAAAACGTAAGCTGATGGTCAAGCAGGTTTGAGTTTTATGAGACGCTCAGTTACTCAGCTGCCTCTGATCTGGAACCATACTTGATGCACAGATAATTATGGATTTGTCCAGGGTATACTAAAGGTTAATAACCCCTTTTGTATTATTGTACCTGTGTTATTGCTGTGGGTCCAAATTCGGATTCATTACGATCGACTAAATAATAGAAAACTTGCTGGAGATCAAAGGAAATTATTGAATAATGCATCGCTAATCCAAATCTCATTTAAACGTTAATCTGTTCTAATCCGACGTTTAATCTCAGAGGAGTGTTGTTGGAAGAGAGTTTATTGAATAATCGCCTGTTGGTGTTGAACGAATTTTGCTCCTTGGAACAAAAGAGACACTTGAATAGATTCAAATTACCATGTGAGTGGATCGCTCGATTACGCTCTTGTTCCGATAAACAAAATATCCAGACATTAGAAACCATTAAAAACGATCCGCTTCATAAGCAATTGACGATTTCCTTCATCAGTTTCCCGAGAGAGACTATTGCTTAGTTATTTTTGCTAGATCAATGTCCTTCAGAGGCTTTGCTTGAGACAATGTCCTTTTGTAGTTGCTAGATAAAATTTAGAGGCCTTGTAAAGATAGTTTCCTTTAGCAGAATGCCTTTCTGTTGTTTTGCTAGATCAAATGCCGTTTAAAATTTTCGCAAGAAAACGTGTCTTTTTGTTGTTTTGCTAGACCAAATGTCTCTTAAAAGCTGTACAACAGACACTTTCCTTCATTAGTATTGCAAGAGAAAATATGCCTTTGGGTTTCCTAGATCAAATTTCCTTTAGAAGACAGTTTACAAGAGACAAAGCGCTAACGTAGTTTTACGAGACCAACTATCCTTTACTACCTTTCAATGACATTTACTTTAGCAGCTTTGCAGGAGAAAACGCCAATTGGAAGGCGTGGTAGATCAAAAGTCCTTTGTCGCCGCTCATTAGAATCGTCTCTTCGAGTGGTCGCAGTATATATTTTTGAGGAGAAATACACGAGCTATTCAAATTTATGCATCTTATCTGGACCTCTGAAGAGAAACGCTTACTTTAATACATTTGCAAAAGAACATGACCTTTTGCAATTTTGCAAGGAAAAATGTCCATAACCCCTCGCTTGCTGAATTTTGAAATACATTACTCCTTCTTTTCCCATGTCCTGTTGTATAATTACATATATCTTCGCTGTGTACAAGCAATCACTGCTGTGGAGTGCACTGGTTACACAATCAACTTGTAAATAGTGCAGACCCTGATGAGACAGCTCCTGCAGGAGTTGTCTCATCTGGGTCTTCACTATTTACAGGTACGTATATTGACGCGAATAGCAAGCGAAGAGATAATTATGGAGCTTAGCATGAGGCATGACCCATTAGAAACTTTGTAAGCAATAGTATTCCATAAATCATCTGCCAGGTAAAGTTTTGTTAAATCCTTGCCAGGATACTCAAGACCAGCTGACTTTACAAATCAAACCTATATGCATGTGTGTACATATGTTTGAAGTTGATTTGACAGTGCTTACAAGCTAAAAGAATTTACTCGTGTTATTATCAGTTACAGTAAAACCTCTCTATAACGGCCATTAAATTACATCAGTATTTAGTGTGAAAGGCAGGTAGCTGCTTAAATCAAGATGAACGTTAAACAGAACGCTCCTATTGGACCATTTCATTCAAAATTCTTTTCGATAGACAACGTCCCGATTTTTAAGGAAGCTTCTATGCAAAAAGAATGAATAGTATATATAGCAACTATACAGAGGTATATAAAGCTACACACGTACTTCAGTGAATGAAAAAGTATGTTGCATGAGGAAACGTTTGATTCTCATAAAAATGTGGAAACTGTTACGTAGCAGCACACTGTGGTCAGCTAAAGACGGGGTATATATTGGGAAAAACAAAACAGCTTTTCATTCTAGTAATAGGACATTTTGCGCTTTAAAATATGAATACATAAAACAATAATTTAGAAATTTATCGTCACATTAATTACATCGTAAATTCCAATATGCTGCAGGGTTTTCGTTTCATTATGGGACCCCATTCCCCATCCCCTATTAAAATTAGCCGCTCCACGAGATGAGTATACAATTAATTGTTTGTAAATCATCAAAAATCTCCACACGGTGACACTAATAAGAATTACTGTGCTAGTAGCTGGAAGTTCAGCTGTATTTTGGCGAGTTAGAAAAGTTGTTAAATGCGAGCCTTGGCGTAGTATTTCTTTTATCATGCAACACCAGTAAAGAATGGAGAAAATGAATAAAAAAATTTTGCTCAAGCGGTTCTGTCCCCTGAATAAAAATACATGCCAGTACAATATACGTGACGTCATATTGGCGTGCAGTGACGTCGTCGATATTTACAACATAAACAAACTTGATTTAATCCTTTTATATGGAGAAAAAGTTGAGACAAAGGTGAGAAAATGTGTTAAATTTGATGTTTATGCATTTTCTTCCTTCTGTTTCCCTCCTATTGGCTGAATTAAACTTGCATCCCAGTGGGGTCAGTAGACATGCACTGTACCTCACAAAATACAGCGTCGATGTGGAAAATATTAAGCTAGTAGGAAGTGATTGTTTTTGGTGACGTTGCATGATAAAACATCGCACATACCAACATTGATGCAAGCAGTCTTTTATGTTTATTTTTTCTAAATGATATAGTAAAAAGTATAGATAGTGACCTAGATGGTATATTCATAACTGAAACACTTCGTCTGTTTTTTATTCCCTTTGCCGATGATGCAGTTCTCTTCAGCAGTAATCCAAATTCACTCCAGTCAATGCTGAATGATAATGAAGATTACAGTAATATGTGGGGACTACAAGTAAATGTTAATAAAACAAAGATAGTTATATTTGAAAATGGTAGACATACACACTTCGACGTTTATATGTATGGAAACCTGATAGAAATTGTAACATCATTTAAATACTTAGGTATCTAAATTCTTTTTAAAAAAACCCAGCTGGAATAGAACACAAAAACACGTAGCTCAACACTCTCTAAATGCACTTCATAACTTATTTATAATGTTTAATCAGACTGATTTACCAACATCACAAAAAATAGTCTCTTCGATACACTTATCGTTCCAATTTTGAATTATGCGGTTGCAGTTTGGGGATATTATGAATCACCAGCCATCGAAAATGTACATACTAAATTTTGTAGAAAGTTGTTTTGTGTTAAACTCTACTAATGTAGATTCCCTTTATGGTGAACTAGGAAGAACTCCATTAAAAATAAAGAGAACAATCTTTATGCTAAAATATTGGACTAAAATCCTTACTACAAATGAGAACCAAATCCTTTTTCAAATATACAAATTATTACAAGCAGATGCAGATAACGGAATAACTTACAAGAACAAGAGTTGGGCTTATCAGATACAAAATATTCTCAATGAATGCGGGATGTCATTTCTATGGGAAAACCAATTTCAAATGTTAATAACCTAGCCACTTATAAAACAAAGAATAGAAGATATATATAATCAACAATGGTACTCAAAATTAGATAAATCTAACAGACTTGAAACGTATTCATTATTCAAACATACCTTTAGCCTTGACAGTTATCTTGATAAATTTCAGTAAACAAATACAGAATAGCTTTAACTCGATTTGGAACATCCTCACATGATTTAAATATATAAACTGGTTGTTACACAAATATTACTCGTGATCAACGCATATGCAACAATTGCATTTTAAAATGATAGAAAACGAATATCACTTTTTACTTATCTGTCCAAAATTTAGGGAACAGAGGAAAAGGTACTTTAAACCATATTACTGTTCATGGCCCAACATAAATAAACTTGTTTCATTATTATCAAATACCTCAAAATCAACACTAAACAATTTGGCGAAATTCATTTATAATGCAAACGTGATTAGAGTCTGATGTCATAAGTAATTTTTGATGAGAAATTTACGCTATTTGTTGTTTTATATATGTATTTAACTATGTATTTGTGCACTTATGTGTCCTTTATCTTTGCAATATTGAATGCTATAAACGTCGTTGTATGTTAAATGCAATAAAATGTTGTAGTTGTAGTGGTTGTTTATAACGTTCTGTTTCCTTATTCTGCAGGACGTGAAAAATCAAAGGTTTTCTGTCACCGGCTGGTTCGATGTGGTACGTATAGTGACAACTATGGCGTGACAAACGTTGCAACATTAACTTTTCATTTGATTTGTTTTCTTCATTTGATAATATTTCTTTTTTAGTCCAATACATGTATTTTCTTTCTCATTCGATGTTTGAACATTTTTCATTTGATAAAAAAGTCTCATTTGATGATCGAATAAAAAACATTTCAATTGGTGTTGCGAAAATATTTTTCATTCGATAATTTGCCACATGGGATAGGCTACTAGATGGAGTTGTAAGTTTGGATTTCATTGGAGGAAACAATCAGACTAGCTAAAGGCATGATTAGACAAAAGTTTAATATGATAAAACAAGGCAGTTTTGCAGTTCAGATTGTGTGGTCGAGTGGTCTAACGAACTGTCTGTTACATAGAGCCAGAGATTTACCTGCCCGCCGCGAAATCGAATCCCTTCGTAATCTATCTGATATTCATTTAACAATTTCCCAGCTAGTCTGATTTGTTCGTCCAATGAAATCCAAGCTTACAACTCCATCTAGTAGCCTATCGCATGAGGCAAATTATCGAATGAAAACAATTCGCAACACCAATTGAATTTTCTTTCATTCGATCATCAAATGAGAATTTTTTTATCAAATGAAAAATGTTCAAACATCGAATGAGAATTTTCCTTGGCAACATCAAATGAGAAAAAAAAATATTGGATTAAAAAATATTATCAAATGGAAAAAAATATCAAATGAAGAAAAAAAATCAAATAATTAATATTGCAACGTTTGTCACGCCATAGTCCGTTCATAAGCAGTTATTAAATGTGCAACACTATTCTCGCCCCTAGCACCGACTTAAGTGGCGGTCAATTTTCATACTTAAAAGCACAGAAATTGATGATCCCGAAGGACTGGAAAATATAACAACACTCAGAATTAAGTACGGGGCGACATTTACGGCCGACATACGAGCATAAAACACATACTGTTGTGAAGTACATAGGACATCCTTCGAGCTAAACTGGCTGCCAGTGTAATAAAAGAAACGAAGAATTAAGAACTATAATTGTTCAAAACGTTAAGTTAGTGTTTAAAGGTTGACCCCTTTCCATCATATAAAAGTGTTTTCACGCATTTACAAACAGAGTAGACCCAGATCAGACAGATCCTAAAGGATCCGTCTAATCAGGGTCTGCTCTCTTTGCTTATGGAATTTGAAAGATCTGTTTCTTTACTTTCTAAAATGGCTGTAATTTTCCACCTTCTATAGTTCATAATAACCATTGTATTCATGAGTATTTACTAGGTATTGAAATTTAGAACAAACATAGAATAGGGAAAGCGTTAACGAAAGGGTTAACGAAAGGGTTAACGAAAGTATCATTTTATAAGTTTAACTCTTTTACAGACATGGACGGATAATCGTTATTCGTGGACTCCTGCTAGCTATGGCAACATCAATGAAATGTTTTTCACCTACACAACGTGCTGGAACCCAAAAATTATTGTCGACAATGCGTAAGTACCTTATCTTGACTTTATCTTGAACACTTTACTCCAAAATCCGCATATCTACGCCATTGCAGAGTGAGTTAACCAAGACCTGACCGCTCTTGAAGGAGCTGTCCTATCAGGATATGCTCTGTTTGTTTATTAAATAAGATGTATATGGTTCCATCGTTTCTTCCTTGGCCAAATATGACATTCATATTCATATGCCATTACAAAAACTAAAGTACTTAACATCAATATAATTCTCAAATCTTGAAGTAAAGCGTTTTGCTCAAAGTGTGAATTGAACTTTTCTCTCATAACATCGCCTTTTGCTTAATAAAATTAAAATCACACATGATACCCATTTGGAAAATGCCAGTTTTGTATACGAATGATATTATATAAATATCATATCCTATGGAGGGCGACAACACGTATTGTCAACCCTCGGTATGGTAATGTTCACCGAGGTTTGACAATACATGTGCATGCTGAAAAAGGTTTTTTCAATAATAACAATAAACAGTTAGAAACAAAAGTTATAGTCTTAAGTAATGGTGAAAGCTCCTGCAGGAGCTTTCACAATTACTTTAGACCTGCATTAGGCTTAAAGCTTAAGAAATTGTTCAGATCAGAAATCGGATAAGTCCAACTTCTGTTATCTCGAACTCATTTGTATGGTCCCTAGAAGTTCGAAATATTAAAGTTCAACTGTATATCATATTATAAGCAACAGAGCAGACCCTGAACATAGGCTCCTATAGGGTCTACTCTGTTTGCAAAGGCGTAGAAGGGCGTATTTGCGATGTGAAATATTGGATTAACCCTTTCTAAAAAATCTTTCTTATGTTGTTATCTCCTCTTACTTGCGTGCCTATGCTCGTTTTTCTTGTTCCTTTTTAAACATTGTCCTTTAACCCTTCGCTTGCTGAATTTTAAAATACATGTCTCCTTCTTTACCCATGCCTTGTTGTATAATTACATATATCTTCACTGTGTACAAGTATTTCGCTGTACAATCACTGCTTTGGAGTGCACTAGTTGCACAATCAACTTGTAAATAGTGCAGAAACTGATGAGACAGCTCCTGCAGGAGCTGTCTCATCTTGGTCTTCACTATTTACAGGTAGGTATATTGACGCGAATAGCAAGCGAAGAGTTAAACATTGTCCTTTAACGCGACCTGACACGCATTTGCTAACAGGTTGGGTCCAGATAAAACGCTGACAAATTCGGCCTCTCATCAGAAATCAAGCTTTGTGACACTATATAGGGTTTGGTGGAGAAATTACGATTTTAGTATTTGAGTATGCATCTTTACATGTTGCTCTGCATTTTTCCTTTTCATTCGGCCCTTTGTAAATGTCCGTTCTTCTTGTCATGTTGCTCTTTATGTCAAAGTCAGTATTGTTGTCTTCATATTTAACCCATTGCTTGCTTATCGCGTCAATATACCTACCTGTAAATAGTGAAGACCCAGATGAGACAGCTCCCGCAGGAGCTGTCTCATCAGGGTTTCCACTATTTACAAGTTGATAGTGCAACCAGTGCACCCCAAAGCAGTGAGTGCACGGCGAACTACTTGTACACAGTGAAGAAATATGTAATTATACAACAGGGCATGGGTAAAGAAGGAGAACTGTATTTTAAAATTCAGCAAGCGAAGAGTTAAACATTGTCCTTTAACGCGACCTGACACGCATTTGCTAAAAGGCTGGGTCCAGATAAAACGCTGACAAATTCGGCCTCTCATCAGAAATCAAGCTTTGTGACACTATATAGGGTTTGGTGGAGAAATTACGATTTTAGTATTTGAGTATGCATCTTTACATGTTGCTCTGCATTTTTCCTTTTCATTCGGCCCTTTGTAAATGTCCGTTCTTCTTGTCATGTTGCTCTTTATGTCAAAGTCAGTATTGTTGTCTTCATATTAAACCTTCGCTTGCTATTCACGTCAATATACTTACCTGTAAATAGTGAAGACCCAGATGAGACAGCTCCCGCAGGAGCTGTCTCATCCGGTTCTGCACTATTTAAAAGTTGATTATGTAACCAATGGACTCCACAGCAGTGATTGTACAGCGAAATACTTGTACACAGTGAATATATATGTAATTATACAACAAGGCATGGAAAAAGAAGGAGAAATGTATTTTAAAATTCATCAAGAGAAGGATTAATACTCATAACACATATTTGCAGTGTTGATGGCGGTGGTATCCTTGACGACGAGGCTCTCATGTTTCGGATATCCTATACAGGATCAATCACGTGGTCACCAGCTGGCGACTTTACCGTATTTTGCTCGATGGATGTGACATTTTATCCGTTTGACCAACAGACCTGCCATCTGAGTAAGTACACATTTTTCTATCCGTTTGACCAACAAACCTGCCACCTCAGTAAGTACACATATTTCTATCCGTTTGACCAACAACCCTGCCATCCCAGTAAGTACACATTATCACATTTTGTTTGAAAAAGAAGCTGCAACTTTTAATTTCTATTTGTCATCTGCAAACTGATTTTAATACATGTATACAATTTCCGTAAAATGAAGACTGAGATAAATGAATACCAATTGCAAAGAAATATTCCGCAGACATAGTACTAAAAGCTGAGACAAACTGTCTCTTGCGAATTTATCTAGCAAAAAGGTACATTATCTCTTGCAAAGCTTCTAAAAGATATTTGATCCAGCAAAAAAGGACATTTTCTCTTGCAAAGCTTTTAAGGAACATTTGATCAAGCTAAACAACAGAGGGACATTATTCTATAGGTAATGGCCCCTTGCAAATCAAGTAAACTTGATCGAGCAATTACAAAAGCACAGGGTCTCTCAAAAGCTTTTAAAGGACATTAGATCTAGCAAAATTGATACGGGATACAGTAAAACCTCTCTTAACCGGACGTTAAATTTAGTATATAAATATCGGTCTTGGATACAGGTGGCAGCTTAATGCAGGGTGGAAGTCATGCAGGAGCTTTCTGCATGACTGTCACCCTGCATTAAGCTGTCACCTGCCTAAAATATCTAAATTTTTCTCTACTAGAATTCCGGTTAAGAGAGGTTTCACTGTATTTCTCTTGCAAAACCGTTGAAGCAAAATGTTTCCTGCAAAGCTTCTAAAAGACATTGTTAGTGGTTTCTAATGTCTTGATACATAAGTTACATAGGTTTTGGTGAAGCAATGACAAGCAATGGCGAGGTTAGTATTTGCTGAGTATACACGTGTCTGTTGTTCTGATATTCGTTCTATGATTCTGTTACAGGCGTCAAGAGTTGGGCATATGATGCAAGTACAGTTGCACTCAGTTTCGCTGATTCAAATATAAACACGGAGCAATTCACTGAAAATGATGATTGGGAGTTAGACTCAACGTCCTTGACCTCCAGTGACGTCACGCAAAATTCTTTAACATACAGGTAAATCGAAGAATTTATCACAAACGTGCATTTGTGCTGAGACTTGGAAAAACAAAAAACATTTTTTGTAATTTGGTTGATATTAAAACAAAACTTTTATTTGCCGAGTCTGCAATTTTCTCTTTTTGCATTTCTACTTTTGCTTTCGAAGGATCACCCATTTTCAGAATATTTGTTCAATGCTAGTAGTGCAAGCATGTATTTAACAATAAGCATTTCGCATTTGTCATTTACATCCATCATTTGGAACATTCCGGTTCTTTCCCTAGCACTTTACAGTCATTTTAAAGATTGTTTGTACTTTGAATTACTACTCATGAACAAACTCAATAAAACCGAGTCTGCAATTTTCTCTTTTTGCATTTCTATTTTTGCTTTCGAAGGATCACCCATTTTCAGAATATTTGTTCAATGCTAGTAGTGCAAGCATGTATTTAACAATAAGCATTTCGCATTTGTCATTTACATCCATCATTTGGAACATTCCGGTTCTTTCCCTAGCACTTTACAGTCATTTTAAAGATTGTTTGTACTTTGAATTACTACTCATGAACAAACTCAATAAAACCGAGTCTGCAATTTTCTCTTTTTGCATTTCTACTTTTGCTTTCGAAGGATCACCCATTTTCAGAATATTTGTTCAATGCTAGTAGTGCAAGCATGTATTTAACAATAAACATTTCGCATTTGTCATTGACATCCATCATTTGGAACATTCCGGTTCTTTCCCTAGCACTTTACAGTCATTTTAAAGATTGTTTGTACTTTGAATTACTACTCATGAACAAACTCAATAAAACCGAGTCTGCAATTTTCTCTTTTTGCATTTCTACTTTTGCTTTCGAAGGATCACCCATTTTCAGAATATTTGTTCAATGCTAGTAGTGCAAGCATGTATTTAACAATAAGCATTTCGCATTTGTCATTTACATCCATCATTTGGAACATTCCGGTTCTTTCCCTAGCACTTTACAGTCATTTTAAAGATTGTTTGTACTTTGAATTACTACTCATGAACAAACTCAATAAAACCGAGTCTGCAATTTTCTCTTTTTGCATTTCTACTTTTGCTTTCGAAGGATCACCCATTTTCAGAATATTTGTTCAATGCTAGTAGTGCAAGCATGTATTTAACAATAAACATTTCGCATTTGTCATTGACATCCATCATTTGGAACATTCCGGTTCTTTCCCTAGCACTTTACAGTCATTTTAAAGATTGTTTGTACTTTGAATTACTACTCATGAACAAACTCAATAAAACCGAGTCTGCAATTTTCTCTTTTTGCATTTCTACTTTTGCTTTCGAAGGATCACCCATTTTCAGAATATTTGTTCAATGCTAGTAGTGCAAGCATGTATTTAACAATAAGCATTTCGCATTTGTCATTTACATCCATCATTTGGAACATTCCGGTTCTTTCCCTAGCAATTTTTACAATTGGCAAAAAGCATTTCGCATTTAGCATTTTGCATTTAGCATTTAGCAAATAGGATAGCAGAATGGCATCCCATACAACATAACATATAGTGATGATACATGTATTTGAACACCCAATCAGCACGGGCTTGTAAAACTGAATAATATAATTTTGGTACCATTTGATAAGTTTTGATTAGATGCATTGGCAAATAGTATGGACCAATATCAAACTGCTCTTTGAGGAGCAGTTTCCAGGTGCTGATCCAGGATTTCAGATTAGGGGGGGGGGGGGGGGGGGCGTAGAATTTTTATGTTTCGTGACATAAATAAATGGTGTGTTTGTAATACATGTTGAAAAAGAGCTTACTTTGGTGAGGGAAATAGATCACTGAATCATTGTTTAATTGATTTTTAGTAGATCCAGTAAAACCTCTCTATAACAACCACTAACTTACATCAATTATGTTGTGTTAAAGGCAGGTGGCTGCTAAAGCAATGTGAAAGTAAAACAGAGCGATCCTATGGGAGCGTTTTGTTTTACTTTCACCTTGCTTTAAGCAGCCAACTGCTCAAAATACCAATTAATTAACACAATTTAATGGTTGTTATAGAGAGGTTTTACTGTATATAGATCTAAAATATTACTTGAAAAAATTGTTTTCAAATTGGCAATTTTAGGGGGATCTAACATTTTTAGGATTATCTAACATTCAATAATGAACAATATTGTATGCATTGTAGATATAAATATATTTGACAGTTTTCGTTTTCACAGCAACAGATAAAGGTGCGTATTTAAATAATAAAATAATTATTCCTTTACCAGACCCTACGTTGTCACCACTCTTGAGAGTTGTCTCGTCGGGTTTGCTGGAAAAATGAAGAAACTATTGTCAAAAATATTTCAATTTAGCCATCTTATCTGGGCCTCAGAGTTTGGCTATCATAAGATGTTTGATTTCTTTTGCGAATATATTATCGAATTTTCAATACAATTTGAAACAAAAAGTATTAGCATTTGCTTAGAGGCCAGTATGGTAAGAATATCTAGTTGACACTGATTTTCACTCAATAAATGTAAATTATCGAAATATGCTTATCACCATGCGAATGACTAATCATTCTACATGCTTTATAATTACAGTAATCTCAATTTCAAGATGACCTTCAAGCGAAGAGCGACTACAATACTGATTACGTTGCTACTTCCGGTTGTAATGGTGTCATTCCTAAGTTTCTTCGTATTTGCCCTACCGGTGGATTGTGAGTCAAAAATTGCCTTTCCTGTTGCCGTGCTTGTGGCCGAGACAGTGTTAATGACGGTTATTATTGGTGAAATACCCGTCTCATCGCGGAACACTCCAATTTTAGGTAGGTTTTATAGAGACGGTAGGTATACTCGTAGTTCTACACTACAGTTTAACTTCTATACCTCGAACCACACACATTTGTTCGAGACAACAGATGTTCGAGTAATCCGGTTTCTGATCTGGATAATTGCTTAGGTTCACAGCTTAATGCAGGTCTAAAGTAATGTTGAAAGCTCTTGTAGGAGCTTTCAGCATTACTTTAGACCTGCATTAAGCTGTCACGCGTGTTTCTAGACATGTGTAGTAGTACATTTAAGAGCAATTCTGTATTATCAGTTTCGGAAGGACTAGACTTCAAGTTCGAGTTATCTCGAAGTTCGAGTTATCCGAGTTCGAGATATCGAAGTTCAGTTGTATTTGGAAAAGAAAATTGGTGTGGCTATGCTTTAATAATCCTTAAAACCCCATTTTCTCTTCTCAACTTGTTTATAAAGCTGAATATTTTAATTTCAGACGTCTTTGACACTTTTAAATTATACTGACATAGTTAATAAGTAGCAATTGATATAGTCCCTGATCGAACTGCTCTTTCATGAGAAGTTTGCTTCGTTTCTGTACTATTGTCTAAGAGTGTCTGTCCGAATACTTATCTGTCCGAATACTTACACAATAAAGTTTTTGTGTTGCTCTGTTTAAATTAAAAGAGCAGAATGGTTGGCCACAGTATTCAAATCGTGATCTTTACAAATTTTGCAACAACATTAACATGCTCAATTTACATATTGATTTAAGATTATAATGATCTTTAATGAACAATTGTTAGTAAGAAGTATACAAACATGCACTAGATATGGATCTAAAAGCAAACATAATCCTGTTTAACATTGTCCTTGTTTTGGAAACATGTTTTGATTCTTATAGAAACATTACCTTATTGTCAAAAATTGTGAGTAGTGGGGAAATACAGTCAATCGATGTGCGTCTTACGAACTATCATTAAAAGCTGCAACATTTGCTACAACACATTCCACATTCTACTAGCAACACATAAAAATGCCCTAAACATGCATAAATCATTCGTTTATATCCTTAAAACAGGTACAGTGACACCCCTCTAATGCGACCACCTAAAAGAGGTATACATCTCGGTAGTAGAGGCAGGTGGTAGCAAAATACAGGACAAATGTAATGCAGAAAGCTCCTGCTGATAAAGACACCCATGTTTATTTATTAAGTGGTTGTATTAAAGGGGTTCTACTGTATATTGCAAGAAACATGGGGAACACTACCCTTTCAATAGAATATTACCTAAAGGTCTTTTATTGAGAAACAATTTCTTTAGATTCGGTTTGATTCTAATTTCTTTAGATTCGGTTTGATTCTATTTCAATATTCTGTTTCAGGTATGTACATGCTGCTGACGTTGGTTCTCTCCATTCTAGAGGTTCTGTTCACAGTTGTGATACTAAAACTATTTCACAACAAAACTAAACAAAAACGAGTGACAGATGCAGCCATTCGACTGGCCGCCATCTTGAATACAGTGACATGTTTAAGTAACACTGATAAACTCACGGGTAGAGGGAGTAACAGCTCCGAAAGTCCCATAGAGGACCCTCAGAGCCCACAGACAATTGACGGTCCGCCGGATTTTAAGTCCAC
Organism: Azorinus chamasolen; assembly: GCA_963576725.1. Lineage (NCBI taxonomy): Eukaryota > Metazoa > Mollusca > Bivalvia > Cardiida > Solecurtidae > Azorinus > Azorinus chamasolen. The sequence goes on along the minus strand of OY755253.1, from coordinate 57,720,743 downwards.
TATAAAACGAAATCCGAGTATCAAATCCGTGAGTCCGGACTGTAGTTTTGCTACCTCTAGAACTGAAGAGTTTCATCATCAAAGACGAAAACGCTCAAGTGCTTGGTTAGACAGCGGAGGATTGTGTGGTGGGGGAACAGACCGGAAGTACATATGGGAAGACGTTGCACGCTCTGTGGATAGATTCTGCTTCTTTGTATTTTTCATACTAAGGGCTTTATTTTTTGTTGTGTTTATAACAATACTGTGTACAGGCGCTGGCTGAAAAACAGCCCAACTCTGAATAGATGTTGTGTTGACAAAGTTAGTGCACAGTATCTATACAATTTGATACACATTAGAACCTGTCGGAAGCGGTCATTCATTTATTAAATATAAGAGTCTTAAAAAGCAAGTAGTTTCTTACCCTTTCACCGCCAATGTCGCCTAAATGCACCACGACAAATAGTGCAGTCCAAGATCAGACGCCGCCTTTTCTGATCAGGGACTTCACTTTTTGTCTCAAGCTTGATTTCTATACATGTGCTTTATTCCTTTGAAAATTGCATTTAATTATCTCATTTCCTTATTTCAACGAACGATTTAACGAAATTGATTTACAGACGACAATAAGAATAAGCGTTAACTAATCAAGGGTAAAGATAATACAGATTTCTGCATTACGTTTGACCTGCATTAAGCTGCCACCTGCCTTGCAGAAACATTATTAGACCTCTTCTTGACGGCTGCTTAAGACAGGTTCTGCCGTATGCTTCATCTCTTTGCAATACAGCATTTGACTCTAACATTATGTTGCAAAGAGAGTTAACATCTGTAGTATATTATTGATGCGGAAATGTAAAACAGACCTTGTGAAATTAGTTTATATAGAACTCGATCTGAGCCTATTCTATTTGCAAATTTGTCAAAATGTTTTGTAAAACACAATGTGACTATTGTGAAGTGACCGCAGTGTAGTCAAGATATGTTGACAGTTCATACAGGCTGTTCTTTTATCAGTACCGAAGGGAGGTAACCCAACCTGACTTATAAACAAATATTTTCAACAAAGGGCAACAGTTTAACGTGTGTACATGCACTTAAATACTAAAATCGTCAGTTTAAAACCTTACAGTTTTGAAGGTAAAACCTGATTTACCATTGTTTCTCGAAAGTAGGTCAGTGGTTACACAGGGTAAACTGTTATCATGTTTCCTCTTTCTATCATTTATAACGATGTGGTTTGTCTAAACATTTAAACGTTACGGACAGATGCGTATTAACATTTGCAAACAGTGTAGATCCAGATTAGATCGAGTAACGGTTTTCTAGATACATTGAATGATAAATAGTGTGAAAAAGAAACGGGAGAATTTTCTTTTAAACCAACCTTAGCATATCAAAGAATACAAATTTATTGACAGAAAACAGACCGAAACACACAGCCATGTTGTATGTATTTCTACCGGACTGCACTCGATTAGAAAGTGGTCATTCTTTGTTTGAAAAGTAGTGCAAACGTTTTGATGTAAATTGTGAATGTATCTATTAATGCAACAATAATCGTGCCTCAATACATGACACACTGTTTAAAACCTGTCTTGGCACCTACACGGAGTCATTTCTTATGAATCACGCCATATACAACACATTACAATTTCAACTAAGGTGCACATACATCTTGAGGTGATAATTATTTATAGTGTACAAAACATTATGGATCTTTGGACCAAGTACGATATCAGTTTTACACCACACACATGTGTTATGTCATGCACATATGTTATGCCAGGTGTAATATATAAAGTATAGGTATTATGAAACATCTATATGTTACGCACATGGGTGTTACGCCACACAAATATGTGTTACGCAACATTTGTGTTACGTCATGTACATAAGTGCTACACGCCAGGCAAATAGGTGTTACATTACATTATGTGTTACGTCAAGTAATAGGTGTTACGCCATGCATATATGTGTTACGCAACATATATGTGGTTCGTCACGTACACAATAGTAATGCCACGCACATATGTGTTACCATAAATCTATGTGTTATGGCATGTACGTATGCGTTACGCCACGCACACATGTATATCGCAACAACTTTTTGTTACGTCACGTACATAGATGTTAGGCAATGCACATACGTGTAATGTCACATCTATGTGTTACGTCACGTAAATAGATGTTCCGTCATGCACATATGCGTCTTGACTGTAGGCAAACTATTGACACACACACATTACATGACAGTGATTGGAGTATGGCTTTAATCAATGAGTATGTATATCTTTACTTTTGACATTAAACTTCTAAATTCATTCATGGCGTAATGCAGATCCTGTAGGAGCTTCCAGCATTACTGTCGACCTGCATTTTAGCTGTATCATATGTTTCTAGGTATGCAGAGTAATACATATTAGAAGAATTCTGTATTGAAAATGTTGGAAATACCTAATTTATACTTTGAGTTCAATTGTATATTGTTTATTGACCCTTTACTCTATGAATATTCATGTGCATATATAAAGGAATCATGAATGTTAATTAACTAAATTTTGATAACAGTATTATATTTTATCTTAACAGAAACAGTAGAATGATAATATTGCATTATAAATTTATCTTCACTGAAACAGTATAATCATATCAATATTATTCCATATGCAAACAGAGTGGATCCTGATTAGACTGTTCATACAGGAGCCGTCTGCTCTGGATCTATTCTGTCTGCTCTGCTCTGGATCTATTCTGTTTGCAACGGTGTCAAATGGCGGCAACAAGCGTAGAAAGGTGTAACTGTGGAGTAAAGGGTTAAACAAATGGTATTTGTATTTTATGCAGTAAATGCCCTCTAAAACGGACGTTAAAATCAGACAGGTGACAACTTAAGGCAGGTAGAAAGTCATGCAGAAAGATCCTATAGGAGCTTTCAGCATGACTTTCAACATGCCTTAAGCGGTCATCTGCCTAAAGATACCTAGATTTTTCCTTTATATTATACATGTATTCCGGATTAGAAGGGATTCCGGTTTAGAGGGGATTCCGGATTAGAGGGGTATTCGGATTAGAGGGGATCTGCTATATTGCATTTCATGAGATAATTTGTAATGTGCATTCAATGTCATAACTATTGTATCTAGGGCATCTACTTGTTATCAATCATACCTTGTTCAATGAAATAAACGTTTTAACCCTTTCCTGTATGCCTGAATTTATCATTTCATGAATTTTATTTTTCATAACATCAACTTTCATTTCATGAACTTAATTTTATAAGATCAAAGTTTGAAAGGGTATTGATGGCTTAGACAAAAAATTAAGATCAGATCTTTATATGTTCATAGGCAAACAGCGCATACCCTGGTTAAATAGCTCCTATTATAGCTTCTAATCTGGGTATACTCTGTTTACAAAGGTGTATATGAAGGAAAGGGTTAATAAACCATAGCCATAGTTTTGTTCAAATGTTTCCCACGATCGTAGCCATCAACCTCCTGTGGAAGTCATAATCATATTCACAGGTGTTTGAGGCATTGATCCAGTCACTTCTTTCCCCCGATCCTTACAAAACAAAAAAACTGTTTTACAAAGGTAAATCGTCCCCAAAAATAGCGTAAATGTCGATCTGTTGGCGAGTTCCAACTTTTCAAACAATTGTAAAGGTGAAACTCGTCAGCACATTGACACAAATGGCTACATCTACGCTTCGAACACCTTTGCATCTACGCTTCAAACACCTGTGACTGCTAAAACGTGACTGGACTACGGTAAAACCTTCATGACCTGTTCACCATGCATTAGCCCGTTCCATCATATAAACGCCTTTTCACGCATTTGCAAACAGAGTAGACCCAGGTTTACTCTGTTTGCTTATGGTATACTACATATATGATTTTACAGTTTTTGCCCGATTTAAAACAGCCTGTGTACATATGCCATCACAGACATTCAGCTAATAAATATTCACGATGTAATTATTTCTTACATGGAAACAAGACAGGGAAATGGTTAAATTAATAGCTGCCTTAAAAACTAATGATGCTACTTACTGGAGTGTTCAGATTAGGTTTCTAGTGATACCTGTTTTACTGTACGTTTTACCCATTCCCTCATAGGCTATTTTAGATCTTTGAATAAATGTACAGAAAAGTAGCATTTACTAGAGAAAGGGACAATTTCATAATTTTGTAGTTTGAAACAATTGTGATAAAAAAAGCAAATGCTCTGTTTATCACAACGGTTTCAATAGGTGTTTTTTACAGAGGCGTAGAAAGGCGTAGTTATGGATGAAAGGGTTTAATTCGATTAATGAGCGATTGGGTGCATCTTTCTTGCATCAGTAAATTGCAATCTAATTTCTAAAAACGACCCGCCTGAACATACACACATGCTTTTTTTTTTTATAGAACCCCTTTTCTCGCCTCTGCAAACTGAGTAGACACAGAACAGACATGAGGCGTCTGATCTGGTTCTACTCTGTTTGCAAAGGCTTAGAAAAGCGTCAATATGGAGTATATGTTATGCTACTACTTATCACATGAATATGAATTACAGTAAAACCTCGATTATTCGAATTTTCCTTATAGAAGAATTTAGACCCTTTTAGGCAGGTGGCTGCTTAATGCATGGTGAAAGCCATGCAGAAAGTTCATAGAGGAGCTTTCTGCATGACTTCTACCATGCATTAAGTTGCCACCTTTTAAAGATCAATAATAATACGTATTTTAGTGTTCGAATAATCGAAGATTTACTGTACATTAAAAACTCGATACTACGAACAATCAAAAACATACCATTGTTGATATTTAACACAAGTGACAGCTTAATGAAGGGTAAATGCCACATAGAAAATGCCACCCTGTATTAAGCAGTCACCTGCCTATAAAGACAGACATTCTTCACTACTAATATTTCGTAGTATCGAATTTTTACTGTACATGTATAACATTTTTAATGTTATGAATAATAATGTCTCGTTTGGTTAATTTGATAAAGATGGCATTAAAACCAATGGAACTTGTTGACCATGGCAGAAACTGTAGTATCAGATCTATATTACATCATAAGTATATAGGGTAGACCAATATATAAGTATATAGGGTAGACCAATATCTGTATATAGGGTAGACCAATATATAAGTATATAGGGTAGACCAATATATGACAGCTCCACAGGAGCTGTTTGATATGGGTCCAGTGAGTCTGATTGCAAATGTGTAAATCATCCCTTCGCTTCAATATACATACCTGTAAATAGTGAAGACCCAGATGAGACAGCTCCTGCAGGAGCTGTCTCATCACGGTCTGCACTATTTACAAGTTGATTGTGCAACCAGTGCACTCTACAGCAGTGATTTCACAGCGAAATACTTGTACACAGTGAAGATATATGTAAATATACAACAGGGTATGGGTAAAGAACGAGACATGTATTTTAAAGTTCAGCAAGCGAAACTTTTCCTTCATATAAACGCTTTTTCACGCATTAGCAAACATAATAGATTCAGGTCAGATCGCTCCTATAGGAACCGTCTGATCAGGGTCTACCTTTGATTGCTTATGACATAAGATAGATCTGATTCTACAGTATATGCATGCTATCAGCCATGATAAAAACGCTTTTAATCAGTGGTCATTATTATAAGAGCTACGGATAAGATGCTTAAATTAGAATATTTTCAAGTATAACTTCTTTATTTCTCCACCAAACCCTATGTTGTGACCACTTTTTAAAATAGTCTCTTCGAGACGATTCTAAAAAGTGGTCTCAACATAGGGTTTGGTGGAGAAATGACGAATTTTGTATTTGAGTACGCGCTGTATGGTATCCGCCATGATAAAAAACGCACTTGTTCAGTGTCCATTATAATTCATAAAACTTGACTAGGGGGACGATTGAAAACAACAACAGCAAATCGACAAATTTTATCGCTAAATCCAGCCCTCAGATGTATCAGTCATGGTGTATGACGAGAGACACGGCTCAAAACATCTTTAATAATGAAACATGTTGATCAAATGTAAACAATCTCCCTTGACAGATAAATACAAAGGTATACCAAATGAGAGGTAAATCCTTTCAGATTGATAAGTTATTACCCCCTAGTGATGCATTTTTGCGGCTCTATAAAATTTACATATTGAAACCATTGTGATAAATAGAGCATTTGCTCCACAGGAGCAAATGCTCTATTTATCACAATGGTTTCAAGACTACACAATTCTAAACCTCTCCTTTTATATAGTTAATGCTCATTTTCGGTAGATTATTCAAAGAGGTTGGGTCTAAATATAGCCTATGAGAGAATGAGTTAATTCAATGAGATATTGTGGTTAAAAGACTTAATCTTTTAAGAAGGATACGTTTTTGCAAACTCTAAACATCAGATAGTCCAATGAAATTATATTTAAAACTTTAAATACATTGCAATAAAAGTTCCTATCAAATTTGTTATTGCAGTGCAAAGCGATTAACTATAAAATCAGAGGAAACCAATTAGTAGAATTTAAAGCTTTTGGGAGATTATTCAATGGAGATTACTAAACAACATCCACAATTGCATTCACTAACAACCAGGAGCATGCGTTCAGTTGAAGCATTTTATTTGAAAATAAGAACCTATCCGAATCGGCCATTTATTTATTGAACACGGGATTCTTAAAACATGTTGTTACTTAATGCAGGGCTAAGGTAATGCAGAAAGCTCCTATAAGAGTTTTCTGTATTACATTTGATCTGCATTAAGCTACCACCTGCCTTACAAACCCATAATCAGATCTCGTTTCGATGGCCGCTTAAGACAGGTTCTAATATTCTAATATACATGTATAGCCTCAATATAAACCCGAAGTTTTGTATGTACTCCCATCCCTACCAGTTTTTACAGCTGAACAGGTCGGTTTGTGACCGGGGTTTATTGCACGTTAGTCTAAGGTTGGCTGTTGTAGCGGTAAATAGTAATGATTCTGAAACAAATCAACAATAGTGGGCGATGGAAATTCCGTCTTGGAATAGTCAGTGATAGTTTTCACAGGGGATTTAAGTTTAAATTGAAAAAATCGCAATCTTATATTTTAGATAAAATCTGAAAAAAATGGATTTCAAATATCTTGGAATTCAAAGAAATCAATGGAGGTCTAATTTGTATTATAGCACACGTATGCTAGAAATTGTTCAGTCTGGGCTCTCAGAGTTTTGTCTTGGGGGTGTAGTAATACACTGTTGTGTGCAATGGAAATGGACATAGTGTCAAGGTAGATAACTTTATCTCTGATGTGACTAAACTCTTCAAATATGACGTCACGAAACATCAACGCAACGCGCGCGTCAAACCACTTATTATGGTCAATGGGAGCATGTGGTCCTTTGAAAAATACTTTGGCCTTTGGCTTTTTGTGTAGCAGATATTGTAATGCGTTCACTGTAGCCCTTATTCGGGTTCGGAACACATTTGTACCAAATGCTTGCAGGTGAGAATTATACGTCAACATCAACGACAACACTGAGTCTGGCATCGATGACTCATCCGCAATCATTCGTATTTGATGAGCTATGGAATTCATATTGCTTTTGCTAATCCATCCATGGCTATGGTAAGGCATTTCGTGTTGTTTCCATTCTAGCCGGAATCCAATTCTTTTTACTTTGAGAACAGATGAAGTTTGGAACCGTCTGTAGCCAGATTTCCTGACACCCAGTAATTCAGATATATCTTCTACATATTGCCGAATTGTAGAATCGCCAATGAAGAACAATAGCTTACTTCTAAGGCACATCTTTGCCTGCGTCATTGTTTTTATTTCTTTAAACTTTCCATTAATTTGTTTCCAGTGGCCATTCCAAGAGAATCCTGTTGGATACCTTTCTGTCCACGACAAATGTGATAATGAACAATAATCTGATAGGTTGGTTAAGATTTGAAATTCTTTTTTCTCTTTGAGAAAATCAATGTATACCTCTGATTGTAACAGATGAACAATTGATCCGTTAACTACTTCATCTTCAGTTTGTTTAGGAACGATCTCTGTCTTATTGTACGCTTTCATCCTATGCTTGTTAAAGTCTGAACAGTTTAACTCTGGATGTTGCGGATGTCCACAGTACCAACTTAAGCCAAAATTGATGTCAGTAAAATTGCAGAGCTTTTCAAAGCCAAAGACAAAACTTGTTGGTGAACATCGTGTAGCTTCATTGACGCCATTTTTGTGAAAATTAAAATGTATACCAAAGGGGGTTCTTACAGCGAACACAGAATTGCCGTATGTCTTGATAGATCTCAGTCTCAGACAAGTGATGCCAGTTGTTGTAGCTACTTTAGCCTTAATTATGACAGGTCCCGTCCAAAGCATTTTCACTTTTGCCGTGTAAGTTCCGTTAAGATGATCCTCTACACAGCCAGCAACTTTCCCGCCTTCTTTTCGACCATTGTGTGATCGACTCTCCGCCCACACGTGTATGACGTCACCACCTTGTATTTTTCTTTCACCACTAACATCATATAGCACAATATGTAGGAACACAACTGCGTCGGCAGGGTCTACTTTCTTTACAAACATCTTCGAGAGACCACTATGTATTCCACTTGAAGCTGGGCTACAATATGAATTGTATTCCCCATTTGTCCAAGATTTCACAAGGTCAGAACTTCTAATATTGGACGAAAATGTGAAATCATTTGGGTAAATACTTTGGGAAATATTTTGTTCAATGGGACCGCAGGCATAGGAACCTGTGTATGCCTTTACATGTTGTATGTGCCTACTGATGGAAGATAGTGTTGGTCTCGTTATTGTGACAGATGTAAAACTAATAACAAGTATGATTAGTAGAATCATGGATTTCTTCTGGTTGTGGACAATTGTCGAATACCAAACCTTTTCACGTTTTCGCCCTGTCGTCATTGTAGTGATTTAATTTAATCTCTTTGAATAGCTAACCGACAAAGTACACAAAGTTGTTCCTGACATCTCTGGCTGATTTTGGCATGAATGTTTTTGCTGCACTTTTCCGTTACTGAAATAGAGATGTTAAACATTATGCGTGCAGCAAGGAGAAAACTGTTCACGGAGTTGTGTATGTCCTGTTAATTTGTATACATGAATATTGTGTAGGCATATGGATATTGTGACGAATGTGTGTTTATTACGTAAAGTACGTGTATATTGTGTAAAGTAGGTGTATAATGTGAGGACTATCTGTAGACTATGTGTCTAGTGCGAGGTTGTGTGTATACTATGTAAATGGTGTGTAGTTTATGTGTATACTATGTGTGCTCTATGAGTGTTTTGTCTGGATAATGTGTGTATTGTGTAGGCTATGTGTATATAACGAAGACTATGTGTATACTGTGTAGACCATGTGTTGGTTGTATGTATATTGTGTAGACTACATGTATATGTATCTTGTTCACACTACGTATGTGTACATTGTGTAGACTATACGTATATTGTTTAGACTATGTGGACATTGTAAAGACTGCATCATTGACTGTGAACAATACGTGTTTATTGCGTAGACTACGTGGATATTGTATAAACTGTGTCTATATTTTGCAGACTTTGTGAATAGTATGAATACTATGTAATAGTTAGTGTTTATTAAGAGAGAATTTAACCATTAAGAAACCAGAACGAGCGTAGCGAGTGGCGGCTTAATCGTTAAATATGCTCTTAATAAACACTAAGTAACTTAGATTTTGGCTCGCTCTATTATTACGTCACACTGTCATATTTAAAAGTCTGCACAAACACTCGTAGAATAACTTCCAAATATAGGCCATGTTTCTTCCCTTTCATTGTGTTGTTGTGTAGTGAAACAGTAAGTCACGTTGATTTTGAATTGAATAGTATCGAGTAAGATTGTTCGTGTAAATCTATTTTGAAGATAGATTTCTTAGAAGGAGACTCCGTCGTGAGTTATTCAATATCAGCACTCAGTAGCTGTTAGCCTCTGAGGAATCGCCGTGTAATCCTAAAGGTCAATATTAAACGCTTCTAAAAACCGATGTTTAACGTCAACAAAGCTATAAACAATGAAGGAAAGATAATGGGTTATCATTATGTAACTAAGATATTTCAGCTAGCTGTCTCATTGTGTGTATTATGTACGCATACTATGGTTAAATGTTTACTATATAAGAATTACTATGCTAGTAGTTTTGAAGTTCAGCTGTATTTTGGCGAGTTAGAAAAGTTGTTAAATGCGAGCCTTGGCGAGCATTTAACTACTTTTCTGACGAACCAAAATACAGCTTAACTTCTAAACTACTAGCGTAGTAATTCTGTTATCATGCAACACCAATAAAGAATGGAGAAAATGACGATAAAGAAAGTTTGCTCAAGCGGTTCTGTCCCCTGAATAAAATACATCATAGTACAATATACGTGACGTCATATTGGCGTGCAGTGACGTCGTCGATTTTTACAACATAAACGCACTTGATTTAATCCTTTTATATTGACAAAACGTTGAGACAAAGGTGAGCAACTGTGTTAATTATATTTTTACGTTAACTTATGCATTTTCTTCCTTCTGTTTTCCTCCTATTGGTTGAATTAAACTTGCATCCCAGTGGGGTCAGTACACATGCATTGTACCTCATAAAATACAGCGTCGACGTGGAAAATATTATGCTAGTAGGAAGTGACTGTATTTCGTGACGTTGCATGATAAAATAATGTGGCACGAGCTTTAGCGATTGTCATATTCATTACACAGGTGCTAGGCGTGTGGCCATTTCACAAATACTGCTTATAAATACCTTCAAATACGTTTAGACATCATAACTTGACATTATAAAAAAAATTAAAAAAAATGAAAAAAAATAAAAAAAAATTCGTATAATATATTACTATATAAAGGTATGTAACTAAATGGTCCAAAGTGGCAGAAAAAATGCACCAACTACATTCCGCGTCTTGTTACGACGTCAATTTCCGCTCGATTTCAATCAAATATGAGTCAATGCACGCAGAAATGTCCAGTCTTTCAAATATACACCATTGATTGCCGATCATAAGCCGAAAAAATACTGTTTTGAGACGATAAACTCCAGCTTAGATTTAGTCGACCGAGTCACTACCGACACATACATGCACATTTTCACCACTGATGACATCGAAAGTCACACTAGATCTCATAATATGGTCCGTTTTCCACTCTCATTCAATAAAACTAACATAACTATTCAACTTACTGTCGATGTCAACCTCAAAGTTACTACCGGTTCTACGAAACTGAAGAGTTTTCGAAACAACCCGCGGCAGTCAACATTCGGCCAGCCATGATTTTTCGTGACCCGGAAATGCTTGAAGCGACTGGTGCCCGGCAGACCATTTGACTACTATAAAGCAGGTAACAAGTGCCCTGTAAACTGCTGATTATGTTCGCCCAAAATTTAGATTTTCTATTCTAATAAGACTGAAAAAAAAGAGAGAACTAGCTCTATTTAAAATTTAATGACAGCCTTCATTTCATATATATATTAGGAACAATGACTATAGTTACTTGGTAATTATACTGATTATTTTTATAATCGTTTGCTTTTTAATATATGTGTTAATTTATTTTTCATATATAGTGTCCAGCACATGACTGAAAAATGTATTCGTCGACTGCATTTTATTTTCCAGTTAACATTTCCCTGTTCAATAATCATGTAAGAAAAAGTAACACCATGAATATTTATTAGATTAATTTTTATCATTTTCAAGGGCATGTTTGCTTCGACGAATGGTATAGAATTATATCTATATATCATGGCACAAATGGAGTAGATCCTGGTCTTCTACGAGCTATCTGATTTGGGTCTATACTGTTTTCAAATGCGTGAAAAGGTGTTTATAGGAGGGAAAGGGTTAACAGGGTGTTTTATACAGAAACCGGGCACCAGTAATCATGTTTACAGGGCACTTGTTACCTGCTTCATAGTAGTCAAATGGTCTGCCGGGCACCAGTCGCTTCTTCGCTTCAAGCATTTCCGGGTCACGAAAATCATGGCTGGCCGAATGTTGACAGCCGCGGGTTGTTTCGAAAACTCTTCAGTTTCGTAGAACCGGTAGTAACTTTGAGGTTGACATCGACAGTAAGTTGAATGGTTATGTTAGTTTTATTGAATGAGAGTGGAAAACGGACCATATTATGAGATCTAGTGTGACTTTCGATGTCATCAGTGGTGAAAATGTGCATGTATGTGTCGGTAGTGACTCGGTCGACTAAATCTAAGCTGGAGTTTATCGTCTCAAAACAGTAATTTTTCGGCTTATGATCGGCAATCAATGGTGTATATTTGAAAGACTGGACATTTCTGCGTGCATTGACTCATATTTGATTGAAATCGAGCGGAAATTGACGTCGTAACAAGACGCGGAATGTAGTTGGTGCATTTTTTCTGCCACTTTGGACCATTTAGTTACATACCTTTATATAGTAATATATTATACGAAAAAAAAAAATCATTTTTTTTTTCTTTTTTTTATAATGTCAAGTTATGATGTCTAAACGTATTTGAAGGTATTTATAAGCAGTATTTGTGAAATGGCCACACGCCTAGCACCTGTGATTCATTATAGTAAACGAGTTTCATAAAAACAATGTATAATGAACACGAATGTAAGATTCGTTTTATCATATAATCCTTAAAATGCCATAGAAAATAAAACAGACTAACTGACGGCTGTTACTGCCATTGCTTTACACACAGCGAAGTAATACAACGGACGATCCACATGGAGTGATATGATTGGCTAACGCTTTTTTAAATGAGAGCTACGATTGGCTAACTTGTTAACTTGCATAGAAAATGCACTAGTGCAATTCTGCGAAATACGACACGCTGTTACGGCACTCCCACACGGTAGATTATTCGATAAATGTATCTGCTGAATAACTAAAACCATATACATGTACGTAACGTTTAACCTCTGAATAACTAAACCCACATATCTAAACTCTGAATAACTAAAACTACATATCTAAACTCTGAATAACTAAAACCACATATCTAAACTCTAAATAAATCCATATATCTAAACTGAAATACTAAGACCATGTATTTAACCCTTTACTCCATAAATACGCATTTCTTCACCTTTGCAAACAGAGAAGACCCAGATCAGGCGGCTCCTATAGGAGCAGTCTGAACAAGGTCTGCTCTGAGTAACCACAACGATATATCGAACTCGGATAACTCGAAATTTGGAATAACTCGAATAAAAAGGTCAGTCCTTCCAAAACTTACAATACAGAATTGCTCTAAAATGTATTGTTACAGATATCTAGAAACACATGTGGCAGCTTAATACATATCTTAATTAATGCTGAAAGCTTTTAGCATTACTTTAGGCCTGTATTAAGATGTGTCCTTGAAAAAATGTGCAGATTAGAAATCGGATGACTCGAACTCCTCTTATCTCGAACTAATTTCTACGGTCCCTTGAAGTTCGGGTTATCGAAGTTCAATTGTATCGAGCTTCTGAGTTACTCAAACTATATATCTAAGCCCTGATTTACTGAAAAAATATATCTCACGTTTAACCCTTCGTTTGCTGAATTTTAAAATACATTTCTCCTTCTTTACCCATGCCCTGTTGTATAATTACATAGATCTTCACTGTGTACAAGTATTTCGCTGTGCAATCACTGCCGTGGAGTGCACTGGTTGCACAATCAACTTGTAAATAGTGCATACCCTGATGAGACAGCTCCTGCAGGAGCTGTCTCATCTGGGTCTTCACTATTTACAGGTAGGTATATTGACGCGATTAACAAGCGAATGGTTAACCTCTGAATAACTAAAACTATATATCTACCATCAAGAACCATACATTTAACCCCTGAATAACTCATACCGTATATAAAACCCAGAGCTCTAGATAAGCTGCGTAAATTTAAACATTACTTATCTCGTTGATGAATATTCATGTTAGAAATAATGACATCACGAATATTCATTAGCTAATTTCTTATAATTGTAAAAGTATACATGAATGTTTTATATTTGTATACACTGTATGGTAGGATCCCATTATAATTTAATAAGCAAACATAGCAGACCCCTAATCCGATTGTTCCTACAGGAGTTAATGTTAGGGACAGGGTTAATTAAAAAAGGTTTATCAGCCTTTCGATCTGTGTCTACGCTGTTTGCATTGCAAACTTCTTCCATAGAGGTCAGGTGCGGATCCAGGATTTCAGATGGGGGGGGGGGGACGTAGAAATTGTTTTTGGAAGGGAAGGAGGGGTGGGGGGCATAGATTTTTATGTTTGATGACATTATTAAATAGTGTGTTTGTAATGCATGTTGAAAAAGAGCTTAATTAGGTGAGGCAAATAAAACACTCCTACTAAATCACTGTTTTATTGAGTTTAGTAGATACAACGACCACTAAATTACATTTTGTGTTAAAGGCAGGTGGCTGCTTAAAGCAAGGTGAAAGTAAAACAGAACGCTTCCACCTTCCTTTACGTAGCCACCTGCTTGTTTTACTTTCACCTTGCTTTAAGCAGCCACCTGCTCTAAATACCAACTAATTAACACAATTTAGTGGTCGTTATAGAGAGGTTTTACTGTATATAGATCTAAAATATTACTAAAAACATTGTTTTTGGCAATTTTAGGGGGAGAGGCGTACGCCGGCTCCGCCCCCTCTAAATCCGCGCCTGGAGATTTCCGAAATTTAACCTTTTGCTCCATATGTACACAGGGTTTCCGGTACCACGTTCGGGCCGAGGGTCACATGGACTCTCGGATGAAAAGGTTAAGGGTCCCTGACAATATAATGAGGGTCCTAGATCAAGCAAAAATAATGTCTGCACTATCTTTTGCCGAAATGTTGGCACAATAACAGTGCAAACATTACTATACTTACGCCATTGATTCAACTTTATTTCAGTACACTATTATCAGAAGTAACTCCAACACACAAACTATCAAAAAAGGTTTAAGACGAAAAGGGCAGCGCTTCCTTCGGGGTACAGCTCTTTTCATAATCCGAGGGTCCCAGGGCTACATTATTGCGCCGGGGATGGATGCTACTGCATTAAATCCTGCATACGCCTGTGAAAACAGAGCAGACCCATACCTGTATCTCTTATGAGCGGAACTTACTGTGTTCATAAGCATTTATAAAAGTTAATGTAACGAATATTAATGATGTCATTATTCCTTGCATGAATATTCAATGAATCACGGATTAAGAGTTAAAACCGATGCAATATTAAAATTTACTTTAATCAGTTACCTGATGTGTACGTTTTTTCACGTATTTGCAAACAGAGTATTATCCTACCAATTTGACATGAGACTCATGCATATTCCGTGTATTATCGTCGGTGATCTTCGAATAAATTTACGACGGTATAAGAATGTGCTACAAGAATACAGTAAAACCTCTCTAATGCGACCAGCAAAAGGGGCATAATTAAAAGTGGCAAAGGCAGGTGGTAGCTTAATACAGGACGAAAGTTATGCAGAAAGCTCTTGTAGGAGCTTTCTGCATAACTTTTGTCCTGCATTAAGCAACCACCTTCTTATACAGACAACCATGTTTATCCATTAAGTGGTCGCATTAAAGGGGTTTTACTGTACAATCCTCGAGGAACATGATTATTACCGGCTTTTGGTTTGCTATTTTTTGTCACAGAGTATGACGAACAATCCCGATAAACACGCCGAAATTTAATCGAGTCGCAGGTCAAATTGGAAGGATAATACACGCATATCACGTGGTATATATCGGTGTCATGTGATCACGATCCGCTCTGCATGCTTAGGAACTAAATAAATCAAGTTTTACAGTTCCTTTAAGCTCCTTCATCCCTTTTCTCTACGTCGGTATTGGAGGGTTTTATTCAAACCCTTATTTTTCATAGCTAAGAGCCTACCTTGCATTAAAGTGATATTGGATGATGTTTGCCGTCGTATGCATGTATATCCAAACACCTTGAGGAGTTTTGTCTCATTCCAACATTCTACATGGTCATCGGATAAAACAAATGCAGTTCCTCATGCAAGTAAATCCAATTGGCTGAACAATTTACATGCGTATAGTACCCTTAGACCAACATATATCGTACAGCCTACTATCCTATCCTGACGTTCAAACTATATCCAAAACACGAGAACATAATATATTTAATTGATAATGGTTAAAACCGCTCGTAACTGGATCTTTTATATTAGTATAAACACCGGTCTTTAAGACAGGCAGCATCTTAAAATAGGACTTTCAACGTGAATTAAGCAGCCACCTGCCTTAAAAATATTTGAATTCTAATTCATTAAAGGTCCAGTTTGGAGAGTGGTTTGCAGTATGTAATGCAGTTATGCTATTTACTCTATATATCAGGGACATGGTCATAACTTAGGCTAGGTTGACAGTCGGGCTAATTAACAATTTCGCTGTCAAACTCTGTCGTCTGCTAACTTTGTCGTCTGCTACAAATTTTTATTCTTTTGAGTTTCTTCATTTTTTATTCAAAAACATAGTAACAGTAACAAACAGTTTGGATCCTGATGAGACGCCGAGTTACTCGGCGTCTCGTCTGGATCCAAACTGTTTGCATAGGTCATCACAAATCCGGCATTGGCAGCGAAAGGGTTAATGTCGCATTAATTCCGCGGATTATGCATCCTTTTACAGTAAAACCTCTCTATAACGGCCACTAAATAACATTAAGTATTTTGTGTACGCCCCTCCCCCTAAAATTGCCAAAACATGTTTTTTAGTAATATTTTAACCTCTCTATAACAACCACTAAATTGTTTTAATTAGTTGGTATTTAGAGCAGGTGGGTGCTTAAAGCAAGGTGAAAGTAAAACAGAACGCTCCTATTGGAGCGTTCTGTTTTACATTCTCCTTGATGTAAGCAGCCACCTGCCCTAAATACCAACTAATTAACACAATTTAGTGGCCGTTATAGAGGCTATGCTGTACATACTGATATTTAAACCAATTATTTCCAGAGACCCTGTATCCAAACTTGAACGTCAACCTCATGAGAAATATGAATTACAAATTTGTTTGAAAAGTTCGTTGAAAGATTATATCATTTAAAGGGAAGTTTTTAACTTTATTGTCGCCATTGACGAAACCGTGACACTATTTGAAAACCGTCAATGTTTTAACTGGACCTAACTGAAAATGTGAAACTGTGTATATGAAACAAATTGAAATACACCTTTTTGCATTTCTGCAGACAGAGTAGACCCAGATCCTGAATGAACCGTGTGTTCGTGCTTTTCTCTCTGTTCATTATTTTTATTATTTATTTTATTTGGAGCACGTGTATTACACTGTCCACAGTTTCTGCTATGGCCAACATTCCCTGAAAACGCTCCTTAGAGTAGCCGTCTGATCTGGTTCTACTCTATTTGCAAAGGCGTGTTTATGGTGATAAGAGTTAAATATATACATGAATTAATAAATAATTATATAGTAACTCATTTAACACTTTGAATGCGGTACACACATGTGTGTAGACCCAGAATTCATTTGCAAAGATTGCAGACCCAGATTAAATGGATCCTAGAGGAGTCATCTGAACAAGGCTGCACTGTTTATCATACAAAATCATCTAGCAACGTTAACCCTTTCATAATGAACGGACTCTTTAGTCAAACAAAGGTGGGTTGTTCTAAATTTAAAATTCACCATTGCAAAATTTAACAAATAGTTAATTTTCGACGAAGTTACCGACGACGTTACTATTTAATTAATAGCCACGATGTCTGTATTTCTTACTTTAATATGCATGTAATTACTTCTTTACTATCAGTCTAGTACACATACGATAAAGCCGACACGAATCACGTGTCACTCTTAACGACGGTGTCTAACACGCTAACTGTCAAAAATGAAGAATGGGACACAATTAAGAATGCCCTTGTTTTATACATTACCCTACAGTAAAATCTCGATACTACGACATTTTAATAATGAATAATGTATGAGTTTGTAGGCAGGTGGCTGCTTAATGCAGGATTAAAGTAATGCAGAAAGCTCCTAGAGGAGCTTTCTGCATGACTTTCACCCTGCATTAAGCTGCCGCTTGTGTTAAAGACCAATACTGGTACGTATTTGAGTATTCGTAGTACTGAGTGTTCGTAGTATCGAGTTTTACTGTATACCCATTAGATGGCAAAACAAATTGGTTAACTTTGGGTGAGTGCATTTAACCATTAACACCATAGAAATGCTTCTTAACCCATTCCCTCATAATGACGACTTTTGACGCCTCTGTAAAAAGTCACTTTGTGAAACCATTGTGATAAATAGAGCATTTGCTCCTACAGGAGCATATGCTCTATTCATCGCAATGGTTTCAAACTACAAATTCTAAAGTTTTCCTCTTCTCTAGTTCATGCTCATTTTCAGTAGATTTATTAAAAAAAGTTGTAACTAAAAACAGCCTATGAGGTAATGGATTAATCATTTCCCTAGTTTATACTCATGCAGAAGAATAATGACATCATGAATATTTATTAGCTAAATGTTTATAATGGAACATGAGCCTAGGGATGTATGACCTTGGTATGAATCAGATATATACTATGCCATGAGCAAACAGAACATACCCTGATCAGACGGTTCCTATAGGAGCCGTCTGACCTGGTTCTACTCTATTTGCAATTGCGTGAAAATGTTGTTATACGAAGGAACGGGTTTACATTATTGCGAACAGAGAAAGAAAGCGCGGATCAGAGGTTCCAGAAGGAGCCGCCTGATCAGTGTCTGCTCTGTTTGCGAATGAAATAATATAACATTTCTACAGTTTCTGTCATGACTAACACATTCTGTATGTATATGCCATTATAAGGAACCAGTCAGGTAAAATTCATATCGTCATTATGTCTTACATTGAATATTCGTATAGGAAAGGATTATCCTTTCAAATATTTAATTTGCTTATGGAAAACAGTAAAACCTCTCTTAACCGGACGTTAAATTTAGTATAAATATCGGTCTTGGGGACAGGTAACATCTTAATGCAGGGTGGAAGTCATGCAGAAAGCTCCTAGAGGAGCTTTCTGCATGACTTTCACCCTGCATTAAGCAGTCACCTGCCTAAAATATATAAATTCTTCTCTACAAGAATTCCGGTTAGGAGAGGTTTTACTGTAATGTAAATCTGATTCTACAGTGTTTATAACATTTCAAAGCTTCTTGTATCATCACGTTGATAATGACCGTGTCATTATGTCTTACATAAACATTTATCAGATAATGCAAGACCGCCGATTCTTCAAACAGAACACTTCTTAATCTCCATAAATTTATACGCATTACTTCGCCTTTGCAAACAGAATAGAACCAGATCAGACGGATCCTATAGGAGCCGTCTGATCAGGGTCTACTCCATTTGATTATGATATAATAAAAATAAATATGATCTAGATTTTCTTTCATTTTCGTGGGGTACATGTATAAAGGGTTAAGTACGCATGCGTAAACAATGGCGGTTTGAGTACATAGACAATTTATCAGAAGTATCGTTTGATTATCATATTATTTCGGAATATACTTTAACCCTTTACCCTATAAATACGCCTTTTATGCCTTAGCAAACAGAAAGGACCAATATCAGACGGCTCCTATAGGAGTCGTCTGATCAGGGTCTGCTCTGTTTACTTATAATTTCATATAAATAATGATTCTACAGTTACCGCTATGGCCAAAAGAACCTACGTTCATATGCAATTCTAAGAATTAATCTAAGTAAAATGAACGATGTCATTATTTCTTACATGAATATTCATGGAGTAAATGGTTAACAATCACCAAAAAACATTGTTGATGCAGTTGACATAGTCTAAATGGAAATTAAATAAAAATGATAAAGACTCACCAACAAACGCATTCAGCTCTTACAACAAATGGATGCAAATAAGTCTTCAAACGGATCCAGTCAGGTCTTATCGCCCACACAGTATATCCATTGCCAGACAAGTCCATTACAAACAAAACAGCTGGCCTATCCAGTGTTACAACATCATTAGATAGAGAGCTTTATCTCACCAAACATGGATCCATAAGGTAGAAATACATGATACACAACAGTACACAGTCCATATTTCAGTCCTAACACGCTTAGTAATTGCACGCGAATAAACTTTAAAAAGTGTTCATCCCATTGTCCGTGCTTTAAAAATAATTGTAACATTGTCACTTAGTTTACCCTTATCCCGCTACCTTAACCCTTAGTCTGTTACCTTAACCCTTAGTCTGTTACCTTAACCATTAGTCTTATACCTTGACTCATATCCAGCCACCTTTACACTTATCCAGCCACTCCATTATACACTGCTCCCTCCCTACAACGACCCCCCTTTGGGATACGAAGATTGTATGTGTTGTTCAGAGGGAGTTGTTATAGGGAGGGAAAATCAAACACAATTTTGTTTGCAGATCCCCAGATAAGGTGTATTTCGAGAACTAAAACCGTTATGCCTCCATCAAATCCTATGTTGTGACCACTCTTTAGAATCGTCACAAAGTGACGATTCTAAAGAGTGGTCACAACATAGGGTTTGATGGAGGCATAAAGAAAATACGATGGAAAAAGTTGTTTCTGGAGCCTTGTCGTTTCGGAAACAGTGACATGCGTTGTTGTAAGGAGGGAATCGTTATTGAGAGGGCCGTGGTAGGGAGGGAGCACTGTACATTAAAACTGTTTTATACACGAATGTTCAGTAGGTATTGAAATTTATTTGTTTAACCCTTTCCCTGTTCTGTGTTTGTTTCAAATTTTAATACCTACTGAATATTCATGGGCAAAAATAGTTATAATGAAATGTGGAAGGTAGAACATTGTAGCCATTTTAGAAAGTAAAACACATATCTATCAAATGTCCATAAGCAAACAGAGCAGACCCAGATCAGACGGCTCCTCTAGGAGCCGTCTGACCTGGGTCTACTCTGTTTGTAAATGCGCTAAAACACGTCTATATGAGGGAAAGGGTTAACCCTTTTCCTGTTCAGTATCCATGTAAGAAAGAATGGGAACATGAATATTCAGTAGCTCCGTATTTATAATGTAATTGTTTACTTTGACAAAAACTGTAGTATCAGATCTATTTCATGTTAAAAGCAAACAGAGCAGACCCGGATCAGACGGCTCCTATAGGAGTTGTCTGATCTGGGTCTGCTCTGTGTGCAATTGCGCCAAGACGTTTATGTGAGGGAACGGGTTAATATGTAGCATGATCCGTGCACGAGCGATTATTCACGTGCAGCTCTAATAGATAGATGAAGAAAGTACCGTTATATAAAAAAACAGGCCGAATTTCAAATTACTTTAACCAATACCGCAACGAGAGCGGTACATTTGTATGTGTAAGCTCCTATTGGAGCTTTCAGCATTATATTCTTCCTGCATTAAGAAACCAACTGCCTTACAGACCCATAATTAGACATTTGTTAGATGACACCTTCAGGAAGGCTCTATTGCAATGCGGGGTGACTCGGCGAGCGAAAATATCAAAACACTGAAAGTACTGATGCGGACCCTCATCATGAATTCAGTTTGTTTTTGTTTGACTTACAACTTTTACCAACGCGGCCTAATGGGGGAAAATGGTCGTGGTGGTGGAGATAGGTGTCTATTATGGAATATTCCAATGGTGTTGAAGATTGTTTCATATTCAGGGTGTGTAGAAGGGGCAGTCATGTGCGGAAAGGCACAACGAACCGGATTTGGTGGATTAGGAGGGTAATGGAGGTTGTGAGGAGGGAATGACAGGTTGAGTCGATATATTGGTGAAGGGGGGGGGGGGGGGGGTGAGGGTTTAAGTTTAACTCTTTTGGCGCCAAATTTCAAATTGTCGGCTGCATTCGATTTTTTTAAAAAATCATATGGTAAAATAACGAAATAAAATAAATAAATGCACATTTCAAAGTAAAGCACCGATATGGAAATAGAGACTGAGACAAAAAAGCGAAGTCCCTGATCAGGCGGCGTCTGATCTGGGACTGCACTATTTGTCGTGGTGCGTTTTTGCGAGTTCGTTGGTTAAGGGTTAAAGTGGAACAGAAGAAAAGAGAATATAAAGAGAAGTGCAGAAGGAATAACGACAAAGAATAGTAGATCCTCATTGAGTATCAGGTGATACTAAACAATTCGGCCTCTGATCTGGATCTAATGTTTTAACAAGCGTACGTCTTCTAACGCATTGCACGTACAGGGGTATATGGATAGGTGTCCTTCGCTTGTGTCACTATTTACCAGTTTTTTACTATATTTCTTCCTATTACTAAATGTACTTATTGTTATGTAGTAATTAATAATATGAACTTAAAATGTTTAAACGTATGTCCCGTATCAGTCATTTTATTTCAGATATTTTAGCCATCTCTCGCGTGTCACTTTATTTGTGCAAGTACGTAGGTCTTTCTTCAAAGCAAGGTTGACCTAACCATGAGGAGTTTCATTGCTAAAGTAAATATTTCCAAAACATATACATGTAGATCCATTCCCTCATAGGCTATTTTTAGATCCAAACTCTTTGTATACCGGTATATCTACTGAACGGAAACATTTACTAGAGAACATTTTAGAACTGTTTAGTTTTAAACCATTGAGATAAATAGAGCATTTGCTCCTATAAAGCAAATGCTTTTTTTATTACAATATTTTAAAAAGTGGCTTTTATAGAGGCACCAAAAGGCGTCAATATGAGGAAATGGATTTAACCCACTGCTTGATGCCATTAGTTTATATAGAACATGTCTAATCTGTGTCTACTCTTTTAGCAAATACATGTATGTAAAATGTGCAAGACCCTTTTGTAAAACACAATGGGACTACTGTGAAGTGGCCGCAGTGTAGTCAAGATATGTTGACATTTCATATAAGGTGTAAGTGTATCAGTGCGAAAGGGAGGTAACCCAACCAGGCTAACAAACAAAGCTATTCAACCCAGAGCAACAGATAAATGTGTGTACACAAATATTACAATCGTCATTTCTCCAACAACCTTATGTTGTGTTCACTCTTTACGTCGTATAAAACAAAAAGGCAACACCCTCTTGCACATTTGCAAACAGTGTATACTCTGATCGGACGGGTCTTATAAGAACCATCTGATATGGGTCCTATGTGTGTTAATGTGTGAAAAGTCGTTTATATGAGGGACAGGGTTAGTGACTAATTATACGATCGGAACGGGTTTTATTGCACATTTATTTAAACATTTGTACATGGTGCGATTCTTGGAATAACGTCATTACTATAGTTCACCAAATTCTGTAGTAATTACAGTTAACCTATTCCCTCATATTGACGACTTTTGACGACTTTGTGAAACCATTGTGATAAATAGAGCATTTGCACCTATATATAGGAGCAAATGCTCTATTTATTACAATGGTTTCAAACAACAAAATTCTAAAAATTTCCTTTTCTCTAATTAATGATCCTTTTTGGTATATTTATTCAAAGAGGTAGTACCTAAAAATAGCCTATGAGATAATGGGTTAAACTTCAATATCTCGAGAGTACAGTATTGTTCTACAAGGTGTCTATACGAATATCTAGAAACACATGTGACAGCTTTATGCAGGTCTAAAGTAATACTTTTAAAAAACTTCTACAGGAGCTTTCAGCGTTACTTTAGACCCGCATTTGTTCAGATTTGAAACCGGATGACAGGATCCGTCTGTTGTAGATCTACTATGGTGCAAACATGCGTGTAAATACTTGAAATTAAAGGTAGGCGGTAAGATAAATTCGTTTTGCAGTGCGTAGTGTCCCGAATATGGATTATACACTGCCAGAAAATATTCATATGGGACGAGGTTTCACCTCGTCCCATATGAATATTTGCTGGCAGTGTATAATCCATATTAGGAACACTAAGCACTGCGTGACTAATAAATATGTTCAAAAATAACTGCTGTTTTCTCCAACAACTCCTATGTTGTGGCACTCTCTATCTAGACTCGTCTTGAAGATACATAGGGTTTGGTAGAGAAATGACGATGTTAGTATTTGAGTACGCACTGATATCTACCAAAACAAAAACGCATTTGTTCAGTGTCCAATATAATTAATGAATAATTGACATGGGACAATTTTGATAACAACAACAGCAAAGTGAAAAACTTTATCTTTGATTACAGCCTTCAGATTCATTAATCATAGCGTATGACGACCGAAACAGCTAAAACATAATATTAGTTATGCAGTGCTTAGCAAGCCTCGTCCCATATGAATATTTGCTGGCAGTGTATATTCCATATTAGGGACACTAAACACTGCATAACGAATTTATCTTACCGACTATAAGTAAACAACGACCAGTGAGCCATAAAAATCTGCGCAGTCCACATTTTGGGGGAATCAGCATTCTGTCAGCATGAGAAAATCGTGCGTTTCCCCCTTTTCAATCCGTATTATCTTCTACACAACAAAAGTAAATTATCGTAGATGGACTGCAGCAATGCCGACACCCCTAAATCGCGGAATGTACCAAAATGTAAAGTACATTCACGGCTCACTGCTTGATGTTTACCTATACCTTTAATTTCAAGTATTTACACGTATATGTTTGCATCATAGGCCGACATGTATGGCCTTTCGTGGGGAAACAAGGGAATTAAGTATTGCAAACTTGATATTACAATAAGAGCAGAATAAATTACATCCCTTTAATAGAATTAAAGAAAAAAAACTGTTTGCCTCAAATCTCGCTTAAATATCTTGTTTTGTCTTTTATATCGTTGTAAAACTATTCAATGTTTATATTGTAATCCAATTAAAGCATAAGTTATATGTTTGCAGCGAACTTACCTTATAAGTGTTTTAGTAACCCCATATGGAATTTAAAAGTCATGATATGGGGTTTTCTAGTGACTTCAATTGACCAATGGAATGACTAGAATTTAGTAGGAGGTAAGGTAATGACAGATGTTGATCAGTAGTATATTATCTCCCTTGACAGATGAGTACAAATGTATACCAAATAAGAAGTAGATCCTTTAAGTTTGATAACAATTAGTTTTTCTCTTAATTCATTGAGATCTTGGTTTAAAAGAGATTAAATATCTTAAAAGGGTATGATTTGGTAAACATCAGATAGATAGTCCAATATAATTATATTAAAAGACGTTGCAATAAATTCAAATTTGTTATTGCAGTGCAAAGAGATCAACGATAAAGTCTGAGGAAACCAATTAGAAGGACCTAACACATTTGAGAGATTATTTATAGGAGGTTGATTAATGAAAACAAGGTCCCCATTTGCAGTGACTCACAACCAGGATCTTACGTTCGGTTGAAACACGGCATTTGAATCGAACGGCTTTTGTTTACACTGCTTGTCTGTCCTAATATTTATGATATATCTAATAAATACACATAGTGCTCAACGACATGCTGGATAACCTGAAAATGCAGATCTTGGTGAGATGTGTCTAGTCGGGATCAACACTAGTTCCAAGTACATGTATGAGTCATGCAGGAAACACCACATACAAACACACAGTCGCCCGAGCAGCACCACGACAAAATAACAGCAAATGTACATGAAAGTCAAAAGACACAGAGAGACGCGTAAAGACATAAACAAACGAAGGAGATAAGATGAAAACCCGCCTTGGAACGGTCAATGATACTTGTCACTGGGGGTAAAAGTCTTATTCGAAAACTTCAATCGCAATCTCGGATTTTAGATAAGATCTGAAGAAAAGGATTTCAATATCCTTGAATTCAAAGAAATCAAATAGTCTTATCTGTATTACAACACAAATAGGATAGAAATTGTTCAGTCTGGGCTCTCAGAGATTTGCCTTTGGGGTGTAGTAATACACTGTTGTGTGCAATCGAAATTGACAGAGTGTCAAGGTAGATAACTTTATCCCTGATGTTACGAAATTCTTCAAATATGACGTCACGAAACATCAACGCCACGCGCGCGTCAAACCACTTGTTGTTTTCAATGATGGCATGTGGTCCTTTGAAAAATACTTTGGTCTGTGGCTTTTTAAGAAGAAGATACTGTATTGCATTCACTGTAGCTCTTATTCGGGTTCGGAATATATCAGTTCCAAACCCATGCAGGTGAGCATTGTATGTCAAGACAAAAGACAATCCAGAATCTGGTATCGACGACTCGTCAGCAATCATTCGTATTTGGTGAGCTGTGGAATTGATTTTGCTCTTGTTAATCCACTTAGCGCCATAGTAAGGCATTTCATGTTGTCTCCATTCCATCCGTAAACCCATGTTCCTTACTGTGAGAACTTCCGAAGTTGGTACACGTCTTAAGTCAGACTTTCTAACGCCTAGTAATTTCGCAATGTCTTCCAAATATTGTCTTACTGTTGAATCGCCAATGAAGTATAATAGTTTATTCCTAAGGCACAACTTCGCCTGTGCTATCGTTTTTATTTCTTTAAACCGTCCACTAACGTGTTGCCAATGTCCATTCCAAGAATACCCCGTTGGGTACATTTCTGTCCAAGACAAATGTGACAAGAAACGATAACCTGAATCGTTAGTTAAGGGTTTAAATCTTCTTTTCTCTTTACGAAAATCAATATACACCTCTGACTGTAACTGTTCAACAATTGTTGTATTAACTACTGCATCTTCAGATTGTTTAGGAACGATCTCTGTCTTATTGTAGGCTTTTCCTTTGTACACATCAAAATCTGAACAGTTTAAATCTGGGTGTTTCGGATGTCCACAGTACCAGCTTAAGCCGAAATTGGTGTCAGTAAAATTGCAGAGCTTTTCGAAGCCCAAAACAAATCTTGTTGGTGAACATGGTGTAACTTCATTGATGCCATTTTTGTGAAAATTAAAATGTATACAAAAAGGGGTTCTTACAGTGAACACAGAATTGCCGTATTTCTTGATAGATCTCAGTCTCAGACAAGTGATGCCAGTTGTTGTAGCTACTTTAGCCTTAATTATGACAGGTCCCGTCCAAAGCATTTTCACTTTTGCCGTGTAAGTTCCGTTAAGATGATCCTCTACACAGCCAGCAACTTTCCCGCCTTCTTTTCGATCATTGTGTGATCGACTCTCCGCCCACACGTGTATGACGTCACCACCTTGTATTTTTCTTTCACCACTAACATCATATAGCACAATATGTAGTAACACAACTGCGTCGGCAGGGTCTACTTTCTTTACAAACATCTTTGAGAGACCACTATGTATTCCACTTGAAGCTGGGCTACAATATGTATTGTATTCTCCATTTGTCCAAGATTTCACAAGGTCAGAACCCCTAATATTGGACGAAAATGTGAAATCATTTGGGTAAATACTTTGGGAAATATTTTGTTCAATGGGACCGCAGGCATAGGAACCTGTGTATGCCTTTGCAGGTTGTATGTGCCTGCTGATGGAAAATAGTGTTGGGCTCGTTATTTTGACAGATGTAAAACTAATAACAAGTATGATTAGTAGAATCATGGATTTCTTCTGGTTGTGGACAATTGTCGAATACCAAACCTGTTCACGTTTTCCTCCTGTCGTCATTGTAGCGATATAATTTAAACTCTTTGAATAGCGAAGAGACAAAGTACAATCTTAGTTGTTCCTGACTTCTCTGGCTGATTTTGGCATGAATGTTTTGCTGCACTTCTCCGTTACTGAAATAGAGATGTTAAACATTATGCGTGCAACAAGGAGAAAACTGTTCACGGAGTTGTGTATGTCCTGTTAATTTGTATACATGAATATTGTGTAGGCATATGGATATTGTGACGAATGTGTGTTTATTACGTAAAATACTTGTATATTGTATAAAGTAGGTGTATAATGTGAGGACTATCTGTAGACTATGTGTCTAGTGTCAGGTTGTGTGTATACTATGTAAATGATGTGTAGTTTATGTGTATACTATGTGTGCTCTATGAGTATTTTGTCTAGATAATGTGTGTATTGTGTAGGCTATGTGTATATTACGATGAATATGTGTATACTGTGTAGACCATGTGTAGGTTGTATGTATATTGTGTAGACTACATGTATATGTATCTTGTTTACACTACGTATGTGTAAATTGTGTAGACTATACGTATATTGTTTAGACTATGTGGACATTGTAAAGACTGAATCGTTGACTGTGAACAGTACGTGTTTATTGCGTAGACTACGTGCATATTGTATAAACTGTGTCTATATTTTGCAGACGTTGTGAATAGTATGAATACTATGTAATAGTTAGTGTTTATTAAGAGAGAATTTAACCATTAAGAAGCCAGAACAAGCGTAGCGAGTGGCGGCTTAATCGTAATTCGCTCTTAATTAACACTAAGTAACTCAGATTTTGGCTCGCTCTATTATTACGTCACACTGCCATATTTGAAACCCCGCACAAACACTCGTAGAATAACTTCCAAATATAGGCCATATTTCTTCCCTTTCATTTTGTTGTTGTGTAGTGAAACAGTAAGTCACGTTGATTTTTAATTGAATAGTATCGAGTAATATTGTTCGTGTAAATCTATTTTGAAGATAGATTTCTTAGAAGGAGACTCCTTCGTCAGTTATTTAATATCAGCACTCAGTAGCTGGTAGCCTCTGAGGAATCGCCGTGTAATTCTAAAGGTCAATATTAAACGCTTCTAAAAACCGATGTTTAACGTCAACAAAGCTATAAACAATTAAGGAAAGATAATGGGTTATCAATATGTAACTAAGATATTTCAGCTAGCTGTCTCATTGTGTGTATTATGTACGTATACTAAGGTTAAATGTTTACTATATAAGAATTACTACGCTAGTAGTTTTGAAGTTCAGCTGTATTTTGGCGAGTTAGAAAATTTGTTAAATGCGAGCCTTGGCCAGCATTTAACTACTTTTCTGACGAACCAAAATACAGCTTAACTTCTAAACTACTAGCGTAGTAATTCTTTTATCATGCAACACCAGTAAAGAATGGAGAAAATGAAGAAAAAGAAACTTTGCTTAAGCGGTTCTGTCCCCTGAATAAAATACATCATAGTACAATATACGTGACGTCATATTGGCGTGCAGTGACTTCGTCGATTTTTACAACATAAACAAACTTGATTTAATCCTTTTATATTGACAAAACGTTGAGACAAAGGTGGGCAACTGTGTTAAATTATATTTTTATGTTGAATTATGCATTTTCGTCCTTCTGTTTTCCTCCTATTGGCTGAATTAAACTTGCATCCCAGTTGGGTCAGTACACATGCACTGTACCTCATTAAATACAGCGTCGACGTGGAAAATATTATGCTAGTAGGAAGTGACTGTATTTTGTGACGTTGCATGATAAAATAATGTGACACGAGCTTTAGTAAACGAGTCATAAAAACAATGTATAATGAACACGAATGTAAGATTCGTTTTATCATATAAAATGTAAGATTCGTTTTATCATATAATCCTTAAAATGCCATAGAAAATAAAACAGACTAACTGACGGCTGTTACTGCCATTGCTTTACACACAGCGAAGTAATACAACGGACGATCCACATGTAGTGCTATGATTGGCTAACGCTTTTTAAATGAGAGCTACGATTGGCTAACTTGCTAATTGCATAGAAAATGCACTAGTGCAATTCTGCAAAATACGACACTCTGTTACGGCAGTCCCACACGGTAGATTATGTGATAAATGTATCTGCTGAATAACTAAAACCATATACATGTACGCACCGCTTAACCTTTGAATAACTAAAACCACATATCTAAACTCTGAATAACTAAAACCACATATCTAAACTCTGACTAAATAAATCCATATATCTAAACTGAAATACTAAGACCATGTATTTAACCCTTTACTCCATAAATACGCATTTCTTCACCTTTGCAAACAGAGAAGACCCAGATCAGACGGTTCCTATAGGAGCAGTCTGATGAAGGTCTGCTCTGAGTAACCATAACGATATATCGAACTCGGATAACTCGAAATTTGGAATAACTCGATCAAAAAGTTCAGTTCTTCCAAAACTTACAATACAGAATTGCTCTAAAATGTATTGTTACAAATATCTAGAAACACATGTGGCAGCTTAATACAGATCTTAAGTAATGCTGAAAGCGTTCAGCATTACTTTAGACCTGTATTAAGATGTGTCCTTGAAAAACTAATTTATACGGTCCCTTGAAGTTCGGGTTATCTAAGTTCAATTGTATCGAACTTCTGAGTTACTCAAACTATATATCTAAGCCCTGGGTGACTTAAAAAATATATCTCACCTTTAACCTCTGAATAACTAAAACCATATATCTACCATGAAGAACCATACATTTAAAACCTGAATAACTCATACTGTATATAAAACCCAGAGCTGGAGATAAGCTGCGTAAATTTAAACATTACTTTATCTCGTTGATGAATATTCATGCTAGAAATAATGACATCACGAATATTCATTAGCTAATTTCTTATAATTGTAAAAGTATACATGAATGTTTTATATTTGTATCCACTGTATGGCAGGATCCATTATAATTTAATAAGCAAACATTGCAGACCCTAATCCGATTGCTCCTACAGGGACAGGGTTAATTAAAAAAAGGTTCATCAGCCTTTCGATCTGTGTCTACGCTGTTTGCAAAGTTCTTACATAGAGGTCAGGTGCGGATCCAGGATTTCAGATTAGGGGGTGGGGGGCGTAGAAATTGTTTTTGGAAAGGGGCATAGATTTTTATGTTTGATGACATTAATAAATAGTGTGTTTGTAATACATTTTGAAAAAGAGCTGAATTGGGTGAGGGAAATAAAACAATCCTACAGAATCACTGTTCTATTGAGTTTAGTAGATACAACGACCATTATATTGCATCAATCATTTTGTGTTAAAGGCAGGTGGCTGCTTAAAGCAAGATGAAAGTAAAACAGAACGCTAACATGGGAGCGTTCTGTTTTACTTTCACCTTCCTTTCCGCATCCACCTGCTTGTTTTACTTTCACATTGCTTTAAGCAGCCACCTGCTCTAAATACCATCTAATTAACACAATTTAGTGGTCCTTATAGAGAGGTTTTACTGTATATAGATTTAAAATATTAATAAAAACATTGTTTTTGGCAATCTTAGGGGGAGGGGCGTACGCCGGCTCCGTCCCCTCTAAATCCGCGCCGAACTTTTACCCTTTGCTCCATGTGTACACAGGGTTTCCGGTAGGACTTTGGGGTCGAGGGTCACATGGACCCTCGGATGAGAAGGTTAAGGGTCCCTGACAATATAATGAGGGTCCCAGATCAAGCAAAAATCATGTTTGTACTATCTTTTGCCAAACTGTTGGCACAATAACAGTGCAAACATTACTTCACTTAGGCAGCTTTAAGTTGGCTGCCAGTTCGCAGTTCGCAGTTCGTTATTCGAATAACGAACAACGAACTATTTCGCAGTTCGTTATTCGCATGTGAATAACGAACTAGTTTGCAATTCAATTTACGAATAACGAAATGGTCAATTAAGCTATAGATAACAGTACAGTAGAACCCCTCTAATGCGAACACTAACAGAATAACCATTGGTATCTGTATTAGCAGGTGGTAGCTTAATGCAGGATGAAAGTAATGTAGAAAGTTCCTATAGGAGTTTTCTGCATAACTTTCGTTCTGCATTAAGCTACCACCTGTCTCTGCCAGACAGAATTATGCCCCATTTTGGTGTTCGCATTAGAGGGGTTTTACTGTAATTATAT
Organism: Azorinus chamasolen; assembly: GCA_963576725.1. Taxonomy (NCBI): domain Eukaryota; kingdom Metazoa; phylum Mollusca; class Bivalvia; order Cardiida; family Solecurtidae; genus Azorinus; species Azorinus chamasolen. Next base: position 57,689,110 of record OY755253.1, on the reverse strand, counting down.
TCTAGATACTGCAGAACCGGATTATCGCGGGTACATATAAAAGTCAGACCACTTTGCAGTTTTCATTCGAATAACAAATTAGGTCCTAGTTCAATATCCGAATATATTCAAGACACTGTAGACCTAACTCATATGTAAATCAAATCATGTATATACAATCCGGAGCCATTTGAATAACGAAATATTTCGTAGTTCTACCTCTGAATAACGAAATGGTCAAAGTAAGTTATTAATGTTCAATGATGGTATTTTAGACACTGTACACCCCAGTCATAGTGAAATCAAAGATTAATATATTAATTCCAGAGCCATTTTGCAGATCATTATTGGAATAACGAAACATTTCGCAGTTCGTTATTCGAATAACGAAATATTTCGCAGTTCGTTATTCGAATAACAAAATGATACAAATTAGTTATAAATTACCAGAGATAATATTTTAGACACCGTAGGCCCAGTCATAGTGGAATCAATGATTTATATATTAAATACGGAGTCATTTCGCAGTTCGTTATTCGAATAACGAAATATTTCGCAGTTCAACCTCCGAATAACGAAACGGCCAGTATAAGTTTTAAATGCGTAATAATGATATTTTTGACACGCTAGACCCGAGTCATAGTGGAATCAATGATTTCTATGCAAAATCCGGGACCATTTCGCTGTTCATTATTCGAATAACGAAATATTTCGCAGTTCGCAGTTAACCTCCGAATAACGAAATATCCAAATTAAGTTTTAAATGGGTAATGATGATATTTTAAACACACTAGACCCCTTCATAGTGGAAGCAATGCTTTATATGTAATAAATACGGGACCATTTCGCATTTAGTTATTCGAATAACGAAATATTTCGCAATTCAACCTCCGAATAAGGAAATGGCCAAAACCAGCTATATATGCGCAAAGATGATATTTTAGATACACTAGACCCAAGCAATAGTGGAATCAATGGTTTCTATATCAAATCCGGAGCCATTTCGCAGTTCGTTATTAGAATAACCAAATATTTCGCAGTTCAACCTCCGAATAACGAAATGGCCAAAACAAGTTATAAATGCGCAAAGATGATATTTTAGATACCCTAGACCCAAGTCATAGTGAAATCAAAGATTTTTATATAAAATCCAGAGCCATTTCGCAGTTCGTTATTCGAATAACGAAATATTTCGCAGTTCAACCTCCGAATAACGAAATGGGCAGAATAAGTTTTAAATGCGTAATAATGAAATTTTAGACACGTTAGACCCGAGTCATAGTGGAATCAATGATTTCTATACAAAATCCGGGACCATTTCGCTGTTCGTTATTCGAATAACGAAATATTTCGCAGTTCAACCTGCGAATAACGAAATGGCCAAAAGCAGTTATAAATGCGCAAAGATGATCTTTTACATACCCTTGACACAAGTCATAGTTGAATTAATGATTTCTATATAAAATCCGGAGCCATTTCGCAGTTCGTTATTCGAATAACGAAATATTTTGCAGTTCAACCTCCGAATAACGAAATGGCCAAATTAAGTTTTAAATGCGTAATAATGATATTTTAGACACACTAGACCCATGCCATAGTGGAATCAATGATTTCTATATAAAATCCGGAGCCATTTCGCAGTTCGTTATTCGAATAACGAAATATTTCGCAGTTCAACCTGTGAATAACGACATGGCCAAAACCAGTTATAAATGCTCAAAGATGATTTTTTAGATATCCTAGATCCAAGTCATAGTGGAATCAATGATTTCTATATAAAATCCGGAGCCATTTTGCAGTTCGTTATTCGAATAAAGAAATATTTCGCAGTTCAACCTCCGAATAACGAAATGGCCAAAATAACTTTTAAATGTTTAATAATAGTATTTTAGACACACTAGACCCGAGTCATAGTGGAATCTATGATTTATATATAAAATTCGGAGCCATTTTGCAATTCGTTATTCGAATAACGAAATATTTCGATGTTCAACCTCCGAATAACGAAATGGCCAAAATAAGTTATAAATGCGCAAAAATGATATTTTAGATACCCTAGACCCAAGTCATAGAGGAAACAATGATTTCTATATAAAATCCAGAGTCATTTCGCATTTCGTTATTCGAATAACGAAATATTTCGCAGTTCAACATCCGAATAACGAAATGGTCAAAACGAACTATAAATGCGTAATGATGATATTTTAGATACCATAGACCCATGCCATTGTGGAATCAATGATTTCTATATAAAATCCGGAGCCATGTCGTAGTTCGTTATTCGAATAACGAAATGGCAAAAATAAGCTATAAAAGCGCAATGATGATATTGTAGACACACTAGACCCAAGCCATAGTTTAACCAATGATTTCTATATAAAATCTGGCGCCATTTCGCAGTTCGTTATTCGAATAACGAAATATTTCGCAGTTCGTTATTCGAATAACGAAATATTTCGCAGTTCGTTATACGAAGAACGAAATATTTCGCACTTCGTTATTCGACTAACGAAGTGATCAAAATAAACTATAAATAAGCAGAGATAATATGTTAGACACTATAGACCCTAGTCATAGTGAACTCAATGATTTATATATTAAATCATGCCATTTGGCAGTTCGTTCTTCGAATAACGAAATATTACGTAGTCCAACCTCCGAATAACAAAATGGCAATAAAAGTTATAATTGCGCAATGATGATATTTCAGACACACTGGGTGTATCTCATAGTTGAATCAATGATTTATATATTAAATATGGAGCCATTTTGGAGTTTATTATTCAATTAACTATATACATCGCAGTTCAAAGTCCGAATCATCAATAACGAAATGGTCCAAATATGTTATATATCCGCGAGCATAGGCGTTGAACCTGCCTACATGCTATGGAGTGGTCGGTCAATCGAGTGGCAAATATACCGTTAACCCTTTCTTCATATGAACGCCTTTTCATGCATTTGCAGACAGAATAGACCCAGATCAGACATCCCCTATGATCAGGGTCTGCTCTGTTAGATTTTGACATGATATAGATCTGAAACTATAGTTTTTCTCACAGAAAAACATTTTTTTTGTAAAGTTCAGTAAATAAATATTCATGATACCATTATTTCTTACATGAATATTGAATAGCGGAAGGGTTAAACAAGTTTGCCGAAATTGACTGCCGGTGTCGGCAACCGAAATTGTCTTTATGAAAATGGGAAACATAGTGCATATAGGCACATATTCGAAGAGATCTTTCGCCTTATGTCGAATATTACGAAGTAACAAGTGCCGGTATGAGGCGGGTTTTAGGTATCATTTATTTAACTGTATTTCCATTTATTTTACATTTTGACACTGATGGTTCGCAGTCCCATATTCTATAAAATAGCCTTATACTCCTATTTACAACTATCAAGTGTTCTGATCTAAACATAAATTTATGGTTAAAATATGATTACATTGCAAATTAGACGTATAAGAGTACCGCGAATTTATTCTGGTATTCGAATATCGCGGTAGCGCGTGCAGCCATGTTTGAATGGGTAATGTGTTTTCTTCTTTTTTTTTCAAATGGGCATGGACTTACTAATTTACTGGGACAACAATTCTGTTCCTAGCCCGCAATCTGTTGTTTGCATTGTTCACCAGAAACCGTGGTTGCAAAGTTCAGAATCGCATGGATCATTATTCAATAACCCTTTACCTGATAGGGATGCTATTGACGGCTTTGCAAATAATGGTAGACGTATATGAGACGCTTTTTGCAGTAGCCGTCTGATCAGTATATGTTCTCTTTGCTAATGAGTAATATCGATCCGGTTCTACAGTTTCTGCTATGACCAAATTTGGTATATGCATAGGCCAGAAATAAATATCTTCTAATTAATATTCACGATGTTAAGCATTATTTCATGAATATCCATCATATAAAGCCTTAATTTTGGTAGTAAGACTGCTGGCGTTAATTTGAAACTGTCATATTTTTCTACAAAATCGAGAAACACCGAAAAAATTTGCTAACTCATCAAGATTTGATCTAGTGCGACCGCTCCTTTGATGACGGCGAAGTTAACCGTCATGTCCTTCATTGTACAGAAAACACGAACGCTGCGGATTTCACCCTTTCTGTGCAAGGGCGACTCGTAGGGCTTGCTGTATTGTGAAAATATGTGGTCACCTTGGCAAAAAGATAAGATCCTGGTGAGATGTCGAATAGCTTGATATGTATCTAGATTCAAACTGTTTGACCTCGATTATGACTTGAGAAACACCGACGACAACTAGTTGGCGCCTAAAGGGTAGATGGTTTTTTACACACCCGTCATACATATTTATACGTAAAAACACTTCTGACGTATATAACTCTTTCACCGTCATAGGCGAATCCATGATGACCTGTGAAACAGTTCGGATCAACGTCGCCCAGTAACTCGACGTCTACTCAGGATCCAAACTGTTTGACACTGAGTATAATTTTGTAAAAAAAATGAAAATAACCCACCCCACATTATAACCTGTAGCAGACAATTATCTACGCAGATAAATTCTGAAAGTGGGAGATCCTTCAAAAGTTTATGTTGGCACCGAAAGGGTTAAGCATGGTCCATGTTTGCATTTTCCCATCTATGTTGCGATATTTAGACCAACAATCACAGTCGGATGCAACGTTTAAAGGCAATTACTATGACAGACCATTGCCACTTGCCATTATGAAGGCAATGTCAATAATTCGATTTTGTTTCTTCGAGGATTTACAGGAAATAAGCAAAGCCTTTTATCTAGTACATGAACTTTTGCATTGGACAACCTTCATTTACTTTGAGGTGTAGATGGAATCAGCTAACATTTGATGAGGAATGAAACCTCAATAATCAAAATTGGCATGAATGTCTTATGAACTTTACCAGACAATACTAATAGGTATTGAATTTTTAAATTCTCAGAGATTTTTTTCCAACAAAAACTTTACAATTGAATAATTTAGGGATCGCCCAGAATAGACAAGTGAGCCTTCTTTAGACTTTGGTTGAAGCTACTTGTGGTATGTAGAAAAGAAAGTTGTCTAAATAATACTTTTCTGCTCCCCTAAGGGCCCCAGTCCTACTAGGCCTTACGACCCTTAAGACCTGTTTACGATTGCTACCGACCTTTGGTCGCCGATATTCGTACGAAAGTCACTGTTAATCGCGGATGGTCTTCAGTAGTCGTTGGTAATCGTTTACAATCGTGCGACCAATTTCAGTCGCATTTCAGTCGTAGAGTGGTTGTTGACCATGTTGACCAACCTCAGGACCCAGTCCCACTAGGCCGACGACCACTTATGCCCTGTTTACTATTTCTAGCAACTTCTTGTCGCCGATATTCGTACGAAGGTCGCACGACAAGTCGCTGACAATCGCGGGTAGTCTTCAGTAATCGTTGGTAATCGTTTCTTGTCGTGCGACCGATTTCAGTCGCAGAGAGGTTGTTGAGCATGCACAACAACCTCCTTACGATCGAACTGGTCGCCGGTAATCTTTAAGATGTAACATTAGAGAGTTCAGGTAATCGTGCAATCGTCGTACGAAGGTCTCCAATAATATTTAACTGTTCGTTGGTGATCTTCCCTACAGTCCTACGACTATCATCGACCTTTCCACAATGACCTACGACTGTCGTGCAATTACCAGCGACTGCCTAAAGATTATCCGCGACTAGGCATAGATCACGTGATCACAAAACAGATCAGAAGTGATTGTGGAACCTTCGTACGAATATCGCATTATCCAGACGCAAAAATAGGGGGCCTACTGAATTTTTGAACATTGCTTTCGAGTGCATATAGATCTGTGTTTTACTGTTTTGTATATTGTATGAAATGCTTTTGTTCTAGGGCCTCAATGTAGGTTAGTCATTATGACTAATTGAGCTACCCTCGTTAAACAAAGTATTTAATTAATTCATTTCATTCGCTTAGTTGTATTGTTACTCATTTTTTTAGTTTGCTCTTGAATGTTTTATCGTTTGTATGCTAGACATTATTTGTCTCCATTAATACAGAAAAATAGAGTGAATCAACCAGCTTTAATCTGGATGAGACGCTAATTGCTTTGGTGCTTCATCTTAAAAGCAACTGTTTGTACGGTATATCCTCTAAATAACACATAGGGTTTTAAATAGCCCTTCATTTCGATTCCATGCATATGTACAATAGCTGGTGAATATACGTTACCACACAGCGTCTGATCGTGTTTGGACCCAATGTCATTGCGATATCGGGCCAACTTTGCGCTGACGTCTTGTGGGATCTGGGTAAAACCTTGAAATATTATAGACCCTATGCTACATTTGTAACCATTAAGTAAAACTTTAATTCTACCAGTAACCATATGTATCTTTAAAGATGTATGTAGCTTTTACTAGATTGTTTTTAATGTGCTTGTATATATGTTACTGTTGAGGGCCTCATGGAAGATTGATTTTATCAAATGAGTTCTCTCGTTAGATAAAGTCTTTATTATTATTATTATTATTATTATTATTATTATCGCAATGTCACAGATGCATCGCCAATGTGACTACGAATGTTTTTGGAATTTCGTCGCCGACAATCGCAGACGATCGGCGGTTTCAGAGGTCTCAGAGGTCGCCAGTGGCAAGCGCTAGTGGGACTGTAGCCTAAGTAATTCACCGATGATGATTCTCTATTAATGAAAAATATATTATTAAACGAATAATTATTTAAGCCCTGGTCACAACCCGCGGTACTTGCAGGGGAAAACGTGGGCATAGTTTGGGGATTCGTACGTGATGAGTACCGCCTCCGTGTGGATTTGGGGGCACGCAGACACGTCGCAGAGCTTTTAGTGCATGCATGAGGAGCGTTTCATGCGTTCAGGCTGCATTCGGGTTACGGATAATCCCAAGTACGGGTGACGCATGTACCTTCTACAGCCAATCAGCGCACAACACACTGGTTCTAGCACATAGAACGCACGTGGACCGTACCGAATAAGCACGAGCTCCGCAGTTACAGCGCACGTTGTGCGTACTGATTTCTGCAGTACAGTACATCCTCTCCATTACGACCACATAAAAGAATGCTGATTGATTGTATCAAAGACATGTGACAGCTAAAACAAAATGATTTACTGATTTACTTTCACCTTGCTTTAAGCAGCCACCTGACTTAAACACAAAATAATTAACATAATATAGTGGTCGTAATAGAGTGGCTTTACTGTATATATAAAAGCCGAACCCACGGATGAGTCCTAACATTTCGTCTCGAAGATGCCTAATAAGGGGACACAGAAGAAGGGTCAGCTGCATCTGCAGCTAAAAAGGCAGCGGATTTATGCTCGACACAAACATAAACTTCCATAATTTAAAAAAATCAGGACCCATAACCAAGTCAATGTTAATCAAAATTCGTTAAATGAAAATACCCAGGTGCACACGTGCGTACCCTGAAAATATATTCATGACGTTTCATGTCTGTAAGACAAGTGTTTTAAGAGTTATACACTATATATACAAAAACTCGGAACGGTCCTACGTACGTACGTACAAACTGACGGACGGACAACGGCAAATTTACCCCTTGACGAGTATAAGTAGAGGGGCATAAAAGGTAGCCAAAGAAGACTGCATATCAAGTATTTTAACAGATGTCAGTTTAAAAATGCCGCATGAAAATGAAAAATATGAATCCAGATGGGGTGGGGGCTAAAGGCCCGGTCACAACACACTGTGCGTTTTTAAGTCCGTGCGTATTTTTGGGGTGGCCACGGCCGCGACGTTTTTCTGTAAACGTTGAGAGGGAGTTACAAGAGCAGGGAGGGAGTACGTCAAAGTTCGTTATTCCCACTGTTGCGCAAAGTGTAAGATACGTGGTCCGCACCCCACACCTGACCGTCAGCGGTTGCGTGCATCGAACGATGAACACGTGGTACATGTAAGTGTGTTGTATGTGCTAACAAACAACGTGCTTACAACATACCGTCTCCGTGCGATTATATAATTATCGTACGGAGGCCGTACTTACACCTGCTGCTCACATACGGTGTCCTTACTCGCTCGCATGTTGTAAGTGCGTGCAAGTGCGATGAACGTGAGCTTTTCCGCCCGATGTCTGGGTGGTATATATAGGACGACTTTCCGAGGTTCTTCTCTCGGAGAAGTCCCAGCAGCACTTTCCTTATCAGACTCTTTGTCGTCACTATCTGAGTCTTCTTCGCTCCTTCTCTCGTCTTCTTCTCTGGCTCTCTCAACTTTCAAGGCCCGTGTACGTCTCTAAAAGCAGGTGGCCTACAGTCCTCCATCCTCATGATTATATTATTCAGGGTATGTACTTGTGCATCGGATTATTTTTGTTTTACCACAATTAGGGGCGATTTCGAAGTTTGAACTGCGAACTAGTTCGTTATTTAGATGGCGAACTGCGAAATATGTCCTTATTTGAATCACGAACTGTGAAATGGCTCAGGATTTTATATATCAAACATTGATTCCTCTATGACTGGGTTCTAGTATGTCTAAAATATCATCATTGCGCATTTCCAGAGCTACAGATCAAGGTGCGTACCTCATTACTTAAATCACCATTCTCCACCAAATCCTATACTTTGACCACTCTTTAGAAATCTCTTCGAGAAGATTCTAAAGAGTGGAAATAATATAAGGTTTGGTGGAGAAAAATGGCAGCTATTGTTGAAAATATTTAAATTTACTCATCTTTTTTGGACCTCTGCATCACCAACTTATTTTGGTCATTTGGTATCTAAAATATAATCTTTGCCCATTTATAGCTGGTTTTGGCCATTTCGTTATTCGGGGGTTGAACTGCGAAATATTTCGTTATTATATAACGAACTGCGAAATGGTCCCGGATTTTGTATAGATATCATTGATTCCGATATGGCTTGGGTCTAGTGTGTCTAAAATATCATCATTACCTATTTAAAACTTAGTTTAGCCATTTCGTTATTCGGAGGTTGAACTGCGAAATATTTCGTTATTCGAATAACGAACTGTGAAATGGCTCCGACTTTTATATAGAAATCATTGATTCCACTATGACTCGGGTCTAGGGTATCTAAAATATCATCTTCGCGCATTTATAGCTGGTTTTGGCCATTTCGTTATTCGCAGGTTGAACTGCGAAATATTTCGTTATTCGAATAAAAAAACTGCGAAATGGTCCACGATTTTATATATAAATCATGAATTCCACTATAACTTTGGTCTAGTGTATCTCAAATATCAGTATTACGCATTTAAAACTTATTTTAGCCATTTCGTTATTCGGAGGTTGAACTGCGAAATATTTCGTTATTCGAATAACGAACTGTGAAATGGTCCTGAATTTGTATACAAATCATTGATTCAGATCTGGCTTGGGTCTAGTGTGTCTAAAATATCATCAGTACCTATTTAAAACTTAGTTTTGCGATTTCGTTATTCGGACGTTGAACTGCGAAATATTTCGTTATTCGAATAACGAACTGCGAAATGGTCCCAGATTTTATATATAAATAATTAATGGCAGCGTTAAGTTGGCTGCCAGTTCGCAGTTCGCAGTTCGTTATTCGAATAACGAACTGCGAAATATTTCACAGTTCGTTATTCGAATAACGAACAACGAAATATTTCGCAGTTCGTTATTCGAAATAGTTTGCAATTCAATTTACGAATAACGAAATAGTCATTTAAGCTATAAATTAACAGTACAGTAGAACCCCTCTAATGCGACCACTAACAGAATAAACATAGGTTTCTTTATAAGCAGCTAGTAGCTTAAAGCAGGGTAAAAATAATGCAGGAAGCTCCTATAGAAGTTTTCTGCATAATTTTCGTTCTGCATTAAGCTACTACCTGTCTCTGCCAGACTTATGCCTCTTTTTGGTGTTCGCATTAAAGGGGTTTTACTCTAATTATATTCTAGATAAAGTAGAACCGAATTATCATTGGTACATATAAAATTATCGTGAAAGTGTATGCAGTTTTAATTCGAATCACAAAATAGTTTGTATTTTTTAATATGATATTTTAGAGACCCTTGACCCAAGTCATAGTTGAATCAATAATTTCTATATAGAATCCGGAGCCATTTCGCAGGCCGTTATTCGAATAACGAAATATTTAGCAGTTCAACCTCTGAATAACAAACTAAGCTTCAAATGGGTAATTATGATATTTTAGACATACTAGACCCACGCCATAGTGGAATAAATGATTTATATATAAAATCCGGGACCATTTCGCAGTTCGAATAACGAAATATTTCGCAGTTCAACCTCCGAATAACGAAATGGCCAAACTAAGTTTTAAATGAGTAATAATGATATTTTAGACACACTAGACCCGAGTCATAGAGGAATCAATGATTTCTGTATAAAAGCCGGAGCCATTTCGCAGTTCGTTATTCGAATAACGAAATATTTCGCAGTTCAAACTGCGAATAACGAAATGGCCAAAATAAGTTTTAAATACGTAATAATGATATTTTAGAAACACTAGATCCAAGTTATAGTGGAATCAATGATTTATATATAAAATACGGGACCATTTTGATGTTCGTTATACGAATAACGAAATATTTCGCAGTTCAACCTCCGAATAACGAAATGGCCACAATAAGTTTTAAATGCGTAATAATGATATTTTAGACACACTAGACCCAATTCATAGTGGAATCAATGATTTCTATATAAAATCCGCAGCCATTTCGCAGTTCGTTATTCGAATAACGAAATATTTCGCAGTTCAACCTCCGAATAACGAAATGGCCAAACTAAGTTTTAAATGAGTAATAATGATATTTTAGACACACTAGACCCGAGTCATAGAGGAATCAATGATTTCTGTATAAAAGCCGGAGCCATTTCGCAGTTCGTTATTCGAATAACGAAATATTTCGCAGTTCAAACTGCGAATAACGAAATGGCCAAAATAAGTTTTAAATGCGTAATAATGATATTTTAGAAACACTAGATCCAAGTTATAGTGGAATCAATGATTTATATATAAAATACGGGACCATTTTGATGTTCGTTATACGAATAACGAAATATTTCGCAGTTCAACCTCCGAATAACGAAATGGCCACAATAAGTTTTAAATGCGTAATAATGATATTTTAGACACACTAGACCCAATTCATAGTGGAATCAATGATTTCTATATAAAATCCGCAGCCATTTCGCAGTTCGTTATTCGAATAACGAAATATTTCGCAGTTCAACCTCCGAATAACGAAATGGCCAAAACCAGCTATAAATGAGCAAAGATGATATTTTAGACACCCTAGACCCAAGTCATAGTGGAATCAATGATTTCTATATAAAATCCGGAGCCATTTCACAGTTCGTTATTCGAATAACAAATTATTTCGCAGTTCAACCTCCGAATAACGAAATGGCCAAACTAAGTTTTAAACAGGTAATGATGATATTTTAGACACACTAGACCCAAGTCATATCGGAATCAATGATTTCTATATAAAATCCTGGACCATTTTGCAGTTCGTTATTCGAATAACGAAATATTTCGCAGTTCAACCTCCGAATAACGAAATGGCCAAAACCAGCTATAAATGCGCAAAGATGATATTTAAGATACCCTAGACCCAAGTCATAGTGGAATCAATGATTTCTATATAAAATCCGGAGCCATTTCGCAGTTCGTTATTCGAATAACGAAATATTTCGCAGTTCAACCTCCGAATAACGAAATGGCCAAACTAAGTTTTAAATAGGTAATGATGATATTTTAGACACACTAGACCCAAGCTTTATCGGAATCAATGATTTCTATATAAAATCCGCAGCCATTTCGCAGTTCGTTATTTGAATAACGAAATATTTCGCAGTTCAACCTGCGAATAACGAAATGGCCAAACTAAGTTTTAAATAGGTAATGATGATATTTTAGACACACTAGACCCAAGCCATATCGGAATCAATGATTTCTATATAAAATCTGCAGCCATTTTGCAGTTCGTTATTCGAATAACGAAATATTTCGCAGTTCAACCTGCGAATAACGAAATGGCCAAACTAAGTTTTAAATAGGTAATGATGATATTTTAGACACACTAGACCCAAGCCATATCGGAATAAATGATTTCTATATAAAATCCGCAGCCATTTTCGCATTTCGTTATTCGAATAACGAAATATTTCGCAGTTCAACCTCCGAATAACGAAATGGCCAAAACCAGCTATAAATGCGCAAAGATGATATTTTAGATACCCTAGACCCAAGTCATAGTGGAATCAATGATTTCTATGTAAAATCCGGAGCCATTTCGCAGTTCCTTTTTCGAATAACGAAATATTTCGCAGTTCAACCTCCTAATAACGAAATGGCCAAAATAAGTTTTAAATGCGTAATAATGATATTTTAGACACACTTGACCCAAGTCATAGTGGAATCAATGATTTCTATATAAAAACCGGAGCCATTTCGCAGTTCGTTATTCGAATAACGAAATATTTCGCAGTTCAGCCTCCGAATAACGAAATGGCCAAACTAAGTTTTAAATAGGTAATGATGATATTTTAGATACACTAGACCCAATTCATATCGGAATCAATGATTTCTATATAAAATCCTGGACCATTTCGCAGTTCGTTATTCGAATAACGAAATATTTCGCAGTTCAACCTCCGAATAACGAAATGGCCACAATAAATTTTAAATGCGTAATAATGATATTTTAGACACATTAGACCCAATTCATAGTGGAATCAATGATTTCTATATAAAATCCGGAGCCATTTCGCAGTTCGTTATTCGAATAACGAAATATTTCGCAGTTCAACCTCCGAATAACGAAATGGCCAAACTAAGTTTTAAATGCGTAATAATGATATTTAAGACACACTAGACCCAAGTCATATCGGAATCAATGATTTCTATATAAAATCCTGGACCATTTTGCAGTTCGTTATTCGAATAACGAAATATTTCGCAGTTCAACCTCCGAATAACGAAATGGCCAAAACCAGCTATAAATGCGCAAAGATGATATTTAAGATACCCTAGACCCAAGTCATAGTGGAATCAATGATTTCTATATAAAATCCGGAGCCATTTCGCAGTTCGTTATTCGAATAACGAAATATTTCGCAGTTCAACCTGCGAATAACGAAATGGCCAAACTAAGTTTTAAATAGGTAATGATGATATTTTAGACACACTAGACCCAAGCCATATGGGAATCAATGATTTCTATTTTAAATCCGCAGCCATTTCGCAGTTCGTTATTCGAATAACGAAATATTTCACAGTTCGTTATTCGAGTAATGAACTATTTCGCAGTTCGTTAATTAGATAACTAAATAACCAAAATAAGTTAGAAATGCAGAGGTCCAAAAAAGATGAGTAAATTTAAATATTGTCAATAATAGCTGCTATTTTTCTTCACCAAACCTTATATTATGTCCACTCTTTAGAATCTTCTCGAAGAGACATTTCTAAAGAGTGGTCAAAGTATAGGGTTTGGTGGAGAATGGCGATTTAAGTAATGGGGTACGCACCTTTATCTGTAGCTCTGGAAATGCGCAATGATGATATTTTAGACATACTAGAACCCAGTCATAGAGGAATCAATGTTTGATATATAAAATCCTGAGCCATTTCACAGTTCGTTATTCGAATAACGAAATATTTCGCAGTTCGCCATCTAAATAACGAACTAGTTCGCAGTTCAAACTTCGAAATCGCCCCTAATTGTGGTAAAACAAAAATAAACCGATGCACAAGTACATACCCTGAATAATATAATCATGAGGATGGAGGACTGTTGGCCACCTGCTTTTAGAGACGTAAACGGGCCGCGAAAGTTGAGAGGGCCAGAGAAGAAGACGAGAGAAGGAGCGAAGAAGACTCAGATAGTGACGACAAAGAGTCTGATTATAAGGAAAGTGCTGCTGGGACTTCTCCGAGAGAAGAACCTCGGAAGGTCGTCCTATATATACCACCTAGACATCGGGCGGAAAAGCTCAAGTTCATCGCACTTGCACGCACTTACAACATGCGAGCGAGTAAGGACACCGTACGTGAGCAGCAGGTGTAAGTACGGCCTCCGTACGATAATTAGATAATCGCACGGAGACGGTATGTTGTAAGCACGTTGTTTGTTAGCACATACAACACAGTTACATGTACCACGTGTTCATCAAATCCACATTGACGCGGTACTCACCACACACGAATCCCCAAAATATGCCCACGTTTTTGCAAGTAGACAACGCGCACTTGCAAGTACCGCGGGTTGTGACCAGGGCTTAAATAATTATTCGTTTAATAATATATTTTTCATTAATAGAGAATCAACCACGTTGAATTACTTAGGCTACATTCCCACTAGCGCTTGCGATCGTTAAAGACCACTGGCGACCTCTGAGACCACTGAAACCGCCGATCGTCTGCGATTGTCGGCGACTAAATTCCAAAAACATTCGCAGTCACATTGGCGGTGCATCTGCGACATTACGATATTCGTACGAAGGTTCCACAATCACTTCTCACCTGTTGTGTGGTCACGTGATCTATGCCTAGTCGCGGATAATCTTTAGGCAGTCGCTGGTAATTGCACGACAGTCGTATGTTATTGTAGAAAGGTCGCTGATAGTCATACGACTGTAGGGAAGATCACCAACGACCAGTTAAAGATTATTGGAGACCTTCGTACGACGATCGCACGATTACCTGAACTCTCTAAGGTTACATCTTAAAGAATACAGGCGACCAGTTCGATCGTAAGGAGGTTGTTGTGCATGATCAACAACCTCTCTGCGACTGAAATTGGTCGCACGACAAGAAACGATTACCAACGATTACTGAAGACCACCGGCGATTGTCAGCGACTTGTCGTGCGACCTTCGTACGAATATCGGCGACAAGAAGTCGCTAGAAATCGTACACAGGGCATAAGTGGTCGTCGGCCTAGTTGGACTGGGTCCTGAGGTTGTTGTACATGGTCAACAACAACTCTGTGACTGAAATGCGACTGAAATTGGTCGCACGATTGTAAACGATTACAAACGATTACTGAAGACCACGGGCGATTATCAGTGACTTGTCGTGCGACCTTCGTACGAATATCGGCGACCAGAGGTCGGTAGCAATCGTAAACAGGTCTTAAGGGGTCGTAAGGCCTAGTAGGACTGGGCCCTTAGGGGAGCAGAAAAGCATATTTAGACCATTTTCTTTTCTACATATCACAAATAGCTCCCCCAAAGTCTAAAGAAGGCTCACTTGTCTATTCTGAGCGATCCCTAAAGTATTCAATTGTAAGGTTTTTGTTGGAAAAAAATCTCTGAGAAAAGAAAAATTCAATACCTATTAGTATTGGCTGGTAAAGTTCATAAGACATTCATGCCAATTTTGATTATTGAGGTTTCATTCCTCATCAAATGTTAGCTGATTCCATCTACACCTCAAACTAAATGAAGGTTTCCAATGTAAAAGGGTAAACTAAAATTCATGTACTAGATAAAAGGCTTTGCTTATTTTCTGTAAACCCTCGAAGAAACAAAATCGAATTATTGACATTGCCTTCATAATGGCAAGTGGCAATGGTCTGCCATAGTAATTGCCTTTAAACGTTGCATCCGACGGTGATTGTTAGTCTAATAAATTTATCGGAACATAGATGGAAAAATGCAAACATGGACCATGCTTAACCCTTTCGGTGCCAACTTTCGAAGGATCTCCCACTTTCAGAATTTATCTCCGTAGATAATTGTCTGCTACAGGTTATAATGTGGGGTGGTTTTTTTTCAATTTTTTTACAAAACATTATACTCAGTGTCAAACAGTTTGGATCCTGAGTAGACGTCGAGTTACTGGGCGACGTTGATCCGAACTGTTTCACAGGTCATCATGGATTCGCCTATGACGGTGAAAGAGTTATATATACGTCAGAAGTGTTTTTACGTATAGATATGTATGACGGGGTGTGTAAAAAAGACATCTACCCTTTAGGAGCCAACTAGTTGTCGTCGGTGTTTCTCAAGTCATAATTGAAGTCAAACAGTTTGAATCTAGATACATATCAAGCTATTCGACATATCACCTGGATATAATCTTTTTTCCAAGGTGACCACATAGTTTCACAATACAGTAAGCCCTACGAGTCACCCTTGCACAGAAAAGGTAAAATCCGCAGCGTTCGTGTTTTCTACACAATGAAGGATATGACGGTTAACTTCGACGTCATCAAAGGAGCGGTCGCACTAGATCAAATCTTGATGAGTCAGCAAATTCTTTCGGTGTTTCTCGATTTTGTAGAAAAATATGACAGTTTCAAATTAACGCCAGTAGTCTTACTACCAAAATTAAGGCTTTATCTGATGGATATTCATGAAATAATGTTTAACATCGTGAATATTAATTAGAAGATATTTATTTCTGGCCTATGCATATACCAAATTTGGTCATATCAGAAACTGTAGAACCGGATCGATATTACTCATTAGCAAAGAGAACATATCCTGAACAGACGGCTACTACAAAAAGCGTCTCATATACGTCTACCATTATTTGCAAATGCGTCAATGGCATCCCTATCAGGTAAAGGGTTAATGAATAATGATCCATGCGATTCTGAACTTTGCAACCACGGTTTCTGGTGAACAAAGCAAACGAAAGATTGCGGATTAGGAACAGAATTGTTTTCCCAGTAAATTAGTAAGTACATGCCCATAGGAAAAAAAGAAGAAAAACCTTACCCAGTCAAACACGGCAGTACGCGCTACCGCGATATTCGAATGCCAGAATAAATGTTTAGATCAGAACACTTGATAGTTGTAAATAGGAGTATAAGGCTATTTTACAGAATATGGGACTGCGAGCCATCAGTGTTAAAATGTAAAATAAATAGAAATACAGTTAAATAAATGATACATAAAACCCGCCTCATACCGGCACTTGTTCCTTCGTAATATTCGACATAAGGCGAAAGATCTCTTCGAGTATGTGCCTATATGCACTATATTTCCCATTTTCATAAAGACAAATTCGGTTGCCGACACCGGCAGTCAATTTCGGCAAACTTGTTTATAACCCTTCCGCTATTCAATATTCATGTAAGAAATAATGATATCATGAATATTTATTTACTGAACTTTACAAAAAAATGTTTTTCTGTGAGAAAAACTATAGTTTCAGATCTAGATCATGTCAAAATCTAACAGAGCAGACCCTGATCATAGGGGCTGTCTGATCTGGGTCTATTCTGTTTGCAAATGCGTGAAAAGGCGTTCATATGAAGGAAAGGGTTAACGATATATATTTGCCACTCGATTGACCGACCCCTACATAGCATTTAGGCACGTTCAAAGCCTATGCTCGCGGATATATAACATATTTGGACCATTTCGTTATTGATAATTCGGACTTTGAACTGCGATGTATATAGTTATTTGAATAATAAACTCCAAAATGGCTCCAGATTTAATATATAAATCATTGATTCAACTATGAGATAGATTCAGTGTGTCTGAAATATCATCTTTGCGCAATTATAACTTTTTTTGCTATTTCGTTATTCGGAGGTTGAACTACGTAATATTTCGTTATTCGAAAAAACGAACCGCCAAATGGCAGGATTTACTATACAAATCATTGAGTTCACTATGACTAGGGTCTATAGTGTCTAGCATATTATCTCTGCTCATTTATAGTTTATTTCGATCATTTCGTTATTCGAATAACGAACTGCGAAATATTTCGTTATTCGAATAACGAACTGCGAAATATTTCGTTATTCGAATAACGAAATGCGAAAGGTCGCCAAATTTTATATATAAATCATTGATTCCACAATGAATTGGGGCTAGTGTGTCTAAAATATCATTATTACGCATTTAAAACTTATTTTGGCCATTTCGTTATTCGGAGGTTGAACTGCGAAATATTTCGTTATTCGAATAACGAACTGCGAAATGGCTCCGGATTTTATATAGAAATCATTGATTCAACTATGACTTGTGTCTAGGGTATCTAAAATATCATCTTTTCGCATTTATAACTGGTTTTGGCCATTTCGTTATTCGAAGGTTGAACTGCGAATGATTTCGTTATTCGAATAACGAACTGCGAAATGGCTCCGGATTTAATATAGAAATCATTGATTCCACTATGACTTGGGTCTAGTGTGTCTAAAATATCATTATTACGCATTTAAAACTTATTTTGGCCAATTCGTTATTCGGAGGTTGAACTGCGAAATATTTCGTTATTCGAATAGCGAACTGCAAAATGGCTCCGGATTTTATATAGAAATCATTGATTCTACTATTGTTTGGGTCTACGGTATCTAAAATATCATCTTTGCGCATTTATAGCTGGTTTTGGCCATTTCGTTATTCGGAGGTTGAATAGCGAAATATTTCGTTATTCGAATAACGAAATGCGAAATGGTCCCGTATTTATTATATAAATCATTGATTCCACTATGAAGGGGGTCTAGTGTGTTTAGAATATCATCATTACCCATTTAAAACTTAGTTTGGCTATTTCGTTATTCGGAGGTTGAACTGCGAAATAGTTCGTTATTCGAATAAGGAACTGCGAAATGGTCCCGGATTTTGTATACAAATCATTGGTTCCACTATGAATTGGGTCTAGTGTGTCTAAAATATCATTATTAAACATTTAAAACTTATTTTGGCCATTTCGTTATTCGGAGGTTGAACTGCGAAATATTTCGTTATTCGAATAGCAAACTGCAAAATGGCTCCGGCTTTTATATAGAAATCATTGATTCCACTATTGCTTGGGTCTAGGTTATCTAAAATATCATCTTTGCGCATTTATAGCTGGTTTTGGCCATTTCGTTATTCGGAGGTTGAATTGCTTAATATTTCGTTATTCGAATAACGAAATGCGAAATGGTCCCGTATTTATTATATAAATCATTGATTCCACTATGAAGGGGGTCTAGTGTGTTTAAAATATCATCATTACCCATCTAAAACTTAATTTGGCCATTTCGTTATTCGGAGGTTGAACTGCGAAATATGTCGTTATTCGAATAACGAACTGCGAAATGATCCCGGATTTAATATATAAATCATTGATTCCACTATGACTGGGGCCTACGGTGTCTAAAATACTATTTCTGATAATTTATAACTAATTTGTATCATTTCGTTATTCGAATAACGAACTGCGATATATTCGAATAACGAACTGCGAAATATTTCTTTATTCAAATATTGATCTGCAAAATGGCTCCGAAATTAATATATAAATCTTTGATTTCACTATGACTGGGGTGTACAGTGTCTAAAATATCATCATTGAACATTAATAACTTACTTTGACCATTTCGTGATTCAGAGGTAGAACTACGAAATATTTCCTTATTCAAATGGCTCCGGATTGTATACATATGATTTGATTTACATATGAGTTTGGTCTACAGTGTCTTGAATATATTCGGATATTGAACTAGGAACTAATTTGTTATTCGAATGAAAACTGCAAAGTGGCTTGACTTTTATTTATGTACCCACGATAATCCAGTTCTGCATTATCTAGAATATAATTACAGTAAAACTCCTCTAATGCGAACACCATTATGGGGCATAATTCTGTCTGGCAGAGACAGGTGGTAGCTTAATGCAGAACGAAAGTTATGCAGAAAACTCCTATAGGAAGTTTCTGCATTACTTTCATCCTGCATTAGGCTATCACCTGCTAATTCAGATACCTATGTTTATTCTGTTAGTGTTCGCATTAGAGGGGTTCTACTGTACCGTTAATTTATAGCTTAATTGACCATTTCGTTATTCGTAAATCGAATTGCAAACTATTTCGTTATTCACATGCGAATAACGAACTGCGAAATATTTCGTTGTTCGTTATTCGAATAACGAACTGCGAACTGCGAACTGGCAGCCAACTTAACGCTGCCTTGTGAGGCAGTGTTAAGTTGGCTGCCAGTTCGCAGTTCGTAGTTCGTTATTCGAATAACGAACTGCGAAATATTTCGCAGTTCGTTATTCGAATAACGAACAACGAAATATTTCGCAGTTCGTTATTCGAATGTGAATAACGAAATAGTTTGCCATTCAATTTACGAATAACGAAATAGTCATTTAAGCTATAAATTAACAGTACAGTAGAACCCCTCTAATGCGACCACTAACAGAATAAACATTGGTGTCTTTATAAGCAGCTAGTAGCTTAAAGCAGGGTGAAAGTAATGCAGAAAGCTCCTATAGAAGTTTTCTGCATAATTTTCGTTCTGCATTAAGCTACCACCTGTCCCTTCCAGATTTATGCCCCTTTTTTGTGTTCGCATTAAAGGGGTTTTACTCAAATTATATTCTCGATAAAGTAGAACTGAATTATCGTTGGTACATATAAAAGTATCGTGAAAGTTTATGCAGTTTTCATTCGAATCACAAAATATAGTTTGTATTTTGTAAAATGATATTTCAGACACACTAGACCCAAGTCATAGTTTAATTTCTATATAAAATCCGGAGTCATTTCGCAGTTCGTTATTCGAATAACGAAATATTTCGCAGTTCAACATCCGAATAACAAAATAGCCAAAATAAGTTTTAAATAGATAATGATGATATTTTAGACACACTAGACCCAGGTCATAGTGGAATCAATGATATCTATACAAAATCCGGGACCATTTCGCAGTTCGTTATTCCAATAACGAAATATTTCGCAGTTCAACCTCCAAATAACGAAATGGCCAAAATAAGTTTTAAATGCGTAATAATTATATTTTAGATACACTAGACCCAAGTCATAGTGGAATCAATGATTTCTATATAAAATCCGGAGTCATTTCGCAGTTCGTTATTCGAATAACGAAATATTTCGCAGTTCAACCTCCGAATAACGAAATGGCTAAAAGAAGTTTTAAATGCGTAATAATGATATTTTAGACACACTAGACCCAAGTTATAGTGGAATTAATTATTTATATATATAATCCGGGACCATTTCGCAGTTTGTTATTCGAATAACGAAATATTTCGCAGTTCAACCTCCGAATAACGAAATGGCCAAAATAAGTTTTAAATGCGTAATAATTATATTTTAGACACACTAGACCCAAGTCATAGTGGAATCAATGATTTCTATATAAAATCCGGAGTCATTTCGCAGTTCGTTATTCGAATAACGAAATATTTCGCAGTTCAACCTCCGAATAACGAAATGGCTAAAATAAGTTTTAAATAGGTAATGATGATAATTTAGACACACTAGACCCAAGCCATATCGGAATCAATGATTTCTATACAAAATCCGGGACCATTTCGCAGCTCGTTATTCGAATAACGAAATAGTTCGCAGTTCAACATCGGAATAAAGAAATGGCAAAACTAAGTTTTAAATAGGTAATGATGATATTTTAGACAAACTAGACCCAAGCCATATCGGAATCAATGATTTCTATACAAATTCCGGGACCATTTCGCAGTTCGTTATTCGAATAACGAAATATTTCGCAGTTCAACCTCCGAATAACGAAATGGCCAAAATAAATTTTAAATAGGTAATGATGATATTTTAGACACACTAGACCCAAGTCATAGTGGAATCAATGATTTCTATACAGAATCCGGGACCATTTCGCAGTTTGTTATTCCAATAACGAAATATTTCGCAGTTCAACATCCGAATAACGAAATGGCAAAACTAAGTTTTAAATAGGTAATGATGATATTTTAGACACACTAGACCCAGGTCATAGTGGAATCAATGATTTCTATACAAAATCCGGGACCATTTCGCAGTTCGTTATTCCAATAACGAAATATTTCGCAGTTCAACATCCGAATAACGAAATGGCCAAAATAAGTTTTAAATAGGTAATGATGATATTTTAGACACACTAGACCCAAGCCATATCGGAATCAATGATTTCTATACAAAATCCGGGACCATTTCGCAGTTCGTTATTCCAATAACGAAATATTTCGCAGTTCAACATCCGAATAACGAAATGGCAAAACTGAGTTTTAAATAGGTAATGATGATATTTTAGACACACTAGACCGAAGCCATATCGGAATCAATGATTTCTATACAAAACCCGGGACCATTTCGCAGTTCGTTATTCCAATAACGAAATATTTCGCAGTTCAACCTCCGAATAACGAAATGGCTAAAATAAGTTTTAAATGCGTAATACTGATATTTTAGACACACTAGACCCAAGTTATAGTGGAATTCATGATTTATATATAAAATCCGGGACCATTTCGCAGTTCGTTATTCGAATAACGAAATATTTCGCAGTAACCTCCGAATAACGAAATGGCCAAAACCAGCTATAAATGCGCAAAGATTACATTTTAGATACCAAATGACCAAAATAAGTTGGTGATGCAGAGGTAAAAAAAAGATGAGTAAATTTAAATATTTTCAACAATAGCTGCCATTTTTCTCCAACAAACCTTATATTATGTCCACTCTTTAGAATCGTCTCGAAGAGATTTCTGAAGAGTGGTCAAAGTATAGGATTTGGTTGAGAATGGCGATTTAAGTAATGGGGTACGCACCTTTATCTGTAGCTCTGGAAATGCGCAATGATGATATTTTAGACATACTAGAACCCAGTCATAGAGGAATCAATGTTTGATATATAAAGTCCTGAGCCATTTCACAGTTCGTTATTCGAATAAGGACATATTTCGCAGTTCGCCATCTAAATAACGAACTAGTTCGCAGTTCTAACTTCGAAATCGACCCTAATTGTGGTAAAACAAAAATAATCCGATGCACAAGTACATACCCTGAATAATATAATCATGAGGATGGAGGACTGTAGGCCACCTGCTTTTAGAGACGTAAACTGGCATTGAAAGTTGAGAGAGCCAGAGAAGAAGACGAGAGAAGGACCGAAGAAGTGACGACAAAGAGTCTGATTATAAGGAAAGTGCTGCTGGGACTTCTCCGAGAGAAGAACCTCGGAAAGTCATCCTATATATACCATCCAGACATCGCGCGGAAAAGCTCACGTTCATCGCACTTGCACGCACTTACAATATGCCAGCGAGTAAGGACACCGTATGTGAGCAGCAGGTGTAAGTACGGCCTCCGTACGATAATTAGAAAATCGCACGGAGACGGTATGTTGTAAGCACGTTGTTTGTTAGCACATACAACACACTAACATGTACCACGTGTTCATCGTTCGATGCACGCAACCGCTGACGGTCAGGTGTGGGGTGCAGACCACGTACCTTACACTTTGCGCAACAGTGGGAGTAACGTGCTTTGACGTACTCCCTCCCTGCTCGTGCAACTCCCTCTCAACGTTTACAGAAAAACGTCGCGGCCGTGGCCACCCCAAAAATACATGTACGCACGGGCTTAAAAACGCATAGTGTGTTGTGACCGGGCCTTTAGCCCCCACCCCATCTGGATTCATATTTTCCATTTTCATGCGGCATTTTTATACTGACATCTGTTGCAATACTTAATATGCAGTGTTCTTTGGCTACTTTTTATGCCCCTCTACTTATACGTGTCAAGGGGATAAATTTGCCGTTGTCCGTCCGTCAGTTTGTACGTACGTACGTAGGTCTGTTCCGATTTTTTGTATATATAGTGTATGACTCTTAAAACACTTGTCTTACAGACATGAAACTTCATGAATATATTTTCAGGGTACGCACGTGTGCACCTGGGTATTTTCATTTAACGAATTTTGATTAACATTGACTTGGTTATGGGTCCTGATTTTTTTTAAATTATGGAAGTTTATGTTTGGGTCGAGCATAAATCCGTTGCCTTTTTAGCTGCAGATGCAGCTGACCCTTCTTCTGTGTCCCCTTATTGGGCATCTTCGAGACGAAATGTTAGGACTCATCCGTGGGTTCGGCTTTTATATATACAGTAAAGCCACTCTATTACGACCACTATATTATGTTAATTACTTTGTGTTTAAGTCAGGTGGTTGCTTAAAGCAAGGTGAAAGTAAAGCAGAAAACTCTTCAGGGGCTTCCTGTTTTGCTTGCATTTTGTTTTAGCTGTCACCTGTCTTTGATACAATCAATCAGCATTCTTTTATGTGGTCGTAATAGAGAGGTTGTACTGTACTGCAGAAATCAGTACGCACAACGTGCGCTGTAACTGCGGAGCTCGTGCTTATTCGGTACGGTCCACGTGCGTTCTATGTGCTAGAATCAGTGCGCTGTGCGCTGATTGGCTGTAGAAGGTACATGCGTCACCCGTACTTGGGATTATCCGTAGCCCGAATGCAGCCTGAACGCATGCCAAATGGCAGGATTTAATATATAAATCATTGAGTTCACTATGACAAGGGTCTATAGTGTCTAGCATATTATCTCTGCTCATTTATAGTTTATTTTGATCATTTCGTTATTCGAATAACGAACTGCAAAATATTTCGTTCTTCGAATAACGAACTGCGAAATATTTCGTTATTCGAATAACGAACTGCGAAATATTTCGAATAACGAACTGCGAAATATTTCGTTATTCGAATAACGAACTGCGAAATATTTCGTTATTCGAATAACGAACTGCGAAATGGCTCCGGATTTTATATAGAAATCATTGCATCCACTATGACCTGGGTCTAGCGTTTCTTAAATATCATCTTTGCGCATTTAAAACTGGTTTTGGCCATTTCGTTATTCGGAGGTTGAACTGCAAAACATTTCGTTACTCGATTAACGAACTGCGAAATGGCTCCGGAGTTTATATAGAAATCATTGATTCCACTATGACTGGGGTCTAGGGTATCTAAAATATCATCTTTGCGGATTTATAACTGGTTTCGGCCATTTCGTTATTCGGAGGTTGAACTGCGAAATATTTCGTTATATGAATAACGAACTGCGAAATGGCCCCGGCTTTTATATAAAAATCATTGATTCCACTATGGCATGGGTCTAGTGTGTCTAAAATATCATTATTACGCATTTAAAACTTATTTTAGCCATTTCGTTATTCGCAGGTTGAACTGCGAAATATTTCGTTATTCGAATAACGAACTGGGAAATGGCTCCGGATTTTATATAGAAATCATTGATTCCATTACGACATGGGTCTAGTGTGTCTAAAATATCATTATTACGCATTTAAAACTTATTTTGGCCATTTCGTTATTCGGAGGTTGAACTGCGAAATATTTCGTTATTCGAATAACGAACTGCGAAATGGCTCTGGATTTTATATAGAAATCTTTGAGTCCACTATGATTTGGGTCTAGGGTATCTAAAATATCATCATTACGCATTTATAACTGGTTTTGGCCATTTCGTTATTCGCAGGTTGAAATGCGAAATATTTCGTTATATGAATAACGAACTGCGAAATGGCTCCGGCTTTTATATAAAAATCATTGATTCCACTATGACATGGGTCTGGTGTGTCTAAAATATTATTACTACGCATTTAAAACTTATTTTGGCCATTTTTTTATTCGGAGGTTGAACTGCGAAATATTTCGTTATTCGAATAACGAACTGCGAAATGGCTCTGGATTTTATATAGAAATCATTGATTCCACTATGACATGGGTCTAGTGTGTCTAAAATATCATTATTACGCATTTAAATCTTATTTTGGCCATTTCGTTATTCGCAGGTTGAACTGCGAAATATTTCGATATTCGAATAACAACTGCGAAATGGCTCCGGATTTTATATAGAAATCTTTGATTCCACTATGATTTGGGTCTAGGGTATCTAAAATATCATCTTTGCGCATTTATAGCTGGTTTTGGCCATTTCGTTATTCGGAGGTTAAACTGCGAAATATTTCGTTATATGAATAACGAACTGCGAAATGGCTCCGGATTGTATATAAAAATCATTGATGCCACTATGACATAGGTCTAGTGTGTCTAAAATATCATTATTACGCATTTATAACTGGTTTTGGCCATTTCGTTATTCGCAGGTTGAACTGCGAAATATTTCGTTATTCGAATAACGAACTGCGAAATGGCTCTGGATTTTATATAGAAATCATTGATTCAACTATGACATGGGTCTAGTGTGTCTAAAATATAATTATTACGCATTTAAAACTTATTTTGGCCATTTCGTTATTCGCAGGTTGAACGAACTGCGAAATGGCTCCGGATTTTATATAGAAATCATTGATTCCACGATGACTTGGGTCTAGGGTATCTAAAATATCATCTTTGCGCATTTATAGCTGGTTTTGGCCATTTCGTTATTCGGAGGTTGAACTGCGAAATATTTCGTTATTCGAATAACGAACTGCGAAATGGTCCCGGATTTTGTATATAAATCATTGATTCCATTATGAGTCGGGTCTAGTGTGTCTTAAATATCATTATTACGCATTTAAAACTTATTCTGGCCATTTCGTTATTCGGAGGTTGAACTGCGAAATATTTCGTTTTTCGAGTAACGAACTGGGAAATGGCTCCGGATTTTATATAGAAATTATTAATTCAACTATGACTTGTGTCTAGGGTATCTAAAATATCATCTTTGCGCATTTATAACTGCTTTTGGCCATTTCGTTATTCGGAAATTGAACTGCGAAATATTTCGTTATTCGAATAACGAACTGCGAAATGGCTCCGGATTTTATATAGAAATTATTGATTCCACTATGACATGGGTCTAGTGTGTCTAAAATATCATCTTTGCGCATTTATAACTGGTTTCGGCCATTTCGTTATTCGGAGGTTGAACTGCGAAATATTTCGTTATTCGAATAACGAACTGCGAAATGGCTCTGGATTTTATATAGAAACCATTGATTCCACTATTGCTTGGGTCTAGGGTATCTAAAATATCATCTTTGCGCATATATAGCTGGTTTTGGCCATTTCGTTATTCGGAGGTTGAATTGCGAAATATTTCGTTATTCGAATAACGAAATGCGAAATGGTCCCGTATTTATTATATATAAATCATTGCTTCCACTATGAAGGGGGTCTAGTGTGTTTAAAATATCATCTTTACCCATTTAAAACTTAAATTGGCCATTTCGTTATTCGGAGGTTGAACTGCGAAATATTTCGTTATTCGAATAACGAACTGCGAAATGACTCCGTATTTAATATATAAATCATTGATTCCACTATGACTGGGGCCTACGGTGTCTAAAATATTATCTCTGATAATTTATAATTAATTTGTATCATTTCGTTATTCGAATAACGAACTGCGAAATATGTCGTTATTCGAATAACGAACTGCGAAATATTTCGTTATTCAAATAATGATCTGCAAAATGGCTCTGGAATTAATATATTAATCTTTGATTTAACTATGACTGGGGTGTACAGTGTCTAAAATATCATCATTGAACATTAATAACTTACTTTAACCATTTCGTTATTCAGAGGTCAAACTACGAAATATTTCGTTATTCAAATGGCTCCGGATTGTATATACATGATTTGATTTACATATGAGTTAGATCTACAGTGTCTTGAATATATTCGGATATTGAACTAGGACCTAATTTGTTATTCGAATGAAAACTACAAAGTGGCCTGACTTTTATATGTACCCGTGATAATCCGGTTCTGCATGTATCTAGAATATAATTACAGTAAAACCCATCTAATGCGAACACCAAAATGGGGCATAATTCTGTCTGGCAGAGACAGGTGGTAGCTTAATGCAGAACGAAAGTTATGCAGAAAACTCCTATAGGAACTTTCTGCATTACTTTCATCCTGCATTAAGCTACCACCTGCTAATACAGACACCTATGGTTATTATGTTAGTGTTTGCATTAGAGGGGTTCTACTGTACTGTTAATGTATAGCTAAATTGACCATTTCGTTATTCGTAAATTGAATTGCAAACTATTTCGTTATTCACATGCGAATAACGAACTGCGAAATATTTCGTTGTTCGTTATTCGAATAACGAACTGCGAACTGCGAACTGGCAGCCAACTTAACACTGCCTAAGACTTCTTAATCTCCATAAATTTATACGCATTACTTCGCCTTTGCAAACAGAGTAGAACCAGATCAGACGGATCCTATAGGAGCCGTCTGATCAGGGTCTACTCCGTTTGATTATGATATAATAAAAATATGGTTCTAGATTTTCTTTCATTTTCGTGGGGTACATGCGAATAACGAACTGCGAAATATTACGCATGCGTAAACAATGGCGGTTTGAGTACATAGACAATTTTTCAGAAGTATCGTTTGATTATCATATTATTTCGGAATATACTTTAACCCTTTACCCTATAAATACGCCTTTTATGCCTTAGCAAACAGAAAGGACCAATATCAATATCAGACGGCTCCTATAGGAGTCGTCTGATCAGGGTCTGCTCTGTTTACTTATAATTTCATATAATATGATTCTACAGTTACCGGTATGGCCAAAAGAACCTACGTTAATATGTAATTCTAAGAATTAATCTAAGCTAATTAATATTCATTATGTCATTATTTCTTACATGAATATTCATGGAGTAAATGGTTAACAATCACCAAAAAAACATTGTTGATGCAGTTGACATAGTCTAAATGGAAATAAAAATAAATAAATAAAGACTCACCAACAAACGCATTCAGCTCTTACAACAAATGGATACAAATAAGTCTTCAAACGGATCCAGTCAGGTCTTATCGCCCACACAGTATATTCATTGCCAGGCTAGTCCATTACAAACAAAACAGCTGGCCTATCCAGTGTTACAACATCATTAGATAGAGAGCTTTATCTCACCAAACATGGATCCATAAGGTAGAAATACATGATACACAACAGTACACAGTCCACATTTCAGTCCTAACACGCTCAGTAAATGCACGCGAATAAACTTTAAAAAGTGTTCATCCCATTGTCCGTGCTTTAAAAATAATTGTAACATTGTCACTTAGTTCACCCTTATCCCGCTACCTTAACCTTTATCCCGCTACATTATCCCTTAGTCTGTTACCTTAACCCTTAGTCTGTTACCTTGACTCATATCCAGCCACCTTTACACTTATCCAGCCACTCCATTATACAGTGCTCCTTCCCTACAACGACCCTCCGAATAACGATTCCCTCCTTACAACAACGCATGTCACTGTTTCAGAAACAACAAGGCTCCAGAAACAACTTTTTACCATCGTATTTTCTTTATGCCTCCACCAAACCCTATGTTGTGACCACTCTTTAGTGACGATTCTAAAGAGTGGTCACAACATAGGGTTTGATGGAGGCATAACGGTTTTAATTTTCGAAATACACCTTATCTGGGGATCTGCAAACAAGCTAATTATGTTTAATTTTCCCTCCCTATAACAACTCCCTCTGAACAACACATACAATCTTCGTATCTCAAAGGGTGTCGTTGTAGAGAGGGAGCACTGTACTGAATTTTAGTCGCATTTGCAGAAAGTTGGGATCATGATAAGGCGCCGAGTAATTCAGCGCCGAGTGACTCGGCGTCTCATCAAGATCTAATCTGTTTGACAGGCGGTCAATAATTTCTCAATCGCTTGTTTCATGACACTTGACTAATGTTCTGGAAAGCTTGATCGAGGTGTAAAAGTCCAAATTGATCATTTGAGCAGATTTGAGAAGACAGTATTGATTCACAGCGAGATTAACACGTGTTTTCACGCGTTTGCAAACAGAGTAGACCCAGATCAGACGGCTCCCGTCTGGTCAGGGTCTGGTCTGTTTGCTAACTGTAATTTGAACGATCTGTTAATTTACTTTCTAAAATGGCTACAATATGCCAACTCCCATATGTTACATTATAACTGAAACTTTATACACGAATGTTCAGCAGGTATTGAAATTTGGAATAAACATAGAACCGAGAATAAGGGTTTTATTTGTCTAACCCTTTTTCTGTTCAGTATCCATGTAAGAACGAATGGGAACATGACTATTCAGTAGCTCCATATTTATAACGTAATTGTTTACTTTGACAAAAACTGTAGTACCAGATCTATTTCATGTTAAAAGCAAACAGAGCAGACCCGGATCAGACGGCTCCTATAGGAGTTGTCTGATCTGGGTCTGCTCTGTGTGCAATTGCGCCAAGACGTTTATATGAGGGAACGGGTTAATATGTAGCATGGACCGTGCACGAGCGATTATTCACGTGCAGCTCTAATAGATAGATGAAGAAAGTACCGTTATATCAAAAGACAGGCTGAATTTTCAAATTACTTTAAACAAATTCGCAACGAGAGCGGTACATTTTTATGTGTAAGCTCCTATTGGAGCTTTCAGCATTATATTATTCCTGCATTAAGAAACCACCTGCCTTACAGACCCATAATTAGACATATGTTTGATGACACCTTAAGGAAGGCTCTATTGCAATGCGGGGTGACTCGGCGAGCGAAAATATCAAAACACTGAAAGTACGGATGCGAGCTCGCATCATGAATTCAGTTTGTTTGTGTTTGACTTACAACTTTTACCAACGCGGCCTAATGGGGGAAAATGGTCGTGGTGGTGGAGATAGGTGTCTATTATGGAATATTCCAATGGTTTTGAAGATTGTTTCATATTCAGGGTGTGTAGAAGGGGCAGTCATGCGGAAAGGCACAACGAACCGGATTTGGTGGATTAGGACATTAGGAGTAGGAGGGTAATGGAGGTTGTGAGGAGGGAATG
Organism: Azorinus chamasolen; assembly: GCA_963576725.1. Taxonomy (NCBI): domain Eukaryota; kingdom Metazoa; phylum Mollusca; class Bivalvia; order Cardiida; family Solecurtidae; genus Azorinus; species Azorinus chamasolen. The sequence goes on along the minus strand of OY755253.1, from coordinate 57,658,555 downwards.
ACAGGTTGAGTCGATATATTGGTGAAGGGGGGGGGGTTGAGGGTTTAAGTTTAACTCTTTCGGCGCCAAATTTCAAATTGTCGTCTGCATTCGATTGTTTTAAAAAATCATATGGTAAAATAACGAAATAAAATAAATAAATGCACATTTCAAAGTAAAGCACCGATATGGAAATAGAGACTGAGACAAAAAAGCGAAGTCCCTGATCAGGCGGCGTCCGATCTGGGACTGCACTATTTGTTGTGGTGCGTTTTTGCGACTTCGGTGGTTAAGGGTTAAAGTGGAACAGAAGAAAAGAGAATATAAAGAGAAGTGCAGAAGGAATAACGACAAAGAATAGTAGATCCTCACTGAGTATCAGGTGATACTTAACAATTCGGCCTCTGATCTGGATCTAATGTTTTAACAAGCGTACGTCTTCTAACGCATTGCACGTACAGGGGTATATGGATAGGTGTCCTTCGCTTGTGTCACTGTTTACCAGTTTTTTACTATATTTCTTCCTATTACTAAATGTACTTATTGTTATGTAGTAATTATTAATATGAACTTAAAATGTTTAAACGTATGTCCCGTATCAGTCATTTTATTTCAGATATTTTAGCCATCTCTCGCGTGTCACTTTATTTGTGCAAGTACGTAGGCCTTCTTTCAAAGTAAGGTTGACCTAACCATGAGGAGTTTCATTGCTAAAGTAAATCTTTCCAAAACATATACATGTAGATCCATTCCCTCATAGGCTATTTTTAGATCCAAACTCTGTGTATACCGGTATATCTACTGAACGGAAACATTTACTAGAGAACATTTTAGAACTGTTTAGTTTTAAAACCATTGAGATAAATAGAGCATTTGCTCCTATGAAGCAAATGCTCTTTTTATTACAATATTTTAAAAAAGTGGCTTTTATAGAGGCACCAAAAGGCGTCAATAGGAGGAAATGTATTTAACCAACTGCTTGATGCAATTAGTTTATATAGAACATGTCTAATCTGTGTCTACTCTTTTAGCAAATACATGTATGTAAAATGTGCAAGACCCTTTTGTAAAACACAATGGGACTACTGTGAAGTGGCCGCAGTGTAGTCAAGATATGTTGACATTTCATATAAGGTGTAAGTGTGTCAGTGCGAAAGGGAGGTAACACAACCAGGCTAACAAACAAAGATATTCAACCCAGAGCAACAGATAAATGTGTGTATACAAATATTAAAATCGTCATTTCTCCAACAACCTTATGTTGTGTTCACTCTTTACGTCGTCTAAAACAAAAAGGCAACACCCTCTTGCACATTTGCAAACAGTGTATACTCTGATCGGACGGGTCTTATAAGAACCATCTGATATGGGTCCTATGTGTGTTAATGTGTACAACGTCGTTTATATGAGGGACAGGGTTAGTGACTAATTATAAGATCGGAACGGTTTTTATTGCACATTTATTTAAACATTTGTACATGGTGCGATTTTTGGAATAACGTCATTACTATAGTTCACCAAATTCTGTAGTAATTACAGTTAACCTATTCCCTCATATTGACGACTTTTGACGACTTTGTGAAACCATTATGATAAATAGAGCATTTGCTCATATGGGAGCAAAGGCTCTATTTATTACAATGGTTTCAAACTACAAAATTCTAAAATTTTCCTTTTCTCTAATTAATGCTCCTTTTTGGTAGATGAATTCAAAGAGGTAGTATCTAAAAATAGCCTATGAGATAACGGGTTAAACTTCAATATCTCGAGAGCACAGCATTGTTCTACAAGGTGTCTATACGAATATCTAGAAACACGTGTGACAACTTTATACAGGTCTAACGTAATACTGAAAGCTTCTACAGGACCTTTCAGTGATACTTTAGACCCGCTTTTAGCTGAGAACTTGAGAAATTGTTCAGATTAGAATTCGGATGACAGGAACCGTCTTTTGTAGATCTACACTGTTTGCAGCGATGTCAATGGTGTAAGAGAACGTAGAAAGATGTATCTATGGAGTGAAGGGTTAAACTAATATATAGAGGATCCTACATGAGTGTTCATTACATATTGGTTTTATATAACGAGTTTACTATAATAATATGACACGAGCTTTAGCGAGTGTCATTTTCCTTATAGTATACCAGTTACATGAAAACGATTTGTAATTAACATGAGCGATAGATTTTTTTTATCACAAAAGCCTTAAAATGCCATAGAAAATGAAACAGACTATAAGTGATTGCTATTTCGGCCATTGCTTACAAACATCCTAGAAATACAACGGACGACGCACATGAATCGCTACGATTGGCTGACGTTTAAATGAGCGCTCCGATTGGCAAACGATTGTTAATTTGCATAGTGCATTTTCGAGAATTACGACACTCTGTTACGGCACTACCACAATCTATTAAAGGGAGTCAATTTATTCTGCTCTTATTGTAATATCAAGTTTGCAATGGTTAATTCCCTTGTTTCCCCACGGAAAGCCACATATGTAGGCCTATGATGCAAACATGCATGTAAATACTTGAAATTAAAGGTAATCGGTAAGCTATTTTCGTTATGCAGTGCTTAGTGTCCCTAATATGGACTATACACTGCCAGAAAATATTAATATGGGACTCGGCTTCACTTCGTCCCATGTGAATATTTGCTGGCAGTGTATAGTCCATATTAGGGACACTAAGCCCTGCATAACTAATAATATTTTCTCCACCAACTCCTATGTTGTGGCACTCTTTAGAATAGAGACATGGGGCTTAATGAAGAAATTACGATTTTAGTATTTGAATACGCACTCATATCTACCACAACAAAAACGCATTTGCTCAATGTCCAATATAATTAATAAATTATTGACATGGGACGTTTTTGATAACAACAATAGCAAAGTGAAAAACTTTATCTCTGATTACAGCCTTCTGATTCATTAATCATAGCGTATGACGAGCGAAACAGCTAAAACATACTATTAGTTGTGCAGTGCTTAGCAAACCTCGTCCCATATGAATATTTGCTGGCAGTGTATATTCCATAGTTGAGATTTGTCATTCATGCCAATGCCGATAACGCTGCTGACTGTGGTAAATATTTCGGGATGTTCTCAAAACATTTTTGTGTAATACCTAGATTTATGACTCATTGTATTAATTATTGTTTTAACTAGTGTAACTTTACTCTTTAAGTTATAAAATGTAGACGATTATACATTTTTCATATATTAACTTAAGTGACAATATTTTTTGAAATGAATATCCTTAAAACATGTACACATCAATAAACTTTTAAACGACGACCATGCACGCATTTATCGTGCGCATTATAAAGCTGTACCATACTGAGTAAGGCCACTGAAAATGGTATTGGTTTCAGGTACACTTCTTCAAAGACAGAAAAAGGCTGTCCGCTTTTCTAAGGAAGATGCAATGTTAATGTTAAGGTCATATCGACAGCACCAAACTTATCTTAGCAGATGGTATCTTAAAGCAGGCTGAAACATAAGCAGAATGCGTCTTTCAGTCAGCTTTAAGCAACCATCTGTCTTTAATACTGAAAACAAGGTATGGCGAAAAACATGCAAATGCAGTTGTAAATATTAAACTTCTCCGAATAGTAGCTGGCTATATTTGCTTTTACACTTTCCATATGAATAAGAGGGCCATGATGACACCGATATCGCTTACCAGACACTCAGAGGAGAAGATTTTCAAATGTTTTCAAGTTTTATTTTTTATATATACCTAGTCTACTTTCAGTCCGAATGACCGCTCAGCCGACTGGTCATTGCGTCATTCGCCTACAATATTGAGCACTACTAAGATATGGTGCAATCATGCAATGACCCTCACAGGTACCCATAATAACTTTTGGGTGGAGAGGAGGTGTGGGTTGGAGACCCTGAAACGCGTCTCTGAAATTTCCATGAGGGATCGGGACTTGAAACCCGGACTCCCGGTTTGGTAGTCAAGCGCGTTACCACTAGACCACCGCACTATTTTTTTCTATAGAAAACTGACCACTCCTGGGTGGGGTCTCATTTGACCCAAGGGGCATAATTCATTTTACTTTAGATGACTTAAATAGGATGATGTGTGCCAAATATGAAGGCTGAGGACCTTCCAGTTTCAGAGGAGAATATTTTCAAAGCTTTCATAATATATCTCTATAGAAAACTGACCTTGGACCGGACCAATTTTGACCCCAGGGGCATAATTCATATAACTTTCGTAGAGGACCTACAGGTGATGTTATTTGCCAAAGATGAAAGTTGATAACCTTGTAGATTCAGAGGGGAATATTTTAAAGGTTCAGATTGTTGACGACTGACGACCAACGACGCACGCCGATGGGCGATGGACATCAAGCGATCACAAAAGCTCACCCTGAGCTCTTTGTGCTTGTGAGCTCAAATATATATGTGACAGACCGCCGTACAAAATAACAGGGAATATATTTTTGAACAAGAGGGCCTGAAAGGCCCTGACATCGCTCACCAGACAATCAGAGGAGAAGATTTTCAAAGTTTTCACTATGTGTTTCTATAGAAAACTACCCGGCCATGGGGCGTACAAATTTTGACCCAAGGGGCATAATTTATGTAACTTTTGTAGAGGACCTCAAGTGAAATAAATTTAAGAAAATGAAAACATATAACAATGCCAATCTATAGAAGGGCATGTACAAAAGTATGTAAACCCTCTCCCTGGGCAAATTGGTTGAATTTCAAAAAGAATAAATTAATCTATACATGTACTTATATTCAAAATTTCAGATATTTTCATTACACCTTCATGAGTTATTATTATTCATATCTTAATTTATTTTCAACCCTTCCCCTGTTCTATGTTTATTCAAAATTTAAATACCTACTGAATATTAGATAGCATTTAGCCCTGGTTATATTCAAGTTTAGTAAACCAAGAAAACCCATCCATATGCATAAGTGATCTGCAATTATCCCTAGTCAATATGCTTATGGCTGGTCACTCAATCTTCAAAGGCCCTATACCATACCTTTAGCCTGCTAATATTACACCAGCTACTTGCTTGTTTTGTTGCATTTATAACAACCTTTGCAAACAGTCTGGATCAAGTCTGGATCCAGATGAGATACAAAGTAACTTGGCATCTCATCAGGGTCCAAACTGTCTTTCACTATGACATTTGTTTTTTAAAAGAAATGTAAGGAAACAACTGTTGCAGCAGATAACATTATTTGCAGACAGTAATTGCTCTGAGTGCAAAGGGGATTGGAGAAAATTATGCTAGACACCGAATGACCTCCATAATAACCTGCATGATGTTTACAACACACCAAAGAGCAAAGAGTTCCTGGGCATCAGTGAGGCTAATTGAGCACAGTGAAAAATATTGCAGCTGCATTTTTCTGGAGTGTAAATCTGGAGTGTGTACTAGCAGTCTCCCAGTTAATAATGGTCAGTTTGAATTAGCTGAAACAGCAGCCTGCTCTAAGAAACTGGCCACCTCTGGGGTGGGGCCAATTTTGACCCAAGGGGCATAATTTATATAACTTTTGTAGAGGACCTGAACATGATGCTATGAGCCAAATATGAAAGTTGAAAACTTTCCGGTTTCAGAAGAGATGATTTTCAAAGATTTCACTACATGTTTCTATAGAAAACAATGCACCCCTGGGGCGGGGCCAATTTTGACCCCAGGGGCATAATTTATATAACTTTTGTAGAGGACCTACACATGATGCTTTGTGCCAAATATGAAAGCTGAGAACCCTATAGATTCAGAGGAGAAGATTTTTAAAGGTTCAAATTGTTGACGACGGACGATGCACGACGCACGACGCACGACTCACACCGCACGACGACGGACGACGGACATCAGGCAATCACAAAAGCTCACCCTGAGCACTTTGTGCTCTGGTGAGCTAAAAAACATGGCAAAAAACCAAGCATATTTTTCAAAAATCTTAAAAAAATAAATTGGTTCTTGCAGCGACTGTACATATGGGATTACTGTTTTCGCATAAATGTATAGGAAAAGAGATTGTAGCCAAAATACTTGTGCGATTGGTTATTATGCCTTCGGAATAACAACAGCTTTACATTTATAACAACTCAAAAATGATGTTATCGTTAAATTTCGTTATATGTCGGATATCCATCTCTCATACTGTTTGTGAATTTGTATGTACTATATATGTCAGTGTGTAAGGCATGGAGGGGAGTGGTTCTCCGACCCTCACACATCAAATGGACGGGGGAAATAAACGCTGCAGGGCGTGAAAGGTAAAGATAAAATAATTAAAAAATATGTGAACCTGAACCTAAATTTACTTTCGATATGGCCTTAACTATCAAAAGTATCAATATGCTTGCAGAAAGTTTGAGAACGTCCCTCATTTTCGGTGAATAATTGTCGTTATAAGTATCGGATTCGGCATCAGTATAGTTGACAAATCTCAAGTAGGGACACTAAGCACTGCATAAAGACTTTATCTTACCGACTACCTTTAATTTCAAGTATTTACACGTATATGTTCGCCACATAGGCCAACATGTATGGTCTTCCGTAGGGAAACGAGGGAATTAACTATTGTAAACTTGATATTACAATAAGAGCAGAATAAATTACCTCCCTTTAATAAAATCAAAGAAATGATTATTTATTTGCCTCAAATTTCGCTTATATATTTTGTTTTGTATTTTATATCATTGTAAAACTAATCAATGTTTAATTTTCAATTCCAATTAAAGCATAAATTATATGCATACATATTTTCAAATTGTAAGGATAAACATAAATGAGTATTACAACTTTGAGAAGAGCATGTGGCTGTCAAGCAAGGGAAATGACTGTTGTAAAGCCATGATAAGTATATTAGTAAACCCATATGGAATTTTCTCGTGACTTCAATTGAACAATAGAATGACTAGAATTTAGTAGGAGGTAAGGTAATGACAGATGTTGATCAGTAGTACATTATCTCCCTTGACAGATGAGTACAAATGTATACCAAATAAGAAGTAGATCCTTTAAGTTTGATAACAATGATTTTTTCTCTTAATTCATTGAGATATTGGCTTAAAAGAGATTAAATATCTTAAAAAGGGCATGATTTGGTAAACTTTAAACATCAGATAGATAGTCCGATATAATCATATTCAAAGACGTTGCTATAAATTCAAATTTGTTATTGCAGTGCAAAGAGATCAACGATAAAATCTGAGGAAACCAATTAGTAGGACCTAAAACGTTTGAGAGACTATTTATAGGAGGTTGAAAACAAGGTCCCCAATTGAAGTGACTCACAACCAGGATCTTACGTTCGGTTGAAACACGGCATTTGAATACAAAAGAACCTTTCCAAAGCGGACGTTCATTTATTAAACATAATGTTATTTAAAAAACAGGTGAGTGCTTAATGCAGGACAAAAATAATATAGAAAGGTCATATAAAGCTTTATGCATTACGTATGATAAATGGATAGATAGATAGATAGATATATAAATAGATAGATAGATAGATAGATAGATAGATAGATAGATAGATAGATAGATAGATAGATAGATAGATAGATAGATAGATAGATAGATAGATAGATGATAGATAGATAGATAGATAGATAGATAGATAGATAGATAGATAGATAGATTTAGTTCGGTAGAAAGTGTACAACACATGGCAAATCAACAAGAAGCGTTAATTAAAAAAGCCATAAAATGCACACTAATACCAAGGATAACGCAAAAAAGGAAAACAAAGTTTTTCTTCTTATTTCCATCGTGGTCCGTGTGACCTGAATTAAGTTGTCACCTGCCTTACAGAAACACAATAAGACTTCTATAAGATGGCTGCTTAAGATAGGTTCTGCTGTAGGTTCGACACTTGCGGAATAGACCTAATTTTGGAAAGCATTCGAACATCCAGTCATCCATCGTACCAGTTTGTACAGCCGTCCGTTTGTGAACGTTTTAAACATTTTGTTCTAAAGTACACTGCTGCAGCAACCATTAGTGAAAATCCTGATCGAACGGCTTTTGTTTCCACTGTTTGTCTGTCCGAATATTTATGATACATCTAATACATACACATAGTGTTCGACAACATGCTGGATAACCTGAAAAATGCAAATCTTGGTGAGATGTGTCTAGTCTGCGTCAACAATATTTGTAGATGTTCCAAATACATGTATGAGTCATGCAGGAAACACCACATACATACACACAGTCGCCCGAGCAGCACCACGACAAAAAGAACAGCAAATGTACATAAAAATCAAAAGACAAAGAGAGACGCATAAATACATGACAAACAAACGAAGGAGGAAAAATAGAAAAACCGCCTTGAAACGGTCAATTGTACTTGTCACTGGGGTTTATTTCAATTTCAAATCTTTGCAATCTTGGATTTTAGATCAGATCTGAAGAACAGGATTTCAATATCCGGGAACTCAGTGATCTCAAGGAAAGTCTAATATGTATCATAACACAAATATGATAGAAATTGTTCAGTCTGGGCTCTTAGAGTTCTGCCTTGGGGATGTAGTAATATACTGTTGTGTGCAATGGAAATGGACATAGTGTCGAGGTAGATAACTTTATCTCTGATGTGACTAAACTCTTCAAATATGACGTCACGAAACATCAACGCCACGCGAGCGTCAAACCACTTAGTATGGTCAATAACAGCAACTGGTCCTTTGAAAAATACTTTGGCCTGTGGCTTTTTGTGTAGCAGATATTGTATTGCGTTCACCGTAGCCTTTATTCGGGTTCGGAAAACATTTGTCCCAAATGCTTGCAGGTGAGCATTATACGTCAACATCAAGGATAACACTGAGTCTGGCATCGATGAATCATCAGCAATCACTCGTATTTGTTGAGCTGTAGAATTCATATTGGCCTTGTCAGTCCATGCAGTGTTATGGTAAGGCATTTCGTGTTGGTTCCATTCTAGCCGGAATCCAATGTTTTTTATTTTGAGAACTGATGAAGTTTGAAACTGTCCGTAGTCAGAATTCCTGGCACCCAGTAGTTCCGCTATATCTTTTACATATTGCCAATTTGTAGAATCGCCAATGAAGTACAATAGCTTACTTTTAAGGCATATCTTTGCCTGCGTCATTGTTTTTATTTCTTTCAACTTCCAATTAACTTGTTTCCAGTGGCCATTCCAAGAGAACCCGGTTGGGTACATTTCTGTCCACGACAAATGTGATAAGGAACAATGATCTGATGGGTTGCTTAAGGCTTGAAATGTTTTTTTCTCTTTGACAAAATCAATGTATACCTCTGATTGTAACAAATGAACAATCGATCCGTTAACTACTTCATCTTCAGTTTGTTTAGGAACGATGTCTGTCTTATTGTACGCTTTCATCATATGCTTGTTAAAGTCTGAACAGTTTAACTCTGGATGTTGCGGATGTCCGCAGTACCAACTGAGGCCATAATTGATGTCAGTAAAATTGCATAGCTTTTCAAAGCCAACAACAAAACCTGTTGGTGAACATCGAGTAGCTTCATTGAAGCCATTTTTGTGAAAATTAAAATGTATACCATAAGCAGTTCTTACAGCGAACACGGAATTGCCATATTTCATGATGGATCTCAATCTCAGACAAGTGATGCCAGTTGTCGCCACTACTTTAGCCTGAATGATGACAGGTCCTGTCCAAAGCATTTTCACTTGTGCCGTGTAAGTTCCGTTCATGTGATCCTCTACACGGCCAGCAACTCTCCCGCCTCCGTCTGCTTGCTGCTTGTGTGACTGACGACTTTCCGCCCACACGTGTATGACGTCACCACCATGTACTCTTCTTTCACCACTTACATCATATAGAACAATGCGTAGTAACACAACTGCATTGATAGAGTCTATTTTCTCTACATACATATTTGAGAGATCGCTATGTATTCCATTTGAAGCTGGACTGCAATATGAATTATATTTTCCATTAAATTTTGTCCAAGATTTCACGAGGTCAGAACTCCTAATATTGGTTGAAAATGTGAAATCATTTGGGTAAATAATCTGGGAAATGCTGTATTCAATGGGACTGCAGGCATAGGAACCTATGTACGCCTTTTCAGGTTGTATGTGCCTACTGATGGAAACTGGTATTTGTCTCGTTATTGTGAAATACATGTATGTTAAACTAATAACAAGCATGAAAAGTAGAATCATGATTTTCTTCTTATTGTTGACAATTATCGAATACCTAACCCTGTCTTGTTCTCTTCCACTCGTCATTGTAGTGAGGTGATTTAAACCGGTTAAATAGCTAACAGACAAAGTACAAGCTCAGTTGTTCCTGAATGGCATCACTGGTTTATTTTGACAAAAACATTTTTGCTGCTCTTCATCGTTACTGAAATAGAGAGGTCAAACATTATACGTGTAACACGGGGAAAACTTTTGACAGTTTTATGTATGGTCTCTGAATTTGTTTATATTGTGTAGACTATGTGCATATTGTGAAGACTATATGTTTAATACGTGTATAATGTGTAAAGTATGTGTAGACTATGTGTAGACCATGTGTATAGTGTGTAGTTTGTGCGTATACTATGCCTATGGTGTGTAGTTTATGTGCATACTCTGTGTGTCATACATTTACGTGTATATTGTGTAGATTAAGTGTATATTAGGCCGATGTTTAGACTGCATGTATATCGTATAGATTATTTCCGCCCGCATAAGCGGGGCGACTATATGGGCTTACGAATATTATCCCTTATGGTAGGAGCAGCCATGTCTGTAACGTTGGGGAAATGAAAGTTTATGGGCAATGAAGACTGCATATACTGATCGATTAAGAGTATGAATAACATATCATAGGTGAATAAAATAGGCTAAGCATGTTTCGGTATTATTGCATTAAGAAATGAAATACGTTATTGATACTAAATAGCCGATCCTTACGAATGTCCAGTGCAACAGCCTTGCCACAAGTGTTTCACTCTACATTAGATATACCTCTTTCGTTGACTCAGAAAGTACTCCGAAATTACATGATGTCATTCTGTTCGAAATAGCGGAACTATCCCCCGTACAAAACAGAAAGTTAAATGTTAATTGTAGACAGTTCAACGGAAGACAATCAAAAGGCATGGGTTTTCCCAATAAGTTGCCCTTTTCGGTTGTATCAGAATTTTAGTGCCTTCATAAGCAGTTTGGAATCCACAGTTTGTAGAAACAGTTTTCAAAAGTTTGTGTATTTACATTTGTTCAATAACCGAAGCGTAAAATGGCATGAAAATCGACTATCAAATATTCTATAACTTTAAACCGTACTGCCAGCCTATATGTTCGTAACGCATACTTGCTATTTAAAGCTTGACCCACTTAAGAGTAAAATTCCTACAAATTACGGTGTATAAATAAATGTTTCAGTTTATTATCGACTTGAAACCGGCTAGGAAATTGTCGTTTCAATGGGGCCGAAAACTTGGCACGGACATCACTCCGTAGCAAAACATATGCTTTACAATTTCGATACCGAAACAATATCATTTATTATTGGATACTTCATGCAGTTTTTCTAATGAAACTGTGATCGGATTGTTCTTGAGAAATTGACTTGCTGACCACAGCGAATGGAATATTAGAAATTAGTTCAACGATTGGTCGAAAATAATCTAAAAATAGAACGAAAATCAAAGTACTGAAGGAACTCGTCCGGGGCTCATTTATTCTAAACAGGTTGGCTTGTGCTTATAGTTTGATTGTATTGACACTTTCCCTGTTGCATATTCACGTAAGAAATAATGACACTATGAAAAGTTATTAGCTGATTTTTTTTATCAATGACAGGATTATTTTGGTATTAATAGAAACTAGAGTCGAACCTATTATAATTTCATAAGCAAATAGAGAAGATCTTCGACCTTGATCAGATATATGGCTCCGGTAGGTGATATATAGATAGACATATAGATAGATATATAGATAGATAGATAGATAGATAGATAGATAGATAGATAGATAGATAGATAGATAGATAGATAGATAGATAGATAGATAGATAGATAGATAGATAGATGGATAGATGGGTAGATAGATAGATACGACAGATACGATAGATAGATAGATGCATTTCAATATTGTGCAAGTAACATGGTTACAGTATCAATATGGTTTTAAATTAAACTATTTTTTATTACGGAGTGACCTCCGTTAAATAGGTAGTGTCCTTTCTGCTATTCAAGGACAAATAATATAACCTACATATTAACATGATATGGCCACTATCTCGATTCAAATAGACACTTTATTTTTCACATTTAGTTTCATTCATTCTCAGTGTTATTCAATATCATTTTCATGCTGCTGTTGTTTACTGATAATTAAATTCCAAATCTATAGATTTCCTTCAAATTGAAGCAGCAAAGTCAGTGGTTAATCTGAATGGATTCTTTTAAACCATCTAAGTGATCAGAGTCAGGTTAGTATTAGATATACACATTCTTAAATTACTTTTTAACAGATGAAGTTACCAGATACAATACTTAGACTATCATTTTAAAAGTAACACAAATATCTATATGTTCATATTACATTTTAATGTTTTCACTCTCGAGTACTGTTATTTACTATTCAGTAACGGGTGACCTTTGATGCTTCGCATCCATACCGTTCTTGTTTGTATATTGTATAGACTATGTGTACATTGAGAAGACTGTATCGCATACTGTGAAGACCATGCGTTTACTGTTTAGACTACGTGTATATTGTATTAAGTATGTGTATATCTTGCAGACTGTAGTAATAGTGTGTATACTATTGTATATCGTGTAAACCTCGTGTACATATTGTGCATATTCTGTAGTCTATGTGTTAACTATATGTACACTTAGTATATTGTGTACATTATGTGTATATTTTAAAATATGTAGATTATCTATAAATCGTGTGTGTATTTTATAAAACTCGAATACCGTGTATATTTACCTGACTGGGTATATTACGTAGTTCTAGTCTATAGCTATATAGTGAATACTATGTGCATTGTATAGACTGTCTTTATCGCGCAGATTATTTCTATATAGTGTATATAGACAAGGGATAATCTGTATAAAACTGTGTATACTATGTGTTTGGTGTGTATATTGTGTAGATTATGTATAAACTGTGAATACTATGTGTTTGGTGTGCTTATTGTGTAGATTATGTATTAACTGTGTATACTATGTGTTTGGTGTGTATATTGTGTAGATTATGTATAAACTGTGTATACTATGTGTTTGGTGTGTATATTGTGTAGTATAAATTGTGTATACTATGTGTTTGGTATGTATATTGTGTAGATTATGTATAATCTGCGTATTCTATGTGTTTGGTGGGTATATTGTGTAGATTATGTATACACTGTTTATACTATGTGATTAGTGTGTGCATTAGATAGATTATGTATAAACTGTATAGATTATGAGTATAGTTTGTAGGCTATGAGTGTATTGTCTAGATTATGTCAACATAGCATAGACTAAGTGTATAGTGTACAGACTGTGTATACATGTATTATGTTAACAACGTTAAATTATGCTTACTGTGTACAGTAGGCGTATCTTGTGGCCTGACTAAATAGTGTAGACATTGTTCATGTTTTGTAGAGGATGTGTATATCGTGTAGACTATGTGTAGATTATATTTATATTCTGTATAGACTATGTGTATAGTGTGTAAAATGTGAGCATACTGTGTATTATGTGTATATTGTATTGACTGTGTATATTATGTAGGCTGTATGTATGCTGTGTAAACAATAGGTATATTATGTAGGCCGTATGTATGTTGTGTAAACAATGTGTATATTATGAAGGCCGTATGTATGTTGTGTAAACAATGTGTATATTATGTAGACTATGTGTATAATTATTATGTAGACGATGTGTATATTATGTAGACTATAGGTATGTTATGTAGACTATGGATATATTGTGTAATGTACTCCTTACACTTCATTAAAAAAATCCTGTTATACCTATTAAGCAAATAATCAGGTTTGCATAATTGTAATCTTTGTTTTGCCGCAGCACACACTCACTTTGCTGTACATACACAGCAATGTTTTACTTGTCACCCTATGTAATACTATTATTCTTATTCTACAGTGCAACATTTCACCGTATACCTTTACAAAATATCATCAAATTGATATTGACCCGTAATATCATTTCTTACATGAACATTTATCAGGTAATGCAAGAACTCATGTCTTTTCGTAAAATAGAACATTATTTAGTACGCATGCGTACACAATGGCGGTTTGGGTATATAGACAATCTAATTAAAGTATCATTTTATTATCATATTATTGCCGAATGGACTTTTAACCCTTTACTCCATAAACACGCCTTTCTGGGACTTAGCAAACAGCAAAAGGAGTCGTCTGATCGGATTCTACACTGTTTACATATAATATATTAAAGAAATTATTCTCTTGTTTCCGCCATGGCCAAAAGGTCCGTGTTCATGTGATATTATAAGAGAATGGAGTAATATTGATGATGTCATTATTTCTTGAATGAATATTCATGACGTTAAGGGTTAACAAGTAAAACAAAACAGTGTTGATGCAACTAGCGTAGTCTAAAATAGATATATATAATATTAAGAAATAAAGACTCACCAAAAAAAGCAATCAAAGCTGACAACGAGTGGATACAAATAAGACTTAAAATGTATCGCTCGCACAGTATATCCAGCGTGAAGCAAGTCCAATACAAAACTGTGCACAATCCACATTTCAGTCCTGACTCGCCTAGTAAATGCAAGTCAATAAACTTTGAAACACAGAAAGACCTCTCTATATCGGCCACTTATTTGTGCTAATTAGTTGATATTTAGGACAGTTGGCTGCTTAAAGCAAGCTGAAGGTAAAACAGAACGATCCTAGGAGCATAGGAGCGTTCTGTTTTACTTTCACCTTGCTTTAAGCAGCGCACATGTTTTTAACACATAATACTTGAGTTAATTTAGTGACCGTTATAGAGAGGTTTTACTGTATGCACATACCATTTTCCGTGCTTTAAGAGTGAGTGTAACATACCTCTTAGATCACCTTCATCCCACTACCTTAATACTTACCCCGCTACAAATGTAGCTTCCTCCTTATCCCGCTTCCTTAACCCTGAGAAGCTTGATCGAGGTGTAAAATTCCAAATTGATAATTTCAGAAGATTAACTTTAAAACTACTAGCGTAGTAATTCTTATATCATGCAACACCAAGAAAAATGGAGAAAATGAAGAAAAAGAAAGATTTCTAACGCGGTTTTGTCCCCTGAACGAAAATACATGCAAGTGCGATATACGTGACGTCATATTAGTGTGCAGTGACGTCATCGACTTTTATAACATAATCAAACTTGAGTTAATCCTTTTACATGAATTAATCGTTGAGACAAAGGTGAGCAAATGAGTTAAATTTGATGTTTATGTTTAATTATGCCTTTTTCATTCTTCTGTTTTCCTCCTATTGGCTGAACCAAACTTGCATCCCAGTGGGGTCAGTACGCATGCACTATACCTCACAAAATACAGCCTCGACGTGGAAAATATTATGCAAGTAGGAAGTAACTGTATTTTTGTGACGTTGCATGATAAACGTGTTTTCACGCATTTGCGAACAGAGTAGACCCATATAGGAGCCGTCTGATCAGGGTCTGCTCTGTTTGCTAACTGGAATTCAAAAGATCTGTTTCTTTACTTTCTAAAATGGCTACAATGTCACATCTCCCATATTACATTATAACTTTTTTGTTCATGAATATCCAGTAGATGTTGGAATTTGGAATAAACATGGCAGGCGTTAAGTTAGTTTAACCCCTTTCTTGGTCAGTATTCATGTAAGAAACAATGGCAACATGAATATTTATTAGCTCCATATTTATAACATAATTTTTTCAATGGAATGTTTGCTTTGGTAAAAAGCAAACAAAGCAAACATCCTACAGGGGCCGTCTGATCTGGCTCTAGTCAGTTTGTAATTGCACCATTGTATGTATGAGAGAGAGGGTTAACAAATAGAATTGTCCGTGCAAAAGCGATTATTCACGGGCAGTTCAAATAGATAGATAAAAAATACCGTTAAATAAAATGCAGGCTGAACTTTCTTGAGACGTGAGCTGTATAGGTCAGTCATATGCCTTGTGACGCGACATATATCTGTCTATGTGGTTATTTGCAACGCATAGACAGGACATTTTGTCTATGCGGCGACACGCAACGCATACACAGGTCGTCCTGTTTATGCAGCACAAGTGTGCTTTTTTGCCGCATATACAGGTCTAATTTAAAGTATTCATAATACATCTAAACACCGGAGAATAAAAACACACTCCAATGAAGATGATGATAATGATGAATACTATAATGATGATGATGATTATGAAGATGATGATGATGATAATGATAACGATGGTGATGATGATATTGATGCGCAAATGTCTAGTTGAGATTCAAAAGCATATCAGATAATTAATGATATTTTGTACTTATTTATTTAGGTCGATTGTGAAACAAGTTATCCCAATTTACATGTATTAATAACTCTTGACCGGTCATTCTAGATGGTGTCCATCTCGTGTTTGACCAGGCCACACCTTTAAACCGATATTACAGAATCTTTATCTCTACAAAATGTAGGTCGAGTTCAATCTTTGAAATTCTAATTTGGCGAAAGTGATGGGGAGGCCAGGGGAGGCCCTGTTTTAGAGTGGGAATGGAATAAGTGTGAGGTTGGGCGCCCATAAACCGGTTTAATCCATCCAGTGATTTTTTGTCACTGACCGTTCCAAGGCGGTACTTCCATCTTCCCCCTATTGTATGTTTGTTTTGTCTTTGTGCGTCTCTTTTTGTTTTTATAGTTATGTACATTTGCTGTTTACTTGTGTTGCTGTTCGGGCGACTGTTTGTTCTGTATGTGGTGTTTCCTGCATGACTCATTTTTGTACTTTGATCAACACAGGTCAAAACCAGGTCTAACCACAAAATCTTGCGTACTCTCTATATAGAGACCACATTCGTAGCTGAAAATAGAACATTGGCAGAATCCTTGTCACAATCAAATCTCGGTCAGATCGAAACTGGGTCAATACATTGTAATCACCTTGGGTGGCGCTTTTTATATCCAATCTCAATGAATTCTGATCAGAATTCTTGCTTTTTATTTATTTCTTGGTCAAGTCCGGAACCTGATCAACTGATATGATTAACTAGGTGAACATGATAGAAATTTGGCAGCAATATGTAGCCAGATTTCATCCAATCTTGAAACAGTCACAGCATAAACAAAACCGGTTACGTCTATGCGGCGACACGCCTCTGCGGTGTTAAAGTGACGTAGTATAGACGTGACCAGGTTCGTCTTTGAGTTGATTTACAACATATTTACAGGGCATTTTCATTTTTGGTCAAGTCCGAAACCTGGTCAGCTGGGATGATTAACTAGGTCAACATGATAGAAATTTGGCAGCAATATATAACCACGTTTTGATCAGAATATTCGCCTTAATGATATTTTGTTCAACTTTGGGTAAAAAGCTAGGACAACCGGTCGAATGATGTAATAAACTTGTTAACAGTATTGAGACATTATTATTTCTTTCCGATCTTAATAGATCTTAGTAAAAAATGCAGGGTTACAGATAAGGGGAGTATTGGGGTATTTACCCAATTAAAATTGTGGAAAAAGCAATTGTTTTTCAAAACAATGAGTAACACAAAGCAAATAAATATAGCAAAAAGCAAAATAAATTTAGAATACCTAATGTGAATATGAATAATACCCAATTACGAAAATTGCCAATAGCCAATAAAAATTGCAAATACCCAATTCTGTAAAAAATCAAGGAGTAAATACCCAATTGCATCATACCCATTTTATCTGCAACCCTGACAAAATATACACTCACTCTCTATTTCTCTCTCTCCAGCCATCTTTCTCTCTCTGTATCCGTTTGTATGTCTCTCTCTCTCTATCGAGGGTGGGGGTTGATTATTTATACGCAACATGTATTCAGGTGTTGTGTATAGGGTCATTATGATCCGCTTGATTTACATTTATCAATGTCGTTTATGCGGAAACTAGAAAATGAATTAGGACAACATTTTGTTTCTTAAAAGGAAAACATTTTGCGCAATTATTTTCAACATCCCGCGAGCACAGTTTCTGAAAAACCAATCGCTGAAAAAGACAATTGGTGCTTCTATCAACTTTTATTTTGTTTGGATCATGTTTTAAAATATAAATGTGAGTGGTGGTTCAGTGGTAGGACGCTAGACTTGGCACCAGAGGGTCCCCGGTTCGAATCAGGCCATCGGACTATAAAATATTTTCTTAGCAAAAACTGTATCCCACGTTTGGTCCTCTCTACCCAGGTGTACAAATGGGTACCTGTGAGAGAAATAAGCAAATGTGCCAAGTCTGCCTTGGGCGTCGAATGTTAATGGCCGACTAATAACCCAGTGATTAGGGGGTAAATTGTGAATTCAGGAGAATAATTATGCATATAGATCCAGACTATAAACCTCACCTTTACCTTGACCTCTAGATGTGTGTCTAAAGACATACAAGTGGACAGATGGACATATGAGCAGAACGGCAGTCCGATTGCGATTATTCTCTCCCCCACAAACTTAACTTGTACGACGATATAGTAACACTCGCTAAATTGTATGCATTTGGTATCGGCCCAGGTGGCCCAAGTGTGCTTTTCCGTATAAACGGGGCACTTTCTATGCGTTGCAAGTCACGGCATAGACGAACCGATCACAGAAACAGGGAGACGGAGAGACAAACAGAGACAGATAGAGACAGACAGGCGTACAGACAGAGACAGGGAAAGAGAGACAGATAGACAGACACAGAGACAGACAGACAGACACAGAGACAAACAGAGAAAGACAGACAGACAGAGACATACATACATACATACATACAAAGAGAGACAGAAACATAGAAACAGAGAAATATAGACAGACAGACAGAAACAGGGAGACAGACAAACAGACGGAAACAGAGAGACAGAGACAGACAGAGAGTGAGAGAGAGGACGAATGGAAATAGAATATGCACTTTTTTAAATGGAAGGACACTATTGTTATATGGAATGACACTGAGCAATCATATCCTCTAAACCCCAATAACATATTTAAGTAGAATGACAGTGATTATAGATGGAATGACATAGTCGTGATTTGGGCTGTTATGATACACTCACGTATTCGAATTATTCGAATATCGTGTCTGGCGGTGAGTGTATCATATACTCAAAGAACCGAATATTGACGAAAACAATTAGACATATAGGAAATTAACAAAATTAAAAGAAAAACAACATATTTTTGCCAGAAATAATTGAAATATGAGCGAAACATTCCAGCTGCGAAACGTCTTTTCGCAGTGACATCAAGGGAGATGACTCTTGATTACTTCTTATGTTTACAAATCACGACACCGTGTGTTGGTCCTGTTGGATTCAACAGGCTTAATAATTGTACTCTTGCATTCACTTTTTGCAGAAAAGTAGTCAAATGTTTCAAATACACGAAACAATTACCGGAAACAAGTTTGTTTTGATAGGACTAATTCTTAGTTTTTACGACAACCACAAACTGTTGTTTCATAACAATGTCGGTAATCGGGGCCGAAAGAGATTTTCAGACTCCAACCAAATATTAAAGCGCCGTCTGGAATCATGTAGGGTTTATGACAGGATCAGAAGGAAAACCCAACACTGAAATCACTGTTTGTAAAGTGTGCATCCACGAAATGAAGTAATGCTGCTAGTTGTTGGCTCTAGCGGTGAGTTATCGGAGCGCCCCAATGTCTGAACGTACCCAAACTTCATTGAGTTCGTTCACAATTCACCAGAAATGGACGAAACCAGCAGGCTATATCCAATTAGATACAGTGTAATGCACTGTATTTTGATGGTGCTTGAAAGGTTCTTGAACTTGAATTAGTATCATTCTTATGCATATTGCCTAAAGAGTAAAATACTACAATAGGACTGGACCAGTTTACTTTTGAACAAGTTTCTTTTCAGTGTTTCTAGTTTATGTGACTTTGCCAATTAAATATTTAAACTCATACGTTTCCCTTGCTCATCAGCACATGTCCAGTAGCATTTTCATTATATGCTTAAAGATTCATAATCCTAAATATGGACTCAGTCTGGACATGCTTTGGCTTAAGTAACTCTTATTAGCTTATGCCATAGCATGTTTATGTAACTGTATTCGTATTTGTGAATATTTATTCGTATTCGTTATTCTGTATCGTGATACGTATTATTTCATTTTTGTCGTACCCTTTATTACTTTTCTACAGTTACTCTGTTTGCAGCTCAATCATTGAGTACACTAGCGATAGGTGGATACAGTATGTTCAATTAAATGTTTTTTTGTTATACATGCACTTTACCACTGTATTTGCTGTCGCGGTTGTTGTAGATTAGTCGGAGAGGGGATACGTTTATTTACACTGTTTGTCTTTTAGGATGGGGATGGAATAAGGGTGAGGTTGGGCGCCCATAAACCGGTTTAAACCCCCGGTGACTTTTGTCACTGACCGTTCCAAGGCGGTACTTCCATCTTCCTCCTATTGTATGTTTGTTTTGTCTTTGTGCGTCTCCTGTTGTTTTTTCTACCCATGTACATTTGCTGTTTCCTTGTGTTGCTGTTCGGGCGAGTGTTTGTTCTGTATGTGGTATTTCCTGCATGACTCATTTTTGTACTTTTATTCGTATTCGCTACATGGGCGTATCGTGATACACTGTAGCCCGTATATGCCCTTTGGGAAAGAAATGGAATGGCACTGTTGCAGGATGGAATGACACTAACAATAGGTGGAATTACCTATTTATGAGACACTATAATTATATGCCCTTGCGGAAATGGAATTACATGTACACTGGTTTAAGGTGAAATGACACTGATTATAGGTAGAATGACATACTTTTCAGACAATGTTCCCTTTGGAAAATAGAATGACACCGGGGTTAGGTGGAATGACACTGATTATAGATGGAATGATATACGTTTGAGACAATGTTTGTAGCTCGAATTATTATACCGTTTGCCAAATGGAATGACACTGATAATAGGTGGGATGACATACATGTGAGGCACTGCAACCCGTACATGGCCTTCGGGAAATACACTGACACTGTTTCTAAGGTGGAATGACACTGATTATATGTGGAATGACATACATTGAGACAATGTAGCCAGCATAATAGTATGTCATTTGTGAAATGGAATGACATTGTTGTAAAATAAATGGAATGACACTATCTTAAGTTTGAATGCTACTGATTGTATGTGGAATGACATACTTTTGGGACATTATAGCCACTATGATTATCCTCTTTGGGAAATAGATTTATACTATTTTAAAATAGAATTACATATTTTTTGAGACATTAAAACTCCACTAATCTCTTTCCGAAATGCAAAGGCACTGTTTTAGGGTGGGATGACACAGAATGTCATAATTTTGAGACATACTGAAAATGGAATGAGACTGTTCTAAGGTAACAGAACTATTCTAAAATGGTATCAACGTAGTATTTGATGGAGAAATAAAAGTTTTATTCTTGAAAATAAAATAATTTTATTTGTGCAATTTAACTTTCCCCACTAACTAAACGCGAAAGCATGTATATCTTCAGTTGCGTGGCAACTGTTGAATCTTATATTACATTTATGGCGTGTACATATATATTTCTATATTATAAGTTTCCGTCTCAAAAATCATGAATTCTGCCCTGTAAAGATCAACTATGTTATCAATTGCTTATTACAGCATAGCTTAGTTCATGTATCTATTTAGATAACGTTTAGTTCTGCATATGACAGACGATAATTGGCAATAAAATTACACCAGGCGCATTTGGTAATCAGTGTCATCACACCTCACAATAATGTCATTCCATTCCCAAACGGCATATACGGGCTACAATGTTTCAAAAGTATATAATTCCACCTATAATCAATGTCATACCGCTGACAATAGTGTTATTCCATTTCCCAAATGGCATATACGGGATACAAAGTCTCAAAAATATGTCATTCTACCTATAATCCGTGTCATCAAACCTTACAACAGTGTCATTCTATTTCCCAAAGGGCATATTTTGTATTAAAATATTCATTGAGTAAAGGGTTAATAACACAATACTTGCTTGATTTAAAGTAATGTTATCTTCTCAGTGGTGACATGCTTTAATTCAGAAACTTCTTCCACATTTTACTTTTATTTTGTAACAGTTTAACTCTTTAAGCCATGAACTTTCATGTAAAAAATTATATAATGACATTATTTATATTTATTAGATTATTTTTTACAATAAAATGTAGACACTGGAATATTTTGCCATAGCAGAAACCAGAGAATCATATCTATAATATATAATTAGCAAACAGAGTAGACCCTGATAATATGGCTTCTATACGAGCCATCTGATCTGGGTCTTCTCTGTTTGCAAAGGCGTAGAAAGACATATTTATGGAGGAAAGGGTTAATTGACTTTTGCTTTGGAAATTTTAGGCAAGTTTACTAGCGTTAATGCCAGCTGGACATGTTCATGCCATGACAGTCCAGGCCCGTAGTCACGCTGAGGCACACCGACGCACTTGCCTCGGTGAAAAAAGTGCATCGGTGAAAATTTCAGAAATTACAAATACACAAAATCAAGCAATTTTCCGAAAACGTGTCAAAATCGCTTAAGCTCCATCCATTCATCCCTTCACGTATGACCTCTGCTAAAAGTACATGTACACTGTACAGTACTTAGTGTAATTATGTCTTAGAATGTGCAACGTCATTACTAGATTTTATACACGCATACCGGTTTCAGCGCTGTGCAGATAAACATGGCTGATCTGGAAACTTATCGATGCCGAATCGGTCTTTTTAATGGCCGTTCGGTCACGTTAATTGATATGGAAATGCTGCGGATTGTTGAAGTCATAGGCGGATCAAAGGAGTGTGTGGGAAAGGGGAGCGGGGAGGGGGGGGGGGCGTACGACTCCCTAAAATCGCCAAAGTAAAGTAGTTTGTGCCCTCTTGAAATTCATTTGTGTATCGTTCTACAATAATGCAAAAGTCTTTTTTTCTGCGCGCCATACGTGCAATTCACATCATCACATGTATGGATAATTCCCAACTCATATTTGTGTTAATATCTATTCACAATCGGTATATAGTTAAAACTCTCACACCGTTATTCAAATCGAATTGTGCGATTCAAACGTAGCAAAATGTTTGTCGGTTTCTGTATCCAAACATATACACCATCATGCACATGCTGTTGCTTACTTCAGTTAGATCTACATTTAGTTCTGTGGAGAGAGCTAACTTTGCATTAAAACATATAAAAGCAAATCAAGATCCGCGATGAAAATAAATAAATTTACATGTAATGCACTGGCATTAATACATTGACATAGATATCAAGGAGGTTATAAATTTCTATGCGACAAGAAGTGCTGAAATTATTACCCGGTTAACCGTTTACGAAATGACGATTAACCGGTTACAAAATCCGAAACCGGTTAACCGGACTGGTTACTTTCCTTAGTTTGCTAGTAGAGTGCTAAAGGCTACAACTGTCATAAAAAGACTTTTAATTTGTTTTTCATGTTCAATAAAAATGGTTGAAGTATATGTATTTGTTTCAAAACTATTTTATTTGTTGGTTGTTCTATTAAGTACACAAAACCGATAAATTTTATTCTTTTTCATCTGTAGTAATTTTTAAAAGTGGTTGGTCTGAAAGATTGCGAAAGATTTGTAATGAAAAGATCAGTTTAACTTGATTATGTTAAAGACGTTATAATGATAAAATATGTCATCAAAATTCAAGTTATTTTCTCAAGTTTGAGATCACGCTCGTTAAATGCATAACACAAGCCTGGGCGCTTCCCGCAATACATGTATACGTAGTATTTTGAGACGGTATCTGCAGCCAGGGCAATTAACTGCACTGTACACTGATA
The DNA here is from genome assembly GCA_963576725.1 of Azorinus chamasolen. Lineage (NCBI taxonomy): Eukaryota > Metazoa > Mollusca > Bivalvia > Cardiida > Solecurtidae > Azorinus > Azorinus chamasolen. The sequence goes on along the minus strand of OY755253.1, from coordinate 57,634,583 downwards.
GTTGTAAACAATGCAGAAATACATGTGGTTGACGTTTGAACATCTGTGACATTTCCTGTGCGCAGAAACGCATCAATATTACCACCCAAGTGATAATTATGAGCGTAAATTTTATCCATAGTATCATAAATTAATAACAATGGTCATTTTCTTTGCTCTTTCATCATATGTTGATTTATCATGCAACGTCATCAAATACAGTCACTTCCTACTAGCATAATATTTTCCACGTCGTCGCTGTATTTTGTAAGGTACAGTGCATGTGTACTGATCCCACTGGGATGCACGTTTAATTCACCCTATAGGAGGAAAACAGAAGGAAGAAAATGTATAATTTAACATAAACATCAAATTTAACACATTTGCCCACCTTTGTCTCATTTGTTTGTCCATATACAAGGATTAAATCAGGTTTGTTTATGCTGTAAAAGTCGATGACGTCACTGCATGCCAACATGACGTCACGTTATTCGTACTTGCATGTATTGTCATTCCGGGGACGAAACCGCTTTAGCAATCTTTCTTCTTCTTCATTTTCTCCATTTTTCTTGGAGATGCATGATAAAAGAATTAGTATGCCAAGGCTCGCATTTAACAACTTTTCTAACTCACCAAAATACAGATGAACTTCGGCTGGTCATGTGATTACTGGTAATTTTGAGATAATTAAAGATAAACGTCTACGATCTCTTTTGAATAAAGGTCCCAAATATAGAATACCATCCTTGATAGATTTTAACTCTTGTCGAGTTCAGATTGCGGAGGCTTTACAAAATTTTAGTATTAAATGGTGTCAAAGAGAACATGTTGAGTCTAATGCCCTTTCTTGTTGGAAAAAACTAATTTTTGATATAATTGATAAACGCATTTCCTTTTACAGCTCTAATAAACACCTTCTTCCACCTAAACCTAGAACTTCATTTAGACATCTTAAAAAGGGTTTACAGGATTTCCATTCAAAATACGTTTTTGTTCCTGCTGATAAGGCATCAAATAATGTGATTATTATTTGACGATTACATTATATCGATGTCTTGAAGCAGGAAATTATTAATACCAAGTCATACATTTCAGTTACCACTGACGAAAAGACCATCATTTCAGACCATGTCAAAAAGTGTGAACAATTTGGAACCGATATTAAAATTACACAACATAAACTTCCTACTATGTATTGGTTACCAAAACTACATAAAAAACCATATAAAGCGCGTTTCATTGCAAATTCTAGTTCATGTACAACTACTAAATTGTCTATACTTTTGACTTCTTGTTTAACGGTAAAGGAACATGTAAAATTTTACTGTGATAAGACTTATGAAAATTCTGGAATAAATCTCTTCTGGTCTATTAAGAACTCTTCAGAAGTCTTAAACAAACTTAAGAACAAAAGGTATCTTGCATCCACTGTAAGCACGTACGATTTTTCTACTCTGTACACAACTCTTCCTCATATTTTAATTAAGGATAAGCTTACTAACTTGATCCAGAAAGTATTTGCCCGAGAAAAAACATCATTCTTGGCATGTAATGCTGAAAAAGCTTTCTTTACTGACGAGCAAATGAAATATTACACCAATTGGACTTGCTCAGAAGTTTGCGAAGCACTAACCTTTCTTTTGGATAACATATTTGTACGTTATGGGAGTGCTATATACCGTCAGGTAATTGGTATTCCCATGGGTACGAATTGTGCACCACTTGTCGCAGATTTGTTTTTGTACTGCTATGAGAGAGATTTCATGTTGAGTTTGAATCCTCAATCACAAGAAGATGTTATAAAAGCCTTCAATGAAACTTGTCGATATTTGGATGATATTTTTAACTTAGATAACCCTTTCTTTGATGTTCTGATTCCTACAATTTATCCTAAAGAACTCAAATTGAATAAAGCTAACCCGTCCGACAATTATGCAGCGTTTCTTGACCTAGACCTTAAAATTAATAATGGAATGATTTCTTCTAAAATATATGACAAAAGAGATGATTTTGATTTTAATATTGTAAATTTTCCTCATCTTGACGGGGATGTTCCCCGTGCTCCATCTTACGGGGTTTATATATCTCAACTTATGCGTTTTGCTAGAGCTTGTTCATCTATTGACGATTTTAACAGTCGAAATCTCATTTTAACTGATAAACTGCTTAAACAAGGATATAGATACCATAAACTAAGAAAAACTTTCTCTAAATTTTACTATCGAAATCTCTCGCTTATTGGCAAGTACAAATGTAATCTCAAGGTACTTTTGCGACACGGTATTTCACATCCGGAATTTTATGGTGATGTGATTTACAAACTTCGTAAAATTATTGGACATACCCATTTTCTCACTTTGTTCATCAAATATATAAAACAATTCATTAAAAAGGGATATGATCCTGTATTACTACAACATACTGCATGTTTGGTTGTGAACCCTTTTACAGTTGGCAATCACGCTGGCCTCTTTGCATGTACGCCGACAAGAAAGGTTTAGTACTCTATGAAGGCGACCTCTTAAATCCAGAAATGGAAGGAGAACGTCGGATATCTGTACTATTTCATTTTTGTCGTACCCTTTATTACTTTTCTACAGTTACTCTGTTTGCAGCTCAATCATTGAGTACAATAGCGATAGGTGGATACAGTATTTCCAATAAAATGTTTTTTTGTTATACATGCACTTTACCACTGTATTTGCTGTCGCGGTTGTTGTAGATTAGTCGGAGAGGGGATACGTTTATTTACACTGTTTGTCTTTTAGGATGGGGATGGAATAAGGGTGAGGTTGGGCGCCCATAAACCGGTTTAAACCCCCGGTGACTTTTGTCACTGACCGTTCCAAGGCGGTACTTCCATCTTCCTCCTATTGTATGTTTGTTTTGTCTTTGTGAGTCTCTTGTTGTTTTTTCTACCTATGTACATTTGCTGTTTCCTTGTGTTGCTGTTCGGGCGAGTGTTTGTTCTGTTTGTGGTGTTTCCTGCATGACTCATTTTTGTACTTCCAAACTACTAGCATAGTAATTCTTATATATGCAGTCTCATTTTAGTACAAAGATTTACGTGGCATATTCCGCTGAAATAACTGTTTTGGTTATTTCATTGCAATTATTCTAGTTTAATACTTTGCATTCAGTGCTGTACATGTATAAAGCGAATGTAGATGATCATGATACGGTGTTGGGAGAGGAACCAAATAAGCAATTTTGCCGTCGTGTCCCTTTTAATTACAAATAAAATATGTCGAAACCAAAGATGTATGGTGTACCTAGGTTTTAATGATTGTGTGAATCAGAGAAAATTAACAGTCAAATTGGTTTTTTTCCATACTCTCAATGTGTTTTTTTATCAACAATACAATATATGTCAGTGTTTTATAAGAGGTTAGAAAGAGCATAATAATCAAAAAGTTCAGATGCAGATCTGCTGCTGTGTTCAATACATGGCATGTGAACATTGTTTGTCAATCATACTACCAAACCAAGGTGAAATCTGTAGTGTCAACAAGTGTAGACTGACCAGGTATTGCATTTTCAATCTGTTAGTTGAATTGTATATACAATGTACACTGTTTTCAATTCCATGTTCAATCCCTATGATAAGCATTTATCACACACATGTGATAAAATTATGATTACTTATTAGTCACATATCAGGTATGTTTCTTATATCTAGACAATGATTACACCATTATTTACAGTATTGGATTGTTTCTGAGATACAAAGAAATGCTAAACTTTAGTGCTGTGGTATTGAACCCTTTCAGTGTGGAGCATACACTAAAATCTATCTAAACCGTGCATTCAAATCAATTTAAATGTCAGTCTTTAAGACAGATGGCAGCTTAATGAAAGTCAGTGTGAAAGTCATGAAGAAAACTGAGCAGCCACTTGCCTATATATATATTCTTCATTAAAAAAATAATCTGGTTTATATTGGTTTCACTTTATCTAAAAGGAGTCCTAAAAGCATGGTCTACATTGAATGTTACTGATAATTAAATTAGAGAGGTATCCTTCAATAACCCTCATTAAATTGTCAAGTTTCTGTTTCAGTGTGCAGTAATGATTGCTTGCAAAGCTAAAATGTTAACTTTTACTAACACATACAGAATGTTAGCAATGCATGCAAACAGTATAGATCCATAATTGTTTTATTATTGTCTATGATGTGGTTGTAGCTTTCCATTTTCAAATTTATCAAAAGCCTCTGAGTAGTGCCACACATTGTAGAACCTGGTCAGAAACTACTCAGGTCTTGTTATACATTTTTTGTTATACTCATGGATTGGATTTTGTACAACTGTTGGAATAGTATGCTGATGAGCCAGCAATGAAAACTTTAATTACTGAACTGACTACACTTAACCCATTCCCTTATATTAACACCTTTTGACACCTCTGCAAAAGTCACTTTTTGAAACTATTGTGATAAATAGAGCCCATATGAGCAAATGCTCAATTTATCACAATGGTTTCAATACTATACAATTCTAAATGTTTCATTTTCTCTAGGAAATGCTCCTTTTTAGTAGATTTATTCTTAGAGATTTGATTAAAAAAAGCCTATGAGGGAATGGGTTAAGACTTACAAATACAATCATCTGTAGACATAATGGTTGAGATCAAGAACTAGAAAGACAATATAGAGCACTAACACTGAAGTCATTCCCTGTTCTGTATTGTTTTCCAAATTTCAAAACCTTCTGATTATTCATGGACAAAATTGTAATAATGAAATATGGAACGTGGAATATTGTATTCATTTTAGAAACTAAAGAAAAAGATTTTTCAAATACACGTACCATTAGCAAACAGAGTAGACCCTATAGAAGCCATCTGATATTGATTTACTCCGTTTGCAAATGCATGTCATGTGTATGAGGGAAATTATTATACAAACGCCTTTTCTCACATCTGCAAACAGAGTAGACCCAGACCAGACGGCTCCTATCAGGGTCTACTCTGTTTGCTAATGTAATTTGATGGATCTGTTTCTTTAGTTTCTAAAATGTCTGCATTGTTCCACCTTCCATATTTCATTATAACTATTTTGTCCATGAATATTCAGTAGATAATGAAATTTGGAATAAAATAGAACAGGGAATGGGTTAATTCAGTGGTTTATTTCTGTTTGTTCAACAGATCAATTAAAATATGTGAATTACATAGCAGTGTGTTGTAGTATTTCTAAAAGCAGTGCAGATTGATAATGATAATAAGGAATGTATCAACATGAAATTATGTAACAGATGAAAGGTGAGGTATAGGAAAGTTGACATAAAATATGAGCATTCAGTTCACTGTTCATTCATTGATTGGAAGATCTCTGATATTCTCATGAGTCAATTTTCTCTTCTGTTGACTTTAAAAGTCTCAGTTTAACTTCAAGCAATTCTTTCTCCAGTCCTTGTTTCTCCACTTCTCCTTTAAAGTACTGGACCTCTCTAATGTGACCACTTTAAAGAGATATAATTCTGAAAATATAATTCTGGGTGGTGGTAGCTTAATGGAGGATAAAGGTAATGCAGAAAGCTCCTGGAGGAATTTCCTTCATTACTTTTGTCCTGCAGTAAAAAACACTTGCTTATAAAAACACTCATGTTTGATTATTAAGTGGTCGCATTAGAGGGGGGGGGGGCACTTTAAAGAGATATAATTCTGGTTGTGGTAGCTTAAGGCAGGACAAAGGTAATGCAGAAAGTTCAAAGAGGAATTCCTGCATTACTTTTGCCCTGCAGTAAGCAACCACCTTCTTATAAAGACACTCATGTTTAAATATTAAGTGGTCCCATTAGAGGGGTTATACTGCATAGTTGTTTTGTATAGTTGAAGATTGTACATGTACGTGTTGATATAGGAACATATAAACGTTAGGCATAATTCAATGTGTTTTGTAAAAATAAGTTTCTAAGACTATACGCATTACACGCGGACGCGTTGAACATTACTGAAAAATGCGGACGATATGAAATAAATAAGGTTATCGGAAAATGCGGACGATATAGAATAAATAAGAGTATCGGAAAATGCGGACGATATAGAATTAAGCAGGGTCATCGGGGGGAAAGCGGACGCTATAGAATGAAGAGTAAAGTACAGCTTCGTTTTGTATGTCTGAGAACTAAGAAGTATCTATTACCAGCAGCAAACAGGGCAAACCCTGATCAGTCGGTTCCTACACGGGCGGTCTCATCTGGGTCTACTATATTAGTACAACAAATGGCGACGTCACCGTTAATAAGAGCATCACGTTTTTTGGATTTACTATATTAGTGTAATATGAGGCGTCCGATCTGGGTGTAGTATATTAGTGCGATAAATGACGACGTCGATCACCATTAATTAGATTCATATTCATTAATCATGTATTTAGTGGTGGTCATTGCAGAAAATGTCATGTCTAATTTACAAGATCTGAAGCAAACAGAGATGACCCCGATCAGACCCTGACCAGTCGGCTCCTACAGGAACCGTATGATCTGGATCTAACAAAATCGGAAGCAACAGAGCAGACCTTTATCTATTTGATTAGATTTTCTCACCCATGATATTACATAGTTTATTAGTTTCCTCCATGTATGGAGATCCATAACATATATAGAGGTATCAATACATATAAACATGCATGTACAAGGACACAGGTGAATAATATTAAAATAAACAAAAACAAGACTGGTGGCTGTCCAAAGCAACGCGACAACAAAACAGAAAGCTCCCCTATAGGGTTTCCGCCTTACACTCAACTAGTTCCATGCCACCACTTGTCTCCCACACATCCATTAACCTTCTACATTGAAACAAAATACACCCATGTATACTCTCCAACGAAACGAAATTGGATTCAGGTGCAATAACAAGACGGCTGGCAATTGAAAACGCACTAATAACTTATATAAGCAAGCAGTTTTTATCCAGATGAGGCGCTACGTAGCATGGCGTCTGAACAGAGTCAAACCCGTCTTACGCTCGCCTTAATCAGGCTACAGCCAACCGTTGAACAATTTAAACAGGATGGCACAAAACCTCCCATTCAGAGGAATCATATGATTACCTATCAGTTTCCAACGAAATATGCGAAATAGGGAAACGGATAAGATATAATTATATAAACATGAAACTACTCTTAATCCTTATTTCGCCGTAGGCCTCAAGCCGTGTGTCAAACAGTTTGGATCCAGATCGGACTAGCGGAATCCAAACGATTCAAACCGCTTGCAAATAACAGTCAAGGTGCGATCGACAGGAAAAGGGTTAATACAAAAAGTACAAAAATGAGTCATGCCGGAAACATCACATACAGAACAAACACTCGCCCGAACAGCAACACAAGGAAACAGCAAATGTACATAGGTAGAAAAAACAACAACAGACGCACAAAGACAAAACAAACATACAATAGGAGGAAGATGGAAGTACCGCCTTGGAACGGTCAGTGACAAAAGTCACCGGGGGTTTAAAACGGTTTATGGGCGCCCAACCTCACCCTTATTCCATCCCCATCCTAAAAGACAAACAGTGTAAATAAACGTATCCCCTCTCCGACTAATCTACAACAACCGCTACAGCAAATACAGTGGTAAAGTGCATGTATAACAAAAAACATTTAATTGAACATACTGTATCCACCTATCGCTAGTGTACTCAATGATTGAGCTGCAAACAGAGTAACTGTAGAAAAGTAATAAAGGGTACGACAAAAATGAAATAGTACAGATATCCGACGTTCTCCTTCCATTTCTGGATTTAAGAGGTCGCCTTCATAGAGTACTAAACCTTTCTAGTCGGCGTACAAGTCAGACAACAACCGAACGGGCATGACCAAAACAGTGTATTTACCGCTAGAGCATACAAATATCCAGACCTCCCGTAATACCTATTAAGGCTATCGCATTCAACCACAACCACGCGTTCATCAACAGATAGTTTACCTGTGAATAGTATACATGTATACGTACTATGCAAACAGTATAGACCCGACTAGAGGGTATGCTCTGTTTGCCATTTGGCTATATAGTATTAAAATCAAATATAATACATATGTACGAATGGACTAGAATCTGATGAAACTGAACTGCTCACTAGAACATTACTATTCGGCGTTCATATAAAATCACAATAGCCGAAACAACACACTATAATATCTAGACGGTCAAGCTCGTGTCAAGCGATAACCGATATGAAGCATGGCGGTTCGTACATACAGGCGACCAATCAATGCAAGACAAATGCGACGGCGAACGGTTTCTGCGCCCCACACCACTTCCGTCCTGCAACAAGGTATCGCCATCACAAAGACTACGCACTTTCGGTAATCGCCAAACAAAGCCCGACCAGTTGATATAAAAGCTCGGCCTTATTTCCGTATATCTATGTGACTATGACATAACGGTAACACAGTGAGACCTATGTTAAGCGATCACCCAATAGAGAAGCAAAGAGACTCCATAAAGCCAGGTGACGGCCAAGAGTAGCAAAGAAGGCTCATTACGGCATTTCTCACCACGCCAGCCCCTACAAAGCTGCCATCTGCTGCTAAGCCTACGCAGCAATTTTCTACTGGGAAGTCGCTAACACAAGTCTAAATGATTGTGACAACATGAAGAACTAAAGGTCAAACAAGCTATACGATGGCAATACAATTGATGCAAACTCTACAGTACGAATATACACGTATTACCTACATATAGTTCAACCTCCCAGTAGCTACCACCATAAAGAAGCCAACAAAGTTTGAAAACAAAACATACAAATTAATAAAAACAAAATAAAAAGGACAGATTACAGCCTAAACCACGGCGAACACAAAACAGAGACTTCCTAAAGGAGTCCTCTGTTTCATTCCAACCAGCTCCAAGAGGCCACCTGTCCTAAACCCAATTCAACCAATATAATGACATGGTGGTAATAGAAGGGTCTAACTGTATATTGAATCTGTGTTCAGCGGTTTCCAATGAGTACCCTGAAACAAACCCTGTCTAACGCTAAATACCCTCGCCATACTTCCGGATATTCAACTTCAAAACAAGGTTTCCCTGTATACATGTACTTGCTTTCTACATCTGTCAACACAAAGTTTAATCCCGGAAGATGCTCCGAAAGATTGCTTGCAAACTATGCCTGCGTATTCTACTACATACCAGCGACACACACGTATTCAAAATACTTAAGCACTGTTCCCGGTTAGGCATGTGCATTAATCTTAAGAACTCATCTTTACCTCTATACTCAATCACAATGTCCCATAACGCGCGCACATGGCCTGATGTTCTGTCACAGAAGCACATTAAATGTTCTACAATGTTGTTGCAAAATCGGCTGCATTTCCTACATGTCCATAAGTCCTGACCAGATATTAATACAGTAAAACCTCTCTATTACGACCACTAATTTATGTTAATTAGTTGGTATTTAGGACAGGTGGTTGCTTAAAGCAAGGTGAAAGTAAAACAGAACGCTCCTATAGGAGCGCTCTGTTTTACCTTCACCTTGCTTTAAGCAGCCACCTTCTTTTAACACAAAATATTTGATGTAATTTAGTGTCCGTTATAGAGAGGTTTTACTGTAGTCCTATACCGGTAACCACTGCGCTACACGTATCGCGTATCCACGGTGCGTCCCTAGCCGCTTCCCAAATACCCGATACTCCTCTTTCCCTCACTAGATCACTGTCGGAGAGTATACCCAACGATTTGCGTAGTCAATTCAACGTCCCGACTTTCCATGGACGATCTATCTTGTCACAGAGAGTCCGCTTCCAAGCATATTTAGATGGAAATGTCCTGAACTTTACAAAATCGTTGATAACAGTTTCCATATTGTATTTGTTCAACAACCGGTAAATGTCAGGCATAAATCCACGTGACTGTATATCTGTATTATCTGCGGAACATAAAGAGAGAAGAGTGAAGTACAGCTTTCATTGACAACACAACTGAAACACAGTTTTATATAAATTTTAATTATATATACGGCATAAATGTTTATATAATGTATTTATACAAAACAGCAAATATATCAATTGGCAAAGTACAAACAAACAGACAATCATGCAATTCAACAAACACAGTTTTCCTGTGAATTTTAGACTTGAACATTAACACTTTTTATCAAAGTCTTGTAAAGATTATTAGGATAAGGGTTAACACAAATTGCAAATAAAATCATTTTCGTTAATTTTTGATTTTATTCAGGAATTATTATACCACCTGTTGCATGTTTCACACTCTATAATATCATCTAAACATTCAGGTAGATAACAAGTACAATAATTATTAATTATAATTTCCCTAGTTATTTTTTTTCTTCTGATACTTAATGTATTTCTTGTTAGTGGAAATTCTGAAATGATCCCTTCTTAAAAACATTTAATAAGGTGTGTTCTAAGCTTATTACTGTCAAAAATTAGATCAAAAGGTAGTTTATTATGAAAACAGTATGCCGTTACGAATGCAATTGCATACAGTCCACAATCAACACTGTTGTTTTGCTTTATTACGCTAGGAACATGTATTATCATTTCATCTTTACCGTGACCATAAAGTGTAGATAATTGAATGTTTAAACTATTTGGAATAATGTTATTATCAGAGCGTTCGTTGCCTAAACTATCAAAGAGATAAATTTTGGAATTATGATAAATTGATGCCACCCAGTGATCATCATTATTATGATGAATTTGACAGGATGGAGAAACGGTAGGGTGCATAGGAAACTTAAATACAGACCTGTTTTCCGTTTCACAAAATACTGGAACTTGTTCTGTTAATTGGAGACCTGCGACTTTCATGAATTTAATTTTTATAACATCAACTTTCATTTTATGAACTTAATTTTTATAAGATCAAAGTTTGAAAGGGTATTGTTGGCTTTGACAAAAATTAGAGCAGATCTTTATATTTTCATAGGCAAACAGTGCATACCCTGATTAAATTGCTCCTACTATAGCTTCTAATCAGGGTATACTCTGTTTACAAAGGTGTATATGAAGAAAGGGTTAATAAACCATAGCTATATTTTTGTTCAAATGTTTTCCCCGCTCGTAGCCATCAACCTCCTGTGGAAATCATAATCCTACGCATAGGTGTTTGCAGCGTTGATCTAGTCACTACTTTCATCCGATCCTTACAAAACAATAAAAAAAACTATTTTACAAGAGTAAATCGTCTCCAAAAATAGCGGAGATGTTGATCTGTTGGCGAGTTCCAACTTTTCAAACAATTGTCGTAAAGTTGAAACTCGCCAGCAAATTGACACAAATGGCTACATCTACGCTTCAAACACCTGTGCATCTACGCTTCAAACACCTGTGACTATGCTAAACGTGACTGGACTACGGTAAAACCTCGGTAATCCGAAATATCAGTAAAATAATTAAAATAGAAGTTTATAGAAAGTCAAGTAGAATGTTCCCAGGCGAGCTTTCTTTGTGACCTGTCACCAAGCATTAGACCGTTCCATCACATAAACGCCTTTTCACGCATTTACAAACAGAGTAGAACCAGATCAGACGGCTCCTATAGGAACTGTCTGATCAAGGTCTACTCTGTTTGCTTATGGTATACTATAGATCTGATTTTACAGATTTTTCCCGATTCAAAACATCCTGTGTACGTATGCCATCACAGACATTCAGCTTATAAATATTCACGATGTAATTATTTCTTATATGGAAACAAGACAGGGAAATGGTTAAATTAAGAGCTGCCTTAAAAACTAATGATGCTACTCACTGGAGTGTTCAGATCAGGTTTCTAGTGATACCTGTTTTACTGTACTTTTAACCCATTTCCTCATATGCTATTTTTAGATCTTTGAAAAAATGTACAGAAAAGTAGCATTTATTAGATAAAGGGACAATTTTATAATATTGTAGTTTGAAACAATTGTGATAAAAAAAGCATTTGCTCCTATAGGAGCAAATGCTCTGTCTATCACAACGGTTTCAATAGGTGGTTTTACAGACGCGTAGAAAGGCGTAGTTATGGATGAAAGGGTTTAATTCGATTAATGAGCGGTTGGGTGCATCTTTCTTGCATTAGTAAATTACAATCTAATTTCTAAAAATGACCCGCCTGAATATACACACATGCTTTTGTTTATAGAACCCCCTTTCTCGCCTCTGTAAACTGTGTAGACACAGAACAGACATGGGGCGTCTGATCTGGTTCTACTCTGTTTGCAAAGGCTTAGAAAAGCGTAAATATGGAGTAAAGGTTTATGTTACTACTTATCAAATGAATATAAATTACATTAAAAACTCGATACTACGAACAATCAAAAGCATACCATTGTTGATATTTAACACAAGTGACAGCTTAATGAAGGGTAAATGCCACACAGAAAGCTCATTTATGAGCTTTCTGTATGACTTTCACCCTGTATTAAGCAGTCACCTGCCTACAAAGACAAAGACATTCTTCATTACTAATATTTCGTAGTATCGAGTTTTAACTGTATAACAAGTTTAATGTAATGAATTATAATGACTCGTTTGGTTAATTTGATAAAGATGACATTACGAACAATGGAACTTGTTGACCATGGCAGAAACTGTAGTATCAGATCTATATTACATCATAGGCATATAGGGTAGACCAATATATAAGCATATAGGGTAGACCAATATATAATCATATAGGGTAGACCAATATATAAGTATATAGGGTAGACCAATATCTGTATATATAGTGTAGACCCATATAGTGTAGACCCATAAGTATATATGGTAGACCAATATATAAGTATATAGGGTAGACCCATATAGTGTAGACCCATAAGTATATATGGTAGACCAATATCTGACAGCTCCACAGGAGCTGTTTGATATTGGTCTAGTCAGTCTGATTGCAAATGTGTAAATCATCTTAACCCTTCGCTTGCTATTCATGTCAATATACATACCTGTAAATAGCTCCTGCAGGAGCTGTCTCATCAGGGTCTGCACTATTTACAAGTTGATTGTGCAACCAGTGCACTCTACAGCAGTGATTTCTAAGCGAAATACTTGTACACAGTGAAGATATATGTAATTATACAACAGGGTATGGGTAAAGAAGGAAACATGTATTTTAAAATTCAGCAAGCGAAGGGTTAACATTTTCCTTCATATAAAGGCTTTTTCACGCATTAGCAAACATAATAGATTCAGGTCAGATCGCTCATATTGGAACCGTCTGATCAGGGTCTACATTTGATTGCTTATGACATAAGATAGATCTGATTCTACAGTATATGAGTGCTATCAGCCATGATAAAAACGCTTTTAATCAGTGGTCATTATTATAAGAGCTACGGACAATATGCCTAAATTAGAATATTTTCAAGTATAACTTCTTTATTTCTCCATCAAACCCAATGTTGTGGCCCCTTGTTAAAATCGTCTCTTCGAGACGATTCTAAAGAATGGTCTCAACATAGGGTTTGGTGGAGAAATGACGAATTTTGTATTTCAGTACGCGCTGTATGGTATCCGCCATGATAAAAAACGCACTTGTTCAGTGTCCATTATAATTCATAAAACTTGACCAGAGAGGCGATTGAAAACAACAACAGCAAATCGACAAACTTATCGCTAAATCCAGCCCTCAGATGTTTCAGTCATGGTGTATAACGAGAGACACAGCTCAAAACATCTTGAATAATGAAACATGTTAATCAAATGTAAACAATCTCCCTTGACAGACAAATACAAATGAGAGATAAATCCTTTCAGATTGATAAGTTATTACCCCCTAGTGATGCTTTTTGCGGATCTATAAAATTTACATATTTAAACCATTGTGATAAATAGAGCATTTGCTCCACAGGTTCGCAATGGTTTCAAGACTACACAATTCTAAACATCTCCTTTTATATACTTAATGCTCATTTTCGGTAGATTTATTCAAAGAGGTTGGGTCTAAATAAAGCCTATGAGAGAATGAGTTAATTCAAAGAGCTATTGTGGTTGAAAGATTTAATATTCAAAAAGGATACGTTTTTGTAAACTCTAAACATCAGAAAGTCCAATGAAATTATATTTAAAACTTTAAATACATTGCAATAAAAGTTCCTATCAAATTTGTTATTGCAGTGCAAAGCGAGTAACTATAAAATCAGAGGAAACCAATTAGGAGAATTTAAAGCTTTTGGGAGATTATTCATTGGAGAATATTTAACAACATCCACAATTATTGCATTCGCTAACAACCAGGAACATGCGTTCAGTTGAAGCATTTTATTAGAAAATAAGAACCAATCCATTTATTTATTGAACACGGGATTCTTAAAACATGTTGTTACTTAATGCAAGGCTAAGGTAATGCAGAAAGCTCCTATAGGAGTTTTCTGTATTACGTTTGATCTGCATTAAGCTACCACCTGCCTTAAAAAACCATAATCACATCTCGTTTCGATGGTCGCTTAAGAGAGATTCTAATATTCTAATATGCATGTACATGTATAGCCTCAATATAAACCCGAAGTTTTGTACGTACTCCCGACCCTACTAGTTTTTACAGCTGAACAGGTCGGTTTGTGACCGGGGTTTATTGCACTTTATTCTAAGGTTGGATGTTGTAGCGGAAAATAGTTATGATTCTGAAACAAATCAACAATATGGGGGTATGAAAATCCGTGTTGGAATAGTCAGTGATAGTATTCACACGGAGTTTAAGTTTAATTTGAAAACATTCGCAATCTTATATTTTTGATAAGATCTGAAAAAGGGATTTCAATTATCTTGGAATTTAAAGAAATCAAGGGAAGTCTAATTTGTATTATAACACAAGTATGCTAGAAATTGTTCAGTCTGGGCTCTCAGAGCTTTGTCTTTGGGGTGCAGTAGTACACTGTTGTGTGCAATGGAAATGGACATAGTGTCGAGGTAGATAACTTTATCTCTTATGTGACGAAACTCTTCAAATATGACGTCACGAAACATCAACGCCACGCGCGCGTCAAACCACTTATTTTGGTCAATGGGAGGATGTGGTCCTTTGAAAAATACTTTGGCCTTTGGCTTTTTGTGAAGCAGATATTGCAATGCGTTCACTGTAGCCCTTATTCGGGTTCGGAACACATTTGTACCAAATGCTTGCATGTGAGAATTATACGTCAACATCAACGACAACACTGAGACTGGCATCGATGAATCATCCGCAATCATTCGTATTAGATGAGCTGTGGAAGTCATTTTGCTCTTGCTAATCCACCGATGGTTATGGTAAGGCATTTCGTGTTTTTTCCATTCAAACCGAAATCCAATTCTTTTTAATTCGGGAAGAGATGATGTTAGGAACCGTCTGTACCCAGATTTTCTGACACCCAGTAATTCAGATATATCTTCTACATATTGCCGAATTGTAGAATCGCCAATTAAGAACAATTGCTTACTTCTAAGGCACATCTTTGCCTGCATCATTGTTTGTATTTCTTTAAACTTTCCATTAATTTGTTTCCAGTGACCATTCCAAGAAAATCCGGTTGGATACTTTTCTGTCCACGACAACAGTGATAATGAACAATAATCTGATAGGTTGGTTAAGATTTCAAATTCTTTTTTCTCTTTGAGAAAATCAATGTATACCTCTGATTGTAACAGATGAACAATTGATCCGTTAACTACTTCATCTTCAGTTTGTTTAGGAACGATCTCTGTCTTATTGTACGCTTTGATTTTGTGCTTATTAAAGTCTGAACAGTTTAACTCTGGGTGTTGCGGATGCCCACAGTACCAACTTAAGCCAAAATTGATGTCAGTAAAATTGCAGAGCTTTTCAAAGCCAAAGACAAAACTTGTTGGTGAACATCGTGTAGCTTCATTGATGCCATTTTTGTGAAAATTAAAATGTATACCAAAGGGGGTTCTTACAGCGAACACAGAATTGCCGTATTTCTTGATAGATCTCAGTCTCAGACAAGTAATGCCAGCTGTTGTAGCTACTTTAGCCTTAATTATGACAGGTCCCGTCCAAAGCATTTTCACTTTTGCCGTGTAAGTTCCGTTAAGATGATCCTCTACACAACCTGCAACTTTCCCGCCTTCTTTTCGACCATTGTGTGATCGACTTTCCGCCCACACGTGTATGACGTCGCCACCTTGTATTCTTCTTTCACCACTAACATCATATAGCACAATGCATAGGAATACAACTGCATTGAAAGGGTCTACTTTCTTTACAAACATCTTTGAGAGACCACTATGTATTCCACTTGAAGCTGGGCTACAATATGAATTGTATTCCCCATTTGTCCAAGATTTCACAAGGTCAGAACTTCTAATATTGGACGAAAATGTGAAATCATTTGGGTAAATACTTTGGGAAATATTTTCTTCAATGAGACCGCAGGCATAGGAACCTGTGTATGCCTTTGCAGGTTGTATGTGCCTGCTGATGGAAGATAGTGTTGGTCTCGTTATTGTGACAGATGTAAAACTAATGACAAGTATGATTAGTAGAATCGTGGATTTCTTCTGGTTGTGGACAATTGTCGAATACCAAACCTGTTCACGTTTTCCTCCTGTCGTCATTGTAGCGATTTAATTTAAACTCTTTGAATAGCTAAGAGACAAAGTACTATCTTAGTTGTTCCTGACTTCTCTGGCTGATTTTGGCATGAATGTTTTTGCTGCACTTCTGCGTTACTGAAATAGAGATGTTAAACAGTATGCGTGCAGCAAGGAGAAAACTGTTCACGGAGTTGTGTATGTCCTGTTAATTTGTATACATGAATATTGTGTAGGCATATGGATATTGTGACGAATGTGTGTTTATTACGTAAAATACTTGTATATTGTATAAAGTAGGTGTATAATGTGAGGACTATCTGTAGACTATGTGTCTAGTGTCAGGTTGTGTGTATACTATGTAAATGGTGTGTAGTTTATGTGTATACTATGTGTGCTCTATGAGTATTTTGTCTAGATAATGTGTGTATTATGTAGGCTATGTGTATATTACGATGAATATGTGTATACTGTGTAGACCATGTGTAGGTTGTATGTATATTGTGTAGACTACATGTATATGTATCTTGTTTACACTACGTATGTGTACATTGTGTAGACTATACCTATATTGTTTAGACTATGTGGACATTGTAAAGACTGAATCGTTGACTGTGAACAGTACGTGTTTATTGCCTAGACTACGTGCATATTGTATAAACTGTGTCTATATTTTGCAGACTTTGTGAATAGTATGAATACTATGTAATAGTTAGTGTTTATTAAGAGAGAATTTAACCATTAAGAAGCCAGATCGAGCGTAGCGAGTGGCGGCTTAATCGTTAAATTCGCTCTTAATTAACACTAAGTAACTTAGATTTTGGCTCGCTCTATTATTACGTCACACTGCCATATTTGAAAGCCCGCACAAACACTCGTAGAATAACTTCAAAATATAGGCCACGTTTCTTCCCTTTCATTGTGTTGTTGTGTAGTGAAACAGTAAGTCACGTTGATTTTGAATTGAATAGTATCGAGTTAGATTTTTCGTGTAAATCTATTTTGAAGATAGATTTCTTAGAAGGAGATTCCGTCGTCAGTTATTTAATATCAGCACTCAGTAGCTGGTAGCCTCTGAGGAATCGCCGTGTAATCCTAAAGGTCAATATTAAACGCTTCTAAAAACCGATGTTTAACGTCAACAAAGCTATAAACAATGAAGAAAAGATAATGGGTTATCATTATGTAACTAAGATATTTCAGCTAGCTGTCTCATTTTGTGTATTATTCACGTATACTATGGTTAAATGTTTACTATATAAGAATTACTACGCTAGTAGTTTTGAAGTTCAGCTGTATTTTGGTGAGTTAGAAAAGTTGTTAAATGCGAGCCTTGGTCATCGGATAAAACAAATACAGTTCCTCATGCAAGTAAATCCAATTGGCTGAACAATTTATATGCATATAGTACCCTTAACCCATTCCCTCATAGGCTATTTTTAGATATAACCTCTTTAAATAAATCTACCGAAAAGGAGCATTGACTAGAGATAAGGAAAATTTTAGAATTTTGTAGGTTGAAACCATTGTGATGAATAGAGCATTTGCTCCAATATCAGGGAAAGGGTTAAACCTACATATATACAGCCTACTATCCTCTCCCGACGTTCAAACTATATCCAAAACACGAGAACATAATATATCTAATTGATACTGGTTAAAACCGCTCGTAACTGGATCTTTTATATTAGTATAAATACCGGTCTTTAAAACAGACAGCATCTTAAAATATGACTTTCAACATGAATTAAGCAGCCACCTGCCTTAAAGATATTTGAATTCTAATTCATTAAAGGTCCAGGTTGGAGAGTGGTTTGCAGTAGGTAATGTAGTTATGCTATTTACTCTATATATCAGGGACATGGTCATAACTTAGGCTATGTTGACAGTCGGGCTAATTAACAATTTCGCTGCCAAACTCTGTCGTCTGCTAACTTTGTCGTCTGCTACAAATTTTTATGCTTTTGAGTTTCTTCATTTTTTGATTCAAAAACATAGTAACAGTAACAAACAGTTTGGATCCTGATGAGACGCCGTGTTACTCGGCGTCTCATTTTGATCCAAACTGTTTGCATAGGTCATCACAAATCCGGCATTGGCAGCGAAAGGGTTAATGTCGCATTAATTCCGCGGATTATGCATCCTTTTACAGTAAAACCTCTCTATAACGGCCACTAAATAACATTAAGTATTTTGTGTACGCCCCTCCCCCTAAAATTGCCAAAACAGGTTTTAGTAATATTTTAACCTCTCTATAACAACCACTAAATTGTATTAATTAGTTGGTATTTAGAGCAGGTGGGTGCTTAAAGCAAGGTGAAAGTAAAACAGAACGCTCCTATAGGAGCGTTCTGTTTTACTTTCTCCTTGATGTAAGCAGCCACCTGCTCAGCAACTTCAGCTAACTTCTCAGTGGCAGTACCCATGCCACTAACTATTGTTCTAAAAGGAGCAGTTGGTTTGTGGATTTTAGGGTTCCCTTTCAATTTACCTGGTTTGGAGTACTTTGGGATAAGATACTGTTTCATTTCTTTTGATATGGCACCTTCCCTAAACATTTTGTTAACTAGTTTTTTTCACTTCTTTCAGGCTTATTTCAGTTCGGTCACTATTAGTTGCCTCATACGAATCACTTGTTAAAACCTCTTTTTCCATTGACTCTATGTATACTTCCTTATCTAAAACAACTATACCTGAACCCTTGTCTGCAGGTCTGATCACTATGTTTTCATTGTGCAAAAGTTCATAAAAAGCCTCTTTCTCATCTTTCGATATATTTAGCTGACTATTCTTTTTCAAACTATTGACTATATCATTCTTAACCAGTTCTATATATAGATCAAGATGCCTGTCCCTGCCTGAATTTGGCGTGAAGTTTCTATCTTTCTTCACCTTAAATTTATCACTAATATGATCATTATCGTCATCATGTAGATCTACACTATCATTTTCAAAGAAATACTCTTTCAGTCTCATTTGTCTTTCCCATTCAGAAAGATCTGATAACAGTTTTACCTTGTCTATTTTTGTCCTAGATGGTATAAATTTTAATAAAAGTAATTCTTGTGCATTAGTAAGTGGGTAGCTAGACATGTTAATAACTGATGTATCCTTATTTCTTTTATTTTCTGTAATGTTTTTGGTTGCGTTATCAGACTTAGAACTTTATTGTAATTTAAACGATCTGTTAATTTACTTTCTAAAATGGCTACAATGTGCCAACTCCCATATGTTACATTATAACTGAAACTTTATACACGAATGTTCAGTAGGTATTGAAATTTGGAATAAACATAGAACCGAGAACAAGGGTTTTATCTGTCTAACCCTTTTTCTGTTCAGTATCCATGTAAGAACGAATGGGAACATGACTATTCAGTAGCTCCATATTTATAACGTAATTGTTTACTTTGACAAAAACTGTAGTACCAGATCTATTTCATGTTAAAAGCAAACAGAGCAGACCCGGATCAGACGGCTCCTATAGGAGTAGTCTGATCTGGGTCTGCTCTGTGTGCAATTGCGCCAAGACGTTTATATGAGGGAACGGGTTAATAAGTAGCATTGTCCGTGCACGAGCGATTATTCACGTGCAGCTCTAATAAATAGATGAAGAAAGTACCGTTATATCAAAATTACTTTAAACAAATCCGCAACGAGAGCGGTACATTTGTATGTGTAAGCTCCTATTGTAGCTTTCAGCATTATATGTTTCCTGCATTAAGAAACCACCTGCCTTACAGACCCATACTTAGACATCTGTGCGATGACACCTTAAGGAAGGTTCTATTGCAATGTGGGGTGACTCGACGATGACACCTTAAGGAAGGTTCTATTGCAATGTGGGGTGACTCGACGATGACACCTTAAGGAAGGTTCTATTGCAATGTGGGGTGACTCGACGATGACACCTTAAGGAAGGTTCTATTGCAATGCGGGGTGACTCGGCGATGACACCTTAAGGAAGGTTCTATTGCAATGTGGGGTGACTCGACGAGCGAAAATATCAAAACACTGAAAGTACGGATGCGGACCCTCATCATGAATTCAGTTTGTTTGTGTTTGACTTGCAACCTTTAGGAAAATTCGGGGTCATATCCATTTTCATGATTTGTTTATAAAACGCATTAAAAAGTTTAAAAAGAAAGGTTATGATCCTATTATATTGCAACACACTGCATGTTTGGTTATCGATCCTTTTACAGTCGGTAGCTACGCTTCCCTCTTTGCTTGCGCGATGACAGGCCGAGGGTAGTACTCTATGATGGTATACTCTTAAACTTGGATACAGGAGGAGCTTACCAGACTCATGTATTATGTTTTCCCTGTCGTGCCCTTAACGGCTTACCTGCAGGTGCTCTGACTTCAGCAAAGCCATTGAGTACATATTTGACGGATTGTCACAGTTATTATGCTATGTTTTACATGTTGTCCTGTGTTCACCGTCGTCTATGTTGTGGGTAAGTCCAGCGGGGATACCTTTATTTACAATATTTGTAAAGCTAGGATGACTTTGAGAGAAGTGTGAGGTTAGGACGTCCGTAAACCGGTTTAAACCCCCAGTGGTGTTTTTGCTGCTGACCGTGCCAAGGCGGTACTCTCTTTGTCACCCTTCCTTTTGTTTGCCTTGCGTCTTTGTGCTTGTGGTTTGTTCATGTTGTGGAACGTTTGTCCCTGTTTCTTGTGTGTCTTTTGGTGTTTTCTGTGTTCATTTCGTATGTGTGTGTGCGTGTGCGTTTGGGTGTGTGGTTGTGTGTGTGTGTGTGTGTGTGTGTCATGCTGTCTATCGGTGTTTTGGTGGTGGTTGCGTCTTGCATGTGGCTTTGCCTGCTTGACTTTACTACTTTTCCATTTACCAACGCGGCCTAATGGGGGGAAATGGTCGTGGTGGTGGAGATGGGTGTATATTATGGGATATTCAAATGTTTTTGAAGATTGTTTCATATTCAGGGTGTGTAGAAGAGGAAGCCATGCGGAAAGGCACAACGAACCGGATTTGGTGGATTAGGGCATTAGGAGGGTAATGGAGGTTGTGAGGAGGGAATGACAGGTTGAGTCGATATCTTGGTGAAGGGGGTGGGGGGTGGCTGGGGGGAGTTGAGGGTTTAAGTTTAACTCTTTCGGCGCCAAATTTCTAATTGTCGTCTGCATTCGAATTTTTAAAAAATCATATGGTAAAATAACGAAATAAAATAAATAAATGCACATTTCAAAGTAAAGCACCGATATGGAAATAGAGACTGAGACAAAAAAAAGCGAAGTCCCTGATCAGGCGGCGTCTGATCTGAGACTGCACTATTTGTCGTGGTGCAATTTTGCGACTTCGGCGGTAAAGAGTTAAAGTGGAACAGAAGAAAAGAGAATATAAAGAGAAGTGCAGAAGGAATAACGACAAATAATATTAGATCCTCATGGCGTATCAGGTGATATTAAACAATTCGGCCTCTGATCTGGATCTAATGTTTTAACAAGCGTACGTCTTCTAACACATTGCACGTACAGGGGTATATGGATAGGTGTCCTTCGCTTGTGTCACTGTTTACCAGTTTTTTACTATATTTCTTCCTATTACTAAATGTACTTATTGTTATAAAGTAAATAATAATATGAACTTAAAATGTTTAAACGTATGTCCCGTATCAGTCATTTTATTTCAGATAGTTTAGCCATCTCTCGCGTGTCACTTTAATTGTGCAAGTACGTAGGTCTTTCTTCAAAGCAAGGTTGACCTAACCATGATGATTATCATTGCTAAAGTAAATCTTTCCAAAACATATACATGTAGATCCATTCCCTCATAGGCTATTTTAGATCCAAACTCTTTGTATACCGGTATATCTACTGAACAGAAACATTTACTAGAGAACATTTTAGAACTGTTTAGCAAATGCTCTTTTTATTACAATATTTTAAAAAAGTGGCTTTTATAGAGTCACCAAAAGGCGTCAATATGAGGAAATGGATTTAACCCACTGCTTGATGCAATTAGTTTATATAGAACATGTCTAGTCTGTGTCTACTCTTTTAGCAAATACATGTATGTAAAATGTGCAAGACCCTTTTGTAAAACACAATGGGACTACTGTGAAGTGACCGCAGTGTAGTCAAGATATGTTGACATTTCATATAAGGTGTAAGTGTATCAGTGCGAAAGGGAGGTAACCCAACCAGGCTAACAAACAAAGCTATTCAACCCAGAGCAACAGATAAATGTGTGTATACAAATATTAAAATCGTCATTTCTCCAACAACCTTATGTTGTGTTCACTCTTTACGTCGTCTGAAACAAAAAGGCAACACCCTCTTGTACATTTGCAAACAGTGTATACTCTGATCGGACGGGTCTTATAAGAACCCTCTGATATGGGTCCTATGTGTGTTAATGTGTACAAAGTCGTTTATATGAGGGGCAGGGTTAGTGACTAATTATAAGATCGGAACGGTTTTTATTGCACATTTATTTAAACATTTGTACATGGTGCGATTCTTGGAATAACGTCATTACTATAGTTCACCAAATTCTACAGGTAACCTATTCCCTCATATTGACGACTTTTGACAACTTTGTGAAACCATTGTGATAAATAGAGCATTTGCTCCTACATATAGGAGCAAATGCTCTATTTATTACAATGGTTTCAAACTACAAAATTCTAAAAATTTCCTTTTCTCTAATTAATGCTCCTTTTTGGTATATTTATTCAAAGAGGTAGTATCTAAAAATAGCCTATGAGATAATGGGTTAAACTTCAATATCTCGAGAGTACAGTATTGTTCTACAAGGTGTCTATACGAATATCTAGAAACACATGTGACAGCTTTATGCAGGTCTAAAGTAATACTTTTAAAAAGCTTCTACAGGAGCTTTCAGCGTTACTTTAGACCCGCATTAAGTTGTGAACTTGAGAAATTGTTCAGATTAGAAATCGTATGACAGGAGCCGTCTGTTGTAGATCTACAATGGTGCAAACATGCGTGTAAATACTTGAAATTAAAGGTAGTCGGTAAGATAAATTCGTTTTGCAGTGCGTAGTGTCCCGAATATGGATTATACACTGCCAGAAAATATTCATATGGGACGAGGTTTCGCCTCGTCCCATATGAATATTTGCTGGCAGTGTATAATCCATATTAGGAACACTAAGCACTGCATGACTAATAAATATGTTCAAAAATAACTGCTGTTTTCTCAAACAACTCCTATGTTGTGGCACTCTTTATTTAGAATCGTCTTGAACATACATAGGGCTTGGTAGAGAAATGACGATTTTAGTATTTGAGTACGCACTGATATCTACCAAAACAAAAACGCATGTGTTCAGTGTCCAATATAATTAATGAATAATTGACATGGGACAATTCTGATAACAACAACAGCAAAGTGAAAAACTTTATCTTTGATTACAGCCTTCAGATTCATTAATCATAGCGTATGACGACCGAAACAGCTAAAACATAATATTAGTTATGCAGTGCTTAGCAAGCCTCGTCCCATATGAATATTTGCTGGCAGTGTATATTCCATATTAGGGACACTAAACACTGCATAACGAATTTATCTTACCGACTATAAGTAAACAACGACCATTGAGCCATAAAAACCTGCGCAGTCCACATTTTTGGGGAATCAGCATTCTGTCAGCATGAGAAAATCGTGCGTTTCCCCCTTTTCAATCCGTATTATCTTCTACACAACAAAAGTAAATTATCGTAGATGGACTGCAGCAATGCCGACACCCCTAATCGCGGAACGTACCAAAATGTAAAGTACATTCACGGCTCACTGCTTGATGTTTACCTATACCTTTAATTTCAAGTATTTACACGTATATGTTTGCATCATAGGCCGACATGTATGGCCTTTCGTGGGGAAACAAGGGAATTAAGTATTGCAAACTTGATATTACAATAAGAGCAGAATAAATTACATCCCTTTAATAGAATTAAAGAAAATGTTTTTTTTTATTTGCCTCAAATCTCGCTTAAATATTTTGTTTGTAAAACTATTCAATGTTTATATTGTAATCCAATTAAAGCATAAGTTATATGTATGCATATTTTAAAAATGTAAGGATAAACATAAATGATTATTACAACTTGGAGAAAAGCATATGGCTGTCAAGCAAGCGAACTTACCCTATAAGTGTTTTAGTAACCCCATATGGAATTTACAAGCCATGATATGGGGTTTTCTCGTGACTTCAATTGACCAATGGAATGACTAGAATTTAGTAGGAGGTAAGGTAATGACAGATGTTGATCAGTAGTATATTATCTCTTTTGACAGATGAGTACAAATGTATACCACATAAGAAGTAGATCCTTTAAGTTTGATAACAATTAGTTTTTCTCTTAATTCATTGAGATCTTGGTTTAAAAGAGATTAAATATCTTAAAAGGGTATGATTTGGTAAACATCAGATAGATAGTCCAATATAATTATATTAAAAGACGTTGCAGTAAATTCAATTTTGTTATTGCAGTGCAAAGAGATCAACGATAAAGTCTGAGGAAACCAATTAGTAGGACCTAAAACTTTTGAGAGACTATTTATAGGAGGTTGATTAATGAAAACAAGGTCCCCATTTGCAGTGACTCACAACCAGGATCTTACGTTCGGTTGAAACACGGCATTTGAATCGAACGGCTTTCGTTTACACTGTTTGTCTGTCCTAATATTTATGATATATCTAATAAATACACATAGTGCTCAACGACATGCTGCATAACCTGAAAAATGCAGATCTTGGTGAGATGTGTCTAGTCTGGGTTAACAATATGTGTAGATGTTCCAAGTACATGTATGAGCCGTGCAGGAAACACCACATACAAACACACAGTCGCCCGAGCAGCACCACGACATAAGAACAGCAAATGTACATGAAAATCAAAAGACACAGAGAGACGCGTAAAGACATTACAAACAAACGAAGGAGAGAAGATGAAAAACCGCGTTGGAACGGTCAATGATAATTGTCACTGGGGTTAAAAGTCTTATTCGAAAACTTCAATCGCAATCTCGGATTCTAGATAAGATTTGAAGAAAAGGATTTCAATATCCTGGAATTCAAAGAAATAAAAACGTCTAATCTGTATTACAACAAAAATAGGATAGAAATTGTTCAGTCTGGGCTCTTATTAGCCTTTGGCTCAAATCTGACCAATCAAAAGCTTGAGAACTCAAATCTGACCAATCAAAAGCCTGAGAACGAAACTCAGACTTAACTAAACGCTTTATAAGCATGGACCCTGATCAGTGTCTGCTCTATTTGCGTATGAACTAATATAGATCTTTTTCTACAATTTATGTCATGGCTAACACATCCGGTATGCATGGTATTATAAAAATCAGTCAGCTAGCATTCATGACGTCATTAGTTCTTACATGTACATGAATATGTATGTAGGAAAGGATTTTCTCACATACCTTCCCTTATCTCCGAGCTAGAACAACAGGTTAAGATTTCCTTATCTGTAACACGTGTAAGATCACTTTAGAACGTATGACGTCATATATGACGTCAAGCCATGGAAACCTATGTTTACATGTCATTTAAACGGCGAAAATACACTGTTTTGATATGTGAGAAAAAGAATCTGATAGAGGATCTTTTGCTCGTTGTCTTTTAAGATCACATTTTCCTAAACTCCAAGGCTCGCTTAATGACATTTTCCAAGGCTCGTTTAGGAACATGTGATCTTAAAAGACAACTCGCAACAGATCCTCTATATCCATTTGCTTATGGAATAATATAAATCTGATTCTAAAGTGTTTGCAACATTCCAAAGCTTCTTGTTTTCATATGCCTTTACAAAATACCAGCACGTTGATATTGACCGAGTACAGTAAAACTAATGGCAAATGTAGAAAAAAATCTGAATAAAATACAGACAAGTAAAATAGATACAATTAAGCATTAACACTTTGGATCTAGTATCTCCGTTTTACTGAGCATCTGTTCAAAACAGTAAATAAGACTTTTTCTGTGTTTTGTATATAAATGTCAGCTAATGTAGAAGTTTCATTTAATATTTCACAATATAGCAACAGAATATTATAAGAATCAACATTAGCTGTTTTATATTTGGATACTAACATAAAAAATTATATCTATATTTTTGCTCTCTAAATCAGCTGGAGCTTATACATTTATTACAGTATTAATGGCTCGTTCAACATCTAGGTCGATTTTTGTTGTCGGTTGTATATTTTGAATGGTTTAAAGTTGTAATTTAATGTCGACATATGATAATTACGAGATAACGACCTAGTGACCAAGATTGTAATTTTTAAAACAAAGGTCAGATCATGGAGAAAAATAATCTAATTTTATTATTCATTTGTCATCCCGAATACCTCAGAATGCTGGATTTCCGGTCTTGGTTTCAAAATTTTCTAGGGGGAGGACACCTGGACCCCCGCGCATTGCGAGGACTAAGTTGCCTACACATTAAATATTCACAAGCTACGCGCCCTACGCGACCATCTAAAAGGGACAAAATTCACAGTGGCAAAGGCAGGTGGTGGCTTAATGTAGGACGAAAGTTATGCAGAAAACTCCTATGTGGGCTTTCTGCATAACTTTCGTCCTGCATTAAGCAAACACCTGCTTATGAAGACAACCATGCGTGCTCATTACGTGGTCGCATTAGAGGGGTTTAACTGTAATTATTTTTTACATAAACATTTATGAGTTAACGCAACACTGGCGTATTCTTAAAAGCGAACACTTCTGTAGTACGCATGCGTGAACAATGGCGATTTTGGTATACAGTGCTCCCTCCCTACAACGACCCTCCGAATAACGATTCTCTCCTTACAACAACGCATGTCACTGTTTCCGAAACAACAAGGCTCCAGAAACAACTTTTTACCATCGTATTTTCTTTATGCCTCCACCAAACCCTATGTTGTGACCACTCTTTAGAATCGTCACAAAGTGACGATTCTAAAGAGTGGTCACAACATAGGGTTTGATGGAGGCATAACGGTTTTAGTTCTCGAAATACACCTTATCTGGGATCTGCAAACAAGCTAATTATGTTAAATTTGCCCTCCCTATAACAACTCCCGCTGAACAACACATACAATCTTCGTATCCCAAAGGGTGTCGTTGTAGAGAGGGAGCACCGTATACGATTTTGGTATATAGAAAATCTAATAGAAACATCATGTGAGTATCATATTATTGCAGAATGGACTTTAACCCTTCACTCTAAAATAACACCTTTCTTTGCCTTTGCAAACGGCGAATAGAGTAAATCTAAATCAGACGGGTCCTATAGGAGCCGTCTGATCAAGGTCTACTATGTTTGATTATGATATAATAAAAAATGAATATAGATTTTCTTTAATGGCTAAATGTCCATGTCAATATGCTATTGTAAAAAGTAATTTAGGGCTTCTCTTGCTGAATTTTAAAATACATTTCTCCTTCTTTACCCATACCCTGTTGTATATTTACATATATCTTCACTGTCTACAAGTATTTCGCTGTGCAATCACTGCTGTGGGGTCCACTGGTTGCACAATCAATTTGTAAATAGTGCAGACACTGATGAGACAGCCCCTGCAGGAGCTGTCTCATCTGGGTCTTCACTATTTACAGGTAGGTATATTGACGTGAATAGCAAGCGTAGGGTTAACATAATAATCACGGTGTTGTTATTGCTTACATGAGTATTTGTAGATTAACGGTTACATGTAAGTACGCATGCGTAAACAATGGCGGTTTGAGAAGACAATATATTAGAGGTATGATTTAATTTTCATATTATTTCTGAATAGAATTTAACGCTTTTCCCTATAAATACGCCTTTTATGCATAAGCAAACAGAACAGACCCAGATAAGACGGCTCCTATAGGAGCCGTCTGATCAAGGTCTGCTCTATTTACTTATAATATATTATAGGTGTGTTTCCGCCATGGCAAAATGTCCTATGCCAATGCTACGTTATAAGAACTGATCTAAGTCATATAAATGGTGTAATTATTTCTTAACCCTTCGCTTGCTATTCACGTCACTATACCGACCTGTAAATAGTAAAGACCCAGATGAGACAGCTCCTGCAGAAGCTGTCTCATCAGGGTCTGCACTATTTACAAGTTGATTGTGCAATCATTGCACTCCACAGCAGTGACTGCACAGCGAGATACTTGTACACAGTCAATATATATGTAATTATACAACAGGGCATGGGTAAAGAAGGATAAATGTGTTTTAAAATTCAGCAAGAGAAGGGTTAATGTGAATATTGTTTGAATAAAAGGTTAACAATCAATATAAACATTTTTCAAATAATTTTTCAGTTTGCATTTATTTACAAAAAAATGAGGACTTTCCCTCATACACATTTAATATTTAGGTCAGGCACATCTTTTATAATATAACAAATAGGATGATTCATTTAATTTCTTAACCTGTTGACTTTCATTTCTACCTAATAATTTCGAAAGGAAGAGAACAGCATATGTAAAGGATTCGCCAGGAAATAACGCAAATCTGACTAAACGCCAAACCGTAACAATGGCCCAAAATGGCGCGCGAAATGGCGAAAGTATAAGTCAACCTTTGCCAACGGAATGTGGAACGGTGACACAAAATGGACAAACACAGGCAAGTTCAAGTTTTCATACAGGCACGTTTCAACCAATGAACAGCACTCAAACGGCGAATTATAGTTTGCAAAATTTGCCAATGACGCCTGTGTATCATCAACAACAGCAACAATATATGCCACAAACCCCACCTGCACAGATGACACAGACTAATGATCAATTCTCAATAATTTTGCAAAGACTTGAATCCATGGAGAAAAAACTATCACAGCTTGATACAATTCATGACAGTGTAAGTAGAATAACGGAGCACATGGGTAGACTTGATCAAAAGATCAACATCGTTGAATCCAAAGTCAATGAACTTGAACATAGTAGGGCATTCGATTCGAGCCTAGTTGATGATATCAATAAGAAGCAAAAAGAAATGGATTAATTATTTAAAAAAATGAAAGAGTTTGAGGAACAAAGAGGAAATAGAGAATCAATCCTAAAGGCAGAGGTTCAAGAACTTCAGTGTCGCAGTATGAGAGACAATTTACTGTTCTATAAGTTACCGGAGGAAAAGGACGAAAACTGTGAAGAGAAACTATTGAAATTCTTTGAAAACCAATTGAAAATTGAAAACGCAGCATCTAGCATAAAATTGCACCGAGCCCATAGAATAGGATTTTACAATTCAAGCAAGGTGAGACCCATTGTGGCGAAATTCGTCTACTTCCCAGATAGAGGGAAAGTGAGAAAGGCGGCTAAGAATCTGAGCGGCACGCCTTTCGGGATAAGCGAGCAATTCCCGAAGGAAATCATGGATGAACGTAGGAAGCTGGTCCCAATTCTCAAGAAGGCAAAAGAAGCTGGCAAAGAGGCTTTTATTAGAATTGACAAACTGTACATTGATAACAAAGTATATACTGATGATGTTTAGGAACCATGTGAGAGTGTTTTAAAATGTTTATCGTGGAATGTAGAAGGATTTTCCTTGAATAAACGATCGGCGGACAGTTTTCTAAACATTTCAAATAGCTATGATATTCTGTGCCTAAGTGAAACGTCGACAAGTAAAAGCTCGTGCATTGACTTGAAAGGATCAGTAATCCTATTCATTCATATAGACGATATAGAAACAGGCGAGCGAAACGATCTAGTGGTGGTATTATCATTTATCATAAGAGACTCGGTTAGAAAGGGTGTAAAACTTGTTAAGAATGATATTGATTGCTTAATATGGTTGAAATTTGGTAAGTTTTTCTTTCAAATGGAGAAAGATATACATCTGGCGGTAACATATATTGCTCCAGAAAATTCCCCAATACATGATATATATAATATAGATATTTTCCGTCAAATTGAGCGAGATGTGATATATTTCAGCAATGTAGGACAAGTTTTTATCACTGGAGACACAAACGCAAGGGTATCGAATAAGAAAGATTTCATTACAAATGATCACATACTTTGGCAAGACGACATTATTGATATTGACATTCCCTTAGCACGTGTTTCATGTGATAAGGGCTCAAATCGCTTCGGTGACTACTTGTTAGCCTTATGTAAAGCAACGAACATTAAAATAGTTAACGGGCGGTTGCATAATGATCAGGAGGGTAAATTCTCATGTTTTACACACAATGGACAAAGCGTGGTGGATTATTAAATGACATCAGCTGAAATTTTTTATGTCATAACTGATTTTGAGATGTTCGATTTTAACGAACATTCGAATCATGCTCCTATGGAAAAGTCGTAAAGTCAAGCAGGCAAAGCCACATGCAAGACGCAACCACCACCAAAACACCGATAGACAGCATGACACACACACACAACCACACACCCAAACGCACACACACACACACACACACACGAAATGAACACAGAAAACACTAAAAGAGACACAAGAACCAGGGACAAACGTTCCACAACATGAACAAACCACAAGCACAAAGACGCAATGCAAACAAAAGGAAGGGTGACAAAGAGAGTACCGCCTTGGCACGGTCAGCAGCAAAAACACCACTGGGGGTTTAAACCGGTTTACGGACGTCCTAACCTCGCACTTCTCTCAAAGTCACCCTAGCTTTACAAATAGTGTAAATAAAGGTATCCCCGCTGGACTTACCCACAACATAAACGACGGTGAACACAGGACAACATGTAAAACATAGCATAATAACTGTGACAATCATATGTCATTTTCATTCAAAATTAATTATGATAAAACCTATTGTCCAAAGAAACTTTCGACAATCATAAGATGGGATCCAGATCATAGAGAAAATTTTATAGAAGAGATCACAAGCGATATAGATAACTTAGAACAAGCATTGTATCAAGAGATTTCGCGAGATTGTGAAACTGATCTTGTAGTTGATATGTTTTGTAATTTCTTTAATTCGAAAGGCGAGAAATTCTTCCACAAAGTGGTCAAACAAAAAGAAATCTGTTTTGCACATCACGATGTTAATAAACACAAATGGTATAATGCAGAATGCAGGCAAAAACGACAGGAGTTTAAAAATGCCATGTATCGATTCAATTTAAATAAAAATGACACGTCTAGGTATCAAATGTTACAGAAAAAGGAGGATTATAAATATTATTGCCGTATATGTAAAACTAAATATAACAAGCAACAAAGCAATAAAATGAATGATTTAAGACACAAGCGACCAAAAGAATTTTGGAATATATTCAAACGTAAATCGTCTAAACCAAGTGGCGAAAGTATACTGAATTCAGAATTTTATAACCATTTTAAAAATTTAGCATCAGAAGTAAATATACAAACAAACGAGGAGGTTCTACAGGGCCTGTGAGATCATATCTTTGATAATGATACGCCTACTTTTCAAGAACTTGATAGACCAATCACAATAGAAGAGATCAGGTCAGCAACCAGGTTATTGGGTAAAAACAAAGCATGCTCGACGGATAATATTTTATATGAATACTTGCAAGAAAGCATTAACATTACGGGAAACGCACTGACAATTTTATTCAATTATATATTAGATAAACAGTCATTTCCACGATGTTGGTCTACTGGGGTAATTATACCACTGTATAAAAAGGGCGATACGTCTGATACAAACAATTATCGGGGAATTACATTATTAAGCTGCTTTGCTAAGTTATTTACAGTTATTTTAAATGAAAGGTTAAAATCATGGGCCGAAGAAACAGATTTTATGACAGATGCTCAGTTTGGTTTTAAAAAGAATTACGGAACCATGGACGCTATATTTGTTTTGAATTCGCTAATTGAACGAGCAATGAAGAATAAGAATAAGTTATTTTACTGTTTTGTGGATTTCAAAAAAGCATATGATTTGATTGACAGAAATAGTCTTTGGCTTAAATTGTTAAATTGTTGCATTGATGGTAAATTGTTTTCTATCATTAGATCGATGTACGAATCTGTGAAGTTGCGTGTTAAACATATGAATACGCTGTCAGACTTTTTCGAAAGCGAGGTTGGATTATTACAAGGGGAGGTAACCTCGCCGATTATGTTTTCCCTTTTCCTGAATAACATAGAATTGCATATGCAACAAGACATGAATTCTGGGATATCTCTTGAACAGTTATCTATTTATTTTCTGGCTTTTGCGGATGATGCCGTTTTATTTTCAGAATCAAAAAGATAGCCTTCAATCTTCGCTCAATAACTTAGAGTGAGTGAGTTGGGTTTAACGTCCGACCAACAGTATTTCAGTTATTTGCAGACTGCACCCGCATGAGACAAGTTATAGTGCTGCCTCACTGAAATACCCCTGCCGCGGGCACATGGCAAGGGCATCCCACCCAGTCACATTATCCTGACACCGGGCCGACCAGTCCTAGAACTACACCTTTTAATGTCGAGCGCAGACAAGGGAGCTACTAGTACCAACTTTTAACGACTTTTGGTCTGTCGCGGCCGGGGATCGAACCCACGACCTTCCGTACCGCAGGCTTAGAAACATATTGCAAAAAATGGAATTTAACGGTTAATATAGATAAAACGAAAATTGTTGTTTTTAGAAAAGGCGGGATTTTGGGCAGGGGAATGAGTTGGACGTATGGAGGAGATCAAATAGAAGTTGTTAACAGCTTCAACTATTTAGGGTTAGTGTTATCGAGTGGCGGGTCATTTATGCCAGCGACAAACACTCTATCCGGTAAAGGACTCAGAGCGTTAAGCGCACTCTTTAGTATTACAAACGAGATTGACGTCCCAATTAATATTATGTGTAATTTATTCGATTCTTACGTTTCATCAATCTTAAATTATAGCTGTGAAGTTTGGGGTTATGTTAAGGCTGATAACATAGAACGAGTGCATAGAAAGTTTTGTAAATGGCTGCACAACGTAAAAAAATCAACAAACTCACTGGCACTATATGCCGAATTAGGGCGTTACCCATTACATATATGTAGATATCTCAGAATCATTAAATTCTGGTTAAAGTTTTATACGCATAAATACGACAATTGTATTCTAAAAGCTGTTCTCGATAACCAGAGAAGGGATATTAACAATAGTACTAATAACTGGTCAACTAAGGTAAGAGATCTGTTATGTAGCTCGGGGTTTTCAGATATCTGGGCATTCCCAGAATCTGTCTGCTTAGAAGTATTTTTACCTGTTGTTAAGACTCGTTTAAAAGATATTTACATTTCTCAATGGCACGAAAGCGCCAATAACTGTACATCTTTGGTTTTGTTTAAAGAACTAAAGACAACATTTAGTGTGTCTACATATTTAAGCTTATTAGATAAGACCAAACACAGAAATATGATATCTCAAATTAGATTGTCTTCTCATAAACTTTTGATAGAAGTAGGTCGACATAGGAAGATATCGAGGAATGAAAGATTGTGTCAAATTTGTGAATTAAATGACATAGAAGACGAATACCATTTTATACTAGTATGTCCTAAATATGATAACCTTAGAAAACAATATTTGTTCGACAGACCCCCAGCAAAGCTATTGAAAAAGTGTCCTGATAACGGTTGTAAGTGGACACTTTTGTACGCACGTGATTCTTGTGGTTAAAACCTATCTACCTAGGATTTAAATTGGGTGAACCAAGGGGAAAACATTTTGTACTCATTTGTGAAATATTCATTTTTAATCAAAATTAAAAGTCTACAACGTACTGTCGTACAAGTAAGATACATGTACGAGTCTTACTACCAAAGTGTCTTCTTACAACCGTTATCAGGACAGTTTGTTCGCATGACCTCAGACAAGTGTCCTCGGCTACGCCTCGAACACGTCTTCGGTCATGCGAACAAACTGTCCTGATAACGGTTGTAAGAAGACACTTTAGTAGTAAGACTCGTACTGTATCTATTACATATCAAATTATTTCTGGCAAAGACCGGGCATGTTCAAACTTATTGAATTGTTGAATAGTACAAAGAAAACCGTTTTAAATAAATTAGCTACGTACTGCATAAAAAGTTTTAAATGCAGAGATGATGAATTAATATCTTAGTCGCATTCGTTATGCAAAACAATATGTAATGTTTTGAATAATAATGCATGTTAATGTACATGTCTGAACAATGTATATTTTGTATATACACGCATTTATACCTAATGTACTCATATCATGCATTTAGCCATACAAGGATAAGTACAAAACAATGTCTATGAAAAACTTGATTAATAACACTCTCACAAAATAGATATTGGCTAAAACAAGATAAACATCTACACAACACCAATCTGATATTGAACGTCACAATGTAACGCATGTATTATCTGTGTTTGTATTTTTGTATTTATGGTGATGAGCTGTAATGCTTAAACCAAATAAAATATTCTGTTCTGTTCTGTTCTGTAAAAGTACTATTGCAGTTGGTAGATCTACATGGAAGGTCCCGAGGATATTCTGCTTTTTGCGGTATTTCTCTGGACTTAGCCATGTCCACTCATTAGCACGATGAAAGTGACGATACGTGTCGGATTCTAATTGGAATATAATTTACTTACAAGTATTCTCGAAAGTGTCATTCATAGAAAATGGATTTATCGTCCTGTTTTTCTAAAGGAATTTGGATAGCTTACCGTTGGTTTATTTTTGATTCAGTAATGGAAATGAAAAAATAAAAACTCACCAAAACCGCAAATAGAGCTTGCATTTTGTATAACGAGTAGATACAAATTAGTCTTCAAACGGATCCAGTCAGATCTCATCGCCCATTCAGTATATCCAGTGTCGGGCAAGTCCTTTACAAATAATACAATAGGCCTCCCCAGTGTTACAACATAATTAGAAGGAAAGCTTTATCTCACCAATATTGGATCAATAAGGTCGAAATGTTCGATTATGAATAATACATGATACACAACAGTGCACAGTGCACAGTTCAGTCTTAACCCTTCGCTTGCTATTCACGACAATAGAAGTAACTGTAAATAGTGAAGAGCTGTCTTAGCAGGGTCTGCACTATTTTCAAGTTGATTTTGCAACTAGTGCACTCATCAGCAGTGATTGCACAGCGAAATACCTGTACACAGTGAAGATTTATGTCATTATACAACAGGGCATGGGTAAAGAAGGAGGAATGTATTTTAAAATTCAGCAAGCGAAGGGTTAACAAGCTTAATAACTGCACGCAAATAAACTTTAAAATATTGTGTTTATGTTCAACCCATTATCCGTGCTTTAACAACAAGTGTAACATTATCTGTTAGATCACTCTTATTTCGCTAACTTAACCTTTATCTCGCTACTTTATCTCGCTATTCTGACTTTTAATCGCATTTGTAGAAAGATAAGACGCCGAGTTATTCGGCGCCGAGTAACTCGGCGTCCCATTAGGATCTAATCTGTGTTTAATGCTTTGTCAATAGGTTCTCATTTGTTTGCGTCATGACAATGTTTGATTGAGTTGGAAGAAGCCCAAATTGGTCATTTGAGTAGAGAAGATTTGAGAAGATAGTATTGATTCAAAGTGGGATTAACGCTAACCCGTACCTTCATAATTATAAGCGCATTCTCACGCATTTGCAAACAGAGTAGACCCAGATCAGACGGCTCCTATAGGAGCCGTCTGATCAGGGTCTGCTCTGTTTGCTCACTAGAATTGGAAATATTTGTTTCTTTACCTTCTAACATGGCTACAATGCGCCACCTCCAATGTTACATTATAACTGTTTTGTCCATGAAGATTCTTTGGCGCCCGCGCATTTAGCGCGGCGCCTCTATGGGCTTACGAAATGTTTAGCTAATTGGAGGAGCAGTCATTTCTGTACCGTTGAAAAAACTGAAAGTTACTCATTTGAGCAATGTAAATGGTATGTGTAGTTCGATTTCGAGTGCTAAGCCGTGACTGCACTTTTCTATTTAATAAAGTTGCAACCATTCTAATTTATGGGTAAGTGGACAATAGTTTAAACATATTTTATTACTCATATTTTCACAGTTGTACATATATGCCTTTTACAAATGACCACAATTAGATATACAAGTAAATGGGTTGGACCACAAGTTCTGGCAACATTAGAAAAGGTCCTCCCATAGTATAATTGTTTGTAAATGTTAGTGGTTTGATACATATAATGTATTAAGTGCATTAGTAATGCATATGTCTAAATTATGTGGAATAACAGAAAAAGGAAAGGCAACGGAAAGCAGCAAGATGAGTGAACAGGAAAAAGAGAAAGAAGAAAGAGCGAAAGAAGAAAAATTGAAATTTCTCATTACCCAACTGATGATGCTTGACAGTGGACAATGGTTGTCACAAGAAGCTCGAAGTAATTGTGCAGTATTAGCATATACAGTAAAACCTCTATATAATGGCCACATATTACATCAATTATTTTGTGTTAAAGGCAGGTGGCTGCTTAAAGCAAAGTGAAAGTAAAACAGAACGTTCCTATAGGAGCGTTCTGTTTTACTTTCACGTTGCTTTAAGCAACCACCTGCCCTAAATACCAACTAATCAACACAATTTAGTGACCGTTATACTGTATATGCTTATTACTTGTATGTACTCGTACATGTACTGTATTACCACAGTTAACTCCGGAACAAATACATGGTCTGTGACGCGTATTACCTCTACGGGTGGACGGGTCCTAAAGGTCAAAGCTCGAGGGTCAAAATCGAACTATACCGGTCGATTAAGAGTGTAAATAATATATCAGAAGTAATGAAATAAAAATAAGCATTTGTTTGTTATTATTGCATTAAAAGAATTGAATGCATTATTGATACTAAAAAGCTGATCCTTTCGAATTACCGGTGCAATAGGCTTGCATCAAGGTCTTGGAAAGTATTACACTTTTTAGGTATTGGAATAAACATAGAACAGGGAAAGGGATATATCTGTTTAACCCTATCCCTTTTCAGTATCCATGGCAACAATCAGCCGCAACATGCATATTTATTAGCTCCATATTTATAATTATTATTGTAAGCGTTTCAATTGAATGTTTTGCTTTGACAAAAAACTGTACAGTGATCCCTCTCTACAACAACACCCTTTGGGATACGAAGATTGTATGTGTTGTTCAGAGGGAGTTGTTATAGGGAGGGAAAATCAAACATAATTAGCTTGTTTGCAGATCCCCATATAAGGTTATTTCGAGAACTAAAACCGTTATGCCTCTATCAAACCCTATGTTGTGACCACTCTTTAGAATCGTCACAAAGTGACGATTCTAAAGAGTGGTCACAAAATAGGGTTTGATGGAGGCATAAAGAAAATACGATGGAAAATTTGTTTCTGGAGCCTTGTTGTTTCGGAAACAGTGACATGCGTTGTTGTAAGGAGGGAATCGTTATTGGGAGGGCCGTTGTAGGGAGGGAGCACTATAGTATCAGATCTATTTCATGTTAAAAGCAAACAGAGCAGACCCGGATAAGACGACTCCTATAGGAGTCGTCTGATCTGGGTCTACTTTATTTGGAATTGCACCAATACTTTTATATGACGGAAAGGGTAAATGAATAGTATGGTCCGTGGAAGACCGATTATCCATGTGCAGCTCTAATAGATAGATGAAAAACTTACCGTTATATCGAAAGGTAGGCTGAACTTTCTAATTACAGTAAAACTTCGATTATCCGAACACTAAAATACGTATTATTATCGATCTTTAAGACAGGTGGCAGCTTAATGCATGGTGAAAGTCATGCAGAAAGCTCCTCTAGGAGCTTTCTGCATGACTTTCACCATGCATTAAGCAGCCACCTGCCTAAAAGGGTCTAAATTCTTCTATACCGAAAATTCGAATAATCGAAGTTTTACTGTACTTTAAATAGACATGCAATGTGAGCGGTATAGGTCAGTAGCATGCTTATCATTCCCTAACAAATCATTAACCATGTAGACAGAGAACGTTCATGCAAGTAGTATGAAAGCGTGTTAATGTATGTGTGTGCTTGCGAGTGCACGCGCGTGCGCGCGCGTGTGTGTGTGTGTATGTGTGCTTGCGTGTGTATAGGTGTGTCTGAGCGTGTGTACATGTGTGCGCGCGCGCGTGTGTGTGTGGAATCTTGAGACACTCCCAAACACGGCCACTTTCTCGTCCACTTTTGCCTCCCTCCACGTTTAAGGAGTAGTGGATTGTTATTTAACGCTTATTCCGCTTGAACATAATTATAGGAATGAATACATATCGTCCTTTTTACCCTAATCGCGAATGAATAAATTACAGTCAAAAACGCGATAAATCGAAGTTTGAGTAATGAAAAAATGATAAATTTTAGGCAGATGACTGCTTAAACTTTTCGGCGCCAAAATTTGTATGTGTCGTCTGCAATCCAAATTTGTTAAATCATTCAGTAAAATAAGGAAATGAGATAAATGAATGCAAATTTCAAAGGAATAAAACCACATATATAGAAATAGATATTGAGACAAATAGTGAAGTCCTTGATCAGACGTTAAGAGGTCTGGGACTGCACTATTTGTCGTGGTGTATTTATGCGAATGCGGCGGTGAAAGGGTTGATGCATTGTGAAAGCTATGCAGACAGGCAGATTAACTCATTTGCTCCCACGATCCCATATATGGAATATAGGCAAACAGTGTAGACTCTGATCAGACACCGCGGCCTCTGATCAGAGTCTACGCTGTTTGCTGATAGGAAATTCAATATAAACAAACAAAAAATGAAAATTTAGACCAGACATCACTTATATGAAAAATAGACTGATCCAATATATAAGCATGAAGAATCCGCTGGTCACAAATGGGTTTAGCTCCCACCTGTCTTATGATAATGATACATGTTTGAAATATCAGGGTTTATTGCATTCAGATAGTTGAAGATCTAGACGAGATACAGAAGTATAGTTGTCAAAGTGTAATATACGCATCGTGTCTGTAGGGATCAGGGCATGCTCTTCGGGAAAATTTAGAACTTGTGTAATTTTTAACCATTGTAATCCTAATCGAAATGGTTTCAAAAGGTAACTTTAACAGAAGAGTCAAAAGGCGTCAATATGAGGGAATGGGTTAAAGCTTATATGACAAGACAGAACGTTTATCAAAGTCTACCCCTTAGCCTAGTTACATGTACGCCTCTGACATGCATATTAAATCAAAATTTTATGTGAGCTATAACCGTTTAAGTAGGTTATAAAAAGATCAGGTTGCATTTTCTGTAGAAAACACCATTTAAAACATATCTTTAAATTATTATAGTGCTGTCGCAACTCGCCCATTGCGTACAATGCACTGGGTTTTCGAAACAGTAATAAAAAATGCAATTGAAAGTTGTGGCAGTTGATATTCCCAAAGAATCAGCTCATTGTCTGTTGCTGTTTTCTTAGAGAGAGAGAGAGAGAGAGAGAGAGAGAGAGAGAGAGAGAGAGAGAGAGAGAGAGAGAGAGAGAGAGAGAGAGAGAGAGGGAGAGGGAGAGGGAGAGAGAGAGAGAGAGAGAGAGAGAGAGAGAGAGACGGACATAGACACACATAGACACACACAGACACAGAGAGGGAGACGGACACACTTACAAGGAGACACAGAGGAGAGATGGAGAGAGAGGGGAGAGGGACAGAAGAGAGAGAGACACACACACACAGACATAGAGAGAGAGACAATGAGAAACATACAGACAGACAGAGACACAGAGAGACAGACATACAGAGCGGGAGAAAGAGACGGAGACAGGGACAGAAAGAGAAAGAGAGAGAGAGAGAGAGAGAGAGAGAGAGAGAGAGAGAGAGAGAGAGAGAGATACAAGACGATTTGTGAAACCGTTGTAAAGATATACCTCAATGAACAACACGCAGTAAATATATCATTGCGTAATCATTAAGTACTATGCAATATCATATCAGTTACAAATCATGGTGCTCTTTTCGTGCAGGTAAATGTATACCCGTCTAAAATCTTAACCAGCCCAATAACTGTTTAGGATTTTAACTGATAGCGATTTTTTGGTATGAAATAACCGTTCTGGCGGGAGTTCATTGACATGCCTGAACACTCGTGGTTTAACACTTTACTCAATACATATGTCCATGACTTTGCAACCGGAGTAGACCCAAATCAGACTGCTCCTGTAAGAGCCGTATGATCAAGGTCTGCTCTGTTTGTTTATGAAATGATAAAAATATGATTCTACAGTTTCTGGCATTGCTGAAATTCATGTGATCATATGCCATAACAAATATTAACCCATTTGCTCCCACGACCCCATATATGGGACGTAGGCAAACAGTGTAGACTCTGATCAGACGCCGCATAATGCGGCGTCTGATCAGAGCCTACACTGTTTGCTGATAGAAAGTTTAACATAAAACAAAACAAAAATGAAAATTTAGACCAGAAATTCCTTAAATAAAAAATGGACTTATACAGTATATAATCATGGATGAATCCACTGGGAGCAAATGGGTTAATATAATTACTATTCACTATATCATAATTTCTTACATGAATATTCATGGAGCAAAAGACTTACACAATTAGCGTTAAAAGCATATATGTACATGTATGTTGATTTATATATGTCTTAAGCTGCAATTCATTTATTGAACATAGGAGCGTTATGTCCCTGTCACACTATAGCGTATTAGACAAACGTACGAATTGCGTATGAAAAACTGGTCTATGCACACCTTTTGAGCGTATGAACCCGAATTTCCCACCACTATCTTCGATGAACGCATTAGCAGCGCATGAATAGCGTATACATACCGTATATAGATATGCCGTAGATGCAGCGCATGAATAGCGTATACATACCGTA
Organism: Azorinus chamasolen; assembly: GCA_963576725.1. Classification (NCBI taxonomy): domain Eukaryota; kingdom Metazoa; phylum Mollusca; class Bivalvia; order Cardiida; family Solecurtidae; genus Azorinus; species Azorinus chamasolen. Next base: position 57,593,349 of record OY755253.1, on the reverse strand, counting down.
TATCTGGCGTAGATGCAGCGCATGAATAGCGTATACATACCGTATATCTGGCGTAGATGCAGCGCATGAATAGCGTATACATACCGTATATCTGGCGTAGATGCAGCGCATGAATAGCGTATACATACCGTATATCTGACGTAGATGCAGCGAATGACAAGCGTATACGAGCGTGTGTTAATTTATGTCATCGTCAGTGCAGCATATACCAGCTTATAAGTAGCGTATGCGAGCATATGACTAACTTATGCTTAGCGTATTGGAGTGCATGAACAGCGTATAAATAGCCAACAATACGTTAAATACGTTAGTCATTCGTCGGACTTACAACTACGTCTACGTCACTGATACGCTATACATATGGTATACAGTTGAACTTTGATATCTCGAACTTCAAGGGACTATATAGATTAGTTCGAGATAACAGAAGTTCGAGTTAAGCGATTTGTAATCTCAAGTCCATAGCTAAATGCAGGAGCTTTCAGTATTACTGTAGAACTGCATTAAGCTGTGAAATGTGTTTCTAGATATGCGTAATGATACATTTTAGAGCAATATGTATTGTAAGATTTTGGAAGGACCGATTTTTTAGTTTGAGTTATCCCGAAGTTCGAGTTATCCGAGTTCGAGATATTCAAGTTCAACTGTATTTACGAGCCGCCTTCATGTCATCGTATGTGAAGTGTATTTGACCTATAAGTAACGTACCTTTACCGACACTGGCGTTTTCAACGTGTGCCTAGCGTATGGTGAGCGTATGCGTAACATATCATTCATTCGCTCGTATATACTTAACCTTTTAGAACATGTTAAAAGCAGGTGGTTGCTTAATGCAGGACAAAAGTAATGCAAGAAAGCTCCTTGCTGCTTTACTTTTGACATGCATTAAGCTACCACCTGCCTTACAGACCAATAATTAGACACCTGTTTTATGATCGCTTAAGACAGGTTCTATTTTAATAACGCGGGGTGACAGACAGCGACAACACTGAAATAACTGATGCTGACTCTCATTATGAATTCAATTTGCTTGTGTTTGACTTGCCACATTTATCAACACGGCCTAATGGGAAAGAATGGTCGTGGTGGTGCGGTTGGAGTCTGTTACGGAATAATCAATTGTTTGTGAAGATTGTTACATATTCAGGATGAGTAGAAATGGCAGTCATGCATAAAGGCACAAAGGACCGGGGGTTGGTGGAGAATGACGTTAGGAGGGTAATGTATGTTGTAATGTGGGAATGAGACATCGAGTTGAAGGTAGCCAATATCTTGATGAGGGAAGAGAACAGCTAAGCAAGAGGGTGTTGTGGGTTTATGATGAAAGTGGGACAGGACAAAAGAAAATACTGAGAGAAGGACAGATGGAATAACGACAAAGAAATATTAGATCATCGTGGCGTACCACGTGATACTAAACAATTCGGTGTCTGATCTTGATCTAATGTATTGTGAAATGTAGGTCTTGTACCGCATTTTACGCTGAACTATTCCAAAGAATTTAGGAATATGTAGTATTCGCTGGTGTCAATGTTTCCAATGTTTTTACTATATTTTGTCCTTTTACTACATGTACATATTGTATTGTGTTGTAGAAATAAATAAATAGAACTTAAACATGTTTAAACTTATGTCCCATGTCAGTCATTTTATTTCAGATATTTTAGTCATTTCTCGCGGCGTGTCATTGTATTTGCGCACGCGCGTAGGTCGTTCTATAAAGCATGTTTGATTTAACCATGAGGATTTTCATTGCTAAAGTAAATATTTCCAAAACATATATATAGGCTATTTTTATCCAATCTCTTTGAATATATCTACCGAAAGGGAACATTTAGTAATGTTTAGTTTTTAAACCATAGTGATAAATATTAATTTATTTATCAAATTATCAAAATAATATAAGAAATGGACATGCATTTTCATCTGTCTGAACAAACAACAGCCTCTTTGAAATTAGTTTATAAAGAATATATCTGAATTTAGTCTACTCTGAGTAAAATATGTAAAAATGTTAAAGACCCTTTTGTAAAACACATTTTGACTACTGTGAAATGGCCGCAGTGTAGTCAAGATATGTTGACATTTCATATAGGGTGTCAGTGTATCAGAACCAAAGGGAGGTAACCCGCCCAGGCTAATAAACAAAGATATTCAACACAGAGCAACAGATACACGTGCGTACGCAAATTTCTCCAACAACCTTATTGGTCAGATTTGAGTTCTCAAGCTTTTGATTGGTCAGATTTGAGCCAGAGGCTCAAATCTGACCAATCAAAAGCTTGAGAACGTACTCAGACTCAACTAAAAGTTTTATAAGCATGGACCCAGATGTTGTGTTCACTCTTTACGTCGTCTCGAAAAAAAGGCAACACTCTCTTGCATATTTGCAAACAGAGTAAAGTAGAGTCCCTCTAATGCGAAAATATCATTAATAAAAATGGGTGTTTTTAGAAGCAGGTGCTTCCTTAATGCAGGACAAAAGCCATCTAGGAGCTTTCTGCATTAATTTTGTCCTGAGTTAAGCTACTATCTGCCTCTATCACCTAGAATATTACTTCTTTTAGGTGGTCGCATTAGAGGGGTTTTACTGTATACTCTGATCGGACGGCTTCTATAAAACAATCTGATGTGTCTTATGTGTATGAATGCGTGAAATGCGTGTATATGAGGGACAAAGTTAGTGACTAATTATAAGTTTGGAAAGAGTTTTATTGCACATTTATTTAAAGTTTTGTACATGGTGCGATTCTTGGAATACAGTACTCCCTCTCTACAACGACACCCTTTGGGATACGAGGATTGTATGTGTTGTTCAGAGGGAGCTTTTAAAGGGAGGGAAAATCAAACATAATTAGCTTGTTTGCAGATCCCCAGATAAGGTGTATTTCGAGAACTAAAACCGTTATGACTCCATCAAACCCTATGTTGTGACCACTCTTTAGACTCGTCACAAAGTAACGATTCTAAAGAGTGGTCACAACATAGGGTTTGATGGAGGCATAAAGAAAATACGATGGAAAAAGTTGTGTCTGAAGCCTTGTTGTTTCGGAAACAGTGACAGGCGTTGTTGTAAGGAGGGAATCGTTATTGAGAGGGTCGTTGTAGGGAGGGAGCACTGTAACGGCATTACTAGTTCGCCAAACTCTAAAGGAATTGCAGTTGAACTTCGTTTAACTAAGGTTTATATGAAGTAAAGGGTTAGTAAACCACTACTATAAGTTTGTTCACATTTGCCTCCGCTCGAAGCCAACAACCTACTTTGCAATAATCCTACTCACAGGTGTTTGAAGCGTAGATCTAGTCACTACCTTCACCAGATCCTTACAAAAACAACTGCAAACTGTTTTACGAGCGTACAAGGATAAAACGTCCCAAAATAGCTTGTATATGACCATTTGTTGGCGAGTTTCCAATTTTCAAACATTTGTTGAAATGTTGAAACTCGCCAGAAGATTGACACAAACGACTACAAATACGTATCGTTCGATTACCTAAACCTAACAGGAATAGTGTAAAACCTCGAAAATCCAAAATACTACAGTGCTCCGTCCCTACAACGGCCCTCTCAATAACGATTCCCTCTTTACAACAACGCATGTCACTGTTTCCGAAACAATAAGGCTCCAGAAACAACCTATGCCCATCGTATTTTCTTTATGCCTCAATCAAACCCTATGTTGTGACCACAAGAGTGGTCACAACAGGGTTTGGTTGAGACATCACGGTTTTAGTCCTCCAAATACACCTTATCGGGGGATCTGCAAACAAGATAATTATGTTTGATTTTCCCTCCCTATAACAACTCCCTCTGAACAACACATACAATATTCATATCCCAAAGGGTGTCGTTGTAGAGAGGGAGCACTATAGTAAAATAAATTAAATAGAAATTTATAGACACTCTGCTTACATGTAACCCTTTCGGCGCCAAATGTTCTAATCGTCGTCTGCTATCCAATGTTGTTAAATCATACGATACAATAGGGAAATAAGATAAATTGATTCACATTTTAAAGGAATAAGCACAGATATAGAAATAGAGTGAGACAAAAAGTAAAGTCTCTGATCAGACTCCGCCTTGAAAAGATGGCGTCTGATCTGGGACTGTGCTATTTGTTGTGGTGCATGTTTGCAATATTGGCGGTGAAAGGGTTAATTCATGTAGGAAGTCAGGCAGAAGGTTCCAGGAGGAGTGTTCGTCGTGACATTTTCACCATTTATTAGCCCGTTCCTTCATATAAACGCCATTTCGCACATTATGTTATATGCCTGAGCCAAATGTATGCCATAATAAACATTCCGTTTATAAATATGCATGATGTTATTATTTCTGACGTGAATATTGAACCCTATGTTGTGACACTCTTGAAGAGACATGGGATTTCGTGGAGAAATGACGATTGGAGTATTTTGGTACGCATTGATATCTACCACGATAAAAAACGCATTTGTTCAGTGTCCAACGCATTTGTTCAGTGTCCAATATACTTAATAAATATTTGACATGGAAAAAGGTTGATAACAACAGCAAATTGAAAAAACGTATCTCTGATTCCAGCCCTCAGATGTATTAATCATAGCGTATGACGAATGAAACAGATTTCCCGGATATTGAAATCCTTTTCTTCAGATCCTGAAGAAAAGGATTTCAATATCCGGGAAATCAGTGACCTCAAGGAAAGTCTAATCTGTATCATAACACAAATATGATAGAAATTGTTCAGTCTGGGCTCTCAGAGTTCTGCCTTGGGGATGTAGTAATACACTGTTATGTGCAATGGAAATGGACATAGTGTCGAGGTAGATAACTTTATCTCTTATGTGACGAAACTCTTCAAATATGACATCACGAAACATCAACGCCATGCGCGCGTCAAACCACTTCTTGTTGTCAATGGCGACATGTGGTCCTTTGAAAAATACTTTGGTCTGTGGCTTTTTGTGTAGAAGATATTGCAATGCGTTCACTGTAGCTCTTATTCTGGTTCGGAATACATTTGTACCAAATGCTTGCAGGTGAGCATTATACGTCAACATCAAGGATATCACTGAGTCTGACATCGATGACTCATCCGCAATCATTCGTATTTGATGAGCTGTGGAATTCATATTGGCCTTGTTAGTCCATGCATGGATATGGTAAGGCATTTCGTGTTGTCTCCATTCTAGCCGGAATCCAATGTTTTTTATTGTGAGAACTAATGAAGTTTGCAACCGTTTGTAGCCTGATTTCCTGACACCCAGTAGTTTCGCTATATCTTCTACATAATTCTTATTTGTGGAATCGCCAATGAAGAACAATAGCTTACTTCTAAGGCACATCTTTGCCTGCCTCGTTGTTTGTATTTTTTTAAACTTCCAATTAACTTGTTTCCAGTGGCCATTCCAAAAATACCCGGTTGGGTACATTTCTGTCCAAGACAAATGTGATAAGGAACAATGATCTGATGGGTTGCTCAAGGCTTGAAATGTTCTTTTCTCTTTTAGAAAATCGATGTATACCTCTGATTGTAACATATGAACAATTGATCCGTTAACTACTTCATCTTCAGTTTGTTTAGGGACGATCTCTGTCTTATTGTACGCTTTGATTTTGTGCTTATTAAAGTCTGAACAGTTTAACTCTGGATGTTGCGGATGTCCGCAGTACCAGCTTAGGCCATAATTGATGTCAGTAAAATTGCAGAGGTTTTCAAAGCCAACAACAAAACTTGTTGGTGAACATCGAGTAGCTTCATTGATGCCATTTTTGTGAAAATTAAAATGTATACCATAAGGGGTTCTTACAGCGAACACCGAATTGCCATATTTCCTGATAGATCTCAGTCTTAGACAAGTGATACCAGTTGTCGCCACGACTTTAGCCTTAATTTTGACAGGTCCTGTCCAAAGCATTTTCACTTGTGCCGTGTAAGTTCCGTTCATGTGATCCTCTATACAGCCAGCAACTCTCCCGCCTCCGTCTGCTTGCTGCTTGTGTGACTGACTCGCCGCCCACACGTGTATAACGTCACCACCATGTACTCTTCTTTCACCACTAACATCATATAGCACAATGCGTAGGAACACAACTGCATTGATAGGGTCTACTTTCTCTAAAAACATATTTGAGAGATCGCTATGTATTCCATTTGAAGCTGGGCTACAATATGAATTATATTCTCCATTTGTCCAAGATTTAACAAGGTCAGAACCCCTAATATTGGTTGAAAATGTGAAATCATTCGGGTAAATACTTTGGGAAATGCTGTGTTCAATGGGACTGCAGGCATAGGAACCTGTGAATGCCTTTGCAGGTTGTATGTGCCTACTGATGGAAACTGGTGCTTGTCTCGTTATTGTAAAATATGTTAAACTAATAACAAGTATGACGAGTAGACTCATGAATTTCCTCTTATTATGGACAATTGTCGAATACCAGACCTTGTCGTTTTCTCTTCCTCTCGTCATTGTAATGAGGTGAATTAAACCGGTGGAATAGCTAACAAAGTACAAGCTAGCTCAGTTGTTCCTGAAAGGCACCACTGGCTTTTTTTGGCAATAATATTTTGCTGCACTTCACCGTTACTGAAATGAAAAAGTTAAACATTATGCGTGTGACACGGGGAAAACTTTTGACAGTTTTATAAATGGCCTGTTAATTTGTTTATATTGTGTAGACTATGTGCATATTGTGAAGATTGTATGTTTGATACGTGTATAATGTGTAAAGTATGTATATAGTGTGCATACTATGTGTAGACTATGTGTATAGTGTGTAGTTTGTGCGTATACTATGTTTATGGTGTGTAGTTTATGTGTATACTCTGTGTGTCATACATGTATGTGTAGATTAAGTGTAGATTAAGTGTATATCACGAAGATGTTTAGACTATGTATATCGTATAGATTATTGCCTCCCCCCCCCCCCCCCGCATAAGCGGGGGTGACTATTTCGGCTTACGAATGTTATCCCTCATGGTAGGAGCAGTCATGTCTGTAACGTTTGGGAAATGAAAGTTTACTTCAGTGAAGTTACTTCAGTTACTTCATATACTGATCGATTAAGAGTATGAATAAAATATCGTAGGTGAATAAAATAGACTAAGCATGTTTTGGTATTATTGCATTAAGAAATGAAATACGTTATTGATACTAAAAAGCCAATCCTTTCGAATTTCCGGTGCAACAGTCTTGCCACAAGTGTTTCACTCTACATTACATATATCTCTTTCGTTGACTCAGAAAGTACTCCGACATTACTCCAACGCCATTCTGTTCGAAATAGCGGAACTATCTCCCGTACAAAACAGAAAGTAAAATGTCAATTGCAGACAGTTTTGCGGAAGAAAATCAAAATGCAGGGGTTTTCCAAATAAGTTGCGTGTCCTTTTCGGTTGTATCAGATTTTTAGTGCCTTCATAAGCAGTTTGGAATCTACAGTTTGTAGAAACAGTTTTCGAAAATTTGAGCAGACATCAGTCTATTGTGTCTGTTTACATTTGTGCAATAATCGAAGGGTAAACACTGGGGGCCAACTACGTATTATTATCAAATGTTTTGCTACGACAATTTATAGGGGTATTTTGATAGATTTGTTTTCCTACGAAGCCAGTTTATCAATTGGGAAATGTTTTCCTACGATAACAAAGTTGCCTTCGTAGGAAAACAAATCTATTAAAATACTCATATAAATTGTAGTAGCAAAACATTTTGATAATAATACGTAGTTGGCCCCAGTGGTAAATGGCACGAAAATAGACCATCAAATATTCTCTGACATTAAAAGTACAAAAATGAGTCATGCAGGAAACACCACATACAGAAAAAACAGTCGCCCGAACAGCAACACAAGGAAACAGCAAATGTACATAACTATAAAAACAACAACAGACGCACAAAGACAAAACAAACACACAATAGGGGGAAGATGGAAGCACCGCCTTGGAACGGTCAGTGACAAAAGTCACTGGGGGGGGGGGTAAACCGGTTTATGGGCGCCCAACCTCACACTTATTCTATCCCCACCCTAAAAGACAAACAGTGTAAATAAACGTATCCCCTCTCCGACTAATCTACAACAACCGCGACGGCAAATACAATGGTAAAAGGCATGTATAACGAAAACATTTAAGTGAACAACTGTATCCATCTATCGCTCGTGTACTCAATGAATGAGCTGCAAACAGAGTAACTTTAGAAAAGTAATAAAGGGTAAGACTAAAACTAAACCGTATTGCCAGTTTTATGCTAAAGAACTAGTTGTTCTTGATCCAGGCTATTGTAATGTAAACGTTCGACTAAGATAACCATAAAAAAACAAACCATTGGTTTGCCAAGAGTTTGGCCATTGTGCCCACCGCATAGGTGTATGTGAGAGTAACGAAAGACAACTCTGCAAGGAGACTGCAAGGAGACTGCAAGTGTTTTGTGGAAATATTTCAGTAAATACACATTCCAATGTATTGGTTTTGGTTTAATGCCTATTTACATCTAGTTTAAAAAACTAACGTATATTTGTTGTTTAAAGTCTGGCCCACTTAAGAGTTAAAATCCTACTCATTACGGTGTATAAATAAATGTTACAGTTTAGTATCGACTTGAAACCAGGCTAGGAGATTGTCGTTTCAATGCAACCGAAAACTTCGCACGGTGATCACTCCGTAACAATAAACTATTGCTTTACATATTTCGAATCAGAAACAATATCATTTGTTATTGGATACTTCGTGCAATATGTTTTTCTAATCAAACACTGTGATCGGATTGTCCTTGATAAATTGACTTGCTGACCATAGCGAATGGAATATTAGAAATTGGTTCAACGATTGGTCGAAAATTATCTAAAACAAGAACGTAAATCAAAGTACTGAAGGAACTCGTTCGGGGGCTCATTTATTCTAAACAGGTTGACTTGTGCTTATAGGTTAATTGTACTAACACTTTCCCTGTTGCATATTCACGTAAGAAAAATGACACAATGAATAGTTATTAGCTGATTCTATTAATGACAGGGTTATTTTGGTATTAATAGAAACTAGAGTCGAACTTATTATAATTTCATAAGTAAATAGAGAAGATCTTCGACCTTGATCACATATATGGCTCCGGTAGGAAACAATGTGTAAACAATGTGAAGATTATGTAGACTATGTGTATAACTATTATGTAGACGATGTGTATATTATGTCGACTATGGGTATGTTATGTAGACTATGGGTATGGTGTGTAATGAACACCATACCCTTCATTAAAAATCCTTTATTACCTATTAAGCAAATAATTAGGTTTGCATAATTGTAAGTTTTGTTTTGTCGTAGCACTTACTCACTTTGCTGTACATGCACAGCAATGTATTACTTGTCACCTTATGGAATAATATAAATCTTATTCTACAGTGCAACATTTCAATGCTTCCTGTATCCGTATGCCTTTACAAAATATCATCAAATTTATATTGACCCGTACTATCATTTCTTACATGAACATTTATTAGGTAATGCAAGAACTCATGCGTACACAATGGCGGTTTGGGTATATAGACAATCTAATTAAAGTATCATTTTATTATCATAGTATTGCCGAATGGACTTTTAACCCTTTACTCCATAAATACGCCTTTCTGTGACTTTGCAAACAGTAAAAAGGAGTCGTATGATCGGATTCTACTCTGTTTACTTATAATATATTAAAGATATGATTCTCCAGTTCCCGCCATGGCCAAAAGGTCCTGTGTTCATGTGACATTATAAGAGAATTAATCTGAGTAATATTGATGATGTCATTATTTCTTGAATGAATATTCATGACGTAAAGGGTTACCAAGGAAAACAAAACAGTGTTGATGCAACTGGCGTAGTCTAAAATAGATAGAGAAATAAAGACTCACCAAAAAAGCAATCACAGCTGACAACGAGTGGATACAAATAAGTCTTAAAATGAATCTAGCCAGATAGTGTCGCTCGCACAGTATATTCTGCGTGAAACAAGTCCAATACAAAACTGTGCACAATCCACATTTCAGTCCTGACTCGCCTAGTAAATGCAAGCCAATAAACTTTGAAACACAGAAAAACCTCTCTATATCGGCCACTTAGTTGTGCTAATTAGTTGATATTGAGGACAGTTGGCTGCTTAAAGCAAGCTGAACGTAAAACAGAACGATCCTATAGGAGCATTCTGTTTTACTTTCACCTTGCTTTAAGCAGCCACATGTTTTTAACACATAATACTTGAGTTAATTTAGTGACCGTTATATAGAGGTTTTACTGTATGCACATACCATTTTCCGTGCTTTAAGAGTGAGTGTAACATACCTCTGAGATCACCTTTATCCCGCTACCTTAATACTTACCCCGCTACAAATGTACCTTCCTCCTTATCCCGCGTCCTTAACCTTGAAAAGTTTGACCGAGGTGTAAATTCCAAATTGATAATTTGAGAAGATTTGACAAGACAGAATTGATTCACAGAGAGATTCAAGTTCCTTCATATAAATAAGAATTACTATGCTAGTAGTTTTGACGTTCAGCTGTATTTTGGCGGGTTATAAAAGTTGGTAAATGCGAGCCTTTCTGACGAGCCAAAATACAGCTTAACTTCAAAACTACTAGCGTAGTAATTCTTTTATCATGCAACGCTTAGAAAAATGGAGAAAATGAAAAAAAAAAGATTGCTAATACATGCAAGTGCGACATACGTGACGTCATTTTGGCGTGCAGTGACGTCATCGACTTTAACTACATAAACAAACTTGATTTAATCCTTTTACATTGACAAATAGTTGAGACAAAGGTGAGCAAATGTGTTTAATTTGTTGTTTATGTTTAATTATGCCTTTTCCATCATTCTGTTTTCCTCCTATTTACTGAACCAAACTTGCATCCTTGTGGGGTCAGTACACATGCACCATTCCTCACAAAGTACAGCCTCGACCTGGAAAATATTATACTAGTAGGCAGTGACTGTATTTTGTGACGTTGCATGATAAACGTGCGTTCACGCACTTGCGAACAGAGTAGACCCAGATAGGAGCCGTCTGATCAGGGTCTGCTCTGTTAACTCTGCTAACTTGAATTCAAAAGATCTGTTTCTTTACTTTCTAAAATGGCTTCAATGTCACATCTCCAATATTACATTATAACTTATTTGTTTATGAATATCCAGTAGATGTTGGAATTTTGAATAAACAAGGCAGGCGTTTAGCTAGTTTAACCCCTTTCTTGGTCAGTATTCATGTAAAAAAGAATGGCAACATGAATATTTATTAGCTCCATATTTATAATATATTTTTTTCAATGGAATGTTTGCTTTGGTAAAAATTGTAGTATCAGATCTATTTTATGTTAAAAAGCAAACAAAGCAGACCTCCTACATGGGCCGTCTGATCTGGCTCTAGTCAATTTTCAATTGCACCATTGTATGTATGAGAGAGAGGGTTATAAAATAGCACTGACCGTGCAAAATTTATCATTCATGGACAGTTCTAATAGATAGATAAAAAATACCGTTATATCAAAATGCAGGTTGAACTTTCTTGCGCCGTGAGCTGTATAGGTCAGTCATATGCCATAGACGTGACCGATCTGTCTATGCGGTGATTTGCAACGCATAGACAGGGCATATTGTCTATGCGACGACGCGCAACGCATGTACAGTCGTCCTTTCTATGCAGCACAAGTGTGCTATTTTGCCGCATACACAGGTCTAATTTTAAGTATTCATCATACATCTAAACACCGGAGAATAAAACACGCTCCAATGAAGATGATGATAATGATGAATATTATAATGGTGATGATGATGAATATGAAGATGTTAATGATGATGATAATAATAACGATGATGATGAAGATAATGATGCGCAGAGGTCTAGTTGAGATTCAAAAGCAAATCAGATAATTAATGACATTTTGTACTTATTTACTTAGGTCGATTGTGAAACAAAGTATCACAATTTACATGTATTAATCACTTTTGACCGGTCATTCTAGATGGTGTCCATTTCGTGTTTGACCAGGCCACAACTTTCAAGCGATATTATAGAATCTTTGTCAGAATGTATGTCTCTACAAAATGTAGGTCGAGTTCAAACTCTGATCAACACGGATCAAAACCAGGTCTAACCACAAAATCTTGCGTGTTCTCTATATAGCATTGGCAGAATCCTTGTCACAATCAAATCTCGGTCCGTTCAAAAATGGGTCAAGACATTGAAATCACCTTGGATGGCGCTTTTTATATCCAATCTCAATGAATTCTGATTAGAATTCTTGCTTTTTTATTTCTTTCTAGGTCAAGTCCGAACTGATCCTGATCAACTGATATCATTAACTAGGTCAAAATGATAGAAATTTAGCAGCAATATAGAGCCAGATTTCATCCAATCTTGAAACAGTCACAGCATAAATAAACCCGGTTACATCTATGCGGTGACACGCCTATGCGGTGTTAAAGTGACGCGGTATAGACGTGACCAGGTTCGTCTTTGAGTTGATTTACAACATATTTACACGGCATTTTTATTTTTGGTCAAATTCGAAACCTGGTCAACTGGGATGATTAACTAGGCCAACATGATAGACATTTGGCAGCAATGTATAGCCACGTTTTGATCAGAACATTCGCCTTAATGATATCTTGTTCAACTTTGGGTAAAAAGCTAGGACAACCAGTCGAATGATGTAAGAACCTTGTTAACAGTATTGAAACATTATTCCTTTCCGATCTTGATAGATCTTGGTACCCTCACTCTCTATTTTTCTCTCTATCCATCCCTCTTTCTCTCTCCCTGTATCTGTCTGTATGTCTTTCTCTCTCCGTCGGGGGTGGGGGGGGGTGTTGATTATTTATACGCAACATGTATTCAAGTGTCGTGTATAGGGTCATTATGGTCCGCTTAAATCGAATTTATTAATTTCGTTTATGCGGAAACTAGATAATGAATTAGGACTACATTTTGTTTCTTAAAAGGAAAACATTTTGCGCAATTATTTTCAACATCCGGCGAGCACAGTTTCTGAAAAACCAATCGCTGAAAAAGACAATTGTTGCTTCTATGAAAAAAAAAAATTGGGTCATGTTTTTAAGTATAAATGCGAGTGGTGGTTTAGTACGTTAGGACGTTAGACTTGGGACCAGAGGGTCCCCGGTTCGAATCAAGCCATCGGACTATAAAAATATTAGCAAAAAAAATGCATCCCACATTTGCTCCTCTCTACCCAGGTGTATAAATGGGTACCTGTGAGAGAAATACGCCAATGTGTCATAGCTGCCTTGGGCGCCGAGTGTTCATGGCCGACTAATAACCCAGTGATTAGGAGGTAAATTGTGAAGTCGGGAGAATATGCATATAGATCCAGACAATAAACCTCACCTTTACCTTGACCTATAGATAATATGTGTCTAAAGACAAACAAGTGGACAGATGGACATATGCGCAGAATGACTGTCCGATTGCGATTATTCTTGTACGGCGATATAGTAACACAGACTCGTAAATTGTATGCATTTGGTATCGGCCTAAGGGGTCCAAGTATGCTTTTTCGCCGTATAAAAGGGACACTTTCTATGCGTTGCAAATTACCGCATAGATGAACCGATCACAGAAACAGAGAGACAGAGACTGTGCGTGGCAAATTACCGCATAGATGAACCGATCACAGAAACAGAGAGAGACAGAGAGACAAACAGAGACAGATAGAGACAGAAAGACAAACATACAGAGAGAGACAGGGATAGAGAGACAGAGAGACTGATAAACAGAGACAGACATAGAGACACATAGACAAACAGAGAAAGACACAGACAGACAGAAAGATACATACATACATACAGACAAAGAGAGACAGAGAGAGAAACAGAGAAACAGAGAGATACAGAGAGACAGAATGAAACAGAGAGGCATACAGACAGACAGAAACAGAGAGACAGAGGCAGACAGACAGAGAGTGAGAGAGAGGACGAATGGAAATGGAATATGCACTTTTTTGAATGGAATGACACTCTTGTGATATGGAATGACACTGAGCAATCATATTTTCCGAACCCCAATACTGTAGAATGATACTATTTTAAGTAGAATGACAGTGATTATATGTGAAATGACATATTTGTGAGACACTGCAGCCCGTGTATGCCATTTGGGAAAGAAATGGAATGACACTGTTGCAGATGGAATGGCACTTACTATAGGTGGAATTACCTATTTTGAGACACTATTATTATATGCCCTTGCGGAAATGGAATTACATGTACACTGTTTTAAGGTGGAATGACACTGATTATAGGTGGAATGACATACTTTTCAGACAATGTTCCCTTTGGGACATAGAATGACACCGGGGTTAGGTGGAATGACACTAATTATAGATGGAATGACATACGTTTGAGACAATGTTTGTAGCTCGAATTATTATACCGTTTGCGAAATGGAATGACACTGATAATTCCTGTGAGACACAGCAACCTGTGTATGGCCTTTGGGAAATACACTGCTACTATTTCTAAGGTGAAATGACACTGATTATACGTGATATTACATCCGTTGAGACAATGTAACCAGCATATTCCATTTGGAAAAGGAATTACATTGTTGTAAGGTAAATGGATTGACACTATCTTAAGTTTGAATGCTATGATTGAATGTGGAATGACATACTTTTGGGACATTATAGCCACTATGAAAATGGATTTATACTGTTTTAAAATGAAATTACATATTCTTGATACATTAAAACTCCACTAATATCTTTCCGAAATACAATGGCACTGTTTTAGGGTGGGATGAGATTGAATGTCATAAGTTTGAGACATACTGTCTCTTATGTCCATTTTAGAAAATGGAATGAGACTGTTCTTAGGTACCAGAACTATTCTATAATGGTATCAACGTAGTATTTGATGGAGAAATAAAGGTTTTAGTTTTGAAAAAATAAAACAATTTTATTTGTGCAATATAATTTCCCCACTAACTAAACGCGAAAGCATATTTATCTTCAGTTGTGTGTCAACCGTTGAATCTTATATTTGACGGATTGTCAGAGTTATTATGCTATGTTTTACATGTTGTACTGTGTTCACCGTCGTCTATGGTGTGGGTAAGTCCGGCGGGGATACCTTTATTTACACCATTTGTAAAGCTAGGGTGACTTTGAGAAAAGTGTGAGATTAGGACGTCCGTAAACCGGTTTAAACCCCCTGTGATGCTTTTGCTACTGACCGTGCCAAGGCGGTACACACTTTGTCACTCTTCATTTTGTTTGCCTTGCGTCTTTGTGCTTGTGGTTTTGTTCGTGTGTGGAGTGTTTGTCTCTGGTTCTTCTGTGTATGTTAGTGTTTTCTGTGTTTGTCTCGTGTGTGTGCGCGTTTGGATGTGTGTTTGTGTGTGTGTATGTGTGTGTCATGCTGTCTATCGGTGTTTTGGTGGTGGTTGCGATTTGTATGTGGCCTTGCCTGCTTGACTTTACTACTTTTCCAATTACATTTACGGTCTGTACATATATATATATATATATATTTCTACATTATAATTTTCCGTCTCAAAAATCATGAATTCTGCCCTGTAAAGATCAACTATGTTATCAATTGCTCGTTACAGCATTGCTTAGTTCATGTATCTATTTAGATTACGTTTAGTTCTGCATATGACAGATGATAATTGGCAATTAAGTTACAGCAGGCGCATTTGGTAATCAGTGTCATCACATCTTACAACAATGTCATTCCATTTCCAAAACGGCATATACGGGCTACAATGTTTCAAAAGTAGATAACTCCACCTATAATTAATGTCATACCGCTGACAGTAGTGTTATTCCATTTCCCAAATGGCATATACGGGATACAATGTCTCAAAAATATGTCATTCTACCTATAAACAGTGTCATCAAATCTTACAGCAGTGTCATTCCATTTCCCAAAGGGCATATACGGGTTCAATTATCTTGAACGTATGTCATTCGACCTATAAACAGTGTCATTCCACCTTAAAACAATGTCATTCCAATTCCCAAATGTCATATACCGGCTACAGTATCTTAAAAGCATGTCACTAGACCTATAATCAGTGTCATTTAACCTTTAAGTTACAACAATGTAATTCCATTTCCTAAATGGGATACGTTCTCACAGGTGTTTATTGAGACGCCTGAACGCTCATGTTTTGACCGATTACTCCATAAAAACGCCTTTATATGCCTATTCAATCAGTGTAGACCCAGACCAGACTGCTTCTCTGAGAGTTGTCTGGTTAAGGTCTGTTCTGATTGTTTATGAAATGATATAAATAGATGTATTTGGTTATTTTATTCAGAGCAAACCCGTCTTTGGTGGTGGTTGCGTCTTGTATATGGCTTTGCCTGCTTGACTTTACTACTTTTCCATTTTCCTTTAACTTGGAAGTTTTTGAAATGTCACGTCCCCTTCATCGGCTTTATCTGTCTCCTTTGCAACTAGTGACGGAGCCCGATGTAAAACTATTAAAGCTACTGATCATTTGCGCTCAAGGTGATGGTTAGATTGGTGGTTCAGGTATTGGTCGGTATGAGTGGACTTTCTGTAGATCGTCGATCCATCAGCCTCGACATGCACACGTGTCCAAGAACGGAATAGACCCAACTTAATCTTCCTCTGATGTGAACTTGATATGGTCATCAATAGAGTTAATGTGTGAAACTTTCTTTGTCGTATTCATGAATGTTTGTCAGGGTATTTTCCACACATCTTAGCCAGAGGGATGGGGATTCTTTGACGACCATCACTGAAATAATTTCTATCATCGGATAAGTGTGTTACCAGCTGAAAGCCATATTGGCCGCTGATAACCTCAGGGCAGATGTAGCAAGAACTTTTACGACCGCCAGAGACTCTAAGAATAACATTACACCAGGTAAGCAAATCGCTCATAAAAACTTGAATAAGTCAGACGATATTGAAATTTTGCCAGCCGAAAAGGGTCTTGTAGGAGCTTTCACCATTACTTTTGACCTGCATTAAGTTGTCACATGTGTTTCTAAATATGTGTGGTGATACATTGTAGAATTCTTCTGTATTGTAAATTCTGGAAGAACCGAACTTTAAGTTTGGGTTATCCCGAAATTGATTTATCCGAATTCGAGATACCGAATTTCAACCGTATAAATCAACACAGATCATTCTGAAAGCGCCAAAATATGAAATGAACCAGTATTGGTGAATGGAAATTGTTGCCAATTAATATACATTTACTTATAAATTCTGAAGGGTGGTGATCAACCGAAAGCAAAAAATGCAACACAAAAAGAGAAAATTGCAGAATCGGTTTAATTGAGTCTGTTCATGAACTGTAATTGAAAGTGCAACACTGCTCACGCCCCCTAGCATCGGCTTAAGCGGTATTCAATTTTCAGAACAAGAAGTACTGAAATTACTGATCTCGAAGGATCAGAAGGTATAACAACACTGAGAATGAAGTACGGGGCGACGTTTTACGGCCGCCACACAAGCACTTAACACCTGCTGTTGTGAAGATTATAAATTCTGAAGGGTGGTGAACCCCCGAAAGCAAAAAATGCAACACAAAAAGAGAAATGTGCAGACTCGGTTTAATTGAGTCTGTTCATGAACAGTAATTGAAAGTGCAACACTGCTCACGCCCCCTAGCACCGGCTTAAGCGGTATTCAATTTTCAGAACAAGAAGTACTGAAATTCATGATCTCGAAGGATCAGAAGGTATAACAACACTGAGAATGAAGTACGGGGCGACGTTTTACGGCCGTTTTATCTTCGTAATGGCATATTATCTGAGCTGAGGTGTTCTTCTTTGGACTGAACAAAAATTGTTCAGTCAGGTGTGTATTGCGGGTAGGTATCACGGTGCTGATATTATTCCATGCAGTGAACAGTTCGTGATTGTTAGTGACATTTAGCCATTCGTTTAATTGATGGATTGTGTACCACTGTTAATGTGAGATAGTTAAGTATTGATTAAAATTGCCGTGTCGGCTCCGACTCCAGAGTTTGGTTTATATTATTTCATTAAGATTGGAGAAGATAATTATTTATGTTTGTATGGAATGTAATTGAAGTAAAACATAAAATGCTTTATACACGTATGCGATTACATTGACATTTTGAGGAAGCCATAGAAATCGTGCAACAGCTGCATCTATTGTTCTGTTTCTGATTATCGACTAACCAGGTCCTGTTACAAAATAAGTAAATAATACTTTTATTGTATAGGGCATTGTTATTGCATGCTTGCAGGCATTTGGTACCATTAACCAGCCATATAACCAATAGTCATGTAAGAAATTATGACATCTAGAATGTTATAAGCTGAAATGTTGAAATGTTAAATCTTTATTGTGTCAAAAGCAAACAGAGTAGACCCTGATCAAAGGCCTCCAATAGGAACCGTCTGATCTGTGTCTACTCTGTTTGCAAATGCGTGATAATGTGTTTATATGAAGGAACGGGTTAAAAAAAACTATCTGCTCGAATCTGTATCTAGTGCAATTATAACTACCGATTAGATCAAACGTTTGAGAAACTATTGAGCGAGTATTAAATATATTGGATCCTGATGAGATGCCGAGTAACATATCTAGATCAAAACAAATATGTCAGGTCGAGCATAGCGGCTTAAGGGTTATAAAAGCGTGATAATGGTTAAGGTAGCGGGCTAATGGTTAAGGTAGCGAAATAAGGGCTTTCCTTTCTTATATTTAGTCTTCTTTATTTTTTGTCGTAACCTCTGGTGTGTTTTTATTCTTTATACATTACATATGTATGTCGCTTTTTACGGAAGGGTGCTACAATTACTACTCTACATGTTCTCGGACCGCACATTGACAAATTTTCTGAACATCAAAGATTCTTCTTAAAAGTTCCTTTTATTAATAAAGGTATTGATTTCATTGACCTCCAAAGTATTTTAGGGACAAAAATGTAATTGACACTATTCCTAAATACATTAAAAATACAGAACCACCTATCATCTGCTACAAATATAACAAACCCATCAGAAATACAATTTTCAACAATAATACAATTGTGGCCGACCTTAATATTAATGATAATATTCCTAGTAATTGAGTTTTCGCCACCTCAAAATGTTGCTATTTTCCGGCTGGCCATGTAATTACTGGTAATTTTGAGATAATTAAAGATAAACGTCTACGATCTCTTTTGAATAAAGGTCCCAAATACAGAATACCATCCTTGATAGATTTTAACTCTTGTCGAGTTCAGATTGCGGAGGCTTTGCAAAATTTTAGTATTAAGTGGTGTCGAAGAGAACATGTTGAGTCTAATGCTCTTTCTTGTTGGAAAAAACTAATTTTTGATATAATTGACAAACGCATTTCCTTTTATAGCTCTAATAAACACCTTCCACCTAAACCTAGAATTTCTTTTAGACATCTTAAAAAGGGTTTACAGGATTTCCATTCAAAATACGTTTTTGTTCCTGCTGCTAAGGCATCGAATAATGTGATTATTATTTGACGATTACATTATATCAATGTCTTGAAGCAGGAAATTATTAATACCAAGTCATACATTTCAGTTACTACTGACGAAAAGACCATCGTTTCAGACCATGTCAAAAAGTGTGAACAACTTGGAACCGATATTAAAATTACACAATATAAACTTCCTACAATGTATTGGTTACCTAAACTACATAAACAACCATATAAAGCGCTTTGCATTGCAAATTCTAGTTCATGTACAACTACTAAATTGTCTATACTTTTGACTTCTTGTTTAACGAAGGTAAAGGAACATGTAAAATTCTGCTGTGATAAGACTTATGAAAATTCTGGAATAAATCTCTTCTGGTCCATTAAGAACTCTTCAGAAGTCTTAAACAAACTTAAGAACAAAAGGTATATTGCATCCACTGTAAGCACGTACGATTTTTCTACTCTGTACACATAACTTCCTCATATTTTAATTAAGGATAAGCTTACTAACTGAATCCAGAAAGTATTTGCCCGAAAAAAAACATCATTCCTGGCATGTAATGCTGAAAAAGCTTTCTTTACTAACGAGCAAATGAAATATTACACTAATTGGACGTGAATCAGAATCACTAACCTTTCTTTTTGATAACATATTTGTACGTTATGGGAATGCTATATACCGTCAGGTAATTGGTATTCCTATGGGTACGAATTGTGCACCACTTGTCGCAGATTTGTTCTTGTACTGCTATGAGAGAGATTTCATGTTGCGTTTGAATCATCAAACACAAAAAGATGTTATAAAAGCCTTCAATGAAACTTGTCAATATTTGGATGATATTTTTAACTTAGATAACCCTTTCTTTGATGCTCTGATTCCTACAATTTATCCTAAAGAACTCGAATTGAATAAAGCTAACCCGTCCGACAATTATGCAGCGTTTCATGATCTGGACCTTAAAATTTATAATTGAATGATTCTTCTAAAATATATGACAAAAGAGATGATTTTAATTTTAATATTGACGGGGATGTTCCCCGTGCTCCATCTTACGGGGTTTATATATCTCATTTTATTCGTTTTGCTAGAGCTTGTTAATCTATTGACGATTTTAACAAATCTCATTTTAACTGAAAAACTGCTTAATGGGGATGTCCAATATGTCCAATAATATAAATTCTGGAAGCGAGATATAGAGCATAATAGGTTAGTGCCGTAGATGGGAAGCCTTTATCCGACGAGGGGAGAAAACGTTGAGGCGAGGCTTGCCGAGCTTCAACTGTTTTCTCTCCGAGTCGGATAAAGGCGTCCCATCTACGGCACTAACCTATTATTCGATTTATCCAGTCAATTTAGTTTGATCCTTTTTCATAGACTCACAAAACATAACGATATTGAAATATTTTGCATTGAAAATGCGGTTTCTCGAACAACGGACCTCCCTTTTCATTTCCATTCTAAAGACGTAAATAATGAGCTACCGCAGAGGAAAATAGTTTCGGTACTTACATTTCAAGACGGGAAAACGTGCTTGAATTTGAAAAATAAGATCATTTTAATCGCGAGTCGATATGTTAATTCAAACAGACATGGTTATTATTCTACCGGAGGCTCTGTGGTCAAATTCGAGTTCGTCGTCTCGGTTTCTATTTTTAGATAGGGCTAACGTCACTCGTCAATGGACATGAACGGGCTATATTTAGGTCTATGACCATCACCGTCCTTGTAAGAGTTTATCGATTAAATTATCATGAGAGTGATAAATGTTTTAATGAAGTTTTATTGTTTTATTTTATTTTATTTTTTCAAAAAAATGCGTCAATATAGTAGCATGGTAACTTTATATACATCTTAAATTTCGCTTACAGTATGTCTGGCCCGATAGCGTAGTGGTAACGATGGTCGCTTATCGTACAGTTAGCCCCGGTTCGATTCTCACCACTGACGAATCTTTTTTTTCTCTTTTTCCTTTCTATTATTTTTTTTAATGACGGTTTGAGTTTTTACTGGGATACTTAATGATAATTATCCATATTAAGTGTTTTTCTTTCAATTTAATACATTATTTTTGGTAAAACAATTTTGAAGAAAAATTCAAAATAGTTCCTGTTGTAAGAAGAAATTCCTACACCTACTATACAAATAAACCTCTACTGTACGTATAAACTTAGGTTTATTATGCTACCCCTTTATTACGTCACTAGCGGCTGTAGTGACGGGATAAAAGAAATAACGCAGCGTGATAAGGTTTAAGGTAACGAGATAAAAGGTAACGTAGCAAGATACGGATCGGAGATCAGAGTCTGCCTTGTTTGCTTATGACATGATATAAATCTGGTTATACAGTTTGTTGGACAGAGCAAAGTTAGCATAATAAAAGCAACTAATAAATATTCATGATATCATTTGTCCATGAAAGCTGAACAAGGAAAGGCAGGTGTTATTGGATATGTATAATGTTTTTACTTTCAATAACTACTCACGAGCAGACTTAAGGTGGCCAGATAGTTTAAATGTGCCAGTTCGATATTCTTTTTCAAACAGCGATTACAAAGTTATATTTTGGACTAAGCGTGTTGTAATTAGCCAATATGTAAATCATGTGCATGTGCATGTCTAGGGTACCGTCTCCGTTTAGGAGTTGGGCAATATTTTAGTTTTAAGTCCCCTAAAATGCTGCATCCTGCCACATTTCTTTTGATGTCCTATTAAGCAAATAATTGTACGCTTTGTTTTGCCGCAGCACTTACTCACTTTACTGTACATACACAGCAATGTTTTACTTGTCACCTTATTGAATAATATTATTCTTATTCTACAGTGCAACATTTCAATGTTTCCTGTATCCGTATGCCTTAAAGGGGATGCCCCTACATTTGACGCGTTTCGTAAACACTTAAAATATACAAAACTCATGTGTTTGTATGCTGAAAAGTAGTATATCGCAAAAAAAGCCCAATCCAATTATCGTTTATAGTGAGAAACAAACCATGCGTTTGTTATCGCCGATCCCGGTTTTACTACCCGATGTTTCAGTTTTATTCGGGTTGGGTTTTAGTTTCGTAACTGTTTGCCCTATTCGCGATTCTCCGACCACTTCCGAAAAAGCTATTACGTAAACAATGGAGGGATCGGGTGATCATCGGCAAAACGCGGAAGAATGTAACGGAAAAGGTCGATAATATTGTGTTGTAGAACAAAAATTATCAGTATTGATGAAATCGGTTTATTTGTATCACAGGGGCATTTTTCGATATAAGTTCAAATTAGGAACCTTCATAATAATGATAGAGCATAACAAATACCAAGTTTTATGATATTATTGAAAATATGCGATCATTGTAGGGACTTCCTCTTTAACAAAATATCATCAAATTGATATTGACCCGTACTATCATTTCACAAGAACATTTATTAGGAAATGCAAGAACTCGTGTCTTTTCGTAAAAAAGAAGTTTTAGTACGCATGCGTACACAATGGCGGTTTGGGTATATAGACAATCTAATTAAAGAATCATTTTATTATCATAGTATTGCCGAATGGACTTTTAACCCTTCACTCCATAAATACGCCTTTCTGTGACTTTCTGTGACTTTGCAAACAGCGAAAAGGAGTCGTATGATCGGATTCTACACTGTTTACTTATAATATATTTCAGAAATGATTCTCCAGTTTCCGCCATGGCCAAAAGGTCCTGTGTTCATGTGACATTATAAGAGAATGGAGTAATATTGATGATGTCATTATTTCTTGAATGAATATTCATGACGTAAAGGGTTACCAAGGATAAAAAGAGTGTTGATGCAACTGGCGTAGTCTGAAAATTGAATACCGCTTAAGCCAGTGCTAGGGGGCGTGATCAGTGTTGCACTTTCAATTACTGTCCATGAACAGACTCAATAAAACCGAGTCTGCAATTTTCTCTTTTTGTGTTGTAATTTTTGCTCTCGGGGATCACCCCCTTTCAGAATTAAAATGAATCGAGCCAGTTAGTATCGCTCGCACAGTATATCCAGCGTCAGGCAAGTCCAATACAAACAAAACAACTGTGCATAGTCCACATTTCTGTCCTAACATGCTAAGTAACCGCACGGGAATAAACTTTAAAATATTCATGCTTTAACAATGAGTGAAACATACCTCTTAAATCACCCTTAACCCATTCCCCCATATTGACGACTTTTGACGACTCTGTAGAAGTCACTTTGTGAAACCATTGTGATAAATAGAGCAATGGTTTTAAACTACAACATTCTAAATTGTTTCCTTTTCTCTAGTTAATGCTTCTTTTCGTTAGATTTATTCAAAGAGATCGGGTCTACAATAACCTATGAGGTAATTGGTTAATACTTATCAAGCTACCTTAATTCTAACCTCGCTTCCTTAACCATTATCCCGCTAACTTTAACCATTAACCCGGTACCTAAACCCTTACCTAACAACTTCAACAAGTATCCGGAATTTTAGTTGCATTTGTAGGAAGTTTGGATCGTAAGACACCGAATAATTCGGCGCCTAGTAACTAGCGTATCATCAGATCCTGTCTGTTTGACACCATCACAAGCTTCATCTATAAGGCAAGAATACATAACTCTGTCAAGCATTTTGACAGAATGATGGCCCTTTTCAACTCGAATTTGTAGCTCACCAGAGCACAAAGTGCTCAGGGTGAGCTTTTGGGATCGCCTGATGTCCGTCGTCCGTCGGCGTGCGTCGTGTGTCGTGCGTCGTGCGTCGTTCGTCGTCAACAATTTGAACCTTTAAAAATATTCTCCTCTGAATCTACAGGGTTCTCAGCTTTCATCTTTTGCACATAGCATCACCCTTATGTCCTCTACAAAAGTTATATAAATTATGCCCCTGGGGTCAAAATTGGCCCCGCCCCAGGGGTGGGAAGTTTTGAATAGAAACATATAGTAAAACTTTGAAAATCTTCTCCTCTGAAACTGGAAGGCTCTCAGCTTTCATATTTGGCACATAGCATCATGTTCAGGTCCTCTACAAAAGTTATATAAATTATGGCCCTGGGGTCAAAATTGGCCCCGCCCCAGGGGTGGGCAGTTTTCAATAGAAACAAATAGTGAAAACTTTGAAAATCTTCTTCTCTGAAATTAGAAGGTTCTCAGCTTTCATATTTGGCATATAGCATCATGTTCAGGTCCTCTACAAAAGTTATATAAATTATGGCCCTGGGGTTAAAATTGGCCCCGCCCCAGGGGTGGGCAGTTTTCAATAGAAACCAATAGTGAAATCTTTGAAAATCTTCTTCTCTGAAACTGGAAGGCTCATAACTTTCATATTTGGCACAGAGCATTATGTTCAAGTCCTCTACAAAAGTTATATAAATTATGCCCCTGGGGTCAAAATTGGCCCCGCCCCAGGGTTGGGCAGTTTTCAATAGAAACAAATAGTGAAACTTTGATAATCTTTTTCTTTGAAACTGGAAGGCTCTCAGCTTTCATATTTGGCACAGAGCATCATGTTCAGTTCCTCTACAAAAGTTATATAAATAATGGCCCTGGGGTCAAAATTGGCCCCGCCCCAGGGGTGGGCAGTTTTCAATAGAAACCAATAGTGAAAACTTTGAAAATCTTCTTCTCTGAAACTGGAAGGTTCTCAGCTTTCATATTTGGCATATATTAGCATCATGTTCAAGTCCTCTACAAAAGTTATATAAATTATGGCCCTGGGGTTTAAATTTGCCCCGCCCCAGGGGTGGGCAGTTTTCAATAGAAACAAATATTGAAATCTTTGAAAATCTTCTCCTCTGAAACTGGAAGGCTCACAGCTTTCATATTTGGCACAGAGCATCATGTTCAGGTCCTCTACAAAAGCTATATAAATTATGGCCCTGGGGTCAAAATTGGCCCCGCCCCAGGGGTGGGCAGTTTTGAATAGAAACAAATAGTGAAATCTTTGAAAATCTTCTCCTCTGAAACTGGAAGGTTCACAGCTTTCATATTTGGCACAGATCATCATGTTCATGTCCTCTACAAAATTTGTATAAATTATGGCCCTGGGGTCAAAATTGGCCCTACCCCAGGGGTGGGCAGTTTTCAATAGAAACAAATAGTGAAATATTTGAAAATCTTCTTCTCTGAAACTGGAAGGTTCTTAGTTTCATATTTGGCTCATAGCGTCATGTTCAGGTCCTCTACAAAAGTTTTCTAAATTATGCCCCTGGGGTCAAAACTGTCCAGCCCCAGGACCGGCTAGTTTTCTATAGAAACATATAGTGAAAACTTTGAAAATCTTCTACTCTGATTGTCTGGTGAGCGCTTCAGGGCCATTCTGGCCCTCTTGTTTTGTTAAGTTGTTTGTCCACTTATTTATATAAACATGTGAGATAAAGCTTTGAAACTTAGAACACTTGTCTACCATCACAAGCTATATCTGTAGGCAGGAGTACATAAGTCAAGCATTTTGACAAAATATTAGCCTTTATTAGCTTATTATGTCTGGTTAAAGGTTTTGTTATAGTCGGAATAATTACATGATCCTTTGAGATAAAGCTTTGAAACTTAAAACACTTGTTCATCATTACAAGCTATATCTGTAGGCAGGAGTACGTAACTCCATCACGTATTTTGACAGAGTTATGGTCATTTTTAATTTAGAATATTTGGTTGAGGTTTTTATTAAAGTACGCTTATTTACATAACTCTTTCTCTCCTGAGACACGGTATTTTACATCTTGAATTTAATAGTGATGTGATTTACAAACTTCGTACGATTAATGGACATACGCATTTTCTCACTTTGTTCATCAAATATGTAAAATAAATCATTAAAAAGGGATATGATCCTATAGTACTATAACATACTGTTTGTCTGGTTGTCAACCCTTTTACAATTGGCAATCACGTAGCCCTCTTTGTAAGTACGCCGACAAGAAAGGTTTAGTACTCTATGAAAGCGACCTCTTAAATCCGGAAACGGAAGGAGGACGTTGTATATCTGTACTATTTCGTTTTTGTCGTACCCTTTATTACTTTTCTACAGTTACTCTGTTTTCAGCTAGCGATAGGTGGATACAGTTTGTTTAACTTAACATTTAGCCTGCTGAGCAAATTATTGTTACAGAATGTTTCATCTACTACATTTTCAAAAATCAAGCTAAAATGAATTTCTCTGATCTAATATTTCGACCACTAAGGGCCTTTGTCAAAGATTATCATGTCAAAATACACGTCACATTTTTGTTACATGCATTCAGCCATAAAATCAAAGAGAATAATGTTGATCCAGCGTCGTCATGGTGACATTGGGTTGTTTTTTAATGTCATGACGTCATCAAAATGACGTCATCAAATGACGTCATGGGTGCAACGACGTCATGCATGCATTAGCGCATTATCCTCTTTGATGTTACAGCCAAATGGTCTGTAGGTTCTCAGCCTCCATATCCAATCAGTTTCATGGATCTGTCTTTCAGTTCTACATGCATGGAAACTGATTGGATATGGAGGCTGAGAACCTACAGACCATTTGGCTGTAACATCAAAGAGGATAATGCGCTAATGTATGCATGACGTCGTTGCACCCATGACGTCATTTGATGACGTCATTTTGATGACGTCATGACATTTAAAAAACAACCCAATGTCACCATGACGACGCTGGATCAACATTATTCTCTTTGATTTTATGGCTGAATGCATGTAACAAAAATGTGACGTGTATTTTGACATGATAATCTTTGACAAAGGCCCTTAGTGGTCGAAATATTAGATCAGAGCAGTTTAAGTATTTATGTATTATATTAATTCCCTATTTTGGAATATTTACTTCATTGTAAAATGAATTTGTCAAAATGCAATCAGAATGCCAAACAGTTTTGATCCTGATCAGACGCAGAGTAACTCTGTGTCTCATCTGGATCCATACTGTTTACATATGTATTCTCTCATCCGCCCAAATCAGGCAGAAGGTTATTGTTTTTGTTTTACATGCACTTTACCACTGTACTTGCCTTCGCTGTTGTTGTAGATAATTCGATGGGGAATACGTTTATTTATACTGTTTTTCTGTTAGGGTGGGGATGGAATAAGTGTGCGTCTCTTTATGTTTTTGCTAGTTATGTACATTTGCTGTGTTTTCTTGTGTTGCTATACAGGCGGCTGTTTGCTCTGTATGTAGTGTTTCCTGCAGGACTACTTTGAAATTTGGAACACCCACTCACCACCCCGAACTTCATCTGTAGGCAAGAGTACAGAACTCTGCCAAGCATTGTGACATAAATGAGTATCCTTTTTAACTAAGGTGTTTCTTTTAATTAAAGTTTTCAGAGATACAGCATCTTGAATACTATTAAAGATAGTTCTTGTATCATTGTACACCATTGTAGTCGTTTTTCAAGCAATTTTTACACTAACAATACTGAGAATAATCGAGCGCGCTGTCCCTGTATAAGCTTTGGTTTATATTATATTGATAAAACACTCATAATGTTGAAGAAATCAAATATACACATAGCATCTACCACTTTGTTTTATCAAATATAACGTGATACTGATTTAGGTCTGAACTGTAATTGGCAGTTTGCAATAATTGCCGAAATTTACCTTTTTGAAAAGCTAACATCAAATACATAGCTGCGACAAAGGTGTGAAAACCCAATCCCTATATAATAATAAGGTCGACATTAGGTCTACTATATAAAATAAGGTAGACGAACGGGAAGATCGACGAATGACCACCACCCAATATCATCGTATATCAGTGTGTTGTCCGGCAAAGTACATACATGTATTTCATATCTTTAAAAATATAATAACATATGAAATAAGTAAACAGTTGACAATTGACAAGTGTTAGTAGTTCAGAAGGCCTCTGTATCAATGATATAATTAGCACCATATTTATGGTCTGTCATACAAGATCATCTAGTACATTTCATTAATTACAAACTCACTATAAATACATACTTATGATACATCCCTATACGGAAGTACAATGACATGATCACATATCTACTTACTCCTCTGCTTTATAGTGGCATATTTCTTTTTCACTGTTGCAACATCTTTTTTCACATTTAGGAAACGGCTAAAGTAAAACGTCAAAAAAGTGCCTGACATGGTCAAAACACAATCACTGCAGATTGTTTTATTAATTGATGAACTCAATACTTACACATTAGTATACACATAATAGGCAAATGAAGAATTACATGACAAACACATAACCTGAGAAGTTTTTCAGATAATGGAAACAGCATCAGTAACACATGGATATCTTGTTAAGTTGTTACCCAATTAGCGCCCAGCCGATTCTTCCATGTTTATATATTGGATTAGTCCATGTTTTATCTCTAAGGGTGCCTGGCTTATATTTTCAATTTCGTTTTGTTTTATATTGAAATTCCTTTCTGCAAACAGTGTAGACTCTGATCAGACGCCGCATTATGCGGCGTCTGATCAGAGTCTACACTGTTTACCTACGTTCCATATATGGGATCCTGGTAGCAAATGGGTTAAAGTGCTTATTACAACTATAATAAAAGTATTTATAACATAACTCGTGTCTTCAGCGTGACGTAACACTATCATATATATTTTGATATTCAGGGGCATATATTCACCAGTGATTAACATTCGAACGACCGAACTGTATTCATACGCGCTGTCAAAACAAACAAACTGGCGAACGTTGATCTATCTGTCAACGATTGAGTCACGATAGATGGCAAAAGACTGTTGGCACTGGCGCCTTAATTTCGATGAAAAATACAAATTATAATCGCTGTAAGTGTATCTACAAAGTGTGTTCCAAAAGAGACGTACCAGCTACTCTTACACAAACCATCCATTCTACATAAAAATTGCCTCCACAATTTTACGTTTTCTTCGCCGCATGTCCTTTTGTTAATGCAGATTTCTACTCATAAAAATATATCGTCAATCAACAACTAGAGTCATCTGAATCCAGCACAGCACAAACATATTTCAATATGTTAAACTTCAAAACAGCTGATCGCAAAAATCTTCCTCCTGTTCCAACACAGTTTTATGCAGCAGCTCGTACTGAATCCTTTGTCCATTTCAATAAACTTTTTCACTGAACTTGAGTCGAGATGTTTTAAACTAGAGCAACTGGCGCAAATTACAGACATATGTTGTGTACAGTGACGTCATAATGTGACGTGTTTGTATGTCGAAACTGTAAGTCAAAATTTATAGACGAATTATATGATGTTATCTACAAATTTAGAAAAGTTCTATGTCATATCCATTTTCATGGTTTGTTTATCAAACGCATAATAAAGAGAAATATAGAGAGCCACACAGAAAGAGATAGATAGACTGATAGATGAAATGGTGGAAGGTGGGTTGGAAATAAGTAGAGAAAGAAAGAGAGAGCGGAGAGAGAGAGAAAAAGAGATGAAGTTTGGGGAGAGAGAGACAGAAATTCGAAGGAAAGAGAGAGAGAGAGAGAGAGAGAGAGAGAGAAAGACAGAAAGGGAAAAAGAATAATATATATTGGTTGGTAAGTGGGTAAGGAATAGAAAGAGATGGGGGATATGAAAGTTAGTGAGTGGGAAGTGAAAGTGAGAGATAGAGAGGTGATAGAGAGATTGCGAAAGAAAGACTGATAGATAGAATGGTGGTAGGTGGGTCGGGGATAATGAGAGAGATATATAGGAGAGAAAGAAAAAGTGCGAGAAAGGAGAGAGGAGGAAAGAACGAGAGAGAGAGAGAGCAAAGAGGGAAGAGAGATAAAAGAATGGGAGAGAGAGACATAAACCCTCATACACAGCCATAGACACACAGACAGACAGAAACAGAGACAGGGAGAGATTCAGAAAGATAATTTGAGGGGAAAGAGAGAGGAGAGAGATGGAGACGAGAGAGGGAGAGAAATAGACAGAAAGAAGGAGAGACAGATAGATACGGTGAATGGATTGGTGTGTGGGTAAGGACAGAGAGAGGCAAAGAGAGAGAGAATCAGAGGCGAGAATGGAGAGGGGGAGAGAGAGGATGAGAGTGGTTAGGCAACACTATACATCATAGACGTCTGTGTTCCTTGTACTTAGAGTCTGTATAGTCAACGCAATATAACTGCAATGTACATGTAAACTAAAACTTTTTTTTCTGAAAAGACATAAATAATGTTGAGAAGGAATGTTTAGAGTGTGAATCATTTGCTAGTTGTTACAAAATCTGTTGGTATTCGAAGCTCGGTTTTAGAAGATGTGTCAGTACTTTGATTATACCATAATTTTGCTTTGTAATCTAATACACAGGTATATTACACTCAACTGAGTAATTGTTTCAGAGGTTTGTGAGAATACCATGGTCAAACAACCACGAAGATGATTCAACCCTTCATATCGTCACTTCGTGTAATATTCTATTTATTTTATACCTGTTTTAATAAAAGAACGCACAAGGACATCAACATTCTAACTGCTTACATTCAGAAACAGAAAACAGTCCATCCGTGAACAGGGTATTGATTTACAACTACGGCTCTTGTATTGCACGCTCTTGAGGTTGTATTGCATTATCGAATTCAATCGTATTTTACTACTGAAACTGACAGGTATATAATAAGTGTTTTTACAGAACGTCACTTCGTTTAGAACAAATGCATCAACGTTGATGCGATAGTTGCAGCATGACGAAACAGCTGCTGTTTATGACAAACATTAGTGTTCACAACGCAGGACACGAGATATTGTCTCAATATTCTTCAAAGAACTACAACAGCAGGTATACCATTGCAATCAATTTTAGGTCGTTGTTTGTGTATGAAAGCCGAGATAAATTTTCTGCCGAAACCATCTATCATCTCATATATACAAAATCCAGGGGGGAGGGCTTTGATTTGTCATAACCGTCTAGATGTCAAATATAGTTTTGCCCTTTTGTACCGTAAATATATGCGTCTTTTTTAAGATGGTGTGCTTTTCTCAGTATATCGACATCTGGATCTAGTGGCTGCACAATATGCTTTACACCATTGCGTTTACAGTTTATTTTCCCATGGTGTATTTGACGGCGGTGATACAATGACCTATAACCGATTAATTCTCCTCTACTTTTTATTTCCTGTTCGTTGCACCATTGACGGTTTCAATCGAGCGTATTAAGTCCATACCACGGCGTTTCAACTTAAATCGGTTTAAGTCTTCTTAGATTGCGGAAGAAATGATGATTGACACTTGAGTATACTAAGACCGGTGGTGACTTCAAACTTCAGACTTCATACTTCAACCTTTAAATTTCAAACTTTAGACGTCAGCATTCACACTTCACACTTTAGACTCAAACTGCAGACTTTAAACTTCAAACCTTAAACTTCACATTTCAAACTTTAAACTTCATGGCTCACAGTTACAATATGAAGACGAAAGACGTCATAAGATCATGATATTGTTTGTACCAGAGTTTGCATTCCTTATTTATTCCTTAAATAACACTTTATTAAGAAAATTCACATAATGTTGTACCAAACTGATCCAGAACATTAATAGTATTATGACGTTTTGTTAAAATGTCTAATAAATAGACAAAATAAACTTAATGTAAATTATGAACTTTGTAATTTAACTCTTTCGCTGCCAAACTCTGTCGTCTGCTAACTTTGTCGTCTGCTACAAAAGTTCATTCTTTTGATTTTCTTCATTTTTGTTTCAAAAACATAGTAACAGTAGCTAACAGTTTGGATCCTGATGAGACGCCGAGTTACTCGGCGTCTCATCTGGATCCAAACTGTTTGCATATGTAATCACAGATCCGGCATTGGCAGCGAAAGGGTTAATGTATGAATGGTACCCTTATAACCATTGTTTAAAATACTGGCATAGTCTGCATTACATAGGATAGCATTACGCTAGAGTTTTTAAGTATGATCCGACTCTATACTGTTTGACAGAGTGTTCAGGCAGGAATGAGCGGTCTTGAATATGGTTCTGGTAATTCGTATAATTTGACTGTGTTTAACTTTTGCATACTAAAAGAGAACTTGCGGTTACCTGCACCAATAATTTGGATTTTGGATCTAGATTGTTCGTGGCAATCGTTGTGAACATTTATGACTGACGGTATAGACACCGGTTCCAAACAGTTTGTTACTCTGTTTGATAGTCAGATCATATGTTCTTAGCATTGGAAATAAATGCAGATTTGAGCGATTGTAATATGCAAAGAATGTCACATGTGACAGTTGTTGAGCATGCAAAGAATTAGTATAGTTTGGTGTAAAAAATAGAAGTACAAAAATGAATCATGCAGGAAACACCACATACAGAACAAACAGTCGCCCGAACAGCAACACAGGGAAACAGCAAATGTACATAACTATAAAAACATCAAGAGACGTACAAAGACAAAACAAACATACAATAGTAGAGATTGAAGTACCGCCTTGGAACGGTCAGTGACAAAAGGCACTGGGGCCCCGGGGGTTAAACCTGTTTTTGGGCGCCCAATCACACACTTATTCCACCCCACCCTAAAAGATAAACAATGTTAATTAACGTACCCCCTCTCAAACTAATCTACAACAACCGCAATGGCAAATCCAGTGGTAACTTGCATGTATAACGAATAACAGTTAAGTGAACAAACTGTATCCACCTATCGCTAGTGCACTCAATGATTGAGCTGCAAACAGAATAACTGTAGAAAAGTAATAAAGGGTACGACATAAACGAAATAGTACACATATCCGACGTTCTCCTTCCATTTCTGGATTTAAGAGGTCGCCTTCATATTGAACTAAACCTTTCTTGCCGGCGTATATGCAAAGAGGCCAGTGTGATTGCCAACATAAAAGGGTTGACAACAAATCATGCAGTATGTTGTTGTACTATAGGACCATATCCCTTTTTAATGAATTATTTGATGAACAAAGTGGGAAAATGGGTATGTCCAATAATGTTACGAAGTTTGTAAACCACATCACCATAAAATTCAGGATGTGAAATACAGTGTCGCAAAAATACCGTATTGTGAAACACCGTATTGGAACTTGATAAATGAGAGAAGTCGCTTAAATTAGAGCCTTACTTGAATCCTTTACTTGATAAACGCACTGTTTCAAACGGCAATCGGAATAGACATGGAATTACAGGTATATAATTCTGTGTCTACTTGCCTATGACTATTGTCAATGTCCGTTCCACGGCGGTACTTCCCTCACCCCCTATTGTTTGTGTTTATGTCTTTTGCGTCTCTGTGTCCTTTATATGTATGTACATTTACTGTTTGTATGTCATGACTATTTGATTGTAATGTGCCATTGTAAACATCAGCTTATACGTATACATAAATATCATCAGGCAAAGGGCTAGACGTTTAGATGGAATCCGAAAAAAGTGTTATTTAGAGTAAATAACAGTTACTTGTATTAATGTTTTCAACATCTGCTTGTATTATCATATATGTCTATATGGTATATAATAATATGGTATATCTTCACAACAGCAGGTGTTAAGAGATTGTTTGGAGAAACCGCGTGGACAATGTAAAATCGGTCGGACAGACGGGACGGAGGGACAGACAGACATACACCGCACACAAAAACAAGACATAATTATATTACTTTTTTTAAATAGCACATGGACACAGGAATGTTTGGCCATGGCAGAAACTGTAGAATCATATTATATTATTTCGTAAGCAAATAGAGCAGACCATGACAGGATCCGTCTTATCTGGATCTACTCTGTTTGCACAGGCTAAGAAAGATGTATTTATGGACTGTTGGTTGATTGTGTTAACTAATCCATTACCTCATAGGCTATTGTTAGACCCAACCTCTGAATAAATCTATCAAAAACGAGCTTTTACCACAAAAGGACTCATTTTAGATTTGAAAAAAACGTGACTATAACAGAGGCGTAGGAAGGCCTATTCTTGAAGGAAAGGGTTAACACACGTTTCCGCCAACCATTGGCTAACTGGCTGCCTCAGAGCGAGGATACGGAGAAACACGGGTTCGATGTCCTACTCTTATTATTGATCGGGTTTATCTGGTGCTTTTACCTACCCAGTGTAAAGCACTGATACATCGGACCTCGGTTCATAAAGTCTCATCCGAAGGACGTGTTCTAGTGGGGGATCGAACTTGGGACCCCTGGTATTTGTGGAGTAAAGGATTAAGGCATTTGGTGATAATAGAGGTTCAATTAATAAACAAGGCGTATATTTTACAATCATTTTTATTAGTAGTATTTGCTACAAGCGATCACAACCTTGCTTAAACCTCCAAATAAATAAGACTAACTTATATTACACGTGTTGACTAAAGAATCTTGGCGTGTGTTGCCATGGTTACACTACTATTCTAAGGCACTATTACAAGGTAGCGTATGCTGTTATGTAAGCTGGTGTTGCCGTTTCGAAAATACAGTAAAAACCTCCAAACATCCATGAATGGATATACAGTTGAACTTCATTATCTCGAACTCGGATAATTCAAACTTTGGGATAACTCGAACAAACGTCCATTTTTTCCAAATTTTAATGTACATAATTACACTAAATTCATCGCTACATATATCTAGAAACACGTGTGACAGCTTAATACAGATTAATAAGGTCTAAAGCAATGCTGAAAGCTCCTACAGGAGCTTTCAGCATTACTCTAGATCTGAATTAACCTGCAGCCTTGAAAAATTGTTCAGATTAGAAATCGGATGACCCTAACATCTGTTATCTTGAACTTATATGTATGATCCCTTGAAGGTTGAGTTATCGAAGTTAAACAGTATATAACAAAGCAGCTTAATGTAAAACAAAACCCAAGCATTTTCCAAGTACATTTGGGAGCTTCCTGCATACCTTTCGCTGTGCATTAACATATTCTCTCATATTGAAGCCGTTTGACACCTCTGTAAAAATATTTTGAAATCATTGAGCAAATGCCCTATTTATCACAATGTTTTCAAAACTGCACAATTTTAAATTTTCCCCTTTCTCTAGTAAATGCTCCTTTTCGACAGATTTATTGTAAGAGGTTGGGTCCAAACCTAGTCTAGGAAGGAATGGGTTAATTTAGTACCTGTTTTACAAGTTATGCAGTAAAACCTGTCTTAACCCTTCGCTTGCTATTCACGTCAATAAACCTACCTGTAAATAGTGAAGACCCAGATGAGACAGCTCCTGCAGGAGCTGTCTCATCAGGGTCTGCACTATTTACAAGTTGATTGTGCAACCAATGCACTCCACAGCAGTGATTGCACAGCGAAATACTTGTACACAGTGAAGATATATGTAATTATACAACAGGGCATGGGTAAAGAAGGAGAAATGTATTTTAAAATTCAGCAAGCGAAGGGTTAAGCGACCATCAAAAGAGGCCTAATCATGGGCTCGTAAGGCAGGTGGTAGCTTAATACAAGTCAAAAGTAATGCAGAAAGCTCGTGTAGGAGTTTTCTGCATTACTTTTGCCATGTATTAAGCAACCAACTGTTATCTAAGATTACTGTGTCCAATTAGTATAAGGTCGCTTAACCCTTTCGCTGCCAATGCCGGATCTGTGATTACCTATGCAAACAGTTTGGATCCAGATGAGACGCCGATTAACTCGGCGTCTCATCAGGATCCAAACTGTTTGTTGCTGTTACTATGTTTTTGAAACAAAAATGATTAAAATCAAAAAAATGAAAATTTGTAGCAGACGACATAGTTAGCAGACGACAGTATTTGGCAGCGAAAGGGTTAAGACTGGTTCTATTATCGTTGTCAATGGAACACTTTACTGTATTTCAAGATAGTATGCTACTGTGTTGGTTGATTTCTGTATTTTAAAATACAGTAGAACCTTACTTAGACGACCATCAAAGAGGTCTAATGATGTGGATGGAGGGCAGGTGGTAGCTAAATGCAGATCAAAGGTAATGCAGAGAGTTCCAATAGGTGCTAGTCTTGAAAATGTTTGAATTTACGCATTTCAACTGGACCACTGGACAATTCTTCTCAGCGGTTGCAATACAAATGTTTTACTGCATTTGAGAAAGTCACTTCACGAAGTCAGATGTCATGCATTTAATGTCATTTCAACTGCTACATATCAAAAATACATGCAAATGCTTTTAACAATTAATTAAATATGTATACACAAAACGTGACACTGTGAATGTTTTTGGAGAAGTTATTAACCTTTCTCCCGCTAAGTATTATCTGATTCGCATTTAGAAACAGCTTGAATCCAGATGAGTCGCCGAATATCTCGGCGTCTCATCAGGATTCAAGCTGTATTACACTCGGCCGATTGGTTCGTAAATTCTTGAACGAATTGGAAGAAGTCAAGTTTTGAATCAGATCCACATTTCGGCAGACATGTTTTTGTTTTAAAGCGGGAGTGGGGTTAAAATGAACGTGTCTCTATTTACAACACAATACGATCTCGCATCTCCGTCACGGCTGGTGTGAGGCAATGGTACACTGACAACTGAAATAAACACAAGAAAATTAAGTTAAGGGGGTTGGACATAGTACACAGACAAATGAAATAAAACAAGAAAAATGAAGTATTCAGGGTTGCAGTTAAGTGGGTGGGTTTTATACTCATTATACCGCCTCGTCATCATTAAGATGTACACCAAATTATATTGAAATCACTCCAGGCAAAATAAAGTAATAGCCCAAAAACATCGGATGCTCGCACACACGCAAATGCGCACTCACATACATACACTCAGACCTGAGATTCGTCTTATGGATGGTAATACGACCACAAATGTCGTATGATCTCAATCTACGACTATCGCTTTGACTCGCATTTTATAATTTATCACATTATGTGTTTCAATCGTACAGTAAAACCTCTCTATAACGGCCACTTAATTACATCAAACATTTTTGTCAAAGGCAGGTGACTGCTTAAAGCAATGTGAAAGTAAAACTTTCATTTCTCCTATGGGAGTATCCTGTTTTAATTTCACCTTGCTTTAAGCAGCCACCTGTCCTAAATACCAAAACATCAACACACATTACCGGCCGTTAGGGATATATTTAATTATACAAACATTTAAGCGAATCTATCGAACTTCGTACGACAGACGTTGTGGTGAGTTCTAACATCCGGAGATTGCATCTGCAAGCTGCAATTGTCGTATGTTAGCACCTACGATACAATGTCTTTTAACTTTTTCCTCCATAAATACGTCTTTCTACGCCTTTGTAACAGTCACTTCTGAAACCATTGTGACAAATAGATCATTCGCTCCATAGCAGCAAATGCTCTATTTATCACAATGGTTTCAATACTGCACAATTTTAACATATTCCTTTTCTCTAGAAAATGCTACTTTTCGGTAGATGCATTCAAACTTTTTGAAACAAGGGAGGTAAACATGCACATAGAAAGGTAACTAGTAGCTACAGAGTTAGTCCTCTTTACTTACGTCATCAATCTCTCCATGGAAACTTGCGAATCCTTCGCATGATCCTACCAACAACCCAGCTTGTCTTCTTTCTATGTTGCCTGTAAAGAGAGGGACAATGATACATTTTTAAGTAGCGTAAACACATCAGATACTCCAAACAGTATAGATACAGATTAGCATCCGTGTCTGAAATGCACCCCTTTTCCCATCTCCCATCCCGCGGCTTAGCTCACATTTGAAAACAACTTGGATCTCATCTGGTGAGGCGCAAAGTAACCTGGCGATTTAAACCCTAGAATCATGAATATTAATGAAAAACAGAATTCTATAATGAAATATGAACACAGAAATTGTTCTCTATGGCACAAATCATTGTAATATCAATTCTATTCTATCCCATAGGAGCCGTCTGATCTGGGTCTACTCTGTTTGCCAATGCGTAGATTGGCATCATAATTGAATAAAAAACCTATCTAGCTATCGGGCAATAGTTGCTCAAAAGATTGCTCGAATCGGACATGGTACAAATTTTAACCATTTCGGCACCAAATTTCTAATTGTCGTCTGAAAATCAATTTTGTTAAATCTTTCGGTAGAATAAGGAAAAGAGATCAATAAATGCCAATTTCAAAGGAATAAATTACAGATATAGAAATAGACTTTGAGACAAAAAGTGAAGTTCCTGATCAGGCGCCGCCTTGAAAAGGCGGCGTCTGATCTTTGACAGCACTATTTGTCGTGGTGCGTTTGAATAGAATACTGCTTAAGCCGGTGCTAGGGAGCATGAGTAGTGTTGCACTTTTAATTACTACTCATGAACAGAAACAATAAAACCGAGTCTGCAATTTTCTCTTTGCATTTCTACTTTTGCTTTCGAAGGATCACACATTTTCAGAGTATATGTACTTCACAACAGCAGGTGTTAAGTGCTTGTGTGGCGGCGCCGTAAAAAGTCGCCCCGTACTTCATTCCGATTAATGTTGTTAATGTATATTTTCTGGTCCTTCGAGATCATTAGTTTTGATGTTATTAGTTTTGAAAATTGAATATTGCTTAAGCCGGTGCTAGGTGGCGTAAGCAGTGTTGCATTTTTAATTACTACTTATGAACTGATTCAATAAAACCGAGTCAGCAATGTTCTCTTTTTTGCATTTCTACTTTTGCTTTCGAAGGATCACACATGCATATTTGAGACATTGACGGTGAAAGGGTTGAGAGAGAATGGTAAACTAATTACAACTCGTTAGCGTCATCGTTATTTTCCTTACATGTACATATATAATTAAACAATCTTTATGTTTTCATTTTAAAACATCGATCAAGCCTGTGCCAGTTTCTACTCGAAACATTTCCCCTGCATTTCTTTATAAAAATACATACTTGTACATTCTTTAAAGTATTACTTAACAGATACACATTTTGACCCATTTGTAAACAGAGGACATGGCTCTTTTAAACCTTTCCTCTATAAATACGCCTTTATATGCCTCCTTAGGAGCAAAAGCTCTTTTTAACAAAATGGTTTCAAAACTACAAAATTCTTAAAATGTTCCCTTCTATCTAGTTAATGCTCCTTTTAGGTACATTTATTCAAAGAGGTTTGATCTAAAAATAGCCTATGAGCGAATTGGTTAAAAATTCTGAAAGGGGGTGATCCCCCGAGAGAAAAAATTGCAACACAAAAAGAGAAAATTGCAGACTCGGTTTTATTGAGTCTGTTCATGAACAGTAATTGAAAGTGCAACACTGCTCACGCCCCCTAGCACCGGCTTAAGCGGTATTCAATTTTCAGAACAAGAAGTACTGAAATTCATGATCTCGAAGGATCAGAAGGTATAACAAAACTAAGTCTAATCTGTTTGTTTAGGCTACAGTATTTGTCATATCCAAGATACCTTGTTTTCATACCCCATTTAAACGTCCATCTAATACATATTCATTATGCCACAATTTTCTTATATGGATATTTTTAGAACGAATGCTGCTAGTAACAGAAATTTAAACCGAGACCAGAAAACGTTGACCAATTTCACGTTTTTTTCAATGACTAATTGAAAAATAACGGTCATTCGGATTTTCAAATGGCCACTACCTAATAGTTTTTTTTTCATTAGGACCTGTAATTTTATTTCCAAAAGAAAACAAAATGGGCATACGTAGCTTTCTTGATAAGAGTCTTGAGCTTGACAATGAGAACCAATATAGAATGGATATAATGGAAATAATGAAAAGAGAACAAACATATAATGGCAATAATGAAGTATGAACAAAGATTTAATGATAATAATATAATGAGAACAAAGATATAAATAATGTAAATAATGAAATAAGAACAAAGACTTAATGGAAATAATAAAACGAGAACAAAGATATAATGAAAATACATAAATTGAAGTAACACATGAGAACAAATGTATGCAATGGACGTAACACGTGCGAGCAAATGTACAATGGAAATAACACGTCAGAACAAATATATAATGAAACTTATGAAGTGAGAACAAAACATATAACAGAAATAACAATTGAGAACAACTACCTGTATATAATGGAAATTATGAAGTGAGAACAAGAATATCATAGAAATAATAAAGTGAGAACAAAGACGAAAGAACTTGGAACAAGAAGTCGGAAGCACGAAGTCAGATGCATGAAGCCAGAAGAAAGAAGTCAGAATTGCCGAAGTCAGAATCGCCGAAGTCAGCAATCAGTAGTAAGAAACATTTAGGCCTACCTGATAGGTTGACAGATGACTTATGGAATCCCTTCCAGTTCTCCACTGTGCCCGTGAGCGTGGCGCCATCGTATATTAATGTGACGTCATTCCATCCCTCAACCTGAAAGCGGAGAGGTCATATTTAATTGCAAAACAGATGTTGTTATTCAATATATGGAGTGACAGAGTAATAAGGTTTGCAAACAGTTTAGATCCAGATGAGAAGCCTATTAAATCGGCGTCTCATCAGATTAAAAACTTTTTGACCCACTTTCTGACTATTAATTAAACAAAAACGTTTATCATAGGTTGACTGAAGAAACATATTTTTTTATGACAAACAGTGCTGATACTGATCAAAGGTATCCCTCGGAAACCCGTTGATCTGGGTTTACACTGTTCGCAAGGGTCGTATATATTTGGTTCCCGCGTGTACAACGTATGTTTAACCCTTTCCCTAATGAATATTCATGTAG
Organism: Azorinus chamasolen; assembly: GCA_963576725.1. Lineage (NCBI taxonomy): Eukaryota > Metazoa > Mollusca > Bivalvia > Cardiida > Solecurtidae > Azorinus > Azorinus chamasolen. Next base: position 57,552,386 of record OY755253.1, on the reverse strand, counting down.
GAAACAATGACGTCATGAATATTGATTAGACAATTTTTTTTATAATGGCATATGAAAACATGACATTTTGGCTCAGGCAGAAGATGTAAAATCAGATCTATATTACACCATAAGCAAACAGAGCAGACCCTGATCAGATGGCTCCTACAGGAGCGTTCTGTTTTACTTTCACCTTGCTTTAAGCAGCCACCTGCCTTTAACAAAAAATACATGATGTAATTTAGTGGCCGTTATAGAGAGGTTTTACTGTAGTATATTAAACTTACAGCAGGCACCGAAATGATTCCGGGTTCTCTAGAGTCGTAGGTTTTCAGGGCGAACTGGACATCGTTCTGGTTGGATACAATCATTATTGACGGCCCCTGTCCATTCTGACCCTGGCAGTTGGTCACGAGGGCCTGATAGGCCTGTTTGTTTACAGTCCTCTTTTGCCTTGACTTTGCGGTACCCGTTGATCTAAAAAGCCAAAAAATAATTAGCATTTATGTTCTGGTCACCTGTTGCATACTAATTATACATTTGAATTTCGATATCTCGAATTTCAAGGGACCCTGCTAATTACTTCGAGATAACACAGTTCGAGTCATCCGATTTCCAATTTGAACAATTTCTCCAGTTTGCAGCTCAATGCAAGTCGAAAGTAATGATGGAAGCTCCTGTAGGAGCTTTCAGGATTACTTTCGACCTGCATAAAACTAACATGTGTTTCTAAATATGTGTAGTGATACATTTTAGAACAATTCTGTATTGTAAACTTTCGAAGGAACGAACTTAGATTTCGAGTTATCCCGAGGTTCGAATTATCCGAGTTCGATATATCGAGGTCCCACTGTATTCTTCAAGAACAATGCATGTCTGTTTCAAATCTGAAATATTGTATTCTCATCTAATTAATTCAAAACGTGTCAGTGTGTCAAATGACTCGGATTCATATAAGACGCTGAATACTTGTTTTGGCTTTGTTTGAACATTGTATCGATAATCCAACATACAAAACAACTTCGATATCTCGAATACGGATAACTCGAACCTCGGGAGAACTCCAACTAAAAACTCGGTCCTTCCAAACTTTATAATATAAAATTGTTCTAAAATGTATCACTATGCATATTTAGAAACACCCGTTACAGTTTAATACAGGTCTAAAGTAATGCTGAAAAGCTCCTACAGGAGCTTTCAGCATTGCTTGCGACCAGCATTAAGATGTAAACTTAAGAAATTGTTCAGATTAATAACCGGATAACTTGGACTTTGTTTTCTCGAAGTAATTTGCAAGGTCACTTGAAGTTCGATATATATATATACCCAAATCAGACAGCTCATTTCACTACATTTCTACAAAACAAACACAACAACAATCTCAGGAAATATGCATAAGCTAAACTCCTGGATAGATACAAAATGCATTGAAGATGTGAAAATATTACCTGACAGAGATATATACATGTAACTGTTAAAGTCTATGCAAACAGAGAAGACCCAGGCCAGATGGTTCCTATAGCAGCCACATAATCAAGGTCGGCTATGTTTGTTTATGGAATAATAAACAGTTGAAATTCGATAACTCGAACTTCAAGGGTCCATACCAATTGGTTCGAGATAACAGAAGTTCGAGTCATCAAATTTCTAATCTGAACAATTTGTCAAGGCCACAGCTTAATACAAGTCTAAAGTAATGCTGAAAGCTCCTGTAAGAGCTTTCAGCATTACTTTAGACCTGTATTAAGCTGTCACGTGTGTTTCTAGTTATCTGTAGCGATATATTTTAGAGCAATTCTGTTTAATTTTTAATTTTGAAAGGACTGAACTTTTTGTTCGAGTTATCGCAAAGTTTGAGTTATCCGAGTTCGAGATATCGAAGTTCAACTGTAGGTTACTGTCATGCTTATATAAGTTTCTCTTTTTTCAATTTAGCTAATACATTTCATGATGTCATTCTAACATAAATAGTCATCATGAAAAGGCTAACCAAACTAACCAACAAGAAAACAAACAAACAAACAAGTAGTAAACAACTCCAGTGACAGACCTTTTTCTTCTCTTCTTTCCTGCAAGATTGTCTAAGATATTCTCTGCACTTTCCTGGGTCAGGAATGGGAACATCATTGTGTTAGCACGCCCAACAGTATTGGCCATCCGGAACATCCCTTGCCCCAGTCTGCCACCTTGTACTGTATTCATGTCAATAAACTGACCACTACCTCCTAGACCCTGGCCGAATGACCCCTGACCACTACCACCTAGACCCTGGCCGAATGACCCCTGGGCACTACCAGCGCCACCCGTGCTTCCAAAGAACTGGCCTGAAACAGAAAGTGAATTGTTTACTTAATGTTAATTACTCATTACTGACACTGTATAACCTGTCTAAGCAATCATCAAAAAATAAATCACGGGCCTGTAAGTCAAGCGGTAGCTTAAAGGCCTGGCCACAACCCGCCGTGCTTGTTTTTAGCACGTACGTTTTTTTTGGGAGGCCACGGCCGCTACGTTTTTCTGAAAACCTTTGTAGTTTGAAACAATTGCGATAAATAGTTTCAAAACTACACACTTCTAAAGTATCACAATGGTTTCAATACTACACACTTCTAAAATTTTCCTTTTCCCTAGTAAATGCTCCTTTTCGGTACTTTAATTCAAAGAGGTTGGATTTAAAAATGGCTTATGAGGGAAAGGGTTAAACCCTTTCGATACTGAATTTCTAGAGTGAACCTGGGAGCATTTAACCCTGAAGTTTCATCAGTGTTTAACTGTATAGTCCAATACTCAGAATGAAAGGCTTAAACTTAATAGAGTACTTAAAATGACAAACAGCGCAGATCTGGTCTGGGTCTTCACCGTTTGCAGATGATATTGCACACATATCCAGGGTTGAAAGGGTTGTTATTTTCATGGATATACCTTTAGCCTGCTGAGCAAATTATTTTCATATAATATTTTACTTACTACATTTTCAAAATTCAAGCTATAATCAATTTATCTTCCAAATAGCATTCAGGGTGTCAAACACTTTGGATCCTGATGAGACGCCGAGTTACTCGGCGTCTCATCTTGATCCAAACTGTTTGCGTAGGCATACACTCATCCGCCCATAGCAGGCTAAAGGTTTATGGTAAATGGACGAAGGAATTTCGACAATGGGGTAAATTGTAAGGTCATATCTATTTTATTTCATGGTCCACAGAGTAGACCTTTGTCAGACAGCTCGTACAAAAATAGAAGTCAGGCAGCCAATTTGGAAACGTGTATAGCAACACTAGAAGACACATGAAATGCGTGATCACACATATTTATAAACGCGGTGTGTAATCAAAATGTATATTGTAATGTCCGAAAGAACATGTTCTCATGACACACGCCTTTAAGCAACGAGTGAAAGTTGTAATACTATACCTGAAGACGCGGAGCCAGAGCCACCCGCCATCTGCCCGTCCGCCCCCATTCGTACTGTTTGTCGCACGATATTCGCCCCCTCTGCGCCTCCTAACCCGAGAGACGCCAAATTGACACCGCCATCCGCATTAAATTGCACAGCACCGGCCGGGATTCTCTTGACATTTGTGTCCACCACGCGCCTAACACCTCCTCCCGCTCCCGCAACCTTACCCATTTGGGTAAAATCTCCACCCGCCATACCACTTCCTCCTGAAGCCATGCCTCCGCTAACAAAGCCACCCGAACTTCCGCCGGATGTTGACCACGACGCTTGCGCATTCTGCGAACCAGAAGCACTTCCTCCGGCCATACCTCCAACACTTGAAGCATCAAATGTTACGGGCTTAACTTCTTGTACGATCTCCTTGATTCTAATCTGCGGTTCAGTTTTTGTTACCCTGACAGCTTGTTCTCCTTTTCCTAATTAATAAAAGAACATCCATAGAATAGACACTAACATATTCTATATTAGGGACAGACCGATTTCTAATGTTGGTAAAACTTGTGGTCTAACCCTCTTGTATTGTCATCTGTATTACATACATTAAGTAATATCTACATGATTGTAAATTGTCTTCTTGAATGTTTGTATAATGTTGACAATTTACAATAAAATATGATATGATTAAACAATAAACAAACAAGCATATTCTGTAGAACGATATGTGCAGAAATAAAAACCGATCATGAGCTCTAAGCTATAACATTATTATTTTATTTTATTTGTTTCTGTATGAGCCGTCTAATCAGTGCATGGTTTGTTTGCTTTTGAAATAATAAATTAAAATTATATACAACTGTAACTATTCATTTATCATTATAAAAGGTCATATAATTTAATACATGTAGTAGGTCTAACATGAATATTCAAGAAGCAGAGAGTTACAAGGACACGTAATGATGACAAACCAATAACTGTTGCCCCGGATACAAAACCGTCCTGGTTTGGTATACGCAATCCTATAATCTGTCCGTCAACATTTTCGGCTCGAACCCCCTTGGCATTCGGACCTCTCGGCGCTGATCGATCTGGCACACCTGGTTTTGCTTCCCCCTGAATTAATAATGAAAATCGTCACATGCATTTCCGTTTTCCCTCATAGGCTATTTCTAAACCCATTATATCTAAGGCTATTTTACACCAAACCTCTGAATATATCTAGTGAAAAGGAGCATTTTCTAGAGAAAAGGGATTTGTTTTAGAATTGTGTAATTTTGAAACTATTGCGATAAATACATGTACAACCTTTGCCCCTCCTACGGTGCATATTCTGTATTTATCACAATGGTTTCAAAACATGACAATGCGTCCAGATGGGGGAATAGGTTAACAATGTCCATTTGGGTATTATAGTGGAAGACAATGTCTGCTACATTATGGAATTCAAGTTTGAGAAAAATTCGCGGAATAGTTTAACTGATTAAAAAATGTTGGTTAACCCTTTCTCTCATATTGACGAATGTTGACGCCTCTGTAAAAGTCACTTTGTGAAACCATTGTGATAAAATTTAATATTTATCACCATGGTTTCAAACTACAAAATTCTAAAATTTTCCTTTTCTCTATTTAATGCTCCTTTTTGGTAGATTTATTCAAAGAGGTTGGATCTAAAAATAGCCTGTGAGGGAATGGGTTAAAAAAGGCAAGGGTTGAAACTTTACTCCAAAGAAATATTACTTTATACAGAGTAGGAGCCTATAGGAGTTAACAGATCTGAGTCTGCCCTGTTGGCTTATGATATAATATAGATATAAGTCTACAGTTTCTGACAAATATAACTGTATAAAATATGAATACAGTGAATCCTCGTTACAACGGAGGTGTTTGTTTCCAGACATTGTGCTGGTATTACGAGGTTGCCGTTATAATGAGTTTAAATATGAAAGGAACCATATGGCCAGTTTTAAACTAGTACCAACAGGTAAACGCTTAATGCAGAACACAAGAAGTGCAAAAAGCTCCAAAAGGGAGCTTTTTACACTTCTTGTATTCTGCATTAAACGATCACCTGTCTTATTGGCATTGTACCTATTTATTCAGTGGTTGTCTAAAAGAATTAACGATAATTTTGTTTCAATGCATACTGCCGGTATCACGAGGGTGCCATTGTAACGAATGCCGGTATAATGAGGGTTCACTGTATTAATATAATATTCATAATGTGATTATTTCTAACATAAATATTCGTGATGTAAATTATTGGGGAAAAATGTGGTAACTCAATACAGTTATGCAGACATCTCTTACAACAGATTTCTACATTACTTATGCCATGCATTAAACAATCACCTGTTTTTACATTCTTCTGTGTTAATAAATCATAATTTTATGGTCACATGTTTGAAACTTTACGGTTTTAATTAAATAGAAACAAACTCCTTCAGAAACACGCAAAAAACGTTTGCCAGGAATCTTGCAATCGGACCTTTAAGCCCGTGGCAGCGGTAAGCGTTTCAGACGGTGTATGATTCTTCACCAACGTCTTCAACCTGACCGCTGGTTAGATTCACTCAGTCTACAAAGCTCTGAAAACGCTGTTTATCTTTATCCCATAATGCATTTTTTTCACTAGATAAATTATACAGTAAAACCTCTCTATAACGGCCACAAAATTGTGTTATTTAGTTGGTATTTAGGACAAGTGACTGCTTAAAGCAAGGTGAAAGTAAAACAGAACGCTCCTATAGGAGCGTTCTGTTTTACTTTCACCTTGCTTTAAGCAGCCACCGGCATTTAACACAAAATATTGATGTAATTTAGTGGCCGTTATAGAGAGGTTTTACTGTACTTCAAATCATGAGACTATACTCTATTCTTCAAATGTTAAGCATGTGGTTCATGTGTTGTTCTTTTATTCACTGATTAATTATTATTTTTTATTTGCTCTGTTTGTCGGAAAAAAGCTAAAAAGCTAATGTTATTATGTTCTACATAACCGACCCTAAATAAAGTTTCTTGTATCTTGTATATTGTATCAGAAGGCACTCACCCTTATAGTTTGCCTCACTACTGTACCGACAGAACCTCCGGTGCGTTTTGGTAATGGAATAGCCAACTTGCTGTTCCCGAATACGTCTTGACTTCCTTGTGAACCGCTAAACAACTGCTGCTCAACAACGGTTGTACCTGACCGGGAGCCTGGAGACAAATTGCGAAAAATGAACATTATTTACTAATGTTAAAATGAATATGACTGTTTTAATCCGGAAACCCCTCATTCGGGATATATGCACTCTTCCCAGAGTGAGTGAGTGAATGAGATTGAACAGACCTAACTATGGACAAGACGGAGATATACAGTAAAACCCCGCTAATGCGACCACCAAAAAGGGGCATAATACTGGGTGGCAGAGGCAGGTGGTAGCTTAATGCAGGACGAAAGTTATGCAGAAAGCTCCTATATAACTTTCGTCCTGCATTAAGCAACCACCTGCTTTAGACGACATCAGTGGCTGCTTATTAAGTGGTCGCATTAGCGGGGTTTCACTATATTTTAAAGTCATAGTTTATACAGTAAAGCCACCACTTTAACCTAAATGTCTACAAAAGCTGACGGTTGCTTAACCATTGCCTTCATATAAATGTGATTTCACGCATTTGCAAACAGAGAAGACCCATATCATAGAGGAGCCGTCTGATCAGTATCTGCTCTGTTTGCTAATATCATTTGATTTATCTGTTTTTTTAATTTCTAAAATGGTTGGTTACAATATTCTACCTTCCATATTTCATTTTAACTATTTTGTCCATGAATATTCAGTAGGTATTGGAATGTGTACTAAATATAGAACAGAGAAAGAGTTAACGTTGGGCGAACGGATTGCAGATAGCTCCTGCAGGAGCTTGTTCTATAGCATTCGCCCAAAACCTGCCTAAAGATCTAGAATTAGACACAATTTTGTTGGGCGATTTTGGTATTGTATAAACGTAGGTATTTAGGTAGTTTCCCCGTCTTATAGAAAAGCATATGCAACAAACAAGTAGTATTAACTTGTGACTTTAACATGTTTCTAAGTTCTATCAATAATTAAAAAAAACATGGGTGTCTTTATAAGCAGGGGTTGCTTAATGCAGGACAAAAGTAATGCAGAAAGATCATCTAGGAGCTTTCTGCGTTACATTTTCCTGTATTAAGCTACCACCTGCATCTAGCACCCAGAATTATACCTCGTTTAGGTGGTCGCATTAGCGGGGTTTTTACTGTAATACGATTATTTTAATACAATAGCACATGGACACAAAAATATTTGTCTGCAGCAAAAAAATGTAGAATCATAACTATACATGTATATTCAGAGATGGTTTCCATGGGATCCGTCTGATCTGGGTCTACTCTGTTTACAAAGGTGTAAATATGCAAAATTATAGAGTAAAGAGTTAAATATCCTAGCTGAAAGCATCCTGAGATAAAGGCTATCTTTAATTAACAGGATAACTCGTCACATTTAATCCCTTGTCTGCGACCTGATTCGCATTTGCAGTTTGAATCCAGATCAATCGCACGAGTAATCCGGTGTCTAGCCAGAATCACAGCTGCTTGATTCCCGATTAACCCTTTCCCTTATGTAAGCGCATTTGTACGCATCTGCAAACAGAGAAGACCCAGATCAGACGGCTCTTATAGGATCTGGGTCTTCTCTGTTTGCTTATGGTGTAACATAGATCTGGTTTTACAGCTTCCCCCTGAGCCCAAATGCTCGGTGTGCATATACCATTATAAAAATAATCTAATTAATATTAATGAGGTCATTATTTCTTACATGAATATTCATCAGGGAAAGGGTTAATGGTTTCTCAAGAACTTTGATCGAAACGGAAGTAGTCCAAATTGCAACAGATCCAACTTTTAATGGCCATTAAATTTCCATAGTATTGTCAGGATTAAAAACAGTCAATCGTCAAATTAAACAAGAGTGTTCAAATGAACACATGTGTGACTGGCAGACAGACAGACAGACAGACATATCGGCGGATGGACAGATAGACAGACAGACGGACAGACAGACGACGGAAAAGTGATCCCTATGTGACACACTGCCTCTTGGCAGGTGACACAAAACAAGATATTTTTTATCGAAACGGAATGTTCTGGGTAACCATTTAGCAGTGCCAATGAAATGCATATTAACCCTTTCCTTCATATAAATGCTCTTTTCACGAATTTTCAGACAGAGTAGACCAAGATCAGATGGCTCCTATAGGAGCTTTTGACATAATATAAATCTGGAATAATATAAAGCAAACATTTTCCTTGAAAAGTTGACATTAAAAAACTAAATAATAATAAAATAAGTATCCACGATACCAGTATTTCTCACATGAATGTTGAACAGGAAAATGGATAAACTTTCTTACCCGTTGTCTGAGAGTCTGCGCCTGATGATCCTGACGCACTTCCGGAGAAAGCCCCGCCCACCACGACACCACCCGCTATATTAACGCCCGTTCGTTGTGGAGTTTCCGTTTCCGTCTTTACCTGAACTGTCCTCTTAGATGACCCACCTGTTGATCCCGGGCCTACATTTGATCCCATTCCACCTGAAACAAAACTCATTACATTTATTCAATTTCGTGTACTGCGCCATTATATTGCCATCTGGCTGGAGGTGGGGCCATCTGGAGAGGACGACACAGGACAGACACAGATAGCGTGGCGTTGTTGATGACGCATGCTCCGGGAGGAGCGACAGACCAGAGGTAAGTGTACTGGGCAAATTCTGAACCTTGACATGTGGTTTGAAAGTAACTCAGAAAGCCATTGTATAACTGTTTTTTCCATAATACTTTGCAAACAAAGTAGACCCAGATCAGACGGCTCGTATTGGAGCCGTCTGATCAGGATCTGCTCTGTTTGCTTATGATATTATCTGATCTGATTCGACAATTTATGCCATTGCCAGCTATTCCTGTTTTCATATACTACTATAAAATGTCAGTCGATTCATGATGTCATTATTTTTACAATATTTATGAAGAAAATAGTTAAAAGAGCAGACGAAATGCTAACACCTTTATTACATTAACAATTTCCCCTGCTGTATATTCATGTAAGAAACAATGAATATTAATTAATATTAACGTCATGAATATTAATAAGGTTATTTTTATAGTGGCATATGAACACATACCATTTTGGCTCAGACAGAAGCTATAGAATCACATCTATATTACATCATAAGCAAACAGAGCAAACCCTGATTAGACGGCTCCTACAGGAGCCGTCTGATCTGGGTCTACTCTGTTTGCAGATGCGTGAAAATGCGCTTACATAAGGGACAGGGTTAATCGTTTTAAGTTGATTGAATACACGGTCAAACATATTAGATTTACGACGTACTACACATTGTTTCGAACGTGATGATCCAATTCTAGAAGAGCTTATATACACTACCATGGAATATTACAATGAGGTAAAACTTTATAAACCATTCCCTCATATTGACTCATTTTGACGACTCTATAAAAGTTACTTTTGAAACCATTGTGATAAATAGTGCATTTGCTCCATAGAAGTAAATGCTGTATTTATGATAATAGTTTCAAAACTACACGATTGTAAACATTTCCCTTGTTTCCAATAAACGCTCTTTTTCAGTAGATTCTTTCAAAGAGGTTATGTCTAAAAATAGCCCATGACAAAGTGGGTTAGAGTACCAGTCAACTTGGATGACGAGCAAACGAGAGACGTGTTACGGTGTCACACACTGACAAAGTACACTCGGCATCCAAACTATAATGCTATATATAGACAACAGATAGTTGTCGGCAGTTTGCTGTGTATGGTTAACCCATTACCTCATTGGCTATTTTTAGACCCAGCCTCTTTGAATAAATCTACCGAAAAGGAGCATTTACTAGAGAAAAGGAAACTTTTGGAATTGGGTATTGTTGAAACCATTGTGATACATAGAGCAAATGCTCTATTTATCACAATGGTTTCAAAAGGTGACATTTACAGAGGCGTCAAAAGACATAAACATGAGGAAATGGGTTAAAAAGTGACTAGCCGACCTATAATATCAAAACGAGCCCATGCGATGGATGGGTTCTCAAACATTTCTGTCACGGAACACATTTAAACCACTCTAAAGCGACCATCAAAAAGAGGTAGCTTATTGCAAAATAAACATTTCTCGTGAAGGAGCTTTCGTAATTTGTTCAGTATTAAACAATCACGTGCATGCGTTTAAAGACATATAGCATGTTTATTAATAAAGTGGTGGATTTAGGTGAATTTCACTGTACATGTATAATCACAGAACCAGAACTCTATAAACTATAATAGTAAATCAAGATAAGATACCAGAAATCGTGGCTGATTTTCCACCTGAGGTAATGAACATCTTGGAACTATTTGTTGCCCCTCCCATTGCTGACGTCATTCCGGCACCGCCTACACCCGCTGTCTGTTGCAGTTGCTTGAGAATGGCGTCAAGTTGGGCTAAGTCTAACTCCCTGCCTGTGGCTGTGCCGCCTACACCAACAGAAGGACAAGAGCATGCGAAGTTGCTTTTACGATATTATACCAACTACTGTACAATGTTGACTGCTGTTACAGCAAAGTCTCTCTATAACGGTTACTAAATTACATCAAGTATTTAGTTAAAGACAGGTGGCTGCTTAAAGCAAGGAGAAAGTAAAACAGAACGCTCCTATAGGAGCGTTCTGTTTTACTTTCACCTTGCTTTAAGAAGCCACCTGTCCTAAATACCAATTATTGAACACGATTTAATGGCCGTTATAGAGAGGTTTTGCTATATTTACAAACTACGACGAGAATCACCGTACAGCACACCTCTCTAATACGACCTTTACAATAATATATAATCTGAATATTATTAAGACTTTCCTTCATATAAATGCCTTTTCATGCATAAATTTGCAAACAGAGTTGACACCTCTGTAAAACCCGCTTTTTTGAAACCATTCTGATAAATAGAGCATTTGCTCCATATGAGCAAAAGCTCTATTTATTACAATGGTTTCTAAACTAACCAAATGTAAACTTTTCCCTTTTCCCTGATAAATGCTCCTTTTTAGTAGATTCATTTAAAGAGGTTTAGTAATAGGTTTAGCCTAAACATATTTTTTTCTATTCTTTGTTATTCCAATGCTATGCTGCTTTGAACATAACATTAAACTCCCTCTATAACGACCACTTTATAAATAAACATACAGTAGAACCTTTCTTAACCCTTTCCCTGATGAATATTCATGTAGGACATAATGACGTCATGAATATTAATAAGATTATTTTTTATAATGGCATATGAATACAGGCCATTTTGCCTCAGACAGACGCTGTAGAATCAGATCTATATAACGCCATAAGCAAATAGAGCTAAAGGAAACGTCTGATCTGGGTCTACTCTGTTTGCAGATGCGTCAAAATGCGCTTACATAATGGAAAGTGTTAAGTTACCATCAACAAGAGGTCCAATTATGGGCCTGTATGGCAGATGGTATTTTAATGCAGGTCAAAATTACCCTTGTACCGAATTAAGCAATCACCTGCTTATTATGGTACCTATGTTCAATTAATCAATGGTCGCTTAAGACAGGTTCTATCGTATGTGTTTTAAAAGCAGGTGATAGCTAAATGCAGGACTAATAACTTGCAGAAAGCTCTTGCAGAAGCTTTCAGCATAATTTCCGTCCTGCATTAAGCTACCATCTGTCTTTAAGACACAGAAATATACCTCGTGTTTTGGCGGTTGCATTGAAGGGGTTTTACTCTATATAATTTAAACAGATTATACGGGCAACGAAACGGACAGTCGTGCCTCTAGTGCATAATTATACTACAAAATTACCTGTTTTAGACCACTCCCATGTTGCACTACCGCCCTGACCGCCAGCTAATTTTAGTTGTTTCAACAGCGCCTCTATTGCTTCTTTGTTAGCGTCTTGATTACCTCCCTTGGTTGACGAGGCTGTGCGCCACGTCCAGCTTGAAGACGATGAAGCATTCTGAAATAGAGAGAGGAAAGTTTAAGTTGTTACGGATCAGCATCCCTATAATTTGTTGCACATTGTTTTTTGTATTATATTACATAAATCCTCATGCTGTTACATAAATCCTCATGTTGTTACATTTATGTAATCTGAGTGTAATAAAGAAACTGTATTGTAAACAAAAAAGTATAGTAAATCAAAAGATATAGGCCTACATAGTTTCTAGCATAAAAGTAATATAGAGAAAATTAGTTAAAGGCTCGAGTTCGTAAACAGTAAAACCTCTCTATAACTGCCATTAAACTGTGTTAATTAGTTGGTATTTTGGGCAGGTGACTGCTTAAAGCAAGGTGAAAGTAAAACAGAACGCTCCTGTAGGAGCGTTCTGTTTTACTTTCAACTTGTTTTAAGCAACCACCTGCATTGAACACAAAATACTTGATGTAATTTAGTGGCCGTTATAGAGAGGTTTTACTGTAGTAGGACTTATCTCTTGTCACACGATAGGTTTTCGTCTGCAAACAATTTCGGCAGCTTTAATTTTTAAGTTTCAGGCTGGACTTTTCCCCAATATCTTCTCTAACTCTTTCTCTGCCTTTGCCACATCTGTGTTTACCTATGCAAACAGTTTAGATCCAGATGAGACGCCGAGTAACTCGGCGTCTCATCAGGATCCAAACTGTTTGTAACTGTGACTGTCGTTTAAAAAATGAAGAAAAACAAAAAGTGAAAATTGTAGCAGACGACAAAGTTGGCAGACGACAAAAGTTGGCAGACGACAAAAGTTGGCAGCGAACAGATGAGCCTCATCTGGATATAAAAGTTCTGCAAAGGTCACCAGTCACCACACATCCGCCAACTGCACGAGTCATACCTGGAAGTTAGGAAGTCTTTGCAATTCCCTCAGTATCTCCTCCCATGACATGGCACCCTTTGCTCCTCCCATAGCACCTCCGCTTCCGCCAGCAAACATACCTCCAGTCCCACTCGCTCCTCCCATAGCACCTCCGCTTCCGCCAGCAAACATACCTCCAGTCCCACTCGCTCCTCCCATAGCACCTCCGCTTCCGCCAGTAAACATACCTCCAGTCCCACTCGCTCCTCCCATAGCACCTCCGCTTCCGCCAGCAAACATACCTCCAGCCCCACTCGCTCCTCCCATAGCACCTCCGCTTCCGCCAGCAAACATACCTCCGGCCCCACTCGCTCCTCCCATAGCACCACCGCTTCCGCCAGCAAATATACTTCCGGCCCCAGCTTGTGAAGTTGAAGCCCCTTCATTTCTCCATTGCCAGTTATTAAAACTGCCGGAACCAGACACTGTAATAAAACGCAACATCTCTATAGAGACCACCGAGTTAACCCTTTACTTCATGAATATTTATTTAAGAAGTAATGATATCATGAATATTAATTAGATTAACTGTTAAAATAGCACAGAGACTCATGAAGTGTATGTCATGGCAAAAACTATAGAATCATATCTATATGATATCATCAGCAAACAGAGCAGACCATGATCAGACGACTCCTATAGCAGCCGTCTAATCTGGGTCTACTCTGTTTGCAAAGGCACAGAAAGGCATATATATGGAGTAAATGGTGAATAAACTTGAGCGAATTTAACCCTTTCCTCCATAAATACGTATTGCTACACCTTTGCAAACATAGTTCGCTAATATGATACATATTTGATTCTCTTCAACCCTTCGCTTGCTGAATTTTGAAATACATTTCTCCTTCTTTACCCATGCCCTGTTGTATAATTACATATATCTTCACGGTGTACAAGTATTTCGCTGTGCAATCACTGCTGTGGAGTGCACTGGTTGCACAATCAACTTGTAAATAGTGCAGACCCTGATGAGACAGCTCCTGCAGGAGCTGTCTCATCTGGGTCTTCACTATTTACATGTAGGTATATTGACGCGAATAGCAAGCGAAGGGTTAAAGCTTTAGTATACAATAGAACTTGTCCCAAGCGGTCATTTATTTATTGAACACAATACCCTTATAAAGGAGGACAAAATTAATGCAGACAGCTTCTACAGCGGGCTTCTGCATTACTTTTGCCGTGCACTAAGCAACCGCCTGCTTTTGGGCAAATAAATCGCATGGTGGTTTAAGCAAGACTCTATAATTATACTACATGTACGTCATTACTTCAAAACATAAGCGAGTGTGTTCTGCTAGCCTCATTTAACCTTTTTCCTTTTCTGTGTTTATTACAAAATTCAATACCTACTGAATATTCATGAATAAACTAGTTATAATGCCATATGGAAGGTTGAACATTGTAGCCATTTTAGAAAGTAAAGAAACAAATATTTCAAATTTTGTTAGCAAACAGAGCAGACCCTAATCAGACGCCTCCTCTAGGAGCCGCCTGATCTGGGTCTACTCTGTTTGCAAATGCGTGAAAACACGTTTATATGAGGGAAAGGGTCAATGCTTTGATCAAACAAACTCTACCTGATCCATGCGTCGACCAGTTCCCTTGCGGACCTGAAGACCACTTTGTATTTGTTATCGTGACGTCACTTCCACCGGAAGGACCTGCTCCTCCATCGATTGATGCCAGTCGTTCCCATTGGCCTGAAGTAAGATAAATTAAAAACATATTAAAAGACGATGAAGAGAATATCGCGATATAATTTGTTAATCTCACTGTAATATTTGTAATCAATGTATATTAACCATTTTGGCGCCAAATTTCTAATTGTCGTCTCCAATCTAAATTTGTTAAATCATTCAGTAAAAACAAGGTAATGAGAAATGAGATAAATAAATGCAAATGTCAAAGGAATTAAACACAGATATGCAAATGTCAAAGGAATTAAACACAGATATAGAAATAGAGCTTGGGACAAAAAGTAAAGTCCCTGATCAGACGCCGCCTCGGAAGGCGGCGTCTGATCTGGGACAGCACTATTTGTCGTTGTGCATTTATGCGACATTGGCGGTGAAAGGGTTAATCTTTAGCCCACTAACCCCGATCTGAGTTGAATTTACAATCAGCTTGGGCCAAGATGAAACACCGAAAATTTCGGCGTCTCATCAGGATGCAACCTATCTGTTACTCTGTCAAAATTGAACGGGATCCCACTTTGAGCAGAAAATGAGATTTATGATTACATAAGTGGAATTATGTCTGGTGAACGTTATTCTACAGCACATAGTGTAATAAGAACTAAATCGTTAGAAAACGTGTCTGTATAAACAGTTAGTAGCTTGTCGGACTAGACGTTACTTTGAGTGAAACACGCAAACACCTGTTGTTGTTAAAAAGTTTTCCAGAGCATATGTAGTCAGAGCCAGACGTCCTGCCATTATTGTTTCTATAGCACCGGCGGGTACAGAAATTCTTCCTTAACACTTTCCCTTTTCTGTTCTATGTTTATTCCAAATCTCAATACCTAATGAATATTCATGGATATTATAATGATCATGACATATGGAAGGTGGGCCATTGTAGCTAATTTAGAAACTAAAGACACAGTACTATCAAATTCCATTAGCAAACAGAGCAGACCCTGATCAGACGACCCCTATAGGGTCTATTCTGTTTGCAAATACGTGAAAAGGCGTTTATATGAAGGAAAGAGTTAATCAAAAGTTTCAAAGAGACACGACAACGAATTTTACCCACAAACAATCACCTAAGAAAACATTAATCAAATTAAACACGCCTACCTGTGACACTGTTCCACCTCCACGTGGAGGCGGTGCCAGCTCCGCCTATATTTAGAATGTTGCCCTCTTGTCCAGTCCCGGTCGAACCAGTAGAACCAGAGCCTGTCATTGTGTCAGAGATCTTTATCCATTGACCAGTAACACTGTCCCATCTATACTGCGCATTGCCATTGATCTGGATAAAAGAAAACATATCGAGGGCTTGAGGGCTTGATGCAAAACTATTCTTCTAACTCCTTTTTTAGAATAATTTTGCACCAAGCCCTCGATATAGCATCTTGGTATTGGCACTGTTTATTACAATTGACATGATTTATTGCAATCCGTGATTTGACTAAACTGACATGTTTCTGGGGAAATTGAGGTTACTAGATTTACATGGCTGTTTCAATGCAATGTGGGAGTTGGATACTTATCTTATTGAAAACAGTTAATTACACAACAGCTTTGCTGCTTTTCACTGATGTTCAGAACAAACTTCAATCTTCAATATGAACATAATAACACTACCGTTTTGTGCTTTGTGAATGTCATGGATATGTTGTACATGTTTAGTGATAAGTATAGTAATCCCTCCCCACTAAGCCGGAATTCTATTACAGAAGAATTTAGATACTTTAACCCTTCGCTTGCTATTCACGTCAATATACCTACCTGTAATTTAAAATAGTGAAGACCCAGATGAGACAGCTCCTGTAGGAGCTGTCTCATCAGGGTATGCACTATTTACAAGTTGAGTGTGCAACTAGTGCACTCCACAGCAGTGATTGCAAAGAGCAATACTTATACACAGTGATGATATGTGTAATTATACAACAGGGCATGGGTAAAGAAGGAGAAATGTATTTTGAAATTCAGCAAAGAGAAGGAGGTTGCAATTCAGGTTGAAGGTCATGCAGAAAACTCCCATGCATTAACCCTTCGCTTGCTGAGTTTTAAAATACATTTCCCCTTCTTTACCCATGCCCTGTTGTATAATTACATATATCTTCACTGTGTACAAGTATTTCGCTGTGAAATCACTGCTGTGGAGTGCACTGGTTGCACAATCAACTTGTAAATAGTGCAGACACTGGTGAGACAGCTCTTGCAGTAGCTGTCTCATCTGGGTCTTAACTATTTACAGGTAGGTATATTGCCGTGAATAGCAAGCGAAGGGTTAAGATGCCACCTGTCTCCAAGACCAATATGTATACTAAAATGAGCGTCAGGTTTAGAGGGGTTTTACTGTGCATTAAAATGTATGACAATGTGTCAGTATTCTCGTCAGTGTCTGCTTTATAACCTTTAGAATTGGAGCACGAGAATACTGGCGTTTGCAAGCAGTGTGAACAGAGTTCAAAGGACTCATAGACAGTGTAGACAGATATATCAGAGGGCTCCTATACAATGTAGATAGAGATCAGAGGGCTCCTAGACAATGTAGACATATATCAGAGGGCTCCTAGACAATGTAGACAGTGTAGAAATGTATAAGAGGGTTCCTAGACAGTGTAGATAGATATCAGAGAGCTCCTAGACAATGTAGATAGAGATCAGAGAGCTCCTAGAAAATGTAGATTGAGATAAGAGGGTTCCTAGATAGTGTAGACAGAGATCAGAGAGCTCCTAGACAATGTAGACATAGATCAGAGAGCTCATAGACAGTGTAGACAGAGATCAGAGAGCTCCTAGACAATGTAGATTGAGATAAGAGGGTTCCTAGATAGTGTAGACAGAGATCAGAGAGCTCCTAGACAATGTAGACATAGATCAGAGAGCTCATAGACAGTGTAGACAGAGATCAGAGAGCTCCTAGACAATGTAGACAGTGTAGACAGGTATAAGAGGGTTCCTAGACAGTTTAGACAGAGATCAGAGGGCTTCTAGACACTGTATATAGAAATCAGAGGGCTCCTAGACAATGTAGATAGAGATAAGAGGGTTCCTAGACAGTGTAGACAGATATCAGAGGGCTCCTATACAATGTAGATAGAGATCAGAGAGATCCTAGATAATGTAGACATAGATCAGAGAGCTCATAGACAGTGTAGACAGAGATCAGAGAGCTCCTAGACAATGTAGACAGTGTAGACAGGTATAAGAGGGTTCCTAGACAGTTTAGACAGAGATCAGAGGGCTTCTAGACACTGTATATAGATATCAGAGGGCTCCTAGACAATGTAGATAGAGATAAGAGGGTTCCTAGATAGTGTACACAGAGATCAGAGAGCTTCTAGACAATGTAGACAGTGTAGACAGGTATAAGAGGGTTCCTAGACAGTGTAGACAGAGATCAGAGAGCTCCTAGAAAATGTAGATAGAGATAAGAGGGTTCCTAGACAGTGTAGACAGAAATCAGAGAGCTTCTAGACAATGTAGGTAGAGATCAGAGGGCTCCTAGACAGTGTAGATAGAGATAAGAGGGTTCCCAGACAATGTAGATAGAGATAAGAGAGCTTCTTTCAACGCTTAAAACAAATAGTATTCCAATAGTAAACCATGTGTATATGTTTTATACGTTTCACACGTCTTTTTTTAATTTATGTACAAACATCAATAGTATGATTATTACCACATTTCCTGAAGTTTGACCTTGTCCAGGCCATTGACCGCTACCTTGACCAGTACCCTGACCTCCTGTCTGGCCATCGCCTTTAAGTTTCCTTATAATCATGTCCCAGTTGATAAGTTTTCTCATAGATCTTAGCTGGGTCAAAATACCCTTTAACCCCGAAGTGGTTTTGTCATTTAGGTTAATAGACTCGTGCATTTTGGGCTGCAACTTTGCAAGGAGGAGCCGGAATTCTGCAAAGGCTTCCGGTGTTCCGAGAATGCGCACAACTTGCATGGAATTAGAGGTTCCTGGCTTAAAACCGAGTTGCCCAAGGAATACGTAGAACGTCCTTGACCTTCCAAATTCTTGCAGCAATCTTCGCCAGTCGTCAATGTTTTGGACACTTCTAAGCTGGTTCCAGAGACGCCAGTCCATGTCGGTCATGTGATAATCGCTGATTAGGTTCATGTTGACGTCAAAATCAATGCCAAGGTCGACTGGGAGTCCGCCATAGTCGATGAATTTATTGCTATGATCAAACCGGAACTTGAATTTAATGACCAGCTGGTTCCCCCAATCAGCTCCAGCGAAGCGCCACAGGTTCATCTCACTTCTGCCGTTGAAGTATGCTGTTCCAAGGTCTGTGCGCACTACATTCGTGGTACCAATATTAATACCTTGTAGCGACTTGTCGTAAAGGTCACGGTCAAACGGGAAGAATGCGGAAGGTTGACAAAGAACTGTAAGAAAAACATTATTATATTAAAACAAAATCCAAAAACAACTAAATGTCTTTTTTTAAGACGGATGTGTCACGTATGATCTTATAGTGCGTTATAGCATATCCGTATATGTTCGACGACGTCACTTATGTTAAGTTGTGCTTAACTCTTTTTAGACCCAACCTCTTTGAATAAATCTACCGAAAAGGAGCATTTGCTAGAGAAAGGGATATTTAAAATGCGCATAGATTTGAAGCTATTGTGATAAATAGAACATTTGTTTCATGGGAACAAATGCTCTATTAATCATAATGGTTTCAAAAAAGAAGTAGGAGGGAATGGGTTAAACCTTCCTTTTTAAGTTCGCCTTTGCAAACAAAGTAGACCCAGATCAGACGATTCCTGTATGAGCCGTCTTATCATGATCTGCTCTGTTTGCTTAGGAAATTATAGAAGTTATGCTTATGAAAATATAATAGCTGTACCATTGTAAAATTGCAGCTAGCAGCTGACAAAGAACTGCAAGGAAGACATTGGTATATATTAACCAAAGACGAACATCTAAAGGTATTACATACAACTTTGTGATCTCACCTCAGTCGAAAAGTAAAGAAATACCAACGATTCTGTGTTTAGGTGTACATGTATTTTCATGAAATAAATCAACTGTAAAGTTTTGTGCCTGATTTGTTATCAGCCTGTTTCTTATTAGCGAGTTGTAAAATTATTTTTCAAAAACGTTCATGTTTTGACATAGAAACTTCAGTTATAGTTACAACAATCAGAATGCATATACGCCGGATAAGCTGGAATTTGTTCTAAGGTGTTAAGTTTGGTGGTGCCAAACATAATAAGGATTCTGCACGAATTCGGCTTCAATTTTGTGAAGAATATGTACTGATCGAGTGTCAAACAGCTTGAACGCTGATGAAAAATCGGTGTTATTTTGCATCTCGTCTTAAATGAAACTGTTTGCAAATGCATGCCATTGTTGCTGTTATCAAAATAACGGTATAGCAAAATCCCTCTAAACCGGACGTTCAATTTTGAATAAATATCGGTCTTGGAGACATGTAGCAGCTTAATGCAGCCACCTGCCTGGTGGTATCTAGATAACGCTTTAAACCGGACGTTTAATAAATAGATATCGGTCTTGGAGACAGGCGACAGCTTAATGCAGGATGAAAGCCATGCAGAAAGCTCCTGTAGGAGCTTTCTGCATGACTTTCACCGTGAATTAAACAGCTACCTGCCTACTGGTATCTAAATTCTTCTCTACTAAAATTCCGCTTTAAACCGGACGTTTAATAAATACATATCAGACTTGGGGACAGGTGGCAGTTTAATACAGGGTGAAAGTCATGCAGCCACCTGCCTAATTGTATCTAAATTTTTCTCAACTAGAATTCTGGTTTAGAGGGGTTGTACATGTACTGTATACGAGTTTCAACCTACCGTCAGGTGTAGATGGTAAAAGTCCTGACATTCCAAAGTCACAGCTACATTTGTCCTCGAAGAATATAGTTCCTACTGGGCATGGTCTGACTACCTCACCACGTCCGTATACAATTTGGATATAGTATCGTTTGTCCCAATGGGGTCTCCTATCACAAACAGCTGAAACGAAATGGACATTCACAGTAAAACCTCATTTAATTTACATGTAGTATAGATATCGGTCCTGGAGACAGATGGCAGCTTAATGCAGGATGAAAGTCATGCAGAAAACTCCTTTATGAGTTTTCTGCATAACGTTTGCCCTGCATTAAGCAGTCACCTACCTAAAGGTATCTAAATTCATATCTGCTATAATTCCTGCTAAGAGGGTTTTTATTGTACATATAATTTTGGACCCATTTCCCTTTCATTATTAACATGTATGTGTTACATGAAACTATTTGTTTAAGAAATATTTAGTTTCACGTGTATCAATGTAATCTGAATACTGAATGTGCAACGTGGGATGGTCCCATACCTGCTAAACCCTTTCACCGTCAAAGTAGAAAAATGCACCAGGAAAAGTAGTGCAGCCTCAGATCGTACGCCGCCTTTTCAAGGCGGCATCTGATCAGGGACTCCACTTTTTTGTCTCAAACTTTATTTCTATATCTGTGTTTTAATCCTTTGAAATTTGTATTTATTTATCTCATTTCCTTATTTTACCAAATGATTAAACAAAATGGCTTTGCAGACGACAATGAGAAATTTGGCGCCAAAAGGGTTTAACAGTATAGTCCATTCAGTATGAAATGATTAAAACTGTTAAATTACTTTGATTAACAACAGTGCAAACCCTGGTCTGTGGGCTCCTCCGGAAGCCATCTAGGTTTACACTGTTTGCAAATATCCGTGCATACCTATTTTATTTCATAAGGAAACAGAGCAGATCCTGACCAGACAGCTCCTACAAGAGTCGTCTGATCTGAGTATACCCTGTTTGCAAATGCGTAGAAAGGCGTATTTATGGAGTAAATGGTTAAAGTACCAGTACGATATATCAAACAAAAAATGTGTGGAAGGTTCTCGAAGGACTAATCAAGTTCGACAACTCACGTTTGACAGCTATTCCGCCGCTAGGTGGACACTCATCTTTACATCCGGTTCCCTGTAGACAACCCATTCCTTCCACGTAGGAGCTGTCAAGCGGGCAACAATGGCCAACACTGAATCCATCGATGCACTTCCAGTATGCTCGACACCCATACTCTGACATTCCGTATGTATAGCCTGTGGTGGCAGTCTTACAGGGATCTGCGGAAACAAGTTCCGGTGCATTAAAATATATCTACATAAATCAGTTGACCACCTAAATTAAATCTTATTGTTTATTTCTTACAGTGACAGGAGCATATACTACAATAAATGCATATTTTCAATAACATCATCAGAGGTAAAATAAGATGCGTAAACTTAATCATTTTGTAAGAATAACTTCAACAAACCCTAGAATATGACCACTCTTTAGTATCGTCTTGGCGTAGCTGATTCCAAATGTAGTGCACCCACCGTGGCTATAGGGGTCACTCGGGAATATTTGGAATTGTGTAGTTTTTAAACCTATGCGATAAATGGAGCTTTTGTTCCCATAGGGAGCAAATGCTCTATTTATCAGAATGGTTTCAAAAGGTGACTTTACAGATGCGTTAAAAGGGGTCATTGTGCCTGAAAGGGTTAAATCTGACATGATAAGACAACGTTTATCAAAGTATATCCCATTAGCCTTAGACTTTTCTTCCATTTTGGCCATTTGTTTGCCTTTCAAATTGTATTTACGCACGCGCGTAAGTACGTATCGCTAGCTTTTACGTCTGAGAAAGGGTTACATTACCACATTCATTACGCATGTATTTGTGATCACCTTTTTTCGAACCCCTTCCTGATAAACATATGCATCATATTTCAAACTGTGACAAATGTAATCATAGGTTATACATGTTTATTTTTAAACCCCTGACCTTTGAAAAATTATCTAGGGTCATAAAAAGCCTACCTGCGGTACAGTTGACCAAGAATGACGGTCTACACGTGATAGCATCAGCATCCCAGAACTGACCAAATGGACACGATCTGATGAGAGCACGCACAGTGTCTCCTTCTTTCCAGCACTGGACATACTTCGTGCAGTCCCCTGGGTATGGATTGAACCCAACACCTTGGTCTATGAGACAACCATCACAGAGTCCGGGCTTAGTTGGAGGAGGTGGAGTGGTTGTTATTGCCTTGGTTTGACCCAAAACTGGAAGAAAGCGGAAAGATTCAACGTAGTTTTACAAACATCGTATCGGTGCACCCATTTTCCAATGATTGTCACCCACTTGCGAGTCCTTTATCCACAAAGAAGAAAGCATCCCAATGAAGGGTGCCTTATCTATATTCTAGTTATCTCTAGTATTCAGTCACCTTATCTTCCACAGGAACAGTTTGTAAATTTAGCACCATTTTGGTATGGTTTAACCCTTTCCCTGTTGTAATATTATTCATGTAAGAAATACTGACGTCATGAATATTAATGAGATTATTTTGGCATATGAACACAGGACATTTTGCCTCAGGCAGAAGCTGTAGAATCAGATCTATATTACACCATAAGCAAACAGAGCAGACCTTGATCAGACGGCTCCTATAGGAGCCGTCTGATCTGGGTCTACTCTGTTTGAAGATGCGTCAAAATGCGATTACATAGGGGAGCGGGTTAATTGAACTGACATAGGAACACCTAGTGAAAACCCTGACCAAACTGTTCCTTCAGGAGCACTTTGATCCGAGTCTGCGCTGTTTTCCTAAATTGATCAGTCTGAATGCTTCTGATCTGACTAAAGTATGCAGTTTCCACACAAGCAAAATGTCCATTTTCCATGTTCTTTTTTTACTGATTTCGTTCATAGATATTGATGAGGTGAAATAGCTTAAATGCATGCTTAACAATAACAGGGAAAATATTATATAGCTTGTAGCTTAATGCATAATGTCAGCTAAAAACATTTTCTGCATTCTGTGTTTTCTTTCCCCTTTAGCAAATACCTGCTTTAATCGATAAATATCCATGAAAGAAATACTTTTGTCATGAATATTGATTAAATTTATTTCTATAATGACAGCTGAACATAATAAATGTTGGACACAATATAAATTGTACAGTTATGTCTACTTCATTTCATAAGCAAACAGAGCAGACCCTGATCGGACGGCTCCTATAGGAGCCGTCCGATCTAGGTCTACTCTGTTTGCAAAGGCGTGGAAAAAACGCATTTATGGAGTAAGGGGTTAAGCTTATACATGCTCTTATGACACATAATTAGACTTGTATCTGGTGTCAAATTATACTTACTATGACACACAGTCCGTTGTAAGGATGGCAGGACGCCGAAGAAGCGATTGAAGTCGCTTGCGATAATGGAGTATTGCGGGTTGGAGGCCACGGACATTAGCTCCGCCATGTTTATATCCCTTCCAACTCCGACTGTCACTATATCCACGCTGTTGTTCTTTAAAATATTGGCTTCCTGAAATTTATAAATTTAACCAAACTATAATCTGCGAATGGGGTTAAGGGGTGTCTTGTATGAGAGGGATCACCTAAACCGCGTGACAATAAGAATTTCAGTGACGTCCATGACGACAATGTCCCGTGACGAAAGCCTAAACTCGTGATTCACGGACATCGGTCACGGGTTTCAGTAAATCTGTGTACATGAAGGAGCCGTCTTGTTTGGATCAGCTCTGATTGCTAATGGAACTATAACAAAACCTGTTATAAACGACCATTAAATATGTCTAATTATGGATGCATAAGACAGATGGTAGCTTAATTCAGTTCGTAAGAAATGCATAATGCTCCTATTTGAGCTTTCTGCGTTACTTTCGCCCTGTATTAGGCAACCACCTGCTTTTAAGACTCATTTGTTCAATAAATGAAATGGTCACTTAAGACAGATTCTACTTTATAACAGAACCTTTCTTATGGGACCACTTAATAGATAACCAGAAGGTTGTTGTTTGGTGTAAGATGTGTAAAGTAAGGTTTCAAAGAAAGCTGGTAGTTTAATACAGTGCTCCCTCTCTACAACGACACCCTTTGGGATACGAAGATTGTATGTGTTGTTCAGAGGGAGTTGTTATAGGGAGGGAAATTCAAACATAATTAGCTTGTTTGCAGATCCCCAGATAAGGTGTATTTCGAGAACTAAAACCGTTATGCCTCCATCAAACTTTGTGACGATTCTAAAGAGTGGTCACAACATAGGGTTAGGTGGATGCATACAGAAAATACGATGGTAGAAAGTTGTTTCTGGAGCCTTGTTGTTTCGGAAACAGTGACATGCGTTGTTGTAAGGAGGGAATCGTTATTGGGAGGGCCGTTGTAGGGAGGGAGCACTGTATATGCCGAAAGTGATGTAGAAAGCTCCCATATGAACTTTCCGCAGTATTTTCATATTTTTTAAGCAACAACCTTCTTTTTATTTCCTTTTCTCCAAACGTGATAAACATGTCAAACAATTTGGATTTTAATTTATCCAGTTACCTGGCGCTTCTTTCCATTTTGTTTTGCAAAATTAATCTCAAATTCATTCGTACCATTATAAGGTTAAAGAAAAAAGGCATTATTTCAATATAAATCCTTTAAAAGATGATTTTTCAGAGTGGAATAGCCCATAAATATTTAACAATATATTCGACGCAGTAGTATACTTACTAGAGAATTTTGTTTGACAAACAGTACAGACCCTGATCAGGGAGCTCCTAGAGCTAGAGGAGCCCTCTGATCAGGGTCTACACTGCCACGTTGCAACCGACACTGCATGCATGTCCCGCAAACAGAACAGACCATGATCAGAGGGCTCCTAGATCTTGGTCTATTCTGTTTGCAACCGACATTGCATGCATGCCCCGCATTCAAAAGGAAAAATCCCAACTCACCCTAATTGTGTCCGCCATTGATTTCGAGCTGCTGTCCGTTACGGAAATCATGATCTTCTTAGCGTTTGGACGACCCTGATGTCTGAAAATGTCCGCGATTCTCCTCATGCCGGCTGCTGTGTCTAATTCTCCGCTTGGGTGAAGCATGGCGTGAACAAGCTCCTTCAGGTGGAACCTTGACAACGAAACGAACATTTTAGAATATGTATAAGTTTCATGCTTGTATATAAACGTATTTTTCAATACAGCATACATCTCTTAGCTAATAGTTGGTAACAATGATTGGTTTCAGTTTAGTTGTTATGGTAGGGATTGGTGCGTGTATGGGGTGGGTGGAGGGTCAAAATGATGTGAATTTAACCATTTTTGCCATGAACATTTATGTAGCACATGGTTTCTTCATAAATAACAGTGACTGATGCTGTAATTTCACAACAACATGGCAACGTTTGGTCGTTTGCTCTCGACGTAAGCTCTAGAACGAGTTCTAAAAACGATGTTGTTCTAGGTCTACTCTGTTTGCAGAAAAACTTTATCTATGAGATACAACAGCAAACCACTGAGGTCCACAAACCAATGTATGTTATCGAATCATTAACCCTTATTGTGAGTGAAACGAGCCACTAATGGCATTTGCAAACAGTGTAGACGCAGATGAGAGGATTCCTAGAGGATCCCTCTCATCAGGTTATGCACTGTTTGTCATGTTACACTTTTCTCACGAAAATCCCTAAATATTTCCCGTAAGATTTACCTGTTTGAATTTTGAAAGTGTCCATTTGAAAATGCAGCGCTGTAAGGGTTAAAACCATTCCTAAATATTCACAATTAGCTTGATCTGTTTTAATTTGATATATTGCGTTGTAATGACTTTAACCCTTTCACCTCCGTATAAATGCACCAAGACAAAAAGTGCAGTCCCAGATCAGACGCCGCCTTTTCAAGGCGGCGTCTGATCAGGGACTTCACTTTTTGTCTCAATCTCTATTTCTATATCTGTGCTTTGTTCCTTTGAAATTTGCATTTAATTATCTCATTTCCTTATTGTACTAAATGATTTGACAAAAAATTGATTGCAGACGACAATTAGCAATTTGGCGCCGAAAGGGTTAAGGAAGAGTTGGTACTGTAGATCGTTTTTCAGGGAGCGTCACAAAAATATCTCACCTGGATTTAAAAGGTGATATGCCAACCATGTCTCCATCGATTGTATCCGAGACGACCACGCCCACATGCACGTGCTCCTTGTGCACGTCGAGCCCGTCGAGGAAGTTGGACACGAAGTGCGTTTCCATCATCCAGTTGTAGGGATTTACGGTTTTTGATCCATCCATCAGGAACATGATATCCGCTGCCGTATGGCTTTCCATGCCTTAAAAATAAGAAATTGCGATAACATACAGTAAACCAAGTTTTAACTCATTCATTCTCTTCTACTGGTGCTTTGTTGCGCCTCTGTAAAACTCATTTTATGAAACCAGTGTGATACATAGAGCATTTACACCATGGGAGCAAATGGCCAAATGCTCTATTTGTCACAAGGGTTTCAAAACTACACCATTTTAAAATTCTCCTTTTCTATAGTTAATGCTCCTTTTCGGTAGATTAATTCAAACTGGCAGGGTCTAAAATAGTCTAGGAGGGAATGAGTTAAGCGATCATTCATTTATGAAACACAAGCGTCTTAAACTCCATGTGGTTGCTTAAATGCCGGATAAAGTAAGCTCCAACAGAAGCTTTCTGTATTACCTTTGACCTGTATTAAGCTACCACCTGTCTTAAAGACCGAGATTTAGGTCGTTTTTAATGGTCGCTTAAGGCAGGTTATATTATATTGAATACAATGTTATTGTTACAATAAAATGCAATAACAATATGAGATACAAAGTCTCTGTTTTAAGAACATGCAATGACATTTGGAATACACTCACTGTTTAAAAAAATGTAGTAACAGTTTGAACACAAACCCTTTGTTACAAGAACCTGCAATGACCTTTTGAACAATAAAAGAAAATTACAAGAAATTGTAATCAGTAAAACATTGTTACGAAAGTATGCAAAGCCAGTTGAACAAAAAACCTTTATTATTATAAGAATTTGCAGTAACCAGACGAATACCAAACCTCTTCGAAAAATAATTATGCAATAACGTTTTGAACACTAATTCCTTATTGCTAGAAATTTCAATGACATTTTGAACAATATCTCAAAACATTTTGATCACAAAGCATTTGTTACAAGACTATGCAAATAACATTTTGAGCACAAAACCTTTGATACCAAACATTTTTTGTAAGTATTAACTATATAAACGTGCTTTTACGCATTTGCAAACAAAGTAGACCCATGTCAGACGGCTCCTGTAGCAGCCGTCTGTTCAGGGTCTGCTCTGTTTGCTAGTTGAATTTGAAAGATACCCCGGTATGTTTATTTAGTTTCTAAAATGGCTACAATGTTCCACCTTCCATATTTCATTATAACTATTTAGGCAATGAATATTAAGTAGGTATTGACATCTGGAATACACATACACATAGGACAGGGAAATGGTTAAGTATTTGGAAAACGAAGCCTTCGGTAAAGTAAAATTGCAATGTTTAACTACAATCAACTTTCATCTGATTTAAGCCGCATGGCAATATGTTTTCATAACATCATTTATAAAAACAACAAAACGAAACAACAAACCAGAGGCAAGGTGTCGAGCAGTTTTCATACAGTAGAATATGTTTAAAGCGGACATTAAAGATATAGTAAAACCTCTCTATAACGTCCACTAAATTACATCAAGTAGTTTGTGTTAAATGCAGGTGGCTGCTTAAAGCAAGATGAAAGTAAAACAGAACGCTCCTATAGAAGCGTTCTGTTTTACTTTCACCTTGCTTTAAGCAGCCACCTGTCGTAAACACAATTTAGTGGTCGTTATAGAGAGGTTTTACTGTATGTCTCATTCTGGATATGTCAAACAGGTGGTAGCTTAATGCAGATCAATAGTAATGCAGAAAGTCCCTATATGTGTCCAGTATTTAACCCTTCGCTTGCTGAATTTTAAAATACATTTCTCCTTCTTTACCCACGCCCTGTTGTATAATTACATATATCTTCACTGTGTACAAGTATTTCGCTGTGCAATCACTGCTGTGGAGTACACTGGTTGCACAATCAATTTGTAATTAGTGCTGACCCTGATGAGACAGCTCCTGCAGGAGCTGTCTCATCTGGGTCTTCACTATTTACAGGTAGGTATATTGACGTGAATAGCAAGCGAAGGGTTAAACGGTGAAACACAAATATTTTGATACGAGCGCCTGTGACTTTATACTTACATGGTAGCAAAGGCACGGGCAAGGGTGTGGACATCTCCGTGGTGGTCGTCGTTGGCATAGGCGTGGTCTCTGGGGCAATGGTCGTGGTCTGAACGACTGTGAAATATAATCGACATAATGTTGCTGCCAAACTGTTGAATAAGATTTCTGTCACCTAACCCTTTACTCCATAAATATTCATGTGAGAAATAATGAATTCATGAATAGTAATTAGATTCAGTTTAATACTGGTATATGACAAAGGACAGCCTGACCATGTCAGAAACTATAGAATCAATATTATTTCATAAGCAAACAGAGGAGATATGATCAGACGACTCCTGTAGGGTCCATCTGCAGTTTGCAAAAACGTAGAAAGGCGTATTTATGGAGTTAAAGTATGATATATTCTATGACGTACTCTTGGACGTTACCTCGAAGATATCTCGAACTTGGTTGACTCGAACTTTGGATAACTCGAACTAAAAGTTCAGTTTCATCCAAAACTTACAATATTCAATTGAATTGCTCAAATAGTTATCGCTGCAGATATCTAGTAACACATGTGGCAGCTTAATACAGGGGTACAGGAGCTCTCAGCATTACTTTCGACCTGTATTAAGCTGTGAACTCGAGAAATTGGTTCAATTGTATTTCAGTAACATACAGTATCGATGAGATAACGATTATTGATGAAGTAACAATTATCGATGAGGTAACGATTATCGGTATCGCATGTACAGTATCAGCTATAGAATTAGCATTGCAATATTTCTGTGCACAGGTCAGCATCGTAAATAGTCTTGATGCTAGAAGAACTAAATATAAGTTAATATTTATGCAGAGAGAAAATTAAATATACGGATTCTTGATGCATCACAGAAAACAGTAACAAAATAATTATATTCTTTTGTGTAGAACATTTCAGTAAATATTCCTGCTGCAGAGATATTTAATGTCAGATATTCTTTATGTAGAAACTAGAAAGAAAATTAACACTAGATAGTGTTGATGCCATCAGCAGATTTATTTATACATATCGCGACATATGGTGTCTCTCATTGACCGTGTACAAATACGTACATGTATTTATACATACCGCGACATATGGTGTCTCTCAGTGACTGTGTACAAATACGTGTATTTATACATGACTCGACAGATGGTGTATCTCATTGACTGTACAAATACGTGTATTTATACATGACTCGACAGATGGTGTATCTCAATGACTGTGTACAGTTACTTATTTATGCATACATTGATAGATGGAATCTCACAATGACTATGTACAGATGGTGTCTCTCAATGGATGTGTACACATTATTGTATTTATACATACCGCGACAGATGGTGTCTCTCAGTGATTGTATTATGTTCCCGAGTGCGGCGAAATCCAGAACTTTGTAAACTTTGGTGGGGCCTGACGCAATTAGTGACAGTTCACTCTCGAATATGTCTGATCCGATACCGATTGCAATCATGATGGCTCCTGTAACAAACAAAACAAACACAACTACAATAAGAATGTTCCCTGTAATGGTCAACTAAAGAAAGAAACAAAGCCAGAGAGACAGACTGACAGACAGAGACAGACAGAGAGACAGACACAGCGAGAAAGAGAGAGAGAGAGAGAGGAAGAGGATGCTTTCAAAGCATAATAAACATAGTTAAATGAGTCGTGATATATCGATAGAAATAACCTATTCGCAGACTGGTACGGAAACGCAGAAGGACGAATGTTTGTTTTAACTCACCATCAGCTTTGGCCATGCTTGCCTGGAGGGCCGTGTTTTCAGGGTAGGTGGATTTTCCATCTGTGACGACGATGATGACCTTCGGGGCATTTGACCTTCCCTGTGACAGCATCAGACGTCGGGCTCGTTGAATACCTAAAGTCAAATATAGTAGAACCTGTCTTAAGCGGCCATCAAAAAGGGACATAATTATAAACATGCAAGGCAGATGGTGGCTTAATGCATGTCAAACGAAATGCAGATATCTATTTCAGGAGCTTCCTGCATTACTTTTGTCATCCATTAAGCAACCACCTGCTAACCCCTGTGTTAGAAAATGAATGGCTACTTAGGACAGGTTCTGCTGAACATTGATATTCATCCTTATCCCGTGTGTATGCTCTTTAACCATTTACTTAGATACGACTGTCTACGCCTTTGCAAACAGAGACGATCCAGATCAGATGGTTTCTGTTGGAACCATCTGATCAACATCTGCTCTGTTTGTTTGTGATATGGTATAGAAATGATTCTATAGTTTCTGCCATGGCCAAACATTCCTGCGTCAATGTGCTGTTGTAAGTATAGATATAATTAAAAAACATGAGGTCATTATTTGTACATGAATCTTAATGGAGTAAATGGTTAAAACAGGTTTAGTATTAGTGCGCCATATTGAAAAGGAAATACAGCAGGCTCTCTATTGATATTTTACATTAACCCATTACCTTATAGGCTATTTTTAGATACAACCTCTTTGAATAAATCTACCGAAATGGAGCATTAACTAGAGAAAAGGAAACTTTTAGAATTTTGTAGTTTGAAACCATTGTGATAAATAGAGCATTTGCTCCTATAGGAGCAAATGCTCTATTTATCACAATGGTTTCACAAAGTGCCTTTAACAGAGTCGTCAAAAGTCGTCAATATGAAGGAATGGGTTAATCTTTAAAACTCTGATTCTACAGTATCTGCCATGGCCAAAGTTCCATGCATTCATGCACCATTGTAAAAAGTACCATCTAATTAATATTCATGGTGTAAATGCTTTAATACATTTTAACCCTTTCCTTCATATAAAAACACCTTTTCACGCGTTTGCACACCAAGCAGACCCATATCAGACGGCTCCAGCTGGAGCCGTCTGATCAGGGTCTGCTCTGTTTGTTTATGGTATAATATAGATACGATTCTACATTATATGACTGCGCCAAAATGCCATATGTCTGTATGCCATTATAACAAATACATCTAATAACAAATACATCCGTACTCTAATTAATATTCATGATGTCAGTATTTCTTACATGAATATGCAACAGGAAAGTGGTTAATGTTTATCAATCTGACAAGGTGACTTTATAAGACCAGCATCTTGAAAACCATTCCTTACTTTACCTAAAGCAGTGTCTGTTCCGAACCGTGGCTGGGGCAGTTTCTGGACTTTGTTTCGGAGAACAAACTTGGGATTAAAGGGGTTAAAAGGGATTTCCTCTCCAATGGTTGTGCTGAATACAACGGCGGCAACGTGAATGTAAGGCTGGCCAATCTACATCAGAATGAAGCAATACCTTTTTTAGATATTCCGACACCTACGAAATTTTAGTAATGTATAATTTGTGTTTTTGTATGCAGGTGGCTGCTTTATGCAGAGTGAAAGTCAAACAGAATGCTCCCAGAGAAGTTTCCTGCATGACTTTCACCCGGAATTAAGCTGTCACCTGCATACAAAGACATAAATCATTCATTACTAAAATATTTGACTGTTCGAATAATCACAACAATGTTCACAATGTAAGTTAAATGTACTTTTTATTTTGTTTTCGTAGGAATTAAGGAATGTTCAACAAACTTTAATATATTTGTAATATTCTTCTAACTAGTTCGTTCTGCTATCCTACATGTACATGTATGTATACAGTTTGGATTATGTTGAAAATCCAAGCTGTTTGTTACCGTGGTAATACTTTTAATAGACATATAGATATGTATGTCGCATCTGTATATCACATCTGTACATCACATCTGTTTATCACGTCTGTACATTACATCTGTATATCTCATCTGCACAGAAGTATACTAGTACCTGTGTTTGCTCTTAAATACTTTTAAAAATGTTTCAAATTCTGAATATTGAACATGGAGATTAATCTTATAATCGATGATCTGAATTCTGTAAAAACTCGATGCCACGAATTGTTATTAGTGAAACATATATGTCTGTGTAGCCCGGTGACTGCTGATGAAGAGTGAAAGTCATGAAGAAAGCTCCTCTATGAGCTTTCTGCATGAATTTCACCCTGCATTAAGCTGCCACCTGTGTGAAAGATCAATAATGATACATATCAATACGCATTTGGGTGTTCTAATAATCGACAAACATGCAGTGATCTTTGTTACCTCCAGGTTGCTGATCATATTGGCCACGAAGTTCCGCTGTCTTATCCAATCATTCGGCTTTATGCTGTCCGAACCATCAAGTAAAAAGACTACGTCGCCAGGCACCTGGCAGTTAAGGTCTGAAAACAATGACATTGTTCGGTTAGTTTTGGTTTGTTGGCACACCGTCTTATACAAATGAACAATCAAATTTGACACGATTTTGAAACTTTAGATTAGGCTGATATAGTAGAAAGTAGTGTAGACCATGATCAAACGGCTCATGCTGTCCGAATGATTAACACTTGGAACCGTTGTAATAATAGGAATTGCAAATGCTCTATTTATCACAGTGGTTTCAAAATTTACACAATTCTAAAATCGTCATTTTCTCTTATAAATGCTCCTTTTCAGTAGTTTAATTCAAAGAGGTCGGATCTAGCCTATGAGACAACGGTACAACTATTTTCCTCATATAAAAGTAAGTGTTTTCACGCATTTGCAAACAGAGTAGACCTAGACCTACAGGAGCTGTCTGATCAGGGTCTGCACTGGTTGCTAAGGGAATTTGATAGCTCTGTTTCTTTACTTTCTAAAATGGTTACAATGTTCCACCTTCCATGTTTCATCATAACTATGTTGTCCATGAATATTCAGTATGTATTAAAATTTCGATTAAACATATAACAGGGAAAGGGTTAATCTATGGGCTCACCATCTGATGGAGGTGGAATGGACGGTGGCGGTGTGGGTGGCATCATTGTAGTGGTTGTTGTTGACGTCGTGGTAATGGCTGAAACAGAGTTAAAATATGTCAAACCTTACTTATATCATTTTACTGCAAACATTGTAGATATAAATCAATCATTGCATTTGAATCTGACCAGCTTCTAAGTTGTTTTGCCACATTCAGATCTAATTCTATATAAAACACCACGTTTAAAATGTGTTTTAAACGCGGTATCTGAAATCGTTCTGCATTGTTTGTTACCCATGAGAGCTGATGTTGTAGGAAAACAGTTTAAAAGCTGACCAGACGCCGGAGCGTAAAGATGGGCGTGTCTGGTTTGAAACCAATATTATTCAAACGGAAAATTGATAAATTCGTTATATATTTAATTCTAACAGATATTTTGACCCTCAACAACACCACCACCTTGATTTTTAACAAACATCCTGTTTGATCGATATATTAGTGGTAGAGCTGAATATATTATACAGAACCAAACACTACATGTATAGGCAAACAGTTGAACTTCGATATCTCGACCTCGGATAACTGGTACTCCGGATAACTCGAGATAAACGTTCAGTCCTTCAAAAGTTTACAATAAACAAAAACGTAACTCGGCGTCTCATTAAGTTCCAATCTGTGTGTTACTGTGACGACTGTTTTTGAAACAACGATGACGAAACGTAAAAAACAAATGAAAAGTGTAGCAGACGAAAACGTTTGCAGACGACAAAACCTGGTAGCGATAGAGTTAAAATGACTTCACTCACAGGTACAGATAAGATTCCGCATGACGTTCACTGTGTTTTCCAGCGCTTTGAAATCCGTGACCTCTGACACGTAGTTTGGCCCGGATGCGATCTTGGTCAGTTCCTCGGAGAAAATGGCGTCACCGACACCAATAGCTATCATAGTGATACCCTGAGCCTTTGCGATACCAGCCTGTAGATAGACAAATATACAGTAGAATCTATCTTAAGAGGTCATCAAAAAGCAGGTCTAATTATAAGCAGGTTATAGTCTGTTGCTGGTCAAAATTAATGTATAACGCTCATTTACGAGCTTTGTGCATTATGTTTGGCCTACATTAAGCAACCACCTGTTTAAGACTCCTCTATGGCTAGACTAACCAGTGACATTTCAGTCCTGAATTAGTTTGGTAGAACATAATTCAAACTGCCAAGTAATGTGCCGTTTGCCTCACCTATAGATATGTGTTATAGCGAATCTGCAAATAGGATAGCACAAGATCAGACAGCTCCTAAAGGAACCGTCTGATCAGGGTCTGCTCCAATTGCTTTTGGCATAATATAGACCTGAATCTACAGTTTCTGTCATTGTCAAGAAAACAGACATTATAATACTATTATAAAATTTAAGACAATTCATATGGATAACATCAGTATCTATTACATGAACATTCGCCAGATAGAGTGTTCACCCTTTCCCTGATCTATATGTACTCTAAATTTCAATACCTACTGAATATTTTTGGACAAAATGGTTATAATGAAATATGGAAGGTGGAACATTGTAGCCATTTTAGAAACTAAAGAAACATATATTACAAATTTCACTAGCAAACAGAGCAGACCCTGATCAGACGGCTCCTATAGGAGCCGTCTGATCTGGGTCTACTCTGTTTGCAAATGCGTCAAACACCTTTATATGAGGGAACGGGTGAAACGATCAATTATGCATTACCTGGACGATGGTGTTTCTAGGGTTGGTCGACCGTCCGTCAGTAATGACCACGATGATTTCCGGTGCGTTCGGGCGGCCTTGGTCAATAATCATCTGCCTTGCAGCCTCTATGCCAAGCGCCGTGTCTGTACCGAACTTTGGTTGTGGTAGTTTGCTAGCCAGAAACTTTAACACCATCTTATTCTTGGGAGGGAACAGTCTGTAAGTAGTTATTTATTAACTCATTTGCACCCAGTAGATTCTTCCATGTTTATATTATATTTTTATCTAAGGGATGCCTGCCCTAACTTTTCATTTTCGTTTTGTTTTATATTGAAATTCCTATCAGCAAACAGTGTAGACTCTGGTCAGAGGCCGCATAATGTGGCGTCTGATCAGAGTCTATATTGTTTGCCTATGTCCCATATATGGGATCGTGGGGACAAATTGGCTAGGTAAGTTGTAAATACTAATTATTTATTGAGTAAGTAGAAAGTAATTATTATTTGTCGAGTAAGTAGACTGTAGACCTAGACCAATATTATTCAATTAGCAAACAAAACTAATCATGATGTAAGCGTCGTATGATCTGGGTTTACCCTGTTTGCAAAGTAGTGAAAAGGCGTTTCTATGAGTTTAACCTTTAGCCTGCTATGAGCGGATGAGTGAATAACTATGCAAATAGTTTGGATCAAGATGAGACGCCGAGTAACTCGGCGTCTCATCATGATCCAAACTGTTTGACACGGGTTTTCACTGTTTGTCACTCTGATTGCATTTTGGTAGACACATTGATTTTAGCTTGAATTTTGAAAATATAGAAGGTGAGACATTCTATAAAAATAATTTGCTCAGCAGGCTAAAGGTTAAATATTGAGAAAGTTGTAAGTATTTTGATCAGGATATGTTCTGTTTACTTATGGAATGGGATAGATCTGATTCTACATTTTCTCACATGATCTAAATTACCTATCCTCATTATTATAAATATCATTATAAAACGCAGTCTGATAAATATTCATTCTGTCATTATTTCTTGCATGAATATTCATGGAGTGAATGTTTAAATGGATACCAGACACACCTGAAGTGCTTGTGGCTTGTGCAGTTTGTCTGTCCGAATACTTTTGGTAATCCGGGTACAGTAAATCCCCTCTCAACCGGATTTCTCGGAGAGAAGAATTAAGATACTTTTAGACAGGTGTCTGCTTAATGAAGGGTGTAAGTCATGCAGAAAGCTCCTCTAGGAGCTTTCTGCGTGACTTTCATCCTGCATTCAGATGTCACCTGTTTCCAAGACTGATTTTTTATTCTTAATTTAACGTCCGGTTAAGAGGCGTTTTACAGTATTGTCCAGATAAGACGCGTAAATCAGAACATGCTAAAAAATAACTTCTTTATTTCTCTATCAAACCTTATGTTGTCACCACTCTTTAGAATCGTCTCTTCGAGACGATTCTAAAGAGTGGTCACAACATAGGATTTGGTGGAGAAATGACTATTTTAGAATTTTGAGTACGCAAAGTTATCCGTAGCTCTGTGCCATGTTGTGTCGCCTTACCCGATCTTTTCGCCGACCGAAGTACTATACACAATCATCCCCACGTGGATGGCATCTGGTCCTATTTCAAAGTTATCTATCAGACTGGCAACGAAACTCCTCAGTCGGACGAAATCGGCGTCGTTTATGCTGTATGAACCGTCAATAACAAAGACAATATCTCCAGGATTGTTGCAAATCCGATCTGAAAGAAGGTGATTTCATAGAGATGTCTTTTTATCCAGTTTTCCGTGGGCTATTTTTAGACCCAACCTCTTTGAATGAATCTACCTCTTTGAATGAATCTACCGAAAAGAATAATTTACTAGGGAAAATGTAAATCTAAGAATTGTGTAGTTTTAAAACCACTGTGATAAATAGAGCATTTGATACTATGGAGCAAACGCTCTATGTATCACAATGTTTTCAAACAGTGACTTTTACAGAGGCTTCAAAAGGCGTCAATATGAGGGAATAGGATATTTGCGAATAGAGTAGATTTAGATAGCACGTGTCTTCTATGTTTGCTTATGAAAATATTATTATCTGTGCATACGATTTCGACCGATATAAAACAAATACATACTTCATGTTTGGGATGACTATGAGCTTGTGAAATTCATTGACGTAATTGACATTGCAAACAGTGCAGATCTTGATCAAAGAGCTCATTCAAGAGCCATCTGATCTGCGTCTCTTCTGTTAGCCTATGACCCATGCATGATCACGATCGCAGGAGTGATAAATCTCTGGCGTGCTGAGGAAATATTCATTTACACGAACTTTCAAATGTCAACGTATGATCAGTTGTGTCACATAACCTCCAGTATATTCGAGTTAATAAAGCCATCACAAATATTACACATGTTTAACCCTTCGCTTGCTATTCACGTCAATATACCTACCTGTAAATAGTGAAGACTCAGATGAGACAGCTCCTGTAGGAGCTGTCTCATCAGGGTCTGCACTATTTACAAGTTGATTGTGCAACCAGTGCACTCCACAGCAATGATTGCACAGCGAACTACTTGTACACAGTGAAGGTGTATGTAATTATACAACAGGACATGGGTAAAGAAGGTGAAATGTATTTTAAAATTCAGCAAGCGAAGGGTTAATATTTGCTTGTTCAAAATGACTACCCGCAACATATCCTATACATTCTACAAAAGAACAACCAGTGTCAATCAGGTTGGGTAATATTGATGGGACTTCGAGTTACTGCGTCAACCCGTACTTCGTACGCCTACGAGGTATTGGGTTATAGATCAGTTATCATTTATATCTGTCATTGGTCCTGAAACTTACCTCCCGGGACTGGAACAAGATTGGGTGGTGTGGGTGGGGCAAAAGTTATACTCGGTGACTGGGTGGTGGTGATTACTGAAATAGACATACAACAACAACTCATATGCTTTAGAAAAACTGTTCAACAAATTGAGATACCCTTGCGTTCTACAAAATCATGCAAATATAGTAATGCTTATTCGGAAAGACACATGTAGGTAAATAGTGCAGACCCAGATGAAACTGCCCCTAAATAAGCAGTTTGATCTGGGTCTTCACTATTCGCTACCATGCCAATCTAATTGAAACTTATCAAAATGGTGCAAAATAGATTTATTTAACCCTTTTCTTCATGCCTTTGAAAACAGAGTAGACGCAGATCAGACGGCTCCTATATGAACACATTAGTTTTTGTCTTTGTCAGATGCTGTTGAAGAAAATCTACAGAGGCCCTCAAGCAAAGAGCCGTCTGACTAGGGTCTGCTCTGTTTTATCTAGGTCTACTCTGTTTACAAAGTTGTGAAAATTCGTTCCTACCAGTTAAAGGGTTGAGGCAGGGTGATGGGTGAATGCAGAAGGAAAATTAAGCAGGGAGCTCTTCTATGGATTCTGCACTTACTTTCGTTCTATATTAGCCCATTACCTCATAGGCTATTTTAAATACAATCTCTTTGAATTAATCTACCGAAAAGGAGCATTAACTAGAGAAAAGGAAAAATTTAGAATTTGTAGTTTGAAACCATTGTGATAAATAGAGCATTTGCTCCCATATGAGCAAATGCTCTATTTATCACAATGGTTTCACAAAGTGACTTTTACATAGTCGTCAAAAGTCGTGAATATGAGGGAATGGGTTAAACAGCTAATCCCGTTTTTCCTTCTGTAAAATCATGTTTATTTCTTTACACGTAATGGCCGCTATATACAGAAGCCCAGTTGTAGTTAACCATTTCCATGTTGAATATTCATGTAATAAATAATGACATCATGAATATTTATTAGCTGACTTTTTATAATCGCATATGTACATGTACACATGGCGTTTTGTTATTGCTAAAAACTGTAGGGTCATGTCTATTTTAGTTCCACATGTAAACAGAGCAGAACCTGATCAGACAGCTCCTACAGTTGTCGTCTGATCTGGGTCTACTTTATTTGCAACCAAGATGTGTTTGTGAAACACTATGACCCTCGATATGATATTTGACCCATATATTTGATGTCTGACCTTGAAGGATGACCTTGACCTTGACATGTCACACCTCAAAATGTGCGGCTTTATGAGATACATATGCATGCCAAATATCAAGTCTCTATCTGTACTGGCTCAAAAGTTATGACCAATGTTAAAGTTGCGTTAAAGTTACAGACAATTTGACCTTTGACCCTGAAGGATGACCTGGACCTTGACATGTCACCACTAAAAATGTGCAGCTTCATGAGATACATAAGCATGCCAAATATCAAGTCTCTATCTCTACTATTCCAAAAGTTATGGCCAATGTTAAAGTCGGTGATTTGACCCATATATTTGACCTTTGACCTTGAAGGGTGACATTGACCTTGACGTGTCACCCCTCAAAATGTGCGGCTTATGAGATACATATGCATGCCAAATATCAAGTCTCTATCTGTACTGGCTCAAAAGTTATGACCAGTGTTAATTTTGCTGACAAACAAACAGACAAACAGAGAGACAGGGCAAAAACAATATACCCCCAGATCTGATCGGGGGGGGGGGGGGGGAGGGGCATAAAAAAGCATTTGCATGTGAGAAAGGCTTAAGCAATAAAATCTATCTTGAGAAGTGTCTTCAATGAAGATTGGCGAGCAGTACATATGTACTCTACCATTTCCCCTTACTCGGCAGTAAAAATAATACCTGCTAAAATTGGCAACTGTTGCAATTTTCACTACTTCCTACTCGATCAAGCTTTTTAGAAACTACTGACCGTGTTTTAAACAGCTTGGATCCTGATGAGACGCCGAGTTACTCGGCGTCTCATCTGGATCCAAGCTGTTTGCAAATGAGGGCCATATCAAGAGTACTGAGATAAGGATTAAGTGTTTAATTAAACGCACGTTCAGCTGGTGCATAATGACATAATAAGGTAAATATCTTCAGAATGTCTTTGCCGAACTAGGTCATAGTTGTACACTCTGAGTTTAATGGCGTTATTTATCTTATGCATTTGCTACAAGAACGAGTGGCGTATGAATATATGAACCCACTTTATCAACGGTAAGTGTTGCACTCCATTATCAGCACTCTTTCGTAGGAGTACTGTCCTTGTTTAAGCTCCTGACGAACGTTATATTAAATAGTTTACATAGTGAAGAACAGTGGTGGACCGTGAATATCAAAATTACATCATATTTAATATAATTTAGTCCGGGAAATGGAAGCGCCTCGAAAAGCATTATTTTTAGAAGTGTCTGCCTCTAACCCAATTGTTGTTAAACCTTGTGTTTGTATATCATTGTAATACATATAAATCATGTATATTAGGTGAATGAAATAAAATATGTTTAAACTGAACCCGGATCACCCTGGATCACTTAACCGGGATACACCGGTAACTCAAACGGCACAGTAAGACTGGCTCTTTACGGTCGTACCCGGTTCATCCCGTAAAAACATGTATCACTATTCCGAGATACGTCGGGAACTTAAACTAGCACAGTAAAACTGCAAAAGAGTGCTTATAAAGGAGTGCGACATTTACCGTTGATATTGCGACACATAGCGGCAATACAATTTGATGCGACATTTAGCATCAGGTTTTGCAACATTTAGCGTCAGGTTTGCAACATTTAGAGTTAGATTTTTCGATATTTAGCATCAGTCTTGCGACATATAAGGTCAAGTGCGACAGTTAGCGTCGGTGCGACATGTAACGTTGCTACAACGTGCTAACGGTGAAACAAACAAGTTTACCTCTGCAAATCATGCTCTGTATATCTTTTTCGATGCCTTTAAGCGCTGCAAAGTCTGCTGCTCTGTAGAACTTTTGTCTAGTGGACGCAATTTGTTCCAGCTCTTCTGCAAACACATTATTTCCAACGGCAACAGACATGATCCTTATTCTGTCCTCAGTCTTTGCAAGGCGCGCCTGTCGTATCGTTTCAGCGGGGTTCTCCGAGGAGCCGTCCGTAATCACGATCATGATCCTTGGTATGTTCTGCCGCGACGCCGGCTGTGAACGGAAAGTTTCTCGGACTTTCTCGATACCTCTCGCGGTGTTTGTCGCAATTCCCGTCGGATGCTGCAGAGACTTGGCGTAAGCACTCAGGACTATTTTCGGTCTGTACGGTGTCAGTGCGTAGTGACTGTCAACATCCGAACTGTATACAGTAAACCCGACATTGATGGTGCTCGGGCCAATGTCTAAAGCATTGATCATTCGAGCCAAGAAATTCCGCTCTTGCGTCCATTCCTGGGCATCTATGCTGTCGGAACCATCCAGTAGAAACATAATATCGGCTGGATTGGCACAGTTCCGAACTAGAAGGAAAAATACAAACAGTAAAACTCCTAAAGCTACCATTCAATTACTTAACACAGATGTCTTTAAAGATGGATGGCTGATTGACCCTTTCGCTGCCAACCTTTATCGTCTGCAACAAGCAAAATAGTCACAGTCACAAACAGTTTGGATCCTGATGAGACGCTGAGTTATATGGCGTCTCATCAGGATTCAAACTGTTTGCATACATGTAAGTACTCACAGATGCGACATTGACAGCGGA
Organism: Azorinus chamasolen; assembly: GCA_963576725.1. Classification (NCBI taxonomy): domain Eukaryota; kingdom Metazoa; phylum Mollusca; class Bivalvia; order Cardiida; family Solecurtidae; genus Azorinus; species Azorinus chamasolen. The sequence goes on along the minus strand of OY755253.1, from coordinate 57,510,214 downwards.
AGAGTCGTTCAGATATTATTAAACTCGTTTCATAAAAACGATTTGCCATGAACACTCATGTAAGAGCCTCTATTTTGCAAACAGCTCGGACCCAGATGAGATTTTGAGTAACTCAGTGTCTCTTCAGACTCCAAGCTGTTCATCATCCGTAAAATAAATACATGTATGGAAAACAACAACAAAGCAAGCAAACAAAATGTAATAAAACAAACAAAAACAGAACATTTGTGTACACAGGGGAGTAAATGTACAGATCTGATTACTCCTATATAAGCCGTCTGAAAAGAGTCTGTTTTGTTTTCTTGTTTTATTGTATATATATTGTTCTACAGTTTCTGCCATGGCCAAATAATCCTGTTTCCATTATAAAAGTTCAGCTTATAAATATAATATTCATAATGTCATTTCTCCTAACATGAATATTCATTAGGTATTGTTTAAAAGCAGGCGGCTCCGAGACGAGATTTTTCGTCCCGCGGGAACGTTTGTCCTGCATTTAGAAGGCATCTGCCTTAAAGTCCCCGAATAGATACTCATTTGAATATGTTTATATAGCGTAACCTGTCTTAAGCAGCCATAATAAAAAAGTCTGATAATGGAAATGTAAGGCATGCGGTAGCTTAATGCATTTAAAACGTATTGCAAAAATCTCCAATAGGAGCTTTCTGCATTTTCAGTATCCCTGCATTAAGCAACCACCTGATTTTTAAACTCCTTTGTTCAATAAATGAATGGCCGACTCTTCTGTTTATTATCACTGTGTGCAACCGTACACGAGAAGTACATTTTCACGGTGTACAACCGTACAATAGCAGTACTTACTTTGAGACAAAGCGCTGTAAAACAGCAATGAGGATATCACGAAATATGGCAGCAAGAATCTCATGGTTGGCTACTTCTGAAACAAAACAAAAAAACATAACAAATAAGTTACCTCTGAAACAGAACAAACATAACAAAATAACACCTGTGAAACAGAACAAAGACTTTAAAAAGGTTACTTGTAAAACAGAACAATAACAAACCGAGGAAACACAGCTAATAACTTACTTCTGAAACAGAATAACCCCTTTGCGTTTTATCTTTTAACCTCTTTCCGGTTTTAATATGCATGATGGAAATAATGACATCATGAACATTTACTAGCTGACATCTTATAAGGTAAACTTTTCAAGGATTTGTTTTTTGCTTTGACACAAATCTGTAGAGTCAAATCTATATCATGCCGAAAGCAAAGAGAACAGACCCTGCTCAGACGGCTCTTACATGTATAAGCGTTGTCTGATCTGGGTCTACTCTGTTTGAAAACACGTGAAAAAGGAGTTTCTATGATAGAAAGGTTTGACGTCTTTATAAACATAGTAGACAAAGGATATGCTTTGTTTGCTTATATGGTATAGATCTGAATCTCGGACAGCCATGGTAACAATTTCTTTATTCTGTATTTCGAGCACATTCTATCAGAAATGATTAACCCTTTCCTTCATATAAACGTAATTTCGCGCATTTTCAAACATTTACTGTCACCTTTTCCTTCATATAAACGCGTTTTAACGCATTTGCAAATAGAGTAGACCTAGATAATGAAATTTGATACCTGTTCCTTTACTTTCTAAAATAGCTACAATATGTTGTCCCTGAATATTCAGTAGATATTGAAATTTGAAACAAACATAGAACAGGGGAAGGGTTGAGCTAAAGACAAAAATCGGAGTTTGGTGTTGCAAAATTTACAATATTAAAATATGACCGCAAGAAAGTTTGATATACTCGTATATACTTTAACCCCTTGTTCGTTAATTATTTTTTCTTCTGCAACAATTGCCGTCTGTTTCAATTCTTAAAATAGAATTATCTCATTTCTTTGCAATAATAATTGTCAAAGCGACAAAATGTGTGGGTCCTGATGCGGTGTCTAATCTGGGTCCAAACTGTTTGCATATATAATCACGGTTTCGCCGCTAGCGTGTATAGCTTGGAGAACATTAAGTTAACGTATATATGTTATAAGCTAGTTTCCCGCAATAGCTTCCCGCCGTGGGAGCAGTCTGGTCAGGGTCTGCTATGTTTCATATAAACAACCTTTTCACGCATTTGCAACAGAGTAGACCCATATCAAGCGGCCCTTAGAGGAGCCGTCAGATCAAGGTCTGCTCAGTTTGCTAATGGAATTTGATTGATTTGTTTCTTTAGTTTCTATAATGGCTACAATATTACACCTTCCAAATTTGATTACAACCACATGTACAGTGTCCATGATTATTCAATAGGTATTGAAAATTAGACTTAATATAGAACAGGGAAATTATTAAAAATCAAATTATTAATACATGTAGAACCCCTCTAGTGCGACCACGTAATGAATACACATGGGTGTCTTTATAAGCAGGTGGTTGCTTAATGCATGACAAAAGCAATGCAGAAAGCTCCTCTAGGAGCTTTCTGCATTACTTTTGTCCTGCATTAAGCTACCACCTGAATCTAGCACCCAGAATTGTACCTCTTTTAGGTGGTCGCATTAGCGGGGTTTACTGTACATGTATTCATGATATTATTTCTCACATGAATATTCATAAAGTGACGTGCTATCAATTACATGTACAATGGGTGGAGACTTGCACGGCCGTTCAGGTAAGGAGGATAAAACGAATGCCTAGTGAGATACGCTTATTCAAACGGTTGTGGTTGTATTTTTACCATTTACATTATTCGCCTGGAAGTAGGAAAAATGCAGTACCCTAATTATCCTAAGCATTCGTATATCAAGTATCCCCTCCGTTGTTTTCTAAAGCAGTATACAGTAATACCTCTCTATAACGACCACTAGTTTGTGCTAATTAGTTGGTATTTAGGGCAGGTGACTGCTTAAAGCAAGGTGAAAAGTAAAACAGAACGCTCCTATAGGAGCGTTCTGTTTTACTTTCACTTTGCTTTAAGCAGCCACCCGCTTTTAACACAAAATACTTGATGTAATTTAGTGGCCATTATACAGAGGTTTTACTTTATGTCAATATGGCATTATTTTGATCAATTTAAAGTAGACTGACATATTAGCATATAGCGTAGACCCTGATCAAACTGCTCCTTCAGGATCAGTTTGATCTGGGTCTATACTATATGTCTGAGCCTGTCTCCGTGTCCAAATACTTAGGGTAATAAAGAGTACATGTACATGCTTTTACAAATGTCTTGTGTCATAAACTACATTGTCAAAGTTACGATGTAGTGTCATTAATTTATTGCTTGAACACTTTCCCTTATACATCTTTTTTTCTACGTTTTTGCAAACAGAGCAGACCCAGTTCAGACGGCTCCTGTAGGAGCCATTTATCCGGATCTGCTCTGTTTGCTTAAGAAATTGTAATAAACATAACTACATGTTCGACCAATACCTAAAAAGCCTTTGTTCATATGCCTATAGAACAAATGCAGCTAATAAATATGCATTGTGTCATTATTGCATGAATATGCAACAGTGAAATACATGTATTTAACAAGACACGCGCACTGTTGTCCGTACATCTTCACTAACAGACCCCACCCCCTACATCCCTATGGCCTACCTACCAATAAAAAACTTACTAACTGGTTGGATCAAATTGAAATCTAGATCAATTTGGCGTTTCATTGCCAAGTACAACTGTAAGTGTAATCTATATAGATACCGCCTTTTACAATTGTTTTAATTCTATTTTATATGCTTATGGGTTTTTTTTATTACTGTTGAGGATTTTACCAACATCTAGTCGCATTACCATGGCACTGGGTGAGTATGGAATTTTTTTTTATATACTGAACACTAAGCGATTGGTAACGAGCATGTCTGTTAACCCTTTCCTTCATATAAACCATTTTCATTCATTTGCAAACTTCGTAGAACCAGACCAGACGGATCCAAGTCTGCTCTATTTGCTAATGGACATTGATAGATCTGTTTCGTTAGTTTCTAAAATGGCTACAATGTTCCACCTTCGATATTGCATTTTAACTAGTTTGTCCATGAATATTCAGTAGATATTTCACAAGGAAATGATTAAACTTTATTAGACAGAGAATCCTTTTGACGTATATGTGTTTGAAAACAGAGTAGACGCATATCAGACGGCTCCTGATCTGGGTATTTAATCCACAGTTGTTTATTATTATTATCATCATTATTGTTACTATTATTCATCCTTTGATTATGCCAAAATTGAAATAAACTGAAACTGTCTTACATGCATATGCCTTTGAAACAGAGAGAAGACCAAGATGACAGGGTCAAAACCTCACTTATTCAGATGTCACTATATATATAAAAAAAAGATATATTCATATTCATGATGTTATCATTTCTTATATGAATATCAATGGAGTTTATTACACAATATAGACAGAGAATCAAAGTTAACCAGACGAATGACCGCTAACCCTGTCAAAGGTGATCGTCTGCTGCATAGAGATTATTCAGATGAACTGTCACATGCAATCGTCTGAAGGACTCAGATCATAAAGTCAAAACTGTCCGCAGTGATTAGCGGTGACACCTTGTTGTGTCATCGCTGACAACTATCATAATTAGCAAAACCGTAAATGACGTAAGTGGGTACAATTTATGACACCCTCATTGAGACTTGCCCTTGCAACAAATCAAGAAAGAACTGCCAAGAACACCACAAGCATCTTTTTTAACCCATGCCTATTAATGTAAGAAATAATGCATATTAATTAGCCGATTGTTTTAACCCATTCCCTCATATTGACGCCTTTTGGCGCCTCTGCAAAGATCACCTGTTGAAACCATATAGGAGCAAATGCTCCATTTATCACAATGGTTTCAAACTATTTTTCCATTTCTCTAGTTAATGCTCCTGTTCGGTAGATTTATTCAAAAGTGGTTGAATCTAAAAATAGCCTATGAGGGAAAGGGTTAAAGTGTGATGATTATAATACAAGGAAATTTAACTCTCTCTGGCAGAAAGTGTAGAAACAGATATGCAATGTACTTAATTCCATAAGCAAAGGGGACATAACCTGGTCAGACGGCTCTTACAGAAGAACATAAATGTTTTCACGCAGTCTTAATTTCGCCTGAATTATTAATTTATAGCGGTGGGTTTTATTTCGCGGATCTATCTTTATAGGTGCTAAAACTGTACAAATGAATCTATAATGATGATTCCGAAATGAATTTAATTTCAGTTCATCTATTTGCTGAATGAGTATTTGTAGAAATATAGATCCTTGGCATGCCAAGGGAAATGTCAGCTTAACTCTTTACTCCAAGAATATCCATGCAAGAAATAATAACATAATGAATATTAATTTACTGAAAATTTAAAACTGTATTACGAACAAAGGCCATTTTCCATCATGACAAAATCTGTAGAATGATATCTATGTTATTCCATATAAAAACAAAGCAGGCCCTGATCAGACGGCTCATATATGAGCCGTCTGATGTGGGTCTACTCTGTTTGCAAAGGTGTAGAAATTCGCACTTACGGGTAACGGGCTTATAAACAGTAAAACGCATTTAACCCTTTTATTGCATAATTGTCATTCAGATTATTCCAACATTCAAACAGGTCAATATTACGGTGAACTTCCAGGGACTGTTTGAAAGAAAAGTATAACATGACAAACAGTGCAGACCCTGATGAGAGGGCTCCGCTAGGATTCCTCTCATCTAGGTCTACACTGTCAGCAAACGACACCAGTGACTCGTTCCCCGCTTCTATAGACTTCAAGTGAATACACATGCATGCATGTGTCTTTAATGTCATGAATTAAGCCTTTGCAGTGGCTTTCCAGACTGATTCAAGATTGTTCGCCGTCTTCATTTTAACTTCCTCTCTGTGATCGCGATTGTTTGGCATCTTAATTATAAATTCTTTTCTGTGTCTCTGACTCCGACATTTTAATTGTAAATTCCTTGCAATACATAGAACATACGATTAACATGTACCAACAAGTGCTCACAGATATTTATCAACATCAAACCCTTTGAATACTGAATTTTCAAAATGGAACAGTCCCTCAATAATCAATGATAGAGTTCATTCAATATACAAGTATATAATTAACGAGAACACGTTGAATGACAAACAGCGCAGACCCTGATCAGAGGGCTCCTGCAGGAGCCCTCTGATCTGGGTCTACACTGTTTTCAAATGCCATTACACTCCTTTCTCACACTCAAAGGGCGAAGATGACAGCATACATTGCTCACCTTTTCACATGAATGCGGAATCGGTTAGACAACAACATTGCTGTTTGTTGTTTAAAACATGTACGGACAACATTCATATCATCATGAGTCATTGGTTTTAACAATTATTTAGCTCAGCGAAGTGACTGCTGACGTCACTTCAAATTATGAACTATCGTGAAACATTTCTGCCACCACTAAACAACCTAACGTTCGCGAATACGAACATGTTCGTGTAAATGCGTAATATAAATTACTAACTTGTTAGCGTTCACGAACAGGTTCGCGTTGATGTCTTAGAAAGTTATATGATAAGTCAAATCACAAATATATTCATGAAAATCAGGTACATTGTCTAAACTCGGACTGTGTCCGTTTAGTGCATTCATATAAACGCCTTTTTAAACAGAGTAGACCAGATAAGACGGTTACTATAGGAACCGTCCGGTCTGTTTGCTTATGCCATGGTATAAATCTGATTCTACAGCTTTTATCACAGCAAATTCTTCCCTTGAATTTTTACAAGATAAAAAACCACCTAATATATAATCATGATATTATTATTCCTTACATAAATATTGAACAGGTAAATGGTTAACTGTCACAACGATAGTAACACGAACCTGTTCGCGAACGTTATGTTGTTATGCGGTGGCAGAAACATGCTACCATATGAAACATTTTGTTTTCTTGTTTTGAACTCTTTCGCAGTCAATTGGGGATCTATGTTCACCTTTGCAAATAGTTTGAACCTGATTAATTCGGCAGTTCATCAGGATTAACCCTTCGCTTGCTGAATTTTAAAATACTTTTCTCCTTCTTTACCCAAGCCCTGTTGTATAATGACATATATCTTCACTGTGTACAAGTATTTCGCTGTGCAAACACTGCTGTGGGGTGCATTGGTTGCTCAATCAACTTGTAAATAGTGCAGACCCAGATGAGACAGCTCCTGCAGGAGCTGTCTCATCTGGTTCTTCACTATTTACAGGTAGGTATTTGTCGCGATTAGCAAGCGAAGGGTTAAAACTGTTTGATAAATTAAACAATAGGGAAGACATGCAGTCATCAATTTTCGCCAAGTACAAAATGCTGTAGACAAATAATAGATATAAGCAAAGCATTTTAAACAGTTATAGAGGTCTAGATAAGATGCGTAAATCTAAACATTTTCAAAAATGACTTTATTTTTCCTCCAAACCCTATTTTGTGACCACTCTTTAGAATCGTCTTGAAGAGACGATTATAAAGAGTGGTCACAACATAGGGTTTGGTGGAGAAATGACGATTTTAGAATGTGAGTACGTACCTTTATCTGTAGCACTGCTTAGGAACCTAATCCAACGCCAAAAACCGGGTGTCTGTGTACGACACAAATGTTTGCACCAGATTAAATTGAGACTCCGTGCATATTCCGTATATATTCGTATGTATTGGTACATGGTGTATGGTAATCAAATTCATCCGAGTTTATCCGGAAACGCTAACGGAAATTGATGAGTGTCAGTTTAAAATGGTTAAGTAACACTACATGTAAAAGCCAAGTCTAGTCAGTTTTTTACTGTACACCTGATTCAATAAAAGGCGGGCATCGATGATGCAATGTATTGAAGGAATTCCCCGTGCTGCACGTGTCCGTTATATACAGTAAACCCCCTCTTAAGTGACCGACACACTGACGTCCTATTCAGGATCTAACTTATTTCCCTGTTGAATATCAACCCATTACCTCATAGGCTATTTTTAGATACAACCTCTTTGAATAAATCTATCGAAAAGGAGCATTAACTAAAGAAAAGGAAATTTTTAGAATTTTGTGGTTTGAAACTATTGCGATAAATAGAGCATTTGTTCCTATAGGAGCAAGTGCTCTATTTCTCACAATGGTTTAACAAAGTGACTTGTACAAAGTGACAGTAGTCAAAAGTCGTCAATATGAGGGTATGGATTAATATACAAATTAATGATATCATGAATATTTGTTAGCTGGACCTTTTTAATGGCTTATGTACACATGTTTATTTTTTCATTGGTAGAAACTATAAAGTCAGATTATTTCTATAACTTCAAAAGCAAACATGGCAGAAAATTATCAGACGGCTCCTATAGGAGCCGTTTGATCTTGGTCTACTCTATTTGCAAATGTGTTGTATAAAGGAAAAGATTAAACTCTCGGGTGATAACTTACATGTAATGCAGACCGAAAGTTAAAAAGAAAGCTCCCATCAGAGAGTCCTGCATTACTTTCGTCATTTATTTAATGAATTATCTGCTTTTAAAGTCACGTATATGATCTGTATACATAGTGTGATCGGTTTTACTGTACATTCAATTCGAGATGTAGACCTCTAAATATTTCCGCCAAGCCCAGTCTTGGTACTCAATAGAAGAACTTATCAAAGGAGATCCTAATAAGTAGTTATCGGCGGAGAAATTATTTCATCTACCTCTCCCAACTATTCCTCGTATATATGTATCTACATCTTTGAATATATATGTTTTAAAAAGTATGCACTATTCTTCTTGTATCCGACAATACGATAAAACTCCTCTAAACAGTATGTTCCTACAGGAACTTCAAAGACCTTTTCTGCATGATTCCATCCTGTTTTAACCCATTTGCTCACACGATCCCATATATGGGACGTAGGCAAACAGTGTAGACTCTGATCAGACGCCGCATAATGCGGCGTCTGATCAGAGTCAACACTGTTTGCTGATAGGAAATTCAATAAAACAAAACAAAAAAGAAAAAATAGACCAGACATCCCTTAGATAAAAATGGACTAATCCAATATATAAGCATGGAAGAATCCACTGGTAGCAAATGGGATATTTAGCCACCTTCCTAAAAATATTCTTCTTTACTAAACGTCCTATTTAGAAGGGTTTAAAAGAATTCCATGATTTTTGACATACATGCTTTTGATATACATGATTTTGATATACATGATTTTGATTCATGTTTTTGATATACATGTACATGATTTTGATATACATGATTTTGATTCATGTTTTTGATATACAGCAAATCTTCACTGAAGCAAATACTCACATCATTATCACTGTTTAACCCATTACCTCATATGCTATTTTTAGATACAACCTCTTTGAATAAACCTACCCCAAAGGAGCATTAACTAGAGAAAATATTTTTTCTAGAATTCTGTAGTTTGAAACTATTGTGATAATCATCACAATGGTTTCACAATGTGACTTTTACAGAGTCGTGAAACGTCGTCAATATGAAGGAATGGGTTAATACAGGTGACAGATTAACCGTTTACACCATGGATATTCATGTCAGAAATAATGATATTATGAATGTATAATTCACTGATTTTTTTTATAATTGCACTGTGAACAAAAGAATTGGTTTATCGTGACAGAAACAGCAAACTGATATCTTATATCTATTTTATATCATAAGCAAACAGAGCTGATCCTGATCAGACGGTTCCTACAGGAGCTGTTTAATATGAGTCTACTCTGTTTACAAAGGCGTAAAAACGTATTTCTGGAACAAAGTGTTCATGCAGCGTGAGAGGCTGAACATAAAAGCTCCTCTGAGAGTTGTCTGTCTGATTTTACTCTGCATCAAGCAGCCGCTTTTCTGAAAAGTTCTAAAATCTTCTTTTGACTCTTCTGCTGTAAATGTCGTAACTATGGTTGATCACCTATGCTAACGGTGAGACGCCGAGTAACTCTGCGTTCAGGAATTATGTTTTTAACGAAACTTAAAATGAAATATTTAACTCTCTCGGCGCCAATGTCGACTGTTGGCACCATTGAAAACAGTGCAATCCCAGGTCAGATGCCGCCTTTTCAAGGCGGCATCTGACCTAGGACTTCACTGTTTTCTGTATTTTTTTAGCCCAAGCATACAGGTTTTAAAAACAAATATTTTACTAATATATCTTTATTATTTAGTTTATAATTGTATTAAATACGAAATTATTATTGCAGACGACACTTTTAAATTTGGCGCCAAAAGAGTTAAAAAAAGACGATTGTTGCAGACGACAAAATTTGGCAGTGAAACACATAATAAAAGAGAAATTTTACGATAACATTACAAGAAGGGACATCCAGAAAGTGATGTGCGTTCTTTACATGTTTATAACATGTGAAATAAAAATCCCCTAAAAGGACGTATTTATCAGACACATCAGAATAAAACATGAACACGCATCACCGGTACAATGTGCGACTAATCATTTACTAATTTTTATTTCATTTTTTATTAAGAGTTTTGGGAGTTTTAAATGTACTTGATGTTTTAGATTTTCTTTGAAACAGACTCAAAATTTACAAGAGGCATGCTGTAATAGTTTTTAAAATGATATAATTATTGAGTTCAAACAGTTGAATAACAAAGTAAGAAACGTTTCTTAATCTTTTACTTACCTAAGATAAATAAATAAGAAAAAAATGTCCTGGATGTGTTTTTCAATGCATTCACTTATGTCTTTTATATAGTCACATGATTAATCCTATTACATCCGATCATGAAATGTTTAAAAATGTTTAACTAAACACAACCGCTCTGTCACAACTGCTCTACCACCGAACACTGTTCTGGATGTTACAAGGCGGTCAACTGCATTTCTTGGCGTTTTCCTTTCTCCCTTCTTGCAGCGAATGACCATTTGATTAATGACAATGTGCGCCTGGATGATCCAGATTAATTCTGTTCTCAGGTTCAACAAGCGTTTGTACACAAGGAGTTATATTATGGCCTCCGGGCATAAAACAACGTTATGACTTGTCCGTTATGTCATATTTCTCTTTCTCTCTCGCCGACGACTGTGAAACGACAAGCAAGTCAGCCACACAAGAAAAAGTATAATATATATTGACATTATGATTCACAGGTGTTCCAAACAGAAGCTGGTATTGCCTTTAGACATTCTTAAATATGGTTTTATAATTCAGATCATGTGACCCAAAATGGTTAGTGTTATGAGTAATATTATTTGTAGAAAGAGGACATAGATACGGCGCATAATGCCACAACTCTGGCAATATATTGTATATTATATGCTGATTAATTAATATCGTCATTTGTCTGTTTCAAGGAAATGGTATATCTATTATCCTTCACCGAGACATGTTGGGGAAAAAATGAAATGCAATTGAACTTAAATAATTCCTTCAACATACACATTACTTCGTAGATAACTGAAGCCCGAGTCAGCCGACTTAATATCGGGACGGTTGCTCAAGTTCATAGCTTAATGCAGACCTTACTTTCGCCTTGCATTAAGCTGACACATGTGTTCTAGATATGGACAGTGAGTGATACATTTTAGAATAAGCCGTAAATTTTGGAAGGACCGAACCTGTGCTTCAAGTTATCCCAAAGTTCAAGTTATCTGAGTTCGAAATATCAACGGTACATCTGTATAACACAAATACACAGTGTGTGTCGTTCGCCTCTCTCTCTCTAACAAATGTAAACTGAGCAAATTCTGAAGCAGCTAACAATACGGGCCCTCCTTTTGTCTTTCGGCTATTTATGTAATGAACGTCTTAAAACATCGTTAACCAAGGTTAGGGGGAAATTCTCAAAAAAAATAATTGTGGTTTATTTGATGCAAGCTAAATATACTAACACTAGGCCTCGTCCGTCAACCAATTGTATTAAGAGGTCTGGGGACAGAGTCACCCCTTGGCGTAGTCGTGATAATTTGTTGAATTCTGCCATCGGTCCTTCCCACACTAATTCCCCCCTTTAACTGTTTAACATTCATGCAAGAAATAATGACACCATGAATAAGTACAGTAAAACCTCTCTATAACGACCACTAAATTATGTTAATTAGTTGGTATTTTCGGCAGATGGTTGCTTAAAGCAAGGTGGAAGTAAAACAGAACGCTCCTATAGGAGCGTTCTGTTTTACTTTCACCTTGCTTTAAGCATCCACCTGTCTTTAACACAAAATACTTGATGTAATTTAGTGGTCGTTATAGAGAGGGTTTGCTGTATTAACATATTTCTTATAGTGTAAAATTTTCAAGGGAATGTCTTGCTTTGGCGAAACCTGTAACATCTGATCTATATTATGCCATAAACAAACAATATTGATTAGAAATAATGATATCATGAATATTTATGAGCTGAAATATTATTTTTCAAGGAGATGTTTTATAAAAACTGCAGAACCAGATCTATATCATGTCAAATGCAAACAGAGCAGAACCTGGTCTGACGGTTTCTATAGGAGCCTCTAATCTGGGTCTACTCTGTTTGCAAATGCGTGAAAAGCCGTTTATATGAGGGAAATGGTTAAAAAGAGTATTTAGCTAAATTACGTTTGCGTGAGCATAGATAATGCAAAATTTACAAATGGGTTAGGAGCCGTCTTATCTGGGTCTGCTCAGTTTGATAATGCGTATGTATGGAGTAAAGGGTGAAGACAGGTGGTTTACTTAATCCATTACCTCATAGGCTATGTTTAGATACAACCTCTTCGAATAAATCTACCGAAAAGGAACATGAACTAGAGAAAAGGAAAATTTTAGAATTTTGTATTTTGAAACCATTGTGATAAATAGAGCATTTGCTCCAATAGGAGCAAATGCTCTATTTATCACAATGGTTTCACAAAGTGACTTTTACAGAGTCATCAAAAGTCGTCAATATGAGGGAATGGGTTAATGCAGCGTGAAAATAATGCAAATAATTACTTTCGATCTGCATTAAAACACATAGGGTAAAGAACTAAATGAACCGCCTGATCGTTGTCTGCTATGTTTGCAAAGGCGCGAACAACCGTTTATATGAAGGAGAATGTGTTAAAGGGGAAGTCCCTACATTCGACACGTTTCAAAACTTCCTAGAGTATACAAAACTCATGTGTTTATATGCCCCAAAGAAGTATATCACGAGGAAACCAATCGAATAAACACCGACGAAGACACAACTTTCATACGTTTGGTATGTTATTCGGCAATGCATTAGCATTTATTCGGCTTGCGTTTTAATTTCGTTAACTGTTTGACCAAAGTCGATAATATTGCTATAGAAAAATACATAATTATCGACGAAGACGGTTTATTTTGTATCACATGTGCATTTTTCGATGCAAGTTCAAATTGACAATCTTCATAATAATGATTGAACACAACAAATCCTAAGTTTTATGACATTAATGAAAATATGCGTTCATTGTAGGGACTTCCCCTTTCACCCTTTACCTGATAGATGATTTAACGCATTTGCAAACAGACACGATTCATATAATACTCTTATAGGAACTTTATGAGCTGTTTGAAATGACATAGATCTGGGCCTGTATTCATAAAGCTCCTAAGGAGAAAATTAAGAAAACCCCTTCTTGAATATTTCTTAGTCTTATAAAATGAATTCAAGCAAATATATTAAAAAAAATAAAGCTTTATACCAAATATATATTTAACAAAATATTCTAGAAGTCATTGAAAGAAAATTTACAAACGCAGACATAAATATTTTCCTTCAGTTGTCCTAAGGTTAAAGTATGCCTAAGGAGTTTTATGGATATGGGCCCTGATATTACAGTTTGTCCCAGGATGAACAAATTTCCTTGTTCGTAATGCCATCATATTAATCCTTTACTCCATACACACGCCTTTCTACGCCTTTGCAAACAGAGTAGACCCAGATCAGACGGCTCCTATGGGAGCCGTCTGATCAGGGTCTGCTCTGTTTGCTTATGATGTAATATAAATATGATTGTACAGTTTAGGTCATGGCAAAACATTTCAGTGTCTGTGCTATTTTAAGAAATTAATCTACTTTATATTCCTGACGTCATTCCTTCTTACATGCATATTCATGGAGGAAAGGGTTTAGTTAACTAACTAATATTCATATAGTCATTATTTTTACATAAATACAGTACAACCCCTCTAATGCGACCAGCAAAAGGGGGCATATTCCACAGTGGCACAGTGGCAGAGGCAGGTGGTAGCTTTATGCAGGATGAAAGTTGTGCAGAAAGCTCCTTTAGGAGCTTTCTGCATAACTTTCATCCTACATTAAGCAACCACCTGCCTATACATAGATAAATATAATTTTTTTTGTTCATTAAGTGGTCGTATTATGTTCATTAAGTCGCATTTTGTTCATTAAGTGCATTATGTTCATTAAGTGGTCGTATTAGAGGGGTTCTACTGTTTATTGTCATAATTAATACTCATGTGGGAAGTGGTAGTTTAGCCTTTACTCCATAATCACGTCTTCATATATGCCTTTGCAAACAAGGTACACCCAGATCAGGCGTCTGGTCAATGTCTGCTCTGTTGCTGTGGAATACAGTCATGTAATATAGATATGATACAGTTTCTGCTACACTTTTTAGGGATTTTTAATAACCATGGGGGAATTGCCCAGTTTGGCAGTTTTATTGCGGGGCAGTCATCCAGGGGGCAATCATCCAGGGGGGAATAGTCCTATGGGGTAATCACCCTATGGGGAAGTTGTCCGTACCCCTTTTCAACCATTGCACACAGATTAGACCCAGATCAGGGCCTGACTGTGGTCTACCCTGTCTGCCTATTGAATAATAAAGACCTGTTTCTACAACTTCTGTCTGGTATAAAATTGGTTTGATCATGATGCCATTATATGATTTAGCTAATTAACGTTTATATACTCCTTCTGTCTCGCTTGAATATTCATGAGGGGAAAGTTTAACCCATTACCTCATAGGCTATTTTAGATACCTCTTTGAATAAATCTACCGAAAAGGAGCATTAACTAGAGAAAAGGAAACTTCTAGAATTTTGTAGTTTGAAACCATTGTGATAAAAAGACCATTTGCTCCTATATTTGCCTCTATTTATCACAATGGTTTCACAAAGTGACTTTTACAGAGTCGTCAAAAGGTGTCAATATGAGGGAATGGGTTAAGCATGTCTGTCAGCAAACAAGAGCAAGCAGCATGTCCACTTTGAACAACACTCAAATGTACAGTGGACACTGGTCAGTTGACATGTATACTTTACATGTAAGTCTTACTCACAGGTATAAGCTGGACAACAGCCGGTGGTCAGTAAATCATGCTGTCCAAAAAAGGCGTGTTACAAATTAGTTTTGACACCTTCCATTTGTGAAACGACATGGTCTTGACATATTTGAAACAATGCTGTGAATATCAAGTGGAAGGGATTGTTGCAGGTATCAGACATACATGATTGTGTAGTTGTGTTTTTGTTTTTTGGAAAACATACTTTTTATGATTCACTGTGCTTCAAATATTATCCTATGCACATATTTATAAAGGTATAAACACCTGATCAAAAGTCACAGTTAACTTCTGGGTACATAAAAAAGTTCGGGACCTATCATTTACAAAACATAATTGTCTGAAATGTATCACTACGCATATCTAGAAAAAAACATGTGACAGCATAATGCAGGTAAAACTGAGTGTTTAGTAAAACTGAGTTTTCAGCATTGCTCTAGACCTACATTCAGGAGTGAACTTTGAAATTGTTCAGTGTCCATGCTTATAACACTTTCTAGTTGAGTATGGGATCGTTCTCAAGTTTTTGATTGGTGAAATTAGAGCCTTTGGTCCAACTCTGGCCAATCAAAAGCTTGAGAACGATCCCAGATTCAACTGGTTCTCAAGTTTTTGATTGGTCAGAGTTGACCAAACAAAAGCTTTAGAACGATCCCAGACTCAACTAAAAAACTTTATACGTAAGCATGGGCCCAGATTAGAAATCGGATGGCTCAAACCTTTTTTATCTCGAAGTAATGTGTATGGTTTGATATATCAAGTTCAATTAACATTGCACAAATAACCAATTTTACTCCCATAATTATATAAGAAAACCCCATCCATATCTTATTTTGGAACATGTTCAGGGGACAGAGCAAGTAAAATATGTGTTAGTATAAGCTATAGACATAAATGAGTTCGGTAAATAGTGCAGACCCTGATCTGAGGGCACATTTAGGATCTTTCTGATCTTAGTCTAAACTGTTTGCCTATGCCGTTTTAAGGGACACTTGGCACACATGGGTTTGAGACACAAGAAAATGCGCGGTTGATAACCATTTACTCGAAGAATATTCATTTACCCTTTCCCTGTTTAGTATTTATGTAAGAAATAATGATATGACAATATTTATTCGCTGAATTTTGATAATGGCACATATATACACATGGCATTATGGTATTTGGTACATGTATGGACTCTAGAGTCAAATCTATTATAATTGCATTTATAAGCAACCAGAGCAGATCCTGATCAGACGACTCCTATAGGAACCGTCTGATTTTGGTCTCCTCTACTTGCAAATGCGTGAAAAGGAGTTTATATCAGGAAAATGGTTAAGAAATAATGACATTATGAATATTAGTTTGATTAATTCTTATACTATTACATGGAAATATGAATGTTTGGCAAGCACTGAAAAATCATATCTATATTTATATCATAAGCAAACAGTAGCATACTGCTACAGGAGCCGTCTGATCTGGGTTTATTCTGTTTGCAAAGGCGTAGAAAGACGTATAAAATTATGGAGTATAGTAAAACCTCTCTATAACGACCACTAAATTACATCAAGTATTTTGTGTTGAAGGCAGGAGGCTGCTTAAAGCAAGGTGAAAGTAAAACAGAATGCTCCTATAGGAGCGTTCTGTTTTACTTCACCTTGCTTTAAGCAACCACCTGCCCAAAATACCAACTAATTAACACAATTTAGTGGTCGTTATAGAGAGGTTGTACTGTATCGGTTAACCAACCAATTAATTAACCACTGCTTTTTTCATGCATATCACCAACAAAACAACTGTGAATAATCTGCAATGACGTCACTTTAACACGTACAATGTATGTGTTTCAATTCTGGAAAAAAAATCCAACGAAGTACATTTTAACCCTTCTCTTGTTGAATTTTAAAATACATTTCTCCTTCTTTACCCATGCCCTGTTGTATAATTACATATTATCTTCACTGTGTACAAGTATTTCACTGTGAAATCACTGCCGTGGAGTGCACTGGTTGTTGCACAATCAACTTGTAAATAGTGCAGACCCTGGTGAGACAGCTTCTGCAGGAGCTGTCTCATCTGGGTCTTCACTATTTACAGGTAGGTATATTGACGTGAATAGCAAGAGAAGGGTTAAAATAATAAATGCATTATGCACGGGGTTTACAAGTGGCTATAAGGTGTCAACCTGTTTGACATCCTGATTGCGTTTGGTTAAAGAGGAAGTCCGTACAATGAACGCTTATATTCAATAAAATCATAAAACTTGGTATTGGTTATGCTCAATTATTATTATGAAGATTATCAATTTCAACTTATATCGAAAAATGCCCATCGATACTTATATTTTTTGTTCTACAACCAAGTATCATCGGACTATTCCATTCAAATTTTTCGCTTTTTGCCTATGACCACCCGATCCTTCCATTGTTAATAGCTGGATAAGGGTTAAGGTAGCAGGATAAATGTTCAGGTAGCGAGTTAAGAGTTAAGGTGGCGGGGTAAGGGTTAAGGTGGCGGGTAAGAGTTAAGGTGGCGGGTAAGGGTTAAGATAGCGGGATAAGTGTTAAAGTGGCGGGACAATGGTTAATATAGCGGAATAAGGGTTAAAGTGGTGGGATAAGGGTTAAGGTGACGGGATAAGGGCTACGATAGTGGGATAAGGTAGCGAGATAAGGGTTAATGTAGATGATAAGGGTTAAGGTAGATGGATAATGATTACGAGTTAAAGTATATCGGTTAACTCTTTACTCCATTTGATATCATGAATATTAATGAGGTTATTGTTTATAATAGAACATGGACACTTGAAGTATTGGCCATGACAGATACATGTACTGCAAAAATCTATTTCTATCTCATGATATACAAACAAAGCGGACTGTAATCAAGCTGCACCTACAGGGGTCGTCTAATCCGGGTCTACCCTGTTTGCAAGGGTGTAGACAGGTGTGTTTATAAATGCATTGTAAGCGCATTTTGACGCATCTCCAAACAGATTAGACCCAGATCAGACGGCTCCCATAGGAGCCGTCTGATCAAGGTCTGCTCTGTTTGCTCATGGTGTAATACAGATCTGATTCTACAGATTCTGCCGGAGTCAAAATGTCCTGTGTTCATATGCCATTATCAAAAATATTCTCATTAATATTCATGACGTCATTATTTCCTGCATGGATATTCATCAGGTAAAGGGTTAAGGTAGCTGGATAAAAAAAATCGTCCATGGTGTGATACACTTATAGGTACAAATTCAGACGTAGATATGTTCTATTCTGTTATATTCACCCATGTACCTGCGTGTTGTTCTTTTTTGCCCCTGGCTCTCGTGCATGAGACAGTCCTCCCCGTGACAAATGAAACCAATTATATATCCCCACAGTCTCACGTCCACCTTGAAAACAAATGAAGATGTATGACCCGGATGTCCGTGTGATTTGTTCGGCTGTCCTCAGCAATCGGTCGGCAACCGCTCCAAAAAGCATTTTCATGTTCCTTATGAGTTAACCCATTCAACACTAACTGCGATGACCTCAACAAACAATTTGAATTCAGATGAGTAACCCGGCGCCTCATCAGAATCCAGGCTGTGTGACGTCACAAATACGTTTTAACCCATTCCCTCATATTGGCGACTTTTGTCCCATTCCCTCATATTGACGATGTTTTGGCGGCTCTGTAAATGTCACTTTAAGAAACCATTGTGATAAATAGAGTATTTGCTCCTGTAGGAGCAAATGCTCTATTTATCACAATGGTTTCAAACTACACAATTCTAAAATTTTCCTTTTCTCTAGTTAATGCTCCTTTTCGGTAGATTTATTTAAAGAGGTTGTTTCTAAAAATAGCCTATGAGGGAATGGGTTGATTAACCCTTTTCTCCATAAATACGTTATGTTTTTCTACGTCTTTGCAAACAGAGAAAGATGCCGCATGCTATCATTATCAGCGATGCTTATTCTTCTACTCATTCCCAAGATACAACAATATTTAGATTCGACGTCTCATCTGGATCCAAACTACGTCCCAACAAAAGAAACACTGAAATATATACGTTGCGCATAAGCAAGTTTATTTTCATATACAGAAACAAAAACTTTCCTTTAACCCTTTCGGCGCAAAATTTCTAATTGTCGTCTGCAATCCAAGTTTGTTAAATCATTCAGTAAAATAAGGATATGAGATAAATAAATGTAAAGTTCAAATGAATAAAGCACAGGCATAGAAATAGCGAATGAGACAAATAGTGAAGTCAGCGTCTGATCTGGGACTGCACTATTTGTCGTGGTGCATTTATGCGACTGCGGCGGTAAAAGGGTTAATACTTGCGAGAATGAATATTCATGAAAGAAATCATGACTGCGTGTATTTCAATTAGCTGATTGTTTTTTATAGAAGCATCACAAACTAATTGCTTTGACCCTGACAGAAACTGTAGTTAAAAAAGCAATTTTTAATAGGGCTTGATCTGGTGGACACATAATCAGTAAGTTATAACGGACACCAGTCAATATATACTTGGCACATGTATATCATGCAATATCATCATGCATGCATTCTTATTGATACATGTAGCACTTTGAAATAGTAAGAGTATAATATAACAGACTTAACTGCAGTTTACTAACGTATGGAAAATACATATTGTTGCTGATTTCATAATATCATTTACATGTAACACGCAATTTTAAGAATTTCCTTTATATAAACATATTCTCGTACATCTGCAAACTATAGGAGCTGTCTGATCTGGGTCTGTTTGTAGATGCGACAACATAAGGTAAAGGGTTAACAAAACGCGACGTATGATCAGGGTTTGGTAATAATTTCTCAAATGTTGTTCACCAGTATTAGAGGTGGTACAAATTACACGAAATCCAAATATGAGCACATATGGCAAAGGGTTTATCCACACCTAACGTTTTTGTTTTCAACTTGAATACTTTGTAGACGCCAATCAACACATTTGGGAACACGTGTAGACCCAGATCAGGGTCTAGCAATTAGTATCATGTTTCTTTCAACAGCGTATATTTCTTTTACAGGAACCTCACTCATCCAAAATGAGCTTGTTTTAACCCTTCTCTTGCTGAATTTTAAAATGCATTGCTTCCTCATAAAGAAGAAGACTCTTGGTAATGTTGCAAACACTGTGTCTCATGTAGGAGTTGTCTGATCAGGGTCTGGCTTGTTTGTTTATGGAATGATATTGATTCTAATCTGAAGGTTCGGCCCAGAAATCCGGTTCTGCAAGACGAATTATAGGAGTTTGGTATTTGGGATGAGCACATTTTCTAGATATGCGGTGGGGGTTGGTAAGTGGGGGGTGGTAATTTTTAAAGCATAAATTGGAAAAGATGGAAATAAGTATTTTCACCTGTCCACATGTGCAACTATCATGTAACTGTTGTTCTTGAAAATACAATGCCTTTATGTGCGACACAAACTAATGACATTACAAATATGCCAAATTTCAATTTCTCGCAATGGTAAAATGGGTGGGTGGGGAAATGCTCAATAACACAAATTGCCCAAGGCTATCAGAGTGGCACCCGGTCGTATTATCTTCAGAACTCTTCACAATATCAATATACGCAAAGAAAAAACTATAAACCACAATGCAAGGTTCGACCCAAAAATCCAGTTTCTCTGCCGGACTATTTCCGTGTTTATGTGTATTAATCCTTTACTCGATAATACGCTGTTCTACGCCTTTGCAAACAGAGTAGACCCAGACCAGACGGCTCCTATAGGAGCCGTCTGATCAGGGTCTGCTCTGTTTCCTTATGATATAATATAGATAAAAGTCTACACTCTACAGTATCTCCCATGGACAAAGATTCCTGTGTCGATATGTTATTATAACAGTTAATTCAATTAATATTCATGACGTCATTATTTATTACATGATTGTCCATGGAGTTATGGGTTAAAAGACAGGCAGTTCTATATTTCAAATCAATAGTAATTGGGGTAAGATATTGGGACCATTGCTGGCCCTGTGGCGAATCTATATGCCTCTACACACAAACGCAAATACAAATGTGTGGATACATGTATACACACTTCAGTGACATTTTATCTCATCCCGTTGCTCGTTTCTAGATGCATTTTGTCGCAGTGCTGACAAAACTTCGTATATCCATTTAAACAATTTCTGATTTAAATGTACAATGCCCACATCCTGTCAAAATCTCAGCCCAATCGACCAATGAAAAGTGTCAAAACTCGCCCGTGGCTAAACCTCGTATATTTATTGGTCTGAATTTCTCAATATCAAAACCTCGTATAATTTTTACTCTTCAAGTATGCGGAGCAATGACATTAAACATATCAAAACACATGCAGATTAGGTCAGTGCATGTATTGTGGTACATAGAGCATAGGTATGTCCTTTTCTTTGTGTGTCAAGGTACAAAGCTTAAACTCAAGTGAAATGTAAATTGTCGTATATCATGATCGCCGGATAAAAAATAAACGACGAAACATCGTATAAGTGGTAAAAGCTCGTATATACATAAAGTGAACAAAACTTGGTACAAAAATATCGTACATTTAAAAAATCGTCATACCAAATGATAGAAAAAATGAAGTTTTATTAATGATAGATAAAATAAAGTTTTATCTGTTAATTTGTGTTTTAATATGGTACCAGAATATAGACCTTATTTGTCACATAAAGACGAATTCATGAAAATAATCAGTTTTTTGCTTCTCCTGAAAAGTAGTGACTTTCATTATACGAGGTTTTGTCAGCACATCGACGTTTTGTGTTTGTTGAATATAATTACTACTTACGCTGACTATAAGAAGTACATATGTATGTAAATCAAGCAATTAATGTTGTAATTTGTTACATAGTATATTACGTAATTGTTACATACTGTTTTATGTCTCGATGACACATTCGACGTGTCACTTCTGACTTCTTATTAATGATAATGAATATTTATTTGTATATCTAAGATACGTTTTGAATATATTTGTCTGGGTACATGTATATATGCATATTAATTACAATTGCCGCGTCTATATGAGGTTACATTATTACACGATATACAGTAAAAAATCCTCTTAACCGAAATTCTGTAATAGAACAATTTAGATACTCTTCTGCAGGTGGCTGCTTAAAGCACGGTGAATGTCATGCAGAAAGCTCCTAGAGGAGCTTTCTGCATGACTTTCACCCTGCATTAAGCTGCCACCTGTCTATAAGACCGATATTTATACTAAATTGAACGTCCGGTTTTAGAGGGGTTTTACTGTAAACACCCTTTTATGCCTTTGCAAGCAGAGTAGCTCCCGATCTTGTAATGCTTTTTTTGCTTACAAAATAACATAAATCTATATGAAGTGACGTATTAAAAACCAGCTAGTTAATGTTCTTACTGTCATTTTTTCTTTCATGAATATTAATGAGGTAATGTATTAATGGCAATACAGTAAAACCTCTCTATAGCGCCACTAAATTACATAAAGTATTTTGTGTAAAAGGCAGGTGGCTGCTTAAAGCAAGGTGAAAGTAAAACGTAACTTCTTACAGTAAAACCTCTCTATAACGGCCATTAAAGTACATCAAGCATTTTGTGTTAGAACCAGGGGGTTGCTTAAAGCAAAGTGAAAGTAAAACAGAACGCTCCTAAAGGAGCATTCTGTTTTACTTTGACCTTGCTTTAAGCAGCCACCTGCCCTAAATTCCAACTAATTAACACAATTTAGTGATCGTTATAGAGAGGTTTTACTGCGTTGCATTCATAGTATAGTGGAAGGTCTCTCTAACGACCACAGAAATGTTCTGAAAAAGCTTCTTTCGTTTAACCGTTTCGGCGCCAAATTTCTAATTGTCGTCCGCAATCCAAATTTGTTAAATCATTCGGTAAAATAAGGAAATGAGATAAATAAATGCAAATGTCAAAGGAATAACGCACATATATGGAAATAGAGATTGAGACAAATAGTGAAGTCCCTGATCAGACGCCACCTTTTCAAGGCGGCGTCTGATCTGGTACTGCACTATTTGTCGTGGTGCATTTATGCGACTGCGGCGGTGAAAAGGGTTAGCCCTTTCCATGTTGAATATTCATTCACGAAATTATGACATCGTTGATATTTATTAGCTAAAATTTGATAATGTCATATGTTCAGAGGATGTTTAAACATTGCTAAAACCAAAGTGTCATATCTATTATAACTTCAGCGGCAAAGATAACAGACCATAATCAGACGGCTCCTATGGGAACCGTCTGATCTGGGTCTCCTTGGTTTGCAAAGATGTAAATATACGTGTGTGTGAATGAAAGGCTTAAAGGACAAATGCCCTCGGTTTTTTCCTGCACGGTTTACTGGGTCAAGTCATACTCACAAAAGACTTTTTGGTGGTATATTTAGGTCAATCATTTCCTTCCAGCTATATGTGTCCATAGGCGGAAGAGACAAATGGTTCCCATACCAACTTGTAATATTAATCATGACCTTAACATATGAACTTACAGCTTCGTTTAGTGTATGTAATTATACCCCTTGGCCTTATGTCAGATTTAAATATTTAGAAACAAAAAACGCAATACCTTAATTACCTCAAATATTCGGACATCCACTTTCTGTAAAGCTAAATGCAATTTAACTTCGATATCTCGAACTCGGATAACTCGATGTTTGGAATAACTCGAAGTAAACGTTCGATCTTCCCAACATTTACAATACAGAATTGTTCAAAAATGTACCACTACGCGTACATAGAAACACACATGAAAGCTTAATGCTGAAAGCTCCTAAGGAGCTTTCGGCATTACTTTAGACATGTATTAGCTGTGAAATTGGGAGATTGTTCAGATTAGAAATCGCATGCCTTGAACCTGAGTTAATTCATCTCTGTCGTACAGTCACATTATCATTTTATATTTTTGTGTGTACATCTGTTCTATATCTCCCAGTTTTTCGAAAGCATCTATTAATGAACACGGTGTCTTGTGCCACAGGTGGTGTGCATGAATTAATATGCATTGCCAAGATGGCCGATTGTGTTTGCTGTCTCGAAATATACACGTAAAATGGACATGTATTATTACGAGCTATCATACATTACATACGCATTTATGAGGTATAAAATCCTTGAGGTAATGGGTTAAAGCGACAGTTGGTGTTAAACGTAGAGGGGCTTAGCCCTTTCATTAATATAAACGCATTTTCACGCTTTTGCAAACATAGTATATCCAGATCAGACGGCTCCGATAGGAGCCGTTTGACCAGGGTCTGCTCTGTTTGCTTATGAAATTATATAGATCGGCTTCTACAGTATCTGACAGTCAAAAGGTACCGTATTATTTCTCCATTATAAATAATTCAGCAAATGAATATTCATGATGTTAATATTTCGTACATGGATAGCAAGCAGGGGAAGTGTTAAAAATGTCCTATTAAAAACCTCACAGCAAGTTTTTATTCTTCTTTAGATCTATTGATCAACAAATCACAAGATGTTGAAGATCCCAGAGATTTTCTGCACGAAACAATATGCATCGTTTCATGGACAGAAGAACAGGCGGGTAGAACCACCGACTATCGCAAGCCAACTGGAAGGCTTCATCATAGGAAAAATCAAAACGCGTAGGCCTGGTTTTGAATGTATCAGCATCATACGTCCGTTTTGAGTGTACCCCATTGGATATTTCTTTCAAACCAGATCTTAGCAACAACGTCGCACGACCATTGAATACACCAGGAAACATTATTATTATCCCAATGGAATCCAGTTTCTGCATTTGAAATTTCGTTCTACCCCAGATATAGTACCGGACATTGATGTTCGATACTTCTTAGTGGTCCACAAAAGTTTTATGTGTGGCTATTTCATGTACCTCGAACAATTATGTCATGTTCTGCAATGGTACACATGAACAAATTTGACATATGTTCTGTTGGTCTACATAAGCATTACAATGCTGACTTTTCAAATGGACTATTCCAAAATTCAAACAAGTCAAGCTTATGGTGAATATTTAGGGACTATTCCAAACAAAAGTGTAACTTGACAAACAGTGCAGATCCTGATGAGAAGGCTCTTCTACGAGCCTTCTTACCTGGGTCTTCTCTGTTTGCCAAGGACATAAGTGACTAGGCAAAAAGGGTATTTAACTCAGAATCCGACGACCATATATCGGACTTCTGTAAATACCACGGGAAGGGTATGGGATTTTCAGAACCCGACGACCTTATGTCGGACTTCTGTTGTAAAAAGACACCATTTGAACAAAGGCGTCTGGATTGACAGTATGTCATTTGAAATCCCACATACCACAGGTACTTTATATACGAAACTATTTTTACTTTAGGCAGTTAAAGGTGTGAAACTGCAGGTAAAGGTGTCAAAAGCCATGAAAAATAAAATTTGAAGTAATAATCACACAAAAGAACTATTAATGGTTTGGATATTCATTAAAAATCACAAGACTTGGGAAACATGTAATTCGTTCTGCATCGAATTGTCTAAACGTATTAATATTTATAAAAACTGAATAAAAACCAACTCGCTTCATGTACATATATTTCTGCATACGACCCTTTACTTAATCTGAATTAGCATATGAAAGACAAATTAACCCCAGGACTCAGTTTACGGTCGTCTTGGGACATGCCTTTTCACGCCTGTACAAGCAAAGCAGACCGAAATCAGTCGACCCTTCGGCTCTGTTTGCTGATGGAAATATATAGATACAATTCTAGGGTTTCTGTGATGCCAACAGGAAAGTTCTTATACCATTACAATAACTCGGATAACATATATTCATGATTGGAAAAGTAGTAAAGTCAAGCAGGCAAAGCCACACGCAAGACGCAACCACCACCAAAACACCGATAGACAGCATGACACACACACACACACAATGCCATATTCCTGATGTAAATAATCATGTGGTAAATGGTAAAACCCTGATAATACGTGCATACTTCATGGTCACCCTCGTGCTATATGTGTAAATAAGCAGAGTTTCACCGTCCAATTTATCCGTATTCACATTCTCCGCCATGTAAAGGCATTAACGCTTTGAATGCTGACGTCATCAGTAACTAGCAATAGAGTCCATTCAGTATGAAAGTGTATACGTGTTTTGAACGACAAAGAGTGCAGACTCTGATCAGAGGGGCTCCTCCGGAATCTGGATATGCATTGGTCTTCTAATAATTAAATATTAATATTTTTGCAGTAACAAACAATGCTGTCATAATAATATTATACTTTAACACTTGACTCCATAAATATTCCTGAAAGAAATAAAGACACCATGGCATAGTGATTTTTAGCCATGGTAGAAATTGCAGAACCATATTCATATGCAAACAGAATAGACCCTGATCAGAAGGTTCCTGCAGGAGCCCTCTAATACATGTCACTATTACGAACCAATCCAATTATCATTTTGAGGGTATTCTGCGATATTTATTTTGTCAACATGACATTCGGAAAAAATGGGAAGCGAATAGTGCAAACCCTGATATGACAACTCCCTCAAGAACCGTGTCTAGATCCGATGTTTGTTTGTGTCCATTTTATGGAAACTCTGGGCAAACATGGGTTAATATGGAAAAATAGTCAAACAGGGAGAGCCACACACGGAATGACACCGCATCAAACACCATCTAACGAGAAACGATAAAGCCACAAGACAAAACAAAACAGGACGCATATCAAGACGAAACACATTAAACATTAAGCATATTAAAAAACAAAATTGACCGTAGGGTGAAAGCAGGAGTGCCGCCTTGGAACGGTCAGACTATGCACAAGCCACACAGTCTATTATTTGAAGTCTATCAACTGTTTCACCACAATCTCTACCCGACTACACACATCCCGTCCCGAATTCTTACTCAAAGAATGCTCCATGGGTTTCTTATCAGTACAGTTTTTTCATATATATATATCACACAGGCCCTGTTGGTGATTTACGTTGAGCGCCAAATGTTACATGTTGAAAAAGTTGTGACTCGACGGGGATTTGAACCCATGGCATTTGGCTTATCATGCCAATACTCTACAAACTCAGCTATCAAGCCACACAGTCTAAAGCCTGTTAACTTTTTCACCACAATCTCTACCCGGCTACATAAATAAATTAAGTTGTCTAAATTCAGTCGAACTATTTTTTTACAACCAACAGTCAGTAATGCGTAATTTATGAACACTTTTCTGATACTAATATACATGTATTGATATTTTAAAAATCCTGAGCTTGTTGCATTTGGTACAGGCGGTTACTTAATGCAGAATAAGAGCAATGCAGAAAGTTCCTAGTATGGGAGTGTTCTGCATTACTTTAAGTCTACAATAGCTACCACCTGGATTTTGATAAACCTATTTCTTTATATTTAATTGATTAATAGTTGTATTTGACCAATACCCCCCCCCCCCCCCACACACACACACCATGTTAGCTCGCATGTGTGTACTCTGGTTCTAGGACATTAGCCCATCCGGACGACAGCCGACCCGGATGACAGCTCACTATTTCTCTAAGGCCGGACAGTAGCCCACTCGTGTTTTTTTGTGGGGGCGGACGTTAGCCCACTCGTGATTTTGTGGAGGGCGGACATTAGCCCACTCATATTTTTTTGATGGGCGGACACTAGCCCACTCGGACACTAGACCCCTCGAGATGCATATACCCCACCCCCACCCCATATATTCAGGGCGGACAGTAGACCCCTCGTAATTTGCTCACCTATTTATGTAGGTTTGTAAGGCCAAATGACATTTGCAGACAGAGTAGAACCAGATCAGACGGTTCCTAGAGGAGCCGTCGGATCAGGTTCTACTCTGTTTGCTAATAGAATTCGGAATATCTGTGTCTTTACTTTCTAAAATGGATACAATATTCCACCTTCCATATTGTATCATGAAATAAACATAGAACAGGTAAAGAGTTAAACACTTAAAGGTGTGATAATCCAATTAATGACAAGCATGTGTTCGATAATCCAAACATCCTCGGTCCGAAAGAGACTTGTTTTCCGTATTTGATAAATCATGGGTAATTACAACGATTTTCACCTAATTGGGAGTGTGATTAAACATATATTATAATATTGAGGGGTCTACTGTCCGGGTGGGCTGATGTCCGCCTCGTTAATATGCATCTCGAGGGGTATAGAGTCCGAGTGGGCCAATGTCCGCCCATCAAGAAAATACGTGTGGGCTAATGTCCGCCCTCCACAAAACCACGTGTGGGCTAATGTCCGCCCTCCCCACACACACACACACACAAAAACACGAGTGGGCTACTGTCCGCCCTTTGAGAAATAGTGGGCTGTCATCCGGGTGGGCTAATGTCCGTTTACCGTGCACTCTAAATGGTGATATCGAGCTAATTTCGGTTTTAACAATATCCCGGCAGATCCATCACAAAATTAGCTAGCATGTCAAACAGCTGATTGATGAGACTAACACCGAGTATAGATAGTCTTATCAATGAGCTGTTAATTTTGTGATGGCTGTCATCTACTGTTTTGGCAATTGTTCCTATTTCGTCTATCCCTAATTTTACACCCTGTCCCATTTCGTCTACTGCTTATATTTTTCATGTCTTTAATCATGTCTTTTATCTTCACAAATTATACATGGAATTTCTTTTTTTGTAATTTTTGATCATCAAATGTGAATATATTGGACCCAAACTGATGTGATGGTGATCTAGATCTTAACTAAAAACATGGAGGCAAAGATGTAAAGCAGTTTTCTGTAGGATTATAAGAATTAACAAGCAAAAATGCAAATTTTAAAAAAAACAACTTTTGATCTGGGTCCAAACCCAACTAAAATAAGTGGTGGTAATGCTTAAGAAAACTGTGAAAACATGATTATGCAATTGCCCAACTGATATAAGTCATGGCAATGCTTCAGAAAACATGATTATGCAACCCCCCCCCCCCCCCCCCCCCACAAACAGTGATAGGTGTCAAGAATACTACTGTGGATTAAGTCTACTGCAAAAAAGACATCTTAACCCTTCGCTTGCTATTCACGTCAATATACCTACCTGTAAATAGTGAAGACCCAGATGAGACAGCTCCTGCAGGAGCTGTCTCATCAGGGTCTGCACTATTTACAAGTTGATTGTGCAACCAGGGCACTCCACAGCAGTGATTGCACAGCGAAATACTTGTACACAGTGAAGATATATGCAATTATAAAACAGGGCATGGGTAAAGAAGGAGAAATGTATTTTAAAATTCAGCAAGCGAAGGGTTAAATATTTCCAGTATTTCGAGATATGATCAAAACGTTATCTGCCCCATTTCATCCGGTTCGTAGTTTCTAAATAATTTAAAACACATTTGAAGAAATTGAATATTGAAAAAGCTCGGAGTTTACCCCTTTGGTTGCGGGAAACGAATGGACCGGCATTTGCAAACCCAGATAGACGTTTAACGTTTCTGCAAAAGTATAATCAGTACTGTCCCAAATACACCGAAAAGTCCATTTGCTTTATATCTCCATTATTGATATCATTATACAGAACAAAAATCTACATTTATCAACCGAATTAATGTTGAAAGTAATATTTCTCATGCAGTAAGATCACATTTTTAAATTCGATTTCTCACACTGAGGGAAATATAATAATCAAACAACATGCATTTCACTGAGATTTGAACCTTTGACCCTTAGCACAGGAAGCCTACGACATATCCACTAAGCTATCAGGACGATGCTACATGTAATTATGTAGCGCTGTCAACTGATTGTATTCAAATTTTTGAACACTATAAATCTATTCATTTTATGCTTGGAGATTTCATGAAAAGTGGCTCTGTATATAAGAATTACTATGCTAGTAGTTTGGAAGTTCAGCTGTATTTTGGTGAGTTAGAAAAGTTGTTAAATGCGAGCCTTGGCGAGCATTTAACTACTTTTCTGACGAGCCAAAATACAGCTAAACTTCCAAACTACTAGCATAGTAATTCTTTTATCATGCAACACCAAGGAAAATGGAAAAAATGAAGAAATAGAAAGATTGCTAAAGCGGTTTCGCCCCCTGAATGAAAATACACGCAAGTACGAATTATGTGACGTCATGTTGGCATGCAGTGACGTCATCGACTTTTACTACATAAACAAACTTGATTTAATCCTTTTATATGGACAGATAGTTGAGACAAAGGTGAGAAAATGTGTTAATTTGATGTTTATGTTTAATTATGCCTTTTTCGTCCTTCTGTTTTCCTCCTATTGGCTGAACCAAACTTGCATTCCAGTCGGGTCAGTACATATGCACTATACCTCACAAAATACAGCGTCGACGTGGAAAATATTATGCTAGTAGGAAGTGACTGTATTTCGTGACGTTGCATGATAAAATTTGCATATTAAACATGTACGTTCACAAGTCGTTGTTGCTTTTCACACCTTTGTAGCGTATAAATAGAACCATGTTACACTTATATATTGGGACCATTGGTTCGAATCCCGTCAACGCCAAAAGTAAATAAAAATGTAGTATATTTTTTTATTAATGTTTTTTTTATATATATTTTGATATTCTTTTCTCTAAATACAATTTAAAGCAAACAAACAGGAAAAGACAAGCCTGCCTCTTGAAACTTGCTACGGACCTTTTTCAATGCATTATGCTATATTAAATTATTAACATACACTCACTAGTGTCAACAGTATGCATTTCGATGAAACTTAGAGGTAGGATCCAGCATTTGTGCTAGGACAACTATGAATTCGAACGTACCATGTTCAAAAATTGTCACCTGTTCAATATTTTGTGTATTGCGTATTCAATTATACATATTATATTAGTCTATGCGTTGCATAGTTTTATTTTAAATTTGTCAAACATCTAGGATCCCGATCACAGAAAGATACACACTGTGTACAACTGGCAATTAGATCACGATAACCTGCATAACGGTTGAACACTTAATTTGTTTCAAAACGAAATACTTCAGAGTTTAAATTGACTATAAAATTCCCTGATATTTGAACAATAATTACATCATCAAAAAGAATAGTTTAAAAAGTACATGTATATAGACACAGAGCGCAAATGGAACGGATCCATGTAAGAAAACTTGATTTGAACAGTCTAAGAATGTCTAGATCTAGGACTTTGAAAACAAAACCTTGCCAAACCCAACTGTTAGTAAAGAAACAATAAGAATTTATGCTTGTCTTGTTGTGTGTGTATAATACATGTATTAAAAAGGTATACTATAATGTATGTACAAATATGAGTCAACTAGGAAACACCACATACAAAACAAATAGCCACCCGAACAGCACCACAATAAAGCATAGTAAATACAAAGGGACGCACAAAGACAAAACAAACACACAACAGAGCATGGAAGTACTGCCTTGGAACGGGGTTTAAAACGGTTAAGGGGCATCCAACCTCACACTTATGTTCAGTTCTTTGTCGTCCAAGATGCAGTTCGCTACTTAGCTTAAGTGTTTGTTTAAAGAAACTGACGCTTATTTGACACGTATGTTACAACTAGAAAACTGACTCAGAGAGGATGCAGATGATCTTTTGTTGATAAATCAAGGACAGACAATTCTGGACATGGTGATCTCATTCTACCCAAAAACTATAGACAAGCGTTTTCCTCTCATAATACTAAGAATATGCCCTTAATATGAACCAAATAGGCGAAGTACTGTGGGTTACCATGTCACATCAGAAGTGTTGACAAAGGTTAATGGCTTTTGGATGAATCAAGGGCAGATAACTCTAGACACAGTGATCTGATTCAACCTAAACAAGAAAGACGTCTTCCTCTTATGATACTAAGAAAATGTTCTTAATATATGAAACCAATATGCGAATCACTGTTTGCGTTATAGCGTCATTTTTCTAACCTACGTAACGAAAATTGGCAAAAACCAAATATCAGAATCTAGCAGCTGACATTTTTTATGATTGTTGTGTTTTTCTTCAGTTGTATATGAAATATCAACGGACAGAAGTACTCACTGTATTGATGATGTCAGTGTCATATTTTTATTTGTAACGTCAGTTAAGCATACAAATTGTTATTGCTTATATGTTTAAAAACTACCATAATAAAATGACCATTACAATTTACACATTTTCCAAGTCTCCAATGTTATCAGAAGATATGGTGACTTTTAAATAAGCACATACAGATACAGGTCTTGTAAGTCATTCTGGTAATCTTTTATATTGTATAATCTCACCTACCATAACGGACATCTGAGTGTGTAACTTCTGACCATAATAAACTGAAAATGCCAGCATTGGTGTGGGTGTAATTTTACACACTGAAGGTTTGAAGACTATCATAGTGGAAAATGAAAACGTAACACAAGTATTAAAAACTTTATTTTTTCACTTTTACAAAGTTTGTTGTATCAATTATTCAAGAATGACTGATAAGCTTTACTAGAGTTTAAAGGGTTAAATAGCCTTTCCAACAGCTCAGGTCTTAGGCATCATCACCATTATTATTATCATCATCATCATCATCATCATCATCATCATCATCATCATCATCATAAGCATTTCAAGTAAAAACAACAATAATAATACATGTATCTTCATCATCTGCATCCAAAGACCTATAACATGTTATCATAGGTATTTGCTTCATCATTTAAGATTTGAATGAAAAAGGTATCAATAAAATCTCTTCAATAATAGTATCAAAAACATTAAATATACGTATGATAAATTCTCACAAATAAATAATTTTAGAATTACTAATAATAAATGAATAATAATTATTAAAATACCAACCAACTGGTGCCACCAGTTATACCAGTTCCAAACCAATTATCGTTCTTAACACCTCATGGTTATAATTATAATTGGTGAGCATTATTACCAGTTTGACGAAACCACTACCAAACTTTAAAACTTCTATGATAAGTTCGCTCTCAATTTTAGTACCACGTTTGATAATAAAATCAAACGAGCCGGTAGTTTGACGAAACCACAATAATCCACTGGTAATAATCATAGGAACTATTAAATATAGAAGAAAGGTTCTTTTAATGTATTAAAGTAGTGGCATTTATAACATTAATTACTATCCCCGAGCACAGCACCGAGGTCCGGGGTTGTCGGTTCTCTGTGATATAAGACTACTTACTGAAGGTGATTGTTACGGCTCTATCACCTGGGACTTTGGATCGTGGAAGTAGGTTGAGATCAGACTGTGACTTCACCAGACTGTGACTGTGAAGGTTCTCCAATGGAGTACCGAAACTGTCACAAAGGTAAAACTAAATTTGGATAAGTCACTAGAACATACGTAGAATTCCATTATTGTTTTGTACATTATGTCAATATTTCAATGCCGCTGAATATCTTTTTTAAGATATTTCTTGTTTCAAGTTAATTTCCAATAGATTTCTATAGGATTTTTGGAGAAAATGGGTAAAAAAGATGCGATAATGTACCGTTGCATTACCGCACTTTTTTCTGACTTTTTAAACAAAATCAGCTAAAAACGTGAACAAAATGCGACAATGAAAGGTTACGTTCTCGCATCTGTTTTCGACATAATTTCCAATAGAATACTATTATTAGGATTCGACGACAAAACGTACCGATAACAATGCGATAATGTAACGTTGCACTTTCCCAAAACCTTTTTCGGCGTTTCAACAAAATTCTAAAACAGAAAAAAATGGCCCAACAGGATTCTGTAGGTATACCTATTTTCAGCAAAAAACCCCAACAAAATGTATTTATACAACGCATTGGTAGCGGAGGCTATCACTTTCGGCGCCAAAGTTTTAATTGTCGTCTGCAATCCAATTTTTGTTAAACCATTCGGTACAATAAGGAAATGAAATAAGTAAATGCAAATTTCAAAGGAATAAAGCACAGATATAGAAATAGAGATTAAGACAAAAAGTGAAGTCCCTGATCAGACGCCGCCTTGAAAAGGCGGCGTCTGATCTGGGACTGTACTATTTGTCGTGATGTATTTATGCGACATCGGCGGTGAAAGGGTTAAAACCTTTCGGTAGAAGTGTCCGATCAGACGCCGCCTTGAACATTTACATGTAGATGCAACAACTAGAGCTTGTAATCTCTTTCTTCATGCTATAAATGTAAGAATTAACTATTAATTAGATGAGTATTTATAATGACACGTAGACACGTTGAAACTGCTGAATCTGATCTATAAGTAATTCATTCCAAAGGCAAGCAGGACATACCTTGGTCAGATGGGTCCTTTAACTCTTTGCACGCTAAGTATTTTTTCGTCTGCGATAATTGTCGTCTGCTTCAATTCTTAAAATAAACTTTCTCTCACCTTTTTTTCAAAAATATGGTCAAGATGACAAACGTTTGGATCCTGATGAGACGCCGCATAATGCGGCGTCTCATCTGGATCCAAACTGTTTGCATAGGTAATCACAGATATATAAGGCAAACAGGACATACCTTGATCAGATGGGTCCTTTAACTTTTTGCATGCTAAGTAATGTTTCATCTGCAACACTTGTCGTCTGCTTCAATTCTTAAGATAAACTTTCTCTCATTTTTTTTTCAAAAATATGGTCAAGATGACAAACAATTTGGATCCTGATGAGACACCGCATTATGCGGCGTCTCCACTGGATCCAAACTGTTTGCATAGGTAATCACAGTTTCGCCGCTAGCGTGCAAAGAGGACTGTTATACGTAGTTTTGCAAAAGAAATTAGCAAGTGTGTATATGAACTAATATCTTTTTACTCCAGAATTATGCCTTTATGTATCATTGCAAGCAAAGTAACCCCTCCTATAGGAAGCGTCTGATCGGGGTCTGCTCTGTTTGTTTATGAAATAATATAGATTATGATTCTACATGGCTAAAAATCATTTGTTTATGTGCCATTATACAAATCAATCTAATTAATACTCATGATACCACTCAATTGTTATAATACATGTAATACATCGACACTAGAATTGTTGGTCATATGCATATTATATCATAAGCAAACAAAGAAAACCCTGATATGGGTCTTCCCTGTTTGCAAAGGCGTAGAAAGGTGTACTTATGGAGTGAATGGTTAAAATATACTGTTGTTTAAGTCACACGCTATCCAATAAGCCATGTTATAGTCAAGGCTCAAGATGGACATTAATGTACTAAAAGGCGGGCAAGCGGACAGATGCACAAAGTGATGGGTGGAAACAAAACATTTATACCTCTCTATGCCTGGCGGATATAGAAGCGCTGAGTAAATCTCACCTACACCTGTTGTAGAACTTAATTATTTGTATTTGGGATGACTTTGATTGTGGAAACATCGTAAATGTTAATTAATCATCTACCTCGGGAATAGTCGTGTAAGAAATAATGACATCATTAATATTTTATAGCTGATATGTTTATAATTTGCAATATTTAAAGGGATGGTTACAAAAACTGTGGAATCAGATCTATATCATGTCACAAGCAAACAGAACAGACCATGAGCAGATGGTTCCTACAGGGACTGTCTGGTTTGGGTCTGCTCTGTTTGAAAAGGCGTGAAAAGGCGTTATTACAGTAAAACCTCTCTATAACAAGTCACTAAATTGTGTTAATTATTTGTTATTTAGGACAGGAGACCGCGTAAAGCAAAGTGAAACTAAAACAGAACGCTCCTATAGGAGCGTTCTGTTTTACTTTCACATTGCTTTAAGCAGCCACATGCCTTTAACATGCCTTTAACATAAAATACTTGATGTAATTTAGTGACCGTTATAGAGAGGTTTTACTGTATGCAGGGAAAGGTTAAAAAGAGGACCGGAGTTTGTCATAGGAGAGATTGCGATCGCAATCTGTCCTAGGAGAATCATCATCATCACCGTCATCACCATATCATCACCACCACCCTCCTTCTCCTCCTCCTCCTCCTCCTCATCATCATCATCAGTTCGCTCTTGTTCCTTAAGTGGTGTATTTGAAAAATGCAAGAGAGCCTAAGAAAACGGCGGATAAACACGAGAAAAATAAATATTTTATATACTTCTTCTACATAAGAACACGCATACCGAGACGCTTGAACGAATCAATTACCAAATAACATTTATATGAACACCTCGAAACTATTACACAGAAAGATATCCATTTTCCACTGGGACAATTCTGTCATGTCCAGTTTTGTTGACGTTTTAGGTCAAGTGTAAGAAGGGTCAAGTGTATGTTTCATCTTAATTAGGCAGACACTGGACCGCGAAAAAGTGCTGACCTTTGGTATGTTCGCCTTGATGCCACGTGACGTAAAGACACTCGTACCAATTTGTTCACATCTCAATGAGTTAAAATAGGTCGTCTTGTATAAATTCTATACATATCGCGCCACGAAATAAATCCACGTTAAAGTGCACTGAACGTATAGGTGACGTCGCTCACAACCAGATGTAGATCTAGTGGGGATTTTTGGCGAAAAACATGCAATGTCCAAAAAGATCTCAAATGTACTTTTGAGCCAAACTTGCCTGTAAAACATTGTATCCTCTCCCTCAAATAAACGCTTTTTCACGAATTTATAAACAGAGCAGACCCAGATCAGACAGCTCCTGTAGGAGCCGTCTGATCTGGGTATGCTCTGTTTGCTAATGAAATTACAATAGATCGGATTCTACAGCCAAAATGTCCTTTGTGCATATGTCATAAAAAGTAATCTAACAAATATTCATGACGTCATTATTTCTTACATAAATATTGGAAAGGCAAATATAGACACGACCATGACCGCCGTGTTCAATAGAACCCCTCTAAACCGGACGTCCAATTTAGTATAAATATCGATATCGGAGACAGGTGACAGCTAATGTAGGGTCAAAGTCATGCAGAAAGCTCCTATGTATGTTTTGTAAGTAGATCTAGTTTTCACTATTTTGTGACTCGTAGTATTTACTGTTGTGTGATCTGGGGTCTACACAGTTTGAAAATGCCAGAACATGCTTTTCCCCGCATTCAACGTGTTTATAGACAGCTATTCACAACTGATTGATATCTGTGATTGATTTAGTTAACAGTAATCGTTACGATCTTACATGTATGCAACAGTTCGCAAATTCCAAGACCGAAACGTTGCGATATTACCGCTGATTAGCGATAACGGGGGACAACTTTTCATATTTCATGTTATACTCGCCTTCCGCTCTTAGTAATACGAGTTCTCTCCCTTACATAAAAGAAATTACTCTATACTCCACATACATGTATTTATATAACCCTTTACTTCATAAAGACGCCGTTTTACATCTTTGCAGACAGAGTAGACCCAGATCAGACGCCTTCTGGTGGAGTCGTGTGATAAGGGGCTTTCCTAGATCTAATTATACACTATCTGACCTAGATTTATATAGCATGTTTTAGATATCAATAAAATATTTGTTATTTTAATTTATATTCACAATGGATGGACTTTTCTAGGAATGTTCAAGAATTAAGGGTTGAAATTATATACTGTTGAACTTCGATATGTCGAATTCAAATAACTCGAACTTCGGTATAACTCGAGATAAAACTTCGGTCCTCCTAATTATTACAACACAGAATTGTTCTAAACTGTATCACTACGCTTGTCAAGAAATCCATATGAAAGCTTAATGCAGGTCGAAAGTAATTCAGAAAACCAGTATATAGAGGATCTTACATGAGTGTTCTTGATTATTGGATTTATTAAATGAGTCTTTTTAAAACGATAAAAAACGAGCTTTAGCGAGTTTTTTATCGTTTTAAAAAGACGAATTTAATAAATCCAATAATCATGAACACGAATGCAAGATCCTATTTATAACATAACACACACAAATGTTATTTGCAGCCAATATTTCAGCAGTAACGTGGATTGTTATAAATTCTCCTTACATATAGAAATGATGAATGAAAGGTGTTATTAGGTTCGCTAGGTAACTGGGACAAAGTAGGTCCAAATTTTCCAACTTTTTTTTTTACTTACTGTCATATCAACCAGGATCTAATTCAGACCTCTCTGGTATTCAATTTAACTGTGATAGTTTATGATACAAAAACATACAGAAACACGTCAAAATAAATTTTGAGTTACAGTTTTAACATACATAGTTACAAACACGTCACATTATGACGTCATTGTACACAACATGTGTCTATGTAAAGCGCGCCATTTACATGAAGACCCACATACAGTCGCCAACACGTCCGACACTCACTGTCAATGGGATTCGAAATGCGCCTTCGTTTTGGTATATTAAGCCCTTCATTAGTGTTGTATGTATACGCATGGACATGGACATTTCCACCGAGAAAAAAATCTCGATTCAAGTTCAGTGAAAATGTTTGAAATGGACAAAAGATTCAGTACGAACTGCTGCATAAAATGTGTTGGAACAGGAGGAAGATTTTCGCGATCAGCTGA
This sequence comes from Azorinus chamasolen, assembly GCA_963576725.1. Classification (NCBI taxonomy): domain Eukaryota; kingdom Metazoa; phylum Mollusca; class Bivalvia; order Cardiida; family Solecurtidae; genus Azorinus; species Azorinus chamasolen. Next base: position 57,471,664 of record OY755253.1, on the reverse strand, counting down.
GTTGTGAGTATAGCATATTTGAAATATGTTTGTGCTGTGCTGGATTCAGATGACTATAGTTGTTGATTGATGAGATATTGGTATGAGTAGAAATCTGCATAAACAAAAGGACATGCGGTGAAGAAAATGCAAAAGTTGAGGAGGCATTTTAAATGTAGAATGGATTGTATGGGTCAGAGTAGCTGGTAGGTCTTTTTTGGCATACATTTTGTATATGATTCCTGACAGTGATTACAATTTGTATTATTTTATCGAAATTAAGGCGCAAGTGCCAACAATCCTTTGCCATCTATCGTGACTCAATCGTGGACAGGTAGGTCGACCACCGTCCGCCAGTTTGTTTGTTTTGACAGCGCGTATGAATCGTTCGAATGTCATTCGGTCGTTCGAATGTTATTCACTAGTGAATATATGCCCATGATTATCAAAAAATAAATGATAGTGTTACGTCACGCTGAAGCCACGAGTTATGTTATAAAGGATATTTCAGCATTACACGAGACCTGCATTAAACTGTGAAAATGAGAAATTGTTCAGATCAGAAATCTGATGACTCGAACCTCTGTTATATCGAAGTAATGTGTATGGTCCCGTGAAGTTCGAGATATCGAAATCCAACTGTAGATTGATTCCTGTCTTTATTATGTTACAAGTGGCTCCAGCATCCAGCTTTGCGCGGGTAGGACTGGTATTTTTTCATCCGTGGTCGTAAATACTCGTCGGTTTCCGATAAACTCGTAGAAATCTCCGATCAGATTCATCTGGTGCTAGTAGAACGTAATGAAACGCTGTCTAATCCCAATATCGATGGTAAAATATCTCTTTTCAACGACAACCCCAAAATGTCTAATTTTGTGTAATATGTGGTAGCTTAATTCAGAACGAGTATGGACATTTGCATTACTGTCTATGTATGTGGCTAAGCCCCCTGATCGGGTTTTTCACTGTTACCTGGACCCGTCGTTTTCATTTGCTTATACTAGCAAATACAAATGCAATTGTCACTCCCATCCCCAACCCCACCCACCCCAAACATAAAATATGGACGGGTTCCTTAGCCCTTTCAACCCGAAACACTCATATACTGTTAGATTTTTTTTGCAAACAGTGTAGACCCAAATCAGAAGTAATATTCCGCTATTCGGTACCAAATTCACATTTGCAAACAGCTTGGATCCAGGTGAGACACGGAGATACTCGGCGTCTCAGCTTGGGTTCAGGTCTGCCACGGAGATACTCGGCGTCTCAGCTCTGGTCCAGGTGAGACACTGAGATACTCGGCGTCTCAGCTCGGGTCCAGGTGAGACACGGAGATACTCGGCGTCTCAGCTCGGACCCAGGTGAGACATGGATATACTCGGCGTCTCAGCTTGGACCCAGGTGAGACATGGATATACTCGGCGTCTCAGCTTGGACCCAGGTGAGACATGGAGATACTCGGCGTCTCAGCTCGGGTCCAGGTGAGACATTGATATACTCGGCGTCTCAGCTTGGACCCAGGTGAGACATGGATATACTCGGCGTCTCAGCTTGGATCCAGGTGAGACATGGATATACTCGGCGTCTCAGCTCGGGTCCAGGTGAGACATGGATATACTCGGCGTCTCAGCTTGGACCCAGGTGAGACATGGAGATACTCGGCGTCCCAGCTTGGGACCAGGCGAGACACGGAGATACTCGGCGTCTCACCAGGATCCAAGGTGTTTCACTTCTCAAAGCTTGGTCGAATTGGAAGCAGTCAAAATTGTGACATCGAACAGAACTTATTTCTTCACAGAGGGACAGAGGTTAGTTCTTTACTCAATGAATATTCATGTAAGAAATAATGACATCATGAATATTAATTAGATATTTTATATAATGGTTTATGAATACAGGGGACGCTTACCCTAGCAGTAGCTATTGAATCATATCTATAGTGTATCATAAGCAAACAGAGCAGACCCTGATCAGACGGCTCCTATAGGAGCCGTCTGATCTGGGTCTTCTCTGTTTGCAAAGGGGTCGAAAAGCGTATTATTTGAATAAAGGGTTAATGCTCCTTTTACCACGAACCCTTGTGGAATGATGAGAATTTTACAGGATTATTTTGACAGGTAAATTGCTTACAATAAAAATATTTATGAAACCAAAATATCGGTATCATTGGAATTATGGCTTCAATGAATTTCAAGGGTACTTTTCTAATCGGTAGCATAACACTTGAGCTGTATTCTCACAATTTATTATCCCAAATGTAAATTATCGTCTGCTTCAAATATTGTCGTTTGCTTAAATATTGTCACCTGCTATACATTTGATAGTCTGCTTCAAATAGTGTTGTCTGATATAAACACTGTCGTCTGCTTCAAATATTGCCGTCTGCTACATATATAGTGTCTTCTGTAAATAACATCGTGGTCTTCAGATAGTGTCGTCTGCTGCAAATATTGTCGACTGCTTCAAATATTGCCGTCTGTTTTTAATATTGTGTGTTTCAAATAATTTTCTCCTTCTGCTGCAAATATGTCTTATGTAGACGTTTTTATACGCCCACCTAATAAAGGTCATGTCCGTCTGTCCGTCCGTTCGTTCGTTGGTCCGTCAACATTTTGTTTGTTCGTTCTTTGTTCGGATATTAATGAAACTTCACACAAATATTTAATGCATCAAGATCTGAAGCTGAGTCGATTCTGAGGTTCATTTGATTTGTCGTTTCGGAGTTATGGCCCTTGCACATAAAACAATAATGCAAATATATGCAAACGTTTTCATTTTAATTGATATTTACTTCTTTTTTTTTATATGATATTACCTTAATATGGATTTTCATATATTGTGAGTGTTTTGATATGTCCTTTTATTTTAAAGTTATAGCCCTTGAACTTTGTGTGTTCGTTGCTTTGTTTGTCTGTCAACCTTTAGTTTGTCTGTTGTTTTCTGGGAAAACTATTACAGAGATATTAATGAAACTTCAAACAAATGCTTTATGCAACACAATCTGAAGCTGAGTTGACTTTGGGGTTCATTCAATATGTCGTTACAGAGTTATGGCCCACGCACTTTACGAAAATCTGCAAACATGAGAATGGCCATAACTTTTTTATTTAAGATATTCACTTCATTTTTTTTATGTAATATCACCTTAATATGGCAAACAAGATCTGAAGCGCAAATTAGAAAATGCCAAAACTTATAAGGCATATTGAATCAGAGAAAGTTTGCAAGTGGGCGTATCATGTACATGTACCGTACGCGGTGCTCTTGTTTACTTTTTTATTAATTAAAGGAATTGTAGGACGTATATCACTTTAATAATACATGTATACGGTAAACAGAACATTTAACATGATTCATTGAACCCTTTCCTTCATATAAACGTGTTTTCACGCATTTGCAAACAGAGTAGACCCATATCAGAAGGCTCCTATAGGAGCCGTCTAATCAGGGTCTGCTCTGTTTGCTAGTAGAATCTAAATATATATCTTTTTTTATTTTCTAAAATTGCTACGATTTTCCACCTTTCATATTTCATTATAACTATTTTGTATTCGGTATTGAAAATTGCACAGGCAAAGGCTTAATAAAACAATTTCATTAAACTTATTATCGAAGAAGGTAAACTGATCCCATTAGGACACCGACTGTAAGTACACTACACAAACATTAACTGTATACAAGGTACATTTATTAACTGGTACATTAAAGATCATTGAAGGTTGTTTGGGTGTGTAGCGAAACAGGTATATCAGTCGAGAGAGAAAACCGGCGAGAGAGAGAGAGAGAGAGAGAGAGAGAGACAGACAGACAGACAGAGACAGAGAGAGAACAGGAGATATAGAGGGACGAGACAGAGGAAGAGAGACACAAAAAAGAGAGAGAATGACAGATAGACACAGGGAGACAGAGAGAGGCAGATACAGACAGACAAGCGGACATGCAGGCAGGTAGAGAGACGGATAGAGAACCAGGCATGAGATGGGGAGAGAGAACGATAGAGAGACAGACAGAGATACAGGGATACATAGAGAGAGACACAGACAGAGAGGAGGGTATTGATAGAGAGAGAGAGAGAGAGAGAGAGAGAGAGAGAGAGAGAGAGAGTAAAAAGATATATAGACGGTAAAGACAAAGGAGAGGGAAATAGAAGTAAGGAGAGAAAATGAGAGAGGCGGTAGGGGAATGCATATAGAAAGAGGCAGAGAGATTGAGAAAGAAAGAGAGAGAACAAGTTTATAGCAAGTAAGGAGAAAGACAGTACGGGAGAGATAATTGTTAGATATCTATGACAGAATTCAATCGCTCATAGATTAATGCGTGACAAGGTCACCTCACTCCGTTAAGGTCGCGGGTTTTTCAGCTAAGTGATTTCTTACGTCACTTCACTTTCATCGTGCAGGGAGTGGCTGCAAATAGGAATTGCAAACAGTTTAGATACAGATCAGTCGCCGAGAATCTCAGTATTCGATCCGCATGGATGTTGGTTGTACTCGGTTTATAGGCAGTGCAAATCAGACTCGATTAGATATGGATTAAAAATGTAATGGGTAACAGGTTGAGCAATCGACAGTGAGAATTGCACAGTAATGGGATACTCCTTATTTTCCTAATCCCGACTTAATCAACAGGTGCAAACAGCTTGGATCCAGATGAGACGCCGAGCAACTCGGCGTCTCATCTGGATCCAAGCTGTTTGACACTCAATCAGCAGTATCTGCAAAGCTTGAACGAACCGAATGTAAATAAAAAATCGCTCCTTATAAGAATTTGAGCAAACATAATTTTTTAAGGAAGTGAAAAGTTAATCCCTCTCTAAACATTGCATTTCCCTACCTTGTTGTTCCATACTGAAGTCCACACACCCCAGTGATATAAATGATCCACGCCCTCTTTCAATATTGGAACAACCTGTGTAATTAATTTAGGTGTTTTGTTCTGAACTGCATATTGCATACATTCTTATCACATGCATTCATAATTTGTAAATACCATATTTAATATAACAACTGGCCAAAGGTGTAATATCTGTTTTCATAAATGTCTCAACCTAAAGCACAGCTGGATAAATTCCCTTATAATTTTGAAAACGTGTTGAAAATAACATACACAAATAATGCATTGTTGATGTATTCTTAAAAGCATTTTTATCTGAATGTTACAAGGTTAATAAGAGTTTAAAGTACGATTTGAAATTTCCAGGACAGTGACATGTTGTTCGTATGATCGTGATCAATATAAGATTGAATCATTTGTGAGATCCATTAGCACTCGCACAGGGCGAGATAAACCGCGAGCTAATACTAAAGTTTGTGTCAACTTAAATCTGGAAACATTTTAAGTGTTTTCAATATGAAAATTTGGAGTATTTAATACCGTTCTGACGCACTAATATTTAGTTAAATCTTTCTGGATTTCAACAGCACTAATATGGAAGGCGGGGGGACTTTTGGAGCAAGCAAGATGGATAGATATCAGGTATGAAGTGTTTGTTTGTACATGTAGCTAAATTATTTGTATGTATACAGATTGCGTATTGAGTTGAGTGTCCCCAGAGGTCCCGAAAAGATGCGTAAATTGAAACATTTTTTCAAGAATAACTCCTTTATTTCTCCACCCAAGCCTATGCTGTGACCACTCTTTAGAATCGTCTCAAAGGGCGATTCTAAAAAGTGGTCATAGTAATGGGTTGGGTGGAAAATGACGATTTTTGATTACGCACCTTTACTTGCAGCTCTGTACAGTTCACATATGCAACAATGTCCCCTTTGAAGCAACCATGTTATAAATAACCATGGTTGTCCTTTAAAATCAAGTGGTAGCTTAATGCAGGATGAAAGAAATGCAGAAAGCTCAACCAGGAGCTTTCTGCACAATTTTCGTCCTGCATTAACCCTTCGCTTGCTAATCACGTCAATATACCTACCTGTAAATAATGAAGACCCAGATGAGACAGCTCCTGCAGGAGCTGTCTCATCAGGGTCTGCACTATTTACAAGTTGATTGTGCAATCAGTGCACTCCACAGCAGTGATTGCACAGCGCAATACTTGTACACAGTGAAGATATATGTGATTATACAACAGGGCATGGGTAAAGAAGGAGAAATGTATTTTAAAATTCAGCAAGAGAAGGGTTAAGCTACCACAAGCCTGTAAGACGCAGAATAAGATACATATGTATTTTTGTGGTCCGGTTTAGAATGGTATTTATTGTAGTGTATACCATGCCGTATACTAACAAACTGCCATCTATTCATGCCTTAGCTATTTGTCTATATATACTGAGCCAAAAAAGAAAGTACGCACATTTTAATTTTAAATGTTTCCCTAAATACGATCATCTCATCAATATAACTAATATTATCCTCCCAATTTGACCTGAGACTCGATTAATAAATTTCGGCGTGTTTATCGATATTGTTCGTAATACTCTGTGACAAAACATAGCAAACCAAAAGCCGGTAATAATCATGTTCCTCGAGGATTGTACAGTAAATCCCGTCTAATGCGACCACTTAATGAATAAACAAGACTGTCTTTATAAGCAGATGGTTGCTTAATGCAGGACAAACATGATGCAGAAAGCTCTTACAGGAGCTTTCTGCATAACTTTTGTCCTGTATTAAGCTATCACCTACCTTTGCCACTTTGAATTATGCCCCCTTTTGCTGGTCGTATTAGAGGAGTTTTACTGTATTTTATAGCGCATTCTTATACCTTCGGAAATTTATTCGAAGATTACCGACGATAATACACGGAATATGCATGAGTCTCAGGTCAAATTTGTAGGATAATACATCATGTACATGTATTTGTTGGAGTACCGATTGGCCTAGGTTCTATCAATAATCATGCATATGCTTACGCTAAAGATCCGGTTAAGTTGTTTTTCATGTGCGGTCCGTGCAACGATGTTCGATACCCGGTGGTATAGTTCGATTTCGAGCGCTGAGCCTTGACTGCACTTTTCTATTTATAGAAGTTGCAAGCATTCTAATTTATGAGTAAGTGGACAATGATTGCCACACGAAGCTCGTAGTAATCGTGCAGTTTTAGTATATACAGTAAAACCTCTCTATAACGGCCACTAAACTGTGTTAATTAGTTGGTATTTGGAGCAGGTGGTTGCTTACAGCAAGGTGACAATAAAACAGAACGCTCCTATAAGAGCGTTCTGTTTTACTATCACCTTGCTTTAAGCAGCCATCTGCCTTTAACACAAAATACTTCGTGTAATTTAGTGGTCGTTATAGAGAAGTTTTACTGTATATGCTTATTACAGGTCTGTATAACCACAGGTAATTCCGGAACAAATACATGGTTTGTGACGCGTTTTACATAATTATGTATCTACATGTAACTGCACTTATTGACCAGATATCTCACAATACACAAAAATCTGACAAAGTAAAGTCAAACCGTAAACTACAAGAGCCGTTTGGTCTGGGTCTACCTTGTTTGCAAATGTGTTAGAAATAAAGGGATAAGCGATCACAAAAGAGGCATGGTCCTGGTTATTAACCGATTTTCTCCTAGTGGATTCTTCCCTGCTTATATATTGGATTAGTCCATTTTTATCTAAGGGGTGCCTGGCCTAAATATTTAGTTTCGTTTGGTTTTATATTGAAATTCCTATCAGCAGACAGTGTAGACTCTGATCAGACGCCGCATGATGCGGCGTCTGATCAGAGTCTACACTGTTTGCCTACGTCCCATATATGGGATCGTGGGAGCAAATTTCTTAAAGCCAGGTGGTAACTTAATGCATGGCGAACATTATTCAGAAATTTCCTACTGTAGTTTTTCTTGTCTAATTTTCGTTCTGCATTAATCAATCACCTGCTTATAAAAACATAAGACTTGCTGCAAATCAATAAATAGTCGCCTGAACCCTCTATTAAATGAATATTCATGTTAGAAATAATGACGTCATGAATATTAATTAGATGAATATATTTTAATAGCACATGGACACAGGAGGTTTTTGGCCATGACAATAACAGTAGAATCAGATCTATATTATTCCACAAGCAAACAGAGCAGACCCTGATCAGATGACTCAAGCTGGAGACGTCTGATCTGGGTTTTCTCTGCTTGCAAATGTGTACAACGACGTGTTTATGGAGTATAGGGTTAAAAAGATTCCACAAAAAGATTCTACCTTCTGATCATATCAATGAGACGATCACTGTGAAAATGGGTATTGTTGTTTTTTAGACGTTGTAGATCAAGATAAGACACCACGTCTATGAATGAAATATCTGACCCATTTATAAAATTATAATATAGTACAGCCTGTCTTAACGGCCATTTATTTGTTGAACATAGTGCTGGAGCACTCTTAAAAGCAAGTGGAGATTTAATGCAGGGCAAAAGTAATGCAGAAATCTTTTATAGGATATTTCTGCGTCACCTTTGACCTGGATTAACCCATTTGCTCCCACGATCCCATATATTGGGCGTAGGCAAACAGTGTAGACTCTGATCAGACGCTGCATAATGCGGCGTCTGATCAGAGTCTACACTGTTTGCTGATAGGAATTTCAATACAAAACAAAATGAAAATGAAAATTTAAACCAGGCATCCCTTAGATTAAAAATTGACTACTCCAATATATAAACATGGAAGATTCCACTGGGAGCAAATTGATTAATCTACCACCTGATTTCTGCACAGACCCATGATTAGACATTTTTAAGACATGCTCTACTGTATATTCCTATGAGATACAAACAGTGCAGACTTGCCGAATGATCTGGATCAACACTGTTTACAATGCAACAAGACCTTTAAATACCCAGAGGGCGCCTCGTATCTATTATTATATTTAACCCTTTACTCCATAAATACGTGTTAGATTACGTCTTTGATGACGTCATCAGCAGTGTAGCTGAATCCAAATGCAATGTACGCACGGTGGCTATAGGGCTCCGGGGACATGCTCCCCCGGAGAAAATTTAGAATTGTGTAGTGTTGAAACCATTATGATAAATAGAGCATGACAAATAGAGCATGATAAATATCACAATGGTTTCAAACGATGACTTTTACAGAACTGTCAAAAGGCGTTATCAAAGTATATCCCCTTCGCCTTCCGGTTTTGTTCCAGTTTGGCTATAGTAATGTTTTCACTTTTCAAATTAATGTTATGCACATGTTACATGTATCGCTAGCTACGCGCCTGGTCATACTTTTACTCCATAAATAGGCATTTCTACGCCTTTGCACACAGATAGACCCAGATCAGACAACTTCTATTGGAGCCGTCTGATCAGAGTCTGCTCTGTTTCCTTATGATACATGTATGATATATATATGATTCTACAGTTTCTGCCATGATCATAAATGATTGTGTCCATGTGCTACTATAACATATTAATCTAATTAATATTCGTGACGTCATTATTTCTTAATTGAATACTCACGGAGGAAATGGTTAATTCGGCGCTTGCAACCGTTAAAAACACGTTGTTAATTCTTTAACCTTTGACCTGTTATATACGCTTTTTGACCCCTTTATAAACAGTAAATGCAGATCAGATGACCCCATTAATTAGAAACCATCTGATAAAGGTTTGCTCTGTTTGCTTATGGAATAATAGTCAGAGTGTTTCTGCAGTTTCTGTAACGGAAAAATCGCCCTTGTTCATGATGCCATCTAAAAACAAACAGTTTATATCCATATATTCTAACATCAACATTGAAGATGTAAAGCCTTAAGGGCTAGCCGTTTTTTAGATTAAACCTGAAAGATCTGGATTATGTTACAGCAGACTACATAGGTCACAGTCTGATGAATAAACTTTTGTAGACATCACCTTTTTACTGCCAAATATCGTTTCTTGTTGCTGGCGCTTGTCTGTAAACGAGTTGCTAATCTGCAAGATGGTATATGCCTTGTTAAAATAGTATAAAAAGTTCGAAAGAAAAGACATATAGTGCTAATAATAATAATAATAATAATAATAATAATAATAATAATAAACATGATTTTAATTGGTTTATGGATAGTTTGAGTCAAGTCTACTAGGAAATAATTGTAAGATAGGGCCCAACTGCATGTGCAGTGGTGGACTGATTATACAACATATTTCGTCTAGTTCGTTTACAAAATACAACGAAGTTTCAATTCTCTCCAAACAGACATTCAGAGTCTCGTGCAGTTTGGATATTAATAAGAAGCTGTGTTACCCAACGTCTCATCTGGTTCCAAACTGATTATAAAGAGTATCATTAATTCGCACGTGACAGGTTAAAGGTCAATAAAGAACAAAACAACAAAGGTCGAATTACTACTGTACGCAGACAAAACTATTTGCGCAATAAATAAACCGATTAACCATTAGCTTGCGAATTACGACCTGACTCGCATTTTCAAACATTTTGGATCCAGATGAGACGCCGAGTAATTCGGCGTCTCGTCTGGATCCAAGATGTTTGGCACTTGCGTAAAAGGTTCCCAAACAAAATCATTGAATTAAAGTTGTCAAAATTGGAACAGGTTTGAAATTAAGCCGACATTATTTTTTTACAGAGGGGCAAGGATTAATTGAGTCAAATATCATGCCCCATTTTGCTTACAATGCATGATTGAAAACATAAATTACAAAAGAACCTTTCTTAAGCGGTCATTCATTTATTGAATATAATCCTCTTAAAATATCAGGTGGTAGCTTAATGCAGGACAAAAGTAATGCAGAATGCTCCTATATGAGCATTCTGCATTATTTTTGACCCGCATTAAGCTACCACCTGCCTTACAAACACATAATTATACACCGTTCTAATGTCCGCTTATGATATGTACTACTGTTCATAGTTCATGATTTAAATACTTAACCATTCAACCGCTGTAAAAAAATAATGCCAACTCCATTTTGACTGTTTCCGATTCGAACTAACGTTTGGGAAACTGTTGACCTGGTGTCAAACAGATTGGATCCATATGAGATGCCGAGTTACTCGGCTTCTCATCTGGATCCAAGCCATTGGCAAATGCCAATCACGCCGAGCATAGCAGGCACAAGGGGTTAATAACTTGACAAGATTTACAAAAGACTAGTTGAGAGATTATCGTCTTTATTAATTATTGATAAACATCGGCTGCCCAACCTTCTTTGTTATAAATATAAATCAATTAGTGTATCTGACAATGCAAGATGGCGGCTGAATGTAGGTTTTGCCTATCTGATGTCGATTATACTTTTTGATGACAGTTTAATCGTTCGTATCAAGACATTGATGTGATTGGCGATTTGTGTACATTGATTGGATTATCTAGAGATCAAACGCCTGTATATATACAAAGGGTAAGTCAAAGATATCAATGCTTAATGTTCACCGCATTCTATTTTACTGATTTTTTTAAAAGTTATAAGGAATACTCTTACACCCTTTCCCTGTTCTATGTTTATTCCAAATGTCTATACCTACTGACTATTCATGGACAAAATAATTATAATGAAACGTGGAAGGTGGAACATTATAGCTATTTTAGAAACCGAAGAAATAAATATATCGAATTCCATTAACAAACAGAGCAGATCCTGATCAGACAGCTCCTACAGGAGCCGTCTGATTTGGGTCTACTCCGTTTGCAAATGCGTGAAAATGCGTTTATATGAATGAAAGGGTTAAGCTGACAAACATAATAGCAATCTGTCCATTTTCTTTTTTTTTTCATATTTCTCTGACTTCCGATTCGTTCAACCCTTTGAGACGCTATTAACCGAGTGTCAAACAGCTTGGATCCTGATGAGACATCGAGTTACTCGAGCTTTCTGTATAACTTTTGGCCTGCATTAAGCGACTACCTACCTTATAAACCCGTAATTATATATCTTTTTGATGGCCGCTTAAGACAGATTCTAATGAAATTCATTGGCCTTTAGAGCTAACTGAAGGTTACTGTAGAATAAAAGGAATATAGGAGACTCATTAGCAGAGCAATTTTCGTTGCATGCACTTAACTTACAGTTTGACATCGATATTTCGAACTCGGATAACTCGAACTTCTGGATAACTCGAATAAAAAGTTCAGTCCTTCCAAAACTTACAATACAGAATTGCTCTGAAATTTATCGCTACAGATATATTGAAAAACATTTGACAGCTTCATACAGGTCTATAAAGTAATGCTGAAAGCTCCTGTGGAGCTTTCAGCATTACTTTAGATCTGTATTAAGCTGTGGCCTTGGAAAATTGTTCAGATTAGAAATCGGATGACTCGAACTTCTGTTATCTTGAACTAACATGTATTGTCCCTTGAAGTTCGAGTTATCGAAGTTCAACTGTAGTTGTAAAACCATCAACAGCAACAACAACAACAACAACAACAACTCCTGCTATCCAATATTTTCAAATGTCTTTCCACCTGTATGTCTGATTGCTTACATGACCAATTGCAATCTATCCTTTTTACACGCGTCTGAAAATGTTGTTCTTATTTCCCATTAATTGTGTCTATCAGTTTATCTGTCTATCAGTCTGTGTCTGTCTATTGGACCTATGTTTCTCTAGCCATCTACAGTAAAACCTCTCTATAACAGCCACTAAATCACATCAAGTATTTTGTACTAAAGACAGGTGGCTGCTTAAAGCAAGGTGAGAGTAAAGCAGCCACCTGCACTAAATATCAACTAATTAACACAATTTAGTGGCCGTTATAGAGAGGTTATACTGTATTTGATAAGAACTGATATTGTAACTTACTTCCATCCTTACCTTGCTGTAAAAAATAAGTGGGTTTTTTTTCATGTTGAATGCAGTGCAATTTTGATTTCGTCCGGTTCGTACAAGCTTTTAAGAAGCTATTTGACCGACTGTCAAACAGTTTGGATCCTGATGAGATGACAAGCTACTCGACGTCTCATCAGGTTCCAAGCAGTTTGGAAATGTGAACCCCGGTCGTAGATAGCGGGCCAGGGTTAACATTATAATGTCCATGGCTCTGGTGAGATGCTTAAATTAAAACATATTTTAGAGTAGTACCCTTATTTTTCCACCAAACCCAATGATGTAACCACTCTTTAGAATCGTCTCTTCGAGACGATTCTAAAGAGTGGTCACAGTATAGGGTTTGGTGGAGACATGACAATATAACAATTGGGTACGCACCTTTATCCGTAGCTCTGTGAAATCCACGGTTCTGGTTTGTTTAACTAACAATTATCCGGACAATACCTACACTATAAATCAAAGAATCCATAATGTTACATTCATTCGGTAAAATGGCCACCAAGTAGATCAGGAAATGACGTCAGATTGTCCGTCAACCTGGCCACAACATATAAAACGTATTGATGGAACTTCATCTGTGAGATCGTATAATAATCATCAAGTTTTCAGTTAGGTACTCAAAGAAACTCGGACAGCTCCTATAGGGGCCGTCTGATTTTGGTTTCCTTTGTTGAAAAATGTGTTACAATATGCATTTATAGAGTAAATGTTTATTGAAGTTTGAAAGTAGAGAATAAAATTTCTCCTACAGCACATTTCTGCATTACTTTCGTCTTGCAGTAAGTAACCGCCTGCGTTGAAGGAGACTGGTGTCTATTCTTTAACCGATCGTCTTAGAGGAATTGCATTGAGTATGTGTAGGCTACATGTATTTTGGATTATTGCATGTATTAGAGATTTAGTCATTAAACAAAATGCTTGGCAAAAGATGGAGAAGTGTCAGTCCGGTAAGAATGAATGAACGTATGTTCGTCCGTCTGTTCTGTCTCTCAGTATTGCCAACATTGAGCCTATCTTCTCGTCTGTCTGCTTGTCTATCTATCCATTAAATGTAGCTACATGTCTCTTTTCTGTATGGGGGTCTCGTTTGGCTCCAAATATCTTTCGCCTGCAAATGCTGCCGTCGGCTTTAAGTTTCAGAACTGATTTAAACCTTTCGGCGCCAAATTTCTAATTGTCGTCTGCAATCCAAGTTTGTTAAATCATACAGTAAAATAAGGAGGTGAGATAAATAAATGCAAATTTCAAAGGAACAAAACATACATATATATAATTAGAGATTGAGACAAATAGTGTAGTCCCTGAACAGACGTCGCCTTGAAAAGGCGGCGTCTGATCTGGGACTGCACTGTTTGTCGTGGTGCATTTATGCGACTGCGGCGATGAAATGACTTCTCAAAAACGTAGTGAGGTTTCAAACAGTTTGGATCCTGATGGCACGTCGAATTGCAATGGTAGTCTACGAATCGACCATTATGTTGCAAACAGCTTAGATCTAGATGAGACACCGAGTATCTCATCGTCTCATGTGGAGATGTTTGACCAGTTGTTTGACACTCATTTATGATAATAGTTTCTCAAAGGTTGATCGGAAGTGGTCAAAACTGTACCAGATTCAACGGGGTAAGGGTTTAGAATTTAACTATAATTCACACAGACACAACACACAACACACACACGCGCGCGAGCGAGCGAGAGAGAGAGAGAGAGAGAGAGAGAGAGAGAGAGAGAGAGAGAGAGAGAGAAATAGAGAGAAATAAAGACACGGAGAAGAGAGAGAGGGGAAAGAGCCGGAGAAAGAGAGGGAGAGAGGGAGATAGAGAGAGAGAGAGAGAGAGAGAGAGACTCAGGGAGACAGAGAGACTGTGAGAGATACAGTGAAAGGCCGAGACAATGGCAGATAGAGACAGACAGGCAGAGAGACAGAGAGATGCAAATAAACTTCCCCGAAATGTCAGGAAATATAGAACAGATTTATATGCCTGAGAGAGTTCATTGGTCGAGCAACCAAAGTGTTAGGACAGGATTGAGATGACAAATAGTGCAGACCCATGTGAGACAGGCCCACTAGGAGCTCCTCTAGGACTACGTGTATTTGCTATTGCAGATAATTATGTACGCTAATATCATAAGAAGGGTTTACCTTTTGTATATAATATTTATATTTTAACTATTTACCTCATGCATATACATGTAAGAACTAATGACTCTCATGAATATTAATTAGACGATTTTTAGAAAGGCACAATACGATTCATATAACTCCGTAAGTAAATAGAGCAGACTGTTCGCGGTCCGTTTTCTTAACAAAGACTTTAAAAATACAACAGAAGTCACTTTACAAAACTATTACTTGTCTGCTCTCCACCGACAGCATACTTTTATTAGCAGCGACGTAAACAAAAACTCATCAAATTCATCGGAAACATAAGATAAGATGTGACGCCATAGCATACACAAACGTGCATGTAAGACAATATACATACATGTACACGACCATCAAAAGGATGTCTAACTATAGGCCTGTAACGCAGGTGGTAGCTTCATGCAGGTCAAAAGTAATACAGAAAGCTCCTATAGGAACCTTTTGCATTACTTTTGTCCTGCATTAACCCATTCCCTGATATTGACGACTTTTGACGACTCTGTAAAAGTCACTTTGTGAAACCATTGTGATAAATATAGCATTTGCTCCTACAGGAGCAAAACGCTCTTTTTAACACAATGGTTTCAAACTACAAAATTCTAAAACATTCCTTTTCTCTAGTTAATGCTCCTTTTCGGTTGATCTATTCAAAAAGGCTGTATCTAAAAATAGCATGTGATGTAATGGGTTAAGCAACCACATGCCTTTTAAGACTCATATGTTCAATTAATATATAGTCGCTGAAGATATGTTCTACTATACCATCTTGCAGACTTACAACCTGATTCCAGACAATTGGCGGCAACAAGTAATCGGCAACGAATTTTGCCCTGAATTAAGCAACCAGCTGTTTTATAAGACTCCTGTCTTCAATAAATGAATGGTCGCTTAAGTCAGGTTCTACTGTATTTTGAGTGAATGGGTAATATTCATAGACGATATTTATTTGACCCTTTACTCCAGTAACCCATTCCCTCATATTGACGACTTTTGACGATTCTGTAAAAGTCACTTTGTGAAACCATTGCGATAAATAGAGCATTTGCTCCTATAGGAGCAAATGCTCTATTTATCACAATAGTTTCAAACAACCAAATTCTAACAATTTCCTTTTCTCTATTTAATGCTCCTTTTCGGTAGATTTATTTAAAGAGGTTGTATCTAAAAATAGCCTATGAGGTAATGGGTTAATACGCCTGCCAACGCCTTTGCAAACAGAGTAGATCTACTCTGTTTGCTTTATGATATAATATAAATAAGATTCTACAGTTTCTGCCATGGCCAACAATTCCCATGTCCATGTACTATTACAACAATTAATCTAATTAAATTTCATGATCTCATTATTTGTATGCCCCCGTTGACGATAGTCAGGGGGCATTATGTTTTGCACATGTCCGTCCGTCCGTCTATCCGTGTGTCACGCTTTTAGGTGCAGTTGGATGTCACAGTTTTTCAAGTGTTATAAGTCGGTAATTTCTACACTTATACACATGAAACTTCACATACACATCAATTACCATCTGTGCTATCATTTGTCACCCCACCCATGCTACCGGCAAGCCCAACGTCGAGGTCAAATGACTTGGAAATTTTACGTGCAGTTGGTTGTCACATTTACGTGCAGTTTTTTGTCACAGTTTTTTCATTGTCTTATATCTCCCTAACGACTGTAGCTATTGCCATGGAATTGCATATACACATTAAACACCATCCATAATTTCATTGCACACCCAGCCCATGCTACCCGCAAGCCCAAGGTCAAGGTCAAATGACTTAGGAATTTTACGTGCAGTTGGTTGTCACAATTTTTTCATAGTCTTATATCTCCCTAACCACTGTAGCTATTTGCATGGAATTCAATATACATATTAAATACCATCCATACTTTCATTACGCACCCGACCCATGCTGCCCGCAAGCCCAAGATCAAGGTCAAGTGACTTGGGAATTTTACGTGCAGTTGGTTGTCACAATTTTTTTTTCATAGTCTTATATCTCACTAACCGCTATAGCTATTGGCATGGAATTTCATATACACATTCAACACCATCCATACTTTCATTACGCACCCAGTCCATGCTGCCCACAAGCCCAAGGTCAAGGTCAAATGACTTGGAAGTATACGTGCAGCTAGGCAAGCACCTACACGGGGGCATCAATATGTCTTACAGACATAATTTTCTAGTTTACATAAATGCTCATGGAGTAAAGGGTTAATTTTCAAATATCGAGTCTACTCTGTTTCTCAAATGCTTGAAAAAGGGTATCTATATCAAGTAAATGCTTTAAGCATCATGACTTAAAATGCCATTAGTGTTTTATATCACTGACATTTAGAACTTTACTCCATAGATGCGCATTTGCAAACATATCAGACCTTGATCAGACCTCCTATGGTTGGGGTATGTGTAATACTTTTCCACTTCTTCTAAACATTCGGTCAGATTGTCATAATGTTCGGATCTTAACCGAATAACCCTGTACTCAACAAATACGCATTTCTACGCCTTTGCAAACAGAGCAGACCCAGATCAGACGGCTCCTATACGAGCCGTCTGATCAGGGTCAGCTCTATTTGTTCAAGTATTGTACAGATTACAAATATAGTTTCTGTGATGACTATTATGACAATGCATCTAATTAATATTCATGATACCATTACTTCTTACATGAATATTCATGGGGTAATGGGTTTATGCATGGAACCTCGACTTGGCATGCGTCTCATATCGATTAACCCTGCCCCTTATGTAAGCGCATTTTTACGCATCTGCAAACAGAGTAGATCCAGATCAGACGGCTCCTGTTGGAGCCATCTGATCAGGGTCTGCTCTGTTTGTTTATGGTGTAATATAGATCTGATTCTACAGTTTCTATCTGAGCCAAAATGTCCTGTGTCCATATGCCACTATACAAAATAAGCTAATTAATATTCATGACATCATTATTTCTTACATGAATATGCAACAGGGAAAGGGTTAAAACGTATATTTTATCTATGCTTAACCCGTACAGGTCTTCATCTACACACCTTCGTAATGAGCTTGTAAACAGAGTAGACCCAGATCAGTTGGTTCCCAAAGAAGCCGTCTGATCTGGGTCTACCCTGTTTGCTAATGGAATTTGATAGATCTGTTTCTTTAGTTTTTAAAATGACTACAATGTTCCACTTTCCATATTCCATTATACATGTACCGATTATGTCCATGAATATTCAACAGGTATTATTTTGGACTGAATATAGGACAGGGAAAGGGTTAACCCTTCTCTTGCTGAATTTTAAAATACTAGTACATTTCTCCTTCTTTATCCATGTCCTGTTGTATAATTACATATATCTTCACTGTGTACAAATATTTCGCTGTGCAATCACTGCTGTGCAGTGTACTGGTTGCACAATCAACTTGTAAATAGTGCAGACCCTGATGAGACAGCTCCTGCAGGAGCTGTCTCATCTGGGTCTACACTATTTACAGGTAGGTGTATTGACGCGAGTAGCAAGCGAAGGGTTAATGTCAAAATAATGTTTCTACTACCCCATCGATCCTCTCTTAGACGACGTTCATAAACTAGGAAGCATACTGTCTAGATCAAAACCGAATTTCATATTTCACCGAAATCAATGATGGATCCTTCACTGATAAAGCTTTCTGGCTTAGTTTTACAAAATCCGTGTTATCTAAACACTCGACCTGTCTCTTCAGCGAGGTTCAACATGTTATTGCACCCGTTAAATGCCGTTGGAGAAAATATTTAAAGTTATTTCACCAGTTTGGAAACAGATAATGTACTGAGTAATTAGTCATGTGACATATTATTATATTATACATACCGAACACCGGTTCGAAAACCTAATAGACATGTCAACCGCATAAAAAGAAACAGACAAACCATGTGACTGAAATAGACATCAGTCTGAAAATTAAGGGCCATACATCAACACAAAAGCAATCCGAAATTTTGACGCACACAATAAGATATTGTCAACGTAATGTTTAACCAAATAAAGTGGGGTACAATTTTAATAGAATCATAGAAATCACAATCGGTTTTGTCGCTGTATTCACACACAACACAAGGGGACTGACACCCATAGATGGTACACGATATTTGAAGTAGGTATTTTTGTATGTACCCCTTCAATATTTAGATTCGTTTTGAATTTCGACAATTCATTTCGTAAACGTCTACTTATCCCTTTGGCTGTCAAGGACGAATCTGCGATTACCTATGCAAACAGTTTGGATCCAGATGAGACGCCGAGTAACTCGGCGTCTCATCAGGATCCAAGCTGTTTAGTGTCGGTCTTATGATTATATTTTTGACATAAAACACGATTTGTTTTTTGGAAAAATGAACAGGCAATAAATTTTACAGATGAATATATTTAACAGCGAAAGAGTAAATAGATGTACGACGATGACATGTAAATAACAATCATTCAGAAAATATGTATATATTAAGGTGAGACGGAATACGAAGGGATTGCGTGATAGACGGTTCAAATTAGGGTACGCTTGTGGATGTAATACGTGCATTGCAGTAAGGTATATGTGATCGTTTTCTCGCAGTAGCCACACTATAACAGATGGTTGTATTATTATTATTGTTGTTATCATTATTATTATATCATTATTATTATTAATAATATTATTATTATTATCATTATTACTATTATTATCATTGTTATTATCTGTACTTGCAGTGTGACTTGACTTTTTTGAATTGTGAGATATATCTGGATTCATACTTATAAATCTCTTTAGGAATACTTTAGCCTTAAAACATCTTAAGGAAAACATTTCTGCCTACATCTACAACAAAACTATAGAGTAAAGTTTCATGGAATGGCTCAACGAATATTTTGTTAAACATATATTTTTATACAAAGCTTTATTTCTCTTTAATGACCACACTTGTATTGATTTTATACGATTACGGAATAACTGAGCAACTAAGGATTTTTCTAAAATATTTCCTTCGGAGCTTTATGAATATGGGTCCAGGTCAATAAGTGCAGTCAGATACTATACCACCGGATATCGACCATCGCTGCACGGAGCGCACGTGCAAAACAACTTAACCGGGTCTTTAGCCTAAGCGCATGGCTGATTATCGATAAAACCCAGGCCAACAAGTACTACAAGAAATGCATGTGTTATGTTAGTTATATTTAATGAGATAATGATATTGAGGGAGGTAAAAAGGATGGACACTTTCTTTTTGGCTCAGTATACATTTAGATTTTATGTCCAAGCCAACATTTTACCTCAAAATAAAGTTGATAAACAGGGTGTCAGAATACTTTAGATTATTATCCTACCAATTTGACCTGAGACTCATGCATAGTCCGTGTATTATCGTCGGCAATCTTCGAATAAATTTCCGAATGTATAAGAATGTGCTATAAGAATACAGTAACCCCCGTCTAATGCGACTAGCAAAAAAGGGACATAACTCACCGTGGCAAAGGCAGGTGGTAGCTGAATCCAGGACGAAAGTTTTGCAGAAAGCTTTCTGCATAACTTTTGTCCTGCATTAAGCAACCACCTGCTGATAAAGACAGTCATGTTTATTCATTAAGTGGTCGCATTAGAGGGGTTTTACTGTACACTCCTCGAGGAACATGATTATTACCGGCTTTTGGTTTGCTAAATTTTGTCACAGAGCATTACGAACAATCCCGATAAACACGCCGAAATTTAATCGAATCTCAGATCAAATTGGGAGGATAATATAAGGATTTGTTTGTTGATGTTGCAGGTTCAACATGCACGAGTTACTCCAGTTCCCCATGCGTGGGGTTGCGCTTTTTGACGAGCGACAAGTGCAACGAGCTTTAAAGATGAGGAGAAACTCGATGTTCTCGTACTCACTGCGGGAGCTGGTACTGCCGCCTATCCGACAGACACAGTCCCTGGTGGGAGATGATGACAGGTACGTTCTCCCTCATTCGCCTTCTCTTTATTTCTCTGTCTCTGTTTCTTCATTTATTTTTCTATCGTTCTCTGTTTTTCTGTCTCTCTGTCTCTGTATCTGCCTGTTTATCTGTTTCTCTCTCTCTCTTCCTATCTAGCTCACACCCACTCTCTTCTTCTCTCACATATTCCTTCTCTCTCTCTCACTCTCTCTCTATCTCTGTGTCTCTCTGTCTGTGTGTCTCTCTGTCTGTGTGTCTCTCTGTCTGTGTGTCTGTCTGTCTGTCTGTCTCTGTCTCTGTCTGTCTGTCTGTCTCCATCTGCTTCTTTTTATCGTTCTGGATCGCAGTTTGCATGATATATATGTATTCATCCAGCAGCGTCCATCTGTCATTATCAAGATATATCTTATTATTTAAATGTACATCGATTGTTTTCCTTACTCTTGTTCTTGATTTTTTACTCTCAATAATTACGCATAGTTCTATTTGTATTCTCTCCTGACTTTACCAACCCGAAAACAGATCGCTAATTCAAACGGATTAGAAACAGTGAACATACATTACACGTGCACGCAGCACGTGTCTGTACCATGAGAGGAAAGTATTGGTACTGAGGTCATGAACCACTTCTTTTTCAAAATCAATTTATTACCGAATTTAGGAATAATATGTATACATGTACAGTTGAACTTCGATATCTCGAACTCGGTTAACTCGAACTTTGGGATAACTCGAACAAATAATCCAGCCCTTCCTAAACTTACAATACAGAATTTCTCTAAGCTGTATCACTACAGATATCTAGAAACACATGTTGCAGCTTAATACAGGTCTAAAGTAATGCTGAAAGCTCCTACGGGAGCTTTCAGCATTACTGTAGACCTGTAGTAAGCTGTGAACTCGAGACATTGTTTAGATTAAAATCGGATAACCCGAACTTCTGTTATCTCGGGCTTATTTGTATGGTCCCTTGAAGTTCGAGTTATCGAAGTTCAACTGTATATATAAATGCGACGCTTACCCCTTTAACCCATGAATATTCATGTTAGAAATAATGACGTCATAAATATTAACCCATTCTCTCCTATACTGACGCCTTTTTTCGCCTCTGTAAAACTCATTTATTGAAACTATTATGATAAATAGAGCATTTGCTCCATAGGAACAAATGCTCTATTTGTCACAATAGTTTAAAAACTACACAGTTCTAATATGTTCCTTTTCTATATCCACATAAGCAAACGGAGCAGACCCTGATCTGACAGTTTCAATAGGAGTTGCCTGATCTAGATTTGTTCTGTTTGCAAATTTGGTTAAACTGGAGCAAATGGTTAAAATTCTTAAGCCAAATGTCTTTTACTTTTTCAAATTTCCGCTCTGAGAATTATGCATCTAAGCTACTGCCAAATCGGATTTCGTCAGGCCAGTATAACAACGGGTATCTACATGTAATGTATTTAAACATTTTCTCCATGAATATTAATTTCTACGTCTTTGCTAACATAGTAGACCCAGATCAGACGGCTCCTATAGAAGCCGTCTGGTAAGGGTCTGTTCTGTTTATCTATGATATTGTATATACAGTAAAACCTCTCTATAACGGCCACTTAATTACATCAAGTATTTTGTGTTAAAGGCAGGTTGATGCTTAAAGCAGGGTGAAAGTAAAACAGAACGCTCCTATAGGAGCGTTCTGTTTTACTTTCACCTTGCTTTAAGCAACCACCTGCCCAAAATACCAATCAATTAACACAATTTAGTGTTCGTTATAGAGAGGTTTTACTGTATACAAGTCTACAGTTTCTGTCATTATAAAATAATCTAATTCATATTCATAATGTCATTATTTCTCGGATGAATATTCATTAAGAAAATGGGTTAAACCTTACATGTCTGTAGATACATGTATGAGTTCAAAGGATAAAACGCATATTCAAGGCACGTGCAATATTTTCTATTACCCACAAATTTGTCTCATTAATATCAAATTTATTCGTCCTGTGACGCTGATTGAATACTTAATCTTTAGATTGCTAATCGCAAACCTGACTTACATCAACAAACAGCTGTGATCCAGATGAGACGCCGAGTAACTCGGCGTCTCATCTGAATTCAAGCTATTTGACACTCGGTCGGTAGTTTTTCAAAAGCTCCAATTATCCTAATGTAATTGGAAATTGCAACAAACAGGAGATTGGATAGATAATTATTTTGCCAGCTGAATAAGTGTTCATATAGCACATGTTGAGTCAAGATTTAGTTTATCCTTTATAATTGCTGATGTGCTATCCTTCCAAAAGTTGGATGTCGGTAGTTTGAAGAAATGTATTAACATGTAACAGCTCAAACACCAATCGGAAATCCTCGGGAACTTTTTTCGTAGATCGGTGTTATTCCGAGCTTGTCGGAAACTGACGAGTACTTACGAATGTTCACATTCAAGATTCAGACACATGATTAAGTCTCAGGCTAATTCTATGGAACGCCATTCTGCCTTGCTAATTGCTAAACACAAAATGCAAAATGCTTTTTACCAATTGTGTAAATTGCGAAGGAATGTTCCGCTTGATGGATGTAAATGACAAATGCGAATTGCGAAATGCTTATTGCTAAATACATGTTTGTACTACTATACTAGCATTGAACAGCGACATTTTTAAAGTCACTGTACATTTGCTAAATGCATGTTTATTTACAATAAAGCTGATAGCTTATTGCACTACTAAAGTAAAATGGCACTGCTCGATGCCAGTAGTGCAAACATGCATTTAGCAATAAGCATTTCGCACATGTCATTTACATCCATCATTTTGAACATTCCGATTCATTAGCAATTTACACATTTGGCAAAAAGCATTTCGCATATTGCATTTAGCATTTCGCATTTAGCATTTAGCAAATAGCATGGCAGAATGGCGTTCCATAGAATTCAGATTCTAATGACATTAGAAAACTGTGATGTTGATATTTTTTCCAGCAGATATCCGATGGTTTTATTGATTAATGTCCTTTTCTGCCAACTATAGACTAACTGGACGCCCCGGAGAGAGGGTGAACTGATACAGAGAAACCTGGACGCGATGCCCTACTCTTATTATCGATAGAGTTTATCTGGTTCTTTTAGATACCCAGCGTAAAGCACTGATACATATAGGACCTCGGTTTATAGTCTAGTCCGAATAAATTTGTCTGTCGGGGGCTCGAACCCGAGATAGCAGATATTGATTTTTATAACAGGATAAAAACAATCATGAAAGACCTTCACCCGCGTTTAACTTATGGCTTTTAACCTTTAGCCTGCTGAGCAGCATTTCTTAATTAGAATTATCATCTATTTTCAACAGAGCTACAGATAAAGGTGCGTACACAGATACTAAAATCGTAATTTCTCTACCAAACCGTATACTGTGACCACTCTTTAGAATCGTCTCTTCGAGATGATTCTAAAGAGTGGTCATAGTATAGGGTTTGGTGGAGAAATAAAGGAGCTATTCTTGAACATGTTAAGATTTACGCATCTTATCTGGACCTCTGAATTTTTGATTATCCAATTTCATTATTATTCGTAAGAACGATTGGGTGTAAAACACAGTCTGGACTCGGGTATCAGACAGTCTCATCTAGATACAGACTGTTTGCAAATGTAATCAATAATTCCACTGATGTAGGCTCCTACATGTATATTAACCGTCTGATCTGGGTATATTCTGTTTCCGAAGGCTTGACAAAGCGTTTGTGGAAGGTATAGGGTTAATAAAAATGAAAATATAGCAAGGGAGATAACCCAGTTCTAAACACCTTTGCGGTTTACGATCTATGTAGAATACAATACAAACTTAGCATGTTATATAGCAATTTGTATGCAAGTGAGACATAACGAAGAGTGAGGTAGATAGTTAATAGCGACAGAGAGAAAGAGAGAGAGAGAGAGAGAGAGAGAGAGAGAGAGAGAAGGAAGGAAGGAAGGAAGGAAGGAAGGATGAAATGAAGAAAGAGCGGGGGACGAGAGTAAAAGGTGTACGACATTAAATCATCAACTCTTTATTACATAAATATTCTTATAACACCTTTGTAAACAGAGTAGACCTAGAGATCCTGTACGAACACTTTGCTCAAGGTATGCTCTGTTTGCAAAATCAAGGTGTTTATATGAAAGAAAGAGAGAGAGAGAGAGAGAGAGAGAGAGAGAGAGAGAGAGAGAGAGAGAGAGAGAGAAAGAGAGAAAAGATAATAGCAGTGATACAAATATAAGTAGAAGAAGGACTGGAGAGATGAGTGTTTGGTATTATTATGTTGGTTATGTACAATAGACCCTGTCGTAGGTGACCATTTCATTTATTGAACACAGGTGTCTTAAAAAATTGTGGTTGCTTAATGTAGGGCATTACTTTTGACCTGCATATGGGCTACCATCTACCTTACAGACCAATAAGTAGACCTCTTTCTTGATGACCGCTTAACCCTTTCCCTGTTCTATAGTTATTCCAAATTTCAATACCTAATGAATATTCATGGACAGAATAGTTAAAATGCAATATGGAAAGTGGAACATTGTAGCCATTTTAGAAATTAAAGAAACCAGTCTATCAAATTCCATTAGCAAACAGAGCAGATCCTGATCAGATGGCTCCTATAGGAGCCGTCTGATCTGGATCTACTCTGTTTGAAGATGCACGGAAAGGCGTTTATATGAAGGAAAGGGTTAAGATGTGTTCTGCTGTATCTTCACAATTATTTTCTATAACAAAAATAAACGCTCGTTTTGAAATCGTGATGTGATCGTGTACACGTGCATACTTGAAGCTACTTCTGTTTTCAAATCCCTATCTCTTTTGGACCCCCACTTACTTACGATGATGGAATTTAAACGTAAACGAACATAAGAAAGCATGTCCTTAATGGGGGTTACAACCAGCGGGAAGTGGACGCTCGTGTTGAAATTAGTCATATTATTTATTATTGAGTGGGGCTCTGGAGGAATGCAAAAATAACAGTAGACTATCTCTATAACGCCCACCTGCTGATTAGAATTGGGTATCTTCACAAGCGGTGGTTGCCTAATTAAGAACGAAACTTATGCATGGATATTCATTTAACCCTTTCCCTGTTCTGTATTTAGGCCAGATTTCAATACCTACTGAATATTTATTAACATAAACATAATTTTAAATAAAAAAAATATATATAAAGAAATCTGGAAGATGAAGCATTGTAGACATTTTTGAAAGTAAAGAAACAGAAATATCAAATTCTATTAGCAAACAGAGCAGACCCTGATCAGACGGCTCCTCTAGGAGCCGTCTGATCTGGGTCTACTCTGTTTGCAATTGCGTGAAAACATGTTTATATGAGGGAAAGGGTTAAGAAATGATGACATGATGAATATGGATCATTAGAACATCACATGGCCACATGAAAATTTGGCTATAGCAGAAACTGTAGAATCATATCTATATGATAGCGTAAGCAAACAGAGCAGACCCTGATCAGACGGCTCCTACAGGAGCCATCTGATCATTGTCTGCTGTTTTAATTATATTTTGTCTCCGTTCATGGACACTGTGTCTACTTGCACAATTGAGCATACGTCCATGTACTGGGTGTCTCATTGGTATAACCCTTTACTCCATGAATATGCATGTAAGAAATAATGATATCATGAATAATAATTAGATTAACCGCTATAATAGCACATGTGACATGCTATTTTATCCATGGCAGAAACTGTAGAATCATACCTATATTATATCATAAGCAAACAGAAAGCAGACCCTGATCAGACGGAGCCGTCTGGTCTGGGTCTACTCTGTTTGCAAATGCTTCGAATGGCGTATTTATGGAGTAAAGGAAAAAACCTTGCAACAATACCAGCAAGTACTCGTATAATGTAGCAAAGGTCGTATTGCTTTAACTCTATTTTCGCGCCAAATACTATTCACTTGCAAACACTGTCGTCTGCTTGAATATTCAGTGTAAACTTTACTTCAATTTCGATTCAAAAACGCAAGTGGAGTGTCAAACAGTTTGTATCCTGGTGAGATGCCGAGTTACTCGGCATCTCATCAGGATGCAAACTGTTTGCATAGGTAATCAAAGACACGCCAATGGCATCAAGTTCTATGGAGTTGATTTCATGCGACCTTGACGGTGAAAGGCGCTAAGGTCACATTCTTGTTGCCATCTTACCCAGTTCACGTCATCTATAAAGTCGTGATTCTATTTGCAAACTCTACCAAGCACCCGTGTCCAGATAATCTGAGTAACTGCATGGACATCTTATACAAACAAAAATGCGCTTTTTTCTAAAAACAAAAAAATGGAATGAAAATTCACAGTTAGAATTAAGCAGACGACATTTTGCCGACTTTTTTTTAGTATTTAAAGGGTTAATCCTTTTTACTATTCGACCTCTGTGTAGTTGAGATCAATACTAATAATCTCATTAATAACGAAGATTTAAATATTTAACTTGTTGAGTAAAATTCGCCTGTGCGAATCTTAGTAATTATGCTTCGTAATAAGAAACATGACTTTTTTATTGTCATCAAATCCTAATATTTGGATCTTGACGAAAATTAAAATTCCACAGCATCTCATCGGGATATACATGTACACAGCTTGCAAAGGGAATAATAATTTCGGCATTAGCTTTATAAAGGGTAAAAAGGTTAAATATTCTTTATGAGATATTCTTTAGGAGAGCATGGATGTGTAAAAATCAATCATTTACGGAACAATCCTCTAACAGCGTTTTCACAAAAACATCTAAGTCAATTTTTACTCTATGACCATGCAGTAGGCATCACAGGGGGGCGGTGGGACGTCGGGCACTTTGCAAACAGCGAATCTTCAGACCCACAGTCAGTTTTTGAAGCGGACGTCATGTACCTGTAGCGCCACGGGGAATCCGTGAGAAATGTGGCGTCTCATCGGGATACAATCGTAACTATACTCGGCTGTTTCCGGCATGTTCGGTAAAATACGTAACAAGAAATCACCAATATTTCGATTGAATGTTCATCTCAAGCGGAACCTCTTGAGGAGGTCATCTTGATCATGATCTGCTCCGTTTGTTTTTGAAAATGTATAAAGTTTATTCTGCAGTTTCTGTCGAGGACAAAACGTCTTGATAGTTTATTATATAACAAACATCCAGTATAATTACATTATAGTAACACATTAACGATTGCTTAAACCATTGTAACGCATTTGCTAACAGTGTAGACCCAGATCAGACGGCTCCTGCAGGAGCCGTCTGATCAGGGTCTGCTCTGTTTGCTTGTGGAATAATATAGATTTGATAATGTACTTTTCTTTAGTGGCTAAAACTTCTTATATTCCTAGTCTATGACCAAAACAGCAACAGCAAACATAATATGTAATTAATGATAATTATTCATTGCATGATTATTCATTAGGTAACCGTAAAGGGTTAAAATATATCACATGTAAGACTAACCCGATAAATGATCATGCAAATATGGGAAAAACTACGGTCGTAAGTTGACTTGTTTATGACCAATGACTTTCTATAGCCCCGACTGAACGGCTCAAATGATCTATCGACCCAGGGGATCGATCTTGTGAAAATTAAACATTACCACTCAACTTGAGCGTTTGTTATGATCGTTGCAAACAGTCTGGATCCTGATGAGACACTGATTGCCTTTTTGGCACATACAAATTGACTGTTTGACATGTTGTTCGCTTGTTTCAGAAAAGATATTACGGGGAAATTAAATTCGTAAAATTCAGACTAGATTATTGTTTTTGCAGATGATACAATGTAGCGGGCGTAGAGTCGACCCATTGAAAAAGGGAAACGAAAGTACCGATATTTACAAATAGTGTATATCCAGATCAGAGGGCTCCTAGAGGAGCCCTCTGATCAGGGTCTGCACTGTTTGTCATTCAAACGTCCTCCTGCAAATTTAAGTCTGCCTTACTGAATGGACTCAATAGTTAAACACAGATGGGGCCGTTCCACCCTGAAATTTCAGCATTCTAAGGGGTTAATTAGATTATACCTTTCAGCCTTGACAATAAGTCAATGGAACTCTCCCACGAATTATATGTATGGAGTTTTTCTTTGCAATTCTACAGAATTTTCTATGCGGTGAGTGTTATTAAATAACGCATTGTGCTGAAGTAGAGAAACTGTTGTCCGGTGTTTTTTTAACCAGATCGCTGTTGAATATTCATGTATGCACCTGTTTTATATGAAATATTAAATGATTAATATTCATAGTATAGTTGGAGTCTGCCACGGATATTCATGGAATATAAGATTGGGGATCTGCCACGGATATTCATGGAATATAAGGTTAGGGATTTGCCACGGATATTCATGGACTATAGGGTTAAAAACAATATTGTGCTGAGGTTGGCAGTAAAAATGACAAGAAAACGATCCAGAACCTAATCGGACACTGATAAATTTCGACGAATCCGATCAGGATTCACACCGGTTTATGTTCTGTGAATTCTCTTTCAAATGCGGACTATTTGTCATGAATTCTAAGAACGTGAGTTGATGAGATGGTACGCGGCGGATTACTCTTTTAAGCCCCGTGTCACCTATGGACTATCGTATGATAATCTTCGCACACAGTCTGGATCATGATGAGACGCCGAATAACTCGGCGTCTCATCAGGGTCCGATCTTTTTGACCCATTGAAGGAATATTCTTAAATATTTTGTAATAAACTTACAGTTTGAGATTTGTAGCAGATGTCAAATTTAGCTGACGAGAGTTACTAAGTATTGAAAGGGTTAATTGTTCTGATTGGGCAGACTCTGTGTCCTAATTGTGGTTAAAGTAATTTCTAGCCAGAAGGTCCCGTTAAATTGTGATGACGGAATTATCACGGAGTTATAAGACTTCTTTTACGAAGGACTACAGCATAACCTCCCTATAACGGCCACTAAATCACATCAATTATGTTTGTGTTAAAGGCAGGTGACTGCTTAAAGCAAGGTGAACATAAAACAGAACGCTCCTATAGGAGCGTTCTGTTTTACTTTCACATTGCTTTAAGCTGCCACCTGCCCTAAACACCAACTAATTAACACAATATTGTGGCCGTTATAGAGAGGTTCTGTATTAAAAATTATCACAATAAATACGTAGTACATGTATATAACGGGTAACCCATTATCTCATGTTGACGCATTTTCACACCTCTGTAAAAGTAATTTTTGAACCCGTTGTGATAAATAGAGCATTTGCTCCTTAGGATCAAATGCTCTATTTATCACAACGGTTTCAAAACTACAAAATACTAAATTTTACCTTTTTGCTAATAAATCCTCCTTTCCGGTAGATTTATTCAAAGAGGTTGTGTCAAAAAAATAGTCTAGGAGGGAATGGGTTAATTGTAAATGTTGAAATAGACTAATGTGTAGATTCTCTTCATTGTGAGAGTCACTATTCGCTGTAGTAAAGGTGTTTGGATATGTTTGGATTATAAATCGGATGACTCGAACCTCTGTTATCTCGAGGTAATATGTATGAACCCTTGAAGCTCGAGATATCGAAGTTCAGCTGTACTTACATGTATATCAGAAATAATTTCTGATTATGAATATTGATTTTTCAATAGATCTCGTTAAATTGACAATTTATGAAAGAAGTAGGTAAACCAAAATGTAATATTTATATGCTGTTTCATTTCGAATTATAAATGTCTACATATTTATGGGCGCGTGCCTGGAATACATGCATGAGAAAATGTATTAACGCATTTATCAATTTAAACGTTGGCTCATAGTGGCACCAGCCCGTGAAAAAATGATTTGGTGTTACGACATTTAATAACAGAGTTGTGACATAGCACCATGTATTTGGTCGCCACAACGCCTTAATACTTTCCATGTTCAATGTTCGTGTAAAAGTTATAACATAATGAATAATCATTAGCTGTATGGTTTAACTTTTCAATGCAATGTTTTACTTTGACAAAAAAATGAATAATCAGATCTATATAATGTCAAAAGCAAACAGAGTAGACCCTGATCTTTTTTATTCCTTTTTTATACATGTAGTATTTATTGCGTGTTCAAAGTATGTATTATTAAGCCCTCTCGTGCTGCAAAAATAATATCTGCTCTATGTCTGGCGTGCTCACTGTTTAAGTCTTTGAGGGACTATTGACCGAATATGAAATAGTATGGAACCTATAGGAGCCGTCTGATCTGGGTATACCCTGTTTGCAAATGTGTGAACATGCGTTTATATGAAGGAAAGGGTTAAGTAATTGGGTTTCAATTGTCATTTAACCTTTTCAACGCTGAATTTTCAAATAGACTAACCCAAAACAGAGTCAGGTCAAGTTTACCGGTTTTTTTTTGTAGAAATAAAAGTGTAACATGACAAACAATGCAGACCCTGATGAGAGGGCTCCTCTAAGTTTGACATTAGGGCAAAAGTTTCTCAAAAGCTATTTCTACCCAGAAGTACTAAACTTTGCACAATATCCAAAGAGCAGAGTTTCCCCCAGATATTATGAAATGAAAACGAAAGGTATTGCTTTTATTTTCTGCCCAATGACACTAGAATTCTTTCATTCATTTTAACACCATACTTAGGACTTGTTTTAGCCTCTACCACAAAGCAGCTAAGACATAGAACTAAATGTATTATGTACACATAATGACGTGTGGTCTACAAAAAACGATAAACTATAATCGTACAAAAATAATTTCAAATACACTTTAAACCTTATTGTGCTGAAAATGTCTTGCAAAACTCTGATATATTGCATGTTTTATTTACTTCTGATCCGTACAAACGTTTGAGAAACTGTTGACCGAGTGTCAAACAGCTTGGACCCTGATAAGACGCCGAGTTACTCGGCGTCTCATCTGGATCCAAGCTGTTTGCAAAAAAACAACAACCCGAGCCAGATCCCGTTTAGCACGATATGGGTTAAATGCCTTAAGTGTCTTGGAAGCGAGTAAGTACATCAAACATAAATTCTATATAAGTAATTTGAACATGATTTGATAAATAGACATTCCCCTGTAAAGGTTAGGTCAGTATAATCATACATTATTTCAAAGTGTCACTGGTGACAAAAGAGCTGACATGCCCGTATGTAAACTTCATATTTATTTAGAATATGCTTTCTTCCGTCTGGGTCTTAATATCTAAAATGCAGAATAAATCACGATGTCCTTACATCGTTAATTTGTTCTTACATAAAGACTGATCACAGTTGCAGACAATTTTTCACTTATACAAATGCATAGACATTTATTTATTCAGGTCTATTTACCCCTTCGCGACCAAGTAATGTCGTCTGCAATACTTGTCGTCTGCCAAAAAATTAATTCTTAACCCCGCCAGTGCTATGAAGCCGGGACTCTGATATCATATGCAAATAGTTTAAATACAGATATGACGCCGAGTAACTTGGATCGTCAGGATCGAATCTGCTTGTTATTTTTAGCTCGTATGTACGAGCTATTGTCGTAAATCCGGCGTCCGCGTTGTCGTCGTTGTCGTCGCTGTCGTCGTGCAAAATCCTAACATTGACCATAACTCGAAAAGTATAAGAGGTATCAACATGAAACTTCATATGTTATTAGATCTCACTGAGGGGATGGCCCCTACATAAGAACCATAACTCTTGATTTCAAAATGTTGGAGTTATGGCCCTTTATAATTTTCAAAATATTTTATTTTGCTGAGCAAGCACCAAATCAGACGAGCTTTGGCGCCGTACGCGGCTCTTGTTATAAAAAAAGATCAAACAAGCACCCACCCTAAAATTTGAAGCAAACGAAAATGCGTCCAGCAGACGACAATGCTGACACTGGAAGGGTTAAAAATGAATAATTATTTCACTTTCTTTCAAGAAACATAATCACGACATCAAACAGTTTGGATTCTGATGAGATGCCGAGTCACTCGGTCTTCTCTGCAGATACATTCAATGCGTAACGATTTAATAAAACCTCTTTCCAGCACTTGTTTTTAACCCTTTCACCGCCAGTGTCGCATAAATGCACCACGACAAATAGTGCAGTCCCAGATCAGACGCCGCCTTTTCAAGGCGGCGTCTGATCAGGGACTTCACTTTTGTCTCAAGTTCTATTTCTATATGATTTATACGTGCGTTGTTCCTTTGAAATTTGCATTTATTTATCTCATTTCCTTATTTTACCGAATGATTTAACAAAATTGTTTTGCAGTCGACAATTAGAAATTTGGCGCCGACAGGGTTAATCATTTGACTGTTTTGGATTCAGCTTGGATTCAAATCAGGTACCGTCCTCCGCCGTCTAGTTTAGCTCAAAACTGTTCAGGCACAAAAATGCTTAACTTCCGATTCGTTGTCAATGTCAAAACTTTTGAAAAAATATTGACTAAGTGCCAAACAGTTTTTATCCTGATGAGACACCAAGATACTCGGTATCTTAATTTGCAAAAGCGAGCCAGGTCGCGAATAGCGGTGTAATGGTTAAGGTAGCAGGATAAGGGTTAAGGTAGTGGGATACGGGTTAAGGTTGTGGAATAAGGGTTAAGGTAGTGGGATAAGGGTTAAGGTAGTGGGATAAGGGTTAAGGTAGCAGGATATGGGTTAAGGTAGCGGGATAGTGGTTAAGGTAGCGGGATAAGAATTAGTATTTCACTTATTCAGACCAAAATTATACTCTTCAATAAAAAAAACGTTTTGTGGTTATTACTAAATATATTTATTCATTCTGTGAACTAATCCATATAAGTGATGTGCTAGATGACCTTTGCTTGTCTTTTCTGCTTCTACATTGTTAGACAATATAAGCCAACATTTTCACAGGCAAATAAAGGATTCCATATGTCTCTACCACTTAATTGCCTCTTTTTGAGGTGAATAATGATTGTAAGTCATTGGGGTATAGTGAATTATCTAGGGGTTTAATGGCCTTTTTGTGTCATTGAGCTGATTTTATTCTTATCGGTGAAAATGTGGTAAATGATATGATTTGATCTTTGTGTATCGGGGATATATACATTTTATGAGGGTACGTGCATTGAATTAACTATTTACTTCATTGATACGCCTTTTCATGTCTTTGCAAACAGAGTAGACCCAGATCAGAAGGCTGCCGTCCGATCAGGGTCTGCTATTTTTGTTTTTAAGTATACAGATATGATTGTACAGTATCATCTATGGCAAAATTGTCTGTGTTTATGTATCATTATAAATTTTTCAGCTAATTAATATTGATACAATCATTGTTACTGTATAAATATTCATCAGATAAAGGGCTAATACCTTTTGATTCTCGGCCCTTATCATGTCACGTGACTGGGTAAGGAACACAGTGTAGAGCCAGTAGTGGGTGGATTTGTATCCCCATTGATCAGTGTATTTGAGAAAATACATATACATACATGTACATGAAGCAAAAGAAATGTTAACCTTGAATGGCATATGACAACGAAATGAGAAAAGGTTTATCTTTTGCAAATTAATTGGACGTCTACAGTGGGGCCAATATATAGCGAACATTGAATGAATAAGAATAGTAGTATACATAAGCAGATGGTTTGCTTAATGCATGACACAAGTAATGCAGAAAGCTCCCGTTGGAGCTTTCTGCATTACTTGTGTCATGCACTAAGCTACCACATGCCTTATAGGTAGAGATCTAGTCTTATTTTTAATGGTCACTTAAGGCAGATTGTACTGTATAGTAAATTGATATTGAAGGTTTTATTTCGTAATTACTCTTCACAATAACGATTTACAATAAGTTCAATCTTAAGCCCGTTTTCAGCCCATTCAAGACATTCTGTGCAAACAACTGAGATCTAGACGAAACACTGAAGTTCTCAGTGAAGCATTGAAGTTTGATCAAAATCCAAACTGCTTGATACTCTGGATGGATTTATGAAAGGACATGAATTATAGCTCCTATTTTGAGAATTTTTAGAAAATAACAAATTGTTGCAGAAAAAACATAATTCACGTGTTGAGGGTTGACAAAAATAAGTGTAATAATCTTAAATTGTGTACACCAGGCACGCATATTCGTCTGTTATCATTGGCCATTAAAGGGGATTTAATGCTTGATTATTATCGCCATTGACAAGCCACAGCACGGTGCACTTTAAAATAAACCTTTACATGCCGATTTCCATTTTTAAAATTAAGGAAAGTTCCAATTTCGATAAACAGTAGATTACATTCAGTGTAAAATTGCGAATAGTTTAAGTACAAACTATGCAGACCCTGATCTTTGAAATCTTCATGGGTTTGACCTACGCCGTTTGCAGATGTCATTTAACCCGTTTCTCGCATTTAAAAGGGTTTTAAACGGGTATATCATTTAAAATCGCTTGATCTGTTATCTTTGAATCATTTTGTGTAAACATGGACTGAGTGTGAACATCTGAAGGAAAAAGGATGTTTATCATTCGGACTATTTCGGCTGTCATTGATGTGTCGTTTTTTGAAGTTTCGTGCTTGATTCGTCGCAAGTCGGTTCGACATGTTGTGAGAAGCGGCCTATAGGGTCTGAGGTTATGAAGCTTCATAGTCTGAGTTCATTCTCAAGT
The DNA here is from genome assembly GCA_963576725.1 of Azorinus chamasolen. NCBI lineage: Eukaryota > Metazoa > Mollusca > Bivalvia > Cardiida > Solecurtidae > Azorinus > Azorinus chamasolen. The sequence goes on along the minus strand of OY755253.1, from coordinate 57,436,330 downwards.
ATCTGATTGGTCAGATATTTGAGAATGATTTCAGACTCAAACAAAACGTTGTATAACCATTGGACTAGACGTTTTTACCTATTCTCCACTGTTTAAAAGAAAGTTTTCTGCTCAAATCATGAGCAAGTGTAACTTTATGACGACTTCGGATTTTATCTAGCTTTTTGAGAAACTATTGACCGGGTGTCAAACAGCTTGGATCCTGATGAGACGCCGAGTTACTCGGCGTCTCATCTGGATCCAAGCTGTTTGCAAGTTCATGTCAGGTCGCGAGTAGCTGGATAAAGGTTAATAATGCGGTCATAGTGTTCAATCTATAAAAAAGGACATATTTACTTGAACCTGGATAATTTGAAGTATTTGGTTTTCATATAGTGGTGTGAAAATTCGCTAGCCAGTTGCGTGCATGGGACTAGTGAAGTATTAGAATAGATTGGGTACAGTTATGTTAAATGGATTACGTGTATGGGATTTTCTACAATAATGTTACATATGTAACTCTTTACTAGATTACTATCTAATGTAAGAAACAAATGACGTCATGTACATAAATTAGATTCATATTTATTATGGCATATGACCGCGGGAAAGTTTGGCCATGGCAGAAACTGTAGAGTCATACTTATCTATATAAGTTCATAAGCAAACCGAGCAGACCCTGATCATACAGCTCCTATATGATCTATCTGATCTGGATCTACTCTGTTTGTAAAAGCTTAGAAAGGCGTATTTATGGAGTAAAGGGTTAAACGGATGACGTGATGGTTATCTGCGGCAATTTTATTTCTTTTGTCTGTGATACTGTACAGAGTGTGTACCCAAATACTAAAATCGTCGTTTCTCCACCAAACCCTATACTGTGACCACTCTTTAGAATCGTCTCGAAGAGACGATTCTAAAGAGTGGTCACAGTATAGGGTTTGATGGAGTAATAAAGGAGTTATCCATGAAAATATTTCAATTTACTCATCTTATCTGGAATTCTGGATACATTTTGCGGCTGTCAAGTTTTTTTAATCCGTTACTTCATGGGTTTCATGTGAAAAATAATGGCATCGTAAATATTGATTTGTCCGTTTAAATCCTTTACTTCATGAATATTCATGTGAGAGATATTGACATCATGAATATTTATCAGCTGATTTTTCAATAATAACTTCTGAACATAGGATAGTTTGCCCTGGTACTTGTAGACAATGTAGAATAAGATGTATATCAATATAAGAACATTTGGTCATGGCATACAATGAAGAATTAGTTTATCTATGTTATTCTACAAAAAAAATAACCAGAGCAGACCCTGATCTGGGTCTTTTCTGTTTGCAAAAGCGTAGGGAGGCGTATTAATGGGGGTAAATAGTTAATCCCTTACAAACAGTGGAACCCTGCTAGGGAGTTACTGTTGAAGCCCTCTGGTCAAGGTCTGCTGTGTTTCCTTATATGAAATAATATACAGCTGAACTTCGATATATCGAACTGCAAAGGAATATACAAAGTACTTCGAAATAATAGGGGATCGAGTTAACCGTTTCTAATCTGAACATTTTCTGAAGTTCACAGCTCACTGTAGGTCGAAATAAATGCTGTGCTGAAAGCTCTTGTATAGGAGCTGTCAGCATTACGTTTGACCTGCATTAAGCTGTCACGTTTGTTTCTAGATATGCGTATTAATGTATATAAGAGTAATTCTGTACAGTAAATATTTTGAAGGACCAACATTTTAGTTCGAGTTATCCGAGTTCGAGATATTGAAGTTCATGTAAGTGATATTCAAGCTATCATTCGTTTCTTAACCCTTTCCCTCATACAAACGTGTTTTCACGCATTTGCAAACAGAGTAGACCCAGATCAGACGGCTCCTAGAGGAGCCGTCTGATCAGGGTCTGCTCTGTTTGCTAATAGAAATTGATAGAACTGTTTCTTTGCTTTCTAAAATGTCTACAATGTTCCACCTTCCATATTTCTTTATAACTATTTTGTTAATGAATATTCAGTAGGTATTGAAATTTGGCCTAAATACAGAACAGGGAAAGGGTTAAATGAATATGCATGAACTAAAGAGATAAGAAAGATCATTGATTTCATTTCTCAACGACCCTGCAATATTACTTGCTTATCAAAACGTGCTGGTCTTACGAGGCAAGTAATGAGAAAATTATCTTTGAATTGCATATGAATTCACGGTTAGAGATATTTTAGATCTCTTATTAAAACATTCACGTAATTTTACTAATCCTTAACAAACAGTGAGATACGAAAGTGATCTTCATTCCCTCATCCAAATACCGCTGTATTTTATTGTAATCCTATATCTCAACAGGAACAACAGACTAATGACAGTAAAGTGAAGATTATAAAATTTATTACTTTGTATCAATCCGGGTGGCGATCTTCTCTGCATTAGGCGAGAGCTGAAAATGATCTCAAGTGCATGGAAGCGCGAGTTTAACAAACAAAATTGATAAGCCTACTATAACTTAAAGAGAAATTAAAGAGAAGTATAGTATGGCCAGCCATGGGGCATTTGTATGATGGGGGCGCTTTATTAATACACTGAAAGTGATGTGACGATAAACTGGTATTCGTGTCAGGAATTATAACAATTTCACGTGCACGTGGTAACCATGGATATCAGTGTAACGCCAATACGGATTCCCCTGGAAAGAAGGGAGAGAACTGAACCTTTGCCAAATATAGTTTATTCTGGTAGAGAAAATGTCCGCCTGGAACGAATTCGAGAGGTGGATATAGAACAGGAGGAAACCGAAGATGGGGAAATGTGCTCTCCTGACATTGAAACCGAAAGGAGTCATTTGTCGCTACCGGAAATTAATTCTTCACCGGAAGCCATCTATGGCTTGATGCCCCGAATGGCTTGGATGTACAGGTATATATTCTTATTTATATACACAGTACATCATTTCTATTACAACCAAGTTATTAATTAATATGGATATTTTAAACATTTCCCTAATGAACAGTTATACATGAACTGGCCACGTCATTAATATTCATTAGCATAATTTATATACAGTAGAACCTGTCTTAAACGGCCATTAACCCTTCTCTTGCTGAATTTTAAAATACATTTCTCCTTCTTTACCCATGCCCCGTTGTATAATTACATATATCTTCACTGTGTACAAGTATTTCGCTGTGCAATCACTGCTGTCGAGTGCACTTGTTGCACAATCGACTTGTAAATAGTGCAGACCCTGATGAGACAGCTCCTGCAGGAGCTGTCTCATCTGGGTCTTCACTATTTACAGGTAGGTATATTGACGTGAACAGCAAGCGAAGGGTTAAAAAGATGGTCTAATTAGAGATTTGAAACGCAGGTGGTGGATTAATGCAGGTCGAAAGTAATGCAGAAAGCTTCTGTAGGAACATTCTGCATTAGTTTTACCCCAAATTAAGCAACCACTTGCTTTTTAAGACTCCTACATGTATGTTCAATAAATGAATGGCCGCTTAAGACAGGTTCTACTGTAATAAAATATTTTTGAGGGATTTATTGTTTGTTTTGACAAAGACTGAAGGTTCAGATTTACATAATACCATAAGCAAACAGAGCAGACCCTGATCAGACGGCTCCTACAGAAGCCGTCTGATCTGGGTCTATTCTATTTGCAAAGGTATGCAAAAAAGATTTATATGATGGAAAGAGTTAAAGTGGCTGCTAAATGCAGAACGATAGTAATGAAAAATACTTCTAGAGGAGCTTTCTGCATAAATTTCCTCCTGCATAAGCTACGCTCTGTTTTATACACTCAGATTACATGTACTCAAGTGATCGTTATAGTGTAGTTTTGTTGTGTTAATATTAAGTGGCCAGACCCAAACCACTGACTAGCAAAAACAAGTTTTGATAGTTAGTAGTTTAAATAAATAAGCATGACGGTTTTGAAGAACCTCAAACCAAACACTCCCCCACGAAAGGGTATTGAACTTATTAAGTTATGTTTATTCGTGTGGAAAATCATACTGAAAAACATATCCGTATAGCAATTTGGAAAAATACTATAATTTTAACATGTTTTTGTCTTCTTCATTTTTGCTTATAATTTGAATGCATACACAAAGCACCAGATAAAGTTGCTTTCTCGTGCACTAAAATCGTCATTTCTCCACCAAACCCTATGTTGTGACCACTCTTTAGAATCGTCTCGACGAGACGATTCTAAAGAGTGGTCACAACATAGGGTTTGGTAGAGAAATAAAGAAATTATTCTTGAAAATGTTTTTAATTTACGCATCTTATCTAGACTTCCGCATACAAGCTAGTAAGGCGTCGATAACTATGTATGACAATGACTTTTCATAAATGAATAAATAAATGTAGTTCGAAATGTGATTGCATACGCAAAGCAGCAGATACAGTTGTGTACATGTACTCATAATACTAAAATCGCCATTTCTCCACCAACCCATATGCTGTGACCACTCTTTAGAATCGTCTCGATGAGACATCTGCGTACAACCAGGTAAGGCGTTGAGAGCAATATATGACACTGACGTTTCAAAAAATAAACAAATGCAGCTCGATTAAAGAAATAATGACATCATGAATATTTATTCCCTGATAGTTTTATTATGGTATATGACCAAGAGACGTTCTGGCCATGGCAGAGTCTTAATCCATGTACATATACTTTCATAAGCAAAAGCAGACCGAGATCAGTCGGCTTCTAAACGCACCGTCTTATCTTCGTCTACTGTGTGTGCAAATTTACAACAGGTAACAGGATAACCTTTAAATGCATTTGCAAACAGAGCAGACCTAGATAAGACGACTCCTGTAGGAGTCATCTGATCATGGTCTTCTCTGTGTCCTTGAGACTTAATATAGATTTGATTCTAAAGTTTCTGCTATGGCTAAAAAGTATTTGCTTCTATACGATTATTAAAGAATTACAGTAAAACCTCTCTCTAACGGCCACTAAATTACATCAAGTATTTTGTGTTAAAGGCAGGTGGTTGTTTTAAAGCAAGGTGAAAGTAAAACACAACGCTCACGTATGAGCGTTCTGTTTTACTTTCACCTTGCTTTAAGCAGCCACTTGTCCTTAATACCAACTAATTAACACAATTTAGTGGTCGTTTCAGATAGGTTTTACTGTGTTAATTAATATTCATGATGTCATTATTTCTTACATGAATATTCGTCAGAAAAATGTTTAATATGATCATGGTTGACCTTTTACCATTTCAATATTTGATTTAGAAATAATGACATCATGAATATCTATTAGCTGAAATTTTATAAAGTAATATTTTCAAGGAAACGTTTTGCTTTCACACAAACTGTAGCATCAGATCTGTACCATGTCAAAGTCAAACAGATTAGACCCTGGTCAGACTGGTCCTACATGTATGGGAGCAGTATGATTTTCGTCTACTCTGTTTGTAAATATGTGGAAAGGTGTTTAGATGAGGGTAAGGATTAAGGACAAATCTCATTATCTTCTAGATTGCGCTCATAATTTACTCTTTTTCAATCTAAAATTGAGTGAGATTCAAAATGCAACATTAAATATCGTGGTAAAATTACATTATTTTCTTTAAAAAATATGTATAATGAGTGGCAATATTTGCAAATGTTGGACTAATATTTGTGAAAATAAAAAGAATTACTACAATATATAGATTAGCAGTTGTTTTAGCCTCAGTCACAAATTTAGACTCAAATTGATACAATGCAGTGACTATGTGTCCGGGTATTTTTGTCTCAGTCACAAATTTAGACTCCAGCTGATACAATGCAGTGACTATGTGTCCGGGTATTTTTGTCTCAGTCCCAAATTTAAACTCCAGCTGATACAATGCAGTGACTATGTGTCCGGGTATTTATTTTTGTCTCTGTCACAAATTTAGACTCCATCTGATACAATGCAGTGACTACGGTTTCGGGTATTTTTCACACCACGGGAGATACATGTATCAGATTACTGAAATGTTTTGGAATAAAGCATATATTTGCGCTCAAAACAGGTCGATATATAGATCAAGACACGATGTCTATTTACATAGAAATTATAGCCTCTCATTTCAGTATTTGCTTTCAATTTGTAGTCCCTATTTGTTCAATAAGCGAGGAAGAATAATCGGAAAACAAGTGGAAGTCAAGTTAGAGATACGCTTAGTTAAGAGGTTGTATAAATTAAATTAGTTCAATAGATCCAGTCTAAAAGCTACTACAGTTGAACTTCGATAACTCGAACTTGAAGGGACCATACAAATTAGTTCGAGATAACAGAAGTAAAAAGGTAAAGGTGAGGTTTATAGTCTGGAACTATGTACAGTGTACATATTCTCCCGACTTCACAATTTAACCCCCCCCCCTCCGATCACTGGGTTATAAGTCGGCCATTAACATTCGGCGCCCAAGGCAGCCATGGCACATTGGCTTATTTCCCTCACAGGTACCCATTTATACACCTGGTTGGAGAGGAGCAAACGTGGGATGCATTTTTTGCTCAGAAAAATTCTGATAGTCCGATGGCAGGATTCGAACCGGGGACCGTTCGACCCCAAGTCCAACGTCCTACCACTGGACCACCACTCCAACAAGTTCGAGTCATCCGATTTCTAATCTGAACAATTTCTCAAAGCCACAGCTTAATATAGGAGCTTTCAGCATTACTTTAGACCTGTATTAAGCTGTGGCATATATTTCCAGATATCTGTAGCGATACATTTTAGAGCAATTGTGTATTGTAAGTTTTGGAAGGACTGAACTTTTAGTTCGAGTTATCCCGAAGTTCGAGTTATCCGAGTTCGAGATATCGAAGTTCAACTGTACTTAATGAATACACAAGATTGGCTTTCCGAACAGGTGGTTGCTTAATGCAGGACAAAACTATGAGAGCGTTCTGCATTATTTACGTCATGCATTAAGCTTACACCTGTATTCAGGGCCCATAATTCGTGGTCATTTTACATAACGCCTAACCCTTTCCCTTATGTATACATGTTTGCACGAATCTGCAGACAGAGTAGACCCAGATCAGACGGCTCCTATAGGAGCCGTCTGATCAGGGTCTGCTCTATTTGCTAATAGAATTTGATAGGCTCGTTTTCTTTCCTTTCTAAAATGGCTACAATGTTCCACCTTCCATTAAAACTATTTTGTCTATGAATATTCTGGAGGTATTGAAATGTGTAATAAACATAGAACAGGAAAAGGGTTAAGGTGAGTTTTATTGTGAATTGGCTCGTATATAAAATCACCAGTCAGCATTTTGAAAGTAATGCAGAAAGTTCCTATTGGAGCTTGCTGCATTACGTAAGTCCCATATTACGCTACCACCTGTATTTAACTTTTTTCTTCCATAAATACGCCTTTATACGCCTTTATACGCATCTGTAACAGTCACTTTTTGAAACCATTGTGATAAATAGAGCATTTGCTCCATATGAGCAAATGCTCTGTTTATCACAATGGTTTCAATACTACGCAATTCTAACAATTTCCTTTTCTCTAGTAAATGCTCCTTTTCGGTAGATTTATTCAAAGACGTTTGGTCTAAAAATAGCCTATGGGGAATGGGTTAATAACCCATATATCACCCATTCTCACCAACTTTGGGATTTTTATGTCGCCAAGTCAAAGGTTGTTAACTAATACATTTCAAAAGCCAAATAATGGTTTTAATCCATTAACACGACACTATCTTGCTTGGTTATGTAGAAAAAATAATCAGCTGACATTTAAACCTGTTCTTTTCGCGGCTGATATGTCGTAAATGTAACGTACGGTACTGTCGCCATATCTGATAGCCATCATTGGATACCTACAATATCAACATTTGAGGCAAATCGAGTGATGCAGCAGACCTGAATTGAAGAAAATTGTTTTCTCTATCGTTTATAATTGGAAGTAATACCAAAATACGAAATAAATATCTTGCACATGCTTGTAAATGCTTGTCGCCGATTTTCGAAAATGAGCGAAACGTTCGAGACTGTAAATTTCGGCCCTCATTATCTTCGCCAAACTAGAGCTGCAAAATCAATTTCTTCATACGAGGCTTTCGTCCATACATGTAGTAACCAGTATGTATAATTTTATTGGTACCAAACTAGTTTGAAACGAGTTGTTACCCTGAAAAGTTGTTTATGTGCAAACAGCGGCGAAAATACAAGTAAACATGGTAACGTTCGAGACCCAAATGAAAGAAAAATCAAGAAAGGATTTGGATGTTTAATGATAACGATGGATTGAAACCCTCTCAGATGTTGCAGAGAATATGCTTTTACTGCCTGAATACAAATAACAATCAAATACATGACCAAATGGTTTCTTTTGTAATGTTCGAGACTGTAGCGTACGAGACTGCCATTTAGAGAACAATAAGTAAATAATCCGTGTGTACTCCTATGTGCGTGATTTTTCGATCCCAGAAGTGGAAGAAGTCAGTGACGTAATTGAGCACATGTATTGACGTCATCTCTATCGTTGCAGTGCTGTTGCGATAACATTTGGAGAAGACTAAAAACCAGCCTTAGTAACAACTTTTTTACCTCCCCTTGATTTTGAAAACTGATTCAACATTGATGTTGCATGATCTATAGGTTGTTAGCCTGATGCATTTCGAATGTTTTTCGTATTAAAGTATACCAATTTGATCCACATAGTGTATGAATAAAATGCATGTAACGTCCGCGACTTTTCCGTCTCGAACGTTACATATTGTCTATGGTTCTTTTAATACCCATATCTGGCTTAAAATTCTAACGTTATCCTCTAAAGAAACTATTATATCCATAATACTTCATGTATTTGTATTCAGTTTATGAATGTGCATCCATCAAGACCAAATAATTGAACAAGGGCTTGTAATGTTAAACGGCATGAAAAAACCCACTCATCTTGGGTAAAATATCAAAGTACCGTTTTTATTTAAAAATTAAAACCAAACTTGTTACCTGAAGAAAGTATCATTTCTTCCATATATGGTGTAAAAAGACATTTTTTAAAACAGTCCATGCCAGGATGCTGTATACGTTGGTCTCGAACGTTACATATGATAATCTCGAACGCTACAGTTTCCTAAAACATAGCTCCTTTTTTAATACTGGTCACCATGGTTAAGTCACGTGCAGAAATCAACCGCCATTATACCAGAAGTACAAACACTAGTAGATCTACCAGACTTGGACGTCTGTCATTATTGGACAGACAATCCGACGTCTCAATATAGAAACCGAATTATATTTGACAGTGTTGCAAATCATAAAGACAGGTTTGGTTGCAAGGCTTACTGGAATTATTTCGAGAGTGGTCACGGCAAGGGTCCTTGCTACGGGTTAGGAGGGAGTCCGAGGGACAGTAAAAAGAATGGCCAACATGGCAGTCAAAACAGGTTGGCCAACATGGCAGTCAAAACAGGTAAGTGTACAATTCAAGATGCCCAAGAGTTTTTTTGCATGGGCCACGCAATCCAGTCTCCGAAATGTCAGCTTCAAGTATATTTCTGACGAAGGAGTCCAACAAAAGGTAAGTGACATGGCAGCGACCGCTCCTCAGCTCAAGCCTGTAAAGGGTACGATGAAAGTACATGCAGTATCTGGCGCCGGAACATCAAAGCTGTTTGTCAGAAACACAAGTTGTTACTGTGAAGAATGTATTCTTGGTACCGGTGTATGTCACACGTGGAGACTGGAAGTCACTAGAAAGACGGAAAACGTTGATTGGAGTCGAATCCCACCAGTGCAGAATAATACAGAGGTGAGTGAAAACTTGAACGGGGACAGGGAAGTAAGCATATGCACGGATATAGGTTCCTTTGTTGCAGCTGTATATGGCACGGACTGGTTTGACGGTAAAGTCATCGGTGTTGATGCAGAGGATGGGGAGATTGAGGTGAGTTTCATGGAGAAAAAGAAGAGTTTGTTTCAGTGGCCCCGTAGAGCAGATGAGTTGTGGGTTGGCACAGAGTCGATTCTATGCAGCATTGAATCCGCTATACAGACAGGCAAGTCCAAACGGATGTGCCGTGTGTGTGAAGAGGACAGTATGAAAATTCTGTCCTGCTTCGAATTGTACGTAATTAAGTAACAAGTATACTTTCATCACGCGTGGACCCTTGCAGTGACATTGGAAATGCTAATTAAGAATCTCTTTGGGTGAACAGAGACAACAGATATTCCTATTAATTTAAAACAATATAATGCATAAAGCTTTTAAGATCTTTGTACATTATTCGTTTCTTCATTTTGCAATCAACAGCCACTGAGAATGTCGTTTTGTGTGACGATATGTTACCATATTGGCGAGATTACGAGATTTCCGAAATTTGTGTAACGTCCGAGACTGAAGCAATTTAATACTTTGTTATCATGTTAGATTTGTTTTTGTTCTAAACGTGTTGATTTTTTTTTCTGTGTCGTATATGGGACCTAATGAATGGGCAGATTTTCTGATTATCAATTGTGGTGACTGTAGTGCACTCACCTTTAGAAATGCTCTTGACCAGTAATTTGGATTCCGTAAACCTTTTTCAGACAAAAGAACAACAAATACGTAGTTTGTAGACATGTGTATGTCTTTTCAATATGTTTAATTTGCATTTTGTGTTTCAACACAGGCAAAAAGCAACACTGGTGTGCAGAACCATTGGATAGATGCAGTTTGAAAAAAATCAAACTTGATGAAATGTCCGGTACATTTGATAGGGACTTATCAAAAAAATGCTACATGCAAATTATGCAATAATTCAATAATGGTCATTGGATTTTCATCTGATAATTGTATTTATAATGAAAATGTAACACTTCTAGTGTGATCAAGTGTAAATTCACTTCGTATTAAACACTGATATGGAGGTGTTGACAAAATGGCAATGCAAACCAGCATAATTTGTTTTCGTCACATTAGCAATGATATACGTTTGGCCATCTGTTTGCCATCTCCTCACATAGGGGAACAATTATTTACTAACAACTACATTACCAGTCAAATACAAGCAATTATTAATAATCAAAAATGCATAGACAGTGATAGATGGTACATTAAATAAGCTATTGTCAAACGTACCGTACATTACAACAACTTAAAACGTCGCATCGACACCTTTAGATTGAATGCCTATAACAGTTTTGTCTTTCAATTGATGTTCAAAATATTTTCGAGGTATGTCAACAAGAACTTGATCGTTTAGAAGACAGAAAATAAAACTAATCAGTTTGCATCGCCTTTCTTGTGTTTTTTATCTTGAAAATCCCAAATCTCGTGAGAATGAGTGATTAGCGTTGATTGTCGCTCTAGAGGGGGCTTACTGTACACTGGCTTATTCAGTATATTTCAGTGACAAGCTGTCGGTATTGCATGATGCTTCCAATTAATTTTATTTTGTATCTCTCCGGGGCGTCCAATTAGCACATAGTTGTCAGAAACGGACCTTCATCAACATAGCCAATCGTTTCATTTTGTACATATACCTATATTGATACATAACGAAAAATGAAATTCCGTGATATAAAATTGTCTTAACCCTTTACTTCATAAATATTTAAACAACGAATAATAATTACAGCCTCCTTTTACAATTCTTGTTTTAGTATTTACATTCAATTTGTGGCCCCTATTTGTTCAATTGGTGGGGGAAGAATTATCGGTTTACAAAATGAATAAAAGTAGATATCCTGTAAAACCACTCTATAACGACCACTAAATTACATCAATTATTTTGTGTTAAAGGCAGGTGGCTGCTTAAAGCAAGGCGAACGTAAAACAGAACGCTCCTATGGGAGCGTTCTGTTTTACTTTTACCTTGCTTTAAGCAGCCACCTGCTCTAAATACCAACTAATTAACACAATTTAGTGGTCGTTATAGAGAGGTTTTACTATACATGTACTGTAAGATACATTTGTAGCCTGCTGAGTTTTGTTTATGCCTGTCCGAACTATGAACAGCTGTAATTTTAACTTACTTCCATTTGTTAAAACTTTTAAAAAAAACTATTGACAGACTGACAAACAACTTGGATCCTGATGAGACGCCGAGTCACTCGAGTTACTCGGCGTCTCATCTGGATCCAAGGTGTTTGCATATGCGAGTCAGGTCGTGATTGTCTGGAGATGAGCTAAGGATACTTATAAATTGATTAGTTCCCATCCCCCTTGTTAATTAGTCGACTTTAAACTGGGTCATATAATAAGTACGTCAGTACCTACATAGGTCAACAAGAAATTATTTTTTATCACAAGAAGAAGAATGTCATAAGTTCTTGACTTAATTTTTCTGAAAATATTCTTCATCATATGAGAGAAAATAATTGCCAGTCAGGATTGGGTTCTTGCAGGGCATGGTTTGTAACCCTTTACTCTATAACTACACATTCCTTTGCATTTGCAAACTGAGTAGACCCAGATCAGACGACTCCTACAGGAGCCGTCTGATCGGGGTCTACTCTATTTGCTTATGAAATGTTCTGCGATGGCCAAATGTTCATGCGTCCATATGCTAATATAACAATGAATCTAATTTATAATCATGATGTCATTTTCTTCACGAACTTTCATGGAGTAAAGGGTTAATGGTTCTGATTTTCTGAACATTACACCTCACTAATAATTAGGTTTTCGATTTAACGAGGTTTATGTTTTCAAATTAGAGAGGCTTGAGTGATTGTATTAGCGAGGCTTGATTGTTCGAATTAGCGAGGTTTTAAGTGCTCGGATAAACGAGGTACGAGTGTTCGGACTAGCGAGATTTTAGTGTTCAAATTAGGGCGGTTTGGGTGTTCGGATAAACGAAGTTTGGGTATGCGGATTTAGCGAAGTTTGAGTTCTCGGATTAATGCGTTTTATTGTTCGAGTTAGCGAGGTTCAGTGTTCGAATTTGCGAGGTTCAGTGTTCGAATTAGCGATGTTTGGTGCTCGTGTAAGCGAGATTTGGGTATTTGGATTTACACATGTAGCCAGTTTTCGAGTGTTTCAATTACAGCAAGACTACATCTAAACCAGAATTCTAGTAGTGAATAATTTAGATTATAGGCAGGTGGCTGTTTAATGCAGAGTGAAAGCCATGCATAAAGCTGCTTTAGGAGCTTTTTGCATGGCCTTCAGCTTGCATTAAATTGCCACATGTCTCTAAAACTGATAGTTTTACTAAATTGAACGTCCGATTTAGAGGGTTTTAACTTTTTACTGTAGAGAGATTTGAGTTTTCGAAATTGCGAGGTTTACCTGTACTAGTATTCTATGTTCTATTATTTACTACACTTGTGCACGTTCGTCAAACATATCGATTACGTTGTATCATGTTAAAGTTTAAAGTAAACAAAGTCACTAACATTGAAATCTTCTCCTGGATTTAGTGATTATCCCTGGTCATCCTAAAGCGCCAGCTGATTGGAATCTGCAAACCGCTTGGATCCCGGTGAGACGCCGAGTAACTCGGCGTCTCATCAGGATCCAAGCAGTTTGACACTCCGTCAACTATTTCTCAAAAGATTGATTAAAATCTGGATATAAAAATATTGCTGAGGGTCGGAGTTTGAGAAGACATATTTTTTGTATGCTAAGGAGAAGATACTTGATTGATTAGTATCAGCGTTCATCGATAGTATTGATTAGAATTTTTAGAATATCACCCAGCCCATTATAGGTCAATATATTTAATATTAAAAGTTGATTTATTCAGTAAATGGACAAGTGTAATGTATTCAAGTTTGCAACTGGACTTATTCGGACATACAGGCAAATTGTGCTGACCCAGATTCCCCTAAATATTCGGACAGACAGGCGTGGACAAATAATACAGGTAGAGGTAAAACGGTTCCCCTTAGTATTCGGACAGATAGACTTCTAAGGGGGAAACAAGGCAGATATAGATGAAACGACCCCGCCAAGTATTCAGACAGAGGTATGCAAATAGTGTAGACCCAAATCAAACGGCTCCCTTAGGGGAGCCGTTTGATTTGGGTCTACACTATTTGCTGCAATGTCAGTCGAAATTTAAAGTTAACAAAATGATACCAAATTGATTTATTCAGCTTTATAAATAGGTTGAGGCAGAGATAGGTCTATGTACGTATGTATGTGTCTCTGTTGGAGGGGAGGAAATGGGCTAACCAAATATTGAGGCTAATTAAGATATTCTGTTAGATCTATTATATAGGCTAGTAGATCTACTTAGCTCTAATGCAAGCTTCTACATTTTTTTTGGCAAAGTGTGTGTTATTATCAACGAAATGCATTTTATTAATACATTTGGTTTAAAAAATGAATAGAATCTGCATTTTTGTCATATGAGATGGATTGGATTATTATGAAAGAAATAAAATGCAACCTTGGAACATGTGTCACTTTATTTGACGTTTCAGTTATTGTGACGTCAATAGTGTCATTATGACGTCATGTCGTCGTTGACGTCGTTTCTTAACAATAGCAACCGAAAATCTAGAAGAACGGAAGGAGGGTTATTTGAACATGAAAATTAATTAACATTATAAAATAAAAATGGAAAAGTAAAGAAAGAGAAAAGTACTGCAGACAGGAACCTCAGGATAATGGCTTCTAAATTCAATCTCCCAGATCTAAGGTAAGCAGATAAGATTATTGAACAAGTGATTTTAATCCCTGTCATTCAAAAAAATGTAGATCTATGCCTACCCTAATTCCTGCTTCCATTTCGTTCCAAAATGAAAGAAATTATTGACCGAGTGTCAAACAGCTTGGACCCTGATCGGATGCCGAGTTACTCGGCCTCTCAACTGAATCCAAGCTGTTTACAAATGATGACGTAGCGATCGGTTGGATAATCTTTTTCCTTATTTTTTTTTTGCTAATGACAGGCCGGGTCGAGCTCAACTTGATAAGGTCAGGGGAATTTCAGTTTAACTCTTTCATTGCCAAATATTGTCGTCTGCAAACTTTGTCGTCTGCTAGAGCTACAATTTTCCATTTTTGTTTTTCTTCATTTTTTTTGTTTCAAGAATCAGTCACAGTAGCAAACAGGTTGGATCCTGATGAGACGCCGAGTTACTCGGCGTCTCATCTTGATCCAAACTGTTTGCATGGGTAATAACAGATACAACCTCGGCAGTGAAAAGGTTAACTCTTTCGCTGCCTATATCGCATTATAATGTATGTGATTATACATAATACAAACAGATTGGATCCAGATGAGACGCCGAATAACTCGGCGTCTCACCAGTATTTGTAACGATGGTAATATTTGTTAAAGAAATGAGTAGAATTTTTTTTTAAAAAATGAAAATTGTAACAGACGACAAATTCTGCAGACGACATTATTTGACAGCAATATAGTTAAATGTCTCTGCAACTGGTATAAACGTATCTAGTTTCATATACTCTGTCAAACTGTCTACGACTTTAATCCATTTGCCTGCAGTGTTCAATATTTATGGAAAGAAATAATGACATCATGATTATTGATTAGCTGAATTTTTGTAATGACTACGAACACGTGATTATTACCTTGACAGAAGCTGTAGAATCACACATACATAAATCACACATACATCACACATAAATAAATCACACATACACAAATCACACATACATAGATACATAAATCACACATACATAAATACATAAATCATACATACATAAATACATAAATCACAAATACATAAATTACACATACATAAATTACATATACATAAATCACACATACATAAATCACACATACATAAATCACACATATATAAATACATAAACCACACATACATAAATCACACATACACACATACATAAATCACACATACATAAACCACACATACATAAATACATAAACCACACATACATAAATACATAAATAACTCATCCTTTAGGAGCCGTCTGATCTGGGTCTCCTCTGTTATCAGATATGTGAAAAAGACGTCTATATGAAATGGTTAACAAATACGGATGGCACTATATAGATCGTTAAATCTTTGTAATTCTAGTAAGTTTAAAAATATCAATATAGCAAACTATTTAGGAGAAATAGAAAATCTAATATTGCTTTACAATCTAAAATGTTTTATTATCTTAATTTCAAGATATAAATGGTACAGTAAAACCTCTCTTAATAGAGAAGATTTTAGATATTTTAGGCAGGTGACAGCTTAATGCAGGGTGGAAGTCATGCAGAAAGCTCCTCTAGGAGCTTTCTGCATGACTTCCACCCTGCATTAAGCTGTCACCTGTCTCCAATACCGACATTTATACTAAATTTAACGTCCGGTTAAGAGAGGTTTTACTGTACTTGTAATATTCGTCCTAAGTGCATCCCCTTTTCACTGTATATTTCTAGTTGTTTTTAATTATTTTTACAGCGGATTTAGTGAAACCCTATATACGGTAGATTGCACAAGAGTGAAAGATAAGATGCATCCGTTAAATCTGTGTAACTTTTTAGATGCGGTGAAAAGAGTGTACTAGAATTTGAAAACAGTGTAGAGCTAGATCAGAGGGCTCCATCTGGAGCCCTCTGATCAGGATTTACACTGTTTGCCATTCAAAATCATTTATCAAGTTTAGGCTAATCTTACTAAACGAAGTCTATATATTGAAACTCTGATGAACTAATCTACTTTGAATATTCAAGCTTAAAAAATATGAAATACACAAAAATCTGTGGCTGAAAATAAAACGAGTCTAAAGTATGATCACGGAAAACGATTTGGTGGTGATGATTTCAGTGTTTCAAGTTAATATGTGTTATGCTTGTTTCTGATGCCCTGGCGCCCCAAACCGTCTCGCTGTTAGTCTAGCATTATTTGGTTTTACTTGTACATGTTGAGGTCACTGACCTCTTTGGCTGTTACGTGTTTAATACGCAGACATTGAGATCCAGACTTATAACTATGGCATGTAGTTGCTTAACCCTTTCGGCGCCAAATTTCTAATTGTCGTCTGCAATCCAAATTTTGTTAAATCATTCGGTATAATAAGGGCATGAGATAAATAAATGCAAATTTCAAAGGAATAAAGCACATATATAGAAATAGAGAATGAGACAAAAAGTGAAGTCCCTGATCAGACGCCGCCTTGAAAAGGCGGCGTCTGATCTGGGACTGCACTATTTGGCGTGGTGCATTTATGCGACATTGGCGGTGAAAGGGTTAACAAATTTTTACTGCATATTCATCTTGTCTTACTCAGTAGAGACGGTCTTTAACGCATTTGCCAGGAGAGTTGAGCCAAATCAGAGGGCTCCTAGAGGAACGTCTGATCAGGGTCTGCCCTGTTTGCTGTATGAAATAATATAGATATGATTCTACAGCTTCTGTTACGGCCCAAACGTGTTGTGTTCATATGCCAATATAAATATCAGGTAAGTATATGTCATTATTTCTTGCATGGCTATTCATTGAGTTCAGGGTTATGTGTTTTTTCCGTCATGTCAAAATTGTAAACTCGACGAGTTGTGTTGTTCATAGGTGTCGATATTGAAACAAGATAGATTCGTGAGCATATTAATCACACATACTGTAACCTATACGGTGTCTTGTTCCTATACAGTACGTCACAGAAATCAAGAAATATGAAACTATAATGTAACGAACACAGGATAAAGAGAAGAATATGAGAGATAGAGAGAGAGAGGGGGGGGGAGAAGGGCATATCGAGAGAGAGGAGAGAAAGAGGGAGAGAGAGGTAGAGAGCGAGAGAAAAAAAAAGAGCTAGAGGGGGGAGGGAGGGAGAGAGAGAGAGAGAGATAGAGAGAGAGAAGGGGACGGGGGACAAGAGAAAAGAGACAGAGAGAGGGTGGAAATCAACAGAGAGAAGGAGATACAGACAGGAAAACAGACGGACAAACATTTACATAAACACTTAATACATGTGTACAGAGGAAGAGAGAGAGAAAATGGGGGAGAAAAGAGAGAGAGAAGGGTGGAAAAAAGAAAGGCAGAGAGAGAGGAGGATGGAAAGACATGTTTATACAATGAGTTGGTTACAGAGAATGGCACGAGATCAAAGGACTGTTTGTGTTTCCAGAGCATCATGCCAACAAAAGCTCCGGTTGTCTCTCAAAGTTTCAAATTCCGTTTACATTTATGTTATCTGTTTCGCCTTTTATTGATACAGTCAGCTAAAACCAACCAGCTTTTGTTGCAGTTGGACACGTGTGGGGGACAGATCCATAATATCACAAGACCTCAAAGCCAGTTGGTAACTTTTTTTGCTGTTCAACTGCGCAACAGGAATATTATTTCAGTGGATATGCGTACCGGGTATTATTGTTAACGAACCTGGGTATTGAATTTTCTGTAGATAAGAACGAAACAAGCAGGTAGATTGACAGGATACAATGTTTGAAATGTCAACTCTTGTCAAGTTATCAAAACGGATGCCGGCACGAACTCTGATCTTAAGCAAATTCTTATCTTAGGTACAACTTAGGCAAGCTTTTAAGACATTGTTGACGGAGTGTCAAACAGCTTGAATCCTGATGAGACGCCAAGTTACTCGGCGTCTCATCTGGGTCTAAGCTGTTTGCAAATGGCGGCTAGTTCGCGTGTAGCTGGTTAAGGTCTGTAGGGCAGTTTAACTTCATTAGAAAGAAATCCATAATTGGCGAGTGTACTCGTCGACCGAGAGACTGTGACAAATTATTGTAACAATTTACGATCCCTCTCCGCGAATTAACCCTTACCTCGCTATAAGGTAAATGATGTCTCCCCCCAAATTCCAGTCTGACGCAATTTCCGGCTATTTCCGAATCGATAAACTTTTGAGAAACAGTTGATCAGATCTTAGTCAATATGGATCCTGATAAGACGCCGCATTTTTCGGCATGATTCAAACTACATGTTCTCAAGTCCACACCTTAACGCATAGCCTGCCAGTCACAGCTATAGTTGCATTTGCAAACAGTTCAGACCCAGATGAGAGAGCTCCTATAGGAGCTCTCTCATTTGTGTCTTAACTGTTTGCCATGGAAAATCCATGCCTGCATGCTCCATACTTTTGCCTAGGAAATCATTTCAATATAACACTGTATATTTTTGTAAAGATTTGCCTAATTAATTTTCATAGAGTGTAGAGTTATAAAAAAATATGCGGCAGGCTAAGGGTTAATGCAGGTCTAAAGTAATGCTGAAAGCTCAAAGATCAGAAAAGGTGAACTGTTGAGGGTGTCATTTACACGTGACGTAAGCAAGCTATCTTTTAACCCTAATCCTGCTTCAAAACATGACATCTCTGTTGCATTGTATACTTTTTTCGAATCTCTTATTTATGAAATTTTCAATCAAGTGCTAAGGAGTTGTGATTCTGACGAGATGCCGAGTTACTCGGCGTCTCATCTGAATCCAAACTGATTGCTGATTCATGTCAGGCCACGCTGTGAGTGGAAGGATTTGCGATTAACCGCATATTTATATAAACGCCTTTTCATGCTTCGTGGAACATGTACAAACAGAATAGACCCAGATCAGACGGCTCTTGTGGGTCAGGGTCTGCTTTGCTCTATCAGGGTCTGTTCTATCAGGATATATTATATTCTATCAGGGTCTGCTCTGTTGTATCAGGGTCTGCTCTGTTATATCAGGATCTGCTATATCAGGGTCTGCTCTATTATGGTTTGATTTCACAGGGTTTTCTCTATCCGGGTCTGCTCTATCAGGGTCTGCTCTATCCGGGTATGCTCTATCCGGGTATGCTCTATCAGGGTATGCTCTATCAGGGTATGCTCTATCAGGGTCTGCTCTGCTGTATCAGAGTCTGCTCTATCAGGGTCTGCTCTATTATGGTTTGCTTTAGCAGGGTTTACTCTATCCGGGTCTGCTCTATCAGGATCTGCGCTATCAGGGTATGTTCTTTGAGGGTCTGCTCTATCAGGGTATGCTCTATCAGGGTTTGCTCTATCAGGGTTTGCTCTATCACGGTCTGCTCTATCAGGGTCTGCTCTATCACGGTCTGCTCTATCACGGTCTGCTCTATCACGGTCTGCTCTGTCAGGGTTTGCTCTATCAGGGTCTGTTCTATCAGGGTATGCTCTATTAAAGTCTGTTCTATCAGGGTCTGCTCTACCAGGGTCTGCTCTATCAGGGTCTGCTCTATCAAGGTATGCTCTATCACGGTCTACTCTATTACGGTCTGCTCTATCACGGTCTGCTCTATCACGGTCTGCTCTATCAGGGTATGCTCTATCAGGGTCTGCTCTATCAGGGTTTGCTCTATCAGGGTATGCTCTATTAAAGTCTGTTCTATCAGGGTCTGCTCTATCAGGGTCTGCTCTATCAGGGTCTGTTCTATCAGGGTATGCTCTATCAGGGTTTTCTCTATCAGGGTATGCTCTATTAAAGTCTGTTCTATCAGGGTCTGTTCTATCAGGGTCTGCTCTATCAGGGTCTGCTCTATCAGGGTATACTCTATCAAGGTCTGTTCTATCAGGGTCTGTTCTATCAGGGTGTGTTCTATCAGGGTGTGCTCTATAATATACAGCAGAAATAATCGACGATCAAAAAGAGGTCCAATTATACGTATGTAAGGCAGGTGGTAGCTTAATGCAGGTCAAAAGTAAAACAAAAAGCTCCTATAGGAGCTTTCTTATTACTTTTGCCAGGCATTAAGCAACCGTCCGCTTTTAAGAATCCTGTGTTAAAAAGTGAATGACCCTTTAACCCTTTCCCTGATGAATATTCATTTAGGAAATAATGACGTCATAAATATTAATAAGATTATTTTTTATAATGGCTTATGAAACATGACATTTTGGCTCAGGAAGAAGTTGTAGAATCATATCTATATTACACCATAAATAAACAGAGCAGACCCTGATCAGACGGCTCCTATAGGAGCCGTCTGATCTGGGTCTACTCTGTTTTCAGATGCGTCAAAATGCGCTTACATAAGGGAAAGGGTTAAGACAGATTCTATTGTAGACCCGTATCTACGGTTTCTGGCAATACGAAAATAACCTTTTGTTCAAATTTCAGCTAATTAGTACGTATGGTGTCATTATTTCAGACATGAATATTTATTAGGTAAAGGGTTACAATGTAAGTCAGTATATTTACGTAGGTAATGAGATAATTTTCTTGTCTTTATTAGATAGCATTGTGCACAAGTAATTTCTTGTCAACTAGTATTGTACTCGAGACATTTACTTATACAGTGAAATCCCTGAAAACCGGACATTAAATTTAGTATTAATATTGGACTTTGGGACAGGTGGCAGCTTAATGCAGGTTGAAAGTCATGCAGAAAGCTCCTCTATGAGCTTTCTGCATGACTTTCAACCTGCATTACACGGTCACCTGCTTAAAAGTATCTAAATATTTCTCTAGTAAAAGTCTGGTTTAGAGGGGATTTACTGTGCATACATATACGTAAATAGACAGTGAATATTGTCAGTTGTGTGAAAGCAAGAGAAAGAGAGAGACTCTGAGAATCATGGTGGATTATTCTCGGCTTCAGATTGTCGGCATACACGCGTAAGTTAATAAATTCAAATCAAATTTAATCGTTTAAACTATAAATATTTATGTAAGCGATAATGACATCAAGAATATTAACTAATTTCTTATAATGGCACAATAACTCTTTCGACGCCAATGTCGCCTGTTGGCACCATTGAAAACAGTGCAGTCCCAGGTCAGATGCCGCCTTTTCAAGGCGGCATCTGACCTGGGACTTCACTATTTTCTGTATTATTTTAGCCCAAGCATACATGTTTTTAAAAACAAATGTTTTTCTAATATACCTTTATGATTTAGTTTAGATTTATATTCTATATGAAATTATTATTGCAGACGACACTTTTAAATTTGGCACCAAAAGAGTCAACACAAGAATACAGTAGAACATGCCATATGCGGTCATTCAATTGTTGAACATAGGAGTTGTTCAGACGCAGGTGCTTGCTAATGCAGTGCAAAGGTAATGCAAAAAGCTCCTATGGGAGTTTTCTGCATTACTTTTGAACTTCATTAAGCTACCACATGTCTTACAGACCTACACATAGATCTGTTTTTGATGGCCGCTTAAGACCGGTTCTACTGTATTAAGCTAATGCAGAAACTTTAGAATCATATCTATATTATTCCAAAAGAAAACTGAGCAGACCCTGATCAGACAGATTCTACATGAGCTGTCTGTTCTTGGTCTACTCTCTTTGCAACTGCACAAAACTACGTTAACCCATTCCCTCATAGGCTATTTTTAGATACAACCTCTTTGAATAAATCTACCGAAAAGGAGCATTAGCTAGAGAAAAAGATTTTTTTAGAATGTTGTAGTTTGAAACCATTGTGATAAATAGTGACAAAGTGACTTTTACAGAGTCGTCAAAAGTCGTCAATATGAGGGAATGGGTTAACATGGAATAAATGGTTAATACCACCCAATCAATCTTTTGAATGAATCTCGTTTTCTGTTGGACGGATTATTATCCCTTTCCCTGTTCTGTGTTTATTACAAATTTCAATACCTACTGAATAATGTATAATGAAATGTGGAAGGTGGAACATTGTAGCTATTTTTAGAAGGTACAGAAACAGAGCTTTCAAAGTCCACTAGCAAACAGATCAGACCCGGATCAGACGGCTCCTATAGTAGCCGTCTGATCTGGGTCTACTCTATTTGCAAATGCGTGAAAACACGTTCATATGAGGGAAAGGGTTAAGAGTTTCTTATGAAGGTGTAACACTTACAATTGAAATTATTGATTAACCTTTATTCCGTATAATTACAGTTGTTCGATATCTAGAAATCGGATAACTCGAACTTCGAGATAACCCGAATAAAAAGTTCAGTCCTTCCAAAACTTACAATACATAATTGGCAATTAATTGCTCTAAAATGTATCGCTACAGATACATGTCACACGTGTCACAGCTTAATACAGGTCTAAAGTAATGCTGAAAGCGCCTATAGGAGCTTTCAGCATTACTTTAGACCTGTATTAAGCTGTGACATTGAGAAATTGTTCAGATTAGAAATCGGATGACTCGAACTTCTGTTATCTCTAACTGAATTGTATGGTCCCTTCAAGTTCGAGTTATCGAAGTTCAACTGTATTATTATTGTCATTATTATAAGCCTTTTAACGCACTCGCAGACAGAGCAGACTCTGTGGGAGCCGTCTGATATGGATCTACTCTATTTGTCCTTCTGCAGTTTCGTCCAATCGTCCATCGCCCTGTTTGTCTGTCTGTCTGTTTTAACGCACGTGTGTCTGTTTATTCGACTCTATCTGTTTATCTGACTCTATAGCGCACCTTGTCTGTATGTCAGCTTCTGTCTACCAGCTGTCAGTCCGCCAGCCTGAAGATTATGTTTTTGTGTGTCCGAACATCTGTGAGTTTGTTTGTCCGTAAATTTGCTGTTACAGTGTATAAGTCATTGACATTGATGGGTTTGGCAAACTTTACACGCCCGGATCAGAGGGCTCATTCTGTAGCCCACATATCTAGGTCTACACTGTTTGACTATGCCCTTTTTTAAGGGACACTGTGAACAAATGGGATAGCCATTTAACTGACATTGTCGAATTTGACATCTTTTCCAACATAATGAAACCAGATCAGACGGCTCTTGTACAATTTCTGCAATAGCCAAACTACTCGTATCTCTTGTTCATAATAGTATGCTCGTGTCTAAATCCATTTGATTAATATTCATACAGTCATTATTTCACACATGAATATTCATGGAGGAAAGCGTTAACTCTTTACTCCATTATTACACAGTCTTAAGCCGTTGCAAACAGAGTAGATCTAGATAAGATCGCCCCTAAAGGAGCCGTCTGATCAGGGTCTTCTCTGTATGCTTATCATATAATTTAGATATGGTTCTACTGTTTCTGTCTGGGCGAATTATTCCTGTGTCCTTGTGCTACTATAACAATTATTCTAATAAATATTTATGATGTCATTATATTTTACATGAGTATTCATTGAGTAAATGCTTAACCCTTTCCCTCATATTGACGACTTTTTGACGACTCTATAATTGTCACTTTGTGAAATCATTGTGATAAATAGAGCATTTGCTCATATAGGAGCAAATGCTCTATTTATTACAATGGTTTCAAACTTACAAAATTCTCAAATTTTCCTTTTCTCTAATTAATGCTCCTTTTCGGTAGATTAATTCAAATAGGCTGTATCTAAAAGTAGCCTATGAGGTAATGGATTAATGGAGTGAAGGGTTAAAAGTATTACCGCCATTGTTTATCCTTCCGGTGATTTATTAATGTTAAAACAAGAGTACTCGTTGATATCTCGAGAGCCCCTCATCGACCTTCGTAACGGGCGGTCTTATCTGATTGATACGTATAATGAAGCGTATATCTCCCTTTGGATTGCTTTTGTTTTCATAGACAATAGTTCTATATAGATTAACAGGTCATGTTAACGAAATCCGTGAGGGCACAACGCCATAATCTATTCGCACGATCATTGCACACCGAGACTAGCTGCAAGCTATGGGGCATTTTATATCAATATACATGTAAAGCCATGTTCATTTCAGTATGTAGTTGGCGGTATTACATACTGTTAAATCTTTTAACCCTTTCCTTTACATAAACGCATTTTAACACGTTTTTGTAAACAGAGTAGACCCAGATCAGACGGCTCCTGTAATAACCGTCTGATCAGGGTCTGCTGTGCCTGTTTATGGAATAATTTAGACGCCTTTCGCCCCTGTAAAAGTCATTTTTGAGACCATTGTGATACATAGAGCATTTGCTCCATAAGAGCAAATGCTCTATGTATCACAATGGTTTCAAAACTACACAGTTCTAAAATTGTCCAGTCTATAGTTAATGTTCCTTTTCGGTAGTTTAATTCAAAGAGGTTGTGTCTAAAATAGTCTAAGATAGAATAAGTTCGTAAACAGAGCAGAGCTAGATCGGATAGTTCTTAAAGAAGATGTCTTATCTGGGTCTATCCTGTTTGCAAATGCATGAAAAGATGGATTCTGTATACCGTTACAGGATTGAAACAATTTATCAAAATGTCATGCAGTAACAAGTATACAGTTGAACTTCGATATCTCAAACTCGGATAACTCGAACTTCGGGATAACTCGAGCAAAACCCAAACCTTACAATACAGAAATATAGATACAAACGAGTCCCAACTTCACAGCAGTTTTGCCTGATTGTGGTATACAATAGCGAACATGCGTTTGTTGACCATAGGAGTCTTAAAACACACACACACAGCAGAGCAAAACGTCGTGACAAAGTTGGACATAGGGCTACCGAGCTCCTGATAAATAACTATGACGAGACGCAAGTTAAGGCTGATTCATCTTAGTTTGTGATTTAAGCAATATTATAAATTATAGTAAAATTTTCAGGCCTACAGATAAAGGTGCGTACCCAAATTCTAAAATCGTCATTTCTCTATCTAACCTTATACTGTGACCACTCTTTAGAAAGAGTTGTCACAGTATTGGGTTTTGGTGGAGAAATGAAGGGGCTATTGTTGAAAATTCTTTAATTTACGCACCTTATCTGCTTCTCAAAAGTTCAGAGTTCGAGCAGACGCAGATCTATCAACACGTTAATGATTAATGGATTAATGTTGATCGAATTTCGAAACCTAAATTTAAATACCCAAAGTGTGACAGGTAACCAGTCTAACATTGGGATTAGCTTAATCTTTCGACAGTTAATCTCGACCTAATTAGCATTTTCAAACAGCCTGGATCCAGATGAGACGCCGAGTAACTCGGCGTCTCATCAGGATCCAAGCTGTTTGATACTAGGTCAATGATTTATATAAACCTTGAATGAATTATGAATACGTAAAAAATGTTACAAATTGGAGTTTTAAGCAGACATTATTTTTATAGCAGGTCAATGGTTCACCCATTTAAGTGGAACAAATTCCAGTTGTAAATGTTGAAACACTGGTGTTTTAAATGAAATAAAGGCCACTTGTTAATTGATTTTAAATATTTTACTGACAATGACTAGCGTATAAATAGGACGTGTTGTATTAGCTTTTGTATGTCACTTCAATGAAGATAGGAGAATATTCTTTGTGTAAGGAGCTGTTTTAATAAAACCGTGTAAACGATTTATAGAAATGTGGGAATTGACAGCCATGTTATGAGGATTGTATACCGAAATGTAATTTTGTGGAAAAGTAAATAAAGTTATACGTGTCTGAAGGGTTTTCAAAACAAGATATATATATATATACATGCTTATCTGCACTCGTTCGTCAGTTGAATATTGCTTGAATGTGATATCTCCTTGTCAAAAGGCGAAAGAAAAAGTGGCTTTTTACAAGTACGTGTAAACTATGTAATGATATAAGGCCTTGTACTTCTTGGACGATCGTGAAAGAAAATATTAAGGCGTTTTGTTCGGGGATCGTTTATGTATAAGCCCCAAGAGGTGTCGGTGTGTTAAATTGTTCGTGGGAAATTTCAGGCAGAAATTGGAATGTGCTTTATTATAATTGGAATATTTATAGGCGTATAATGTGTAATAATTTGTAAGTCACCGATTGTCTGTACAGTAGAACATGTTTTAAGCGATCATTTATTGGTTAAAACATTTTTTTCCCATTGACTTTTCATGTAAGAAATAATGACACCAGGGATACTTATTAGCTGAGTAGAGTAAAACCACTCTATAACGGCCACTAAATTGCATTAAGTATTTTGTGTTAAAGGCGGGTTATTTCTTAAAGCAATGTGAAAGTAAAACAGAACGCTCCTATAGGAGCGTTCTGTTTTACTTTCACATTGCTTTAAGCAACCACCTGCCCTAAATACCAACTAATTAACACAATTTAGTAGCCGTTATAGAGAGGTTTTACAGTATTTTATAATAACATATGAGCACAGGATTTGTTAACCTTGGCAGAATGTGTAGAATCGGATCTACATTACTCCATAAACAGAGCAGACCCTGATCAGACGGCTCTTGTAGGAGTCGTCTGATCTGGGTCTTCTTTGTTTGCAAATCGACGAACAATGAGTTTATATGGAGGAAAGTGTTAAAGGACAATTTATTGATTTAAACGTTTCCTGTTGAATATTCATGCAAGACATAATGATATCATGAATATTTATTAACTGATATTTTTTTTTATAATGGCATACATGTATATAAATAGAGTTTGTTGGTATTAGTCATTTCTATTATAAGTTCATAAGAAACACAGAGCTCTCTTACCAGTCGGCTTGTACAGGAACCGGCTGATTTGGATCTATTCTGTTTTCCAAGGCGCGACAAAGCGTTTATACATTTAATACCGAATGTGCCTTAACTCATTCTCTCCTACTGACGCCTTTTTGTGTCTCTGTAAAACTCATTTATTGAAACCATTGTGATAAATAGAGCATTTGCTCCATAGGAGCAAAATTAATGCTCTATTTATCGCAATGGTTTCAAAACTACACAAATTTAAAATTCTCCTTTTCTATAGTTAATACTCCTTTTCGGCAGATTGTTTCAAAGAGGTTTGGTCTAAAAATAGTTTAGGAGGGAATGGGTTAAAACAATACACTATTAATGCAGTAGAAAACTATATATGAACTTTCTGCGTTACTTTCGTCCTGCGTTAAGCTACCACCTGTCTGTTGACCTAGATTTTACGGTATACGGTTGCCTATGACCTGTTCTACTGTATAGTGCAGCTGATGTTCAACTTAACAATGCTTGTTCTTATTCTGTCGTGGAATACATTTTTGTCGGTGACAATGTTTTATATCATAGTGATATTTTTTAAGAGCAAAGTCCCGCTAATGCGACCATCTAAAAGAGATATAATTATAGGTGATAGATGCAGGTGGTAGCTTAATGCAGGACAAAAGTAATGCAGAAAGCTCCTGGGGGAGCTTTCTGCATTACTTTTGTCCTGCATTAAGCAACCGCCTGCTTATAAAGACATATATGGTTATTCTTTAAGTGGTAGAGGAGCTTTCTGCATTACTTTTGTCCTGCGTTAAGCAACCACCTGCTTATAAAGACATATATGGTTATTCTTTAAGTGGTCGCATTAGAGGGGTTCTACTGTACTTATAGTCTAGTTAAATCAATCATGATATCATGAAAGAATTTCCCTCTAAATGGACATGGGGTCGAGATCCAAACTCTTTGAAATATGAAGGGTTCGTTAATAGTTAAAAAGTTGGAAAGATCAAAGATCACAGATTTCCTTCAAATATGTTAATTATTTGCCAGTAATTTAGAACATAAAACTAACTTCACGTAAGTGTATAGTCTTTACTGTGAGTAATAATACCAGCCTATCGAGCAAGAACCATAACTAACACCAGATAATTAGAGCAATTTCGCGACCTTTCCTTTAAAAATTACTATAGTTAATGACAATGTTCACACTAATGAGCCTATTACGTATTATTTACGTTTTCAACTAAATACATATACACAAGCCAGTACGGTAAAACTTATATATAGCGGCAACATAAATAGTCTGATTACTTATGAAATTATAGAGATCAGATCCCGCTGTCTTTGTCAAAGCAAAATTTACCTTGAACATTTTACGATGAATATTCTTTAACACATTCCCTCCTAGTGACGCATTTGGCGCCTCTATAACAGTAACATTTAGAAACATTTAGAAACCATTGTGATAAATAGAGCATTTGCTCCTATGGATTTGATTACCTTAGCAGAAAGTGTAGAATCAGATCTATATTACTCCATAAACAGAGTAGACCCTGATTAGACGGCTCTTGTAGGAGTCATCTGATCTGGGTCTTCTTTGTTTGCAAATTGACGAACAGTGAGTGTATATGAAGGAAAGGGTTAAATGACAATTTATTGATTAAAACGTTTCCTGTTGAATATTCATGCAAGACATAATGATGGCATGAATATTTATTAACTGATATTTTTTTCATAATGGCATACATGTATATAAATAGAGTTTGTTGGTATTAGTCATTTCTAGTATAAGTTCATAAGAAACACAGAACTCTCTTAGCAGTCGGCTTGTACAGGAACCGGCTGATTTGGGTCTATTCTGCCCTTTTGCGTCTCTGTAAAATTCATTTATTGAAACCATTGTGATTAATAGAGCATTTGCTCTATGGGAGCAAATGCTCTATTTATCGCAATGATTTCAAAACTACACAAATTTAAAATTCTCCTTTTCTATAGTTAGTGCTCCTTTTCGGCAGATTATTTCAAAGAGGTTGGGTCTAAAAATAGTTTAGGAGGGAATGGGTTAAAACAATACACTTAATGCAGTAGAAAACTATATAGGAGCTTTCTGCGTTACTTTCGTCCTGCGTTAAGCTACCGCCTGCCTGTTGACCTAGATGTTTACGGTGTATGGTTGCCTATGACCGGTTCTACTGTATATTGCAGCTGGTCTTCAACTTAACAATGTTTGTTCTTATTCTGTCGTGGAATACATTATTGTCGGTAACAATGTTTTATATTACAGCGATATTTTCAAAAAAGTACAGTAAACCCCCGCTAATGCGACCACCTAAAAGAGGTATGATTCTGGGTGTTAGAAGTAGGTGGTAGCTTAATGCAGGACAAATGTAATGCAGAAAGCTCCTGGGGGAGCTTTCTGCATTACTTTTGTCCTGCATTAAGCAACCGCCTGCTTATAAAGACATATATGGTTATTCTTTAAGTGGTAGAGGAGCTTTCTGCATTACGTTTGTCCTGCGTTAAGCAACCACCTGCTTATAAAGACATATATGGTTATCCTTTAAGTGGTCGCATTAGAGGGGTTCTACTGTACTTATAGTCTAGTTAAATCAATCATGATATCATGAAAGAATTTCCCTCTAAATGGACATGGGGTCGAGATCCAAACTCTTTGAAATATGAAGGGTTCGTTAATAGTTAAAAAGTTGGAAAGATCAAAGATCACAGATTTCCTTCAAATATGTTAATTATTTGCCAGTAATTTAGAACATAAAACTAACTTCACGTAAGTGTATAGTCTTTACTGTGAGTAATAATACCAGCCTATCGAGCAAGAACCATAACTAACACCAGATAATTAGAGCAATTTCGCGACCTTTCCTTTAAAAATTACTATAGTTAATGACAATGTTCACACTAATGAGCCTATTACGTATTATTTACGTTTTCAACTAAATACATATACACAAGCCAGTACGGTAAAACTTATATATAGCGGCAACATAAATAGTCTGATTACTTATGAAATTATAGAGATCAGATCCCGCTGTCTTTGTCAAAGCAAAATTTACCTTGAACATTTTACGAAGAATATTCTTTAACACATTCCCTCCTAGTGACGCATTTAGCGCCTCTATAACAGTAACATTTAGAAACATTTAGAAACCATTGTGATAAATAGAACATTTGCTCCTATGGAGCAAATGCTCTATTTATCACAAGGGTTTCAAAACTACACAATTTTATTGTTTTCCTCTTCTATAGTTAATGCTCCTTTTCGGTAGATTAATTCAAAGAGGTTGATTCTAAAAATAGTTTAGGAGGGAATGGGTTAAGTGACCAATTCGCGCATAAAAGTTTATGCGGGGAAACTATTTAGCTATACATCTTTTTGAGTGGCCGTTACTGCATGCAAACAAATGTATGTAAACATTCGTATAGTTTTGTTGCTCGTTACAATACAAACATAAGATGACTCAAAAATGCATGTACAATTGGACCTCTCT
This sequence comes from Azorinus chamasolen, assembly GCA_963576725.1. Taxonomy (NCBI): domain Eukaryota; kingdom Metazoa; phylum Mollusca; class Bivalvia; order Cardiida; family Solecurtidae; genus Azorinus; species Azorinus chamasolen. The sequence continues at coordinate 57,405,756 of OY755253.1, read as the reverse complement.
AAAACAGCCACTAAAACAAAAGTGTAATTAATACTAATTATGTGTCATTAAGAAAAATGGTAGCTAAATGCAGGCTGAAATCTATACAGTAAGCTCCCAATATTCATTCGTAAAGTGGTTGCTATAGATAGATTTGAATGTTTGACTCTTATATATTCACAGATACCTCTTTGTCTTAAATTTGCTCTAAGTATATATAATACCACACGCACAGATACCAGAATCACAGCAGTATCACAGGTAGTAGTATCGTACTAAGTTACGGTGTACATGTATATACATGTGAAATTCATAAGGAACCCTGTTGAACAGGAACAAAAATGCATATAGGATTTTTTTTTATTTTACAAAAAAAAACCCAACATATCTACTATATAGAGGTCAACTTGTTTTTAGATGAAATCAAAAACATTCACAAGAATTGTATCTGGTTGTAAAACGAGTGCAAAGAACAAGGTTTTTTAAATCGAATAATAACCCATTCGAGTGATATATTGTTAATATCAAGCAAACGGAGCTTATTATTTTGTTATTGCTATGTTTTTAGATGAATACTAAATGATACACATAGATAGACTCACAGTGAGTGAACCATAGGCAAAGGGGAAAATAAGTACGCAACGCTTTCATAATTTAGACAACAGCGCATGAATATACTTACAAACTGATATCGTCACTAATGATGATCTTAAATGTGTTACACACTTCTTTCGAGTGTTACATACATGCATGTCATCAAAGGAAAGCTGTAAAAGTAGTTCCGGCAAACATATAGATCGTCACACTGCAATGATGTCATCACTAATGATTAAACCAACTGTAATACATATGACATCGATACGTATGGCATTTATCTAACTGAGAAACCATTGATAGGTATGCAGTAGGATATGTTTAAGGCGGCCATTAAAATGGGACCAAATTATGGGTCAGTAAGGCAGATTGTACGGTGTACATAAATGCAGGGCAAAAGTAATGCAGAAAGCTCCTACAGGAGCTTTCTACATTACTATTGCCTGCATTAAACAAACACATACTTTTTTAAACTTCAGTATTATATTGATATTTTTATTTCGGCAAGGAATGCATACATAGTCATTTAAAAAGCATGTACAATATATAACAAACAGCATGCATACATGTGAATAAATAAATCATGACATGCACACCCATACCAAGGATAACACAAATAGAAAGAGCTAACTCTTATTTCCATTGTGGTCCTCTGTGCTGGCGGCATAGCATTGAGATGCAAATGTATTCATTTAACCAATTATTTTTATATTGCACTATATCTGATAAATGTAAATACTGTCACTAAAGCGTAACTAAACAAGACCACTGAACTCTTCGCTTGCTGAATTTTAAAATACATCTCTCCTTCTTTACCCATGCCCTGTTGTATAATTATATACATGTATATCGTCACTGTGGACAAGTATTTCGCTGTGTAATCACTACTGTGGAGTGCACTGGTTGCACAATCAACTTGTAAATAGTGCAGACCCTGATGAGACAGCTCCTGTAGGAGCTGTCTCATCTGGGTCTTCACTATTTACAGGTACGTATATTGACGTGAATAGCAAGCGAGGATTTAAGACAAGTTCTACTGTATAAAACTTTTCCAAAATTACATTTAACTATGTAAAAGCAGGTTGTTCGGGTGTTTCATGGCTTAATTTCCCGACAAGTAGGCACATAAATTTCGTATTCTAATTATTCAATAGGTGACTACTTTAATTCCAGGCTCGAGATTAGTAAACACAGGTACATTAATATCCTAATGGGGGACGTGTTTTTCCCTTATTCAGCAAAATATCTGCTCAAATTCTGATCACGTGCATTTTAGCCTTGTTCCAATTTGTTAAAAAATTGAGGAACCGATAAACCGGATATCAAAACAGCGTGGATCCTGATGAGACGCCGCGTTACTCGGCGTCTCATCTGGATCCAAACTGTTTGCAAATTTTTATGCGAGTCGGGTCGAGTTTAACGTGATAAAGTTTAATTTGCCATCATGACATAAAATGTAAATAATCTTCCATTGGACAATCACCTTTCGTATTGATTATAACAAATATGGCGGTATCTAACCACTAACATGTCACCGTGGAATCTATGGCTATTTTTTGTTCAGGTAGTTTGGATCCAGATTAGATGCCTATCGACTTGGTTTCTTGTCAGGATCCAAACTGCTTGATATATTTAGCTTGTTTAATGGTGATTTGTATACGATTTTGAAGAAATTGCATATTAGAAATAAAACAGACGACATTAATTGCAGACGACAATTTAGTTATCATAGTATGGGTAATTTACAATAGTAAAGACACTAACTCATTTTGCTACTGATGGCGAATCTGTGATTGCCTATGTAAACAGTTTGGCTCCAGATGAGACGCCGAGTTACTCGGCGTCTCATCTGGAGCCAAAGTGTTCGATACTGTGATTATATATATAAAAAAATAAAAATAAAAAAGTTGCAGCAGACGACAAATTTTGCAGACGACATGCGTTGCACTGAACGAGTTGACCCTGAACAAGCTATTCGCAGCTTCTCGTGCATTTGCAAATAGTCTGGGTCCAGACTGGATAATTCGGCCTCTAATCTGGATCCAAGCTGTTTGGCACTCGGTCAATAATTTCTCAAAAGTGTGTTCAAGTCTGAGGTTGTCATTATTGCACGAGACATATCTTTGAGCCGACATTATTTTGTTTTTACAGTGGGATACGACTTAATTCTGAATGTAAACACATTATTTTATACATCACTGTCTCATTGTAGGATTTTATGTCTCTAAACACGCACTGCGGCCATGTTTAAACACAGGTTTATGGTGCAGAAATGAAAATATTTATCGAGGGCTTTTCGCGGTAAACATTATTGCGCGTGTCTGTTCATTTATATTGTTGGTTCTATTCAGTTTTGACGGAAACTGACGAACGAGTGCAATAACAGCGAAAACATCTTGGGGATTATGCAAATTACTTCTTCGTGAAAATCAAACAAACTCTACGACGCATGGGACCGTAGCTTTTTAGCTTGTACACGTTGTAATGGAGCAGATTAATAATGAAAACGGGTTCATCGAACATTCATACGGTTCATCTTGAATAAAATGGATATTGAAATTAACTGAATGGACTTAAATAACTGTTCGGAGTCTCACTGAGAGAGTGAAAATGACAAGTGAAGATCATGAGTGTTTTATCAAACTGGAAAATAAATATTTACTTACTTCAGTAGTGCAAGGAGCAGTTTTATCGATTTAGATTTTATAAAATTGAAATCAGACTAAACCATCAACATGCAGAGATACAACACTTACCATGGAGATTTTAGGGATGTCGTTTCCGAGGACAGGTATATAAAACTTTTTTCCAATGTTATAGGTGAAAAGGGGGATACTGGGGACTTTGCTAACACTTTCCCTCATATAAATGTGTTTCGCGCATTTGCAAACAGAGAAGACCCAGATCAGACGGCTCCCATAGAAGCCGTCTGATCAGGGTCTGTTCTGTTTTCTAATGGATTTTGAAATATCCGTTTCTTTACTTTTTAAAATGGCTACAATGTTACACTTCCATATACCATTACAACTATTTTGTTCATTAATATTCAGTAGGTATTGTAATTTGAAATTAATTCAGACCAGGGAAAGGGTGAGCTGTATAGAGCAGATTAGTCGTTATGTTAGTATCTTCTCGAACATGATGGTCAGTGAATGCATGCGCGCGCGCGTGTGTCTGTATGTATATGTATGTATTTATTTGTAATTGAGGTTAGTTGCTATAAACATTGTATTATGTTTAATGTAATAACATTAATTGATTGATTGATTGTATGCTCTTGTGTTTGTCTGTATGTATGTCTATGTATGTCTATGTGTGTGTGTCTGTCTCTCTATGATATGTCTGTGTGTGTGTCTGTCTGTAGATATGTGTGTGTGTGTGTCTGTCTCTCTATGTGTGCCTGTGCCTGTCTGTATACCTATGTACGTGTGTGTCTGTGAATGTACGTGTGTCTGTATGTATGTATGTCTATGTATGTATGCGTGTGTGTGTCTGTATGTATGTATGTCTATGTATGTATGCGTGTGTGTGTCTGTATGTATGTATGTCTATGTATGTATGCGTGTGTGTGTCTGTATGTATGTATGTCTATGTATGTATGCGTGTGTGTGTCTGTATGTATGTACGTCTATGTATGTATGCGTGTGTGTGTCTGTATGTATGTATGTCTATGTATGTATGCGTGTGTGTGTCTGTATGTATGTATGTCTATGTATGTATGCGTGTGTGTGTCTCTCTCTATGTGTGCCTGTGCCTGTCTGTATACCTATGTACGTGTGTGTCTGTGTATGTACGTGTGTCTGTATGTATGTCTATGTATGTGTGCGTGTGTGTTTGTGTATGTACGTGTGTGTCTGTGCATGTACGTGTGTCTGTCTGTGTGTCTGCGAGTATGTGTGCGTGTGTGTTTGTGTATGTGCGTGTATGCCTGTCGGTGCGTACCTGTTTGTGTGTGCGTGTGTATATCTTATTGCCTGTAATATATGTCTTTATATCTGTCTCTGCGTATATATGCATCTCTGTCATTCTGTCTACAGGTATTTATATCTACGTTTTTGGCTAACTCTCTGTCTGTCTATTTCCTCGTTATTATTTTTTGATTCATCCTCGTGCATGTATATTTCTGTTTTTATTGCTAAGGATTGAGTCGTACATGTAACACAACTCCTGTTACATGTACGTGTCCTTGACGTTGCCATGCTTATCACTGCCCAGTACAATAAAAACTTGTCTTATGCGACAATCAAAAATTTTATTAATGGGTATCTGAGGCAAATAATAGCTTAATGCAGATCAAACGTAATGCAGGAAGCTCCTGCATTTGCCCTGTATTAAAAAACCATCTACTATTTAAAGCAGGTGGTAGCTTAACTCAGGTCAAAAGTAATGCAACACGCTCTTATAGGAGCTGCCTGCATTACTTTTGCCCTGCATTAAGCAACCACCTGATTTTCTAAGACTCCTATATTATAACAATTGGATTAGAATCAGATCTAAGATGTTCTATAAGCAAATAAAGCAGAAACTGTGTAGACATCTCCAACAGGAGTATTCAGATCTGGGTCTACCTGTTTTCAAAAGGTGTCAAAACGTGTCTCTGTGAGGTAAAAGGTCCCAACTCAATAACACCTCTCAATAGCGCCCTCTTCACTCCTACTGTGTCGAAAACATGATGTCTGCTAAAATTCTGATATGAAGCAAATTTTATCTACTTTCTATTCGTTCTTGAAAGCTATTGACCAACTACTCACCGAGTATAAAACAGTTCGGATCCTGATGAAATGCCGAGTTACTTGGCGTCTCAGCAGGATCCAAGCTGTTTGCAAATGACGGTTAGGTCGAGATGGACAATACATGTATAAGGTTATATGGATAAGCACAATGGTCTAGATATCAAATAATGACGTCATGTATATTAATTAGAATTTTTTTTATTAATGACCATTATGAACGCTAAAGACGCTCTGCTGTATATAACAATATAAGGTCATAAGTTATGTAATATTCAAATTGGATGGATTCTGTCATAAATATTCATCCGATAATTGGTTAAACAACATAATTATGCTAAATATAATCACCTGACCTTCAATAAAGATTTCGATGTACCCTTAATATGCTGCCAAAATGATGTCTGCTCGAGGTCTGGTCTGCTTCAATCTTTACTTACTTTCGTTTCGTTAAAACGTTTTAGAAATATTGATCAAGTACCAAACAGCTTGGATCCTGATGAGACGCCGAGTTACTCGGCGTCTCGTCTGGATCCAAACTGTTTGAAAATTCGGGTCATGTCGCGGTTAACAGGCTTAGAGTTAAGATAATTCGTAATCTCCACTTTAATCCTATTTTAAAGTGTAGATCGCTCACCCTTTATTTAAAAACAAATTAAATCCCATGCTATTTCTAAGCTTTTCATTACCGATTGGCACAGAAGGTCTCTATACGTGTTTAATATCTTTTTATATCTTGTTATTATATATTTGCACTTATAGGCATAAGCAAATCTTTTCCTGCTTTAAGAATTAATGTCTGCTCAAAGTTTGGTTCTGTTGCATTTTTGACTACAGTAAAATCCCTCTAATGTGACCACTTCTTGGATAAACATGTCTGCCTTTATAAGCAGGTGGTTGCTTAATGCAGGACGAAAGTTATGCGCATAACTTTCGTCCTGTATTAAGCAACAACCTGCATCTGCCACCCAGAATTATGCCCATTTTTTGGTGGTCGCATTAGAGGGGTTTTACCGTACTTCTGTTTTGATAAATCATTTAAGGAACTATTGATCGAGTGTCAAACAGTGTGGATCAAGATGCGAAGCCGAGTTACTCGATGTCACATCTGGCCCAAACTGTTTGCAAATGCGAGATAGGTCTCGCATAATGGCGGAAAGGTTAACCCTTCGCTTGCTATTCACGTCAATATACCTACCTGTAAATAGTGAAGACCCAGATGAGACAGCTCCCGCAGGAGCTGTCTCATTAGGGTCTGCACTATTTACAAGTGGATCGTGCAACCAGTGCACTCCACAGCAGTGATTGCACAGCGAAATACTCGTACACAGTGAAGATATAATTATGTAATTATACAACAGGACATGGGTAAAGAAGGAGAAATGTGTTTTAAAATTCAGCAAGGGAAGGGTTAAGAAGTAACTTTGAAATACAGGTCAATATTACAACATGCATGCACGTGCGTTATATAAACTTTACCTGTCTTTATACATGCATGGGGATAATACTATTAATAACTATAAACATAAGAAAGTCACTCCCAAGGAAAAAGGGTCTTATTGCATTGCAATCAATGTAGACCCCGACCAGAGTTGAATAGTCTCTGACGTGACTTCCGGTAGCGAAGAAAAGGATGAAATAAGAGAGAAAATATTATCAATACTCTTTCACGAATATTAACCTATTCCCTCCTACTGACGCCTTTTGACGCCTCTGTAAAAGTCACTTTTTGAAACCATTGTGATAAATATAGCATTTGCTCCATAGGAGCAAATCCTCTGTTTATCACAACGGTTTCAAAACTACACAATTCTAACAATAATCCCATTTCTCTATTAAATACTCTTTTTGGGCAGGTTGGATCTAAAAAATAAGAGGGAATGGGTTAATCAAAACAAAGGGTTAAAGCATTAAGATAATACGGAGATATATAGAAAAATAAATAAACACAAATTGCTTAACTCTTTTACCATCGAAGTCGCATAAATGCACCACGACAAATAGTGCAGTCCCTTGAAAAGGCGGCGTCTGATCAGGGACTTCACTTTTTGTCTCATTCTCTATTTCTACATGTATGTATGTGCTTTATTCTTTTGAAATTTGCATTTATTTATCTCATTTCCTTATTGTACCGAATGGTTTAACAAAGTTTGGATTGCAGACGACAATTAGAAATTTGGCGCCGAAAAGGTTAATCTTTATCGACCCCTATTATCGCCCAGTTAGGGATTCTATGTCATTAAAACTTAAGTTTGAGACCCTAAACATTTATCGCCTTAAACCCTTTGCCTGTTAAAAATTAATGCAAGAAACAATGACGTCATAAATATAAATTAGGTTCTTTTAAGACAGCATATGAACACAAAAGATTTTGGCTGAGACAGAAATTGTAGAATCAGATCTATATTAGCATAGCAGAGTCTGATCAGACGCGTCCTATAGGAGGCGTCTGATTTGGGTCTACTCAGTTTGCAAATGCGTGAAAAGGCGTTTACATGAAGGAAGTGTTGAGATAGTCATATTTTGTCGAGCTCGCCCGTCTTCAGTTCGACATAGTCTCCACAATAGCTGTACTCGTATGTACGGCCGTCCGTCCATCATTTTCCTGAACATAATTTTATTTTGCTAGCTTGAACATGGCTTTCAATATAATTTGTCACATATCATAACCATGAACGGACGGTATATTCTGAACACATATCATAATTCAAGTGCCATCCGTTATTAATGGTCTCTGTGTTTCTTTTCCCATTTTTTCTATATCGATTATGTCAGCTGTAGGATTTGGTATGCTGTTTGCTGGCTTCTAGTTTAACGAAATGTATTTAACGCTCTATAAACTTAAGGACCTAAATACAATAGAGCCTGTCTTAAGCTTCGATAAAAAGAGGTCTAATTATAGATCTGTAAGGTAGGTGGTAACTTAATGCAGGTCAAAAGTATATCGGAGCTTTCTGTATTACCTTTGCCCTGCATTAAGCAACCACCTGCTTTTAGGACTCCTATGTTCAATAAATTAATAGCCACTTAAGACAGGTGTAACTGTAAAATATCTATCAATATGTCATTATTCTCTGTCAGCCAGTCTTTACAAATCTTGTTTAATATTTAGCATGCAGTTAGCGACTTAGATATTATATTTCCAAATTGATTGGATTCTGATCTCGTCGTCCCATCACGATTCAAATCGTTTGACTCTAGAGATTATAAAAGTTATGTGTGTGTAAAAACGAAAGATGTACAGATTATATTTTAACCCTTTTCCCCCTTTGAAAACAAAAACATTGCCTGCTCTAATTTGTATCGATCCACTTCAATTCTGATTGATTGGATCAAGATTATAAGAAACTATTGACCGGTGGCAAACAGCTTGGATCCTGATGAGACGTTGTGTTACTCGGCGTCTCATCTAGATCCAAACTGTTTGGAAATGTGTGTCAGGTCGTGGTTAGTGGCGTAAGGGTTAAATAAGAAAAAATGTAGAATACTGAACAAGCGTTAATATGTTCAGTAAACTTAAAGGATGGCGCGTCACTATATGTTTTGTCTGTGCTTTTTTATAGGTTTGATTGTTTGAGGTAATAAACATGATTACATAAAAACGTTATATATAAGAACTGTTGCCTGCTAAACTCATTTAAAACCCGTTATCTGCTAAATTCATTTAAAACCTTTATTTTCTTAACTCATTTAAAACCGTCAACTACTTTACTTATTTAAAACCGTTATCTACCTAACTCAACGTTACCTGGTCAACTCATTTTAAAACCGTTGAGACGATTTTAAAGAGTGGTCATAAAATAGGGTTTGGGGGAGAAATGACGATTGTAGTGTTTATCTGTAGCTTTGTTTGGGATTGTTGATTTGACCCTAGTAATGTCATAAATCCTCTGATCTGGATCTACACTGTTGCAAATACCAGTCCCCTGCAGTCAAAGGGTTAAATTAATTCCTTTACAAACAGTGTAGACCCAGATGAGAGGGATCCTAAGGGAGCCCTTTCACCATGGCCTGCACTGTTTGTCATATTACACTTTTCTCTAAAGCAAATCAAAATGTCCCCTAATATTCACGGTAAGCATGACCTTTTTGAAGTACGGAATAGTCCACGTGATATGTCAGCATTGAGAGGGTTAAAATTCAGGAACTGGGTTTGTTGGTTTGACACTAATAGTGCCATTATGACCAATAGGATATATTTGTAGATTCATATTTGTTAGACACTTACTCGTATATGCAACGGAAGGTACATTTCTAATACAGTAGAACCTGGTTTAGCTGCCATTCATTTATTGAATATGTGAGTCTTAAAAAGCAGGTGGTTACTTAATGCAGGACACAAGTAATGCAGAAAGCTCCTATAGGAGCTTTCTTCATTACTTTTAACCTGTATTAAGCTATCACCTGCCTTTTACATGTAGACCCATAATTAGACCTCGTTTATGGCGGCTTAGACAGGTGCTACTTATAAGGTAGGAGTGTCTTGTATGGTTTGTATTGTTTCGTTGAGATTAACCCATCCCTCGCTGTCAAAAACAAACTAATGTTTTGTTCTAGCTAATTGTGACTACTTCCAATACTACCAGATCTTTGAGAAAATATTAACAGAATGTCAAATAGCCTGGATCCAAATGAGATGCCGAGTTAGTCGGCGTCTCATCTGGATCCAAACTGTTTGCAAACGCGAGTCAGGTCGCAGGTAGCAGAACGTGGGTTACCGCAAAACACTGTTTGAACAATTCAAAATCTTTGTTTATAAAACTTGCCTTCTTCCTATTTAATCTTAAAGTCAAGTATAATAAGAGCAGTTTATGTAAATATTATATTAAAGTTTTACATGTAATAGGAAGCCAGTTTCTCTAAGTGTGACTTCGTTTATTGCCGGTAGCAGAGCTATAGATAAAGGTGCGTACCCAAATACTAAATTCTTCATTTCTCCACCAAACCCTATACTGTGACCACTCTTTAGAATCGTCTCTTCGAGACGATTCTAAAGAGTGGTCACAGTATAGGGTTTGGTCTTCGAGACGATTCTAAAGAGTGGTCACAGTATAGGGTTTGGTGGAGAAATAGAGGAGCTATTCTTGAAAATGCTGAAATTTACGCATCTTATCTGGACCTCTGGGTAGACTATTCAGTTATCTAATGTGTACTTATGTAATTAGTTTTCATTCAACAGTGATATTAAATATTTACTTCATCAATATTCATACGAAACCCTGTCGATTATGAATAAGTTAAAACACATTAGTATCAGCTTAATACATGATGGAAGTCACACAGAAAGCTTCAAAGATGAGCGTTCTGCATGACTTTCACCCTGCATCAACCACCTGATTAAAAAGTTTAGAGGGGTTTTACAGATTAATTTAATTATTATAGTGAAATAACAAATTAAAAAAAATGTTGATTTGTCAAAGTAGTATCAATGGGGGATATTATTGTAAGAAATAACGGCGTCAGAAATCTTAATTAGATTCACCTTTGTTTTCATTTCAACATAGGAAATGCTGGTCAGGAAATGTTGGTCAAGGCAGAAACGATAAAGTCATATTTATACTGTGTCATAAGACACAGAGCAGATCCTGATCAGACGTCTCCTATAGGTCTAATATCTTGCAAAAGCCTGGTTCAAGGCATATTTATTGAGTAAATGGTTAACACTTTACTCCGTGAATTCTTATGTAAGAAATACTGCAGGTATGGATATTAACACATTCCCTCCTAGTGACGCATTTTGGCGATTCTGTAACAGTCACATTTGGAAACCATTGTGATAAATAGAGCATTTGCTCCATAGGAGCAAATGCTCTATTTATCATAATGGTTTCAAAACTACACAATGCTAGGATTTTCCTTTTCTATAGTAAATGCTCATGTTTGGTAGATTTACTCAAAGATGTTGGGTCTAAAAATAGTCTGGGAGGGAATGAATTAACCAGTTTAATATTTATAATTGCATAATTATGAACAAAAATGTGCTGGCCCCGATAAAAAACTGTAGAATCAGATCTTTATTTCATAAACAAACAGATCAGACATCTCCTACTGGTGCTGTCCGATATGGGTCTACTCTGCTTGCAAATGCGTTAAACACAGTATTTACGGAGTAAAGGGTTAATCCATATTATATGGATCTACCCTGCAAAAATACACTGTCTTAAGACATTCCCTCATACTGACGCCTTTTGACGCCTCTGCAAAAGTCACCTGTTGAAATCATTGTGATAAATAGAGCATTTGCTCCTATACGAGCAAATGCTCTATTTATCACAGTGGTTTCAAGATACAAAAGTCTGAAATTTTCCTTTTCTCTAGTTCATGCTCCTTTTAGGTAGATTTATTCAAAGAGGTTGGATCTAAAAATAGCATTTGAGGGAATGGGTTAAGAGACCATTGAAATATGTCTAATTCTGGATATTTAAGGCAAGTGGTAGCTTATCGGAAGTCGAAAGCACTGCAGAAAGTTTGTACAGGATTTTTCTGCACTATATTTGTTCTGCATTAAGCAACCACCTGGCTCCGAGATTATAAAACGTTTCGCTTGAGTCTGAGATCATTATCAAGCATCTGATTGGTCAGGTTCTGAGCTTGCCCAGAATCTGACCAATCAGATACTTGAGAATGATCTCAGCCTCAGACTCAGAAGTTTTATAACCTTGGATCCTGGTTTTTCAACTCCTTGCTCAGTCAATAGATAATCGCTGAACCCTTTCCCTAATAGCAGTGCCCTTTGACCAATAGCACACCGCTGTTTTAGGGACTGTCTGATTAGGATCTGCTCTGTTTGCTTATAGAATAGTGTAATTTCTTCTGCTAAGATTATCGTTCGCCTCAAGTTTCTTCAGTTGTTTCTTCTTCTCCTTTTTGTAAAACGTAACATAAATAGTGTTAACCCATTCCCTGATATTGTCGACTTTTGACGACTCTGTAAAAGTCACTTTGTGAAACCATTGTGATAAATAGACCATTTGCTCCTATAGGAGCAAATGCTCTATTTATCAGAGTTGTTTCAAACTAGAAAATTCTAAAATTTTCCTTTTCTCTAGTTCATGCTCATTGTTACCTAAAAATAGCCTATGAGGTAATTAGTCTAAAAATAGCATATGAGGTAAATGGTTAAACAGTTTAGATCCTAACAGGACGCCGATGAACTGGATCCAACTGTTTGGAAATGGAGGTTTTCTAGGAATCGTCTGTGGTGACGAAAGAGTTAATTACATTCTTAGAACTACAGTAGATGGCATTTTAGTGCACGCACCCGACAGGACTTGTCGCCATAGTGATAATGACTGTTTATCTCCCTTTGCGAAATCACGTCCGATGATAACTTGCATTGAGAAAATTTGAGAGGGATTGCGAACTTAAAATGGTCGACATATATTGCTGAAGAAATTGATTGTATTTTTCTACGGCAAAAGATCATTATAAGGAACACTTAAATGTACTGAAAATGGATGTATTTCACCTTATAAAGGATTAGTAACTAGAGAAAAGGAAACTTTGAGTAGTTTGTACAAAATGTAGTTTGAAACCATTGTGATAAATAGAGTATTATCGAATATTTGAATCAGCAAAGTTTTACCGTATATTGTGATAAATAGAGCATTATAGGAGCAAATGCTCTATTTATCACAATGGTTTCACAAAGTGGCTTTTATAGATTCGTCAAAAGTCGTCAATATGAGGGAAGTGCATGGTTAAACATTATCTGACTATTCGAAGCCTGACTAGCATATACAAACAGCTGGTCTCCCCATGAGAAGCCGAGTTACTCGGCGTCTCACCAGGATCCAAACTGTTTAACACTCTGTTGTCAACAGTTTCTCAAAAATATCGGTCCAGATCAAATTTTGAGCAGACATTATTTTTTCACAGCTCAGTAAAATGTTTAAACAGTTAGCTGTTTAATGTAGGACGAGGGTAATGTAGAAGACTCCAATATGTACATTTTGCATTACTTTGGTCCAACATTCGGATCTGCAACTTCATTCTTTATTCAGATATATGATCTGATAGGGGAACAGTTTGGAACCTGATGATGCGCCAGGTTTATTGGTGTCAAATTATTAGCGAAAGAATAAAACACGGCTTATAAAGTACCAGGCTAAAGAATAAAGAACACTCAAATCAAATAGATTTGCGAACAATGAATTCGCTTTCAGCACTTAGGTTTTTCGATATTCGTCAACGATTGTCTATGTTAGATGTATTCATTTTCGAATGGATCTCTTTGTTCTTGTCACTTTGAAACATTTTCCTTAAATGGGTAAACATACCGGTACATAGAGTAAAACTTCGCTAATTCGAATATTCAATCATTCGAACACTCGCTAATTCGAACACTCGATAATCCGAACAATTGGCCTGCTCGTCATTTGGAACCCCTTAGCAATGTTGACTAAGCCACAACTGCTTTGGCCATTTGTACTCCCGTCGTTAAAAACGAATATAGCGGCCCCTGCATACATGTAGTTACCACGATGCGGGTATTTGTGAAGGATTTATGTCACCCGCTGTGAGGCATGTCAGCTGTTTCCGTTATAAATTAGGCCCCACTTTCAATCGTCGACACATGGTACATTTATCTTAAAGCATGTTACTTTTAACACTTTCCCTCATATAAATACCCTTTCACGTCTTTGCAAACAAAGTAGACCCAGTTCAGACAACCCCTGTAGTAGTCCTCTGATCAGCGTCTGCTCTGTTTGCATGAAATGGTTGATGCACTCCTTATTTATCGTCGGATCTATTAATTCGCGTAGTCTTATTCCGGCATGCAAAATCCTGAACATTCTGTAATATTCTTTCACCAGATGCATCCGTGATACCATAGGTTTGCCGGAATATGTCGAGGGTTTCCTATTGTTTGTGTGGCACAACGAGGTGACCTCCCATGCCACAGTGTTGTGGTACTTGTATTTTGTGACGCAGTAGTTTGGGGAAACAACCATACTGCAGATCAGCTGTTGTTCAAAACACTTTCATTAATCTGGTCCGTCCATATATTTCAGGTTGATGGAGAGAGCTGGTGTGAGCTCTCGCAGCGCACGTGCCATGTCCTGGTATGAGAACGAGAAGGACGCTTACCAACACCACGCCGAGTACCTTAAACGCTTGTCCAAGCTTCGCGAGGAACTGGTCCAACAGGAACAAGCAAATCTCGCAAGCGCTTTAGACAGACTGAGAATGCGCTCATACGGTTAGTAGAATGATTTTCATTTTTAGATATACATGTACATGTAATTCTACAGGTTCTGCCATGTATGTTGTTTATTGTCATTTTTAAATTGTTGGCCCCTCTCTCGCAAATCTCATATAATGAGAGAAATGGTGCGAATGTAAGCAACATTTGACTTGAATCGGTCTAAAGTTGACAAGATCACCCTTCACCCCTTGCATATTCATGGGAAGAAATAATGACATCATGAATATTAATTAGATTAATTGTTATAAAAGCACATGGACACAGGAAGTTTTTACCAAAGCAAACACTGTAGACTCAAATCTATATTTGATAATAAGCAAACAGAACAGACCCTGATCAGACGGCACTGAAAGGCGTATAAATTTTATGGAGTAAATGGTTGAAAATAATTGGCATAACAACTGAATGGGAGTTTAGAAATAACAGTTTCGAATTATCCGATTTCTAATCAAAACAAGTTCTCAATTTCACAGCTTAACGCAGGTCTAAAGTATTATACCGAAATCTCCTGTAGAGGCTTCCGGCATTACTTTTGACCTGCATTAAGCTGTTACACGTGTTTCTAGATAAATGTAGTGATACATTTTAAAACAATTGTGTAGTGTAAATTTTGGAAGGTCCGAACGTTTACTTCGAGTTATCACGTGTTTCGAGTTATCCGAGTTCGATATATCGAAATTCAACTGTATGCACACTATTGATTTCCCTTACCCTTGCCTAACTATTCATCACCCGAGTCACATCAGCAAACAGTTTGGATCCGGATGAGACACTGAGTACCTCTTCGTCACATCCGGATCCAATCTGTTTTACACCCGATCACGTTTCACTAACACTTGATTGAATTGGAAGTACTCGAAATGTCACGATTCAAATTTGAGCAGACATTATTTTTAACAGTAGCCGGGTAGAGATTGTGGTGAAATATGTTGAAAGGCTTTACTGTGTGGCTTGGTAGCTCAGTCGGTAGAGTGTTGGCATGGTAAGCCAGAGACCCTGGATTCGAGTCCCAGTCGAGTCACAACTTTTTCACCATGTTACATAACAATAGGGTAAAAACATGGTTACTATTTTTGTTTTTTTGCAATGTCCAATTTCAGATATGTTATCGTGTTTATTAGTCCCCTGCCGGCATCACCGAATAAGACTATAATATGTTTGCAATCCGTCCGTCAGTCAGTCAGTCACACTTCAGTTTTTCTTGTAAACCCTGTAGATAATACGTTGACTTTTTCAAGGAATTACAGTAGTTGTACTTAGGATTCAACCAGTAGGGGACTATGACATTGCTTTCAATGCTCCCATTACTTGTTTCTTTCAGGACGGGAATTCGTCTATAGCCGCCCTGGACAGGAGAAGAAAACCCGGGCTCGTAATTCAGCTGTCTCAGATTCTGTAACTCAGAGAAAGTCACTCCTGACAACTTTCGAGAGATTTCAGCGAATGCGACCAAAGAAAAAAGCCCCCATAATATTTCCGCTAGAGGGCAAATCTTTGATTGATGCGCCTCTTACGGAACGGCACGAGAGGCACGAGCGAGAATCATTCAACCAGGAGAGAAATTCGACTGCTGCGTCATCGGTCGACGAAAGCGTCCGTTTGAATCTTCAGCGGTTGGGTGGGCATACCATCCCTAGCATACCACGTCAAAGACGCAATCAGCACAGAGATATCTATGTAGAAAGCAGTTCATACAGAAGGAATTCATCGAATGACTCCAATAACGCTAGTTCAGCTGAGGAAAGAGTGGCTAAAATGCAAAAACAAAACCAGAAAATGATGAAACTGAGGCACGAAGCGAGAGAGGCGGAAAAGCTAAAACTCGCACCGGAGAGTTTCCGGCTAACATTGAACGACGAAGATAAAATGAACCTAGAAAAGCTAAAGGAGTATTATTGTGTTTATTACATTCCCGCTCCCGCCTCCTCGCCGACACCGGAAGATGAGCCATCTTTTCAGCTGCCCTCTATCGGTAGCTCCACCCATGTCAATAGTGTGACCAATGGGAGCTCTGCTCATACAGACAGAAGTTACAGAGGTCAGAAAAACGGTAGACAAGGGTACAAAGTAGCAACAGACTATCCCGTACCCCCAACTGCGTGTAACTGTGCGTGCAGGATGTATGTAAGTGGAAATAAGTTGGAATCATCTTCTGATCAGTTAGATTATTCCATACAGAAAACACAAATAGTGAATGATCCACATACAGGGGGCGGGTACCGTAAGAACGGGTACGTACACCACAAGATGAGTCCGAAAAGCTCGGAAAGAGGGGAGAAAGGGACTGCACATAATCATAATGTTAGTGAAAATAACAGCAACAAAACTCCACCAGATACGACAGAACGAATGACAATCCGCATCGACATGCCTTCCATCGTGTACAACAATATATCCACTCCGGAAGCTGGCGTTACGCCGGAGTCGTCGGCAAGCTTGACCAAGGCTTTCAAGCAAAAAGAACTAAGACAGAAAGAGTTGTCTAACTTGATGGAAGATATGAGAGAACTGAACAAAATGACAGAAACTTTGAATGATTCAGTTTCTTAGTTATACAGGCCTGGAGTGATAGAAAAAGAAAAGTATAAGTTCATATTAATATTTGATGCACTAGTATTTATATCCTTTCTTCTCTGACTTATAGATCAAACACTAAGAAAACTTGTTATTTTGCTGAATCAGCACAATTATTTCTTACTCTTGTCTTTGTATTAATTTATTCATAATGTTAATTACATATAGTAAACTTGTTATAATATATATATGCATTTAGTTTCATTAGCAAACTAAGCTTCATTATCTACGCCCATTAAACCTTTCGCTGCCAAATTATGTCGTCTGCTAACTTTGTCGTCTGCTACAAAATTTCATTTTTTTTATTTTTTCATTTTAGTTTCAAAAACATAGTAGCAGTAACAAATATTTTGGATCCTGATGAGATGAAGAGTTACTGGGCGTCTCATCTGGATTCAAACTGTTTGCATAGGTAATCACAGATCCGGCATTGACAGCGAAAGGGTTAACCTATTTGGTTCATTGAGCTGTGTAAACAGAATATACCGGCATCAGACAGCTCCCATAGGATATATCTGGTCAGGGTATGTTCTGTTTGTTTAAGGAGAAGTACAGTACAGCATACCCTAAGCGGACATTCATTTATTGAACATAGGGAAAAGGTGACTGCTTAATGCAAGACAAAAATAATGTAGAAAGCTCCTATATGAGCTTTCTGTATTACTTTTGGCCTGCATTAACACATTACGCCCTAGTGACGCATTTGTGCGCCTCTATAAAATTCACATTGTGAAACCATTGTGATAAATAGAGCATTTGCTCCTATAGGAGCAAATGCTCTATTTATCACAGCGTTTTCAAACTATAAAATTCTAAAATTTTCCTTTTCTCCAGTTAATGCTCCTTTTCGGTAGATTTATTCAAAAGATTGGGTCTAAAAATAGCCTTGGATGTAATGAGTTAATCAACCACCTTATACTTATAGACACATTATTATACCTCATTTTGGTGACCGCTTTAACAGACATGTTCTACTGTATAAGACTGCTTCTGTGTATTAACCCTTTCCCTGTTCTGTATTTAGGTCAAACTTCAATACCTTCTGAATATTAATTAACAAGATGGTTAATAGAAATATGGAAGGTGAAACATTGTAGACATTTTAGAAAATAAAGAAAAAGATCTATCAACTTTTATTAGCAAACAGTGCAGACCCTGATTGGACGGCTCCTCTAGGAGCCGTCTGATCTGGGTCTACTCTGTTTGCAAATGCGTGAAAACACGTTTATATGAGGGAAAGGGTTAAGTATGACCAGATATTCCCTTGCTGTTAATTAAGTCAATGAATATTCATGAAGTGCTAGATTCTTGCATACTAATTAGTATTCCCGATGCAAAGGGTTAATAAACGGCTACAAGTGTTATCACAACTAAATTACAGGGAATCATGTCTTAAGCGACCATAACATAGTATTGTGATGCATTTAAGACTTTGTGGTAGCTTAATGCAGAACAAATGTAATTCAGAAAGCTCCAATGGGAACCGCCTGCGGTACGGAAGGTCGTGGGTTCGATCCCCGGCCGCGACAGACCAACATTCGTTAAAAGTTTGTTCTAGTAACTCCCTTGCCTACGCTCGACATTAAAAGGGTAGTTCTAGGACTGATCGGCCCGCTGTCAGGATAATGTGACTGGGTGGGGTGTCCTTGCCATGTGGGTGTCCTTGCCATGTGCCCATCGGCAGGGGCATTCCAGTGAGACAGCACTATAACTTGTTTCAAGCGTCTGCAAATAACTGAAATACAGTAAAACCCATCTAAACCGGAATTCTAGTAGAAAAGAATTTAGATACTTTTAGGCAGGTGACTGCTTCATGCAGGGTGAAAGTCATGCAGAAAGCTCCTCTAGGAGCTTTCTGCATGACATTCACCCTGCATGAAGCAGTCACCTCTATCCAAGACCGATATTTATACCCAATTTAATGTCCGGTTTAGAGGGGTTTTACTGTACTGTTGGTCGGACGTAAAACCCAACTCACTCACTCACTCACTCACTCACTCCAATGGGAACTTATGCATTAAATGTGTCCAGTATTATGCAGTCACTGTTTTCACTGGGCAAGAGGCCACTTAAATCTTGCTTTCTTGTGTATTACGCTTAAACCTTTACTTCATAGATACACATTTTGACCCCTTTGCAAACAGAGCAGACTCAGATTAGACAACTCTTGTACATGTAGGAGCTGTCTGATGTGTGTCTGCTCTGTTTGCCAATGGAATAACATGCACGTGTTAAAGATCCCTCTAGTTCCTAATGAAATTATACAAAAAAACATCTCATTAATGTTCATACATTCATTATTTCATACGTCACTGTTCATTAAGCAAATAGTTACATATAGCTGCTTTTATAATGACAGTCTTAGTTATCTTCCAGAGCTCCAGATAAGATGTCTGAATCAAATCCTTACTTATTGATATGGTTTTGCAGAGAAATATAGACAGTACGTTAATGCAGGTCAAAAGTAATGCAGAAAGCTCCTATAGGAGCATTCTGCATTACTTTTGCCTTGCATTAAGCAACCACATGCTTTTTAAGATTCACATCTCCAGTCAGTACAAACACGCTTAAGACATGTTCCACTGTACGAATATTCGCTAATCCGAACACTCGCTTATCCAAACACTCGCTATTCCGAACACTGTCATTTTTTAACACTGTCATATCCGAACACTCTCATTTCCGAACAATCGCTTATCCGAACACTCGCTAACACGAATACTAAAGTAAATATCATTAACGACCTGTAACCCATCCGCTCATTGGAGTTAATTTAAGAAATAATGGTAGCACAAGTTAGTGCTAAATAGGTTATTTCTTATAATGGTAAATTAACCCATTTGCTCCCAGTGGATTCTTCCATGCCTACAGTGTACATATTGGACTACTCCATTTTTTATCTAAGGGGTGCATGACCTAAATTTTCAATTTCGTTTTGTTTTTCATATTGATATTCCTATCAGCAAGCAGTGTAGACTCTGATCAGACGTCGCATTATGCGGCGTCTGATCAGAGTCTACACTGTTTGCCTATGTCCCATATATGGGATCGTGGGAGCAAATGGGTTAACACATGGAATATTTACCATGACAGAAATTATAGGATCATGTCTATATCACTCCGTAACCAAACAGAGTAAACCATGCTCAGACGGCTCCTGTAGAGATGTTAAAAGGCATGTTAACGATTTCCTTCATATACATGTAAACGCATTTTCACGCATTTGCAAATAGAGTAGACCCAGATCAGACGGCTCCTATAGGGAGCCGACTGATCTGGGCTTTCTCGGTTTGCAAACTCGTCCGAATGCGTTACTTTAGGATAAACGTTAATGGGAATTATATAAAAGAAACACTAATGTAAGATCGTACTTTTATCACCAACATTGACATTATAATAATCTTTATATTTAAACAACACCAAACACTGTTATGCGTAAATGAAACACTTGACCACTCGCTTGATGTAGAGAAGCCGTAGTAAAGCACAGGAGTTTTCAGTATTACTTTAGACCAATTTTAACCCGTTCCCTAATATAAACGAGTTTTCACGCATTTGCAAACAGAGCAGACCCAGATCAGACGGCTCCTAGAGGAGCCGTCTGATCAGGGTCTGCTCTGTTTGCTGATGGAATTTTAAAGATCTGTTTATTTACTTTCTAAAATTGCTAAAAAGTTCCACCTTCAATATTGCATTATAACTACTTTATTCATGAATATTCAATAGGTATTGAAATTTGAAATAAACGTAGAACAGGGAAACGGTTAAGCTGTGAACGTGAGAAACATATAAGTTCAACTATAATGTTTAACCCTTTCCCTCATATAAATACCCTTTTCCCGCATTTGCAAAACATAGTAGACCCCAGATCAGACGGCGCCTATAGGAGCCGTCTGATCAGGGTCTGCTCTGTTTGATACTGAAATTTAATAGATCTGTTTCTTTACTTTCTAAAATGGCTACATTTTATTGGCATTGTAATATAAACATTAGTTAGTTTTATGATGACAAAAAAACAAAATATATAAACGACATTTGAGTAAAAAAAAATTTTTTTCTATTTAAGGGAGGTTATTAATTTACAAGGAAAATAATTCTGCTTATTATCATATCAAGGTCGCAAGAGTTAATTCCCGTGCTACTCCTAGATACAATATGTGCTATTTTAAGAACAATTGGACCTTTGTTCTAACACTTTTCACGTGTTTAAAAGGAGTATCTATAATATGGAGTAAATAGTTAAAACTTAGATCTATGGCAGAAAATTATACGACATGAGACGTGTATAAGATTATAGATTTGATGTACTGTTTAGATACGGTGTGAGACAGCCATTATGGTTGTTTCTTAAAAGGAAATATGTACGCTCAAAGCCATTCATGTAGGCCTATGATGCAGTCATGCGTGTTAATGCTTGAAATTAAAGGTAATATTACCCGCTGTTAAAACAATATTTTTAAAGTTGGATCTCAAACAAATTAACAATATTCGATTGGAAAAAAACACTTTTTTGAAATTGTGGACCGGATGTCAAACAGCTTCGATCCTGATGAGACGCCGAGTTACTCGGCGTCTCATCTAGATCCAAACTGTTTGCAAATGCGAATCAGGTTACAAATAGCTCGTTAACGGCTAATAATTATCAGATTACTTTATATGCTCTGTTGTGCTTTTAAAATGTAAATCACGAGATAATATAGTCGATTCCAGATAAAATGAGTGTCTACCTGATTATCTCCCCTGACTACTCTCCCCGTCCGCCATTACTGGACTGAACATATTAGCCAGATTCAAAAGATCGCGACAATCGGAACGCCTCGGAGATTTCTACGTAAATCACATCGGAAGCAATGCGGATGTCTTATGGACGAAACTAGTCAAAGAATCACGAATTACACAATTATAGAACTAACGTATACTAGGTACTTTTCAAAGTTTTTTTTTCCGGAAGCGACCGAGTAGTTACGATTGCAGATCGCAATTCACAACATACAACACACAACATAAATTAGAAATATGATATTTTTTATAGTAAAACATTATGCAATGAATAAATAGCACATTAGAAAATAGCTACATTTCTCAAAGACGAAAATATTCCAAAACAGGGAATTCATATAATACATAAATACTTGAATTGCTCTGATCTAATATTTCGACCACTAAGGGTCTTTATCAAAGATTATCATGTCAAAATACACATCTCAATTTTGTTACATGCATTCAGCCATACAATCAAAGGCATGACAATCTTTGATAAAGGCCCTTAGTGGTCGAAGTATTAGATCAGAGCAATTCAAGTAGCTACATTTCAGTTAATCATGACAATGTTTCCAAGAAAGACAACTAAGAAACTTAAGAGATTTTAAATTACAGGATTTATTTCCCTTGGTTTAACCAATTTACCTGATGGAGATTTTGCAGAGTAAATCCGTTAGATCAAGCTATGCTCTATTTGCTTATGGAATAATATATATCTTTTTCTAGAATTCCTGTCATAATCAAACATTCATATGCAATTACAGAATATTATGTAATAAAATTAATATTAATTAATGTCATTATTTCTCTCAAGAATATTTATCACGTACAGGGTAAAATAAATCTGAAAACTAAAATGAACTTGAAAAATCCTGACAGTTTTGTACTGGATCTACGTAAAATCTTTTAAACCTTTAGCCTGCTGAACAGATTATTTTTACAGATTTTTCACCTACTACATTTTCAAAATTCAAGCTATAATCAATTTGTCTATCAAAGTGCAATCAGGGTGTCAAATAGTTTGGATCCTGATGAGACGCCGAGTTACTCGGCGTCTCATCTGGATCCAAACTGTTCGCATAGGTACATTTTATTTACTCATCCGCCCATAGCAGGCTAAAGGTTAATGATTTAACCCTTATCCTGCCGATTACGAATTAACCGTCATTTGCAAAAAGCTTGGTTTGATTGTATTGGTTTTTACTTCGCTTTAACAGTATTTCAGTTATATCACGAAGTCCTGCTAATTACAGACCGTGAAATACCTCAGAGGGTTTTCTGTGCACGGAACAAACTGCATTGCTCCGTGCATAGAACAACCGGGTAGAACCATCGGGTAGAACCACCGACCTAACCCAAGTCAGCTGGAAGACTTCGCACATTAGCAAACAGTTTGCATCCAGATGAGAAGCCAAGTAATTCGGCGTCTCAGGACCCAGGCTGCTGGACATTCTGTCAGTAGCTTCTCAAAAGATTGAACGAATCCTAAGTAAATGGAACTTGCTTCATATCAGGTTGGGCAGACTGGCTGGACAAGGGTTAACATGCATTACTAGGTGGTTACTGTATCTGAATGCAGAATGAAAGTATTGTACATGTAGAAAGCTCCAATAGGACAAGGGTTAATCTGCATTAAATTAAGAACCGTATAAGGCTTAACCCATTCCCTTATATTGACGCCTCTGCAAAAATCACCTGTTGAAACCATTGTGATAAATAGAGCATTTGCTCTTATAGGAGCAAATGCTCTATTTATCACAATGATTTCAAACTACATACTGAATGCATGATGAAAGTACTGCAGAAAGTTCCAATGGGAGCTTACCGGATAATTTTCGTCCTGCTTTAAGATAGTATACATAACCTGTCTGAAAAACAAAGGAATAAATTCCTTTCGAATAGTTTTAACTATACAAAACTGGTTTCTACTAAGGCCAAAGTGTTATTTCCAGTCAAAACATTGTCTTTAAGCTGCAGTCCATTGTTTCATCTAACACTCAGTAATTAAATCTATGTATTAGACAGTTTTCTAGAAACGAAGAAGAGGGACATTGTATACAATAAAACCCCACTTATAAGGGACACCAACACGGTCTAATTCATGTAAGAAATAACGATGTCATGACTATTAATTAGATTCATAGGAAGTGTCGGCCTTGACAGAAACTATGTACATGTATGCCAAAACATTCATGTGTACGTATGCTATTATAAAGTTCAGCTAATAAATATACATGATAACGTTATATCTTATATATGAATATTCAACAGGGAAAAAGGTTAAAATGCATGTACTGTGTATGCCCAATACGTTAAAACTTTATGTTTCAGAAGACTGTTGTTTTGTTCACAACACACTTTCCGGCAGGCATACGATAAATCTATTTTACTGAAATAACTATATTTGTTGCTATAGTAACGTCTGTTTTACTGAATTCACCAATCCCTTTTTCTTATTGATACAAGGATCACCATAGCCTTCTCTGTACTTTGCTTCACGTGGGCCCCAGTCTGCAGATGGCTTTAGCAGGAATTTCAGTCTCTGAGAAAATAAACAAACAGCAACGTATCACGTGATATTCCGCACACAGCCGAGCATACCCGAACCTAACCGAAAATAATACAATTATCATGCACAGCGAAATCTATTTTTGACTCATTCACATTGTCTTAGGTTCATAACAATTGTATGTTCTTAAAATAGAAACACGTGTATCCAATTAAACGGGCAAAATATTGCATCACTCATGCTCATATGTAACAAGTAAACATGATACTGAATAGTAGCCCATGATGGCATATGACATATTATAGTAGCTATAAGTGGCTACGACTTATACCGGTATATCCAGACAATGACAGAGTGATATCTTTTTTAATCTTTACTTTTATTAATATTAATGTTACAATAAAGACATCATCAATAATATTACCTGAATTTGCCCAATTTATTGTCTCCTAGCAATACTATATTACAAATGTATATCATTATTCGAATTATCAAAGTATGGTCACAGTATATATACCATTTACTCCATGAATATTAATTTAAGAAATAATGACATCATGAATATCAATTAGATTTTTTTTACAATAGGACATGGACATAGGCCTTTGTGTCCATGACAGAAATTGTAGAAACAAAGCTATATTATATAATAAGCAAACGGAGCAGACCCTGATCAGACGGCTCCTACAGGAGATGTCTGATCTTGGTCTACTCTGTTTGCAAAGATATAGAAAGGCGTATTTAAGATGGAAAACGTTGATATCGTAGACCCAATTATTATCTGGTTGGCATTGACATTATCTCGTATAGACTGATTTATCATTTTCTCGTGACTCCCTACACGAACAGTAAGCTAATTACTACCTTAACCGTTTCGGTGCCAACTTTCTAATTGTCGTCTGCAATCCATGTTTGTTTAATCGTTCAATAAAATAAGGAAATGAGATAAATAAATGCAAATGTCAAAGGCATACAGCACATATATAGAAATAGAGATTAAGACAAATAGTGAATTCCCTGATCAGACGCCGCTTTGAAAAGGCGGCGTCTGATCTGGGACTGCACTATTTGTCGTGGTGCATTTATGCGACTGCGGCGGTGAAAGGGTTAACCACTGTAAGTATTCGGCCAGACAAACTTATAAAAATACTGCAGACTCAGATCAAACTGGTCGTAAAGTAACTCGGCGTCTCATCATGATCTTCACTATTTACTACTGTGTCAGTTTAATTAAAAAATACCAGAGTGGTGCCGTATTGTCTTGGTTATCTTTTAACTCCATCAACAATCAAGTAACAAATAATGATGTCATTAATATGTATTAGATTAAGTTTTATAATTGCACATGGACACGGGGAATTTAGCCTTGACATAAAGATGTAGAATCATATCTATATTACATCATACGCAAACAGAGCAGACCCTGGTCAGAGGGCTCCTACAGGAGATATTGGTCTACTCTGTTGCAACGGCTTATGTGGAGTAAAAGAGTAAACGCTAGGTGAGAAGGAAGATTGAGTGGCCGTATGTTTTGGATAGTTAGGGTACATGTTATTTTGGATAGTTAGGGTACATGTTAGATCCTACCTCCTTTAGTGAGCCCTCTGTTTTCCATATCTCGTACACCATAGCGACTGGTAGCGGCAGTATAGGCAAGATAGCAAGAATGTTGCCAAACACCTTGGCCATCAGCGGGTACTTGTAGCCATCGTACTCCGGCGGCTCGTACTGATAACACATCATAACAAACGTGACCTAGAATACATCAAATACAAAATGCATCAAATACAGAACACATCTGAGAGTATTTATCAAACATGCAATGGCGGCGGGTAACGGCAGTATAGGCAATATATAGCAAGAATGTTGCCAAATACCGTGGCCATTAAGAATATATAGCAAGAATGTTGCCAAACACCTGACCTGCAAGAATATATAGCAATAATGTTGCATCCACTGTAGCGATTAGGAATATATAGCAATAATGTTGTCAAACAACATGGCCATCAAGAATATATACATGTAGCAAGAATGTTGCCAAACACCTTGTCCATCAAGAAAATATAGCAAGACTGTTGCCTTACACCGTGGCCGTCAGAGGGAACTTGTACCTGTCATACTCCGGTCGCTCGTACTGAACAACATGGCTACACATAAAAAAACAGGTCATATCTAAGTGTGTTCAATCCTTTACCTGGAACATATGAAATACATCAGAACATTACAACACCAGCCACTCAGGTGAACTCTAACTGTCTTTAAGCTATGTGATTTAATTAAGGCAGATCTATCCCAAAGGAGTTTCTGCATTAATTACGTTCTTTTCTAACTTTCAGTCCGCTTTTAAACCCTTTACTCTATATTACACACCTTTCCATTCCTTTGCAAACAGAGTAGACCCAGATCAAACGGCTCCTCTAGGAGCCGGCTGATCATGGTCTGCTCTGTTTGGTTATGAACTAATACAGATATGATTCTACGGTTTCTATTATGGCCAAAACATCTAGTGTCCATTTCCAATTATAAGAATAATTAAATTAATATTCATGATGTCATTATTTCTTACATGAATATTCATGGAGGAAAGAGTTAAACACATCCGCACACATTATGATCAGTGCAATATTTCACTTCTTTTAGTTCATGCACGAGTTTGAAAAACAACTACGGCAACAATTTAACTAGTGTCAAATAGCTTAGATCCTGATGAGACGCTGACCTGTAAGTCTGATCTCTGTCTACTCTGTTTGCAAAAGTGTCAAGAATGTCTCAACCAGGTAAAGTTGTAAGACTTCGTTGGTGTGATTACTTGGTCTTAAAGGCTGTTTAATGCACAGGAGCAAGACACGTTTGAGTCAGTATAATTATGTACATTGTATATGTACATACACATAAATATATTGACACAAACGTGTCTTGCCCCTGTGGTTTAATGCAGGAAGAACTATTCTAAACAGGGTAAAACACTCTAAACTGGACATTTTCCAGACACGAATGTACATCTTTTTTGGCAGGTGGGCGTGGTCGTGTGGCTAACGTGCTCGACTGCAATACCAGGGGTCATAGGTTCGATCCCCCGCCGGACCAAGTCCTTCGGGCGTGACTATAAACCGAGGTCCGATGTATCAGTGCTTTACACTGGGCACCTAAAAGAACTAGAGAATCTCAGTCGATCATAAGAGTTGGGCATCGCGCCCAGGTTTCTCTGTATCCTCTCCCCTCTCTCTGGGGCGTCCAATTAGCTCATAGTGAGCAGAAACGGACGTTAATCAACACAAACAAACAAAAACTTAATTTTAAAGTCCGACAAAGAGAAGTTTTACTCTGCATCTGTATAACATTACAGTTGAACTTCGATATCTCGAACTTCAAGGGACCATACAAATTAGTTCGAGATAACAGGATATTTGAATAAACCGATTTCTTATATTCAACTATTTCTCAAGTTCACAACTAAATGTAGGTCTAAAGTAATGCTGAAAGCTCCTATAGGAGCTTTCAGCATTACTTCAGACCTACATTTACTTGTCACATGTGTTCCTAGATATGCATAGTGATTTATTTTAAAACAATTCTGTATTGTAAATTTTGGAGGGACCAAACTGTACGTTCGGGTTATCCCGTTGTTCGAGATATCCATGTTCGAGATATCGAGGTTCCATTGTTTATTCATGAAGTGGTCGCTTTAGAGGGTTTTTACTGTATTCGTCACATTTACTTACTGTCAGAATGATCGGAGTTACAAAGCACCAGCATATCTTGATGACAAACGGTGGTAGTCGTCCTGTCATTAGATGAATATCCTTGCTGAACCTGTCTGCTCCTGTAAGAACAAGCGAACTGAATCACTGCAAATGAGCTTTTTGAATACGCTGAACGTTATCAGTTATAGGATAAAATTATGATAGAGAAAAAATGACAAGTCAATGTATTTATATAAGTCGATTGCTTAACCTTCTACATCAGAAATGCGTCTTTTAACTCATTTGCAAATAAATTACGATAGAACCCCTCTAATGCGACCACTTAAAAATATAAGCAGGCGGTTGCTTAATGCAGGACAAAAGTAACGCAGAAAGCTCATCTATGAGCTTTCTGCATTACTTTTGCCCTGCATTAAGCTACCACCTGCATCTTGCACCCATAATTATACCTCTTTTATGTGGTCGCATTAGCGGGGTTTACGGTATATCCAGAGCAGTCTGTTCCGGTCAGGGTGATTTTATTAAGAAATGATATACATGTAGGTCTAATTCTTCAGGTTTTTTTTCACTGGCCAACATTTCCTTTATTCGTATACCATTATAATTAATTAGATAATCTATATTCATGACGCAATAATTTATTACATGAATATTCATCAGGTAAAGGTGTAAAGAGGTTCTAGAACTCAATTACAGTAAAACCCCGCTAATGTGACCACCTAAAAGAGGTTTAATATTGGGTGCTAGATGTAGGTGGTAGCTTAAGGCAGGGTAAATGTAATGCAGAAAGCTCCATTACTTTTGTCCTGCATTAAGCAACCGCCTGCTTATAAAGACATCCATGTTTATTCATTAAGTGGTCGCATTAGAGGGGTTCTACTGTATTTACAATGCTTAAGGAATCTTACCATAAACCCAGGCGATAAGTACACACTCCAAGATTGAGATGACTAAAACGACAAACGCTGCGAAGTACCAATCCACCAGCTGGGAGAGGTATATGCCACCCTGAGGTAGAAAGTACAAGTGCATACATGTACATGTACCAACGAAAAACACATTGTCCCACACGTTATCTTATGGTATAAAAGCTGTCATTCCTATTTCGAAAGTAAGTATCGGAGCTACTTTTAGCGATCACAACAATCCCGTCAAACAGAGTAGACCCAGGTCAGACATCTCCTATAAAAGCAGCCTGATCAGAGTCTGTCCTGTTTGCCTACGAAATTAATAGATATGTTTCTACTGTCAGCCATGGCCACACCTTCTTCTTATGTCCACGTGCTACTATAATAAATTGATTTTATTGATACATGTGTAGTGGCGGTCTTTTTCTTACATGAATAGTCATGGAGTTTAGTGTTAAATCAAAGAACGCTATACATCTCTAACAACGTACATAGCTGAGAAATACTTAATGCAAACAGTTATCAATTTGTTTGTTTCTGGGCATTCGGAAATAATACATGTACATGTATATATATTGTAAGTAGGTAATGTCGTTTGTAATCAAATTAGCGTAGCGTATTATTCACTCATCCGGATCCAAGGTGTTTGACACTCGGTCAATAATTTCTTAAAAACTCCATGGGATGCACGTAAAATATTGTAACAGATCAAGACTTTTAGCATGAGACAGGTCAAAGGTTATGTGTACAGTAAAAACCCCGGTAATGCGACCACATAAAACAGGTATAATTATGAGAGCTAGATGCAGGTGATAGCTTAATACAGGGAAAAGGTAATGCAGAAAGCTCACAGAGGAGCTTTCTACATTACTTTTGTCCTGCATTAAGCAACCACCTGCTTATAAAGACACCTATGTTTATTAATTAAGTGGTCGCATTAGAGGAGTTCAACTGAACGATTTGAATTTATTGGAAATACAAACATAAACGCTCTGGGTATACTTCAAAACTGCTCTGAACCGAAATTTGAAAAATAACATTTAGGTCATTTTAGGCAGGCTGTAGCTTAAGACTGTGCGAAAGGCACATTAAAAGGTCCTTTGGGCGCTTTCTGCATGACTTTCAGCCTGCATTAAGCTGCCACCTGTCTGCAAAACCAGCATTACTACTAAATTCTAGCGTCCGGTTTATAGGGGTTTTACTGTACAAGCATTTTATGTGTACAAGTACACTTTATGAGTACACAAGCGCTTTCTGGGTACAAAGCGCTTTTTGGGTACACATATACTTTCTGGAATCACGCACACACTTTCTGTATACTTTCTTGATATACAAACACTTTCTTAGCACTTTCTGGGCGCACAAACACTTTGTAGGTACACCAGCACCTTCGGGTACGTACGTTTGTAGTAAATGGTATATCGAGTAGCATGATTCCTATGCACAGACAGGCACACACCAGGACCTTGTGTTTTCTCAGTCTCGGAAACATGTCGGTCACGCCACAGGACAGAGTCTCAAACATTCCGAACTAGAAATATATACGAGACAACGTAATGTGGTTAACCCTTTCGCTGCCAAACTCTGTCGTCTGCTAACTTTGTCGTCTGCTACAAATTTTCATTCTTTTGATTTTCTTAATTTTTGTTTCAAAAACATAGTAACAGTAACAAACAGTTTGGATCCTGATGAGACGCCGAGTTACTCGGCGTCTCATCTGGATTCAAACTGTTTGCATAGGTAATCACAGATCCGGCATTGGCAGCAAAAGGGTTAAAGAAGGATAGTAGTGACACCAGTTTAAAACTTTATAAAATATTCAGTTTTGCCCCGGGTCTAATTTCATTTACAGTCGGGGTCAGTAAAGACAAAGTGTCGACTTTTTTTTAAGTTTATCTCGACTTTCCACTTCAGCGCCATGAAGACCAATCTTAAACATCATTATACAAACAGTTTTGATCCATATGAGACGCCGTGTAACTCGGCATCTCATCAGGATCCAAACTGTTTGACACTCTGTATATCTTTTTATAACGAAATGAAATAAGCTCCTACTCTAAAACTTGCAGCAGACGAAAATGTGTTTAGCAGACGACATTGCTGACACTGAAAGGAGTAAAACAAATTGTCACCAATGTGCGGCAAATGGTATCTGAAATACAGCTGAACATCGATATGTCGAACTCGGATAGCTCGAACTTCGACATAACTCGAGGTAAAACTTCCGTCTTTCAAATTCAAAAATTTACACTACAGAATTTCAAGGCGTCGTCTGATCAGGGCCTTCACTTTTTGTCTCAACTCTATTTCTATATCTGTGATTTATTCCATTGAAATTTGCATTTATTTAATTCATTGCCTTGTTTTACCATATAATTCTGCAAAGATGGATTGCAGACGATAATTAGAAATTTGTCGCCGAAAGGGTTAACCAGTGTGACTAGGAAATTCGTACACGTAAATTATTATTATTATTATTATTATTATTATTATTATACCACATTTATATAGATATGTGCGTTCAAAAGCGCTTCAAATGGATGAAATCACTAACCGGAACGATCCGCATGATTATCTATCCAGACAATGAAAGATGTACAATATATATGAAATCGCTAGCAGGAAGGAACTACATGAGTTCCATCCGGTCAGTGAAAGGTATGCAAAAGATATACACTAGATATGAAATCACTATCCGCAAGGAATAGCATAAACTGTATTAACAAACTTGATACAGACAAGTTGACTGAATGCCATGCTCATCAATATCACAAATTAGAATAATCTGTATTAACAAATTTGATACAGACAAGTTGACTAAAAGCCATGCTCATCAATATCATAAATTAGAATAAATGGGCTGACTGAAAATCATTCCATTTATATGACTATTGGGTCAACTGTTAGCTTGATAGGTTGGCTGAAAGCCATTCCTATCCTGAACTCAGTTGCCACTGTACATGACTTATGGGTCACCTGTTAGCTTAACATGTTGACTGAAAGTCATTCCTATCATGAACTCAGTTGCCACTGTACATGACTACTGGGTCAACTGTTAGCTTAATAGGTTGGTTGAAAGCCATTCCTGTCCTTAGCTTAGTTGCCACTGTACATGACTATTGAGTAACCTGTTAGCTTAATAGGTTGGCTGAAAGCCATTCCTATTCTGAACAAAACTGTCCTAGTAACAAATGTTGAAAAAATGCGTTTCCAGACACTTTTTGAAACATGCCAGTAACCTTGCGTCCCTAATGCCTAAATTACATGTACTGGAGACATTTCTGTTACTGTTTATTATTGAGAGTTCTCTGGCAACAATATAAGTTTTATAATTAACAAACGCAGAAGTTAGACAATGATTCAGTAATCAAAGTGTTAAGATATCAACCTGATGCACACAGAAACAGGTAAATAAATCTCAAAGGGCAAATGTGTCAACCTGATGCACACAGACATATGTATATATTACGAAAATGGTAGAAGTACCAACATGATACACATAAAACTCAAAGGGAACATGTAACAGTGTCAACCTGATGCACACAGACACATGTCAACATAATTCAAATTCAAAAGGTACATGCGTCAACCAGATTCACACAGGCAAATGTAAATAAATCTCAAAGGGTAACGGTATTAACCTGATGTACATAGACATAATTATGTATACATTGCTCCCTCCCTACAACGGCCCTCTCAATAACGACTCCCTCCTTACAACAACGCATGTCACTGTTTCCGAACCAACAAGGCTCCAGACACAACTTTTTTCCATCGTATTTTCCTTATGCCTTCATCAAACCCTATGTTGTGACCACTCTTTAGAATCGTCACTTTGTGACGATTCTAAAGAGTGGTCACAACATAGGGTTTGATAGAGGCATAACGGTTTTAGTTCTCGAAATACACCTTATCTGAGGATCTGCAAACAAGCTAATTATGTTTGATTTTCCCTCCCTATAACAACTGCCTCTGAACAAC
Source organism: Azorinus chamasolen (assembly GCA_963576725.1). NCBI lineage: Eukaryota > Metazoa > Mollusca > Bivalvia > Cardiida > Solecurtidae > Azorinus > Azorinus chamasolen. The sequence continues at coordinate 57,372,808 of OY755253.1, read as the reverse complement.
ACGTACAATATTCGTATCCCAAAGGGTGTCATTGTAGAGAGCCTCAGAGGGAGCACTGTATTATATAATTCAAAGGGTAACGGAGCAAACCAGATTTACACTGACACAAGCGCATGTAACTTATCCCATACCTGACTGTCAATTCCAAGAGCTACTAGCATCATGAAGAAGAGAATGGCCCAGAGCTGAGGAAGAGGAAGTTTCGATATAGCCTCAGGGTAGATGACGAGGGCTAAGCCTGGTCCTGCACAAGGAAAGAGAAAACCATTAACGCTTATCAAATGTGACAACAAAAATTCCACAGCTTTAATTTTGACTTAAAACCTAAACCCGATGCATATTAATGTAAGAAATAATGATACTGTGCATATTTATCAGCTGAAATATAGAAATATAGTGATATATAAACACATGCGTATATGATCATGAGAGAAAAGGTAGAAAAAAAAAAAATAAGAAGAAGGAAAACAAGAAAAAGAACAAGAACAAGAAGAACAAGAACAAGAAGAACAAGAACAATAATAACAGGAAGGAAGAAGATCAAGAACAAGAAGAATAAGAACAAGAAGGAAGGAAGAAAGAGAAGAACAAGAACAAGAAGAACAAGAACAAAAAGAACAAGAACAAGCAAAACAAGGAGAAGAAAGAAAGGGATTGTAGACAAACCCGATGTTGCCACGTCTGTGATGTCTAGTTTAGCATCGTGGGCTACATAACCAAGAACAGAAAAAATGACAAAACCTCCGTAGAAACTGGTAAACCCGTCCACGGTGCAACAGATCAGGGCGTCCCTGTATAAACAAAGCAAGAGAATACAGTATGAGGGGTGGGGTGCTCCCTCCCTACAACGGCCCTCTCAATAACGACTCCCTCCTTACAACAACGCATGTCACTGTTTCCGAAACAACAAGGTTCCAGAAACAATTGTTTTCCATCGTATTATCTTTATGCCTCCATCAAACCCTATGTTGTGACCACTCTTTAGAATCGTCACAAAGTGACGATTCTAAAGAGTGGTCACAACATAGGGTTTGATAGAGGCATAACGGTTTTAGTTCTCGAAATACACCTTATCTGGGGATCTGCAAACAATCTAATTATGTTTGATTTCCCCTCCCTATAGCAACTCTCTCTGAACAACACATACAATCTTCGAATCCCAAAGGGTGCCGTTGTAGAGAGGGAGCACTGTATACAGTAGAAGCCATTTTTATTGAACGTATGCGTCTTAAAACAGGCGGTTGCTTAATGCAGGGTAAAAAACCAAGGCTTATCTGTAGAAAGAAACAATGCAAATCTACCGCCATACATTATCCTGATGTCATGGAGTATTACTATTGTTACTGGAAGAAACTGTTCATTCTGTATAGACAAAAAAGCACCAGAACAATGCATGAAATCAGCTGTTCTCTCATACGAGTATTGAAACCAACCAAACAAATATCATGCAGATCTGATTTGTTCTTCTATACAGAACAGAATGCAAATCTGTAGCTGTCACGTGGTGTTTATTCTATACAATACATGCACAAGTAGATAGCTGTAAACAATCTTGATCTACCATTGTCATAATTAGCTGTGCAAACACGTAAAAACGTGTATATATGAAGAAAAGGGTGTATATTAACCCTTCGCTTGCTATTCGCGTCAATATACCTACCTGTAAATAGTGAAGACCAAGATGTGACAGCTCCTGCAGGAGCTGTCTCATCAGGGTCTGCACTATTTACAAGTTGATTGTGCCACCAGTGCACTCCACAGCAGTGATTGCACAGCGAAATACTTATACACAGTGAAGATATATGTAATTATACAACAGGGCATGGGTAAAGAAGGAGAAATGTATTTTAAAATTCAGCAAGCGAAGGGTTAAAAACTATAGGATTGTGTCTATAACAAACTGAAATACCATAACCAAAAACAACATACCCTATGTCTACACTGTTTGCAAATGCATTAATCCTTTACTCCATAAATATGCACTTAACGCCTTTGCAAACAGAATAGACTCAGATCAGTAGGAGCCGACTGGTCAGGGTCTGTTCTGTTTGCTGATGAAATAATACAGATATGATTATACAGTGTCCCCCATGGCTAACACGCCCCATGTTCATGCCATTATTAAAATTCAGCTGATTAATATCTGTTATGTCGTCGTTTCTTTCATAAATATTCATGAAGAAAAAAAGTTAAACAGTGTCTCTATGGAGTGAATACCGGGCTTAAGGATATAACAACCTGAATAGATTATTATACATGTATCATTATGTCCAATAATCCATTCGAACACGCCATGACGCAAGACGGACTAACGACGAAATGAAATGAGAGCAGGGTTGGTAACTATAGCAGAACATATTTTAAGCGGCCAATCATTTGTTGTATACAGGAGTCTTTAAAACCAGGCGGTTGCTTAATGCAGGACCAAATTAATGCAGAAAGTTCATATAGGAACTTTCTGCATTATGTTTGACCTGCATTAAGCTACCACCTGCCTTAAAATAGTCATAGCTCTTTTTTGATAAGCGCGTAAGACAGGTACAAGACAATGTGGACATACCTGATACAGTTGTTATTAAACCTGTTGTAGCTGGACATGGTAATAAGAGCTCCCCACGCTGGTCCTAAGGAAAAGAACACCTGCACGGCGGCTTGTAACCATACCTTTAATATTGCAACAATATACATTTGTAAGCAATAACTTTAACAAATGCTTGAACAAAACTTGTTTATTTTTTTTAACCTTTAGTCTATTGAGCAAATTAATTTTACATAATTTGTCACCTACTACATTTTCAAAATTCAAGATACATGTATAATCAGGTTTTCTACCAAAATGCAATCAGGTCGCCAAACAGTTTGGATCCTGATGAGACGCCGAGTTTGCATAGGTTTTCACTAAATCCGCCCATAGAGGCTAAAGGTTAAACAACAAAAAAATAAATCCTGAAATATAAAATGTGAACTGTAAACTGATAGCAATACGCATAGCTGACTTGGTTTCTAAATTAGGATTAATTGCATTTTAGAGCAGGTGTATTACTTTGATGTTTTACATAATAAAAATGTCTTGTCGTACGATTTTAAACATCTTAAACACGTAGAATGCACATGACACAGTAAGCTTTAGTTATCTTTGATATGCTAACCAATTCTGTTAAAACATAACTGAGAACGTCAATGTATCGTTTTTGAAAATCGCCAATTCATTTGTTTTTATTATACATGTATATCATTATGGAAGAAAGGATGCATTGAATTTATACTTAACATTTTCCCTGTTTGTTTCAAATTTCGATACCATCTGAATATTCATGGACAAAAAATGAAATATGGAAGGTGGTACATTGTAACCAAAAGACCAGATCTATCAAATTCTATTAACAAACAGAGCAGACCCTGATCAGACGGCTCCTTTAGGAGCCGTCTGATCTGGGTCTACTCTGTTTGCAAATGCGTGAAAAGGCGTTTATATGAAGAGACTAATGAAACATGGTGATCTATGCATTATCTCAGCAACACGATTGTACTTAACCCATTACGTCCTAGGCTATTTTAGACCCATTACCTCATAGGCTATTTTTAGACCCATTACCTCATAGGCTATTTTTAGATACAATCTCTTTGAATAAATCTACGGAAAAGGAGCATTAACTAGAGAAAATGAAAATTTTAGAATTTTGTAGTTTGAAACCATTCTGTTAAATAGAGCATTTGATCCTATAGGAGCAAATGCTCTATTTATCACAATGATTCAACAAAGTGATAAAGTCGTCAAAAGGCGTCAATATGAGGGAATGGGTTAAATATATACATGTACCTTAGGTTTTACTTGGGGTTGTACTTAGGATTAATATCTTAGTAAAAGTTAGTTGGCAGCTTAATGCAGGGCGAAAATTATGCAAAATGCTCCTGCAGGATCATATCTATAATGCAATAAGCTTAACCAATTACCTCATAGACTATTTTAGATCCGACCTCTTTGAAAAAATTTACCGAAAAGGAGCATTAACTAGAGAAAGGGACATTTTTAGAATTTTAGAATTTTGTAGTTTGAAACCATTGTGATAGGAGCAAATGCTCTATTTATCACGATGGTTTCAATTTGTGATTTTTGCAGAGGTGTCAAAAGGCGTCAACATGAGGGAATGCAGGACGACAATTATGCAAAATGCTCCTTCATGATCATATCTATAATCCAATAAGCAAACAGAGAAGAACCTGATCTTGAGCAGGCCATGATCTGTGTGTATTCTCTTTGCAAAGGTGTGAAAATGGGTTTATATGGGGAACACGGTTAACCCTTTCCCTTATGTAAGCGCATTTTGGCGCATCTGCAAACATAGTAGACCCATATCAGACGGCTCCTATAGGAGCCGTCTGATCAGGGTCTGCTCTGTTTGCTTATGGTGTAATATGGATCTGATTCTACAACTTATGCCTGAGCCAAAATGTCCTGTGTTCATATGTCATTATAAAAATAATCTTATTAATATTCGTGACGTCATTATTTCCTACATGAATATTCATCAGGGAAATGGTTAAGGATACAGTCCATTCAGTAGAATCCCTTTAATAATAATAATAAATAATAATAATAATAATAATAATAATAATAATAATAATAATAATGATAATAATAATAATAATGATAATAATAATAATAATAATAATAATAATAATAAAATAATAATAATAATAATGATAATAATAATAATAATAATAATAATAATGATAATAATAATAATAATAATGATAATGATAATAATGCAGTCCCTGATCGGAGGGTTCCTATAGGAGTCCTCTGGTTCTGAGCTGGGTTGATACTGTTTGCAAATACATGTACGAATACATGTTCGTTTCATGCATATAAACTGTTAACTCACCTGTCCCTGCGTAAGTCTACTAAAGTCGGGCGTTATATAGTATCTTATACCGTTCCCTGCTCCCGGAAGAGTAAGACCTTTGACCAGGAACACTGAAAACAATGGTACACTTGTAAAAGTATATGTACATGTAAATGCAAGAGAAACTGAGAATGGACAACGTGCTCCTTGTATTGGAATATTACTACAGAAGAAGGAAAGTCTAACGTAGGTATAAGAGAGCATCAGAGCTTATATCATTATTTTGAATAAATTAACTGTTATGTTTTAACCCTTTACCCAATAGCCTGTTTCTAGTTTTGAAGACATATGACCACTTAAAGCAGGTTGAAAGTAAAGCAGAATGCGCCTTAAGGCGCATTCTGCTTTACTTTCAGCCTGCTTTAAGCTACCACCTACTAGGATATAGAAAATATTTATTATGCAATATGTTCATGACTGTATGAATTTGAACTATTTTCTTCAGCGGAGGAATAAATCAAACACGCTAAAAGCCGCTTCTATCAGGTAAAGGGTTAAGGCCTTTAACCGCATTTTCAGCAGAGTAAATGCAAATGAAAAATGTGTTGATTCATTCGTTGTTTTCGTAGTATCTGAGTACAGCCAACTTTTGTTACAACGATTACGTTCGTTCTCACAAAAAGTTTCGTTGCGTTACAAAAAGTCGTTGTAATGAACATTAAGTTAAGATCTCTATCAAATTCAGATCTGTATTATTTCACAGGCAAACAGAGCAGATCCAGATCAGACGGCTCCTATGGGAGCCGTCTGATATGGACCTGTTCTGTTTATAAAGACGTTTAACCCTTTCACCGCCAATGTCGCATAAATGCACCACGACAAATACATGTAGTGCAGTCCCAGATCAGTAGCCGCCTTATTAAGGTGGCGTCTGATTGGGGACTTCACTATTTGTCTCAAACTCTATTTCTATATATGTGCTTTATTCCTTTGAAATTTGCATTTATTAATCTCATTTCCTTATCTTACTGAATGATTTTACAAACTTGGATTGCAGACGACAATTAGAAATTTGGCACCGAAAAGATTAAAAGGCGTAATGTGGAGTCTAGAGTTAAAGTAGTCCTACCAACCTGTTAGGAGAATGTAAGGGAGGACAGCAGTCACATAGACGACCTTGCCAACAGTCTTTATGCCTTTCATCTGACACAGGAAAACCAGGAACCAGGCGGCAGCGACGGCGAGAACCAGGTGCCACTGTGGAGTACCGAACTCTTCCAATCCATTGGACTTGTTCAGGACATAGTTACTGTCAAGAAACAGGGGGATACAGAAACGTATTTTTATATATCGACCACTCGTATTAGGGCTATTACTGGCCCCTAGTCCATTATTTTATGAATATTCATACCACACAGCACCCATTTTGAATATCAATCGGTTTAACCCATTTGCTCCCAGTGTATCTTCCACGTTTATATTTTGGATTAGTCCATTTTTGATATAAGGGGTGCCTGGCCTAAATTTTCAATTTCGGTTTGTTCTATATTGAAATTCCTATCAGCAAACAGTGTAGACTCTGATCACACTCCGCAGTATGCGGCGTCTGATCAGAGTCTACACTGTTTGCCTATGTCCCATATATGGGATCGTGGGAGCAAATGGGTTAATTATTGCATTCAAAATACAGCTGAACTTCGATATCTCGAACTCCAAGGGACCATACAAATTAGTTCGAGATAACAGAGATTCGAGTCATCCGATCTATAAACTGACCGATATCTCAAGTTAATGCAGGTCTAAAGTAATGATGAATGCTGAAAGTTCCTGTAGGAGCTTTCAGCATTACCCCAGACCTGCATTAAGCTGTCACATATGTTTATAGATATGTGTAGTGATATATTTTAGAATAACCCTGTTTTGTTAATTTTAAAAGGGCCGAACTTTTTATTCGAGTTATCCGAAGTTCGAGTTATCCGTGTTCAAGATATAGAAGTTCAACTGAATGCAATAAGAGCAGATTATAGTCACGATAGACAGTAGATAGTCTATAAATATATTAGCAAACAGGGCATACATGTACGTTGATCATACAGATCCTACATGAGTAGTCTAGTCTGGTTCTACTCTGTTTGCTCGACTTATCACAATGATTTAATAACATTACTTAACAGAGGGGAAAACAACCAACCATCGTACTTACTGCCAAAACTCTTTACTTGCGGTACTGGCCATTTTCACAGCAGCCTTAGTGATGTTACTGGAACAGTCCTCTGTTTGATTGCATGAGCTACTACGAATCGAATCCATCCCATCGATACAATTCTCGGTGTTCCAGGTATGGCCACATTGGGACCATGGCAAGACCCTCCTGAAGGAGCTGACAATGTAGACGAGGACCCAGACCAGTACCATGATGTAGTACCAACAATAGAAGAACGATGCCATCACCATCATGTAGCCGACCCCTGCAAAAAAAAGTGTAGACCAGTCAAATAGATGTCTGTCTCTCTGATTGACTGTCTGTCTGTCTGTCTCTCTCTCTCTGTCTGTCTGTCTGTCTGTCTGTCTTTCTCTCTGTTTGCTCGGTCCTTCTGTCTCTGTCTCTGTCTGTTTCTGTATGTCTCTCTGTCTCTGCCTATGGCTCTCTCTATATCGCTCTCGCTCGCTATCACTCTCTGTATCTGTCTCTCTGTATCTGTCTGTCTCTCTCTTTCTCTCTCTCTGTCCCCCTCTATCTCTGTTTGCAAAGGCATAATATAAAGTCGTATTTTGGAATAAAGGGTTAAGCGACCGTTGAAAAAGAAGTGTAGTTTTTGATCGTTCGGGCAGGTTGTAGCTTAATGCAGTTCGAAAGTAATGCAGCATTCTGCTATACTTCCATCCTGTATTAAGCAACTATATGCTTTTTAACACCCAGATGTTCAATTGATGATCTGTTGCTAACGACATTTACTACAGATACAGTACTCCCTCCCTACAACGGCCCTCTCAATAACGATTCCCTCCTTACAACAACGCATGTCACGGTTTCCGAAACAACAAGGCTTCAGAAACAACCTTTGTCCATCGTATTGTCTTTATGCCTCAATTAAACCCTATGTTGTGACCACTCTTTAGAATCGTCACTTTGTGACGATTCTAAAGAGTGGTCACAACATAGGGTTTGGTTGAGGCATAACGGTTTTAGTTCTCGAAATACACCTTATCTGGGGATCTGCAAATAAGCTAATTGTTTGATTTCCCCTCCCTATAACAACTCCCTCTGAACAACACATACAATCTTCGTATCCCAAAGGGTGTCGTTGTAGAGAGGGAGCACTGTATAATAAATGAATATACAGTTGAACTTCAATATCTTTAACTTCAAGGGACCATACAAATTTCCTCTAGATATGCATTTTAGAACAATTCTGTATCGTAAATTATTTGGAAGGACCGAACCTTTTAACTCGAGTAAGCCAGAAGTTCGAGTTATCCGAGTTCGAGAGATATCTAAAAGTACAGAATGAGTCATGCAGGAAACACCACATACAGAACAAACAGCCGCCCGAACAGCAACACAAGGAAACATCAAATGTACATAACTGTAAAAACACCAAGAGACGCACAAAGACAAAACAAACATACAGTAGGGGGAAGATGGAAGTACCGCCTTGGAACGGTCAGAGACAAAAGTCACTGGGGGTTAAACCGGTTTATGGGCACCCAACCTCACACTCATTCCATCCCCATCCTAAAAGACAAACAGTGTAAATAAACGTATCCCCTCCAAACGTATCCAAATTCTAAGCTCAGCTGTGATGATTGATACCTTTAGTAGATAGAAATCCGTATACATACCTTTAAATAGTGGACAGAACTTCCAGACAAAAAGGCAGCTGGTTCCCGAGAATTGTCCGAGACAGAGCTCCAGGTAGAAGAGCGGAACACCGCACAGGAGCATAAAGAACAGATACGGTATCAAGAATGCTCCTGAAAATCAACATCGAGATCTAAATGCAAAATGGTATTGTAATTGGAGAAACAGATAAAGGTGCGTACTCAAATACTTAAATCGTCATTTCTCCACCAAACCCTATGATGTGACCACTCTTTAGAATGTACTCAAACACTAAACTCGTCATTTCTCCATCAAACCCTATGATGTGACCACTCTTTAGAATCGTCTCTTCGAGACGATTCTAAAGAGTGGCCACAACATAGGGTTTGATGGAGAAATAAAGAAATTATGTTTGAAAATGTTAAAATTTACGCATCTTATCTGGACCTCTGGAAACGCGTATTTATTGCAACTTAATACAGCGGTAAATTTCCCTATGACGTCATACCATTTCGCGAATGCAGAATGCAATGTTAAAAGGTGTCACATTTAAAAAATAAATGACACAGAAAATGTGAAATACAGTATATGACGGATTACGTTTATAATGAGTTGATTACCTCCACCGTTTTGCATGACCAAATACGGAAATCTCCACAAATTACCGACCCCGACCGAATAGCCAACAACGGAAAGTATGAACTCCAGTTTTCGCCCCCATACTCCCCTTTCGTAGTCGCTGCCGGAAGTACTCGATTCAGTCCTTCGGTTTGTATCTGTCTCATTCGAATACTCCGCTTCTTCATTTTCGTACGGATCCAACCGTCCCGTAGGTCCTTCGGTCTGTAAGTAAATAACATGAAATGTCAGGAGCGTAGCTGAATCCATATATAATGTACGCACCGTGGCTGTATGGGTCTGGGGTCATGCTCACCCGTGAACATTTAGAATTGTGTAGGTTTGAAACAATTGTGATAAGGAAGAACATTTGCTGTAAAAGTCACATTTTGAAATCATTCTGATAAAAAGAGCACTTTCTCCATTTGCTCTATTTATCACAATTATTTCGAAACCACTAAATTCTAAACCTTTCCTTTTCTCTAGTAAACGATCATTTTCGGTAGATTTATTCAGAGAGTTTGGATCTTAAAACAGTATTTGAGCTAATACGTAAACTATTTCGCTATCAATGTCTCAGTCAATATGGAAACATAACCAAATACTTTGGATCTAGATGAGACACGCACGAGAAGTGCGTACGTGTCTGTCGGAAGGCATGCTACCTTGTTCTACGCGTTGTTATTATGCTGCCATTTGTATTCAAGATTACGTTAAAAAACTTTCAAACAGAACAGATAGTATAGTAACTGTAGACATGTCAGTTATTTAGCAGTGGGTCGAATTAATACAACATCTACTGAAATCGTAAGGTCCGGATGTTGATGTGCATGAGATATATCTTATATCCTGTTTAACCATTAAAATGCGGGGAATGGGTATATAAACATTTTTGAACAGTGTAGGCCAAGATCAAAATGGTCCCTAAGTAATCCTTTTGATCAGGGTCTACACTGTTTGTCATTATCGTTGTCTTCATTTATACATGCTGATGCGAGTTTTAGTTTAATTATTATTCAGAAATGGAGTTCAAGTTTTAATGATTAAGCAGGTTAATGGTTCATAAAGTGTTGTGCTATCTGATAATTGTGAGCGTACCTTGTGCACCATTATCCTATTATTATGAAAGTTGTTTTATATTACGTTTTAATTTGCTTGCAAAACAACGTTTCATATCTTCGTTCAAACACATTTAACAACAAAATGTTTTTTTGCTTTTTTCTGTTAACCCCTTTTTCATAAATACGCATTTCTTCGCTGATTTTTCACTCATTTACAAACAGAGTAGACCCGTATCAGATGGCTCCTATAGGAGGACTTCCCGTGTCAATGTGCTGTTATTTCAATATACATGTACAAATGCATCAAATTAATATTCATGATGTAATTATTTATTAAATGAATAATAATGGAGTAAAACGCAATGAATATCGAAAGATAAACTCATACATTCCTTCCATCCTTCCTTCCTACCTACTATACGTCCCTCATTCCTTCCTGGTTCGTTCGTTCGCTTTTTCCTTTATAATTTCGTCCTTCCGTCCTTCTTGCCTTGTTGATATACATTCCTGCACTGCTTGTTATCTTCAGTCATCCAATCATTCACCCACATGCATTTATTTACTCACAAAATAATTTCACTCATTTATGTATTCATTCTTCATTCCGTCATTCGTTTTTTTGGTCATTTATTCATTTATTCATCAGTTACAATGTCACGCTTTTCCCATGAATATTAATTTAAGAACTTATCACTGCATGAATATTCATAGAATTAATTTTTAATTGCACATTAACCCTTTCCCTCATATTGACGACCCTGTAGAAGTCACTTTGTGAAACCAGTGATAAATAGAACATTTCGAGGGCTTGGTGCAAAACTATTCTAACTCCTTCACTAAAGTGAAGGAGTTAGAATAGTTTTCCACCAAGCCCTCGATTTGCTCCTATAGGTGTGTATGAACTAATAGGGCTTATGGAGCCGAAAATACGTGTAATTGTGTTCAATATCTACATGTATTATACCGGTTGGACAATATCAATTATGCTATTAAAATGTCATTTTGTTTGCTGGTTTAATAAGGTTAAAGTTGTTGCTTAAATCCAAGACGGACACGTCAGTCATATTACAACGCAACAGTTATATTATTTCACGTAGCACAAACTGAGTACAATTGCATTTTTATAACAAAACAGCAATAGGTAATTTGAGTTCACGTTTTTTGTTTTATGATTGTGTGTAAATTTACATTTATTTTTTATAATACATGTACGGTGCATTTAATTGTGTCCAAATGTACATTATTGATTGATTGTTTATTTCATAAGTGTTGCTATTCAAAGGCACCAAGGAAAACAAACCTCTGAATTTAGTAGTCAAACATTTTATCTTCGTTTTTGACTAAGAATTTAGAGTTTCCTAGCTTTTTTCGCTAAGAATCTCTCTTAGCAAATTGTAAGAGAAAAATATTCTTAGCTTTTTTTTTTAATTCAACACGTTGTCTCGTTATGAGGTATTTTCCCACTCAAAGTTAAAACATGAAAAATATATTATTTGTAAAAATCTAAATCTATATAAATCTTTATCAGTAAAAACAAAATGAATAACAAAGAAATACGGTAAAATAGAAAATAGCATTTAATGCTGGTGCTTCTGATGAGGATAACGATGACCATGACAGTAATGGTCAACTATAATGTCGATGATGATGCCCAAGACATATTGTCTGTTTCTCGTCTTTTCTTTTCGGTACAAGCAAAATGCTGTCATCGACATATTAGTTGATCTAATGACAGATATTATTCGCCAGTTTCGGTCAAATAATGCCGGATCGAATTGGATAATCAAACACTACGTTATCGTGTCAGTTGGAAATATGAGGTTTTTTTATGAAAAGGATCAGTTATGTCTGTTTGTGTGATCCAAGAAGAATGCTGAAAACGATCGTCTCTTTACCTACACAGGATTTCCACACTTAAAGAGAAACGTCCATTAGATTCAACAAGCTTTCAAAAATACGATTAATTTGAATAAAACTAAACGGAAAATACACCCCATGCAGAACACAAATCAGAATTGATGCAATTCTATAATAAACTGATAGGACCGAAGCCGCTTTTGAAACCCAACCGTGTGATTGCGCTAATTGACTCCAATATATAATTTTACCATACAGTAAAACCCCTTTCATGCGACCACTTAATGACTAAAGATGGAAGTTACTTTTGTCCTGCATTAAGCTATCATCTGCCTCTACCACCCAGAACTATACCTCTTTTATGTGGTGGCATTAGAGAGGGGTTCTACTGTATTCATATCTCCACAAAGGCCATTTTCAGACCTGTTCACAGCATTAACATATTAAAAGAAACTACATGTAACAATCAATAATTATCTTACCCCCGTTTTCACATGATAAAAATACGTTTGTACCTACAGCACCGGGCGAACACTCGCGCGCATTTTTCCAAGCAGAAAGATGAGAAAAAATGCGCGCGCATTTTTCTCTCGATGAGAATATTGCGCGCGCATTTTTCGCACGGTGAGAATATTGCGCATGCATTCTTCTTACGGTGAAGAAGAATGCGTTTGTAAGAAATTTGAGGCTCAACAGAGCGGTATCTTCAGAGCTTTTGTCTGCTAAACATGTGTACTTTGTACCCTGGTACCTGTATTATATTTCGTTAACAACAATAAGTCTTTTTTACCCTATATAATTCCCCCTTTCCAAACACCAAACACCCCAATTAGGCAATTACTATACTAATTACATAAAAGTGCCGCATTACAGAGGGTAAATCCCATTGTTGTCAAGAGTACAAAGCACGGTGACCTATAAAACCCCACTAATGCGACCACCAAAAAGGGGCATAATTCACAGTGGCAAGGGCAGGTGGTTGCTTAATGCAGGACGAAAGTTATGCAGAAAGCTCCTGCATTACTTTCGTCCTGCATTAAGCAACCACCTGCTTATGTTTGTTTAAGTGGTCGCATTAAGTGGTCGCATTAGCGGGATTCTACTGTATCTTTTAAAAGCCTTATATCCATGCCAAATTAAAATACTTTCTGAATATTCAGAATATGTATAATGCAATACGGATTGCAGAACAGTGTAGCTATTTTAGAAACTAAAGAAACATATCCATTATATTCCATTAGCAAACAGAGCAGACCATGATCAGAGGGCTCCTACAGGAGCCGTCTGATCTGGTTCTACTCTGTTTGCAAATGCGTGCAAAAGCCACTTGACTCTCATTAAACGGATTGGACCCAAAAGAGACACAGAGTAACCCAGCGTATCATCAGGATCCAATCTGTTTGATACCCATTTAATGGTTTCTTATACGCTTGTTCAAACCATAAGTAGTCAAAAATAACCCAAGACCCAACGTTGAGCAGACCATTTTTACACAGGAACCGTTTCAATGGCGACCATTTATGCATAACTTGGCCACTCAATGGATATTCAATAAGTTAGTTTTTAAAGGTAAACATTTTGGAGGAAGTTTTAGCTTATACAAAAGCTACAGGATTATATCTATGTAATTGCATAAGTAACAGAGCAGACCCCCATTAGACAGCTCCTACACGTGTTGCTTGATATGGATATACAGTTGAACTTCGATATCTCCAACTTCAAGGGACTATATAAATTAGTTCGAGATAACAGAAGTTCGAATTATCCGATTTCTAATCTGGACAATTTCTCAAGTTCACAGTTTAATGCAGGTCTACAGTAATGCTGAAAGCTCCTGTAGTACCTGTAGACCTGCATTAAGCTGTGAACTGTGTTTCTAGATACGCGTAGTGATACATTCTAAAGCAATCCTGTATTGCAAGATTTTGGAAGGACCGAACTTTTAGTTCGAGTTATCCCGTACTTCGAGTTATCCGAGTTGGAGATACCGAAGTTCATCTGTACTTTGATTGTAAACGTACTAAAAGGCGTTACTAAATACTTATTTTAATCCAGTCTCTTCATTGTACAGTATCACAACAATACATCAAGTTGTAATTATTCATATTGTACAATGTAATTCATTTTGAATTTAAAAAGAGTACGATAGTAACTATCACGTGATGAATCTTAGTATTTAACTCATTTTCTCCCAGGCTAGGGTTTTTTCAGGTCCAACCTTCTTGAATTAATTTACCGAAAAGGAGCATTAACTAGAGAAAGGGAATTTTTTTTAGAATTTTGTAATTTGAAACCATTACTATAAATAGAGCATTTGCTCCTAAAGGAGCAAATGCTCTATTTATCATAATGGATTCACAATGTGAATGTTATAGAGGCGCAAAAATGCGTTACTAGGGGCAATGTGTTAAACCATAAGAAATGCTATAATGCCGCTATTTAAATTGTCACTGTTTTACAGTAAACAACAACAATATAAATCCTAGCTAAAATCAAACACTTCTTTAAAACGTGATAATTCAAAACCAGCACCCTGGTGTTACAGTGCAACTTGAGACATGCTTTAGTGTAAAATGTCACACCGGGTCAGACCTGTTACATGTACATGTATGAACTGAATAGCGGCGATATCCCATAATTCAGTATAATATAGCATCAAATAATAACAATTGTACTATAAAGTATATAAACAATTGTGTCAGACCAAAAGGTAATTATAGAACCCAAACAAATCCAAAATAACTACAGTTAAACTTCGATATCTCGAACTCGGATAACACGAACTTCGGGATAACTAAAGATTCAGTCCATCCAAAATTTACAATACAGAATTGTTCTAAAATGTTCCAATACTAATAACACCACGGCAGTAAAAACAGCAAATGTACATACTTATCAAAAGGCAAAAAAGAGACGCACAAAGACATAACACACAAACAATAAGGGGGTGGAATTACCGCCTTGGAAGGGTCAGTGAAAATTGTCACTGTTTTTTTAAAGTCCCATTATATCTTATTATATTTTCTTGTCAACAAATGGAAATATCGATTTTTGGTTCAAAGATGTTTTGAAATCACTAGTAAAGAAATCGCGATGCTTGAAAAATGTTTCATTTCTAAGAAAGGGAATCCTGAGTTGGACGTATGTAAATGAGTCAGGGTAACGTGATTGTCACGTGATTTAAACTGCGCTCCGAGATTTACATCATAAATATAAGTTTTATCGTGGCATATGAATAAAGAAATACTAATGTTTGGCACCATAAGCTAACAGAGCAAGGTCCAAGGTTATAAAACTTCTTAGCCTGAGTCTGCGATTATTCCCAAGTATCTGACCAATCACATACTTGAGAATGATCTCAGACTCAAGCAAAAAGCTTTATAACCTCGGAGCTGCGTGATCAGGATCTACTCTGTTTGGAAATGTGTTACAAGGCAGATCTGGAGTAAAGGGTGAATAATATGGGTCTCTGGTAAATATACTGCGCCTGGTGATGTGGTGAAACTTGTCGCACATTGTTAACTTAACCCTTCGCTTGCTGAATTTAAAAATACATTTCTCCTTCTTTGCCCATGCCCTGTTCTATAATTACATATATCTTCACTGTGTACAATGTACAAGTATTTCGCTGTGCAATCACTGCTGTGGAGTGCACTGGGTGTACAATCAACTTGTAAATAGTGCAGACCCAGATGAGACAGCTCTTGCAGGAGCTGTCTCATCTGGGTCATCACTATGTATAGGTAGGTATATTGACGCGATTAGCAAGCGAAGGATTAATAACGTTTTATAACCATATACATTGTAATATCATTTAGTATTCTTTTCGTATGTATACATTTGACATGATATTACAGGAAGGTTAATTTTTATACAACAGACATTTAAATAGAATACTGTACAACCTCTCTATAACAGCCACTAAATTATGCTAATTATATGGTATTTAGGACAGGTGTCTGCTTAAAGCAGGGTGAAATTAAAACAGAACGCTCCTGTTGGAGCGTTCTGTTTTACTTTCACCTTGCTTTAAGCAGCCACCTGTGTTAAACACAAATTACTTCATATAATCTAGTGGCCGTGATAGAGAGGTTTTACTGTATTTGTACGATGGCACTTTTCAATAAGTAAGCTCAGCACCCTGCATAAAAAGGCATACATGTTTCGTTAGAAGAAATTCGAAGTACCAAGGGTTTACTGTAGTTTCTTTAATCCATAACCTCATAGGCTATTTTTAGACTCATTACCCCATAGGCTATTTTTAGATCCATAACCTCATATGCTATTTTTAGACACAAACTATTTGGATAAATCTGCCGAAAAGGAGCATTAACTAGAGAAAAGGAAAATTTTAGATTTTTGTAGTTTGAAACTATTGTGATAAATAGAGCATTTGCTCCTATAGGAGCAAATGCTCTATTTATCACAATGGTTTCACAAAGTGACTTTTACAGAGCCGTCAAAGTCGTCAATATGAGGGAATGGGTTAAAGCTTGCATAATCTTAAACAGACGGTAATAAAACTTACAAAAATGTAACAAATCAAGGTTTGGTTTTAATTAGAACATTTTAAACAGAGCTATAGAAGGGTTTAGGTAAATTAACCAATTTGTGCCCAGTGGATTCTTCCACGTTTATATATTGGATTAGTACATTTTTTAACAAAGGGGTGCCTGGCCTAAATTTTCAATTTCGTTTTGTTTTAAATTTAAATTCCTATCAGCAAACAGTGAAGACTCTGATCAGACGCCGCATTATGCGGCGTCTGATCAGAATCTACACTGTTTGCCTATGTCCCATATATGGGATCGTGGGAGCAAATGCGTTAATGCACCATATATAACTTCACAATGACACACAACGAACAATTACTTATAGATATCTATACCTTCCAGTCAGCATCCTCTTCTGAACGCATTTCCATTGTTGATCCAGCAAATATGTGTTCGTTACAAATCTAATTAATCATGCATCAACATTAAGATTTACTCATCAAAGTTAATAACCAAGTTAAAAACACAGCCAACATTGAATTTAAATCTATTTTAATAGACTCATGAATCTGTAAAATTAATAATCAAACTAAACCATATCATTAAAATTAAAATTAAACATTAAATTATTTTGATTGACACATGAATCTGTACAGTTAATACCCAAACTAAAACATATCCTAAATTAAATATTGACTTAATTTGATTGACACATGAATCTGTACAATTAATACCCAAACTAAAAAATATCCAAAATTAAACATTGACTTATTTTGATTTAAACACGTATCTGTACAATTAATAACCAAACTAAAAATATCCACAATTAAACATTGACTTATTTTAATTGACACATGAATCTGTAAAATTAATAACCAAACTGAAGCACAGCAAACATCAAACTTTAATTTATTTTTATTGACGCATGAATCTGTAGAGTCACACAGTGAAGTCACTTTTGAAGCTTGTACTGTCAGATAAGTAGACTTCGTCACGAGTCACTGCCTGCTTTGACCCTTTCACCGACAATGTCGCAATTAAATGCACCACGACAAATAGTGCAGTCCCGGATCAGACACCGCCTTTTCAAGGCGGCGTCTGATCAGGGACTTCACTGTTCGTCTCAAACTTATTTCTTGCTTTATTCCTTTGAAGTTTGCATTTATTTATCTCATTTCCTTAGTTTACCGAATGATTTAACAAATTTGGTTTGCAGACGACATTTAGAAATTTGGTGCCGAAATGGTTAACCTTTAGAATGCATAACTTTCTAAGTGAAATCGTCCTTCATAGTTTAACACGTTCCCTCATATAAACGTTTTTCAGGCCTTTGCAAACAGAGTAAACCCAGATCAGACGGCTCCTATAAGAGCCTTCTGATCTGAGTCTGCTCTGTTTGCTGATGGAATTTGACAGTTATGTTTATATTTACTTTCTAAATTGGCTACAATGTTTCACCTTCCGTATTTCATTATAACTATCTTGTCCATGAATATTCAGCAGGTATTGATATTTGGAATAAAGATAGAACAGGGAAAGGATTACTAATAGAGACCATTCAGTATACGTGATGATTCTAAATGACCAACAGAGCAGATCCTGATCAAAGGGCTCTTCTGTGTCTACGCTGTTTACGAATGCGTGAAAAGGTTTTTATATGAGGGAAAGGTTTCCCGAGTTGCTAAAGGTTACGAGCAGCTGGACAATTTGGTTTTACAAAATGTGATGAAGTGATAAGCGAATTTATCATTAATTCATAACTTATCCTTCCCAAATCGAATATAAATCAATAAAGGTTTATTTCTGTTGGTGACAATAGGTATAGGCACACGACTGCAGTCAAACGTGTGTTCTCCGTGGTCGAGTGGTTACGGTCCTAGACTGACAATCACTGAACCCCTCTCCGCTGTGGTTCGGATCCATGCCCGTGCATTTGGATTTTTGATGTGAGGAAGCTTCCATCTGGCTTGTGGTACATGTATTTCGGTGGTTCTACCTGAATTTTCTTCTGTGTATGAAGCAATGCAATTTGTTCTATACTAAGAAAACATCTGGGATCGTCCTCCACCTATAATTAGCTTGACATCACGGTATGAATGAAACGCCATTAACGCATTCTCCTGCAAAAGTCATGTTTTTAAAACCATTTGAAAACTATTGTGATAAATAGAGCATTTCCTATGGATCAAATGCTCTATTCATCACAATGCTTCAGTAGAGCAAATGCTCTATTTATCACATTGGTTTCAAACTTATGCAAGTCTAAAAAATATTTTTTTCCTAGTAAATGCTACTTGTCAGTAGATTTATTCAAAGAGATTGTTTCTGAAAATAATTTAAAGCCCGGATATAAATAGCACAAAAACAGTTGTTCACCAGTCTGCCCGTTCGACTACAATACCCAGGGGTCCCGGGTTCGACCCCCGCCCACTCCGAATGACACTTTGTAAACCGAAGTACAATGTATTATTGCTTTACCCCGGGTATCTTAAATAACCAGAGACACTGTATCGATAACAAGAGTAGGACAACACGCCCGGGCTCTCTCTCTCTCTCTCTCTCTCTCTCTCTCTCTCTCTCTCTCTCTCTCTCTCACACTCTCTGTGTGTCTCTTTCTCTGTATCTGCCTCTGTCTCTCTCTGTCTCTTTCTCCACATCTATGTCTGTATTCCTGTCTCTCTTTCACTCTTTCTCTTTCTCCAATTAATCCATGGTTTGCAGAAACGGGCTTTAATCAAAACATACAACCAACCAATCTGCCTTTGTTAAAAAACTGTTACTTTACAGTGCGTCTCTAAAACAGCCACTTAATCCCTTAACCCATTACCTCATATGCTATTTATAGATATAACATCTTTGAATTAATCTACCGAAAAGGAGCATTAATAAGAGAAAAAGAAAATTTTAGAAGTTTGTAGTTTGAAACCTTTGTAATAAATAGAGCATTTGCTCCCATAGGAGCAAATGCTCTATTTATCACAATAATTTCAAGAAGTGGTTATTACAGAGGCGCAGAAATGCATATTTATGGAGGAAAGGGGTAACTCGTGAATATTTATGCAGGGTATACAATGTACTGACGCCATGACCGTTCCCGCTTCAAAGAAAGATAGAGCAACTGATAAAGGTGCGCACCCAATTACTAAAATCGTCATTTCTCTACCAAACCCTATGCGGTCATAACACTGAGTTTGGTAGACTAGATAAGAAGTTATTCTTGAACATGTTTTAATTTACACATCTTTTCTGGACCTCTGAAAACATATCCTGATCAAATGCTTAGTTCCACACGATGACATAGTTTGTTCTTCAGCTTGAATTATATCTGATTGTCCATTCCTCCTGAGAATTCGGTCGTTTTATAGCTAGTCCTAATCTCTTTATCAGCTGACTTTTGTCCAATCGAAGAGAACGGAGATGATGCCGGATGATTACTGAGTGAAAAGTCAAGTATTTTCCATTAAACATAATTTTCAAAATATCAATAATTCAAGACTGTATGGTTTAACTATTTTGCCCAATAAAGTCTACTCTTCACGCGTTTGCAAACAGAGTAGATCCAGATCAGACGGCTCCTGGGTCTGCTTTGTTTGCTTATGAAATAGGTTCTTCAAAAGGCTTAAACTACCGTACCACTGCCACTTGTCTCCAACACCGATATTTATACTAAATATAACGTCCGGCTTAGAGGGGTTTTACCCCCATCTTGTCTTCTGTCCTGACCGTCCTCGCGAAGATAACAAAAATTTAACCGGAAGATTACCGAGATAAGAGACAAACCCAGCTTTGTACTATTATAAACAATTTACAGCTTCTGAATAATTAACAATGTCTCTGGTTAAAGCCTCTAGGGTCTCCGTCTATTTGTGTGGTCAGTACAGGCCATCTATGACAGGTCAACCACTTATGACTAAATGTTTAAAAGATCTGTACCGATTGGAACTGGCTCCGTTATAAACTCATTTATAAAACACGCTGCTTGCATCTGACTGGGTGGAGTTTGAACTCATCTTGAATTCCGACCAATCAGATGCTTGCAAACATGCCCAGACTCATATTCACAGGTTTATAACCATGGGGTACTATTTTTAATCATTTACTCCATATAAACTCTATATACACGTCTATGACGTAACGTCAAAAACTAGTGCCACTTTTGAAAATATGTTAATCCAGCGCTTTCATCTCGATAGTACATAACATCTGTTATTTTATTATAGTATTGTTATATATCAAGAGAAAGGTAATACAATGTGCTTCTTAATGCTGTTAATGAATTTATTTTTTTCCTGAGATAAATGAAGAATAATCACCGCACGAAACCTAAGTAACAGCTAAAATACGGATGTCCCGCGTTACATTTTCATCCGACATAATTTAATTTTCATTTGATTTTGCCGAGCAGAATACGTCATTGATTACGTCATACTTTTATTCCATGCATACACCTTTCTATGCCTTTGTAAACAGAGTAGACCCAGATCAGACGGCTCCTATAGGAGCCGTCTGATCAGGGTGTGCTCTATTTGCTTATGAAATAATAAAGATTTGACTCTGCAGTGTCTGGCATGGCCAACATTTCCATATGTCCAAATGCCATTATAGAACAAAAAATGAATCTAATTAATATTCATAACGTTATTTTTACATGAATATTCATGAAGGTAAAATGCTGAGCAACTACTTAATGAACATTTTCACTTACTTCCATTCAAACATTTCTAAGGCTATTGGTCGAGTTTTCAAACAGCTTAGATCTAGATGCAGAGCCACAGATAAAACTGCGTACTCAAGTACTAAAATTGTCATTTCTCCACCAAACCATGTGTTGTGACCACTTTTTAGAATCGTCTCTTCGAGACGATTCTAAAGGGTGGTCACAACATACAGTTTGGTGGAGAATTAAAGTTATTGAAAATATTTTGATTTACTCATCTTATCTGGACCTCTGAGATTAGACGTTGTGTAACTTGAATCCAAATGAGGCATCGAGGTACAATTGAACTTCGATATCTCGAACTCGGATAACTCGATCTCCGGATTACTCAGAGCATAAATTCGTCCTTTAAAAAATTACAAAAAATATAATACAGAATTGTATCACCATGCATGTATAGAGAAACATGTGACAGCTTAATGCAGGTCAAAAGTAATGCTGAAAGCTCATAAGGAGCTTTCAGAATTACATTCGACCTGCCTTTAGATGTGAACTTGAGGAACTGTCCAGATTAAAATTCGGATGCCTCGAACTTCTGTTATCTCGAAGTAATTGTACGGTCCTTTGAAGATCGAAAATTCGAAGTTCAACTGTACCCAGTTTGTCATCTGAATGCAAGCTGTTTGCAACTGATTGTTAGTTCGTGCATAGCTTGATATGGGTAAAGAAACACACATTTATCTTACTGCTTTCCACATTAATAATTGACTTTCCCATCGTACTGATTGACTTGATACACAATCTTCAATATCAGTACACTTTAGCAAATTAAATATTTACCTCCTGTCAATCTTCTTCTTTCTTTCTTCTATCTTCTTCTTCTTCTTCTTCTTCTTCTTCATCTATTTCTTTTTAAAACATATGGACAATACAAGAGCCGTCTGATCTGGGTCATCTCTGTTTGCAAAAGCGTCAAACGATCTGTATCAGGTAAAGATTTAATAACAATCTAGCAGCCGAAAGTTTAACACTTTTCTCCATGAATATTCATATAAGAAATACTGACATCATTAATTACAGAAATATGTTATAATAGCACATGCGTAAAGGAAATTTTGGTCATGGCAGAAACTATGAAATCAGATCAATATTATTTCATAAGCAAACAGAGCAGACTCAGATCAGACGGCTCCTGTAGGAGCAGTCTGATCTGGGTTTTCTGTGCTTGCATATTTATGGAGTAAAGGGTTAAGCAGGTGATACTAACTAATTTAACATTTTCCTTCATATAAACGCATTTTCTCGCATAGATCTGTTTCTAAACCCTCTGTCACCATCCAACCTCCCTTTGTAAATCACTTTAATCCTACCCCTGTTCTATTATTATTCCAAATTTCAATTTTTGCTTTACATTCATGGAAAAATGGATACAACATAATATAGAAGGTTGAACATTGTAGCCCTTTTAGAAAGTAAAGAAACAGATATTTCAAATTCCATTAGCAAGCAGAGCAGACCCTGATTAGACGGCTCCTACGGGAAGGAGATACGGAGAAAGGAGAGGTAGAGAGAGGTAGAGAAATAGAGAGACAGATAGACAGAGAGAGACAGAGAGACAGACAGAGAGACAGACAGACAGACAGAAAGACAGACAGACAGGCAGACATAGACGGAGAGACAGACATACAGATACAGAGAGAGAGAGATAGAGAGAGAGAGAGAGAGAGATACAAATAGAAACAGACACAGAGAGACACAGACAAACAGAGACAGACAGAAAGATGTGCAGATAGAAAAATAGAATGAGGCAGACAGATTGACAGTCAGAAAGACACATACACACAGAAAGACAGACAATGGACAGATCATCAACATTGTTTCAGAATGTGTTTGTTTAAAAGGCATAAATATGAGGGAAAGGTTAAATGCTGATCAAACTGGAATAAGTCAAAATTACACCCACTCCCAAGTTTAAACAGATATTGCTTTGTTACAGCGGCGGGGAAAGGGTTAAAAATTTATAATTGAAGCGAATACATTTTTTTTTTCGAGCTAAAGTCCTACATTATGAAAGGCAATAGTTTATGTGCGGTGTCGTATAACATAAATATATATAAACCCAAGCCAGATGAGTGTGGGTCGTATGACGTACTGACACTGCACATAGAATGCTACATTTGAGTAATGATGACCCGAGTAAGCTGATACAACATGGTCACAGTAGGCGTCTATTTCCCTTGATTCACGTAAAAAAGGATGATTTTGCATTACAGTAAAACCCCTCAAAATCGGAAGTTAATTCTAGTATAAATATCGGTCCTGGAGAAAGGTGACAGCTTAATTCAGGGTGAAAGTCATGCAGAAAGCTCCTCTAGGAGCTTTCTGCATGACTTTGACCCTGTACTAAGCAGTCATCTGCCTGAAAGTATCTAAATTCTTCTCTACTATAATTCCAGTTTAGAGAGGTTTTACTGTAATTATGATTCTTAAATTAATTCCATTTCAGTGTTATTATCGATATCTCTATCTGAATGTCATGTGCGTAAATATTCTATATGCACTATATGTATATACTACTACTGCTACTTCTACAACTACTACTACTACTAACTACTACTACTACTACTATTACTGCTACTACTGCCACTACTACTGTTAATAATAATAATGAAAATAGTAATAATGATAATTACATGTACCTGAGGCCCAGATAAGATGCATAAATTTAAACATTTTCAACAGTAACTCCTTTATTTCTCCACCAAACCCTATACTGTGACACTCTTCGAGACAACTCTAAAGGGTTTGGTGGAGAAATGACGAATTTAGTAATTGTATCTGCGACACTTTTTCACCCCCCCCCCCCCCCATTTTTCTTCATTTAAAAAAACAAAAACAACAAACAGTCACAGTCACAGCAATTAGTTTGCATAGGTAATCACAGATGCGACATTGGCAACGAAAGAGTTAACCAATTCCCTTATTAACTATTTTTAGATCTCACCTCTTTGAATAAATCTACCGAAAGTGAGCATTTACTAGAGAAATGGATATTTTCAGAATTGCGTAGTTTTGAAGCCATCGTGATCTTAAAGAGACGATTCTAAAGATTGTTCACGACATATAGGGTTTGGTGGAAAATTGACGATTTTAGTGTTTGAGTACAGCAAACCCCTTAAAATGCAACCACTTAAAATAGTTATAATTCTGGGTGGTAATGGCAGGTGGTAGCTTAATGCAGAGCAAAAGCAATGCAGAAAGCTCCTCTAGGAGCTTTCTGCATTGCTTTTGTCGTGCATTAAGCAACCACCTGCTTATAAAGAAACTCGTGTTTATTCATTAAGTGGTTGCATTAGAGGAGTTCTACTGTACACACCTTTTATCTGTTGCTCTGTTATTGCGTGCAGAATCTCCCGGCATATTTATTCCAAATGTCAAAATCTACACTGACTATTCTTGGACAAAATAGTAATAATTAAATATGGAATATGGAACATTGTAGCCATTTTGGAAAACTAAAGAAACATATCTATCAAATCTATTTAGCAAACAGGGCAGACCCTGATCAGAAGGTTCCTGTAGGAGCCATCTGATCTGGGTCTACTCTGTTTGCAAATGCGTGAAAAGGCGACATGTCTCGCATTTGCAAATGGTTTGGATCCAAATGGGACACCGAGTAGCTCGGCGTCTCATCAGAATCCAATCCTACATCAGTCGTCTGATCTGGGTCTACTCTGTTTGCAAATTCGTTAAAAGGCGTTTATATGATGGAACCAGTCAAAAGAGTTGTGGGTTAGAAATGTCGTGTGAAAGAACAATTATATTCAGCCAGCCAGGATGTACCTAGATCATGTCATATTCAACAGATGTTTATTTCAATCACATGGTACAATCACGTGGTACGGGATGATACGTCACGTGGAACATGTGTGTCCCAAGACAATGGAAACACTTTTTATCTCTATTTGTTCTATCCCTTGAGGATAAACATGAAGGCATAACAAATGAAACCAATGGTCCTTTATGGGGTCATTTCACCGAGTACGACCTTGAAAAGTCGCACGCGACCACACGCGACCTTAATCGCAGCTCGGTTTTCCCATGGTCGCGGGGAAAAACCGTGCGACCTACCCCATTATTTTCTGTGCACGCTCTATGTTCGATGTTCGTTTGACCTTCGATGTGTATATTCTATATACGTCCTATACGTTCTACACACGCTCTGTATACGCTCTACCTACGTCTATCCACTCGATCTGAAGCGATCTTGACACGACCAAGGTTCGTTCTGTTCGACCAATCTGCGACATTGCCTCGATCTCTCGGCGATCTATCTTCGCAAGCGCGCGACCTCGGCCGACCAAGACTCGTTCCCGACCGATCTAGCTACGTACGAGTTGCAATGTACCCTCGATCAATACGATTTAGATGCGATCTCGAACGTTCTAGCCTCGCTCAGACGACCATGTCTCGATCTTTTCTCGATAGAGTCTCGCCAGAGCTACGCGCAGATTGGTTTTAGTTGCACGGATTTGCCCGCGACCGACTGCGATCGTTATACAATACCCGGCGATCGTTGGCCGACCATCAGTTTTTTACCAGTCTCCGAAGGGATAACATGGACCCAATCGCTCTGCATCACGATAGTGTACATTTGTACATGTATTACAGCACCATGCCCTGAAATTGGTTATACTAACCATGCTGAAAAGGAGCCTCGTGAACACCAGAGGGAACATTATGGTCAGTACACCTTCCTCATGACAGAACTGAGGCTGGGAGATGAAGCTACCTACCGGACCTATCTCCGTATGCCCCGGAGATGTTTGACGTACTTTTGGCCAGGGTGGGGCCTAGGATTGCAAAGATGGATACTAACTATAGAAGATCTATAGAACCGCAAGCGAGGGTCGATCTTATTTGGTTGAAGCTTAAGCGCACAGAGGTCGCCAATGGAAATTATACGGAACGTACGGATCTAGGGAAGGTCTGGGACAGGTCTCGCGGAGCGAGGCTTAATCGCAAAAGAGCTAAGATAGATCGCACGGATCGAGCGGGGATCGAGCAGGGGTCGAGCAGCACGACCATTCGCGCGACCAATTCTCGCTCGAGAAGACTGAGCCTAGCTCATCCCCGCTCTAGTTTCGATCGTCCCACGACCAATGCGTTCTTTCCTCGATCTTGCTCGCTCTTTCGACGCTCTCCGTGCGACTTTTAGGTCGAGGCTCGGTTTTTTGACATGTCAAAAAACCGAGCTACGATCTGTTTTTCCGGGAGACCAATCCTCGACCATGTGCGACCACGGGAGACCAAGGCATGACCAACCCTCGGTCAACTGTCGACTACATGCGACCTGCGGCGATCAAGCCACGCTCTGAGATCGCAGCTCAGTCTTCCGGGAAGATTTCTTGGTGAAATGACCCCTTAAAGGACACGGTCTCACTAGGCCTTATGACCCCTTATGACCTGTTTACGACTGCTAGCGACCACTGGTAGCCAATATTCGTACGAAGGTCGCACGACAAGTCATTGTTAATCACGGATGGTCTTCAGTAATCGCTGGTAATCATTTCGAATCGTGCGACCAATTTCAGTCGTATTTCAGTCGTATTTGTTGATCATGTACAAAACCTCAGGGCCCAGTCCCACTAGGCCTACGATCATTTATGACATGTTTACGATTTCTAGCGGCCTCTTGCGAATCATTTTTTTTGAGTTTAGTCGCCGACAATTGCAGACGATCGCCGATTTCAGAGGAATCAGAGGTCGCCAGTGGCCGTTTACGATCGCAAGCGCTAGTGAGACTGTAGCCTAATATCAATGTTATGTAAAAAAGAGATATTGAATTGATATTTGGTATTTAGCTTTATTGTAATGAATTACAGGTCAATAATGAATTTTGTTACATTACGTTGATTTTTCACGAAATTACAGCAGTTAGATTTAAAATATTTTTAGGAAAGTTTAGGCTTAAAAACATATCAGGAAAGGTTTTCCTGATTTTTTTTTATCTAAACCCTAGCAGATATTGAAGTGATATTTGTGTAGCTTTATTATAATGAGTTACAGATTAAATTTAAATTTTGTTACGCTACGTTGTTGTTTTTTCGGAATTACAGCAGTTTGACAGACAAGTTTAACCGGTAGGAGACTATAACATTGGCTTCAACGCTCCCATTCACTTGTTATGAGCATTGTCAATATTAACTTACAGTTATGTTAAACCTCTTTATAACGACCACTGAATTACATCATGTTATACCTCTCTATAACGACCACTGAATTACATCATGTTATACCTCTCTATAACGACCACTGAATTACATCAAGTATTTTGTGCTATATGGGCGTTCAGTTTTTCTTTTTTCACCTTGCTTTAAGCAGCCACCTGCCCTAAATACCAATTAATTAACAAAATTAAGTAGCCGTTATAGAGAGGTTTTACTGTATATAAAAATGCCCATGTGATATAAAATGAAGTAAACCTTTTTCATCGATACTTGAAATTTATTTTCTACAACAAAATATTCTTCGGTCTATGTCGAACATTTAACGAAATTAAAATGTAATCCGAATAACAACTACAGTAAAACCTCTCTATAACGACCACTAAATTACATCAAGTAGTTTGTGTTAAAGGTAGGTGGCTGCTTAAAGCAAGGTGAAAGTAAAAAAGAACGCTCCCATAGGAGCGTTCTGTTTTACTTTCACCTTGCTTTAAGCAGCCACCTTTCCTAAATACCAACTTATTAACACAATTTAGTGGCCGTTATTGAGAGGTTTTACTGTAATAAAGTAAAACCCCTCTAATTCGACCATAAAAAAATTGGCATAATTCTCGTAGGCAGAGGCTGATGGTAGCTTAATGCAGGACGAAAGTTATGCAGAAAGCTCCTATATGAGTTTTCTGCATGACTTTTGTCCTGCATTAAGCAACCGCCTGCTTATAAAGGCAGAAATGTTTATTCATTAATTGGTTGCATTAGAGGGCTTTTATGTACGTTGTCATACATATCACTGGATCTTCGTTATCAAACACATGAAAGTTTTGTCTTCTTCGGCGTTTATTCGATTGGTTTTCGGCGTTTATTCGATTGGTTTTCGGCGTTTATTCGATTGGTTTTCTTGCGATATTCTTCTTTTCAGCATATACATAACTGATTGATGTAACTTTAGGAATATCTAAAACCTGTTGCAAATAGATTATTTCAAAGTCAGCGTACATCAGCTTATTTAGAAGGGAGAATACTGAGAAAAGTGAATGTATTGAGTCATAGAGTTGTTTCCCTTGATTTACGATTCGTTGAATGCCTTTTGATCGAGGGATACAGGTACATACGTCTGTATTGTACATTCTAAATAGACATCGCATTTGACTAGACGTCGCATTTGACTAGACGTCGCATTCAAAGTACTATATGATTATTCGTGTAATACACATATCATTAAACTTTTCCGTGTTCAATATTCATGTAAGAAATCAGGGTCTGCTCTGGTCAGCAACATACTTTGATATATCCGTTTCTACACTGTTCTTCCGTCCATATTTCATTATCATGAATATTCAGTAGTTATTTAAATTTGAAATAAACATGGAACAGGAAAAGGTTAACTCTTCACTCAATATACAGTAAAACCTCTCTATAACGGCCACTAAAATATGTTATTTAGTTGGTATTTAGAGCAGGTGGCTGCTTAAAGCAATGTGAAAGTAGAACAGAACGCTCCTATAGGAGCGTTCTGTTTTACTTTCACCTTGCTTTAATCAACCACCTGCCTTTAACACGAACTATTTTATGTAATTTAGTAGCCGTTTAAGAGAGGTTTTACTGTATATGCATTTTACGTCATTTCAAACAGAAAAAAAGTCCTAGAACACACGGCACCCATACTAGCCGCCTTATCAGCACCTACGTTCTTAGCTTAGGAAATAGTATCGATCTAATTCTACTCCATCTATCTTGTCTAAAATTCCGTTGCTTTGATACCGTTATGAAAATATAATTTAAAATTCAAAACATCTGTATAAATATCTCCGGATTATCATTAACAGTGCAGCAGAATCAAGTCTTTAGCGACAATTTTTTTTATTGAACACAAGAGTCTTAAAAATCTGGTCATTGCTAATAGGGCACGATTCAACCTTTCCCTGTTCTACATTTATTCCAAAGTTCAATACCTACTGAATATTCATGGACAAAATACATTTTGTAATTATAATGAAATATGGAAGGTTGAACATTGTAGCAAGTTCAGACAGTAAAGAAACGGATATTTCAATCTCCATTTGCAAACCGAGCAGACCCTGATCAGACAGCTCCTATAGGAGTTGTCTGATCTGGGTCTTCTCTGCGTGAAAATGCGTTTATATGAAAGAAAGGGTTAATGCAGAAAGTTTCAATATGATCAGCATTACTTTCGACCTGCATTAAGCTATCACCTATCTTAAAGATCCGGATGTTGACCCCTGTTTAATGATCGCTTTTAAAAGACAGTTTAAACCGGTTATAATAATTCATATATAGAAAGTTACTTTATATATTCGTCCTAACCGAGACACTCGAATATTAGGTTCCATCGCTCGATCCATCTTTCTCAAGCTTTACATAGAACGGCACATGAATAATGAGTCTGTCCAATATATACAAACCAAATCAAATTAGTTTTGGAGACAGCATTTCATTTCCTTTTATAACTCGTTCAGTGTGTCACTAGGACATGTCTATGATATATAATATGCATACATAGTTTCCATAATAAGACACCGATTCACCCGGCGTCTTATCAGAATCCAAACCTTTGGACACTGGGCTTACTTATAAAGACAATGAACAAGCAACCACTCTAAAACGTGAAGCAGACAAAACATGTGTCGTTGGTTAATGTTCTAAAGTGTACGCGAATATTCGTTTACTGAAAGCTGCAATTCTCAGCTGTTTAAGCCTTCCCTCCATAAATACGCCTTGCCACGCCTCTGTAATAGTCAATTTATGAAACCATTGTGATAAACAGAGCATTTGCTCCATTGGAGCAAATGCTCTATTTATCACAATGGTTTCAAATCTACACAATTCTGAAAGTTTCCTTTTCTCTAATTAATGCTCCTTTTCCGTAGATTTATTCAAAGAGGTAGGATCTAAAAATAGCCTATGAGGGAATGGGCTTATAATGTCCTGTCAATGTCAGAGACACCCATTATACTGAAAGTTTAATATATTATACAGTAAAAACGTGATAAAGATTTTGCCTTTGTATGAATGTTGCTGCATAATGCAGGTAGAAAATCAAACAGAAAGCTCTTCTAGGAGCTTTCTGCATGACGTTCACCCTGCATTAAGCTACCACTTCCTGTGTTAAAGGTCAATAGTGGTACGTATTTGAGTGTTCATAGATTTTACTATACAATGTATTTAACTTCTTTTGAACTAAGAACAGATCTTCTAGTGCTATGAAGACATAGATCTAGTCATAATAAACTTATTATTTTATATATCGTATGATTGTATAATTATGTGGTGTAGCTTCTTATGATTAAATAGTTGTATTGTATTGTTTAACCCATTCTCTGTTCTGTGTTCACTCCAAATTTCAACACCTACTGAATATTCATAGATAAAATGATTGTAATGATATATGGAATATGGAAAACTGTTGCCATTTTAGAATGTAAGGACACAGATCTTTGAAATTTTATTAGCAAAGAGAGTAGACCCTGATCAGACGGCTCTTCTAAGAGCCGTCTGATCTGGGTCTACTCTGTTTGCAAATGCGTGAAAACACGTTTATATGAAGGAAAGGGTTAACTAGGATGGAATATGGTTTGTTGCCTTTTTTAGAATTCTCTCCCTTTGTTCGTCAGTTGTGCAAGAGTGTTCCCGCTTTGTCTTATTCGTTACGGTTTCCAGTGATCTGGCACGTGCTTTTCGTGATCACGATTTCACGAGGACCTGTTTCTATGGGCGTAGTGGGTTTCTTTATATACATGTATAATGATTTAACCGGTATCATTTCTTTACACAAGTGACTTGAGAGATAGAAACTGAAAAACACACGTATTTTACCAGACATAGGCAACTTTTTTGTCATGATTTTCTTTGGAAATGGATATATGCAGGTCGGACGTTGTTTTTCTTGTTATTGTGTAAGGACCAGAGAATCCCCTGTATTTTAATGATGCCCACCGCTCGGGTACAGAAGACCGTTTACTGTTTTTCTACGTCTGGACATTATGTACATTTCGGATCTGTCGGTGACAGTATCTTTCATATCAACTTAGGACCAAGACAAGGGTTGGTAGGAAACTTGTGTATTTTGTTAACACTGCGGACCCAATCATTGAATACGTAGTTCATGCTCTGGAAGACTTATTACCCGGAAGGACACGGATATAGGCTAATTTAGTGTGCATTTTTTGTTAACCCTTTACTTCATGAATATTCATGTAAAAATG
Source organism: Azorinus chamasolen (assembly GCA_963576725.1). Classification (NCBI taxonomy): domain Eukaryota; kingdom Metazoa; phylum Mollusca; class Bivalvia; order Cardiida; family Solecurtidae; genus Azorinus; species Azorinus chamasolen. Next base: position 57,341,002 of record OY755253.1, on the reverse strand, counting down.
ATGACACCATGAATATTTTTTAGATTATTATTAAAATGGCATTATGTACACATAAGCAGAAAACATTGCATTTTCAAACTGAGCAGACCTTGGCAGAGACGGAGCCGTCCGATCTGGGTCTATTCTGTTTGCAAAGGCATAGAAAGGCGTATTTATGGAGTAAAGGGTTAATTAATCATTTTAACAGTGAACTTTAGCGACAGTGACATTTGGTGTGTTCAAGTGGCCAGAATATATTCTTGCAGAGATACTCCCTGTTCAACAAAACGTGAGTATTGAAAGTTTTGTTGTATGACAGGCAGAGCTACAGATACAGTGCTTCCTCTCTACAACGGCCCTCTCAGTAACGATTCCCTCCTTACAACAGCGCATGTTACTGTTTCCGACACAACAAGGCTCCAGAAACAACCTTTTTCCATTGTACTTTCTTTGTGCCTCCATCAAGCCCTATGTTGTGACCACTCTTTAGAATCGTCACAACATAGGGTTTGATTGAGGCATAGCGGTTTTAGTTCTCGAAATACACCATATCTGGGGATCTGCAAACAAGCTGATTATGATTTTCCCTCCCTATAACAACTCCCTCTGAACAACATATACAATATTCGTATCCCAAAGGGTGTCGTTGTAGAGAGAGGGCACTGTACATATGTGTACACAAACATAAAAAACGCCACTTCTCCACCAAACACAATACTGTGACCACACTCTAGAATCGTCTTTTTGAGACGATTCTAGAGAGTAGTCACAGTAAAGGGTTTTGTGGAGAATAAAGGAGTTATTCTTGAAAATGTTTAAATTTACGCATCCTATCTGGGCCTCTGATGGGCGCGTTATATTTTGTTAGAAAATGTCTCCTTATAATGTAGTTCGATTTCGAGCGCAGAGCCGTGAGTGCACTTTTCTATTGATAGAAGTTGCAACCATTCTAATTTATGGGTAAGTGGACAATGGTTGTCACAAGAAGCTAGTAGTAATCGTGCAGTATTAGTAAATACAGTAAAACCTCTCAATAACGGCCACTAAATTACATCGAGTATTAAATGTGTTAAAGACAGGTGACCGCTTAAAGCAAGGTGAAAGTTAAACTGAACGCTCCTATAGGAGCGTTCAGTATTACCTTCATCTTGCTTTAAGCAGCCACCTGTCATAAATACCAACTTATTAACACAATTTAGTGTCCGTTATAGAGAGGTTTACTGCATATGCTTATTGCTTGTCTGTATAACCACAGGTAACTCCGGAACAAATATATGGTTTGTGACGCGTTTTACCTGTACGGGTGGACTGGTCCTAATGGTCACAGCTCACGGGTCAAAATCGAACTATAGTAGGTTTCACTTTTGCATGTTTTGATACTAATGTTGTTGTGACTTGTTTATTGGGTTAAAGTTTTCAACATTTAATTGCATGCACCTTTCATTTATTAATCAGTGTCATAGAATATCAGGAATATATGCTGCTATTTTCATTTTATGTTTTGTTAGCCTGTGTATGTGAAGTCGTCAGGAGCGTAGCTTGATCCAGGTGCAATGTACGCACCGTAGATTATGTGTTTTAGACACAATCATTGTGAATACATCTACCGAAATACCGAAAGGTAGCATTTACTAGAGAAAAGAAAACTTTTAGAATTGCGTATTTTTTAATGAATTGTGAGAGAGCTGTCTGTATTTGTTCCAGGAGCAATTCGCTAATTATCATAGTGGCTTCAGAAGATGAATTTTACTGAGGCGTCAAAAGATGTTAAATGAGGGAATGCGTTAACACATTCCCTCATATTGACGACTTTTGACGACTCTGTAAAAGTAACTTGGTGAAACCATTGTGACAAATAGAGCATTTGATCCTATCCTATAGGAGCAAAATTTAATGCTCTATTTATCACAATGGTTTCAGACTACAAAATTCTGAATTTTTTCTTTTCTCTAGTTAAGCTCCTTTTCGGTAGTTTTATTCAAAGAGGTTGTATCTAAAAATAGTCTATGAGGTAATGGGTTAAAGTTTGCATGTCAAAATATACTGACACGAAAAAGAAAATGTGCACTTTTATATTTGAGATAACATTTTTGCTATAAAGTTTATAATTACAATTTTAACATCATGAATGCAGAAAATAACACTCCACATTTTGAACTAATTTATGGACATTTTAAGTACATAGACGGCCTTCAAATTGACCACAGACGACTATGCAACTTTTCGCTCGTGCTACCCGTGCAGCCTATATACAGGTACAGATTAACCCTGACCGATATCTCTGCTCGTTGTGCAATCATAAATCACAGTTCAATTTTGAATTTCACTCGTAAGCAAGATGCCACGGCTTCTAGAAAACGAACGAATTCAAGTTCTTATGCAACTCGCAGCTGGCGTCAGCGTTTCTGGCGTCGCTAGGCAGTTCAACTGCCATCGAAATACAAATCGAAGTCTCCGGCAATGTTACCAGCAGAATGGCAGCGTTAGAGATAATCGTCGATCCGGTAGGCCGAGGGTGACGACGGCACGTCAGGATCGACATTTGACGTTGACGCACATACGCCAACGATTCAAAACGGCTACAAGCACAGCCAGACAGCTTGGCATATCTAGGGATACGGTTTTAAACCGATTGCGGGCCAACTCCAAAACACTGAGGGCTAGGAGACCTTATGTTGGCCAGGTCTTAAATAACAGACATCGTGCTCTTAGACTGGTCTGGGCCCGCCGTCATCTCCGTTGGAACCGTGCAATGTTGTCCAGCGTGCTCTTTAGTGATGAGTCAAAATTCAACCTAAGCACTGCTGACGGTAGAGTCTGGGTATTCAGACCTAAAGGTGAACGTTTTGCACAGAACTGTTTACTGGAGCGAGATCGCTTTAGAGGGGGTAGTGTAATGGTATGGGGAGGTATAGTGGGAGGAAGGAAAACAACCCTTGTTGTTGTTAATGGTAACTTAGATGCCCAAGGTTATGTTAACCAGGTTTTACACCCAGTCGCTGTTCCTTTCCTACACCAGAATCCTAGTTGTTTAATGCATGACAACGCAAGGCCACACATTGCTAGACTCACCATGAACTGCCTGGCTGCAAACAACGTTAACGTCTTACCTTGGCCGGCTTGCTCTCCAGACATGAATCCCATAGAGCATACTTGGTCGTAGGGCAAGAAACATCATGTCATCAACAATATCAATGACTTGTCTGCAGCCTTAGTGCATGAATGGAACGCCGTTCCTGACGTCGTCATTAGACGTTACGTCAGGTCCATGTGGTCAAGAATATTAGCATTGATCCACAGACGAGGAGGCCATAACAGATACTGATTAATTGTCGCGAATCGTTACAAATATTCAAAATCAAAAGGCAGTTACGGGAAATTACAAATCTGCAACTTTCACTTTTCACCCCCTGCGTTGTTCAGACGTTAAATACTTTTCGGACAATTATCACATCTAAAGTAAAAGTAAACCATCGCAAAGCCAATACATTTTCGCACATTGTGGTACCAAATATGCATATATTCAGATACTAGAAGTATAAAATAATGCCATTAACCAACTGCACAGTTTCTTTTTCGTGTCAGTATATATGCCATAAAGATTTACAATGTTGTTGAGAACTGCCCTAAAGTATTGCATATGGAGTGTTGCAATATATGTATTGTATAAAGAAAAGTATTTGTTCAATAAAAAAAATAGTTATTCAATCTCAGAAAAAAAATGATTTGTTCTAAAAAAAATGATTATGTTCTTAAAATAGAATTGTGGGATAGCAGAATTGATCTTGTAACAACGCACCTCATTGGTTCGTACACTCCCATATGGCACGTCGCAGATTCCAGGAAGAAATTTTTAGTGAATATAACGTGTTGTTTTAAAGTGATTAGAGTAAACAGAAAAATTAAAATGTTAATTATTTACTGAAATTTATCCTTGTAGCGTAAATCCCAACTCACTCACTCCTTGTAGAGTATAGCGCGGAAATACGAGGCGCCGGTATACGGGCCCATGAATTCCGTGGTTACATAATCAATTCTGCTATCACATAATTCTAGTTATACAAAAAATATGAATTATTTTGTTTACCTCAACATACTGTTTAGTCCATATAAATATGTCATCACAAAATTTTCATCTTCTAGAAATTAAGATTTCAAACATTTCGATAACAAAGTTGCCCATAGTATTATTGCCTGAGAAGGCGTTGGAATATTCTTTAGAAGTCAAGTGCTTGGTTTCGTTTTTATATCAGTATAGTTTTGCATTACAAATCAAACATCTTTATTACTGAACGGATATTGTTCATGGATCCCATAATATCTGGAAGGTGTGTTATTACGTTATAATTTCAGAGGCCCAGATAAGAGGCGTAACTTAAAACACTTTCAAGAATAACTTCTTTATTTCTCCTACAAACCCTATGTTATGACCACTCTTTAGAATCGCCTCTTTGAGACGATTCTAAAGAGTGGTCATAACATAGTGTTTGGTGGAGAAATGACGATTGTAGTATTTTTGAGGTCGTACCTTCATCTGAAGCTCTGTTTACGCAGCTTATCCATATTGGTATTCTCTTGAAAGAATGTAGCTGGCATGTTACAGCATAACCTCTCTATAACGGCCACTAAATTGTGTTAATTAGTTGGTATTTAGGACAGGTGACTGTTTACAGAAAGGTGAAAGTAAAACAGAACGCTCCTATAGGAGCGTTCTGTTTTACTTTCACATTGCTTTAAGCAGCCACCTGTCTTTAACATAAACTATTTGATGTTATTTAGTGGTCGTTATAGAGAGGTTTTACTGTATCAAAATAGTACGTGTATAATGTAATCACTATATCAATGTTTATGTGATTCCTATAACAACGTCTGTGATAAGCAAATCGTGAGAATATTTCGTGATTCTTAGGCTCTCCGTCATGCCAGCATTACCAATTACCACGATGGAAATAGGGAAAACGTTTTTTGATTTCCTTTTTCGCGTTATCCTTGATATTAGTGTGCATTTTATGGCATTTTGTTTGAGGCTTCTTCTAATAATTGTCATGTAATGTGCACCTTTTACCGAAATAAATATATCTATATAATAAATAGAAATATGTTTTGAGTGGTTTACGAAACTCAAACATACTGATACTATATAATAATACCACGTTTGTGAAGTAACATATTTGCTGTCGGGAATAAATTACTATTATTGCAGAACTAATACTACAGTAATACCTCTCCAATGCGACCACTTAAAAAGGTCTAATTCTGGGTGATATATGCAGGTGGTAGTTTATTGCAGGACAAAAGTAATGTAGAGGAGTTTTCTGCATTACTTTTTCCTGCATTAAGCAACTGCCTTCTTATAAAGACATCTATGTTAACTCATTAAGTGTTCGCATTAGAAGAGTTCTACTATACTGTAATTCAGAGGTATTCGGATACATCAGGGTTGTATTGTATTGTGTGTTTTATTTAAGTCGGCTTCGAATGCTTTTTGGGTGATTTTTAGTTCTATAGTGAGTATATGGTCCTTTGAATATACAACAAAGTCTGTCCTCACTGACCATATACACGAAGTGATTTAAAATGGTCCGCTATGAATTAAATAACTGATTACTTGTTAACGAAAGTTACACACTGGTTAATGTTACTTTTTCATTTATTATCATTCTCCACGTTGAGTATTCATGTAAGAAATATTGAAATAATGAATATTTATTAGCTGATTTTTTATAATGACGTGTGCACACGATCTTCCGTTGGTATTAGTAGTAGTAGTAGTAGGAGTAGTAGTAGTAGTAGTAGTAGTAGTAGTAGCAGTAGTAGTAGTAGTAGTAGTAGTAGTAGTAGTAGTAGTAGTAGTAGTAGTAGTAGTTGTAGTAGTAGCAGTAGTAGTAGTAGTAGTAGTAGCAGTAGCAGTAGTAGTAGTAGTAGCAGTAGTAGTAGTAGTAGTAGTAGTAGTAGTAGTAGTAGTAGTAGTAGTAGTTAGTAGTAGTAGTAGTAGCAGTAGCAGTAGCAGTAGCAGAAGAAGTAACAACAGCAACAGCAGCAGTAGCAGCAGCAGCAGTAGTAGTAGTAGTAGTAGTAGTAGTACAATGTAGTAGTAGTAGTAGTAGTAGTAGTTGTAGTAGTAGTAGTAGTAGTAGTAGTAGCAGTAGCAACAGTAGCAGTAGTAGTAGTATTGTCCATGTACCATTATAAGTTCAGTAAAGTCGTTGTTTATTGAAAGATGGTGATATATCGGATAGAGGGCTGAGAATAGTTGATGCATTCTTTGTTTCATGTGTTTTGTTTCATGTGACACACTTACTGTACAAAGTTGTAAGGGGGCGGGCCGTAACTAATGTTGGTCGAACTTGAGGCCCGACCCTTTTTCATGAAATGATAAATGAAATAAAATATGTTTATACTAGTAGTATTGCATAACAAACAGAGCAGATCTGAGTCTACTGTGCTTGCGAAGGCATCAGAGGCATGAGCAATGCTTCTGCAACGGCAATGTAAACTAGGTCGCCGTCTCAAAGTTCACAATGTGTCGATACTAACAATGACATTATAAGGTAATATACAAAGTATTCAGTCTCACACTCAATTTCCATATATAAAGGTACCGTTATTACGTTAGTACACCTGATCACGACTATAATCGAATGACCCCAGACAGTAGACACACACCCAAACATCAAACGTCACAAATTAGATCAAACACCCATTAACCTAATAACACAGCTACAGAAAACGGCGCGTACCCAATTATTACTAACATTGTCATTTCTCCACCAAACCCTATACTGTAACCACTCTTTAGAATCGCCTCGAAGAGACGATTCTAAAGAGTGGTCACAGTATAGGGTTTGGTGGAGAAATAGAGGAGTAGAGATATAGAAATAGAGGCGCCCAAAAACCGGTTTACCCCCCACCACCCCACCCCAAAAGTGACTTTTGTCACTGACCGTTCCAAGGCTTTTTCCATCTTCCCCCCATTGTATGTTTGTTTTGTCTTTGGGCGTCTCTTTGATGTTTTTATAGTTATGTACATTTGCTGTCTCCTCGTGTTGCTGTTCGGGCGGCTGTTTGTTCTGTATTTGGTGTTTCCTGCATGGCTCATTCTTGTACTTTCATTCTGGACCTCTGCTAACAACATTGAAAACTAGCGACTAGTTTAGTTTTACATGTTTTTCCTATTCTCCTATTGACCTGTTCCAATGTAATTAAGTACGATTATTTTCACAAACTGTTGAACGAGTGGGACGACCAAACTATCACGTGACAATGTACCATTATAAAACATAATCGAATTAACCCTTCGCTTGCTATTTACGTCAATATACCTACCTGTAAATAGTGCAGACCCAGATGAGACAGCTCCTGCAGGAGCTGTATCACCAGGGTCTGCACTATTTACAAGTTGATTGTGCAACCAGTGCACTTCACAGCAGTGATTGCACAGCGAAATACGTGTACACTGAAGATATATGTAATTATACAACAGGGCATGGGTAAAGAAGGAGACATGTATTTTAAAATTCAGCAAGAAAAGGGTTAATATTCGCTGTGTTATTGTTTATTTCATAAATATTCATGGAGTAAATACTTAAACCTTTACCTTATGAATATTCATGTTATAAATAATATACTTTGTGAAACCATTGTGATAAATAGAGCAAATGCTCTATTTATCACAATGGTTTCAAACTACACAATTCAAAAAGTTTCCTTTTCTCTAGTTAATGCTCCTTTTCGGTAGATTTATTCAAAGAGGTTGTATCTAAAAATAGCCTATGAGGTAAAGGGTTAAGCAAAGTACGACCACATAAAAGCGATGTTTTTGTTTAGAAGGACTTGGTCATTTGTATACAGTCGTATGCCTGTAAGTCATGTGGTACCGTTGTTAGACTACATTCGTAACCGATCACATTTGTAACAGACATTTTACGAATGTGATCACATACGTAACAGGTTAAATGTGTTACAAATGTGAGGTTGACATTAGAATCACATATGTAACAGGCTGAGTTCATGAATGACAATGTTCTATTAGTTAATATTAATAGGAGTATCATTGTATATGTTACTATATTTCCCTGAGGGTCATGTCTCAACTTTTCACAACCTTGACAGCACATTTTAAAGATATAATATACATGATTGTAATATGTTTTTGGATACCTGCCTAAAACATATTAAAGAGTTTCCATTTTTCATAGAGCTTGTCATTCATAGAACTAGTCATGCCAAATATTTTAGTAACTATAAATCTAATGCTATACCTTCAAGAAAGAAAACCTTAGTTATTTCTTTTGTTAATATTTAGTTAGTTGTTAAAATTTGAACAATGTTTCATTTTTACGATGAGAGATGACGCATATGCACTTTTTAGCTTCTTTTTCTGTATGAAATTTGACGTTTCAAATGTGATTGTATGTCACATCAAACCTCGGCATCGATCACATTCGTCGCAAAATGTGTTACATATGTGCTCTATTTTCGGATCACATTTGCAACATGTGTTACGAATGTGATTTGTTACGAATGTGGTCTAACATAGCGTGTTGCTGATTCTATAGGAGCTTTCTGTATTGCTGTTGCTCTGTATTCAGCAACCACCTGGTTTTTACCCTCTTATGCTCATTGAATGGGCGTTTATGACAGGTTCTTCTGTACGTCAGTTACAGATGACAATAGTGATAATACAGTGCTCCCTCCCTATAACGGCCCTCTCAATAACGATTCCCTCCGTACAACAACGCATGTCGCTGTTTCCGAAACTTAAGGCTCCAAAAACAACTTTTTCTATCGTATTTTCTTAATGCCTCCATCACACCCTATGTTGTGACCACTCTTTAGAATCGTCACTTTGTGACGATTCTAAAGAGTGGTCACAACATAGGGTTTGATTGAGGCATAACGGTTTAGTTCTCGAAATGCACTTTATCTGGGATCTGCAAACAAGCTAATTATATTAGATTTTCCCTTCCTATAACAACTCTTATTAAAAATTAGTAAGATGTCTAAGGATGCCGAGGGGGAATATATGTGGATGTCTGTAGGTGTCGATTCGGATTGTTTATCGCACGCGATAAAAGGAAATTGTTAATATATAATGTCAGACAATGTGTCGTAATGACACGTTTAGAGTAGAAACATTTCCTGCAAATTTCTCGAGGGAATTTGGATTCAATTTACTAGCAAATTACCACCGTGCCGTTCTCAATGACCTATATAATGGTGACATTTGTTATGTAGGTCACTGGACAAGTGCATATTGACCTAGCAAAGTCATTTCTAATAAGGACCCAGTTGTACTAAAATTAACATTTAGTAGGTCTTGTCCTATCTAAATTTGTACAGAACCCTGCCCCCCCCCACACACACACACACAACCAACACACACACACACACACACAGCCTATTCTGTGAGGTCATAACTATATTATATCAAAAGCAAACAGAGCAGACACCGATTACACGGCTCCCCTGGGTCTACCATGTTTGCAATGACGTAGAAAGGCGTATTTATGGATTAAATGCTCAAAGGTGGCTTGAATGACGTACATGTAAAGGATAAAGGGTCTCTTCGATTCTAGAGAGTGGCCACAGTATATGGATTGGTGGAGAAATGACGATTTTAATATTTGGTTACTCGCCTTTATATGTAGCTCTGATTTTGTTAAGCTAGTCGAGGTTCTCCTTCTTGTTGTGATGCTGTTCGGGCGGCTGTATGTTTTGTATGTGGTGTTTATTGCATGGCGCATACATTGACTTTCATTCAAGATCAGTCTGTCTCAAAGAAAGACTCGTGACGGACCATATATGTTTCATTCATTGCATTGCTTGAGGCATTGTCGACATAACTACATTATTACACTATTGGGAACCGAAAGTCAGATTTATTTTCGAACCGAACCCAATTTACTATTCATTGCCCTGAGTAATATAGAAAATCTAAAATTCAAATAGCTATGGATTACATAAAACTGAAATAGGAAAACAATTCGCCGACGCTGGGGGATTGAATACGCCAATCGAATGTGCGAATTGAGAATTAAAGGAGGATAAGTTAGCGTTATTGGAGCGGGAAGTGACTGTAATGTCAACTGCAAACAATGAAGATCCAGATCAGAGGGCTCCTTGAGGAGCCCTCTGTTAAGGGTCTGAACTGTTTGTTAGTCAAAATATATCGTAATATATACTATTTCATACTGAATGTACTCAAATCATTAATTGGTCGTCACTTTGAAAATATCAGCATTGAAAGGGCTAACTCTGTCGCCACAATTGGCGGGACTTTGATTACCTTTGCAAACAGTTTGTATCTAATGGAGACGCCGAGTAACTCGGCATCTCATCAGGATTCAAACTGTTTGACACGCTTATTATGCTGTTAAAAAGAAAATGAGGACAGTTCCAAATTGAAAATTGAAATTTTATTTAGCGGCGAAATGGTTAAAGACAATGATACTATAAATACCACGTTTTATTAGTCCTTAAAAGTAGAATAAGAATGTATAATTTAAACGAAACGTTGAAGAATCTGGGAACTACGAATAATTATTTAAACTAGGGAAAGGTTGTTATAGAGTATCAACTTCGCTGATGTTATACGTCCGCGTTTTAAACACAATAATTGTTCATTTTACAGTAGGACCTATCTTCAGCGGTCACCAGAGAGAGATCTAATTATAGGTCTCTAAGACATGTGATAGCCTAATACAGACCAAAAGTAACGCAAAAACTCCTATAGGAGCTTTTTGCATTTCTTTTGACCTGCATTTACCCATTTGCTCCCACGATCTAATATATGGGACGTAGGCAAACAGTGTAGACAACGATCAGACGCCACATAATGCGGCGTCTGATCAGAATCTTCATTGCTTGCTGATGGAAATTTCAATATATGAAACAAAACGAAATTGAAATTTTAGTCCAGGCACCCCTTAGATAATAAATTGACTAATCCAATATATAAACATGGAATAATCCACTGGGCGCAAATGGGTTAAGCAAACACCAGCTTTTTCTCGCTCATAATATTATGTTCATTAAATTAATGGCCGCTTAGGGCAGGTTCTACGGTAGCTACATACCGAGTGTAACTACTCGCCGGTGTTCGGATCCCGGAGGGGTTCCGAATGATTCTATTTGAATGTATAACACTTTCACGTAATGTACACCACCTCAGCGACAATTTAGCTCAAGGACCGCATCAATTTATAGCTAAGTATGTGATAGTTGTAGATTACATCGTAACAAATTATCTCTGTTTCCTACCTCGTAGAGATTAAGTTTTATCCTGCTGAAAACATTTGTCCTCGACTAGATAAACCCATTCCCCCATAGGATATTTTTAGACCCAACCTCTTTGAATGAATCTACCCAAATGAGCATTTACTAGAGAAAAGTAAAATTTTAGAATTTTTTAGTTTGAAACCATTGTGATAAATAGAGCATTTGCTCCTATAGGAGCAAATGTTCTATTTATCACGATGGTTTCAAGAAGTGGTTATTACAGAGGCGAGAAAGGCGTATTTATGGGGGAAAGGGTTAAAGGCATTTGAATGTGCGAGGTCGCTCTCAGCAATATAAGATTAAAAACAGACTAACTTGGATTAACCCTTTCCCTCATATAAATTCTTGTTCACGCCTTTGCCAACAGAATAGAATAGACCCCGGTCAGATGGTTCCAATCGGGACCGTCTGATCAGGATCTGCTCTTTTTGTGTATTACATTATAATAGAGCTGACTCTACAATTTCTACAAGCACCAAAACATTCTGTATACATGTAGTAAAATCTGGAATTTTCGAAATTTTAGTATAGAATAATTTAGACTCTTTTAGGTAAGTTGTAGCTTAATGCAGGGTGAAAGTCATGCAGAAAGCTCCTAGAGGAGCTTTCTGCATGTATTTCATCCTGCATTAAACTTCCACTTGTCTTAAAGGTCGATGATAATAAGTATTTTAGTGTTCGAATAATAAGTATTTTAGTGTTCGAATAATCGGTATTTTAGTGTTCGAATAATCGAGAGCTTACTGTTTATAGAGGATCTTACATGAGTGTTCTTGATTATTGGATTTAATAAATCCAATAATCATGAACACGAATGCAAGATCCTATTTATAACATAACACACACAAATGTTATTTGCAGCCAATATTTCAGCAGTAACGTGGATTGTTATAAATTCCCCTTACATATAGAAATGATGAATGAAAGGTGTTATTAGGTTCGCTAGGTAACTGGGACAAAGTAGGTCCAAATTTTCCAACTTTATTTTTTACTTACTGTCATATCAACCAGGATCTAATTCAGACCTCTCTGGTAGTCAATTTAACTGTGATAGTTTATGATACAAAAACATACAGAAACACGTCAAAATAATTTTTGAGTTACAGTTTTGACATACATAGTTACAAACACGTCACATTATGACGTCATTGTACACAACATGTGTCTTTGTAAAGCGCACCATTTACATGAAGACCTACATACAGTCGCCAACACGTCCGACACTCACTGTCAATGGGATTCGAAATTCGCCTTCGTTTTGGTATATTAAGCCCTTCATTAGTGTTGTATGTATACACATGGACATGGACATTTCCACCGAGAAAAAAAATCTCGATTCAAGTTCAGTGAAAATGTTTGAAATGGACAAAAGATTCAGTACGAACTGCTGCATAAAATGTGTTGGAACAGGAGGAAGATTTTCGCGATCAGCTGAGTTAGTGAGTATAGCATATTTGAAATATGTTTGTGCTGTGCTGGATTCAGATGACTATTGTTGTTGATTGATGAGATATTTGTATGAGTAGAAATCTGCATAAACAAAAGGACATGCGGTGAAGAAAATGCAAAGTTGAGGAGGCATTTTAATTTAAATGTAGAATTGATTGTATGGGTCAGAGTAGCTGGTAGGTCTTTTTTGGCATACATTTTGTATATGATTCCTGACAGCGATTACAATTTGTATTATTTTATCGAAATTAAGGCGCAAGTGCCAACAATCCTTTGCCATCTATCGTGACTCAATCGTGGACAGGTAGGTCGACCACCGTCCGCCAGTTTGTTTGTTTTGACAGCGCGTATGAATCGTTCGAATGTCATTCGGTCGTTCGAATGTTATTCACTAGTGATTTTATATGCCCATGATTATCAAAAAATAAATGATAGTGTTACGTCACGCTGAAGCCACGTGTTATGTTATAAGTTGTTATAAACAAGTAGCAAATACATATTCATGATATCACTATTTCTTACATGAATATTAAACAGGGAAAGGGTTAGCACTCAACCTCGTAAACAAGTTACATATGCAGCAATATATCGTTTAATATTCCTGTGTGGAAAAAGTGTTTATATGAAAGAAAGAGTTAAATATATGGCAATCTTTTGAAATCTATTTGGCGACCAAAAGGAGTACACATTTTACCCCAAGGTGCGGATCCAGAATTTTAGATTAGGGGACAGGGGGAGGGGACGTAAAATTTTAAAAGTTGGATGACACCACTAGTTTCTTTGTAATTTACAAAGACACTAGTGATGTCGTGCAACTGCGAACTGGAAAATAAATAAAAACATAACTCGTATGTTTCATTGATTTTATTAGATATATATCTATTTAAGTAAATTTGATTGGGCAATTGTTTTATTTACTTATTTATTTATTTTTCATTTTATTTATTTATTTATTGGGGTGTGTGTGTGTGTGTGTGGGGGGGGGTACGCCGGTTCGGCCCACTCTAATTCCGCGCCTGTCCCCGATTTATTTAGTTGTCTGGGTGTCACGAGGCTATAAGGTGCAAGTGGTATCATCTGGCTTAAAGCCGTTTCAGGTGTATATCATTTAGATCAGTTGTCCCGGAGAATAATGGCTGTCTTTTTAATGTCAATAAAAACCGTGTAATTGAATTGAGTTGAATTGGTACAGCGGTGCAGACAAGTGCGAGACTGTTTATTGGATAACCTGTTTTATTTATGTTTCCAAAGAATCTAGTTATGTCAGTTCAAGTCGATCAGTTAACTCTTAGCCTGCTATGGAAATGAGGTTTGCTTAACCCATGCCTCTATAGGCTATTTTTAGATCCAACCACTTTGAATGAATCTACCCGAAAGGATTATTAACTGGAGAAAAGGATTTTTTTTTAAATTTTGTAGTTTGAAACCATTGTGATAAATAGAGCGTTTGCTCCTATAGGAGCAAATGCTCTATTTATCACAATGGTTTCAACAGGTGACTTTTACAGAGGCGTAGAAAGGCGTATTTATGGAGGAAAGGGTTAAGCTCCGATCTGTTGCCGTTGACACTTACTTCTGATTCGTTCAAGCTTGGGAGATACTACAGGCAGAGTGTCAAACAGATTGGATCCTGATGAGACGTCTCATCTGGATCCAAGCTGTTAGCAGATGTCATTTAGGTCGCGAGTAGCAGACTTAGGGTGAAATGTCTCTACAACGACTTTTAAAATGAGGTCTATGTCTGGTTTAAATGACAGGTGGTAGCTTAATGTTGGAGAACAGTTATACAGGCAAATCTTCAAAGAGCTTTTTGCATTATTTTCGACATGCATTCAGCATGCACATGGATTTAAAAGGCCCGTTAGCATCCATTGACTATTTCCTTCATTTACAATAATAACAATAATCTTTATTACCTCCAGATACGGAGAGCATTCATATAAATGGATACAAACAGTGCATTTGGGTATACATATACAGTGAACAAACTAATGACATGAAAAATATGAAGCCGCTATGTGGCGATGTACACCTGTGTGTAGCTGTTTCCCTTTTGTGAAGCAACTACACCCAAATATGCCACAGCCCATAGAATGGCATGCTTAAGGTAATGAAACATACATGTACAATATCTTTACAACTGCCACAATACCCATACCGGTCCCTCCACTCCATCAATGCAGCCAGCCAAATAAACCCGAAATACATTAGTTGACCGCGCTACAATGATGGAAAAGAGAAAATGATATAACACATTCGGCATACTAGCACCAGATCAGGCTGTTCCAATATCAGTCAATAGTTTCCCAAAGGAAACGCGTGATGAGTGTAACAGACTGAAGTAGACATTGTGTGTATTAGGTTAAACATAGTGTATCCCCTTTTTACAGAAATTGGGTTGGGCTACAATTTCTTCCAACTTAGTTTAACAGCCCTTCCCTACAGAAACTGATATACATAAATAAAGAGATAATGGTAATTTTGTAACACACAACATCAAACCTTTAAATAATCGGTTGGATAGGTAAATGAAAGCCAATTAATAAAATGGAGAAATAAAAGAGTGACCTAAGCCGTTTGTAATCCAGTCATTAGTCACGTCATAAGTGTAACAGAATGACGTAGGCATTGTTTCTATTGAAGACTGGCTAAGGGTTAATTCTAAGATTTAGAACCCACATTGTGAGCTTTAGAACGTGTAATTAGTGTAATTCATTTACATGGGTAAATTAATGGCACATTCGTCGTCTATAATTATAATCTTCTTTAGTTTTATTGCATGACCTACTTACTGTGACCATCTTATCTCAAGACACAGTCACCAACACACAGTGTCACATGGGAATTTTCAACCCTTGCGATACTGGGAAGCAAGTGCAGTGGACTTTGTAAACAATGCAGATCCAGATCAGAGGGCCCCCAGAGGGTGCCCTCTGATCTGGGTCTGCCCTGTTTGTCATTTATTGTCCTCTTACATTTTATACTCGAAAACTAGAATATCGTGTCTGCAAGACACAGCGATGCCCCCGTAGTGGCGCTTGCACGTAAAATTCCCAAGTCATTTAAAGATTGAATTACATTTTTGTTGCGTTCATCGCTGTACCTGTCTAAATCCAGACCTGATCACACACAACTTGAATGTATTCCGAAGGAATTCGTGTAAAAAGTTGTGTATGATCAGGTCTAGATTTATACATCGATGAACGCAACAAAAATGTTATTCAATCATTATAATTCCATCAATCTGTCCTTTTAAAACAATACTTATTGACACGAAATCAAATTTGACTTTGGTTATTTAAGGTACTGTGCGTAGGAATTCAATCAATACACATTCTAACAACTATGTCACTTTGTGTACTGTATACTACGTCATAGATGACGTCATAGACTGTTCTCAATTATATGACCTAGTTGCAACAAATCGAATTTAACAATTACTAAAGCAATAAACGAACCTATTTCAACACATTTCCTACCTTAATACTTTGTCATTTCCTTTTAATCGAATACCGTGCATACTCCTTATTGAAATTCATCTATGTCTGAACATAGACCAGTGGAATACGTGTCAAAATACTTAAAATACCTTAAAACAAATCCCTATTATTTTCAATAATATGCACTCTACACGAATGTTTACGTTTAATACAGAGCCAGATATTGTCAATTATGTTTAAATCCGGTGACTATGCAAGACTTGGATCTAATGGCATTTCAGGTCTGTTAGATATCTATCCTACCAGCACGGTGTACTGCGGCTTCGTCATGCTGAAATAATTGATTTGACGGGGTCTAGTTATTTCTGGCGGAGTGGTCACAATTGTCTTCAAATATCGTTAAATATTTTCCTTAACCCTTTCCCTCATATTGACGACTTTTGACGAGTCTGTAACAGCCACTTTGTGAAACCATTGTAATAAATAGAGCATTTGCTCCTATAGGAGCAACTGCTCTATTTATCACAATGGTTTCAAACTACAAAATTCAAAAAATTTCCTTTCCTCTAGTTAATGTTCCTTTTCGGTTGATTTATTCAAAGAGGTTGTATCTAAAAACAGCCTATGAGGTAATGGGTTAATGCTAGCTACGGTTCCATTCCATGCTATCCAGTCCCAAAAAGATCTACCATTTCTTTCAGCATGTTTTCTTGTCGGATGTCACTTTGACATTATGTCTAAGTCTGGTCTGCAGCCTTCACCTCATTTTCTCCAATCAACACATCTGTTATCACTGTCGATCATCACTTGGCTTTCATCCGAAAAACATATCTTTAACCCATCTCCCAGAAGCTCACCTCCTCCTTGTCTCTCTACACCACGCAATCCGCGTGATTCTGTTGACTTTTGATATACAGTCACTTTCTTTTTACTCACTCTTTACCCATAACATTCGAAATACGCGCTCCATAAATCTTCAAAACAAACCTTTTCCAATGCACGTCATCATGTTTTCAAGGCTTTTTTTCTATAATAGAGCGCCAGTATTTCATGTTTAGTAAAACGAAGTAGTTCCATAGTGTATCGGCTATTGTGTACCGACTTCATGTAAATCATGGAGCAAACGGCAAAGAACCAGCTCTTTACATTGAGAATGAATGTCAAATTTCAACCACTCAGATTCGGCGATTTTGTGTAAACGTCGCTGGATTGGAAATATTTGACATTGACATTGGGCTAGTATGGGATGGGCGCGTAATGAAAGTATGGATGATGTTTAATGTGTATATGAAAGTCCATGCCAATAACTATAGTGGTTAGTTAGATACATGTATAAGACAATGACACAACTGTGACAACCAACTTGACATTGACCTTGGGCTTGCAGGCAGCATTGTTGGGGTGCCAAAATGTTGCACAGATGGTGATTAATGTGTATATGAAGTTCCATGTGTTTAAGTGTAGAAATTACTTACATATAACACTTGAAAAAACTGTGACAACCAACTTCACGTAAAAGCGTAACACACAGACAGACAGACGGACAGACGGACAAACAGACGGACGGACATGTGCAAATCATACTACCACCCTGACTCTCGAAAATAATGTCTATTGACCGGGTGTCAAACAGCTAAGACCCTGGTGAGATGCCCAGTTACTCGGCGCCTCAACTGGGTCCAAAATTTGCAAAATGCGATTCAGGTTGAAGGTACCGGAAGACTTAACCCCGCTAATGCGACCACCTAAAAGAGGTATAATTATTGGTGCTATATGCAGGTGGTAGCGTAATGCAGGATAAAAGTAATGCAGAAAGCTCCTAGAGGAGCTTTCTGCATTACATTTGTCCTGCATTAAGAACCCACCTGCTTATAATGACACCCATGTTTATTCTTTAAGTGGTCTCATTAGAGGGGTTCTGCTGTACCGGAATACTTAACCCATTCCCTCGTATTGTTGCCGTCTGACGCCTCTGGTAAATTCATTTTTGAAACCATTGTGAAAATTAGAGCATAGGAGCAAATGCTCTATTTCTAAAATGTTCCTTTCTCTAGTAAATACTTCTTTTCGGTAGATTTATTCCAAGAGGTTGGGTCTAAGATATTCTAGGAGGGAACGGGTTAAGTTGGCAGAGTAAGAATTAAGGTAGCGAGATAAAGGTTAAGAATCGGGATAAATGATAAGGTTGTGGGATAAAGGTTAAAGTGACTCCATGGGTAAGCGTTACGGTAGCTTGATAAAGGTAAATATAGTGGAATAAGAGTTAAGGTACCTGGATAAGGCTTAAGCTAGCGGAATAAGGGTTAACGTTGCGGTAAAAAGGTTAAGGTAGCTGGATAAGAGTCAATGATGTGGAATAAGGGTTTATGAAACGGGATAAGGCTTAAGGTCGCTGGTTAAGCGTTAAGGTAACATGATAAGGATTAGATGGTCGGAGACCTAAGCGTTAAGATAGCTTGGTTAAGGGTTAATGTAACTGGACAAGGTTTAAGCTGAGTGAGCGTTAAGGTAGCGGGATAAGGGGTTAAGGTGACTGAACAAAGCTTAAGCTTGATGAGCGTTAAGGTAGCGCGGTAAAGGGTTAATGTGACTGGACAAGGCTTAAGCTTGGTGAGCGTTAAGGTAGCGGGGTAAGGGGTTAATGTGACTGGACAAGGCTTAAGCTTGATGAGCGTTACGGTAGCGCGGTAAATGCATAATGTGACTGGACAAGGCTTAAGCTTGGTGAGCGTTAAGGTAGCGCGGTAAAGGGTTAATGTGATTGGACAAGGCTTAAGCTTGGTGAGGCGTTTAGGTAGCGGGGTAAGGGTTAATGTGACTCGACAAGGCTTAAGGTGGCTTGGTTAGCAGTAAGGTGAGCGGGCTGAAGGTTAAGGTATATGCATAAAGCTTAAGGTCGCTGAGTAAACGTTAAGGTAGCTCTTCTCTTTGTCTTCGTTGTAGTCAGAAACAAAATTCGGTAACCTTGTCGTTTACCTTATTAAACCAATATTGTACTGATACAAACTATTCACACTAATATATATTAACTGTTCACACTCATTTACCATCCATTTACACTATTTCATCCGTTTTATTTTCTCTAGGGCGACCCAGACAATCGTTTCCATTTTCGGAAGTACTAGCAATTAAGGTTGTGACATTGTTGGCACGAATTGTTGCCTGAAACATTAATTTTCTCAATAATGTAGACATATGGTGTTTATCTTTTGGGCCGTATTGTAATGAAAAAAGAAATAGTAAACGAGTTTTGTGGTGTTGTCCTGGATACGAGTATAGTAGATCATATCTACACAGGTCATCCAAATAAGTGTCAATATTGGTTTTAAAACCCTTTACTCCATAAATACGCCTTTCTAAGCCGCTGCAAACAGAGTAGACCCAGATCAGATGGCTCCTGTAGGAGCCCTCTGTTCAGGGTCTACTCTGTTTGCTTATGAAATAATATTGACATGACTCTACAATTTCTGCTATGGCAAACAATTCATGTGTTAATGTGGTATTTTAACACTTGATCAAACTAATATTTATGACGTCACAATTTATTGCATAGATATGCATGGAATAAACGGTTAAAGGAGAGGCCAGCAGTGCATATTTAGAAAATCGTTAGAATAGTTTGCTTCACAAAATCTTCTTGGAGAAACACCCTAAACGAAGATAAGACATATCTGAGCGATTTCACTGAATACAGGTAAACCGCTTTATTCCATGAACATTTCAGTAAAAAATGACATCATTAACTCTTTAGGCGCCATTGGCGCCTGTTGGCACCATTGAAAACCATTGGTCTAGCGGCAAGACACAGAGAGTCACGGTATCATTATAAATAACTATCACAGGTATTATCTTAAAATATAAGTTTATTAGAAATATCCCTATTAACACTGTTAAGTTAAAAATATGTCGGTTATAGAATGTCGATGAACATGCTTAATGATTAACACAGCAGAGTATCAGAACAATTCATAAGAGCCATATTAAGGAATAAAGTAAAACAACCCTATCAAATGATCAAGGATAAAACAGTAAATTAATAAAACGAAGCCCTGAAATTCAAGAAAATGCAATAAATACACAGGTGCCATCAATTCAAAGAAAATTGTTGTATAATGTATTCTTTATCTATCAAGAATTTTTTAACATCAAATTTAAATTGACTGGAAGATTTGCTCCATCTTAAAGTCTGAGGAATGCCATTCCACAAGTGAACAACTCTGAAAAGAAATGATTTCTTACCAAAGCTGTTAACTGTAGGAATGGCGTAGCCTACGTCTGTAAACGTGAAAGAAAACGAATCTTCCTAATAAGGAACAGCTAACATGTTTGATCTTGTACAGCGGTTATGAAAAGAGCTTAAAGGAACAAAACAAAAGTGGTCCCAATATGGAGCTTTGGGGCACACCACAAGAGATACCTTCACGAGATGAAATGTTCCCGACACATCAATTAGTTGTTGTCTGTCTGAAAGATAAGATATAAACCAGTCAATACTATATTGGTGCAAACCTAAAACTTTAAATTCCATAAGTTAGATACTATGATCAATCGTAGCAAAAGCTTTCTGTAAATCAAGGAGTACCATGCCAACAATATTACCTTTATTCATTTGGAATCTGATAAAGTCAGAAAGATGAATCAGACAAGTATCAGTAGCAAAACCTAGCCTTAAGCCGGACTGAAAATTGTACAGAAGCTTATTATCATTCAAATATGTTTCACAGTTGATCAAAAATAACTTTTTCAAATACCTTAGATAATATGGTAAGAATGGATACTGACTTGTTATTACTGACATCATATCTATAATATTTCTTATACAAAGGAACGACTTTCATCAGGGACGGACCCTTGGATTATTGATAAATTGATCATATAAATTAGAGGACAAACTATCAAGTGAGCACCATCAGGTACAAATCTAGATGGAATGTCATCAAATCCCTTAGCTTTATTATGACCTAACTTCCTTAAATATTTCAAAACACTATCTTCACTTACAACTATTAAGAACGACACGTTTAGAAGAATAATAATCAAACACACATTTCTGGCCATATTTGCCGATACATTGTGTAAGCTTCTCAACCAGACTACATGTAGAAGCTATATTGACATAAAAAGAGATAAAATGTTTGGCAACATTAAGTTTATCAAAGCAAATTTCCTATACTACTAGCAGAAGAGAGCCCTTTTTAGCAGGCATTCCGAGCTCTTCAAAGTGTTCAATAATGTCTTAGAATCATTATTATTCTGTTCAAGTTTGCTGGTAAAATACGATTTATTTGCATTAAAAATTACATAAATACTTGAATTGCTCTGATCTAATGTTTCGACTACTAAGGGCCTTTTTCAAAGATTACCATGACAATCTTTGAAAAAGGCCTTTAGTGGTCGAACTATTAGATCAGAGCAATTCAAGTATTTATGTATTATATTAATTCCCTATTTTGCAATATTTTCTTCATTGAATATTACAGATTGTGTTTTGTTCCTAAGAGTTTTAAAAACGTTAGTTACTCGGTTCCTCCTCTGGAGCCAAATTGTTTACATCGGTTCTCACAATTTCGCTCATGTCAGCGAAAGAGTTTAACAAATTGCAAAATTAAAAGAGAAATGGGCTGCACTAAACGCACTGGAAGACTATCAAAATAATAGATTACATACTATAAATCAAATAAACGCAGATTAATGCAACTTAGTCTTCTACAACTGACTGTAGTCTGCCAAATATCCTCGTCTGTGTCAATTCTAAATAATATTTATTTCTATTTCTTGGCATAAAACAGAGACAGAATATCAAACAGTCTGGATCCTGATAATATGCCGAGTTACTCGGCATCTCATCTGGATCCACACTGTTTGCAAATGTTATCACACATACTCCGGTAACAAGCTTAAGGTTAAAAATCAAGACGCTAAAAATGCTGGAAGCAGGGGTTTTACAGCGCTAATCGGAGAAAATAGGGCATGAAATTATAGCTTCTCTGCATGCAGATGCACGATTTCATTACTTTCAATTCTTGTAAGAACATTTTCTATTCAATGCAAAAAATATTTCAGCACTACTTTTTCTGTTACAAAATGAGAAGAATTTGAATCCCCTGCTACAATGTCACAGTAAAACAGTGCGTATGTATCCCCCTATGCCATAGAAAAGTTGACTGTGTTATTACTTAGCAATAGGGGGCTTATGGAATCACCCCGGCACCGGCGTCGGCGTCTGCGTCTGCACGTCTGCGTTGGCTTTTGGTTAAAGTTTTGGGGTAAGTGTTGAAATGCACTAATAATACATGAAGTATTGCCCTAGGAAGATGATATTTGAAATGGAGGTTCCCAGTATGTTTAACATTGATGTAGTGTAGTTAAAATTTAAGATAAAATTGAATTTTAGTCAAAATTTCACCTGTTTTGGACTTAGCTTTTTGGACTGAAATAGGAAGGTTATAGATTTGGGGTAAGTGTTGAAGTGCACTAATACTAATGCAATGTTTGGCATAGAAAGCTGATATTTGGAATATACATGTAGTTTGCCAATAGGTTTAACATTGTTGTAATTAAAATAAAAAAATATCTTGGACTTCGTCTTTGTAGACAAGGCGTACAACAGGCGAGCTTTGCTGTCCTGAGACAGTCTAGTTTTAATTTTGGTTGACAATGAAATGATGATAATCCCTACAAAATAATGATTTAGCCAGCAGCTCCTGTCCATTATCACTATCAAGTTTAAATTAGTTACATAGTCAAGAAAATAAGACATATGATAGGAATTGTTTGACCTATTACCTCTTTGAACAAATATACCGAAAAGGAGGATTTACTGGAGAAAAGGAATGTTTTGGAATTGTGTACCGTTGTGATAAATAGAGCAAATGATCTATCTATTACAATGGTTTCATAAAGTGACTTTTACAGGGGTGCCAAAAGGCGTCAATATGAGGGAATGTATTATAGGAACATGTGTCACCTGCAAGCAGAAATATAACCCAAAATAAATGTCATACAAAAAAAATATTCCCTGTATGTCACACCACTACAGCAATTGATACAAATGTAGACACAGTATCATACACATTATTTGGGAAACTTATATTTTTCTGTTTAACCCATTCCCTCATATTGTCGCCTTTTGAAGACACTGTAAAATTCGCCTTTTGAAACCATTTTGATAATTAGGGCATTTGCTCTATTTATCACAATGGTTTCAAAACTGCACACTTCTGGAAATTTTCCTTTCCTCTAATAACTGCTCCTTTTCGGTAGATTTATTCAAACGTTTGGATATAAAATTCCTCTAAAATGTAAAATGTATCACTATGCATAATCTAGAAACACATATGACAGCTTAATGCAGGTCTAAAGTAATGCTGAAAACTCCTGTAGGAGCTTTCAGCATTACTTTAGACCCGCACTAAGCTGTGAATTTTAGATATTGTTCAGATTACAAATCTTAACCCTTCGCTTGTTGAATTTTAAAATAACATTTCTCCTTCTTTACCCATGCCCTGTGGTATAATTACATATATCTTCACTGTGTACAAGTAGTTCGCTGTGCAATCACTGCTGTGGAGTGCACTGGTTGCACAATCAACTTGTAAATTGTGCAGAGCCTGATGAGACTCCTGCAGGAGCTGTCTCATCTGGGTCTTCACTATTTACAGGTAGGTATATTGACGCGAATAGCAAGCGAAGTGTAAAGTAATTTGTTTGGTCCCTTGAAGATATTTAAGTTCAACTGTACATTCCAGTCTTTGGTGTATGGACTAATAGCAATTAAGTCTACCAACTTAATGTAATCCCTACAAAATAATCTGTTTTGTCAGTTACGTCCTAGAAACTATGCCATTACAAAATACGTTTAAAGCTGATAATTAACATTTATCTATCTATTTTCCACATTCATTTAATGTGTCTCTGGGCCTAACGAAATTAAATGCCGTCCAAGACTAAATGTTCTGTCGCTGATAATCATGTTCCTTAATCAAGCAATACTTTCCAATCAACACAGAAACTAATTTCATCCTATACAAGAAACGAAATCAAGGCCATGTATATTTAAATACGTTATTAATACAATCTAATAAAGGTATCACATGCATCTAACAGTTTAAACCCAGACCAGAATGCTTTTGCTTGTGTCATCTGACCAGGTTTTGCACTGTTTTCTGAACACCTCAATGGCACTGGTTTATACTAGCATATAATTATTCATCCTTTATTCTACTACCTGATTCCGGCAGAGGTCCAGATAAGATGCGCAAATTAGACTATTTCCAGGAATAACGTCTTTATTTCTCCACCAAACCCTGTGTTGTGACCATTCTTTAGAATCGTCTCGAAGAGACGATTCTAAAGAGTGGTGGCAACATAGGAATTGGTGGAGAAATGGCGATTTTAATAAGTGGGTACGTACCCTTATATGTAGCTCTGTAATTCGTGTCTGCAAACAGCTGTGATTGAGCAGCTAGTCGCCTCATCCGGGTCCAATTTTTTTGCAAATGTGAGCAATGTAGCGGTTAGTTGGAAAAGGGTTAAGGTAGCGGGAAAACAGTTACGGTAGCGGAAAATATTTAAGGTAGCGGCAAAAGGTTTATGGTAGTGGCAAAAGGTTTACGGTGGTGGGAAAAGGAATAAGGTAGCGGGAAAAGGGTTTACGGTAGCTGGAAAATACTTGATTTCAGTTACATGTAGCGAGAAAAGGATTAAGGTAACGATATAAGAGTTACGTTAGCGGAGTAAGGGTACGGGGAATAGGTACAGGGTTAAGGAAACGGGAAATGTTTAAGGTAGCGGGAAAATGGTTAAGGTAGCAGGATATGGTTAAGGCAGCGTGAAAATGGTTAAGGTAGTGGGAAAGGTATACGGTAGCGGGAAAAGAGTTAAGTTCAGTTAGTGGTTCCTACCTTTAAGGTATAAAAGTTAAGGTAGCGGGGTAAGGGTAAAGGGAATGTGAACATGTTTAAGGAAGCGGGCAAAGGGTTCAGATATCGGGATAAGCATTTAGATATCGGAGTAAAGTTTAAGGGTTTAGATAACGGAATATGGTTAAGGTAACGGGGTAAGGGTTAAGTTAGCGGTATAAGGATTTAGGTATCGAGTTACGGTTTAAAGCATCAACTCATTCGTTCTATTATTAATCGTTTTTGTTCGAGGATAATTCGTTAACTCACGGCGTATTGACGGTTCTTCGTTCAATTTAGATGTTTGAATGTTCCCCTATGAACCCTTTATTCCATACATGAGCATAGTAATGCTTAACCCATTCCCGCATATGTGCGCCTTTTGACTCCTCTATAAAAGTCACGTTTTGAAGCCATTGTGATAAATAGAGCATTTGCTCCATAGGAGCAAATGCTCTATTTATCACAATGGTTTCAAGACTACACAACTCTAAAATATGCATTTTCTCTAGTAAATGTTCCTTTTCGGTAGATTCATTCAAAGAGGTTTGGTCTAAAAATAGCATATGAGGGAATGGGTTAACAGGGTACACCCAGATCAGACGGCTTTTGCATGAGCCGTTTGATCAGGATCTACTTTTGATCAGGGTCAGGTTCTATCTGTTTTTGGAGTTGTATAGATCTGATTCTACACTTTTATCCAAAGTCGAAACATTTCTTGTCCATATGGCATCATATGAATTAAGCTAATTAACTCATTCTCTCATATTGGCGACTTTTGAAGACTCTGTAGAAGTCACTTTGTGTGAAACCATTGTGATAAATAGAGCATACAAAATTATATTGTTTCCCTTTTCTCTAGTTAATGCTCCTTTCGGTAGATTTATTCAAAGTGGTTGTATCTAAAAATAGCCTATAAGGTAATGGCTTAATATAAAAAAAACATACATTATCTCTAAGATAGATATTAATGGAGTAAAGAGTTAACCATTTAACTTTTGTTAAAAAATAATGTCTGCTCAAATTTGAAGTTGGTGCAGTATTGACTATTTTCGATTCGACCATTCGTTTGAGAAAGTATTGACGGAATGATAGTACTGGGTCTTCTCTGTTTGCAAAGGCGTGTATAAAGCGTCTGTATGGGGGAAACTGTGATATTCTCTATACGACAGTTTGTATTTGCCCGGATAAAACAGGTTTAGGAGTTCTCATGGACGTTGAACTGTGTGGTAGTAGACATTATAGTAAGTTTATAGTTTTCAATTTCTCACACTAATACCGGGACACGTCTTGGTTCGAGCGGGGGTAAAAGAGGCAATATATATATCAGAACACTCAAACCAATGCAGAACAGGGACGGGGGCCTTTTCCAGTTACCGCACATCTGGGACAAAGCTTTAACATCACTCATTCCCTCGAGTGGTGTTAAGCCTAATCCCCAGTCACAGTGAAAAGATCAGTTGGCTGATGAAGTCCATAGTACATGGATGAAAAATCTCAAGGTTAGCTTTGATATTTGTGTGAGAAATTGAAAAGTATAAACTTACTATAACGTTTAGGAGTGTGTACATACTTCAGAGTAGGATTCTTTCTATTTATATACAGAACACATTCCATTTTGTCTGATTTCTAATCCTTACCCCCAAATTTTCGTGACCAAACTGGGAGTCTTATCAAGATCCAAATTTGTTGACATTATTTAATAGTTTCTCAAAATTACGATCGAATCTGAAGTGGTCAAAATTGCACTAGGCAATTTGAGCAGATACTTTTTCATAGCAGGATAAGGGCAAATACAAACGAAAAATCGTATTTTCAAATACGGCACAAATTCGATTATGCGAACATTCAGTATTAATTTAAGGACAGGTGACATCTTAACCCATTACCTCATAGGCTATTTTTAGATATAACCTCTTTGAATAAATCTACCGAAAAGGAGCATTAACCAGACAAAAGGAATTTTTTAGAAGTTTGTAGTTTGAAACCATTGTGATAAATAGAGCATTTGCTCCTATAGGAGCAAATGCTCTATTTATCACAATGGTTTCACAAAGTGACATTTACAGAGTCGTCGAAAGTCGTCAATATGAGGAATGGGTTAAGGAGCTTTCTGCATGACTTTCACCCTGCATTAAGCAGTCATCTGCTTGACTTTCACCCTGCATTAAGCAGTCATCTGCCTGACTTTCATCCTTTATTAAGCAGTCATCTGCTTGACTTTCACCCTGCATTAAGCAGTCATCTGCTTGACTTTCACCCTGCATTAAGCAGTCATCTGATTGACTTTCATCCTGCATTAAGCAGTCATCTGCTTTGACATTCATCCTGCATTAAGCAGTCATCTGCTTGACTTTCACCCTGCATTACGCAGTCATCTGCTTGACTTTCATCCTGCATTAAGCAGTCATCTGCTTGACGTTCACCCTGCATTAAGCAGTCATCTGTTTGACTTTCATCGTGCAGTAAGCGGTCATCTGCTTGACTTTCACCCTGCATTAAGCAGTCATCTGCCTGAGAAGATACCAACTCCTCTTTACTAAAATTTCAAATCATCGAGATTTTATTGGATGTTGAATTATGTCTCAAATGACCCCATATTGTTTATACGTACAGTAAAACATGATGTCATTAGCGACTATTCATTTTTTATACCCCCCCCCCTTTTGAAAAAATGGGGGTATATTGCTTTGCAGATGTTGGTCGGTCGGTCGGTCGGTAGATGGATGGTTTCCGAACGATAACTAATAAACAACTTGGCATAGAGACTTCAAACTTGGTGTGGTGGTTGGTCATGACAAGAAGATGACCCCTATTGTTTTTGAGGTCACTAGGTCAAAAGTCAAGGTCACCATGACCTAAAATGGTAAAAAAGTTTCCGATCAATAACTGCTCAAGGGTTTGGCTTGGGATCTTCAACTTGCTGTGGTAGTTGGTCATGACCACTGGATGACCCCTATTGTTTATGACTTCACTAGGTCAAAGGTCAAGGTCACCATGACCTTAAATGGTAAAATGGTTTCTGATCAATAACTGCTCAAGGGTTTAGCTTAGGATCTTCAAATATGCTTAGGTGTTTGGTCATGTCATCTAGATGAGTCCTGTTGATTTTTAGGTCACTAGGTCAAAGGTTAAGGTAACCATGACTTTAACTGGTTAAATGGTCTCCGATCAATAACTGCTCAAGGGTTTAGCTTAGAATCTTCAAACTTGGTGTGGTAGGTTTGACTTAGGATCTTCAAATTTGCTTAGGTGGTTGGTTATGACATCTAGATGAACCCAGTTGTTTTTAGGTCACTAGGTCGAAGGTCAAGGTCACCATGACCTTAACTGGTGTAATGGTTTGCGGTCAATAACTGCTCAAGGGTTTGACTTAGGATCTTCAAACTTGCTGTGATGGTTGGTCATGACAACTAGATGACCCTGTTGTTTTGAGGTCAAAAGGGCAAGGTCACCATGACCTTAACTGGTGAAATGGTTTCCAATCAATAACTGCTCAAGAGTTTGGCTTAGGATTATCAAACTTGCTGTGGTGGATGGTCATGACAATTGGATGACCCCTTTTGATTTTGAGGTCACTAGGTCGAAGGTCAAGGTCATCATGACCTTAACTGATGAAATGGTTTCCAATTAATAACTTCTCAATGGTTTGGTTCGGGATCTTTAAACTTGCTGTGGTAGTTGGTCGTGACCACTAGATGACCCCTATAGTTGATGAGGTCACTAGGTCAAAGGTCAAGGTCACAATGACCTTAATAGTGAAATGTTTTCAGATCAATAAATGATTAGTGGTTTAGCTTAGGATCAAAGGTCAGGTTTGGCTTAGGATCAAATGTCAGGGGGTCTGGGGTATACATGTTTTACAAACATCTCTTGTTTGAACATAGGCGTTTTAACCCTTTCTCTCATACGGACACATTTTCACGAATGTGCAAACAAAGAAGACCCAGATCAGACGGCTCCTAGAGGAGTGTTGCTCTTGCAACGTGTTTTAACACAGGACAGCGCGCTCGACTATTCTCAGAATTGTTAGTGTAAAAATGCTTGATAGCGGACTAAAATAGTGTCCAATGATATTAGAAGCAAGTAATCAGTCTCAGTAAAATATCTTTAATAGTATTCTGGATGTAGGAACTTTCTTTAATGAAAGAGAAAAACTTAAGTAAAAAAGAGCAATAATTTCTGTTAAAAATGCTTGCCAGAGTAATGTTCCCTTGCCTGCATATGAAGCTTGAGGTGGTGAACAAGTGTTCCAAGTTTTAAAGCTTTATCTCAAAGGGTTATGTAAATAAGTGGACTTTAACAAAAACCTTAACCAAAAGTACTAAGTTAAAAAGGGCCATACTTCTGTCAAAATGCTTTACAGAGTTATGTACTCTTGCCTACAGATGAAGATTATGATGTTGCACTAGTGTTCCAAGTTTTAAAGCCTTATCTCAAAGGGTATGTAAATAAGTGGACTTTAACAAAAACCGGAACCAAAAGTTCTAAGTAAAAAAAGGCCATAATTCTGTCAAAATGCTTGACAGAGTTATGTTCTCTTGTCTACATATGAAGATTGTGGTGGTGAACAAGTGTTCCAAGTTTCAAAGCTTTTTTCTAAATGTAAGAGGCAAAAAGTGGACTTTAACAAAAACCTTAACCAAAAATTATAAGTTAAAAAGGGCCATAATTCTGTCATAATGCTTGACAGTGTTATGTATTCTTACCTACAGATGGCAGATGGAGTTTGTGGTGGTGAGCAAGTATTCCAAGTTTCAAAGCTTTATTCCAAAGGTTAGAGGCAAAAAGTGGACTTTAACAAAAACCTTATCCAAAGTGTGACTCGGACACCGACGCCGACGCCGGGGCGAGTAGGATAGCTCCACTATTCTTCGAATAGTCGAGCTAAAAATGCGCAACAAGTACATAGATATTTTATTTATGTTCACCATCACAAACTTCATCTTTAGGCAAGAGTACATAACTCTGTAGAGCATTTCTACAGAATTATGGCCCTTTTTAACTTAGAACGTTTGGTTAAGGTTTTTGTTAAAGTCCACTTATTTACACAACTCTTTGAGATAAAGCTTTGAAACATGGAACACGTATTAACCACCACAAGCTCCATCTGTAGGCAAGAGAACAAAACTCTGTCAAGCATTTTTTACAGAATTATGGCCCTTTTGTACTTAAGTTCTTCTTTTTCATTACAGAGTTCATAGAGATCCTACATCCTGAATAGTATTATAGATATTTTACTGATACTTTGATTACTGATTGGACACTATTTTAGTCCACCATCAAGCAATTTTACACTAACAATTCTGAGAATAGTCGAGCATGCTGTCCTGTGACAGCTCTTGTTACACCTAACCTTTAGACTAAAGTTTTGAAACTTGGTACACTTGTTCACCACCACAATTTTCACCTGTAGGCAAGAGTACATAACTCTGTAAAGCATTTTGACGGAATTATGACCCTTTTTAACTTAGAACTTTTGGTTCCGGTTTTTGTTAAAGTCCACTTATTTACATAACCCTTTGAGATAAAGCTTTGATATTTTGATCACTTGCTTTCCACCACCAGGTTCATATGTAGGGGCAAGAGTACATTACTCTGTCAAGGATTTTGACAGAATTATAGCCCTTTTAACTTATAAATTTTGGTTAAGGTTTTTGGTAAAGTCCACTGATTTACATAACCCTTTGAGATAGAGCTTTGAAACTTGGAACAATTGCTTATCATCACATGCTTTGTCTGTAGGCAATAGTACATTACTCTGTTAAGCATTTTAACAGAAATTATTGGCCCTTTTGCCTAAGTTTTTCTCTTTCATTAAACATTTCAAAGATATCCTACATCCTGAATACTATAAAGATATTTTACTGAGACTTTGATTACTTGCTTCTAGTATCATTGGACTCTATTTTAGTCAGCTATCAATTATTGTTACACTAACTATTCTGAGAATAGTCGAGCACACTATCTTGTGACAGCTCTTGTTCTATATAAGTTCAATTGACAATCATCATAATAACGACTGAACAAAACAAAGTTCCAGTTATCCAAGTTCGATACATCGAAGTTCAACTGTACCAAGTTTTATAATTTGATTGAAAATATGCGTCCATTGTATGGACTTCCTCTTTCATAAAATACAGTATATTAGTCAAGTACATGTTTTATTCCTTCCAAGTAGCACTTAAACTTGAACAAAGTAAAGCATCGAGGTTTCGTGATGCATCACACTGATTACCATGGTAACAACATTATACAGAACAACAGATAAAGGAGCGTACTCAAAATACTAAAATCATCCTTTCTCCACCATACCCTTTGTTGCGGTCATTCATAAGTCGATTCTAAAGAATGGTCACAGCATAGGGTTTGATGGAGAGATCTAATTGTTCTTGAACATGTTTTGATTTACGTATTTTAATTGGACCTCTGAGTATAAAACCATAAGTACATGTAACAAAACTGCAATATTGTCATAAATATTTAAACAGTATATAAACTGGATGATAAATACTATCACCATTCATAATGATTTATTATCCCAAACAGTATACTAAATTTACTATATATACAATGGCAGCAGGTTTTTTGTGCAAATTTATTGTTTCTCCATGTCACAGTGTGTAGGTTTATCATCACTTGTACGGCCTTGCTGTACAAGCGCGCTTTTATGGCGACACGGTAGAGTGCAGAACTACGAAGCTGGCGACCCGGGTTCGATCCCTGGTCTGAGCGGATTACATTTGGCGCCCAACAAGGGACTGTGATTGTATGTGCTTCGGGTTCGATTCGCAGTCGAGGGACGAATTTCAACTTGCTTGGTACCGGCCGCATGGCTCAGTGGTAGAGCGTCCGCCTACGGTACGGAAGGTCGTGGGTTCGATCCCCGGTCGCGACAGACCAAAAGTCGTTAAAAGTTGGTACTAGTAGCTCCATTGTCTGCGCTCGACATTAAAAGGTGTAGTTCTAGGACTGGTCGGCCCGGTGTCAGGATAATGTGACTGGGTGGGATACCCTTGCCATGTGCCCGCGGCAGGGGTATTTCAGTGAGGCAGCACTATAACTTGTCTCATGCGGGTGCCGTCTGCATATAACTGAAATACTGTTGGTCGGACGTTAAACCCAACTCACTCACTCACTCAACTTGCTTGGGGAGTGTATCACATTGTGTAGGTTTATCATCACTTATACGGCCTTTCGGTACAAGTGCGCTTTTATGGTGACGTGGTATAGTGCATGACTGCAAACCTGGCGACGCGGGTTCGATCCCGGGTCTGAGCGGGGTATATGTTTCTTTATAAGAACACACGGTTACAGCCATATCCACCTTTTCAACACTAAAATACTTTTGGTCTGTAAAACAATGTATTGATTAATAGCACGCCAGGCATGTGTTCTTATAATTTTTAAAACTAGCCCCGCGGATGACAATGTTGATCCTAAATTGGACATTGTTTAGAAACGCAGTACATTAAAAACATTTCCATACGCTTGTCGGTCACATTTTAAAAATGTTTTCACGCTTTTTTGTGGACCTGTCAAAATGTGAATATTCCTACGTCACTGAAAGGATATATTTAGCTATATACGGCGTGTTCAGCAATCGTATACTTATTTAGATTTGGACAGGTTAAAAAACCAGGACAATACCCATGCTTTCATCCTATAGTCTACTTAGTTGTTGTTTTATTTACAGCAAAACCTCTCTATAACGGCCACTAAAATGTTAATTAGTTGGTAGTTAGGGCAGGTGGCTGCTTCAAGCAAAGTGAAAGTAAAACAGAACGCTCCTGTATGAGAGTTCTATTTTACTTTCACCTTGCTTTAAGCAGCACCTGCCTTTAACACAAAATACTTGATGTAATGTAGTGGCCGATATAGAGAGGTTTTACTGTACATGTAAAATATGCTTTATATTTTTTTGTGCGTTTCTCCGCTTTTAGTCTTGTAATTGTTAAGCTTCCTGATTGATGATGTTTGGATGCCGTGGCCGTTTGTGTGTGGTGCTCCCTGTAGAAATAATTATGTTTCCCACTTTTAGGATGTATATATACATGTATCCGAAATTACAGTATCATAATCAAATTTATATGCAGGATATAAGTATGTTACAGTAAAACCTCTCTATAACGAAATAACCAAATTGCGTTAATTACATGTAGTTGGTATTTAGGGCAGATGGCTACATAAAGCAAGATGAAAGTAAAACAGAACGCTCCTATAGGAGCGTTCTGTTTTACTCTCACCTTGCTTTAAGCAGCCCCTTGCCTTTAACATAAAATACTTGATGTAATTTAGTGGCCGTTATAGAGAGATTTTACTGTAGTTGGAAAACAGGGATAACCGGACTCATCTTCACGAGGGCTTGCTGGTAAGGGAATTAACAGCAAAATGAAAGTGTATTGTACCACCCTTCACTGCAAGTTTTATGTTCCTTTTCCCAGACTGCCAAAAGGAAGGCACCAAACATGCAAAGTTCATGCGCAATCGGCAATCGATTTACCCATTGTCGCCATAGAATTTTGCAAACATAGCAGAACCAGATCAGACGGCTCTAACAGTATTACTTTCTGCTATGTTTGCTTATAGATCCATATTTGCCAATAATTGATAATTGTTAATGTCATAATGGCATCATGGTTTGATTTACCCATATCAACGTTTTTGGTTTTTTGTCACGCTATTGCTTGCAGAGTAGACCTTGAGCAAGCGGCTCCCGCAAGAGCCGTATGATAAGGGTCTCAAAAAGTCATGTGTACATATGTCATTACAGTAAGCGACCACTTAATGAATAAACATACCTGTCTTTATAAGCAGCTGGTTGCTTAATACAGGACGAAAATTATGCAGTAAGTTCCTATAGGAACTTTCTGCATAGTTTTCGTCCAGAATTAAGCTACCACCTGCCTCTGCCACTATGAATTACACCCTTTTAGCTGGTCACATTAGAGGGATTTTACTGTATAACATATTAACTAATAAATAAAAAAGCTAATAAATTCATGATGCCATTTTATCTTACGTGAATATCTAACAGGGAAAGGGTGAAGTGATATGCATAAGAAACTTGAAGCTTTAGACGAAGTAAAGCGTTGGGTTGACGGGTTTGAGAATGTGACCTGGAAATTATTGTGGAGACAGAAGACAGAATTAGGAAGACAGATCGGAAACCACACGCGGTAGATGAGAAACCAATAATCATACCTTAGAGGGTTTAATTTGTTTTGTTTTAGAGTAGGTGAAACATAGCATAGCATTGCGTTGTTTATCTTAATAGCCATTCCTTGAGGAAAAATGTGTATTTACCAATACCCCAGAGGCTCTATCAGAGAGTAACGAGTAGGTCGAATGCCTACCCCTTTTTAATTTTCAATATCTACTGAATATACATGGTCAAAATAGAAATGGAAGGTGACCATTGTAGCTATTCTAGAAAGTAAAGGCACATATCTAACAAATGTCATCAGCAAACAGAGCATACCCTGATCAGACGGCTCCTATAGGAGCCAATACATATGGGTCTATTCTGCACATGCGTGCAACACGTTTATATGAGGGAAATGGTTAAACAAGAAGAAATAGACCGTTTTTTGCGATTCTGCCTGAAGCAGCTTTACGTTCATTGAACTGATCGGGTGATGAAGTACAGATGCGGCGGAAGATTAGATTAACATTACTTATTTAATTTGTTCTGCATGGCACCTAAAGAAAACTAGTTTTGTAAAACCTTTTCATCATGAATATTCGTGTAAGAAATCTAGGCTTAGAATTGGTAGAGAATGTAATACCCTTATCAGATGGCTCGTATAGGAATCGTCTGATCTGGCTCTGCTCTGTTTGCAAAGGTGTAAAATACATTTGTACATGTATTGGAGAATGAGTTAATATACAGTTAAACCTCGATTATTCGAACACTAAAATTTGTTTTATTATTGATCTGAAAGACAGTTGGAAGCTTAACGCATGAGCTTTCTGCGTGGCTTTCTCCATGCATTAATCATCCACCTGCCTAAAAGAGTCTAAATTCTTCTGTAAAGAAATTGGAATAATCGAGATTTTACTGTATATCAACTTTCTTAATAATTTTCTTCTGTAGATTTTAAAATGTCAATGATGGGATAACTGATTTGAACATTAACTCTTTATGAATTTGAAACGACAGTTTGTTTTTGATCGGATAAAACATGTTAAGGAATGTCTACATATTTCAGAATAACATTTATTCTATTTATATTCAAAGCACATTCCATTTTGTAACCCGTATCCCCAATTTTTTATGACAAAACTAGAAGTCTTAACAAACCCCAAATTTGTTGACATTGTTGCTAAATAGTTTCTCAAAATTGCGCTCGAATCGGAAGTTATCAAAATTTCAAATCAGGATAAGGGTAAATAAAAACAAAATTTCAAACGAAAAATACAGCACAAATTCGAATATTCAGTATCAATTTTATGACAGGTGACATCTTCATGCAGAATGAAAGTCATGCAGAAAGCTCAACATGACTTTCACCCTACATTAAGACACCAACTATTTTTAAATAAAATTTCGAATTATCGAGTTTTTACCGTATGTTGAATTATGTTACTCCACCCCCACCCCACCCCCGATTTCTTCGATGTCTCATATGACTCCATACTGTAGTACGAACAGTAAACATGGCCGTCTGATCAGGGTCTGCTCTAGTTGCTAAAGGAATTTGATAGACCTGTTTCCTCAGTTTCTAAAATGGCAACAATGTTTCGCGTTCCATATCTCAGTACATGTACAATTGTATAACTGTTTTATCAATGACTATTCAGTAGGTATTGAACTTTTGACTAAATATAGACCAGGGGAAAGGGTTAAAAAGCAAATCGTTACATATCCTGTATACATATATATGGTA
Organism: Azorinus chamasolen; assembly: GCA_963576725.1. Lineage (NCBI taxonomy): Eukaryota > Metazoa > Mollusca > Bivalvia > Cardiida > Solecurtidae > Azorinus > Azorinus chamasolen. Next base: position 57,305,065 of record OY755253.1, on the reverse strand, counting down.
GAACCTGACTTAAGCGATCATAAAAGCGCATTTTGACGCATCTGCAAACAGAGTAGACCCAGATCAGACAGCTCCTGCCGTCTGATCAGGGTCTGCTCTGTTTGCTTATGGTGTAATAAAGATCTGATTCTACAGCTTCTGCCTGAGGCAAAATATTCTGTGTTCATTATGTGCCATTATGAAAAGATAATCTTATTGATATTAATGACGTATTTTTTTCCTACATGAATATTCATCAGGGAAGCGATTAATATATGGCAAAGCAATGCTGAAAGGTCGTATAGGAACTTTAGTAATACTTTTGACCACCTGCCTCACAGACCCATAATTAGACTTCTTCTTGATGACCGATTAAGACGGGTTCTGCTGTATATTCATGACTTTGCCATTCCATTAGCATGCCAAAGGATAAAATGAGTGTTGAACCTTCTAGCATTTGTACCGCTGTACGATGGTGTTCTGTTTTATCCAGTCACCAGGCTTCTCTAGTGACATAATAAAGGGGGTGCAGCTAAAGTTAGGTTTATTAGGTTACTTCCGGTAGTAGAAGGCTTATTAGGTTAGTAGATAGGCGTAATGATTCTATAACCATTTAACTATTTTAATTTTCTGTAAATATGAATAAAAATTATGTTGAGGGAATAGATCTAACAGAAAATTCAGCAATGTAAATATTCAAATAAAAAAGATATAAAAAAAATGGCTATAGCTGGATTCGAACCTGCGCCTGATCCTACAAAAGCCACAACTAATCACTCTAGAGACGCCGTGCATATCGATTACGCCACTGAGACCACATACAAAGTGACGTTGATTTATCAGTTTTATCAATTTAATTGCTGGCGAAACGTGTTATTGATAAAAATCAAGTCTCGGAACAAAGACTTACAGATAGATTGACCGAAAAACCGCATTTTCAACGTTTTCTCCCCTCGTCGGATAAAGGCGTCCCATCTACGGCACTCATCTATTATTCTCTATATATAGTTATAAGAGTTGCCGTCCTGGTTTTAATTCAAAATCAAAATGCAGTGTCGATTTAACAGTTTGGACCAAGTGACGCAGATAATGAGGGTATGTTTCAGCAATATATAACATATTTGAAAAGGATAAATGTATAATTAGATCACCAGCACTTGCACAATAATTATGTAACCATTGTGATATATCGGCGAAATGAAAACAAATATCTACAGGCTGTAAGATCAGAGGAACAGGTAAAGATGCGTACTCTAATACTTAAATAGTCATTTGTCAACCAAACCCACTGTTCTTGGAGACGATTCTAATGGGTGGTCACAAATTAAATAGGGTTTGGTGGAGAAATAAAGAAGGTTTAGAGAGGGGATACGCTTATTTACACTGTTTGTATTTTAGGATGGGGATGGAATAAGTATGAGGTTGGGCGCCCTTAAACCGGTTTAATCCCCCCCAGTAACATCTGTCACTGACCGTTCGAAGGCGGTACTTCCATCTTCCCTCCGTTGTTTGTTTGTAATGTCCGTGCGTCTCTTTGTGCCTTTTATATACATGCATATAAAAATTTGCTGTTTGTCGTTGTGGTGCTGTTTGGGCGGTTGTGTGTTTTGTATGCGGTGTTTCATGCATGACTCATACGTGTACTTTTACATGAAAATGTTGTTTTTACGAATAGCTTTTGGACTACTTGAGTAGCAGTAACAGGACACCGGTTGCTTGATATTTGTCCTGTTGCTATTATTAATCATAATAAAATCGCCCGCACGTGTGTAGTATGTAGCCATGGTGATATATTGGTGAAATAAAAACAATTACTGTTGTAAGAGGACACTGATTGGCTAGCCTTTAGTCTTATTAATGCGCATTAAATCGCCCGCACGTACATATTAAGTATTCACAGCGATATATTAATGAAATAAAACATTGCAAATGAACACAGGCATACTGGGCTATACAGTAGATACAGTCTTAACCTGCTTGCTCCCAGTGGATTCTTCTATGATTACATATTGGATTAGTCTAATGAAATGAAATATTAATGAAATAAAACATTGCAAATGAACACAGGCTTACTGGGCTATACAGTAGATACCGTCTTAACCTACTTGCTCCCAGTAGATTCTTCCATGATTACATATTGGATTAGTCTATTTCTCTAAGGTGAGCCTGGCCTAACTTTTCAATTTCGTTTGTTTTATATTGAAAATCCTATCAGCAAACAGTGTAGACTTTGATCAGACGCCGCATTATGCGGCGTCTGATCAGAGTATACACTGTTTGCCTATGTCATTTATATGGGATCGTGGGAACAAATGGGTTAAGCGGCAATTAAAACTATGGATCTGAAATGCAGGTGGTAGCTTATTGCAGGTCAAACGTAATACAGGAAGCTCATACAGGAGCTTTTTGCGTTACTTTTGCCCTGCATTTAATTGAAGCAACCACATTCTTTGTAAGACTTCAATCTTTAATTAATGATTGTTTGCTTAGGACATATATAGCTACGAATTAAAACACATTATCTTACGTTCGAAAGAGGACCTTGATTTGTTTGACGTTAGTCGTATAAGTAGTATGCCTCATTATTAACCCTTTCACCGCCATAGTCGCACATATGCACCACGACAAATAGTGCAGTCCCATATCAGCCGCCGCCTTTTCAAGGCGGCGTCTGATCAGGGACTTCACTAATTGTCTCAATCTCTATTTCTATATACGTGTGCTTTATTCCTTTGAAATTTGCATTTATTTATCTCATTTCCTTATTTTACTGAATGATTTAACAAACTTGGATTGCAGACGACAAATAGAAATTTGGCGCCGAAAGGGTTAAATAACCAACATGTACATGCATGTACATTAGAAACCCTTCTAATGCGACCACTTAATGAATAAACATGGGTGTCTTTATAATCTGTTGGTTGCTTAATGTAGGACAAAAATAATGCAGAAAGCTTCTCTAGGCATTACTTTTGTCCTACATTTAGCTGCAACCTGCGTCTAGCACCCATAATCATACCTGTTTTAAATAGGTGGTCGCATGAGCCGGGTTTTACTGTAGTATGCATTCACAGCAATATACAGAAGAACCAGTCTCTGAAACTGTCATTCATTTATTGAGCATATGTGGTTGCTTAATGCAGGGCAAAAGTGATACAGAAAGCTACTATATGAGCTTTCCGTATTACCTTTGACCTGTATTAAGCTACTACCTGCCTTACAGACCCATGATTCGACCAATAATTGAAGGCCGCTTCTGCTGTATCGGCGAAATAAAACATGCTACAGTGAACCCTCATTGTTTCGGCATTCGTTACAATGGCATCCTCGTTGTACCAGCAGTATGCATTGATATTACCGTTAAGTACCGGTATTTGAAACAGCCTCTGATTAATTAGATGCAATGCCAATAAGACAGGTGATCGCTTAATGCAGAACACAAGAAGTGGAAAAAGCTCCTAAAGGGAGCTTTTTGCACTTCTTGTGTTCTGCATTAAGCGTTCACTTGTTAGTACTAGTTTACAACTGACCGAATGGTTCCTTCCATATTTAAACTCGTTATAACGGCGACCTGGTTATACCAGCAAAATGTCTGGAAACAAACATCTCCGTTGTAACAAGGGTTCACTATATCTTGTAAAATTCTGTACACATACCCTGGTTTGCTGGGGCTCGAGTCCTATCGTAACTATCATAAATTTTATTTTATTTACATTTTACCGGATCAGACAGTCTTAGCTACAGACTATTTATTAACACCAGAATGTAGTTTTCCAGTACATGGAAATAGTAAAAAAGTCAGACAGGAGAGGTATACGAAAGTCCTCAGCAACCCATGAAACATAAAATTTATACCGCATGACCTACCTTAAATCTTTCCCTGTTGTATATTCCAATCCAGAATGAATATAACGCAGAAAGCTCATACAGGAACTCCTTAACCTTTACACTGCTATGGGCGGATGAGCGAATATATATGCAAACAGTTTGGATCCAGATGAGACGCCGAGTAACTCGGCGTCTCATCAGGATCCAAATTGTTTGCCACCCTGGCTGCAGTTTGGTAGAATTTGGCGAATTTTGAAAATGTATTAGGTGAACAATTCTGTAAGAATTATTTGCTCAGCAGGCTAAAGGTTAATTCGTTATTAATCTCCTTATAAAGAAACTAAATATTCATCAAAGTTTTAAAGAGTTTAATGGACCATCTCCTACACAACTTTTTCAAACGAAGTTTCAGCGCGTTGCCCACATGAACCCAGGAATAGAAATATTCCGAAAACAAGAAAACAAGTACTGTAATTGTGTATAGTTGAACACCGATATCTCGAACTTTGTAGGTGGCGGTGGTCTAGTGGTAACGCGCTTGACTATCAGTCCGGAGGTCCGGGGTTCAAATCCCGGCCCTCCCGGAAATTTCAGAGACGCTTTTCCGTGTCTCCCACCCGCACATCCTCTCCACCCAGTGGTTAAAATGGGTACCTGTGAGGGTCACTTGCCAGTACTGCGGCTGCGTGATTGCGCCATATGTTAGCAGTGCTCAATATTGTAGGCCAATGACTCAATGACCAGGGGAGTAAATGTACAGTCGGCTGAGCGGCCATTCGGACTGAAAGTAGACTATAACTAGGTACTTTACTTTGCTTTTAACTTAAATAGACTATACACATTACTTCGAGATAGCAGAAATTCGAGTCATCCGAATTCTAATCGGAAAATAATCTGAAGTTCACAGCTTAATGCAGATATACAGTAATGCTCCAGTAGGAGCTTTCAGTATTACTTTCGACCTGTATAAAGCTGTCACGTGTGTTTTTAGATACGCGTAGTGTTACATTAAATCTGAATTATAAAATTTGGAAGGACTGAACTTCTATTTCCAGCTTTCCCGAAGTTCGAGTTATCCGAGTTCGAGATATCGAAGTGCAACAGTATTAACTTCCTGGTTCAATTAGAAATAAACTACATATACAGTGGATCCACATTTCACCGGAGGTGTTTGTTTCCAGATATTTTGCTGGTATAACGAGGTTGCCGTTATAACGAGTTTAAATATGAAATGAACGATATTACCAATTTAAACTAGTACCAACAGGCGATCGCTTAATGCAGAATACATGAATTGCACAAAGCTCCCTTTGCCTGTCTTATTGGCATTTATTCAGTGGTTATTCCAAAGACTTCACAGTAACTTTGTTTCAAGGCATATTGTCGGTATAGCGAGTTTAATTAGGGTTCACTGTACATGTAAATGATTTTCCGAAATAGGAACCTGTTTATTGTCTTTTTATGCAAGACTGTTATTGAACCAAACAGTATTTGACTCATGTTTCCTATTAACCCTTTCTGTGTGGGAAACGGGTCCCTTGAATCCTTTGCAAACTGTGTAGACCCAGATGAGAGAGCTCCTAGAGCAGCCCCCTTATTTGATATTGTCTGTATTGTTTGTTACGGTACACATTTCTTTAAAGGGGACATTCGACACGTTTCAAAAGTTCCTAAGATATACAAAACTCATTTGTTTATATGCTCAGAAGAAGTATAACGCAAGAAAACCAATCGAATAAACAAAGAAGAAGACACAACTATCATATGTTTGATATGTTATTCGGCAATGTATTAGTATTTATTCGGCTCGAATTTTAGTTTCGTTAACTGTTCGACCAAGGTCGATAATACATTGTTGTAGAACAAACATTATAAATGTCGATGAAAACGGTTTATTTTGTATCACAGGGGCATTTTTCGATATAAGTTCAAATTGACAATTTTCATAATAATGACTGAACATAACAAACATTAAGTTTTATTACATTATTGAAAATAAGCGTTCATTGTAGGGAGTTCCTCTTTAAATGTCCCTGAATATTCATGGCAAGTCTGACATGCTTCAATTTTGGAATAATCCGGTTTGAAATTTCAGCGCTGAAGGGGGGTGAAATAAATAATACAGTAGAACCCCTCTAATGCGACCACTATAAAATGAATAAACACGGATGACTTTATAAGCAGGTAGTTGCTTAATGCTGGACAAAAGTAATCCGGATAGCTCCTCTATGAGTTTGATGTATTACTTTTGTCATGCATTAAGCTACCACCTGTATCTAGCACCGGAATGATTCCTCTTTTAGGTGGTCACATTAGAGGGGTTTTACTGTACCTAATTTGCGATATTATACTTGGATTAGGATTTAATTATTCATAACATAGTAAATGTTATTGCCATAAAGCAAGTTTAATATAGTGTCGTTAATCAGTATGATTTTACAAATGAAATTCAATATTACTTTTCTGTAAACCTGTTATTTTAACTCATGACTCCTTTCACCGCCTTTGCAAGTGTAGTAGGAGACTTCTGATCAGAGCTTGCAGTGTTTTATTATAATGCTATATACATGTATGTTAATTCAGTTTCTGACATGGCCAGCATCCTCTTGATCATATGCCTATATCCTTACATACATTATTTACTTCGTGAATGTTCATTTACCCTTTCCCTGTTCTATGGTTATTCCAAATTTCAATACCTATTGAATATTCATGGACAAATGGGTATAATTAAATATGGAAGGTTGAACATTGTAGCCATATTAGGAAGTAAAGAAAAAGATCTCTCAAATTCCAACAAACTGAGCAGACCCTGAGGAACCGTTTGACAGGAGTCTGCTCTGTTTGCTTATTGGTCACCGCCTGGAGGCGGTGGCCAGTACTGTAGCCCAAATTTTTGGGGGTCAAGGGAAAAGGAGAAGTCTGTTTTGAGAAAACAAAATACACTTTAAAAAACACGCTACTGTCAACAAAAATACACCTTTTAAAGAGTACAATAATTTATTGATAAAAGAAATAACAGTTATGATACACAGACCCTAAAATTCCAGTTGCAATATATCTAATAAAAAATACCAGCCGATCCCTTTTCGAGAAATAGAACGAACCTGTTCGGCTTTTTCCGTAAAAAGGGCTATTTTCGTTCCAAAACAGAATAAAAGTTGTGGAAATTTGTGGAAGTATTTATTAGTTAGCTTTAATCTATGTTATTGAAGTTTCCGTTAATAAAGATGTGTTTTTGTAACGAATAATTTGGTTTTTATTTCACTCGGAAGCACTCGTACATTTCCGGCACATGTCCGGTAAAAATACATCCGAATAGTCTTCACGCAAAAGCGTTCAAACTCAGTTTAAACTGAATTTGCTGAGCAATTAACAAAAACAAATAATTTGCAAGTGTTCTCAAATGTTTTTCTCAAACAATCTTACATAAAAGTGCACTATCTGAGTGAAAATCAATATACGAAAGAAAATTTCGCCGCCTTGCTTCGAGATTAGCGTTCTACTACATGTAAATAGAGAACGTTGAGGCGAGGCTTGCCGAGCCTGAACTGTTTTCTCTCCGAGTCGGATAAAGGCGTCCCATCTACGGCACTAACCTATTATTCTATTTATCCAGTCAATTTAGTTATATCTTTTTTCATAGACTCATAAAACATACGAATATTGAAATAATTTGCATTGAAATGCGGTTTTTCGATCAACGGACCTCCCTTTTCATTTCCGTTCTAAAGACGTAAATAATGAGCTACCGCAGAGGGAAATAGTTTCGATACTTACATTACAAGACGGGAAAACGTGCTCGAATTTGAAAAATAAGATCATTTGAATCGACAGTCGATATGTTAATTCAAACAGACATGGCTATTATTCTACCGTAGGCTCTACATGGTCAAAATCGAATTCTATTTTTAGATAGGGCTAACGTCACTCGTCAATGGAACTGAACAGGCTATATTTAGGTCTATGACCATCACCGCCCTAGTAAGAGTTTATCGATTAAATTATCATTAGAGGGATAAATGTTTTAATGAAGTTTTATTATTTTATTTATTTTTATTTAAAAAAAGTCGTCAATATAGTAGCATGATAACTTTATATATATCTTCAATTTCGCTCCATTATGTCTGGCCTGATAGCGTAGTGGTTACCACGGTCGCCTATTGTGCAGTCAGCCCTGGTTCGATTCTCATCGCTGACGAAACTTTTTTTTCTTTCTTTTTCCTTTCTAATTTTTTTTAATGACGGTTTGGGTTTTTACTGGGATAGTTAATGATAATTATCTATATTAAGTGTTTTTTCTTTCAACTTAATACGTTATTTTTGGTAAAACAATTTTGTAGAAAAAATAAAAATAGTTCCTGTTGTAAGAAGAAATTCCTACACCTACTATACAAATAAACCTCTACTGTACATATAAACTTAGGTTTATTATGCTACCCCTTTATTACGTCACTAGCGGCTGTAGTGACGGGATAAAAACTCAATATCAAGCAATCCAAACTTTTATTTTAAACGGTTCTAAATATGAATACTTCCTGCGGTGACCATTTGATGCCTGCATCAAAATTTTACTTGTGATATACTGTAGATGCGAGTCTACATTTTCTGCCATGTTTAAAAATATTATTTTATCTATGTGCTTTTATAAAACAATCTAATTAATATTAATGATATCATTATTTCTCACATGAATATGCATGGAATAAATGGTTAAGTTGTATCATGAACACAAAATATTTTGGCAATAGATGTTTAATCGTATCTATATTCTTTCAAACAGAGTAGACCCTGATCACACGGATCCAACAGAAGCAAAGACATACGAATGTGTATTTATGGAGTAAAGGTTTATAGACGTTGGAACGTCCAATAAATAGATTACATGTAAAACCCCTCTAATGCGACCACCTAAAATATGTATAATTATGGGTGCTAGATGCAGGTTGTAGCTTAATGCAGGACAAAAGTAAAGCAGAAAACTCCAATAGGAGTTTTCTTCGTTATTTTGTCCTGCATTAAACAACTACCTGCTTATAAAGGCAGACACGTTTATTCATTAAGTGGTCGCATTTAAAGGGGTTCTACTGTATTTGATTTTTAGACTGTTACGCACAAAACCCATTATATTTGCCTTCCGTTTTGTTTCACATAAGAATTCAAGTAACACGGCGTCATGTCATGATCCAAACTGTTTAATAACCCAATCATATATTTGAAAAGAAATGCAAGATCTTTTTAATAAAGAAATCTTATTTTTGCAAAACAACAAAACCATGCACAACTGGCCAAAGGTTAATGACTTATTAGGCGTAAAGACCTAAGGTAACTCGTGCATAATTCAAATGCAGTTCCACTAGCTCCCAGGCTTACTAGATCTACTGCATGAGATAACTAATTATTGGAATATTGCACATGGTTCACGTGTATACCACCGTTGAAAAAAAATGTCTGTCCACTTTTGGATCTGGTGCGTTTTTGTATGCATTCGAATTGGCCAAGCTTTTAACCCTTTCCTCCATAAATACGCCTTTCTACGCCTCTGGAAAAATCACATATAAAAACCATTGTGATAAATAGAGCATTTGCTCCTATATGAGCAAATGCTCTATTTATCACAATGATTTCAGAACTACACAATTCTAAAATATTCCTTTTCTCCAGTTAATGTTCCTTTTCGGTAGATTTATTCAAAGAGGTATAATCTAAAAATAGCCTATAATGGAATGGGTTAAGAAACTGTTGAACGATTGTCAAATAGTTTGAATGCCGATGAGATGCCGAGTTACTCGGCGTTTCGTTCGGATTGAAGTTGCCTGCAAATGCGAGTCAGTTGGTGAATATCGGGGTAAAGGTTAAGGTAGCGAGATAGGGTTAAAAACATGCAGGGTAATGTTTAAGGTAGCTAGGTAATTCAGTAAAATTGATACAATATGCAGTAATTCAAGACAGCAACATTTATTTACTTACCCCATAGGTTGTGTTTAGATCATTACCTTATAGACTACTGTTAGACTAGTTTTACACCCAACCTCTGAATAAGTCTACTGAAAAAGGAGCATTTACTAGAAAAAGGGGACACATTCCATTTTAATTAATGTCCCCATAAGCTATTTATAAACACGAGCACTTTGAATAAATCTACCGAAAAGGAGCATTTATTAGAAGAAGAGAAATCTTAGAATTGTGCAGTTTAGAAATCAATCATTGTGATAAATAGAGCATTTGTTCGATTTATCACAATGGTTTCAAAACATGACGTTTACAGAGGCCTCAAGGGCATCACTTTAACCCTTCGCTTCACGTCAATATACCTACCTGTAAATAGTGAAGACCCAGATCAGACAGCTCCTGCAGGAGCTGTCTCATCAGGGTCTGCACTATTTACAAATTGATTGTGCAACCAGTGCACTCCACAGCAGTGTTTGCACAGTAAAATACTTGTACACAGTGAAAATATATGTAATTATACAACAGGGCATGGGTAAAGAAGGAGAAATGTATTTTAAAATTCAGCAAGAGAAGGGTTAAGGAAATGTTTATTTCAAAGTCGCCGTTGCAAACAGAGTAGACCAAATGATTACTTGTGTATCTATATCATCCGGAATGCTTCTACCTCTATTACCATAGCTGTAACCCATTGCTTCGCACTTTATGTATTTTTTTTTCGCTGTCAATGTGACACCTGTGATTACTTTTAGAAGCAGCATGGTCTCAGATAAGACGTCGAGTAACGAACATTGTGGTAAGGATGTTTTAGCTGAACAAGGGTGATGCAAACCGTTTCCTTGTTCCAATAATCATGTACCAAATAATAAAATCATGAATATTTATCAGCTGAATTTTCATAAGGCAAACTTCTCAAAGAAAATCATATCTGTATCATGTCAAAAGCAAACCGAGCAGACCCTGAACAGACATGGGTCTACTGTTTCATATTAAAGGTTGACCGTAGTCTGAACGTTTGATAAACTGTAGTACTCTGTTTGCAATTGAGTGAACATGCGTTTATTATAGTGAAAGGGTTAAACAAAAATAGAAACAAACGAAACATTTTGCAGACGACAATATTTGTCAGCGAAAGAGTTAGCAAGGTATGGGCTAATATTACGGTAACATTTAGCCTGTTACTCTATTATTTATTTTACATGGAAATGGGAAGTTTGTCCACGACAGAAAAGATGTAATCATATCTATATTACTTTTCTTTACAATTAGAGCAGACCGTGATCAGGCGGATCCTATAGGAGCTGACTGATAAGGGTCTGATCTGATTGCTTATTGCATACTACAGATGTAATTATACAAGTTCTTCCATAGAAAAACTTCCATGTGTCTATGTACTATATTTAAAAATTCCAAAAAGCGTTCATTATATCATGATTTCTTTCATGAATATTTATGTATAAGTGTTTGGGATTTTAACTTGATGTAAATGAGATGTGATCCAGAAACGTATCTCCTGTTTCTGTGCCATATAACTTACGTAATGTTTCGTTGCCATGAAACCCATCTCACTTACACATCTTGATGATTTTGAAATGTAATGGCGGACGAGTACGTACGTAGATAAGGTGCTCTGTATTTTTCCTGGGATCATTGGTTAGATGGACATATTAAGGGATTAATTTGTACTTGAGTGTAAGCTAGAATGGATCTATAATGAAAATGTATATTTGAATTTCCTGTGTGTTTCGGATTATTTGCAATATTGAGCATTTTCTTGAAACAAAGGGAGAACAAAGGGAGGACAAAGGAAATATTTGCCGGACACAATAGACTGACCACTGTCCAGTTGTAGGACAGGTTATACGTGTTTTAGTGGCTCAGTGTGTATAGAATTGTGTAAATTGTGTAAAGGATTGTTTGTAATCAGTATGGCGACAGGAGTACGGGATAGTGATATGGAGCCAGTGGATGAGATTGACATTGAACCGGGGACAGCTGCAAGGGGTAAGTCTCCTGTTGGAACTTCTAGATCTACAAAGGGGCAGGTCCAAAGGTCGAAATCTAAGGCGAAACGCAAGGGATCGCCGTTAGACAAACCTGCGGCGTTAAAGAGGAGAAACTCAGATCCTGAACTCCCGGCATTAGCTAAGTCGTACGGCAAACAGGGAAGCGTCCCGTTCACAGAGCAACTGATACATGCCTTTAAAGATACCGGTTTTCTTAAAGGGTTTACGCCTGTTATTAAAACTATGATGTCAAGTGTTGTCTCAGATGCAATTGAATCTGCAGTGAAGACATCGGTCAGTGAGATTAGATCAAGTGTACTAGATGAGCTAGTAAAGAGTAATAAGTCCCTCCAGGACACAGTAAACAGACAGCTAGACGTAATCAGTGAGCAAAGATCCTTGATAGACAGGCAGGATGAGCTGATTAATGAAAAATGCGAAAAGGTAAAGGATCTTGAAAATGAAGTGCATCATTTGACTAGTAAGGTAGATACGCTGCCTCTGGGGTTAAATGACCTGGAACAGTATGGTAGGAGGAATTCTGTGCGGGTATCGAACTTTGTGTGCTCCCCGGATATGTCGGAATCTGCCCTCACCAATTTGATGGTAGACTTTGTTAATGAGCAGATATTGCATGACAGGGAGGGAATCGGTGCTTCCGACATCGAGAGGTGCCACCCTGTCGGATGGCCGAATTCTAAGGGACGTCGGCAGATTATAGTGAAATTTAGAAGTTATGCTGTCAGAAAGAGGGTCTTTGAGAACAAGAAAAACCTGAAAGGAAATGCTAACCGCATCTTTATAACAGAGGATCTTACTAGATATAACCTAGGTATTGTTAAGTCACTTGACACTCTGAGAGGGGAGGGTAGCATTAATAGTTTCTGGACCCATAATGGCAATATATATGTAAAGATCACTTCACAGTGCAGACCCTCAAGAGTAGTGACAGAGGCGGACATTGAGAATAAACTGAAGTCCAACTTCAAGTTAATTGACGATCTGGTTAAGCTTCAGGGCCAGGGGAAGATCAGCAGCTGCTGGTCATACAATGGTCAAGTGTTTGTTAAAAGGACACCCGACAGCAGTCAGACTAGGATAGACTCAATATCTGACTTGGAAACCAGGCTAGGGCTTAGTATGAATTAACTTTTTCGCACGCTGTGTTTTTTGCGGCTATAACAGTTGTCCTCTGCTTCAATTCCTTGGAAACTCGGTTCCTTAAGAACATGTTGTTTTTTCTGAGACAGTTTGTATCATGATGAGATGTCTTTTTATACGGCATCTCATCGGGATCCAAAATGATTGCATAGGTGATCGTGGTTTCGCCACTTGTCAGCGTACAGAGAGTAGCCGTGTTTTTGTTTACAATGTCATAGTCCTGGTTTCCCAGTGTTTTGCTATATATAGACAGGTTATAAATAGACATAGGTGGGTGATTCTTCAAAAATTTGTAATTTTGCCTACAATTTTTTCAAAAACATTTTGCTCATAAAACCGTTTGCTTAACACGTATACCATAACTATGAACTGTCTTTGACTTATAAAGAGTAATGTCCGTGCTGATTGTTCAATAGAAATTTTTTTTTTTACATTTTATAAATTGCCAATGACCTGAAAATGTCATTACCGCAACGATGTATAATTGGACCTCGTTTTATCTTAATATTTAGTTAAAGGGTGTTTATCGTTCATGATGTGTGTAAATTATGAATATGAATAACGTAATTCTGTTTCTTTTAGTAATACATCTTGCAAAATCAAAAATTGTCTCTTAAGGTGATGGAAACAGCTAATTTTCAAGATTTTGATGTATCGAAATTGTCTCCAAAGTGTTACTAAATTTCTTTTAATTAACTAAAAGCATGCTTTATACTAGCTTTAGGACTAATTTATCGTAAAAGTATACAGTTCAAACATTTCCATTGCTCAACTTTTAAAAAATGCCAAAAAATGAATGAAAAACGTTTTGGTAATGACGTTGCGGTAATGACGTTGCGGTAATGACAGCAAAAAGTAAAGCCAAATGGTACTGAATTTATTCAGAAATATTATTTATTTTGTTTTTGGATGCAAGTTAAAGTCGTATTTTCACAAAATAGTTGTAAGATACCAAAATAATTAAGGGTTATGTCAGTACCGAAACACAGGCCGTTTCGGTAATGACCGTTTCGGTAATGACAATTTTGTTTATTTTTCATAATTTCAGGCATTTACCCAGTACATGTTTCAATTATTTTATGCATTTAAGCATCGTGTACACGCAGCGTATACGACAAGATCTGTTAACATGAATTTATAGTTTAGCTTGCCTGGTTTGAGGGCGTTACGGTGCTGACGGCCTAAAAACATAATCAATAGAAATGGATGTTTGGGAGGCCATTTCTTATAATAGAACTGGGATTGCTAATTCGAAGTGTACCCTATAATGACTGCATGGGGAAAACCTTCTGATGACGTCAGAAGGGATTTCCCTTAATTTCAAGATAAAATAGGTACAGGCTAAAACACCATACCGTTTCGGTACTGACAGGAAATCGAGGGACAAAAATCAGCAGCTGAAAAAAGCCACTAAAGATTAAACTAACAGCTATATTTTGTATTCATTCATTCTATGATAATATAATGACATTATCAATAGAGAAAAATTATCAAATTTATGATGATTTAAGGTCAAGATATCTCATTCTATTATGTGTTGTATCATGAGGGACATGGGAATTTTGCACCCCCTTTCATATTTCAAACTCGATTCCAAGAAAATGAACATAAATTCTCACTGGTTATCACTATATTCTCACTAAGGTATGTCATATTAACTAGGCAAAGATAAAATATTCTTATAAAAGTAAATTTTTATGACTTATAAATCATGTGAAAGGTGAGGGACAGCATATTACACATTTTTGAAGAATCACCCATGTACAGTGCGCTGCGGAAATTTGAATTCAGTGTCATTAATTGTGTCTGTAACGTGCATTTGTTTAAAGAGACGATGCAGAGAATTTATTAACCTCATACTGAGGTATTAGTCTGACTTCTTTTTGATCCGGTTGTTTTGTAGGTTACTTGCAATCTCATGTCTGTGCAAATTCTAGGTTCACGGTCAAGGTTGGCCACTTCACTGAAGCTTTAGAATTGGTATTCCAAGTGCTATTTATAGACCACTGTTTACATGTCATGTCAACTAGCAGGAGTGAAGTGTCCTGTTGTTTTTGTTACTTTATTTACCTGATAGGGTTTGGATAGCTGTATGCTTGCTGAACACACTATACATAGCTTTGATTGATATCGATTGTTTCCGCACAAAAATGCTTTCCTACTTTGCTTGTTCGAATACATGTATAACTGATTCTAATCTCGTGGAAACGTTTGAAACACTCGTTTATCGAAGCTAGAGAGCGTAGGGATGTTCAAATTTTGATAGGTGGGGGACTAGCAATAGTAAGTATCCGTATTTATATTTGTGTTTACGTACGCATAGATATGTGCATAACTCGTTTATGCATCTGTATGTGTGCGTAAATACTTGTACATGACCATAGCAGTAGCATAAAGTATTGTTTAAATGTTCATTATACGTGTAGATTTGGGCAGTTTATTTTAGTGTACGTTATAATGGTCAAAAGCTATTATTGGAGTTGATTGGGTTTCCATTTTATGACATTACTAAACGTGGTGCATTTTTCTAATTGTCATCCCTGTATTTTCGCTTCGATACAAGATTGGTTTATATGTGGAACGTACGGTGAAATATCTTTACAGTTTGCTTGAACAAATACAGATTGCATTGGGAATGTATAGCATTTAGTATTGTGTCATATTCCGTGCGTCGGTCTTGAATTTTCGTTTCGAATCAAGATCGACGCTCGGGACGAAACTGTGATGATTCATGATAAACTGAGTAACCCTATCCTCTACAAATGCTCTTTTTACAACTTTGCAAACGGGGTGACCGAGTTCTGACGGTTTCTACTAGAAATCGTCTGATCGGGGTTTTCTCCGTTTGCTGATGAATGCTTATGGAATTGAAATGGAATATACATGTACTTTGAGGAAATATCATGTGTTACATGCCTTATTATAAAATAATGTTTTTAATACTATAGTATATGGGTAATATAATATGGCAGTGTTAAAATGCTTATTGTGTAGGTCAGTCGGCAGTCTGCTTTGATTTTGGAATTTATAATTTAGGCATGTCAGACTTTGCTACCGAGACTGAATGAGTCTTCAGTATTAGTCAATATAAGCGCATTGTTTTCCACTTGCCATTCTTGAATTTTCGTTTCGACTCAAGACTGGCTCATGTGGAAGTCACAGTTGAATATCCTGAATGAAATGTCACTAATAGTTTGTTTAACTCCACGATTATTTTGCTAAGCCTTGAATATTCGTGGAGGAAATGTGTTAGCATATATAAAGTACATCTAGAGTGTAGCGACTTTTTGTATTGCGTTGTATTACACTCTTCCGCGTGTCCTTCTTGAACTTTCGTTTCGGATCAAGATCGACGCTTTAGGAGGAGCAATGACGTAGGCTTACATTTGGTATTTGTCATACTTATTATTTTATATAGATCGTTTCTTCGTGCCTTTACAGAAATGACCCATATCAGGTTTCTATGGAACGGGTCTGCTTAGGGTCTATTCCGTCTGTTTTGTAGAAACTTTATGTGGAAAACAAATCTGATGTGTCTTTGTGGTTTGCCGTGCAGGATTCTTCCTTCTACCGTACTAGAATTTTAATTTCGGAACAAGATTGTCGCTCGTTGAAGAATCGGATGTCAGACACCTTGGAAGATGTTGAGACCGAGTTACTCAAAGTCTCATCTTGATCCAAAATGTCAGTATCTCTAATGATCCGTTTAATTTTGCCTCCTTTGATATTCCTTCATCTCCTTTGATTGCAGAGAAGATCCTGATCAGACAGTTCTGGTCGGGATCTGCATTGTTTGCACATAGAATAACAGATTGTATTATGTACATTCTAATTTAGCAATAGTGCTACATGTTTAATATTTCGCTTTACCCTCTCCCTTATGTAAGCGCTCTGTGACGCATATGCGAGCAGAAGACCGAGATCAGACAGCTCCTATAGGAGCCGTCTGATCAGGGTCTGCTCTGTTTGCTTATGGTGTAAGATAGTTCTGATTCTACAGCTTCTGCCGGAGCCAAACTGGCCTGTGCTAATATGCCATTATAGGAAATAGTCTGGTTGACATGTGCGGTGTCTTTGTTTCTAACATGGATAAGCAACAGCGAAAGGGTTAAAAGCTAACGGATACCTATGGTGTCACCGTTTCTGATAAGAATATACATGCCTTAAGGGACCGGAATCAGTAATTGGGACCTGCTTATTTGCAATGTGTATGTTTTGTTATTTTTAAATCAATGTATGATTGACAATATGAGCGCTTATTCAAAAAGTACTCAGATCGACACAGGGGGCTCGCTGTCTAATGTCAGCATTGATCAGACAATGTCAATGTCAGGAGGTGAACGTACTGAACAGTCTCTTGGCGAGACTGTTAACAATACGGCATCATTTCGGTCCCCCGTGCAGTCGCAACCTTCACAGCAGTCACAGGCATCTCAGTCTCAGTCGTTGTTACGCGACCCAAGACTAATTGTTCCTCCGCCGAGCTATCACACAGGAGCCTCCTTTGGTGGTGATATCGATATTAGGTCGGGGCGCACGGGATTTACATCGACACCAAGACAGACGGGTGGTGATCACGGCTCAGGCACGAGCGGTCAAGTATTCCGGTCACAACACGCGAGTGAATAGGACAGGTGTAAGCGGCCCGTTAACTTCGTTCTTTTAAATGTGCAAGGATTGATTACAAAAAATGTTAATAAATTAGACTCGCCAGAAATTAAACAGTTACTTGACGAGAATCAAATTGTGTGCTTTACAGAAACCTGGTCAAGTGAAGGGTTAAACTTAAATGTGCAAGATTTTACTGTTTTCTCGCTACACAGGACTGACAAGAAAATTGGCAGCAAAAGGAACTCGGGGGGTGTTGCTTGTTACATTAAAAATGTATTGCTTAATAGTGTAAGCATGTATAAAAAAGAAAGTGACGATTTATTATGGTTAAAATTTGATAAAAACTTGTTTGCTTCTGACAAAGATATTTATTTGTGTTTATGTTACAATGTACCGATGGGTAGTAGTCGGCAAACAGAAATTGATTTTGATTTATATGAAAGAATACTATTAGACATGAACGTTATTTCAAATGATGCAGGTGAAGGATGTAATTTTATGGTGCTTGGTGATTTGAACAGTAGAACGGGCCAATTAAGTGATTTTGTTGAAAATGACAGTGTAGACTCGCACACAAACATTTTACCGGAAGATTACGATTCTGATTGCTTCTTGAAGAGAGTTTCTCAAGATAATACAGTTAATCGATATGGGCATCTATTGTTAGACTTTTGTAAAGAGTCGGGGTTACGAATTGTGAATGGCCGGGTGGGTAGTGACAAAAACGTTGGAAAATTTACCTTTGTGAATACGCTAGGATCTAGTTTGGTTGATTATATATTAGCAAGTCAAGAACTATTTTGCAAAATGGACTCTTTTGACGTCCATGATCCCAATATTGTTTCTGATCATTGTGTGATATCTTTCAGTCTTAAAAGTGTTTCTGAAAACAATAGAATAAGAACAAATACAAATGTGTCAAACTTTGAAAAGGTAGATCACAAATTTGTTTGGAAACAGGATAAACGCGAAAGTTATCAGAATGATTTATCGAAAGAAGATACCTTAGCAAAATTAAATGTTTTATTGGAAAATTTGAATGATATATCATGTGATGAACAGGTTGATCAAAATATTAAATGTTTTAATAATATACTTGATAATGTGTGTACGCCACTTTTTAACGTAATACTTAACAGAAATTCAAATGAGAGTGCTGTCAATGTAGACCAGCCTTGGTTTGACGATGAATGTAGAGCTACCAGGGACATATTCTATGTTGCTCTAAACAGATATAGAGAATGCAAGACAGAAGAAAATAGAATGTCTATGTGTCAAAAACGTTCAAATTATAAATATTTAATAAGAAGAAAGCGTTATGAAATGCGGTGTAACAATAGTAAAACGTTATTAGATGCACGATTAAATAATGCTCGGGAGTACTGGAAATTATTAAAAGGTGTGACGTGTAAACAAAACGACAAATCACTTTCCGCAGATACATTTTCACAATATTTCAAAGCTATTAATAATCCAGATGGCCAATTTTATCAAGCTGATGAAGACATTTTAGAGTTCGTTGAAAATTATTTGAATGGAGAAGTAGGAATTATGTTTGCAGAATTAGACATACCCATATTAGAATCAGAAATTTTAACTTCTATACAACAGTTGCGAAATAATGCAAGTGCAGGACCAGATTATTTACTGAATGAATTTTTCAAAAACGGAACATATGTTCTTTTACCATACTTTGTGAAAGTGTTTAATGTATGTCTGGAAAGAGGATTTTTCCCTGATTCTTGGAGCGAAGGACACATTATTCCACTTTTTAAATCTGGCGACAAATCAGAACCAAATAATTATAGAGGGATAACTCTACTCAGCACATTGGGGAAACTTTTTTCAAGGACACTAAACAATAGGCTTGTCAAATGGGCGGAAACTTATAATGTTTACATAGAGGCACAGGCTGGTTTTAGGAAAGGAATGAGTACAGTGGATAATATTTTTATTTTAAATGGTCTAATATCACACTGTCTAATGAATAGAAAAAAACTATATTGTGCTTTTATAGACTTCAAAAAGGCTTTCGATTTTATTGTCAGAGATAATTTATGGTACAAACTGATTAAGATTGGAGTAAGGGGGAAAATGTTTAAGGTAATAAAATCTATGTATAACTGTGTAAAATCAAAAGTTAAGTATAACAATGTTCTGAGTGAAGAATTTACATGTATGTTAGGGGTAAGACAAGGAGAGTGTTTATCACCCTTCTTATTCAGCATGTTTTTAAATGACCTAGAAGAGGAATTGCAAGTGAAAGGTGTGGAAGGAATTAATATAGGTTTTCTAAATTTAGCAATTTTATTATACGCAGACGACATCATACTGTTTGCTGAGTCTGCAGAGGCACTTCAAAACTCGTTAGATATTTTAGAAGATTACTGTAATAAATGGAAACTTACAGTTAACACGGAAAAAACGAAAATTATGATTTTTGGAAATGGGGGCAGAATTTCAAAAAATCTTAATTTTAAATATTCAGACAAAACTCTTGAAATTGTAAGGCAGTTTAAATATCTTGGGTGTGTCTTTACCTCTGGAGGTTCTTTTAACGAGATGGAAAAAGCGTTAGCCGGTCAGTCTTTAAAGGCGATTTTTAAACTTAATAATTATTTGATTAAATTCACAACCTTGTCCCCCAAACACACATTAGAACTCTTCGACACATTAATATCACCTATTATGAATTATGCAGCCGAAGCTTGGGGTTTTAACAAAGGATTAACTATTGAAAGAACACATTTACGTTTTCTTAAAAGAATGTTAGGCGTTAAACTTTCGACACAAAATAATTTCGTTTACGGAGATACAGGCAGAATGAATTATCAAAACCGACGTTATACGATTATAATAAAATATTGGGTGAAAATTTGTCAGGCAAATGAAAATAAATATATACGAAATGTCTATAACATACTCAAACACGACAGTGAAGCCCACCCAAATAAGAAAAACTGGGTATCTCATGTAAAATATTTATTATCGACATTAGGTTTTTATGATGTATGGTTAGCCCAGAACGTGGGGAATGTTAAACAATTTGTTTCTTTATTTAAGCAAAGGGTTAAGGACAATTTTATTCAAAATTGGATTTCGGATTTGACGGACTCTTCCAGGGCTTCTTTTTATCGCACAATATCGTCTTTTGACATGCAACCTTATCTTTCTGAAATTACAGTGCCTAAGTTTAGACATGCACTAGCCAAACTAAGAATGTCAGCTCATAGATTAGAAGTTGAATGTGGTAGGTGGAGAAAACCAGTCAGTGTGCCATTAAATGAAAGAATTTGTAAATTTTGTGGAGTCTTAGAAGACGAGTATCACTTTGTTATAGAATGTAGTTTATTTACAGAACTTAGAAAGAAATATATAAAGAACCATTTTTGGAAACGACCTAGTTTTCTTAAGTTTACACAATTGATTACAGATAGTAGCAGATCCGATACGATAAATTTAAGTATTTATGTTTACATGGCTTTTAAATTGAGACAACTTTCAAATTATCAATGACATTTTGAAACTGCGTACAGTATAGTGCTTTTTCAAAATGTTTTTAAATACGACATATCTTAATAAGTATCGGAACTGTTTGATTGTACGGTAAAACCATATTACGACCGCCAAAAAGGGTAATTTATTGTTCGAAAGACAGGTGGCGGCTTAGGACAGTTTGACAGTAAAACGGAAAACTACTTTAAGAGCTTTCAGATTTGCTTTTGCCTTGCTTTAAGCAGCCACCTTCTTAAAACGCCAAATACTTAACGTAAAAAGTGATCGTTATAGAGAGGCTTTACTGTATTTTTGGTTGCACACTTGTAATTTGACCAAGTCTGCAGCCTCATTTTGCATTCTCTTGATTTACCTTGTTATTTCGTGGCATACGGTTTATTTTATATAAGCTTGGACAGCTTGAGTTGCTGACCAGATTCATTTTCGGTCTGGCAGTAGGTTTAGTAGAGGGTAGCAAGTGATACTTTTACTTTCACTTTACACTTTCTCAATTTGTCTTTGTTGATATTTCATGCAATAAAGTCAGGATCTATATTAAATGATTACTGGCAATAATGTAATATTTGCTCAATTCGGGACGAAAGTGATGCAGAAAGCTCAATCAGTCGCTTTCTGCGTTACTTTCGACCAGTTTTGAACAACTCTTATAGGAAGAACTTCCTTAGTGTACTATATCAGATGGTTGTTAAATCTAGTAACTGTACATATATCTAGAGATAGATGGTTGCCCAATTCATGATAGAAATGATGCAGAAAGCCCACTCAGGGTTTTCTGTATTAATTCTGACCTGCAATTGTGCAACGTCCTATATGAAGGACTTTAGAAAATGATTGTTTGGTAGGGCATTAATGATACATATACCTAAAGGTAGCAAATTATTCAATTCGGGATGAAAGTAATGCGGAAAGCACAATTAGGGGCTTTCTGTGTTACTTTTGACCAGATTTGAACAAATCCTATATGAAGAGCGGCCTTAGGATATCATATCAGATGTTTGTAAAATCGAGTATTAACTGTACATATATCTTGAGATATGCGGGATAGAAATGATGCAGAAAGCCCACTCAGGGGGTTTCGGTGTTAGTTCTGACTTGCATTGTGCAACGTCCTTTATTAAGGACTTTCTACGTGTATTTTATCAGATGGTTGCTTAATATGGTATTAATGATACATATACCTAAAGGTAGCAACCCAGCAGGCAAACGGCGTTGTTTCAACGTTGAAACAACGTTGATCTAAGCATTCCAACGTTGTTTCGGCGTTTAAAAAACGGCGTGTGCCTGATGGGAAATTACACAATTCGGGATAAAAGGAATGCGGAAAGCACCATTAGGGGCTTTCTGTGTTACTTTTGATCAGAGTTGAACAAATCTTATATGAAAAGCGGCCTTAGGATATCATATCAGACGTTTGTAAAATCGAGTATTAACTGTACATATATCTTGAGACAGATGGTTTCTCAATGCGGGATAGAAATGATGCAGAAAGCCCACTCAGGGGCTTTCTGTGTTAGTTCTGACTTGCATTGTGCAACGTCCTATATAAAGGACCTTCTACGTGTATTTTATCAGATGGTCGCTTATTATGGTATTAATGATACATATACCTAAAGGTAGCAAATTACTCAATTCGGGATAAAAGTGATGCGGAAAGCACCATTAGGGGCTTTCGATGTTACTTTTGATCAGCTTTGAAATACTCTTAAATGAAGAGCTGCATTGGGATGTTATATCAGATGGTTGTAAAATCTAGTATTAATTGTACATATATTTTGAGATAGATGGTTGCCCAACTCAGGATAGAAATGATGCAGAAGGACCAATCAGTGGCTTTCTGTGTTAGTTCTGACTTGCATTGTGCAACGTCCTACATGTATATGAAGAACTTACTACGTGTATTTTATCAAATGGTTGTTTAATATGGTATTGTTGATACACATACCTAAAGGTTGTAGATTACGCAGTTCGGGATAACAGTGATGCAGAAAGCACAATTAGAAACATTCTGTGTTATTTTTGACCCGCACGGTGCAGATCAAATGATTCGGTCATAGACCAAATGAAATGTGTTTGTATTATGTTGTTTTGATCATTGACCTAATACTGTATGTAGAAGTCAAAATAAAATATGTTGTGTTCCGTAAAATTTAGCCAAATGGAATATATGTGAAGTGATATAATTTATATGATTGAAAACTCATGTTGTCTTAGAATATTGATCAGCACTTACCTGACAATTTTTTCGACAGGGTACATAATTGAATTTGTTGTTGAAGAAAAATGAAAATCATACATTTACTTCATGTACCTAGCTGCATATGCAAACAATATGCAGCAGCACTTTTTAGACGTGTACTTCAATGATCATGCTTATATTTTATATTATTATCTTCCTTACTGTCGCTGTTAACTGCAATATTATATTTGGCATGTTGTTCATGGGCCAGTACTGGCCTAAACTATATATGAATAAAAGTTCGTAGTTCGTTCGTATGATCTGTTCTGTTCAGTAAGGCATATGAATTTGGATATGTTATGCTACATGGACCTTTAGAGGCCCATTAAATGTCGTCTGATTGCTCTGTCGTCTGCTTTAGGTTTAAAGTTCTTCATATGCTCTGGTCAGTGTCAAACAGTTTGGATCATGATGAGACCAAGGGTTCTCATGGTATCGTCGTGATCTAGCTGATACGAATGTAATTGTATACTCAGATATGATGGTGAAGCATCTGACGGCATAAGGAGAGGGGAAGGAAAGGGTAGCAGGACTTTGTATCTTGTTCAACCCCCCCTCTCCTCCTCAAGGTCATTACTGTTCGCACGACTGGTGTAAACATGACATTCCTTTTGTACGATGTCAGTATAAAAAGCCTGTGTTAGATCGGTGTGAAAGGCAATTATGTGGTCACGTGGGCGGCGTTTTTGTGTTTTTACCTCGAAGCTAGCATGAATACAAACAAGGAATTTGATTTACGTATGTGTACAACGGCGTTAGAATGTATCGCCGATCGTAAAGTGAGTTGGTGACGCTGAAAATTTCGCACAGAATGGATCCTGATTAGACAGCGGCGAATTTCCTCCCTTTTTAGCACTGTTTTATATGCAATCATGTCCATCTTCTAATAGGAGCGCTATTTTTGAAATTAACTTACAGGGGAAATCCAAATCATTTCTTTTAATTGCGAGTTACTGCTAACTTGTATACTGGTATAGGGGAGATAATCTGCTCGTGAGAACCCTTGGTGTTTTTTAAGGAAGGTTAAATAACACAGAACAGATATGCAATTGGTTTAAAATGCAGAGCATTTCTAGTGGTTCTGTAAACAAAACTCACAAGTAATGCTTTTGTTGCTTACATTTACATTCATTTACATTTATCTTTAGTTATTCCCGATAGTATAATTATGTGTAGCTTGTTAGATTCCATATGATCTTTTTCCCAGGAAAATTTCCGTCATTTCATTTAATCGTGTTTCATTGTCTTGTATTTGTTTTTCTTTTTCTCTCTTTTCTTTTCTTTCTTAGTCCCTTTTTCGTCTCTCATATTTCCTTCTTAGTACATGATCAGAGGACTTCACCTAGCTGTGGACCAGACTTTATGGAGATATTGAATTATATATTGAGCTTACTACCCAATGGGTAACGACCTACAGACTTGGAGATACTCCATTGGTCTGTTCCACAGCGGGAGATATAGTTTTTTCAGTAAGACAAAAGTCAAGTTAAATATTTCATTCGAACTGTTCAGTATCTTACAGAATGCATTTATCTTGTTATGGAAGCTGTTGCTTTGTATTAGAGAATATTATGTTGACTTTCACTTTTTATTCATTGTACTACTTTTGCTATTACAAGCTGGAGATATTGAATCTAATCCTGGGCCCGAGATTGTTCATACAACTGCACCAAGTTGCCTATCTATTTTGCATAGTAACATAAGGAGCATCAGACATAAATTGGATTTCATCAGGGACAATTTCGCTGATTTTGACATTTTATGTTTTACTGAAACTCATTTGGATATGTCTGTCTCTGATGAATCATTATTTTTGTCTGAATTATATGATACGCCATATAGAAAAGATAGAAATAATCACGGAGGGGGGTTACTTGTTTATGCATCTTCTAATCTGATTTGCGAAAGAATAGATGACTTAGAACAATTTTGTACTGAATCTCTTTGGATCAGCGTTAAAATTAAGAAGAAGACATTTTTGATTGGAACATTTTATAGCCCCAAAACGTCGGATGCAGATTTCTTTGCTAATTTTAACCGTAATATTGAAAAAGCTTATGAAAAATCGTCGAACATTATTCTAGTTGGAGATTTTAATGAAGATTTATTGAATTCAAATAACAGAACGTTTAAAGATATTATTATTACAAACTATATGGTTAATACCATCACAACTCCTACGCGACTAAATGCTTTGTTAGACCCTATCTTGATACCCACCGATATGAAATACCATGACGCTGGCATCCTATCAATCCCACCTGAGATAAGTGACCATTGTGCAACTTTTATTATATTGCCATTTCCTTATGAACTGAGAGGCACTTTTGAAAGAAAGGTTTATTTATATAAAAGAGCGGACTTTGATCTGTTAAATGCAAAAGTAGCGGCTTTTGATTGGCAATGTTTAAATGAAGGTTCGATAGACGATGCTTGCACACTATTTACGGAAACATTTCTTCATTTTGTTAATTTGTGTATTCCGTCTAGAAATATTACCATACGGTATGATGATAAACCATGGTTTGACTCTAAGCTACGTAAATTTTGCAGAATAAGAGATAGACTTAAACGCATAGCTTTAAAGTCATTAAAACAACACGATTTTGATAAATATAAATACATGCGGAATAAAGTCAATAACATGAAAAAATATGCAAAACAAACATTCTTTAGTTCTTTAGAACATAATTTAGAAGACCTAAGAACAAATGATAAAAAAAGGCTTCTGGAATACTATTCGTCACTTCATAAAAAATAATGACTGTACTGCTAACATACCACCTTTGTGTGAAACTTCTTCAGATGGAGATGTTTCTTGTTTTTATACAGACGACGAAAAATCAAATTGTTTAAATAATTTCTTTGCAGCTATATCTACAGTAGATGACACAGATGCTACCCTCCCCCCGTTCTCTCCAAAAACACTGAATAGTCTGACTACCATTATTATTAATGATGCTGAGGTAGAAGAAACAATAATTTCACTCGTCTTGAATAAAGCATCTGGCCCTGACTGTATATCTCATAGAATGCTTAAAGGATCAGTCAAAACTATATCTAAACCGCTTGCTATTATTTATAATAGATCATTGAATGAAGGCGTTTTTCCGAATGCTTGGAAAATTGCAAATGTAATACCACTTTTTAAAAAGGGGGATAAATCCATACCGTCAAACTACAGACCTGTTTCTCTGCTCAGTTGCTGTGGTAAATTGTTCGAACGAATCGTTTTTAAACATATGTACAACTTTTTTTTAGGAAATAACTTGATATACAAGTACCAATCAGGGTTTCTTCCTAATCACTCTACTGTTTATCAGCTAATTGATATTGTTCATCACATCTGCCAATCATTTGATAACAAACAACATTCTTGCATGGTGTTTTGTGATATTTCCAAAGCCTTTGATCAAGTATGGCATAACGGTCTTACTTTTAAACTGCAGGAAAATGGCATCAATGGGCGTCTTTTAATATGGCTGACTAATTATCTAAGCAATAGGTGCCAAAGAGTTGTTCTTCGTTCTTCTGTCTCTGCTGTAAGAACAATATCGGCTGGTGTTCCACAGGGATCTGTGTTGGGACCTCTTTTATTTTTAATTTACGTTAATGACATATCTGACTCGCTACTGAGCTTAACAAGATTGTTTGCAGACGATAGCTCTCTTTACATATCTGCTACCTCTTTAAATGACATTGAAGGTATTTTAAACCACGATCTTAAATTAGTTTCCGCTTGGGCTAAGACCTGGCTTGTTAATTTCAACTCCGCTAAAACTGAGGCAATGATGTTTTCGCTTAGAAATCATGACACGCGGCCTAATCTATTTTTTGAAGGCACTGCTATACAATTTGTTAATTCTCATAAACACTTGGGTGTCACCCTAAATTCAAATGGTCAGTGGAATGATCACATCGATAGCATACTTAAATCTGCTTCCAAAACAATTGGAATAATGAAAAACATTAAATTCACCTTAAACAGAAGGGCCTTAAATCAAATCTACATTTCTTACGTACGGCCAATACTAGAGTATGCTTCTATTGTTTGGGATGGTTGTTCCGAAACTGGTGCAGATACATTAGAATCAAAGCACTGAAAGTGCTGCTAGCAAGGGGCTTTTAACAAAGACGGTTATGTATTGGTGTTACAAAGTGCTGTTTTCTTCCGAAGCATTTTTGTTGAAGGTTTGGTGCAAAAGTGATATAACTTCGCCACTAAAGTGAAGATGTAACAATAGTTTTGCACCAAATCCGTTACGATGCGATAATGTGTATATAAAGGTTTGTTCAATTGGTTACACCATATAGATTGTTGAATTAGTTAGAGTTATTTGAAGAATAACTTGGTAAGGCATGCTTATCCTGAACTCTGAGTAGAGGAATGAAATAACTACAAGCTGCATTCTGTGTAAAAGATTTATTGGAAAAGTTCAGCAATGAATTGGGAAACACCATGATAAAAGTATTCATGCATAAAGCCCTTAGCAGTATTTGAACATGAGTATAGTGACCAGCACTGTTTGCGTTTTGACCCTTTCAACTCTAAGTAGCTATTGTGGGTTTTTATGTTGTCTTGTAGGTCTTTTTTGTCACCAAACATGAACCAGTGTACAACTGTACATGGAATTTGGGGTTTTTGCAGATACTGTTTTAAATTAGCAAACACTGCAGACTCTGATTAGAGGGTTCCTATAGGAGCCTTCTGATCTGGTTTTACACGGTTTGAAAAAGTAATGAGTATATAAAAACAGGCACATAGTGCTGAAAGAGTACATGGCAGACAAATTCAGAAATGCTAAGTTCTTGTTGACTCGTGCGTTATTCAGCATACTACATGTATGGAAACACGAACCATTCCCACATGAATATTAGTTAAAGAAATGTTTCTGTATATATATTCTAGGACTAAGTTTACCCATACACAGTACATGTAACTCATTCCCTCATAGTGCCACCTCTTAATGCATTTACTCTATTTATCACAATGGTTTCAAAACTACACAAATCTAAAATTGTTCTTGCTCCTATGTGGGAATGGGTTAACATGGAATAGTAACAGCAAACCCTGAGCAGATGGCTTCTACTTAGTTGCAAATGTGTCAAAAGTTGTCCCTATAAGAAAATATGTTGATTCATAAATTTTGATTTATGACATAAAACCTTCACTGCATGAACACGCGTGTACAAAGTAGCGACAACATGAATAACTGATTTTTACGTTGGCATATTTACAAATGAACTTTGGCCTTGGTAGAAACAGTAGATTTAAACTTTTGTTATTTCATATGCAAGCAGAGCATGCCCTGATTGCTGCAGGAGCCATCTGATCTCAGTCTACAAAGGCGTAAACATGCTTCTTTATAGAGTAAAGGATATATTTATATAATGGTCTGTGAGCACAGGAACATTTTTTGCAGGTACTGCAAAATTAATTAAAGCTTATTCCATAAGCAAATAATATAGGTCCTGGCCAGAAAGTTGCTACAGGAACTGTATGATCTGGGTCTACTATATTTAACCCTTTCTTCATAAAAACGTATTTTCATGAATTACGCAGAATAGACCCAGATCAGACGGTTCCTATAGGAGATCAGTGTCTGCTCTGTTTGTTTTTGACATGATATACATCTGATTCTACAGTTTTTCTCAAAGCAAACAATTCCCTTGAAAAGTTTACATGGTTAAAAGTGTGCTAATAAATATTCATGTTGTCATTTTAGCATACAAACTACAGAAACAGATCTATTAAATTCCATTAGCAAACAGAGCAGATTCAGAACAGATGGCTCCTTAAGGAGCCATCTGATCTAGGTCTACTCTGTAATTGAGTGAAAATGTGTTTATAAGAAGGAATTGGCAATATATTATTCCATAAGCAAATAAAACAGACCCCGAACAAAAAGCTTCTACAGGATCTGTCTGATCTGAGTCTACTCTGTTTACCCCTTTCCCTCATATCAATGCATTTTCACTAATTATGCAAATGGAGTTAACCGAGATCAGATGGCTCCTATAGAAGACGTCTGACTGATATAGATCTTATTACATGATTAGAAATATTCATAATGTCATTAATTTTTATATGAATACTGTAAAAGGCATATACTTTTTGTATATCCAGTAATTGGCGAAAGTAAACATTATCCATGATTTATATTGTAATTTCTTTTCCATATAAGTGACACACAGTTTTGATTGAGATGAGAGTCTGTGATATTCAGTGTCTTCATTCGGAATCAATGATGTTACAGATTTATGTTGAGTCAATTAGCAAAAGAATGATAAATGTATCTGTTGGGGACAAATCCTGTATACTGGTCAATTCTGTCCAGGAAGGTGTCCCTTATCCTCTAAACACAGTAGCTTGAAATTATTCCCTGTTGTCTGCTCCCACATTGCATAGCCGGAATGCCTCATGACTCTGTTATAGTATTCTGCTCCCATGCATGTCTGTGATATGCCTGGACCAATGCCCAAAGTTCTGGGTCAGGGCAAAGTCTATCCATTTGCTGAAATAGAAAAAGGACATGCAGTGATTATGTCCCTAAAATCAGCTACTGAATTTAACCCTTCCTCTATTTAATATCCATGTAAAACTATTGATATCATAAATAGCTATTAGCTGATATTTTATAATGGCATATGCAAATTAGTTTTTCGGGTATTGGTAGAAACTATAGTCAAATCTATTATAATTTCATAAGCAAACATCAGACCATGACCAGATGACATATCTGACTGGTCTACTCTGTTGGCAAATGTGTGAAAAAAGCACTTATAGGAAGGACAGGGTTAACACTGTTGGCAAACTTTCCAGGACAACAGTTTGGATACAGATAAAGATACAGCATAAAGTAACTAAACAACATATTTGAATCAAAACTGTTAATTGCTCAAACCTGGTTGATTGGAAAGTAACTGTATAAAATGACTTTTTTTTATCATTCTTTGAACATTCTTCTCAGTTGCCGTTTCAAATTCCAGTACACATTGCATAAAAATTATTGATGAAAAGGAAGTTATTATCTGCTGACAACACACTACGTCTACAGTAAAAACCCTATCTGCGCCATATCTGCATTGTTTTGTCACCAAATTACATAGTTTAGGTTTGTTGATGCATTACTGCAATTACATGTGTATAAAATAGACAACTACAATATGTTTACAGACAACTGCAATTTCATATTATTTGACAGAGACTCAACACTGTTGCATATTTTGTACACACACAAAACAAGAGTGTTCGGAGGAACACGTGTGCCACCTGCTCGCAGCTGACTTATTGTTAATATGAAAAAGGGGAATAACTAAACAAATATTGATGCTAGAGTTGTGGCCCTTGGACATGACATTTCCTCTGAAAGCTTTATAATGATTAGTTTAGAAATGACAGCCAAAAAAAGAAAATGTTACGGACAGACAGACAGACAAACGGACGGACAGACAAACGACAGAAAAGGTGATCCCTAAGTGACACACTGCCTCTCGGCAGGTGACACAAAAAAGAAAAACGTGTAATTATTGGATCTATTAGTTCTGATGAAGCTTTTGTACAGTCTGATGTAGACCCAGTTTTAATCCTTTCTCCGTTGTATTTAAGAAATGAATGACGTGCTTCCAGTGTTCATGAGGTTATGCAACGCATAGCTTTACGAGCAAAGTT
Organism: Azorinus chamasolen; assembly: GCA_963576725.1. Classification (NCBI taxonomy): domain Eukaryota; kingdom Metazoa; phylum Mollusca; class Bivalvia; order Cardiida; family Solecurtidae; genus Azorinus; species Azorinus chamasolen. Next base: position 57,274,107 of record OY755253.1, on the reverse strand, counting down.
AGTGAAGCCCGAAGGGCTTCACGTGAATCTTTGCTCGTAAAGCTATGCGTTGCATAACCCATGAACACCGGGAGCACGTCATTTATTTCTTATATTTATATTCCATTGTATTTCTTATATCTAAGAAATGAATGACGTGCTTCCGGTGTTCATGAGGTTATGCAACTTTCTTTTTAGAATAAGGTTATATAAGGACGTTGCTGGGCGAATGTAAATATATATTCATGTAAGAAATATAACATCATGAATATTACTTCTTTATAATGGCATATGAACACATGGAATTTAAGCTCAGGCAGAAGCTTTAGAATCAGATCTATATTACACCATAAGCAAACAAAGCAGACCCTGATCAAACGGCTTCTAGGAGCTGGCTGATCTGGGTCTACTCTGATTGCAGATGCGAGGAAACACGTTTACATATGAGGGAAGGGATAAAAGTATAAAAAATAAATTAAGTATTTATTCTTAATCTTATATAAGTGTTTATCTGTAATCTGTTTATGAGCATACTATTCTTATCTTAGATTGTTAAAAGTCATTATTTCAACATTTGCCTTGTGGACTTGAAACATATTGACTGAGTAACATTAATCATTACTGTGTAGTGTGTACCCCTCTGGTGTCTCGAAACAAAAAAGTCGTACCTTTTGTAGAATTATGCGCGATTTACAGTTCTACTGTCCAAGTGAAATAATTAAAAGCAGAGTGAAACGGTAATTAAAATTTAAACGATTCTTACCTGGTTTATCGATCAGCCATATTTGAAAACACAGTCCGAGATCACGTGATACGTACGTTGCAAAATTTCCCGTGACATCGCAGTCTGTAAATTTCGGTATCCCTAAATAGCATCGAGAAGTGACGGGAAGCGACGAGAAGCCTTCAGAAGAAGAAAAATGTATTTTATTGTCAAAATAAATGAAAAAAAAATAATTCAATTTGTTTATGTGTCTTATTTTGATTGAATAAATTTAAGATTAATCATTTCCATGCATTTATATTGACCTGCTTTTCCAAATTTTCGACAGCGTCGAGAAAATTGGTTGCCTGTCATTAAGCGTCGAGAACAAACAAATACATTTATTACCAAAAATAAATGAATAAGCAATAATTTCATGTGCTTATTATCTTAATTTGATTGAATAAGTGCAAGATTATTCATTTCTATACATGTATTGCCCAACTCTATAGGTATAAACTTACTATCAATCATGTACGCGTGCAAATGTCAAGTACATGATCTGATTCTGGCATATGACTAAGGGAAACCCCCCGTCGATGACTTCATAATATATTCAAAGTTAAATATCTTTGTAAAATAACTTAAGAATAAAACATACCTGCATGCTTATCACACATATTCCAATTCAAACACTTGAATTATTATCCGATATGCACATATTAGTAATATATGGCACAATTACATAACCACCGAATTTAGTTTAGTTTCTGTCCAAATTAGGCCTCCACTTTTACTAAACTAGCTATTTGAAAATTTATCATTTTGTACTCGTATGACATTAGCTGGTAAACTAATAAATTATTTCTTTTTTTTCTGTGCAAATACAATAATTGCTCAATATAAAATCGTTTTTACTCAAGGAAAAACTGTTTGTTCCCAGCTTTAGGTTTTGGAACCAATTGCCCGGACCTATGGTTGATGCAGGCAGCCTGCACGGCTTTAAGACTCAGCTGCTGTCTAGCTCTTCCTCCTACTGAGTACAGACGATGTTTTTAAATGTTTTTATCTGGAACCTGTAAATAGTATGTTCATCCTTTTAATGCTGCGCAAAGTGCGATACTACTTTAGTGGTTCTGCACTCGTATTAGCTTGTAAACTTGTTGTTCGCACTTTGAGTAATTAATTGTTTGCAAATTATGCTAAGCGCACACGCCTGGCTTACATGGCAGAGATTTTCACTAATACAATCAGCGCTATATATATTGATAACAGTGTTCGTGGGACTAGTTAATTCGTTGGGAATTAGTGATCAAGTTTATCCTTTGTATGGTCTGGCGTGGGTTCGAAATTCACCTATTAACAACCCCCCCCCCCCAAAAAAAAATAAAAAAAAAATAAAAAATAAATAAATAATAATAATAATAATAAAAAATTAGTATTATTTTCTCGTATTTGTATAATTCTAATGGCGATATTTCCGTTATTCCATCCACATAATTACAGAAAATTGAAATACTAGGCAATGGTGCTTGGTCGTCTTCGTTTTATATATTTATAGTGCATGTACTATTTGATATGCACAATACATGATAGATCAACCTATTTAAAATTTAAACCTACTTTCGTCAATTTAACACGTCGAAAACTTATGTTTGAAACTTTTAAAGATCAGTTTCTTTCACATGGATAAACATTCTACCTAAAACACCAAAGGGTCCTTTTTTTATCTCACGTCTTCCAGGGAATTTAATGAAGTTTGCATCTCAAATAATCGTATGGCCAATTCCTATGGATTTGTAATACCCTATCTATAAGTGCATTGAGTAGTTTTCTCAACCCGTGAACTAGTTTTTGTTATTAGTCTCTATGAAAATGGTGCGTTAATATGGACAACACCTTTTCTATTGCGCAGTATAATCATAAATTTAAAAATAATCATTATTATGAATTTTTATCGGAACGAATTTAGTCCCGCAAAAAATCCCGCAACATGAATTTTCTTGCCCGGGATGCTATTTTAATACTGACCCAATAGGAATTAGGTCAAAATCGTCGCAGCCGACTCGATAGATTTAGCAAGTAAAATTTACCCGCTTGGTGATTTGTTTCTGAAGTTTTATTATTTATTATGAATAAATGTTTTAAAATATTACTATACAACTAAAAAGGACTTAGACTGCACAACTGCCATACACATAATATAATTTAAACTATAAGGAACACGAATCGCCAGGAATAGAGCATATGGGCTATTTTTAGACTCGATTTTTGTGAATGAATCTACTGAAAGTGAAGGTCTTTCAGAACTATCACGCAGTGATCATTAGCCCAACCCGTGAACAAAAAAGCAGATTCTTCCGCAAAATTGTCCTCCCTGCAAATCTCAGAAAAACTTTTCATACAATAATCATATACTGCCACACACTATACTTTCGAAGAAACATCCACTGTGAACAAGGTCAGTAGAGTTCATATTCAGTGCGAACACAGACGATCTATTTCGTCGATGTTAATCGGTTTTCCCCTTCACTCCTCAGCATTTCCAACTTTGCCCTAACAATATCAAGGGGCAGCATCTGCCCCTTGCTAATAAAAACTACAGAACGAAGCAGCCCGTATCGTAACTGGCTTAACCAGATCGGTATCGCTAGATAATCTATATCAGGAATGTGGATGGGAATCACTAGCCAGTCGACGAAAGTTACAAAAGCTCTGTTTCGTTTATAATGCCTCTCATAACATGGTTCCATCTTATATTAGTGATTTGATACCACCATACGTAAGGGAGCTATCCCACTATCCATTAAGAAATAGCAATGATATCGAAGTGCCTTTCTCACGTACGTCAGTCTCCAAGAAATCATGCATTCCGTCTTCAATAGCACTATGGAACAACATCAGCCCAGATAGCAGAAATTTAAATACATTAAGCTCATTCAAAAACTCATTGCGGAACAATTTTAGCAATTATAACGTTCCATCTTACTACTATTTTGGAGATAGGTATTTGTCAGCTATACACGCCAGAATTAGGAACAACTGTAGCAATCTGAATAGTGATCTTTTTAAAAACCACCTTAATCAAAATCCTTTATGCGAATGTTCGCATGAAATTGAAAATGCCGAACATTACTTTTTTTCAATGTAGTCTTTTTCAAAATCAGAGACTTAACTTATTTCGTACAACACAAAGGTACCATCCTCTAAATACCGAAATGCTGTTGTTTGGCAAACACAATCTAAATGATGAAGACAATAAAATCATATTTGCTGCCGTGCATTGTTATATAAAGCAATCACGGAGGTTCTAGCCTCACGTATTGTACAACTATCGATGTACTAACTCTTAATTTGATATTATACTTCTTTTTTTTTTTTTTTTAAGATTATGCTAAGATGTCTTACTTATAACGGTATGTTCTTATGCTAAGATGTCTAAGTGTCCTCTGATCGTACTACTATAGTTAGGATATATGTCGCCACATGACTCTCTCTCTCTCTCTCTCTCTCTCTCTCTCTCTCTCTCTCCTCTCTCTCTCTCTCTCTCTCTCTCTCTCTCTCTCATCTACTATCTCTCTCACTCTATATCTTTCACAAAAATTGTATTAAGTTTCATATTTTGTTTGCCATTACATGTATATATGAATGCTTTGTATGGGGAGGGTCAAATCTAATGTTGTAAGAACTTGTGACCCGACCCAATTTCCTCTAATATGGAAATAAAATATGTTTAAACTAAACATCCTGATCGGGTTACTGTAATATCTACAGTAAAACCTCTCTACAACGGCCACTTAATTACATCAAGTAGTTTGTGTTAAAGGCAGGCGGCTGCTTAAAGCAAGGTTGAAGTAAAATAGAAGGCTCCTACAGGAGCGTTCTGTTTGACCTTCACCTTGCCTTAGGCAGCCACCTGCTGTAAATACCAACTAATTAACACAATAATATTATTTAGTACTGCACTATGTTTGCTTTGTTCTTTGCGTATGGATGTTTACTGGGCAGTTTGATCGTGTGATAAGAACATGTAGCCAATCTAGTAAAAACCCATACTGTCCCAGTTCTTTTGACACTTAATATTATATGACAAGTGATCAAGAGGTTTATTCTAATTTAATCGCTCTCCACTTGGGGGTTGTCCTTCTAGTAATAAATGGCAAAATAGTATTGCAAACAATAAAGTAACTAAATTACTAGTAAGAACTGTGTCAGCCTACTAAAACATATGTCCAAATAACTACGCAAACAATGATATAACAACTTATTACAACTTATTATAACTTATTACCTGCGGTACGGAAGGTCGTGGGTTCGATCCCCGGCCGCGACAGACCAAAAGTCGTTACAAGTTGGTACTAGTAGCTCCCTTGTCTGCGCTCGACATTAAAAGGTGTAGTTTTAGGACTGGTCGGCCCGGTGTCAGGATAATGTGACTGGGTGGGATGCCCTTGCCATGTGCCCGCGGCAGGAGTATTTCAGTGAGGCAGCACTATAACTTGTCTCATGCGGGTGCCGTCTGCATATAACTGAAATACTGTTGGTCGGACGTTAAACCCAACTCACTCACTCACTCACTTATTACAGTTAAACACTGTACGGGTACTACGAATACTCGATTCTGCGAACACTCAAGTACGGACCGTTATAGATATTTAGCACAGGTGACAGCTTAATGCAGGGTGAAAGTCATGCAGAAAGCTCTGCTCCTCGAGGAGCTTTCTCCATGACTTTCACCCTGCATTCAGCAGCCACCTGCCTACAAAGACATAATTTCTTCATTACTACAATTTCGTAGCATCGAATTTTTACTGTATAGTAAGAAATGCGTTACCCCACTAAAACAGATGTCACTCTTCCGTTTGGATTTATTATCAAGAGCTGTGGAACAAATCTGTGTTTGTAAAGTTCTTAACGCACCAGTGACCATCTGTCATTCTTATGTGGTGAAATGAAGGTTTACTCCAGTTTGTAAAGCAATAATCTGTTCAAATAAGAATTTATGGGAAAACCAGCAGACCAAAATAAATGAAACAAGCCATGTCAATTTCAGCTTTAACAGTTTTTTTTTCACATATAAGAAATGATTTGAGGTGTCGGCATTGCTGCAGTCCATCTAACTAAGATATGTACTTTACATGCGACGGTCAATCATGATTTTCTCATGCAGGTTTTATGCTGATTCGCCCCAAAAGTGGACTGCGCTGATTTTATGGCTCGTTGTTTACTTATACAGTGAAACCTCGCTAATGCGACCACTTAATAAACAGCCACTGATGTCGTTTAAAGCATGTGGTTGCTTAATGCAGGACGAAAGTTATGCAGAAAGCTCCTATAGGAGCTCTCTGCATAACTGCCGTCCTGCATTAAGCTACCACATGCCCCTGCCACCCAGAATTATGCCCCTTTCTGGTGGTCGCATTAGCGGGGTTTTACCGTACTATGATTATTTATATCATTTCATAAACAAATAAAGCAGGTCTCTAATCAGACGGGTCCTACGGGAACCATCTGATCTGCATCTACTCTGTGTACAACAATGCGAACCATTTCCCATATATAAGCGAATTTTGACGCATCTGCAAACAGAGTAGACCCAGATCAGAAGCTCTCCCACAGGAGCCGTATGATCAGAGTCTGCTCTGTTTGCTTATGGTATAATAAACATCTGATTCTACAGCTTCTGCCTGAGCCGAAATGTCCTGTGTTCATATGCCATATACATGTACAAAATAATCTTATTGATATTTATGACGTCATTATTTCCTACATGAATATTCATCAGGGAAAGGGTTAAAATACATCTCTATCCAATTAAGATTTTTATACTGTAAAAGTCACAAGACTTATGTCTAAAAAACGTGACATCGTTGCTCTTTTTGTCCTTTTCTGTCCTTAGATATTTAGTACAGCAAGTGTCTGGTGTGCGCATAAGCTAATTGAAATAAATCGGTCTGAATAATGCAACAAACGATTAACACACGATCTAGCACGCGCGATATTCGTCTGGTTCTAATATATTAGGACAAAGTCATAAATAACGAAGTGAAAAAACTCATTTGTGACAATTCAGGGCAAAGTACTAAATAATGTTGTAATGGGCTCATTTCTTGCAACAAACGAAAAATATACAGTCAAACTTCGATATCTCGAACTCGGATAACTCGAATGACGGGAAAACTCGAAGTTCGGTTCTTCAACCTCTTATAATACAGAATAATTCTAAAATATATCACTGCATATATCTAGAAACACATGTGACAGCTTAATGCAGCTCTAAAATAAGCTGAAAGCCCCTGTAAATGCAGAATGAAAGCTCCTACATGATTTTATGTTGTTTGTGATATTTGTTCATTTATTTTATATAATAATATATAATAATTAGTACACTATAGCTCGCCTTGTCTCCGGAAGCTGTCATGAATATCAGTGGAGTAAATGTTAACCCTTCGCTTGCTATTCACATCAATATACCTACCTGTAAATAGTGAAGACCCAGATGAGACAGCTCCTACAGGAGCTGTCTCATCGGGGTCTGCACTATTTACAAGTTGATTGTGCAACCAGTGCATTCCACAGCAATGATTGCACATCGAAATACTTGTACACAGTGAAGATATATGCAATTATAAACAGGGAATGGATAAAGAAGGAGAAATGTATTTTAAAATTCAGCAAGAGAAAGGTTAAGGGGCACTGTAGAGGGGATGAGGAGGGCTTTGTTTATAATGTTTGCTTAACACGTGCCAAATGTATTTCACAAATACGCCTTTCTGTGCATTTGTAAACAGATGAACCGTCTGATCAGGTTCTGCTCTGTTTGCTTATGATAAAATATAGATATGATTCTACAGTTTCTGCAATGGCTCAAAATACCAGTGTCTATGTGCTATTATAACAAATATATCTAATCAAGCTTCATGACGTCATTATTTCTTATACCAACGTTCATGGCGGATAGGATTAATGGACACATTAAGGGCAGGGAGTGCTCGTGGGTTATAGACAAGATGTACCTCAGAACGTTGACTTCATTTTTGATCACGGAATCAAACACTTAAAATAGACGACAGAGACAGTTGATAAATGGAGTCACCGTGTCTTGTGGCCGTCTGTAAAAAATCCGCAATCTATTACCACTATTGACACGGAATTCTGGCAGACTTCGCGTGATATGGTTACATGCAACAAAAATAACAGATTATTTTGAACATTTCAAACACGTCAAACTAAAACAAACTGTTGCATGGTATTTCTGTCTATGCCATATGTTGACATGACTATCACTGTACTGATTGTAAATTTTCTGTTCTGCAGTTGATTGAAACTTTATATATTGAAAGAGCATACTGAGAGGAAGTGTCATGTACAAGGTCCATAAAGCTGGCTGCACTAATATAGAAGTTATTGTCCTCTTGTAAAACAATCACACTTTTTTGTCCGGACGATAACTTCAATATACCCAATGCCAGTTGATTGAAACTTCAAATATGGAAAGAGCATAATGAGAGGAAGTGTCATCCACAAGGTCCATAACTCTGGCTTCACTAATATAGGAGTTATTGCCCCTTGTAAAAAATGCACATGAAACATGTTTCTTGAACTAAGCATGTTTCTTGAATTTCTTGAACTCAATATAGTTCTTAATATGTGCCTTGAGCTTAACATGCTTTTAACTCAACATGTTTCTTTATCTCAACATGTTTCCTATGTTCAACATGTTGCTTAATATGTTTCTTGAACCGTTTTCTTGATCTCAACATGTTTATTAAGAACTCAACTTGTTTCGTAAAACATTTCTTGACCTTAACATTTATAACCTATCTAATTGTCACATCAACTTGGTGGAACAAACAGAAGCTGATATATGAAAATAAGCCTATATACGTCTAGTCCAAATAAAGAACATTGTCTTTGATACACACACAAATACGGTAAAACCCCTCTAAAATGAATACCACAACCAGGTCACATTCAGAATCATAGAGGCAGGTGACAGCTTAATGTAGGACGAAGGCAATGCAGAAAGCTCCTACAGGAGCTTTCTGCATTGCCTTCATCCTACATTAAGCTACCATCTGATTTTAGATACATCATGCTTAATCACGATCTTGTCGCTTGGAAGCTTTAGAGAGAATCAGGGCAAGGTAACTTTAGAGAGAGTCTACTGTTTGTTATCTAGGTTAAGGTCAAGTTGTAATCAGTAGACAGATACACGGTGATGATCTTTGACAGAGGTCCAATGTAATTTGTAGAATAAACGTATTTGATACTGTACCGGTAAAACTTGCTGAACCCTTTCCGTTATGTAAGCGCAGTCTCGCGCAGCTGCAAACAGAGTAGACCCAGATCAGACGGCTCCTATAGGAGCCGTCTGAGCAGGGTCTGCTCTGTTTGCTTATGGTGTCATATAGATCTGATTATACAGCTTCTGCATAAGTCTAAATGTCATATGTGCATATGCCATTATAAAACAAATAATCTTATTAATAGTCATGAAGTCATTTCCTACATGACTATACTACAGGGAAAGGGTTAAATCATTATTGCTTTTACCTCATGAATATTTATGTAAGAAATAATAACATTATGAATATTTATAAGATCACCTGTAATGGTACACGGATACTTATACAGTAAAACCCCGCTAATGCGACCACCTAAAACAGGTATATTTCTGGATGCTAGATGTAGGTGGTAGCTTAATGCAGGACAAAACTAATGCAGAAAGCTCCTAGAGGAGCTTTCTGCATTATTTTTATCCTGCATTAAGCAACCACCTGCTTATACTACTACTGCTTCTACTGTATATTTACCCAGTGCAGTCTAAACTGTTTGCTCAGATCTGTATAATTTCTGTTTGCTCAGATCTGTATAATTTCTGTTTGCTCAGATCTGTTTAATTTCTGTTTGCTCAGATCTGTATAATTTCTGTTTGCTCAGATCTGTATAATTTCTGTTTGCTCAGATCTGTTTAATTTCTGTTTGCTCAGATCTGTATAATTTCTGTTTGCTCAGATCTGTTTAATTTCTGTTTGCTCAGATCTGTATAATTTCTGTTTGCTCAGATCTGTTTAAGTTCGCATTAAGCAAACACAGCAGACTGTGGCTTTGTTTACACGCCAAATATGTCACGATAGAAGCACATGAAATTTGAGAGCAACGAGGAGTTGTATTAGATTTGGGACAAGTCTGGTTTTAAGTGGTAGACGAATCCAACTTTGCTATAAAAGCAGTACGCCTAATGTAGGTTATGTTAAAGAATTCTTATGAAGTTTGTCAACTTAAAAAATTTCGGAAAATGTCCCTGTGGTACACGTGTATCTGTTTTTGCCCATACTTGTTACCCCACCCAACTCATTCCCACATAGGCTATTCTAGACACTTTAATTAACCCTTTCGCTGTCAAACTCTGTCGTCTGCTAATTTTGTCGTCTGCTACAAATTTTCATTTTTTTGATTTTCTTCATTTTTGTTTCAAAAACATACATGTAGTAACAGTAACAAACAGTTTGGATCCTGATGAGACGCCGAGTTACTCGGCGTCTCATCTGGATCCAAACTGTTTGCATAGGTAATCACAGATCCGGCATTGGCAGCGAAAGGGTTAAAATATACATACTGGTAAAAGTAGCATTAATTAGAGAAAAGGAACATGTTAGAATTGTGTAATTTTGAAACCACTGCGATAAATAGAGCATTTGATTCTATGGAGAAAATGCTCTATTTATTATGATGTTTTCATAAATTGACTAATAGTAGCAAATGCTCTTTTATAACAATGCTTTCATAAATTGAGTATTACAAAAGTGTCATCAGGTGTCAGTTGGAGGGAATGGACAGTAAAACATTGATTGGACATACATATCTTGGAAAAGCAGGCGGATGCTTAATGCAGGACTAAATTGAAGCAGAACGCACCTATAGGGAATGGGTGAAGCAGTCAAACATTAATTGAACATACATATCTTGGGAAAGCAGGCGGATGCTTAATGCAGGACTTAATTGAAGCACAACGTCCCTATAGGAGCTTTCTGCATTACTTTTCACTTACATTAAGATACCACCTTCCTTAAAGACCCAGAATGACACCTCTTCATATTGATCGCGCAAGACGCAGTTTACTGTGCAACAAAATGTTAACAGATACGAAATTTAAATACGACCCGAATAAATACATTAAATCCTCTATAAACCGGATGTTTAAGTTAGTATAAATATCGATCCTGGGTGCAGGTGGCAGCTTAATGCAAAGTTAAAGTAATGCAGAAAGCTACTCCAGGAGCTTTCTGCACGACTTCCACACTGCATTAAGCAGGCACCTGCCTAAAAGTATTTAAGTTCTTCTCATCTATACGTTTAGAGGGACTTTACTGTACTTACACGTACACGATTGGGTCCATGCTTTGATTGGTCAGATTTTAGTTCTCAAGCTTTTGATTGGTCAGATTTGAGCCAAAGGCTCAACTCTGACCAATCAAAAACTTGAGAACGAACTCAGACTCAACTAAACGTTTTATAAGCACGGACACTGATAACGAAGTATCAGCTATCCAAAGGGTATTCGATCGGTTTTCAGGTGATATATTTCTATTCAGGAAACAGTTGGACTTTGATATATCTAACTTCAAGGAACAATTCAAATTACTTCAAGATAATAGGCGTTTAGTCATCCGATTTCTAATTTGAACACTATCTCATGTTCACAGCTTAACCCATTCCCTCATATTGACGACTTTTGGCGACTCTGTAATAGTCACTTTGTGAAACCATTGTGATACATAGAGCATTTGCTCCTATAGGAGCAAATGTTCTATGTATCACAATAGTTTCATACTATAAAATTCTAAAATGTTCCTTTTCTCTAGTTAATGCTCCTTTTTGGTAGATTTATTCAAAGAGGTTGTATCTAAAAATAGCCCATGAGGTAATGTGTTAATGTAGGTCGAAAGTAATGCCGAAAGCTCCTGAGGGTACCCATACAGCTACCTCTGAATTTAACAAAACACATTGAACGTCTATTTTTCCAATGATTTTGATGACCTGTTTGCAGGAAGAAATGGAATTTTCTTCGGTTGATTGAAATGAATTAGAAGAAAATTGATTTCTCTTTACTGGGTGTAATGTCCGATAGGCGGCGTACTGGTGCACGTCTAACACGTGCATTTATTGCCAGCGTGGTCATTCAGCTCTGGACTCCTGACTGGATAAGACGTGTGTTTTAGTTTGTTTTTTTTGTTTAACTTCGTTGTCGATGGATCGAGTAGTATTACATGTACTTACATTTAGATAATTATAATTATGATTATTTGAGAGAGGATAGTTTCCTTTATGATGAGCATAGTTAAATTGCGCATTAGTATTTCAATATCTTCTGATAAAGCGTGGATTCCAAGAACAGATAATGAGCAGATTATTTTTCTATAAGTGTAGTTTTTTAAGTTTGGGCAATCTCTTTGAAGTTTTTGAATATTATCCTAGTGAATTCGGTATTTTAGTATTTGATAGGTTTACATCGGAGACTTATGCAGAATTTGTCAGATTTCTATTCTCCGTGTTTGGAATCAAGTTTTTGTCATGTTTTAGCATGTTATAAGTGAAGAACACGCATCGGTCATCGTCCAGGTGCTTTAGTGCATTTCAATAAAGGGAATTGAAATATGTCTGTTGTTAGTCTTATATTATGGACATGGAAGTTAGTCAAGGGAACATTTGATTACTGTGAAAGTATTCACATGTTATGTGCTTTTATTTCTTGTTACGAAATAACAAAAAAGTAAACTTAAAACCAACTAGAGGACGGTTGGAATTGGTTGTACACGCTTTCCTTATTTCATGACTGCATTAATCCTTCGCTTGCTGAGTTTTAAAACACATGTCTCCTTCTGTTGTATAATTACATAATTATATCTTCACTGTGTACACGCATTTCGCTGTGCAATCACTGCTGTGAAGTGCAGTGGTTGCACAATCAACTTGCAAATAGTGTAGACCCTGATGAGACAGCTCCTGCAGGAGCTGTCTCATCTGGGTCTTCACTACTTAAAGGTAAGTATATTGACGTGAATAGCAAGCGATGGGTTATTTCTTTTTATTTCATTTAATTTCCTTAGTTGTATGAATCAATTACAGCAACATAATCATTCTACTCTACAGCAATTCGAGGGCTTGGTGCAAAACTATTGTAACTCCTTCACTTTATGAAGGGGTAACAATAGTTTTGCACCAAGCCCTCGAATTCCTTCGGGGCAAAGTAACCATTTACTCCATTTGCTTTTATTTCTTGTTACGAAATAACAAAAAAAGTAAACTTAAAAACAACTAGAGGACGGTTGGAATTGGTTGTACACGCTTTCCTTATTTCATGACTGCATTAATCCTTCGCTTGCTGAGTTTTAAAACACATGTCTCCTTCTGTTGTATAATTACATAATTATATGTTCACTGTGTACACGCATTTCGCTGTGCAATCACTGCTGTGAAGTGCACTGGTTGCACAATCAACTTGCAAATAGTGCAGACCCTAATGAGATAGCTCCTGCAGGAGCTGTCTCATCTGGGTCTTCACTACTTAAAGGTAAGTATATTGACGTGAATAGCAATCGATGGGCTAATTCTTCTTATTTCATTTCATTTCCTTAGTTGTATGAATCAAATACAGCAACATAATCATTCTACTCTACAGCAATTCGAGGGCTTAGTGCAAACCTATAGTAACTCCTTCACATTGTGAAGGAGTTACAATAGTTTTCCACCAAGCCCTCGAATTCCTTCGGGGCAAAGTAACCATTTACTCCATGAATACAGTAGAACCCCTCTAATGCGACTACTTAATAAATAAACATGGGCGTCTTTATAAGCAGGTGGTTACTTAATGCAGGGCAAAAGTAATACAGAAAGCTCCTCTAGGAGCTTTCTGTATTACTTTTGTCCTGCATGAAGCTACCACCTGCATCTAGAAACCAGAATTGTACCTCTTTTAGGTTGTCGAAAATAGCGGGATTTTACTCTAGTCATGAAAAAATGATGACATCGTGTATGTTAATTAAATCAATTTTACACAGGCATTTTTTACCAAGGCAGAAACTGAAGAATCATATCTATTTACAGGTAGGTATACTGACGTGAATGGCAAGCGAAGGGTTAAGGTTTATTTAACGCACGTGTGTACGTGCGTATCGCTATCTACGCCCGATACATTGAGTTCTAAATCCCTTCTTGCAATGAATGAAAATGCCTATTTAACTATATGCTGAAGTGTAAGAGCAGTCTGTCCTGGGTCTACCCTGTTAAAATGAAAGATGTCTTAGGGCTGATACTTTGGTCTGTGTTTACCTTAAGTTCGTTTCGTTGTGAAAAACATATTCTAAGAGTTGATAAAATTTGTGTACCATGGGTTCCTCGGGATGATTTTACACAGCAAGAACTGAGCTTTGAAGGACAAACATGTGAAAATCCATCCATAAAATAACTCAGTAGAAAAGTAATACATATTATACCAAGTAATGAGACAATGTTTTTTTATTTAAAAAAAGGGATGTAGCAAGCTAATGGTGTATGGACTAGTTGGAATTTCCTGTGATGAATATATATGATACTAAATGGTAGTGAAACAATTGTGAAGATAGTGGGATGGTGGTGAAGGTAGTTGAGTGATGGTTAATATAGCGGGACACGGGTTAAGGTATGAAAATAAGGTTGAGATACCGGGGTGGGGGTTTAGGTAGCGGGATGGGGGTTAACCATTTCCCTGTTCTATGTTTAGTACACATTTCAATACCTACTGAATATTCATTGACAAAATAGTTATGATAAAATATGAAGATGGAACAATGTAGCCATTTTAGAAAGTAAAGAAAGCAGACCTGTCAAATTACATCAGCAAACAAAGCAGACCCTGATCAGACGGCTCCTACAGCAGCCGTCTGATCTGGGTCTACTCTGTTTGGAGATGCGTGAAAAAAACGTTAATATGAGGAAAAGGGTAAAGGTAGTGGACAAAAAACAAAAGTAAAGGTAGCGACACAAGGGTTCACACGTTCTCTCCTACTGACCCATTTTTGCGTCTCTGAAAAACTCAATAAAACTCATATGGTCTATTTGTCACAATGGTTTCAAACTATACAATTATCAAATTATCTTTTTCTATTGTAAATGCTCCTTTTCGGGAGATTAGTTCAAAGAGATTGGGTCTAAAAATAATCCAAGGGGGTTGATTCAAGAGTTAAAATGGCCATGATTTCGTTTTAGTCTTGAATTCCTCGGCTCTGTATTTGTAATCCTTCAAGTTAATTCGTGATGATTTCAACAAAACGTTTAGATCCAGATGAGACACATAATAACTATGTGTCTAATCAGGGTCCGAACAGCTTGGCACTCATACGTATACATATTTTTCAAAAGTAATGAAAGTAAACACATTGCTAGCAGACGACAAAAGTTAGAATTGAAAGTGTTGAGCAGACGACTTTCACGAGGACGAAGAAAAGATTGGTACGCAGCCAAATTTGATATCCAACAATAGACACATTTGAGCCATTGAAAGATTATTGACAAGCGATACACGTTTTGTATTATGGTTTGTGTTTATCACGTTGGTCGTTATCGAGGTCACTGCACCTCTAGTATGGTAACTAAACACGCATTTGAAATCGTGAACCAAATCTCGCTATCTCTAGTTTAATAGGTTCTTTATTTAAATAATTTGTTCGGAGATCTTGCAAGGTTTTTACACAACCAGGACTTCAACATTATTTGTGTCAGACATTCATGTAAACGCTGTAAATTATTACCAAATGGCGACTGGAAATGACGGTGCGGAGTTCATGTTGTCTTACAGTGCTGGATCTGAGGATTTGTGTGATCTCGTCTGTGAACCGTGCCAGTTGGATGGAAATTTAAATGAGGCAGTAGGGATGTGTATTGACTGTCAAGAATACTTATGTCAGATATGTTTTGATGGTCACAGATTACCAACACCATTGAGAAACCATACACTGCTGAGCAAATCACACATGTTACAGAGTCAGGTAACTCTGAAGAAAGAAGACAACTGTATTGAGAAATGCGATATGCACGAGAACGAAATTATAAAATACTACTGTAAACATCACCGCCATTTAGGCTGTAGCGTCTGCATAACTTTAAACCACAGATCCTGTGACAATGTGACATATATTCCCTATGCAGCTAAAGACCTCATAAACAATGAAGAGTACCAACAAGCTGAGAGTCAACTGAAATCTGTGATGGGCAGGTCGAGGAAAACAGCCGATAACCACAATAAGTCTATGGAATCGCTTCAAAAGAGCAGTTCTGAAGCGACGAAGATGGTGCAGAAATTTAGAAGAGAAATAAATGAAGCTTTAGACAAAATTGAAGATGATCTTCTTCAGCTGTGCCATAAACTAAAGTCAGAAGAACAAGATAAAATAACAAACATCGACAAAAAATACAAAATACTTGAGAAAGATCTTCCTGCATCTATGACACTAATAGATAAGTATAAAAATAACGGACAAAACTGCAAGCTGTATATCGCTATGATGAAAGCAGCAGATAATATCAATGTTGTAGAGGATGGTATAAAAGAAGCCGAAAATGATCAATCGTCTTTAGAATGTCAAATAAAGTTTATCCCTAATAGAAACACGCTTGACACACTGAAACATAGTGACGCCTTTGGAAAGCTATCGAAATCAAATAGTTTGACATCAGACGACACAATACCTATATATATACGGACAGAATCAACGACACCTTCACAAAAAAAGGAAACCAGGACTCTCGTTTCTCGGACAGAACGAACAACCACAGCGACAGAAGGAGATACAAGAACGATTGCTAGTGTTGAATATGTCAAGAACGTCAATGTGAAATCTAAAAGTGACAACAAAACCTGCAGTATTAAAGGGATAGTTGTACTACCTGCAAACAGGCTTGTATTAATCGACAGTATTGCCAGCACATTTTTAGGTACTGGTAATGGTATTATAAAGTTGTTAGATTTAAATCATGGTGACCAGATCATGGCGGAACTTGCGTTAAGCAACAGGCCTTTTGATGTCACCATGATAAATAACAAACAAGTAGCCGTCACAATACCCAGTGATAAGAAATTATCTCTTGTCACAGTGGCAGCATCTGACATGACTGTCAACAAAACACTGGATGTGGATGGAACATGTATGGGCATTGACTACAGAGATAGCAAACTGGCTGTGTCATACCGTAACCCTGCCAAGGTTCAGGTGTTAACGTTGCGGGGTATCGTGTTGTACACCATCACAAATAAACAAGGAAAATCATTGTTCGACTTTCCTCAGTATGTGTCATTTGGTAAGGATTCGACTTCATTGTTTGTGTCCAACATGGTAGGTCATAATATAACACACGTGAAGGCTGATGGGACTGTTGTAGGTACCTATACTGACAGTGAACTAAATTTGCCTGGGGGCTTGTTCACTGACAGCAGTGGTAATGTTTATGTCTGTGGCTATGGCTCTTACAACGTCCATCAGATTTCTCCAGACTGCAAGAAAATTCGAATACTTCTGACGACTCGTGGCAATGAACAGCCTTATGTTTTCAGCTATAACGAGTCAGAAAGAAAACTCTGTGTAGGAATGTATGACACTGGTATTATCCATGTGTACAGAGTGGTTCTTGGTAACGAATGAACACGCATTGACCATATGTGTTAATAATCCATGTCCAAGTTTATTGAGTCTTGACTAACATTTAATTTTAAACCTTTATCACGATATCTACGACTTGACTTCCATAGACAAACTCTGCGTCTCATCAGAATCCATGTTGATTGATATTCGCTTAATTGTTTTCAAAAGCATGGAATGACGTGAAAGTAAAGGTTAATATTGCGTCACTGGCGTATAAACATGCATCATTTGTACATTATGAATATTTATTAAGTTTATAATTGAAATTTTTACGTGAATATTTTGCTTTGGCATAAGCTGTAAAATCAGATCTATATCATGCTAAAAGCAAACAGAACACGCACTTTTCAGACGGCCGCTATAGGAGTGATTATTGCTAGAAAAGGCGGCGGTGATATGAAGGGAGGATTTAAACAATATATCATTTACTAATTAACATGTTAAAAACTGTAGTAGTTTCAGTCTTCATTAAATGGCGAACAGAGTAAATATAAACCCTTGTACATCTGTGAAAATCAGTACCTGCTCAAAATATGGACATGATGCAAATTCAACTACAATAGAACCACTGAGTGAATAAACAGATCTGTCTTTATAAGCAGATGGTTGCTTAATGCAGGACAAAAGTAATACAGAACGCTATTCTGCATTTCTTTTGTCCTTCTTTAAGCTCATAACAGCTTTATGCATTACTTTTGTCCTGCATTAAGCTCCTCTAGGAGCTTTCCGCATAACTTTTGTCCTGTATTAAGCTACCACCTGCCTCTACCACCCAGAATTATACATCCTTTAGGTGGTCGTATTAAAGGGGTTTTACTGTTCTTCTGATTCACATAACCTTTTTCAGAAAAAATTAAACACGTGCCATGACAAACATTGTCAAAACTGTTCCCGATAGCGGGTTCTACATTGTACAGTTTTAGTCCATTACCTCATAGGCTATTTTTAGATCCAACCTCTTTGAACAAATGTACCGAAAAGGAGCATTTACTACTAAAAAGGAAAATTTTAGAATTGTGTAGTATTGAAACCATTGTGATAAATAGAGCATTTGCTCCATAGGAGCAAATGCTCTATTTATCACAATGGTTTCACAAAGTGTATTTTACAGAAGCGTCAAAAGGCGTCTATATGCGGGAATGGTTTAATCAAAGGAAAACCCCTCCCTTGTAAGTTTTACATTATAAAACGTCAGGTAATAAATATTGATGATGTCATAATTTCTTACACGAATACCGATCACGGGAAGGGTTAATATTAATTGTATTGGTTTTATATTACAGTCGAGAGCAGATAAGTGATAATAGAAATGTTTATACCTTTAGCCCATGTGTTTCCTGTTCAAATACTGTCTTTATGAATATGGATTAACCCATTTCCTCATATTGACGACTTTTGACGTCATTCTGTAAGTCATTTTGTTAAACCATTGTGATAAATAGAGCATTTTCTATAGAACCTGTTCTAAGTGGAAGCAAATTGGTTAAACTGATTTTCAACATTTGGCACGTATGCAAAGTCATTTGGATTCATTTATTGAACATCGATGTCTTAAAACGCCGATGATTTCTTAGTGCAGGGCAGAGGTAATGCAGAAAGCTTATATAGGATATATCTGCATTACCTTTGGCCTGCATTAACCCATTTGCTCCCAGTGGATTCTTCCATGCTTATATATTGGAGTAGTCCATTTCTTGATCTAAGGAACGACTGGTCTAAATTTTCATTTTCGTTTTGTTTTATATTGAATTTACTATCAGCAAACAGTGTAGACTCTGATCAAACGCCGCATAATGCAGCGTCTGATCAGAGTCTACACTGTTTGCTTATATCCCATATATGGGATCGAGAGCATAGATAGGTTTAATAACCCATACTTAGACCTTTTTGATGACCGCTTAAATAGGTTCTACTGTATATGACTGAGGAGTTTGTACGAAAATGTTCAAGTAAAGTATTGATTTACTTACACCTGTGTACATATGTATTGGTTCATATCTCGTATGTATCGGGAATATATATATACAGAAAAAAACCTAAACGGGAATCTAAATTTAGTATAAATATCGGCTTAGTGACATCTGGCAGCTTAATGCAGAGTAAAAGTCATGCAGAAAGCTCCTCAATGAGCTTTCTGTAGAACATTCATCCTGCATTAAGCAGACACCTGCCTAAAAGTATCTAAATTCTTAATTATAATTCCCGTTTAGAGGGGTTTGACTGTACATAATTATTATACCTTTGAAGTACATGCACATGCAAGTATAATTCTGTGAGTGCGCATGCACTTCATCTGTGCTTATATTGTTGCCGTAAACTTCTCGTGTGTCATTTTCTCATTTATTGCCAGGCGTCTATTCTCTACAATAAAACCTTTCTAAATCGGATGTTAAATTTAGTATAGATATCCAGATATGGAGGAAACTAATAAACTACTACTACTACTCGGAGACAGATGGCAGCTTAATGCAGGCTGCATCATTAAGCAGTCGCCTGTCTCAATGTATTTAAATTCTTCTCTACTAGATTTCCGGTTTAGAGAGGTTTTACTTTATATGTATATGTATCCAAACATCATGTATACATTTGTATTGCTGTAACGTTTAACCTTTGCACGAAGAGATATCTTAACACATGTTCACATGTCTCTATATTTCGTTTCGTTAGAGATGTACAACAGGCGTGTTTGAAGCAGAACCCAGTTGACACAAATGCTCGTTAACTTATTTCCTCCTAGACTATTTTTAGACCCAATCTCTTTGAATTAATCTACTGAAAAGGAGCATTAGCTATAGAAAAGGAGATTTATTTAGAATTGTGTAGTTTTGAAACCAATATGATAGAGTATTTGCTCATATGAAGCAACTCACTATTTATCACAATGGTTTCAATAAATAAACAAAGACGCAAAAAGGCGTCAGTAGGAGAGAATGAGTTTATTGTGTTCCCTCAGTTGTGTGATAATTTTGTATGATTTACAAAACCCTTATATTATCAACCCTTAATGGGACAACCATGGGTTTTGTATTTCGTTTGGGCGAAATTCATGAAACTGTGAATATGTATTTTATTACCCCCACACACCCACCCTGACTAAGGTCTATGTATTATTGATGTATCTTGCATTTCATTTCGGTAAGATTCATTATGATATCAAAGCCTTCGCTGTCAGTAGTATTAATTGTAATGTTTTGATGGTGATAGTAATGTTAATGATAATAATGATGATGATAATAATGGTGATATCAACAATGCTCATATAGTAGTAGTTGTTGTTGTTGTTGTTGTTGTTGCCATAATCGCATTAATTCCAACTTATTTAATGCCAGGCTATTCTCATCTTAGAATCCACCCCTTCAAATATGGTTACTATTCACTCAAGCTACTGATATTATTGTGTTATATGTAATTGCATATTGATCTGCCATGAACATTTCTTGTATTGTAAACTGTATTCTGTCATCCTGTATACCATGTCCTATTACGCTCAGTTGTGTTTCCCCCATGTGTATGTGGTTGTCTTATATGTGTATATGTAGCTCTCCGTGAATGGTGGTAATAAAGATCTACTACTACTGGCACGTGTGTTTCTAGATATGCCTAAGGAGTAACGAGTTATCCCAAAGTTCGACCCATCCGAATTCGAGATATCCGAATTGAGTTGTATCTGGTTATCTGTATTGTCATAGTCAGTTACAAATGTACTGGCCTACTCTGTAATACTTTGTTTCGAAAATGTATTTCCTTTATGTTCACGCGTGTGGTATCCCTTGTATTTGAGGAAATACAGATTATTATTAATATAAATTGTCATGATATATTACTTGAGTATTCATTAGGTAGACCCTTTCCCTGTCCAATAGTCATGCGAAAATGACATCATGGATAGTTATTATGTAAACATTTTTAAGGACATGTTTTCCTTTGAAACAATTGTAGAATCAGATCTATATCATGCCGAAAGCAAACAAAGCCGACCTAGGTTAGACGGCTCCTAACGGAGTCATTTGATCTAGGTCTACTCTGTTTGCAAATGCGTGAAAGACGTTTATATAAGGGAAAAGGTTAATGGAAAATATAAAATGGATCTTTATCAAAGCACGTTTGTTTGTCTCAAGGTTACCCCGCTCAAGGAGCAGGCCACGGTCAGTCAAGGTCAAGGCCACAGGACATTAGATCAATCAGAGGTGTATACAGTATAGTATACTACATTAAAACCTGTCTATAACGACCACTAAATTACATAAAATATTTGTCTTAAAGACAGGTTGCTGCTTAAAGCAAGGTAAAAGTGAAACAGAACGTTCCTATAGGGGCGTTCTGATTTACTTTCACCTTGCTTTAAGCAGCAACCTGTCCTAAATACCAACTAATTAAAACAATTTAGTGGTCGTTATAGAGTGGTTTACTGTAAGTTCAAATTTACTATACTCGTTCTTGCTGTTTGTCAGTCGGCCAAGAATTTCTCAAACGCTTGTACGAATCACACGTTTGTAAAAAATACAAACGCGTGAACGAATCACACGTTAGTAAATATTACACGTTAGTAAAAGATACAAACGCGTGTACGAATCACACGTTAGTAAAAAATTACACGTTAGTAAAAAATACAAACGCGTGTACGAATCACACGTTAGTAAAAAAATACACGTTAGTAAAAAAACAAACGCGTGTACGAATCACATGTTAGTAAAAAAAAAATACACGTTATTAAAAAATACAAACGATTGTACGAATCACACGTTAGTAAAAAAAATACAACAGGTCAAAGTTTGGGCAGGCACATTTTTTCAGTATAAAGGTTGAGTCATATTTTCATGTTTCATTTATGATATCTGTGATAGTTTATATCATTCAGACATAAGTTGTTCAATAGAACTTAATTAGTTAGGAATGTGTGAAAGGGCATACGGTTAATGAAAAACATAAAATAGGTCTTCATCAAAGCGTGTTTGTTTGCCCAAAGCATACCCCGATCTAGGACAAGGTCATAGCCAAGGTCAAAGTCACAGGACATAGGACAAAGAAGAGGTATATACCAATGCAGTATACTATAGTAAAATCTCTCTATAACGGCCACTAAATTACATAAAATAATTTGTCTTAAAGACGGGTTGCTGCTTAAAGCAAGGTGAACGTGAAACAGAACGCTTCTATAGGAGCGTTCTGTTTTACTTTTACCTTGCTTTAAGCAGCCACCTGCCCTAATTACCAACTAATTAACACAATTTAGTGGTCGTTATAGAGAGGTTTACTGTAAGTTCAACTTTACTATACTCGTACATGCTGTTTGTCATTCGGCCAAGAATTTCTCAAACGCTTGTACGAATCACAAATTGTAAAAAATACAAACGCGTGTACGAATCACGCGTTAGTAAAAATTACACGTTAGTAAAAATACAAACGCGTGTACGAATCACACGTTAGTAAAAATTACACGTTAGATAAACATACAAACGATTGTACGAATTATATGTTAGAAAAAATACAACAGGTCAAAGTTTGGGCAGGCACATTTTTTCAGCATTATAAAGGTTAAGTAATATTTCCATGTTTCATTTATGATACCTACAATAGTTTATATCATTGATACATTAGTTGATCAAGCATAATTCAATTAGTTAGGAATACAGCAAAATCTCTCTATAACGGCCACTAAATTGTGTTAGTATGATAGAGCAGGTGGCTGCTTCAAGCAAGGTGTATGTAAAACAGAACGCTCCTGTAGGAGCGTTCTGTTTTACGTTCAGTTCAACTCCTTTAAGCAACCACCTGTCTTTAACACAAAATACTTGAGGTAATTTAGTGGCCGTTATAGATATATTTTACTGTATAAACTAATTGGATCGGATCAAATTATCTACCGCAGAAATGGAAGCAGGTAAACCGATCGAATAAACACTGAATAAGACACATTTGTTACACATATGTCTATGATAACGAATACCCCGGTGCTATTCGCCAGTGTAATATTTATTACTCAAGTCGTGTTTAGTTTCGTTAATATTCGAAATAGGCCGTTAAGGGTTTGTTTGTATGACCAAAGTATCGAGGAATACGATTCTATTTCGTATTACATGTGTACATTTTATACCAGTTCAAATTGGCAAATTCTTCATCAGAAGAAAATGAACTGTTAAAAAATGAACTCTAAATTGTCTGACTGCAGTTAAACCTTTACCGAAATCTCCTATAATTGCAGCACAAACCTCTTTATTATCGGCGTGAGATAAAAATAATCCGTTGTTAGTGTGTGACTTCGAATTGCTGGAAATGATTAAAATATTTACATGTAATTCACATTTTGTAACTGGCATTTTATTCTGTTAATCAGGGAAAGAAAAACTCAAACATGAGGGCCAATTTTGGAAAACAGATTAATTGGTATGCGTGGAGGGTCGTTATTAGATGAACTATTCATTAGTTTTAGAAAAAAACATAATCCGTTTATTATCTTATTATTCAACCCTTTACTCCATTTTTTTCATATTTTTCGGTAATCATCAGTATGGTTTTTATATCAAATCATGTATACTTCAACAATAAACAAAACATTTTGAAACATACAAATATGTAGAATATTTTTTTGTGATCACAAAGTAGCAATATAAATTCTTTTATTCAACAAATGACAAATGCAACAATGTAGCTTCAAAAAATGTCTTTGTTTTAGTTTTTATGCATTCAAAATATATTATTGTACAGCCTTCAAAATGTATTCATAATCCATCTTACTTACCCTGTACTGTTTGCACTCCGATCCAAAAAGCATGCAGACGATGTATCCACATGATATATGGCGAAAACAATTCAAAGGGAAATAAATCAATCACTGGGGTTATAAAGATCTGCACACTGTTGGGACTAAAACCCATGCATTTTCCATTATTTTCACCCAGTAGTTTGTAAAATTTATTAGTTTATACAAAATTTGGTATTGTAGCTTACATCACGTTTATTACATCTTGCTGTTGTTCAGCAGCTTAACTTAACAAAAGTGTGCTTGAATATCTCAAATAATGGTATTTCACGTCTAACAGCACTACAGTGCTATACCCATTCCAGTTATTTGATTAGATATAAAGGGAACTACAATATCTCCGTATCGTAGCTTACATCCTTAACCATACGATCTATTTGTCAGGCTTACCTTGAATATCTAAAGAATATCTTGACAGTTGGATAATGTTTTTAGTGTCTATGCAATTTTCGACTTGTATTGAAGAATTTTTACACTCTTCTCATCAGTGTGGTCCTATGCTGATGTATAATATGTGTGTGCACTTTAATGGTATCGTAGCTTACAGCGGTTTTGGAGACATTGCAACATGCAGGTTTGTGAATCTACAATTCGTTTAACACTTGAAACATTTTGTGAATTTTGATTTAGAGGCAATAGGCAAAAACCTAGCATAAAAAGCAAATGTAAAAAGTGTTTTTGTGCGTGCAAGATATCGTGTTTTTTAAATACGACCCTATCTGGAGACAGACGAATTTGACGTAGTTTAGTACATTAACAGGGGTCCATTTCAAAGCAAAACCCTCCAATACCTTCAAATATCACAGTATTTCCAAGTGTCAATAGAAAACTTCTAGAAATAGATAATTTTATCATTTATGGGCATGCTTATCAAAAATTAAATGCATGGGACATAGATTTTGCAGGTCCGGGCTTATCTCGTGATAATAGGTGTGATACGTTTTTACGCATTTGCAAATAGAGTAGACCCAGCACAAACGACTCTTTTATGGTCTACTCTATTTACTTATTATATAATAGAATGTACGTAGCTATGAGTCTACTGTTTCTGCTGTTGTAACAATTAATCTAATTCATATTCATCATTTCATTAATATTACATGCATATTCATAGTATAAAGGGTTAAGGAAACAGATCTTATTTCGGAACCCGTTCATTGTCCATGTTGGGTGGACAAAATAAACACACTGTGTTAGTACAGTAAAACCCCTCTGCCTAAAAGAGGCATACATCTGGGTGTGAGAGGCAGATTGTAGCTTAATGTAGGATAAAAGTAATGCAGAAAGCTCCTAGCGGAGCTTTATGCATTACTTTTGTCCTGCATTAAGCAACCACCTGCTTATAAAGACACTCATTATTATTTATTAAGTGGTCGCATTAGAGGGATTCTACTGTATAAATTACTGTTATCGATAGGTTCAGGAAACAGTGCAGACCCTTATCAGATGCTACATTTGGAACCCCTCTGATCTGGTTCTACACAGTTCACCTTGTTCTTTTAACCCTTTCCCTGTTCCATATGTATTCCAAATTTCAATACCTACTGAATGTTCATGGAAAGAATAGTTACAACGACATATGGAAGGTGGAAAATTGTAGCCATTGTAGAAAGTAAAGAAGCATATATTTCCAATTCCGTTAGCAATCAGAGCAGACCCTGACCAGATAGCTCCTATAGGAGCCGTCTGGTCTGGGTCTACTATGTCTGCAAAGGCGTAGAAAGGCGTACTTCGATATCTCTTCGATATCTCGAACTCGTATAACTCGAACTTTGGGATAATTCGAACAAAAAGTTCAGTCCCTCAAAAACTTACACTACAGAATTGTTCTAAAACATTTCGCCACAGATATCTAGAAACACAGCTTAATACAGGAGCTTTCAGCATTACTTTAGACCAGTATTCAGTTAATGCACAATGAAAGTAATGGAGCTTAATATGGAAGGTGGAGTGTGCATTAAGCTACCACGTTACTTGTACCGCCTGTTGCAACCTTTTCCCTCATGAATGGTGTACGTACACAGACAAAAATAGAATAGACAGCGTAGAATCAGATCTAATGCCAAAAGCAAACAGAGCAGACCCCGATCAGACGGCTCCCACAGGAGCCGTCTGGTCTAGGTCTTCTCTGTTTCAAACGCATAGAAAAGCGTTTGAAACTACTTGTAAATGTTTAAGCCTAATACATGTAACTGTTGCTTTTTAGTTTGTATGGTCATGATAGAGAGATGGTATACCCAGCCAGAGGTTATACGCGACAAAACGATGAATAATCATATACCAAGCCGGTTGCTACACACAACAAAAGTCGAAATACGTCAATTGTCAAGAGACAAAACCTTATTTCATGTTTTATACTGACATCATACAGTCGATTTTAGGATATAAAGGCTGAATTCTGGGAAATGAGAAATAAAAACTCATTTTCAGGCATAACTATGATTAACACTAGTTCTCGTGTACTCTACTCTATTCTTTACATTAATTCATCTAAAATAACCAGAAAAACTATTGATACTAAGAGAAAGGCATCGCGCTTGGTTTTCTAAGTATCCTCTCCCCTCTCTCTGGTGCATCCAATTAGACCACAGTGAGCAGAAACGGACTAACAAGATAAACGCGGACATTATGAATCTCACAAAAACTCTACAAAAGGGCTGATGTAATATTCTCTGAAGCAGGGGAAATACAGTAGAACCCGCTAATACGACCACTTAAAAGAGGCATAATTCTAGGTGGTAGAGGCAGGTGGTAGCTTAATGCAGGGCAAAAGTAAGGCAGGCAGCTATTTCTGCATTACTTTAGTCCTGCATTAAGCAACCACCTGCTTATACCGACACCCATGTTTATTCATTAAGTGGCGTTATAGAGGGGTTCTAATCTAGTACATTATGTCCAACCAGTATCAGTCAAGAATCAAGATTTGTCCATCGTTGTCTTTAGCAGGCAAAACGTGCAGACTGGCATACAGTAAAAAGTCGATACTACCAAAAAATTGTAATGAAGAATGTATGTCTTTGTAGGCATGTGCGTGTTTAATACAGGGCGAAAATCATACAGAAAGCTCCAAGAGGAACTTTCTGCATGGCTTTCATCCTGCATTAAGCTGCTAGATGTGTAAAAGATAAATGACGGTACGTATTTGAGTGTTCGAATACTCGAATGTTTACTGTTTCATAGCTAATTGGAACATCTCGGTGATATTTTCATTTGGCACAACGGGATCAATACATAAACCGCTATATTGACGGCCTGCTTTAGGCACGTGCTCGTGTAATCAGTAATAGCGATTTAAATTTGATTTTCAATAAAAAAAACCTTTGAAAATTAAAAGATTTGAAGCTTCAGAAAATACGATTATTAGCTTTTTTTACAGAAAAAGAGAAAAAACGTAAAATCGGTTAGCGTGCTCAACTCACTATTTTATTATCACTGATTCTCAACTCACTGTTTTATTATTACTGATTTAAACTGGACAGACAGTTTTAATCTATGAAGGAATAGATTGCATTCGTGAAACTTGAATCCGTGGTGTGTTCAGTTGTACCAATTGTACGTAATGGGTTTCAATCGTAGATTTGCCACAATTATGTATTCTATGTTGTGTGACTCAGTTATTTCATATAAGTAGATCTATTGTATTGTAGCTAGCCTACAAATAGCTTGCATGTATGTTTCACCACAATACGCATGGTTTGTTGGCGACGTATTACATTAGACACGAACGTTTGTCATTGTCCGGGATGGAATGATTGGGATCGTGCGAACTGACTTATCAGTGTCCCGTTTGTCGAGGAATGCAGAGATAAAGATAAAGGTGCGTTCTCAAATATTAAAATATTTATTTCTGCACCAAAACCTACGTTCTCAAATATTAAAATCTTTATTTCTCCACCAAAACCTACGTTGTGACCACTCTTTAGAATCGTCTCGAAGAGACGATTCTAAAGAGTGGTTTCAACGTAGGTTTTGGTGGAGAAATAAATATTTTAATATTTGAGAACGCACCTTTATCTTTATCTCTACATTCCTCGACAAACGGGACACCGATAAGTCAGTTCGTACGATCCCAATCATTCCAACCCCGGTTTGGTATATATATTTTTCTTGAACATGTTTTCATTTACGCATCTTATCTGTACCTCTGAGGATATACAATGGAAACTAATTTTGTATATCCTAAAACAAGAAATATCTTTAAAAAAGATATTCAACGGCATTCAAATATTGACATAATGTACAAAACAATAATAATATTAAATCTGCCATATTTATTTCAATGTTTGAAGATTCGACTAGTACAGAGAACTAGATCTATGAAGGGCTACTTGTTATTATACTAGCAGAGAAGCATGCAATGAAGATGACTTGGAGTAGAAGAAGCAGTTATTGAAATATTTCAAGTTGCTTTTATATGAAATCACTTTTAAAATGTACAATATCAAAGTAATGTTTTAAAACTATCTCAAGTTAGTTCTTTATTTTACCTGTTATAAAATGTACATGAAAGCGCGTATATTTGTATTGATATGAAGATAACAAATTGAATACACTTCAAAGCATAAAGTTTTTGTTTGTGTAGAGTCTGTAATTACTTAAAGAACGGTATTTATTTAGCTAGATCAACGCTTTAATCGACTTGTAAGCATCATCATTAATGACATCATTAACTGAATCTACATGTATTTTTAAAACAATAATATGAACTAAGGCACTGCCTCTACCGGGAATCGACCATCGACATTTTACATGCAATGAAGTAAAAAATAAGTAATGAAAATTAAAGAAAGTAGATGCATGTCAATTCATGTAATGCATGTAATTCATTTAACAAGTGTTGCGAATCTCGCACATTATGCACTGTCTTAATATGATTGAGATGCGCGACAAATTAAATCTGAAAATTGTTAGTGAAGAAAGCAACAACCACGACAAAACCTAAGCAATAATAATGATAGTGTCCATTATTGTTCATCTAAGACATTAGGTCACGAAGTACATAGTGTTACATAGGAACATACATTAATGTATGTCAATTTATTGTCAAAATATAGCCAAACAAGAAATGTGTTGCAGTAGGTGACAAATGCCCCCAAAGCAAAGCACTGGCAATGAAAGGTGATTTGTAAGTAGGTCTGCATATGCACTACACAATGAAAGTAAAGATTGCATAGTAATACTGTGTGAGAAGAATTTGAACTCAAGCTACCACAAAAGACAAGCTTTTTTGTAATTAAGGTCAAATGTCAAGGTCATGGCCACATGACCTTAGAAAAGTATGTGACATTCCGCCATCCGGAGATGAACTCACACATCATATTTAGTGATTATCCTAGCTGATTTGGTGTAGGGATATGCTGTGGACAAGCTTTTTTTGTAAATGAAGCCCAAGGTCAAGGTCACATTGACCTATGAATAGTATGTGAGACCCCGCCATCCCAAGATGTACTCACACACCATATTTGGTGATCCTAGCTGAAGTAGTGTAGGAGATATGCTCCGAACAGGCATGTTTGTAAATGAGGTCAAGGTCATGGTCACATTGACCTAAAACTAGTAATACTGTATGCGACACTCTACCATCCTAAGATGAACTCACATGCCATATCTGTGGTCCTAGCTGATTCCGTATATGAGGTTTGCTCCGCACAAGTTTATTTTGTAAATGAAGACCAAGGTCAAGGTCACATTGACCTATAAATAAAATGTGACGCTTTGCCATATGCCCCATTTTTTTTATTTTTAAAGAAACAAAATGAATACTTGGCAAATGTTCACCGATTATTCTTACAAAAAATACTGGTACAATAAAAATCTGTTCAATGGTTTAATGCTCCCTTTACCTATG
Organism: Azorinus chamasolen; assembly: GCA_963576725.1. Lineage (NCBI taxonomy): Eukaryota > Metazoa > Mollusca > Bivalvia > Cardiida > Solecurtidae > Azorinus > Azorinus chamasolen. The sequence goes on along the minus strand of OY755253.1, from coordinate 57,244,138 downwards.
GATGGGTGGTGGCCGTTTTTAGCTTGTCTGCTTTTTGAAGAAGAAAAAAAGAGCTATGTTGTAACTCCACCATCTGCATTTTCGTTCTCACTGTTCGAAAACTTTGATATTGGTGCTCCTGTATTTTATGGGTTACAACTTTGTAAATGGTCACCTAAGGAACATTCCTGCCATTTTTTAAATTTTAAATTTGATCAGTGATGTCAGAGAAAATATTTATTTGTTTCTTAAATTTTCATTACAGCATGAAAGTAAAATCAGCCCAGCCTCTAGTGGAGTGAACCTTGAGTTATAATTCTTATACATGTACATTGTCTACTAGTGACTAAGCCATTTATAAAATTAGATTTTATTTGACCCATTGAATGAATTAGAAAATTAAATCAAGGATAAATTTCAAAATGTGTGATGCGAGAGTTAAGGCCCTTGAACCTGGTACAGTCTACTTAAGATATGGGCCAAGTTATATGGAGATCTGTTGATGCAAAATAATGGCTTGGCTGTGACAAAATCAAATGGACAAACAGAGAGACAGACATACATTGTATGTATGTGCCTACACAACTGCCACTTTGGCAACTGTTGAACTGACAACAAGCAGGTTAGACAAAAATCAGGTCAATCAGTGTAAAAATAAAATAACAATCAGTAATAAAAACTTATACATATTATGTTTATGTGTGCAATTTTGAAATGAGAAGATGAGTTGTTATTGGTTGATAATGAAATGTTGATAATGCATACAAAATAATCTCAATTAGCTATCCCCTGTCCATGAATTAAGATCCAATTTGAATTATATTAATCTATTTTAAGATACACATGGATTGAAGAAAGTGAGAAATATGACAGGAATTAGAACAAAAGTGTTCAAAGGAACATGTGTCACCTGCCAGCAGAAATGTGACCAAATAAAAGATGCCATGCAAAAAATAAACCCTGTCACTCTGCTAAAGCAATTGACACAAAATTTGGACATTGTACTGTACATGTATCATGAAAATTGTTCGGGACATTTTAACCCTTTCGTTCATACATGTACAAACAACTTTTATGTAACTGCAAACACAGTAGACCCAGATCAAAAGGCTCCTATAGGCTCTGTTTGTTAATGGAATTTGATAGATCTGTTTCTGTAGTTTTTAAATGGCTATAATGTTCCATCTTCCATATTTCATTAATCTATTTTGTCCATGAATATTCAGTACGTATTCAAATTTGGAATAAACATAGAACAGGAAAAGGGTTAAAGGTTGTCTATAGCAAATAACTGACTCCAAAAAGCCTTTCCAATATACAGTGCTAGGATTTGAACCTAGACTTCCCACTATGGCTAAGCCAAGAAGGTGTTCTTCCATTAAACTACACTGATAGCATTTATGGAAAATGGCAATTTGGAGCAGAAGCTAACTTAGACCTGGATATCCATACCTATCTTTCAGTATGTTTAAAGAGATCTGTGTGGTTTTCAGATAGGTATCTATGAGCATGTCATGTCTGATAGATTACCTACCACATCCCACTCCCCCAAAACGTTTGACTATATCAGAACAGCCAAATTTAGATTTATTGTTGAAGTACATCTTGTTACTTTTAAATATACATGTACATAGATTGCATAGTTGCAAAACTTGTGTTTAAAATTTGCAAAAAATAAACAACATGAAATCTGATTATCCAAACCTTTGGTATTTGAAACATAAAATCATGCCTAACCTACTAAATAGCCACATTATAAGTGCTTGTATACTGAATGTGACATCACGCACCAGGGTGGATAATGCAGCTGTTGAATGCTTACTGGAAAAAGGTTTGTTCTTTTAACCCTTTACCTCATGAATATTCATGCAGGAAATAAAGCACTGTATGAACATTAACTAGCTGAATTCTTACAACGGTACAACTACATCATGTAATGTATTATAAACTGAGGAGTTTTTGGCCATGGCAGAAATTGCAGTATACTCTGTTTGCAAAGGCATACTGAGTTCAGAGTAAAGTATGTGTTAACATGTAGTTCTACCTGACATATCCTAACTGTAACATAATCTGTGCTGAATGGAAAGCAGTATACATATTCCTTGCAAGCCGGCCCACTATTCTTACCAAATGCCATTCAAATTCTCTGGAGAAGAAGATTTTTAAAGGTTTTCTATATATTTATATATATATATATATCTTATATATTCATAAGGAAATCAAGCCCTGCCCCTGACAGGCATATTTTTTTTTAAAATATGAACATAAATGTAGCTTTAACAATTTTAGTAGTGGACTATTTCTATCAAATATCATTCAATTGTGAGCATTGTTTTTGGATAAGATGTTAACCCTTTACTCAATAAATACGCCTTTCTATGCATTTGCAAACAGAGTAAATTCAAAGTTGAAAGGAGCCATGATCGCATCTGATCAGGATCTGCTGTGTTTGTTTGTGAAACTACAATAGATCTGAATCTGTATTCTACAAAGCTATCCAAATGTTGTAAAAATAGTAAAATACACTTACTCACAAGCCGCTTGGCATCACAACCTCTGAGTAATGACCTTTGGATTATTCCATTTCAATAGGTTGATGCGAAACATGTGACATATTTCTTTCGAATTTAATTGTTTGAATTTATAATTTCATCATCAATATATACATTAAGGGTGAAACGATTAATCGCGATGTGAATTGAACCGCGATCTTTTGCCCTCGATTCGGTTCGGTTCAATTCGGTTCAACAGATCTCATTTTCGATTCGATTTTTATTATAAAAGGCTAGTTTCTTAATGATTGGTGGCGAAATGAAACTAACCTATGAAAACTCGCCATGAAAAGTCGAAATACTTGTTTTCCCGCATTAGAGCTGTCAAAACAACCATACTCATCGAATTCTGATAGACCCAAATCGATTGGATGAAGGCCAACTGTTTTAGCCAATCAAATAACACGTTGCAATCGTTGCACTTAGTCTGATCGTCTGGGCGCTTTATTCAAGCGTCTTTGTGTTCTCTCAAAATGTCGGATGCTGAAGCTGTCAATCTACGTGCTACCCCGAAAAACTATCGCTCAAAAATGTGGAGATTTCAGATTTCGCGAGAGCAACAATACAAATAAACCAACATGTAAGATTATTTTACAAATATTCTCTGCAACACAGGAAATACGACAAATCGTATGGAACGAAAACACGGTATTGCAATTTACATTTCTTCTTCTTCCAGTAAACTTGGTTGCAAATTTGTGTATACTTAAAAGCTGTGTACTGATAACTGGCTAAAATATACTCGCATCAATGTCTAGTGCTTTTTGCTCAGAGACAGGGAGATGTCATATCTCTCTTCAACTGATAGCTATCTGTATCAGATGAAGAGAGACATAACATCTCCTCCAAGTGCTCAAATTCTTTTTTCAGAAAAACTTACATGTTCTACAGAGTTAGGCTGTTTAGTCAATTAGACAATTAGCCAAGACTGATTATGTTAGTGTTACCATTTTGCTTGGTTTTAGTGACCAGTTATAAAAAGAACTTCCAAAAACAAACTGCAGAATGGTTTGGCTGTTAAAGTCAGATCTATCTGTGACTAGGCTAGCTATTATGATTTTTTTCCACCTGTATATGTACAAACAGTCTGTTTTCAGAGTTGTTAATACATAGGATTTATTCTACATAGTGCATTCTTTTTATTACAATCTTAAATCGAATCGAATCGAAAATAATCGAATCGTGTTGTAAAAAATCGAAATCGAATCGAATCGAATTTTTTTGAATCGTTTCACCCCTAATATACATGTATATATATACAATCTGTCGTGGCGCAATGGGTAGCGCGGAGGACTAATAATCAAAGCGGCTCCCTAATCTTTAAAAATAATTTGAATGATGCGAGTTTGAGGCCTACCGTATGCATATATTTTTGTTGACCAATATTTTGCTGGTAAATTTCTAAATTGTAAATATATGAGTTTCAAAACAATTTAGTGGTGTTTTTTATATTTTCATTTCCATCATTTTATTACAACTATTTCGTTTCATAACGATACGTCTGTAACATTTTCAATTACTTTTCTAGCTTTCTCGCTATACTTCCATACTGGAGCCATTTTATTTCACAGTCATGTAACTAGCACACTGTGAAATACTTCAAAATCATGGTTATTTCGTGCAAATGAAAATAAATGTCACAGTGTGTAGGTTTACATCACTTGTACAGCTATACAAGCGCGCTTTTATGGCGAGGTGGTAGTGCTCATAACTGTGAACCTGGCGATCCAGGGTCTGAGCGGGTATGTTTCTTGGTTTCTGGGCGACTCGGCACCAAACCAACTCGGCCCCTAGACAATTCGGCCCCAAGACGATTCGGCACCATGGTCAACTCGGCCCCTCCCAAAAATTTACCCTAGACGATTCGGCACCTATTTATTTTCATTAAGTTTTGTTACCAAATTTACATATTCCCTGTCAGTCAATCAATAAAATGAGCTTAAAATGTGGATCCAGATCACTATTATAAATTGTTATTACGGAACACTGGATTGGATTAAATATATGCCCGTAATATTTAATATCATTTAACTATTATCCTGGTATGGATGGATTTGTCACCAAAGATGATTACCTTTGCAAACAGTTTGGATTTTGATGAGATTCTGAGAAACTCCACGTCTTATTGACCAGAATCAAAGCTGTTTGACACTGGTCGTGATTATATCTTAGCAAAGAAATGGCAGAATAAAATAAAAAATTTTTAAAACTGCAGCAGAAATATAGCAGACGATACATGTTACATCTGGATCTAAACAGTGATGAATTTAGTTCAATGCAATGAAAATTATAATTATAATTTGAATAGCTTTTAAGCACCAAAAAACATGATTTATAACAGGCTGAAATTACCGATACAATTCCAATGCAATATAGGTGCCGAATCGTCTAGGGCCGAGTTGTCCAGGGGCCGAGTTGTCTAGGGGTCGGCCGAGTTGGTTTGGTGCCGAGTTGTCTAGAAATCTGTTTCTTTATATATAAGAACACCCGGTTACATTTGGCACCCATCAGGGGACTTAGACTGTTACACTGCATGAGCTCTGAGTTCGATTTCCAGTCGTTCTCATACCCATAGAAATTTGGGACGAATTTCAACTTGCTTGGGAAGTATGTCACAGTGTGTAGGTTTATAATCACTTGTACGGCCTTGCTGTACAAGAGTACTTTTATGGCGACTTGGTAGAGTGCATGACTGTGATCCAGGTTCGATCCAGAAAAAATAAAATTACATGTTACTGACAGGACTCTAACGCATGACCGACAACTCATTGGTAAAACAATTTGATTACTTCGACCTAACTGACTTAGCTTGTCGTGCTGGAACAGATGTAAGAGTCAAAAATATGATCTTAAATTGTAAGTAAACACCGGTCACCTCAATAGCGAGGACGAGTTCAATATTGTAAATACCCTCACACCTCAAAGCTTTTTGTTTATCTGTATCCATTGTATCCCAACATTGTTGTTTTGGGGAATTTAGTTACGTGACAGAAAATCAAGGTGTCTCTGTACATATGAACTGTCTGATCTGGGTAAACTCTGCAAAAGTGTACTTGAGTAAATGTTAACGAAGTCCAACCAGTCATATCCTAACATGGTTATAGCTGAGCAACTAGTCTCATCAATCAACTGTAAGACAGCATTCTATTTTTGTGATGGTTGCCGTCAGGATATTGTTAAAACCGAAAGTAGCTCGATAGAGTCTTACGCAAAGGTGGACTAGCTGAGCATCATGAAAGGTGTGTCTTAAAAAAAAAAATATGTTCCTCGCAAGCCGCTTCGCGGCTTGCTCGTCATAAAAAAGGAATGATTTTCATAATGTAACATACTCATAGTCCTACCTGTGGCGTGCCAACATACTGGAACCTCAATCATTGTAAGTTTTCGGCGACATAAAGTCCGAATAATGTTCAACTACACTGAATTTCTCGCAAGCCGCTTTGCGGCTTGCTCGTAATTTCATTATAGAAGTTCACTTTTTGACAACACAACTTATCTGTTGCATCCTCTCAAATGTATTTATAGACATTATCTGTAATGTTTGTTTGATGAAGACATGTTTTATTTACAGTAATTCGCCGAATCGAGTCAATTTCAAGATGGCGGCAACTGTCAGAAGAAAATTGAAGAATGTCCGAAATGTAGCGATAAGAATTTTATAAAAAAATGACTGTACCACGATTTATTATCCCATTTACGGCCACGCCGAATCATGTGAATTTCTCAGAAAATTACATGTCGATTTCGGATTTTCGGCGCTGGTCAATGCTTTTCAATGAAAACTCCCGAAATAGCCTAATGGATTTTGTCACACAGTTTTTACAGGGTTAACCTTTTGTACCGTAGAGGGAATCGACGGCGCCTTCGGCGCCCGGTCGATTCCCTATAAAGTTAGCAACTTCAAACTACGTCTATGAGTCCAAGCCCCAGGTGATAGAGCCGTAGCAATAGCCTTCAGTAAGTAGCTTTATATCATAGAGGGCCAACAACCAGAGCCTCGGTGCTGTGGTCGGGGATAGTAATTAATACTATTAATACCACTACTCTAATATACTAAACAATCCGTCTTCTTTATTTCCTATAGCATTGTTTGTGAATTTTGGTGGTTTCGGAAAACTACCTGTTCGTCAAAAAGGACTTTATTATCAATTGTTGTATTAAATTGATAAAAGAATGATTGTAAAAGTTTGAAAGTTTAATAGTGGTTTCGACAAACTGGTAATATTGCTCTCAGCAACCATTAGCATGGGGTGATAAGTATCAGTACATCAGTACTTTGATTTTATGGGAATTTCAAAGTCTTAAAATCTATTTTAAGAACAGAACTTTCGACAGTCGACAGTCTTCGGTCCCATGCTAAATATCTGCGTAAATGATGATTTTCTGTACTATATGGCGTTTTGACTGAAATGTAAGAAGTTTATAGAACATGTCTGTGTAACATGATGCCTTACATGTGTTGTGATTATGTTACTTAGTGCATTGAATTCAATTTGCGAGGCCCAAGCAGCTAATTACCATAAAACATGGTGTTTTGAAATAACTACAATGTCGTAAAAATTACCCCAAGAAATTCGACAAGTTAGCAGACTGTATATCAGAATTTAACATAGTTTGGCAATGTGTACAGTCATATAAAAAGGTTGTATGGTAGTCAAGGAATTAACTAAATACTAGTAGGGCATATGCAAATTACATTGTAACATAGTTTCTTATTGGTGGAAAACTAGAACAAAAGTAGAAATAGACAGCTAGCCGCTGGAAAAGACAATGTTGTTGTTGTTGCTGTTTTTATTATATACGCGCTTTTAACACTTTGCAAAAAAGAGCAGACATCTGACGGCCCCTGTAGGAGTCGTGTGGTCAGCGTCTATTTTGTAGGCTGATGGACTATAATTTTGATTCTAGTTATTTACAACGATAGGAGCCTCTGATCAGGATCTGCCCTGTATGCTTATGGATTCTACAGTTATTCACCACGAACAATTTTTGTCTGTTCATGTTCCAGACAGTACATAGAGTTGTATTATGCGGCCATAAAAAAGAGGTCAAATTGTGAGTAAATGTATGTAAGGCAGGTTGTTCCCGTTGGAGCTTTCGGTATGCCCCGCATTTAGCAACCACCTGCTTTTTAAGACTCGATACTATGTTCAATAAATGAAACATACAGTTGAGCTCCGATATCTCGACCTCGGATAACTCGAACTACGGAATATCCTCCCGGAATTTACATTACATAATTTCTCTAAAATGTATCACTACGTACATGTATGCCTAAAACACACGTGGCGGCCGAATGCAAGACTAACGAAACACTGTCGGAACATTTAGCATTACTTTAGATCTGCATTAGGCTGTGAATTTGAGAAACTGTCCAGATTATAAATCGTATAACTCGAACCTTGGTTATCTCGATTTAATCCGTTTGGTCACTTGATGTTCGTAATATCGAATTTCAATTTGGATGAATATCGATGACGTCATTATTTCTTCCTGAATATTTATGAGGCTATTGATATAAAACATTAAGACACTACAGACTGAAGCAACGGACGTTTCTGACAGAAGACAAAGTAATAACTAGTAATTTTTATCACTTTACATGCAAATTAGAAGCGGTACGTCTATTTTCAACCGATTTTTCAAATATCAAAGGCACGGGACTGACACCACTGTGTTTCTGCGTCTAGACAATACTTAGAAGCGCTAATTCGACGAAGCAAACCTGATTACCAGAAGACAGTAAAACCCCTCTTTTGCGACCACTTAATGAATAAACATGGCTGTCATTTTTAAGCAGGTTGTTGCTTAATGCAGGACGAAAGTTATACAGAAAGTTCCTATAGGAGCTTTCTGTATGACTTTCGTCTTGTATTAAGCTACCACCTGCCTTTGCCATTGTGAAATATACCCCTTTTTGCTTGTCGCATTAGAGGGGTTTTACTGTATCTAGACAAGATCAGTCGAAGACAATATTTATCAAAACCAACACGTGCGTTCACGTGCCAAACAACAAAAAAGCAATATACTCGGTGTGATATGCTATGCAACGACGTTGAAACGAGCGAATTAACCTCATCGTCTGAACATTTATTCGTCAGATAATTGAACACATTGTAGTACTATATTTATGTTACAATCAAAAAATAGTTGCTTATGTTAGACATACAACTTTATATATTAACACATCCCCTTCTACAAACGCATTTTGGTGTCTCTGTAAGAGTCACAGTTTGAAACCATTGTAATAAATAGAGCATAAATTGCTCCATAGGAGCAAATGCTCTATTTATCACAATGGTTTCAAAACTGCACAAATCAAAATTCTCCTTTTCTATAGTTAATGATCCTTTTCGGAAGAGAATGTGTCAAAATAGTCTAGGAGAAAATGAGTTAATTCACCGCCACCAATAGTAATAAATTCAAAGCACCACACACAAAACATTGCATGTACATTTTAGTACGAGATCCATGTTAGAATAACAAAAACACATTTTGACCATATAACGCACATATGGCGCCAAGGTTATAAAGTTTTTTGCTTGAGTCTAAGATAATTCCCAAGCACCTGACTGGTCAGTTCCTGAGGAATGATCACAGGCCTAGACTCAGAAGTTTTATAACCTTGACCTTTGATGACGGCGAAGAGTAGACAATGAGCAGATACGATTGCTATATGTGTATGTATTTGTGCTTCTGGGACTTCAGCTGTCCTGTTTTACTGATGTGAGAATGTGATAACTTGATATATTAGTTAATGTAGTTGGTACATGTATATTAGAGCATGTGGCTGCTTAAAGCAAGGTGAAAGTAAAACAGAACGTTCCTATAGGATCGTTCTGTTTTACTTTCGCCTTGCTTTAAGCAACCGCCCGCCTTTAACACAAAATACTTGATGTAATTTAGTGGCCGTTATAGAGAGATATTATTGTACATGTACATGTAATTGTTGTTACACACATTTTGACGTGAACGGAGGGGGCAGCAAGCCTCCATGCGTACACATGAGCCCGGGGTTACAGGACTATATATACATGTACGAGTCTACAGAGTTAAAGATGATACAGTTGAGTCTCGATACTTCGAACTCATTAGATGATACAGCTAAACCTCGATATTTCGAACTTCAATGTACTGTACAAATTACTTCGAGATAACAAATCCGACTTCAAGTCTGAACAATGTCTCAAGATACTCAAGTACTGCTGAAAGCTCCCATAAGAGCAGTCACAATTGAGCTGCATTAAGCCGACACATATGTTTCTGGATACAGGTAAGAACATTTTTGTATTGTAAATTTTGGAAGAACAGAACCTTTATTTCATGTTATCCCGAAGTTCGAATTATCCGAATTTGATACATCGAAGTCCAGCTTATGTATATATACAGTAAAACCTCTTTATAACGGTCACTAAATTACATCAAGTATTTTGTGTTAAAGGTAGGTGGCTGCTTAAATCAATAGGAGCGTTCTGTTTTACTTTCACCTTGATTTAATCAACCACCTGTCCCTAAATACCGTCTAATTAACACAATTTAGTGGCCGTTATAGAGAGGTTGTACTGTATACTAAACCCTTTCTTGTTGGTACTCCCTAGAATCAATGAGGCGTTTCCAGTGACTACTGACAGGATGTCCCAGTAAATGGGTTATTCTTCTCCCACACAGAGCGACTTGACTTGCACTTCATGTATTCAATTATTGCCATTATAAAAACATGCTATAGACACGCATGATGACATTATTTCTTCTGGAATATTCCGAGAGTTTAAACTGTGTTAAGCCTCTTCTCCATAAACAATAATGTAAAAAATGATGACGTCATGAATAATAATGTTAAAAGTGATGACGTCATTAATATTGATTAAACTATTTTTTATAAAAGAACATGGACACAGAAATGTTAAGCCATAACAGAAAATGTAGAGGATTATATCTATATCATTTCATAAGCAAACAGGGCAGACCCTAATCAGACGGCACCTACAGGAGCCGTCTGATCGGGGTCTACTCTGTTTGCAAATGGTTAATATAGAATAATAAAGAAGTCTAGTTATAGGCCTGTAATGCAGGTGGTAGCTTAACGCAGGACAAATGTAATTGCAGAAAGCATATGTAGGACATTACTGCATTTCCTTTGCCCTGCATTAAACAACGACCTACTTTTCAAGACTCTTATTTTCAATAAATGAATGAATGGCTGCTCAAGACAGGTTTTACTGTCAAGTCTTGGTAAATTTCTCGATATTTTAAATTGTTTTGATACTATTTAGGCGCAATATGCGTGTAAATACCAAACGAAAACGTAAGATTTATGTTTTCTGTTTCCTGGCATACCTAATTTCCACATGTCGCTAATTTCCGTCAAATTTCCGTGTAGCAGTTTATTCCTGCAAGGCGATGACACGTTTAATTAAAATAAGAAACCGTTACGGAACTAAGCGCAGTTTTTTCGAATTTCCTTGGAGCTATTTTACTGCCTGGTTGCGCCTACGACAAATGCTCTATTTAACTGGAAATAAACAAAACGACGTCAACTCATGACGATAGTAGCTCGTGGCTATGACTGAAAAGGATTGGCGTGAGCTAAGATGCTAGAGATTGGTTTGTTTAAAGTTCAGTCTGTATCCTCGAGGTTTGTGTGAACTTGCTGGGAAGGTATACTGCACACTTGACATTGCAATGAAGAAAGGTTTACAATGTCACACAGTAAAACCTGTTCGAACCCTTTACTCCATGGATATTTATGCATAAATTAATGACGTCATGGATATTAATTAAATTTATTTTCATAACGACATATGAACACAGGATATTTAGACTTGTTATAAACTGTAGAACCATATCTATATTATATCATAAGCAAACAGAGCAGACCCTGATCAGACGGCTCCTATAGGAGCCGTCTGATCTGGGTCTACTCTGTTTGCAAATTCGTAGAAAGGCGTATTTATGGAGAAAAGGGTTAAGCGGTCATGAAAAAAGGTTTAACCATGGGTCTGTACGGCAGGTGGTAGCTTAATGCAGGTCAAACGTTATGCAGAAAGCTTCTACTTAAGTCATCTGATCTATGTCTGCTCTATTTGCAAATATCGTTAAAATATGTATAGGAGCGTTCTGTTTTACTTTCGCCTTGCTTTAAGCAGCCGCCTGCCTTTAGCACAAAATAGTTGATGTAATTTAGTAGCCGTTATAGAGAGAGTTTACTGTATGTATATGTATATTTATCCCTTTCCCTTATGTAAGCGCATTTTGACGCATCTGCAGACAGAGTAGACCCATATCAGACGGCTCCTATAGGGACCGTCTGATAAGGGTCTGCTCTGTTTGCTTATGGTGTTTGATTCTACAGCTCCTTCCTGAGCCAAAATGGCATATGTTCATTATCCATTATAAAAAAAAATCTTATTAATATTTATGCCGTCATTGTTTCCTGTATGAATAATCATCAGGGAAAGGGTTATGCGCGCACATCATTAAAACATTTCTACTTAGACTGTTGTTGCTGTAGATTTTCGTCTGTCATTAACATGCACCACGACCGATTTCGCTGTGTATGGAGACATATAAGTAAATCCCATTTAAACCGGGCGTTAATTTTAGTATAAATATCGGTCTTGGAGACAGGTGGCAGCTTAATGCAATGTGAAAGCCATGCGGAAAGCTCCTGTAAGAGCTTTATGCATGACTTTCACCGTGCATTAAGCAACCAACTACCGAAAAGTATTTTAACCCTTCGCTTGCTATTCACGTCAATATACCTACCTGTAAATAGTGAAGACCCAGATGAGACAGCTCCTGCAGGAGCTGTCTCATCAGGGTCTACACTATTTACAAATTGATTTTGCAACCAGTGCACTCCACAGCAGTGAATGCACAGAGAAATAATTGTAGACAGTGAAGATATATGTAATTATACAACAGGGCATGGGTAAAGAAGGAGAAATGTATTTTAAAATTCAGCAAGCGAAGGGTTAACTTTTCTCTACAAAAAATCTGGTTTAGAGGTTTTACTGTAACAACTAACTGAGGTGACAAACAGTACATACCCTGACAGATACTGTGTTGGAGAGGCGGAAACTGGTTTAGATCTACACCCAGTAAAGCTTATCAGAGTAATAAGGCCTCTTTCATAAGGGAATGGCTACATTTAGACGCTATGGCATTTTTACGACACAGGCAATGATTAATTTCGTTTTTCGTGGAAACATTAAAGAAAATTGGATGAAATTTGTTTTACAAAAATGAATGATAGATGATATAAAACTAATATATTAACAGTTCTTAACAAGTCTAATACCGTTAGATATTGAAATTCTGGAAGCTACATCATCTTTTTTATATTATTGAGTGACTAGAAACACATATGGATGTTATTTATTATAGAAGTAAACGATTATTTTTTAACACTTCGCTTGCTATTCACGTCAATATACATACCTGTAAATAGTGAAGACCCAGATGAGACAGCTCCTGCAGGAGCTGTCTCATCAGGGTCTGCACTATTTACAAGTTGATTGTGCAACCAGTGCACTCCACAGCAGTGAAAGCACAGCAAAATACTTGTACACAGTGAATATATATGTAATTATACAACGGGGCATGGGTAAGGAAGGAGAAATGTATTTTAAAATTCAGCAAGCGAATGGTTAAGATATGTGTCTTAATATCCGGTATTAACGTGACTAGTAAAACTGCATTATTATAAGATCTTCCGCTATATATTTATTCTATGAATATTCATATAAGAAATAATGACACCACGGTTATTGATTTATTATTTTGTATACTTAAATGTGAGCACATGATTTGTTTGCCAACATAGACACTTTAGATTCATATGTATGGTATTTCATAAGCAAGCAGAGCAGACCCTAATCAGACGACTCCTGTAGGGGCCGTCTGATCTGGGTCTGCTTTGTTTGCAAATACGTAAATAGACTATATACAGTCACGAGTTTATCTTTACCTCTGTGTGACACAAATGTTAATCTGGAGCAACATGGACAATATCCAATTTGATCAAACGTTTGAGAAACTACAGTAAACCCCTCTAATGCGACCACTTAATGAATGAACATGGGTGTCTTTATAAGTATGTGGTTGCTTAATACAGGACAAAATTAATGCAGAAAGCTCCTAGAGGAGCTTTCTGCATTACTTTTGTCCTGCATTAAGCTACCACCTGCATCTGGCACCCAGAATTATACCTTTTTTCAGATGGTCGTATTAGCGGGGTTTTACTGTATTGACTTAATGTCAAACAGCTAGATGGGATCACACATGATTGGTTCAAACAATAAAGACTGGTCAGACGGTTATAAATACATGAACAAATAAACAACATTTTCTCGTACTGAAAACAATATGTCTGCGCAATCTCTGGTTTGCTCACCTTTTCAGTGACTTTCGATTCGTGGAAACTGTTTAGAAAAAATTGACACAGTCTCAAACAGCTTGGATCCTGATGAGACGCCGAGTTACTCGGCGTCTCATCCGGATCCAATGTTGTTTGCAAATACACGTCATGACGCAAAATACAACAACATTGAGATGATGTTGTATGATCAGTATTCGTTAACCAAAGGTACAGATAATATACGGAGATTAAAGCATGTTGAAGAACATGAATAACTTCTTTATTTCTCCACCAAATCCTTTGTTGTGTCCACACTTTATAGTGGTAACAATATAGGGTTTTGTGGAGAAAATGAAGATTTTAACCCTTCGCTTGCTGAATTTTAAAAATACATTTCTCCTTCTTTACCCATGCCCTGTTGTATAATTACATATATCTCCACTGTGTACAAGTATTTCGCTGTACAATCACTGCTGTGGAGTGCACTTGTTGCACAATCAACTTGTAAATAGTGCAGACCCTGAAAAGACAGCTCCTGCAGGAGCTGTCTCATCTGGGTCTTCACTATTTACTGGTAGGTATATTGACGTGAATAGCAAGCGAAGGGTTAATATATGTGTACGCATCTTTATATGTAGCTCTGGTTAACCATTGCCTTCATATAAACATACTTTAACGCATCTGCAAACAGAGTAGACCCAGATCAGACGTCTCCTATAGGAGCCGTCTGATCAGGGTCTACTCTGTCTGCAAATTTAATTTGATCTACATGCTTCGTTAGTTTCTACAATGCTCCACCTTCCATATTTTACTATAAATATTCTGTCTATGAATACATTGTATTCAGTGAATATTTGAATATGAATATTCATTGAAATTTGGATTAAATATAGAACAAGTAAAGGATTTATTGTCTTAACATATTCGCTCCTACTGACGCTTGTTGACGCCTCTGTAAACTTTAATTTATAAAACCATTGTAATAAATAGAGCATTTGCTCCTGTGGAGCAAATGCTCTATTTATCACAATGGTTTTACAACTACGCATTTCTAAAATCATTTTCTCTGGTAAATGTTCCTTTTCTGTACTTATGTACAATAAAACCTCTCTATAACGACCAATAAATCACATCAAGTATTTTGTGTTAAAAGCAGGCGGACGCTTAACGCAAGGTGAAAGTAAAACAGAACGCTCCTATAAGAGCGTTCTGTTTTACTTTCACCTTGCTTTTTAAGCAACCACGTGCCTAAAATACCAACTGATTAACACAATTGAGTGGTCGTTATAGAGAGGTTCTACTGTATATCTATACAAATATCTAAAGTACTCTAGGATGTAATGCGTTAATGTATCATCATTAATTGTATTAAGGAATGATCGGTCAACATGTGTTCACATGGCGTATGTGGAATTGATACACTAATCATTAAGCACCAAATGTCTTTAATTGGCCTAGAAGATGTCTTCCCAAAGGGAATCTACGTCAACCTTCGATCACAAACAGATTTCCATTTGGGGAGTTCCCACGTTTCTTTTGTCAGTATTATTTTCTAGTTGTTCGCTCATCGAAATTTATCTCTAGCAGCAATGTTGTTTTCGCCACGTGTATTGTCGTTTGTGCTTTACTTTTAATCCATTACGCCATGAATATTCACGACATAAATCGGGTGTATTGGATATAAAATAAATTTAATTTGTTTCTAAACCTTTCGCTTGCTGAATTTTAAAGTACTTTTCTCCTTCTTTACCCATGCTCTGTTGTATAATTACACGTATCTTCACTGCGAATAAATATTTCGCTGTGCAATGACTGCTGTGGAGTGCGCTGGTTGCACAATCAACTTGTAAATAGTGCAGACCCTGATGAGACAGCTCCTGCAGGAGCTGTATCATCTGAGTCTTCACTATTTACTGGTAGGTATATTGACGCGAATAGCAAGCGAAGGGTTAACATAAGAATTAACCCTATACTCCACAATACGCTTTTCTACACATTTGCAATCTCAGTAAACAGACTAAACACTAGTCAGGGTATGCTGTGGTTACTTATGAAATAATATAGAGACGATTCTACAGTTGCTGACATGGCAAACACTTCCTGTGCCCATGTATCAAATTAAAACTTAAACTAATTAATACGATAGTCGTTGTGTCAGTATTTCTTACATGAATATTCACGTAGGAAAGGGATAAACCTTTCCCTTATGCAAGCACATTTTGATGCATCCGCAAACAGAGAAGACCCAGATTAGACAACTCCTATACAGCTTCTTGCTGAGCCAAAATGTCATGTGTTCATAAGCCATGATAATAATAATCGTATTAATATTCATGACGTCATTATTTTCTATATGATTGTTCATCCGTGAAAGGATTAAGAAACATACGGCATAATTTATAGACACTCTGGTAAATGATATGCAGCGATTGATTTCACATTAACAACATACTGAGAGTTGTTAATTTAATATCAAATAGTTTGTATTCAGACTAGCCATTTAACATACAGTAAAGCCTCTCCATAACTGCCACTAGATTACGTCAAGTAATTTGTGTTAAAGGCAGGTGGCTGCTTAAAACAAGGTGAAAGTAAAACAGAACGCTTCTGTAAGATTGTCTATGAATAGTTTTATTTTTCTTAGATTTACATAACAATTGAGTGAGTGAGTGAGTGAGCGAGTGAGTGAGTTTGGTTTTACGGCACGGCGACAATTTAATCTTTACCTAATGAATAGTCATACAGGAAATATTGACATCATGAATATTAATCAGTTGAGTTTTTATGAGAGTATATGAATTTAGGGATTTTCAATTAGGTAAATAATAGAACACGATCAATATAACTCACCAGGAGCCGTGTGTTCCTGATCTACTCTGTGTCTACTCTGTGTCTATTCTGTTTAGAAGGCCGTGAATTCGTTTGTATGGGTGACAGTGCAACCCATCCCCTCACATTGACGCCTTTTGACGCCTCTGCAAAAGTCACATGTTGAAACCATTGTGATAAATAGAGAATTTTGCTGCTATAGGAGCAAATGCTCTATATATCACAATGGTTTCAAACTACAAAATATCAAGCTTTTCCTTTTCTCTAGTCAGTGCTCCTTTTCGGTAGATTTATTCAAAGAGGTTGGATCTAAAATAGCCTATGAGATAATGGGTAAAAGCAGAGCAATAGATTAATGTGCGTACTCAAATATTAAAATCGCCATTCTCTACCAAACCCTGTGTTGTGAACACATGACGACTCTAAAGAGTAGTCACAGCATTTGGGTTTGGTGGAGAAATACAATAGTTATTCTTGAAAATGTTATTATATCTGGACCTATGTGGTGTGTGGTGGTCTAGCGGTAACGCGCTTGACTATCAGTCCGGAGGTCCGGGGTTCAAATCCCGGTCCCTCCCGGAAACTTCAGAGACGCTTTTCCGTGTCTCCCATCCGCACCTCTTCTTCACCCAGGGGTTAAAATTTGTACCTGCTAGAGTCACTCGCCGGTACTGCGGCTGCATGATTGCGCCATGTGTTAGCAGTGCTCAATATTGCAGGCCAATGACTCAATGACCAGGGGAGTAAATGTACAGTCGGCTGAGCGGTCATTCTGACTGAAAGTAGACTATAACTGGGTACTTTACTTTACCTATGTTAAAGAGAAACGTTGATGGCTTTCTAGCCCAACGATCGAGGTCATGTGCATTTAAGCTTGCTTGGGCGAGCAGTTATGGTATTCGACTGATAGTCACTAAGCTTATCACCTCTGTGGTTTAAATCCTCACCTGATGGCTTGCGATAGCTTATGCTCGCGTGTTCTGTGCATGTCTCATTGCAATCAAATCCGTGCATAGTTAAAAAACTTGGATCAATGCGCTTCTACAAGTGCATTAAATGCATCCTATATGTAATCAATACCATTTTACTAAGACCTTGAAAACAATTATAGTATCAATTTATACAGGAATATTTAGTTTAGATGGCAATACTAATGCTGCCCAACATAATGCATATACTTTCCGAATGTTTAGGAGAAATTAGAATTTAATTCTCGAGGAAACTACCCTTCGGCTTCTAACCGATACCTGACTCGCAATTGCAAACAGTTTGGAACCCAGATGAGACGCCGAGTAACACGACGTCTCATCAGGATCCAAACTGTTTGATACTCGCTCTACAATACTCTACGGAAGTAAGAGTCGTATAGCAGACCACAGTTTGTTCTGCATATATGCTAATTTTTATTTTAGCAAGGTAAGATTTACGTTAAATTATTATTATTATTATTATTATTATTATACCACATTTATATAGCGCTCTTTTCACACAGGATATGTGCGTTCAAAAGCACATCATTAAGTAATAATATATGAAACATAAGCTCCATTATTTTTTTCCTTTTCTGCTGTGAAAGGAAAATGCTCAAATTGGAAAATAGTGCAACGTTGAATACTTCCGATTGATTTATCGTTTGAGAAAATATTACTCGAGTGGTGAACAGTTTGGGTCTTGATGAGGCATCAGGTTTCCCAGCGTCATTCACCTGGAATGAAATTGTTTGCAAATGCGTGTCGGTCGCGAATAGCGAGAGAGAAGGGTTAATCCCCATCTTGGCTTAACCCTTTTACCGCCAATGCCGTAAATATGCACCACGAAAAAAAGTGCAGTCCCAAATCTGGGACTTCACTTTTTGTCTCAAACACTATTTCTATATATGTGCTTTATTTCTTTGAAATTTGCATTTATTTATCTCTTTTCCTCATTTTACTACATAATTTACGAAAGTGGTTTGCAGACGGCAATTAGAAATTTGGCGCCGAAAGAGTTAAAGGGGAAGTCCCTACATTTGACGCGTTTCACAAATGCCTAAAGTATACAAAATTCATTTTTTGTTGCATTTGTTGAAAAGAGGCATATTTTATGAAGACCTTTTGCATTAATGTTAGAAAGGACAAAACTTCCGTTTGTTTGATATGAAAGACCACAATGTTATTCGCCGATGTTTCAGTTTTATTCGGTTTGGGTTTCAACCTCCAACGCAGTTATCTCC
Source organism: Azorinus chamasolen (assembly GCA_963576725.1). Taxonomy (NCBI): domain Eukaryota; kingdom Metazoa; phylum Mollusca; class Bivalvia; order Cardiida; family Solecurtidae; genus Azorinus; species Azorinus chamasolen. Next base: position 57,225,207 of record OY755253.1, on the reverse strand, counting down.
CCTATTCGCTACGCTACGCCATCACAACATTAATATGACCATGGTGTACATCATGTGATCAAACAATGGCAGACGCTTTGTCGGCTGCCAACTCTTACCGTAGCCAATCGGTAAATTTACTATTACATCCTGTCCCGCAAAAAAAAAATTCAAACATTTTAAACTCTGTTCAGGATTTTGGTAAAGTTGATAATCATGAAGTACGTCCTGAATTAGTTTTGACATTTCAAAAACCGATTGCCTGATAAAAATCTCCACCGATGGTCTTTTATAAATACATGTAATCGTGTAAAAAGTTTTTATTTTAGGAAAGATGATTATTTTTCTCCCATATTGGCTTTACCGATGTTGAAATATGAAATAAATCGAAAACTGTTGAAGTAAACAATAAAAAGACACAACAACAGTTTAGCTTAAATCCAGCTAAAACACGTGTGGTGGCAGTGATGACCACACGTAGTGACAAGGGAGATCACTGTGAGGTGTTTTAGTTTCGAATCTGTTCGCGCTACTGTGCGGCTCTCTCCGGCCACATCCAAGAACATTAATTTGTTACGTAAATAATGGAAGGATTGAGTAAGTCTTAATCAAGTCTGAAACGGAAAATACTGTAATACTTTGTTGTAGAACAACAATTATAAGTACGGATAAGTATTGTTAAATTCGGTTCACTTTGTATCACTGTGGCATTTTTCGATATAAGTGCAATTTGAAACTCGTCATAATAATGATTGCACACAACAAACATCAAGTTTTATGATATTACTGAAAATATGCGTTCATTGTATGGACTTCCTCTTTAAGTATTGATTTCTGAAAAAAATCTGTTTTTTCACAATTGTACATCCTACGCGTATACATCAGACCTATGTAAGCTTTTGAGAAACACTTGGCAGAGAGTCGGACATTTTGGATACTGTTTAGATGACCTGCAACTCGGCGTCCTATCTGCGTTCAACTATTTGTACTTACATGTCAGGTCCTGAGATCATTCACAAGTATCTGATTGGGCAAGCTCAGAATCTGACCAATCCGATGCTTGAGAATGATCTCAGACTAAAGCAAAACGTTTTATAACCTCGGGATATGGTTACCAGGAAAATATTTATTAGTGTACTAATACGGTGAGAGAAAGTCAGTCAAGCTACAGTATATCTGATTATAAAGGTTATAATTCATTAAACGTGTCTAGTCGCCTTCATACAACTAAGTAATGTTTGCTTTTAGTGGCTTCAGGCAAGCATAAATTTCTCATTTAACAATTACGATCTTTAAAAAGAGAAACAAATAAACAATAAACAAGACAATGTGTACCATATTGCATGTTAAACGTGTTCAATGTACTTTCAAACATACGAAGTTGATTAATATTAAGTGAGAAATAAAGACAAATAATATGAATATTATCTTACATTTTGACTTGGAATAAAAGTGAGGTTGTGTACCTACAAACCTGGTTTAAACCCCAGTGGACTGTTGTGGCTACCGGCCGTTCCAAAGCACTTCTGCTTCAACCATATGGTCTAATTTGATTTTTATATGGGAAATGTTTTATGCCTTTTTGTGCGTTTCGTCACGTGTTGTCTTGTAATTGTGCTGTGTTCCTTTTGGTGATGTTTGGGTTCCGTGCCCTTTTTGTGCGTGGCGCTTTTTATAAGATTGTTGTCCAATTTTTAGATTACCCTTTTATAACGGCGATACAAACCAGAGCACATTTTACTACCAAGACAGAAACTGATGAATAATTTCATTTTTATTCCAGGAGCAAACAGAGCAGACCCTGGTATGGGTCTACTCTGTTTACAGAGACATGCATATGTGTTTCCATGGAGTAAAGGGTTAATGTGTATTTGGAAATTATTCAGATTATGCTAACATACTTATTGATAATCCATTATCGGTTTGAAGATAGGTGGTGACTTAATGGAGTTTGAAAGTAATGCAGAAAACTCCTAGGTCTATGAATTCCAGCATGCGTTAAGCAGTCAATCTGTTAAGACATCAATTCTCCATTAGTAAGATTCGTAGTATCGAGGTTTTACTGTACATACTTATGTAAGTATGCATGCCTGTATATGAGACAATCATATTATCAAACCGAGAAAGAAAACATTTTTTTCAATAATATCTTCTTTATTTCTCCATCAAACATTACGTGTTCACGGCTCTTTAGAATCGTCTCTTCGAAGCTTACCATTATGTTCATAGGCTAGAATGTATGGATTTGTCACACACTCGCAGAATAACAGATAAGATGTGTACTCAAATACTACAATCGCCATTTCTCAACCAAACCCTTTGTTGTGACCACTCTTTAGAATCATCTCGAAGAGACGATTCTAAAGAGTGGTCACAACATAGGGGTTGGTGGGAAAATAAAGATGTTTTCCTTTATTATATCTTGATCTATGCACTCGTCTATCATATTATTATTATACCTAACTGCTAAAAGTTGACAAGATTTTCAGAAGTCGAATCAGATTATTTGTTCCCGATACGACACTATCCTAGAATTCTATCAATCACCGCAGGAAATTGCCCTTTTTCGTCATATATCCATAGATTTTTTCATTACGTGACTATTTACATTTGTAAAGTGGACGATTTACCGTTAATCAAACGAGAATGCCTGAACTATCCATCTTTGCCTTCCAATAAATTACTCCAGGGGTCTCGATTAAATATTTCACATATACACCTTATACAATAAAACCCCTCTAGTGCGACCAACAAAACTGTGCATAATTCTGGGTGGCAAAGACAGGTGGTAGCTTAATGCAAGACGAAAATGATACAGAAAGCTCCTTCTGCATAACATTCGTCCTGCATTAACCAGCCACCTGCTTATAAAGGCAGAATTGTCTATTCATTAAGTGATCGCATTAGAGGACTTCCATCGTATATACAGTTGAACTGTGAACTCGGATAAGCTGAACTTTGGGATAAATCGAAGTAAAACCGGTCCTTCCACCATCTACCATACAGAATTGTTCTAATCTGTATCACTATCACTACGCATATATAGAAACTAACATAGCAGCTTTATGCAGGTCTGAAGTAATGCCTAATGACCCTGCATGAGTTTAACCCTTCGCTTGCTGAATTTTAAAATACATTTCTCCTTCTTTACCCATGCACTGTTGTATAATTACATACATCTTCACTGTGTACAAGTATTTCGCTGTGCAATGACTGCTGCGGAATGCACTGGTTACACAATCAACTTGTAAATAGTACAGACCCTGATGAGACAGCTCCTGCAGGAAATTACAGTCAAACTTGTGGACCGTTTTAGATTGGCATGTATCAATTAGTTCTCGCTGTATTGTCTCTCGTTTAAATTTAGCTCACGGTGTCAATTTATGTAATGTGTTTTCGCGAGAACGAGATGGAAGCTTCAGCTCTTCATTTTTAACCGTCAACTTGTAATTTTCACCACATAATACTTTGAATGTTCACATCTTAATTCTTACAGCATCTTGTATAACAGCAGCACTGTGGAAGGGAGTGGAGTGGATGAGAGAGCTACCATAACATTTAGTTCCACAAACTGGTAAGAATTGTATTGTTTAGCTGGTTGCTTTCATCGTTATATATGTAGCATATTCTTTGATAAGCTCATAGCATATGTCTGAAGGTGTTCGGTATTTATATTATATAGTTTCTTGTGTAATGAGGCCACTAGAACCACACTGGAACTGTTGCTGTCGCATATAGTATTTCATAACCCTGTTATGGTGTGACATGTCACACTGTTTTGTATTAAGTGTGACATATTATGTTGTTAGAATGTGACATTTGACATGCCAGAATATTTTACAGTATGTCTGTAAAATGTGACATTGTATTGGTATAGTGTAACATGTAACATTATTGTGTCAGAATAATGTGACACTGTAGTATAATGTGACATGAGTATAATGTAGATGTCACAAGTACCGTTTCAGCACCTTTTGATTAATGTCATGTATTTATATTTAGTATGTTGTAATGATTGTGATTTCAGGATGTTGGCTATCAGTTATCTCAGCATTTCTGATGCTCCTAGTCCCATGGTCTACTGTGGGTTTCGACGCTTTGGTCGATGTTTTGTTCTGAGAGAGATTGAGAATACAGAAAATTTGGTCCTTTGTTTATATCTTCCAGAGTAACCTCACAACGGTTTGAGCCCCGCCCAATTATTTAAATATGAACTTTGTAAATTGCCGCTGAGTTACAATGGTGCTCAACGTGTTTTGTGAGATTTGATATCTGATGACTCAGCATTATTTGTCTGTAAAATTGCCGCTGAGTTACACTAAAATATAGATTGCATGCTCTGTCGTTTGAAATATGCTCTCAGTATATTATTAACTGGGTATTGAACAGGGAATGGGTTAAATATTTGACTGACAGCTTTGGACAAGTTCTGCTTTTACCGATACATCCAGTCTGTAGCATTGATTGAACTGTATTACTGATGTAACACTTTCATCGTCGAAATTGTCCGTACTGATGTTTACTTTACAATTATATACACTATGATCTCAGTATTTCATGCACTTAATATTTTCCTCCAGTGTGTGTGTGTGGGGGGGTATATTGTTCATAATTATTTCATGTTGTCCTGCCAAGAGAAAGATTGTTCGTTTACAGGAAAGCTTACAGTCAGTCAATGGGAATACTATCTGTCTAATGGAAAACATAAAAGTAATTTCTATCGTCACGAAATTTTCTCTTCAGACTAAACCTTATTATTGTTAAATTGGAAATTACCCAGAAATAAACAGGCCATCATCAGCGAAAATCTGGAAGAGTACGATAAAGTCAAAGGCAAACCTTAAGGTTCGACACATCGAACATATATTTTATTGTTTCATTACAGTAATTTATTTTATTTTCTGTAACCATTGTATCGTTAGACCTTTCCCTTATGTAAGCGCATTTTGACGCATCTGCAAACATAGTAGATCCAGATCAGACGGCTCCTATAGGAGCCGTCTGATCAGGGTCTACTCTGTTTGCTTATGATGCAATATATATCTGATTCTACAGCTTCTGTCTGAGTCAACATGCCATGTGTTCATATGCAATTATAAAAATAATCTTATAAATATTCATGACGTTATTATTTCCTACATGAATATGCATCGGGGAAAGGTTAAACTACGCAATAAAAGTCATTCTACTAGTGTATCCCTAATGCTTGGGATCCTATTAACATGTTACATGTAGACTGGGTGACATCGCTGTGATTAACCATGTACTAGATAAGCGCAGACATTGCACCAATCCCGTGCGTCGATTATTATATACATCTACAGTAAACACCCTCCAATGCGACTACCCAAAATATGTATAATTCTGGGTCTTAAATGCAGGTGGTAGCTTAATGCAGGTCGAAAGTTATGCAGAAAGCTCCTTTTGGAGCTTTCTGTATAATTTGTGACCTGCATTAAGCAACCACCTGCTTTTAAAATCATTTATTTCCATTTATAAAGTGGTCGCATTAGAGGGATTTTACTGTAGTTCCACAAGTAAACAGAACATATCGTGCTTAGGCAGCTCCTATGGAAGCCGCCTGATCTAGTGTCTACTCTGTTTGCAATAGCGTTAAAATGCATCTCTGTCAATGAAATGATGAAAATCTGATATGGACGTCAACATTTTCTCTAGTAAGAAAGTTTAATTTGGGTTACGACACCACATGTTTCTGGAATAAGGGTTGTTTTGAGACAGGTCATGACACCAAACGACACCAAACCTGAGGAAAAGGTTTATAGTCCTGCTCAAGACACAAACGTCTATCTCTACCAGTGAACTGGAAAATTATCTTTTGTGTGTTCGAAGGGCAAGAATATATATCACCCATAATCACACTGGCAGCTGTGTCCCTCTCAATACTTCAATCTGCAAATCAGATGAGCACTTTTCCAGCTGGTGGTCTTAGACTACAATCAATCAACTGAATGCTACATTGGTAAGATAGGGTATACATACAACTATAAAGGTTGATATCTTGTTCTGGGGGTCATTATTAGGTTGGAGTAATTCCAGAACTTAGAACAATTCACTTATAATTTAGGAATTTTCGATCGTATCGAAAATTCCTAAACTGTAAGTGAATTGTTCCGAATTATAGAATTAGTCAAGCCTAAAAGGGTATATATACAGTGCCCATTCTCTACAACGACACCCTTTGGGATACAAAGATTGTATGTGTTGTTCAGAGGGAGGTCTTATGGGGAGGGGAAATCAAACATAATTAGCTTGTTTGCAGATCCACAGATCAGGTGTATTTCGAGAACTAAAACCGTTATGCCTCTATCAAACCCTATGTTGTGACCACTCTTTAGAATTGTCACAAAGTGACGATTCTAAAGAGTGGTCACAACATAGGGTTTGATAGAAGCATAAAAAAAATACGATGGAAAAAAGTTGTTTCTGGAGCCTTGTTGTTTCGGAAACAGTGACATGCATTGTTGTAAGGAGGGAATCGTTATTGAGAGGGCCGTTGTAGGGAGGGAGCACTGTAGTACGAAAATACTTGAGGTACCAGAGGATTGTCACAGGCGATCAGGGAGACGCTGAACTAAGGCCAAATCTTGATTTATAATGTGTGAATACAGCAAATAACCCTCCTCCTGGCATATCTCCTACAAGAGTCATCTGATCTATATGTCCCCTGTTTACAAGGGCATAGGCGTTTATTTGTCGACTCTTTACACATTACTGATTTTGCTGATTGCTGATTTTGCTTTCAAAGGATCTCCTACCTTCAGAACTTTAATTTGGGAAAATGGAAAACCGAACTAGGGTGTGAAAACCAATGGAAAATGCGGGATTGAGGATGCTGTCTTTCTTAATGGACCTAAACGTTGTTACAAACAAAACTAAGATGCATGAAAATAGAGGAAATGCTTGTTTTAGATGTGATAATCATTAACATGCTGCAATAACAATAGATATCTTCTATAATTGTATCTGTTGCATAATTCACTTACTTCGACTGGTTCTAAACTTTAAGACACTACTTACTTAGTCTGGTTCTGACCTTTAAGACACTACTTACTTAGTCTTATTCTAACCCTTAAGACGCTACTTACTTAGGCTGGTTCTAACCTTTCAGAAACTACTTACCTAGACGTGTTCTGACCTTTCAGAAACCACTTAGTTAGACTGGTTCTAACCTTTCAGAAACTATTTGTAGGGTATCAGAGTTTTTTGATGTTTAATCCGAATCATAACTGTCTGCCAATGCAAGACATGTTGGAGAAAAATAAGACAAAACACGTGAAAAGCATCAGTTCGTGATTAAATTAGTTCCATAATTGGATGCACGCTGAAAAGCACCAGTTAATGATTCAAATAGTTCCATGGTAATTGGATGCACGATGGATTGTAGTTTTACGCATTCGCAGAAATTTATATCATTCCAAAATACAACGAAATATGTTCCGACATTTTATCTGATCATTTACTCTCTCATAACTGACACCGTAGCTGGACAGAATTCTCAAATCGCATTATTACTCAACTGATTATTACTCAACTTAACCCTTCTCTTGCTGAATTTTAAAATACATTCTCCTTCTTTACCCATGCCCTGTTGTATAATTACATATATCTTCACTGTGTACAAGTATTTCGCTGTGCAATCACTGCTGTGGTGTGCACTGGTTGCACAATCAACTTGTAAATAGTGCAGATCCTGATGAGACAGCTCCTGCAGGAGCTGTCTCATCTGGGTCTTCACTATTTACAGGTAAGTATATTGATGTGAATAGCAAGCGAAGGGTTAACAGATTAAATTGATCCGTCATTTGTACAGATTTATCGTCAATACATTAGTTTAATACTAACTCAGATACAACCCTTAATTTTAAAAAGCTTAACCCTTATTCAACCGTGAAAAATAATATATGCGCAAATTGAACAAAATGCAATTGTACAATAGTACAATTTTGACTACTGTCGGATTCAGCGAGATATTACAATAGAACCTCTCTATAACGGCCAATAAAGTGTGTTAATTAGTTGGTGTTTAGGGCAGGTGGGATCTTAAAGCAAGGTGAAAGTAAAACAGAACGCTCCTATAGGAGCGTTCTGTTTTACGTTTACCTTGCTTTAAGATGCCACCTGCTTTTAGCACAAAATACTTCATGTAATTTAGTGGCCGTTATGGAGAGGTTTTACTATAGTGTCATATAGTTTGCATCCTGATAAGATGTCGGGTTACTTGACGTTTAATCTGGAGCCAATATGTTTGCATTTGCGAGTAGTTCTGTTGTGAAAAGGTTTGAATATTGGAAACCAAGTCCGCCATTCGTTGCCTTATCAGGTCTCCGGCATATGTTACTGGCCTTTAACGTGGTTTTAACCCTTTCCCACATAGGTTATTTTTTAGATCCAACCCCTTTGAAGAAATCTATCGAAAAGGAGCATTAACTAGAGTAAAGGAAACTTTTAGAATTGTGTAGTTTGAAACCATTGTGATAAATAGAGCATTTGCTTATATAGGAGCGAATGCTCTATTTATCACAACGGTTTCATAAAGTGACTTTAACAGAGGCTTAGAAAGGCGTATTACTGTGGAAAGGATTTAGCCTTTGATAAATGATATCGGGGTTTTCAAGTAGTCCAGAGAAGATTGTTATAGAAAGTGCAATTCTTTTGCAATCAGAGATACTGGAAACGTCATTTGAACCAGTTTCAGTTGCAGAATGATTACATCTTGGAACTTATCCCCTCCTTCCACAACGTAGGTAATTTACAAGAATATACAGTTGAACTTCGAAATATCGAACTCGAATAGTTAGAACTTCGGGATAGCTCGATGCAAACGTTTGGTATTTCCAAACTTTACAATGCAGACTTGTTCTAAGATGTTTCACTTCATATCTAGAAACACACATGTCAGCTTAATGCCCTACACGAGCTTTTACGATTACATAGCCCTTCGCTTGCTATTCACGTCAATATACCTACCTGTAAATAGTGAAGACCCAGATGAGACAGCTCCTGCAGGAGCTGTCTCATCAGGGTCTGCACTATTTACAAGTTGATTGTGCAAACAGTGCACTCCACAGCAGTGATTGCACTGCGATATACTCGTACACAGTGAAGATATATTTAATTCTAACGCAATCTGTCAATTTTCTGCAATCTGATTGGCTCATGTGACTAAATTTGCGGCATATAAAAACTTTTATATGTCGCAAATTCAACCAATCGAAAACGGCCGAATAACAGCATTAGCCTGTAAATATATTAATGCTCTTTGTTTATCAAATACTTAGATCTACTGATAAATACGTATGCATACACTGACATATATTCAAGTTCAGTCCGGTATTTTGAAAGTTATTAATTTCCATTCTTTGTCACGACTTGACCGGTCTTTTATATGTCATGTGGAGAATTATTGATATACTCAAAGCGTTGTGATTCAGATTCAACCTTATTTATCATACTATTCAAACATAACGTTATAACGTGACGTCATTGTTACAGACGACGTTTTTGCGTACGGCGCCAAAGACTAAGATAACGTTACGTTTCCTGACATGTGTATTGAAAGTGTATTGAAATGTAAAATAGCTGTCGCATAATGATTCACGACAAATGTAATAGTGAACTTACAACTGGGCCGGTGTTTTGACTGTGTAAACCAGGGTGAAAAAATCCAGTTATTTTAAGAAATCTGAGAGAAACTGGGCACTATTTCTCGCCTCATCACTCATTCAATCACCTGCGCGCATAGGATATAACAACAATTTGGCATTTTTCGTGTTAAGATTGCGTTAGAATAGGGTTAATCCTACTGTAATTTGAAATTTGCGACGGTATATGAGGTTTTTAACGGCCTTAAATTATTTAAACGGCTCCGCCTTCGGCGTCGCCATTACAATAATTTGCGACCGTTAAAAACCTCATATACCGTCGCAAATTTCAAATTACAGTAGGGTTAACCCTATATTATACAACAGGGCATGGGTAAAGAAGGAGAAATGTATTTTAAAATTCTGCAAGAGAAGGGTTAAGACCTGCATTATCTGTGCACTTGAGAAATGTTTCAGATTTGAAATTGAATTCCTCGAACGTCTGTTATCTCGAAGTAACTTGTTTGGTCCCTTGATGTTCGAGATATTGAAGTTCAACTGTATTTAACACACGTGATTTCTGCATTCTCCGTTTTCACAAAATTCTACGATTTGACAGGCGCCATACAGAGAACTCCAGATACCGTTCAATGTAATTTGAGCCGTTCTTTCTCGGATCTGTCTGACAGATGAGCTATTAATATCAGTAAGGATCAGTCTCTGTCCTATTTATCAATCCATTATCCTTTATTTTACCAACATGTTCATCAGAACCTCGTGTAACGCTTCGTCACACCTGGATCAAGCCTGTTTAAAACTATGACAATAATTTTTCAATAACTTGTTCGAATCGGAAGAGGTCGACATTGACCCAGATCCAGATTTGACCTTATATTCATATAGTGGATCAACGATTAATGTTTAGTTGCTATTTTAATTGTAAATTCGTGCATTTTGATAACAAAAAAAAAGAATAAAAAAGCAAGAAAATACGTGACCGTGAAAAACTTTGCCCCTTATTCTGATACCGGTATTGTCGGAGTCCTATTTGTAAATGTAAGTTTGCCTAGTAACCCTTTCCCTGTTCTATATTTATTCCAAAGTTGAATATTCATGGACAAAATATGGAAGGTGTAATATTGTAACCAATTTAGAAAGTAAAGAGACAGATATATTAAAGTTTTATTAGCAAACAGAGCAGACCCGGATCAGACAACTCTGCTGTGGGTCTACTCTGTTTGCAAATGCGTGAAAATGCGTTTATATGAAGGAAAGGGTTAAACAGTCCAAGCCTTATTCACGTTTCCAACACAATTGATAATTATGCTGTTTAGGGGGATTCGAAATGTCACACGATACATTCGAGTCATTCTGTCTTGAATCCATCCGGGTAATGAGATATTAATGTCAGTTAATTGGAAAATTAAACGTCTTTTCGAAATGATTTTAGTTTTTTTAAACAAATCATCAAGGCTAAAGATAGAAACATGCCGGTACCATGTTAATGTGTTTTGGTATTATGATTACGGGAGAGACAATCATACTATCAGCCCGGGAATTGGACGTGTAAATCAGATATTCAATTAAAAGCTCATGAGACCACTTTGTAAATAAGCTTTTTGTATTTTTGCCGTGATGCTGTTCGGGTGATTGTGTGTGTTTTATGTGGGGTTTCAAGCATAACTCACCTACAGTTGAACTTCGATATCTTAAACATCAAGGAACTATACAATTGAGTTCGAGATAACAGAAGTTTGAGCTATCCGCTAAATAGAAACAATTTCACGAGTTAGCAGTTTAATATACAGTAAAACTTCGATTATCCGAACACTAAAATACGTATTATTATCGATCTTTAGACAGGTGGCAGCTTAATGCATGGTGAAAGTCATGCAGAAAGCTCCTCTAGGAGCTTTCTGCATGACTTTCACCATGCATTAAGCAGCCACCTGCCTAAAAGGGTCTAAATTCTTCTATACCGAAAATTCGAATAATCGAGGTTTTACTGTATCACACGTGTTTCTAGATAGCTGCAGTGATACATTTTAGAGCAAGCTCGAGATATCGAAGTTCAACTGTATTTCCTTTTGATGTCCTTTAACTCATTTCCAGGCGAAGTATCTTGTAAAATATTATGGTATAAAATACAGTAAAACCCCTCTAATGCGACCACTTAATGAATAAACATGGGTGTCTTTATAAACAGATGGTTGCTTAATGCACGACAAAAGTAATGCACAAAGCTCCTCCAGGAGCTTTCTGCATTACTTTTGTCCTGCATTAAGCTACCACCCGCATCTAGCACTAAGAAGTTTACCTCTTTTATGCGGTCGCATTAGCGGGGTTTTACTGTAATGTTATCATTAATAGAGGCTTTTGGCATTACAATAGCAATATCAACAAGGATTTTTATTTTTCCATAACATCTACTGTAGATTAAAAAAAAGTATTATTTTAAAAGCAAACAGAGCAGACATGGATCAGAAACTCTGATCGGGGTTTGCCCTTTTTCAGAGGCGTCTGTAAAGTGGCTACTGAAAGACTGGATGCCCACACAGGGTCTTCTCCACACCTTCCGTCTTACGACCATGATCAACCGCCACTGTAAAAGCAATTGAACATTGAATAGCTCGAATGTCAAAGGACTATACAAATTAATTCGAGATAACAAAATTCTAGTCATCCGATTTCTAATCAGAAAATTACAAATTTTACAGCTTAACCCATTACCTCATTGGCTATTTTTAGATCAAACCACTTTGAAAAAATCTACCGAAAAGGAGCATTAACTAGAGAAAAGGAAAATTTCAGATTTTTGTAGTTTGAAACCATTGTGATAAATAAAACATTTGTTCCCATAGGAGCAAATGCTTTATTTATCACAATGGTTTAACAAAGTGACTTTTACAGAGTCGTCAAAAGTCGTCAATATGGGGGAAATGGTTAATGCAAGTATGAAGTAATGCTGAACGCTCCTGAATGAGTTTTGATTACTTTCTACCTGTAATAAGATATTGCGAGTACATGTATATGCGATTCTAGATATGCCTAGTGACATTTTAGAAAATTTCTCTTTTGTAAAGTGTAGAAGCAACGAACCTTCATTTCGAGTTATCTCGAAGTTCGAGTTATCCGAGTTCGAGATATTGTAGTTCAACTGTAATCGATATTTCCTAGTACGCAAAAGATCCCACGTAAGCATGCAATGTGACTTCCAGACTGTAATTAGCCACCGATTTAAACCATTGTCTTGCGTGTATCAGTAAACGAATATCTAGACACATATAATTTGTCCTCTCATGTAACGATTGAAATTCCCCGCGTGAGCATGCTACGTTTCCTTCAGTCGTTAATTAACCATTGACTTTAACCTTCCGGTCTTACGACCATCAACAACCACCTCTCTAGAAACACAGTACTGTATTAGCATGTACAGGTAAAAACCGAAATATCCCGCGTGAGCATTCTACGTGATGTTCAGTCTTTAATTAGCCATCGACTTAAACCTTCGGTTTTTGTGTCTTTCAACAGCCGCCTCTCCAGAAACAAAGAGTTAGTTTGCAAAATGTCCCGTGTGAGCATTCTACGTACCTTTCAGTAGTACATTTGTACTTCTGTTGTCATCCTATGATCATACTTTGTTTTTTGTGTGGTAAATGTTTTATGTCGTTTGTAAGTTTCCCCACGTATTGTCTTGCAGCTGCGCTGTCACCTGGTTGATGGTGTTTAGCTGACGTGCCCTTTTGTGTGTGGCACTCCCTGTAGGATTGTGTTCCCTATTTTGTAATGTCGAGATATGACTATCTGATGCTACGAGTATGTATAAGGCAGGTGATATTTTAATGCAGGCCCATAGTAATACAGAAATCTCCTATAGGAGATTTCTGCATTACTCTTGTCCTACATTAAACAACCACCTGCCTTTTAAGAATCCAATATTCAAAAAATGAATAGTCGCTGAAGACATGTTCTATTGTATTTTGAAAATCACTTTCAAACAATAGTGCAACATATATGTGACATAGGCAAACAGTATAGACTCTGCATAATGCGGCGTCTGATCAGAGTCTACACTGTTTGCTGATAGGAATTTCAATATAAAACAAAACGAAATTGAAATTTTAGGCCAGGTATCCCTTAGATAAAAAATGGACTAATACAATATATAAACATGGAATAATCCACTGGACGCAAATGGGTTAAGCAATGTCTATTCTAAAATATCCACAAACCCTTTGAATGCGTGACGCACATACACGTGCAATGGCATTACAATGGCATTTGCAAAGTGTATAGACCCATATCAGATGGCTACTAGAGGGGCCCACTGTACTTTTTAACATCATCCAGCAAGTTAAAGCCTTTTATATTGAGTCGACTCTATGGTTAAACAATGATGGGCTATTCCTCTTTAAAAAATTACTCCATATATACACATACGTCACAGATTACGTCATAGATTACGTCATGCCTTTACTCCATAAATACACCTTTCTACGCCTTTGCAAACAGAATAGACCCATATCAGAAGGCTCCTATAGGAACCGTCTGATAAGGGTCTGCTCTTTTTGCTTATGAAATTATATAGATATGATTCTACAGTTTCTGTCATTACCAAAATTCCTTTGCTAAACTGGCTTAGAAAAACAAGTAATCTGAACAGTATTCATGATTTAATTAGTTTTTAAATGAATATTCATTAAGTATATTGTTAATAAGGCACATAACACAATTTGCTAACGTTGTTGCCCCAATATGCCAATCCGTGACAACCTTTGTAAACAGTTTGCATCCACATGAGACGCTGTTCAAAGTATGCGTCACACATTGGTATACATCTGTTGGCACCATGCTTGTGTATTCGAAACACGAAAACCAGCCAAATTTTCAGGGATGAAAAGTGCAGTGGACGACAATGCATGACAGTGACAGAACTAAGGATGCAACAACTGTAACCAATTTGCGTCCAGTGGATCATAGACTTCACTGTTTGCCCTTGTCTCAAATGTCCCACAAACCAGCTAAACGTTCAGATAATGTGTGACAGTGAAAGAACTAAGGATGCAACAATTGTAATGCTTTAACACTTTGCTACATGATCATACATTTTCATATGAGAAGTTATGACATCACGATTATTACAGTTTTATAATGACACGTGAACAAGGGGCTTTTGGCCATATCTACAATACAATGAATATATCATAAGCGTTTAGAGCACATCCTGATCAGACTGCTCATACAGGGACCGTCTGATCTTGATCTTCGCTAGTTACAGTGCTCCCTCTATACAACGACAGCCTTTGGGATACGAAAATTGTATGTGTTGTTCAGAGGGAGTTGTTATAGGGAGGGAAAATCAAACATAATTCGCTTGTTTGCAGATCCCGAGATAAGGTGTATTTCGAGTGCCTCCATCAAACCCTATGTTGTGAACACTCTTTAGAATCGTCACTTTGTGACGATTCTAAAGAATGTTCACAACATAGGGTTTGATCTAAAGAATGGTCACAACATAGGGTTTGATGAAGGCATAAGGAAAATACGATGGAAAAAAATTGTTTCTGGAGCCTTGTTGTTTCGGAAACAGTGACATGCGTTGTTGTAAGGAGGGACTCGTTATTGAGAGGGCCGTTGTAGGGAGGGAGCACTGTACTAAGGCGTGGAAATACGTATTTATGGGGTAAAGAGTAAAACGCTGATTTGTTATTAACCCTTTCACCGCCAATGTCGCATAAATGCACCACGACAGATAGTGCACTCCTTTTCAAGGCGGCGTCTGATCAGGTACTTCACTTTTTGTCCAAATATTTATTTTTATATATATGCTTTATTTCTTTGAAATTTGCATTTATTTGTCTCATTTCCTTATTTTACCGAATAGTTGAACAAATTTGGTTTGCAGACGACAATAGGGAAATTTGGCGCCGAAAGGGTTAAAATCGGAAAGTCTTAAACAATTGCTAACCTATCTACAAAAATAAAAGAAAACCACATCAACCACATAATTACAGGCCAATATCACCATTTAGCTGTTATGGGAAGCTTTTTACATGTTTATTAAATTTCAGGCTTAACCCTTCTCTTGCAGAATTTTAAAATACACTTCTCCTTTACCCATGCCCTGTTGTATAATTCAATATATCTTCACTGTGTAGAAGTATTTCGCTGTGTAATCACTGCTGTGGAATGCACTGGTTGCACAATCAACTTGTACATGTAAATAGTGCAGACCCTGATAAGACAGCTCCTGCAGGAGCTTTATCATCTGGGTCTTCACTATTTACAGGTAGGTATATTGACGTGAATAGCAAGCGAAGGGTTAATTAATAAAGTTCTGGAGAACATGGAATAATTGAAGAATCTCAAGCAGGGTTTAGAAGAAAAAAATTCCACAACAGATACCATTTTTATTCTTAAGAGCCTAATAGATATCTTACAAGCAGAGCAATTCATTCTAAATTGATATAATGTGAGGTTGTAATTAGATTGGACCTCGCTTAGGTTTGCTTAAATATGAGATATCGCTTTCGTAGTCTAGATAACTTCTTACTTTTTATGACGAAGCGTATGTTTTACTATGTTCGCTGACTGTTTTATTTAGTGCTTATGTATGCTATCTATAATTGTTTTTGCCTTATCATATGCTTTACTATGTTCGCTTGATCTTTATTTTATGCTATCTTATGATTATTATTCTATATGTGATTGTTTAATGTTGCTTTTATGCTAATGTGATTCTATGTCTGTGCTTTATTGTATATGCATACGAGTATAAATATGAAATGTCGGTGTTCAAAGCTCAGTCGATGTTATCTGTTATTTCTGTATCGACTTGTAAATAATTATTACTTGACTTGAACATGTATCCCACTACCTTAACTCTTATCCTGCTTCCTTAACCCCTGTCTTTTATCCCGCTACCTTAACCCTTATTCTGATTATTTAACCGTATCTATTTCTCCCACTATATTAACTCTTGTATCTCTATAGTAATGGAATAGAAGTGGAAATTTGATAAATACACACTACAGTGCAGCAGAATCACAAACGAAATGCGTGCTCGCGCACGACCGTAACCCTTCGCTTGCTGAATTTTAAAATACATTTCTCCTTCTTTACCAATGCCCTGTTGTATAATTACATATATCTTCATTGTGTACAAGTATTTCGCAGTGCAATTACTGCTGTGGAGTGCACTAGTTGCTCAATTAACTTGTAAATAGTGCAGACCCTATTCACTATTTACAGGTATGTATATTGACGTGAATGGCAAGGGAAGGGATAACTCTTATCTATTCTCCCACTACCTTAACTCTTTTATCTCTATATTAATGGAATAGAAGTGGGACAGGAAATTTGAAAAAATACACACGACAGTGCACAACAACACCAGAATCACACACGAAATGCGTGCTCGCACACGACCTTAATTGACTACTCAGTGCGTGTTCCACACCAATCATAATTTAGGTTTGTTTTGTTTTTATGGATCTTACGTCGTTTTAACAGTATTTCAATCACACCACGACGCCTAGCTAATCGCGGGTGGAGGAAGACCACAGAAGTACTTCTGTGCACGGAACAAAGTGCAGTGTTACGTGCACAGAACATCCAGATAGAACTATCGACTTAACGCAGGCCAGCTAGAAGGCATTCTCACATGAAAAATCCAAATGCCTCGACCGGGATTCGTGCCACAGCGTTGAGGGGGCTGAGCATTTGTCAGTCGAAGACCATAACCACTCGGCCACGGAAGTCACCGAGTCATTTAGGACGTCACATTTTGACAAATAATGTAGAATATAGAGGAATTCTTCAGCTAATTAACATCCAGACATTCATTAATGCTTTATGTATATTCACCAGTTAATGGCTTAAAATGGTTTTCAGTGTCTAACTAACACACACACACGACACAATGCAGGAATACAGTGATAGAAATGAAACCATTGCATCTTTCTGAGATAAAATACTGATAATAACTATGAACGCAGCAAAACAGTATGATATATATTAGCATAAACCATCCGTACATGCTTTATCCATCTCTGTATTTCGAATTTTATAGAGATTTACATAAAGCAGAAATGGTCCCCTCTATCATTCTGTTGTATATCATTAATATATTCTCCACTATCGTGACATTATATATCAGCTTTATCTATTCCACACATTATTAGGGCCCCGCATGAAAATGCGGGTGTCCTATAGTAATCAGCTTGTTTGTGTTTATTTCTGATTCTCTTCAAATGCTTGTCATGTCATGTTGTGTTGTTTGTTTGTTTTCGCTTTATTGTCATAATTATAGTATATTATGTGTCTAGTTGTCACGGATTGCAGATATATTTGTATTTGTCATTGATTGCACGCCTGTATGTTTGCTGTGGCTCTCCAATATCTGAGGAAATAAATACCATACATATCTTTTACACGTCACTAAAACGTTGATCATGTCAGCCCTTATCATGCTCTGTTTGCTAGTGGAATTTGAAATGTCTGTGTCTTTAGTTTTTAAAATTGCTACAATGTTCAACCGTCTAAAATCTATTCTAACATGTTTGAATATTCAGTAGGAATTGCACTTTGAAATAAACATAGAACAGGGAAATGGTTAAACGGATCGGGAAAAGGCAAACTCTGCATCTTATAAGACTATCAGCGCTCAGTCATTTGTTGTTACAGCAAGGTAATTATTTTGAACCAAATTGGTGTCTGTTTATGTTTTGTACCTCTTGCATGTAAATAGATGGTGTGTCCATTATTTCAAATTACACCCATTCTCCTCATAATAACGTCTTTTGACGCGGCTGTAAAAGTCGTTGTTTGAATCCATTGTGATAGATAAACCATTTGCTCCATATGAGCAAATGCTTTATTTATCACTCTGGTTTGAAAACTATACAATTCTAAAATTGTCCCTTTTTCTAGTAAATGCTCCCTTTCAGTATTCAACATGTTCTACTCTATTTGAAAAGGTGTGAAAAGGGGAAAGAGCTAATGAATAGTATGCATGAATTCAACACTACGTGAGTATACATTAACTTTTATTATAATGTAGGTTTTGTTTTCAAAGAAATGCTTGGTTTGACAAAAGTTCAATCATAGAAAAACGATGTACAACATAATATATCACCTCAAAACACGTAAATTTTCTACCATTAATGAGAATTGCAAATTAAAGTTTGGTTTATCGATCTAATAGTTTCGCCCATTTATTTTTCAGATGCATTGCATATAAAACGGGGATTTTATAGCACTATGCAATAAGCATAAAGATAAAACGTAATAATACAGTGGAACTGCAATATCCCGAAATGCAAGAGACCATAGAAATGACTTCCAGAAAAATTAAGTTGGAGTCATCCGATTCCTAATCTGAACAACAATTTCTCAAGTTCACAGCTCAAATATATATCTAACGTAATGCTGAAAGTTCCTGTAGGAACTTTGAGAATTATATTCGACGTGCATTAAGCTTATCACATGTGTTTCTAAATATGGGTAGTGACTTTAAAAACAATTCTGGTTTGGATGAACTTTTACTTCAAATTATCACGGTGTTCTAGCCATCCGAGTTCGAGATATAGAAGTTCAACTGTAATGTAATTATAACTACAGTAAAACCTCTCTATAACGACCACTAAATTACATCAAGTATCTTGCGTTAAAGGCTGGTGGATGCTTAAAGCATGGTGAAAGTAAAACAGATTATAGGAGCGTTCTGTTTTACTTTCAAATTGCTTAAGGATGCTTAAAGTAAGGTGAAAGTAAAACAGAACGCTCCTATAGGAGCGTTCTGTTTTACTTTCACCTTGCTTTAAGCAACCACCTGCCCAAAATACCAACTAATTAACACAATTTAGTGGTCGTTATAGAGTAGTTTTACTGTACGAAACCCACATTGCGCTCCTTTGATATCCACAATAGAACCTGTCTCAGGCGACCATCAAAAAGAGGTCTAATTATGGATCTGTAAGTCAGGTGGTAGCTTAATGCAGGTCAAACGTAATGCAGAAAGCTCCTATAGGAGCTTTCTGCATTACCTTTGCCCTGCATTAAGCAACCACCTGCTTCTAAGACTCCTATATTTTATAAATGACTGGCCGCTTAAGAACCGTTCTACTGTACATTGTAATTTCAAACTGGTATCCGCTAAATGCATTCTATTACAGTATGATCAAACTCTTTTATTACATGTTTTATAACATGTAATACTTAGTCCGTACTGACTATATAGTCTATCCAATGTTCGCTCTTGATCAATTTCGACTACCGTCGATTCGACGATCAAGCTTTTGAGAAACTTTTTGACCGAGTGCCAAATGGCTTGGATCCTGGTGAGATGCATCTTTACTCGTAGTCACTTGTGGGTGGATCCAAGTTTTAAGCAAATCCATGTCTGGTCGTAGATAAGGATGAGCAGAAAACCATCATAAACATTTTACTGTCCCTGCACTTTTGACGAATAATTAATATTTATTTTAACGTTTTATAGTTCTCTTGCTGAAGAAAATATATATTTACCTGAAATCTTATTTGTTGCATTTTTTTCTGTTATTTCTATTCGTACACATGTTTCAGAAACTATTGTCTGAGTGTCAAACAGATTGGGTCCTGTTGAGATGCCGAGTTACTCGGCGTCTCATCTGGATCCAAACTGTTTGCAAATATGAGTCAGGTCACACTTTGCATGCTAAAGATTGATTGTGATTATGTTTGCATGTTGCGCGTGGATGACGAATGGTAAATGTCACGGAATTGTAACTCTTTCGCTGCCAATGTCGCATCTGTGCTTACTTATGCAAACCGTTTGGCTCCAGATGAGACGCCGAGTAACTCGGCGTCTCATCAGGATCCAAACTGTTTGTTACTGCGACTGTTTATTTACACAAAAATGAAGAAAAAAAAGAAAAAATGGAAATTGTAGCAGATTACAAAGTTTGCAGTCACCAAAGTGTGGCAGCGAAAGATTTAAAAGAAACATTGCATTCCGAACAAACATAATTGGATTAAAATCATACGTGTACATATGTCCAGATAAGATATGCAATTCAAAATAATTTCAAAGAATAACGTCTTTATTCTTCATCTAAGCTCTGCGCTGTAACCACTCTTTAAAATATTGAAGAGACAATTCTAAAGAATGGTCATAAGGTATGGCGGAGAAAGGACTATTTTAGTATTTGTTACGCACCATTACTTTTCGTTCTTGATCTAATGTTATAAAACTCCCGAGTTTGAGTCTGAGATCATGCTCAAGTATCTCATCGGCCAGATTCTGAACAAGCTCAGAATCTGACTAATTAGATGCTTGAGAATGATGTCAGACTCAAGCAAAAGGTTTTATAACCCCGGGACATGATTTATATTTTTTGTCTTATTGTTTGAGCTGGTCAACAGCCAAAGTCTTTGGTTATCTTTATATAGTAATAATAATAATAATCTTTATTTCCTCCAATGTAGGAGAGCATATCAACATACATACATACATTCATACATATATAGACATGGTAAACAGTTACAATCAGACAAACAAACATTGAACACACAGCATTATAAACACTAACTATTCACGGTAAGATTCATATCACAATTTCGATGACGGCATCGATGATAGCCGTCATGATATCGATCACAGGTATGACCAAGATCACGACGACAACATCGACGACCGCAGCGAAGATTGTGGCAACATGCCGATAACGAAAAGCCGAAAACTAAAGTGGAGAAAGTTGTTTAATTGGAGAAAGTTGTTTAATTTGGACGCCTTTTATTATGTCTCTGTCGAAACGAAACACAGAGAAATAATTGACGTACCTGAGCTGTACATTGCTCACCGACATTGTAACTATGCAACATATTGTACATAACAGAAAACTATATACCCGAGGTCTCAGCTAGGTAGTCCTTTACCATTTCTAGCCGAGTCCAGCGTATGAATATATAAATACATACATGTACATGTATATACAAATCGATAAATAGTCGACGTAGTTACTATGTTTTGCTGCGCAACCAAAAAAACCAAACACAACAAACAATAGCTGAATATTGTACTATCCGACCATGATATATTATAATAATACATTGTTATAGATATGGAGATCAACATACTATGGCCATACCATGCTAATATCCTTTGTTTATATAATTCAAAATATTATGACAGAATAAACCAACCATTCGAAGACATACTGCATAATCTACGCCAACGTACGGAAAGTAACATAGGCCAGATAAAAGATGAACCAGTTGCATGCGAGGGGGACATGCGATTAATTTCTGGAATATCTCTTCACCAAACTGATGATAAATACTATGCCATAAACTGGTCCTTGCACTTAAGGTATTTTCGCAGTATAGTCCTAAATGAACAGCAATCTCGTCTGTTAACCTTCTGCAACGTTTGCACCGAGAAATATAAGGTTTGATAAAAAGTAGGTGGATGAACCTAACAGCTGCACGTGAAAATTGTATGCAGTTACGGTCAAATCTACTTAGAAGCCAAAAAGGGCATGGCTGAATAACTGTAAGAGACTGAATAAAGGAATAATCTTGAAGTATGCTATCCGAGGAGATCCTCGACTGAACAGAAGACATGTGTTTTATCTTTATGTTAGTATCTATCAATGTCTTCCAAACAGACTTAGACGGGAACTCCCCAGTACGGAAGTAATTTTCCAGAATTTCAGACAGACCATACTTGCCGCAAATTCTATGTATATCAGGTATAAAACCTCTGGTATGATTACATTGGTTAAAGTAATAGCAAATTCTATTGTTAAAACAATTCTTAACAATACTCCTGCTATCTAATCTGCATAACTGCCCTAAGAATACAAGTTTCTTCTTATCAATCTCTGCCTCAATAGGTAGCATACCTAAAGAAGTTAAAACAATATCTGTCCTGCTACATTTCGGCAAACCTTGGATCCATTTTAAACAAAATTTATGGGCTATTTCAAGCGTTAACAGTTCGTCCTTACTTAAGTTCGACCACAGTTCACACCCATACAATGCCTTTGGGAGGACGATTGTTTCATATAGATGTCTCGCAGAGATAGGGTGGATACCATTTTCATATATGCCGCAGCTAACTATGCTAAAAAAGGTTTTCCTTATCTTACTTGAGCATTCTTTAACGGTCTGCGATAATTCTTCGTTTTTATCAAACAAAACGCCTAAGTGCGTATATGTATCAACTTCATTGACTCTGTCTTTACCTAAATACCAAAACCGCTCATTTATCATTCTGTTTGAGGATTTTTCGTTCGTGACCATGACTGCCGATTTCTTTGCATTGTATGTATACCGAAAAGTACACCCATATTCGTAACATATGTTCATTAATTCCTGTAGACCAGATTTCGACAGGGATAATAAAACCATATCGTCTGCTGAAGACGGACAGCTACAGTTGAGACCGTATACAGTTAATCCATAATGACTGCGCGTCAACTTATTCATCAGATCGTTAATAAAAATAAGATACAATTGTGGACTGATTACTCCACCCTGCCTGGTGCCCTGTAAGATCGGGAACCAGCTAGATGTAAAACCATTACTTCTCACTCTACTACGCATATCCTGATATAAATTATATATTGCCTTATATAGTATTACGTCGATATTTGTATTATACAATTTCACCATGAGAGCCTCGTGCCACACTTTGTCAAAAGCTTGACGAACATCTAAAAAACATGCGAATAACTTACTATCATTTTCACTTACATAATTACTGCATTCTCTAAAAAGAAATGACGTCATGAGACAGCCCATGCCCTCTCTAAACCCACCCTGAAGTTCGTTAATTACATAGCTGCAATTCTTCATACGCGACAACAAGACAGATTCGTAAAGTTTCAAAATAACAGACGAAAGAGTGATTGCTCGATAGCTATTCGGATCATTCTTGGGTTTATTCCCGCCTTTGTGCAATACAATAATGTCCCCCTTTTTCATATCTGCAGGGCAATAAGAAGATTGAAGCATAGCGGTAAATAGTTTCGCACAGAGTCGATACATAATATCGCCGCCAAACTTGAAGTTTTCATAAAAACACCCGTCCGGTCCACAGGCTTTGTTCCTCTTAGACTTATGGCATACATGTTCTACTTCATCTATAGAAACTACGCCATCATTGTCATTAAAAGTTTGATTAGAAACATAGTCATTAATAATATCAATTTCCTTAATTATCTGCGATCTATACGAGTGATAAAATTCATCATTTTCTGTAGGAGTATACAGTTCTTCAAAATATCTTGCCCAATTCTCATTAACAGATGCAGGATCCCGGTATACGATACCATTAAAAAGCATTTCGTTGCCAACGGCAGTGCGGGATTTAGTACGTCGACGTTTAATACACGTCCAAAATGATTTCGAATCTATATCAGCATATTTGTCTATTTCTTCGTGAAGATTAGATAAATACTGCATAACCTTCTTACGATGAAGTTTTCTCAACTTTCGTTTAGCAGTTTTGTATTCTACATATGTCACATGATCATTACCACGTGGTTTTCCACTCAATACCCACATACGACGTTTTATCTTTGACATTCGACATGCACATTTCAAATCATCATCCCAATAAGGCTTTAAATAACGCCTAAATTTCGACCTAGGAAAACAATTCGCATTGGCAGTATTAACGAGAGAAACGATAAAAGAATACAGACTGTCAATTTGAGACGTGCATTGTATAGTTTCACTCAGATGAGTGCCACATTGTCCGTTACTAGACAAGTATGTCTGGTAACTGTCAATGTGATGTTGTGCAACCTTTGACCAGTTTACACGTGTGGATTCACTATCATTCAACGACCCAACACTGAACATGGGAATAATTACGGTGCACATTACCGGACGGTGACTGGACACATTTAACGCATCATCGCTTGGTATTTTACAGTTAACGAACATATCGTTCTTCTCCGTAGGTATAAATATATGATCTATAGCAGAGCCCATATTGCCATTGTAGCTAAAGTTAGTGCTAGTATTACCTAATACTACGTTATTTAAAGATACGGTATTGTTCCTCCTAAGCATGTCCGTAAGATACGAACTGCGTTTGGAATTCCCTGTAACGTCTGCATTTATGTCACCCATAATAATTACAAGGCCTTTCTGGCTGTAACTATACAATAAATTCTCTACCTTATCAATATAGCTTTTGAAAATATGCATCCCGTGGTTAGTACAGGGTATATAAACTTGAAAAATAAAAACAATATGTTCAGGGTCAATCTGAAGCTGGATACCAATGATTCTATCGTCATAAAGGTCGAGTGGGGTGATTATGCTATTCAACGTGCGTTTCCATAGCATACACACTCCACCCTTACCAACTTTCCTATTACTAGGTAACGATAAGCTGAAGTCAGAAACCGCATGACTGCAGTACATGTTATCAATAGAGTCTAAAAAATAAAGATTTTGCTCATACAACCAATGTTCTGCAACACCACATATATCGATACTATTGTCATTTAAGGCATTGCACAAATACGAAGAGCTCGACATAATACCAGTGGCATTCCAGGTCATAATATTAAAACTCATAATTGCATACTATTTGATACATAGAGAAAACCACTCATATACTTCCGGTCATGTAAATACATAATATACGTACAGTCACAGGAAGCTACACATGCAACATACCTAAATGACCGACATACATGTACGTTTACAGTCATTGCATTGTTAAAACCAGTATAACTTCCCCATACGAACTGTTTGGATCCAGATCTGGATCCACACAGTGTATACGCATAACAAGTGAAACAAAACAGGTCACTCGATCCAGATCCATGATGTTGATACCGGTATCTAGCTGTGTAAAACAGGTTATCAGATCTAGATCTACACTGTTTGCCTAAGTAAGCGTAACTTCCAACGGACGTTTCTCCCTGCATTACAATTGCAGAGATGCAAACACAACCACTAATTTTATCACATGACATGAACGTAACTGTTAATAGTATTACAATACAATAGCACGCAGACTAGTCTACATCCGACGATAACGCCGAAAACCTGTTGCACGACTCCTGGCAGTCGATATATTCATCACAGCTGTAACGGTGACCGTTATAGTCGCCACTATCCTTCACATGATCGTAATGATAGGTCGGGCTATAACTGTCTCCGTGGTTACCCCTTGATCTTTTGTACTGGTTGTGTGTGACCCAAGGTCTACATGTTACAAAACGGGGCCAGAAACCGGGGTCTTCTAACAGACAGACTCTTGGATCGTCAAATACATTCAGGCGTATAGTGGCAGTATTATACTTCCAGTTCCGAAAAACTGTGACTTTGGACACTTTGGGACCCTTTTCTGAAACAAAAGTCTTAATTTCATGTTCAGATATGCTTGGCAGAAACCCACCAACATAAAACCGCTTTGTCCTGCGTTTCTTAACATGTGAGAATATGTCTACCCCACCCCCTTCAGTTTGCACAGGACTCGAATAGCGTGTGTCTCTTACTTGAGTGTCATTTCCTCGATCATTCACATTCTTCCTATACATGCGAGAATCGCCATCTACGGTACTCCGTGTGCCTTTCTCAAACGAAAACTGTCGACTTTCGTTCCTAGCAGTATTACCCCCAAGTAGCCCGTCCCTGTATGAACACTGGTCGACAGATTTCGTTTTCGAATGACCTCTCGGATTGTCAGACTTGACCTGTTTACTCGGTCCTACATTACCACCTACGATAACCGGTATACCCATACTGCGAGTTACCTGAACAGGTTCCACACCATCTCCGGTTGCGCTTACAACAGGGGATAGTGTAGACTCCAGAGGAGGAAACTGGGTCATACTGTCTATATCTAGGTCACGGGGACTGGTCTCTGAATGGCTCACGTTACCGGACCGGGTACCGGTTGAGACATGGGATTCGGACACACCACCGTAGTTCGGCAGATCACACACAGTAACCCGATCTATAACAGACTGCGAGTCATGACTAGCTGCCGAACATGAAACATTACCAGATTGTCCAGAACTGCGCTCAGCTTGTCCACTAATACGGACAGTCTTCTCAAAGCACGGAGAATCCAAAAGGCTTTGCTCTACGGGTCGACTGTCACACGCACTACCACAGGTCACACCTTCACCCAGGTCTGTCGTTGCAACAATCCAAGACGAAGGAATTCCGGTTGACGACACGTCAAAACCTACAAACTTACACAAATCACAGATCAAGGTCTGCAGTCTTATCACTGTATCAGAGACACTTACTAAGTTCAATTTTGTGTCATTGATTTTATGACCTAGGGGCTGCAAAGTATCCCTTAACAGATCACACTGGATCCTCATCTGAGAGGCAAACTGTGATACTTTACTAGTAGTTTCAGTTACTGTTTTCTGGAGTTCACGCACCTCACTTGACCGAGCTTCTTCTACAGATACCTGGCGCTGTTTTAAAGAAAGCATGTCAGCCTGCATGCAGCTTAATTTGTCGGCCAAAAGCCTCACTTCCGGTTCACACGAACACTGCGCGCGAGTATCATCGAGTACAGACACCGACTTGGTCCTTGTTTTACTGTAACCCGAACTTACAATGTCTTTAATTTCCGAGTAGTCGGATCCATCCATGACAGATAGAATCATATGTACGTCTCTGGCTAACTTTACCGATAAACGCTCACCCTGCCGTGTTCTCATCCTGCGTTTAATCGTGCAATTTACACCGAACGGAAAATCGTCGTTTGCTTTCAATGTTTCGAACAACATACACCTTATACGATCCAGCTCTCCTCCGTCGGAGCAGTAATCCGTCAGGATCTGATTTACGCACATTTCGGTTGGCAACCGACGGAATGTATTAAGCAAACGGTTGCATTCGTCCAGTTGAGCTGTATCCACTATATCGTCAGATATTATCAAAGCACTGGAGGTCACATTGGGTCCAGGAGTGGAATGAAACAGAGGTACCTGCGGTTGACCAGGCTGTAGGGAGAGACCACTTTGCGTGGTTTGCGTATATACTTGAGATCTATTCTGTATAGACATGTCACTACCATACGGGACCTTCACTTCCGTATTGCCACTTAAACAGACAGGTTCTAATTCAAGCAACTTCCTTTCCTCCATTATACCGTTACCGTTACCTTTTGTATCAACTGACTGATGCAGTAAAAAGTTATCAACATGTACGCGTGCACAGCAGTGCACAAATTGCCATCAAACATGCCATGTATACATATATGTCTACGATATCAATTATATGGTGTCTATCTAGGATATTTACCAGTGCATTTGTCCTCAATACATATACATCCAAATATATCCACTAACCACACTTTATCCACACTTTATCCCATGATACCAATGTTATTCTGGTCCAGATATCACTATACTGTCACTATGTTGTCACAATACCGATACAATTGAGTAACGGCTTACGCATACCCTATCCCAAAACACTTGGTCCGCAACACAGGGAGACAAAGACACGATAGCAATTACCGTCAATTTCACATCTTAGATGAAAAGGTGCACTTATTCCACCATCCAGCGTTGAAACTTATCAAGTCTCCTCACTATACACACTATTTGACATCAACAGAACTTCGAATCGCACAATTTACGGCCGTTCTTTTCACAAAAATAGCATGAGATCCAAAAAAGCCGCCATTACAACTCGCGCATAGCCAATAGTGAGCAGAAACGGACGTTAATCAACACAGACAGGCATAATACGTGCATGGAGTACACGCCCAATAGTACTCATATATAACAATCTGTTTTATGACCCCTACATAGTGGAGGCATATAGGGTTGCCCTTGTCCGTACGTCTGTCCGTCTTTAGAAAGTTTTTGTCCAATCCACACCAAAGGTTCACATTTGATATGCATGTTTACTATTACAAGGGGAACCCATGTCACAAGGGTAGGTAACCCTAAAAAGTAATTTTGCCACAATTATGTCCCTTTTTCGACTTAAAATTTTCATTGTTGGTTAAGTTTTATGTTAAGGTCCATGTCTCAGAAACAGTTCTAGATAGTTGGTTCAAATTTGGTATGCATGTTAACTATTTCAAGGGTGGCCCATTTCACAAGGGCAGGTAACTCTAAAATTAATTTTGCTATCGTTATCTCACCTTTCTGACTTAGGCTTCCACTTCAATATTCAGCACTAAAGAAAGTGGAGCGCGCTGTCTGCGAACAGCTCTTGTTTATAATGTAAAGGTTGCTTTGCTTTGACAAAAACTGTAGAATCAGATCTATATCATATCAAAAAGCAAGCGGAAAATACCTTGATAGGATTGCTCTTATAGGAACCATCTGATCAGGGTCTGCTCTGTTTGCAAATGGATGAAAAGGCATTTATATGAATGGAAAGTGTTAATCGATCATTATCGTGCTACATACGATCTATTAACGTTTCCTACAACGGAAATTTATGAGAATATTAGAAACCCGTGACAAGGTTTTGTGAGATGAAAGCAAATATAAATTAGCGAAACACTCACTTTGGAAACCTTTAATTAAATACCGTGTTATAATACCATGGTTACCGTTTGTAAACACAGTGTTTGTTATAGTAAAATCCAGGACCCATATTTAGAGATCTCCTTATGAGAACATTAGAAAAACTACGTACTGTCCATCTCAATTTACTTTGTCACTGAATTTTAGTCGATTTTTTTTTCATTTCAGACTGACCCTAAATATACTTCATTTGATCGCATCGTTTTTCAGGAACTCCCATGCTAAATATCCCTAAATATCATGCAGTAACAAGGAAATAAATGCCGAAAATGCATTTTCAACATACTACATGTAATTCGAGCAGCTGTTTCTTTGCAAATGGCCGCCGTATGTATGGATCGTGGAGCGTATAATTTTTCAACAGGGGTGAATTGCATACTGATATGAAATAAATGACGTAATTTCGTGTATGGCGTCAACTTTTAGGAGCTATAATTACCCTTTGTTAAATTCGAACGTTCCACTCGACGTCAATCGTCCGCCATTTGCAATTTGAAATGAACATGTTTACAATGGGAAAACATTGTTTTTATACATGCAATCTTTATTTAAAGATGGATTCAAGGGAAACTCGGGCACAGAGTTCCTGAAAAACGATGACACACGTGGTTTAAATTTTATCTCGATCCGGTAAGAAATGAAAAAAAAATTCGATTCAAATTCAATGACAAAGTAAATTGAAATGGACAGTAGTTTCATGAATATTGATTAACCTCATATATTCAAATACAAACAAGGTTATTAGTGAGAAATTAAAGATTAATGTTAAATGTATTTTACATGTACACAGTATTCTAAAAGCCAATCAGTGAAACATTACTCATTCTTAAACATTTAGACAGATATATAGGCCCTAGTTCGATTTCGATTGCTGAGCTGTGACTGCACTTTTCTATTTATTTTGCAACCATTCTAATTTATGGGTAAGTGGACATGGTTGTCACAAGAAGCTCGTAATAATCGTGCAGTATTAGTATATATACAGTAAAACCTCTCTATAACGGCCACTGAATTACATCAAGTATTTTGTGTTAAAGGCAGGGGGCTGCTTAAAGCAAGGTGAAAGTAAAACAGAACGCTCCTATAGGAGCGTTCTGTTTTACTTTTACCTTGCTTTAAGGAGCCACCTGCCCTAAATGCCAAGTAATCAACACAATTTATTGGCCGTTATAGAGAGGTTTTACTGTATATGCTAGTTATTATCCTACCAATTTGACCTGAGACTCATGCATATTCCGTGTATTATCGTCGGTAATTTTCGAATAAATGTCCGAAGGTATAAGAATGAGCTAAAAGAATACAGTAAACCCCTTCTAGTGCGACCAGAAAAAAGAGGCATAATTCATAGTGGCAAAGGCAGGTGGTAACTTAATACACGACGAACGTTATGCAGAAAGCTCCCGTAGGAGCTTTCTGCATAACTTTGGTCCTGTATTAAGGAAGCACCTGCATATAAAGACACCCATGTTTATTCATTCAGTGGTCGCATTAGATGGGGTTTACTGTACAATCCTCGTGGAACATGATTATTACCGGCTTTTGGTTTGCTATGTTTTGTCACAGAGTATTACGAACAATCCCGATAAGCACGCCGAAATTTAATCGAGTCTCAGGTCAAATTGGGAGGATAATACTTGTCTGTATTACCACAGGTAACTCCGCAACAAATACATGGTTTGTGACGCGTTTTATCCCTACGGGTAGACTCGTCATAAAGGTCACAGCTCACGGGTCAAAATCGAACTATAATTCCCTTTTGTCCTAAATCTTGTTTTTGTTAATATGTTTCCTGATTAATTAATAAATACAGTGGTCTTTAACAGCAAGTATGTGATTACCTACATGTAACCCTTTCCGTGTTCAATAGTCTTGTAAGGAATACAGTAAAACCTCTCTATAACGGCCACAAAATTGTGTTAATTAATTGGTATTAAGGGCAGGTGACTGCTTAAAGCAAGGTGAAAGTAAAACAGGACGCCCCCCCCCCCATAAAAAATCCATGTCCATAAATCCATAAAAAAAATAAAAAAAATAAAATCCGTGCCTGTATAATGTGACTACTCGTTCGATTAGTCTCGAAGAGACGATTGTAAAGAGCGGTGACAGTATATAGTATTTGGTGGAGAAATGACGATTTTAGTATTTGGATACGCACCGTTATCTGTAGATCTGAATTATAGTATTCTTTGACATGGTCATACTGAACAGCAGGCATAGACAAGAAAATAATAATAAAACAGCATATGCCATTTTCAAGTGGCGTGTACATAAATGGCTATCTATTCTAATTGCACTCAATGGACAAAGTATTAGCGACAAATTCCGTGGCGTTCATTCATCACAGATGTTAATCAGTAATTTTGGAAAACAAAGTTGCTCTGAAACAAAAGTATTTGATCCGATTTTCTGTTAGAATTGGTTTTTATCAGACATGAAGACTGGATTATATATAAATGTGACTACTTATGCCACACACGAAGACCGGGCATACATTCTTCAACCACGAGTGTCCCTGAAGTATAATATACAGTGCCCCCTCTCTACGATGACACCCTTTGGGATACGAATAGTGTATGTGTTGTTCAGAGGGAGTTGTTATAGGGAGGGAAAATCAAACATAATTAGCTTGTTTGCAGATCCCCAGATAAGGTGCATTTCGAGAACTAAAACCGCTGTACCTCAATCAAATCCTATGTTGTGACCACTCTTTAGAATCGTCACAAAGTGACGATTCTTAAGAGTGGTCACAACATAGGGTTTGACGGAGGCATAAAGAAAATACAATGGAAAAACGTTGTTTCTGGAGCATTGATGTGTCGGAAACAGTGACATGCGTTGTTGTAAGGAGGGAATCGTTATTGAGAGGGCCATTGTAGGGAGGGAGCACTGTAGTTACGTTTTACGTTTTTGCTTAGTTCTCAGTAGATATACAATTGTGATTCTTTTCAAATATAATACATCGTTAGTCTAAATCTCGAAAGAAGTTCATCAGGATAGTCCTGTGACGTCATGCTCCCGCGGTAGTCGCAGTCTGGTTAAGGTTCTCCAATGGAGTACCGAAACCGTCACCAAGGTAAAATTAAATTTTGATAAGTCGCTAGAACATACATAGAGTATTGTAAGTCTAAAATCGCTTTCTGAGCAACCCTCTTACCCTTCGCTTGCTGAATTTTAAAATACATTTCTCACCTTCTTTACCAATGCCCTGTTGTATAATTACATATATCTTCACTGTGTACAAGTATTTCGCTGTGCAGTCACTGCTGTGGAGTGCACTGGTTGCACAATCAACTTGTAAATAGTGCAGACCCTGATGAGACAGCTCCTGCAGGAGCTGTCTCATATGGGTCTGCACTATTTACAGGTAGGTATATTGACGTGAAGAGCAAGCGAAGAGTATCCAGTTTTTTACGACTTGCCTCTCCATTGCAAACAGTATAGATCGAGATGAGACTTGTTACGTAACAGTTTCAGTGTTTTACAGTTTATTGCAAATATTAATTTTTCTTGACATTGTTACTCATGTTGTGTACATAGTACATTAAAACCCCTCTAATGACAAAGGCGGGTGGTAGGACAAAAGTTATGCATAGAGCTCCTATAGGAACTTTCTGCATAACTTTCCTCCTCCATTAAGCAACCACCTGCGAACGTTATGCAGAAAGCTCCTATGGGAGTAAAACCTCTCTAATGACAACGGCGGGGGTTGTAGCTTAATGCAGGACGAAAGTAATGCAGAAAGCTCCTATGAGAACTTTCTGCATAACTTTCCTCTTGCATTAAACAACCATCTGCCTTTGTAAAGGTAGCCATGTTTATTCATAAAGTGGTCGTATTAGGAGTATTTACTGTAGTTGACTGGGGGGGGGGGGGGGAATTTTACTCTACATTTCTCTTCAGTGTTGGTGGAATAAGCCTGAACTTTGTGAACAAACACGCCTGGTTTAATCCCCCAGTAGCCTGTTTTGACTACTACTGTTCCAAGGCGGTACTCCTGCTTTCACCCCATGGTCTACTTTGTTTTTTATATCGTAGATGTTGCATGTCTTTTTATGCGTGTCGTCACGTTTTGTCTTGTAATTGTGTTGTTTCATGTATAACTATATCTGGGTGAAATATCATTTTGTGTTTTGCGCCCCTTGTAGGACTGTTTTTTCTCACTTGTACAATATACACAGGAGCCAACTTTGAGCATAATGTTTCCATAACATAATAGGGACTAACCCTTTACTCCATGAATTTTCGTGAAAGAAATGATGACGTCATGCATATTAATTAGATTGTTTAAAATGGCATAGTCATACTTGCAATATTTGCCAATGAAGATATGGTTGAATTATTATTTCATAAGCAAACAGAGCAGACCCTGATCAAACGGCTGCTAAAGCATCCGTTTGATCTGAGTCTACACTGTTTGTAAAGGCGTAGAAAAGCGTGTACAGTAAAACCTCTCTTAACCGGCCGTTAAATTTGGTATGAATATCGGTCTTGGCGACAGGTGGCAGCTTAATGCAGGGTGTAAGTCATGCAGAAAGCTCCTAGAGTAAAAGTATCTAAATTCTTATCTACTAGAATTCCGGTTAAGAGAGGTTTTACTGTATATGGAGGAAAGGGTTAACAAGGTCCAGATACCTGTTCAGAACTGGACCTGGTGTCATATTGAATGCTTCTGATTTAACACTTTTCCTCATACAAACGCCTTTTTAAGCATTTGAAAACAGAGTAGATCCAGATCAGACGGCTCCTATAGGAGCCGCCTGATCAATGTAAAGTAATAAAAAGAGTAAAGTACCTAGTTATAGTCTACTTTCAGTCTGAATGACCGCTTAGCCAACTGTACATTTACTCCCCTGGTCATTGAGTTTGGCCTACAATATTGAGTACTGCTAACATTTGGCGCAATCATGCAGCCGTAGTACCGGCTAGTGACCCTCACAGGTACCTATTTTAACCACTGGGTGGAGAAGATGTGTGGGTTGGAGACACTGAAAAGCGTCTCTGAAATTTCGGGGAGGGACCTGGATTTGAACCCCGGACCAAGCGCGTTACCACTAGACCACCACACACATGTCTGCTCTGTCTGCTAATAGGATTTGAATGGTCAGTCTCTTTACTTTCTAAAATGACTACAGTGTTCCATTTTCCATCTTGAATCATTACAATTTTTCCCAGGAATATTCATTAGGTATTGGAATTTGAAAATCTTAAATCTTAATATTTAACCCTTTCGGTGCCAAATTTCTGACTGTCGTCTGCAATCCAGTTTTGTTAAATTAGTCGGTACAATAAGGAAATGAGATAAATAAATTATACAGAAATGAGATAAATAAATTATACATAATTATACAGAAATAAATATTGAGACAAAAAGGTGAAGTCCTTGACCACACGCCGCCTTGAAAAAGCGATGTCTTATCTGGGACTGCACTAATTGTCGTGGTGCATTTATGCGACCTTGGCGGTGAAAGGGTTAAATCCCTACCAAGCAATATGTGTTACATATATGCTACGACCCGTTTTAAACATCCAGGCTTAGCCTTCTTTTGGTTGGTCGTATTAGCGGGATTTTACTGTGATTCTGTTTGAAACAAGCTTTTGAGAAACCATTTATAGAATGTTAAATAGTCTGGATCCTGATAAGACACCGGGCTAGTACTTTGCTCCTCACTTGAATTCAAACTGTGTTTAATTAATCCTTTCCCTGTTCTATGCTCATTCCAAATTTCAATACCTTCTAAATATTCATGGGAAACATAGCTGCATGTACAGTGAAATATGGACAATGGATCATTGTAGCAATTTTAGAAATTAAAGAAACATCTTTCAAATTCCATTAGCAAACAGAGCAGAACCTGATCATACGGCTCCTAGAGGAGCCGTGTGATCTGGGTATACTCTGTTTGCAAATGCATGAAAACACATTTATATGACGGAAAAAGTTAAGTGCGATTCCAATCGCAGATAGCGGTCTCAGAATGAATGGTTTGCAAGACATTTATGTATTCCCAAGGCTAGCTAAACGCAAACTGTGTGGCATTTTTTTGTCGCTGAGGATGACAACTGTCTCTGTATAGTCCTTTAAGTTAAGATAATTATGTGTAACTCCTTTAAAAATGGCCATCGACTTCTACGGGATCTAAGAATTCGATAGTATTAAGTCGTTACTCCATATATACGAATTTTACCACTATGCAAGCAGAGTAGACCCTAATCGGACGGCACTTAATGAAGCCGTCTGATCGGGGTCTGCACTATGTGTATATGTGATTATATAGATCTGATGCTACAGTTTCTGCAATGACCAACATATATTGCATATTCTTGTTGTTGTCCTGCTAGACCATGTATTAACAAGGCGATTCTCGTGCGCTCACGTACTGTTGTTGATCTTTTTTAATTATACCTATTCGGGGCCTCAGGTAAATAATGGACGTGAATGCTTAATATAGCATTTTGGCTTAAACTAGGTGAACGGTGCGAGTATTTCAGGGGCATCGGCAATTAATTGCTTTTAGACATATAACATGAAATTCCGTGTAAACGGTAATTGGTACAATCATGAAATGACATCAGAAAGAAAACAGTGGCCCGGAAACTGCATAAATCGAACGAAGTGTCAAAGAAGTGTATAGTTTTGCTTGTATTTGGAAGAATTAAATTGATGCAGGAAAGCAGAAAATGGGTTTTATGCAAGAATAGCGTTAATACACGTTTGTTTTCGTGCAATAACATCTACAGTGTCCTCGGGACACTGCAGATGTTTTTGCCCCAAAAAACGTGTATTAACCCTCTATTGTGCTCCTATACCATTTTATCATGCATGATGCAACGTCACCAAATATAGCCACTTACTACTAGCATAATATTTTCCACGCCGACGTTGTATTTCGTGAGGTATAGTGCATGTGTACTATTTTGTGAGGTATAGTGCGCGTACTGACCCCACTGGGATTCAAGTTTGGTTCACCAAATAGGAGGAAAACAGAAAGACGAAAGAGGCAGAATTAAACATAAACATCTATTGTAATTTAACACATGTGCTCACCTTTGTCTCAACTATCTGTCCATATAAAAGGATTAGTTAAGTTTGTGTATATTGTAAACGTCGATGACGTCACTGACCGTCAATAAGACTTCAGGTATTTTTATTCATGGGACGAAACTGCTTGAGCAAACTGTCTTTTTCTTCATGTTTTGCATTTTGTATTCATGTTACATGATAAAGGACTTACTGTGCTAGTAGTTTTGAATTTAAGCTGTATTTTGGCTCGTCAGAAAAGTAGTTAAATGCTCGCCAATGCTCGCATTTAACAACTTTTCTAACTCGCCAGAATACAGCTGAACTTCAAAACTACTAGCATAGTAATTCTTACATAAAACCAACTAATCAATATTCATGATGTGTCATTATTTCTTACAAGCGAACGGTTAAAATGTCACAACAGCCAAGTGAAATGCCTTATATAACATAATTGGATATGTAGTTTTAAATAGCAACACGATGACGCGTTATTTATGTAACCGTATTATTTTTGTCGCCATTACTCACTATTGACGACAGAAATATAATAAGTTGACCTAATTATGTCGTGTTTCCAGTTCAGTGTGATATTTTGAATCCCAAGGCGTTTGTTCTTATCTCATACAATTATTCTGAAAGTAGAAGATACTTCAAAGGTAATGTTTACTGTTTGTCTTTTAGGGTGAAGATGGAATAAGTGTGAGGTTTGGCGCCCCTTAACCGGTTTAAACCTCCATTCTTGCACAAAACGTGCTGTTGTAGTCCCGCTAGACCATATATTAACAAGGCGATTCTCGTGCTCACGCGCTGTTGTTTTAATTATACCTATTTGGGGGCCTAATGTAAACAATGGACGCCAACGCCATAGCGTTTTGGCCTAACCTAGATGGACGGTGCGAGTATTTCAGGGGCACCGACAATAAACTGCCTTTAGTGATAGACATGAAATCTCGTGTAAATGGTATTTGATACAATCGTGGAATGGCGTCAGAAAGAAAAGAGTGGTCCGGAAACTGCATAAATCGAACGAACGGAAGTGTCAAAGAAGTGTATAATTTTGCTTGTATTTGTAAGAAATAAACTGATGCTGGAAAGCAGAAAATGGGTTTATGCAAGAATAGCGTTAATACACGTTTGTTTTCGGGCAATAACATCTGCAGTGTCCCTTTTGAATGTTGTTGCCCTCGCCCTTCGGGCTCGGGCCAACAACAGTCCCTCGGGACACTACATATGTTAATGCCCGAAAAAACGTGTATTAACCCTCTAGTGACATTTGTCCCTGACCGTTCCAGTGCGGTTCTTCCATCTCCCCACTATTTTTGTTTGTTATGTCTTTGGGCGTCTTTTCTTGTCTTTTATATACATGTGCATTTGCTGTTTTTCGTCGTGATGCTGTTTGGGCGGTTGTGTGTTTTGTATGCGGTGTTTCCTGCATGACCCTTACATGTACTTTCATCGAGGGCAACACTGCTCATGTCCCCTACCCAGCTGATCTTTTTTCTGATTTTGGCATTGCTGCTTTTGCTTTCATAGGATCTCCTGTCTTCATATTGGTGTAGTACTGGATCAAGTGTTTTGAGAAAATGCTGACCGAGTGTCAATCAGAGTGGATCCTAATAGGCAGAGCTACAGATAACGGTGAGTATTCAAGTACTAAAATTGTTATTTCTAAACCAAACTCTATGTTGTGACCACTCTTTAGAATCGTCTCTCCGAGACGAATCTAAAGAGTGGTCGCAACATAGGGTTTGGCGCAGAAAAAAGACGTTAAACTTGAAACTATTTTAACCCACTTGCTTCCACGATCCCATATATGGGACGTAGGCAAACAGTGTAGACTCTGATCCGACGCCGCATAATGCGGCGTCTGATCAGAGTGTACACTGTTTGCTGATAGGAAATTCAATATAAAACAAAAAATGATTTAGACCAGACATCTCTTAAATAAAAGATAGACTGATCCAATATATAAGCATGGAAGAATCCACTGGGAGCAAAAGGGTTAATTAACGCGCCTTATCCGGAACTCTGCTAATACAGTTTAGAAAACGGTAGCAATGATTCTCTGCATACCTTTGCCCTCAACCCGGATAGTAGAACATATCTTAAGCGATCATATATTGCCTATACACAGGACTCTTAAAAAACAGGTGGAAGCTTAATGCAGGGAATATAATATAGAAAGCTCCGATAGGAGCTTACTCTATTATTGTTGGCCTGCATTATGCAAACCCCTGCACTATGAACAGACCAATAATCAAACATCATTTTAATGGTCGCTTAAGACAAGTTCTACTGTTGTTTTAACACGTACAGCGATTTAACCCTATGCCGAATGAATGTGCCATTCAATGCCTTTGCAAGAGCAGCCCCAGATCAGACGGCCCATGCAGGAACCGTTTGATAAGTCTGCTGTTTGCTTATGAAATAATATAGATTCGATTCCACAATTTCTGCAATTGTCAAATTGGCCTGTGTTCACATGCTAATATAGAAAAAATCATTATGTCATTATTTCTTACATGAACATTCACAGAGTCATTGGTTATACAGTGCTCCCTCTCTACAACGACACCCTTTGGGATACGAAGATTGTATGTGTTGTTCAGAGGGAGTTGTTACAGGGAGGGACAATCAAACATAATTAGCTTGTTTGCAGATCCCCAGATCAGGTGTTTTTCGAGAACTAAAACCTAATATTATGCCTCAATCAAACCCTATGTTGTGACCACTCTTTAGAATCGTCACAAAGTGACGATTCTAAAGAGTGGTCACAACATAGGGTTTGATAGAGGCATAAAGAAAATACGAAAAATGGAAACAGTTGTTTCTGGAGCCTTGTTGTTTCGGAAACAGTGACATGCGTTGTTGTAAGGAGGGAATCGTTATTGAGAGGGTCGTTTTAGGGAGGGAGCACTGTACAATGAATGGCGAAATAATTTTTTGCCAATGTTGTCAGTGTTGTTGAATGACAATACATTATAACTAAAAGTGTCCTTGGATTCGTCTTGCTTATGCGCATCTGACTTTAAGTATGGTCAGATGGTCATGATTCTTGCAGCCGTAATATGATAGCATGCAATTGCATTGTTGAGCTTTGTAGGTCTCGTCCATCTTCGTGTCTAGTATTCTGAAACTCTTTGCTTCGCGTGAGCAGAAAATCAACCATGTCTTACGTTATTTAGAAGTAAATATTTCCATATTGAAACCAGGGTCCATGCTTATAAAACTTTTATCTGAGTCTGAGTTCGTTCTCAAGTTTTTGATTGGTCAAAAAGCTGACCAATCAAAAGCTTGAGAACTCAAATCTGACCAATCAAAAGCTTGAGAACGAAACTGAACTGAACCCTTTCAGAATGGAATAGTCCAATAGTGCTTAACCACAACGTACACTCAGTATGAAAGGCTTAAACTTGCTAGAGGATTTTGAATGACAAAACAGGCATACTCTGATCAAAGTGCTCTGCTAGGGGCCCTCTGATCAGGGTCTACACTGTTTGCAAACCACGGTACACGCGTGTCTCTCATTCAGAGGTTTAAAGAGCAGTAATTACGTGGAAATCTGTTTCACTGTTCGTTAATCTGAAAATTGACATTTATTCTCTCTTTACTCAAGGGAAATGAGTATATTCAACTCAATGGCTTTATCACAATCCCGTCCGCATTTAGAAAACAGTAGATTCTGTCCTAGGCGGTCATTTATTTATTGAAAATAGGAGTCCTAACAAATTGGTTGTTGCTTAATGCAGGAGAAAAGTAATGCAGAAAGCTCCAACGGGAGCTTTCTGTGTTACTCTTGATCTGCAATAAGCTACCACCTGCGTCACAGACACATAATTAGACCTCATTTCTGATGGCCGCTTAAGACAGGTTATACTGTATTCATCTCAAGGACTTAATGGCTATCCAACTGGGATTTAGACAACAGTTCTGCTGATAAATGGATTAAGCAGTGTCAGCGCACTTACCATACTTAAATGACACCATTTTCTCCGTTGTTTTAGTCTATTGTAAACGAAATAATATTTGCTCAAATTTGAATCTGGTGCGCTCCGATTCGACCATGGTTTATATAAACTGTTGATCGAGTGTCAAGCAGCTTCGTTCTGATGAGACGCCGAGTTACTCGGCGTCTCATCTGAATTCAAGCTGTTTGAAAAAGCAGTCATATATTCGACCATATATGTTTTAGATGATGACTCATAGTTCAGTTTTGGCCTTTACATTTGTGATACCTCTTTCAATGCCCTCACAAACAGAGTCATACCCAGATCAGTCGGTTACTAAAGGGTTCGTGTCGTCAGAGTCTACTCTGCCTGCTTATGAAATAGCATAGATGAATGTACACAATATATGTCAAGGCTAAACATTTTCTAGATCATGATACAATTACGAAAAGTTAAGCTAATTAATATGCATGCAGTCATTATTACAGTCATAAATATTAATGAAATAAAGTATTAATATATTATGACAACCGGGTAAAACTGTTCTGGCTAGCAAGGTAGTGGTGAAGTATTCTCTGACCTTTGTCTGTCAAACAGGACCAGTATTCATAAAAATACTTTAAGTATTTTTATGAAAACGGGTTCAGGTCTTATCTATTAGATAAATGTTAGGTTAGCAAAGGAACGTACAGTTGAACTTCGATATGTCGAATTCGGATAACTCGAACTTCAAGAACGTTAAGTCCTTCCAAAACTTACAATACAGAATTGCTCGTAATTGTATCGCTACAACAATCTAGAAACACATGTGACAGCTTAATACAGGTCTAAAGTAAAGCTGAAAGCTCCTACAGGAGCTTTCAGCATTACTTTAGACCTGTATTAAGTTGTGTGACCTGTATTAAGTTGTGTGACCTGTATTAAGTTGTGTCCTAACGAAAGTATTTAGATTATAAATCGGATGACTCGAACTCCTGTTATATCGAACTAATTTGTATGGTTCCTTGAAGTTCGAATTATCGAAGTTTAACTGTTCATTTGAAAGTCCAGTTAATACAGTAGAACGTGTCGAGAGTGGCCATTATTTTACTTAGCACATTAGGGTTAAAATATTGGGGTTTGCATAATCTAGGGCAAAGATAACGAAGGGAGCTCCTTTATTAGATTTCTGCATTAAATTTGACCTGTATTCAGTTACCACCTGCCCTACAGAAACTAGAATTCTTGTTTGACGGTTACTTAAGACAGGTTCTACTGTATATAGTATATATGTTTATGACTGACAATATCACAGCATAATGAATTTGTGTTAGTACGACAAGACTACCATTTGCGTACAGAGTCACTCGGCGTCTCATACGGATCCCGGCTATTTCGTTAGTTTCCCCAAAGCTTGGCCGATTCAAATGTAGTCAAAATCAAAGTTCGTGCGGCAGTGTAAGGGTTATGTAAACTGATATTAACCCTTCGCTTGCTGAATTTTGAAATACATTTCTCCTTCTTTACCCATGCCCTGATGTATAATTACATATATCTTCTCTGTGTACAAGTATTTCGCTGTGCAATCACTGCTGTGGAGTGCACTGGTTACACAATCAACTTGTAAATAGTGCAGACCCTGATGAGACAGCTCCTGCAGGAGCTGTCTCATCTGGGTCTTCACTATTTACAGGTAGGTATATTGACGTGAATAGCAAGCGAAGGGTTAAACGAGTCTCAGAAAATGTTTTTATAATCGCATAATAAATATTCCGTTGTATCGAATGTCATTATAACGAGTGTTCAGTGTAGATCTTATCAATATAACATACTGCAAGGTCCTTAATTGACACTGCCTGTATAAATCCTCACTTCATTAACTCAAGAGAATATTGATGGTAGTGTCAGTGATTTTAGCCCTGATGTACCTAGTAATCACTCTGTAGATAATGCTGGCGTGGGTATAATGTGGAATACAATATATCAAATACAGCGGGACAGATAAAGGTGCGTACTTATATACTATAATCATCATTTCTACACAAAACCCTATATCGTGACGATTCTCGAAGAGATAATGCTAAAGAGTGGTAACATCATTCTCGAAGAGACAATTCTAAAGAGTGGTACATGTAACAGTATAGGATTTGGTGGATTCTTGAAATGTTTAATGTACATATCCTAGCTTGATCTTTGGCATTCAATATACTTTTATCCCACTGCGGTACATGTATCTGCTCAAAGGTTGTTTGGTGCCATTTTAACTACTTCAATTTGATCAATCTTTTGGGAAGCTGTTGGGCCAGTGTAAAAAAGCTTGGATCTTGATGATACGGCGAGTTACTCGGCGTCTCATCTGGATCCAATCTGTTTGCAAATGCCAGCCATGTCGCATATGGAGGGATACTGTTTATAGGCAGTTGGTGATACAGTAAACCCTATCTATAACGGCCAATAAATTGCGTTAATGAGTTGGTATTTAGGGCAGGTGGTTACTTAAAGCAAGGTGAATGTAAAACAGAACGCTCCTATAGGAGCGTTCTGTTTTACGTTCACCTTGCTTTAAGCAGCCACCTGGCTTTAACAGAAAATACTTGATGTAACTTAGTGACCGTTATAGAGAGGTTTTACTGTAAGTAGTGGATAGTTATGCTAATGTATTGTGTGTTAACAGATGAACCTGTCTAAAGTTAGCTCTCATTTATTGAACAAAGGAGTACTATAAGGCAGGCGGTTGCTCAATCCAGGGCGAAAGTAATGCAGAACGATCCTAAAGGAGCTTTCTGTATTGTGTTTGACCTACATTAAACTACCACAGGTTATATTTATGTATAAGTGCGCACACTTCATATTTGCTTCGGCGACTGCTGTCAACTCTCGTGTGGCATTTCCTTCAGGCGTATGCTCTCTGTTTAAATCAGTATCGAGTAACCCTTTCACCGCCAATGTCGCATAAATGCACCACGACAAATAGTCAAGACCCAGATCAGACGCCACCTTTTCAAGGCGGCGTCTGATCAGGGACTTCACTCTTTGTCTCTATTTCTGTATATGTGTTTTATTCCATTGATATTTGCATTTATTTATCTCATTTGCGCATTGTACCGAATGATTTAACAAAGAATGGATTGCAGACGGCAATTAGAAATTTGGCCCCGCACGAGTTAATGATAATAGGATTAGCTTTATTAAATTACAGCTTTATCGGAATCACTTCACTATGTCAGAACTATTCTATTTTCTGAGTTATCGAGAATAGATATTGATGAAGATTTTCATCAAATTAATGGTGAAAATTTAGCCGTTTTGGAGTTCTTGTCTTTAGGGAAAACTTTTACTCTAATACAGTTTTCAACGGATGGTAGAACCAGAAAATGCTGAATCACTACTGGATAGTTCTTAATCATTTCCTTCATGAATATGCATGCATGGAATAATGACTTCATGTATATTAATTAGATTGATTTGTTATAATAGCACATGGACACGCGAATTGATGGCAAGGGCATAAACTGCAGCATCATATCTATATTACATCATAAGCGAACAGAGCA
Source organism: Azorinus chamasolen (assembly GCA_963576725.1). Classification (NCBI taxonomy): domain Eukaryota; kingdom Metazoa; phylum Mollusca; class Bivalvia; order Cardiida; family Solecurtidae; genus Azorinus; species Azorinus chamasolen. The sequence goes on along the minus strand of OY755253.1, from coordinate 57,181,605 downwards.
TACCCTGATCAGACGGCTCCTATATCCCCGTCTGATCTGGGTCTACTCCGTTTGCGTACTTATGGAGAAAAGGAACATGTGTTCAGTCGGAGGTAGTCAAACAGCGCTCCAGATAAGACGCGTAAATTAAAACATCTAATGTAGAAAATCCATTATGTCTCCACCAAACCCTATACTATGACCACTCTTTAGAATCGTCTCTTCGAGACGATTCTAAAGAGTGGTCACAGTATAGGGTTTGGTGGAGAAATGACGATTTTAGTATTTGGGTACGCATCCTTTTCTGTAGCTCTGGTCAAATCTGCACTATATAAAAAGACTTCATTTTGACAACGCGATAAGGGTCAACAGCAGTAGTAAACATAAATAAAATCATCGCAAGATGTCGAGTTTTTAATTGCTCTCCTATACATGTAACTATAAAACACTGTCTGATTCATTACCGACCGAAAAAGGTCGCATTATGTAGTACTGAGTTAGATTACAGACGACGGCTGCTTAAATGTTTCTTGACATTAAGTACAATTGCACTGAAAGCTTGTGAGTTATATACAGACAGAACATGTACATTGTTTAAACGTTTCTTGACATTGATCTACGCTTTGGTTTAATTTCAGGATGAACATGTAAACTGTTTAAAAGTGTCTTGACATTGAGTATAAATAAATTCTGAAAGTAAGAGATCCTTCGAAAGCAAAAGCAGCAATTAGAAAAAAGGAATGTTTCATGACATTGACAGATGTCCATATAAGATTCGTAAATTTAAACATTCTCAACAATGGCTCCTTTATTTCTCCATTAAAACCTATATTTTGAACATTCTTTAACATCGTTTCGAAGAGACGATTCTAAAAATGGTCACATTATAGGGTTTGGTCGAGAAATGACAATTTTAGTATTTGTGTCCGAACCCTTATATGTAGCTCTGCATTGAGCTGACTTATAGACCGATTTTTGAGTTGTCAACAGACAGAACATGTATATTGTTTAATCGTTAATTGGCTTTTGGTCAAGTAACATATACCGGATTTGATTATTATACAATTGAACGTCGATATCTCGAACGTCAAGGGACCATACAGATTAGGTCGAGATAACAAATGTACGAGTCATCCGATTCAACAATTAAGTTCAACTGTATATTCAGAGCCTTCCTCATTCCCTCCTAGGCTATTTTAGACACAGCCTTTTTGAATAAATCTACCGAAAAGGAGCATTAACTACAGAAAAGGAGAGTTCTAGAATTATGTATTTTCGAAATCGTTGTGATAAATAGAGGATTTGCTCCTATGGAGCAAATGCTCTTTTTATCACAATGGTTTCAAAATGTGACTTTTACAGAGGCTCCAAAAATGCGTCACTAGGAGGGAATGTGTTAATTGTTTAAATATTTCTTGACATTGGGTGCATTTTATAAACCGGTCGTTAGATACACAGTAGAATCAGTCCGAAGCGGCCATTAATTCATGATCATAAGAGTCTTAAAAAGCAGGCTTCATTACTGTTGACCTGCATTAAGCTACCACTGGCCTTGAAAACACAGAATTAAGTAAAGACACGACACTTGTCCAATTTGTGTACCTGAAACGGGTCGCGTGCAATGTAAATGAAACCCAAAGGGGTTATTTCGTTCAGTAACTATTTGTATAAAAGTTCAAAAACATTGCAATGTTCGTAATTAAATTCAACATAGTCATCAGCTCTGCACGCAAAGCAAGAGTATATGTTGTAAGAGCGAAGGGTTTATGGACAAATCTATATCGCCACCTTAATTAAACAGCCATCATTTTCCATTTTGCAGAATAAAAACCAGCTTACATGCATTATTTTATATAATGTCTCGCAAACTCGGTTATATAACCAACCCATAAACTCTAATGGTCCCATGTATGGGACATAGGCATATTTATAGACCAAGATCAGCATAACAGTGCCGGATTGTTTTTATTAGGGTATGCACTGTTTGTGAAGGAGTCTTCTGATCAGGATCTGCACTGTTTGTGAAGGAGACCCCTGATAAGGGTATGCACTGTTTACGGAGGAACCCTCTGATCAGGGTATGTATTCTTTGTCAAGAAGCCCCATCATCAGTGTATGCACTGTTTGTGAAATGAGCTCTCTGAGCAGGGGTGTATTGTTTGAGAAGATGCCTTTTGATCAGGGTATGCACTGTTTGTGAAGCAGCCGTCTGGCCAGGGTATGCACTGTTGGTGAAAGAAGTCCTCTGATCAGGGTCCATGCTTATAAAGCTTTTAGTTGAGTCTGAGTTTCGTTCTCAAGCTTTTGATTGGTCAGATTTGAGTTTTCAAGCTTTTGATTGGTCAGATTTGAGTCAGAGGCTCAAATCTGACCAATCAAAAACTTGAGAACGAACTCAGACTCAACTAAAAGTTTTATAAGCATGGACCCTGGATACGCATTGTTTGTGAAATGAGCTCTCTGACCAGGGTCTGCACTGTTTGTTGAGAAACCCTCTGATGATTGTTTACACTCTACACTCCTCTAGGAGCCGTCTTATCTGGGTCTCCTCCGTTTGCAAACGCTTAGAAAAAAGCGTATTTTTGGAGTAAAGGGTCAAAGTATTAAGTTGGAATAAAACGTTAAAGGCAGTACTGCCGACATGTATTGTTATTATTCAGAGGTATATTGCGAATGTAGTCGTTTGTAGTTTAGTGCTGTTCAATATTTTAGTGGCGGCTATAATTCTAAAGAAATAAAATTGTTTTACTGTGACATATTTACAATGGATTTACCCATAAAACCTGGTGAAATTATCGCTTTTATTTAGTGCATTTCTTTGTATCCATTCTTTATACAGTGCTAGTTTCCGTATGAAGTTAATATTTGTGAACAAGGCAACTTAGTGCGGACGGTTCTCCTACTTGGTCCGTATTTACAAAGCGCCTGCGGAGAAACTGAATAATTTATTTCAGTGTTCTTTAATACTGAATTCAGTTCAGGAAATAATATTTCGAAGAGTTAAATCTTTATATGAAATGTATATTTAACCAAAACGTCTCAGATTAAAACTACAGTTGGCCTTTGATATCTTGAATTTCAAGGTACCACACAAATAACTTCGAAATAAAAGGTTCGAGTTATCCAATTTCTAATCTGGATATTTTATCAAGATCACAGCTTAAAGCAGGTCAAACGTAATGTTGAAAGCTCCTGTAGGAGCTTTCAGCATTACTTTCGACCTACATTAAGCTGTCACACGAGTTTCAAGATATGCGTAGTAATACATATTACAATAATTCTGTTTTGTAAATTTTGGAAGGATCGAACTTTTTAGTTAAATATACCCCGAAGTTCGAGTTATTCGAGCTCTAGATATCGAAGTTCACCTGTACTGTATAATTTTGCTACAGGTGTAAACATAACATTTCTAAAAAGAAAATATTCCAAACAGGGAGACATATGAATATGGGCCCTGGTGTTTGCTTCACACATGTTCGTCTATTTGCTTACATACAGAAACTCTTTTATTAATCCAATGTATTTTTCAAAATTCTGTGGACAATTCTTTTGTTTATCCGATCATAAAAATGCTCTTATTAGCCCAATATTTCAGAAAAACATTCTTAATCTACAGATTTTATTTTATAACAGACACAACTCGGCAATACTCATTCCGATTAACAAGCGAACTCAGTATTTATATTTAACCGGTTCCCTAATATTGACGACCTTTGACCCATTTCCTCGTCCTGACGCCTTGTAAACCATTCCCTTGTACTGGTGCCTTTTGATGCCTCTGCAAAAGTCATGCTCTAACACCATTGTGATAATCAGAACATTTGCTTCATAGAAGCACGTGCTCTATTTATCACAATGGTTTCAAAAGTACACACTTTTCCCCTATTTTCTGGTAAAATGCTCCTTTTTAGTAGATCTATGCAAAGAGGTTGGATATAGAAAATGCCTGTGCGAAAATGGGTAATACATACAGAACAAAGAACCTGTCCATTATTAATAGACATAACAAAATATAAATATATACAAGTTTAATATTATTTTAGAAATATGAAATAAAAAAGAGCCACGTTGTCGAATCCTTCATTTTATTTTCAATATCTAACATCAACCTGTCTAAAATGACAGCAACAAGGTCTGCTCAAATTTGATTTGATGCAGCGCCGACTACTTCTGTTTCGAACGAGAGCTTAACCATTTACCCCATGAATATTCATGTAAAAATTAATGACCTTATGTATTTTAACAACTTGTACTTTAATCGGGATAATAACGCGTGAAAACTGGACATTTTGACCATATCAGAAGCTGTAGAATCATATCTATATCATATAACAAGAAACAGAGCAGACCCTGATCAGACGGCTCCTATAGGAGCCGTCTGATCTGGATCTACTCTGTTTGCATAGGCGTAGAAATGCATAATTGTGGAGGAAAGGGTTAAGAAACTGGTGATCCAATGACTAACATCCAACCGTCTTCAAGGTAAAGTCATGTTTTTCAAGAGAACGAGTCAAATAAAACCTTTAATGAAGGCGTATTTAAGCCATCAAGTATAAAAGTTATACATTATATATGACCAAGTTTACCATCCCAATGTGCCCAGTACCATGCATCAACCTGTCATCCCATAAATACGTCTTTTCTAACAAAGTAGACCCATGTGAGACGACTTCTATAGGACTCGCCTGATCACGGTCTGCTCTGCTTGCATATGAAATATTATAGTTTCTGCCAGTGTCATTATAAAAGTAATGATATTTATGATGCCATTATTTCTTGCACGAATATTCATAATATAAAACATTTCTAGCAAAACTCACTTTGGCACTTTTCATATGAATTTATGTCGATTATTTCTATCTGGAGGGTGAGCAAACTTTATAATGCAAACTTTTCAAGGACATTGTCTGTTTTATAGAAACTGTTGAATGTAAAATCAGTCAGAACAATACGAACCGTCTGATCTGGGTCTACTCTATTTGCAGATTGTGTTTAAATATGGCGTAAATGGTTACTCGCCCCGGCGTCGGTGTCGGCGTCGACGTCCGCGTCCGAGTCACACCTTGGTTAAGGTTTTTGTCCACTTTTTGCCTCTACCCTTTGGAATAAAGCTTTCGAACTTGGAACACTTGTTCACCACCACAAGCTTCATCTGTAGACAGGGGTACACAACTCTGTCAATCATTTTGACAGAATTATGGCCCTTTTTAACTTATAATTTTTGGTTAAGGTTTTTGTTAACGTCCATTTTTGCCTCTAACCTTTGGATTAAAGCTTTGAAACTTGGAACACTTGTTCACCACCACAATTTCCATCTGTAGGTAAGAGTACATAACTCTGTCAAGCATTTTGACAGAATTATGACCCTTATTAACTTAGAACTTTTGGTAAAGGTTTTTGTTAAAGTCCACTTATTTACATAACACTTTGATATAAAGCTTTAAAACTTGGAACACTTGTTTACCATAACAATCATCATCTTTAGGCAAGAATACATAACTCTGTCAAGCAGTTTGACAGAATTGTAGCCCTTTTTAATTTAGAATTTTTGGTTATGGGTTTTGTTAAAGTCCACTTATTTACATTGCCTTTTGAGATAAAGCTTTGAGATTTGGATCACTTATTTACCACCACCAGCTTCATATGTAGGCAAGAGTACATTACTCTGTCAAGGATTTTGACAGAAGTATGGCTCTTTAAACGTTTTTGGTAAAGTCCATTGATTTACATAACCCTTTGAGATAAAGCTTTGAAACTTGTTCATCTGTAGGCATAGTACATTACTCTGTCAAGCATTTTAACAGAAATTATTGGCCTGTTTTGCTTATGTTTTTCTCTGTCATTAAGAAGTTCAAACAGATCCTACATCCTGAATACTATTAAAGATATTTTACTGAGACTTTGATTATTTGCTTCTAGTATCATTGGACACTATTTTAGTCCACTATCAAATATTTTACAGTAACAATTCTGAGAATAGTCGAGCGCGCTGTCCTGTGACAGCTGTTGTTACAAACGCTATTAATATCGTACCTGACGCACTTTGTCAATGGCAAAACCACTCCCCTTCTTTAACCCTTTCGCTGCCAAACTCTGTCGTCTGCTAACTTTGTCGTCTGCTACAAATTTTCATTCTTTTGATTTTCTTCATTTTTGTTTCAAAAACGTAGTAACAGTAGCAAACAGTTTGGATCCTGATGAGACGCCGAGTTACTCGGCGTCTCATCTGGATCCAAACTGTTTGCATAGGTAATCACAGATCCGGCATTGGCAGCGAAAGGGTTAACCCTTTCCTCCATAAATACGTCTTTCTACGCCTCAGTAAAAAATACATGTTGAAACCATTGTGATAAATGGAGCATTTGGTCCTATAGGAGCAAATGCTCTATTTATCACAATGATTTCATATTTCAAGATACTAAATTTTTCCTTTTCTCTAGGTAATGCTCCTTTTCGGTAATTTTATTTCAAAGTGATTAGATCTAAACATAGCCTATGAGGTAACGGGTTAGTAAAAAAACAAACAACCTTTTCTCCGCTTAGCGCGACTTGTCTCGCACTTGCAAACGGATTTGTAGCATGACGTCTCAGTAAGATCCTAACTGTTTAACCTCGGACAATATTCTGTCAAAACCTTGATTGGCTCGGCAGTAGTCCAACACTGCCCTTCCGCTATCACTACTGCTACAGTTTAACCCTTTTCCCGCTAAGCGCGAATTGTCTCGCCATTGTAAACGGATTTTTAACATGACGTATCATCAGGCTCTAAGCTGTTACATGTAGACACTCGGTAAATATTTTACCGAAAGCTTGATTGACTCAGAGGAAGTCAGAATTGTTCTAGATCCAAATTTTGAACAGGCATAGGGTTGTCTGGGACACTGTCCTCCATGGCACTCGAATATAAAAATGTCAAGGCATGCTCAGAGGCAGTATATATTGGTTTTATCCTATTAGTGTAAGACGCTTAAAAATCATGACGTCATCGTGTTTATGACAAATAGCCCCAAATGGTTACTTCCTTCTTTGTCGTGAGTGATGATGTGCTATAATTGATCTAGATATGGGACATGATGTTTGGTCTATCCCTTTGTCAGTCTGTCGACCTGTTTGTTGGTTTTGTGCGCGCGTGTGTGTGTGTGTGTGTGTGTGGGGGGGGGGGGGGGGGGGCAACTTTCATGTGTGCTTCTGTGGTTATATTTCGTGTGACATCTCCTGTCTGAATTCATTCCATTGTTGGTTTATTTTCAAACTTTGCCATTCCCTGAATCGATAGCTTTAAATACTTTGTATGTATACTCATGTCACAAAGTTGCTGCATTTGCATTTACATCGTGCCAAGTTAAGGTCAAGGTCACATAACATCGAATTCAAAGGTTGTAACAGAGATATTTCTTCTGCAGAATATCCTCGTCGATTACACAAAGTAGACAGAACTTCGACTTCCGGTGAGGTAAGATGCGGCTAATTTACCCTGTCGCAGTATACAAGGACATATTTTAGCTCGCCTATTCGAAGAATAGGGGGGCTTATGGAATCACCCCGGCGTCGGCGTCGGCGTCGGCATTTGATTTTGCTTTTGGTTAAGTTTTGGGGTAAGTGTTGAAATGCACTTAAACTACATGAAATATTTGCCCTACAAAGCTGATATTTGGATTTGAGGTTCCTTGTGTGTTGAACATCGATGTAGTGTGATTTTTAGTCAAAGATTTGCCTGTTTTGGACTTAGCTTTTTGGGCTGAAATCTCAAGGTTAAAGTGTTGGTGTAAGTGTTAAGAAGCACTAATACAACATGAAATACTTGCCATAGGTGGCTGGTATTTGGAATATAGTTTGCCAGTAGGTTTAACATTGATGTAGTTCAGTTAAAAGAGAAAAATACTTTGGACTTCATCTTTATAGACAAGGTCTACAATAGGCGAGCTTTGCTGTCCTGCGACAGTCTAGTTTTTTTTTTATAGATATGCGAAACGATACGAGTTCGGATTATCGATGTCTTACTGTATTTGTTTGGAGTTATATACTCACATGTACTGCAAAGTGTCAGTCAACAAATAATAATAATAACAAAGACGATATTTAACGAGTGATTATATATATATAATCTTATTCTGTAGAATGGAAGTTTTCACTTATTAATTAGCATAGTGTCTATAATATTGCATGATTTTTTAAGAGTTTTACCCAGATGCCATAGGACGTCGGAGCGAAGTTGGTCCCTTGTCACAACGACATTGTTTCCAACTACGAACAGACGCTCTGTGATAACCTATATTCATCAGCAATTAATCACATGTAATAGAAAAGAAAGTCTATTTGAAAACGTTAACGTGTTATTTAGCGAATATACCGTTACAAACAGTTGCTTTAAGATGAAGCACCAAACATATTGGCCTCTCATCGAGATTAAAACTGATTGATTCACTCTGATGTTGTGCATTAATGAAGACAAATAATGTCTAGCATAGGGAAGATAACACATTCAAGAGCGACCTACTTTAAAAATGAGTAACAATACAACTATGCATTAGAATAGTTCTGCTACAACAGAAACTATTTGCATTATATACAGGTGTGGTCAGTGAGGTAAATTCAGTTTTTCTCTAAACAGGTGTCCAGATGAGATGCATAAATTAAAACATTTTCAAGTAACTTTTTTATTTCTCCTCCAAACCCTATTGTGTGACCACTCTTTAGAATCGTCTCTAAGAGTCGATTCTTAAGAGTCGTCATGACACAGGGTTTGATGGAGAAATGACGAGTATTTTAGTACGCACCTTTATTTGTATGTCTGTCTGACTGCATGTCTGTGTAAATCGCAAGATTCTTTCAACAAAAAATAAAATAAAAAAAACTTCTAATAAAATATTTCAAATACAATAATTTTAAATGGTAAAACAAACACAACTTATTGCAGTCGAGAGTAATGTTAATCTGGAAAAACGTGTAAAAGCAAATAGAAAATGATTGCTCTACAAATTGGTTCTTTATAAACTCGTTTGTCTTCCTTTTATTCTATCACTATAAATGCACTCATTATTGAACAATATTGAAAATGCACTGATTTATAAAACGAATTTAATAACAAACTGCAGAAACGCTGAAACGTATTATGCCTTATCATGCCAACCGCGACTTGGTCATATTTGCAAACAATTTACAAATGACACAATTATCACAATAAATATTAAATTGATCTTTATAACTCTTGAAGTCATCATGCTGGACGTTAGCATTGAACATAGATGAAAATTAAACTAAACTGAAAATCAGTTATCATTTTTGCTGTCTCTTACGAAAACAATGTTTCTTGACACTCTCATGGATTTGAATTACTAAACAATGTGTGAGTTGTTTGTTAAAGGGGATTTGTGAGTCTTTAGCTATTTGGACCCAGGCCGGTTTGAAGCAGTATTTAACTCTTTCTCCAAGGAACATTTATAGATCTACACGAATTGATCAATTCAGTATTATTAACCCATTTGTTTAATGATGTAAACTTTTCAAGGGAACTTTTGATTCAAACAAAAACTGTAGGATCAGATCTATATAATTGTATACGGATATAGAGTGAACCCTGATTAGACGTCTGGTCTTTGTCTACTCTGTTTGCGAAAAAGCGTTGATATGAGGGAAAGGGTTAAGACCGATGTTTCCTCGATCGAATATAGACAGGGTTGATAAACTACTATTGCTGCCAATTTAGCTGATGGGGACACCAAGCTCTGCCTATAGAGGTCGTCTGTTCTGGGTCTACTCCGTTTGCATTTATACAAATAAACTTAGGAATTTGGGTCTACTCCGTTTGCAAATATGTGAAACGCGTTTATATTAAGTAAAGGGTTAAAGGATTTGTAGACATGTGCATTGACGAAATTTATTAAATAATCATTCTAGGTAATCCAATCGAAATCATGGGAAATCTCTGCAAAGTACAATGTAATCACCTACCGGTTTTTATCCCGTCACTACAGCCGCTAGTGACGTAATAAAGGGGTAGCATAATAAACCTAAGTTTATATGTACAATAGAGGTTTATTTGTATAGTAGGTGTAGGAATTTATTCTTACAACAGGAACTTTTTTTAATTTTTCTTCAAAATTATTTTACCAAAAATAACGTATTAAATTGAAAGAAAAAACACCTAATATGGATAATTATCATTAAGTATCCCAGTAAAAACCCAAACAGCCATTTTAAAAAAAATTTAGAAAGGTAAAGGAGAAGAAAAAGAATTCGTCAGCGGCGAGAATCGAATCGGGGTTGACTGCACGATAAGGGACCATCGTAAAGGTCCGTGAAGTTTGCACGACATTAGACTTTTAGACCTTCGACAGGAATTGTCTAAATGTCTAATTTAGACATTAGACAATACAGCTTTTTTTCAATAATGTTCAACAAATGTCCATTTCGTCGTAAGACAATATAGCTTTTTCCATAACGTCGAAAAAGTGTCTAATTTAGACGTTAGACAATTTGTCCGAACGCAGAACATGTCTAAATATTGTCCAATTTAGACATTAGACACTTCTATCAAGTCGGAAAAAAGTGTCTAACAAGTGTCTAATTTAGACATTAGACAATTTACCGGACAGGCAAAAATGTCTAAATATTGTCCAATTTAGACATAAGACATTTCTATCAATTCGGAAAAAGTGTCTAAAAAGTGTCTAATTTCGACGTTGGACAATATGCCCAACCGGTGAAATTGTCTAAATATTGTCCAATTTAGACATTAGACAGATCTATCAAGTCGGAAAAAGATTGTCTAACAAGTGTCTAATTTAGACATTAGACAATTTGCCGGACCGGGAAAAATGTCTAAATATTGTCCAATTTAGACATTAGACAGTTCTATCAAGTCGGACAAAATGTCTAACAAGTGTCTAATTTAGACGTTAGACAATTTACCGGACAGGCAAAAATGTCTAAATATTGTCCAATTTAGACATAAGACATTTCTATCAATTCCGAAAAAGTGTCTAAAAGTGTCTAATTTCGACGTTGGACAATATGCCCAACCGGAGAAATTGTCTAAATATTGTCCAATTTAGACATTAGACAGATCTATCAAGTCGGAAAAAGATTGTCTAACAAGTGTCTAATTTAGACATTAGACAATTTGCCGGACCGGGAAAAATGTCTAAATATTGTCCAATTTAGACATTAGACAGTTCTATCAAGTCGGACAAAATGTCTAACAAGTGTCTAATTTAGACGTTAGACAATTTGCCGGACCGGGAAAAATGTCTAAATATTGTCCAATTTAGACATAAGACAGTTCTATCAAGTCGGACAAAATGTCTAACAAGTGTCTAATTTAGACGTTAGACAATTTACCGGACAGGCAAAAATGTCTAAATATTGTCCAATTTAGACATAAGACATTTCTATCAATTCGGAAAAAGTGTCTAAAAAGTGTCTAATTTCGACGTTGGACAATATGCCCAACCGGTGAAATTGTCTAAATATTGTCCAATTTAGACATTAGACAGATCTATCAAGTCGGAAAAAGATTGTCTAACAAGTGTCTAATTTAGACATTAGACAATTTGCCGGACCGGGAAAAATGTCTAAATATTGTCCAATTTAGACATTAGACAGTTCTATCAAGTCGGACAAAATGTCTAACAAGTGTCTAATTTAGACGTTAGACAATTTACCGGACAGGCAAAAATGTCTAAATATTGTCCAATTTAGACATAAGACATTTCTATCAATTCGGAAAAAGTGTCTAAAAGTGTCTAATTTCGACGTTGGACAATATGCCCAAACGGAGAAATTGTCTAAATATTGTCCAATTTAGACATTAGACAGATCTATCAAGTCGGAAAAAGATTGTCTAACAAGTGTCTAATTTAGACATTAGACAATTTGCCGGACCGGGAAAAATGTCTAAATATTGTCCAATTTAGACATTAGACAGTTCTATCAAGTCGGACAAAATGTCTAACAAGTGTCTAATTTAGACGTTGGACAATTTGCCGGACCGGGAAAAATGTCTAAATATTGTCCAATTTAGACATTAGACAGTTCTATCAAGTCGGACAAAATATCTAACAAGTGTCTAATTTAGACGTTAGACAATTTACCGGACAGGCAAAATGTCTAAATATTGTCCAATTTAGACATAAGACATTTCTATCAATTCGGAAAAAGTGTCTAAAAAGTGTCTAATTTCGACGTTGGACAATATGTCCAACCGGTGAAATTGTCTAAATATTGTCCAATTTAGACATTAGACAGATCTATCAAGTCGGAAAAAGATTGTCTAACAAGTGTCCAATCTAGACATTAGACAATTTGCAGGACCGGGAAAAATGTCTAAATATTGTCCAATTTAGACATTAGACAGTTCTATCAAGTCGGACAAAATGTCTAACAAGTGTCTAATTTAGACGTTGGACAATTTGCCGGACCGGGAAAAATGTCTAAATATTGTCCAATTTAGACATTAGACAGTTCTATCAAGTCGGACAAAATGTCTAACAAGTGTCAAATTTCGACGTTAGACAATTTACCGGACAGGCAAAAATGTCTAAATATTGTCCAATTTAGACATAAGACATTTCTATCAATTCGGAAAAAGTGTCTAAAAAGTGTCTAATTTCGACGTTGGACAATATGCCCAACCGGTGAAATTGTCTAAATATTGTCCAATTTAGACATTAGACAGATCTATCAAGTCGGAAAAAGATTGTCTAACAAGTGTCTAATTTAGACATTAGACAAGTTGCCGGACCGGGACAAATGTCTAAATATTGTCCAATTTAGATATTAGACAGTTCTATCAAGTCGGACAAAATGTCTAACAAGTGTCTAATTTAGTCGTTGGACAATTTGCCGGAACGGGAAAAATGTCTAAATATTGTCCAATTTAGACATTAGACAGTTCTATCAAGTCGCACAAAATGTCTAACAAGTGTCTAATTTAGACGTTAGACAATTTATCGGACAGGCAAAAATGTCTAAATATTGTCCAATTTAGACATAAGACATTTCTATCAATTCGGAAAAAGTGTATAAAAAGTGTCTAATTTCGACGTTGGACAATATGCCCAACCGGTGAAATTATCTAAATATTGTCCAATTTAGACATTAGACAGATCTATCAAGTCGGAAAAGGATTGTCTAACAAGTGTCTAATTTAGACATTAGACAATTTATCGGAGAGGCAAAAATGTCTAAATATTGTCCAATTTAGACATAAGACATTTCTATCAATTCGGAAAAAGTGTCTAACAAGTGTCTAATTTCGAGGTTGGACAATTTGCCCAAAAGGTGGAATTGTCTAAATATTGTCCAATTTAGACATTAGACAGATCTATCAAGTCGGAAAAAGATTGTCTAACAAGTGTCTAATTTAGACATTGGACAATTTGCCGGACCGGGAAAAATGTCTAAATATTGTCCAATTTAGACATTAGACAGTTCTATCAAGTCGGACAAACTGTCTAATAAGTGTCTAATTTAGACGTTAGACAATTTACCGGACAGGCAAAAATGTCTAAATATTGTCCAATTTAGACATAAGACATTTCTATCAATTCGGAAAAAGTGTCTAAAAAGTGTCTAATTTCGACGTTGGACAATATGTCCAACCGGTGAAATTGTCTAAATATTGTCCAATTTAGACATTAGACAGATCTATCAAGTCGGAAAAAGATTGTCTAACAAGTGTCTAATTAAGACATTAGACAATTTGCCGGACCGGGAAAAATGTCTAAATATTGTCCAATTTAGACATAAGACATTTCTATCAATTCGGAAAAAGTGTCTAACAAGTGTCTAATTTCGAGGTTGGACAATTTGCCCAAAAGGTGGAATTTTCTAAATATTGTCCAATTTAGACATTAGACAGATCTATCAAGTCGGAAAAAGATTGTCTAACAAGTGTCTAATTAAGACATAAGACAATTTGCCGGACCGGGAAAAATGTCTAAATATTGTCCAATTGAGACGTTAGACAGTTCTATCAGGTGGGACAAAATGTCTAACAAGTGTCTAATTTAGACGTTAGACAATTTACCGGACAGGCAAAAATGTCTAAATATTGTCCAATTTAGACATAAGACATTTCTATCAATTCGGAAAAAGTGTCTAAAAAGTGTCTAATTTCGACGTTGGACAATATGCCCAACCGGTGAAATTGTCTAAATATTGTCCAATTTAGACATTAGACAGATCTATCAAGTCGGAAAAAGATTGTCTAACAAGTGTCTAATTTAGACGTTAGACAATTTACGGACAGGCAAAAATGTCTAAATATTGTCCAATCTAGAAATAAGACAGTTCTATCAATTCGGTAAAAAGTGTCTTAAAAGTGTCTAATTTCGACGTTGGACAATATGCCCAACCGGTGAAATTGTCTAAATATTGTCCAATTTAGACATTAGACAGATCTATCAAGTCTGAAAAAGATTGTCTAACAAGTGTCTAATTTAGACATTAGACAATTTGCCGGACCGGGAAAAATGTCTAAATATTGTCCAATTTAGACATTAGACAGTTCTGTCAAGACGGAAAAAGTGTCTAAAAAGTGTCTAATTTCGAATTTTGACATTGTGTCCGACCGGGGATAATGTCTAAATATTGTCCAATTTAGACATAAGACAGTTCTATCAAGTCGGAAAAAAGTGTCTCACAAGTGTCTAATTTAGACATTAGACGAATTGCCGGACCGGAAAAATGTCTAAATATTGTCCAATTTTAGACATTAGACATTTCTATCAAATCGCAAAAGTGTCTAAAAAGTGTCTAATTTCGACGTTGGACAATTTGCCCAAACGGGTACGGGAGCGGACTGTTCCTGCACATGCGGCTTCGTCCCGTGGTAGATCCCAGTGTCCGCGGCCTTGCATATTGTCTAACGTCTAACTTAGACACTTTTTAGACACTTTTTCCGACTTGAGAAAAAATGTCTGATGTCTTATTTTTCTCGTTCCGGAAAAATGTCCAATGTCGAATTTAAACACTTTTTAGACACTTTTTAGACACTTTTCCCGACTTGATAGAAATGTCTAATGTCTAAATTGGACAATATTCAGACATTTCCCCCAGTGTTCTCACAGCAGCAGGCTGCCTCGGCCTACGCGACTCTGTCCCGTGGAAATCACCGTTGAAGCAGGGGATGCGACTGCCCCGGATCGCATGGCTCCGTCCTCGTGGTAGATCCCCGTGTTTGCACGGGAACTGGCTCCTGCGAGCTGCGCTGCTCGGTCCCGTGTAAGATTACCGTATTTGCGTGACAGCGGGCTTCCCCTGCCAGCTATAGCTCGGTTCAGTGGAAGGCCCCGTTGCAGCACGGGAGCCGACAGCCCTGGCGCCCGCGACTCCGTCCCCATGGAAGATGCCCGTATTCGAACGGGACCGGGCTGTCGCAGACTGTGCGGCTCGGCCCCATGAAAAATCGCCGAGTTAGTAGGGCCATGGCATCGGACTTCCCCGGACAGTGCTGCTGGAAGATCCCCGTTGAAGTATGGAAGCCGACTGTTCCGGCCCATGCCGCTTCGTCCCGTGGTATATCCCAGTGTTCGCGGCCTTGCAGATTGCCTAACGTCTAAATTAGACACTTTTTAGACACTTTTTTCCGACTTGAGAGAAATGTCTCGTGTCTAATTAGACAATATTTAGACATTTTTCCCGTTTCGGAAAACTGTCCAATGTCGAAATTAGACACTTTTTAGACACTTTTTCCGACTTGAGAGAAAATGTCTAATGTCTAATTAGACAATATTTAGACATTTTTCCCGTTTCAGAAAATTGTCCAATGTCGAAATTAGACACTTTTTAGACACTTTTTCCGACTTGAGAAAAAAATGTCTAATGTCTAATTAGACAATATTTAGACATTTTTCCCGTTTCGGAAAACTGTCCAATGTCGAAATTAGACACTTTTTAGACACTTTTTAGACACCTTTCCCGACTTGATAGAAATGACTAATGTCTAAATTGGACAATATTTAGACATTTCCCCCGTGATCTCACAGCAGCAGTCTGTCCCGGCTTACGCGGCCCTGTCCCGTGGAAATCCCCTTTGAAGCACGGGATGCGACTGCCCCGGAGGGCATGGCTCCGTCCTCGTGATAGATCCCAGTGTTTGCACGGGAACTGGCTCCTGCGAGCTGTGTGCTCAGTCCAGTGTTAGATTACCGTATTTATGTGACAGCAGGCTTCCCCTGCCAGCTCTAGCTCGATTCATTGGAAGGTCCCGTTGCAGCACGGGAGCCGACAGCCCTAGCGTTCGCGACTCCGTCCCAATGGGAGATTCCCGTATTCGAACGGGACCCGGCTGTCGCAGAATGTGCGGCTCGGTCCCATGAAAAATCGCAGAGTTAGCAGTGTCATAGCACCGGACTTCCTCGGCCAGCGCCGCTGGAAGATCCCCGTTGAAGTACGAGAGCGGACTGTTCCGGCACATGCGGCTTCGTCCCGTGGTAGATCCCAGTGTCCGCGGCCTTGCATATTGTCTAACGTCTAAATTAGACACTTTTTAGACACTTTTTCCGACTTGAGAAAAAATGTCTAATGTCTAATTAGACAATATTTAGACATTTTTCCCGTTTCGGAAAACTGTCCAATGTCGAAATTAGACACTTTTTAGACACTTTTTCCGACTTGAGAAAAAAATGTCTAATGTCTAATTAGACAATATTTAGACATTTTTCCCGTTTCGGAAAACTGTCCAATGTCGAAATTAGACACTTTTTAGACACTTTTTAGACATCTTTCCCGACTTGATAGAAATGTCTAATGTCTAAATTGGACAATATTTAGACATTTCCCCCGTGATCTCACAGCAGCAGGCTGCCCCGGCCTACGCGACCCTGTCCCGTGGAAATCCCCGTTGAAGCACGGGATGCGACTGCCCCGGAGGGCATGGCTCCGTCCTCGTGATAGATCCCCGTGTTTGCACGGGAACTGGCTCCTGCGAGCTGCGTGCTCGGTCCAGTGTTAGATTACCGTATTTATGTGACAGCAGGCTTCCCCTGCCAGCTCTAGCTCGATTCATTGGAAGGTCCCGTTGCAGCACGGGAGCCGACAGCCCTAGCGCTAGCGACTCCGTCCCAATGGGAGATTCCCGTATTCGAACCGGACCCGGCTGCCGCAGAATGTGCGGCTCGGTCCCATGAAAAATCGCAGAGTTAGCAGTGTCATAGCACCGGACTTCCTCGGCCAGCGCCGCTGGAAGATCCCCGTTGAAGTACGAGAGCGGACTGTTCCGGCACATGCGACTTCGTCCCGTGGTAGATCCCAGTGTCCGCGGCCTTGCATATTGTCTAACGTCTAAATTAGACACTTTTTAGACACTTTTTCCGACTTGAGAGAAATGTCTAATGTCTAATTAGACAGTATTTAGACATTTTTCCCGGTCCGGCAAATTGTCTAACGTCTAAATTAGACACTTTTTAGACACTTTTTTCGACTTGAGAAAAAATGTCTGATGTCTAATTAGACAATATTTGGACATTTTTCCCGTTCCGGAAAACTGTCCCATGTCGAATTTAGACACTTTTTAGACACTTTTTAGACACTTTTTAGACACCTTTCCCGACTTGATAGAAATGTCTAATGTCTAAATTGGACAATATTTAGACATTTCCCCCAGTGTTCTCAGAGCAGCAGGCTGCCTCGGCTTACGCGACTCTGTCCCGTGGAAATCACCGTTGAAGCAGGGGATGCGACTGTCTCGGAGCGCATGGCTCCGTCCTCGTGGTAGATCCCCGTGTTTGCACGGGAACTGGCTCATGCGAGCTGCGCTGCTCGGTCCCGTGTAAGATTACCGTATTAGCGTGACAGCGGGCTTCCCCTGCCAGCTATAGCTCGGTTCAGTGGAAGGCCCCGTTGCAGCACGGGAGCCGACAGCCCTGGCGCTCGAGACTCCGTCCCCATGGGAGATTCCCGTATTCGAACGGGACCCGGCTGCCGCACACTGTGCGGCTCGGTCCCATGAAAAATTGCAGAGTTAGTAGGGTCATGGCACCGGACTTCCCCGGCCAGCGCCGCTGGAAGATCCCCGTTGAAGTACGGGAGCGGACTGTTCCGGCACATGCGGCTTCGTCCCATGGTAGATCCCAGTGTCCGCGGCCTTGCATATTGTCTAACGTCTAAATTAGACACTTTTAAGACACTTTTTCCGACTTGAGAGAAATGTCTAATGTCTAATTAGACAATAATTAGACCTTTTTCCCGGTCCGGCAAATTGTCTAACGTCTAAATTAGACACTTTTTAGACACTTTTCTGACTTGAGTAAAAATGTCTGATGTCTAATTAGACAATATTTGGACATTTTTCCCGTTCCGGAAAACTGTCCAATGTCGAATTTAGACACTTTTTAGACACTTTTAGACACTTTTCCCGACTTGATAGAAATGTCTATTGTCTAAATTGGACAATATTTAGACATTTCCCCCAGTGTTCTCACAGCAGCAGGCTGCCTCGGCCTACGCGACTCTGTCCCGTGGAAATCACCGTTGAAGCAGGGAATGCGACTGTCCCGGATCGCATGGCTCCGTCCTCGTGGTAGATCCCCGTGTTTGCACGGGAACTGGCTCCTGCGAGCTGCGCTGCTCGGTCCCGTGTAAGATTACCGTATTAGCGTGACAGCGGGCTTCCCCTGCCAGCTATAGCTCGGTTCAGTGGAAGGCCCCGTTGCAGCACGGGAGCCGACAGCCCTGGCGCTCGAGACTCCGTCCCCATGGGAGATTCCCGTATTCGAACGGGACCCGGCTGCCGCACACTATGCGGCTCGGTCCAATGAAAAATCGCCGAGTTAGTAGGGCCATGGCATCGGACTTTCCCGGACAGTGCTGCTGGAAGATCCCCGTTGAAGTACGGAAGCCGACTGTTCCGGCCCATGCCGCTTCGTCCCGTGGTATATCCCAGTGTTCGCGGCCTTGCAGATTGCCTAACGTCTAACTAAATTAGACACTTGTTAGACACTTTTTCCGACTTGAGAGAAATGTCTAATTAGACAATATTTAGACATTTTTGCCGATCCGGAAAATTGTCCAACGTCGAAATTAGACACTTTTAGACACTTTTTCCAACTTGAGAAAAAATGTCTAATGTCTAATTAGACAATATTTAGACATTTTTCCCGTTTCGAAAAACTGTCCAATGTCGAAATTAGACACTTTTTAGACACTTTTTAGATGGGCCGGAACAGTCGGTTTCCGTACTTCAACGGGGATCTTCCAGCAGCACTGTCCGGGGAAGTCCGATGCCATGGCCCTACTAACTCGGCAATTTTTCATGGGACCGAGCCGCACAGTCTGCGACAGCCGGGTCCCGTTCGAATACGGGAATCTCCCATGGGGACGGAGTCGCGGGCGCCAGGGCTGTCGGCTCCCGTGCTGCAACGGGGCCTTCCACTGAACCGAGCTATAGCTGGCAGGGGAAGCCCGCTGTCACGCTAATACGGTAATCTTACACGGGACCGAGCAGCGCAGCTCGCAGGAGCCAGTTCCCGTGCAAACACGGGGATCTACCACGAGGACGGAGCCATGCGCTCCGAGACAGTCGCATCCCCTGCTTCAACGGTGATTTCCACGGGACAGAGTCGCGTTGGCCGAGGCAGCCTGCTGCTGTGAGAACACTGGGGAAAATGTCTGAATATTGTCCAATTTAGACATTAGACATTTCTATCAAGTCGGGAAAAGTGTCTAAAAAGTGTCTAAAAAGTGTCTAAATTCGACATTGGACAGTTTTCCGGAACGGGAAAAATTAGACAACAGACATTTTTTCTCAAGTCGGAAAAAGTGTCTAAAAAGTGTCTAAGTTAGACGTTAGACAATATGCAAGGCCACGGACACTGGGATCTACCACGGGACGAAGCCGCATGTGCCGGAACAGTCCGCTCCCGTACCCGTTTGGGCAAATTGTCCAACGTCGATATTAGACACTTTTTAGACACTTTTGCGAATTGATAGAAATGTCTAATGTCTAAAATTGGACAACATTTAGACATTTTTCCGGTCTGGCAATTCGTCTAATGTCTAAATTAGACACTTGTGAGACACTTTTTCCGACTTGATAGAACTGTCTTATGTCTAAATTGGACAATATTTAGACAAGATCCTCGGTCGGACACAATGTCAAACGTCGAAATTAGACACTTTTTAGACACTTTTTCCGTCTTGACAGAACTGTCTAATATCTAAATTGGACA
The DNA here is from genome assembly GCA_963576725.1 of Azorinus chamasolen. Taxonomy (NCBI): domain Eukaryota; kingdom Metazoa; phylum Mollusca; class Bivalvia; order Cardiida; family Solecurtidae; genus Azorinus; species Azorinus chamasolen. Next base: position 57,161,455 of record OY755253.1, on the reverse strand, counting down.
ATATTTAGACATTTTTCCCGGTCCGGCAAATTGTCTAATATCTAAATTAGACACTTGTTAGACAATCTTTTTCCGACTTGATAGATCTGTCTAATGTCTACATTGGACAATATTTAGACAATTTCACCGGTTGGGCATATTGTCCAACGTCGAAATTAGACACTTTTAAGACGCTTTTTACCGAATTGATAGAACTGTCTTATGTCTAAATTGGACAATATTTAGACATTTTGCCTGTCCGGTAAATTGTCTAACGTCTAAATTAGACACTTGTTAGAAATTTTGTCCGACTTGATAGAACTGTCTAATGTCTAAATTGGAAATATTTAGACATTTTTCCCGGTCCGGCAAATTGTCTAATGTCTAAATTAGACACTTGTTAGACAATCTTTTTCAGACTTGATAGATCTGTCTAATGTCTAAATTGGACAATATTTAGACATTTTCACCGGTATGGCATATTGTCCAACGTCGAAATTAGACACTTTTTAGACACTTTTTCCGAATTGATAGAAATGTCTTATGTCTAAATTGGACAATATTTAGACATTTTTGCCTGTCCGGTAAATTGTCTAACGTCTAAATTAGACACTTGTTAGAATTTTTGTCCGACTTGATAGAACTGTCTAATGTCTAAATTGGACAATATTTAGACATTTTTCCCGGTCCGGCAAATTGTCTAATGTCTAAATTAGACACTTGTTAGACAATCTTTTCCAGACTTGATAGATCTGTCTAATGTCTAAATTGGACAATATTTAGACAATTTCACCGGTTGGACATATTGTCCAACGTCGAAATTAGACACTTTTTAGACACTTTTTTCCGAATTGATAGAAATGTCTAATGTCTAAATTGGACAATATTTAGACATTTTTGCCTGTCCGGCAAATTGTCTAACGTCTAAATTAGACACTTGTTAGACAATCTCTTTCCGACTTGATAGATCTGTCTAATGTCTAAATTGGACAATATTTAGACAATTTCACCGGTTGGGCATATTGTCCAACGTCGAAATTAGACACTTTTTAGACACTTTTTCCGAATTTATAGAAATGTCTTATGTCTAAATTGGACAATATTTAGACATTTTTGCCTGTCCGGTAAATTGTCTAACGTCTAAATTAGACACTTGTTAGAATTTTTGTCCGACTTGATAGAACTGTCTAATGTCTAAATTGGACAATATTTAGACATTTTTCCCGGTCCGGCAAATTGTCTAATGTCTAAATTAGACACTTGTTAGACACTTTTTCCGAATTGATAGATCTGTCTAATGTCTAAATTGGACAATATTTAGACATTTTTGCCTGTCCGGTAAATTGTCTAACGTCTAAATTAGACACTTGTTAGACAATCTTTTTCCGAATTGATAGATCTGTCTAATGTCTAAATTGGACAATATTTAGACAATTTCACCGGTTGGGCATATTGTCTGACGTCAAAATTAGACACTTTTTAGACACTTTTTCCGAATTGATAGAAATGTTTTATGTCTAAATTGGACAATATTTAGACATTTTTGCCTGTCCGGTAAATTGTCTAACGTCTAAATTAGACACTTGTTAGACAATCTTTTTCCGACTTGATAGAACTGTCTAATGTCTAAATTGGACAATATTTAGACATTTTCCCGGTCCGGCAAATTGTCTAATGTCTAAATTAGACACTTGTTAGACAATCTTTTTCAGACTTGATAGATATGTCTAATGTCTAAATTGGACAATATTTAGACATTTTTCCCGGTCCGGCAAATTGTCTTATGTCTAAATTAGACACTTGTTAGACAATCTTTTTCAGACTTGATAGATCTGTCTAATGTCTAAATTGGACAATATTTAGACAATTTCACCGGTTGGGCATATTGTCCAACGTCGAAATAAGACACTTTTTAGACACTTTTTCCGAATTGATAGAAATGTCTTATGTCTAAATTGGACAATATTTAGATATTTTTGCCTGTCCGGCAAATTGTCTAACGTCTAAATTAGACACTTGTTAGACATTTTGTCCGACTTGATAGAACTGTCTAATGTCTAAATTGGACAATATTTAGACATTTTTCCCGGTTCGGCAAATTGTCTAATGTCTAAATTAGACAATTGTTAGACAATCTTTTTCAGACTTGATAGATCTGTCTAATGTCTAAATTGGACAATATTTAGACAATTTCACCGGTTGGGCATATTGTCCAACGTCGAAATTAGACACTTTTTAGACACTTTTTCCGAATTTATAGAAATGTCTTATGTCTAAATTGGACAATATTGAGACATTTTTACCTGTCCGGTAAATTGTCTAACGTCTAAATTAGCACTTGTTAGACATTTTGTCCGACTTGATAGAACTGTCTAATGTCTAAATTGGACAATATTTAGACATTTTCCCGGTCCGGCAAATCGTCTAATGTCTAAATTAGACACTTGTTAGACAATCTTTTTCAGACTTGATAGATCTGTCTAATGTCTAAATTGGACAATATCTAGACAATTTCACCGGTTGGGCATATTGTCCAACGTCGAAATTAGACACTTTTTAGACACTTTTTCCGAATTGATTGAAATGTCTTATGTCTAAATTGGACAATATTTAGACATGTTTGCCTGTCCGGTAAATTGTCTAACGTCTAAATTAGACACTTGTTAGACATTTTGTCCGACTTGATAGAACTGTCTAATGTCTAAATTGGACAATATTTAGACATTTTTCCCGGTCCGGCAAATTGTCTAATGTCTAAATTAGACACTTGTTAGACAATCTTTTTCCGACTTGATAGATCTGTCTAATGTCTAAATTGGACAATATTTAGACAATTTCACCGGTTGGGTATATTGTCCAACGTCGAAATTAGACACTTTTTAGACACCTTTTCCGAATTGATAGAAATGTCTTATGTCTAAATTGGACAATATCTAGACATTTTTGCCTGTCCGGTAAATTGTCTAATGTCTAAATTAGATACTTGTTAGACACTTTTTTCCGACTTGATAGAAGTGTCTAATGTCTAAATTGGACAATATTTAGACATGTTCTGCGTTCGGACAAATTGTCTAACGTCTAAATTAGACACTTTTTCGACGTTATGGAAAAAGCTATATTGTCTTACGTCGAAATGGACATTTGTTGAACATTATTGAAAAAAAGCTGTATTGTCTAATGTCTAAATTAGACATTTAGACAATTCCTGTCGAAGGTCTAAAAGTCTAATGTCGTGCAAACTTCACGGACCTCCATCGTAACCACTACGCTATCGGGCCAGACAAACTGTAAGCGAAATTGAAGATGTATATAAAGTTACTATATTTACGCGCTTTTTAAAAAACAACAACAACAGAATATTGACAGATAAATAGTAAATGTTTTCTTTTCACTCTCATGATAATTTGATTGATAAACTCTTACAGGGGCGGTGATAGTCATAGACCTAAATATAGCCTGTTCAGTTCCATCGATTTATGAGTGACGTTAGGTCTATCTAAAAATAGAAACCGAGACTACGGAACTCGAATTTGACCAGAGAATATAACCATGTCTGTTTGAAATAACTTATCGACCCTCGATTTAAATCATTTTATTTTTCAAATTCAACCACGTTTTCCCCTCTTTTAATGCAAGTATCGAAACTATTTTCCTCTGTGGTAGCTCATTAGATCTATTTACGTCTAAATGGAAATGAAAAGGGATCCGTTGATCGAAAAACCGTATTTTCAATGTAATTTATTTCAAGAGTGTTATGTTTTATGAGTCTATGAAAAAAGATATTTAACTAAATTGACTGGATAAATCGAATAATAGGTTAGTGCCGTAGATGGGACGCCTTTATCCGACTCGGAGAGAAAACAGTTGATGCTCGGCAAGCCTCGCCTCAACGTTTTCTCCCCTCGTCGGATAAAGGCGTCCCATCTACGGCACTAACCTATTATTCTCTATATTAGTGAAATTTTGAAGCGGTTACTGAGAACTTGAGTTGCCATGACATCATGTTTGGATCACAGGGGTAATACACGTTTGAGTCAGTATATGTATATATAGAATATATACATATACTGACTCAAACGTGTCTTAGCCCTGTGGTTTGGACAGTATTGGTTCATACATAATTCAATAAATCAAAATCCTCCATTTATAATTCGCTTGAATATCCACTGCTATTCTCGGAAAGCTGTGGTGTTGCGCGCGACATTTTGTGAACAAACATAATTGCGCCCCGCTAGACCGATTTATGTTTGTAAATGCTGACTAACAAACACTAACCTATACTTAGTGTAAACTTTTGAGAAACTGTTGACTGACTTGCGAGCGGTTTAACCCTTTCACCGCCAATGTCGCAAAAATGCACCACGACAAATAGTGCAGTCCTAGATCAAGGCAGCGTCTGATCAGGGACTTCACTTTTTGTCTCAAACTCTATTTCTATACCCGTGCTTTATTCCTTTGAAATTTGCATTTCTTTCTTTCATTTCCTTATTTTACCAAATGATTTAACAAAAGTGGTTTGCAGACGACACTTAGAAATTTGGCGCCGAAAGGATTAAGACAAGGTTGTCGGAGTCTAATCTAAATGATAACAGTTTGAGCAAGCGTGTATAATTGCGCTAGACAGGAGCTGGTGTCAACATGAAGGGTCCCAGATTCAAATATGTCCGTATGAACCATTTCCCTGTTCTATGTTTATTCCAAATTTCAATACCTACTGAATATCAATTCACAAAATAATTATAAAGGAATATGGAAGGTACTACATTGTAGACATTTTAGAAAGCAAAGAAATAAATATATCAAATTCTATAAGCAAACAGAGTAGACACTGATCAGACGGCTCCTCTAGGAGCCGTCTGATCTGGGTCTACTCTGTTTGCAAATGCGTGAAAACAAGTTTACATGAGGGAAAGGGTTAATTGCTGTGCCTGGTTTTATGGCTCATCGTATTCATCAGCTTTTCTATTTCTAGATTCCATTAAGAAACATCATGTTCAATTTTCATCTTTTTGTAACCTGTTTCTGAATGATTGGGATAGATTGCTCTGAATCTTTTATTCCAGTAATAGCATTGTATGAACAATTGACGTCAGTCGTATTAACCATTTCCCTATTCCAAATTCTAATACCAACTGATTATTCATGTACAAAATAGTTATAATGAAATATGGAAGAAATTTGAGAAAGTAAAGAAACTCCATAAATACACATTGTCATGGACAAAATAGTTATGATGAAATATGGAATGTTTGCAAATGCATGAAAACGCGTTTATGTGAAGGAAAGGGTTAAGTAAATTATGAACTGTATCAGAGACACATAATGTCGTCTATAAAAAATATCGTTGGCTATAATATTATTTTTACTGTTTTTTTCCTTCTATTTGCTTTGAAAATAATATCAAAATTGCATGGGAGCCTGAAGGCCCCGCGCTATATATGGAACGCTGACATTGGAATTTCAATGGTACATGTAGGTGGGCTGATTTGTCAAGAATTGCGAGTGAGTTTTAATTTGTCTTTATGATAATAAAAGAATAGCATGCATGGTAAAATACACTTTTATATATATATGTAGTTGGATACAGGTAGATATACCTTTTTAGTGTAGAATTGTTTGTATTTTGGAAATGAAAATATTAGAAATTATTTATTACGGCAGCGGAAGGATCATCAAGGATAACAACCGAGGAAATGACTAAGATGTTGCGGAACCGACAACTTTCGTATTTGGAGCAGTACGCTTACGACAACCGTTTAAATCAGGGGCGGGGCTTACATGTAATTAATAAATATATTACGTTGGAAAGTCAAATAAAATGACAGTTTCTAAAGGACCAGGGGCACGGAACTGAAGTGCGTTTGTTGGTTATTATGGCAATCCGACTGAAATTGCTGCTTTTTAAAAGAGATCTAGAGGTAAGATCGGGACGGCTGATTCTGTAATCGCGAAAACGATAAAGAACACTTTCTTTACGGAAGTGAGCGTCTGAACTTTAGACCTACAATAAGATGTGCAGCTGAGAAAATGTTGAGATTAGAAATCGGAGTATTCACTATTTAGTAACCCGCGCCTTTGATCAATGCTTTGCATCAATGGTTTTCTTGTTGGAATATCAAACGGTTTGTATGCCGATGTGGCGGTGGGTTATCTCATCTGGGTCTATACCGTTTTTATAGGTAATCACGTATTCACCGTGGACGGCAGATTGGTTAATTAAAATAGCACATGAACATATTAATGTTACACCGATGCAGAAATTGTATAATCATACGTATATTGTGTTCCAAACAAACAGACACTCTGACCAAACAGGAGTCTTTTGTCGTTGTGTACTCAGTTTGTAAATGTATTGATGCTTTCCTTCATATAAACGCATTTTCATACATTTGTGCAAACAGAGTAGACCCAGATCAAACGGCTCCTATAGGAGTCTATGGAGCAAATGCTCTATTTATCACAATGGTTTCAGAACATGACTTTAACAGAGGGGTCAAAATGCGTCAGTATGAGGTAATGAGCTAAGATGTATATGAATACATACAATACATTGCTTTTTATGTAAATAATGTCATCTATTGGTATTATTTTCCCTTACATATTATATAGTTATTATTCCATTAGTTTATCTTTGATCTGATCAAAGGTAATAACGGTTATTATAAGGCTTTTTTTAAATAAACACATTTAGTGTACTTTTTCCAAATCGGTTTTTAACAGAACGGTCATATTGCAGTTCTTAACATGAGGTTAGATATAATCACTTGGTTTTACTCTCTGTAAATAGATGTTACCTTGTGCAATGATGTATGATATATTAATTTACTGTCTCCTATAATTCTTTAAAGAATGGCTGTGTACATATGTTGGTTAACAACCTATGTGTTGTAGCTATTCGCGTATGTACATGGATGCGACTTAAATAAATAAATAATCTAATCCCAGTATTTTGCTCCGATACAATCAACTCTCATTACACGTACAACGACCTTTTTCGTTCAAACCGAAAGTATCGATGTATTAAAAATGTCACTGCAATGAACATTTAACCCTTTCGCTGCCAAACTCTGTCGTCTGCTAACTTTGTCGTCTGCTATAAATTTTCGTTTGTTTTATTTTCTTCATTTTTGTTTCAAAAACATAGTAACAGTAACAAACAGTTTGGATCCTGTTACTCGGCGTCTCATCTGGATCCAAACTGTTTGAATATGTAATCACAGATCCGGCATTGACTGCGAAAGGGTTAAATAATACAGTGACACCCCTCTAAAACGGACATTAAATTAGCACCAATGTCGGTCTGTAAGGTAGCTGACAGCCTAATGCAGGGTGCAAATCATGTAGCAAGCTCCCAGAGAAGTTTTCTGCATGGCCCTAACTGTATTAAACAGCCAGTTTCCTAAAATATGTTAATTTCTTCTTTACCTAAAATTACGGTTTGGATGGGCTTTAATGTATAAGTCACCACATTGCGTGTTCATATTTTGAGTATTCCATTATATCAAATGTCGTTAAAACGAATTTTCACTGTATCTGAACTGTTTTGACACGTTCATAATCCATCTCTTGTACCGCATTTAGTCACAATATTGGAAACAGTTTAACCCTTTCACCGCCGCAGTCGCATAAATGCACCGCAACAAATAGTGCAGTCCCAGATCAGACGCCGCCTTTTCAAGGCGGCGTCTGATCAAGGACTTCACTATTTGTCTCAATCGCTGTTTCTATATATGTGCTTTATTCCTTTGAAATTTGCAATTTATTTATCTTAATTCTTTATTTTACTGAATGGTTTAACAAACTTCAATTGCAGACGACAATTAGAAATTTGGCGCCAATTTTAATCGGAGTCTCATTCTGGATCGAAACCGTTTGCATATAGTATCACACACCCGTCTTCAAATTCTATTTTCGTAATTAATTAACCCTTTACCTGATAGAAGCGGCTTTTAGCGTGTTTGATTTATTCCTCCGCTGAAGAAAATAGTTCAAATTCATACAGTCATGAACATATTGCATAATAAATATTTTCTATATCCTAGTAGGTGGTAGCTTAAAGCAGGCTGAAAGTAAAGCAGAATGCGCCTTAAGGCGCATTCTGCTTTACTTTCAACCTGCTTTAAGTGGTCATATGTCTTCAAAACTAGAAACAGGCTATTGGGTAAAGTTAGAGTATTTCATGAATAATCTGTCTAAATTGCTTCACAGAATGCAGTGATTTGATTCTTAAACAAAATAGAAGCGAATTCAGATGTCACAAAATTTAGTTTGAAGTGATATTCCTTTGATCATCGGATGCGATGATATAAAATATTGCATACATTAGGACCTGATTTCAAATAACAACATTCTTTCGAATCCATTCAATTGTGTTTTGTTTAATTAACCCATTTGTTCCCACGATCCCATATATGGCACATAGGCAAACAGTATAGACTCTGATCAGAGTCTACACTGTTTGCTGGCAGGAATGTCAATATAAAACAAAACGAAATTGAAAATTTAGGCCAGACATACCTTAAATAAAAAATGGACTAATTCAATATGTAATCATGGAAGAATCCACTGGGCGCAAATGGGTCCATTATCGATTTGCTCCATGAATAATCATGCAAGAAATAATCACATCATACATATTTATCAGATGCATTTAACCCTTCGCTTGCTATTCACGTCAATATACATACCTGTAAATAGTGTAGACCCAGATGAGACAGCTCCTGCAGGAGCTGTCTCATCAGGGTCTGCACTATTTACAAGTTGATTGTGCAGCCAGTGCACTCCACAGCAGTGATTGCACAGCGAAATACTTGTACACAGTGAAGATATATGTAATTATACAACAGGGTATGGGTAAAGAAGGAGAAATGTATTTTAAACTTCAGAAAGAGAAGGGTTAATAGTAACATATAGGCACTTAATGGCCAAAGAAGTATAGATTTATATTATATCATATGTAAATATAGCGTACAGTAAAAGCCCTCCAATGTGACCACCAAAAAGGGGCATATTCTTGGTGGCGGAGGCAGGCGGTAGCTTAATGCAGGATGGAAGTTATGCAGAAAGCTCCTATAGGAGCCTATTTGTGAAACTAAAATAAAGAAAATACAAAATTGTAGCAGACGGCAATTTTTGCAGACGACACCATTTGGCAGCGAAATAGTTAATCTGTTTGGTTTATTACACATTGTAGTGTAAAAGACGACTTGCTGATAACATTTGCAATTTTTGGTATTCAAATAAGATGCAGATGTTGCAGGAAACATGCTGTATGACACACTAACTACGATAACGAACCTCCACTTTTATACCTAAAGTGGACGATTATTTCCAAAGACTGCATTGATTTGGCGGTAAAAGAACGGTAACAGAATTCCAAATCGATGCTATATAATACGACGTTAGAACAAAACGTTCCACTGAATTAACTTTATTTCATTAACCGTCTGCAATAAAACCTCTCTAAACCGGGCGTTAAATTAAGTACATAAATACAGTAAAAACCCTCTAAACCGGAATTTTAGTAGAAAAGATGTTAGATACTTTTAGGCAGGTGGCTTCTTCACGCAGAGTGAAAGTCATGCAGAAAGCTCCTAGAGGAGCTTTCTACATGACTTTCACCCTGCATGAAGCTGCCACCTGTCTCCAATGCCGATATTTATACCAAATTTAACGTCCGGTTTAGAGGGGTTTTACTGTATAGATATCGGTTTTGGAGACAGGTGGCAGCTTAATGCAGGGTGAATGCAGGTAATGCAGGGTGAAAGTCATGCAGAAAGCTCCTATAGGAGCTTTCTGCGTGACTTTCATCCTGCATTAAACAGCCACCTGCATACAAGTACCTGAATATTTCGCTATTAGAATTCCGGTTAAGAGTGGGTTTACTGTTCTGTTTTGTTATTTCAGACTGCTGTTTACATTCAAAATATACTTTGAACAGTTCTTTGAACGCGCTTATGTATGCGTCAGTGAGCACTTCATTGGTTTCTTCGGCTGTTGCTGTGGACTTCAACTCTTTGCACGCTAAGTAATATTTGCTAAGTAATATTTCGTCTGCAACAATAGTCGTCTGCTTCAATTCTTAAAATAAACTTTCTCTCACTTCTTTGTAAAAATATGTTCAAGGTGACAAATAGTTTGGATCCTGATGAGACGCCGCATTATGCGGCGCCTCATCTGGATCAAAACTGTTTGTATAGTTTCACAGCTAGCGTGCAAAGAGTAAGTGTGTCATTTCCTGCCTGACTTCTGTCATATTTTTCAGCAAATTAAACATCATTTTCATGGCTTTTTTCAAAGCAAATTATGTTCCCCTTCTGTAGGCTAATGATAATTTTGTAATATACGGTAAAACCCCTCTAAACCGGACGTTAAATTTGGTATAAATATCGGCATTGGAGACAGGTGGCAGCTTCATGCAGGGTGAAAGTCATGTAGAAAGCTCCTCTAGGAGCTTTCTGCATGACTTTCACTCTGCGTGAAGAAGCCACCTGCCTAAAAGTATCTAAAATCTTTTCTACTAAAGTTCCGGTTTAGAGGGTTTTTACTGTATATGAAAGAAAAGAAAAGATAAGAATTGTTAGTTCATTTGATATTTCCATTATCAATATCGAAATACCTATCTCTAATACACTTATCAAACCGGTCTTAAATTACCTTATTTGGACATACAAAGAGTGCTCTGTGATCAGGGTCTACAGTATTTGCCAATGTGTCAGTCTTTTTAAATGGTCAATATTATCTTAAAATTCCGTTTATAAACAAAATAGAAGTCAAGCAGGAAATCTGGAAATGACGCATGAAAGTGCACAACGCCAGGAGCACAAAGGAAAATCTTTACAAGTCCACAGAGAGCGGATATTGAGTCTCAAAATACTTAGGTTTTAGTATGTTCGTCTTATTTTCCCGATACGTGCATAATTCCGTTTTAACATAAAGCCTGATATGACACTAAGCCTCACTTAAGTGAAGGACTGATATGGATTCGGAGCAAAAACGTTAAAACATAATATTTTTACGATGCGATGCACTTTAAATGCATATATCAAAGAGAGTTATACAACATTTTGTTGATAAAATATTAGTTCTAGTATTTATTGCCAACATAACCATCAATACGCTGGTACCGTCAATATATAAATATATGTTTAACCCATTTGCGCCCACGATCCCATATATGGGACTTAGACAAACAGTGTAGACTCTGATCAGACGCCGCATAATGCGGCGTCTGATCAGAGTCTACACTGTTTGCTGATAGGAATTTCAGTGTAAAACAAAACGAAATTGAATCTTTTGACCAGGGACCCCTTAGATAAAAAATAGATTAATCCAATATAGAAGCATGGAATAATCCACTGGGAGAAAATTGTTTATTCACAGTGGCAGAGGTCCAGGTAAGATACATAATTGTAAATAATTTCAACGATTGCTCTTTTGTTTCTCCACCAAACACTATATTGTGACCACTCATTAGAATCGTCTCTTCATGACGATTCTAAAGAGTGGTCATAGTATAGGGTTTGGTGGAGAAATGACGATTTTAGTATTTAGGTACACACGGTTATTTGGGTATATGTGTAGTATTTTGGATAACTAAATTTTATCTGTAGATCTGCAGTAGTATCCACAATCTTTGTATAACCTTCTATCTCATGAATATTCATATTAGAAATGATGACATCATGAAAATCAATTACATGATTTTTGTAATGACATATGCAAACCCGAATAGACCATGGCGTAAGTTGTAGATTTAGGTATACATTATGTCATTATCGTATTATCATTCTTTCTGACAATGCTGTTGTTTTCTACTTCAAAATATTTGGGACATTCGTCAGTTTGTATGTTTTCCACTGAATCCTAAAATGCCTGTTTGAAGGACCTCTCATCTGTTGGCATTTGCGTTGCGTTAGGGTATTTAACATTAAGTATTAACTTTTATGGGTGCAGACTAATACGATGTTACGTAATACCTCGTTTATCAGGGCCATTGGCAGGTATAACAACTCATGATGTATTCTAGAAGGAAACACATGCCCCCACACACATCGGTATGCAAATACATCCCCATAATTCAACTTTTGTTGCACTTGATATTGAACTTTTATGGAACTAAAGTACAGAGACAGAAAATCACTTATTTTCTATCGAAGTTTTGGTGGTGGCTGCGTCTTTTGTGTGGTTTTCCTGCTTGACTTTACTATTTTTTTTCATTAAGTCCCTAGTGACCGTTTTGCTACTGACCGTTCTAGATAAAGCGAAGGTGGCACTCATACCTTCACCCTGTGGTCTACTTTGTTATCTTATATGGTTAATGTTTAATATTCAACCCATTCCCTCATAGGCTATTTTATATCCAACCTCTTTGAATAAATCTACCGAAAAGGAGCATTAAATAGAGAAAAGGGAACTTTTAGACTTTTGTAGCTTTAAACCATTTTATTCATGTTGTGAAGTTGTCTGGAGGGGGAATTTTTATTTACATTTAGACTTTGGTGAAAGTGGGATAAGGACGAGGTTGGGTACCCGTAAACCAGGTTTAAGTCCCCCAGTGGCTTATTTTAGTTACTGACCGTTCCAAGGCAGTACTCCTGCTTTCAGCCTATGGTCAATTTTGTTATTTAATATGCTTAATGTTTAATGTTTTTCGTCTTGATATGGGTCCTGTTATGTTTTGTCTTGTGGCCATACCGTTTCTTGTTTGATGGTGTTTGGTGCGGTGTCATTTCGTGTGTGACTCTCCCTGTTTGACTAGTTTTCCATATTTAATAAATAGAGCATTTAATAAATAGAGCAAATGCTCTTTTATGACAATGGTTTCACAAAGAGAATTGATTTGCGTTTCTGTCACGCTTTGTCTTGTAGTCGTGGTGTTTCTTATTTGATGATGTGTAGTGTCGTGTCTTTTTGTGTATGACTCTCCCTGTTTGACTGTTTTTCCCACGTACATTGTAATTGGCTTGTGGTTAGTCCGTCTGCGTGCTACGTAAATAATAAAACTATATGACATCTACTGAGAGTGCGAAAAGGCATTGACGCTGTCTAGCTTAGCAAGTATATAGCTTTGAGTAATCAATAGAAGATGCTGTAAAGAAGATGAAACTCTACACATACTTTATGTCTAATAACTGTAATAATAACAAACACCAGAGAAACACAAGAAATAATGTAAGTTTGATATAACTTCATTCTAATTGAAATTATGCGTGGGTTTAATCTACTGTAATGTAATTGTACATTCTGGATGAATTGATATATTTCTAATGTTTGACATAAATATGGCACTCTTGTATCGTCTGACATTATACCATTGTACCATTCCTTTTATCACGAGCGAATATTGAATATATATCTCCAAGAGCCTAGTGCCTCGAATATTTGCAATCATAATTAAGCACTCTACTGGCGGATTTGAAATTACGTTTGCTTAACCCTTTCCCTCATACAAACGTGTTTTCACGCATATGCAAACAGAGAAGACCAAGATCAGACGGCTCCTAGAGGAGTCGTCTTGTCAGGGTCTGCGCTGTTTGCTAATAAATTTTGATAGATCTGTTTCTTTACTTTCTAAAATGTCGACAATGTTCCACTTTCCATATTTCTTTATAACTATTTTGTTAATAAATATTCGCAGTAGGTATTGACATTTGGCCTAAATACGTAACAGGGAAAGGGTTAATAAATGTTTTGAAACATGAAGCAGACCAAGACTCAATAGAACCGAGTTAGCAATTTCCTCTTTTTGCATTGCTGCTTTTGCTATCGAAATATCTCCTAGTTTGAGAATTTATCTAAAACATGTAGTGAAGTTTAAATTACGTGTTATTTCTTGAAAAAGGCCACGGCCGAAAAATAGCAGAACACTCCTTTAGGAGGCATTTAACTACCACATGCCCTACCACCAATATTTATACCTCTTTCAGGTGGTCGCAATAGAGGGGTTTTACTGTAATGTAAAACTGTTTCTGTGAACCAGTGGTATCTGACCCGATTATTAATGGGATTTTGTTTGACATTACCAGATATGAACGCTTGATAATTTATAAACATTTCTGATACACGTGAAAATCTCACATAGTTATGACAACAACAAACTATGCTCGGATAGCATATGGGCTTTCCATGTTGTGAGTGGATATAACGACCCTATTTATACTATCTGAAAAGTTTACGAGGTCACTTGTTTAACAAATTCACAGTTTTGTAGTTTAGGTCAATATAATTACAGTAAAACCTCTCTATAACGGCTAGTAAAGTGTGTTAATTAGTTGGTATTTTAGGGAAGGTGGCTGCTTAAAGCAAGGTGAACGTAAAACAGAACGCTCCTATAGGAGCGTTCTGTTTTACTTTCACCTTGCTTTAAGCAACCACCTGCCTTTAACACAACATACGTGGTGTGATTTAGTAGTCGTTATAGAGACATTTTACAGTATGTCTCTACTCGCGTTGTAGGGTTGTCTAGATGGAGAATGTTACTTGGGTGAATGTATGGTAGGCGTTATAAGTATTATTATTGTTATACTACATTTATATAGCGCTCTTTTCACACTGGATATAACATAACATAACATATATTTTATTTGGCATTAAGTTGCATAAAGAACATATATAGCCAATATCGAATTCGTGAAAATTGTGAAGTACATGTTAATTATACATATATGTATGTGATACATGTTTTCAGAGAAAGAAGAGCGGAAACTCTCCTTATTCTGGCCCTAAATATATTGATGGTGAGCAAATTGCATCATCCATTTTCATTTTTTGATCTTAATTTAAATATATGCGTTCAAAAGCGCTTCACATGGACGAAATCACTAACCGGAACGATCCGATTGATTATCTATCCAGACAATGAACGATATACAATATATATGAAATCACTAGCCGGAAGGAACTACATGATTCCCCTTCCGGTCAATGAAAGATATGCAAAAGATATACAATAGGTATGAAATCACTATCCGCAAGGAATCGCATAAACTGTATTAACAAATTTGATACAGACAAGTTGACTGAAAGCCATGCTCATCAATATCACAAATTAGAATAATCTGTATTAACAAAATTGATACATACCAGTTGACTGAAAGCCATGCTCGTCAATATCATAAAATAGAATAAATGGACTGACTGAAAATCATCCGATTTATATGACTATTGGGTCAACTGTTGATAGGTTGGCTGAAAGCCATTCCTATGCGTTATGATAGTTGCCCTCAAACCTGGCTTAACCCTTACAACGCTGAGTTTTCAAACTTTTAATGAACTATTCAAAAATTCAAACATGTCTAGCTTAAGGTGAATATTAAGGGATGTTTCTAAAGGAAAGTGTAACATGACAAACAGTGCAGACCCTTATGAGAGGGCTCCTCTAGGAGCTTTCTTAGACTACTGACCGTTTCATGGTGTCCTCCTGCTTTACCCATTTTGTCTACTTTGTTTTTAAATGGTAAATGTTTTATATGTTTTTGTGCGTTTTGTCACGTTTTGTCTTGTGCTGTTTCCTGTTTAATATTGTTTGAATGTCGTGTCCGTGTGTGTGCATTACATTCCCAGTAGAACCTTTTTCGACTGATGTTACTATTGATATCTCTGTGTAACTGAGATTTTTCAGTCCAATAATTTGTTTTCTGGATATCTTTCTTGTGTTACAAATCTTATAAATCTTATATCATTTACAAAAAATATACAAAACAACAAAGCATATTGGTTTCATGCTATTGGCTTTTTATTGTGAAACAATACAGATCTGTTGTCCTTTTGGATCCCTAGGGCGTCTGTCAATATTAGAAAGTGGCTGTTCGTAGTATATTGCAGTTTTACATTTTACCAAAGTACAATGTTCTGGTTGATTTTTGCAGTTATATAATTTCAAAAACCTCGTACATTACGTGGTACGACACGCGTCGTAACACGTATGACAATAGCGTATACCCAGATCAGACAGCTCCTGTAGAAGACATTGGAACATAACAGCGTGTGTCTTGTTTGCTGATTACAAAGCATAAACTACCTTATTCTACAGTGTCAACACATGCCAATTATTCAATGACCATTATAACAATTTAGATTAATAGAATTAAGCATGAATTTTGTTAAAGACGGGGATATACAGACCCCCGGCTTTAACAAAATCCATGCTTGATTATTTGTCTCGCTTGAATACACCATTAAACACGTAAATTAATGGATTTTGTGAAGTACTACTCTCTATTGCGTAATACCACTTCTGTATCTAATAGCAACAAACTGCAATGACGTCATTTGTTACCGGTATGACATTACCATAAACGTTACGTTTTGGCGTAAAATATAAATGACCGAGGGACTACAACACAATGTATTAATTTTAATTTATAAACTCGTTGACTTTTGAAATGTTGGTATTTCTGTAAGAGTTCCTTCTCTTGTATTAATGTTACCAGAGACATATGTACACATGTATGTATATGTCTCTGATTTTACCTAATCGCGCGTATTAATACACCAGTCAAGGGGTGTTCCAGATAAGGATTTCTAGTACTGCTATTGTTAGTAACTCAGCTTATCTAGCACGTCTGAGAAGCGAGAAAACTAACTCTTTCCATAGTATAAACGTTTTTCCCAGAGTAGATACAGATCAAACGATCCCTGTATGAGCCGTCTAATCAGGATCTGCGCTATGTTCTTAATCCTTTGCTTGCTATTCACGTCAATATACCTACCTGTAAATAGTGAAGACCCAGATGAGACAGCTCCTGCAGGAGCTGTCTCATCAGGGTCTTTACTATTTACAAGTTGATTGTGCAACCAGTGCACTCCACAGCAGTGATTGCACAGCGAAATACTTGTACACAGTGAAGATATATGTAATTATACAACAGGGCATGGGTAAAGAAGGGGAAATGTATTTTAAAAATTCAGCAAGCGAAGGGTTAAGACATGATATAGATCTGACTCTACATTTTTTGTCCAAAAGAGTAATCCTTTGAAGATTTACATTACAATAATTCAACTAATACATATTCATGAAAGTCATTTTTTCTTTCATGAATATTCAACAGGTATAATGTGCATGTGGTATATGTATAATGTACATGTGGTATATGGTTGAATAAACGTTTCAGAAGATAGATAGTTTGCAAATACATGCTACGTTATGTACCATGTCGGTGACAAACTTGAACAGATATAGAGGCAATCTTACATGTCCTGTATTGTGGCTCGCTATGAGATAAACGAGTCTTGTTGCAACCCTGACACAATGGAGTGGAATGGCCCATTAGCGATTAACTCATTCTCTCCTAGTCTAATTTTAGATTCAACTTTTTTGAAAAAATCTACCGAAAAGGAGCATTAACTATAGAAAAGGAGAGTTTAAGAATTGTATAGTCTTGAAACCATTGTGATAAATAGAGCATTTGCTCCTATAGAGCAAATGCCCTATTTATCAGAATGGTTTGAAAATGTGAATTTTATAGAGGCGCAAAAATGCGTCACTAGGTGGTAATATGTTAACTATAGAGTATATTATTATTATTATACCACATTTATATAGTGCTCTTTTCACAGAGGATATGTGCGTTCAAAAAGCGCTTCACATAGATACATTTTATATACAAAACAGGGTATATTCAATGTGTAATTATAGAACATTTAAAATAAAATATATTTAATACTTGTATATAGATAAGAATAATAATAAAAAAGAATTTATTTAGAACATAGGTAAAACAATTTCATCCCTTCCGTAAGTTTATCTGTCTGTCATATTATGCTGTATTATTTTGTGTCAGCGCACTCACATTATAAAAAACATAATTTGAATTTAACATTCTATGCACAGTGCCAGTACGTCACACACTTTTGACCCAGACCCAACATAATTGGGTACAGTTTTTGGCATACAACACTACACATAAAATATTGCTGGAAAATTGGGTAACAGAACAGATCAATTTGAAGTTCATGCATATAAACTAAGTAATACAAATAAACAACTGTAATATACGCGCACTCAATAAAAACTGTTCAAGTGCGCTAGAGAAGTTTGACAAACCGTGCGGACTCTAACCAGATGAATTATCTAGGTGTTTGCAATAAGGTACAGGCGTGTCTCTTGTTGAAATAATTCACTCCCTGCAGTGTGACGCCTTTCGATGGGGCGTACAGAATACATCTGGCATAACCAACTGCGTTGCTGTACGATGTCATTAAACACCCAACATATTGTTGATTGATAAAGTTAAGCCTAAGTATTCCTTTCAGATTGGTCATGATACAACGTCAGTTTGGATAATTACTGATCTGCAGATGAACGACGATCGATGCCCATTCATTCATCATGGGAAATATATATTCTACATTCCATAGACGTAAGGCCGACTGTTAAGTTCTCTTTCTTTTCAGAATTAATCTTGTATAGTTCATAGACTGTTTAAAGTTTATACTGGACTGTTTACAATTTATATCGTAAGCGTATTTTACGTATCACGGTTCTTTTTTTTTTTGTGAAACCTAGGCTTCGTTTATTCAATATAATGTGTTATATACATGTATCAAAATAACAACAACAAAATAATCGTCAAACTATGTTGTTTGTGACAAAATGGATTTACGTATTTTTAAATAGAAAGTGTGTTACATCAGTATATCATTCTTTGCAACATTTTGTTAAATTTTGCAACGAACGTATAATTTGTATTTTTATAGTTCAATAATTCAAATAATGTTTTAAATTCATAGAGAAAAACTTTAAAAATGTCACATTCAAGAGTCCAGTTGTTGCTAACGTATCACAGTTCTAGCTTTCTATAAATGGAGTATCTAAGACGCGTGGGTAATTAAACTATTTCGCTGCCGAATTTTGTCGTCTGCAACCTTGTCATCTGCTATATATTTCTATCTTTATTTATCGTCATTTATGTTTTCAGAAACAGTCGCAGTAAAAACAGTTTGGATCCTGATGAGACGCCGAGTTACTCGGCGTCTCATCTGGATCCAAACTGTTTGAATAGAAAATTGCAGATTCGACATTGGCAACGAAATGGTTAAGGACAAAATATCCACGTCTGAAAAGGACATTTAACTGATAGTAGATACATCATACCTTATAAATCTGTCTGAAGTTGTACTCGTAATAAGTTTCAGAATGTATTGGATGTCTATAGCTTTTTGTATGTCTGCCAAAAACTTGCCTTTTATAGTTCTTAATTAGTTGGATATCTTTACATATTAAGTAACAAGAACATAATTCATGGATAATAGTTGGCAACATGACGGAAAACATATATTATATTAACACCAACGCAGTGACAGTATCCGACTTACGATTGCTCTTATCAGACTGCATAATTGCACCGTAATATCTATTTCCTAAATATAGTTCTGATCTGATTACTGTTTGAAATACACAATCTGATTGCGTAGGTTGAAATAGTGCGAATGCTCCATTATCAGTCTGAGAAGTACAGTGCTCCCTCCCTACAACGGCTCTCTCAATAACGATTCCCTCCTTACAACAACGCATGTCACTGTTTCCGAAACAACAATGCTCCAGAAACAACCTTTGTCCATCGTATTTTCTTTATGCCTCAATCAAACCCTATGTTGTGACCACTCTTTAGAATCGTCACTTTGTGACGATTCTAAAACGTGGTCACAACATAGGGTTTGGTTGAGGCATAACGGTTTTAGTTCTCGAAATACACCTTATCTGGGGATCTGCAAACAAGCTAATTATGTTTGATTTTCCCTCCCTATAGCAACTCCCTCTGAACAACACATACAATCTTTGTATCCCAAAGGGTGTCGTTGTAGAGAGGGAGCACTGTAATGCATACAGTCCACTAGTGTCGTGACAAACGGCCCTAGTAGGCGTAATTGAAAACCCGATTGGCGCGCTTTTGCACTCTCTTGTTCGTAGTTATGAACTTTGAGCTTTCTAGCACCATATGGTGCTACATGTAGTTTGCGAAACTTCTTGTGACAAAAAGGCGTCAATACAATCTAAGATCGGATACTTGGCGACAACACTTTCTACTTTTGCGAAGTTTGCGACAAATTGCACCTTTTTGGCCCCGGCTGGTCCCAAACCTCCCATGTTAGGCGATGAAGTTGACACCCTACAATTTCTAAAATTTTAAAAAACAATGCGCGTGTCAAATCAGTGATTAGCGCCGATGCGTGTCATTTGATTCAAATTGACGGTCAATTCACGACAAAATTTCTTGGCGATACAGTGCTCCCTCTCTACAACGACACCCTTTGGGATAGGAATATTGTATGTGTTGTTCAGAGGGAGTTGCTATAGGGAGGGAAAATCAAACATAATTAGCCTGTTTGCAGATCCCCAGATAAGGAGTATTTCGAGAACTAAAACTGTTATGCCTCAACCAAACCCTATGTTGTGACCACTCTTTAGAATCGTCACAAAGTGACGATTCTAAAGAGTGGTCACAACATAGGGTTTGATTGAGGCATAAAGAAAATACGATGGACAAAGGTTGTTTCTGGAGCCTTGTTGTTTCGGAAACAGTGACATGCGTTGTTATAAGGAGGGAACCGTTATTGAGAGGACCGTTGTAGTATGCGACAAGTAGCTAATTAACGCCTTCTTGTTTGATTTGTCGCGGTCCTGCTGGAATCCCAACTTAACTTATGGTAGAACTACAGATAAAGGTCCTGAACAGCAAGGTATTGTTTAATGTTTCTTTAGAACCAAAGCAAACATAAGTTTAGTACTCAGAGCTACAGATAAAGGTGCGTACACAAATATAAAAATCGACATTAGTCGATCAAACCCTATATTGTGACTATGCTGTCTTGGGCGGACCGTTACAGCTAGTATAACCAACTCAAGTCAGGATGTGATGAAAGTTTATTGACGTGATACGAGTACTTGAGGTAAAAACTGAAAAGATACAAAGTTAAAGTTGTTTGGCTAACTTGACCTAAATCGCAAAAATACACTAAAATATCATGATATCAGCCGGGGAGAGAAACGCGGTATATCTTTTCGACTAACTAAGGTATTGACCAATAATACTTACGACGATGTACCGTTTAGAAGACAGAAAACAGATTGACAACCTGGCGAGTAGTCATGTACTTTCCTAAACCAAATTGACGAGAAAAACAAAGGAAAGTAAACACAAGGAATGCTCCATATCAAATATATATTGAATCCATAACTATCGAACAAGGGAGGCTACTGTGTTTTAAAGTTTTTTTGAAACACCGCTAACTTCCGAGATCGAATTATTTCTCGGCATACAAAACATAAACTAAGCTAACTTCCGCGTTGGTAATATTTCTAGGAAAACATAACAAACTCATAAAACTGTGACAGCACAGTGACCATTCTTTAGAGTCGTCTTTTCAAGGCGATTCTAAAGAGTGGTCACAACATATGGTTTGGTGGAGAAATAAAGACGTTATTCTTGAAACTGTTTTAATTATAACCCCGCATGGAGATGCGGGTGCCCTATAGTAATCAGCTTGTCCGTCCGTCCGTCTGTTCGTGCTTGGTTTCCGCACAAGGAATGGTCAAATTTTCACACAATTTACTCAGTGTACTTAATATCAAAGTACTCCACATGGGTTCTGTGTTCGGCAATTTCCGCACCTATTTTCGGAAAATTACGGACTCATGCATTCTCATTAGCCGATTGGTTTCCGCACAATATTTCCTGAAGGAATGGTCCAATTGTCACCAAAATGCTTAGTATACCTTCATATCTAATTATCTCGCAAGGGTTTTATTTTCGGCAATTTCCGCGAATTTTTCGGGGAATTACGGGCATTTTCACTTAGGAAGCTGCAATCAGATTAGCGGATTGGTTTCCGCGCAATATCTCCAGAAGGAATGGTCCGATTTTCACCAAACCTGTCCGGTGTACTTTCATTTCCATTTACCTTAACTGCAAAGGTTCCGTGTTGGGCAATTGCCACCCATTTTTCGGAAAACTATGAACACTTAGACTGCTGCAATCTGATTAGCTGATTGATTTTCGCGCAATATCTTCTCAAGGTATGGTCAAGTTATCACAAAACTTGCTCAGTGTACTTGGTATCCAAGTACCTCCCATGGGTTCTGTGTTTGTCAATTTTCGCACATTTTTCTTTTCAGAAAATTACGGTCATGTTCACTTAGACTGCTGCAATCTGATTAGCTGATTGGTTTCGGCGCTTTATTTCCTCAAAGAATGGTCTAATTTTCACCAAACTTGTTGAATGTACTTGGTATCCAAACAACTCTCATGGGTTTTTTGTTCAGCAATTTTTGCACAGTTTTTTTTTTTTTTAAATTGTATTTTTACTTAAGCTGCTGCAATCTGATAAGCCGATTTGTTTCCGTGCAATATCTCCCGAAGTAAGTAATGGTCCAATTTTCAACAAACTTACTTGATGTACTTGCATGGGTGCTGTGTTCGGCAACTTTCGCCCCT
Source organism: Azorinus chamasolen (assembly GCA_963576725.1). Classification (NCBI taxonomy): domain Eukaryota; kingdom Metazoa; phylum Mollusca; class Bivalvia; order Cardiida; family Solecurtidae; genus Azorinus; species Azorinus chamasolen. Next base: position 57,139,040 of record OY755253.1, on the reverse strand, counting down.
ATTTTAAAATTACAGGCAGTTTCACCTAGGCTGCTGCAATCTGATCAGCCGACTGGTTTCCGTGCAATATCTTGAAGGAATGGTGCAATTTCACCAAACTTGCTCAGTCTGCTTGATATCCAATTACCTAGTATGGGTTCTGTAGTTGGCATATTCTGCAATTATTTATTGATGATGATACAATCTGATTGGCTAATTGTTTCTGCGACACATCTTGCTCACTATATTCTTATTAGTCAAGTACCTAGCAAGAGTACCCAGTTAAGCAAATTACATGCATATTTAATTATGCTGCTTTAGTTGTGTATTAGCAAAATCAGGTTTACAATATGCAGGCGTATCCGATACAGTAAAACCTCTCTATAACGCCCACTAAATTGTGTTAATTAGTTAGTATTTAGGGCAGGTGGCTGCTTAAAGCAAGGTGAAATTAAAACAGAACGCTCCTACACCTGCCCTTTAACACAAAATCCTTTATGTAATCCAGAGGCCGTTATAGAGAGGCTTTACTGTACCTCCTGTGCGGGCGGGGCCCTTCCTCAACAGTAGTCTAGTTTTGGCATCTTATCTTAACCTATATAGTCAATTGTTAACCAGGTCCCTTTAACTGCGACATTTGTCGCATTTACAAACAGTTTGGATCCAGATAAGACGTCGAGTAACTCAGCGTCTCATCAGGAACCAAATTGTTTGACACTTGGTCAAAAGTTTCTTAAAAGTGTGTTCAAAATCGGATGTAATCCAAGTTGGTACCGATTTAAATTACAACAGACCGTTATTGACAGTAAGGGAGAGGGTTCAATCTAATTGCCTGAAACTGTGTACTGTAAAGTGTCGAAATAATGACGTCACCGTGATGTAATCACCATGGAAAATATATATATTAACGAGGAGAATGGTGGATACATCAATACGTGTTTTCGGAGATTGCTAAAATACACAGTCATAGACTCAGTGAACATTCTGGGTACATGCTATGAGACCTTTATCAATATCAAAATTCACGAAAGAGAACCTTGCAATCTCGGTTTTATTGAGTCTGTTCATGAACAGTTATATTAAGTGCCATTCTACTCACACACCCAATTACTGGATTATGCGATATTCAACCACATGTGTAAAAGCATTGAAAGTTATGATCCCGGAGGACCAGAAAATTTGACATCCCTGAGACTGAAGTACGGGGCAATCTTTAACAGCCACCAAAACAACACTCAACCTGCTGTTGTGAAGTACGTAAATTCAGAAAGTATAAGAACCTTCTAAATCAAAAGCAGCAATGTGAAAAGAGAAACTTGTAGACTTGGTTGAAAAAGCATAAAGTTCCTACACAGCGCCAGGTATGTGTCTAAGCTGTTTACACTTCGTCCTTAAAACACTTCTAATGAATCGCCTAATTAAACAATTTACTAATGATTAACACGTAATATAAACCGATTTCAAACATTTACAGTACAACCCGTTTAATTCGGAATTCTATTAAAGAAGAATTTAGATACTGTAAGGCAGGTTGCTGCTTAATGCAGGATGAAAATCATACAGAAAGCTCCTAGAGAAGGAGCTTTCTGCATCACTTTCACCCTACTTTAAGCTGCCACCTGTCTCAAAGACAGGTATTTATATCAAATTAAACGTCCGTTTTAGAGATGTTGTACTGTATATTCCAATACTAAATGCAAATTATAAAAGTAATGAAAACAATTTGACATTTTTCAGAGACATTAACGAAAAAAGAAATAATCTTTTCTACTGTGGTAATGTACTTTGCAGTATGCTTTGCACTACTTAGAGGCCATCTAATCAGGGTCTGGTCTACTTATTTATGAAGTAATATAGGTTCTTGTATAGCCTAATTCCCCTGTGTATAGCGTCTTTACAGAAATACATTAATATTCATTAATATGCCATTACAGTAACCCCCCTCTAATGCGACCACCTAAAAGAAGCATAATTTTGGGTGATAGAGACAGGTGGTAGGTTAATGCAGGACACACTTTTTTCCTGTATTAAGCAACCACCTGCATATAAAGACACCCATGTTTATTCATTAAGTGGTCGCGTGAGAGGGGTTCTGCTGTATTTCTTACACGAGTATTCACCAGATAAAGGGCGAAGCTGGTACAGTTATTATGATCTATCTGAATTGCCTTAATATCCTACTGAATTTGATCCTATAGTACAAGAAACTAAACCAATTAAACATTACTCTGCTGTGAAAAAATGTCTGCTGAAACGTGTATTGCAAGCAGAATACAGGAGAACCTGTATGAAGCAGCCATTTATAAATGTCTAATTATGGGTTTGCAAGTCAGGTGGTAGCTTAATGCAGGTCAAGCGTAATGCAGAAAACTTTTATAGTAGCCTTCTGCATTACCTATATCCTGTATTAAGCAACCTCATGTGTTAAAAAAAATAAATGACCGCTTAGGACAGGTTCTACTGTATTTCCGATACAAACAAAAGTTTGTGAAAACTAATAACCCTTCGCTTGCTATTCACGTCAATACACCTACCTGTAAATAGTGAAGACCCAGATGAGACAGCTCCTGCAGGAGTTGTCTCATCAAGGTCTGCACTATTTACAAGTTGATTGTGCAACCAGTGCAGTCCACAGCAGTGATTGCACAGCGAAATACTTGTACACAGTGAAGATTTATGTAATTATACAACAGGGCATGGGTAAAAAAGGAGACATGTATTTTAAAATTCAGCAAGCGAAGGGTTAACCGAGTGTCAAAACGCGTGTATCCTAATGTAACGCTGAGTTACTCGACGCTTCGTATGAATCCAATCTCTTTGCAAAAAGTGAGATAGGTCACGAGTAGGGTTACATGTAACTTCGTAGTTTGATTTAAAATGTAATTAGAAGACGTATTTGATTTATAATATTAATATCAGACGTATTTGATTTATAATGTGATTAGTAGACTATTTTATCTATAATGTAATTACAGGACGTATTTGAACTTACAAGACGTAATTGATTTATGAATTAAATGTAATTACGAGATGTATTTGATTAATAATGTAATTACAAGACGTATTTTATTTGTAATGTAATTAAAAGACGTATTTGATTTTATGATGTAATTACGATATGTATTTGGTTAATAATGTAATTACAAGACATATTTGATATATAATGTAAATAAAAGACGTATTTGATATATTATGTAATTACGGGATATATTTGATTTATAATGTAATTACACGACGTTTTTGATATATAATGTAATTACAAGACGTATTTGATTTATAATGTAATTACAAGACGTATTTGATTAATAATGTAATTATGAGATGTATTTGATTAATGATGTAATTACAAGATATATTTGATTTATAATGTAATTATAAGACGTATTGTGTTTGTACCCATATGGCTGTGTCGCCGTATTTCGCTACTCATATTGCAGAAGGAGGTCACAAAATGTACCAAGCTGACCTTATTCTATCGTGATTCCTGTTTCATACGATACATATAAAATCCCATAGGGTTTATTCTTATTATTTTACGAAAAAACTCGTCTGAAACAGATAATAAGACCAATCTCGATGGAAGTCAGACATCTATTCTAGTTTTAATTCACTTACCATGACCTGACGTAATGACACTAGAGGTCCACGTGCGATGCGTACATAATAAAACGTTTTCAAGAATAACCTTTGTATTTCTCCACCAAACTGTATGTTGTGACTACTCTTTAGAATTGTTTCGAAAAGCGGTCACAACATACAGTAAAACCCCACTAATGCGACCACCAAATAGGGGCATAATTTACAAAGGCAAGAGCAGGTGGTTGCTTCATGCAGGACGAAAGTTATGCAGAAAGCTCCTATAGGAGCTTTCTGCATAACTTTCGTCCTGCATTAAGCAACCACCTGCTTATGAAAACAGCCATGTTTGTTTAAGTGGTCGCATTAAGTGGTCTTAAGTGGTCGCATTAAGTGGTCGCATTAGCGGGGTTCTACTGTAGTTTGATGGAGAAATGATTATTTTAGTACTTTTTAGTACTTGCATACGCACGTTTATCTGTTGATATGGACACTCGGTCTACATTGTTGCCAAAACGTCATCTACCTGGAGGTAGTCAAACTTGAACCGTATCAATTTTAGATAGACCTTTATTTTACTTTTGTTCACAGAAGGTTAATTTGTCACACGACATTTTACTTTTGTTATCAAGATATTCTAAACTGGTACAATGTATCCTGGTTCTGAATATAATATCTTCTTTCTGAATATAAAGTCGTTCACTCTTCAGTTAATTCAACACTTTCACAATCTATGATATTCAATGTGAAATAGTTTCTATGAGAACGGTTGGTATGCGAAACGCCAGTAAAACAAGACAATTTGCAAAGTACGGCTCAATCGCTTGATTGGGGCACTGAAATTTGCAAATAGTGCAGATTCATACTAGAAGACTGCTAGGGGATCGGGGTTCGTACTGTTTGTAATTAACCTTTAGTCTGCTTAGAAAATTATTTTTAAAATACTTTTCACCTATTATATTTTCAAAAATCAAGCAATAATATATTTGTTTACCAATATGCAATCAGGGTGTCAAACAGTTTGGATCCTGATGAGACGCCGAGTTACTCGGCGTCTCATCTGGGTTCAAACTGTTTGCATATGTATTCACTCATCCGTCCATAGCAGGCTAAAGGTTAAAACAACTTTAGCTAATTTCATAATGAATGGTCACTACGGTTAAAATACTAATGGATCATTTACACATTCAAAGGGTAAATATTAGTGAGTTAAGGGAACTGGGTGGGATGGAACCCCTGATATTATGGTGGGTCAATCTCTGAATTAAAATACAATAAAAAACTAATTTAAGCCCACCCCTACATCCTAGTCATATTATAATCTTTTCCTGGATTTCTATGGCTAATCGAATCCAACTGTTTCGATAAGGTTGTAATCCACTATTTAACCCATTCCCTCATACTGACGCCTTTTGATGCCTCTTTAAAAGTCACTTTCTCGAACCATTGTGATAGATAAAGTATTTGCTCTATAGGAGCAAGTGCTTTATTTATCACAATGGTTCCAAAACTACACAATTTTGAAATTTCCTTTAGTCTAGTTAATAGACAAATACATTTGTTGTTCTTTTCGTCATGGTGCTGTGCTGGCGACTGTATGTTTTGTATGTGGTGTTTCCTACATGACTCAAACATTTACTTGCATATACCCTATTGGCAGTTTTAGCAGTTACACTGTGCCTGTCAGTTCCACTAGTCCGCATAAAGGTGAAGTGCCTCCAAAATCCCACAATATTGCTTCAATTCAAAATAGTTTGGATTCAGAAACTTTCTTTGGCTGATATAGGTTCTCCATCAATATCTCCCCTATTTGTTTTCTTTAGAAAAGTATAATCTCAAAATTTATACCACCTAAATTAGAACACCATATAATAAATACACCATATATAAATTGACCCAAATAGTGTAATATTTTTCATTTTCGGAAGCTTGGCTAAATTACCCTATTCATTGTGAATGCCTTTGTATACTGACTGTTATTGAAACCGGAACACAGAGACGATGAATCTACGTTAATTACACTGAACCCTTTCAGCGCCAAATTTTCTAATTGTCGTCTGCAACCCAAGTTTTGTTAAATCATTCGCTACAATAAGGACATGAGATAAATCAATACAAATTTTCAAAGGAATAAAGCACATTATATAGAAATAGAGATTGAGACAAAAAGTGAGGTCCCTGATCTGGGACTGCACTATTTGTCGTTGTGCATTTATGCGACATCGGCGGTGAAAGGGTTAAACATACAAATGTAACATTGAACTTGAACTTTCTAATATAAACTGTTCAGTAACCCCCTATTAACCGAATTTTAGAAGAGAAGGATTTAAATACTAGTAGGTAGGTGACTGCTTAACACATTCCCTCATATTGACGACTTTTGATGACTCTGTAAAAGTCACTTTGTGAAACCATTGTGATAAATAGAACATTTGCTCATATACGAGCAAATGCTCTCTATTTATCACAATGGTTTCAAACTACAAAATTCTAAAATTGTCCCTTTCTCTAGTTAATGCTCATTTTCGGTAGATTTATACAAAGTGGTTGGATCTAAATATAGTCTATGCGGTAATGGTTTAATATAGGATCAACGTCATGCAGAAAGCTCTTTTTGGATCTTCCTGTATAACTTTCATCCTGCATTGATACTGATTGTAACGTCCATTTTAGAAATGTTTTTCTTGAATTTGGTTCGAAAAAAAAAAGTTTGTAAACATTATTGAATATTGATAAACGTGTTCTATAGACCCCCGAATTCCAGAATTAGTTATATAAGCCTAATTGAAAACTCAACATGTTATAGCTCTGTACCTGCTTACATATGATATAATGCTATCTGCTGACATTAATCAAATATGTACTTGCTGAAATATTTGGCGCCAAATAATAAATCTTTTTTTCAGCAGTATGTCTTTCAACACTGCATCTCGCTGAAAATAAATTGTTAATTTCAAATGGATATGATGCTTATTAACCTTTTCCCTCATATTGACGACGTTTGACGACTCTGCAAAAGTCACTTTTATCCTATTTTTTTCCTTTTCTCTAGTTAATGCCCCTTTTCGGTAGATTTATTCAAAGAGGTTGTATCTAAAAATAGCCTATGAGATAATGGGTTAATCAAACATATAGTAAATACTCTATAATACGAACTTAAAGGAATGATGGATTTATGTCTTTGTAGTCAGGTGGCTGCTTAATGCAGGGTGAAAGTCATTCAGAAAACTCCTAGGAGTTTTCTGCATGTCTTTCAGCTTGCATTAAGCTTCACCTGTGATAAAGATCAATAATGGCACGTGTTTGAGCGTTCGAATAATCGGGATATCACTGTACTTTTGAACTGATCATCTGCAGGACTTTTCCGTTTCGAAGCATATGAATAGAATATTATTGCCCAGTCTACGGAATCTTTGAATTACAAAAACGGCATCGATGTCTTTCAAACGTGCTATCTTGCTGTATGTTAAATGTAATTCCATTCATCTTCGGCATAATGCCAGCATAACGTCCTAGACAAGATGGAGTGACGACTGCATTGATACGTATGTCGTACAAACCAAGAATAAGATTATCGGATTTTCTATCCAATCTTGTCCTAACAATGCTGTTAGAATTAAACCACGAGAACATCTTAGATAACTTTACCATAAAACTCCTCTAAACAGAAATTCTAGTAGCAAAAAGTAGACACATTTAGGCAGGTGTCGGTTTGATGTAGGATGAAAGTCATGCCGAAAGTTCCTCTAGGAGCTTTCTGCATGACTCTCATCCTGTTTTAAGCTGCCACCTGTCTCTATTGACCGATATTTATACTAAATATACATGTGCGGTTTAGAGGGATTTTACTGTATTGCATTTCCTATCCAATTTAGTCCTGAAAATACTGTTCGAATTAACCCTTTCAGTGCTGATGTCGCATAAATGCACCACGACAAATAGTGCAGTACCAGATCAGACGCCGCCTTTTCAAGGCAGCGTCTGATCAGGGACTTCACTATTTGTCCCAAACTCTATTTCTGTATCTGTGCTTTATTCCTTTGAAGTTTGCATTTATTTATCTTATTTCCTTATATTACCGAATAATTTAACAAATTTGGATTGCAGACGACAATTAGAAATTTGGCGCCGAAAGGGTTAAACCACGAGGAACTTGTAGATATCTTCCTTCATTAACGCTTATGCGGCCAACACAAATCATTATCGCATTTTCAAAACAGATTGGTTCCGGATTAGACGCCAAGTAACTCGGTGTCTTACCGGGATCAAAGCTTTTTGATACTCAGTCAATAGCTGCTTGATCACTTGTGGTATGAGCATTGATCAACCTCTTCTCAAAAGCCTGATCTAATCGAAAGTAGTCAACTTGGGAAAGTCTGCGCTTTGGATAGACATTTGTTGCACAGCCGGTAAAATTTAGAACAGAAAGGCATACGCTAAATTTAAGAATATAATTGCTGAAATTGTACCTCTGAATGGTAGTGCTAAACATGACTATCATATAAAGTTCTGAACGCAAGAGCAGAAATGCAAAAGGAGAAAACTGCAAAATATAGTAAAAACATATAAACATCTGGACATCATTCATCATGTGACTTTTTAATCCATTGCCTCATAGGCTAATTTTAGATACAACCTCTTTGCATGAATTTACCGAAAAGGAGCATTAACTAAAGAAAAGGACAATTTTAGAATTTTAGAAATTTATAGTTTGAAACCAATGTGATAAATAGGGTATTTGCTCCTATAGGAGCAAATGCTCTATTTATCACAATGGTTTCACAAAGTGACTTTTACAGAGTCGTTAAAAGTCGTCAATATGAGGGAAAGGGTTAAAATGGGAAAGTTCGCGCTTTGGATAGACATTTTTGCACAGTGGGTAAAATTGAGAACAGAAAGGCATACACTAAACTTAAGAATATAATTGTTGAAATTGTACCTCTGAATGGTAGTGCTAAACATGACTATCATATAAAGTTCTGAAGGTAGGAGATCCTTCAAAAGCAAGAGCAGAAATGCAAAAGGAGAAAACTGCAAACGATAGTAGAAACGCACAAACACCTGGACACCTTTCATCGTGTGAATTTTTAACCCTTTCACCGCCACATTCGCATAAATGCACCTCGACAAATAGTGCTTTACCAGATCAGACGCCTTCTTTTCAAGGCAGCGTCTGATCAGGGACTTCAATATTTGTCTCAATCTCTATTTCTATATATGTGCTTTATGCCTTTGAAATTTGCATTTATTTATCTTATTTCCTTCTTTTACTGAATGATTTAACAAACCTGGATTGCAGACGATATTTAGAAATTTGGCGCCGAAAGGGTTAAAGGAAAACGAGTAACCACCAATTTTAGCTTTGGTCAATAATGACGCAATTGTTACCGGTGACAGTGACTGATGACGCAAAAAGTCTTAATCTTCTAAATGATTTCTTTGCCAGACAAACATTTCTACAAGCAGAAACTGTCGTAGCTCTTCATATCAAACGAGATGTCAAAACTAGCTGGATACTCCTTTGTTCGATATATTAAATGAATCAAGTCACAACCGTTCCTTTCATTCATCAAGCACGGAAAGTATGTTATAAGTATTTGGTTTTTGTGTCACCTGCCGAGATGCAGTGTGTCACTTAGGAACCACTTTTTCGTCGTCTGTCTGTCCGTCTGTCTGTGTGTCAGTCTGTCTGTCCGTCTGTCTGTCTGTCAGTCTGTCAGTCTGTCTGTCCCTCACACTTTCTTTTTTGGCTGTTTTTTTCTAAACTAATCGTGATAGAGCTTTCAAATTCCACATGTGTCTTCCTCTCATTGAGGACTATTGATGTAAATGGGTCCATCACTCTGCATGCAATGCTTTTTTAGTTATTCCCCTTTGTTCTGATTTCACTTCAGCATACAGTGCTCCCTCTCTACAACGAAACCCTTTGGGATACGAAGATTGTATATGTTGTTCAGAGGGAGTTGTTATAGGTAGGGAAAATCAAACATAATTACAATGTAGCTTGTTTGCAGATCCCCAGATAAGGATTATTTCTAGAACTAAAACCGTTATGCCTCCATCAAACCCTTTTTTGTGACTCTCTTTAGAATCGTCACTTTGTCACACCATAGGTTTTGATGGAGGCATCAAGAAAATACGATGGAAAAAGTTGTTTCTAGAGCCTTGTTGTGTTCGGAAACAGTGACATGCGTTGTTGTAAGGAGGGAATCGTTATTGAGAGGGTCGATGTAGGGAGGGAGCACTGTAGTGCAATATGAGCATTGATTACCTTTAGTAACGGTTCTAACCGATTCCCTCCTAGGCTATATTTAGACCCAATCTTTTTTAATAAATCTTCATAAAAGGAGCATTTCTGCAGAAGAGGAACATTTTAGAATTGTATGCTATTGAAACGATTGTGCATTGTATGCTATTGAACCCATTGCACATGCTCCATTTATCACAATGGTTTCAAAATGTGACTTTTATAGAGACGGCAAAATGCGTCACAAGGAGGGAATGTGTTAAAGTTAGATTAAACGAAACTAAACTACACACACAACGCCAACTTAAGACCTAATCTGGAGCTTTCGTACATGCGCTGTCGTCTGGCTGATTTTCACTGTGAATTAACTCTGCTGGATGGGGTGAACGCAAATATGCGAAGATCCATTTCCATTAGCATGCTCTAAACAGTTTAAAATTCTGATTGACATTTTCGTAGAGAAATTCAATATGTACTGCATGTTAGAAAGTAAAATAGTATCAGTTCTAAGAGATCATTGAACTTCTTAATATGAATTTCTAAAACAGGTCGTAGCTTAATGTATTAACGCAAGGCAAAAGCAATAGAAAAAACTTCCTACAGGACCTTTCTGTATAACTGTTATCGTTCATTAAGCAACCACCTGCTTTTTAAGAATCCTATTCTCTCTATATATATGATCGCTTGACCCAATTGCTCCGACAATCCCATATATGGGACGTAGGCAAACAGTATAGACTCTGATCAGACGCCGCATAATGCGGCGTCTGATCAGAGTCTACACTGTTTTCCAATAGGTATTTCATTATAATAAAACAAAACGAAATTGACAATTTAGGTCAGGCACCCCTTAGATAAAATATGGACTAATCCAATATATAAACATGGAAGAATCCACTGGGCGCAAATGGGTTAAGTCAGTTTCTACCGTATGCATATGTACGATAATTGCTCAGCTTTTACACGTAATGTACCGTAATTTAGGCATTGTTATGACGTCAGCAACACATAGATACTTATCCAGCCGTGCAGTTTGATGTCTTCTCATTATATGAAGATGTGCAATTATATTAAATTGCCGTTAATTTTAAGCTTTAAAAGAGAAGCTATTAACTGGGCGTCGAACAGTTTGGATGCTGATGAGATGTTGAATAACTCCGCGTTCCACCTGGATCTGAGATATTTGCAAGTGCCGGTCAGGTCCTACACAGCGATATATTGTATAATGTGTCCTGAGAACATGAGCAATCAGTAGATTACTACTCGTTATTGAGTCCGTGAATTTAACCCTTCTCTTGCAGAATTTTAAAATACATTTCTCCTTCTTTACCCATGCCCCGTTGTATAATTACATATATCTTCACTGTGTATACGTATTTCGCTGTTCAATCACTGCTGTGGAGTGCACTGGTTGCACAATCAACTTGTAAATAGGGCAGACCCTGATAAGACAGCTCCTGCAGGAGCTGTCTCATCTGGGTCTTCACTATATACAGGTATGTATATTGACGTGAATAGCAAGCGAAGGGTTAAGCATTCTAGTTGAGTTGAATATCGAATAGTGAAATATGAAGCGCAATAATGATATAACCCAGTGTTTCTGTTGGATAGTTTTAGGAGGCACACTTTGAATAAAGTTTAAACCTTTCTCGATAATGTTTTTGTAATCGCTAGGAAGTTATTAATTTGCATTGTTTACTTTCCTCCTTGTGATAAGTTATAAAATACGCCATATTAGAACAATATGGTTAAACATTCCTTTGATGTTACATGTAATCCTCAATCACAGAACAAGTGCAGTAGAACCCCTCTAATGCGACCACTTAATGAATAAACATGGCTGTCTTTATAAGCAGGTGGTTGCTTAATGCAGGACAAAAGTAATGCAGAAAGCTCCTAGATGAGCTTTCTGAATTACTTTTGTCCTGCATTAAGCTACCACCTTCATCTAGCACCTAGAATTATACCTCATTTAAGTGGTCGCATTAGTGGGGTTTTACTGTATATGAAAATTAACATGCAACTGATTGAACGAGACACCTGACAGATATTTCGCAAAGGATAAAATCGCCATTGTCTACTGATAGAAGCATCTGACATATGCAAAATGTGACGTCTGCCGTCTGCATTACTTTTTAAAAGCAATTAATCTCCCGTTTCTTTATCTTTCAGAAACAATAAAGATGGCACTTGGTCCTAATCAAATGATAACAATAGCATAGACATATCCATTGGTCCTGATCAAAAGACAAAAACAGTATAAAAGATAATCAACTGGTCTTGATCAAATGATAAAAACAGTATGAAAATACATAAATACTTGAACTGCTCTGATCTAATATTTCGACCACTAAGGGCATTTTTCAAAGATTATCATGTCAAAATACAGGTCACATAAAATCAGATAATAATGTTGATCCAACGTCATGGTGACATTGGGTTGTTATTTAAAATGTCATGACGTCATCAAAATGACGTCATCAAATGACGTCATGTGTGCAACGACGTCATGCATGCATTAGCACATTTTCCTCTTTGATGTTACAGCCAAATGGTCTGTACGTTCTCAACCTCCATATCCAATCAGTTTCATGGATCTGTCTTTCAATTCTACATGCATGGAACATCCGTTTCAAAACTACAAATCTCACATCATCACTGCTATGACCACCGATTCCAAATTGTCTGTTTATTGGCTTCTCTCTCTCATGCCTCACATCACTCAAATGTTCTTTCATTCTCTCCCGAATTTCTCTCTCAGTTTCGCCGACATACACCATTATATCGTATTTACTGCATTTAATTGCATATACTATATTTCTTTCTCTACAGTTACTATTGGTAGACACATTGTAAACTGATTGCCTATTTGTGTCACTAATACTTGACATTTCAAGAATAGTGCAAGTAGCATAATCCTGTGAACAGACTGTATTGCTTGGTCTAACAATCTGGTTAGTTTTTTAATGCACCAGTGTGTCACATAGATTTTTATCACGCCTGAATGCTACAATTGGCAGTTGTTGAAATACTTCTTTAAGCCCGTCTGATTGGTGCAAAACTTTTGAATGTTTTTTCTACAATGTCATGTATATTCGGAAGCAGATTTGAATACGTCAAAACTAAAGGGACCCTATTCATTTTCCTATTAGATCTAACTGTTTGTTCCTTTACTAAAGTGGCAGATCTGTCAAGTTTATCCACCATTACCAACTGATTTTCTACCATCCTGCCACTATATCCTCTCTTATATCACGTTGAGTGTTGAGAATAGTTGATACACACTTTATGTTCCATGTGTTCTGTTCCATGTGACAAATTTACTGTAGAACGTTTAATTGGGGTCATAACTAATGTTGGTCGAAATTGTGGGCCGACAATTTTCCATGAAATTGTAATACATTTAATACTATAATTAGACATGACAATTAGTACGGACCCACATGAGACAGTTCCCCTAGGTATCGTATTGTCAACTAATACGGATATGTACGCAATTAGCATGAGACGGATTGGAATCTGTTCGATATTATTACAGTAAAACCTCTCTATAACGGTCAATAAATTGTGTTCATTAGTTGGTATTTAGGGCAGGTGGCTGCTTAAAGCAAGATGAAAGTAAAACGGGACGCTTCAATAGGAGCGTTCTGTTTTACTTTCACCTTGCTTTTAGCAGTCACTTGCCTTTAACACAAAATACTTAAATTAATTTAGTGACCGTTATAGAGAGGTTTTACTGTAGATCATTTATTTTACAATCTCTCTATAATGTTTAGGTGAAAAATAGAAAGTGTCCATTATCCCTTTACTACATGAATATTCATGTAAGAAATAATGATATCGTGAATATAAATGATATTCATTGTTAAATGTATAATAACACATGAACACATGAATGTTTTGCCATGACAGAAGCTATAGAATCCTATCTAGTTTATATTATAAGCAAACAGAGCCGATCCTAATCAGACGGCTCAATTTTTCAAATACGTATTTATGTTTGCAAAGGCGTATTTATGTTTGCAAATGCGTATTTGTTTTTGCAAATGCGTATTTATGTTTGCAAATGCGTATAAATGCGTATTTATGTTTGCGTATTTATGTTTGCAAACGCGTATTTATGTTTACACATGTTTATTTATTTTTGCAAATGCGTATTTATGTTTGCAAATGCGTACAAATGCGTATTTATGGTTGCGAATTTATGCTTGCAAAGGCGTATTTATGTTTGCAAAGCCATATTTATGGTTGCGTATTTATGCTTGCAAAGCCGTATTTATGTTTGCAAATGCGTATTTATGTTTGCAAAGGCGTATTTATGTTTACAAAAACGTATTTATGTTTGCAAATGTGTAGTATTTATGTTTACAAAGGCGTAATTTTGGACTATAGGGTTAAGGTACGTTACATTTCTAGGATTGATTATTTATTTTGACAACTGTTGTATACTCAATCTATGAACTTTTTGTATTTCTCAAATAATGCTCCCAAGTGCTGATCGGGTTATGCCTCGCTGTCGCCGATATGTAGCATCGGTGTAGTACTGCGTTCGTCATGTTGTACCGCGTTCGTCACGTTGTAAAAGTTCGGTCCTTCCAACATTATTAAATGTATCACTACGTATATCTAGAAACACGACGGCTCCTAAAGGAACCGTCTGTTGAACCGCAAATTTCACGCCACCCATTTTTCACACGTGTGAAATTTGCGGCCCCAATTTCCACATAATTTGTGAAAATTGCGTTTTGTTCCTATACCCCCCTTCAAAGCCCGACGCATTTTTCACATATGTGAAAAATGCGTCGAGACGATGTTCTAAATTATTCACTTCAAAACACGCGACCCATTTTTCACACGTGAGAATATATTGAAGTTGACAAATGTCTTTGGTCATTTCGGTTATAGACCAAGGTCGCAGGGATCGAAATGCCAGATTGTATTACAATTCAGAAGTTGATTTGGGTGCTTACTCAATATACTTATTTGATTAAAATATAATTATGGGTCACGTGGGAAAAACGTATTTGGAGTTCCTTGTTAATCCTTTAGCGTCCACATATTTAATATGCATTATGATTGTGTCTGCATTTGATGCCCCCGTGTTGGCGCACATCTTGTTGCCGCTGTACATAGTGTCGCCGGCGACCATCTCTGCTGAAACAAATGGAACATATTGTCGACGGCATTAATATGTGCCGAAGTTTTCGGCACATTTTAATGCTGAACTGCACAAATTGTCGCCGCCGACAATATGTGACGACGGTTATGGTGCTGTTTAAGGGTATTTCTGCCGACAAAATGTCAAACGCCTTTAACGACGAACAAATTGACGACAGAGAACATACATATAGATGAAACGACAAACAGCCGGACGGATATGTGATCCTGTCAAAACAGTTGACACAATACAGAGCTTTTGATTATCATTGGCACAATTACACTGTTGTATCGTAAACCACCGACTACTATAATTTTGATTTCCCGACAAACGACAATATGACAGTGGCGTAACCCTTGTGCACGTATTGTCGCCGGTGCCGACAACTTCGGCACATATTGTCGCCGGCGAAAATATATGCCGCTTGTTTTGACATACATTGTTGCCGGCGACGATATGTACACCGTCGATAGTTCTTATAGTTTGACATCATTATGTTCCTTGTGAAAAGGATTATTTCAGTTACCATACTTCGTCTTTTACCTGTTTTTTTATCTTTACTTTAGCATTGTCGGAAATCGCAGGCCCACCGAAATTATTGTGTTTCGCAAACACATCTTGTTTGTGAGAATGCCAAATCTCTTGGGAGAAAAGAATGTGGATGTCAAACAATTTGAATCACAGATCTCACACCAAGTCACTCGGCATTTGACCTTAAACTGTTTGCAGACGTCATCAAGTCCATAACATCTTAAGGGATATGACTAAAAGTTACCTGAATTCCGAATTACTTAAATATGCAGCATAAGTACTATACAAATAAAAGCAATGCATAGATATTAGTTGAATGTTTAATTGTATGGACAATGTGTCACAATGTAAAGTACTAATAAAAATCCAATAGAGCGATCGACTAACGAAGTGACATGCAGCGACTCTCATTACCTCGAAATCATCTGAACCCTTGATTATATTTTCGAAATTGGCGATGGGCGGTTTTTCAATAAACAATAAGACAACAAATGCACATATGCTGTTTTCCTTGTGTAAAATGAATACGGGCATCGAAAGCAGTACGGAACCAAGTGAGACGCCGATTCGATGTAAGCAAGAGTTCGACTTATTCCAGTTCGAAGTAACGTGAGTCAACTGCACATAATGCATCAAAACTTAACCCTTATCACTCACGGCTACTCATATTTCGAATATCAACTGATTTGCTCAATTTTAGGAAGCCAATCACGTGACTCTAACCTTCTACTTTTGGTTTATATGTTTTTTCAATCTCTTTTAAAAGTCGAAGTGTGTCCACAGGACACGAAAACCGCCTCTTCAACAGCCTTGTGAGTTGTCACAAAACAAGACCTTTACATCACATTTTGTATTCATAAAGTGTTATAGTGCAGAGGATAAAATATAGCAATGATACAACAGGAATGTAGACGATTTGATAAGAATAATGCCAAAGGTCAATATTAGGGTCATAAATAGTTCCGAAACAGTTACGCGTCACACATTTATCGCGATATCAATCCATAAGTTAAATTTGTTAATCTTAGATGCTTTTGTTCCAAGAACGATATTAGGAGAATGAGATCATCAATGTCAATTTCAGGATAATTCCGTTACTATGGTGAAAGAGATACATGTACGCTTTCGGACACACCGACATGCAAATCTCGAACATAAAGACGTGAATACGGAAAGTGTAGGGATAAAAGCAGTGTGATTCCTGAAATCACAATAGTGCAATTCAGATATAAAGCTTTTCTCCGCCACACTACTTAATCCTGACGAATGCATAATCTCTGCAACAAGTTTGACACAAAATTTGGATGGTTCACCTTTCCTTCAAAGTTTAGTTAGTTCAAACATATTTATTTCCACTTTGAATACATGTAACAGTATATGACAATAAAGGTGATAATATGAAATAGGTCGAAATGGATCGAACCGAAAGCACATATGCTTATTCGGGTTCTTTTATTTTATATATTCGGTAATTGGATAATTCCTTATATCATAATTTGTGTCACCATATACTACAGTACAGTCGACACTCATTAGCTTGAACTCTTTGCGAACTGCAATATAAGTTCGACTTAAAAGAACTCCATGATAAATGGTGTTTCAACACGCAATGCACGGGTACCGCATTACTTTTTAAAATTTCTTTTTGGTCAAATACACATGCTTCATTTGCATTGTTGAAAATGAAAACAGAATCCCAAGCAGTTTATATACAGACCAGACGCCGAGTAGCTCTGTATCTGGTCTGGATCAGAATTGCTTGCAATTCAAATAACAGCTCAATTTGCAGTGACTTTCGTGGATTTCGGCATAAGCAGAAGTTCGACTGACCCAAGTTCGAGATAACGAGGGTCGACTCAGGGGATATTACTGTCATAAATATAATTCAGGGACAAAGCTACCCTATCCGATACTAATTCAATGTCCTGATGTCTGTTTAAGATCTCTCGTATCAACAATAGCAAAACCATCTATTGACATATATGTGAAAAATGCGTTGGTATTAGTAGGTCTTCAAAAAATGGGGTTAAAGTGCTACCGCATGTTTCACAGCAGGGTTTTGTGAAAAATGGGGCCCCATTTTTCACATATGTGAAAAATGGGGCCGCAAATTTCACGCGTGTGAAAAATGCGTCAACCCATTTTTCACACGTGTGAAAAATGGGTGGCGTGAAATTTGCGGTTCAACAACCGTCTGATCTTCGTCTTCTCTGTTTGCGAATTAAATAATATTGATATTATTCTACAGAGACTGACTGTAACGGCCAGAATGTACTCTTTTCATATTCCATTATAAAACTGAATATCAATAAGATTCATGACGTCACTATTTTTACATCAGTATTCATGGCGTTAAGTGTTAAGGATATTTTGTATTCGAATTCATAGCCAGTATTTATAGGGATGAATCTGACAATATACCAGTGAATAGAGCACATTACTGGAACACAATACAGTACTAAATGTCAGACGAAAATAGTTTTCTTGTCTGTTTAGCTTGTACACGAACCATGTTTAATATAGCTGGGGTTTGGTCAGTTAATGATTTTGTTCGTCATGTACAAAAATAGAATACAAGTAAAAGCGACGTTTATATGCAAAGAAAACACAATAACAAGGTATTACATAACAGAATATACGTAGTCAAATTACAAACATAAGTGACAGGTGGATCTGTCCTAAGTGGTAATGCATTAAGCAACCACCTGCATCTAGCACCCAGAATTATACCTCTTTTAGGTGGTCGCATTAGCGGGATTTTACTGTAGTCACAATATAGGGTTTGGTGGAGAAATGACTATTTTAGTATTTTGACTTCTTCCGATTCGACCATGCTTTTGAGAAACTGCTGACTGGGTGTCAAACAGCTCGGACCCGGGTAAGGCTTCGCGCAACTCGGCATATCATTTGGATCCATGTTGATTGCAAATGTGAGTCAAGTTTCGGATAAGGGACAAGGGTATATACAGTAAACCTCTCTATAACGGTCACTAAATTACATATAATAGTTTATGTTAAAGGCAGGTGGTCGCTTAAAACAAGGTGAAAGTAAAACAGAACGCTCCTGTTTTACTTTCACCTTGCTATCTGTCCTAAATACCAACTAATTACATTGTAACACAAATTTAGTGGCCGTTATAGAGAGGTTTTACTGTATACATGGTTCATCTATAGTAAAGCACTTTCTAATGGTGTTAACTCAATAAAACCGAGTCTGCAATTTGCATTTCTGCGTTTGCGTTCGAATGATCTCCCACTTTTAGAATTGATCAACTTCACAACAGCAGGTGTTAAGTACGTGTGTGGAGGTCGTAAAAGTCTCCCTCTTATATGTCCTGGTCCTTCAGGATGATTAGTTTCGAGGTTAATTGTTTTGAAAATTGAATACCACTTAAGCCGGTGCAAGGGGTATGAGCAGTGTTGTGCTTTTAATTACTTCTCATGGACACACTCAATAAATCCGAGTCTGCAATTGTCTCTGTTTGCACTGCTGCGTTAGCTTTTGAAAGATGTATTACTTTTAGTATTTAGAAACAATACTTATTTTACGCAGCGTCTAATCATGTACATTGATGATGGTAAATCCAACCTCACTCTGTGTAAACAAACCATAATGGCATGTCGGCGCGCACACTTCGTCTTTACTTCTGGAGTTGTTTTCCGAGGACTTTCTAGTGACATACCCTGTCTAACTTCCATTATAATTCAAGGATAAATATCGTATTCGGTCGAACTAATGTTTACCTGACCTAATTATTGTGACCTAGTTGTTAGTGGGAATGGTTTTAATATTATGTGACACGGATGATGTCTATTTCAAGTAGAAATTTATTCAGTAATACATTTTATACCCTACGGATGTCTCATAATAATATGGAAATCGTTATACTTAGAGTGTTAGGGACTAGTGTAGTTGAACTTCATTATATAAGGGAAACGTAGGTTGTTATTTCATGATTAATTACTTTTAATCAAGGATTAATTATATAGTGTGACTGATTTAAAGTGATGTGAAAAAGGCGTCAAAAACCGAGTCTGCAATTTTCTCTAGACATTGCTGTTTTTGCTTTCGAAGAATCTCTTCCTGTCATAATTTATTTACTTCACAACCAAACCAGTTTTGTGACCACTCTTTAGAATCGTCTCGAAGAGACGATTCTAAAGAGTGGACACATCATAGGGTTTGGTGGAGATATTACGATTTTAGTAATTAAGGACGCACGTTACATTAATCTGGCTGATTGTTACTGTTTGTTACACTGTGTGGTCTTTCGCAGCCAACGCCGGATCTGTGATAACCTATGCAAACAGTTTGGATCCAGATGAGACGCCGAGTAACTCGGCGTCTCATCAGGTTCCAAACTGTTTGTTACTGTTACTATGTTTTTGAAACAAAAATGAAGAAAATCAAAAGAATGAAAATTTGTAACAGACGACAAAGTTAGCAGATGACAGAGTTTGGCAGCGAAAGGGTTAATAAGGCTATGCATAAATCACCGACGATGACCTGTATTTCGTCGGTTATCACGTCGGAACCTTCACGACGTAATCGCCTAGTACAGTAAAACCTCTCTATAACGACCACTATATTGTGTTAATTAATTGGTATTTTGGGCAGGTGGTTGCTTAAAGCAAAGTGAAAGTAAAACAGAACGCTCCTATAGGAGCGTTCTGTTTGACTTTCACCTTGCTTTAAGCATCCAACTGCCTTTAACACAAAATACTTGATGTAATTTAGTGCCGTTATAGAGAGGTTAAACTGTACTGTGATAAATCAGCACATCACTATCAAATACTAAACTCAGCACGTCGTCCTATGTTATAACCACTCCTTGATGTCAGATAAGGGCTTTATGAGAAAATATTACTTTATGCACTGTATGAAAAATGAAAAGGTAGTAAATTCAAGCAGACAAAGCCACATACAAGACGCAACCACCATCAAAACACACACATACATGACATGAACACAGAAAGCATTAACAAACACACAAGTACTACAGATAAACATTCCATACATGAACAAAAGCACAAGTACAAAGATACAAAGATGCAAGACAAACAAAAGTAAGGGTGACAAAGAGAGTATTACCCTCCCAATTTGACCTGAGACTCGATTAAATTTCGGCGTGTTTATCGGGATTGTTCGTAATACTCTGTGACCAAGCATAGCAAAGCAAAAGCCGGTAATTATCATATTCAACGAGGATTGTACAGTAAACCCCCTCTAATGCGACCACTTAATGAATAAACATGACTGTCTTTATAAGCAAATGGTTGCTTCATGCAGGACAAACGTTATGCAGAAGGCTGCTACAGGAGATTTCTGCATAACTTCCGTCCTGTATTAAGCTACCACCTGCCATTGCAACTGTGAATTATGCCCCCTTTTCTGGTCGTATTAGAGGAGTTTTTCTGTATTTTTATAGCGCATTCTTATACCTTCGGAAATTTATTCGAAGATTACCGACGATAATACACGGAATATGCATGAGTCTCAGGTCAAATTTGAAAGATAATACCGCCTTGGCACAAAGAAGACGGTAAACACATAACAATATGTAAAACAACTATGAAATTTCCTCAACTATGTGCTTAATGACTTTGCTAAAGTCAGAGCGCCTGCAAGGAAGACGGTAAGGGCATGACAGGAAAATAAGTAATACATGAGTCTGGTATATTTATAATGCGTGTCGCTTTGTATATCTCAACCAAAAGGTGAACTCGATATGGGTTAACGGTACTACCGAGACAAATGTCCTTGACAAAGGAATCTGTAAGCATCATTAGACTTAATATATACATTATGTACTGGTAATCACCTATCAAGTTCGGTAGTCTGTCAATAACCATTTCGCCACAACATCATTTTAGCCTGCTAAGATTATCGTTTGCTCCAGGTTTCGAAAGAAATGTCCAGCGCTGAATTCAATTTCTTTTTAAAAGCACAATTCTAGTGCTCAGATTTGAATAGTATTATGCCTTTTTCGATTCGAACACGCTTTTGAGAAAGTGCTAACCCAGTGCCACAAACAGTTTTGATATTGATGAGATGCCGAGTTACTCGGCATCTTATCTTGATCCAAACTGTTTGACAAGTCCATCACGATTTCAGCGAATGAGTTAACCCTTACAGTGCTTGTGATGGAAACAAGCAAACGGTTTAGATCCAGATCAGACATCGAGTAACTAGTTGTCTCATCTAAACTAATATATTTAACCCTTTACCTCATAGGCTATTTAAAGACCCAATCTCTTTGAATAAATCTACCGAAAAGGAGCATTTACTGGATAAAAGAAAGATGTTAGAATGGTGTAGTTTTGAAACCATTGTGATAAATAGTAATTAGTGCTCTATTTATCACAATGGTTTCAAGAAGTGATTTTTACAGAGGCGTAGAAAGGCATATTTATGGAGGAAAGGCCGGGTTAAGAAATAAATAATTATTGGTGTATCGTAGAGCCAGTCCCAATCAACCATTTATTTATTGAACACAGGAGTGATAAAAAGCAGATGATTTATTAATGCAGGTCAAAAATAATGTCAATATATATATACTCTTTTATTCCACTTTTCAGTGATTATAACATACATGTCATTATACATACGTGAAAAAGAACAACTATATAATAACCTGTAAAGTAACTGAGATAGGAAATATAAACTCTGTACATATAATACCGTCTACAGTATTTTCTATTTTCTTTCCTCCCCCCCCCCTCTCTGCTTATTTTTTCTAAATAGCACTTTGTGCTGTGAAACCTGCGTTAAGCATCCATCTTAAGCACGATGACTCTGAAAAGTTATATAAAGCTAACTGCTTAATGTGTGGTAAAGTAATGCAGAAGCTCCTTACGGAGCTTTATGCATCACCTTTACACTATCAAGCATCAGCTCGTGTCTAGAGATCCGCATGCCGTATCATGGAATGGCCGCCTAACGCAGGTCTTCTTGCATAGCTGTGACATGACATGTCCACGGCAGGTGTAATGAACCATTTCAACAGCTATTGAAACCAGCAATAATAACAATAAGCTTATTATTTTTTAACAGTATGAAAGGGTCTCGGAGTTGTAGTTTTCACCGAGCGAAATCGAAATACTTGTGAAAAAGACAACCAAGACTCAGAGGCGTGTTATACGTATATGTCTACTGTTGCTTCGTGCACTATATGTTTCAACTGTTGTGTAGTACTTGAGTGTACTCAATGAAGTGAACACTCCAGTACTACATTGAGTTGAGCACTGATTCTTCCTACACAGCACTACACGACGACTCCAGTGCGATAGGCACATTACTCGTGATAATGTATCTCACTTTTCGAAACGAAACAAAAGTGTATACATGAAGTAATTTTTATCTCAGACGGTGATGGCTGTTTACCTTGTATATGTAGGTAAACGCAATATCTATAAAGCGTTGTTGTAGATCTGGTGGGATTCCCACTGTTTCTAATAGGCGTATATCATAGATGCCTCTCAGGAAAGTTTCACTACTAGCTCCTACAAAGAAATTTGCAAGCTCAATACTGAAGGATTTGCATAGCATCTGAATAAATATGTCTTTCTCATGCCTTGTGCTGATGCATTCAGCTAAAGTATGTCTGGTAATATCAGTTGTAGTCATGTTGCATTTAGAGCATTTGTACTCAGGGGTGAATTGTCTTAAAAGTAGCAGTCTAACGGCCGTTATTGCTCTCACAATCTGTTGTTTTGTTACTGCAGATGACCAAAAGCCTGATGGCTCGATGTGACTGTGTATCGCCTTAAACCTTGCAAACTCTTCGTCTCCGTTTACTCTTAGTTCCCAAAGACGTGTGTGTTCCTGGGTGATGGATTGAGACACAATTTTCTTCCATTCTGCTTTCCCTGGAAATTTAGACGTTTGCAAATAACTAATGATGTACCGGAAAAGGTTGTATTTTCTCAATGTTCTGCATACATCTGGTATATATCCAAGTTGGTTTCTAAAGCATTTAATAGCAAATAAGTTCAATCTATAAGTGAAGATCTTGGCCGGTAGCAAGTTCGTTGGCATTGTGCATAGTTTTTGCAGGAATAATTATTGGTGTATCGTAGAGCCAGTCCCAAGCAACCATTTATTTATTGAACACAGGAGTGATAAAAAGCAGATGATTTATTAATGCAGGTCAAAAATAATGTCAATATAGGAGCTTTCTGAATTACTTTTGCCTAATATTAAGCTACCATCAGTCTTATATACAGACCCATAATTAGACAAAAAGCAGATGATTTATTAATGCAGGTCAAAATTAATGTCAATATAGGAGCTTTCTGAATTACTTTTGCCTAATATTAAGCTACTATCAGTCTTATATACAAACCCGTAATTAGACAAAAAGCAGATGATTTATTAATACAGGTAAAGAACTGTCTAATTAGGAGCTTTCTGAATTACTTTTGCCTAATATTAAGCTACCATCAGCCTTATATACAGACCCATAATTAGACAAAAAGCAGATGATTTATTAATGCAGGTAAAGTAATGTCTAATTAGGAGCTTTCTGAATTACTTTTGCCTAATATTAAGCTACCATCAGTCTTATATACAGACCCATAATTAGACAAAACACAGATGATTTATTAATGCAGGTCAAAAATTAATGTCAATATAGGAGCTTTCTGATTTACCTTTGCATAATATTAAGCTACCATCAGTCTTATATACAGACCCATAATTAGACACCCTCTTTGCAGGCCACTTAAGACTGTACTTGAAATATTCCAAGAACGTATTAGCTAATACTATTCTATAAGAAAGAACATTAAAGCTTGGACATCAGTTTAGTCACGTGTGAAATGGCGTCTGCAGTAATCAGCCACAGAACACCATTAACATTACGTATAATGTGACCGATATACGAGTTACATGATGATGGCTATTAAGATCGAATATCAGTAGAATTAAGGTCATTCCTACCACGTAAGTTTAGTTTGTAAACAATGTCGTCTGCTTCAAGCTTCAGGGTGAATTTTCCTTTATTTTCTTCTCTAAAACGTTAGTGTTGCATCACACAGTTTGGGGTAACTCGGCGCCTCATCAGGATTCCAACAGTTTGCAGAGGTAGTTACTAGATGCTCCTATTGCAGCCAGCCTTTGAGTTGCGTACCGAAGATTACCACGGTAAAAGGGTCAAGACTTTTAGGTATGTATCGGTTTGCAACGGGGTTTTATGACGCTTTAACCCTTCCGGCGTCAAATTTCTTATTGTCGTCTGCAATCCAATTTTTGATAAACCATTCGGTACAATAAGGAAATTAGATAAATAAGTGCAAGTTTCAAAGGAATAAAGCACAGATGTAGAAATAGAGTTTAAGACAAAAAGTAAAGATAGTGCAGTCCTCGATCAGACGCCGCCTTTTTAAGGCGGCGTCTGATCTAGGACTGCACTATTTGTCGTGGTGCATTTATACGACATCGGCGGTGAAAGGGTTAACAGTAGTTCAGTCATATCGCGACGTCCAGCTCATTGCAAGTGGAGTAAACCCCAGATTATTTTTCGGAACAGAACAACGTGCATTGTTCCGTGTACGGAAGAACACTCGGGTAGAACAACCGACTTGCCACTAACCAGCTGGAAGGCTTCATCTTAATGTCCAGGCCATGATGCCATGATTCGAGCCACAGCGACAAGGGGCTTAGTGATTGTCCATCGAATACCCCTACCCCCTGTTGCATTAGTCTCTCTATTGCTTGCCCCGAAATAAGTAATCAAATGTATGTTTCCACTTGACAAATGAGTCCCCTCTTGGCTTTCATAGAGTTGTTATGTCAGTAGTAAGCTTCGTACTATTCAAATAGGGAATAGCCTATGCCTTGTGTTGCACGGTATATAAATGCCATTAACATCACCTATTAACCCTCCTTCTCCTGATTGTGACCTGCCTTGCATTTGCGAACAGCTGAAACCCATGTGAGATGCCGAGTAACCCATAATCCTATTAGGATCCAACTTGTTTGTCACTTGATTAGTAGTTTCTCAAGAACGTTTTCGAATCGAAATAAGTCAGAATTGCAACATATCAAAATTTGATAGATCATCGTTTTTCACCATGGGATAATATTTCAACAAATACGTAATGACACACATCGCTTTAAACTATTATACAGTAAAACCTCTCTTAACCGGAATTCTAGTAGAGAATAATTTATATATTTTAGGCAGGTGACTGCTTAATGCAGGGTGAAAGTCGTGCAGAAAGCTCCTCCAGGAGCTTTCTGCATGACTTCCACCCTGCATTAAGCTGTCACCTGTCCCCAAGACCGATATTTAAACTAAATTTAACTTCTGGTTAAGAGAGGTTTTACTGTAGAATGTAATAGTAGAACGGAACTAGCACTGTCAAATTGATTACACTGAATTGTATTACTCATACAATTTGATTACATTTATTTCTCGTGCATCATTTCTTACATATGATTAGACTTTTAGGGTGACGTTACCCTTTACTCCATAATTTCGCCTTTTCACGCGTTTACAAACAGAAATTTCGAAAGTGTTAGATCCTTCGAAAGCAAAAGCAGCAATGCGAAAAGATGAAATTACAGACTCCATTTTATCGGGTCTGTTCATGAGCCGTTATTACAAGCGCAACACCTCTCACTCCCCTAGCACCGACTTAAGCTGTACTTTTTTTCAATTCTCACTTTAACTGAAACTAGTGATCCCAAATGACTGGAAAATATAAAACACTGAGAATAAAGTATGGGGCTGTGCCTAGGAGTGTATACATATACGCATGTCTGTTATCTAGGGGTGTATACGCATGTCTGTTGTCTATGTGTGCTACGCATGTCTGTTGTCTAGGGGTATATACGCATGTCTGTTGTCTATGTGTGTTATGCATGTCTGTTGTCTAGGGGTGCATATGCATGTCTGTTGTCTAGGAGTGTATACGCATGTCCGTTGTCTAGGAGTGTAAACGCATGTCTGTTGTCTAGGAGTGTATACGCATGTCTGTTGTCAGCCTTTTTTTTAACCTATTCTCTGTTCTATATTCAGTCCAACTTTCAATACCTACTGGATATTCAGGGGCGAAATAGTTATAACGAAATATGGAAGATGGAAGCCTTTTTAGAAACTTAAGAAACAGATCTATCAAATTTCATCAGCAGACCCTAGTCAGACGGCTGCTATAGGAAACATGTTTATATGATGGAAAGGGTTAAACTATGATTTTTGAATACTTGAATACTTCTTAGCATTTTTCACATGAAATGGGAATCGAGGAAGACAGACAGCTCATAGGGGAAATCAATTTCCTAGAATATAAAACAACCATATTTAATTGCAAATTAAAGGCAAAACAAGTGTCATTCCCAAGAGGAAAACACCACACCTGATGTTTGACGTTCACCTTTGATATACGCCTACTGCTTGACGTACATGTATACGGATACCTGACATGCACTTACCTATGTTAGATATGCGCCTTTTGTTTGACATATATTCCGATTGTCAGGCAGTGAGGTTCTTTGGCAAATTTGTGGCGTATGGTTTCTTGTTTAGGTCGGTTTAACAAGTATATAGCGTGTTGGGGTGACCGTAGATCCTCTAGCTCATGTAGAAATTGGTTTTACAAGGCTAAGTGTAAATTTGCCGAGTTAGACCTGGGTAATGCAGTAAGATTATTTCGTTTAAGAAATTAAACAGCGTACATGTACCAATGACCCACTTTAAGGTGGAATGACATACACTGTTGAATAGGCCTGACGGTATAAATGGTAGAGGCAGAAATAAACTGCAGTCTTACCGAAACTTTAAAGAGTTCTACTCCGCAGAAATATACAGTGTGCCCCCTCCCTACAACGGCCCTCTCAATAACGACTCCCTCCTTACAACAACGCATGTCACTGTTTCCGAAACAACAAGGCTCCAGAAACAAACTTTTTCCATCGTATTTTCTTTATGCCTCCATCAAACCCTATGGTGTGACCACTCTTTAGAATCGTCACTTTGTGACGATTCTAAAGAGTGGTCACAACATAGAGTTTGATTGAGGGATAACGGATTTAGTTCTCGAAATACACCTTATCTGGAGATCTGCAAACAAGCTAGTTATGTCTCCCCCATTTATGGGGAGATATATTGTTTTTGCCAGAGTTGTCTGTCTGTCCGTCCGTCCGTCCGTGTCCGTGTCCGTCCGTCCGTCTGTCCGTCTGTCCGTCTGTCCGTCGGTCCGTCTGTCTGTCCGTCACAAACTTGTGTCGCCCGTATCTCTGAAACCAGTTGGGCTAGAGTCAACAAACTTCACAGGAATGTTCACCAGCATGAGTTGTTGTGCACCTGGATTTTTTGAATTGTCTCCCCCTGATAACTTTGGAGTTATTGCCCCTGATGACTTAAAATTAGAAAAACTTTGTGTCGCGCGTATCTCTGAAACCGCTAGTACTAGAGTCACCAAACTTCACAGGAATGTTCACCAGCATGAGTTGTTCTGCACCTATGGTTTTTGAATTGTCTCCCCCTGATAATTCTTGAGTTATTGCCCCTGATATGAATACTTAAATTTATACAAACTTTGTGTCATGCGTATCTCTGAAACCAGTAGGGCTAGAGTCACCAAACTTCACAGGAATGTTCACCAGCATAAGTTGTTGTGCACTTGGGTTTTTTGAATTGTCACCCCCCGATAACTTTGGAGTTATTGCCCCTGATGATTTAAAATTAGAAAAACTTTGTGTCGCGCGTATCTCTGAAACTGCTAGTACTAGAGTCACCAAACTTCACAGGAATGTTCACCAGCATGAGTTGTTGTGCACCTATGGTTTTTGAATTGTCTCCCCCTGATAATTCTTGAGTTATTGCCCCTGATATGAATACTTAAATTTATACAAACTTTATGCCGCACGTATCTCTGAAATCAGTAGGGCAAGAGTCACCAAACCTCACAGGATTGTTCACAAGCATGAGTTGTTTTGCTCTTGGATTTTTTTAATTGTCTCCCCTGTTAACTTTGGAGTTATTGCCCCTGATGACTTAAAATTAGACAAGCTTTACTTAGTGTTGTGCATATCTCTGAAACCACTAGGGCTAGAGTCACCAAACTCACAGGAATGCTGACCAGCATGAGTTGTTGTGCACCTGGGATTTTTGAATTGTCTCCCCTTGATAACTTTGGAGTTATTGCCCCTGATATGATTACTTAAAATTAGAGAAACTTTGTGTCATGCATATATTTAAAACCACTAGGGCTTGAGTCACCAAACTTCACAGGAATGTTCACCAGCATGAGTTGTTGTGCACCTGGGTTTTTAATTGTCTCCCCCAAATAATTCTTGAGTTACTGCCCCTGATATGTTAAGTTAAAATTAGAGAAACTTTGTGCTGCATGTATCTCTGAAACCAGTAGGGCTAGAGTCACCAAACTTCACAGGAATGTTCACCAGCATAAGTTGTTGTGCATATCGGGTTTTTAATTGTCCCCCCCCCTGATAACTTTGGAGTTACTGCCCCTTATGACTTAAAATAAGAGAAACTTAACGTTGTGTCACATGAATCTCTGAAACCACTAGTACTAGAGTCACCAAACTTCACAAGAATGTTGACTAGCATGTGTTTTCGTGTACCTGGGACTTTTGAATTGTCTCCCCCTGACAAAGTTGGAGTTATTGCCCCTGATGACTTAAAAAATTAGACCCTAATAAGTTTGGAGTTACAGACATTACACTTGTGTATTGGAAAGAGGATGGGAGGGGGAGACATCTGTTTTTGTGACAAAAACAAACCTCTAGTTATGTTTGATTTTCCCTCCCTATAACAACTCCCTCTTAACAACACATACAATATTCCTATCCTAAAGGGTGTCGTTGTAGAGAGGGAGCACTGTAGTGCTTGATGATTTTGCCAGTAAGCCATCGGTCTGCATTTAACAAATTTAGATGCGGCGTTGCACCCATACGTATTGAAACGGGCATGCATGAACACATTAGGAAACAGGAACGTAAATGTCCATTTTGCAAAACTGAATCGCAAGTTAATTTAGATTGTCCTTTATATGATGACTTAAGAACCACATTAATTCAGAAAACCGCTGTAACGTGTGGTAATTGCTCTACCTTAGATGCAATTGATACGCTTAAGGCTCTTTTTGCCCATCTATCTTTGGTTCGTAGTTGTGCCAAGACCTGTTTTGATATCTTAACAAGACGTCGTCTTATATTATGTAAATTATGTGATATGTATATAGATTTCATTAGATTATCATTTTGTATCAGTCACACGTGTCTGTAGGTAATCAGTTTACTTTTGAATTGATCATAGGTAATATTCGCTCTTTTATACATTTTTCTTAAATATACACGGTTGTGTTCTTTTGCATGTCAACGTCGTAAGCATTCCATTTATGGTAGTCTTTAATAATAGATTAGAAGCAATCACGATGTTTTACTTCATGTACATATTTGATTGTATGAACAGTGTATGGACATATCCTGTGATAGGGAACAGTCTCTTATAATTCTTATACATAATGACTGTGTGCATCTTATTGTGTTAAGAAAGTGTAATATGTTTGTTGTATGTGTACAGATGAGACTTAAATAAATAATATATATATGAATGTTTGGAGTACTCCTGTTATTTCACGTATACCTGTTGTTAGGCAGACGGCTATTGTTGGACGTACGACAGTTATTTCCCATACACCTGTAGTCAGATAGACATCGGTTGTTTGACGTACATGTACACTGTTCATCAGTTGCCTGATTAACCCTTCGTTGCTATTCACGTCAATATACCTACCTGTAAATAGCGAAGACCCAGATGAGACAGCTCCTGCAGGAGCTGTCTCATCAGGGTCTGCACTATTTACAAGTTGATTTTGCGATCAGTGCACTCCACAGCAGTGATTGCACAGCGAAATACGAGTACACAGTGAAGATATATGTAAGTATATAACAGAGCATGGGTAAAGAAGGAGAAATGTATTTTAAAATTCAGCAAGCGAAGGGTTAATATTCATGACAGACACGGTGAAATCATGAATAAGTATTAGCTGAATTTTTTTTTGTAATGGCATATGAACAAAGGTTGGTTTTTTTTTCATTTTGTTAGAAACTGGAGAATCAGGCCTATATCATTTCACTCTTCCCTGTTCTGTATTTAGGCCAAATTTCAATACCTACCGAATATTCATTAACAAAACAGTTATAAAGAAATATCGAAAGTAGAACATTTTAGACATTTAGAAAGTAAAGAACCATATATATATATTAAATTCTAATAGCAAACAGAGCAGAACCTGATCAGACGGCTGCTCTAGGAGCCGTCTGATCTTGGTCTACTCTGTTTGCAAATGCGTTTATATGTGGGTAAGGGTTAATAAGCAAACATAGCAGACCCTGATCAGACGGCTACTGCAGGAGTTGTCTGATCTGGGTCTACTCTGTATGCAGATGTGTGAAAAGGCATTTATGTAAGGGAAAAGGGTTTAACCGAAATTCATATTTCACTTATACAGAAATATGTAGATGTTCCATGTACAATAGAGATTCCGCAGTTCTTGAAAATGAAAGTATTCATTTATTCTAAAACGTACAAAAGGCAATCTTCAGGAGGATTTTGTCTTCTAATATTCCACTAGACGAATAGCTAATTATATTATATATTTTGTAAAATAAGCAGTATTTCCCCATTTGTTATGCGAAAACAACAACTAGGTTAGTGTATATAAGGCAAAATTAAGCAGTGCCCAGGCGCTTACATCACATACACAGGGTCAACTGTTAGGAATCTGGCTGTCTACGATTATGCTGATCTTCGTTGAATTTATATTACTGACAACAATAAACGTGTGTGTTATACACATGGGTCTAAAATACAAACAGCTCTTCTAATATTTTGCAACCCAGAATATGTAATATTTGTTTTTTATTTGTTCTTAACTACAGTAGAGCCTCTCTTATATGTAACCCATTACCTCATAGGCTATTTTAGACCCAATCTATTTGAATAAATCTAACGAAAAAGAAGCTTTAACCAGACAAAAGGAAAAGTTTATAATTGTGTAGTTTTGAAACCATTGTGATAAATAGAGCATTTGCTCCTATGGAGCAAATGCTCTATTTATCACAATGGTTTCACAAAGTGATTTTGACAGAGTCGTCAAAAGTCGTCAATATTAGGGAATGGGTTAAGCAGTCATGCGTTAATTGAACATAAGACTCTGACAAAGCAGACGATTGCTTAATGCAGGGGCAGAAAGTAATAGGAGCTTTCTGCATTCGTTTGACCCGCACTAAGCTACCATCTGCATTACAGGCCCATAATTAGACCTATTTTTGATGGCCACTTACGACAGGTTCTAAGTGTACTACATCCTCTTGCTAAGTATCTGCTTTCTGCTACAATTTTACATCTGATTCAGTTTCAGTTTAAAGGTCCTTGCAAAGCACAGCCAGAGTGTAATGCAGTTCGGATCCAGATCTCCATGTAAGTCTTTCGGATAAGACTTCATAACCCGAGGTCCGTCGTATCAGTGCTTTACACTGTGCATCTTAAAGAACCAGAGAAAATCTGTCGATAATAAGAGTAGGGCATGGGGCCCGAGTTTCTCTGAATCTCCCCCCCTCTCTCTCTCTCTCTCTCTCTCTCTCTCTCTCTCTCTCTCTCTCCTGGACATCCGATTAGCCCAGTACGGACATTAATCAACATAAACAAAACAGTCTGCTAATAAATATTCATGATGTTATTATTTCTTACATCAATATGTAACAGGGGAAAACTTAAATGACGGGACCAGTAATTAACACGGATAACCTGCCACATACACTCAAAGCTAAATACAATGTATATACTCTTCCGTTGCCAAATAGTGTCGTTTTTTGAAGTTATCGTCTGCTCATCTTTTCTATTTTAACCCTTTCACCGCCGCAATCGCATAAATGCACTAAGACAAATAGTGCAGTCCCAGATCAGACGCTGCCTTTTCAAGGCGGCTTCTGATCAGGGACTTCACTATTTGTCTCAATCTCTATTTCTATATATGTGCTTTATTCCATTGAAATTTGCATTTATTTATCCCATTTCCTTATTTCACTTATTTTATTTTACAAACTTGGATTGCAGACGACAATTAGAAATTTGGCGCCGAAACGGTTAATGGTATTTCGTTTCTTCCAAAAAACATAATCATTCCAGTTTGGTCCTACATGAGAGGCCGAGTTAACCCATTACCTCAAAGGCTATTTTTAGATACAACCTCTTTGAATAACCCCCACTAAACCGGACGTTAAATTTGATGTAAATATCGGTCTTGGAGACAGGTTGCTGATTTGTATTTATTGACGACGATAGAAATAAGTAAATCTATATATAAATCACATAATGCACTTACAGAATGGACAGAAATCCGTATTCGAATATTTAAACATGTTTTCATATACCCAGCGTTGTTGTTCTTTTTTTATATTTAGCGTTGTGGAAGTGCTGAAACAGAGTGCCGTAAAACGCGGAACGAACTGCACTAGTCTAATTAGCAGTTTGAGTCCGGCCAATTATGAACCTTAAAGAGAATACGCGGAACCAATACATGACACTTTTAATCATTAGTCATTCGTAATATAGTAAACACGTTTCATCACAATAATTTGTAATGAACACGCATGTAAGCTCATCTACATGTATATTTACAATGCATTTGCATGGATAGAATTCCGCATATATATTTACAATCTGCATAAATGATACACGTATTAACCCATTACCTCATAGGCTATTTTTAGATACACCTTTTTAGATAAACCTACCGAAAAGGAGCATTAACTGGAGAAAAGGAAAATTTTAGAATTTTGTAGTTTGAAACCATTGTTATAAATAGAGCATTTGCTCCTATAGGAGCAAATGCTCTATTTATCACAATGGTTTCACAAAGTGACTTTTACAGAGTCGTCAAAAGTCGTCAATATGATGGAATGGGTTAACCCTTTCGGCGCCAGCTTTCTAATTGTCGACTGGTATCCAATGTCTGTTAAATCATTCGGTACAATAAGGAAATGAGATAAATAAATGCAAGTTTCAAAGGAATAAAGCACAGATATAGAACTACAGAATAAGACAAAAAGCGCAGTCCCTGATCAGACGCCGCCTTTTCAAGGCGGCGTCTGATCTGGAACTGCACTATTTGTCGTGGCGCATTTATGCGACATCAACGGTGGAACGGTTAATAATGCAGTAGCATGAATATAATTCCGTGCACACATGTGTGAACCACATATTGACGCAAACTCTTCAATACACACACTTAAAGCCAATGACGTGCATCAACTAAACGCACGGTTGGGATTTAATCTTCACTATCATTACCTCGGACAAGACTGAGAGATTGTAAAGGTTTTTTTGTAATAATTGCACTAGCAAGAGGATTGGTGTCAGTCAGTCAACCCCTTCGCTGCCATTGACGAATGTGCAATAACTGTCTGGATCAAGATTAGACACCTATTAACACTTTCCTCCGTAAATACGCCTTTCTACGCCTCTGTAAAAATAACCTTCTGAAACCATTGTGATGAATAGAGGTCTGCTCCTATAGGAGCAACTGCTCTAATTACATTGTATCACAATGGTTTCAAACTACAGAATTCTAAAAGTGTCATTTTCTCTAGTTAATGCTTCTTTTCGATAGATGTATTGTAAGAGGTTGGTCTTAAAAAAGTCTATGATGTAATGGGTTAATTTTGCATATAATTTGGATCTAAATACTTTAAAGCAGTATTTGTTCTTTTCTTGAAAGAAAATTGAAGGACATTTGTAGCAGATGAGGTAATTTGCAGACGACATAACGTGGCATATAAAAGGATTAAAACGAACTTGTCAACGGTTAATTTTCCCAAGCTGCCATTTAGCACACCCATTACAAAACCTTGTCAGATTTGCTTCGTTCTCAAAGGAATTTGCAATAACCCAATTATTTTAAGACACCTTCATGCAGGCCATTCAGTTGCCGATGATTCTAATCTTAAACCTCTACTCAATAAACAAACTTGTACATGTATCAATTTTATCCCTGTATTCCATCAATGCGCCTTTCTACGCCTTTGCAAACAGAGTAAACCCAGACCAGACAGCTTTTGTAGGAATGTAGAAATTATAAACAATTGATTTATCTAATTGTTAAGTATTTTAAACGCGTTGCAAGACGAGGCTATCACTTTAAAAGACGTAAAGCCCCTAAATAACCCTTTTCCTTATATTGACGACTTTTGACGACTCTGTATAAGTCACTTTATGAAACCATTAAGATAAATAGAGCATTTGCTCCTATAGGAGCAAATGCTCTATTTATCAAAATGGTTTCAAACTACACAATTCTAAACAATTCCTTTTTTCTTGTTAATGCTACTTTTCCGTAGACTAATTCAAAGAGGTTGTATTTAAAAATAGCCTATTGTATCTAAAAATAGCCTATTGTATCTAAAATAGCCTATGAGGGAAGTGGTTAAACAGGTACGTTATCTCAAACTTCAAGGGACCATACAAATTACCTACAGGAGCTTTCAGTATTCGATCTACATTAAGAACATTAAGACGTCACATGTGTTTCCATATGTGCGAAGTGATGCATTTTAGAACAATTCTATATTGCATTTTTTAGAAGAACCGAACTTTTAGTTCGTGATATCTCGAAGTTCGAGTCATCTAAGTTCGAGATATCGAAGTTCAAGAGTATGTAATAGACACGGTTACTTCCCGTTAAAATGACTCTAGGCGGTCACATCGTTTTTCCGATGTTGTATTTCGATTTGAACCTCAATTTCGTCTTTTCGCGACATTTCATTGAATAGTCATTTTCTTAATCGGAATTAAAGACAGTGTTTGGTGCCACTAGGACAATTTATCACGCAAAACCTGCACTGGTAGTGTCTTAAAACCATGTATCAAAGTTGTTAATGCATCTGCCATTGTCGAAATTGTCCTCGTAGCCACACAAAACAGTTTGCATGAATAACAATTACATTCAAACATTAATCATTTATGTTTTTAACCTTTTCCCTGTTCATTGTTTATTCCAAAGTTCAATACCTCAAGGCCAAACTAGTTATATCGAAATATGGAAGATGGAAATTTCTAGCCATTTTAGAAAGTAAAGAAACAGGTCTTTCAAACCCAATTATCTAACAAAACATACCCTGATTAGACGGCTCGTATAGGAGTCGTCTGATCTTGATATATGCTGTTTACAAATGCTTTGAAACACGTTAATATGAAGGAAAGGGCTAACTGATTAGTTTAAAAATGAAATGATTCATTGTCATTTACGACTCAATGAAAATGAAACAGGCTATAGCTGACGGCTGTTTCGACCATTGCTATACAAACACCTTAGTAATACAATGGACGACGCACATGGAGTGCTACGGTTGCCTGACGCCGAACTGTGTGCTACGATTGGCTGACAATTGCCAATTTGCATAAAAAATGCACTAGTGCATTTCCGCGATTTACGGCACGCTGTTACGGCACTCCCACAAGACAGATTATGTGATACACATGTAAAAGAAATAATGACATTACGCATATTGATTAGCTGTATTTTTATAGTAGAATATGCAAACAGGAATATTTAACCAATGCAGAAAGTGCGAAATCATTTCAATATTACAACAGAGCAGACCCTGACCAGACGGTTCCTATAGGAGCCGTGTGCTCTGGGTCTACTCTGTTTGCAAATGCGCAGAAGGACGTATTCATGGAATACATGAATAAAAATTGATATCGGTTTGTGTCATTTTGTTGTGTAGTGTTCACACAAATGCTAGTGAATGGTACCTACACCGAGATAACTTTTTAAAACTTTTCGTGCTGATCTGTTGCGTTTGTTAGTTTCTTCTGATTCGTACAAAAGTTCGAAAAGAAAACTCTTGAGCGAGTGCCAAACAGCTTGGATCCTAATGAGACACCGATTTCTTTCTGTTCTATGTGCTTATGACAATTGTATCTACCTACGGTTACTCACAGAGCTGAAGCAGTTAAAAAAACACGCTAAATCTTGATGGTTACATTGTATACGAATACACTTTCAATGTTTTTTCAATCATTTTATTTCATGCCGCTTAAATACCAACATAGGACTATAGGCACTGACTGTTTTAGATATTTGGTAAAGACTTTCAGCGAAATGGTTGGTTGGACTGGAGACAGAAAACGAACTCAACGTGTCAAGGTGCTGGCCATTCCATCAACTTGTCTGTAATGCAATTGTTGGGCTCAGACAATAGACGTGCGCCTGTCTTGCAATATGTTCATACATAATATGAATACCAGGACAAAACTAAATATACCATACTGAAGTACATCCTATCCTAACCCTGTCCCTTATGTAAGCGCAGTTTCGCGCACCTGCAAACAGAGTAGACCAAAATCAGAAGGTTCCTATATGAGCCGTCTGATCAGGGTCTGGTCTGTTTGCTGATGGTGTAATATAGATCTGATTCTACAGCTTCTGCCTGAGCCAAAATGCCCTGTGTTGATATGCCATCATAAAAATGATCTTATTAATATTCATGACGTCATTATTTCCTACATGTGATGTATATTCATCATTGAAAGAGTTAAGCGACCTTATATTGACAGGGCACGGGAATATCAGACAGTTGATGGTAGCTAAATACAGGTCAAAAGTGATGCCCAAAGCTCATAAAGGAGCTTCTTTGTATTACATTTGACCTGCATTAAGCTACCACATGCATTATATACTCATAGTTAAACCTGTTTTGGATGGCTGAATGTGTGTCATTCAATACTAAAATCATTATTTCTCCACCTAACCTTGCAGATCTACTGTGATCACTCTTTAGAAACGCTTAATC
Source organism: Azorinus chamasolen (assembly GCA_963576725.1). Taxonomy (NCBI): domain Eukaryota; kingdom Metazoa; phylum Mollusca; class Bivalvia; order Cardiida; family Solecurtidae; genus Azorinus; species Azorinus chamasolen. The sequence goes on along the minus strand of OY755253.1, from coordinate 57,101,720 downwards.
GTTTAAGCAAGACGATTCTAAAGAGTGGTCACAACATAGGATTTGGTGGAGAAATAAAGTTCTTGAAATGTTTTAGCCCTTTCACCGCCGATGTCGCATAAATGCATCACGACAAATAATGCAGTCCCAGATCAGACGCCGTCTTGTCAAGGCGGAGTCTGATCAGGAACTTCACTTTTTGTTTCATTCTCTATTTCTATATATGTGCATTATTCCTTTGAAATTTGCATTCATTTATCTCAGTTCCTTATTGTACCGAACAATTTAACATAATTCGGATTGCAGACAACAATTAGAAATTTGGCGTCGAAAGGATTGATTTACATATTTTATCTGGACATCTCTGACTATAATATTGGACACTGTGCTAGTGTCAACACTCATGTCTGCAAGAGAATAAAATACAGTAAAATCCCGATTATTCGAACACTAAAATTTGTATTAGTATCTATCTAATATCGATAAAACCTCGATTATTCGAATTTTCTGTATAGAAGAATTAAGATACTTTAAGACAGGTGCCAGCTTAATGCATGGTGAAAGTCATGCAGAAAGCTCCTCTAGGAGCTTTCTGCATGACTTTCACCATGCGTTAAGCAGCCACCTGCCTAAAAGTATCTAAATTCTTCTATACAGAAAATTCGAATAATCGAGGTTTTACAGTATACAAATCAGACTACAATATTGGCAGACAACAATTGGTTTACTAACAAAAAGTAAACTCTTTCCTCCATGAATATTAATGTGAGAACAAAACACGTCATGAATATGAATTAGATTGTTCGTTATAATAACACATTCATTTGATACTTTAATATGTGTCTATGCCAAAAACTATAGAATCATATCTATATTATTAGCAAACAAGGGGCCGTCTGAATCTAGGTCTAATCTCTTTGCAAATGCAAAGAAAGGCTTATAAGCTTATAATAGGGTTAAAGGTGACCGGCAATTGAATATAACATTACAGATTCTACAGTGCTCCCTCTCTACAACGACACTGATTGGGATACGAAGATTGTATGTGTTGGTCAGAGGGAGTTGTTATAGGGAGGGAAAATCAAACATAATTAGCTTGTTTGCAGATCACCTCAATTACACCCTATGTTGTGACCACCCTTTAGAATCGGCACAAAGTGTGACGATTCTAAAGAGTGGTCACAACATATGATTTGATGGAGGCATAAACAAAAACGATGGACAAAAAGTTGTGTCTGTAGCCTTGTTGTTTCGGAAACAGTGGCATGCGTTGTTGTAAAGAGGGAATTGTTATTGAGAGGGCCGTTGTAGGGAGGGAGAACTGTACCAATACCATAACATCCTGCGTACATATGTTAGTAAGAAAAGTCAGGTAATAAATAGGCATGCTATAATAACGTCATTAATATTCATTATATTTGTTCATAGTGGCATATGAACACAGAACATTTTGGCTCTGGTAGAGCCTTTAGAATCAGATCTGTATTATACTAGAAGCCAACAGAGTGTACCCTGATCAGGCGATTCCTGTAGGAGCCGTCTAATTGGGGTCTACCCGCATTGCAAAAGCGTGAAAAGACGTTTACATGTATATGAAGGAAAGGGTTAACCCGTTCTATGTTGAATGTTCAGAGTGAGATAGCCCATCATTGTTTATTGGTAGATTCCTTATGATACAGTATGAATGGATAAAGAGGATCGAATGAAAAACAGTGAAGACTCTCTCGAAGCCATCTGAACTTGGTACTCATGTTATTGTTTTTGAAAATTGAATACCGCTTTATGTCCTAAGTACCGCTTAACCGTTGCCATGTTCTATATTTAGTCCAAATTTCAATACCTACTGAATATTCATGGACAAAATAGTTATAATGAAACATGGAAGTTGTAACATTGTAGCCATTTTAGAAAGAAAATAGCCATATCTTTCAAATTCCACTAGCAAAAAGAGTAGACCTTGATCAGACAGCTCATCTAAAAGCTGTCTGATCTGGGTGTACTCTTTTTGCAAATGCGTGAAAAACACGTTTATATGAAGGAAGGGGTTAAGACAGTGCTTGGGGAATGAGTAGTGTTGCACATTTAATTACTACTCATGAACATACTCAATAAAACTAAGTCTGCAATTTTCTCTTTTTGCATTGCCGCTTTTGCTTTCGAAGGATATCCTACTTTCAGAATTTACACACTGTTTTCAAATGACAGTGCGCTCATTTCTTGTATTTAAATGGCTATAACCCAGTTTAGAATGTAGTTCAAATATTTCCAGGCTATTTGACTGCACAGTGTGCAATAGCTTATTCTATTAAGACATATTGTGTTTAAAATATCATATTCTGATCTTTTTATTATTATGTTTTATAGTTGCCCCGGGATTCGCTGATACAAATGTAACACCTCATTGCGCTTTAGTTGTTATTTAGACGTTCAATTGACAAGTAAGAATATTTAGTATATACAATAAAACCCCTCTAATGCGACCATCAAAATTGGGCATACTTCTAGGTGACATAGGCAGGTGGTAGCTTAATGCAGGACGAAAATTATGCAGAAAGCTCCTATAGGAGTTTTCTGCGTAACTTTCATCCTGCATTAAGCAACCACCTGTTTCAAACGACGTTAATGACTGTTTATTAAGTGGTCGCATTAACGGGGTTTTACTGTATTTCTATTTTTAACCTTTCGCCTGGTAAGTTCGGCCTGTTTTTCATTCGCAGACAGCTTAGATCCAGATGAGAAGCAGTGTAATTTGGTTACTCCTCAGGATCCAAGCTTGTTGACACCCAGTCAAAAGTTACTCAATTGTCTTCTCGAATCAAAAGTAAATAGACATCATAGACGATTGGGGATTGAGAAGAAACTATGTTTTCCTAAGGCAGTTTAATTTCAATCAGATAAAATCTACTGATACGGAATATCTAAATCATATACTTTTTACTACAAATCGCAATTTGGTGTCTTGTCAAGTCTTCAGCGCAGTTTTCTGACTTGAAATATGTCAATTACCATTGAACAATGACGTCGCTTATTTATGTGCAATTTTCCAGACATTTTCGACATGATTGAAACGTTATTAGTACATCTGGAAATACGTACATTTGAACTTCGATAACTCGAACTTCAAAGGACCATACAAGGTAGTTCGAGATAACAGAATTTCGACTTTTCCGATTTCTAATCTGAACAATTTCTCGATTTCCCAGTTTAATATAGGTCTAAAGTAATGCTGAAAGCTCCCGTAGGAGCTACCTGTACGAAAACTTCCATGCGGAATCCGCCCGGAAAAAACAATGATTTTCCAGGTGGACTAAATTGTCCGTGTGAAAACAGCCCAGTTGACACGGATTGCTATTTTTAGTAACATTTAGACGGAATATCACACGAAATATTTAAATTAGTCCGGGTCATGTGACCTAGTCCGGGCGGAATTCTTAAAAAATCCGGGCGGAATTTGAAATGTTGTTTTAAGAAATCCAGGCGGAATTGTAAAAATTCCAGGCGGAATCTGAAAATGTCCGGGCGGAATTTTTTAACAATCCGTGTGGAATTTTAAAATGTCCAGGCGGACATTTTAAAAAAAATCCGGGCGGAATTTTAAAAATTCCACACGGAATCTGAAAAAGACCGGACGGAATTTTTTCAAAATCCATATGGAATTTTAGAATGTCCAGGCGGAATGTAAAAAAAATTCGGGCGGAATTTGAAAATGTCCAGGCGGACTTTTGAAATTCCCTATGGATTTTTTCATAAATTATTAGTTGTTTCATGAATATTCAGTCATAATTTTTTTAATTTTTATTTTTTCTTTTTGGGGGGTGAGGGGTGGTATGTTTTTAAGTAAAGTTTTGGTGAAAAAAGGAACTTCTATATCTGCCCATATGAGAAAATGCTGGGTTATTAGGGAGAGGGTTAATTATTATCAGTCTCTTAGATCAGCATTTAATCATTTTTTATTTGTAAACCTTAGTATTGAGATATTGGCTGTTAGCAACATGAAATTATCACTTGAATTTCGCCATCAAATACACAAATTTTAAAATTTATGCACATTGTGTATAAATAAAAAAGCCTTGGTAGGTAAAATGTTCATCATAAAATGAAAAGTACTGTTTATCCACAATATAAGTAACTAGCCAAATCAAGTGTTCAATTTACTATAAGCAGCAGTGTTATCATTTTTATGCCCCCACCTTTAGGGCATTAAGTTTTACCCTTATCCATCCGTTTTGTCAAAGACTTCTTCACTTGTAAGCTGGAATGGTTCAATATTTGCTCTGAAGCATAATCATGGTGAATTGTACAGTGTCTCCCCTTTTCACGTCTGTGGTTCATCAACTTCCTGTTTGTCGACACTTTGATTGAATTTTGGTGATTGTTTAATGACAAAAGAAATCGTCAAAGATTTCTTGCCTTGTGTAAGCTGGAATGATTTGATATTTGGTCTGAAGTATAACCATAGCGAGTTGTAACGTGTCTCCCCATTTCAGGTCTGTCTTTCATCAACTTCCTGTTCGCCGACAATTGATTGAATTTTGGTGATTGTTTAATGACATTTTTTTTGTAAAAAAAAAATGCAATTTAGAAAAACCTGGCCTGGGCATTTGTGTCCTATGGTCATATTTTCTTTTATTTACGTCTGGGTTTCATGGAAACCCATGCATCAGCACACTTTTGGCGATTGCCGAGATGATGTCTTTCTCCGGAGTCTTGCATTTCTCTTGCACATATTCTGAAATGTAAGAAAAAAGAGAATATTGTATATATTTAAATACTTTCCCCACCTGATGTGAATTTAAAAGACTGTGGTAGAAATTTGCAAACAATCTTGGATCTAGATGTGCACCCTGCACCTTATCTCTATCCAAGGCATTTGACACTCGGATATATAGCAAAATATTGGATTTTTTAAAAATTGTACCTGATATATTTATCTTTGAAAACAGTGTAGATACATATAAAGAAGCTCTGAAGGAGCAATCTAATTTGGGTGTACTCAATAATTTGCTTAACAGAATATTGTATTCTATTAATGGAAAACAAGTAAAAGATTAACAGTTATGTGTAAAAGCAGTTACTGAGTCTTTATTCCACAGTAAAGTTAAGTTCTACTGCTATAGATGTACAGAATAACGGCAATAATTTAGCAGCAATTGTTTGAATCCTACAGGCTTGTGTGAGGGATATTCAGCTTAGAATGACAGTCCTGTCATACAATATTTAAATGTTGTTGCATTCATTCTCAGTGTTGTTATACCTTCTGATCCTTCGAGATCATGAATTTCAGTACTTCTTGTTCTGAAAATTGAATACCGCTTAAGCCGGTGCTAGGGGGCATGAGCAGTGTTGCACTTTCAATTACTGCTCATGAATAGACTCAATAAAACCGAGTCTGCAATTTTCTCTTTTTGTGTTGCAATTTTTGCTTTCGGGGGATCACCACCCTTCAGAATTTATCACATATAATTCAAGGCCTAAGGATTTGATTCATCCCAATTCGTCCCCAAATTAATGATTTATTGCTGCTATACCCACTGGTATTTAAAGTAAATTATTTATTGTGCATGATCTTATCGTGTATTGGTGTAAAGTTCATATTTGTATTAATTTTATTTTATAATTTCTTTTTACATCAGGATCTTTATCAGATGCATTAAAACACAATCATGTGAATTAAATATTGAGTTACATGCACAGTACCAATCACTCAGAATGCTGTTTTCACTTACTTGTTATGCCCTTAACACTCCTTCCATCCAGGGCTGGTTCTCTTTTGGCAGAGCTCCTAGACATTACTTCATCTGAGAAGTACACTGCATAACAGGCGAGTTAGTGCAGTGTCACTTCCTTTTGATGTCCAGCTGACAGATCTTTACACGATATCCTGGTAGCAGATCAGCCTCAACATCTGTACTGTCAGCCTTAAAATTAAACATTATCCAATAAGCACCAGTTACTAACAAGAGTACCGCATACTGTACATAATACGCCCACTTGCAAACTTTCTGATTCAACATGCCTCATAAGTGTTGACATTTTCTAATCTGTGCTTCAGATCTTGATTTCCATATTAAGGTGATACTATTTTTTTAAAAAAAAAATGAAGTGAATATCTTATTAAATAAAAAAGTTTCAGCTAATCCTCATTTTTGCAGGTTTTTGTAAAGTGCAACGGCCATAGCTCTGTAAAGACAAACTGAATGAACCTCAAAATAAACTCAGCTTCAAATTTTGTTGCTTAAAACATTTGTGTTAAGTTTCATTTATATCATTTTAATAGTTTTCCCAGAAAACAACAGACAAACTAAAAGTTGACCGACTAACAAAGCAACGAACACACGAAGTTCAAGGATCATAACTTTAGAATAAAATGACATATCAAAACCCCCGCACTATATGTGAAAATTCACATCTAGTTTTAACCATACAAAAAGATTGAAGTAAATATCATTTCAAATGAAAAAGTTATGGCCATCCTCATATTTGCAAAGATTTGCATTATTTTATTAAGTGCAAGGGTCATAACTCCGAAACAACAAATCAAATGATCCTCAGAATCGACTTAGCTTCAGGTCTTGATGCCAGAAAACAGCGGACAACATAGTTGCATATATTTGCATTTTTTAAGTAAAAGGGCCATAACTCCGAAACGAAAAATCAAATAAACCTCAAAATCCACTCAGTATCAGATCTTGATGCATTAAACATTTTTGTGAAGTTTCATTAATATCTCTCAAATAGTTTTCCCAGAAAACAGCGGACAAACTATTTGCATTATTTTTTAAGGACAAGGGCCATAACTCTGAAATGAAAAATCAAATGAACCTCAGAATCTATTCAGTTTCAGATTTTGATGCATTAAACATTTGTGTGAAGTTTCATTAATATCTCTCAAATAGTTTTTCCAGAAAACAGCGGACAAATTATTTGCATATTTTTTTAAGGACAAGGGACATAACTCTGAATGAAAAATCAAATGAACCTCAGAATCAACTCAGCTTCAGATCTTCATGCATTAAACAATTGTGTGAAGTTTCATTAATATTTGTTAAATAGTTTTCCCAGAAAACAGCGGACAAACTATTTGCATGTATTTGCATTATTTTTTAAGTAAAAGGGCCATAACTCCGAAATGACAAATTAAATGAACCTCAGAATTTACTCAGCTTCAGATCTTGATGCATTAAACATTTGTGTGAAGTTTCATTAATATCTCTCAAATAGTTTTCCCAGAAAACAGCGGACAAACTATTTACATATTTTTTAAGTAAAAGGGCCATAACTCCGAAACGACAAATCAAATGAACCTCAGAATCGACTCAGCTTCAGATCTTGATGCATTAAACATTTGTGTGAAGTTTCATTAATATCTCTCAAATAGTTTTCCCATCAAACAGCAGACAAAACTATTTGCATGTATTTGCATCATTTTTTAAGTAAAAGGGCCATAACTCCGAAACAACAAATCAAATGAACCCAAGAATGAACTCAGCTTCAGATCTTGATGCATTAAACATTTTTGTGAAGTTTCATTAATATCTCTCAAATAGTTTCCCCAGAAAACAGCGGACAAACTATTTGCATTAAGGACAAGGGCCATAACTCTGAAATGAAAAATCAAATGAACCTCAGAATCATCTCAGCTTCAGATCTTCATGCATTAAACATTTGTTTTGAAGTTTCATTAATATCTCTCAAATAGTTTTCCCAGAAAACAGCGGACAAACAAAATGTTGACGGACGAACGAACGAACGGACGGACAGGGCCACGACAATATACGACCACCTTTATTAGGTGGGCGTATAAAAAGGACTACATGTATACAAAGACTTATGATAAAATAGTGTCTTTATGAGTATGCTGCAAGACATGACATGAGTTTTAAACAGTGTCACAGCAAGGCATCAGCGAAATATTTCAACTATCTATAATTGCTGCAGAGTGTACTGTAAGTCTGTATCAAAAAGTGTAGATCTTGATGAAACTGTGTCTGCTTACATTAGTCAATCCTGTTTGCATTAGCCCAAACAACCACTTCATTATAAACATTATTCGTGAACACTGCATGTAATTACATTTTTCTAAAGAAATTTTCATAAAAATGCTTTTAATAAAATCTCGCCAAGTGCTGAATCTATTCTGTGTATGCCTTGATCGTTTTTGGACGGAAATTTGGCCGATTCTACCAAGGCCGAAACGACCCGATGTCTTGTTGATGTTGTATGGCTACGTGAGCGGTCCTGTCGATGCATATGGTTTGGTTGTGAAGAAGAAAAGTACGCTGACACTTTATACAAGTGCATGATTTAATAAATGCTTGTATTAATTTTGACTATTTGAGATACAATTTCCAGACGAGTGTCTAACTTCTAAACTTGAGACCGGATAACAGATAATAGCCATCGACTTTCGTCAATAATTCAAACTTCCGGCTTAAAAAAATAACAATAAGTGGTATTTTATATACTGATACTCACCATTCATTCTTGCATGTACTTTTCGTAGCATATGGTGGATGTTTTCATTCAAATCGAGTCGATTTTCTTTACCGAGAGAAACGTCCATGCTTTAAAACATTCAAAATGGCGCCGGTTCGGAGTAACATGTGACTACGAAAATTTGAATATTTAGGACCGGGTGCAATATGGTTAAAATTGTTTCCAAGATATGATATATACATCAAAACAAACCTTAAAGTGCTTTTTCGTGTCGTAGATGATGCATTTTGAAAAAATGATAATTTTTCAAACAAAATGGATTAAACTTCGAGGGACTATATCTTTGCGTAGGAACAACCTAAATTCATGCACAGCTTGCACCTAGTGACCTTCAATTCGTCACACCCACAAAACTATTATCAAAGGACTGTGTGTACACATGCATTTTTTACCCCCTGAAACTGTAAGGCATAGACCTTTGATATTTGGTATGTAGCATGATCTAATGGTCCTCGACTAATATTGTTCAAATGATGACCCCTGGGCCGAAAATGGCCCTGCCCCGGGGCTTATCAGTTTTTCATAGGAAAATCTTTAAAAATCTTCTACTCTGAAACTGTAAGACATAGACCTTTGGTATTTGGTATGTAGCATCATCTAATGGTCCTCTACTAAGATTGTTCAAATTATGACCCCCAGGACAAAAATGGCCCCGCCCCAGGGCTTATCAGTTTTTCATAGGAAAATCTTTAAAAATCGTCCTATCTGAAACTGTAAGGCATAGGCCTTTTATATTTGGTATGCAGCATGATCTAATGGTCCTCTAAGTACTAAGATTGTTCAAATTATTACCCATGGGCCAAAATTGGCCCTGCCCCGGGGCTTATCAGTTTTTCATAGGAAAATCTTTAAAAATCGTCTTCTCTGAAAATGTAAGGCATAGACCTTTGTTATTTGGTATGTAGCATCATCTAATGGTCCTCTACTAAGATTGTTCAAATTATGACCCCTGGACCAAAAATGGCTCCACCCCGGGGCTTATCAGTTTTACATTGGAAAATCTTTAAAAATCTTCTTCTCTGAAAATGTAAGGAATAGACCTTTAGTATTTGGTATGTAGCATCATCTAATGGTCCTCTACTAAAATTGTTCAAATTATGACCCCCAGGACAAAAATGGCTCCGCCCCGGGGCTTATCAGTTTTTCATAGGAAAATCTTTAAATATCTTCTTATCTGAAACTGTAAGGCATAGACCTTTGTTATTTGGTATGTAACATCATCTAATGGTCCTCTACTAAGATTGTTCAAATTATGACCCCCAGGACAAAAATGGCCCCGCCCAAGGGCGTATCAAGTTTTTCATAGGAAAATCTTTAAAAATCGTCCTATCTGAAACTGTAAGGCATAGGCCTTTTATATTTGGTATGTAGCATGATCTAATGGTCCTCTAAGTACTAAGATTTTCAAGTTATTACCCATGGGCCAAAATTGGCCCCGCCCCGGGGCTTATCAGTTTTTCATAGGAAAATCTTTAAAAATCGTCTTCTCTGAAAATGTAAGGCATAGACCTTTGTTATTTGGTATGTAGCATCATCTAATGGTCCTCTACTAAGATTGTTCAAATTATGACCCCTGGACCAAAAATGGCTCCACCCCGGGGCTTATCAGTTTTTCATTGGAAAATCTTTAAAAATCTTCTTCTCTGAAAATGTAAGGAATAGACCTTTAGTATTTGGTATGTAGCATCATCTAATGGTCCTCTACTAAGATTGTTCAAATTATGACCCCTGGGCCAAATATGTCCCCGCCCCGGGGCTTATCAGTTTTTCATAGGAAAATCTTTAAATATATTCTTCTCTAAAATTATAAGGTATAGACCTTTGATATTTGGTATGTAGCATCATCTAATGGTCCTCTACCAAGGTAAATCAAATTATGACACCCGGACCAAAAACGGCCCCGCCCAAGGGCTTATCAGTTTATCATAGGAAAATCTTTAAAAATCTTCTTCTTCAGAACTGTAAGGTCTAGGCCCTTGATATTTGGTTTGTAGCATCATCTAATGGTTTTCTACCAAGATTATTAAAATTATTACCCCTGGGTCAAAAATGGCCCCGCCCTGGGGCTTATCAGTTTTTCATATGAAAAGCTTTAAGAATCTTCTTCTCCAAAACTGTAAGGCAGAGACCTTTATTATTTGATATGTAGCGCTATCTAACAGTTTTCTACCAAGATTGTTCAAATTATGTCCCCTGGGTTGAAAATGGGGCATGTCAGTTTTTCATAGGAAAGTTTTAAAAAATCTTCTTCTCGTAAAAATCTTTTTAAGTCTTCTCTGAACTTGTAAGACAAAGACCTTAGATATTTGGTATGTTGTATTATCTAATAGTCCTCTACCAAGATTTTCAAATTATGAACCCCGGATAAAAAATGGCCCCGCCCTGGGGTTTAACAGTTTTTCATAGGAAAATCTTTAAAATATTTTCTCCTCCAAATCTGTAATGTCTAGACTCTTTATATTTAGTATGTAGCATCATCTAATAGTTTTCTACCAAGATTTTTCAAATTATGCAATCTGTCATTGAAATCATTAATCTGTTACAAACAGGTGAGCGATTAGGGGCCATCATGACCCTCTTGTTTATAATTTATATTTCTGCCACTTTACCAAACTTTAAGACTCAATTAAATTTCACACTTTCCTGAGTCAAATATTTCCAGTACTGAAAAATTCTAAGTATGAAATGTCAATGTGTATTGTTACTTTTTTTTTTTTTTTTATCAAAGTATGAAGTTTCCGTGCTCTCAAAATGTTCAAGTATTAAAAATCCGTGTGGGAGTATTGTTCCTGCTGCTTTTTTTATCAAAGTATGAAATTTCCATGTTCTCAAACTGTCCAAGTATTAAAATTCCGTGTGGAGAAAGAAATTCCGGGTGGACATGGCAGAAAATCCGTACGGACATTTACCCTGTCCACACGGAATGTTACTATGATTGTTAAGTTTCCACACGGACATTCTCAAAAAAATCCGTGTCCGCCTGGAATCCGGGTGGAAATTGAGATTCCGTGTCATTTCCGCCTGGAATCCGCCCGGAATCCGCCTGGAATCCGTGTAGATTTTTCGTACAGGTTTCAGCATTACTTTAGACTTGTATTAAGCTGCATCAAGTATTTCTTGATATATGTAGCGATACAGTTTGGAGTAATTCTGTATTGTAAAATTTTGGAAGGGCTAAACTTTTAGTTCGAGTTATCCCAAAGTTCGAATTATCCGAGTTCGAAATATCGAAGTTCAGCTGTATATATCCGTTATCATTCACGTGACTCACATTTGCAAACATTTTTATCCATACTAGACGCCAAATAACTCGAAGTCTCATCAGGATCTAAGCTATTTGACACTCGGTCAATAATTTCTCAAAAACATTATCGAAACGGATGTACTAAAATTGCACAATCTCTAAATTTGTGCAGATATATTTTCAAAGCGGTTAAAGGTCTAACAATTGCTCAATTGCAACATTGAGCATATCTTGGTGAGATTTTTCCGATGCACAATGTAGGCAATTTATACGACAGATAAAACGGAATTTATGGTTTAATATATTTGAATAAAACTGTTGCACAAAAGGCCGCGATTTGATATAATCATGTACTTCCTGATTCAATTACGTATTCTTAAAGTGTACGCTGCTGCATGTCGGCTGGGTCAATTATGTATTCTAAACACTGAATATTCATGGGAAAATAGTTATTATGAAATATGGAAGGTGGGACATTGTAACCATTTTAGAAATTAAAGAAACAGATCTCTCAAAGTCTAATAGCAAACGGAGCAGACACTGATCAGATGGATCATACAGGAGCCGCCTGATCTTTGTCTACTATGTTTGCATACTCTGAGTAAACACGTTTATATGAAGGAAAATCTTAACACAGTATTTAGAAGGCTATGTAAAAGTCACCCGATATGAATTATAGCTTATTTCTTGGAATCTGTTGACCGAGTGTCAATCATATTGGATCATATTGAGACGCAAATTAACACATTATTTCATCTAGAACCTACGGGAACCGTCTGATCAGAGTATGCCCTCTTTGATAATGAAACATAGATAATATTCTAAAGTTTTTGTCATGGCCATTGTTCAAGTGCCATTTTAAACCCTTCGCTTGCTATTCACGTCAATATACCTACCTGTAAATAGTGAAGACCTAGATGAGACAGCTCCTGCCTGAGCTGTCTCATCAGGGTCTGCACTATTTACAAGTTGATTGTGCAACCAGTGCACTCCACAGCAGTGATTGCACAGCGAAATACTTGTACACAGTGAAGATATATGTAATTATACAACAGGACACGGATGGAGAAGGAGAAATGTATTTCAAAATTCAGCAAGAGAAGGGTTAAAACCTAAACTAATTAATACGCATGATTTGTCATTAATATTTACATGCATATTTATGGAATAAAGGGTAAACTTATGTTCATGACGTCATTTTGTCTATCACTTACCTTCATCACGTTATCCGCAACCTTACTATTTAATCAGATTGGATCATCCAAATTAGGATCATCAAGATCCAAACTGTTTGACACTCAGTCGAGAAGTTTATCAAAAGCTTGATAGAGTGGAAGATGTCAAAACTGCACCAATTTCAGCAAACATTTTTTTTTCACTGCTTGACAATGGTTAATGTTTCGTGTTTTGATAATAGCAATGAATTCTGATAATAGCAATGAATTCTGATAATTGATAATAGCAATGAATTCTGATAATAGCAATGAATTCTGATAAAAGCAATGAATTCTGATAATAGCAATGAATTCTAATAATAGCAATGAATTCTGATAATAGCAATGAATTCTGATAATAGCAATGAATTCTGATAATAGCAGTGAATTCTGATAATAGCAATGAATTCTGATAATAGCAATGAATTCTGATAATAGCAATGAATTCTGATAGTAGCAATGAATTCTGATAATAGCAATGAATTCTGATAATAGCAATGAATTCTGATAATAGCAATAAATTCTGATAATAGCAATGAATTCTGATAATAGCAATGACTTCTGATAATAGCAATGAATTCTGATAATAGCAATGAATTCTGATAATAGCAATGACTTCTAATAATAGCAATACATTCTAATAAAAGCAATGAATTCTGATAGAGAAGTTTGAATACTATCAACATGTACAGTCAGCTCTAATTACAACGACCACGTTTGTTCCTACAGAAAGTGTCGTTGTATTGAAGATGTTGTTGTCATGAAAGTGTCGTTGTATTGAAGATGTTGTTGTCATGAAAGTGTCGTTGTATTGAAAATGTCGTTGTCATGAAAGTGTCGTTGTATTGAAGATGTCGTTGTCATGAAAGTGTCGTTGTATTGAAGATGTCGTTGTCATGAAAGTGTCGTTGTATTGAAGATGTTGTTGTCATGAAAGTGTCCTTGTATTGAAGATGTTGTTGTCATGAAAGTGTCGTTGTATTGAAAATGCCGTTGTCATGAAAGTGTCGTTGTATTGAAGATGTCGTTGAACCAGCGACAAACACTCCACACATGAACAAAATCACAAGTACAAAGACGCAAGGCAGACAAAAGGAAGGGTGACAAAGAGAGTACCGCCTTGGCACGGTCAGTAGCAAAAAACACCACTGGGGGTTTAAACCGGTTTACGGACGTCCTAATCTCACACCTCTCTCAAAGTCACCCTAGCTTTACAAACAGTGTAAATAAAGGTATCCCCGCCGGACTTCCCCACAACATAGACGACGGTGAACACAGGACTACATGTAAAACATAGCATAACAATCCGTCAAATATGTACTCAATAACTTTACTGAAGTCAGAGCACCTGCAGGTAAACCGTTAAGGGCACGACAGGGAAAACATAACACATGAGTCTGGTAAGCTCATCCTGTATCTGAGTTTAAGAGTATACCATCATACAGTACTACCCTCGGCCTGTCATCGTGCAAGCAAAGAGGGAGTCGTAGCTACCGAATATAAAAGGGTCGATAACCAAACATGCAGTGCGTTGCAATATACTAGTAATCGGGTCATAAACTTTCTTCCTAAAAGTTTTAATGCGTTTAATAAACAAATCGTGAAAATTGATATGACCCCGAATTTTCCTAAGTTTGTAGATAATTCTAACTAGAGAAAAGTAAAATTTTAGAATTTTTAGTCTAAAACCATTGTGATAAATAGAGCATTAATTTTCTCCTATAGGAGCAAATGCTCTATTTATCACAATGGTTTCAACAGGTGATTTTTACAGAGACATAGAGAGGCGTATTTATGGAGGAAAGGGTTAAGCCTTTCGTACAGAATGGAGTTTCTACTTCAAGTTACCGCTATGCGTCGTACTCATTCCTATAGGAGCGTTCTGTTTTACTTTCACCTTGCTTTAAGCGACCACCTACTCTAAATACCAAATAATTAACGCCATTCAGTGGTGGTTTTAGAGAGGTTTTACTGTATAACATGTTGCGTTTCACTTTCGTAACTTTTCGAAATAGACCGATGAGTATGAATATCGACGAAACATTCACATGCCTGACTTCCCAAAAAACATAAATTGCAATACATATTAACATGACTGAATCGTTTAACCCTTCGCTTGCTATTCACGTCAATATACCTACCTGTAAATAGTGAAGACCCAGATGAGACAGCTCCTGCAGGAGCTGTCTCATCAGGGTCTGCACTATTTACAAGTTGATTGTGCAACCAGTGCACTCCACAGCAGTGATTGCACAGCGAAATACTTGTACACAGTTAAGATATATGTAAGTATTCAACAGGGCATGGGTAAAGAAGGAGAAATGTATTTTAAAATTCAGCAAGCGAAGGGTTAATATAAACGTTTGCATATTCCTGAGATAAGCTCTTTCGCTGCCAAGCTTTGTTGTCTCCGAACTGTATTGTTTGTTACAATATTTATATTTAATTAATTCGTATTTGTTTATAAAACATAGCAACAGTAGCAAACAGTTTGGACCGTGATGGGTTACCGCTATACTCGGCTTCAAATCTGAATAAAAACTGTTTACATAAATAATCACAGATGTCACATTGTCAGCAAAAGAGTTAACCCTTTCCCTCATATAAACGTGTTTTCACGCATCTGCAAACAGAGTAGACCCAGATCAGACGGTTCCTAGAGGAGCCGTCTGATCAGGGTCTACTCTGTTTGCTATAGAATTTCAAAGATCTGTGTCTTTACTTTCCAAAATGGCCACAGTGCTCCACCTTCCACATTTCATTATACCCTTTTTGTCTATGAATATTCAGTAGGTATTAAAATTTGTAATAAACACAGAACAGGGAAATGGTTAAAGAATGAATATTTACGGGTATTACGTCATAAGGATATTACATGATCCAATAATGGATTTAAGAGACAAATTGCGACAATCAATGCATTTCACACACGCAATCTAAAGCAATTCTCATTAAATTCAATGCATACAAATCACTCGGGTGTTCACGAAGTTGATACATGTTCTTCCAAACGCGTCGCGAAATTATTGAAGTTGTATTAATGGTTGTATAAATAACTTGTTTCGAGAACATGCATGTAAACGAAGCGACAATGAGAATCAGCATCAGTCTATCATATTAACAAAGAAAAGAGCCCCTTTGTTACCATTTACATTAGAGCGTGTCTTAAACAAACATTAACCCTTTCCCTGATGAATATTCATGTAGGAAATAATGAATTTTTGGCTTAATTGAATCAAAAATTATTTTATGTAATACACTCACGGAGGCTCCTGTATCTATCAAACTTCTAACCTGTTTGTTTCCTATCTTGATTAGGCATGAATTTGGTATTTCCTTATTTGCAGTAATATTATATGATCCTACATTATTTTGTTTCCGAGCACCGATCTCGTTATGACGGAAACGTCCGAGTTTTCCGAATGTCTGCTTTTTTACCTATTCATCAACTGTCTGAACTCTTTACACTCAAATTTCACGTGACCGATCTGGCCACAAAACCAGCATCGTGTTTTGACCCTACGCGCATGCGTATAATCTTTGTTTACGCGCACCGTTTCCGATTTGACATTATTGATTGACAATTTTCTTTTCTCTTGTTTCCGATAATAATTCCACCTATAACCCATTTATTTCCAAGAATAGGTAAAATTTCAAAGCCCGGACTTGTAGAAGACATAAAATTAACTTGATCTATCAGCTCATTGAGAGGAAATTGTTTCATCTTTTGCAGAACTTTAGGAATAGCAACAGCTGTTGTATTTTGGAATTGTTTATGAAATGGTTGCCAAATTTCCGATAACGTATAATTTTCAAGTTTGATTGGCTCCAGATCGTAGCCCGAGACTAAATTAGCTGTTGTATTAGACTCGAAAAACATAGGTAAGGATAATTTGGAGCTATATGCTTGACATAATGGAGGCAGGGTTATGATCTTGATCGGTGGTCTGACGACTAATTGAGAGCGCGTTCCGTTTAAGCAATTAACGGTAAATTGAATGACAGATTCTGTAATCAATAGCCATCTATTTCGAGCTGGAGAAGTTGCACTGGGTAAGAGTTGATTTGACCTGACTATTGTTCTACAAGGAAGCGCCTGAGGTGAGTGATGACATAAATAAGATCTAACGACACAAATATCCGAGTTATAAGTTGATAAAAATCCCTTCCCAATTTCACAAAATGGCAATATTTCTGCCAGGCAGCTTTTTGCTTCGAATTCAGTTAACATGACGTAGTGTGACTGTTTATCATTTATTAAGAAATTGTTAGTTTCTAGCTCAACAGCAGCGGTTAATGAACCGGAGCCAGACGACAGGTTAATATTAGCCGACACATTATTATAAGGTACAGGAATTGAATATCTCATTGACAGGCCTTAAGGGCAATTGCATGACAATAGCTAGATGATTAGAATTCACGAGGGAAGTCGTATGCAGTGAACCGTAGTATGACCACAATGCATTAAGTTTGACCTCTGGGAGGTGCTTTTGAATTTGGTTTAACAATTCGTAAAGTTTGTGGGACGATACCACAGAAGGGGATACATTTTGCTTAGCCAGGGAAATTATTTTGATTTCAAAATCTAGAAGGTACAATCGTGCTCGGTTATATAACGTTTGAATATCAGCAATCATGGTGTGGATATAATTCATTAATTCGTGGAAGGATGTTAGTTGTAGGATTTGTCTCTCTAATCGATGGACTTGAACATCATTTTTTTGTTGAAGGCCCGCAAGTGGGGAAGAGTGTTCCATCTTCGTTAATTATGCGGGGGTAGCCGTTTATGCGGTGAACAAGTGTTCGTGTAGATCTTCAGTGTGTATGGACTGTTTTTCACGCTGTACCGCAACATCCGAGACGGGACAACTTGTAAACCGTGGTCCATTTTGTAGATACGAACAGCCCGCCGTACCTGTGCCGACCTTCGCGCCTACGAGATCCCCCCGAGAACTATTGGCTAGGCGAGCCCGGCGTAATTGGAATCGCTGGTTCAGGGAGCTGAGCTATATCGACATTTTGGAGCCGTTTTTACCTTCGCAGAGGTATAACATGGATCCTGTACACGAACTGTCGCAAACGGGACGATTTGATGACGCAGACCAGGCAGGAGTTTGTGAAGACCTCTATGAGGCAAAAGTGTTTGTTATAAAACAGGTGGCTCGCTTTATGCGACGCGTGGCAAGGGACTGGAATCCCGCTCCCAGAGGACGCCCCGGATACATCAGTGACAATTTTGGAGATAATCAGTGATAATCAGTGACAATTTTGGTGTGCGAGTGATCTAGTGACAATTTTGTGTGTGCGTGTGGCTTAGTGACAATCATGTGTGTGCGAGTGGATTTCTTAATCATTGAACGGTTTATTCTTTCCATGTTTTCTTATATATATATGCATATGATTGTCTACTATGATTATTAATTATTGTTGTTTCTTCTTGTTTCAGAGGGTGCCGGGTTATTTTACTTTTAAATCTTATCTTTATTTTTTCAGTTGACGGTAACTTATTCGGATGGTTGAGCCCGAGAATTGTTATATTTTACCGTTTGGTTTTATATTTGTTTCAGAGTTGGCGAGATAAATACTGTTCTTATAACTGTACTCTGCGGAGAATTAGTTTACATTTATATTATCGTTTTTATTTTTTGAATGGGTTGGGAAGGGGTGTAATATAATATTGTTATGATCAGGTTAGATGTTGTGTGATTTCCGACCGGTTGAAAATGGTGTTACTGTAACTTGTCATGCGATCAAGCGCCTGATTGATCCCGACATCTTAGAGTAAAATGACCAATTTTATACTTATTTAACGTATGTCAGTATTACTTACAGTTAGTTATCAATAGAACATAATATTTACGTTCCATTTAATACCAAGTTTACGTACCATATTCCGTTGTGGAAGGTTTAATCATATATGCCACGTCTATCAGTGCAACCGATTTCCCACGATTCCCATGCGGTTGTTGTGATGACGTCACCGCAATACTAGTATAAAAGGCGGACCTCGACCTTGCGGCCGTTAGAACGGAGAATGAATTTGAAATGATCACCTCTTGAAATTGATACAAAGTAGAAATGAATAATCCGAAAGATGTGAGAAATGATTATGAAATGATATATAGAGGATCTGTTGCGAGTTGTCTTTTAAGATCACATGTTCCTAAACGAGCCTTAGAAAATGTCATTAAGCGAGCCTTGGCGAGCTTAATAACATTTTCTTGGTGAGTTTAGGAACATGTGATCTTAAAAGACAACGAGCATCAGATTCTTTTTCTCACATATCAAAAAAGTGCATTTTCGCCGTTTAAATGACATGTAAACGTCGGTTTCTATGGTTTTACGTCATTTATATGACGTATGACGTCATATATGTTCTAAAGTGATCTTACACGTGTTACAGATAAGGAAATCTTAACCCGTTATTCTAACTCGGAGATAAGGGGAGGTATGTGAGAAAGTTACTTCCCAAATCTGGTAAACTGATAGATTTATTCATTATACTTGAGACTTGAGTTTAAACAGCTTGTATATTATATGTATGCATAAATACTTAAACTGCTCTGATCTAATATTTCGACCACTAAGGGCCTTTGTCAAAGATTATCATGTCAAAATACACGTCACATTTTTGTTACATGCATTCAGCCATAAAATCAAAGATTCTCTTTGATTTTATGGCTGAATGCATGTAACAAAAATGTGACGTGTATTTTGACATGATAATCTTTGACAAAGGCCCTTAGTGGTCGAAATATTAGATCAGAGCAGTTTAAGTATTTATGTATTTTATTAATTCCCTATTTTGGAATATTTACTTCATTGTGTATTATATGTATGAATCTAATATTATGAAACTGGTATAACAATAAAAATAAACTGGCCACTGAATCTGGTGTGTCTTAGAACCCACAGTTTATGTTGACCCTTCAACTGGGTTGCAACAATATGGAAGTTAGCCGCAGTTCAAAGGGTGAACTTTAAGCCCAGGAAGTCACCTATTTGCCAGTGTATTGACTAAGGTCAATACACGATTAAATTGGTGTTTCCTGGTTGATGTTTAGTATTTAAACAGCTCGAATTAGGAGCTAAGGGGGTTCTAGAAGTCAGAGATAGACACTGCTATCTTCCATATAGCTAAAGACTCTGAATAAAAGTTGATCAGAAAACTGAGGCGTTGTCGTACTTCTGCTATATCTCAGCAGACCATGATCAGACGGCTCCTATAGGAGCCGTCTGATCTGGGGCTACTCTGTTTGCAGATAAATACGCTTACATAAGGGAAAGGGTTAAAAAAAGTTTAATTATGAGTCTGTAAGTCAGGTTGTAGCTTAATGCATGTCAAAGTAATGCAGAAAGCTTATATTGGAGTTTTCTGTATTACTTTTGCTCTGCATTAAGCAGTCATCTGCTTTCATGCAATCCTATGTTCTGCAAATGAATGGCCGCTTAACCCTTCACTTGCTATTCACGTCAATATACCTACCTGTAAATAGTGAAGACCCAGATGAGACAGCTCCTGCAGGAGCTGTCTCATCAGGGTCTGCACTAATTACAAGTTGATTGTGCAACCAGTGCACTCCACAGCAGTGATTGCACAGCGAAATACGTGTACACAGTGAAGATATATGTAATTATACAACAGGGCATGGGTAAAGAAGGAATAATGTATTTTAAAACTCAGCAAGAGAAGGGTTAAAACAGGTTCTACTGTATTACAGATTTTGAACAGTAAGTCATTTTAAGATTGTTTCTCTGAAAATGCCTATGTGCATTTAAATTAGCGGAAAATATATTTTGCCTTTTGTTTTAACTGGTATTTGTTGGTTTAACCCATTTCCTAATAGGTTATTTTTAGATTCTACCTCTTTGAGTAAATCTACCGAAAAGGAGCAAAATAAGTAAAATGTCGGATTTGTGTAGTATTGAAGCAATTGTGATAAATAGGTCATTTGCTCCTATGGAGCAAATGCTCTATTTATCACAATGGTTTCAAGAATTGACTATTCAAGAGCCGTAGAAAGGCGTATTTATGGCGAAATGAGTTTAACCCTTTCGGTGCCAAATTTCTTATTGTCGTCTGCAATCCAAAATGTGTTAAATCATTCGGTACAGTAAGAAAATGAGATAAATAAATGCAAAAGAATTCAAAAGAATAAATCACTTATATATAGAAATAGAGAATGAGACAAAAACGCGACGTTTGATCTGCGAATGCACTATTTGTCGTGGTGCATTTATGCGAAATCGGCGGTGAAAGGGTTAACATATTTTCAAATAATCGACTATGAACTGGAATCAATTTGTTGACTCGTCCAACAAATGTCTCATCATTAAGACGGGTCAGATAAAGAATTTCTTACACATTTAGATAGTTGGTGAATTATTTTCTACATCATGCATGTACCACTACCGGACCAAGCCATTTGGACGAGACTTTATGAGCCGAAGACCGATGTATCAGTGCTTTACACTGGGCTTCGACACTGGGTTTCTCTGCATCTACCGCCCTCCCTCTGGTGTGTCCAATTAGACCAGAAACGGACGTTAATCAACACAAACAAACTTTGAAATTGTCAGTGCAATTTAGCTGTTTGGCGTCACAGCAAATATGTAAAAACCAGTCTTCAAAGTGTTCAAATGAATTAACCCGTCGCTTGCTAATCACCTCAATATACCTACCTGTAAATAGTGAAGACCCAGATGAGACAGCCCCTGCAGGAGCTGTCTCATAAGGGTCTGCACTATATACAAGTTGATCGTGCAACCAGTGCACCCCACAACAGTGATTGCACAGCGAAATACGTGTACACAGTGAAGATATATGTAATTATAGAACAGGGCATGGGTAAAGAAGGAGAAATGTATTTTAAAATTCAGCAAGAGAAGGGTTAATTATGAACCCAAATATATTTACCTCACGTTAAATAAAAAGTGACCTAAGCAAGCAGTGTATATACCTTTGAAGACAATATTTAGCCCAATCCCTTGTGAGAAATAATGAAGTCATGCATATCAATAAGATTAATTTTTATAATGGCATATTAACCCTTTCCCTGTTCTGTATTTAGGCCAAATTTCAGTACCTACTGAATATTCATTAACAAATTAGTTATAAAGAAATTTGGAAGGTGGAACATGGTAGACATTTTAGAAAGTAAAGAAACATATCTATCAAATTTGATTAGCAAACAGAGTAGACCGTGATCAGACGGCTCCTCTAGGAGCCATCTGATCTGGGTCTACCCTGTTTGCAAATTTTTGAAAACACGTTTGGCTCAGGTAGAAGCTGTAGAGTCAGATTAATATTACATACACCATCAGCAAACAGAGCAGACCCTGATCAGACGGCTCCTATAGGAGCCGTCTGATCTTGGTCTACTCTGTTTGCAGATGCGTGAAAATGCACTTACATAAGGGAAAGGGCTAACCCATTCAATAATATTGAAACATTTTGACGCCTCTGCAAAAGCCGTTTTTGTTTAAACCATTGTGATGATTGAAGCATTCGCTCCATAGCAGCAAATGCTCTTTTTATCACAATTGTTTCAAAACTTCATTATTCTAAAATGTTATTTTTTTCTAGTAAAATGCTCCTTTCCCGTTGATTTATTCAATAAGATTGGCTCTAAAGTACTCCAGGATGGAATGGGGTTAAACTTAATGGCAATGAACGTAACCTCTCAAAGTACACCAATTAGTGTGATACATGTCGTCCCCATTTGCCTTGCTGTGCGTTTTTAAAATAAATACCTTATAATAAACACATAAATAATGTATTTATGCCCCGAAAAGAAATACAGTAAAACTTCGATTATTCGAAGACTAAAATACGTATTATTATCGATCTTTAAGACAGGTGGCAACTTAATGCATGGTGAAAGTCATTCAGAAAGCTCCTGTAGGAGCTTTCTGCATGACTTTCATCATGCATTAAGCAGCCACCTGCCTAAAAGGGTCTAAATTCTTCTATAACGAAAATTCGAATAATCGAAGTTTTACTGTATATCACAAGAACACCAATCGAATACATGCGGAAGACGACGAAACTTTCATGTGATTAATATCGAAAACCAATGTTATTCGCCGATGTATTATTATTTTATTTTCATGTTGTGTTTTAGTTTCGTGACTGTTCGAAATACACCGATGATAAATTGTTAATAAGTTATCAATTTTAAATATCGAAGAACACGGTTTGTTTTGCCTCACAGAGGCATTTTAACAGAACCTGGAGACATACACACACATGCTTAACTTTTCAAAATACATAAATTGTTATAAGTATTAACATGCTCGATTTCTTAAAGTACAGTAGAACCCCTCTAATGCGACCACTTAATGAATAAACATGGCAGTCTTTATAAACAGATGGTTGCTTAATGCAGGACAAAAGTAATACAGAAAGCTTTCTGCATTACTTTTGTCCTGCATTAAGCTACCACCTGCCTCTATCACCCATAATTATACCTCTTTTGGGTGGTCGCATTAGAGGGGTTTTCCTTTACACCTATCAATATCAATATGTGCATGCTTCATTTCTCTAGTATATCAATTATTATACGTAGATACATTGTATTTGCATATTCCTGAGATTTACTCTTTCGCTGCCAACACTTGTCGCCTGCAAACTTGTCGTCTGCTACATGTTTATGTTTTTTCTGTTCTTATATAAACAAAAGTACAGTCACAGTACCAAATAGCTTGACCCTGATGACAGGTCGAGTTACCATGTCATCTTATCTGGACAAAAACTGTTTGCTTAAGCAATCACAAATGTGACATTGGTAGTGAAATAGTTAAATAATGAATATTTACTGCGTCATAAGGATATTACAAAACCACATAATTGGTTTAGGAGACATATCACGACAAGCAATGCGTTTTACACACGCAATCTAAAGCAATTCGCCCTAAATTTAATGCATATAAATTGCTCGGTAAGTTGATAATTACAAACTCGTCACGAAAAGAGTGGATATGTATTATTGACTGTATGCATGTCTTGTTTCGAAATCCTGCAAACGTAGCAACAATGAGAATAAACATCGTTGTCTATCATATTAATCCATTACATCATAAGCTATTTTTAGATCCGACTTCTTTCAATACATGTAAATCTACCGAAACGGAGCATTAACAAAAAATGATAATATAATAGAACTGTGTAGTTTAGAAACCAATGTGATAAATAGAGCACTTTCAGAAAGTGACTTTCACAGCGGCGTCAGAAGGCGTTACATGTAATCTGAGGTAATAGATAAACAAAAATATGACACTTTACGAAAGAGCCTATCTGTCCACAGCTACAGTAGAACCCGTCTTAAACAGACATAAAAAGGATCTAATCATGAGTCTGTAAGGCAGTAGGTAGCCGTATTCGACTAGCCCTGTACCAATAAGCAACGGAAATAATTCCCAGTCGAATACCATTCGCGTTGAATAACGAAAAAAAATTCAACGCTGGTTGAAAACCGTTGAGATTGTTGAGTAACCCAAGGTAATGTTAATCCATAAACTGTAATTTGATTGGTTGAATTTAATAGGTGGGAGAAAATCATATGACGGAATAGCAAAAAAGCCCAGTCGAATTACGGCTATTGTTTCGCAATAAAATCATTTCAAATAAGTGAGTACATGTATCAGCTGAAATCAATTTGCTGAGTCGTCTAGCAAACGTCTCGCTTTTAAGATATATTTAGATATTTGGCGACTGATTTTAGACTCCGTTCCATCGCCTTAAGAAGTCCTTCGGGCGAGACTTTATGAACGGAAGTCCGATGTATCGGTGCTTTACAGTTTACACTGGGCATTTAAAAGCAGCAGAAAAACCGGGTTTTCCTGTATTTGCTCCCCCCCCCTCTCTCTCTCTCTCTCTCTCTCTCTCTCTCTCTCTCTCTCTCTCTCTCTCTCTCTCTCTCTCTCTCTCTCTCTCTCTCTCTATCTCTCTCTCTCTCTCTCTCTCTCTATTTTGAATACTTATGCAAACAGTTTGGATCCATATCAGACGCCTCATCGACGTCACATCCGTATCCAAATTTAAATCCAATTTAAAACTGTGTTTATAGTTTTTGAAAGCAAAGGGGAGAAAATTAAACAAAAGAAAATTTGACAATATTACAACAATACAGTGCTCCCTCTCTACAACGACACCCTTTGGGATACGAAGATTGTATGTGTTGTTCAAAGGGAGTTGTTATATGGAGGGGAAATCAAACATAATTAGCTTGTTTGCAGATCCCCAGATAAGGTGTATTTCGAGAACTAAACCCGTTATGCCTCAATTAAACCCTATGTTGTGACCACTCTTTAGAATCGTCACAAAGTGACGATTCTAAAGAGTGGTCACAACATAGGGTTTGATTGAGGCATCATAAAAAATACGATGGAAAAAAAAGTTGTTTCAGGAGCCTTGTTGTTTCGGAAACAGTGACATGCGTTGTTGTAAAGAGGGAATCGTTATCGAGAGGGCCGTTGTAGGGAGAGAGCACTGTATTTGGTAAACGTTCGCCATTAACACCACTAATATCCGTATAAGAAATTGACGTGACATCACGAATGTTAATTAGATGAAATTTTAAAGTTGCAAATGATAATCGGAAATGTTTTTTATGGTAGAACCTGTCGAGTCCAGTCTATAGTATCACATAAATACACGTTGTTCATACGGTTTCTGAGGGATCCGGATCTACTCTGATTCAAAAGCTTTAACCTTTAGCCTGCTGAGCAAATCATTTTTACAGAAGTTTTCATCTACTACATTTCTAAAATTCAAGCTATAATCAATGTGTCTACCAAATTGCAATCAGTGTGTCAAACAGTTTGGGATCTTGATGAGACGCCGAGTTACTCGGCGTCTCATCTGGATCCAAACTGTTTGCATAGGAATTCACTCATCCGCCCATAACAGGCTAACGGTTAAAATGCGTATCTAGTATACCTCACACAATTCATCTTATGCCAAATGGGTCGAGTTTAATAAGATGGTTATTATTTTCTGTTGAAGGCGGGGGATATAGTTTTTGCGTTGTCCGTGCGTCCGTGCATCGCGGTGTCATATCAAAGAGACAGCATGACGGTTAGCTTCGAAACTTTGTGTAATTGTTCAGTGACATAAAAGGAATGTTGGCCAGCAAGTATTATTCACAGTACACTTGGAACACCACAATTATGGTCCATTGTTTTTCCAAAATGTAACGCCTTTGCCTTTCCCGGAGCCATTTCTCAGAGAGATTTTGGAGTTATTCTATGCAAATTTGTGTAAATTTTATATGGAAATACAGCCCTACACGTATAATTTATTTTGACCTTGGAACACCAGTTTGGGTTAGTGATATCGGGTTAGTACTTAACGTTCGTAACTTTTGTGAACTAGCATTAACCCGTTTCCTGTTCTATATTTATTTATGGACCAAATAATTGCAACGAAATATGGAAGGTGGACAAATGTAGCCGTTTTAGAAAATAAAGAAACAGTTATTTCAAATTCAATAGCAAACAGAGCAGACCCTGATCAGACGGCTCCTAAAGGAGCCATCTGATCTGGGTCTACTATGTTTGCAAATGCGTGAAAACAGTTTCTTTTAAGGAAGTGGTCATTGAGAAGAAAGCTTGACATCACGACTAACTTCATTAATATTTATGTAAGATAAAACAAAAATTACAACAGATCCCCTTTAATGCGTCTAGCACCCATAATTATACCTGTTTTAGGTCGTCGCATTAGCGGGGTTTTACTGTATATACATGTACAGTGCTCCCTCTCTACAACGACACCCTTTGGGATACGAAAATTGTATGTGTTGTTCAGAGTTGTTATAGGGATGGAAAATCAAACATAATTGGCTTGTTTGCAGATCCCCAGATAAGGTGTATTTCGAGAACTAAAACCCATATGCCTCTATCAAACCCTATGTTGTTACCACTCTTTAGAATCGTCACAAAGTGACGATTCTAAAGAGTGGTCACAACATAGGGTTTGATGGAGACATAAAGAAAATACGATGGGAAAAAGTTGTTTCTGGAGCCTTGTTGTTTCGGAAACAGTGACATGCGTTGTTGTAAGGAGGAAATCGTTATTGAGAGGGCCGTTGTAGGGAGGGAGCACTGTAGTATTCAAGACTGTTACATGTACTTACTAAATGTAGTAGGTTACTGTTCCCACTTTCCTTCAAATACACCGATTTTCACGTACGTACATGTATTGAATTTGTTCATTTAGTTTCTAAAATTGTTACAATTTTCCACCTTCCATTTGTTTCATTGTGTATATTTCTCCATGAATATTTAGTAGGTATTGAAATTTGTAATAAGCATAGACCATGGAAATGATAAATGATTATGTATGAACAAGAACAACACGTTTGCGCACTGTTTAAGGCTATAGAGTCATATCAGTTATAAAGTTCATCAGCGAACAGGGCAGACACTGACCAATATTCATGTAGAAGCTATAGTATCTGAGGTTGATTCTGGTTGCTACATGTAAGACGTTACTACGTAACCCGAACATTCATATAAAAAATAAGGATACCACAATTATTGATAAGATTTTATTTTGTAATTGCACATGAGCATAAGAAGTTTGGCCATTGCACAAACTGTAGAATAATATCAATATTATTTCAGACCAGACAGCTCCTACAGAAGCCGTCTGATCTGAAACTTCTCGTAGAGCTAGTTTTAGGAAAAATATCGATCGAGTGTCAACTAGTTTGGATCCTGATGAGACGTTGTGTTTCTCTGTCTCTAATCTGTATCCAATGTGTATGTAAATGTCGGCTTGGTCGCCATTAGCAGGTAAATGGTTGAACTGATGTTCGGAGCTACAGATAAAGGTCATTTCTGTAGTCGTCATTTCTCCACCAAACCCTATGTTGTGACCACTCTTTAGAATCGTCTCAAGGAGACGATTCTAAAGAGTGGTCACAGTATGGGGTTTTAAGGAGAAATAAAGAAGTTGCTATCTGAAAATGTCTTAATTTACGCATCTTATCCGGACCTCTGAATTATATTGTCATTATTCATTCTATTACAGCCGTTTGTCAGGCCCATAATTGACGTTCGCAACATTTGCGTACTGGCATTTCTGAGAAGAAACCTAACCTTGACATTAACAACTTGTCTACTCGAAATTGGATTTGTTGTATTTTTCACTACTACATGTAACTCGATCCAGTCATTAGGAAGTTATTGATTGAATGTCAAACAGATTGGATCCTGATGAGACGCAGAGTAACTCGGCGTCTCATCAGGATCCAAACTGTCTACAACCACCGGAAATGTCGCTATTAGCAGGCAAGGGGTTGAATTCATATTATTCTTGACGTATTTATCAAGTCAATAAGTTCCGCTCGCAACATTTCTGCACTGACGTGTCTAAGAATAGATCTTGATAATTATCCTTACGCCGTGTAAAAAACAATGTCATTTAAACTGTGGATCTCGTGAAAATATGACCGCTTTTGACCGAGTTTCAAGACATTTGGATCCTGATTAGACGCCGAGTTACTCGGCTTCTCATCTGGATCCAGGCTGTTTGCAAACGAGGATCTAGTAGAGAATAACTTGGTTAGAATTAAACCCATTCGACATCTGTATAAAAAAAAACTAATTACTTCAGATGTGTTTTAGAAATGCTCATTTACGATTTCCTTAAATGGAATTTTGATACACTGTGATTAAAAATAACGTTCAGTAGCATTAACTCTTGTAGAAGAGATTTCTTAATTTGCCGCATTGAATTAACCCTTCGCTTGCTAATCGCGTCAATATACCTACCTGTAAATAGTGAAGACCCAGATGAGACAGCTCCTGCAGGAGCTGTCTCATCAGGGTCTGCACTATTTACAAGTTGATTTGCAACCAGTGCACTCCACAGCAGTGATTGCACAGCGCAATACTTGTACACAGTGAAGATATATGTAATTATACAACAGGGCATTGGTAAAGAAGGAGAAATGTATTTTAAAATTCAGCAAGCGAAGGGTTAAACACCCTGAAGAGAGGCGATTCTACCGACCGCAACCTACAAGTCATGTGCAACCAGCTTGAAACCTGATGAGACGCCGAGTATCTTGGTATCTGATCAGGATCAACACTGTTTGATATATGCTCGATAATTTTTATGTAAGCGCATTTTTACGCATCTGCAAACAGAGTACTGTATACTTAAATTTACCTTGTCACCGAATTTGAATTGAGATTTGTTTTTATTTCGAGTCATACTGAATTTAAAATCTACCTCATTTGATCGCATCGTTTTTCAGGAACTCCCGTGCTAAATATCCCTCAATTCTATGCAGTAACAAGGAAGAAAATGCAGAAAATGCGTTTTCTACATGCTAATTCAATCAGCTGTTTCTTTACAAATGGCCACCGCTTGAATGAAAAGTGGAGCATATCATTTTTCAACAAGGGTGAATTGAAAACTGATATGAAATACATGTAGATGACGTAATTTCGTGTATGACGTCAACATTTAAGAGCGGTACTTACCCTCAGTTAAAATCGAAAGTCGTCCGCCATTTGCAATTTGAAATGAACATGTTTACAATGGGAAAACATTGTTTTTATGCATGAAATCTTTATTTACAGATGGATTCAAAACGATGACACTTGTAAGTGGTTTAAATTTGATCTCAATCCTGTGACAAATCAAAAATAAATCTCGATTCAAATTCAGTGTTGATGTTGATGTTGAGTTAAAGGTTAGCGGCATAATAATGTAATTATCACACACAAATTAGTTTACCTTCATGGCTGGCTGCGTCCGCACCAGACTGTTGACATTCCTTAAATAATACCTACGTTACTGACGCCACCGTGAAAATACCATATACATAGCTTACCTGAGACAAAAGTAGAACGTTTCGTACAAACCTGTGCATTTGTTTATGCAGGAATGTGGACCATTTAACAAATAAGGTATACACAATATTGATACACATCTAACTATTCTGTTAGTAAAGTTTAATAGAGCTGACGCCAGATGACCGGTACATACGTAACAATACTCGTAAGGACAATTTTAGTTAAAAGTACAAAAATGAGTCATGCAGGAAATACCACATACAGAACAAACACTCGCCCGAACAGCAACACAAGGAAACAGCAAATGTACATGGGTAGAAAAAACAACAAGAGACGCACAAAGACAAAACAAACATTCAATAGGAGGAAGATGGAAGTACCGCCTTGGAACGGTCAGTGACAAAAGTCACCGGGGGTTTAAACCGGTTTATGGGCGCCCAACCTCACCCTTATTCCATCCCCATCCTAAAAGACAAACAGTGTAAATAAACGTATCCCCTCTCCGACTAATCTACAACAACCGCGACAGCAAATACAGTGGTAAAGTGCATGTATAACAAAAAAACATTTAATTGAACATACTGTATCCACCTATCGCTAGTGTACTCAATGATTGAGCTGCAAACAGAGTAACTGTAGAAAAGTAATAAAGGGTACGACAAAAATGAAATAGTACAGATATCCGACGTTCTCCTTCCATTTCTGGATTTAAGAGGTCGCCTTCATAGAGTACTAAACCTTTCTTGTCGGCGTACATGCAAAGAGGCCAGCGTGATTGCCAACTGTAAAAGGGTTCACAACCAAACATGCAGTATGTTGTAATAATACAGGATCATATCCCTTTTTAATGAATTGTTTTATATATTTGATGAACAAAGTGAGAAAATGGGTATGTCCAATAATTCTACGAAGTTTGTAAATCACATCACCATAAAATTCAGGATGTGAAATACCGTGTCGCAAAAGAGTTGTTCAATACACGAATGACCCTATTTAACTTCTAATATAACTTTTTATGTCTAGTACACTTAACTAAACTTTCAATCGAATTCACATGCAGCGTTCAATACATATTTAATGCATGTTTTCAAGTTTATGCACATCGTGCAAATACAAAGATACATACGTAACCCATGCTCTGAAATATACAAATGCATCATCACGAACACTTTATAGTAACTCCCAAGCATATAAACACTGGTTCTTTTTATTTTGTCAATGAAACGTATTTGCCACACATGCAAGTGTAATATATAAACCATATAATTACGATTTAGTACATACGTGACCGATACGTACGTTATATGATTATGTAAATATAGTGCGAATCTTACGAAAAAACTCATAAAATGCTAGCTCCGTACTTCCTAGCGTGTTACCTGACCGCCATATTTTCAAATCGCAAATGAAATGTAAACAGTGGCATTTTCTTCGTGTGTATTGGATTGGGTCCATGTTTGGATTTGGGATCATTGCAAAAGTAAGTAACATCACTCGTTTTGTAGTTTGTTCTTTATAAAAACGTGTTAAACTGATATAAGAAGGTTGAAATATTGTAATTATTATGTCACATAATGACCTTTTAACTTTGAAGACCACACAACACTGTGTATAGAAATGGTACGTACGTTACTTGACGTAACGTATGTACCATTTGTTTACACAGGCTGTATATATCAAAATGTAATTAAATTTCCAAAAACTAAACATTTTATAAGAATAAGCAACGTTCAATGGAGTCCGTACATGGACATTCGAACACGTTTTGTTGTCTGGTATCAGCATATGCATGTAGCTTCATATATGTATAAAATGGTTATATCAGTAAATGAATATCATGTAAACACATGGTCCTCGCATCACTGTTTGTTGAATTTTATTTTGTTGATTTTTTACAGGGATACATTTGAATGTTTGGAGTATGTGTTTATTGTTCAAACACCATTTGTTCATCAAAGGGTCAGCATTCTCTTGATAGAAATGGTAACGTATGTATCAATACTTACGTTATGTTTTGTTCTACAGGCAAACAATGGGGAAATCCAGGAGCGAAATACAAAAGGCATACCGAGAACGCCAAAAAGCGAAAGGTTCGTCATTTTTAGACAAGGAACGGCTTAGGCAAAGACATTATTACAAACCAGCAGCTGAACTTACCGATAAGAAACGCCGGGAAAGAAATTGGAAAACCAAAATGAGGAACAGACTCTCGAGACTGCGTTAAAAAGAACGAAATCATGGAGATCAACCAGAAATAGACCATACAAGTGGTTATGAAAGTTTTTTGGACAAACCTGAAGAACCAGGGCCAGCACCAGGACCATCTCGTTTCGTTGTCAGATTACCAATAACCAACAGCACCAACAAAGCCAGAGGGTTGAAAAAGCAGAATAAACGAAAGCTATCAGCTGCGCATAGAAAGATTCAAGTTCTGAAATCCGAAAACAAAAAAAATACGGAAGACCATTAAAGTTCGTAATAGGAAAATACAGAGACTACAAAATAAGAATAGACAACATACTGATTCGAAATTGACACCTAAGAAACAAACAGATGTTGAAGTAAATGCATTGAACCTCACACCAAGAAGACAAAGGCACGTCAAACGGAAGCTCATGTTGCTGAATGCAATCACAGAAGAAATTAAAGAAACAAGAAGGAACACATCGTCAAAGAAATGTAAAACCCTTGCAAAGATAGTGTCAGGAAGAATTGCCAAGAAATATCGATGCATAAATAGCATCAACAAGGCAACTGGATTGTCTAGAAATTCGTTGTCAAACATAATGGATAAAGACATTGTAACTGTG
This sequence comes from Azorinus chamasolen, assembly GCA_963576725.1. Classification (NCBI taxonomy): domain Eukaryota; kingdom Metazoa; phylum Mollusca; class Bivalvia; order Cardiida; family Solecurtidae; genus Azorinus; species Azorinus chamasolen. Next base: position 57,069,165 of record OY755253.1, on the reverse strand, counting down.
ATTAAAGTAAAAGTAGATAGTATGTCCACGAAGATAGAGCAATCAGTCCATGATTTTTTTCATCGAGATGATAACAGTAGAGCCCAGCCGGGCAAGTCTGATGCAAAAAAAGTTGGACCACATGAGAAAAAGCAAACAAGAGTTCTTACAGACTACATGAAGAACCTGCATGAAAAGTACATATCCGAAAACCCTGATGCAAAGATATCACTTTCAACCTTCCAAAGACTTCGACCAAAGTACATCCTCCTTACTTCCTTCATCTCAAGAAACACATGCCAATGTATCCACCACCAAAATATGGCCTTAAAAGTACAAGCGATTCGAAAGGCTGGAATCAAGATTGGATCAAATCCTGAACATCTCATTGCACACCAAGGACAGTTACGTAATGTTCTTGAAGGTTTGCCAGAAAAGGTAACATTCAAAATTTGGAAAAAGGTTGAGATAGAACCTGGAAAGTCTAGAATGAAAATAGTCGACCAGGGATGTGATGCAGAAACATTCAAATCCGAATTAGAACGTCAGCTGCAATTATTTACAGAGCACGTGCGTAGAGTACAAGAACAGTACAGACAGATAAGGTTACTTAAGGAGAAGTTGCCAGAAAATGAAATGATACTCCAGATGGACTTTGCCGAGAATTATAGTTGTCGTTCCTTAGACGAGATACAAACAGCCTACTGGAACCAGTGCATGGTCACACTCCATCCCATTGTAGCCTACTATACAGAGGATGGCCAAATTAAGCACCAAAGCTTCGTTGTAGTAAGTGATGAAATGTCACACTCTGTTGGCACTGTTTGTGCGTTCCTTGACCAAGTTATGCCACTCCTGAAGGTTATCAAACCGGCACTGAAGAAAGTGCACTACTGGACTGATTCACCATCAAGAAGCTTTCAGCATTACTTTTGACCTGTATTAAGCTGTGATCTTGATAAATATTTCAGATAAGAACTCGGTTGACTCGTACATCTGTTTTCTCGAACTAATGTGTACGATCCCTTGAAATTCGACTTATCGAAGTTCAACTGTATATATTTTATAGGATACACATATTGACTGTAGATGCAAGTGGCAGTTTGACGGTTGAACTTTTATACCCCGAACTTCAAGGAACCATACAAGTTACTTCGAGATAACAAATGTTGATGTCATCAGATTTCTAGTTTGGGCGATTTCTCAAGGTCACAGCTTAATGCAGGCATAGGGTACCACTGAAAGCTCCCGTAGAAGCTTTCAGTATTACTTTCGATCTGCATTAAGCTGTCACATGTGTTTCTAGATAAGTGCAACGATATACGATGTAGTATGTAACAATTCCGTATTGTACATTTTGGAAGGACCGAACCTTTGGAAGGACCGAACCTTTACTTCGAGTTATCCAGAAGGTCAGATTATCCAATTTCAACTGTATTTAATATCCTTAGTTATTATTTTGAAAATAAAAAAAAATACAAAGTGGATTTTACTTCAATTCATTTTATGAAACGTATGAGATGATTCAAGCGGTATTGGCCCTGGTGAGTCGAGTTACTCAGCGTGTAATTTGAGTACAAACTGTTCTCAAAAGTATTCAAAGATTGGCAAATTGCACCAAGCCCAGTTTTCCGCTTCCAGACGACTTCGGCGGTGAAAGAAAATGCTGTTGTAGCACATTTAACTTTTTTCAAAGATTATACACTCACAAATGAAGTTTGATGCAGATATGTAGGTGTGAGCTTGCCGTGTGTCATTGGCTTCGTGCGTGAAACTTATGGCGAGAACTGCTTCTATAGTTTTTTGGGGAACTTGTCAACATAGTGAGTGGTTGCGTGTGACGTAAAAATGCATAATTGAAGGGAGAATGTGATGATTGCTGGAGAATTATTCACTTTGAGTGATAGCTTTAGTTTTGAAAATAAAAACAGGCATAACAAGAAACTGCTGACTGGTCCCCAAACACGCCCTTGCACATTTAACAGTGTTGCTAATATCGATAGTGTTATCATTCTCCCAATTTGACCTGAGACGCATGCATATTCCACTTATTAGCGTCGGTAGTCTTCGGATAAAAATGTACCATAAGAATACAATCTTCACGGAGCATTGTTGAACCGCAAATTTCACACCACCCATTTTTCACACGTGTGAAAAATGGGTGGCGTGAAATTTGCGGTTCAACAGAGCATGATTACTACAAGCTTTTGGTTTGCAAGGGTGTTTTTTTGTCACAGAGTATTACGAACAACCCCGATAAACACGCCGAACAGGTCAAATTGGGAGAGCAATATCTTGTGTTTTCAACACATTTGTTATTTGTATGCCATTTATTTTATTTAGAAAATGCTGAATAATTAACCATAACACTTTACTTCATGTAGACGCCTTTTCACGTATTTACAGAGTACATGTACATGTATACCAAGATCAGACCGTTCCTGTAGGAACATTCTGATCAGTGTCTGCTCTGTTTGCTTATGGTATAATATAGATCGATTTCTACCTGAGCCAAACTATTATGTGTTCATAAGCCATTATGAAATATTTTTCTAATTAAAATTAGATCAGTATCTGTTATATTTGCTTATAAAACTGTTTTAGATCTGACGCTATAATTTCCGCCAATGCCAAATGTACGTAATTATGTCATTATAAAATATCAGCGGGTCACTAAAGTCTGAGAGTAGGAGATCCCCCGAAAGCAAAAGCAGCAATGCAAAAAGAGAAAATTGCTGGCTCGGCTTTAATGAGTCTGTTCAAGAGCAGTTATGAAAAGTGCTTAAGCGGTATTCCATTTTCAAATCTAATACCATCGAAACTAATTATTCCAAAGGACCAGAAAATGCAACAACACTGAGAATGACGTACGGGGCGACTTTATATGGCCGACCAAATGGGCACTTAACATCTGCTGTTTTGAAGTACATAAATTCTGAAAGTAGGAGATCCTTCGAAAGCAAAAGCAGCAATGCAAATCAGAGAAAATTGCAGAACCTGTTCATGAGCAGTTATGAAAAGTGCAACACTACTCACGCTCCCTAGCATCGGCTTAAACAGTATTCAATTTTCAAAACTATATATATGTAATAACATCGGGACTAATGATCCCGAAGGACCAGAAAATAAACCAACACTGAGAATGAAATACGAGGCGATAGTTTCATGATGTTTTTTATTTCGTACATGAATATGAAAAAGGGAAAAGGTTCGATTACTGATGGATCTTTTCATTCAGACACTTCAGCTTTAAAAGGATTAATGCGTCCATTCAGATTGTTGCTATGATAAGAGCCTTACCACTGTCACTGCCTAACAGGAAATACAGTAAAACCTTTCTATAACGGCCGCTAAATTACATCAAATATTTTGTGTTAAAGGCAAGTGGTTGCTTAAAGCAAGGTGAAAGTAAAACAGAACGAGCCTATAGGAGCGTTCTGTTTTACTTTCATCTTGCTTTAAGCAGCCACCTGCCCTAAATACCAAATAATTAACACAATTTAGTGGTCGTTATAGAGAGATTTTACTGTACATTCTCTTATTCAGACTACGGTCTCTAACTTTCTGATGGACCTTTTATCGAGCTCTTCCTGAATGACTTAAATAATATTTCTCAGTAATTCCGGAAATGCAAACTTGTCAGGTTCCAGTTCACACTTAGGTCTGGTGTTTCCTTTATTCCAAGGCCATGTTGCTTGATATTTTGTGACTTTGAATTGAATAGTCTATAAGTAGCGTCTCTCGTTTCTATAGTCAATAGGCCATCAATTTAAACCTTTAGCCTGCTGAGCAAATTATTATTGCAATTGTTTTCACCTACTACATTTTCAAAACTCAAGCTATAATCAATCTGTCTACCAAAATGCAATCAGGATGCCAAACAGTTTGGATCCTGATGAGACGCCGAGTAACTCGGCGTCTCATCTCGATCCAAACTGTTTGCATAAGTATTCACTCATCCGCCCATAGCAGGCTAAAGGTTTAGCTTTATAGGTGAATACTGTCTGTGCTTTGATATATTTCTATTCCAGTGATGTCCTTAACAATTTCCCTGTTCAAGGTTTCTTCCAAATGCCAATACCTACTGAATATCCCCTAACAAAATAGTCACAAAGAAATATGGAAGATGGGACATTGTAGCCATTTTAGAAACTAAAGAAACAGGTCTATCAAATTTAATAAATAAGCAAACAGAGCAGACCCTGATCAGACGGCTCCTATAGGAGCCGTTTGATCTGGGTCTACTCTGTTTGCAAAATGCGTGAAAACACGGTTATATAAGGGAAAGGGTTAATGGAGAATACTGTCAATGCTTTGATAGATTTCGATTCTAGTGATGTCCTTAAAGTGATAGTCTAAACGTGCAATGTATTTTGTCTTTAAAAACAATTGTTCACTGCTGGAAAGAAGTATATCGCGAGAAAACCAATCGAAATAAACCTTGAAGAAGACGATTTTTTATCTTTTTTAAATCAACGACCCGATGTTATTCGGCTATGTATTAGTATTTCTTTCTGTTTCGTTAACTCTTCTGCATAGGCCGATAATGTAGAACAAAAATGATTTGTCAATGAGTTTGTATCACAGGTACATTTTCTCCCGCATAAGTTCAAATTGACAATCTTCATAATTTAATGATGAAACATAACAAATACCAAATTGTATGATGTTATTTAAATTATTCGTTTATTCTAGGGACTATTGATGCACAGTCAACTCTCGTTACAACGACCACGCTCGTTCTAACAAAAAGTGTCGTTACAGTAGAACCCCTCTAATGTGACCACTTAATGAACTTTATTAATAAACATGACTGTCTTCATAAGCACGTGGTTGCTTAATGCAGGACGAAAGCTATGCAGAAAGCTCCTAGGAGCTTTCTGCATAACTTTCGTCCTGCCTTAAGCTACCACCTGCCTTTGCAACTGTGAATTATGCCCCTTTTTGCTGGTTGCATTAAAGTGGTTTTACTGTATATTGAAAATCATTAAATTAACAAAAACAGCTCTCTAAATAGGACGTTCAAATTAGCATCAATACCATTCTGTAAGACATGTGTCAGTGTAACGAATTTTCCATTATACCGAATGTCGTTATAACGAGTGTTCGCAGTATCAATACACGTGTAACATCACCATTCGAGTGTGTATCTTTAGTTCTTCCTTGAAGAAAAATAAAACATGAACGTCTGGTGGGAGACAAAACACAATTATAAACGCACAGATTATGAGAAAAGTTGGGGAAAACAGTCCCACAGGGAGCGCTACACAAAAAGTGCACTACATCTAGAGTTCACAAACTGGAAACAGTAGAATTATAAAACAAAAAGTGACGAAAACGCACAAGAAATAAAACAGTCACCATATAAAAATCAAAAATTGGAAGCAGCACAGTACAGGACAAAAACGTGACGAAACGCACAAGACATAAAACAGTCACCATATAAAAACAAAGTAGACCATAGGGCGAAAGTAGCAAACCTGCCTTTGAAAGGTCAGCAGCAAAAAAAAGTCGTGGGGTGTAAACCAGGTTTGAGGGTACCTCAAGCTTATCCCTATTTAAGTCAAGTCAAAATACAAAATGTAAAGTAAAATTCTCCAACGACTCCACAATTTGAGTAGATTCTAACGATGCCAAGAAAAACAATATAAAAAACGTAATATTGTGTCAGATGGACAAGATTAATATGTCAACGTGAACAATATGTTTAACACTTTACATCCTTTGCCACGTCATATATTACGTAATATAAATACGCCTATCTAAGCCATTGAAAACAGAGTAGACAAATATCAGACGGTCCCTCTAGGAGCCGTCTGATCAGGCACTGCTATATTTGCTTATTATATAATATAGTTATGATTCTGCAAGTTCTAGTCGTGACCAAAGATCACTTTGTCCATATGCTAGTGTAGCAATAACTTTAATTAATGTCCATGATGACATTATAAAGATATTCACGAAGTAAAGGCTTGCTCATTCCAGCTAACATTAAGGGTAATAGGAGGTAATGGCATGTCATAGACCTTTAGTTTTGAAAATTGAATAACGCATAATCGGCTCTTTAAGTCAATAAATGATTATTTCTTTATTTTAACCCTTCGCTTGCTATTCACGTCAATATACCTACCGGTAAATAGTGAAGACCCAGATGAGACAGCTCCTGCAGGAGCTGTCTCATCAGGGTCTGCACTATTTACAAGTTGATTGTGCAACCAGTGCACTCCACAGCAGTGATTGCACAGCGAAATACTTGTACGCAGTGAAGATATAGGTAATTATACAACAGGGCACGGGTAAAGAAGAAGAAATGTATTTTAAAATTCAGCAAGGGAAGGGTTAAAGGATCTCCTCTTTTCAGAATTTATTGTTTTACACACAACAGTTGATACATCGATCGTGAAGTCCTATTTATGAAAGGAATATCCACAGTTATTGAAGTAGTTCAATAGCATACAGTAAAACCCCTTCCAATGCAACTGAAAAAGAAAACTCTAGTTTTTGGCCGTACGAATGACAAATGGTTATGCAGAATGCTCCTACGGTAGTTGTCTGCATTACTTTCGTCCTGCATTAAGCAGGCACTTGCTTTGTAACATTTTTTGTTGAGTATCCAAAATGCATATGTATTAGGCGATTTTAAAACGGTACATGAACTCATGAAATTCTGGTACAGGTAGAAACCGCAGAAAACATATACAGTGCTCCCTCCCTACAGCGACCCTCTCAATAACGATTCCCTCCTTACAACAACGCATGTCACTGTTTCCGAAACAACACGGCTCCAGAAACAATCTTTTCCCATCGTATTTTCTTTATGCCACCATCAAACCCTATGTTGTGACCACTCTTTAGAATCGTAACTTTGTGACGATTCTAAAGAGTGGTCACAACATAGAGTTTGATGGAGGCATAACGGTTTTAGTTCTCGAAATACACCTTAACTGGGGATCTGCAAACAAGTTAATTATGTTTGATGTTCCCTCCCTGTAACAACTCCCTCTGAACAACACATACAATGTTCGTATCCCAAAGGGTGTCGTTGTAGAGAGAGAGCACTGTACATGGCGTGTACTATAATTTCACAATCAAACATAACAGCACCTTTAGGGTCTCCTGTACTTGATTTAGCGTGCAGCATTCGTTTATATGAGGGACACGGTAAACCTTTACTACATCAAACACCTTTTTATGTTTCTGCATACAGAGTAGACCCAGATCGGACGACTCATGTAGGGGTCATCTGATCAATATATGTCCTGTTAGATCTGATTCTAGCGTTTCTGAGATGACAAACACATCTTGCCATTATCAAAATGCAGTTAATTCATATTTATTTGATCAGGATCAAAGCTGTTTGACATTCGATCAATAGTTAAACACACCTCTCTATAACAGCCATTTTTGTTTGTTAATTAGTTGGTAATAACGACAGGTGGCTGCTTAAAACAAGGTGAAAGTAAAACAGAACGCTCCTATAGGAGCGTTCTGTTTTACTTTCACCTTGCCTTAAGCAGACACATGCCTTTTACACAAAATGATTGATGTAATTTAGTGGCCGTTATAAAGAGGTTTTACTGTGCTGTTCCTTAAGCCTATGCTTAAATTGGAAATAGTCAAAATTATATCAGATCCAAATTCGGGCAAACATTATTTGTTCAAGTTGGATAAGGGTTGATATTGTCAGACACGAATAATCACCGTTATGTAAATACATAGTTGAACCATAAATACAAAATGTTCCCTCCAGTTGTAACGGCCATAGCTTCCCGTGTGTAACATGCAATTTATTTATGAGAGATTGATATTCAGATCTTCTCAGATCTGATTAGATATATGTAAATACAGATGAAACTCCCAAGTTTATGCTTTGTTAGTCTGACATTTATTTCCTTTACCTCTTCATCTCCTAGACTATATTTAGACCCAATCCCTTTGAATAAATCTACGGAAAGAGAGCATTAACTATAGAAAAGGAGAGTGTTAGAATTGAGTAGTTTTGAATCCATTGTGATAAATAGAGCATTTGCTCCATATTTACAAATGTATCATAATGGTTTCAAAATGTGACTTTTACAGAGGCGCCAAAATGCATCACTAGGAGGAAATGTTTGCTCCATCTACACAAATGTATTAGTTTTGTGCCATTGCGAATCATACTTATTGCGCCTAGCAATAACCACAAAATGAACGAATTACCGTAACCCTTTCCTTCATATAAACGTTTTTTCACGCATCTGCAAACAGAGTAGACCCAGATCAGTTCTGCTCAGTTTGCCAATATTAAAGACCTGTTTCTTTACTTTCTACAATGGCTACAATACTCCAACTTCCATATTTCATTTACAATGTTTGTTTCGATAATATTCAATAGGTATTGAATTTTGTAATAAACACAGAACAGGGAAAGGGTTGACGGAAATTGTCCAGACCAAATATTCTTAGAATCACATCTTAATGCTTATCCCGTTAAACGCGTCCTAATTGATATATGCAAACTTGGATTTAGATGAGACGTAGATATTTATTTCCCTGAAACCTTTCACCGCCGATGTCGCATAAATGCATCACGACAAATAGTGCAATCCCAGATCAGACGCCGCCTTGAAAAGGCGGCGTCTGATCAGGGACTTCACTATTTGTCTCAAACTCTATTTCTATATCTGTGCTTTATTCCTTTGAAGTTTGCATTTATTTATCATATTTCCTTATTTTACCGAATGATTTAGCAAAATTGGATTGCAGACGACAATTAGAAATTTAGTGCTGAAAAAGGTTAAACATTTTAACCCTTTTTTCTAAGATTGGAACAAAACTCCAAAAAGTATTAGTTTCATAATGGATAGTTTTAATTATTGAACAGATTTAACGCCTTGACCCTTTGCCTCATGAATATTCATGTAAGACATGATGACATCATGCACAGTTATTATTTATAATGGCATTTATTAGCTCGGGCGTTACGTAAAACTATTATATATTTGTTGATTTTCAAGGGTACATATGCACTAGTGAGTAGCAAAATATAGTGGCTGAAAAAACCCCAAAAAAACATTAGCATCGGTTATGTTATAAGCATAATCTTCCATTCGTGTTCATATTTATTGGATTTATAACATTCGTTTGTTTAAAACTCGCTATTTAAAGCTCATGTTTTATCGCTTAAACCCTTTCCCTCATAGGGTTTTTTTAGATACAGCCTCCTTGAAAAAGCTACCGAAAAGGAGCATAAACTAGGGAAAAGGAAGATTTTATAATTTTGTAGTTTGAAACCATTGTGATAAATAGAGCATTTGCTCCTAAAGGAGCAAATGCTCTATTTATCACAATGATTTCAAAACGTGACTTTTACAGAGTCGTCAAAAGTCGTCAATATGAGGAAATGGGTTAAATGACTCATTCAATGAATTAAATAATCCTGAACACTAATGTTAGATCATCTAGATATGTACACAGGGTTCTTTGGTATTGGTAGAAAATGTAACATGGTATAATTGCATCCTATTATAATTCCATAAGCAAATAGAGCAGACCCAGGTCAGAATGCTCTCCTACAGAAGAGACGAGTCTAAAGAGTGGTCACAGAATAGGGTTTGGTGGAGAAATAAAGGTGTTACTGTTGAAACTGTTCAAATTTATCTGGAGCTCTAAAGTCTAATACATTGCCTAGTAGCATAAAACACGTGCAAGTTGTGTCTTCTTCAGTGTTTATTCAAATGGTTTTCTTGCGATATACGTCTTTTCAGCATATAAACCAATAATTTATATAATTATTAGGCAAAGTTGCAAGTGGTGACAACTACTTTAACCCTTTCCCTGATGAATATTCATGTAGGAAATAATGACGTCATGAATATTATTAAGATTATTATTTTTCATAATGGCATATGACCAAAGGACATTTTGGCTCAGGCAGAAGCTGTAGAATCAGATCTATATTACACCATAAGCATATAGGAGCCGTCTGATCTGGTTCTACTCTGTTTGCAGATGCGTCAAAATGCGCTTACATAAGAGAAAGAGTAAACGTGTTACTTTCTACTTACAGCATGTTTTAGAAAGGCATAAATATTACACAAACCATTTGTTTATATGCTGAAAAGAAAACCAATCGAATACACGTTGAAGAGGACAAAACGTCCATGTGTTTGATATTGGAGAGTCCGATGTTATTCACCGATGTAGATATATTATTAGTTATACAGTTCTTTCCCAGGGTACATGACGATTTATTTCCGGCTGAGGAAAAGCATGTTGCCCGAGCCGTTAGGCGAGGGTTACATGATTTTACCAGCCGGGAATAAATCGTCATGTACCCTGGGAAAGAACTGTATAACGAATTTATTATACTGCAAAGTTTTACGGTTCGGATAATTTATATAAATCCATTTTGGCATTTCGAATCGCTTAACACGCTAATTCCCCTAAAAGCGCCCCAATACATTAATTCTACCCGAAGGTATCCGAAGTGGTGTGCATTGTATTTCATCGGCGTTCGTGTTATTATAGATGGCTGGACGATATAATAACTCCTCCTAAAACTGTTTTACTGGCCATTTCAAACAATGATTTTCTATAATTCATTTCTGCATTTTTTCCTTTACGTATCAATAGTTCTCTATTATGAATTTTGCTATTGTTTAGCCGAGTCGAGAAGTCGGTCTTTTGGTTTCTGACCATAATATGTGGGGCCTGCCATGGGGAAATTCTATGTACCCTGTCAGCTCACAGGGTACATGGACTCATGTACACGGCTAGTTAACCAATCAGAAGTGAGGATTTTACTTTGCAGTATAATAATAGTTTTTATTCGGGATGCGTTTTAATTTCGTAAACTGTTGGAAATATGCCAATAATATTTTATTGTATAACAAAACACCATTAGTATTGACCAAAACGGTTTTTTTTATCACAGGGACATATTTGATGTAAGTTCAAATTGACCAATTTCATACGAATAATTGAACATAAACTACGCCATGTTTTATTATTTATGGAACATATGCGTGTGTAGAGACTTTCACTATTAACCCTTCGCTTGCTATTCACGTCAATATACCTACCTGTAAATAGTGAAGACCCAGATGAGACAGCTCCTGCAGGAGCTGTCTCATCAGGGTCTGCACTATTTACAAGTTGATTGTGCAACCAGTGCACTCCACAGCAGTGATTGCACAGTAAATATTTGTACACAGTGAAGATATATGTAATTATACAACAGGGCATGGGTAAAGAAGGGGAAATGAGTTTAAAAAATCAGCAAGAGAAGGGTTAACTTTTCACCCAGTACGGATTGGTTCGTACAGTAAAGCCCCTCTTATACGACCACCCAAAAGATGTATAATTCTGGACGGTATAGGCAGGTGGTAGCTTAATGCAGGACAAAAGTAATGCAGAAAGCTCATAGAGGGGCTTTCTGCATTACAATTGTCCTGCATTAAGCAACCACCTGCTTATAAAGACAACCATAAGATATCTAGCTGCTCGACGTCTCATCCAGATCCAAATTATTTGACAATTGATCAATAGATTCTCAAAATGTTGAAAACAAATGGGAAGTGGTTCAAATTTGAGGAGACATTATTTGCACAACGGAATAAAGGGTAATGATTTTTGGTGAGATCCGTGTGTGTGATTGGTTGAATTCTGTCACGTGATCGAAGAGTAAAACTTATACACGGTCACTAGAAATTCAAAACACAGTCAGTAGAAATTCAATACATGGTTAGTAGCTAGGTTACCTCCCCTGCCAGTGCAGAACCCAAACTTGAGGTAATGGCTGCACTGTGTTTTTGTCAGCAAATGGTTACTGTGTAAATTAGATTTTATTTTAAAGTTAAATACATAACAGATTTTTGTATTAGATTTGTTTCCGTGATAATTTTGGTTAGCCGATTTGAGGCTGGGCCGAATTGACACGGTGCAGTAAGAGTTGTCGTTAGTTTGTTTACAAATATGGCGAAACGCTTTGCTTCCTTAGACGCAGACGAAATTGAGAAAAAGAAGCAACTGAGCACTGATAGAATATAGACTGGTCATCGGTGGGGTAAATTCGTTACATAGTCATGTAGTGACCGGGTACGGGATGATACCTGGTTAGTAAATGTTATACCCGGCCACTATGTAACTAATAATATACTGCTGATTCAATGCTTAATATTAATGTGTGTGTGTTTATTTGCAATTTTGTATTTTATCTACCCTTAGCCTGGAAACAAACAACAAAAGTTTATATTCTCCAACGGACTACATGTAGTATTTTAGATAAAAAAATGGACTTAGAGAGAACATTTTAAAAATCACAATTTATATTGTAGTAAATAATCAATAGAATATTTGGCTAATACCGAAACTAAATAAAAATCATCTATCAGTAGTATAGTGCGAGGAGTTGGGCAGAATGCCTGCAGCCCTGCAGCCCCTGTCACGTGACCTATGACGTCACATCGAGGTCACATCGAGGTCACGTTCCCTATCCCACATTCCTATGACGTCACAATAGAGGTGAAGGCCACCCATCCCACAGGGCTTACCACCCTAGAACAATAGAGGTCACGAGGCAGGTTGTGATTCTGATCTCACATTCCTATGACGTCACAATAGAGGTCACGACCTAGAATAATAGAGGTCACACCACCCATCCCACAGTCCTATAACATCACACTAGAGGTCACGCCACCCATCCCGCCGGGTGTCAACGCCCTAGAACAACAGAGGTCACGCCACCATCCCGCATTCCTGAGGAGGCAGTGCTTCCTCCTCCTCCCCCCCCCCCCTCCTCATCGGGCAAACGTTACCTTCTATGGAATGCGGAATGGTCAGTGTGACCTCCGTTGCCAAAAGCAAACAGAGTAGACTGTGATCAGACGGCTCCTAAAGGATCAGCCGTCTCATCTGGGTCTACTCTGTTTATGCCATTTTAGAAAGTAAAGAAACAAATATTTCAAATTACATTAGTAAACAGAGCCGACCCAGATCAGGCGGCTCCTACAGGAGCCGCCTGATCTGGGTCTACTCCGTTTGCAAATACATTTGTACGTGAAAAAGTCTATATATGATGGATACAGTTATATTGCATTTGAATGGTTTACAGAAACAAATATGATTAGATATTAAGTGATATAAATTATCACGTTACTCCATAGTTACGCTGTATTACGCCTTTGCAAGCAGAGTAGACCCACATCAGACATTCCCTATAGAAGTTTTCTGATCAGGGTCTGCTCTATTCGCTGATGCATTTACAGAGGTCTCGTCGACATTTTCTGCCATGGCCAAACTGTCCTGGGTTTTCATATCTGATTATGAAAGTATATATAATTTATATGCACGATGTCAATGGGTGAACCCAACACTCAGACACACATACAAAACACACACAACATACACATAAACGCATACACAAACACGCGCGCGCGCGCGTGCGCACGCACACATACAATCAAAGGCTCCAGTTAATATACTCAAGTAACGAAATAGCTGAAATATAAGTCGCGAACTTAATCTAACGTCTCATATTTATGTTTCGTTCTTTGAAAATTAATTGTCAAAACAATTATCTATAATACTGCACGTATGATATATCATTGCTCATTTTTAACCAGAAAGCGTTCACTTATGAATACAATCGATTTTTTCTCTCATCTCTTTTAACCCTTTATTCCATGAATATGTGAAGACATCATTAACCCTTCGCTTGCTATTTACGTCAATATACGTACCAGTAAATAGTGAATACCCAGATGAGACAGCTCCTGCAGGAGCTGTCTCATCAGGGTCTGCACTATTTACAAATTGATTGTGCAACCAGTGCACCCCATAGCAGTGATTGCACAGCGAAATACGTGTACACAGTGAATATTTATGTAATTATACAACAGAGAATGGGTAAAGAAGGAGAAATGTATTTCAAAATTCAGCAAGAGAAGGGTTAAGATTAATTAGATAAATGTTTAAAATGACACACGAACATTACATTTTTTGCCAAAGCAGAATTTCCCTGTTTTATATTCATGAAAACATTACGACATCAGGAATAATAATGAGCACGAATATTGAAATGGCATACATGTACATAGAATTTTGTTGTTTTTTGGAAGAAACTGAAGAATTAGATCTATATTACGTCATAAGCAAACAAAGTAGACCCTGATCTGGATCTACTATGTTTACAGATGTGTGAAATGTGTTTATATGAAGGGATGGTTAATGGCATTCATTATAGGTGGTTAGTGCTCACACGTATGATGTTGTTTTGTAAAGGTAAACCAGAGTGAAACGTCTTTGACCTACTTGTATCAAACCTACAGCGTAAACTACGGAAGCCCCTGTAGGGACATTTATTATTTATTATTTATAATCTATAATTCATACTTTATAAGTTATTACTTGTAATTTATTATTTTTATAACTTATTACTTATTAGTTATAATTTATAACTTGCTCTCCGGTACTCTTTATGGCGGGACATTTTCGGTTGATGAAAATGATATAAAAAATCTACAAAAACTTAAAACATAGGTCCCTCCATATGTATACCCCATAAATGACAAGGCATCATAATTTGTAGTTATAAATAAGTAATAGATTATGAAGTATAAGTAATAAATTATAAATGTCCCTCCTGGGCTTCTGTAATAAACAGACACGAAATGTTTTCTTTCGGTAGAACAACACCGCTTTTTCAGGCTTCTCGTCTTCTATCAGCAAGAAAAACCAGACCGTTCTCTCATCTTTTGTTTGATTTATGGCAGTCTAGGTCTGTCTGTGACAATATCCGTGGAATTTTATGGCAAACGTATAATTTAACCTTTTACTTCATAGAAAGACTTTTCACGCCTTTGCCAACGGCATGCAAGCAGATCAGATGACGTCTGTAGAAGAAGACTGATCAGGGTGTACTCTTCTGGTTTATGGCATAATATAGATCTTACAGTGTCTGTAGTACAGTAAAACCTCTCTATAACGGCCACTAGATTACATCAAGTATTTTGTGTTAATGGCAGGTGGCTGCTTAAAGCAAGGTGAAAGTAAAACAGAACGCTCCTAAAGGAGCGTTCTGTTTGACTTTCACCTTGCTTTAAGCAGCCACCTGCCCTAAATACCAACTAATTAACATAATTTAGTAACCGTTATAGAGAGGTTCTACTGTAGTAAAAATATATCCTGATATAAAATAAATCAGCTAGTTGTATTCGGAGCGTACAGGTGCTTACCCAAATCCTAAAATCGTCATTTCTCCAGCAATCCCTAGGTGGTGAACACTCTGTAGAATGGTCACTTCAAGTACAGGAATATATGAAAGGAAACCCACAGCTCATTGTATAACCAATATAGCAATATGCAGGGTTTGGTGGAAGAAGTAAAAATGTATTATTTGTTTACGCACCTTTATCAAACAGACAGACAGAAAATAGTACATTTATGTCACACGTCTATACATGTTTCACAAGACAAGTATATACACAGTAAAATTGCAATAGATAACATGCATAGAACCACTCAATGTTGAGTTATGAGAGTTAACAAAAATAATAAAAGTGGGTTACTTTGTTATACAATATCAATTAAGAAATATCAGTTTAAAATCAGAAAATAATGAAATAATATTTAAAACTCGCCAATCAGCATCATAAAAAGTAATCTATATAAAATAGCGCGTTGTTTAGTGAGAATATCATAACAGGTTTTGGCAGCATATCTTACTATTTCAGCATCTGATAAAATGCAAATGAAATTATCTCTGATATTTAATGAAAGAAAAGTGCTTTTAATGCCAGTTATTTTCTTTAAAAGTGTTTCTCTCTCGTATTTATACCAATGACACGACATAAGTACATGCATCTCATATTCAATTTAATTTTCGCTATCTGTTGCCCTTACAGTGATAACTACACTGCCAGAAAAAATTAGTCTAAATGAGATGTTCAATGTTTTGTGGAGAAAGGTGATTAATGAGAAGAATTTCTCCAAGAAATCGGTGAAGTGCTTTCAAGTCTAACAGTCAACTCATTAATCATTTGACTGCGGTGAACGAGTTTTCTGGTGTTTGCAAACAATGTAGACCCAGCTCAGATGACTCAAAGATGTTCCTTCTGATCAGGGTAAGAGCATTTGGCTTCTCTTCGACGTTATACCCTTTCATAATTAATATAGCCTATCATTAAACAATGCTGGATTATTCCACTTAGAACGTTAGCATTTTAAGTGCTAACTAGCTTCAAGGATTGTGCACTACTCAGACATTAACCCGTTTCGTGGTTATGTTATGCACATTAAACTTTAACTAACCATGGGCGCACAAGTGAATACAGTTAAACCTCTCTATAACGGCCACTAAATTACATCAAATATTTTGTGTTAAAGGCTGATGGATGCTTTCTGTTTTTCTTTCACCTTGCTTTAAGCAATTACTAACTAATTAATATGATTTAGTGGCCAATATAGAGAGGTTTTAGTGTATCTCTGTAAACAGATTGCACACAAAGAAGACACCGCGTAACTCGGCATCTCATCCAAAACTTATCAACATTTAACCCTTTCGGCGCCAAATTTCTAAGTGTCGTCTGCTAAATCATTCGGTAAAATAAGGAAATAAGATGAATAAATGCAAACTTCAAAGGAATAAAGCACAGATATAGAAATAGAGTTTGAGACAAATAGTGAAGTCCCTGATCAGACGCCGCCTTGAAAAGGCGGCGTCTGATCTGGGACTGCACTATTTGTCATGGTGCATTTATGCTACATCAGCGGTGAAAGGGTTAACCCGAAGGGGTAAAAATGAGATACTATTGACCGAGTGTCAAGAGTTTGGAACCTAATAAGACGCCGAGTTACTCGGCGTCTCATTTGGATCGAAGCTGTTTGCACTTGCGAGCCAAGTCTCTGTTATTACTGGGATAATGGCCTTTTAATCTTTGACTGTAACGAACCTGTATATTAATTAACTCGGTGTCTCATCTGGATCCAAACTGTATGCAAACAAGGGGTCCCGTGACGGATAGCGAGATAAGGGTTAACCCCTACATTGTTGAATATTCATGTAAGAATTAATGACGTTACTGATGTTATTTAGATTAAGTTTTATAATGTCATATGAGCCAGGACAGTTTGGTTCAGGCAGAAACTGTAGAACCCGATCTATATTATTCCAAAAGCAATTAGAGCTGGCCCTGAATAGATAGCTACAGTAGGAACCATCTAATCTAAGTCTACTCTGTTTGCAAAGGCGTAGAAAGACGTAATTATAAGGTAAATTGTTAAAGGTAAATGACATGTATGCCAAATGTTGTCATATGCTACAAGTTTTATTTCAACATTTTTGTTTCATAAAATAGTCACAGAGTTACAAACAGTTTGGATCCTGATGAGACGCCGAGACACTCGGCATATCATCTGGATCCAAACTTTTTGCGTAGGATACGGCAGATGCGACTTTGGCAGCGAATGAGTTAATATATTACGTGCTAAGTACGGTCTGTCGCTTACAAACAGCTTGCGTACAGATGAGACGCCGAATAGTTCGGCGTCTTGTCAGGTTCCAAGGTGACCGACACTTAGTCATTAGTATTTCAAGGGCCTAACCCTTCCCCTGTTCTTTATTTAGTACACATTTCAATACCTACTGCATATTCATGAGAAAAACAGTAATAAAGAAATATGGAAGGTGGGACATTATAGCCATTTTAGAAACTAAAGAAACATGGTTATCTATTTCCATTAGCAAACAGAGCAGGTCCTATAGGAGCCGTCTGCTCTTGGTCTATTATGTTTGCAAATGCGTGAAAGTACGTTTATATGAAGGAAAGGTTTAACACAATTCGTAAGCAAGTGAAACTGCATAAGATGTGTTTAAGTAGAAACCATGTCTATAATTGTCACAGAATTAATGATTCAGGCAAGGAAACTTAAAACACTATATTCAGCGTTTGATGCAGTCATGTCTGAAATCTATACTCCATGAATATTTATGAAAGAAATAATAGTATCTATAATATTAATAAGATTAACTTTTAGAATGCTGAATGGAAACGAGAAAAAATGGTCAGCACAGAAACTGTAGAACTAGATATACATTTGTATATGATTGGTAAAGCAAACAGAGCAGACCCTGGTCATATGGTTCCTATAGAAGCCGTCTGATCTTGATACATGTATGCTCTGTTTGTGTTTGCGTTAACCCATTCGGCGCCAAATTTCTAATTGTCGTCTTCAATCCAAGTTTTTTAAATCTTTCAGTAAAAAAAGGAAATGAGATATATAAATGCAAATTTTAAAGGAATAAAGCACATATATAGAAATAGAAATTGAGACAAATAGTGAACTCCTTGATCAGACGCCGCCCTGAAAAGGCGGCGTCTGATCTGGGACTGCACTATTTGTCGTGGTGTATTTATGCGACTGCGGCAGTAAAAGGGTTAAAATGCGTATTTATTGTGGAAAGTATTAAAGAGGAAGTCCCAACAATGAACGTATATTTTCAATGATATCATAAAAAATGGTATTTGTTATAATCAATCACTATTACGAAGATTGCCAATTTGAAATTATATATAAACCGTATTCAGCGATACTTATACCTTTTTTGTTCTACAACAAAATATTTTTGACCTTGGTCGAACAGTTAATGAAACTAAAACGCAAGATGAATAAATACTAATATATACATGTATCAAACACATGAAAGTTATGTCTTATTTGGTGTTTACTCGAGTGGTTTTCTTGCTATATACTTCTTTTCAGGATATAAACAAATGATTAATGTGATTGTTTGCCGTTTTTAAAGTACAGGCTAGCTCTTTAACCATCTATTCCATAAATACCTTTCTACGGCTTTTCAAACAGAGTAGACCCATGTCAGACGGCTCCTATAGGAGTCATCGATCAGGGTCTGCTCTGTTTGCTTAAGGAATGATATAGATCTGATTCCACAGTTTTTTCTGCTTTGGCCAAAATTTAATGTGTAAATATGCCTTTTTGAAGAATTAACCTAATTACTATTCATGACGTCATTATTTATTTGATGAATATTCATGAAGTAAAGTGTTAAACCTTATTCTGCTATAAAATTATGTGGACACACATTTGGATCTGGTGCAATTTCGATTACTTCTGTTTCAATTAATAGCCCTCTACGGGTATAAATACGTCTTTCTACGCCTTTACAAACAGAGTAGACCCACGTTTGCTCTGTTTGCTTACGCTATATTATAGATCTGATTCTACAGTTTTAGTCATGGTGAAGCAGTCCTGTGTCCATCTGCTATTATAACAAATTAATTTAATTAATATTCATGACGTCATTATGGTGATCACACGAACTTTTGAATTAGTGTCGAATAAGTGGATCCTGATGAGACTCAGTGTGACTCGATGTCTAATCTGATCAAAACTACTTGTTAATCCGGCTCAAGTTGCGGGTAACAGAGTAAGATTGTGTAGCTGTCCGACAATAAACAACAACATCCGCAGTTTCATTATGGGCGACCCAGATCGCTCTAATTTCAGAGGAACCGATGTTCAAAGTCAATATGCATCACTGGCTTATTGATTTAAACTTATCATTCTTCATTTATTGTAAGAAGATAATCTACTAGTTTAACATTATATCATTATACCCCAGCCACCAACATCACAGGAATTACCTTACATGTTATTACACATTGTTTGTAAGTAGTTGTAATCTTTGAATAGATACATGAAGTAGTGTATTGCTTGTTCCTCATGTATTCATGTACAGTAACCACTCTCTATAACGACCACTAAAATGTGCTAATTGGTTGGTATTTTGGACAGGTGGTTGCTTAAAGCAAAGTGAAAGTCAAACAGAACGATCCTATAGGAGCGGTCTGTTTTACTTTCACCTTACTTTTAAGCACCCACAAAATACTTGGTGTCATCTAATGGTCGTTATAGAGAGGTTTTAATGTATATCATGATCTGAGAGCAATACAGAATTTGTATTGTATTGTACCATTTCCAATAGCAACCAGATCCACAACACGCTAACCCTGTCCCTGTTCTATGTTTATTACAAATTTCATTACTACTGAATATTCATGGACACAATAGTTACAAGTTTAACGAATTATCGAATGTAGAACATTGTACCCATTTTAGAAAGTAAAGAAACAGATCTTTTAAATTCCACTAACAAACAGAGCAGATTCTGATTAGACGGAACCTATTGAAGCCGCCTGATCTGGATATTCTCTGTTTGCAAATGCTTGAAAAAAAACCCGTTTATATGATGAAATGGGTTAGCAGTACTTTAATCATATCGCGACATCAATCCAATTATAGAATAGAACATAACAGATACTTTATTCAAGACTTATACATAATGTATATCGTCGAGTTTACATTGTATGTTGAGGAAGAACCCAGAGTATGGGTTATTTTCGTGCACGGAACAAATTGCATTGTCTGAAATAGACACACCGTTGGTGTTACGTGAACTCCAACACAACCCATGGCCTTGCTTTTCATTAGATATTGAATAATTGATGCATAGGCATTGTAATTAGTTGAGCTATGCGGTTTCCTTGACTTGACGGCAATGACACCAGTTTCATTTGATCGAAAGGAAAGTAAGTAAACATATTCTGAAAGCGGGGGATCCTTCGAAAGCAAAGGTAGCAATGCTAAAAGAGAAAATTGCAGATTCTGTTTTATTGAGTGTTCATGAGCAGTAATCAAAAGTGCAACACTACTCATGACCCCTAGCACCGACTCAAGCTGTATTTAATTTTCAAAACTTATACCATCAAAACTAATGATCCCGAAGGACCAGAAAATATAACAATCTCGATTATTCAAAATTTCTGTATAGAAGAATTAAGATCCTTTAAGGCAGGTGGCTGCCTATTGCATGGTGTGCGTTCTGCATGCTTTTCACCATGCATTAAGCTGCCATATGTCTTAAAGATTGATAATATAAGTATACGTATTTTAGTATTTGAATAATCGAGATGTTACTGTATGTAAGAGGCGTTTAAACCAACAGAAATATATCTGCCATTGAACCATGTAACACCACACGCTTGAACGGGAGCATTTGCTAAACTACTAAACTTTCACCAGCCTTCATCATGACTTTCGTTGCTAGAGTTCGACTTCGAGTGCTGAGCCGGGACTGCACTTTTCTATTTATAGAAGTTTTAACCATACTAATTATTGGTAAGTGAACAATGGTTGTCACAAGAAGCTCGTAGTAATCGTGCAGTATTAGCATATACGGTAAAACCTCTCAATAACGGCCACTAAATTACATCACGTATTTTGCATTAAAGACAGGTGACTGCTCAAAGCAAGCCCTAAATCCATCTATTTAACACAATTTAGTGACCGCTATAGAGAGGTTTTACTGTATATGCCTATTACTTGTCTGTATAACCACATGGAACTCCGGAACAAATACAT
Organism: Azorinus chamasolen; assembly: GCA_963576725.1. Taxonomy (NCBI): domain Eukaryota; kingdom Metazoa; phylum Mollusca; class Bivalvia; order Cardiida; family Solecurtidae; genus Azorinus; species Azorinus chamasolen. The sequence goes on along the minus strand of OY755253.1, from coordinate 57,047,766 downwards.
GGTTTGTGACGCGTTTTACCTCTACTGGTGGACTGGTCCTAAAGGTCACAGCTCACGGGTCAAAATCGAACTATTGTACGGTTCGTTTCTGCCATGCATTCGTCTCATCAACAGATTGATTTGATTTCAGCAATATTTTATTCAATAAAGAAACGGATTGGATATCAGTCAAAGCCTGTGTCAGTCCTCTCCAGATTGATGAAACTAAAACTAGACAAATTACATGTACATTAAACCAACAGGGATTCGAAGTGTGGCATAGACGAACTAAATGTTATTCCATTATCGTGATTCCTGTCATTGACTGAACGATTATCGTTATTTTTCTTTTTCCTTATTTTTCTCCCCCTTAATTATCATGTTGTAGACCACTAATTTCCATATTGTCACCCGGTCGTTTGTAACATCGCCCTGCTCTCGACCTTTGACTTCATCATCAGATCAAAACAATGTTATTGACGTGTCGACATCATGTGTTGGCCGTAAAAAGTCTCCCCGTAATCGATGTTGTTATCATTCTCTTGCAGGATATGCAAATAACATACACAACTCTCATTCGCCTCTTACATCATCATAAGTGTTTCCTTGTTTTGCTGTTCGGACGACTGTTTGTTCTGTATGTGGTGTTTCCCGCATGACTCATTTTTGTACTATTATAGTAGGCAATCGGGTTAACCCGACACAGCCATTTGAAAATTGAGCGATGAAGGTCTATCAACAATGTGACAAATAGCCGGGCTATAATGAACTGTAATGAGATTTAGATTATTTATATTTTTATTTCTGTGGTTTACAACATGTATAAATATACATAGTTTCTAAGAAGGATTGGAATGAAAGCTGGAAGCTTATTAAAATGTCTCCTTGGTATCTATTACTTTACAAAAACAGTAATGTTATTCAGAACAACATGTTGACAGCATGTTTATCGAAAATGAAAGGTGACAATGGGTCGACAGCACGTTAAACAGTCGGTGAAAATGAAACATGACAATGGGTCGACAGCACGTGAAACAGTCGGTGGAAAATGGAACATGACAACGGATCGACAATACGTAAAACAATCAAAATAAAATGAAAGATGACATCGGGTCGACAACACGTTGAATAGTCGATCGAAATTGAAAGCTGACGACTGGGTGACAGCGCGTAATACAGTAGTTGGAAAATGAAAGTTGACGACGGGTCGACAATGCATTACAAATCCAGATGGAGGGCAAACAATGACGATGACTATAAACACGACATTGGTCAAACCGGGAATGCTAGTTTTAGTTTGTCCTCGTTCAGAGAAAGACATTGACTATTGATGTCAACATTTCTGTTGGGAATGGTATTTCCACGTGATTATATGACAGCAGGAAATGGCTGGACTCAGGCTCAATAGCCGTGGGCATTGCTTTTTATGTCTAAGCGTTATCTTCCCGGAAAGTATATATTCCGAGACAGAAGTGATTTTGACTGGATGATTCCGTCTGCCCTTTGATTGTTCCATCAGATTATACAGTGATACCAATTGTATTGCTGCTTCAATCTCAATGGGTGTCATTGACAATCACTTTAGCCTCATACCGCTGAGAAAACAGTGCAAGTTCAAATTTGAATCTGGTGTATTGACTTTTTTCGATATGACCAAGTATTCGTGAAATCATCAACCGGGTGATAAACAGTTTGATGCCCACTGGGACGCCGGGATATCCAGAGTCTGATCTGGAACAAAACTGTTTGCAAATGCGAGTCAAGTTTCAGATAGTTTGATAAGGGCAAAGTCTTATCCAGCTTAAGACCAATATCACAGAGGGTATTCATTTGCAGGAAACTGTGACGCTATATATCAATGGTTGAGGCAAATCACTGGGGATGGATAAATCAAGATTTATTATTTTCCAAATTGCTTATTTCGGTATTCGGTTATCTCAATAATTAAACCCTCGCAACAAAGTTGAGGAAAAATTGTAGCATATCCGTCGTGTATCCGCCCATATGTCAGTCTGGTTTGCGGGTACATCTATATGCTGACAGAATGTTTGTCTAATAAGCACACAAGGCACTATTACCATGATGAAAATTCCATTTCACCTTGATTGTGTTCCTGTCAGTATACAGTGATTTCTTATTAGCCCCCACGATACTTTAATTAGTATATGGCTAATTAAAATCAGCCTTCAGGGGTCAATAGTCATTGCAAATTAAGCAATACAGTAAAACCTCTCTAAAACGGGCGTTCAATTTAGTATAAATATCAGTCTTGGAGACAATTGGCAGCTTAATGCAGCGGAAAAGTCATGCAGAAATCTCTTCGAGGAACTTTCTGCATGACTTTCAACCTGCATTAAGCAGCTGTCTGCCCAAAAGTATCTGAATTCTTCTCTACTAGAATAACGATTTAGAGGGGATTTACAGTACTTTGCGAGATACGTTTCCAATATACAGTGCTCCCTCTCTACAACGACACCCTTTGGGATACGAAGATTGTATGCGTTGTTCAGAGGGAGTTGTTATAGGGAGGGAAAATCAAACATAATTGGCTTGTTTGCAGATCATCAGATAAGGTTATTTGGAGAACTAAAACCGTTATGCCTCTATCAAACCCTATGTTGTGACCACTCTTTAGAATCGTCACAAAGTGACGATTCTAAAGAGTGGTCACAACATAGGGTTTGATGAAGGCAAAAAGAAACTACGATGGAAAAAGTTGTTTATGGAGTCTTGTTGTTTCGGAAACGGTGACATGCGTTGTTGTAAGGAGGGAATCGTTATTGAGAGGGTCGTTGTAGGGAGGGAACACTGTAGTGTGGACGAATCCGATGAATAACATACGCATCCGTGTTGATGTTGCCTTAAGTACCGTCATTTGACCAGATTTGCGGCCTTAAATGTAGATGATTAGACCTGATATGGCAAGGACGGCTTTAAAGATAATAAATTATTGCAAAATAACATGTTTTCTGAGAGTCTCTGCACAGTAACGCCTCTCTTAATTCGACTTTTGGTAAAGCAGAATACAGACCATTTAACACTTCTCTTGCTGAACGTTAAAATACATTTCTCCTTCTTTACCAATGCCCTGTTGTATAATTACATATATCTTAACTGTGTAGAAGTATTTCGCTGTGCAATCACTACTGTGGAGTGCACTGGTTGCACTATCAAATTGCAAATAGTGCAGACCCTGATGATACAGATCTGGGTCTTCACTATTTAAAGGTAGGTATATTGACGTGAATATTTGCTTAATGCATGTTGAGAGTTATACAGGAAGCTCATTTAGAAGTATTCTGCATAACTGTTACACTTCATTACGGCACCACCTGTCTTCAAGACCGCCATTTAGGTGGATGTTGTGGTCCAGTGGTAGGACGTTAGATTTGGGATCGGAGGGTACTTGGTTCGAATCCTGCCATCGGGCTGTCAGAATTGTTCTGAGCAAAACATGCATTCCAATTTTGTTCCACTCCACCCAGGTGTATAAATGGGTACCTGTGAGGGAAAATAAACCAATGTGCTCTGAGTGCCGAATGTTAATGGCCGACTAATAGCCCAGTGATCGGGGGTAAATTGTGAAGTCGGGAGAATATGTACATGTATATAGTTCCAGACTATAAACCTCATCTTTACCCTTTTTATTTTATTTATGCTAATTTGAAAGTCCGTTTGTGATGGCTGTTACTGTATATGCAATTTTACTGTAATTTTATATCTGTCATCTACGAATGGTAGCAAATGGTAGTGCATGTGCACCAAACCTGTCGTTGAAATTTACCATTTTATAGGTTTTTTGTTGTTGCGTTTTCAAACAGTGTGGATCCAAATAAGATACCGTGTAACTTGATATTTTAGGAAGATTTAAATAAGACACTGTGTACGTTGTAAATGTGACACCAGGTACGTTGGTATCAAAACAGGGTGCACATAAAACACCGAGTAGCTTGGTATCGAGGAAGGATACAAATAAGGCACAGAGTAACTTGGTACTTAAGGAGGATCCAAAGACAACACCGACAAACTTGGTACTGAAGGAGGATCCAAAGACAACACCGACTAACTTGGTACTGAAGGAGGATCCAAAGACAACACCGACTAACTTGGTACTGAAGGAGGATCCAAAGACAACACCGACTAACTTGGTACTGAAGGAGGATCCAAAGACAACACCGACTAACTTGGTACTGAAGGAGGATCCAAAGATAACACCGACTAACTTGGTACTGAAGGAGGATCCAAAGATAACACCGACTAACTTGGTACTGAAGGAGGATCCAAAGATAACACCGACTAACTTGGTACTGAAGGAGGATCCAAAAAGAACACAGAACAACTTGGTACTGGAGGAGGATCCAAATAGAACACCGAGTAACTTGGTACTCAAGGAGGATCCAAACGTAGCTAAGTATTGATGGACGATGTAAATGAGTGTCGACGAATACACCGGGTAATTTGGGTTTGAAAACAGGATCAAAATAAATCCCCGAATAACTTGGTACTTCATTCTCAGTTTTGTTACATCGTACTTCATTGTTAATGTTATTATATATTCTGGTCCTTCGGGATTATAAATTTCAGTATTATTAGTTATGAAAATCGAAAACTGCTTAACTTTTTCCTCCATAAATACGCCTTTCTACGCCTCTGTAAAAATAACCTATTGAAACCATTGTGATAAATAGAGTATTTGCTCCTATAGGAGCAAATGCTGTATTTATCACAATGATTTCAAATTACAAATTTCTAAAATTTTCCTGTTCTCTATTTAATGCTCCTTTTCGGTAGATTTATACAAAGTGGTTGGAGTCTATGGAGGAATGGATTAAGCCGATGCTTTGGACGTGAGCAGTGTTGCACATCCAATTATTGCCCATGAAAAGACTTTATAATACTGCAATTTTCTATTTGCGAACTTATAATTTAGATTGTAAGAGTTATAGTCATACAGTAAAACCCCGCTGAAAGATGTATAATTCTGGGTGCTAGATGCAGATGGTAGCTTTATACAGATCAAAAGTAATACAGAAAGCTCCTAGAGGAGCTTTCTGCATTACTTTTGTCCTGCATTAAGCAACCGCCTGCTTAAAAATGACTGGTAAGGTTTAGTTTTAAGTGGTCGCATTAGAGGGGTTATACTGTATTTATGCTAGAAGGATATCCGTTCTTCCAGCTGAAACCCTTGTTATTATACGAGTATAGTATGTATAGACTCCTCTATAGTTGTCAGTCGACATAAAAGTTCGATTTATAACTTTTTTATAGACTCGTTTAAGAAAAGTTTTTCTCACATACCTTCCCTTATCTCCGAGTTAGAACAACAGGTTAAGATTTCCTTATCTGTAACACGTGTAAGATCACTTTAGAACGTATGACGTCATATATGACGTCAAGCCATGGAAACCTATGTTTACATGTCATTTAAACGGCGAAAATACACTTTTTTGTTATGTGAGAAAAAGAATCTGATGCTCGTTGTCTTTTAAGATCACATGTTCCTAAACTCACCAAGAAAATGTTATTAAGCTCGCCAAGGCTCGCTTAATGACATTTTCTAGGGCTCGTTTTGGAACATGTGATCTTAAAAGACAACTCGCAACAGATCCTCTATATCTCAAATGTTAACTGGTGACGGATCCTATATACATGTATATCCAGATCCGTTAAATATTCTGTTGAATATTCATTTAATAAATAATGACATCATGAATATTTATTAGCTCTTTTTTATAATGTCATCTAATTTATACACATGGTGTTTTGGTATGGATCAGAGTCAAATCTATCATAATGTCATAAGCAAACAAAGGCGATCCTGATCAGACAGGTCCTCCAGGAGCTGTCCAATCGTTGTCTATTCTGTTTGCAAAGGCGCAAAACGAGTTTATACGAGGCGAGGGAAAGCGTTAAGAATTATCTTACATGACCAGGTCTCCTGATAAGATGTGTAAATTAAAACATTTCCAAAAATAACTCCTTTATTTCTCCACCAAACCCCGTGTTGTGACCACTCTCGAAAACAATACTCTAAAGAGAGGTCACAACATAGATTTCGGTGGAGAAATTACGAGTGTAATATCTGAATACTCACGTTTATCTGTTGCTCTGGTGACGATTGATATGATCGAATTTCTTTACAGATATTGCAGTCAAATGTATCCAAGCACAAATTTTAACCCGTTACCTCATAGGCTATTTTTAGAAACAAACTCTTTGAATAAATCTACCGAAAAGAAGCATTTTCTAGAGAAAAGGAAGAGTTTAGAATTTTGTAGTGTGAAACCATTGTGATAAATAGAGCATTTGCCCCTATAGGAGCAAATGCTCTATTTATCACAATAGTTTCACAAAGTAAATTCCACACAGTCGTCAAAAGTCGTCAATATCAAGGAAAGTGTTAAACAGTTATAGATTTTAACATTGATTGGTTTTAAAGGGAAAAAACACGATGATTGGTGACATATCGAAGGAGTAAACCAAGGAAACATAATCTCAATACCCTGATATCGTTGTTAACTATTATGAAAATAACGACTGCTTAAGTTTTGCGCTGTTGTAATTTTGACTGATTCAAATTTAATTAACCATATCAGAAACTATTGACTGCATTTCAAAAGACTTTGACTCGGATGAAATTTCGAAGTATTTGGCGTTTTTTCTGCATTATTGCTGTTTGCAAATGAAAGTTGGGTCGCGAGAAATAGGTTAACCCATTTGCTCCCAGTGGATTCTTCCATGTTTATATTTTGGATTAGTCTATATTTTATCTAAGGGATGTCTGGTCTAAATTTTCATTTTTGTTTTGTTTTTATATTGAAATTTCTATCAGCAAACAGTGTAGACTCATAATGCGGCGTCTGATCGGAGTCTACACTGTTTGCCTACGTCCCATATATCGGATCGTAGGAGCAAATGGGTTTAAGGTAGCGGGATAATGGTAATGGTAGAGGGGTAAGTATTAAGGTAGCTGTATCAGTTAAGGTAGTGGGATGAGGTTTAAGGTAGCGAAATAAAGATTGACGTAGCTGCATAAGGGTTACGGTAACTTTATAAGGGTTAAGTAGCGGTATAGTCGTTAATGTACCGAGATAAGGGTTAAGGTAATGGGATAATGGTTAAGGTAGCGATATAATGGTTGAGGAAGCGGCATAATGGTTGAGGTAGCGGGATAATGATTAAGGCAGTGGGATAAGGGATAAGGTAGCGAGATAAAGGTGAAAGTCGCTGAATAGGGGCTAAGGTAGCTGCGTAAGGGTTTAGGTGGCGGGGTTTGGGTTAAGGTAGCGGGATGAAGTTTGAGCTAGCGGGATATGTGTTAGGGTAGCAGGATAAGGGTTAAGGTAGCGGGGTATTGGTTAATATGTTTTATGATACATGTTTTACTCTTGCTAAAACAGTTTAGGTTCCTGATGTTTGACATTCTTTTTATATTTATGTTTTTACACAGGTCGATAACATTTCTCCATGAATATTCATGTAAGAAATAGTGACGTCATGAATATTAATCAGACTAATTGTTATAATAGCACATGTACACAGGAACATTTTGCCATGACAGAAACTGATAGTTGGGCATCCGAGGTGTAATAATCTGAAAATGGGTGATCCTTCGAAAGCAAAAGTAGAAATGCAAAAAGAGAAAATTGCAGACTCGGTTTTATTGAGTCTGTTCATGAGTAGTAATTAAAAGTGCAACACTACTCACGCCCCCTAGCACCGGCTTAAGCAGTATTCAATTTTCAAAACTAATAACATCAAAACTTATGATCCCAAAGGACCAGAAAATATAACAACACTGAGAATGAAGTACGGGGCGACTTTTTACGGCCGCCACACAAGCACTTAACACCTGCTGTTGTGAAGTACATATATGTTTCGAGGTCCATGGCATTTTAGTAGAAATGTTTGAATACCATATTTGTGTTGCCAGATACTAATCATTTGTGGTTCTGGTCCATGCCACTGCCAAAACCCTCTTTGAAGGTCAGAGACTAGGTCAAAGGTCAAATGAGTGCAAAAATGTAATAAAATCTCTATATAGTATAAAATAACCGTAATTTTGACAATTTCGATACTTTTGCATTTAATTTCTTAGCAATTTTTCCACAGTAAGTATAGATATATTTATGGCACATTTAAGAAGATTTTAGTAACCTGTGATGATTGAAAGTTCGGAAAACATCGTTTTAAATACGTTTACAGTACATTATCATGCGGTATAATTATAACTTTGATACAAGTTATAGTACCTCTTCTAAAATATATGACAAAAGAGATGATTTTGATTTTAATATTGTAAATTTTCCTCATCTTGACGGGGATGTTCCCCGTGCTCCATCTTACGGGGTTTATATATCTCAACTTATTCGTTTTGCTAGAGCTTGTTCATCTATTGACGATTTTAACAGTCGAAATCTCATTTTAACTGAAAAACTGCTTAAACAAGGATATAGATACCATAAACTAAGAAAAACTTTCACTAAATTTTACTATCGAAATCTCTCGCTTATTGGCAAGTACAAATGTAATCTCAAGGTACTTTTGCGACACGGTATTTCACATCCTGAATTTTATGGTGATGTGATTTACAAACTTCGTAGAATTATTGGACATACCCATTTTCTCACTTTGTTCATCAAATATATAAAACAATTCATTAAAAAGGGATATGATCCTGTATTATTACAACATACTGCATGTTTGGTTGTGAACCCTTTTACAGTTGGCAATCACGCTGGCCTCTTTGCATGTACGCCGACAAGAAAGGTTTAGTACTCTATGAAGGCGACCTCTTAAATCCAGAAATGGAAGGAGAACGTCGGATATCTGTACTATTTCATTTTTGTCGTACCCTTTATTACTTTTCTACAGTTACTCTGTTTGCAGCTCAATCATTGAGTACACTAGCGATAGGTGGATACAGTATGTTCAATTAAATGTTTTTTTGTTATACATGCACTTTACCACTGTATTTGCTGTCGCGGTTGTTGTAGATTAGTCGGAGAGGGGATACGTTTATTTACACTGTTTGTCTTTTAGGATGGGGATGGAATAAGGGTGAGGTTGGGCGCCCATAAACCGGTTTAAACCCCCGGTGACTTTTGTCACTGACCGTTCCAAGGCGGTACTTCCATCTTCCTCCTATTGTATGTTTGTTTTGTCTTTGTGCGTCTCTTGTTGTTTTTTCTACCCATGTACATTTGCTGTTTCCTTGTGTTGCTGTTCGGGCGAGTGTTTGTTCTGTATGTGGTATTTCCTGCATGACTCATTTTTGTACTTTTATTAAGAGATGATAATAAAAACACCCGAAGATTAGTCTAGTCTCTTCTTGCCATAGTATTAGTGTACTATTGGTCTGTTTGATTGTACACAACTTATATTAGCTGTCTGTATCATTAGTGATTGAAACGCCATAGCGCCTGGTGAGTATGGTGATGTGTTTACATAATGAATTGATATATTTTACTTACACCAGCAGTACCTATGACAAAACCATTTCTACATTGGCAGGAAAATGAATCTCTCGGATCTCGATTGGCCATTTTAACAGTTACTGGCCATACGTGATGACAACACTCTATATGTTATTGCCACAAACGATCACTAGTTAAACAGATATACATCAATACCCGGAATAAGTGACCATGTCATAGTACTGACTAAAATATCTTTCACGAAGGAAGCCTATCCCAGATCTTTCCACCTGTGGAAGGAGGCTAACATATGCTCTATGACCAATCAAAATGACTGAGTTTGCAGCACACTTGGCAAATCAACCCCTTTACCAATCTCTATTCTATTGGATAAGTGTGCACATCCACCCTCAGATTAGTGGTCCCTTCTAAGTTAACATCCACCAGCTTCAGCCAGCCATAGTGCAACTCCATCACCGCCATTTCTCACGAAAAACGAAATGTGCATACAAAAAAGTACCGAGGACCAATATACAGAAGAACCGGGCATAAACAAGGAGCTACAGAAAACTTGCAAAGAATAAGTGAAAGGAAGCTCATGATGGGTATGTGATTGACCTAGTGACAGACACTAGCTGTAAGAAGCTCTACGCTTTTGTTAGGAGCAAGAAATGTGACAGCTCGAGAGTAACCCCACTGACGAATGATGACATTAACCATGTTGATACACAAAGCAATGTTGAAATACTAAACAACTAGTTTTCTGTCTTTACACATGAGGACCTATCTCTCCTTTGTGCCATTTGAGAGTATCCTTATTCGGATGCCCTTCCTATTCATGTAACGATAAATAGTATCTGCAAGGTTCTTAAGGGCATTAAGCTCCACAACGCTACTTGTCTAGACACCATCTTATCACGGTTCTTGAAAGAAGTGGCACATTCCCTGGCTCCTGTTCTCGCTTTGATCTTCCAGGCCTCTGGATCAGGATAAAGTCCCCAGTGATTGGAAGATTGTAACGTTAATCCTATTTACAAAAAAATGGTCCAGAATAACCCCTTCAAACTACTGGTCTGTATCCCTAACTTCGGTTACATGTAAGATCATGGAATACATCATACACAGTAACCTGAATTTTCTAAGTGTCATGCCATCCTCAGCCAATGCCAGCATTGTCTCAGGAAGCAGCGCTTCTTCGACACAATGTGATCAATATGATCAATGGCATTGCGTCATGTCTTGACCAGTCCCATTAGATTGACGCAATCTTGTTGGACTTTTCCAATACATTTGACAAAGTGTCTTACAGACACCTGCTTCTTAAGCTCCAACACTATGATGTGTATTGCAAAATGCTTGATTATATCCAACTAATCACGCTGGAAGGTGTTTCCTCCGAGTCAGTACCGATAACATCCGATGTTCATCAATTTGCAGAGAAGTGCTAGATCCTGCTTACTATCAACAAGCGAACACACATAGAGACCAATTATACTGTCCACAGCAAGAGACGGAAGACAAAAAAGAAGGCAAAATACCTTGGGACAATACCGTTTTCTCAATTGTCTTGGAAAACCCATGCCGATATGGTCTTAAAGAAGCATCACTGATCCACAGCCTTTCTAAGCAGGAACCTTGGATACTGCCAAAAGTCAACCAAGGAGGCATGTTACAAACCCCTGATCAGTCTATGTTCTATAGGTCCGTAAATGATTTTGTTGCAGCTTACATCCCACCTTCTGACGCCCTCACGGTGCACCTACAAGAGGACACTCCTTAAGATTCGTTCCATGGTTGTGCAGGACCAAGTTCCTGAGGGAATATTGCTTTCACTCTGTTGTCAATATCATCTGGAACAAGCTACCATAACATCAAGTGATAGCTCCCAACTTTCCAGGCTGGGATCTCAGCTGTCATGTAATATTATTCTGTTTGCAATGTTTTAACTTGCTTTTATAATTTGAACGTTGAACGTTGGACCCTCCCTCACCTAAGTGTATTTGTGTGAGTGGTGGTCCAGTGGTAGGACGTTGGACTTGGGATCGAAGGGTCCCTGGTTCGAATCCTGCCTTCGGACTATCAGAATTTTTCTGAGCAAAAAATGCATCCCACGTTTGCTCCTCTCTACCCAGGTGTATAAATGGGTACCTGTGAGGGAAATAAGCCGATGTGCCATGGCTGCCTTGTGCGCCGAGTGTTAATGGCCGACTTATAACCCAGTGATCAGGAGGTAAATTGTGAAGTCGGGAGAATATGTACACTGTATATAGTTCCAGACTATAAACCTCACCTTTACCTTTTTATTTCACAATGGTGCGAGTAGCCTGCTTTAAAGCGTCCAAGCACAACAAAATAAGAAGCAAAAACAAACACAGAGTTGATGTAGTACTGCAGTATTCAACAAATGCATTGGAATATTGTCATTCAAGGCAAATGCAGACGTGAATTGTCCCAAATCATGACGAGGTGGATACATTGATTATCTTGCACGCCTTCAAGGCTTGGATACTGCTAGAAAGGGTCAATGCTGGATAGTTGTCAAATGCCAATATTTTGATGTAATAGTAGTACTAATATACCATATTGGACCTTTATACGGCATTGGAGTCTGGATGAGGGCTTGGACCTCCAAGAAAAAAAAGTATTTTCCGCAAGTTATCTCAAGATGTCTGCCTGAACATTTTTGGGTTTCATGCAATAACTAGATGTGACACAACCCTTGCTTTCACTGGAATCGGAACGAATACCTGTTAGAAGAAATATTTTACATGCCCGATCTGTTTTCAGTTATTTGAAGAGGCGTACGGTCATACAAGCCACAGACGTGTGATGCCAATGGAGAATCCATTGATGATGCAAGAATTCCACAATATGGTTAAGGTTAAGAAAACACTTGAACTGCTTCCATCAAGGAGTAAAAGGAAGCAAACTATCAAGCTGGTATATGGGTCTGAGCTCATAGATGCAGAAATTAATGCTATTGATACTAAGGCATAGCAAGATGGTGCCGAACCCTTATAAGTGGTTTGGAAATGTACCAACTGCACCTGATGCATGCATTAAACAAGTTATGGGTGCAAAATCAAGTGCAAATCTTTTCGGTGTTAATTGTACCAATCCAGCAAATATCCATACAAATATAGTGAATTAATTTGTTACTTTAAACAGAACTGTTTAGGTGTTCATTTACCCGACCCACTTTACTTTAAAAGTACTTATGCATAATATATAGCTGGTATGACTGCATACAGTTATTTGTTCCAGTAGCATTTTGTCCAACCTTGATTTTGATGTCATTTATGCTTCTTAAATAGAAACAATGGCGAAAACATGACAACATGTATTATCGTAACATGTTGATTTTAACGATTTTGTACTGTTTTTGGATGCTCTCATTAATACTCATGGATATTTAAATAATATATTTTACACGAAATAAGTGAAAATTAAAGGCTAATGTTTAACCTTCATTTTGGTACCATGTTTATTATTTTACATCTAAAATTGATAAAGATATAATGATTTCTCAAATAACATATAAAATATGCACTTAGTTGACCGTTGACCTAATTAAGAGAAACAAGAGCAACATTTCAGGTGGCATGGGACAGTTTCTGAATACTTAGACATCAAATATTGCATATCCAGTGCATGCCAAATTCTACTATTTCATGCCATGGCTTGACTCCTTTTCCTCAGTTGGATGCCCAACATAACAGTATGTACGACAAATCTTTATTCATCATTTACTACAAACATCTTTGCAAACAAGGTAGGCAGCTACTGTAGGAGCAGTGCTTGTTTATATATTAAATTACGTAGATATAATCCAACAGTGTCACCACTGGCCGACATTTCTTGAATTCATTCTAACGATTCATGATGTTACTATTTCTGACACGGATATTCACGAAACATGATGTCATGATGTCATTATTTCTGACACGAATATCCATAGAGTAAAGGGTTAAAACGAACACACAAAACGGATGTCTACAGAAGAAACGGGTATGCTATTGCAAAAGGAAGATAATGCAGAAATGCCATTTGCAGCTTCTGCATTACCTTCCTCATGCAATGATATAACCCTGTGTTAAGGTCGTCCTTCATTAGGCTATCATTTATTAACTTCGATCTGAATTAAACCACCCAGTGAACTTCACCTTGCATTGAAACTATTCTGATAGCTTTAACGTACAATAAGCTAATACCGCATTGACCCTTTCCCCTATGTAAGCGCATTTTGACGCATCTGCAAACAGAGTAGACCCAGATTAGACATCTCCTATAAGAGCCGTCTGATCAGGGCCTGCTCTGTTTGCATATGGTGTAATATAGATCTACAGCTTCTGTCTGAGGCAAACTGTGCTGTGTTCATATACCACTACAGTGCTCCCTCCCTACAACGACCCTCTCAATAACGATTCCCTCCTTACAACAACGCATGTCACTGTTTCCGAAACAACAAGGCTCCAGGAACACCTTTTTCCATCGTAATTTCTTTATGCCTTAATCAAACCCTATGTTGTGACCACTCCTTAGAATTGTCACAAAGTGACGATTCTAAAGAGTGGTCACAACATAGGGTTTGATGGAGGCATAACGGTTCTAGTTCTCGAAATACACCTTATCTGGGGATCTGCAAACAAGCTAATTATGTTTGATTTCCCTCCCTATAACAACTCCCTCTGAACAATACATACAATCTTCGTATCCCAAAGGTGTCGTTGTAGAGAGGGAGCACTGTATAAAATATAATCTTATTAACATTCATAACGTCATTCTATCTTACATGAATATTTATGACACTGTTTACATTAATCTTCGATCTCTAACTATTTCGCTGCCGATGATTACCTATGCAAACGACTTCGATCGAGATGTGACGGAGAGTAACTTGGCATCTCATCAGGGTCCAAATTGTTACTGTGAATGTTTTTCTAAAAAACATTTAAAACAAATAGAAAATGAATATTGTAGCTAACGACCAAGTTTTCAAATGACTCAATTTGGCAGCGAAAGTGTTAAATACAGCTGTTGGAATGTCTTTTATTTGATTGCATTGATGAAGTGAGTGAGTGAGTGAGCCCGACCAACAGTAGTTCAGTTATTTGCAGACGGCACCCGCTTGAGAAAAGTTATAGTGCTGCCTCACTGGAATGCCCCTGCTGCGGGCATATGCCAAGGGCATCCCACCCAGTCACATTATCCTGACACCGGGCCGACCTGTCATAGAACTACTTTTTAGCTCGCCTGTTCGTAGAACAGTAGAGCTTATGCTATAACCCCGGCGTGAGCGTGAGCGTGAACGTGGGCGTGAGCCTGGCCAAGGTTAAAGGTTTTTGGAAGGGCTTTAGTCCTTTTGGCCACAAATCACCAGGTTAAAGTTTTTTGGACGGGTTGTTTTAAAGCTTAATATCTGTACTAGGATGCTGAAATTTTGTGTGGAAGTTCATTTGAGGTCAAATATTGCTGTTATGAAGTAATACATTAAAATATTTTTCAATTTTATCATTTTTTGACATGTTTTGGACTTAGGCCTTTTGGCCACAAATCACCAGGTTAAAGTTTTTCGGACGGGTTGACATGTTTTTTGTGGGGCCAAAAATCACCAGGTTAATTTTTTTTGGACGGGTTGATATAAAGCTTAATATTTGTGCTAGGATGCTGAAATTTGGTGAGAAGGTTCATATTGTCGAGACCCTTCCGACCATGCCAACATTTTTGCCCTTCTGACATTGACCTTGACCTTTGACCTACTTATGCAAAAATATTTAAATACATATATTATTGGAGCCATTTGGCCTAGGGCTTCCATAAAATATTATTGCTTGCCTTTCTGACATTGACCGTGATCTTCGACCTACTTTTGAAAAAAAACTTTAAATGCCTATATTATTGGAACCAATATGCCTAGGACTTCAATACTTGGTATGATCATGCCCACTTTTTTGCCCTCCTGACCTTGACCTTTGACCTACTTTTGCAAAAATCTTTAAATGCCTATACTATTTGAACCAATAGACATAGGGCTTCCATATTTGGTATGATCATGTCAACTGTTTTGCCCTCCTGACCTTGACATTTGACCTACTTTTGCAAAAATCTTTAAATGCCTATAACATCAAACAATATTATTGTTTGTCCTTCTGACTTAGACCTTCGACCTACTTTTGAAAAAATCTTTAAATGCCTATATTATTGGAACCAATATGCCTAGGACTTCCATATTTGGTATTCTTGACCTTTGACCTACTTTTGCAAAAATCTTGAAATGCCTATAACATTTGAACCAATGGGCCAAAGGCTTCCATACTTGGTATGCAACTTTCTTGTGTTAAGACCTTTCCAACAATATTGTTTTTTATGCCCCCAAAGGCGGGCATATAGTAATCGCATTGTCCGTCCTTCCGTCCGTCCGTCTGTCCGTCCGTCCGTCCGTCTGTCCTTCCGTCCGTCCCAAATCGTGTCCGGTCTGTAACTTCTTCATCTATCGATGGATTTCAATATAACTTGCCACAAATGTTCACCAGACAGAGACGATGTGTCGCGTTCAACTCCCTGGTCCATGGGTCAAAGGTCAAGGTAACAGGCTATAATTACTTTGTCACAAATTTCGTGTCCGGTCTGTAACTTCTTCATTCATCAATGGATCTCAATATAACTTGCCACAAATGTTCACCACACAAAGACGATGTGTCGCGTTCAACTCCCTGGTCCATGGGTCAAAGGTCAAGGTCACAGGCTACAATTACTTTGTCACAAATTTCGTGTCCTGTCTGTAACTTCTTTATCTATCAATGGATTCCAATATAACTTGGCACAAATGTTCACCACACAAATACCATGTGTCGCTTTCAACTCCCAGGTCCATAGGCCAAAGGTCAAGGTCACAGGCTACAATTACTTTGTGACAAATTTCGTGTCCGGTCTGTAACTTCTTTATATGTCAATGGATTTCAATATGATTTGGCACAAATGTTAACCAGACAAAGATGATGTGTCGCTTTTAACTCCCTGGTCCATGGGTCAAAGGTCAAGGTCACAGGGTACAATTACTTTGTCACAAATTTCGTGTCCGGTCTGTAATCTTTATCTATCAATGGATTTCAATATAACTTGGCACAGATGTTCACCAGACAAAGACGACGTGTCGCGTTCAGCTCCCTGGTCCATATGTCAAAGGTCAAGGTCACAGGGTACAATTACTTGTTTATCTGTGAATGAATTTCAAAGGAACCTGGCACAGATGTTCACCACACAAAGACTATGTGTCAACTCCCTGGTCCATGGGTCAGAGGTCAAGGTCACAGGGTACAATTTTGGGGGGCATTTGTCACGTGACTGTGACATCTCTTGTTCCATGTTACTTTGACCTTTGACCTACTTTTGCAAACTTCTTTAAATGCCTATAAAATTTGAACTGGTAGGCCAAGGGCTTCCATACTTGGTATGCAACTTTTTTGTCTCAAGACTTTTCCAACCATACCATTGTTTTAACCATGTGACCTTGACCTTTGACTTGCGTTTGCAAAAGTCTTTAAATGCCTATAGCATTGCAACAAATAGGCCTAGGGCTTCCATACCTGGTATGACCATGCCAACATGTTTGCCTTTCTGACCTTGACCTTTGACCTACTTTTGCAAAAGTTTTTAAATGCATATACTTCCATACTTGATTTGTTTCTTTTCTGTCTGAAGACTTTTTCAAACACACCAATGTTTTTACCATATGACCTTGACATTTCACCTATTTTTGCAAAAATCTGTAAGTGCCTTTAACTTGGAACCAATATACCAAGGACTTCGATACATGGTATGACCATGCATACATATTTGCCCTTCTGACATTGACCTTAACATTTGACCTACTTTTGCAAAAGTCTTTAAATGCATATAACATTGGAATCAATAGGCCTAGGGCTTCCATACTTTGGATGTATATGTCCTGTCTTAAGACTTTCCAACCATACCAATGTTGTTTACCATGTGACCTTGACTTTGACCTTTGACCTTCTTTTGCAAAAATCTTTAAATGCCTATGCTATTGGATGCGATGGGCATAGGACTTCTATACTTGGTATGACCATGCCAACAGTTTTACCCTTCTGACCTTCACCTTTGACCTACTTTTGCAAAAATCTTTAACTGCCTATTACATTGGAACCTGAATAGACCTAGGGTTCCATTTGGTATGTATCTTTTTTGTTTAATAATCTTTTTTAATTTATGAAAATTGGTATTTGGTTGCCTTTGGTTGTGATAATGATGCAGTTAATTTTAAATTGAAAATTGATTGTTTTGTGTTCAATATGACACGTTTTAGACTTAACTTTTAAACAGGCGAGCATCAGGTGGCTTTGACACCATTTCTGGTTAATGTCCAGTGTAGATGAAGTACACTCTGGAAGTTGTCTTATATAAAACAGTTAAACATATCGGAAAGCTTCAATTGCCGATTCTATATTTTTATTTCTTTTCTTTCTTTTTTCAATTTCCCAACTACTATGATGTCTGTATCATTGAGAGATGTCGAGGAATCAGAAAATGTACAGTTGAACTTCGATATCTCGAATAACACAAAACATTTCTGCTCAGATATCCCTGTGTGCAACTTAAACTGATATTTCACGTGTATACAGTAGGGCCTGTTTTAAACGGCCATCAAACAGGGGTCAAATCAGGTGTTAGATTAATGGAGATAAAACGTAATGCAGCTTTCTTCATTACTTTTGCCTTTGTCCTGCCTTAAGCTGCTACCACTTGCTCTTTAAGAATCCTATTGTCAATAGATGAATTGCCGCTTAGGACATGTTCCACTGTATTCCCTTTTTGGAATAGTTTCATCATTGTATATACAATTATTGTTCTGTGTATCTTTTAAGGGCATCACACGGTTTGGATATCCATTAGTTATTATATTAAATGGATCATGGATGTCTGGCGGGGATACCTTTCTTAACAATGTTTGTTATTCTAGTGTGACTTTGAGATAGGTGTGATGTCATGATGTCTGTGAACCCGTTTTGCCACTGACCTTTCCAAGGCGGTGCTCTCTTTGTCACCCTTGCCTTTATGTTTGCTCGGTGTCTTTGTGCGTTTGTGCATGTTCTAAACTTTCATCTTGTGTGTTTGTGTGCGTCTCTGAGTGTTTGGGTAGGGTGGGGTGGGGTGGGGGTGTATACCTGTGCGTGCGCGTGTGCTTGACTTTACTTCGTTTTCAATGACCTGAATCTAAACATATTGAAAACTACGATAGTCGAAGTCCGGTTGTCACTGTGATGATAACCTTCCCTTGACTTTCCTATCCTATCTACCGATTACTCTACCCGTTTAAAACAAAACTGCCTCCTGCTTATGAGCTGTTGTCATTAGCCTGGTTTGTAATTTGAAATAATCAAATACCAACTGTGTGTTATAAGTGTCTGATAAGAGTCAAAGTTAGTTATGAAGTGTGATTGACAATATGAGGTTCATAAACGTCAAACAGAGTCGATCCTGATCGGACAATATATTTCCAATCCGCCTTTTTGCTAATTTAAACTATAATATGACAGAAATAATAGTTTATTTTGTAAATATAACCTGATTTTGTCAATAACAGGATCAACAAGGGTACCGATGCACGATGTTATAGATTTGTACCTGTATGCAGAAGAATCTGTCTTAAGCGGTCATTCATTTATCGAACATAGGAGTCTTAAAAGGGCGACTTCATTTAGTACATAAGAAATGCAGATAGTTCCTATAGGAGCTGTCTGTGATACTTACTGCATTAAGCTACCACCTGCCTTACAGACCTACAGTTATACTTCTTTCGATGGACGCTTAAAACAGGTTCAACTGTTTTCAAATGTTTTATCACACCCTTATAACGGTCCATTCTATTAATTCGCACGTTCAGAAATATCTCTTTTTATAATCCTACTCGTGTATCTATGAGCGGAATTGTTTAAAATCTATTTTCAAAATACCAAGCAGTAAAGCATTTGAGCAGAGGACATTTTGAGGTAATCCATAAACTGGACCGATGAGTAATCAGCGTCCACATTTTTATCTCCGTCAGTTATATACAAAAGCCAATGAAAGATTGCTGACTGATATGTGATAATCACGATGCATGTGAGTTCATGGACATAACTTTATCTGTATAACTTTAACCCACAGATTGTGTGACAATGTTACATATATTCCCCATGCAGCGAAAGACCTCACCAACAATGACGAGTACCAACAAGCTGAGAGTCAATTGAAATCTGTGGCGGACAGGTCTAGTGAAATAGTCGACAGCCACAGCAATACATCGGAATCACTTGATAAAAACTGTTCTAAGGCAGTGAAGATGATGCAGAAATTCAGAAGAGAAATAAATGAAGCTTTGGACAGAATTGAAGATGATCTTCTTCAGGGGTGTCATGAACTGAAGTCAAAGGAAATAGATAAATTGTCAAAAATCGCCAGAAAATACAAGATGCAGAAGAAGAAACTTCATGAATCTATGGCACTGATAGATAAATACAAAAACAACAGACAAAACTGCAAGCTGTACATCGTTATGATGAAAACAGCGGATAATCTGAAGGTTCTAGAGGACACCATAAAAGACGTCGAGAATGATAATTCGTCCTTAGAATGTCAGATAATGTTTGTCCCAAACAGAAATACACTTGACACACTAACACATACAGATGCCTTTGGAGAGCTATCGAAATCAAGAACACCAAGTAGTTTAATATCAAAAGACGCAACAATTATCTATACACGGACAGAACCAACGACCCCTACGCGAGAAAAGGGAATTCTAACTATTGTTGCACAGACAGAACCAACAACCACATCGACAGAAAGAGATACAAAAACGATTGCTAGTCTTGAATATGTCAAGGATGTCAATGTGAAATCTAAAAGTGACAAAAACACCTGCATTATCACAAGCATTGTTGTACTACAAGCAAACAGGCTTGTAATTATCGACAGTACATGTCTCGGTTCTGGCAATGGTAATATAAAACTGTTGGACTTAAATCATGGTGGTCAAGTCATGACGAAACTTGCGTTATGCAACAGCCCTTTTGATGCCACCATAATAGAAAACAAACAAGTAGCCGTCACAATACCCGTTAGTAAGACAATAGCCCTTGTCACTGTGGCAGCCTCTGTAATGACTGTTGACACAAAACTGGATGTGGATGGGGAATGCTGGGGCATTGACTACAGAGATAGCAAACTAGCTGTGTCATATTGTAATCCGCATAAGGTTCAAGTGTTAACGTTGAAGAGTATCGTGTTGTACACCTTCCAAAATAACTTTTTATTCAGTTATCCTTTTCGTGTGTCATTTGGCATGGAGACGACTTCATTGTTTGTGTCCAACGCATTGGGTAATAATGTGGTTCATGTGAAGATCGGTGGGACTATCATTGGTACCTATACAGACAGTGAGCTAAGAGAGTCCATGGCCTCGTTCACTGACAGCAGTGGCAATGTTTATGTATGTGGCGCAGACTCTCATAACATCCATCAGATTACTCCATACTGCAAGAAAATTAGAATACTTCTGAAGACTCGTGACAATGAACATCCGTATTCTATTAGCTATAAAGAGCCACAGCGAATGCTCTATGTAGGAATGTATAAGAGCGATATTATCAAAGTTTACACGGTGGTTCTCGGTAATGAGTGAACGCATATTGACCATATTTGTCAATAATCCATGTCCAAGTTTATCGAGTAATGAGTAACAGTTTGTTATTAAACATTTATCCTAATATCATCGACCTAACTTGCATTGTCAAACAACTTGGATTCAAATGAGGCGCCGGTTATGTCTGCGTCTCATCTAAATCAATGCTGTTTCGTAATAAGTCAATAGTTTTCAAAGGCATGGGACAAAGCAATTTTACTACACTTCCATTGCGTTTAAGCAACCATTTTTACCTTAGGATAAAAGTTAAGATAAAAAAATAGTCTGAATAATATTATTCAGAGGTCCAGATGAGACGCGTCCGTCAATTAAGATATTTTGAAGAATTCCTTTATTTCTCTACCAAGCCATAAATGAATGGCAACAGCATAGATTTTAGTGTAGAAATGGCGATTTCAGTATCTGAGTATGTACATTTATCTGTTGCTCTGTCATTATAGTTTCTTTCTATATAATATGTATATACTAATCCGTATTAATATCTTTATTGTGATGAAGCATCCGTTTTCAGTCTTGATTGAAAGTATTTAACAAACAATTTGCATCGACGTTGAATTAACATTTTGACACGAAATGTAACTGTAAATACAAACGGTGTACAGGTAAAATTAGATCTTATGGCACACCTTTTGTTCTCAGTGTTTACAAACACTACAGGTAAATACACTGTATAATGCCCAGGAGGCCGCTATATTAGTTTGGTTCAAATCTGTTTTGTTTTTATTGTTTTATATTTGGAATGTGTAATTTTGTTTTTTATATGTTTTGATGGGCGTATACATTTTTTATAATTTTTTATTTTTATTTTTCTCGAGACCACCGTTACAGGCATGTTTTGTTTACATTTTAAGTAGGTTATGTTGGTGTGGCATAAGATCTAATTTTACCTGTAAATCATCAGGACTCAATGTTTACGAAAACACATGGACACAATCAACCCATTTGCACCCACGACCCCATGTATGAAACGTAGGCACACAGTGTATACTGTGATCAGACGCCGTGTAATGCGGCGTCTGATCAGTCTACACTGTTTGCTGATAGGAATTTCAATATAAAACAAAAGCAAAATTGAAAAGTTAGGCCAGGCATCCCTTAGATAAAAAATGGACAAATTCAATATTTAACTGTGGAAGAATCCACTCGGCGCAAATGGGTTAATTGCAAATAGTGTAAAACCCGTATCAGAGGACTCCTTTAGTGAACTGAGATTATCTAGCAAATTTAAACCTTTACTATTGAGTAAAGTTTATAGTTAATCATTGATGGGTTATTTCACTCTTAAAATTCAGTATTGGAAGGTTTGCTTGCTGAATTTTAAAATACATTTCTCCTTTTTACCCATGCCCTGTAGTATAATTACATATATCTTCACTGTGTACAAGTATTTCGCTATGAAATCACTGCTGTGGAGTGCACTGGTTGCACAATCAACTTGTAAATAGTGCAGATCCTGATGAGACAGCTCCTGCAGCAGCTGTCTCATCTGGGTCTTCACTATTTACAGGTAGGTATATTGACGTGAATAGCAGGCGAAGGGTTAAAATTATTAGATGAAACCTTAACCTATAGACATCCAAATGTGCATAAAGAAGTATATGATTAATATGAAGATTTACTCTTTGGAATGTCCGAAGAGGTGATTATTGGTCGCAGAATTGCGTATTGTATGTTGCCTTTTCCTGCTGGATATTGTAATATACCTGTATGTATGTGGTTTATTAGGTAGGATTATTAATACGAACATTCGTATAATCTGTAAATTATCAGATTTGTAGATAAGGATTATGATAAAAATTCAGTCTCCATCGAGACATAGCTTGTTTATGCTTATCAGACGTCTGTATAACCACAGTTAACTCCGGTACAAAATAAATGGTTTGTGACGCGTTTTACCTCTACGGATGGACTCGTGCTACAGGTCACAGCTCACGGGTCACAATCGAACTATACTCGTATATACTCAAATTGTTAACATAGCCATATAGTCTGAGGGATAGAAAGCAAGTGAAATACGGTTCAACTTTGTTTTTACCCGCCTTCGTATCAGTGTTCTTTAAAGATATAGCTGACAAAGAATCGAATACTGTATATCGACGACCATATGCCACATATGCTGACTGATCCAGGTGTCTACTATTTGTAATGTACTTATACATATTCTGTCGTAGAACGAACTGTATCTTTTCGATGGAAACATACTTTGTGAAGATATATAAAAATGACAATTGATAGATTAAATTTGTTTTAGACTAAGAATGGGTACATAATAAAGAAGTAAATAACTTTGCTGGATATTTTTTTAAATATTATCTGAACCCTTTACTCCATTTAACGCCTTTAGATACAGACTAATGCAGAAGTCACCTGACTGGGATTTGCACTGTTTGTTTATGAATATGTAGCAGTCTTCACATGGTCAAAGCGATTGCTATTTGTACGAATTATAAGATCAGACTAATTAATCTTCATACATAAATTACATTATGAATTACATGGATATTAATAGAGTAAGGGGTTAAAAGCGACTCATCTATCCGTTGGCCACAGGTGTGTTTAAGGTGTAACTGTTTTACAGTTTAACTAGTTAGCCACCATAAGCGAATCCATGATAATCTTTGTAAGCATGTTGACTACAAAGAGGACGTCGAACTATTCGTCATCTTTCTAGGTTCCAAACTGTTCGCCACCGGGTATATGTTTGTATATAAATGGAAGGAAATGCCACTTTAAACCTTTCCCTGTTCTCTGTTTATGATAAAAGTACAAATATGAGTCATGCAGAAAACATCAGTATGGTAATAATAAGTTTAAATACATACTGAATATTCATGGACAAACTACCAATGATCAAACATTGAAGGTCTACTATTGTAGCCATTTTAGAAAGTAAAGCAACATATCTTTCAAATTCCATTAGTAAACAGAACAGACCCTGATCAGACGGCTCCTATAGATCTGGGTCTACTCTGTTTGCAAATGCATGAAAGCACGTTTATATGAGGGAAAGGGTTGATACCTTAAGAAGACGATTATCTTGGCAGATTGAATTTGGCGCGGAAATGGGTTTAAAGATGTTTTAATAGGTATATTATATTGTTTAGAGATTAAACCTACTTTTAGACTGATACATTTGTAGTTACTTAATAAAGTATGCATGGCACTCTAGTTGATATTTTATAAAGCGTAATGTAACGTTTAGCCTGTTAATCAAACTATCGTGGACACTCAATACCATCGACATAGGGTATAATTTATAAGTTGTTGTTTTATTAAAACAACAATAAATGTGTCAAAACATTGGATACTGGTGCAAGTAACGTAACGACTGATCAGGATCCAATTGAAACAATTAACAACTGACTAAATTCCCTATTCCTGCACAGACTAGCGTATACAAATATCGCGTATACAAAAATCTAGGAATCAAAATATCGAGCCGCCACGATGGTTTTAACTTGATTTCAACAACGAACAAAATAACAGCATAGCACAAAACTGTATTACCCCTTTACTCTAAACATCTTTACAAACAAGGTAGACTAGTGGGAGCAATGCTTGCTTATTGAATTACATAGATCAACAGTGTCTGCACTAGACAACACTTCTCGAAGTCATTATGGCGTTATTTCTTATATGAATAATCATTAAGTAAGGGGTTAAAACGAATTCACAAAGGAACACGACAAATGTCTACAGAGGAACGGGTGTGAAATTGCTAAAGGAAAATAATGCAGAAATCCCAATTCGGCATTACCTTTGTCCTGCAATAATATATCACCTGTTATATTCGTCCTCCGTATTAAGTTACAATTTATTAACCCTTTTACCGCCGCAGTCGCATAAATGCACCACGACAAATAGTGCAGTCCCAGATCAGATGCCGCCTTTTCAAGGTGGCGTCTGACCAGGGACTTCACTATTTGTCTCAATCTCCATTTCTATATATGTGCTTTATTCCTTTGAAATTTGCATTTATTTATCTCATTTCCTTATTTTACTGAATACTTTAACAAACTTGGATTGCAGATGACAATTAGAAATCTGGCGCCGAAAGGGTTAACTACACCCTGTATGAAGCCACACTAGTCACTTTGCGTTGCATTCAAACTACCCTCTGCATACTTCGTCTTATAATCTGATAACTGCAACGTGCATAACACATTAGTGCCCAGTGGATTGTTCCATGTTTATATATTGGTTTAGTTCATTTTTCATCTAAATGATATCTAAAAAAAAATTCAATTTCTTTTTGTTTTATATTGAAAATTCCTATCAGCGAACAGTGTAGACTCTGATCAGAGTTTGCATATGTCGCATATATGGGATCGTTGGCGCAAATGGGTTACGCCAAAACTGCATAAAGCTAACACTGTTTAATGTAACCTATTTTCAATACACCCTGCATTATGCTACACTCTGTTAATGTTTTGCCCTGCGCTAAGCCAGCAACTGATTAAATACAGATGCTGAGATGTATTTTGTGTGGTCGTTTTGATCAAGTACACTCTGCAAGTTAAACACAAACGAATGCTTAAATTGCCACTTTCAACTTCTTTAGAATGCATACGTTCCAGGTCATTTGTTTTCTAAACCCTTTCCCTTTTCAATAATGATCCCAATACATATATGGAAGATTGAACATTATAGTCATTTTAGAAAGTAAAGAAGCTAAAGATCTAACAAAGTCCATAAGTGAACAGAGAGGACGCTCTTCAGAGAGCCCCTATATGAGCCGTCTGATTTGAGTCCCCTCTGTTTGCATATGCGTGAAAAGGCGTTTATATGAAGAAGAGGGTGAATCTTTTTCTGCTGAATAGCCTTCATATAAACCTCTTTTTTACGCATTTGCAAAAAGAATAAAACAGCTTTTATAGGGTCTGCTCTGTTTGCGTATGACATTGTAGGTCTGATTCTACAGTTTCAGGTAAAACTATCATCTTATTACATTTCATTATAAAGTCTCAACTAATAAATATTAATTATATATTCTAACGCAATCTGTCAATTCCCTGAAATTTGATTGGCTCATGTGACTAAATTTGCGGCATATAAAAAGTGTTTTATATGTCGCAAATTCAACCAATCGAAAACGGCCGAATAACACCATGTGCATGTAAATATATCAATGCGCGTTGTTTATAAGTAATGATAAATCCGTATGCATACTTTGACATATAAATCTAGATCTATTCCAGTTTGACACGTTATTTCAAGTTGTTTTCCATTGTTTACTTTGTCACGACTTGAACGGTCTCTTATATGCACATGTGTCATGTAGAGAATTATTGAGATACTCTAAGCGTTGGGAGCCAGATTAGCCCTTATTTATTATATCGTTCAAACATAACGCTATAACGTGACGTCATTGTTACAGACGACGTTTTCCCGTATGGCGCCAAAGACTAAGATGACGTTACTTTACCAAAATGTGTATTGAATGTATGTATTGAGCATGTTAAATAGCTATCGCACAATTATTCATGACTAATGAAAGGTATATATATAAACCAGGGTGAAAACACAGTTACTTTAAGAAATCTGAGAGAAACTGGTGTACTATTTCTTGCCTAA
Organism: Azorinus chamasolen; assembly: GCA_963576725.1. Lineage (NCBI taxonomy): Eukaryota > Metazoa > Mollusca > Bivalvia > Cardiida > Solecurtidae > Azorinus > Azorinus chamasolen. The sequence continues at coordinate 57,021,093 of OY755253.1, read as the reverse complement.
TCACTCATTTAATCATCCGCGCGCAAAGGATATTACTTGAGTTAAAATGGGCTTAACAATTTGTCGTTTTTCGTGTTAAGATTGCGTTAGAATAGGGTTAATCCTACTGTAATTTGAAATTTACGACGGTATATGAGGTTTTTAACGGTCTTAAATTATTTTAATGACTCCGCCTTCGGCGTCGCCATTAAAATAATTTGCGACCGTTAAAAACCTCATATACCGTCGCAAATTTCAAATTACAGTAGGATTAACCCTACAATTATTACTCGCAGGTACTAAACAGGTAAAGGGTTAAGCAACCGCCTGCTTTTCGTCTCCTATATATCATAAGGTCGCTTTATATGTCGCTTTAAAGCTAAATAGCGAGACTCTACTGTACTGTCGTACAATTGTCAATAGTCTCTCTCAAATATCCACTGCAATACTCACAAAATACATGTACAACCGAAATAACCTATGCATTAACATGCATTGCGAGAGGTACACGTGATATTCGCCTAAACTGTAGTCTGCTACGAGCGAATTTCAATCGGTGTTTATCCTAGATTCAAATAGTTTGTCAGTCTGAGTAAGACTCGACATAAGTATTGGGACGGGGGATTTTATAACTAAAGCGTAAGCTAAATTTCCCGTTTTCCGTAAGTTTATGAAACAAGAACATGATGTCAAATCTTAATCTACATATACAAACAGGACGTTTGGGTCATGGAAGAAACTGTAGAACCCAATCTATGATATGTCAAAAGCAAACAGAGCAAACCAACAGCAGATGGCTCCTACAGCAGCCGTTTGCAATGCCATCATAGGTAAATGGTTAAACTCGCATCTTTGCCAAAATATTAGTCGGATGATGTTTTAATGCGGCAGATGACAATATCAGCAGCAAGATAAAGGGTTCTCATTGGTGATTAGTGCGACCACAACCATTGTATGCATGTAGTGTTATTCCCAAACACTGTAATATGAGACTCGAGGTATTTACGTAGCTAGCTTATACACCAGTTGCTTAAGGTCTGAAGTATGAATATCTTATTCCAAGAGATATGACACGTATGATTCAGTAATATTTGGAAGTAAACAAGGCAGTAAAGATTAGAAATTTTCATACGTGTTTAATTGAGTGTGTAAACTAATACAAAATGGCAACTGAAATGGACATGCTGTTTTACAGTACTAGATCTGAGGCTTTGTGGGATATCGTCTGTGAACCGTGTCAGCTGGATGGGAAGTTAAATGAGGGAGTAGGAATGTGTATTGACTGTCAAGAATACTTGTGTCAGAAGTGTTTTGATGGGCACACATCACCAACACCCATGCGAAACCATAAACTACTGAGCAAGGCGCAAATGTTACAGAGTCATGTATCCCTGACGAAAGAAGACAAATGCTATGAGAAATGTGATATGCACGAGGACGAAATTATAAAATACTACTGCAAAATTCACCGGAATTTAGGCTGTAGCGTCTGCATAACTTTAAACCACAGATCGTGTGACAATGTCACATGTATTTCCGATGCAGCAAAAGACCTCACCAACAACGAAGAGTACAAACAAGCTGAGAGTCAACTGAAAAATGTGGTAGATAGGTCAAAGAAAATAGCGGACAACCACATCAAGACAGCGAAATCACTTGATAAGAATAGTTCTCGGGCAGTGAAGATGGTGCAGAAATTCAGAAAAGAAATAAATGAACTGTTGAACGGTATTGAACGTGATTTTGTTCAGCAGTGTAATGGACTAAAGTCGAGGGAAATAGAAAAGATTAAAAGAATCGACAAAAAATACAAACCACATGAGAAGGAGCTTCATGCGTCTGTGGCTATGATAGATATGTATAAAAAGAACAGACAGAACTGCAAGCTGTACGTCGCTATGCTTAAAGCAGCGGATAATCTGAAGGTTGTAGAGGGTAGAATGAAAGAAGTCGAGAATGATCAATCGTCTATAGAATGTCAGATAGAGTTTGTTCCAAATAAGAACACGCTTGACACACTGAAATATTTTGACGCCTTTGGAAAGCTTTCATCGAGAAAAGCAAGTCGTTTGATATCAGAAGACACTACAGCTGTCTATACAAGGGCAGTATCAACGACCCCTACGCCAAAGAAGGAAATCAGAACTATCGCTTCACGGATAGAACCAGCAACCACGGCGACAGTAGGAGATATAAGAACGATTGCTTGTGCTGAATATCTCCAGGACGTCAGTGTGCAATGTAAAAGTGACAAGAACACTTGTAGTATCACAGGGATAGTTGTACTACCTGCAAACAGGCTTGTTATTGTCGACAGTGTATTGTTAGATGTTGGTAATGGCAATATAAAGCTGTTGGACTTAAAACATGGTGGTCAGGTCATGACGAAACTTGCGTTAACCAATATTCCTTGGGATGCCACCATGATAAACAATAATCAAGTACCCTTACAATACCCAGTGATATGAAAATAGCTCTTGTCACTGTGGCAGATTCTACCATGACTGTTGACACAACACTAGATGTGGATGGAGAATGCATGGGGATTGACTGCAGAGATAGCAAACTGGCAGTGTCATACACTAATCCTGACAAGGTTCAAGTATTATCGATACAGGGTATCGTGTTGTACACCATCACAAATAAATTAGGACGATCATTGTTCGACCATCCTCAGTATGTGTCTTTTGGTAAGGATGCGACTTCATTGATTGTCACAAACGTTATGAGTAATCATGTGGTACATGTGAAGATTGATGGAACTATTGTATGTACCTATACTAGCAGTGACAGTGAACTAAAAGTGCCTAGGGCCTCATTCTCGGACAGCAGTGGCAATGTTTTTATATGTGACTATAGAAACGTCTATCAGATCACTCCAGACTGCAAGGATATTCGAATACTTCTGATACGTCGTGGCAATGAATGGCTTGAAAGTATCAGCTATAACGAGTCGAAGAACTTGCTCTTTGTTGGAATGCGTAACAGTGATATTATTGAAGTTTACAGAGTGGTTCTCGGTAACGAGTGAACGCATATGGACCATATCTGTCAATAATCCATGTCCAAGGTTGAGTCTTGTCTTATATTTAGCTACTAAACCTTTATCCCATTATGGACTTGATTCGCATATATCATCAAAATCAATGCTGTTTGGTATGGTATTCGTTATAGTTTTCAAAAACATGTTACGAAGCGAAAGTAAAGTTATTTTTTTAAGCAGACACATCATGAATATTTATTAGCTGAAGTTTAATAATTGTAATGTTTCGAAAAAATATTTTGCTTTGAATCTTGCCACGTTGAGCTATTTAACCTTCATCTTGATACCTGCGACCTTACCTGCATAGGTCAACAGCTTGGATCCAGAGTAAGCCGGTGTCTCATCAGAATCAATGCTGTTTCACCTTAGGTCAATAGTTTTTGAAAGTATGGAAACGAGTCGAACGCCAATTTAATTTTTGCAACACTGGAGTTTAAGCAGACAGCATGTTTACATTAGGATAATAGTTCAGCTTGTTTACAATCCGAATTATATCATTTAGATGCCCAGAAACGATGCGTATATTAAAACATTTTGAGGAACAACTCCTTTATTTCTCCGCCAAACCCTATGTTGTGACCTTTCTTTAAAATCGTCTCGAAGAGATAGTTCTAAAGAATGGTCACAATATAGGGGTTGGTGTAGAATTGACGATTTTAGTATATGAGTATGCACATTTATCTCCTGTCCTGTCATTCAAATAGCATTGTATATAATATTCATATATTAACTTGGATAATTATATTCATTCTGATGAAGCATCAGTTTTCAGTAGGTACCCATGTTATCGACAATTTAAGCGAATGTTTTGATTGAAAGTATTTAACAAATATAATGCATCGGCATTGTCTATAATTTTGACAACAAGTGTACTGCAAGTGTTGATATAATATTAACGCAATATCAGGACACAAAGTCTTCAGGCAACGCATGTACAGTTATTTGCAAACAGTGTAGTCCCAAATCAGTGAACTCCTTTCGTAAATTGAGATTATCTAGCAAAATTTAAGCCTTTAACCCTTTGCATGCTGAATCTTAAAACACATGTCTCCTTCTTTACTCATGTCATGTTGTATAATTGCATGTATCTTCACTGTGTACAAGTATATCGCTATGTAATCACTTCTGTGGAGTACACTGGTTGCCACAATCAATTTGTAAATAGTGCAGATCCTGGTGAGACAGCTCCTGCAGGAGCTGTCTCATCTGGGTCTTCACTATTTACAGGTAGGTATATTGACGTGAATAGCAAGCGAAGGGTTAATACTGAGTGAAGACTATAGTTAATAGCTGATGGGTTATTCCACTCTTAAATTCGGTATTGAAAGGGTAAAAAAATTAGATGATTGCTTTGATAGTACACGTATAATGATTTGTACAGTTCGCGAACCTAACCGTGTGGACATCCAAATGTACAAAAAAAAAGAATATGATTAATATGAAGATTACACGTTTGCATCTCCCGTGAGGTGATTATTGTTGCGGAATTTGGTATTGTGTGTGTTTTTTCCAGCTGGACATTTCAATATACGTGCATATGTTTTGTTTATTAAATAGGAGTATTGATACGAGCATTCGTGTTATCTGTAAATTATCATAGCTATAGATAAGGGTTATGTTAAAAACCAAAGTTTCCACCAAGCCATGGCTGGTTCATGCTCATTGGACTGGCCTTTCTAGCGCACGGCTAGCAGTAATAAAAAGCTTGACGGATAAATGTACTCATAAGAACTATTTCCTCGACCGCATGGAGTAGCAGTAATATACAATTTGACGGAGAAATGCATTCATTAGAATAATTTATCCACCGCAAGCGTAGCAAGGATAAACATTTTGGCGGACAAATAGAGTTTAATAAATAAAAGTTCGCATGTCTTCTATAGCTCTGTGTAAATTGTGTAAGCATTAAATGATCAAATGTGTATGATATATACTGATTGATAAGTGGTTCTGTTTATTATTGTGCCATCTCTAGTGAAATGTAGACCATTATATTGAACTATTTTATAAATGTGCATTTTCAGTTGTAATTACTTGATTTACTGTACTACCTTTCGATCGATCAATGTTTGCATTAGTTTACCTTTGTTCTCCATGCAAGTTATATCCAAGGTATGTTAAATTAGTGTCTCTTGTTAAACATTATATTTAATAAGTAGCATAACCATTAATCAACCGAATGGATTGCACATGTTACAAACTCAAATTGTAAATATAGCCATAAAGTCTGAGGGATAGAAGAGCAAGTGAGATATGAACATCAGTTGACCATTTTATTGACCCGCCTTCGTATTAGTGCTCTGTAAAATGCGTAAATGACAAAGAATCGAAAACTGTATACCGATGATCATACGCTACATTAGAAGTACAGTGAAACCTGTCTTATGTGACCTTCAGTGGGAGAATACCAATAGGGTCACATGAGACAGGTAGTCACATAAGACAGTCATGCAGGTTTTTCTCTCCAATTTTTAGCTCGCCTATACGAAGAATAGGGGGGCTTATGGAATCACCCCGGCGTCGGCGTCGGTGTCGGCGTCGGCGTCGGCGTCTGCGTCGGCGTTGGCTTTTGCTATTGGTTAAAGTTTTGGGGTAAGTGCTGAAATGCACTTATACTACATGAAATATTTGCCTTAGGAAGCTGATACTTGAATTGGAGGTTCCCGGTGTGTTGAACACTGATGTAGTGTAGTTAAAATTTAAAATAAAACTGAATTTTAGTCAAATTTCCACCTGTTTTGGGCTTAGCTTTTTAGGCTGAAATAGGAAGGTTAAAGTTTTGGGGTAAGTGTTGAAATGCACTAATACTACATGAATTATTTATCATAGAAAGCTGATATTTAGAATGAAGGTTTCCTGTGTGTTGAACATTGATGTAGTGTATTTAAAATTTAAAATAAAATTGAATTTTAGTCAAACTTTCACCTGTTTTGGACTTAGCTTTTTGTGCTGAAATCTCAAGGTTAAAAGTTTTGGGATAAGCGTTGAAATGCACTAATACTGTATGTTATGTTTGTCGTAGGAAGCTGATACTTGAAATGATAAGTTTCGGGATGATAAGATGCACTAATACAACATGAAATACTTGCCATAGGTAGCTGGTATTTGGAATAGAGTTTGCCAGTAGGTTTAACATGTATGTTGTTCAGTAAAAATAGAAACAAAATTTGGACTTCATCTTTGTAGACAAGGCCTACATTAGGCGTGATTTGCTGTCCTGCGACAGTCTAATATAACTTCTTTTCTGTGGTACTATATTATAAAAATGAACATAATTATGCATGTGTCTTTTGAATAAACTACACATCAATGGAATAGATGTTAGTTGTTCTAAATAATAGTAATAACCTTGGTCATTTAATATTTGATAATTTTATATACTGTGAAACCTGTGAAAACTGAACCCCTTCAGGACCAGACCGATCGTCCGGTTTTCAGAGGTGTCCGGTTTTTCAGATTCGAAATTTAGCCGAGAAAACCAGCAAAATGTGTGTGCACTATTCATTTTTTATTGACCCATCCTTATGGGTTTCCTAATATGTAATTAGATGTAACAAATATTTGACTGATCTGAATTACGACAAAAGTAAGAGGAGACATTTTTGCACGAAAGAAAAAGGAAAAGAATGAACTGAAAAATATTCTATACTGACTTTTGGTGTTGCGTATGTATTCCTCATTTCAGTGGACATAATAATAATTCACAAGTGTGTGTGTTTTTATTCACGTCCAGCATCACATACGCATCTGTAAACGTGTAATCCATCTTGTTTGATTTTTTTCACTCGTGTTACAAATAGGTGTGGTGTTTCTCGCAAGGTTTAATCCTTAACCTGCTTGCTGCGAGCGTCATGCCATGTATGCAAACAAACTGGATCAGGATGAGACGCCGAGTAACTCTGAGCCTGATCTTGATCCAAGATGTTTGATACTCATTCAACATTTCTACAAGAAATATAAGCGAATTATATCTCTCCCATTTATGGGGAGATATATCGTTTTTGCCAGAGTTGTCTGTCTATCCGTCCGTCCGTCCGTCTGTCTGTCTGTCCGTCACAAACTTCTGTTGCGCGTATGTCTGAAACCAGTTGGGCTTCAGTCACAAAACTTCACAAGAATGTTCACCAGCGTGAGTTGTTGTGCACTTGTGTTTTTTGAGTTCTCTCCCTCTGATAACTTTGGAATTATTGCCCCTGATGACTTAAATTTAGAAAAACTTTGTGTCGCGCGTATCTCTAAAACAGCTAGTACTAGAGTTTTCAAACTTCACAGGAATGTTCACCAGCATGAGTTGTTGTGCACTTGTGTTTTTTGAAATGTCCCCCCCTGATAATTCTTGAGTTATTGCCCCTGATATGAACACTTAAATTTAAGTAAACTTTGTGTCGCGCGTATCTCTGAAACCAGAAGGGCTAGAGTCACCAAATTCTGGTTTTTTTTTTAATTGTCCCCCTCTTAACTTTGGAGTTACTGTCCCTGATGACTTTAAATTAGACAAATTTTACTTAGTGTCATGCATATCTCTGAAACCACTAGGGCTACAGTCACCAAACTTCACTTGAATGTTGATTAGCATGAGTTGTTGTGCACCTGGGATTTTTTTAATTGTCTCCCCTTGATAACTTTAGAGTTATTGGCCCTGATATAATTACTTAAAATTAGAGAAACTTTGTGTCATGCAGAATTTTAAAACCACTAGGGCTAGAGTCACAAAACTTCACAGGAATATTGACCAGCATGAGTTGTTGTGCGCCTATTTTTTTAAGTGTCTCCCCCTGATAATTCTTGAGTTATTGCCCCTGATATGATACTTGAAATTAGAGACACCTTGTGCTGCATGTCTGGAACCAATTGGGATAGAGTCACAAAACTTCACAGGAATGTTCACCACCATGAGTTGTTGAGCATCTAGGACTTTTAATTGTCCCCCCGATAACTTTGGAGTTACTGCCCCTTATGACTTAAAATAAGACAAACTTTTCTTTCTGTTATGTGTATTTCTGAAACCACTAGCACTAGAGTCACCAAACTTCACAGGAATGTTGACCAGCATGTGATGTTGTGCACCCGGGGCTTTTGAATTGTCTCGCCCTGATAATGTTGAAGTTATTGCATCTGATTACTTAAAATTAGACCCTGATAAGCTTGGAATTTTAGACATTACACTTGTGTATTGGAAAGAGGATGAGAGGGGGAGACATCTGTTTTTGTGAAGTTTTAATAAAGAAGCTTGTGCAAACTTACGTAACGGCAGAGGGTTACAGGATGTCAGGCAAATTTGGCCAATATTTCAAAACCTGTGACCAGATGAACTTTTTTTGTGTGTGTTAGCATCATAAGGATAAGGAAAGTGAAATAAAATGGAATGTTAATCGTTTTTGATTAATAGCAACAGTTTTGGTATGTCGTAATTTGTTCCAAGATCAATACATGTAAGATTAAATAAATCGTCTCCAGACAAGAGAGTTAAAACTCGATAATGACCCGCAATTACTTACAGAGTCGTTACAAACAGGCACATTAATAAACGGATTCGGATTTCGGGAGCGGCGATTTACGGTCGTTAGTCGGGTAACACAGACTGGTTGCTTTCCCCAGTCACAATAAATAGGAAAACGCGTTGGGAGGAAATATTTGGGGCACATAAGACAGGAAGTCGCTATTTAAGGGACGGTCGCTAAGACAGTTTTGACTGTATGCTGACTGATCCGGGTGCCTACTATTGTAACGTACTTATACTTATACATATACTGTCGTAGAACGAACTGTATCTTTTCGGAGGAAAAATACTTTGTGAAGATGTTTGCTATAATTGATAGATTAAATCTATTTAGAATAAGAATGTTGCTGGATATTTGTTTTAATCTGATCTTAACCCTTTACTCCATTTAACGCCTTTGGAAACAAAGTAGACCCACATCATGCAAGATCCACCTGATCGGGATCTGCACTGTTTGTTTATGTAAGTGTAGCAGTTTTGACATGATCAAAGCGATTGCTGTTTGTATGAATGATAAAATCAGGCTTAGTAATATTCATACATACATCATGAATTACATGGATATAGACAGAGTACGGGGTAAAAAGCGACTCATCTTTCCTTTAGATGTGGTTTAGGTGTAAATGTTTTACAGTGTAACACTTTTACCGCCGAAGTCGCATAAATGCACCACGACAAATAGTGCAGTCCTAGATCAGACGACGCCCTTTCATTTCCTTATTGTATTGAATGATTAAACAAAATTTGGATTGCAGACGACAAATAGAAATTTGGCGCCGAAAAGGAAATATTTCCTATAATCAATGTGTCTTATCTGGATCCAAACTGTTTGCATAGGTATGCAATCATCCGCCCATAGCAGACTTTATGTTTATACAGTTTGTATCACTATCTAGTTGATATTTTATAAAGCGTTAGGTAACGTTTAACATGTTAATCAAACGATTCTGGGCACAAAATATCTTAGACATAAGATATAATTTAGAATTTGTTGTTTTATTAAAACAAGAGACAATGTGACAAAACATTGGATACTGGTGCAAACAGTTTGGATATCAAGTAACGTAATGACTAATCAGGATCCAATCAGTCTTACACTGACAAATATAATTGACAACTGACTAAATGCCCTCTTCCAGCCCAGACTAGCGTATGCATACATTTAAGAATATAAAATATCGAATCGCCATCATGGTTTAACTTGATTTCAACAACGAACAATATAACAGTATAGCGCAAAAATGTGTTAACCCTCTACTCCAAACATATTTACAAACGACGTAGATCAGTATTAGACAATTCCTGTAGGAGCAATGCCTATTTATTGAATTACATAGATCTGATCCAGAGGAACGTGTATGTTATTGCAAAAAGAAATAAATGCAGACATCCCATTTCTAGTTTCTTCATTACCTTTGATCTGCAAAACTATATTACCTGTTATATTCGTTCTCCATAGTAAGACACAATTTATAAACCCTTTCACCGCCGCAGTCGCATAAATGCAACACGACAAATAGTGCAGTCCCAGCTCAGACGCCGCCTTTTCAGGGACTTTACTATTTATCTCAATCTCTATTTCTATATATGTGCTTTATTCCGTTGAAATTTGCATTTATTTATCTCATTTCCTTATTTTACTGAATGATGTAACAAACTTGGATTGCTTACGACAATTAGAAAGTTGGCGCCGAAAGGGTTAACTTCATCTTGTATGAAGCCACACCAGTCATTTCGCGTTGAATTCAAACTACCCTTTGTTCATTCCGTCTGTAGAACCCAATCTATATTTTGTCAGAAGCAAACCGAGCAGACCAACAGCAGACGACTCCTACATAAACCGTCTGTGTTTGGTTTGTGCTGTTTGCAATGCCGTCATTTTAGATAGGTAATGTGTTTAACTCGTACCTTTGTCAACATATATATTAGTCGGATGACGTTTTAATGAGGCAGCAAGATAAAGGACTGTTATTCGTGATTATCGCGATCAAAACTAATGTATGCATGTAGGTTTATACCCAAACACTGTAATATGACACTAGTGGTATTTACATGTACGTAGCTAGATTATACACCAACTGCTTACGCTCTGAAGTATATATATATCAATCAATAGATATATGACTCGTATGATTCAGTAATATTTGGAAGTAAACCAGACAGTAAAGATTAGCTATTTTCATGCGTGTTTAATTGAGTTTGCCGTTAAATGGATCAAGCATACTGTATCTTAACCCTTCACATGACAGAGATGCAGACACCATTTAAGGTCATTGCAATCAGAGTAGATCTTAAATCAGGGTCTGCTCTGTTTTCTTGTAGGATGTCTTAGGGCTGATACTTTGGTTTCTATCTAATTGTTAAGTTTTAATTTTCGAAAACATAATCTAAGAGATACATTTGTGCACAGTGGGCACCATATGATGATTTTACATAATTAGGAACCGAGCTGTCAATAGCAAAAGTGATAAAATCCAAAATGCACTCAGATGAATCATTTTTACATCTTATACCAAGTGACGAGACTTGGGTCCATGCTTATAAAGCTTTTAGTTGAGTCTGAGATCGCCCTCAAGCTTTTGATTGGTCAGATTTGAGCCTTTGGCTCAAATCTGACCAATCAAAAGCTTGAGAACTCAAATCTGACCAATCAAAAGCCTGTGAACGAAACTCAGACTCAACTAAAAGCTTTATAAGCATGGACCTTGTGTTACCAAGTGATGAGACCACTATTTTCAAACAAAGACAAAGCAAGCTAATGGTGTATGGGCTAATTGTACTTTTCAATAACAGTGGTTAAGGTAGCAGGTTAATGGTTAACCCTTCACGTCTATATACCTACCTGTAAATAGTGAAGACCAACATGAGACAGCTCCTGCAGGAGCTGTCTCATCAGGGTCTGCACTATTTACAAGTTGAATGTGCAACCAGTGCACCCCACAGCAGTGATTGCACAGCGATATACTTATACACTGTGAATGTATATGTAATTATACAACAGGGCATGGGTATAGAAGGAGAAATGTTTTTTAAAATTCAGCAAGAGAAGGGCTAAGGTAGCGGGAAAATGGTAAGGGTTTAGAGTTAAAATGATCATGATCAGGTTTTATATTTGCCTTCACCGGCTCTATGTTTGTAACCCATCAAGTTAATAATGGAGGCATCTCAACACAACATCTTGGTCCAGACGAGATAAAGATCATCTCGGTGTCTCAGCAGGGTTCAAACTGACAAGCATAAACATACCTATTTGCCAAATGTAATGAAAGTCAAAATACATTTAGCAGACTGCACGTCTTGCAGATGACTGTTAGTGTTACATGGGGGGGGGGGGTAAATGACTGATAACATTGTTCATTGAGCAGGAGAAAAATTGAAATACTCGCTGTCCACTAAAGCTCCAAAATGTTTGACACTGAGTATATGTTTGTAATTAAATGAAAGGAGATGACACTTTAAAGCTTAAAGAGGATGGACAACTAAGCAGAAGAAATTCATTTAACGTCGAAAGGGTTAAAGGGATACGGAGATGTATATTATCTATAGATTAAACCTGATTTTAGACGGATAATTTTGTTATTAATAAATAAAGGACGTAACTATCTAGTTGATATTTTATACTGATATAAATCAGGATCCAATATTCTAACCCTAAAACAGAATTAAAGTCATATTCCAACACAGGCTAGCGTACACATGCATCAAGAAATCGAGAATATCTAACAGTCATGTTGGTTTCACATTAACTTCAACAACGAAGCAATATAGTTAGGAAAATACTTCGATTATCCTTTACTTCAAACATCTTTACAAAGTAGACAAGTGGTTTCTATCGGAGCTTGGTTTGTTTATGGAATAATATAGATTTGATTCTATACTTTCAACGATGACCAGATATTTCTGAGTTCTTTAAATTAGGTTAATATTTCATATTAAAGAAGTAAAGGGTTACACTTTGTGAGGACGGTACTATGATGGAAGTTGTCCATTTTGCCTGCTAAGCGCGACCTGTCTGGCGTTTGCACTCAGCTTGGATCATGATGAGACACCGAGTAACTCGGCGTCCCATCAGGATCCACGCTGTTTGACACTCGGTCAATAGTTTCTCAAAAGCTTGATCGAGTCAGCAACAACTGTAGCAGATCAGAGTTTGAGCCGACATTTTTTTCCTGTAAGCTAAGGATTTCTCTTTACCCGTCTGCAAAAATAGTGTCTGCTCAACATCTGATGTCGTACAATGCTGATTACTTCCATTAGAAGTTCACCCTTTTGAGAAAAGATTGATCGAGTATCAAACAGTTTGAATTCTGATGTCGAGTTACTCGGCGTATCATGTTCATCCAAACAGTTTGCGATCATGAGTTACCGTAGCTGGATTACAGTTAAATATCCACTTACTCCATAAATTTGTAGGTAAGAAATAATGTTATCATGAATATTAGTTAGATAAATTGTTATAATATCACACGGGCACAAAGCGTGTTGGTCATGGCAGAATCTGTAGATTAATATCTATGGTATCATATTATATTATCAGCAAACAGAGCAGATCCCGATCAGACGGCTCCTACAGGAGATGTCTGATATTGGTCTACTCTGTTTGCAAAAGCGTATTTATAGAATAAAGGGTTAATGCTCGATACTGGTATGAACTAATCATTTTCTGACAAAACTGTTTACTTGTCATATTTGCAATATTTAGATTGCACCGAATAAGTCAAGTCAATCCATTTGTTTTATTTCTCCAAGAACATTATCAATAACTACACGGTCGTGTTTGTTACCTAGTAAATAGTTTTAAAAGGCTTGAATGACATGGAAGTACGTAAAACATACATTACATATGAAGAAGCAATGATTTTATTAGCAGGCTAAAGATTAATTCATTAACAATAGAAATTGTCTTACGCGACCATTCATTTATTGTACCGGAGTCTTAAAAAGCAGGTCGTTGCTTAATGCAGGACAAAGGTAATGCAGAAAGTTCCTATAGGAGCTTTCAGCATTACTTTTGACTGCATTAAGTTACCATATGCCATACAGACCCATAATTAGACCTATTTGATGACCACTTAAGACAGGTTCTAATGTACAGTAGAACCTGTCTTCAGCGGACTTCTAGTAGAGAAGAATGTAGATACTTTCAGGCAGGTAATTGTTTAATGCAGGGTGAAAGTTATGCATAATGTCCGTAGAAGAGCTTTCTGCATCACTTTTACCGTGCATTAAGCTGCCACTTGTCTACAAGACCGATATTTATAGACATTGACCGCCGCGTTCAGAGAGGTTTTATTGTTTTTGCTATATTTTCTGGTCCTTCGTGCTCATTACTTTATTAGATTTGAAAATTGAATACTGCTTAAGCTGGCGCTAGAGTAGTTTTGTACTTTTAATTACCACTCATGAACAGACTCAATAAAACCGAGCAACTTTCATACTTCGTATTGATACTTTTGTTTTCGGAGGATCTCCCACTTTCAGGAAATATTTACCTCATAACAGCAGATGTTAAGTGCTTGTGTGACGGCCGTAAAAAGTCACCCCTCATAAACAGACTCAATAAAACAGAGTCTGCAATTGTCTCAAATTGCTACTTTTGCTTTCGAAGGATCTTACACTTTCAGACTTTATCGACTCTGTATTTGTAACCATTCAAGTGTCTAATCAGGGTTCAAATTGGTTGACTCTCATATGCATAATGCATACTGCATACCCATTTCTCTAAAGAATAAAAGTAACCTAACATTGAGCTGACGGCATGTAGACAAACGTTAGAATTGAAAGAGTCGAAAAGATTTAAAACGATCAATAGTTATTCACAAAGTGTTCACTCAACCAAGAAGTCAAAATTATTTATGTCAGACATTCATATACACACGCTGTTACTTAATACAAAATACAAAATGGCGACTGGAAAGGACAGCGCGGAGTTCATGTTGTCTTATAGTGCTGGATCTGAGGGTTTGTGTGATCTCGCCTGTGTACCGTGTCAGTTGGATGGGAAGTTAAATGAGGGAGTAGGGATGTGTATTGACTGTCAAGAATACTTATGTCAGAAATGTTATGATGGTCACACATTACCAACGCCATTACGAAAACATAAACTACTGAGTAAGACGCAAATGTTACAGAGTCAGGTATCCCTGAAAAAAGAAGACAAATGCACTGAGAAATGTGATTTGCATGAGAATGAAATTATAAAATACTACTGCAAACAACACCGCCATTTAGGCTGTAGCGTCTGCATAACTTTAAACCACAGATCCTGTGACAATGTGACATATATTCCCAGTGCAGCTAAAGACCTCACCAACAATGTAGAGTACCAACAAGCTGAGAGTCAATTGAAATCCGTGGTGGACAGGTCCAGGAAAATAGCCGACAATCAAAGCAAGACAATGGAATCACTTGATAAGAATAGTTCTGAAGCGGTGAAAATGGTGCAGAAATTCAGAGGAGAAATAAATAAAGTGTTGGACGAAATTGAAGATGATCTTCTGCAACATTGTCATAAACTAAAATCAGAAGAAATAGATAAATTGACAAGATTCTACAGAACATACAAAACACACGAGAAGGAACTTCATGCATCTGTGACATTGATAGATATGTACCAAAATAACAGACAAAATTGCAAGCTGTACACCGCTATGATGAAAGCAACGGATAATCTGAAGGTTGTAGAGGATAGTATAAAAAAAGTCGAGAATGATCATCCATCAATAGAATGTAAAATAAAGTTTGTCCCTAATAGAAATACGATTGACATACTGAAACATAGTGGTGCCTTTGGAGAGCTATCAAAACCGAGAAATGCAAGTAGTTTTACGAGTATATCAGAAGACACAACGGTTGTCTATACACGGACAGAACCAACGACCCTTACACGAAAAAAGGAAACCAGAACTCTCGTTTCACGGATAGAACCAACAAATATGTCGACAAAAGGATATATAAGAACGATTGTTGGTGTTGAATATGTCAATGTGAAGTGTAAAGATGACAAAAACACCTGCGTTATCACAGCAATAGTTGTATTACCTGCAAACAGGCTTTTCGTTATCGATAGTACATGTCTCGGTTTTGGTAATAGTAATATAAAGGTGTTGGATTTAAATCGTGGTGGTCAGGTCCTGGCGAAATTTGCATTTTTCAATAGCCCCTGTGATGCCACCATGATAAACAACAATCAAGTAGCCGTCACAATACCCGCTAGTAAGAGAGTAATTTTTGTCAATGTGGCAGCCTCTACTATGACTTTTGAGAGAACACTGAATGTGGATGGGGAATGCTGGGGCATTGACTACAGAGATAGCAAACTAGCTGTGTCATACTGTAATCCTCACAAGGTTCAAGTGTTAACGTTGCAGGGTATCGTGTTGTACACCATCACAAATAAACAAGAACACTTATTGTTCAGTTATCCTTTTCGTTTGTCATTTGGCATGGATACGATTTCATTGTTTGTGTCAAACTCGTTGGGTAATAATGTAGTACACGTCAAGGCTGATGGGACTATTGTAGGCACATATACGGACAGTGAGCTAAGAGAGTCCATGGCCTCGTTCACTGACAGCAGTGGCAATGTTTATGTATGTGGCACAGACTCTCATAACATCCATCAGATTACTCCATACTGCAAAAAAATTAGAATACTTCTGAAGACTCGTGGCAATGAACATCCGCATTCTATCAGCTATAAAGAGCCAGAGGGAATGCTCTATATAGGAATGTATAAGAGCGATGTTATCACAGTTTACAGGGTGGTTCTCAGTAATAAGTGAACGCATATTGACCATATTTGTCAATAATCCATGTCCACGTTTATCGAGTATTGACTTACATTTAGATATTAAGTACAAAAATGAGTCATGCAGGAAACACCACATACAGAACAAACACTCGCCCGAACAGCAACACAAGGAAACAGCAAATGTACATAGGTAGAAAAAACAACAAGAGACGCACAAAGACAAAACAAACATACAATAGGAGGAAGATGGAATCCTAATATCTTCGACTTAACTTGCATGGTCAACAAACTCGGATTCGAATGAGGCGCCGGTCATGTCCGCGTCTCGTCTAAATCAATTCTGTTTCATATGAAGTCAATAGTTTGAAGGTATGGAACGAAGACTTTGTGCAGCACTGGAGTTAAAGCAGACATAATTTTACCTTAGGATAAAGTTTAAGCAAAAATTATTTAGTCTGAATAATATCATTCTGTGGTACAGATACGACGCGTCCGTATATCAAAACATTTTGAAGAAGAATTCCATGATTTCTCCACCAAACCATATGTTGTAGCCATTCTTTAGAACCGTCTCGAAAAGATAGTTCTAAAGAATGGTCACATCATAGTGTTTAGTGTAGAAATGACGATTTTAGTATCTGAGTATGTACATTTATAGTATGCTCTGTCATTCTAATTCCATTCTATACAATATTTATATTTTAACCTGGATTAATATCTTTATTGTGATGAAGCATCCGTTTTCAGTCTTGATTGATATTATTTAACAAACATCTTCGTTCTCAGGCTTTTGATTGGTCAGATTTGAGTTCTCAAGCTTTTGATTGGTCAGAGTTGAGGCAAAGGCTCAACTCTGACCAATCAAAAATTTGAGAACAATCTCAGACTCAACTAAAAGCTTTATAAGCATGGACCCTTGCATCGACGTTGAATTAATATTTTGACACGAAATGTAACTGTAAGTGTTAATAAAATACAAACTGTGTATATCATCACGACTCAAAGTTTACGGATACACATGCACAATCAACCCATTTGCACCCACGATTCCATATATGGGACGTAGGCAAACAGTGTAGACTCTGTTCAGACGCCGCATAATGCGGCCTCTGATCAGAGTCTACACTGTTTGCTGATAGGAATTTCAATATAAAACAAAAGCAAAATTGAAAAGTTAGGCCAGGCTTCCCTTAGATAACAAATGGACAAATTCAATATATAACTGTGGAAGAATCCACTGGGCGCAACTGGATTAATTGCAAATAGTGTAAAATCCGTATCAGAGGACTCCTTTAGTGAACTCAGATTATCTAACAAATTTAATGAATTCTGAAAGGGGTGATCCCCGAGAGCAAACATTACAACACAAAAAGAGAAAATTGCAGACTCGGTTTTATTGAGTCTGTTCATGAACAGTAATTGAAAGTGCAACACTGCTCACGCCCCCTAGCACCGGCTTAAGCGGTATTCAATTTTCAGAACAAGAAGTACTGAAATTCATGATCTCGAATGATCAGAAGGTATAACAACACTGAGAATGAAGTACGGGGCGACGTTTTACGGCCGCCACACAAGCACTTAACACCTGCTGTTGTGAAGATTATAAATTCTGAAAGGGTGTGATCCTTTTACTATTGAGTAAAGTTTATAGTTAATCATTGATGGGTTATTCCACTCTTAAAATCCAGTAATGGAATGGTTAACCCTTCTCTTGCTGAATTTTAAAATACATTTCTCCTTCTCTACCCATGCCCTGTTGTATCATTACATATATCTTCACTGTGTACAAGTATTTCGCTATGTCATCACTGCTGTGGAGTGCATTGGTTGCACAATCAACTTGTAAATAGTGCAGATCCTGATGAGACAGCTCCTGCAGGAGCTGTCTCATCTGTGTCTTCACTATTTACAGGTAGGTATATTGACGTGAATAGCAGGCGAAGGTTTAAAATAATTAGATTAATGCTTTGATTAAACCTTAACCTATAGACATCCAAATGTGCATAAAGAAGCTTATGATTAATATGAAGATTTACTCTTGGGAATGTCCGAAGAGGTGATTATTGGACGCAGAATTGCGTATTGTATGTTGCCTTTTCCTGCTGGATATTTTAATATACCTGTATGTATGTGGTTTAGTAGGTAGGATTATTAATACGAACATTCGTATAAACTGTAAATTATCAGATCTGTAGATAAGTCACCCTTCCTTTTGTTTGCCTTGAGTCTTTGTGCTTGTGATTTGTTCATGTGTGGAACGTTTGTCCCTGGTTCTTGTGTGCCTTTTGGTGTTTTCTGTGTTCATTTCGTGTGTCTATGTGTGCGTTTGGGTGTGTGGTTGTGTGTGTGTGTGTCATACTGTCTATCGGTGTTTTGGTGGTGGTTGCGTCTTGCATGTGGCTTTGCCTGCTTGACTTTACTACTTTTCCATATATGATAAAAATTCAGTCTCCATCGAGACATAGCTTGTCCATACTTACGGGACTAGCATTTCAATCGCACGAGTAAGCAGTTATAAACAGTTTGACGGATAAATGTACCCAAGAATCATTTCTCCATCGCATGGGTAACAGTAATAAATACATTGGTGGAAAAATAAAGTTGGATAAAAAAGCTCGCATGCTATATCTATAACTGGGTTTAACGTGTGTAATGTCAGTAAACAAGTGTGTATGTAATATGGAGTGAGTTGGGATTTTACGGCATGTAATGAGCACGTGTTCGTATATTATTTATCCGTGTTATACGTTAAGGTACGGGTAAAGCGTTGTTTATGATAGTGTCACCCCTAGTGTAAGGGCCGGCCAAGAACATATATTGTATTGTACCATTTCATAAATGTGTATTTTCTGTTGTTATAATGTGAAGTAACTGTACTACCTTTGGATCAATGTTTGCATTAGTTTACCTTTATTGCACATGCAAGTGATAGCCAATGCATGGCTAATAGGTGTTTCTTGTTTAACAACATTCAGTTGAACTTCGATAACTCGAACTTCATGGGACCATACAAATTAGTTCAAATAACAAAAGTTCGAGTCATCCGATTTCTAATCTGAACAATTTCTCAAGCCCATTGCTTAAAACAGGTCTAAAGTAATGCTGAAAGCACCTGTAGGAGCTTTCAGCATTATTTTAGACCTGTATTAAGCTGTCACATGTGTTTCTAGATATCTGTAGAGATACATTTTAGAGCAATTCTGTAGTGTAAGTTTAGAAAGGACTGAACGTTTTGTTCGAGTTATCCAGAAGTTCGAGTTATCCGAGTTCGATATATCGAAATTCAAGTGTATCTAATACGTAGCATAATCCTAGAATACATCTAACGGCAAACACAACCATTAATCAAACGAATGGATCGCATATGTTATAGGTCGATTTTGAGCGCTGAGCCGTGACTGCACTTTTCTATTTATAGCCGTTGCAACCATTCTAAGTTATGGGTAAGTGGACAATGATTGTCACAAGTAATCGTGCAGTATTAGTTTATACATTTGTATATGCTTTTCAGACGTCTGTATAACCAGTTAACTCCGGAACAAAATAAATGGTTTGTGACGCGTTTTACCTCTACGGATGGACTCGTGCTACAGGTCACAGCTCACGGGTCACACTCGAACTATATATACTCAAATTGTTAACATAGCCATATAGTCTGAGGGATAGAAGAGCAAGTGAGAAACGGTTCAACTTTGTATTGATCCGCCTTCGTATCAGTGTTCTTTAAAGATGTAGCTGACAAAGAATCGAATACTGTATATCGATGATCATATGCCACATATGCTGACTGATCCAGGTGTCTACTATTTGTAATGTACTTATACATATTCTGTCGTAGAACGAACTGTATCTTTTCGATGTAAACATACGTTGTGAAGATATATAAAAATGATTATTGATAGATTAAATTTGTTTTGGACTAAGAATGGGTACATAATAAAGAAGTAAATAACTTTGCTGGATATTTTTTTTAAATATTATCTGAAACCTTTACTCCATTTAACGCCTTTGGAAACAGACTAGCCCAAAATAATGCAGAAGTCACCTTACTGGGATTTGCACTGTTTTTTTATGAAAATGTAGCAGTCTTCACATGGTCAAAGCGATTGCTGTTTGTACGAATTATAAGATCAGACTAATTAATCTTCATACATAAATTACCTTATGAATTACATGGATATTCATAGAGTACGGGGTTAAAAGCGACTCATCTGTCCGTTGGCCACAGGTGTGTTTAAGGTGTAAATGTTTTACAGTTTAACTATTTAGCCGACATACGCGAATCCATGATACTCTTTGTAAGCATGTTGACTACAAAGAGGACGTCGAACTATTCGTCATCTTTCTAGGTTCCAAACTGTTCGCCACCGGGTATATGTTTGTATATAAATGGAAGGAAATGCCACTTTAAACCTTTCCCTGTCCTCTGTTTATGATAAAAGTACAAATATGAGTCAAGCAGAAAACATCAGTATAGTAATAATAAGTTTAAATACATACTGAATATTCATGGACAAACTACCAATGATCAAACATTGAAGGTCTACTATTGTAGCCATATTAGAAAGTAAAGCAACATATCTTTCAAATTCCATTAGTAAACAGAACAGACCCTGATCAAACGGCTCCTATAGATCTGGGTCTACTCTGTTTGCAAATCCATGAAAGCACGTTTATATGAGGGAAAGGGTTGATACCTTAAGAAGACGATTATCTTGGCAGATTGAATTTGGCGCGGAAATGGGTTTAAAGATGTTTTAATAGGTATATTATTTTGTTTATAGATTAAACCTACTTTTAGACTGATACATTTGTAGTTACTTAATAAAGTATGCATAGCACTCTAGTTGATATTTTATAAAGCGTAATGTAACGTTTAGCCTGTTAATCAAACTATCGTGGACACTAAATACCATCGACTTCGGGTATAATTTATAAGTTGTTGTTTTATTAAAACAACAATAAATGTGTCAAAACATTGGATACTGGTTCAAGTAACGTAATGACTGATCAGGATCCAATTGAAACAATTAACAACTGACTAAGTTCCCTATTCCAGCACAGACTAGCGTATACAAAAATCTAGGAATCGAAATATCGAGCCGCCACGATGGTTTTAACTTGATTTCAACAACGAACAAAATAACAGCATAGCACAAAACTGTATTACCCCTTTACTCTAAACATCTTTACAAACAAGGTAGACTAGTAGGAGCAATGCTTGCTTATTGAATTACATAGATCGAATCCAACAGTGTCTGCACTAGCCAACACTTCTCGAAGTCATTATGGCGTTATTTCTTATATGAATAATCATTAAGTAAGGGGTTAAAACGAATTTACAAAGGAACACGACGGATGTCTACAGAGGAACGGGTGTGAAATTGCTAAAGGAAAATAATGCAGAAATCCCAGTTCTGCATTACCTTTGTCCTGCAATAATATATCACCTGTTATATTCGTCCTCCATATTAAGTTACAATTTATTAACCCTTTTACCGCCGCAGTCGCATAAATGCACCACGACAAATAGTGCAGTCTCAGATCAGATGCCGCCTTTTCAAGTTGGCGTCTGACCAGGGACTTCACTATTTGTCTCAATCTCCATTTCTATATATGTGCTTTATTCCTTTGAAATTTGCATTTATTTATCTCATTTCCTTATTTAACTGAATGATTTAACAAACTTGGATTGCAGATGACAATTAGAAATCTGGCACCGAAAGGGTTAACTTCACCCTGTATGAAGCCACACTAGTCACTTTGCGTTGCATTCAAACTACCCTCTGCATACTTCGTATTATAATCTGATAACTGCAACGTGCATAACACATTAGCGCCCAGTGGATTGTTCCATGTTTATATATTGGTTTAGTTCATTTTTCATCTAAATGATATCTAAATAATTTTCAATTTCTTTTTGTTTTATATTGAAAATTCCTATCAGCGAACAGTGTAGACTCTGATCAGAGTTTGCATATGTCCCATATATGGGATCGTTGGCGCAAATGGGTTACGTCAATACTGCATAAAGCTAACACTGTTTAAGCTAATCTATTTTCAATACACCCTGCATTACGTTACACTCTGTTAATTTTTTGCCCTGCGTTAAGCCACCAACTGATTAAATACATATGCTGAGATGTCTTTTGTGTGATCGTTTTGATCAAGTACACTCTGAAAGTTGTCGTCTGCAACAAGTTAAACACAAACGAATGCTTAAATTGCCAATTTCAACTGCTTCAGAATGCAAACGTTTCAGATCGTTTGTTTACTAAACCCTTTCCTTTTTTTATAATGATCCCAATACGTATATGAAAGATTGAACATTATAGTCATTTTAGAAACTGAAGAAGCTAAAGATCTGACAAATTCCATAAGTGAACAGAGAGGACATTCTTCAGATAGCCCCTATATAAGCCATCTGATTTGAGTCCCCTCTGTTTGCAAATGCGTGAAAAGGCGTTTATATGAAGTCTTTTCAGCAGAAATGGATTCATCCTCTTCTTCATATAAACGCCTTTTCACGCATTTGCAAACAGTTAAAGGGTTAAACAACCGCCTGCTTTTCGTCTCCTATAAGGTCGCTTTAGCGGGTCTCTACTGTACTGTCGTACAATTGTCAATGGTTTTTCTCAAATATCAATCGCAAATCTTCAATACACACATAATACATGTACAGCCGAAATAATCCAACTTAACATGCATTGCGACGAGGTACACGTGATATTCTCCTAACCTTTAACATGCTACAAGCGTATTTCAATCGGTGTTTATCCTGGATATAAGCTGTTTGTCAGTCTTAGCAAGTCTCGACATCAGTATTTGGATAGGAGTTTTTAAAACTAAAACGTAAACTAAATTTCCCCTGTTATCCGTAAGTTTATGAAACAAGAACAGGGTGTCAAATCTTAATCTACATACACAAACAGGAAGTTTGGGTTATGGAATAAACTGTAGAACCCAATCTATATTTTGTCAGAAGCAAATCCAGCAGACCAACAGCAGTCGACTCATACATGAACCGTCTGTGTTTGGTTTGTGTTGTTTGCAATGCCGTCATTTTAGATAGGTAATGTGTTTAACTCGTACCTTTGTCAAAATATATATTAGTCGGATGATGATTTAATGAGGCAGCAAGATAAAGGACTGTTATTCGTGATTATCGCGACCAAAACTATTGTATGCATGTAGTTTTATACCCAAACACTGTAATATGACACTAGTGGTATTTACATGTGCGTAGCTAGCTTATACACCAACTGCTTACGTTCTGAAATATAAATATATCAATCAATAGATATATAACTCGTATGATTCAGTAATATTTGGAAGTAAACCAGACAGTAAAGATTAGCTATGTTCATACGTGTTTACTTGAGTTTGCCGTTAAATGGATCAAGCATACTGTATCTTAACCCTTCACATGACAGAGATGCAGACACCATTTAAGGACATTGCAATCAGAGTAGATCTTAAATCAGACGGACCCCAGGAGCATTCCAGCCAGGGTCTGCTCTGTATTCTTGTAGGATGTCTTAGGGCTGATACTTTGGTTTTTATCTAATTGAAGTTTTAATTTTCGAAAATATAATCTAAGGGATACATTTTTGCACAGTGGGCACCATATGATGCTTTTCCATAACTAGGAACCGAATTTATCTTACATCTTATACCAAGTGATGAGACCTGTGTTACCAAGTGATGAGACCACTATTTTCAAACAAATACAAAGCAAGCTAATGGTGTATGGGCTAATTGTAGCTTTCAATAATAGTGGTTAAGGTAACAGGTTAATGGTTAACCCTTCACGTCAATATACCTATTTGTAAATAGTGAAGACCAACATGAGACAGCTCCTGCAGGAGCTGTCTCATCAGGGTCTGCACTATTTACAATTTGAATGTGCAACCAGTGCACCCCACAGCAGTGATTGCACAGCGAAATACTTTTACACAGTGAATATATATGTAATTATACAACAGGGCACGGGTATAGAAGGAGAAATGTGTTTTAAAATTCAGCAAGAGAAGGGTTAAGGTAGCTGGAAAATGCTAAGGGATTAGAGTCAAAATGATCATGATTAGGTTTTATATTTGCCTTCACCGGCATTATGTTTGTAACCCATCAAGCGATCTCAACAAAACATCTTGGTCCGGATCATCTCGGTGTCTCAGTAGGGTTCAAACTGACGAGCATACACATACCTATTTGCCAAATGTAATGAATGTCAAAATACATTTAGCAGACTGCACGTCTTGCAGATTACTGTTAGTGTTAAAGAGGGAAGACATGACTGATAATCTTGTTCATTGAGTAGGAGAAAAATCGAAATACTCACTGTCCACTAAAGCTCCAAAATGTTTGACACTGAGTATATGTTTGTAATTAAATGAAAGGAGATGACACTTTAAAGCTTAAAGAGGATGGACATCTAAGCAGAAGAAATTCATTTAACGTCGAAAGGGTTAAAAGTATACGAAGAGGTATATCATCTATAGATTAAACCTGCTTTTAGGCGGATAATTTTGTTATTAATAAATAAAGGACGTAACTATCTAGTTGATATTTTATACTGATGTAAATCAGGATCCAATATTCTAACCCTAAAACAGAATTAAGGTCATATTCCAACACAGGCTAGCGTACACATGCATCAAGAAATCGAGAATATCTAACCGTCATGTTGGTTTCAAATTAACTTCAACAACGAAGCAATATAGTTACGAAAATACTTCGATAATCCTTTACTCAAAACATATTTGCAAAGTAGCAAAGTGGTTTATATCGGAGCTTGGTTTGTTTATGGAATAATATAGATTTGATTCTATACTTTCAACAATGAACAGATATTTCTGAGTTCATCAAAGAAGGTTAATATTTCATATTAAAGAAGTAAAGGGTTACACTTTGTGAGGACGGTACTATGATGAAATGTATCCCTTTTGCCTGCCAAGCGCGACCTGTCTGGCGTTTGCAAACAGCTTGGATCATGATGAGACACCGAGTAACTCGGCGTCCCATCAGGATCCACGCTGTTTGACACTCGGTCAATAGTTTCTCAAAAGCTTGATCGAACCACAAGTCAGCAACAACTGTAGCAGATCAGAGTTTGAGCCGACATTAGTTTTTTCCTGTAAGCTATGGGTTACTCTTAACCCGTCTACAAAAATAGTGTCTGCTCAACATCTGATGTCGTACAATGCTGATTACTTCCATTAGAAGGTCACACTTTTGAGAAAAGATTGATCGAGTATCAAACAGTTTGAATTCTGATGTCGAGTTACTCGGCTTATCATGTTCATCCAAACTGTTTGCGATCATGGGTTACGGTAGCTGGATTACAGTTAAATATCCCCTTTACTCCATGAATTTGTAGGTAAGAAATAATGATATCATGAATATTAGTTAGATAAATTGTTATAATAGCACACGGACACAAAGCATTTTGGTCATGGCAGAATCTGTAGATTGAAATATATGGTATCATATTATATTATCAGCAAACAGAGCAGATCCCGATCAGACGGCTCCTACAGGAGATGTCTGATATTGGTCTACTCTGTTTGCAAAAGCGTATTTATAGAGTAAAGGGTTAATGCTCGATACTGGAATGAAATAATCATTTTCCGACAAAACTGTTTACTTATCATCTTTGCAATATTTAGATTGCCCCGAATAAGTCAAGTCAATCCATTTGTTTTATTTCTCCAAGAACATAAATAACTACACGGTGTTGTTTGTCACCTAGTAAATAGTTTTTAAAAGGCTTGAATGACATGACTTGGAACTACGTAAAACATACAATAAGTTACATATGAAGAAGCAATGATTTTATTAGCAGGCTAAAGATTAATTCATTTGCAGTAGACCCTGTCTTACGCGACCATTCATTTATTGTACCGGAGTCTTAAAAAGCAGGTCGTTGCTTAATGCATGACAAAGGTAATGCAGAAAGTTCCTATAGGAACTTTCAGCATTACTTTTGACTGCATTAAGTTACCATATGCCGTACAGACCCATAATTAGACCTATTTGATGACCACTTAAGACAGGTTCTAATGTACAGTAGAACCTGTCTTAAGCGGACTTCTAGTAGAGAAGAATGTAGATACTTTCAGGCAGGTAACTGCTTAATGCAGGGTGAAAGTCATGCATAAAGTCCGTAGGGGAGCTTTCTGTATCACTTTCACCCTGCATTAAGCTGCCACTTGTCTACAAGACCGATATTTATAGACATTGACCGCCGGGTTTAGAGAGGTTTTATTTTTTTGTTATATTTTCTGGTCCTTCGTGCTCATTACCTTATTAGTTTTGAAAATTGAATACTGCTTAAGCTGCGCTAGAGTAGTTTTGCACTTTTAATTACTACTCATGAACAGACTCAATAAAACCGAACAACTTTCTCATTTCGTATTGCTACTTTTGTTTTCGGAGGATCTAACACTTTCAGGAAATATTTACCTCACAACAGCAGATGTTAAGTGCTTGTGTGACGGCCGTAAAAAGTCACCCCGTACTTTATTCTCAGTGCTGTTATATGTTCTGGTCCTTCGGGATTATTTTGATGTCACTATTAGTTTTGGAAATTGAATACTGCTTAAGCCGCTGCTTGGGCGCGTGAGTATTTCTGAACGTTTAATAACTACTCATAAACAGACTCAATAAAACCGAGTCTGCAATTGTCTCGTCTCAAATTGCTATTTTTGCTTTCGAAGGATCTTACACTTTCAGACTTTATCGACTCTGTATTTGTAACCATTCAAGTGTCTAATCAGGGTTCAAATTGGTTGATTC
Organism: Azorinus chamasolen; assembly: GCA_963576725.1. Taxonomy (NCBI): domain Eukaryota; kingdom Metazoa; phylum Mollusca; class Bivalvia; order Cardiida; family Solecurtidae; genus Azorinus; species Azorinus chamasolen. Next base: position 56,994,021 of record OY755253.1, on the reverse strand, counting down.
TTATATGCCTAATGCATACTGCATACTCATTTCTCTAAAGAATACTAACATTGAGCTGACGGCATGTAGACAAACGTTAGTATTGAAAGAGTCGAACAGATTTAAAACGATCAATAGTTATTCACAAAGTGTTCACTCAACCAAAAAGTCAAAATTATTTATGTCAGACATTCATATACACACGCTATTAATTAATACAAAATACAAAATGGCGACTGGAAAGGACAGCGCGGAGTTCATGCTGTCTTACAGTGCTGGATCTGAGGGTTTGTGTGATCTCGCCTGTGTACCGTGTCAGTTGGATGGGAAGTTAAATGAGGGAGTAGGGATGTGTATTGACTGTCAAGAATACTTATGTCAGAACTGTTATGATGGTCACACATTACCAACGCCATTAAGAAAACATAAACTACTGAGTAAGACGCAAATGTTACAGAGTCGGGTATCCCTGAAAAAAGAAGACAAATGCACTGAGAAATGTGATATGCATGAGGATGAAATTATAAAATACTACTGCAAACAACACCGCCATTTAGGCTGTAGCGTCTGCATAACTTTAAACCACAGATCCTGTGACAATGTGACATATATTCCCAGTGCAGCTAAAGACCTCACCAACAATGAAGAGTACCAACAAGCTGAGAGTGAACTGAAATCGGTGGTGGACAGGTCCAGGAAAATAGCCGACAGCCAAAGCAAGACAATGGAATCACTTGATAAGAACAGTTCTGAAGCGGTGCAAATGGTGCAGAAATTCAGAGGAGAAATAAATAAAGTGTTGGACAAAATTGAAGATGATCTTCTGCAACGTTGTCATAAACTAAAATCAGAAGAAATAGATAAATTGACAAGATTCTACAGAACATACAAAACACACGAGAAGGAACTTCATGCATCTGTGGCATTGATAGATATGTACCAAAATAACAGACAAAACTGCAAGCTGTACACCGCTATGATGAAAGCAACGGATAATCTGAAGGTTGTAGAGGATAGTATAAAAGAAGTCGAGAATGATCATCCATCAATAGAATGTCAGATAAAGTTTGTCCCTAATAGAAATGCGATTGACATACTGAAACATACTGATGCCTTTGGTGAGCTATCAAAACCGAGAAATGCAAGTAGTTTTACGAGTATATCAGAAGACACAACGGTTGTCTATACACGGACAGAACCAACGACCCTTACACGAAAAAAGGAAACCAGAACTCTCGTTTCACGGATAGAACCAACAAACAGGTCGACAAAAGGAGATATAAGAACGATTGTTGGTGTTGAATATGTCAATGTGAAGTGTAAAGATGACAAAAACACCTGCGTTATCACAGCAATAGTTGCATTACCTGCAAACAGGCTTTTCGTTATCGATAGTACATGTCTCTATTTTGGTAATAGTAATATAAAGCTGTTGGATTTAAATCATGGCCAGGTCCTGGCGAAACTTGCATTTCGCAATAGCCCCTGTGATGCCACCATGATAAACAACAATCAAGTAGCCGTCACAATACCCGATAGTAAGAAAGTAATTCTTGTCACTGTGGCAGCCTCAACTATGACTGTTGGCACAACACTGAATGTTGATGGATCATGCTGGGGCATTGACTACAGAGATAGCAAACTGGCTGTGTCATACTGTAACCCTCACAAGGTTCAAGTGTTAACGTTGCAGGGTAACGTGTTGTACACCATCACAAATAAACAACAACACTTATTGTTCAGTTATCCTTTTCGTTTGTCATTTGGCATGGATACGACTTCATTGTTTGTGTCAAACTCGTTGGGTAATAATGTAGTACACGTGAAGACTGATGGGACTATTGTAGGCACATATACGGACAGTAAGCTAAGAGAGTCCATGGCCTCGTTCACTGACAGCAGTGGCAATGTTTATGTATGTGGCGCAGCCTCTCATAACATCCATCAGATTACTCCATACTGCAAGAAAATTAGAATACTTTTGACGACTCGTGACAATGAACATCCGTATTCTATCAGCTATAAAGAGCCAGAGGGAATGCTCTATATAGGAATGTATAAGAGCGATATTATCACAGGTTACAAGGTGGTTCTCAGTAATGAGTGAACGCATATTGACCATATTTGTCAATAATCCATGTCCAAGTTTATCGAGTATTGATTTACATTTAGATATTAAACCTTTATCCTAATATCTTCGACTTAACTTGCATGGTCAGCTAACTTGGATTCGAATGAGGCGCCGGTTATGTCCGCGTCTCGTCTAAATCAATTATGTTTCATATGAAGTCAATAGTTTTCGAAGGCATGGAACGAAGATTTTGTGCAGCACTGGAGTTTAAGCAGACATCATTTTTACCTGAACAATTATTTAAGCAACAATTATTTAGTCTGAATAATATCATTCAGTGGTACAGATACGACGCGTCCGTAAATCAAAATATTTTGAAGAAGAATTCCATGATTTCTCCACCAAAGCATATGTTGTAGCCATTCTTTAGAACCATCTCGGAAAAATAGTTCTAAAGAACGGTCACATCATAGTGTTTAGTGTAGAAATGACGATGTTAGTATCTGAGAATGTACATTTATATTATGCTCTGTCATTCTAATTCCATTCTATACAATATTTATACTTTAACCTGGATTTATATCTTTATTGTGATGAAGCATCCGTTTTCAGTCCAGATTGATAGTATTTAACAAACATCTTGCATCGACGTTGAATTAATATTTTGACACGAAATATAACTGTAAGTGTTAATAAAATACAAACGGTGTATATCATCAGGACTCAAAGTTTACGGATTCACATGCACAACCAACCCATTTGCGCCCACGATCCCATATATGGGACGTAGGCAAACAGTGTAGACTCTGTTCAGACGCTGCATAATGCGGTGTCCCTTATATAAATAATTGACAAATTCAATATATAACTGTGGAAGAATCCACTGGGCGCAAATGGGTTAATTGCAAATAGTGTAAACCCGTATCAGAGGATTCCTTTAGTGAACTGAGATTATCTAGCAAATTTAAGCCTTTACTATTGAGTAAAGTTTATAGTTAATCATTGATGGGTTATTCCACTCTAAACATCCAGTATTGGAAGGGTCAACCCTTCTCTTGCTGAATTTTAAAATACATTTCTCCTTCTTTACCCATGCCCTGTTGTATAATTACATATATCTTCACTGTGTACAAGTATTTCGCTATGTCATCACTGCTGTGGAGTGCATTGGTTGCACAATCAACTTGTAAATAGTGCAGATCCTGATGAGACAGCTCCTGCAGGAGCTGTCTCATCTGGGTCTTCACTATTTACAGGTAGGTATATTGACGTAAATAGCAAGCGAAGGGTTAAAATACATTAGATGAATGCTTTGATCGAACCTAACCGTGTACACATCCAGATATGCATAAATAAGCATATGATTTATACATGTATGAAGATTTACTCTTTGGAATCTCCAAAGATGTGATTATTGGTCGCATAATTGCGTCTTGTATGTTGCTTTTCCTGCTAGTTATTTTAGTATATGTGTTTGTATGTGGTTTATTAGGTAGGGTTATTGATACGAACATTCGTTTAATCTGTAAATTATCATATCTGTAGATAAGGGTAATGATAAAAATTCAAATAGCTTGCCCATACTCACGGGACTAGCATTTCCATTGCACGAGTAAGAAGTTATAAACAGTTTGACGGATAAATGTACTCATAAGAATCATTTTTCCACTGCATGGGTAGCAGTAATAGGCAGTTTGACGGATAAATGCACCCACGAATAATTTCACCACCGCATGGGTAACAGTAACGAACAGTTTGACGGATAGATATACTCATAAGAATCATTTCTCCACCGCATGGGTAACAGTAACGAACAGTTTGACGGATAGATCTACTCATAAGAATCATTTCACCACCGCATGGGTAACAGTAACGAACAGTTTGACGGATAGATATACTCATAAGAATCATTTCACCACCGCATGAGTAACAGTAACGAACAGTTTGACGGATAGATCTACTCATAAGAATCATTTCACCACCGCATGGGTAACAGTAACGAACAGTTTGACGGATAGATCTACTCATAAGACTCATTTCACCACCGCATGGGTAACAGTAACGAACAGTTTGACGAGTAAATGTATTCATAAGAATCATTTCTCCACCGCATGAGTAACAGTAATATATGGGTGGAAAAATTGAGTTTGATAAAAAAAACGTTCGCATGCTATCTATAGCTCTGTGTAACGTGTGTAATGTAAATAAACAAGTGTGTATGTAATATGGAGTGACTTGGGTTTTATCGGCATGTAATGAGCACGAGACTGTATATTATATTATTTATCCGTGCTATACGTGATGGTACAGGTAAAGCTGTGTTTATTATAGTGTCACCCCTAGTGAAAGGGCCAGCCAAGAACATATATTGTATTGAACCATTTCATAGATTTGTATTGCCTGTTGTAATAATGTGAAGTAGCTGTACTACCTATGAATCAATGTTTGCATTAGTTTGCCTTTGTTTCACATGCAACTGATAGCCAATGCATGACTAATAAGTTTTTTGTTTAACCTCTTTCCCTCATAGGCTATTTTTAGATACAACCTCTTTGAATAAATCTACCGAAAAGGAACATTAATTAGAAAAAAGGAAACTTTTATAATTTTGTAGTTTGAAACCATTGTGATAAATAGACCATTTGCTCCTATAGGAGCAAATGCTCTATTTATCACAATGGTTTCACAAAGTGACTTTTACAGAGTCGTCAAAAGTTGTCAATATGAGGGAAAGGGTTAACAAAATATTCTTATTGTCGTCTGCAATTCAAATTTTGTTGAACCATTCGGTACAATAAGGAAGTGAGATTAATAAATGCAAATTTCAAAAGAATAAAGCACTTAGAGAGAATTAGAGAATGAGACAAAAAGTGAAGTCCCTGATCAGACGCCGCCTTAAAAAGGCGGTGTTTGATCTAGGACTGCCCTATTTGTCGTGGTGCATTTATGCGACTTCGGCGGTGAAAGGGTTAAAAAGTAGCATAATCACAGAAACCATCTAATCGCAAAACACAATCAGTAATCAAACGAATGGATTTGTTAAAGTTCGATTTGGAGCGCTGAGTCGTGCCTGCAATTTTCTTATTAAAGAAGTTGCAACCGTTCTAAGTTATGGGTAAATGGACAATGATTGTCACAAGAAGCTCATAGTAATCGTGCAGTATTAGTGTATATACGAGGGGTGATTGATAAGTTCGCGGAATTGCTTAATTCTTTAAACATGGAATAGAAAACGTATATGCTTATTGCACGTCTGAATAACCACAGGTTGGCTATCTCCGAAAATAAATACATGCCCTTTGACGTGTTTTACCTCTACGGATGGACTCGTGCTAAAGGTCACAGTTCACGGGTTAAAATCGAACTATATATACTCAAATTGTTAAGATAGCCATATAGTCTGAGGGATAGAAGAGCAAGTGAGATACGGACAACAGTTCAACTTTTTATTGACCCGCCTTCGTATCAGTGCTCTGTAAAAGGTGTAGATGACAAAGAATCGATTACTGTATATCGATGATCATATGCCACATCAGAATGGTGCTGACTGATTCAGGTGTCTACTATTTGTAATGTACTTATACATATTCTGTCGTAGAACGAACCGTATCCGTTCGATGGAAATATACTGTATATAATTGATAGATTAAATTTGTTTTAGACTAAGAATGAGCACATAATAAAGAAGCGAATAACTTTGCTGAATACAGTAAAAGCTCTCTATAACGACCACTAAATTGTGTTAATTAGTTGATATTTAGGGCAGGTGGCTGCTTAAAGCAATGTGAAAGTAAAACAGAACGCTCCTATAAAACGCTCCTATAGGAGCGTTCTGTTTTACTTCCACATTGTTTTAAGCAACAATCTGCCTTTAACACAAAATACTGTTTGCAATTTAATGGCCGTTACAGAGAGGTTTTATTGTATTTTTAAAAGTAATCGTGCAGTATTAGTGTATATACGAGGGGTGATTGATAAGTTCGCGGAATTGCTTAATTATTTAAACGTGGAATAGAAAACGTATATGCTTATTGCACGTCTGTATAACCACAGGTAGGCTATCTCCGAAAATAAATACATGACTTTTGAAGTGTTTTACCTCTACGGATGGACTCGTGCTAAAGGTCACAGTTCGCGGGTTAAAATCGAACTATATATACTCAAATTGTTAAGATAGCCATATAGTCTGAGGGATAAAAGAGCAAGTGAGATACGAAAAGCAGTTCAACTTTTTATTGACCCGCCTTCGTATCAGTGCTCTGTAAAAGGTGTAGATGACAAAGAATCGATTACTGTATATCGATGATCATATGCCATATCAGAATGGTGCTGACTGATCCGGGTGTCTACTATTTGTAATGTACTTATACATATTCTGTCGTAGAACGAACCGTATCCGTTCGATGGAAATATACTGTATATAATTGATAGATTAAATTTGTTGGTGTCATTTCGTGTGTGGCTCTCCCTGTTTGACTATTTTTCCACACTTAGACTAAGAATGAGCACATACTAAAGAAGCGAATAACTTTGCTGAATACAGTAAAACCTCTCTATAACGGCCACTAAATTGTGTTATTTAGTTTGTATTTAGGGCAGGTGGCTGCTTAAAGCAATGTGAAAGTAAAACAGAACGCTCATATAGGAGCGTTCTGTTTTACTTTCACATTGTTTTAAGCAACCATCTGCCTTTAACACAAAATACTTTTTGCAATTTAATGGCCGTTAGAGAGAGGTTTTACTGTATTTTTTAAAAGAAATGCCCTGAACCCTTTACTCCGTTTAATGCCTTTTGGACCAACATCATGCAAGAGCCATCTGACCTGGGTCCATGCTTATAAAACGTTTAGTTGAGTCTGAGTTCGTTCTCAAGTTTTTGATTGGTCAGATTTGAGCCTTTGAGAACTCAAATCTGACCAATCAAAAGCTTGAGAACGAAACTCAGACTCAACTTAAAGCTTGATCTGTTTGTTTATGAAAGTGTAGCAGTTTTCAAAGCGATTGCTGTTTGTATGAATTATAAAATTAGGCTTATGAATTTTCTTTTTTTGTGTTGTAATTTTTGCTCTCGGGGATCACCCCTTTCAGAATTTATAATCTTCACAACAGCAGGTGTTAAGTGATTGTGTGGCGGCCGTAAAACGTCGCCCCGTACTTCATTCTCAGTGTTGTTATATCTTCTGATCCTTCGATATCATGAGTTTCAGTACTTCTTGTTATGAAAATTGAATACCGCTTCAGCCGGTGCTAGGGGCGTGAGCAGTGTTGCAATTTCAATTACTGTTCATGAACATACTCAATAAAACCGAGTCTGCATTTTTCTCGTTTTGTGTTGTAATTTTTGCTCTCGGGGATCACCCCCTTTCAGGTTGACTACAAGTCGGACGTCATCTTCCAAGGTTCCAAACTGTTCACCACTGGGTATATACATTTTGTGTATTTGTAAATAAATTGGAGGAAATGCCATTTTAAACATTTCCCTGTTCTCTGTTCATGATAAAAGAACAACTATGAGTCATGCAGGAAACACCATTATAGTAATAATGAGTTTAAATACCTACTGAATATTCATGGACAAACTAGCAATGATACAATTTAATGAACAATCCGTCAAATATGTACTCAATGACTTTGCTGAAGTCAGAGCACCTGCAGGTAAGCCGTTAAGGGCACGACAGGGAAAAGGTCATACATGAGTATTGTAAGCTCATCCCGTATCTGAGTTTAAGAGTATACCATCATAGAATACTGCCCTCGGCTTGTCATCCCGCAAGCAAAGAGGGAAGCGTAGCTACCGACTGTAAAAGGGTCGATAACCAATCATGCAAATAAACTAAACCTTTCGTGTTCGCGTAAATGCAAAGAGGGCAACGTGATTTCCAACTGTCAAAGGGTTGACAACCAGACAAGCAGTAGGTTGTAGTACCATAGGAGCATATCCTATTTTAATGAAGTTTTAAACGAATGTCTACAGAGGAACGGGTATGTTATTGCAAGCGGAATTTAATGCAGAAACTCCATTTGTAGTTTCTACATTACCGTTGTCCTGCAATAATATACAGTGCTCCCTCCCTACAACGACCCTCTCAATAACGATTCCCTCCTTACAACAACGCATGTCACTGTTTCCGAAACAACAAGGCTCCAGACACAACTTTTTTCATCGTATTTTCCTTATGCCTCCATCAAACCCTATGTTGTGACCACTCTTTACAATCGACACTTTGTGACGATTCTAAAGAATGGTCACATCATAAGGTTTGATGGAGGCATAACGGTTTTAGTTCTCGAAATACAGCCTATCTGGGAATCTGCAAACAAGTTAATTATGTTTGATTTTTACTCCCAATAACAACTCCCTCTGAACAACACATAGAATTTTCGTATCCCAAAGGGTGTCGTTGTAGAGAGGGAGCACTGTATACCTGTTATCTTCGTCCTCCATATCAAGCTACCATTTATTAACTTCATCCTGCATGAAGCCACCATAGTCACTTCGCGTGGCTTTAAAACTACCCTTTGTTTACTTTGTCTTACAATCTAATAATTGCAACGTGCATTAAGCCAATACTGCATTAAGCTAACCTATTTTCAATACACACTGCATTACACTACCCTCTGTTAAATTTGCCCTGCATGAAGCCACCATCTGATTAAATACAGATGCTGAGATGTCTTTTATGTGATCATTTTGATCAAGTGCTCTGGAAGTTGTCGTCTGCAACAAGTAAAACACAAAAGAATGCTTAAATTGCCAATTTTAAATTTTGTTCTATTTCTTTGTTTTTCAAACTACGATAAGCGACACCACTGCCTATAACGTTGAGAGAGGTCATGCAACAAGACACCATTGAGGTAAACTTCGATATCTCGAACTCGGATAACTCGAACTTCGGGATAGCTGGAACTTAACGCTGGGTCCTAATAAAAATACTTTACAGAATCGTTCCAAACGATTTCACTGTTCATATAGAAACACACGTAACAGCAGCAGGAGCTGTCAGCATTACTTTACACCTCCATTCAGCGGTGAACTTGTTCCGATTTCAGAAATTGGATAACTCGAAATTCTGTTTTCTCGATTCAATTTGTATGTCCGCTTGAAGTTCTAGATGTTCAACTGCATCAGGATCCAAACTTTAACTTTAACCCTTTCACCGCCACAGTCGAGTAAATGCACCACGACAAATAGTGCAGTCCCAGATCAGACGCCGCCTTGTCAAGGCGGCGTCTGATCAGGGACTTCACTATTTGTCCCAATCTCTTTTTCTATATATGTGCTCTATTCCTGTGAAATTTGCATTTATTTATCTCATTTCCTTATTTTACTGAATGATTTAACAAACTTGCATTGCAGACGACAATTAGAAATTTGGCGCCGAAACGGTTAAACAGGTTAACTCTTGCACTAAATTTGAAAAAAAAAAACGTGTCTTCTCAAAGCTCCCTCTGGTGCTGTCTAAATTGATCTGTCACGTGTTTGAATAGTCTACACTAGTATGCAGTAGAACTGGTGTATTAACACGTTCCTATTTAGGCTATTTGTAGACCCAATAACTTTGAAAATATCTACCGAAAAGGAGCATTTACGTATTAGAGAAAAGGTAAAATTTAGATTTGAGTAGTCTTGAAACCGTTGTGATATGGAGCAAATGCTCTATTTATCACAATGGTTTCAAAAAGTGACTTTTAAAGAGGTACCAAAAGGCGTCAATATGCGGGATCGGGTTAAGAGCGAATCCATGTAATAAAAATCCACTCTAAATCGTAATTTTAGCAAATACGAATATAGATAGATTAGGCAGGTGACTACAAAGGAAATCAAGCATTCGAAATGATTAGATAAGATGGACGTATAGTTCTGGAGAACTTCTTATATTTAATATATTATGGAGGATTCGCCTTACTTTTACGCCTAATCTATGTACAGTAAAACCCCTCTAATGCGACCACCAAAAATGGACATAATTCTGGGCGGCAGAGGCAGGTGGTAGCTTAATACAGGACGAAAGTTATGCAGAAAGCTCCTATAGGAGCTTTCTGCATAACTTTCGTCCTGTATTAAGCAACCACCTGCTTTAAACGACGCCAGTGGCTGTTTATTAAGTGGTCGCATTAGCGGGGTTTTACTGTACAATAAAGCGTCTTAAAACTCAGCTCATACAATATTGTATATATATAATTATAACAGAAGGACAAACGCCTGAGCATAGGACATTGGCGTCTACAATCAAAGGTTTATGTATGAAGATTGTAATAACATATCAACGCTGTAATACATACAGTAATTGCTGTCATTTTAACAAATAATCTTTGTACAGGAGAAGTTCTTTACAACGCACACGTTACAGCTCGACTCTTTTCTTAACCCTTTCCCTGTTTAATAATATTCCAGTAGTCATGAACAAAATAACTATAATGATATATGGAAGATAGAACATTATAGTGATTTTAGACACTAAAGAACCTAGTAATCTATCAGATTCCATAAGGAAACAGAACGAGCAGTGATCAGATAGTATCTATATAAGTTGTCTGATCTGGGTCCACTCTTTTTGCAAATGCGTGAAAATGCGTTTATACGTAGGAAACAGTGAACATTTTTTCTGTGGAATAGCCTTTTACGCCTTTGCAAACAGAATACACCCCGGTCAGATAGCTTCTATAGGATCTGCTATGTTTGCTTATGACATCATACATGTCTGATTCTACAGTTTTCGCCAATGTAAAACTATTATATGTTCATGTTGCGTCATAAAAAACAACCGATTTCTTTGCCTTTCCCTCTTTTTTATGTTAAGCATTTCCCTCGTATAAATGCATTTTGCAAACAGAGTAGACCCAGATCAGACGGCTCCTACAGGAGCCGTCTGGTCAGGATCTGCTCTGTTTGCTGATGACATTTGATAGATCTGTTTCTTTACTTTCTCAAATGGCTACAATGTTTCATATTTCGTTATTTTGTCAATGAATATTCAGTAGGTATAGAAATGTGGAATAAACATAGAACAGGGCAAGGGTTATTACAATGTATTACAATGTATTGTCGCTCCTAGAGGAGCCGTCCGGTCAGGATCTGCTCTGTTTGCTGATGAGATTTGATCGATCTGTTTCTTTACTTTCTCAAATGGCTGCAATGTTTCACTATCCATATTTAGTTATAACTATTTTGTCGATGAATATTCAGTAGGTATAGAAATTTGGAATAAACATAGAACAGGGAAAGGGTTATTACATTGTATTGTCGCTTCAACCTTACTCTAGTGTACTATCAAACACTTGTCAATGGTATCTCTTAACCTTTAGCCTGCTTGGCAATATTTGTCTGTAGAAAATAACATTGATTTCATTTACCACTGGTCATTTATTATCCTCCCAATTGGACCTGAGACTCATGCATATTCCGTGTTTTATCGTCAGTAATCTTCGGATAAATTTCCGAAGGTATAAGAATGCGCTTTAGAATAAAAACCCTCGTGGAACATAGATTATACCGAACAATCCCGATAAACACGCCGAAACTTAATCGAGTCTCAGGTCAAATTGGGAGGATAATATCTTGTTTTTGTTTTCAACAGCACGGTCAGAGTAACAAACAGGTTGGATCCTGATGAGACGCCGAGTTACTCGGCGTCTTATCTGGATCCAAACTGTTTGCAAATGTAATCACTCCTCCGCCTGCAACTGACTGAAGGGTAGATAAAGAACGCAGTTATAATCTGCACCATCCATACATACATGTACAACCGAACTAACTCAAGTCAACTTGCATTTCAAAGAGGTACACGTGACATTTTCCTAACCTGTTGTGTGCAGCGGCCAGTTTGAATCGGTGCCTGCTCTGTATCCAAACTGTTTGACTGTTTGAGTAAGTCTTGACGTGTGTATTGGATGGCGATATTTTATTTACTAAAACGTAAGCAAAATCGCCCTTATCCGTACGTTTATGAAACAAGACCAATGTGTCAAAACTTATTCTACATAAACAAACATAGGACGTTTGGGTCATGGACGAGGCTGTATAACTCAATCTATATTATGTCAAAAGCAAACAGAGCAGACCAACAACAGATGGTCCCTTGTATAGCCGTCTGAGTTGGGTCTGTGCTGTTTGCAATGCCGTCTTTTAAGGTTGATAAAAGGTTAACACATTTCGGTACAATAAGGAAATGGAATAAATAAATGCAATAAAGCACAGAAATTGAACTAGAGAAGGAGAAAAAAAGTGAAGTCCCTGATCAGACGCCGTCTTGAAAAGGCGGCGTCTGATCTGGGACTGCACTATTTGTCGTGGTGCATTTTTGCGACATTGGTGATGAAAGCGTTAAAATTGCACCTTTGTCAAAATATATATTAGTCGGATTATGCTTAAATGAGGCAGAAGACGACATGAGCAGCGCGATAAGGGGTTGTCATTGGTGATTATCGCGACCAAATATGTTGTATGCATGTAATTTTATGTCAAGACACTGTAATATGAGACATGTGGTATTTACGTACCATCTGCACATGTTGCTTAAGTTCTGAAGTATAAGTATTTTATTCCAAGAGATATATGACTCGTATGATTAAGTAATATTTGGAAGTAAAGTTTAGCAATGTACATATTAAATTGAGTGTGTCTTAAAATGGAACAACCAGACTTCATCTTAAACCATTACATGACAGAGATGCAGACACATTTCAAGGTCATTGCAATCAGAGTAGACCCAAAATCAGACGGCTCTGTTTGTTTGTAGGATGTTTTAGGGCTTATACTTTGGTGTGTATCTATTTTAAATTCATTTCATTTTGGAAAACATATTGTAATATATATATTTGTGCACAGTTGGTTCCTCATGATGATTTTACATAATGGGGAGGTTTGAAGGCCAAAAAGTGAAAAAAAGAAATTTTGGACATCGTATAGCATGTGATGAAAGCAAGCTAATGATGCATGGGCTCATTGGAATGCACAGTGAAGGTAGTGTAATATTTGCCAAGGTAATGAAGGTAGAGGGGTGATGGTGAACGTAATGGAATGATGGTAAAGATCATTGAATGGTGGTCAATGTAGTGGAATGATGATAAAGGTAGTTGAACGATGGTACAGAATAGTGGAATGATGGTAAAGGTAGTGAAATGATGGTTAATATAGTGAAACTATGGTAAAGCTAGTGAAATGATGGTGCATGTATTGAAATGATGATAAAGGTAGTGAAATGATGGTAAATGTATTGAACTTTTATGGTAATGCCAGTGGTATGATGGTGAAGGTAGTGGAATGATGGTGAAGGCAGTGGAATGATAGTGAATGCAGTGGAATGATAATGAAGGCAGTGGAATGACAGTAAAGGTAGTGCAATGATAATGAAGGTATTGGCATATTGGTAAAGGTAGTAGTTAACCCTTCGCTTGCTATTCATGTCAATATACCTACCTGTAAATAGTGAAGATCCAGATGAGACAGCTCCTGCAGGAGCTGTCTCATTAGGGTCTGCACTATTTGCAAGTTGATTGTGCAACCAGTGCACGCCACAGCAGTGATTGCACAGCAAAATACTTGTACGCAGTGAAGATATATGTAATTATACAACAGGGCATTGGTAAAGAAGGAGAAATGTATTTTAAAATTCAGCAAGCGAAGGGTTAATGGTGAATGCGACGGGTAAAGGTACCGGGACAAGAGTTAAGGGTTCAAAGGGTTATTATCTGGGTTCAGGCTTGTTTTCATCGGCTCTGTATCTATAACCCACCGAGTTGATTCGTGAGGCTCTCAACAAAAACAGCGTATCTTCGTGTCTCATCAGGGTTGAAACAGTTTGACTCTCCTATACATACCAACTCTTCCAAAGTAATAAAAATAAATGTACTTTTAGCATAATATACATATTGCAGACGCATTGTGATGTTGAAATAGTCGAGCAGACGACTTTTCCGAAGTCGAAGAAAACATTGAAAAGCGGCCAATATTTTATTTACAACAGTTATACAAACGGGCCAAGGACATTTACCGTTAGCCTGCTATGGGCGGATGAATGAATACCTATCAAACAGTTTGGATCCAGATGAGACGCCGAGTAACTCGGCGTCTCATCAGGATTCAAACTGTTTGGCATCCAGATTGCATTTTGGTAGACAAATTGATCATAACTTGAATTTTGAAAATGTAGTAGTTGATAAATTATGTAAAAATAATTTGCTCAGCAGGCTAAAGGTTAAGGTTCATGACAGACATACACGTTTGGAATTGTGATTTGAGATAAACACTATGCACGTGGGTTTAAAACAATTCTTGAGGACACGCTATCACTAGTATGGAAAATAAACACGCATTTTAAAATGTGAACAAAATCACACTATGTATAATTTAAAGTTATCTGTATTTAAATAATTTATTTGGAGAACTTTCAAGGTGTTTATATGACCATGATGTCAACATTACTTGAGTACAAATTCATTTACTTGCTGTAATTCAATACCACATGGCGACTGGAAGGTCATGAGATCTTATACTGCTGGGTCTGAGGACTTGAGTGATTTCGCCTGTGAACCGTGCCAGATCGATGGGAAGTTCAATGAGGTAGTAGGGGCGTGTATCTACTGCCAAGACTACTTACGAGATATCAGAAATGTTCTGATGGACAGACATTACCAATGTCCTCGAGGGACCATAAACTGCTGAGCATGGCGCAAATGTTACAATGTCAGGTATCCCTTAAAAAGAAGAGAAATGCACTGAGAAGTATGATATTCATGAGAACGAAATTATAAACTACAACTACATCACCGCCATTTAGGCTGCAGCGTCTGCATAACTTTAAACCACAGACCGTGTGACAATGTGACATATATTCCTGATTCAGCGAAAGATCTCACCAACAATGAAGAGTACCAACAGGCCGAGAGTCAACTGAAATCGGTGTAGGACAGGTCGAGGAAAATAGCCGATAACCACAGTAAGACGACGGAATCATTAGAGGCAGTGAAAAAGGTACAGGAAGTTGATCTTCTTCAGCGGTGTAATAAACTAAAGTCAAAGGAAATCAAGAAGAATACAAGAATTGCCAGAAAATACAAAACACATGAGAAGGAACTTTATGCATCTGTGTCACTGATAAATACGTACCAAAACAAGAACAAAACTATAAGCTGTACATCACTATGCTGAAAGCAATGATTAATGTGAAAGTTCTAGAGGACAGCATAAAAGAAGTCGAGGTGGTCATTTGTTGATAGAATGTCATATAAAGTGTGTCCCTCATATAAACACGCTTGACACACTGAAACATACTGATGTCTTTGGAAAGCTATCGAAATCAAGAACAACAAATATTTTGATATCAGAGCACAAGACAACTATCTATACATGGGTAGAACAAACGAACCCTACGCAAACTAAAGAAATCAGAACTATGGTTTCACAGACAGAACCAACAACCACAGCGACAGGAGATACAAGGACGATGATTGTTAGTTTTGAATATGTCCGAGACGTTATCGTGAAGTATAACTTTAAAGTGACAATTACACCTGATTTAACACAGGGATAGTTGTATTGTCTGCACATAGGCCTTTAATGACCGAAAGTTTATTTTCAGTTTCTGGTAATAATAATATAAAGCTGTTGGTCAGGTCATGACGAAACTTGCGTTATGCAACAGCCCTTGGGACGCCACCATGATAAACAACAATCAAGTAGCCGTCACAATACACGGTGATAAGAAAGTAGTTCTTGTCACTTTTGCAGCCTCCACCATGACAGTGAACACAACACTGGATGTGGATGGAGAATGCCGGGGCGTTGACTACAGAGATAGCAAACTGGCTGTATCATTCTGTTATCCTGACATGGTTCAAGTGATAATGTTGCAAGGTATCGTGTTGTACATCATCACAAATAAACAAGAACAATCATTGTTCAACTATCTTCATTATGTGTCATTTGGTAAAGATGCGACTTCATTTTTGGGCTCAACACGTAAAATGATGATGAAGTGCAGGCGAAGATTGATGGTCTAGGACCGTGTTCACTGACAGTAGTGGCAATGTTTATATATATATGATTCTCTCAACCTCCATCAGATTACTCCAGACTACAAGAAAAATCGAATAGTTTTGTCGACTCGTGGCAATAAACAGATCAACCCTTTCGCTGCCAAATATTCTGTCGTCTGCTAACTTTGTCGTCTGCTACAAAATTCCATTTTTTTCATTTTCTTCATTTTGATTCAAAAACATGGTAACAGTAACAAACAGTTTGGATCCTGATGAGACGCCGAGTTACTCGGCGTCTCATCTGGATCCAAACTGTTTGCATAGGTAATCAACGATCCGGCATTGGCAGCGAAAGGGTTAAGTCTATCAGCTGTTACGAGCCACAGAGAATGCTCTATGTAAATATGTATAACAGTTATTATTATTAAAGTTTCCAGAGTTATTCTCGGTAGCAAGTGGACGCATACTGACCATATTTATTAATAATCCACGTCCAAGCTTTACGTAGTTTTGACTTACATTTAGCTATTTAACGTTTATCCTGATATATCCGACCTGATTCGCATAGACACACATAGATCGGGATGAGAAAGCAAGCAAACCCACGACTTGCATGGACATACATATATCTAAATGAGAAAGCGAGTAACTCAGCGTCTCAGCGGCCTGACTCGCATAGACATACATATATCTAGACCAGAACGTGAGTAACTCCGCGTCTCAGCGGCCTGACTCGTATAGACATACACAGATCTAGATGAGAAAGCGAGTAACTCCGCGTCTCAACGGTCCGACTCGCATAGACACACATAGATCTAGATCAGAAAGCGAGTAACTCCGCGTCTCAGCGGCCTGACTCGTATAGACATATATAGATCTAGATGATAAAGCGAGTAACCCAGCGTCTCAACAGAATACAGGCTGTTTGATATTAGGTCAATAGTTTTCAAAAGCATTGAATGAAGCGAAAGTAAATTCTGAAGGGAGGTGATCCCCCGAGAGCACATATTGCAACACAAAAAGAGAAAAGTGCAGACTCGGTTTTATTGAGTATGTTCATGAACAGTAATTGAAAGTGCAACACTGCCCGCGCCCCCTAGCATCGGCTTAAGCGGTATTCAATTTTCAAAACAAGAAGTCAGAAAACGAAGGATCAGAAGGTATAAGTTAATTTTGCAACACTGGAGTAAAACCAGACAATATATTTACATTAGGATAAAAGTTAACCTAAAACTATTGTAAGTCTAAATAATATTATTCAGAGGTCCAGAAAAGACGCTTAACCATGTTCAAGAATATCTGCTTTATTCACCAAACCCTATGTTTGTGACGAAATGGTAGTTTTAATATATGAGTACGCACATTTTTCTATTGTTCTGTTAAAATCTAATATAATGCTATATGAAATTCATATTCTAACCTGAATTAATATATCCAGTCTGATGAAACATTAGTTTACAGGTGATATCCGTAATATAGATATTGGATCTTGACTGAAAAGTATTTAATCACTTCCCTTATATTAACGTGTTTTTACGCAGTTGAACCGTCTGATCAGGGTATGCTCTGTTTGCTAATGGAATTTGAAAGATGCGTTTCATTTCTTTCCAAAATGGTTGCAATGTTCCACTTTCCTTATTTAATTATAACTATTTTGTCCATGAATATTCAGAAGATATTGTAATTTGGCCTAACTACAGAACAGGGAAAGGGTTAACACACATATTGCGTTGTAAATAATTTGGAAAAGACGTGTATTGTAAGTTTTTATATAATATAACCGGTGTATGTCCAATTTCAGGACTCAAAGTCTGCGGGCACACACATGCACTGTAATTTTCAGTGGTGTCCAAGATCAGAGAGCTCCTAGAAGAACCCTCTAATCAGGGCGTGCTTTATCTGTCATTCGAAATCCTGTAGCATATATATGCCTTTCATACTGAGTGGACTCTATCGTTTAATACTGATGGGCTATTCCACTCTGACAATTTCACATTGAAAGGGGTTGATTAAACCGTGCCTTCATCTGTGAGTGTAATCTATGTATGAACCGTCTGATTATAAGCAACACAGTTTGACACTTAATATGAGCTCTACAGTTAAACAGTGTTGACCTACACCTCTCTAAAGTGCGGCGTTGATCGGATGATAATACATAATTAGATGGATGGTTTTAGTGGACGATACATATGTTAGTTTGTTGACCTACGCAGGACTGTGTGAACACATCTAGTAAATTATCAGACCTGTACTAACGAAGGACTTTACGAAAATCTAAGTATCCGATATATATTGCTGCTATTGTGGAGAAAGTTTGATACACAATTTGTATCTATAGCCCTGTGTAATGTTTGTAAACATCTAAATGAACACATATGTATGTAATGAGCACTATCTCCATACTTATTGATTCGTGTTGTAAATGATGACACAGATAAGGGCATGTTTATTACAGTGCCACTCAAGTGAATGGCCAGCCAAAGAGCTATAGTGCCTTGCTCCATTTTATATTGTTTGCATCTTATATTGTAATAACTTTATGTAAATGTGCGTCCTTTTGGTCCAATATACATCATTTTACCTTGCCCCCCCCCCCCCTTGCAAATTATAGCCAGGGCATGTCTAATTAGTTTTTATTGTTTTGTGTAGCCGAATCCATTTAATGTCTAACACATGCATTGACCATACAGCATCGACAAATTGTAGATATTGCCATATAGTGTGCGGAAAAAAGAACAAGTAAGATATAAACAAAGGTTCACCTAGTTATTGACCAGCCTTCGTATAAGTGTCCTATAAAAGATGTAGACAAAGTCCAATCACCTTTATGGCAACTGATGTGCCTTTCTTTGATTACAGATGTACATGCCAATGTGCTGTAATTCTGGCGTGGATCATATACTGTATACCGACGATCAGATGTCACATTTGAAATATGCTGACAGATCTAGGTATATACTGTTTGTAATGTTCTTATACAAGTTCTGTAACTGAACGAATCGTATATGTTCTGTTGGCCAATACCTTTCAACCCTTTCGGCGCCAAATTTCTAATTGTTGTCTGCAATCAAAGTTTGTTAAATCATTCAGTAAAACAAGGAAATGCGATAAATAAATGCAAATTTCAAAGGAATAAAGCACATATATAGATATAGAGATTGAGACAAATAGTGAAGTCCCTGATGAGACGCTGTCTTGAAAAGGCGCCGTCTGGTTTGGGACTGCACTATTTGTCGTGGTGCATTTATGCCACTGCGGCGGTGAAAGGGTTAAAATGTAAATTAATGATAGATTTTCAGACTAAAATGACTACATAATAAAATAAGTATAAAATGAAATTTGCTATATATTTTCTAACATTCGTTTTAACAATGTTCTCTATTTAGCGCCTTTGCAAACAAAGTAGACCAAGCTCATCTAGGAGCCATCTGATTGGGGTCTGATCTGTTTGTTTATGAAAATAGTTTGTTTCATGGTCCAAGCATTTGTTATTTATATGCAGAATAGATTTTAACCCATTACAATGTACCTCATAGCCCATTTTAGACCCAACCTCTTTGATTAAAGCTACCGAAAAGGAGCATTTACTGGATAAAAGGATATTTTCAGAATTGTGTAGCTATGAAACCATTCTGATAAACAGAGCATTTGCTCCTATTGAGCAAATGCTCTATTTATCACAATGGTTTCAAAAAGTGACGTTTACAGAGGCGTCAAAAGGCGTCAGTATGAGGAAATGGGTTAATTATTATTCTTACATGCATTGTTTATAACATGGTTATAAAATGGATCACCCATTTTCAGAATATATGTACTTCACAACAGCAGGTGTTAAGTGCTTGTGTGGCGGCCGTAAAAAGTCGCCCCGTACTTCATTCTCAGTGTTGTTATATTTTCTGGTCCTTTGGGATCATACGTTTTCATGTTATTATTATTGAAAATTGAATACTGCTTAAGCCGGTGCTAGGGGGCGTGAGTAGTGTTGCACTTTTAATTACTACTCATGAACAGACTCAATAAAACCGAGTCTGCAATTTTCTCGTTTTGCATATCTACTTTTGCTTTCAAAGGATCACCCATTTTCAGAATATATTTTATTTACATAATATTTATTTATTACATTTTCTAGTAGCCAAAAATGAGTGTAAGGTCTAAAGGTTTCACATATTAACGTTTTCGCCACAATAGGCGAACCACTTATACATTTTGTAAGCCGATTAGCTACGGAGGAGACGTCTCCTCAGGTACAAAACTGTTCGGCATTGAGTATTGTGTTGGTAAAGAAATGGACTGAATTGCCATTTTGATCTTAGCAGATGAAATATTAAATTATTTATAGATACAACATGCGGTTAGACAGATATTTTATAGGTACCTAATAAAGGACATAACTTTATCTAGCTTATGTTTTTCAAGAATGTGTACTGTTTAGCTTGCTAGACAAACGTTCCCTGGCACGAAATACCATCGACATTAGATATAATTTAGAATTGACTGTTTTGTTTCA
Source organism: Azorinus chamasolen (assembly GCA_963576725.1). Taxonomy (NCBI): domain Eukaryota; kingdom Metazoa; phylum Mollusca; class Bivalvia; order Cardiida; family Solecurtidae; genus Azorinus; species Azorinus chamasolen. The sequence continues at coordinate 56,973,487 of OY755253.1, read as the reverse complement.
TTCTGACATTGACAAAAATGATTCAAAATTATAGAAATGCCAAATTCCAGCAGAGGCTATCGTATACATACATGTAGCTAAAAGATAAGAACGTCTAAGCGACATGGTGGTTTTAACTTTATTTCAACAACGAAACAATATTATAATAACAATATACGGAAACAACTTTACAGTAAAACCTCTCTATAACGTCCATTAAATTACATCAAGTATTTTGTGTTAAATGCAGGTGGCTGCTTAAAGCAAGGTGAAAGTAAAACAGAACGCTCCTATAGGAGCGTTCTGTTTTACTTTCACGTTGCTTTAAGCAACCACCTGCCCTAAATGCCAACTAATTAACACAATTTAATGGCCGTTATAAAGAGGTTCTACTGTATTAATCCATGCCCCTAAATAACTTTGCAAACAAGGCATACCATTATCAGACGCTCCTGTAGTAGCCGTGTTTGCTTATGGGATGGTATAGGATTGATCCTACAGGGTCTGCACTTGCCGACATTTTCGGAGATCTAAATATGCATGATGTTACTAATTCTGACATGGGCATTTATGGAGCATGGTGTCATGATGCCATTATGTATTCGAGAAGTAAAATGTTTAACCTATAGTCTGCTGAGCAAATCATTTTACCGAACGTGTCACGTACTACATTTCAAAACTTCAAGCCATAATAACATGTTCTACCAAACTGCAATCAGTTTGTTTGGATCCTAATGAGACACTCGGCGACACATCTAGATCAAAATTATTTGCATATGTATTCACTCATCCACCATATCAGGCTAAAAGTTAAAACGAACACATATAATGAAACAAGGCGGATGTCAACAGAACAACATGTATGTTTAATGCAAAGGAACAGTAATGCTGAAATCTCTTGTGTAGCTTCTGCATTATCTTAGTCCTGCATTAATATATCATCTGTTAATTTCGTCCTCCATTAAGTTACCATTAAGCTACCCTGTTAATTAATTCACTCCTAGGCTATTTTTAGACCCAACCTCTTTGAATAAATCTACCGAAAAGGAGCATTAACTATAGAAAAGGAGTGTTTTAGAAGTGTGTAGTCTTGAAACCATTTGCGCAATTTTTCAAAATGTGAATTTTATAGAGACTAGGGAGTAATTTATATTTGTGTTAATTTCATCTTACATTAACACTGCCGTCCGTTTACTTCGTCTTATAATCCGATAACTTTAACGTACAAGAAGCTAATGCTGTATGTTTACATGAATATACAACCTCTTTAAATACAAATGGTGGGGTGTATTTCGTGTGATCGCTTTAATCACGCACACACTAACAGTTGTCATATGCAAAATGTTACATGTAAACACACAAAAATGTTTACCGTGGTGCATTGTTTGTGATATTGGCGGTGAACAGGTTAACAAGAGAATATTGGACTAGGAAAGAAACTGTGGAGCAGATCATTATATTTCGATAAGCAAATACAAACCGTCTGATCTACCAATTCTTTCAACGTGTCTCTATCGGATGAAATTAATTAATCTTTTTTCCGATTGAGCATGTCAACCGGAATTGTGATAACAACCGAATTTGTAATAATTGTTAATTTCTGCAATGATTATTTGTGTTGAATAATATTAATATTTTGTATTTGATGAAAACCATTTCCTCTATTCAATCGTAACATATTTGGGCCAATAATTGAAAACTGAATAGTCAATACCATAGTTGATTTCATATTATGTTTCGTAGCCGGTTTTTGTAATAAATCGCCTTGAATTGAGTATTGCATGATTTGAAATTCTTTTTCATGCATTTAAATTAACACTAGTGTTGTACGGCATGTCTAAACGTATGGTCCCTTTTTGCAATCCACTCGTCGGGATGTTATTACATTTTGAATTGTATTACATTTCCGGTTGAGCATGGCAACCGAAATTGTAATGATAACCGTTAATGTTACAATTATTATCGGTTGCTACATGGCTAGATTCTATATTCAGTAACAAAGACCAAATCATGCCAACGCAGAATGTTGTCAAAATTTTACAACTGTACTCACAGACGCAGGAAACTAGGTTGTGCATCAATCTACATAAGGATGCTTAGTAATCATGTGACGTCACATCTTATATTATACATGTTAGATATAAAAATACGAGATGGTTATATGAAACGGGATACCAGTACATTTTATGTGATAAAATGAGATATTCGATTCATTCCGTGCGTGACCGAAGTCCGTAAACGTTGAAAATGTCACCTAACCATGTGTGATCTGAGATAATTGGATCATTAATTGCGGATTGCATGTTGCTACTTTCGCTTTGATTACTGCATGATAACCATTTTAAGAGTTCAAAATATGCTATAGACACGCCCGTCGTCTGGCAAAAACATACGCAAACTATCACAATTTCGAGCTATATAATGACCTTAACCTATCACCTCATAGGCTATTTTAGATACAACCTCTTTAAATAAATCTGCCGAAAAGGAGCAGTAACTAGAGAAAGGGTAACTTTTAGAATTTTGTAGTTTGAAACCATTGGGATAAATAGAGCATTTGCTCCTATAGGAGTGACTTTTGCAGAGTCGTAAAAAGTCGTCAATATGAGGGAATGTGGTAATCAACTATTGACACATAAAACACAATTATTATAAATCAAACTTTATTTGTTTGTATCACCTGGAAAAGTAAACAACAGGTCGTTGCTTTTGTTATGTATATGACAACTGTCCATCAGAAAAAAAACGATGACCGGATCGTGTCAAGGTCACAGAAGTGTCATAAACATGCATTCACCTAACATGCTATTTTATATATTACTAGAAAATGATTACATAATAAAGTAGAACCTGTCTTAAGCAGTCATTCATTTACTTAACATACATGTAGGTTAAAAGAATATGATTGCTTAATGCAGGGCCATTGTAATGAAAAAAACTCATATAGGAGCTTTTTATATTACGTTTGACCTTCACTAAGCTACTACCTGCCATACAGACCCGTAATTAGACATTGTTGTAATGACCACTTAAGACAGGTTCTTTTGTACTCTGTAAATACAATACACCTTTACGACAACGTTGAAAACTGTTGTCTTGTAATAAATCAAGGTTTTGTAATACTAGATATATAAACATTTATTTTGCTCAGCTGGCTATGGGTGCTAAGTGTCGCCCACGTCACAATTAACGCTTTACTCTATGAATGTAAGAAATAATGACATAATGCATATGTATTATTTTGACTTTTAAAACTGCATTTTGAACAAAATGAATGTTTTATAAAAGAAGCTGTAGAACCATATCTATATTATTGTATGGGCAAATAGGACAGACTCTGGGTCCATGCTTATAAAACTTTTAGTTGAGTCTGAGCACGTTCTCAAGCTTTTGATTGGTCAGATTTGAGCCTCTGACTCAAATCTGACCAATCAAAAGCTTGAGAACTCAAATCTAACCAATCAAAAGCTTGAGAACGAAACTCAGACTCAACGAAAAGCTTTATAAGTATGCACCCAGATCAGCCTGTTCCTACCAGAGTAGTTAGTCTGGATCTATTCTGTTGGCACACTCGTTAACCCTATTCCACCTACAGTGACATTATTCGCATGTTCAAACAACCTGAATCCAGATGAATAGCCGAGTATCTCGGCGTCTCGTCAAGATCCACAATGTTTGACACTTGTTCAATAGTTTCACAAAAGCTCTTGCGATGACACTTGGACGATACTTTCTCAAAAGCTCTTGCGATGACACTTGGTCGATAGTTTCTCAAAAGCTTTATCGAATTGGAAGAAGTCAAACATGGCACAGGTTCGCTTTTGAACAAACCCTTATATAAAGCGAGTTAAGAGTTAACCCATTCCTTCATTGTGACGACCTTTTACCCATTCCCTCATATAGACGCTTTTGACGCCTTTGTAAAATTCACACTTGTATTGTGTTAATTGGAGCATTTGTTCCACAGGAGCAAAATTTTATGCTCTAAATATCACAATGGTTTAAAACCTACACAATTCTAAAATAATCCGGGTTTGTTTTCTAGTACGATTTATTCTAATCTAAGTACCATTCAAGATGTCATTATTTCTTACATGAATATTAATGGAGTATAGAGATAACCCATTCCCTCATACTGACGCCTTTTTAAAAGTCATTTTTGAAACCATTGTGTTAAATAAAGCATTTGCTCCATAGGAGCAAATGCTCTATTTATCACTATGGTTTCAAAAATACGCGATTCTATTTTTTTTAGTAAATGTTAATTTATTAATAAGTAATATTCAATATTTTATTATTTCTTACATGAATATTCGTTGAGTAAAGAGTGAACAAATTCCGTCATACCAGAGACATATACATACATATATGTCTCTGGTCATACTAACGACTGTTGGTGCCTCAGCAAAAGTCATTTTTGAAACCATTGCGATAAATACAACATTTGCTCCACAGGAGCAAATCCTCTATTTATGACAATTTATAAACTACATAAGTCTAGTAAATGCCAATTATCAGTAAATTTATTCACAGAGGGGTGGTATAAAGTAGCTTATAGGGAACGGGTTAAAATGCGTATTGGTTTAAAATATTAAAGCATACTTTGTTTCACGCTTGAGCCAGTTTCGAGAAAGAGATGATTAATGTCCATAAGATCATATGTGTTTTGGAGTATTTGCTCAGATCCTTTAACACTATCAGCCGATATCACATCGTCGCAACTACATGTCCGTTTCGTTGTATAAATAACCGGTGTTAAATCGTACAGCAATTGTCCTGTAAAATGTTCACCAGCAAACATTGCTGCATGAATAGATGTAGTAGCACCATTACACTCTAACTCGGGTTCACTTCTCTTACAATGCTGGAATGATGGATCCGATTTACCTAAATCGAGAAACCTATGGAATTTCATATTTGAGAACTTCCTGCGCCTTCGATAGCGATGATGGTCTGTGTTTACATTTAACACATTTTCTGTAGATGCGCATCTGTTTTCAACATGGCGGTGATTTGAGAAATCTGTATGTTCTGTGTTACCGGGTTTAATTGCAAGGCAATTTGTCACCCCTGCTTCGAACGGACAACCGTTAGCCGCCTTGCAGTGTATCATTTGAGCAGTGGTCAATGCATTTTTATTATGCTGATTGACGATCTTATCAGATGAATTACGCTCGGAACATGACCCATTTGATTTGCATTTTTGTTGATTTTCTGAACAGTATGCTGATGTTGCAAAATTAGAAGATTCGACTTTCAAAGATGAGAAGCCATGGTTAATGTCAGTATGAATGGTAAGTGCACCACTTGGTCTTGGTCTTTCTACTTTGCTTACTGAGGTATGGCGCAATTGAGCATATGTGGTCATGTTATCCAAAGTGTGTTTTATCATAGGATCGGATTTAGCCCGATAACTACTCCTTCGTTCTATAATACTGTTATTGCTTTGTTCGCTGGTATCAGCTTCTGTCACATAGTTTGATAAATGATCATGACGACTGCGATTCTCAGGGGACGTTGGTACAATATAGGATGAAATACCTACATTCCCAAGGGGAGTATCACAGCACGAATTAAGTGACGTCATTTCCCTCAAACAAACGTTATAACTAATGTCATCGTCCACACAGGAAAAGCCATTCTGTTCTAATACGACACCGTATGATCTAGCTTTAGATGATTGTTCACTATTTACTACAACTCTGTTTACGCGAATGGTGTTGGAACTAATGTTGTCTCGTTGAGATATATCCTGTGGTATTCTCCTGAATATGTTTTTAAATGATGCCCTCCAAGCATGGCGGAACTCCCTGTGCCTTGCTGTATAAATGAGCGGATTCCATATAAAAGATGCTTTAGCGAATACTGCTGGGGCAAGATAGACACCACTCGATGCGTTTTTCATGTCACCAAAGGCTGATAGCAATGCCACGATACTATATGGTGTCCATGACACAACAAAGGCACCTGGAATAAATATTAAAGTTTAATTCTTTACTCCATTAATTAATACGTCAATGATCACGTCATAAATACTCTTTAAATACGCATTTCTATGCATGCTTAAACAGAGTATACCTAGATCAGACGGCTACACTGGGATCCGTTTGATCGGGGTCTGCTCTCTTTGCTTATGAAATAATATAACTATACAACAGTATTATGATTTTACAGTTTCTGCCATGTCCAAATATTTCATGTAACATTACAAAAAATAATCCGTTTGATATTCATGGTGTCATTGTTTCCTACATGAATATGCATGAAGTGAAGGGGTTCAGACGGCAATTGTAACATACAACTTAACCCTTTCGGCCCCAAAGTTCTAATTGTCGTCTGCAATCCAATTTTGTTAAATTATTCGGTAAAAGAAAGAAAATAAGATAAATAAATGCAAAATTCAAAGAAATAAAGCACAGATATAGAAATAGAGTTAAATAGAAACAAAAAGTGAAGTCCCTGATCAGACGCCCCCTTGAAAATGGAAGGGATGTTATATATTAGAACACCTAACCATAAAGTAAACGTTTCACCAGTTTATAACTTTAACCATTTCAGCCATCAATTATCACAATGGAACCTCCCATTAATGTTTAACCCTTTACTCCATGAATATTTATAAAAGAAACGATGACGTCATGAATGTGAATTAGATTCATTTTGATAACGACACATTGACACAGGAGTTGGATATAGTAGAAAATGTAGAATCATATCTGTATTATTTCATAAGCAAACAGATCAGACCCTGAACAGACGGCTCCTACAGGAGCCGTCTGTTCTGGGTCTACTCTGTTTGCCAATGAGTAGAAAAACATATTAATGGAGGAAAGGGTTAACAAAAAAGGCCACTCAGCATGAAATGCTTACATGTATATAGGCCGATGTAAGGGGATTTTGAATAACAAACAGTTCATACTCTGCTTAGAACGATTGAAGCTCTCTGTTCAGGGTCTACACTGTTTGCAAATGACAGTACATTTGCCACTCTGGTTGAAAGGGTTAAATCATACTGATATAGTAAAAACGTGTAGACCCTATCCCAGCAGCTTCTTCAGGAGAAGTTTGATTTAGACATGTCAATGTTTCTAGAATACGAAATTGTTTCTCGCTATTCGTTTTGATTTCGTTATTTTACAATATCAGATTTAGTAATTAGTAATAAGTATTTAGTATTTTAGTAATTAGTATCAGATTTAGTAATTATAATACATCTAATAATAACACTTCTGAGCATTTTCAGATTAATTATATTGAAACAAGGTAAAACAAATACATAAACATTATAGTGATTGTTATGATGAGCACTGTCATAGCTACTCGCCCCTCTGTCTCTCTGTCTCTGTCTCCGTCTGTCTCCGTCTGTCTCTCTGTCTCTGTTTGTCTGTCTGTCTGTCTGTCTGTCTGTCTGTCTGTCTGTCTGTCTGTATATCTGTCTGTCTGTCTGTCTGTCTCTATCTCTATCTCTGTCTATGTCTACCTATGTCTCTGTCTCTATCTATATCTCTGTCTCTGTCTCTATCTGTCTCCATCTCTCTGTCTGTCTGTCTCCCTCTCGGTCTCTCTCTTTCTCTCTATATTTTCCCCCTCTCTCTATCTTACCTATCATGATGAGAACTGTCAAGGCTACTCGCCTCTCTCTTCTACTCTTCCTTTGTTTTACCGAGGATCGAAACCCATATTGTCTTGACTTTTCGTTAAATACCTGAAATATATTGATGACACATTTTGTACGGGAAAACCGAAAAGGAGCATGTATTAGAAAAATAAATATTGTTTTTAAAATGTGTACTTTTGAAAACAGTATGATAAATAGAGCATTTGCTCCCTAGGAGCAAATGCTCTATTTATCGCAATGGTTTCAAAAAGTGATTATTTCAGAGGAGTCGAAAGGCGTCAATATGAGGGAATGGGTTAAACGATTATATTAGACAAACTATGAACTATGTTTATTTATTTATTAAACATTGACATTTCTTCCATGTTAATTCAACGCTTTACTTAAAAGTCTCTAATTTTAACGCGTTTATTTTTTATAAAATACCTGAAAATTACATAAAACATTTGTTTATACGATGAAAAGAAATATAACAAGAAAACCAGTCGAATAAACACCAAAGACAGGGGCATGTTTTAATAAACGCATACTTTCAGTACATGTAACATCATAAAACGTGGTATTAATTATTTTCAATCATTATTTTGAAGAATTACAATTTGAACTTATGATACAAACTAAACCGTTTCTGTCGATACTATTATGTTTCGTTGTACAACAAGATACTATACGCCTATATCAAATAGTTACCAAACTAAAACGCAACCCGAATGAATACTAATACATTGGCGAATAACATCGGGTCTTCGATACCATTTTGTCTTCTTCGGCCATTTATTCGTTTTTTGTTGTTGCGATATACTTCTTTTCAGCATATAAACAGATGATTCAAGTACTTGCTTGGCATTTAATCTTTTCGTCCCCAAATTTCTAATTGTCGTCTGCATTCCAATGTTTGTTAAAATCATTCGGTACAATGAGGAAATGAGATAAATAAATACAATTTTAAAAGGAATAAAGCACATATATACAAACAGAGAATGAGACAAAAAGTGAAGTCCCTGGTCAGATGTCGCCTTGGAAACGCGGCGTCTGATCTGGGATTGCACTATTTGTCGTGGTGCATTTATGCGACATTGGCGGTAAAAGGGTTATAAACGCGTTGCAAGTAGAGACTTTCACTTTAATAGGTTAAATTAAAATTGATGAAGAAAGTATAGTTGTTGATTAGAAACATTATTTATAGGTAAATAATATGATGCATTTTTAAAATCGACCAGGGAAACAGAAAAAAAATTCGTACTGAGATATTCAAAATCTTCATTTCTTTTGGTGTCGACCTTCTTTAGATTCGTCTCGAAGAGACAAAACATAGATTTTGTGGAAATCTAAAGGAATTATTCTTATATATGTTTTACTTTAAGCATCTTATTTGGATCTCTGATTGACCATGGTAAATCATGTTTATTTAGAATCGGCTTTATCGAGTCTGTTTATGAGCAAGTGTTAAAAGTGCAAAACTACTCACGCCTTTTAGCACCGGTTTAAGCGGTATTCAATTATCAAAACTGATAACATCGAAACTAATGACCCCTAAAGACCAGAAAATATAACAACACTGAGAATGAAGTACGGGGTAAATTTTGCGAATTACACACAAGCACTTGACACTTGTGGTTGTGACGTACATTGTTCTGAAAGTAGCAGATCCTTGGAAAGCAAAAGCAGCAATGCAAGAAGAGAAAATTGCAGACTCGGTTTTATTGAGTCGGTATCTTATTAAGTAAACCCTTTTACCGCCAATGTCGCATATATGCACCACGACAAATAGTGCAGTCCAAGATCTCTATTTCTATATCTGTGCTTTATTACTTTGACATGTGTATTTATTTATCTCATTTCCTTATTGTACCGAATGATTTAACAAACAATGGATTGCAGAAGACAATTATAAATTTGACGCCGAAAGGGTAAGATTCAACCTGTCAATAGTTTCTCAAATCTTGATCGAATCGAAAGTTGTCAAAATTGCACTAGATCAAAATATAAGCATTATATTTTTTTTCATAGCAGAATAAGAGTTCTTTCGCCGCCAATGTCATATCTGTGATTACATATGTAAAGAGTGGATCCAGATGAGTTGCCTAGTAATTCGGTGTCTCATCAGGATCCAAACTCTATTTTATTGTGACTATATTTTTCAAAACGAAAATGAAGAAAACCGAAAAAATGAAAATTACAGCAAACAACAACATTTGCAGACGACAACGTTTGCAGACGACAAATTGCAGACGACAACGTTTGCAGACGACAACGTTTGGCTGCGAAAAAGTTCCAATTTTAAGATCAGTTACGTATACAGGTCAAGACTCCAGAAACCAGACAAAGTGTTTGGTAAAGAAAATAATGTTAGTGTTTACAGAATATTAACCTTTAGCCTGCTATGGGCGGATATGTGAATAATTCTGCAAACAGTTTGGATCCAGATGAGACGCCGAGTAACTCGACGTCTCATCAGGATCCAAACTGTTTGACACCCTGCTTGCATTTTGGTAGACAAATACAATTGAACTTCGATATCGATATGCTCTAAATTGTATCTCCACAGATATCTGGAAACACATGTCACAGCTTAATACAGGTCTAAAATAATGCTGAAAGCTCCTACAGGAGCATTCAGCATTACTTTAGACCTATATTAAGATGTGACCCTGATAAATTGTTCAGACTATAAATCGGATGACTCGAACTTCTGTTATCTCGAACTAATGTATATGGTCCCTTGAAGTTATCGAAGTTTAGCTGTATACTTTAGCTTGAAAATGTTAAATGCAGTAGGTGAATAATTTTGCAAAGATAATTTGCTGAGCAGGCTTAAGTTTAAACTACATGTAGCTTGATTTGCCTCGCTACCCGCAAGCTGACATACATTTGCAAACAGCTTGGATCCAAATGAAACGCCGCGTAACAAGCGGAATAATGTTTAATTTTGAGTTTTGTGTTTTGTGTCGCTTTAAAGTGAATGTCCCTACAATCAACGCATATTTTCAATAATATCATAAACTTGTTTGTTTTTATGTTTTGTTGTACAACAAACTATAATCGGCCTTTATCAGTTAAAGAAACTAAAACGCGACTCGAATAAAAACTAATGCATTACGGAATATCACCTGGTCTTCGATATCAAACACTTCATAGTTTTTGTCTTTTGTTGCGTTTATTCAATTGATTTTCTTGCGATACACTTCTCTTAAGAAATTGATTGAGTAATGTTGTTAGACATTTTAAAACTCGTTGTAAGTAGAGACCTTTTCTTTATCCTGTATTTCAGTAACATCGCAAACATCCTGCTAATTATAGGCGGAGGTTTTTCTATACTCGAAAGAAACTGTGTTGTTTCGTATACAGACAAATATCCGAGTAGGAAACCGACCTACCGCAAGCCAGCTTGAATAAGGAACAATGCTTAACCCTTCGCTTGCTATTCGCGTCAATATACCTACCTGTAAATAGTGAAGACCCAGATGAGACAGCTCCTGCAGGAGCTGTCTCATCAGGGTCTGCACTATTTACAAGTTCATTGTGCAACCAGTGCACTCCACAGCAGTGATTGCACAGCAAAATACTTGTACACAGTGAAGATATATGTAATTAGACAAGAGGGCATGGGTATAGAAGGAGAAATGTATTTTAAAATTCAGCAAGCGAAGGGTTAAAAGATGGAAATAATGATGGTATACAGTCGAACCTGTATTTAGCGGTCATTAAAAAGAGGTCTAATCATCAGTCTGCATGGTAGACGGTAGCCTAATGCAGAGCAAAACTAATGCAGAAACCTCCTATGACCTGCATTAAGCAACCACTGTTTTAGTACTCATATGTTCAATAAATCAATGGCCGCTTCATCATCTGAAATGGGAATTTCAAGTACAGTAAAACCTCTCTATAACGGACACTAAATTATATAAATATAGGTGCGTTCTGTTTTAATTTCATATTGCTTTAAGCAGTCACCTGCCCTAAACACAAAATACTTGATGTAATTTAGTGGCCGTTATAGAGAGGTTTTACTTTATAGATGTATACCTCAGTATAATGAACAGTTTGAATAATGTTGTATGAAAGTCATCAACTTTAACCCAATCCCTCCTACACTATTTTAGACAAAACCTCTTTCAATAAACCTACTGAAAAGGAACACTTATTAGAAAAACTATTTTTTAGAATTATATAATTTTTAAACCAATGTGATAAATAGAGCATTTGCAACTATGTTTCCTTTACATCACAGTGGTTGTAAGCAATGACTTAATGAGATGTCAAAAAGCGTCAGTAAAATAAAATGGGTTAAATCAATAGTTTGTGATAAAGTTAATAATACTGTTTTTGCCCTGTTTCTGTTCTCGATCGCTTAAAATAGTTAACCCATTCCCTAATATTGACGACTTTTCTCTAGTTAATGCTCATTTTCGGTAGATTTATTCAAAGAAGTTGTATCCAAAAATAGCCTATGAGGCAAAGGGTTAAACACACGGTAAGATCTTTTGCATCTCCAATACATTAAAAGTTTTGTAAAGCGGTCGCTGATGAAATTCATTGGCCTTATTAAAAGCAGGTGGTTTCTTGATGCAGGGCCAAGGTAATGCAGACAGTACATGTAGACGCTTTTTTTGCGTATCGCTTTCCCTGGATTAAGCCTTTCCACCGTAGGTTATTTTTAGACCCAACCTCTTTGAATGAATCTATCCAAAAGGAGCATTTACTAGAGAAAAGTAAAAAATCAGAATTTAGTTTGAAACCATTGTGATAAATAGAGCATTTGCTCCTATAGGAGCAAATGCTCTATTTATTACAATGGTTTCATTAATTGACTTTTACAGAGGCGTAGAAAGGCGTATTTATGGAGGAAAGGGTTAAGCTATCACCTGATTTTAAGACCAAGACGTTTGCCCCTTTAACCCTTTCCCTGTCTGTTCTTTGTTTATTCCAAAGTTCAATATCTACTGAATATTAATGGACAAAATAGTTATAATTAAATATGGAAGGTGGAGCATTTCAAACAGTAAAGAATCAGATATTTCACATTCCACTAGCAAACGGGGCGGACCCTGATCAGATGGCTCCTATAGGAACCGGCTGATCTGGGTCTAATCTGTTTGCAAATGCATGAAAATATGTTTATATGAGGGTATAACGTAATTTGTGATGTAATATATGACATATTCAGGGAGTTAAGGGTTTACCCTTTCCTTCATATAAATGTGTTACACGCTTTTGCAAACACAGTAGACCCAGATCAGACGGTCCCTACAGGATAGGACTGATCAGGGTCTACTCAGTTTACCAATGGAATTGTAAATATCTGTTTGTTTACTTTCTAAAATGGCTAAAATATTATACCTTACATATTTCATTATAACTATTTTGTCGATGAATATTCATTTTATCCCTTAACCCATTCCCTCATATTGACGACTTTTGACGACTCTGTAAAAGTCACATTGTGAAACCATTGTGATAGATAGAGCATTTGCTCCTATCGGAGCAAATTCACTATTTATCACAATGGTTTCAAACTACAAAATTCTAAAATTTTCCTTTTCAATGTGAAACCATTGTGATAAATAGAGCATTTGCTCCTATAGGAGCAAATGCACTATTTATCACAATGGTTTCATATTTATCACAATGGTTTCAAACTACAAAATTCTAACATTTTCCTTTTCAATGTAAAACCATTGTGATAAATAGAGCATTTGCTCCTATATGAGCAAATGCACTATTTATCACAATGGTTTCAAACTACAAAATTCTAAAGTTTTCCTTTTCTCTAGTTAATGCTCCTTTTCGGTAGATTTATTCAAAGAGTTTGTATCTTAAAATAGCCTATGGAGTAATGGGTTAACTTGGAACAGGAAAAGGGAGTTTCTACTTTGTTCATTATAACACCAGAGTCGTCTGATCTGGGTCCAAGTAAATATATGACATATATTTTGCGCTAACAGGGAGGAAATGGTTAGGAGAGTTTCTACTGTAATACCGGTACCCTTTTGCTTACCAGCATGGCTATCCTGATGTATCCAAAAATAATTATTGACAGCGGAATAAACCAAACAAAACAGAATAACATCAATATATATGACAGGTATAGATTATTCTTGATAGTCCAGTTAATTGAGCAAGATATCTCCCCAGCAACAAGCGTATATTCGGACCAGCCAAACAAAGGCCCGAGGGACCAGCTTCCACCATACATAAAACAACAAAATATCGTAAAGGCCGCTTTGTTCTTCGTAGCGCTCATCTTCCTTGACTGGTGAACTATTATGAAATACCTTTCTAAGGCTATAATACACAGCAGCGAAATTTGTGTCAGTCCGAAAAATGTTGTCACAAAACCAATGTACAAACAAGCAGAATGGCCGAAAATCCACCTCCTTGAGAAACAAGCAGTTATCACAAATGGTAGGTTAAATACAATTTGACCAGTGTCACTGAGGCAAAGTCCAATTATAAACGAGTTATTAACAGTCTTTAATTTTGGACTTCTGGCATATACAAATAAAACTGTACAGTTTTCTAGAAGGCCAACTGTAAATACGGTAGCCATAATAGATCCGATTAAATAACTGACTGCTGCAGGAACAATATGGCTTAAATCCTTTTCGAAACTTGTTTCACTCGAATTTCCCTGACGGTAATTAATTGTGGTCACCGATTCTGGCCGTAAATGCATTCCAAAAAGGTACCCCGTAACTATGTTTCCTTGCGGTGGTGTGCTGGCACCACCGTCCATATCAATGTGACATAAACCAATCGCACATGTTTCCCTTATATACTAAACCAATATCACTGCACTCGTGTTCCTTTTGCTGACAAATTATTTCTACCTGCTAACATTATCATCTGTTACGGCTTTCAAAATCGAGATTGCTTCAGCGACTTTTTAAACGATATTATAAGAATGTCAAACAGTTTTTATATTAGTGCTGTGTTAAGTGCTGTGTTATTTGGTGTCTAATCTGGAGCCAAACTGTTTGCAAATGTTTTCACCGATTTGTCAATGGCGGCTGTAGAGGTATGGTATTGGAAAATGTATCGGGTTGGTTCTAAAGGAGCGGTAAGAACATTGCAAACTTGCCGACACAGTTTAACAGTAACTCCTACACCGGTGTCTCGCGTCACAATGGAACACAGTAAAACCTCTCTATAGCAGCCACTAAATTACATCAAGTATTTTGTGTTAAAGGCAGGTGGCTGCTTAAAGCAAGGTGAAAGTAAAACAGAACGCTCCTATAGGAGCGTTCTGTTTTACTTTAACCTTGCTTTAGCAACTACCTGCCCTTAATGCCAACTAATTAACACAATTTAATGATTGTTAAGGAGAGGTTTTACTATACTTTGTACTGTAATCATAAACACAACAGCAAGGAACTATATGTAAGTTTAGTAGGACCTTCATCGAATGATTATTGAAATGTACATAAAATTCTACAATCAATCCAAATTAGCAAATTTGAAATTGTAGCTTCAGTAATTGTCACGATTCACTGTTTTCATATTTTTAGTGTAATAAAATTTGATTGATTGTTTGATTGATTGATTGATTGATTGATTGATTGAATGATTGAGTGAGTGGGTGATTGATTCATTGATTGATTGTCATTACATAACGGTCCATGGTGTCATGAATATTCATTGAGTAAAGGGTGAGATTTTTAATACAGATGATTCGTTTTTATTTTCCTTCCATTAATTATCTGTGATCATTGACGTCAAAAGAACCTCAAATCCAAAAAATGAGGTAAAGGTTCATATATATATATTACAGTCTCTATGGATCACAGTTTTGATCTCAATTTCCAACAAATAAGCATGCACCTCCTTAGAAAAAGCTACAAAATTGTCATATAAATGGAATAATCCTTGGCATGCTAAGAAAGTCATGTCTGTTTACTCTCTGGTGTGTTGCATGTTTTACTATTTTTCCAATACACCATAGCTTTTTGAGAAACTATTGTCATACAGTATGACACCTGGTGAGACACCGATTTACACATTTATCTGGATTCAACATGACTTCAAAAGCCAAGTATATCGAGGTTAGCAGAATAAAAGGTTTACTTATCTATAACGAACCTCAAATTAAGTCACGAATGCTGCTTGCAGGTTTTGAGTTATTAGCTTTACTAGCTATATTTAATTAATGTTTTGAAGATTATGTTTTGAAAACTGCCGGTTTCGATTGGTTTCTTTGATCATTTACAAGTATCGTTAATGATAAATTCTGAAAGTAGAAGATCATTCGAAAGCAAAAGCAGTAATGCAAAATGAGAAAACTGCAGACTCTTTTTATGAGCAGTAATTCAAAGTACAACACTACTCACGTCCCCTTTCAACGGCTTAAGCGGTATTCAATTTCCAAAAAAATAACATCGAAACGAATGATTCCCAAGGACCAGAAAGTATAACAACACTGAGAATGCAGTATGGGGCGACTTTTTACGGCCGCCACACAAGCACTTAACACCTGCTGCTGTGAAGTACATAATTCTGAAAGTAGGAGATCCTTCGAAAGCAAAAGCAGCAATGCAAAAACAGAAAATTGCAGACTCGATTTCCAACAGAGATTGAACAAATGGCTGGACTAATGGCAATGGTGACAAGTAAACGATTTTGTCAGACAATGACAAAATGTACAGAAATGTAATCATTTACACCATTAATACGCTTTTCTGCAGTTTAGAAATATAGTAGACCAATAGCATACGGCTCACAGAAGCCGTCTGGTCAAGGTCTTCTCTGTTTGCTTATATACATATGTTCATGTGTTATTACAACACATTTAATTAATATCCATGATATCATTAGTTCTTACCTACCAATTCATGGAGTAAATGGATGTTTAACTATAACCTCCACCCCCTTATTCTGCTGTCTACAACCTGACTCCACTTAAGGCGACGTCTGATCAGGGACTTCACTATTTGTTTCAAACTCTATTTCTATATATGTGCTTTATTCCTGTGAAAATTGGATTGCAGACGACAATTAGATAAAAAATGTTTGCTAAAGTAACAAAAAACATCAACCATAACATGATACATTTTAACGATGGGTTTGGTACACGTGCACTAAGGTGTGCTATCATTTACAGATGGCAGATATGTAGATTACAGTAAAACTGCATATACAGTAACCGCCGTCTAAAAAGACTTTCAAATTAGTATCAATGCCGTTATCGAAGACAGGTGGTACAGTAATACAAGGTGAAATGTATGCAGTTTACTTTTAAATGAGCTTCCTGCATAACTTTCAAGATGCATTAAGCAGATATCTGCCTCAAATGGTCTGTATTCTGCTTCTTTACTAAAAGTCGAATTAAGAGTAATGTTACTGTACAGAGACATTCAGGGAACATGTAATTTTGCAATCATTTATTATCTCCTAAGTCGTTTTTGCCATAAGAGCCCTAATCATCCATATTTATGGCTGCAAATCTGATCAAATGACGATACTTAACCCTTCGCTTGCTGAATTTTAAAATACATTTCTCCTTATTTACCCATGCCCTGTTGTATAGTAACAAATATATACACTGTATACAAGTATTTCGCTGTGCAATCACTGCTGTGAAGTGCACTGGTTGTACAATCAACTTGTAAATAGTGCAGACCCTGAGCTGTCTCATCTGGGTCTTCACTATTTACAGGTAGGTATATTGACGTGAACAGCAAGCGAAGGGTTAAGACACCAACGACATTAATGCATCAGTTACTCATCGGATTCTTCCACATTCTATTGGAAACGCAACTCGCAAAATACTGTAAAACTCTCTAAATCGTATGAGAAGAATTCAGATACTGTTAGGCAGATGGCTGCTTAACCCTTTACCCAATAGCCTGTTTCTAGTTTTGAAGACATATGACCACTTAAAGCAGGTTGAAAGTAAAGCAGAATGCGCCTTAAGGCGCATTCTGCTTTACTTTCAGCCTGCTTTAAGCTACCACCTACTAGAATATAGAAAATATTTATTATGCAATATGTTCATGACTGTATGAATTTGAACTATTTTCTTCAGCGGAGGAATAAATCAAACACGCTAAAAGCCGCTTCTATCAGGTAAAGGGTTAATGCGGGGTATAAATCACGCAGAAAGCTCACTTTTGCATCACTTTCTCTCTGCATTATGCGGCCGCCATTCTCCAAGACGGATATTTATACTAAATTGAACGTCCGATTTAGAGAGGTTTTACTGTACTGCTTCATTTTCAATGACTATTGACCCCTGAAGACTGGTTTTAATTAGTAGTATATTGATTAAAGCATGCTTGAGGCTGATAGAAAATCACTGTATATTGACAAGAATACAATCCATGTAAAACATGATTGGTGTGGTGGTATGTTGTTCGAGAGGACCATCCTCATCTCCTAGTTGCATGTATTGTATTTGGATTGGTGTACGTACGAAGATGGCTGACCAGTCCTATTCCGGCACGGAATACACGACTGCAAACTGAACAACGGTGACTACTGGATGGTGACGCTGTGAGGGAGGATCGTGATTTCCTGTCTGCCCGTTTCTGTACAGCGTGATCAGAGTGGCCCTTCTCATGTGCCTTTGCCCTTAGGTGGATTGCGGAGCGCCAAGTATTGCGGTTCAATGCCAGCTCCTCCCCTCCCATATCTCTGGATTGATGCCAAACAGCTTGAAAGAGGCTTTGAGAGAGTCTTTGAAGCGTTTCCTTTGTCAGCCATGACATCTTGAGCCTGTTTGTAGTTCCCCGACGAAGAGCTGTTTTGGGATACGTGAGACTGGCATTCTCTGGACATGACCTGCCCAGCGAAGCTGGCCCAGACGCAATAATGTGTGGATGTGGCCCAGACGCAATAATGTGTTGTGATGGTAACATTATCTTGTATGCTGGTTAGAAACAACACGTATGGTGTGTTTTGTCAGAATGCATTATATGATGGTCAGAAAAAATTATATGCTAATAAGAATAACTTATTTTAAACACTTTTATTTAAAAATGTGTACATGAAAATATACCCTTTAAATATAAGCAATTAGGATAGAAACGATCGAATTATATATTTGGAACCAGATGAGCCGCCGAATTGCTCGAACCTCTTTAGGATCAAAGGTTTCATTTTCAAAAGACTATATACAGTAAACTTCGTCTTGTGTGTCAACGAATTGATGTGTAAGTCTTGGTCTTACAGGCAGATGGTAGCTTGATACAAGCCGAAAGTTATACAGAAGGCCCCTTAGCCTTAAGCAGCCACTTGCTTATAAAGAACTCCATATTAGTTCATTAACCCTTCACTTGCTATTCACGTCAATATACCTACCTCTAAATAGGGCAGACCCAGATGAGACAGCTCCTGCAGGAGCTGTCTCATTAGGGACTGCGCTATTTACAAGTTGATTGTGCAACCACTGCACTCCACAGCAGTGATTGCACAGCGCAATACTTGTACACAGTGAATATATATGTAATTATACAACAGGGCATGGGTAAAGAAGAAGAAATGTATTTTAAAATTCAGCAAGCGAAGGGTTAAGTGGTCGCTTTAGAGAGGTTCTACTGTTGTTAACCATTGTCGGACTATTCCACTGTGAAATTGTTAAAGTTTACCTTTTCATATAATTCAGTGTTTAACCAATTACATCATAGGCTATTTTTATATCGTACCTCTATGTATATGTCTACCGAAACGGAGCATTAACTACAGGAAAGGAAGCTTTTAGAATTGTGTTGTGTTCAAACCATTGTGATAAATAGAGCATTAGCTACCAAGCAATGATTTCAGACAGTGACGTTTACAGAGGCGTCAAAAGTCGTCAATATGAGGGAATGGGTTAAAAGGTTATCGTTTACCCATTCATACTGAGTGGACAATACACTGGCGGTATATTCCACTCTGATAATACAGGGTTAAAAGGTTTAAGCTTGCAGTTGTTGAAATCGTTATAACCTATGTAAACAGCTTATTTCGAGGGTATTGTTCAGTGTAATTGAACGACTAATGAGGATCCAAACTGAGAGCATTGCGAAAGAGAAAATTGCGGGATCGGTAGGATCGAGTCTGTTCATCAGTAGTTATTAGTAGTGCATCACTATTCATGCACACTAGCACAAACTTAATCGGTAATAAGTGTTTATAACTAAAATCAAAACAATTGATGATCTCAAAGGACCATGCCATAACAACACTGAGAATGAAGTACAAGGCGACTCGGGTGACTGTTTTGCGATTGCCTAACGAGCACTTAAACCTGCTGTTGGAAAGTACATACATTCTGAAAGTAAAAGATCCTTCGAAAGCAAATGGAACAATGAGAAAAGAGAAAATGCAGACTCGGTTATTTCAGTCTGTTCATAAACAGCAACATGCAAAATGCCACATTACCCATGCCCCCATTGCATCGACTTAAGCGGTATTTAATTTCTTTAACTAAAAGCCTTGAGATTGATGATCTCGAAGGACCAGAAAATATAACAACACTGATAATAATATACGGGGCTACATTTTACGGCCGCAACATAAGCACTTTAACTTTTCACAGCATGCCTAATAATAAAGGACACATTCTGTTAAATCTCTACAATAACTTGTCTTACTCGCCCCCAAAGATTTCATTCATGTTACAAATCAAATCCGATATTGTAAAGCAAACGCTCGATAAATTGCTCAGCAAACGGACCAGCCTGTTAACCATGAAAGTGGGAAAACCGATCGCACTGTCATTTGAGAAATGTAGACCAATATCAGAGGCTCTTAGAGGAGCTCTCTGGCCGCTGGCTGTAGAGTTAGCCATTCCACATCATCTAGCAAGTTTCCGCCTTTCATTCTTGGTAGACTAGAGATAAATACGGACTATTTCACTTTGAGAATTCAATGTTGAAGGGTTTAGAACATTACATGAATTTATCTGAAACGTTCTCGTACAGTACAGGCAATAATCCAATATTTAAACGTAATTATTCGGACAATAAATTGCCCATACTCGTCTCAATGTCAGTGTTCTGAATGTGCTTCAAAGCCATCGGGAACGCTTTAAAATACGCACCCAAGCAGTTCAATATACGGTATTACCAGGAAATTGTTTGTTTACTTTAAAAGCAACCGGTCCTTATTTTCCTATTAACACTAATTGTGTCGTTCGCTATCATCTGATTTCTGTTTGTGAACAGCTTGGATCTTTATGCCACCCCGAGTGATTGACACACAGTCACTAGTTTTTTAAAAAGCGTACTGAATACGGAAGTAAATAAAACTGATCCCAATTTAATTTTTAAGAATTTATCAATTTAACAGCACAATAAAATATCTACATCAAAGTGATGCATCAACGTATTGGGATTGATAATGGCATTGAAACATTAATGTTGCATTGAAATAAACTGTTGTTTTATATTGCCGAATCCTTTATTCCATAGATACTCCTTTAAACGCCTTTGCGAAATAATTAGACTCACATAATGTTGTTAAAGGGACAGCCAGTGATATAGCATGTCGTTAAAGGAATATTTATAAATATAACATAAGTACAAAAATGAGTCATGCAGGAAACACCACATACGGAACAAACAGTCGCCCGAACAGCAACACAAGGAAACAGCAAATGTACATAACTATAAAAAAAAACATCAAGAGACGCACAAAGACAAAACAAACATACAATAGGGTATGATGGAACTACCGCCTTGGAACGGTCAGCGACAAAAGTCACTGGGGGTTAAACCGGTTTATGGGCGCCCAACCTCACACTAGTTCCATCCCCACCCTAAAAGACAAACAGTGTAAATAAACGTATCCCCTCTCCGACTAATCTACAACAACCGCGATGGCTAATACAGTGGTAAAGTGCATGTATAACGAAAACATTTTAGTGAACAAACTGTATCCACCCATCGCTAGTGTACTCAATAATTGAGCTACAAACAGAGTAACTGTAGAAAAGTAATAAAGGGTACGACAATAACGAAAAAGTAGATATCCGACGTTCTCCTTCCGTTTCTGGATTTAAGAGGTCGCCTTCATAGAGTACTAAACCTTTCTTGTCGGCGTACATGCAAAGAGGCCAGCGTGATTGCCAACTGTAAAAGGGTTGACAACCAAACATGCAGTATGTTGTAGTAATACAGGATCATATCCTTTTTTAATGATCTTTTAACAAATTTGATGAACAAAGTGAGACAATGGGTATGTCCAATAATTTTACGAAGTTTGTAAATCGCATCACCATAAAATTCAGGATGTGATATACCGTGTCGCAGAAGCGCCTTGAGATTACATTGGTACTTGCCAAGAAGCGAGAGATTTCGATAGTAAAATTTAGAGAAAGTTTTTCTTAGTTTATGGTATCTATATCCTTGTTTAAGCAGTTTTTCAGTTAAAATGAGATTTCGACTGTTTAAATCGTCAATAGATGAACAAGGTCTAGCAAATCGAATCCGTTGAGAAATATAAACCCCGTAAGATGGGGCACGGGGAACATCCCTGTCAAGATGAGGAAAATTTAAAATGTTAAAATCAAAATCTTCTCTTTTGTCATATATTTTAGAAGAAATCATTCATTTATCAATTTATGGTCTAGATCAAGAAAAGCTGCATAATTGTCGGACGGGTTAGCTTTATTCAATTTGAGTTCTTTAGGATAAATTGTAGGAATCAGAGCATCAAAGAAGGGGTTATCTAAGTTAAGAAATATCATCCAAATATCGACAAGTTTTATTGAAGGTTTTTATAACATCTTCTTGTGATTGAGGATTCAATTGCAACATGAAATCTCTCTCGTAGTAGTACAAAAACAACTCTGCGACAAGTGGTGCACAATTCGTACCCGTAGAAATACCAATTACCTGACGGTATATAGCATTCCCATAACGTACAAATATGTTATCCAAAAGAAAGGTTAGCGATTCACAAACTTCTGAGCAAGTCCAATTGGTGTAATATTTCATTTGCTCGTCAGTAAAGAAAGCTTTTTCAGAATAACATGCCAGGAATGATGTCAAATACTTTCTGGATTAAGTTGTTAAGCTTATCCTTAATTAAAAATATGACGAAGAGTTGTGTACAGAGTAGAAAAATCGTACGTGCTTACAGTGGATGCAAGATACCTTTTGTCCTTAAGATTGTTTAAGACTTCTGAAGAGTTCTTAATATACCAGAAGAGATTTATTCCAGAAAGTTTCGTATATCAAACTAGCCATGCCTATGAGAGGATCTGATCTAAAAAGTAATTTTATCGGCTTACTAGTTAATTTCGTTTAATGAAAGATATAGATAAGGAGGAAAGTCTAGAAAAAGTGTCATGTTTACCAGAAGTTAGACGTTAGGTATGTAGGTCAAGAATAGTCATTTTCAAACGAGATTTTCGTTTAATATTACCATTTTGCGAATGCCATTTGATCGAGATTTGCATTTTCTTATAGAAAACAAAAGAAAAATATCTATATCTTGTCTTTTGAAATATTTCCAGTCTGGTAAATATTATCATTCAATCAAAAGGGAAAAGGTGTTTGCATTTTTTATACCTCCCACAACGAAGTTTGGAGGGGTTTACTGGAATCAGGTTGTTCGCCCGTCTGTCCGTCCGTGGACACAATTTTGTCCGGCCTTCTTTTTGTACAGTTTTGCTTCAATTTTGTTGAAAATTCATGAATAGCCATATGATCAAATAAACCTGTGAACCGCATATTTCCATTATGACCATTACTTCAGGAGTTATCTCCCCCTTTGCGTCCCCACCAATGTTTTTCGGTTTTCTGGACTTTTAATGGAAGTGACTGGAGATATAACTTCTATGTGTAGTACAAAGCTAAATCTGGACTAGTTACAGCTTATGTTCCAATCTCAATCCGGTTGAATAATTATTTCCAGAGTTATTGCCCTTGAACCTTATTTTTTTTCTTCAAATTTTGAATTTTCCAGAATTTTTTGGAAGTGGTTAGAGATTAACTTTATGTTTGGCATAAAGCTAAATCTAGATCATTTACAGCTTAATTCCCAATCTCAGTCTGGTTGAATAATTTTTGCCAGAGTTATGGCCCTTGAACTTTATTTTTTATCAGATCTTCAATTTTCCTGTCTTTCTTTGGAAGTTTTTGGAGATATTAACTTTATATTTGACATAAATATAAATCTAGATGAGTTTAAGTTTGAATATTGGTCTGTTGAATAAATTTTGCCAGAGTTATGGTCCTTGAACTGAAGGTTTTTCTGAAAAGGTATCCATTTGTTTAGAACTTTGGAGTTGACACTTCACAAAAATAAACAAAACTGCGTGAACTTATTGGATGACATTGTTTGGCAGCAGCCATAACACTTCTTTGACTTTTAACAAAAGACTTTTATCCAGTCACCAGGCTTCTCTAGTGACATAATAAAGGGGGTGCAAATAAACTTAGGTTTATTAGGTTACTTCCGGTAGTGGAAGGTTTATTAGGTTAGTAGATAGGCGTAATGATTCTATAACCATGGCACTATTTTAGTTTTCTGTAAATATTCATAAACATGTTGATGGAATAGATCTAACAGATCTATTTGGTCACCAAAAGAATTATTCAAATGAGAAAAAATAAAAATAATTGGCTACAGCTGGATTCGAACCCGCGCCTGATCCTGCAAAAACTAATTCTAATCTCTCTAGAGACGTCGCCCTTACCGATTACGCCACTGAGGCCACATACAAAATGACGTTGATTTATCACTTTTATTAATTTAATCCACCGCTGGCAAAACCCGTTTTTGATAAAATCAAACCTGGAAGCAGATTGACAAATAAATAGTAAATGTTTTCTTTTTTCTCTCATGATTATTTGATTGATAAACTCTTACAGGGGCGGTGATAGTCATAAACCTAAATATAGCCTGTTCAGTTCCATCGATTTCTGAGTGACGTTAGGTAGAATCTAAAAATAGAAACCGGGACTACGTAACTCGAATTTGACCAAAGAATATAGATCATGTCTGTTTGAAATAACTTATCGACCCTCGATTCAAATCATCTTATTTTTCAAATTCAACCACGTTTCCCTTCTAGCAATACAAGTATCGAAACTATATTCCTCTGCGGTAGCTCATTAGATCTATTTACGTCTAAATGGAAGTGAAAAGGGAGGGATCAGTTGATAAAAAAAACTGCATTTTCAATGTAATTTATTTCAAGAGTGTTATGAGACTATAATTGTTTTTTTAACTATATTGACTGGATAAATCGAATAATAGGTTAGTGCCGTAGATGGGACGCCTTTATCCGACTCGGAGAGAAAACAGTTGAGGCTCGGCAAGCCTCGCCTCAACGTGTTCTCCCCTCGTCGGATAAAGCGTCCCATCTACGGCACTAACCTATTATTCTCTATATCTCCCTTTTAGCACTTGACAATATTTGGTAAAAGTTGCTTTATTTATGTATGTGATTGATCTTGGATTGAATATTACATTGTTCTTTATTGCTGAACATCTTTTCATTTTTATTACATAAATTGGGTTTTATAAATCTCTTCATGTTTCTGTATGTACATATGTTCAGATTGATGATAGGTGTTCTGACAGGTAGTCAGGTGGGGTATTCGTTAGCCTGTGGCTTACAGTTTTAGTTTGATCAAATTTAATTCAGATATTAATCTAGGTTTTGATTTAAAGCTACTAGTAGCATCCTTATCATATGTTATATGATCAACAATTTGTACTAAAACATCTTTAAAAGAATGGCCAGATTTCCTAAAGTGTTGATAAAAAAGTTGTTTAGTTTACGATTTCGACACTGATATGCATGCTCACGAATTCGAGTATTCAAAGCACGTCCTGTTTGTTCTACGTACTGTATACCGAGACTAGGCGCGTTTCAAGTTAAAACATAAATTATGTAAGTAGTAGTACAATCAACGTCTGAGTTTATCTTGACATTAAATGTTCTACCATTAACTGTAGATTGTATAGTGGAATTACAAGAAATGTTACAACAAATTTTGGATAATCGGATACACTCTGTGTCGCTTGTATAAGGACCGTTTACGAATAGAAGAAACATTTGGATGACATATTTTAAAGGTGAAAGTACAACTCTTGGTCCATTGAAAAAACATTTATTAATAGAAAGAGATGGTATGTGAAAAGATGATGCCGACTGAAGAATAAAATGTTTTAAACGAACAAAGGTTGAAGGGAAGAGACATTAGAAATATGTCTGGATACTTGTACAGACGACACAGATTGCATATGTATAGCTTTGTCTGCGATTATAGTATGCCGTTAAGGGCACATTCCTTTTATACAGTATTTCTTGAAAGGGCTATTTCTTGATATGTTATGCTATTTAAGAGATATTATTTCACTTAGTATGTCGTTTTCAATTACGTTTCTTATTTGAGCCTCTGAGACCGTTGCTCAATTCCCCTGGAAAGTAAAAAGTATGCATCATACAGTAAAACCTCTATATAACAGCCACTAGATTGTGATAATTAGTTTAATTAGGTATTTAGAGCAGGTGGCTGCTTAAAGCAAGGTGAAATTAAAACATAACGCTCCTATATGAGCGTTCAATTTTACTTTCACCTTGCTTTAAGCAACCACCTGCCTTTAACACAAAATAATTGTTGTAATTTAGTGGCTGTTATAGAGAGGTTTTACTGTATCACAATAGGAAACAGACGAACACTGCTTTATCGGGGTATTTTCAAGATATTCCTCGAACATTTATTCAACCCTTAAACAGGACATGGACAAGTAGTATAGACCCATATCAGAGAGCTCATAAATGAAGCATCTATTCATTGTGTGCACTGTTTGCTTAAACCATCGATGTCAATGTCTTAATACAGTGTTTGCTGTGACTCCATAACATGGTAAACAATAGTTATGTGAATAACTGGGTTTGTATATTTTTGAAATTCAAATTTTAAACTTCGTATCCCATTGACTATTCTGTATCGTGTTCAATAAAATATTGTAGCCGTGCCTTATGTGACCTTGACCTTTCGCACACGGACGTCACTGTTTATGGTCCTGTGGTTGATTATGTTAAATGTTTATAATATATTCGAAACCTTGAATATAGAGTTGGTAATAACATATTTTCATGAATAAACGTGCATACAATATTATTAAAACACGCAAACAGTGTAGACACTGATTAGACGTCTCCTACAGGAGACGTCTGATCTGAGCCTACTCTGTTTGCAAAGTAGTAGAAAGGGTGTATATGGAGTAAAAAGGTTCAACAGTCAAGGACTGGTCGATCAGACAGACTGGCAGACATACAGGGAGGCAGACAAACTTTGTGTCAGCATACAGATACACCCGCAAACCAGACTGACATACGGGCGGTTACACGACGGTATGCTACAATACTTCCTCAAACTTGTTGCGAGAGTCTAATGATTGATATCCGAATACTGTAGTACGCAATTTGGAAAATAATTAATCTTATTTTATTCTTCCCATGTGATTTGCCTTAACCATTGATGTATAGCATCACTTTTTTCTGCAATTGAATACCCTCTGTGATATTGCTCTTAAGCTGGATAAGACGCTGCCCTTATCTTATACTATGCAACTTCACTCGCCTTTGCAAACAATTTTGCTCCAGATCAGACTCTGGATATCCCGGCGTCTAATCGGAAGTCAAACTGTTTGCCATCCGATTAACAATTTCTCAAAAACTTGGTCATATGGAAATTTGAGCTTGCACTGTTTTTCTCAGCGGGGTGTGGCTAACACGACTGTCAAAGAAACTCATTGAGATATTCACGTATATTGGCGGCAAGCAGCAATGCAATTGGTATCACTATATAATCTGATGGGACCATCAAAGGGCAGACGGATATTGCGGTCTAAATATCTTCTCTTCCGGAATATATACTTTCCGGGAAGATGACACTTAGACAAGGAAATCAACGCCCATGGGTATGAAGTCTGAGCTCTGCCATTTATTACTATGGTCATGCGGAAAGATTATTCCCAACAGAAATTCTGACAGCACGAGTCAGTGTCTTTCTCTGGACGAGTGCAAATTAAAATCAACATTCTACGTTTGACCAAACAACCAACGTCGTGTCATCTATCCATCGTCATTATTTGACCTTCATCCGGATGCTCATTGCATTGTCGACCTGTAGTCACTTTTTATTTTCCAACGACTGTTTAACGTGCTGTCAACCCGTCGTCATATTTCATGTTCGATCAACCATTCAACTAGCTGTCGACCCACTGTGATCTTTCATTTTCGTTCGACTGTTTAACATATTGTCGACCCCTCGTCACGTTTCATTTTCTAACGACTGTTTAATGTGCTGTCAACCCGCCGTCATATTTCATGTCCCATCGGTTATACAACGTGCTGTCAACCCATTGTCATCATTCATTTTCGTCGACTGTTTGACGTATTGTCGACAAGTCGTCATCTTTCGTTTTCCAACGACTATTCCGCGTGATGTCGATCATCTTCATCTTTTATTTTCCACTGGCTGTTTCACGTGCTGTCGACCCATTGTCATTTTTCTTTTTCCACCGACTACTTAATGCATTGTCGACTGATTGTCATATTTCCTTTTCCACAGACTACTTAACGCGCTGTCAACCTATTGTCATTATTAATTTTCGATTAACACGCTGTTACATCCCGTCACAGTTCAGTTTAGCCCGGTGTTTGTCGCTTTGTCGACAGACCTTCATCATTTATTCTTTAAGTGGCTCTCTGGTTAACCCGGATGCTTCCATTGGTGCCGACCCATCAATGATATTGTTTCGGTCTGATGATTAGGTCAAATGTGTAGAACAGGATGAAATAAGAAACGTCCAGGTGACAATATGACATTAGTGGTCTACAGCATGATGAATAAAGGGGAGAAAATACGGAAACAGAAATAAACGATTATCGTTGAGTCAACGACATGCATCAGGGTTAAGGAAAAGTAGTAAAGTCAAGCAGGCAAAGCCACATGCAAGACGCAACCACCACCAAAACACCGATAGACAGCATGACACACACACACACAATCACACACCCAAACGCACACACACACACACACACGAAATGAACACAGAAAACACCAAAAGACACACAAGAACCAGGGACAAACGTTCCACAACATGAACAAACCACAAGCACAAAGACGCAAGGCAAACAAAAGGAAGGGTGACAAAGAGAGTACCGCCTTGGCACGGTCAGCAGCAAAAACACCACTGGGGGTTTAAGAGTAATATTCAGCTCGTCGTTGATACACTTCGCATCCCTGTTGGTTTATTGTATTATGTATAGTTTTTGTTTCATCCATCTGTCGAAGCGACGACTGAATGGCTGAAACGAACGATACTGGCAAGGAAATATGCTGAATATGGGTGATCCTTCGAAAGAAAAAGTAGAAATCCAAAAAGAGAAAATTGCAGACTCGGTTTTATTGAGTCTGTTCATGAGTAATAATTAAAAGTGCAAGACTACTCACGCCCCCTAGCACCGGCTTAAGCAGTATTCAATTTTCAAAACAAATAACATCGAAACTAATGATCCCGAAAGACCAGAAAGTATAACAACCCTGAAAATTAAGTACGGTGCAACTTTTTACGGCCACCACACAAGCACTTAACACCTGCTGTTGTGAAGTACATATATTCTGAAAATGGGTTATTCTTCGAAAACAACAGCAGAAATGCGAATAGAGAAAATTGCATACTCGGTTTTATTGAGTCTGTCCATGAGTAGTAATTAAAAGTGCAACACTACTCACGCCCCCTAGCACCGGCTTAAGCGGTATTCAGTGTGGTGAAGACTGGTGAAAAATAAGTAGTTTAGA
The DNA here is from genome assembly GCA_963576725.1 of Azorinus chamasolen. Classification (NCBI taxonomy): domain Eukaryota; kingdom Metazoa; phylum Mollusca; class Bivalvia; order Cardiida; family Solecurtidae; genus Azorinus; species Azorinus chamasolen. Next base: position 56,944,141 of record OY755253.1, on the reverse strand, counting down.
AAAATACCCCCGTTGAAGCATATGGTATAGCATGGTTCTTTGGCAGAAAATAATCTTCTATTAGATAATGAAACCCTCTCACATAACTTTCTTGAGGTGAAATGAGACCAACACTATTGGTCGTCAAAGAAATCGAACTTATACAAACCGCACATCTCAAATCAATACAATGCCTGTAATTCATTATTCCATATTTAATGTAACACAAATGCGTTGGTCGGTGTTGGATTTCACGTAACAACAACGGTGTGTCTATTTCAGAGAATACAATTTGCTCAGTGCACGGAAAACATCTGGCTTCTTCCTCAGCCTGTAATTGGAACGATTTCGCGATATTATTGAAATACTGTTAAAACGACGTAAATCTGAATAAAATATGGTTGCTATTGGAAATGTAATTGATTGATAATAACACTTTGCTTAGACGGATTACTTGCGACTCTTAATCCGTTATCCGCTACTTCAATCGAATTTACAAGTGCAATTCAGTTTAGTTCAGATTGGACGCCAAGTACTTTGGAGTCTCATCAGGATCCATTTGATTGGTGCAATGAAACTTGGTCTATAGTTTGTTTGTTTTACAAAAGCTTATTAACCCTTTCGCTGTCAATGCCGGATCTGTGATTACCTATGCAAACAGTTTGGATCCAGATGAGACGCCGAGTCCCTGGTTCTTGTGTGTCTTTTGGTGTTTTCTGTGTTCATTTCGTGTGTGTGTGTGTGTGTGTGTTCATGTGTGTGTGTGTGTGTGTGTGTGTGCGTGCGTGCGTGCGTGCGTGCGTGCGTGCGTGCGTGCGTGCGTGCGTGCGTGCGAGCGTGCGAGCGAGCGAGCGAGCGAGCGTGCGTGCGTGCGTGCGTGCGTGCGTGCGTGCGGTGCGTGCGTGCGTGCGTGCGTGCGTGCGTGCGTGCGTGCGTTTGGGTGTGTGGTTGTGTGTGTGTGTGTCATGCTGTCTATCGGTGTTTTGGTGGTGGTTACGTCTTGCATGTGGCTTTGCCTGCTTGACTTTACTACTTTTCCATTAATACTTTAGTCCATAAATACGCATTTCAATGCCTACACTAACAGAGTAAATCAAGGTCAGACGGCTCCTATAGGAGTCATCTGTTCACGGTCTGTTTGTTTTTAGAATCAGACATATCGGATTCTACAGTTTCTGTCATGGCCACATTGTCATTTGCTCATTTATAATCTAACAATCAATATAATTTACATTCAATATACCATTATTTCTTTCATAAATAAGCATAGAGTGAATGTTTAAGATGTGTTTGCGTCAGGCACAAAGATTGTACTCTGTTTCTGCTTAACCCTTTCACCGGCGCAGTCGCATAAATGCACCACGACAAATAGTGCAGTCCCAGATCAGACGCCGTCTTTTCAAGGCGGCGTCTGATCAGGGACTTCACTAGTTGTCTCAATCCCTATTTCTATATATGTGCTTTATTCCTTTGAATTTTGCATTTATTTATCTCATTTCCTTATTTTACTGGGTGATCTAACAAACTTGGATTGCAGACGACAATTAGAAATTTGGCACCGAAAGGGTTAAACACAGATCTACTGCAGTTTTCATTCATTCAAGTTTGTTCAAGCTTTTGAAATACTATTGACTAAGAGTCAAACAGCTTGAAACCTGATGATATGCCGAGTTACTCATCTGGGTCAAGTCTGTTTGCAAATGACAAGTCCTACTTAGAACTTTAAGTGTTAACTTGATAACACATTCAGTATCATGGAGACTGCTATATTATGTGTAACCAGATTGGATTCAGATGAGATGCCGAATAAACTGTTTGACACTCTGTTTATTGATTATAAAGAAAGTAAACCATAAACTCTATAACTTGAAAAGCGGATAATAATGTGTTCAGCAAACAACAATAATGGCACTGAAAGTGTTAACCCTTTACCCCATAAAAACGCCATTCTATGTCTTTGCAAAAGGAGTAGACCCAGATCAGACGGTCCCAGTAGGGTATTCATGGTCTGCACTATTTGCTTATTCAATTAATATTTTTTCTTCCTCTTGCAGGAATTGTTCTACATCCAATGCGTTTCTTTACACCTTAACACCGTACTTTCTGTAGGTGTTTTGGTGATGGTGGCGTTTTGTGTGTGGCTTTTCCTGCTTGACTTTACTACTTTTTCATTTATAAGCACAATAGTGTTGTTTGTGCAGTGTGGCGGCCGTGAAACGTCTCCCCGTACATTCAATCAATATTGTTTTCTTCCTCTTGCAGGAATAGTTCTAAATCCAATGCGTTTCTTTACACCTTAACACCGTACTTTCTGTAGGTGTTTTGGTGATTGTGGCGTTTTTTGTTTGGATTTTCCTGCTTGACTTTACTACTTTTTCAAGATATACATTTGTTACATAGTTTTTGTTAGAGAAAGCATCCAGTGTTCATAGGTCATTATAAAGAATAATCTTATTAGTATTCATGATGTAATTATTTCTTACATAAATATTCACGGAGCAAAGGGTTAATACGTTACAAACTGAAAACAAATGTCGTAATTACATTTGCCCATTTGCTACCACGATCCCATATATTGGACGTAGGCAAACAGTGTAGACTCTGATCAGACGCCGCATAATGCGATGAGATACCGAGTTACTCGCATTTCCGTTTGTGTCTAAACTGCTTAGGCTTACAAAGATATTCAATTTAACGTTTAATGTGCATAATAGAGCCACGGAATGGGTTAATTTCCGAGTGGTGCATAATTCTTAAAGATAGTTAACACATTAAATGCTAACGTTCCAAGTGGAATAGTCCATCACTTAAAGGGACCGTACAAATTAGTTCGAAATAAGAGGAGTTCGAGTCATCCGACTTCTAATCTGAACGTTTTCTCAAGGCCACAGCTTAATACAAGTCTAAAGTGATGCTGAAAGCTCCTGTAGGAGCTTTCAGCATTACTTTAGACCCGTATTAAGCTGTCACATGTGTTTCTAGATACATGTAGCGAAACATTTTAGAGCAATTCTGTATTGTAAGTTTTGCAGGGACTGAACTTTTTGTTCGAGTTATCCCGAAGTTCGAGTTATCCGAGTTCAATATATCGAAGTTCAACTGTATCTTACGATAGAAACTGAATGCCCACAGCCTAGCCAGATGGAAGACTCTGTGAGTCATCTGATCTGGGTATACATTGTTTGCAAACAATAGCAAACTCGTTACCCGCAGTCAAATGGTTACTGGGTTAACTGTTATACTTAAAAGCACTTCATCGATTTCTTGAGAAATTCATCTAATTAATCATCATTCTTCTTAAAATATTGAACATCTCATTTTGACTTGGTTTTCTGTTCTTTTCTTCTTCAGCAGCAGCATCAGAGCAACAGATAAAGGTGGGCGTACACAAACTAATATCGACCTTTCTCCACCAAACCCTGTTTATTTCTTATACAGTGAGAGCTCTGAGTTTCCATTCTGATACTCCCGTACTTAAAGAGACCATTCTAAAGAGTGGCCACAATATAGAGCTTGGTGGAGAAATGACTATGTTAGTATTTATGTACGCACCTGTACACTACACATGTACGTATCTGTTGCTCTGGATACCAATTAGCTGACTTACCTTATATCATGATATAAAGACCATTTTGTCTACTACAGACACTGTAAGATTTATATTACAGTTGAACTTCGATATCTCGAACTCGGATAACTCGAACTGAAAATTCGGTCATATGAGCTTTCAGCATTACTTTCGACCTTGATTAAGGTGTGAACTTCAGAAATTGTCCAAATCATCAAACGGATAACTCGAACAAACATGTGTTATCTCGAACTAAGTTCTATGGTCTCTTGCAGTTCGAGATATCGAAATTCAACTGTATGTCATTGGCAAGAAGAGCAGACCCTGATCAGTCGACGTCTCCAGGCATCATCTGATTAACCTGTGCCTGGTTTGTTTGTGAAGGCGTGAACAGTTTTTATATGAAGAAAAAGGTTAAGTTAAACGATTGCCATAAACTTCCACGGATGTTGTTGCAGACGTATTAGGAATGCCATAAATAAAAAAAAATAGATGAGAGAAAGGTCTCGTTCCTCATTTCGAAAGAAGACCGAGTAGTCTGAAAAAGCGATTTTTGTACTATCAGAAGGAAACATATGGCGTCAATTATGGCGTTGATATAAGTAAGTCGACGACTTTTCTCTGGTTTACATTTTCAGAAAAAAACTCGTAATATATGAATATTCTTGTACGACATAATGGGCATTTATCGACTACTATTGTTATCAGCTAATTTTATACAGATTATTAGCAAATTGTAGTAAATAAACAAGAGAATAATCAGATCTATCATTCCTTTTCCTTTAGAAAACACATTTGCTTAAATTTGGACCATTGCAATTTTGACAACTTCCGGTTTTATCAATATTTGAGAATATATTTCAAGTACTTTTGGCCCTGACGAAATATGTAAGTTAACACATTTCAGGAAAATCTTCATAAGTTCTCCAGAAAACCCTATATTGTGACCAATCTTTTGAATACAAGAATTATGCTCCTATAGGAGCATATGCTCTACTTATCACAATGGTTCCACAAAGTGACTTTTACAGTGTCGTCAAAAGTCGTCAATATGAGGGTATGGGTTATTGCTAGGTGTCCTTAGGATCTCAGTTATTTCATTTTCAGCATGTTTCGCAATATAAACACTGTCATGAAACTAATACTTTGTGAGTTTTTGTACAATCTTGTCAATAGAGTAAATATTTTAGGGAAATAAATACCAGACTAACACAGTATTAACCCATTACCTCATATGCTATATTTATATCCAACCTCTTTGAATAAATCTACCGGAAAAATATTTACTAGAGAAAAGGAAACTTTTAGAATTGTGAAGTTCCGAAACCATTGTGTTAAAAACAGCATTTGCTCCATTTATCTATTTATCACAATGGTTTCACAAAGTGACTTTTACAGAGTCGTCAAAAGGAATCAATGTGAAGGAATGTGTTAACTTGGAAATTTCATCTGTATTTACATATATCTAATAAGACCTGAGAATATCTGAATATCAAATTCTTACATACAGAAATACATGTTACACAAGGGACACTGTGGTCGTTACAACTGGATGGAACCCTTTGCGAGTGGTACAGCTATTTACATACAAGTTATTATTCATGTCTAACAATATTAACCTATATCCACCTTAAACAAATGTATGTCCAACTTTGGATCTGGTATAATTTTTGACTATTTCGAATCCAATCAAGGTTTTAATGAACTGTTGACCGAGAGTCAAATTACATGACATCTGTTGATCGAGTTTCAAACCGCTTGGATCCTGATGAGACACCGAGTTATTCGACGTCTCATCCGGATCTAAGATGTTTGCAAATGTGAGTCACTTCGAGGAGAGATGGATACAGGTTAAACACATTTCCAAGGAGTATTTACAAAGTTCCAGATTAGATGCGTAAATTAAAACATTTTCAAGAATAACTTTTCCATTTATTAACCCTTTCACCGCCGCAGTCGCATAAATACGCCACGACAAATAGTGCAGTCCCAGATCAGACGCCGCCTTTTCAAGGCGTCTTCTGATCAGGGACTACACTTTTTTTTATCTCAAACTCTGTTTCTATATCTGTGCTTTATTCCTTTGAAATTTGGATTTAGTTATCTTATTTCCTTATTTTACTGAATGCTTTAACAAAAGTGGATTGCAGACGACAATTAGAAACTTAGGCGCCGAAAGGGTTAATGTAGGTCAGGTAACACAATTTCAAATACAGTAGAGGCTTTCCTCAATGAACAAGATACAGTTTTCCCTCCGTACAACGGCCCTCTCAAATAACGATTCTCTCTTTACAGCAACGCATGTCACTGTTACCGAAAAAACAAGGCTCCAGACACAACTTTTTTGTCCATCGTATTTTTTTATGCCTCCATCAAACCCTATGTTGTGACCACTCTTTAGAATCGTCACAGAGTGGTCACAACATAGGGTTTAATTGAGGCATAACGGTTTTAGTTCTCGAAATACACCTTATCTGGGGATCTGCAAACAAGCTACTTATGTTTACATCATGCAGATAGGTAAACAAGCTGTGAGCTCGAGAAATTGTTCAGAGTATAAATTGGTTTGCTCAAACTCCTGTTATCCTGAACAAATTTGTATATTCCTTTGAAGTTCGAGATTACATACAGTTAGACAAAAACATAATTGAATACATAGATAGAAAATACAATACTGTAACATTTCATGCAAATTCACGTCAACATCAGACTCGCAATTAAGTTTACATTACAGAGGAATTATATAAGTGTTGATTTTGAAACAAGAGCAGTAATATGGTTTCGCTGTCATACAATTTTAATAAATTAACTTATTACACCCTTTACAATAATCACGTGTTATTTCCGAATAGTGTGTACCCTATGCCACTTTTTAATGGTATTATATGTCTATTGAAGCGTCACGCAATATCGTGCAATATGGATGGTAGAAAGTCCTGAAGGGTATGGCTATCATTTCTTTAATATTTAGTATAGTTGAACTCGGATAATTTGAACTTCGGAATAACTCGAACTAAAGGTTCGGTAGTTCTAAGATTCACAATACAGAATTGTTCTTAAATGTATCATTGCACACGTCTAGATACATATGCAACAGCTTAATGCAGGTCTAAAGTAATACTGAACGTTCCTATAGGAGCTTTCAGCATTACTTAGATCTGCATTAAAATGTGACCTTGAGCTATTGCTCAGATTATAGATCTGACGACTCGAACCTCTGTTATCTCGAACTATTTTGTATGGCCCCATGAAGTTCGAGATATCGTAGTTAAACTGAATTTTGGCATACATGAATAGTGCCGTGCCTTAAAAAACCGTGCAAGACAGTTTGAATTTCGTCCCACGTGGTGTCTGCCAAAGATGGTGATCGGCCATGATTTAACATTGTATTGTTAAGTTGAATAAATCATAGTTTTTGTTTTTCGACCATATTTAGCCATTCGAAATACCGGATTTGCCTTTTACTTACAGAATGCATATGAATATGTCTACCAAAGGCGGCAAGTTTAGACGTGCTTTTAGCTAGATCAATAGATATGCGGTATCCAAAAATTATAAACAAATTTTAATATTATGTATGTCGGTTTGTATGTTATAAGGTATCAGTGTTAATATCAGAAAATACACATGAACATCATTGTAGGGATATACAGCTTCTTTGCAATAATTTAATATTTTTTCGCGCACTTGTGTGAGACCTTTTCTAGTTTTTCCCGCACTTGTGTGAGACTTTATCTAGTAGTTATCTAACCCATTACGTCCTACTGGCGTCTTTTGGTGCCTTTTTATATGTTATTGTTTGAAACCATTGTGATCAATTGAGTAGTTGCTCATGTGGGGGCAAATGCTCTATTTATCACATTGGTTTCAAAAGTATACAATTCTTAAAAATAATTTTCTAATAAATGCTCATTTTCAGTAGATTTATTGAACGCCATAAAATGAGTAAATTCAAATTTCAAGTTTAAAATTCTTTATTTCTCCACCAAATCCTATATTGTGACTACTTTTGAGAATCGTCTATTCGAGACGATTCTAAAGAGTAGTCACAACATAGGGTTTGGTGGAAAACTGACGATTTTAGTTTTTGAGTATGCACTGTTATCTGTAACTCTGGCAATACATAGAGCCAACACATTTTCCTCATGGAATTCTGTATTCAAAAATTCTGAAAGTAGGCGATCCTTCGAAAGCAAAAGTAGCAATGCGCAAATAGACAATTGCAGACTTGGTTTTATTGAGTCTGTTCATGAGTAGTAATTAAAAGTGCAATACTACTCATGCCCCCTAGCACCGGCATAAGCGGTATTCTTGCATAAATGTGTTATTGTAGTCCCACTAGACCATGTACTAACAAGGCGATTCTCGTGCTCATGCGCTGTTATTGACCGATTTTAATTATGCATATTCGGACCTAAGGTAAACAATGGATGCGAATGCTATAGCATTTTGACCTAAGCTAGGTGAACGGTGCGAGTAGGCTATTTCAGGGGCACCGACAATGAACAGTTTTTAGTGATGGGCATATTGAATGAAATTCCGTGTAAGCGGCATTTAATAAAATCTTGAAATGACGTCAGAAAGAAAACAGTGGCACGGAAACAGCATAAATGGAACGAAGTGTGTCAAAGAAGTCTATAGTTGTGATTGTATTTGAAATAATTAAATGGATACAGGAAAGCAGAAAATGGGTTTTATGCAAGAATAGCGTTAATACACGTTATTTTTCGGGCAATAACATCTGCAGTGTCCATCGGGAATGCTGTTGCCCTCGCCCTTCGTGCCACATGGCTTAATGGCTACTGAACGGTAATTTTAAACACGGGATCAAAATTCAATTTAAGAAAATTCTAAATGAGCGTTTCGAAAACACATTTGTAGTAATGATTTTTTTATACAGATGTCGAATGTCTTAACTGCAAATGCAAATTTCAAAGGAATAAATCATATATATAAAAACAGAGATTGAGACAAATAGTGAAGTCCCTGATCCGACGCCGCCTTGAAAAGGCGGCGTCTGATCTGGGACTCCACTATTTGTCGTGGTGCATTTATGCGACATTGGCGGTGAAAGGGTTAAATCTAAACAAAATACTCGTTACACGACTCTCGTTTGCAAACAACTTTGGTCCAGATGAGACAACGAGTCATTCGGCGTCTCATCAGGATTAAAATTATTTGACAATCCGTCTAAAATCGGTCAAAATTGCACAGATCAACAATTAAGCTGACGTGTTGTTTCACGGCGTGAGGTTTATTATCAAGATTTATTCTGAGCAATATCAGTACAGACAGTACAGAAATGTTGTTAGCGTCAATCACTGACGTGATAAAACTGTCAAGAATGATATAAATTTAATGTTTTGTGTGCTAATGGCAACCTTACAGGCGGCTGCAAACAGTCTGGATCCAGATGAGACACCGAGTAACTAGGTGTCTAATCAGGTTCCGAAATGTTCGGCAGTCAATCAATAACGTCTTAATGACAGAATCGAATCAGTAGTCAAATAAAAAACAACAAATCTAATTTTGTGTAGACATTTGTTTTCATTGCACTGAGTAGGGATTTAAAGGTTAGATTTATTCTCAGAAATGCCAGTACACAAATATTGCGAACGTCAATTATGGGTGACACTCGATCCAAAATGTGACACTTGGTTGATATTGTTTCCTAAAAACTAGCTCAATCTTCATATTTGATCAGGCTTTTATTTTTCACAGGGCTGTAAGATTACTTCATATATACGACCTGGAATACAGAGAAGACCCAGATCAGACATGTTAGATCTTGTAAATGCCGTCTGGTCTGTGTCTTGTTTTCTTATGAAATAATATAGATATTATTCTACAGTTTATGCCATGACCAAACATTCTTATGTTCATGTGCTATTACAAAAAAAAATAATCGGATCAATAATTGTGATATCCTTAACCCATTTGCTCCCACGATCCCATAAATGGGACGTAGGCAAACAGTGTAGACTCTGATCAGATGCCGCATAATGCGGCGTCTGAATAGAGTCTACACTGTTTGCTGAAAGCAAATTCAATATAAAACAAAACAAAAATGAAAATTTATACCAGACATCCCTAAAATAAAACATTAGACTAAAACAATATATAAGAGTGGAAGAATCCACTGGGAGCAAATGGATTAATTCTTACATGACTGTTCTGGTGGTAACTTCTGTGCAACCAGACAAACTTCAGATAAGACAGCTCCTACAGGACCCTTGATCAGTATTTGCCCTATTCGCTTATGGACTTATAAAGATATGACTCTATGAATTTTAACAAGGCACATATGTGTTGTTCATGTTCATACATAATCATTAACCCTTTCCCTGTTCTATGGTTATTACAAAGTTCAATACCTACTGATTATTGAAAATAGATAAAATGAAAAATGGAAGGTGGAATATCGTAACCATTTTGGTATCCAAAGAAACAAATGTATCAAATTCCGTCAGCAAGCAGAGCAGACCCTGATAAGACTGCTTCTAGAGGAGCCGTCTGATATGTGTCTACTATGTTTGCAAATTCATGCAAATCGGTTTATATGACGTGAAGTGTTAAGGTAACCTAAAAACTTATATCTTACATGTGATGGATCTATATGTTTGTTTGTTTAATTAATGTCCGTTTCTGCTCAATGTGGGCTATTCGGACTGTCCCAGAGAGAGAGAGAGAGAGAGAGAGAGAGAGAGAGAGAGAGAGAGAGAGAGAGAGAGAGAGAGATAGAATATACAGAGAAAACCGGGCGATGAAATATTGATGGACTGAAGATGTAATGTGTTCTCATTAATGACAGTACACACATGTTACGAATGTTAATTACTAACGAGATAGCACTACCCCCAGCTGGTTGACCTTGATGGACTGAAGATGTAATGTCTTCTCATTAATGACAGTACACAAATGTTACGAATGTTAATTACTAACGAGATAGCACGAACCCAGCTGGCGGACCTTGATGAACTGAAGATGTAATTCTTCTCATTAATGACAGTACACAAATGTTACGAATGTTAATTACTAACGAGATAGCACTTACCCCAACTGGTGTACCAAGGTCAGTTCAAAATAAGTGATACTTGCAGGGCTAGCTGCATTTCCATGATTATATTACTTAACCCTTCGCTGTGTACAAGTATTTCGCTGTACAATCACTGCTGTGGATTGCGCTGATTGCACAATCAACTGGTAAATAGTGCAGACCCTGATGAGACAGCTCCTGCAGGAGCTGTCTCATCTGGGTCTTCACTATTTACAGGTACGTATATTGACGTGATTAGCAAGCGAAGGGTTAATATGTATACATATTTGCATAGAAAACAACAAACTATTTCTGTGACATGGCTCCGGACAGGCAAATGCGTTACATTTTGGAAAACAAAGGACCATTAGTTTGGTGTACTTGCTGGCTCATATCCATTTTAGGTCACTTAACATTTACACAAATTTTCGAAGCAATACTACAGACTGCTTCTGAGATGTGAATCCTAGGGGCACGGGCTATATCATGCGGGGGACAATACTCGTCCTATTGAACGTGACTGGCGTATGATGAACGTAGGTAAAACCTCTCTAAATCGGACATTAAATTTGGTATAATTATCGGTCTTTGAGACAGGTGGCAGCTTAATGCAGAGTGAAAGTCATACAGAAAGCTCCTCTAGGAGTTTTCTGCACGACTTTCACCCTGCATTAAGCAGCCACCTGCCTAAAAGTATCTAAAATCTTCTCTACTAGAATTCCGGTATAGAGGGGTTTTACTGTATACTATACCGGTATACGTATTTGAAATTAGAGTAGTTTCAGATCTGACAGCTCTCGTAGAAGCCGTATGATCAGAGTATGTTCTGTTTACTTCACTTTCTACTTTCTACCATGGAAAACTCGGTCTCGCTTAGATCCTGATGCGAGACCGGTATACTTTCATAGTTTTGCATCTATTTCGTGATGCTGTTTAATGTACATTTAATAGTTTAACAAAGAATGAATCGAATCTGAAGTCAGTGGCTAAGTGGTCGCCACAGAGAGCGGGGGCAGATACAGAGAAACCCAGTTTCGATTCCCAGTATAAAGCAATGATACATCGGACTTCGGCTTATAAAGTTTCGTCCAATGGCTTTAGTCCGGCAGAGGTATAAATTCTAAAATAATTCGCCAAATATCTAAAAGTCCTTTTCTGACACATCTTAATGGCGAGTCTTTTGCTGGACGACTCAGCGAATTGATTGAAACTGATTCGAAAAAATGTTCTTTCGAAACAATGCCAGTTAACAAAAAAGACAAAGTATATTTCCCGCTAATTTGAATGTACATGGGTATTTTCAGGGACACAATCTGAAAGTTATTATACATGTACCGTACAAACACCGTAATACTGTAGAACCTGTCTTAAAGGGGATGTCCCTACAATTGACGCGTTTCATAAGCACTTGAAATATACAATACTCATTTATTTATATGCTGAAAAGTAGTATATCGCAAAAAAGCCCCATCCAATTACCGTTTATAATGACAAAACATCCATGTGTTTGATATCACCGATCCCGGTTTTACTACCCGAAGTTTCAGTTTTATTCGGGTTGGGTTTTAGTTTCGTAACTGTTCGCCCTATTCGCGATTCTCCGACCACTTCCGAGAAAGCTATTACGTAAACAATGGAGGGATCGGGTGATCTTCGGCAAAGCGCGGAGGAATTTAACGGAAAAGGCCGATAATATTGTGTTGTAGAACAAAAATTATCAGTATTGATGAAATCGGTTTCTTTGTATCACAGGGACATTTTTCGATATAAGTTCAAATTGGGAACCTTCATAATAATGATAGAGCATAACAATTACCAAGTTTTATGATATTATTGAAAATATGCGATCGTTGTAGAGACTTCCTCTTTAAGCGGCTGTTCAGTTATTGAGCATAGGAATGTGAAACAGCATATGGTTCCTTAACCCTTTCCCTGATGAATATTCATGTAAGAAATAATGACGTCATTAATATTAATAAGATTATTTTGTATAATGGCATATGAACACAGGACCTTAAGGCTCAGGTAGACACTGTAGAATCAGATATGTATTACACCATAAGTTGTGTGAAAATGCGCTTACACAAGGGAAAGGGTTAATGCAGGGCAAAGTAATGCAGAAAGCTCCTATAAAAACGTTATGCTTTACCTTTGACATGCATTAAGCTATCACCTGCCTTTCACACTCATAATTAGACCTTTTTTGGTGGCCCTTTAACCATTTATTCCATAAATACGTCTTTATCCGCCGTTGCAAACAGAGTAGACGCAGATCAGACGGTTCCTTTAGGAGCCATCTGATCTGGGTCTTCTCTGTTTGCTTTTTGTTATAATATAGATCTATTTCTACAGTTTCTGGTTGTCTGGCTGAGCCACAATGCCATGTGTTCATAAACCATTATAGAAAATAATCTAATTCATATTCATGATGTCATACTTTCTTAAAAGTTCTAATGTATATGGTCACAAAGAGGTTCTTTCGGAAACTGGCATTTTTTAACCGATTACCTAATATACTATTTTTAGATGCAGCCTCTTTGAATAAATCTACCGAAAAGGAGCATTAACTAGAGAAAAGTAAAATTTTAGAATATTGTAGTTTTAAAGCATTGCGATAAATAGAGCATTTGCTCCTATAGGAGCAAATGCTCTATTTATCACAATGGTTTCACAAAGTGGCTTTTACAGAGTCGTCAACAGTCGTCAGTATGATGGAATGGGTTGATGTGATAGATAAGGAGGCTGATTCCCATTGTTGCTTCGTTTTGCATGTTTTCCAAATAAGACATGTATACAACCATTCATGCAGTTTAAATTATTTCGTGACATGTTTGGAATTATCAGCTTCCTGAACATCGAGTAATTTCTATGCATTGGATTTAATGAGCATTGCTTTAAATTGTGCGTGTAAAATGCATTGATTTTCGCGTTATGTCTGTTTAACCAATTATGTGATCTTGTAATAGTCTTATGACGCAATTCCCGTAAGTATTCATTATTTAACCCATTTGCTCCCACGATCCCATTTATGGGACGTAGGCAAACAATGAAGCCTCTGATCAGACGCCGCATAAAGCGGCGTCTGTTCAGAGTCTACACTGTTTGCTGACAGGAATTTCAAATAAAACAAAACCAAATTGAAATTTTAGGCCAGACACCCCTTAAATTAAAAATGGACTAATCCAATATATAAACATGGAAGAATCTACTGGGCGCAAATGGGTTAACTCTTTCACTGCCGATATCGCATCTGTCATTATCCCTGCAAACAGTTATGATTCAGATCAGACGTCGATTATCTCGGCGTCTCATCAGGGCAACAATATTTCTTACTATGGCTATGCTTTTCTTAACCCATTCCTTCAGAGGCTATTTTTAGATCCAAACTCTTTGAATAAATATACCGAAAAGGAGCATTAACTAGAGAAAAGGACAATTTTATATTTTTGTAGTTCTGAAACCATTGCGATAAATAGTGCATTTGCTCCTTAGGAGCTAATGCTCTATTTATCACAATTGTTTCAAAATGTGACTTTTTACAGAAAGACGTTTTTATGGAAGAAAGGGGATTAAAATTACAAAATAAAAAACAGGAAAACATACCCATTGAAACAGACAAGAATGCAAACGAAAGAGTTAATTTCAGAAATATGCAAACATTTTATTAATTGATGTGTTTGAGAAATTAACAATACAAATATTGGTATTGATTGGCGTACTTTAAGAAATCAAGCATGTTAATATTTATATTAATTTATGCATTTTTCGAAGTCAGGCATGTGCATATTTCTGTCTCAAAGTTCTGTTAAAATGCCACTGTGATGCAAAATCAGCAGTTCGTCGATATTCATAATGGAACACATATCAACCGTTTCTTCCATAAATACGCCTTTCTGCGCCTCTGTAAAAGTCAATTTTTAAAACAAAAACCATTGTCATAAATAGAGCATATGCTCTATTTATCACCATGGTTTCAAACTACAAAATTCTAAAATTTTCCTAAAATTCTGAACTTTATCAAAATGGTTTCACTACTACGCACTTCTATTGTTTTCCTTTTCTCTAGTAAATGTTTCTTTTCGGTAGACTTATTCAAAGATGTTGGATCTAAAACTGGTCTAGGGGGAATTTGTTAACAATTGATCATCGGTCTACGTAACTAAAACGCAACATGATGACGCAACTAATACATCAGCGAAAAACATTTGTCTTCGATTAAACACATGAAATTTTTGTCTCCTTCAGCGTGATTCCATCGGTATTTTTGCGATATATTTCTTTTCATGACATAAAGAAATTATTTATGTGTTTTAGGCATTATTAAAAAGCACTGCAAGACAAGTGGAGGCTATCACACTAATTGATATACCTTGAGAGGTTACGTTCATTGCCATAATTATTAACCACATTCCCTCCTAGAGTACTTTAGATCCAACCTTTTTAAATAAATCAACTGAAAATGAGCATTTATTAGAATAATGGAGTTTTGAAACCATTTTGATAAAAAGAGCATCTGCTCCTACTTATGGTTTAAAAACGGCTTTAGCAGAGAGGTCAAAATGTTTCACTATTAACGAATGGATTAATATGCAAAAAAGTGTTTATTCCAAAAGAAGTTACCGTTTGATGTGCATGTTATTGAACACTGTATCAGATTGGGAAAAACGTGCAAATGTGCCTCTATAAGCCACATCTTTTTTCATTCATACTGTGTTCATATTTAAGCGGCATGAAATAAAAAAGCGACTAACAGAAATTCCAAAACAAAATTGAATGGCCTGCATGAAAGTATCTTATAATGATTGGGTTATTGCAAATTCCTTTGAGAACGAAGCAAATCTGACAATGTTTTGTAACGAGACTGTTAAATGACAGCTGGGGACAATTAACTATTGACACATTCTATCGTGTTAACCTTGTTTTCACCGCCAATAATTTCGTCTGCAAATTATGTTGTCTTCTACAATACCCTTCAATAATCTTTCAAGAAAAAAACACAATAACTGCTTCAAATTGTGTGGATCCTGATGATATACCAAGTTATTAGGTATCTCATCTGGATCCAAACAGTTAATGCACATTCTTCAATGGCAGCTAAGGGGTTAACTGACTGGCACCAATCCTCTTGCTAATGCTATTGTTACAAAAGAACCTACAAACACTTAGTTTAGTCAGAGGTGATGCTAGTCAAAACTCAATTTCATTCACGGGTTCATTGGCTTAACCCATTCCTTGATATTGACGACTTTTGACGACTCTGTAAAAAGCAACTTTGTGAAACCATTGTGATAAATAGAGCATTTGCTCCTTTAGGAACAAATGCTCTATTTATCACAATGGTTTTAAACTACAGAATTCTAAATTTTGCCTTTTCTCTAGTTAATGCTCCTATTTGGTAGATTTATTCAAAGATGTTATATCCAAAACTAGCCTATGAGGTAATGGGTTAAAGTTGGTGTATGGAATAGATTGTTTTAATATGACAGTGGTTAACACATGTGTGCACGGAATTCTATCCATGCAACTGCATTATTATATATATTTATACGGAATTCTATACATGCAAATGCATTGTAAATATACAGTAAAACCTCTATATAACGACCACTAAATTGTGTTGGTATTTTGGGCAGGTGGTTGCTTAAAGCAAGGTGAAAGTAAAACAGAATGCTCCTATACCTGAACAAAAGCACAGGTACAAATACACAAGACAATACGAAAGTAAGGGTGACAAAGAATGTACCGCCTTGGCACGGTCAGTAGCAAAATCACCACTGGGATATAAACCGGTTTACGGACGTCTTAACCTCACACTTATCTCAAAGTCACCTTAGATTTACAAATAGTGTAAATAAAGGTATGACTGCTTAAGACAGATTCTACTGTATTTAAGAGCAAATAAAGAAACTCATATTATATATATTCTGAATTGCAAATTGTTTTAAGAGCTGTTTGTATTTTAGACCCATGTGTATAACACAAACGTTTATTGTTGTCAGTAACAATATCGCTTATATTTAAATTCAACGAAGATCATCATCATCGTAGACAGCCAGTTTCCTAAATTTATTGACGTGTATTTGACGTAAGCGCCTAGCTAGTGTTGCCCTATATAGACTAACCTAGTTGTTGTTTTCGCATAAGGAATTGAGAAATACTGCTTATTTTACAAAATATACAGCTAATTAGCTATTCGTCTAGCGGAGGATTAGAAGACAAAAATCTCTTGAAGATTGCATCTTGCACGTTTGAGAATAAATGATGAATAATTTCATTTGAAGAACTACGGAAGCTCTATTGTAACATTTACATATTTCAGTATAAGCGAAATATTAATTTCGGTTTGACCCGTTCCCTTATATTAACCCATTTTCATATATTTGCAAACAGAGTAGACCCAGAACAGATTTGTCCTTTAAGAGCCCTCTAATTAGAGTCGGCTCTGTTTGCTTATTAGATGATAACGATCTGATTCTACAGTTTCTAATAACAAGAAGAAGATGCTTGTGTTCATATGCTATTATAAAAAAACTCATTAGTATGCATGGTTTCGTCGTTTATGTCATGAATATTTAACAGGGAAATGATTAACCCTTTCCTCTTTAAGTTATTTTTAGACTCAATCTCTCTGTATGAATCTATCGAAAAGGAGCATTAAGTAGAGAAAAAGAACAGTTTAGAATTTTGTAGTTTAAGACCATTGTGATAAATAGAGCATTTGCTCCTATAGGAGCTTCTGTTTACCACAATGGTTTCTTAAAGTGACTTTTATTGAGGCGTAGAAAGGCGTATTTATGGAGAAAATGAATGGTTAACAGATGTACGTCAAACAACAGACGTCTATCTAACAACAGGTGCACGTCAAACAACGAGTACATCAGGTGTCCGTATATGTCAAACTACAGGTGTTCGTCTAGCTCCCATATATGTATATGTCAAACTACAGGTGTTCGTCAAGCATCCATATATGTCAAACAACAGGCGTACGTGAAACAACAGGCTTATGTCCAACAATATGTCCAGATTATACGTGAAACAACAGGAGAAAGCCAAACATCCATATATGTTAAACAACAGGAGGCGCATATCTAACATATGTGTACGCCGGGTATCCGTATATGTCAAACAGCAGGCGCATATCGAAGGTGTACATCAAACATCAGATGTCGTGTCTTTCCTCTCGGGAATGACACGTTTTTTGCCTTTATACTACAATAGGTTTTGTTTGATATTCCTTGAAATTGATTTCCCCTAGGTGATGTCTGTCTTCCCCGTGACATATTTCCTGTGAGATATGCTAATAAGTATTCAAGTATTCAAAAAGCATATTTTAAATAAAGACTGACAACAGACATGCGTCTATAC
The DNA here is from genome assembly GCA_963576725.1 of Azorinus chamasolen. Taxonomy (NCBI): domain Eukaryota; kingdom Metazoa; phylum Mollusca; class Bivalvia; order Cardiida; family Solecurtidae; genus Azorinus; species Azorinus chamasolen. Next base: position 56,926,193 of record OY755253.1, on the reverse strand, counting down.
TCATAGACGCCGGTTGTGTTCCGAATGCTCAAATAAATTGCGATACAGAGTGAATAGTGTCAGTATTGCCAAACGGTCATAAGACCATACTGTAGTATTTCGTCTTCACTTAGAATGTGATTTTACAGTGATTTTTGTCCGCCTGGCTGTCCGCCTTCCGTCGTTTAGTCCGTCTTACACATCCTTTCTTGAGTCGTTTATTAATTAAAAGGTACATGTTTTTGACAGATGACAAATAAAATGCGCACATCACAACATTTTCAATTCAAGAATATCTGCTTTATTTCTCCACCAAACCCTGTGTTGTAACCACTCTTCGAGACAATTTCCAAAGTGGTGTTACAACATGATTTGGTGGAAACATGTGATATACATGTATTAGTATTGGAATCAGCATCTTTACTATATTGCTCTGTACTGGATGAAAACAAATGGGTGATTAATCATTATTTTGACCAGCTTACCTAAGACATGATTATGGTGTATGTATTGTGGAACCCTTAGTTGCAGTTAATGTCAAGCAACAGCTGCATAGTGTATCGTAAGTAGGGGACATGGGTGTCGTATTGACATATATGGATCCCCCCCCCCCCCCCCAAAAAAAAAAATGGTATATTTTTAAGAAATATTCAGCATTGCAAATTTTAATGTTGACCCGTGGATATGCCATCCAGATCTGCTGCAAAATGCCCTAAATTTAGATTTCAAAATACACATCTAAGAAAAATTGCAACATATAGGTACCATGTGTCCATAGTGTTGTCTGAAAACGATAAGAAGTTAGATGCACATTGTCATTTTTGGGTCAGGTCTTAATTTGACATCAGCTTGTGACATTACCTTACAGTCTAATGGTATATAACCAATGTCGCTGTTTAAATAATAAGTGACCAAGATAAATAGTGTTAACCCTATATGAGTATATGATTCATTTTTGTAATGTTATATGAACACAGAAACATTACTAGTTTCCCGGTGTTATGTTGCATTTTAATAACTGCTCATGAACAGACACAATGGAACAGCGTCTTTAATTTTCGCTTTTCGCCTTACTGTATTTGGTTTCAAAGGATATCCTGTTGTCAGAATGTCCGTTTGCAAACGGGTGAAAATGTGATTGTATGGAATATGGGGTTAAGTTGCCCCAAAATTCTATTGATATAAAGAACCTACATGTACATGTATTTATAGTCTATTTTCAGTCCGAAGGACCGCTTAGCCGACTATACATTTACTTCCCTGGTCATGGAGTCATTCGCCTACAATATTTAGTAATGCTAACATGTGGTGCAATCATGCAGGCGCAATACCGGCTTATGATCCTCACAGGTACCCATTTGAACGCCTGTGTGGAGAGGAGGTTCGGTCGGGAGACAGTGAAAATCGTCTCTGAATTTTCGGAAGGGACCGACATTTGAACCCCTGTCCTCCGGACTTGTAGTCAAGCGCGTTACCACTTAACCACCGCACACCACATCATAGAATCAGATCTATGTCACACCATACGCAAATAGCAGACCCTGATCAGACGGGTCCTATAGGAGCCGTCTGGTCTGGGTCTACTCTGTTTACAGATGCGATAAAATGAGCTAACATAAGGGAAAGGGATAAATCGGTGTGTGTCATATTATTAATGTTTCTTTGTTGACATTTTCATGCTATGAAAAAAATTATACCCGCTCAAATTTGGACCTTTTGCAATTTTGACTTCTTTTGAATTGAATACGTTTTCGAGAAACTGTTCATCGAATGACAAATAGCTTGGGTCCTGATTGGACTTTGAGTTACTGGGTATATCATCTGGGTTTATGTCGGCTGCGAATGCGAGCCAGGTCACAAGTAGGGGAAGGAAGGTCAATAGATGATGTTAATGGCATTTATCGTGCCACACAAGACATAATTCTCTATATGAGAAGTACGACGCTTTCTAACATAACAACTCTATGGAAGCCAAGAGTAGGAAATAAACAACACTATTGATTAATACGGGGACAAGCAATAGAAAGACTAATGCAACAGAGGGTGGGGGCTCAACTATTGGTTATGGTCTTCGACTGATACTCCCAAAACCCCTCACCGTTGTGACTTAAATCCTTGCACGGGCACAAGGAACCATTCCTGCTGGCTTGTGGTAGGTCAGTTGTTCTACCCAAGTATGGGTCAGAGTAGCTGGTAGGTCTTCTTTTGCATACATTTTGTATATGATTTCTGACAGCGATTACAATTTGTATTATTCTATCGAGATTAAGGCGCAAGTGCCAACAATCCTTTGCCATCTATCGTGATACAATCGTAGACAGGTAGTCGACCACCGTCCGCCAGTTTGTTTGTTTTGACAGCGCGTATGAATCGTTCGAATGTCATTCGGTCGTTCGAATATTATTCACTAGTGAATATATGCCCATGATTGTCAAAAAATAAATGATAGTGTTACGTCATGCTGAAGCCACGAGTTATGTTATAATTTGTTATAAACATGGAACAGGGAAATGGTTAATCGTTAATCGTCGTAATCGCCGGTAGGCGACTCAAAGGCTTTTAATTGCTACTCATGAACAGACTCAATAAAACCGAGTCCGCAATTTTCTCCGTATACATTTCTACTTTTTCTTTCGAATGATCACCCATTTTCAGAATATATGTACTTCACAACAGTTAAGTGCTTGTGTGGCGGCTGTAAAAAGTCGCCCAGTACTTCATTCTCAGTGTTGTTATATTTTCTGGTCCTTTGGGATCCTTAGTTTTGATGTTGATCGTTTAGAAAATTGAATACTGCTTAAGCCGGTGCTAGGGGCGTGAGTAGTGTTCCCCTTTTTACTAGAGGTTTGTTTTTGTCACAAAAACAGATGTCTCCCCCTCCCACTAATGTCTTTAACTCTAAACTTAACAGGGTCTAATGTTTAAGTCATCAGGGGCAATAACTCCAATATTGTCAGGGGGAGACAATTCAAAAGCCCCAGGTACACAAAAACACATGCTAGTCAACATTCTTGTGAAGTTTGGTGACTCTAGTACTAGTGGTTTCAGAGATACATGTGACACAAAGTAAAGTTTCTCTTATTTAAGTCATAAGGGGCAGTAACTCCACAAATATCAGGGGAGACAATTAAAAAACTTAGATGCAAAACAACTCATGCTGGTGAACGTTCCTGTGAAGTTTGGTGACTCTAGCCCTACTGGTTTCAGAGATACGTGCAACACAAAGTTTCTCTAATTTTAAGTTAACATATCAGGGGCAGTAACTCAAGAATTATCAGGGGGAGATATGCATGACACAAAGTTTCTCTAATTTTATGTAATCATATCAGGGGCAATAACGCCAAAGTTATCAAGGGAAGACAATTCAAAAATCCCAGTTGTACAACAACTTATGCTGGTCGACATTCCTGTGAAGTTTGGTGACTCTAGCCCTAGTGGTTTCAGAGATATGCACGACACTAAGTAAAGTTTGCCTTATTTTAAGTCATCATGGGCAGTAACTCCAAAGTTAATAGGGGAGACAATTAAAAAAAAAAGAGCAAAATAACCCATGCTAGTGAACAATCCTGTGAATCTTGGTGACTCTAGCCCTACTGGTTTCAGAGATACGCGCGACACAAAGTTTGTATAAATTTAAGTGTTCATATCAGGGGCAATAACTGAAGAATTATCAGAGGGAGACAATTCAAAAACCATAGGTGCACAACAACTCATGCTGGTGAACATTCCTTTGAAGTTTGGTGACTCTAGTACCAGCGGTTTCAGAGATACGCGCGACACAAGTTTGTGACGGACAGACAGACAGACGGACAGACGGACGGACGGACAGAAAGACAACTCTGGCAAAAACAATACATCTCCCCATAAATGGGGGAGACATAATTACTTCTCATGAACAGACTCGATAAAACTGAGTCTGCATTTTTCTCCTTTTGCATTTCTACTTTTTCTTTCGAAGGATCACCCATTTTCTGAATATTTGCAGCAATAAGAGCATCTGTAATTACCAATGCAAACATTTTGAATCCTGAAGAGATGCCGAGCAACTTGGAGTCTCAGCAGGATCCAAACCGCTTGATACAACACGTATGTTTCAGGGAAGAAAATAAAGGAACTTCCACCCTGAAGCTTGAAACAGACGCCATTGTTTGTAAATGAAACTTAATTGGTATGAATTGCCTTAAGTGTACTTGATATTCATGTACTTGATATTCGCTCTTAATGACCATCTTCCTGTAACTCGTGTGTCGATTACATTATGCGTAATGTTGTTAATGTTGTGTTGTTACTGAATACTGCGGAAGCCATTTCACATTGACGTAATAGATGTCTATTATTTGACGTTCTTTCTTATAGAATGACATTAACCTAATAAAGTTCTTGGAATAGTTCAAGTGTTCCAGTACAGTAGAACTAAAGTGGTCATAAAAAGAGGCCAAAGTCTTTTAACACTCTTTTGTTCAATAAATGAATGTTTTTTAAAGGTTCTGGTTTATCGCAATAATTACTTTATTTCTAAAAGGTATTAACTCTTTTTTACAGAAACGCAACCAGAGTTAAATGAGACAAGTCACTCGATGTCTCACCTGGATCCAAACTATTTACAGCTATAAATCTTCACAATGGAAAAGTAGTAAAGTCAAGCAGGCAAAGCCACATGCAAGACGCAACCACCACCAAAACACCGATAGACAGCATGACACACACACACAACCACACACCCAAACGCACATACACACACACGAAATGAACACAGAAAACACCAAAAGAGACACAAGAACCAGGGACAAACGTTCCACAACATGAACGAAATCACAAGCACAAAGACGCAATGCAAACAAAAGGAAGGGTGACAAAGAGAGTACCGCCTTGGCACGGTCAGCAGCAAAAACACCACTGGGGGTTTAAACCGGTTTACGGACGTCCTAACCTCGCACTTCTATCAAAGTCACCCTAGCTTTACAAATATTGTAAATAAAGGTATCCCCAGCTCTGAAAAGGTAAACTCTTTCTATGAAACTCGTGATAACCATTGCAAACACTGTGGAGTTACAGTGCTCCCTCTCTACAACGACATTATTTGGGAAACGAAGATTGTATGTGTTGTTCAAAGGGAATTGTTATAGGGAGGGTAAAATCAAACATTATTAGCTTGATTGCAGATCCCAAGATAAAAGTACAAAAATGAGTCATGAAGGAAACACCACATACAGAACAAACACTCGCCCGAACAGCAACACAAGGAAACAGCAAATGTACACAAGTAGAAAAAACAACAAGAGACGCACAAAGACAAAACAAACATACAATAGAAGGAAGATGGAAGGTGTATTTCGGGAACTAAAACCGTTATGCCTCATTCAAACCCTATATTGTGACCACTCTTTAGAATCGTCACAAAGTGACGATTCTAAAGAGTGGTCACAGCATAGGGTTTGATGGAGGCACAAAGAAAATACGATGGAAAAAGTTGCTTCTGGGGCATTGTTGTTTCGGAAACAGTGACCTGTGTTGTTGTAAGAAGGAATTCGTTATTGAGGAGGCCGTTGTAGGGAGGGAGCACTGTACTCGGTGTTTTATCATGATTCAATATCTTTGTCACCGGGTTGGCAATTTCTCAAAAGCTTGCTCGAATCGAAAAAAGAATATCTAACTTTGAGCACTCTAATTATGATTTTAACAATTAGCCTGCTGAGCAAATTATTTCACAGAATTTTTCACCTACTACATTTTCAGATTTCAAGCTATAATCAATTTGTCTACCAAAATGTAATCAGGGTGTCAAACAGTTTGGATCCTGATGAGACGCCGAGTTACTCGACGTCTCATATGGATCCAAACTGTTTGCAAAGGTATTCGCTCATCCGTCCATAGCAGGCTAATGGTTATAAAGAAAATGAATGCAGCTCAATTTTAAAACATGAAGTAGACAATCCTAGCAGGCTGAATTGAGTTGGCGGCGAATTGATATGCCAGACTAACAAACGTGACAGGTGATTATCATTAAATAATGTATATATTAAGTCTATTGATACCTCTAGACTCCTCCGTCAAAGACATCGGTCTTCATAGAAACGTTAACTCATATCCTGATCACCTTTTTGGTTGAGATATACGGGGCGACAAGCATTATAAACATGCATGTACAGTGCATAAATCAACATTTTCCCTCAAACCATGATATAACCTGGTATATAAGGGGTGGTCATAATTTAGGGAGACGTGTTTACTTTAGTATTTGATAGTGATTCCCCGATTACACAGTACTCGGCGATCACGTCGTGAATGTTCCGATGTCATGATAGACGACAGACAGGCCATCGTCGAAGATTTATATTTAACCTTATGCAGACCATATAGTTTAGTAAACAGTAAAAGCCAGACAAGACACACGTCTGATTAGGGTTTTACATATTGTTTGTCATGTTGTTTTAACCATACTTATGTTGTAATCTAAGATTTTAATACGACATTTACCGTCATGTTATAGACAAAGGGATCGGTCAGGATATATATTGATTACAAACCTATAACCCATAAATGGCATTTACCAAAACTCAAATAAGCGACCCGCCACATATTAGAATTTAATCGTGATTTTATTCGATGATCGATGGTGAAGATGTGCCGATGATCGAGAAAAAGGTTTTGGACCGATTCCCAACACTAGTATTTGAGATACATCCATTATCAATGGATATACATCATTATATAACTAGTAATTTACATACATCTATAATACGAGTACATGACTATAAATCACTTCACCACTAGTATTCAAGATATATCCATTATCAATGGGTGTACATACTTATATCTAATCATCCTGTCATCCCTGAAGTTTCAGAGTGAAACAGTCCATCAGTGTCTAACTGTATAGTCCACCCGTAGATAAGGGTTGTATTTCAAACAACTCTTTCTTAGTGGAGTAGCCTGTCAGTGTATCAAGTACAAAGTCCATGCAACAGTCATGCAGGAAACACCGCATACAAACACACAACCGCCCAAACAGCACCGCGACGAAATCAGCAAATGTACATGTATATAAAAGACACAAAAAGAAAAATCAAACATGGAAGTACCGTAAGTACGAGTCATACAGGAAACACCACATACAGAACAAACAGTCGCCCGAACAGCAACACAAGAAAACGTAGCAAATATACATAACTAACAAAAACATAAAAAGACGCACAACGACAAAACAAACAAACAATAGGGGAAATATGGAAGTACCGCCTTGGAACGGTCAGTGACAAAAGTCACTGGGGGTTAAACTGGTTGTGTGGCGCCAATCCTCACTCTAATTCCATCCCCACCCTAAAAGACAAACAGTGTAAATAAACGTATCCCCTTAATCTACATCTACTAATCTACAGCAACCGCGATGGCAAATATAGTGGTAAAGTGCATGTAATACAAAGACATTTAAGTGAAACAAACTGTGTCCACCTATCGCTAGTGTACTCAATGATTGAGCTGCAAACAGAATAACTGTAGAAAAGTAATAACGGGTAAATCTTTTTCACATAACATTAAATCAGTAACAATGTAATATTAACCTTTGATTATATTAAACAATGTAAAGAATTAATCACAATACAATAAATTACGTGTCCCTTATATAAGGAAGTTCCACTAAAATAGATCCTACTAATCCATGTACAGTTGAACTTCGATATCTCGAACTCGAATAACTCGAACTTCGGGATAACACTGTCCTTCTAAAATTTACTATACAGAATTGTTCTAAAATGCATCACTTCATATCTAGAAATACATGTGACAGCTCAATGCAGGTGGAGAATAATGCTGAAAGTTCCTACAGGAGCTGTGAACTGAGATATTGTTCAAATAAGAAATCGGATGACTCGAACCCCTGTTATTTCGAGGTATTTCGTATGGCCACTTGAAGTTAAACTGTATAATAATTTCTATATTATTTTGAGAATCCCGTAGGGTAGAAAATGTATTACTGGCTTAATTTCTACCGTAAATAAACATCATCTGTGTTACATCATATTAAAACAATTTCCGCTAACAACTAGGTCACAGTAATAAGGTCATGTGAACATAAGTTTAACCGAAAGCGATGTTTATCCTTGAATTATAAGTGTAGTTAGGCAGGAGATGCCATACGAACGTCCAAACCAACAGTATAGGGTCACGGTATAGGGAATGGCGGCGGAGATATGACGATTGCTATTTGCTCCTGGTGGATTCTTTGATGATTATATATTGGATTAGTCCATTCTTTATCTAAGGTGTGTCTGACCTAAATTTCAAATTCGTTTTGTTTTATATTGAAATTACTATCAGCAAACAGTCTATACTTTGATCAGACGCTGCATATGCAATATATGGGTTAAACCAAGTGTTTCAATATAGACAAGGCATGTCAATACCCTTTGACCCGATATCGGCAACTTGACTCGCATTTGCAAACAATATAGATCCAGATGAGAGGCCGAGTGACTCAGCGTCTCATTAGGATCCGAGCTGTTTGACACTCGGCCAGCAGCTTTTCAAAAATATAGTTTTTTGTCGAGACGATTCTAAAGAGAAGTTACAGTCTAGAATTTGGTGGAAAAAGTTATTCTTGAAAATGTTCACGATTATGCATCTTATCTGGACATCAGTTTTACTCTATCGCCCTATAGATGCACCCAGTTATCTTACACCTATCCCACTTTTTGTTTATTTGTTTGGTTCTTTCTGTTTCCATCGTATCGCGACGTTTTGCAGTGCACATCCGGGTAGAACCATCTATTAACCGCTAGCCAGATGAAAGGCTTCCTCACATGGAAAATCAAAATGACTAAATCTGGATTAAAACAACACGGTTAAAGTCATAATTATCATAGCATCACTTTTCCTTCTGAAATATTTAGAAGATCGATCTTTGTTATCCAAGGATGGGTTAAAATACTATAAAAAAGTCGCAATACTTGACAAATGCTTTATTTCGAAGTGAACGAGAATCGCTAGTTGGACTTAACGTCCACTCAATGCGACAGAGCTTTTGTAACGTGATCGACTCATGATGTATGCGCTTAAAGACGTGAATGACGATGAATAGATTTATTTCACCACAGAATGTAACATACATGGTAAGAAATCATTATAGACATTGTTAAAAATACACACATTGTATAACAAATAATAAATTCTGAAGCGAGGTGATCCCCCGAAAGCAAATATTGCAACACAAAAGGAGTCTGTTCATGAGCAGTAATTGAATACCGCTCAGCCGGTGCTAGGGGGGCGTGAGCAGTATTCAATTTTCAGAACAAAAAGTACCAAAATTCATAATCTCGAAGGATGAAAAAGTATAACAACACTGAGAATGAAGTACGGGGCGACGTTTTACGGCCGCCACACAAGTACTTAACACCTGCTGTTGTGAAAATTATAAATCCTGAAGAGAGGTGATCCCCCGAAAGCAAGAATTGCAACACAAATGGAGAAAATTGCAGACTCGGTTTTCGTTGGGGATGGAATAAGTGTGAGGTTTGGCGCCCATAAACCGGTTTAACCCCCAGTGACTTTTGTCACTGACCGTTCCAAGGCGGTACTTCCATCTTCCCCCTATTGTATGTTTGTTTTGTCTTTGTGTGTCTCTTGTTGTTTTTATAGTTATGTACATTTGCTGTTTCCATGTGTTGCTGTTCGGGCGACTGTTTGTTCTGTATGTGGTGTTTCCTGCATGACTCATTTTTGTACTTTTATTGAGTCTGTTCATGAGCAGTAATTGAAAGTGCAATACTGCTCACGCCCCATAGCACCGGCTTAAGCGGTATTAAATTTTCAGAACAAAAAGTACTGAAATTCATTATCTCGAAGGATCAGAAAGTATAACAACACTGAGAATGAAGTACGAGGCGACGTTTTACAGCCGCCACACAAGCACTTAACACTTGCTAAGTCATGAATAGTGAGCCATGCTAATCACACCATACACCAATTTGGTCCAAGGATTGTAACACGAAAAAATGGAAGCCCACAATAGTTTCCTTTGTCGTTTTTTAAGAAACAAGACGTACAATGATGTTATTTTCTGCACAATTCAAAATATTGTGCACAACCACTTGACAGGTAATTTAGCGCGGAAATTAATTCACATAAAAATACATGTGTATAATGGGAATTTAAATCGAAGACCATATTGCATAATCACTCGATCAGTTTCTAAAATGGCTACATCATTCCGACTTCTGTTTCATAACAACTATTTTGTCCTTGAATATTAACCTTTAGCCTGCTATGGGCGGATGAGTGAATACGTATACAAACAGTTTGAATCCAGAGGAGACGCCGAGTAACTCGGCGTCTCATCAGGATCCAAACTGTTTGACACACTGATTGCGTGTTTGTAGACAAATTGATTACAGCTTGAATTTTGAAAATGTAGTAGGTAAAATATTCTGTAAAAATAATTTTCTCAGCAGGCTAAAGCTTAAGTAGGTTATGAAATTTGGGATACATGTAGAAGGGTTAAGTAACTATTTAACGAGTTTCTCAACTGGATCAACGCCGATTGAAAATGCATCCAATGGCGCTTGTTAGTTTGCAAATACTTCTTACTTCTTACTTCTTTCGAAGGATCACCCATTTTCAGATTATATGTACTTCACAACAGCAGGTGTTAAGTGCTTGTGTGGCGGCCGTAAAAAGTCGCTCCGTACTTCATTCTCAGTGTTATATTTTCTGATCCTTCGGGATCATAAGTTTTGATGTTATTAGTTTTGAAAATTGAATACTGCTTAAGCTGGTGCTAGGGGGCGTGAGTAGTGTGGCACTTTTAATTACTACTCATGAACAGACTCAATAAAACCGAGTCTGCAATTTTCTCTTTTTGCATTTCTACTTTTGCTTTCGAAGGATCACCCATTTTCAGATTATTACCTTTGTCTTGATCTTGCGTCACTAGCAGTTTATAGTCTTAACATTTTGCTCCATGAAAGGTTATGTAAGAAATAATGACGTCATGAATATTAATTAGTTTAACTTTTATAATGACATTTGACCATGGGAATTCTTGGCCATGGCCGAAACTTTAGATTCACATTTATATCATTTCATAAGCAACAGAGCAGACCCTGATCGGACGAGTCCTATAGGAGCCGTCTGACATGGGTCTACTCTGTCAGTAAAGGCATAGAAAAGCATAGTATGGAGTAAAGTGTTAAGCAGTAATCAGAAAGATTATTGGTCTGTAAGGTAGGTGGTAGCTTGATGCAGGTCAAAGGTAATACAGTGATCCCTCCCTACAACGGCCCTCTCAATAACGATCCCCTCCTTACAACAACGCATGGCACTGTTTCCGAAACAACAAGGCTGCAGAAACAACGTTTTTCAATCGTTTTTTCTTTATGCCTCCATCAAACCCTATGTTGTGACCACTCTTTAGAATCGTCACTTTGTGACGATTCTAAAGAGTGGTCACAACATAGGATTTGATTGAGGCATAACGGTTTTAGTTCTCGAAATATACCTCATCTGGGGATCTGCAAACGAGCTAATTATGTTTGATTTTCCCTCCCTATAACAACTCCCTCTGAACAACACATACAATGTTCGTATCCCAAAGGGTGTCATTGTAGAGAGGGAGCACTGTACAGATAATAACTTGTTGCTACACCTTTGTCCTGCATTAAGTATCTACTGGCAATTAGGAGTGACCTGTCGTTTTTATTTATAGATTTGGTGTTTTCCAGACTATTCCATTCTATACGAAAGCGATTTTGTTTGAAAACTGACCAGCGGATTTCTCGTAAAGCTCGTGCAGCTGGTTATTAAGACTCGTAGTCAGATTGCCTTTAGTGATTAAATTAAATAGTATAAGTTGAAATAGTCGGTGCATTGCTGAGCTCACCTAATACAATAGTGGTATTATCCAAATCTACGGGTCATCTATAAATAAAAAAAAAGTCAGATCTAAAGGCCTATATAGGCCTTCAGATCTGACCTGTCGTATTTAATTTAATTACTACAATGTATAGGCAATCGGATGTCTAGTCTAACCTACTGAAATTCGCTCGTCAATTTAAGCAAAACACTTTCGTATAGAATTGAATAGTTTGGAAAAAAACAAATCTATAAATGAAAACGACAGGTCATTCCCACTTGCTAATACCTGCTTGTTAAGGCTCCTGTGTTCAATAAATGAATGATAGGTTCTACTGTCACATATGTCTGTAGTTTGACTATATTCTGTTATGTAATACCTTGTAACTGTGCTTTCTTTGCATATAAAAGTCATTTTGATTTCTTTTGTAGTTTTCACATGAGGAACAACATCATTAACTGACCAAATCCTAGTTCTTGTACAATATACAGACAAGAAAACTATTTTCGTCTGACATTTACTGCTGTATTATTTTTGATTAATGCGTTCATCCTTTGGTATATTGTCAGTTTCATTCCTATAAATACTGCCAATGAAATCGGATACAATATATCCTTAACACTTTACTCCATGAAAACTGACGGAAAAGATAATGATGTCATGAATAGTAATAACATTCATTTGTACAGTGAACCCCCGTTATACCGGCATTCGTTACAATGGCAGCCTCGTTATACCGGCATTCGTTACAATGGCACCCTCGTTATACCGGCATTCGTTACAATGGCACCCTCGTTATACTGGCAATATGCATTGAAACACAATTACCTTTAACTCTTTGAAACAGCCACTGAATAAATAAGTGCAATGCTAATAGCACAGGTGATTGCTTAATGCAGAACACAAGAAGTGCAAACAGCTCCCTTAGGGAGCTTTTTGCATTTATTGTGTTCTGCATTAAGTGATCACCTGTTGGTCCTCGTTATACCAGCACAATGTCTGGAAATAATACACCTCCTTTGTAATGAGGGTTCACTGTATAAGGGCATCTGAAAATATGACATGCTGGCCATTACACACTGTAGAATAATATCTATTTTAATACATAAGCAAACAGAGCAGACCCAGATAAGATTGTACCTATAGGAGCCGTCGTGTTTCTAGGTATGCGTAGCAATTCATGTTATAATTCTATATTGTGAATGTTTGAAGGTCCGAACGTTTACTTCGAGTTACCCCGATGTTTGATTTACCGGTGATATCAAAGTTCAGCTGTACATACTTCATTTTAACTCGTGTTAGGACTGATTCTTACAACGTGGTACAACGTGACTACACCGATTCTACAGCTTGGAGACAGCGATGCATAACCCGACTTCGATCCTATGGGAGCATTATTTGAAGAATGCAAAAGTTAATAGTTTGAGTATATGACAATCGTCAAAATAAGTAAGCATTCCAGGAAATGTAACTGACTTTAACCCATTCTCTCCTACTCGATTTTTAGACCTAACCGCTTTGAATAAATCTACCGAAAAAGAGCATTTATTAGAGGAAATGAGTTTATTAGAATTTCGTAGTATTAAAACTATTGTGATTAATAGTTCACAATGGTTTCAAAAGATGTATTTTACAGAGGCGTCAAAATACGTCACTGGGACGGAATGAGTTGGTTGATAATTTCCATTTTTCGCCTAAACACTATTATTGAGAGTATATAACAAAGAATATCCAACAGCTTGTAATCCTTCTCTAATAGCGGTATACCTGTATTAATAGACAATACGATACCTGGGTGAACTGTATCATGTGGGTTCGTACTAATTGCCATGTCTTTGTGCATCTGCTGTGTTTTCTTGTGTTGCTGTTCGGGCGGCTGTTTGTTCTGTATGTTGTGCTTACTGCATGTCTTTCTAATTCATCTAATTAGCACATATACCGCTATCTGTGACATGACTTTGCAAACTATTTGGCTTCAGATGAGACGCCGAGTAAATCGGTAAGCTTCTCAAGAGCTTCATGGAATCGGATGAAGTCACGATTGGACCTGATTCAACTCCAAGGCGACATAGTTTTGTCACAGCGGGTAAGCGCTTATACTCATATGAATTCGCATAGAGCATTCAGCACGAGAACGCGTTATATTGTTTTGAATTACAGTGGAATTGTCGTAAGCAGTTTTGAAATTATGTCCAATTATTGGATTGTAAGGCATGTGGTAGCTTAATGCCGGTCAAGAGTAATGCAGAAAGCTCCTATAAAAGTAATCATCTATTAAGCTTCCTATGGCCAATAAATGAATGGCCGGTAAAGACAGCTTCTACTATACGTATTGGTCAGATTCAGTGTTTGTACTGACAGGGGCAAGATCGTTCAACTATGGGAAAGTAGTAAAGTCAAGCAGGCAAAGCCACATACAAGACGCAACCACCAACAAAACACCGATAAATACAAATGTAGCAACACACACACACACACAACTACACACCAAAACGCACACACACACGAGATGAACACTGAAAACACCAACAAATACACAAGAACTAGAGACAAATATTCCACACATGAACAAAATCACAAGCACAAATAAAAGACACAAGACAAACAAAAGCAAGGGTGACACAGAGAATACCGCCTTGTTAGTGAATAGATCAAGGAGGTCAATGTTACGGTTAATATATCATTTCCTTTGAAAGACATTCGGAAATTAACTCATTCCATAGTTATAGGAGACTGGTCGTCCCATGGCGGCACTCTTGCTGTCAACCTATGGTCTACTTTGTTATTTTTTATTAAGTAAAAGATTGATATTTTATAGGGTTTTGTGCGTTTCGTCGCATCTTTTCTTGTATTTGTGTCATTGCGTGTTTGATGATGTATGGTCCTATGTGCTGTTCTTTGTGGCACTCCCTGTACGACTGTTTTCCACTTTATATGCCACAAAGTGACTAATCTCTTGATGAGGACCCAGTGAAATGTTCATACTGTTTTTATTCGTTTGATCTGGACCCAGTGAATTGCATACAGTTTGTATCGTTTATAAGGACCCATGGATTATGTTCATACTGTTTTCCCCATTTGATTAGGACTCAGTGAAATCGCATTGCATACAGTTTTATCATTTAATAATGACACAATGTCATTTTTATAGTTTCTGAAAAATAAAGATACGCGAGACAAATTGTTTTTATTTGCAAATGCGATACAGACGGCAAACGACAGACGTCACACTTTGCATGTGACATGTGATGTTTGGAAGCATGCTTCTATCAGTATACAATGGCGATTTGATCCTTGGCGAAATATCTGTCAGGACCCAGTGACATATTGTTTGATCGGGACCCAGTGAAACTGCATACATTTTTTATCGTTTGATTAGGACCCATTGATTATTTTCATATTGTTTTTACCATTTGATCAGAACCTAGTGATATTTTCATAACTCTTTATCATCTGATAAGGACCAGTGTCGTATTTATTGCCTCTGGCGTACGTTCTGAATATTCATGGATAAAACTGTTCTAATGAAATTGAGATGGTGAAGCACTGTATCCATCAAATTCCACTAGCAAACAGAGCAGACCCTGACCTGACGGCTCCTCTAGCAGCCGTCTGATCTGGGTCTTCTCTATTTGCAAATACGTGAAAAGGCGCTAATATGAAGGAAAGGGACACTATTTGAATAAGTTTAAAACTTTTTGGATTTTATTTTTGTAATCGACAAAATATGCAATCAATTCATTTTCATTGTTTACTTCATCAGGATCCAAGCTATTTAACGGCCAGTTAATACATTTCTTACAAAAGCTTAAAATGATTGAACATGTACACTAAACGGAATTTCCTACCGCCCACCTAATGTTCTTCCGTAGTTTAGGAATGATACAGATACAGAACAATATTATTATTATTAAAACTTATTAAAACCCAGTGCTCTCTTTGTAATTAAATTGCACGAAACAAAGGCCGTTTCAAAGTCCAAGTAATTCAATGTACAAACATACATACAAAACTATACCATATGAAAATATCAGCTGAAAGCTTCGGCTTGTCGTTTAGAAAAATAGAAAAAATCCTTTCAGTGTAGCATAATTACACCAATTCAGGGAATGAGAAGACATCCAATTTCACAGAATCATAAGTAATTGCGTGTTGTTAGAGTCAAAACAATGCCTAGCTTACAGTATATTACGTGTAACAAGCTGCGCAATTCTCGTACATTAGTCTGCATATATACACAGTAGAACCTGTCTTAGGCAGTCATTTATTTATTGAACACAGGAACTTTAAAAGCCGGTGGTTGACTCTTTCACCCCCGCTGTCGCATAAATGCACCACGACAAATAGTGCAGTCCCAGATCAGACGCCACCTTTTCAAGACGGCGTCTGATCAGGGACTACACTATTTGTCTCATTCTCTATTGCTATATATGTGCTTTATTCTGTTGAAATTTGCATTTATTTATCTCATTTCCTTATTGTACCGAATGGTTTAACAAAATTTGGATTGCAGACGACAATTAGAAATTTCACGCCGAAAGGGTTAATGCAGGGTAAATGTAAATACATGTATACAGAAAGATTCTGTAGAAGCTTTTCTGTATAGTTCTTGTCCTGCATTAAGCTACCGCCTGATTTGGACATCCAGATTTAGATTTCTATTTAATAGCTGCTTTAAGACGATTTCGGTAGTAAGTTCTACGCAGCGGTTTTGCGCTGAATGCTCTCTACAAAGGAAACATCCGATATCGGTAATCTGGATGAAACTTATGTCGAACGACTGATTTCTTCCAATATTTACAAACCTTATATCATGTCTCAACAAATTAGATTACACGAGAAATTTGCTAAAAAATAATTAGCTGAACGTATAAAAACTTAAAATCAAACCGAACATTCCGGTATGGGAGTATAATAAACAAATGTGTACGACGGCATAGCAATGTGACGTCACTGACGTCAAAAGACGTCGCCCATTTTGGCGTAATTTTCATGGGAAAGCACCACCACTAGGTCAAAAAATGAGTAATTACTCAAAACGGAAGCCTGCAACCCACATATTTCTTTTAAATTTCATGTTAAGGATATTATAAAGCACAAAATGAAATTTACGAAAATATCACTGATGTCATAATTTTTGTATAGTCCCATATGTAAAAGGAAGGAAGTAAGCTTATGTTTATTTGATGGTAATTACTCAACAATAAAGTCTGTAACACCCTCTTTTCCTTTTTTATTTGAATACAGCATACTTTAAACAACAAAATATAAAAAGATTTAAATAAATCTTGGAAGGAAACAAACTGTAGAAATCATCTTTAAGATAGGCTCTGCTGTACTTTCTAGCATGAAATGCATATTCAGAATGTCAAGCTGCTTAGAGCATTCCAATGGAAATTTATATGTGCGTTCTCTACATCGAGCGGTATTAATCACCAGTGGAAAACAATCAATTTGCTGATGAAGTCGACGGTGTGTGTACGAAGGCTTCAGATTAGATTTCAGATTGCTTCATTGTGTATATTGTGTATAATTGAAATGTTTATTTCTTGATGATAATAAGATTGTTGCCGAGCTTAATGTTAATGATAGTACATGTATTCCAGATAATTGAGATTGCGCAACTTCAAAATTTTGCTATTCTCCGGATGGTCATGTGATTGCTGGTAACTTCGAAATTATTAAAAATGAACGTCTACGATCTCTTCTGAATAAAGTCCAAAACATAGAATACCATCCTCGATATATTTTTACTGTGGTCGAGGCCAGATTGCTGAGACTTTACACAATTTACTATAATACGGTGTTGTAGACCACACGTTGATTCTGATGCTGTTTTAAATTGGAAAAAATATAAATTTTGATGTAATTGACAAGCGCATTTCATTATATAGCTCAGGGGATACCTTCCTCCACCTAAACCTAGACTTTCTTTAAGACGTTAAAATTGTTTACAGGATTTCCATTCAAAATGCATCTTTGTTCCTGCTGATAAGGCATCGAATAATGTCATTATTATATGACATTCACTACGAAAGGACCGTCTTTTCAGACAATGTCAAAACGTGTAAAGAACTTGGAGCAGATATTAGATTACCACAACATTATCTTCCTACAACAATGTTTTGGTTACTAAAACTACATAAAATAACTTATAAAATTTAAACTGTGCAATTAAAAGTTTAATTGCACATTCTTGCTCTTGTACAACTACAAAATTGACTATACATTTGATGTTTTGCTTAACTAACATAATTGAACATGTAAAATTCTATTGTGATAAAATTTATGAAACATCCTACAGTATTAACAATCTTTAGAAGTCTTAAACAAACTTAAGAACAAGAAATGTATTGCATCCACTGTAAGCACATGTGATTGTTTTACTTTGTACACAACCCTTCCTCGTTATTGATTAAAACTAACCTTACTTGTTCGTTGTTAACTTACTTAACCCTTTCCCTGCCGATGTCGCATAAATGCACCACGACAAGGCGACGTCTGATCAGAGACTTCACTATTTGTCTCAAACTCTATTTCTATATATGTGCTTTATTCCTTTGCAGTTTGCATTTATTTATCGTATTACCTTATATTACCGATTGATTTAACACAATTGGATTGTAGACGACAATTAGGAATTTGGCGCCGAAAGGGTTAAACAAATGACAAGATATGACGTCACACATTATGCAAAGTACAGTAAAACCTCTCTTAACCGGAATTCTAGTAGAGAAGAATTTAGATATTTTAGGCAGGTGACTGCTTAATGCAGGGTAAAAGTCGTGCAGAAAGCTACTCTAGGAGCTTTCTGTGTGACTTCCACCCTGCATTAAGCTGTCACCTGTCTCCAAGACCGATGTTTTTACTAAATTTAACGTCCGGTTAAGAGAGGTTTTACTGTAAATGACAAGATATGACGTCATACCTTATGCAGAGTAAATCTTGATTGGCTGTGTCTAGTACATTGGATAATTTCGAGTTTAAAGCACTCCGGCACTGACAAAATGAAACAGTAGTAAAGTCAAGCAGGCAAAACCACATACAAGACGCAGCCACCACCACAATATTGATAGCTAACATGTCAAACACATATACACACATACAACTACACACAAACACACACACACATACAACTACACACCCAAACACACGCACATACACGAAATGAACATAGAAAACATTAACAAACGCACACGTACTAGAGATAAACTGTCCATACATGAATAAAAGCACGAGTACAAAGACACAAGACAAACAAAAGTAAGGGTGACAAAGAGAGTAATGCCTTGGCAATGTCAGTAGCAAACTCACCACTGGGGTTTAAACCGGTTTACGGACGTCCTGACCTCACACTTATCTCAAAGTCAACCTAGCTTTACAAGTAGTGTAAATAAAGGTATCCCCGCCGGACTTACCCACAACATAGAAGACGGTAATCACATGACAATATGTAAAATATAGCATAACAATTGTAAAAATCTGTCAAATATGTACTCAATGAAGTCAGAGCACTTGCTGGAAGCCGTTAAGGGCACGGCAGGGAAAACGTAATACATGAGCCTGGTAAGCTGATCCCGTTTCTGAGTTTAAAGTCACATGGCGCAAAGTGATATAGAACATAAAGAAACTGTACAGGCACACGAAAAGATGTTACTAGCGACGGAAATATTGTTGTGCTCTTTTGTAATAAACCTCCAAATATTCCAACATACTTTCCTCCATTGATGAATGAAGGGAACCAGTTGTGACTGTAGTTTATTAAAGTATCTCGTTTGATGTAAGGAACTGTGGCATTTTCTTCTTATAGAAACGTCTGCCTGGCTAAGAAATAATTCAGAAGATTAGCGCCTTTTTGTGTCATCTGTCAGTCATCGGTAACAATTGCGTCATTAATGGCCAAAGCAAAGATTGGTGGTTACTCATTTTCCTTTAAAGAGGTCACGCAATGAAAGGTGTCTAGATGTAATTTCTAGTTTCGTTTCACAATATTCATGTTTAGTGCTACCATCCAGAGATACAGCTTCAAAAACTACTTTCTACGTTTTTGAGATTGCCTTTCTGTTCTTAAGTTTACCTTTTACCCGTATGTAATAATATCTGTCCAAGTCTCGACCTGTCCCATTTCGATTACTTTGGATTAGGTCAAGCTTTTGAGAAGATATTTGCAAAGTATTATACCACAAGTGTTCAAGAAACTATTGACTGAGTATCAAAATGCTTTAATCCTGATAAGACACCGGATAACATGGCGTCTAATCCGGATCCAATCTGTTTGTGAATGCGACGAAGATTGGCGGTGTAAATGAACAAAGTTATCAAAAACGTCGTTGTGGTTTAACCCTTTCGGCGCCAAATTCCTAATTGTCGTTTGCAATCCAAGTTTGTTAAATCATTCAGTAAAATAAAGAAATGAGAAAGATAAATGCAAATTTCAAAGGAATAAAGCACATATATAGAAATAGTGGTTGAGACAAATAGTGAAGTCCCTGGGACTGCACTGTTTGTCGTGGTGCATTTATACGACTGCGGCGGTGAAAGTGTTAATTCTCCAAGTATTATTAGGATTGTATTAGATAGAAAATTCGATAATTTTATTTTTATTCGTATTGTATTCATTTTGCATTTCTACTTTTGCTTTCGAAAGATCACCCATTTTCAGAATATATGTACTACACAGCAGCAGGTGTTAAGTGCTTGTGTGGCGGCCGAAAAAGGTCGCCCCGTACTTCAATCTCAGTGTTGTTATATTTTATGGTCCTTCGGGATCATTAGTTTTGATGTTATTAGTTTTAAAAACTGAATACTGCTTAAGCCGGTGCAAGGGGCCATGAGTAATGTTGCACTTTTAATTACTACTTATGAACAGTCTCAATAAAACCGAGTCTGCAGTTTTCTCTTTTTGCTTTCACCCTTTTTCAGGAAATTCGTATCAATGCTGTCGTCACTCAATCGTGTCTATTGCGTTATTCTGGCATCATGCCAAAAGCGATGGAAAGTACATTTATCGTATTGCAATATAGCACGTTTGAAAGACATCAATGTCTTTTTTTAATTGAAAGATTCCGTAGACTGGGCACTAATATCCGATTTGTATGTTTCGAAACGAAAACGTCTCGCTGATGATCAGTTCACAAGTACAGTTAAAATTCGATTATTCCAACACTCAAATACGTACCATTATTGATCTCTAACAGATATGGCAGCTTACTACAGGGTGAACGTCACTCATAAAGCTTTATGTATGAATTTCATCCTATATTAAGCAGCCACCTGCATACAAAAAACATAAATATTTCATTCCCAAATTTCGTATTATCGGGTATTTACTGTATGTTGAAATAATAAGCATTATATGCATTAGAAAAGAACGATTTTCAGTGAAGTGCAGTGTTGAAAGACTATCCTGCTGAAAAATAAGATTTATTATTGGGCACATACTTGATTAAGGTCGCGATATAGCATGTCATTCGCACGTGAGTGTACGACAAATCTAGGAGAATATTACAATATAACTGGGATTCATGAGGCTTAAATTAGTTTTGTTTTATGTTTTTAATGGTGTTAAGTGCTTGTGTGGCGGCCGTAAAACGTCGCCCCGTACTTCATTCTCAGTGTTGTTATACCTTCTGATCCTTCGAGATCATGAATTTCAGTACTTCTTGTTCTGAAAATTGAATACCGCTTAAGCCGGTGCTAGGGGGCGTGAACAGTGTTGCACTTTCAATTACTGTTCATGAACAGACTCAATAAAACCGAGTCTGCAATTTTCTCTTTTTTATTGCATTTTTTGCTCTGGGGGGAACACCTCCCTTCAGAATATTAATGCAGAGATTGACTCAATATAATACCAGGGATTTCATGCCACCTAGTCCCCTTAACTCGTTGATATTTACCCTTTGAAAGTGTAATGATCCAGTAGTGTTTAAACTGTAGTATCCATTCACTATGAAATTGGTTAAATGTTTTTGAATTACACCCGTACAAACACTAACCTCCTAGTAGTTTACACTGGTTGTATTTAACCCTTTCCTCCATAGGCTATTTTTAGACCCAACCTCTTTGAATGAGTCTACCGAAAAGGAGCATTTGCTAGAGAAAATGAAAATGTTATAATTGCGTGGTATTGAAACCATTGTGATAAATAGAGCAATGACACAATGACTTATTTATCACAATGACTTCAAGAAGTGACTATTACAAAGAAAGGCGTATTTATGGAGGAAATGGTTAAGGGTTGGGAATGAATGAGTGTGAGATTGTTCTCCGATTATCCAGTTTAAACCCCCAGTGACACCTGTCACTGACCGTTCCAAGGCGGTACTTTCATATTCCCCCTAATGTTTGTTTGTTATGTCTTTGTGTGCCTCTTATTGTATTTTGATGAGCATGTATGTTAGTTCGCCGTTCCTTTTTGTCATGATGCTGTTCGGATGTTGTGTGGTTTGTATATGATGTTTCCTGCATGACTCATGCATTTACTTTTCTTATCTGGGTCCACACTATAAGCAAATACCAGTGCCCAATCAAGCGGTAAGATAGTATGTTTACTACCGTCGTTTTACTGGCGTTTAATATAGCAACAACTATCATAGAAACTATGTCACACTGAATATCACAGATTGTGCAATAGAATTAACCTAAGAGCGAATGAATTTCTATATAGGACGAAAACAGAATATTCAGAATCAGGATACGTATTTAAAGTAATTTGATAACAAAAGCAAAACGACGTGTGACAAATTAACCTTCTGTCAACAAAAGTAAACAATGTGCACTGTTGACTACTTCCAAATCGACGAGGTTGTTGAGACATTATTGGCCGAGTGTCCAATTTATCAGATAAAAGTGCTTACGCATGTTCTGGAAAAGTACTAACACCGTCATCAGATAAACGTGCTTATGCATGTTCTAGAAAAGTACTAACATCGTCATCAGGTAAACGTGCTTACGCATGTTCTAGAAAGGTACAAACATCGTCATCAGATAAACGTGCTTACGCATGTTCTAGAAAAGTATTAACATCGTCATCAGATAAACGTGCTTACGCATGTTCTAGAAAAGTACAAACATCGCGCAGATAAACGTGCTTACGCATGTTCGAGAAAAGTACTAACATCGTCATCATATAAACGTGCTTACGCATGTTCTAGAAAAGTATTAACATCGTCATCAGATAAACGTGCTTACGCATGTTCTAGAAAAGTACAAACATCGTGCAGATAAACGTGCTTACGCATGTTCTAGAAAAGTACTAACATCGTCATCAAATAAATGTGTTTACGCATGTTCTAGAAAAGTACTAAAATCGTCATTTCTCCACCAATCTCTATGTTGTGACCACTCTTTAGAATCGTCTCTTCGAGACGATTCTAAAGTGCGGTCACAACATAGGTTTTGTGGAGAAATAAAGAGGTTATTCTTGAAAATGTTTTAATTTATGCATCTAAGCTGCACCTCTGGTGTGTATAAGTTTGGATCATGTTCATGACACGACGTCGGAACCAAATTGTTTACAAACGAGGGTCAGGTCATCGTGAGCCTAATAAGGGTAGACAAATGGTCAAAGATAAATGTGATATATCTAATCATTAGTATAAGACGAGAGTGTCATAAAATGATAAGAATAAATATTATGGGACTCTATATATATCATATGGGACAGGACTAACGGCAGAATTAGGTCAGCTTGATACATTTTGTGTCCTCCTTCTGTAAAATGAATAAGAAAATGAAGTGATACAATCATGTCATATGGTTACAAAACAATACGTTTTATAATTGCATTATCAATCAAATACGTCTCATTCGCTATCCGTGACCGAGATGAACAATCTATTATGAAAATGGGTGATCCTTCGGAAACACAAGTAGCTCTGCCAAAAGAGAAAATTGCAGATTCGGTTTTATTGAGTATGTTCATGAGTAGTAAATAAAAAGGTCCAACACTACTCATGCCCTAGCACCGGCTTAAGCAGTATTCAATTTTCAAATCTTATACCATCAAAACGAATGATCCCGAAGGACCAGAAAATATAACAATGCGAATGAAGTACGGGGCGACTTTTTACGACCGCCACACAAAGTCAAGCAACATAAGACACACACAAGTTGCAACCAATAGAAAGCATGTCAGACACACAACCACATGCACAAACGCACACACACATAAACAAGTCAAACATGAACAAACGCACATCTTCAAAGACATTAGACAACCATGAAAGTAAGGGTGACAAAGTGAGTTCCGCCTAGGAATGGTATTTGTTTATTTAACATATGAGTCTTAAAAGTAGGTAGATGCTTAACGCAGGTCAAATGTAATGCAGGAAGCTTCTATCGAAGCTTTCTGCATTAGGATTGATCTGCATTAAGCTACCACCTGACTTACATAACCATAATTACTTATCTTTTTGATGGCCACATAAGGCAGGTCCTATTGTATTCAAAACCGCACCAGATCCAAGTTGCAGCAGTCATTTTTTCACAGCAGAGTAACGTTTAATTGTGTTCGTTTCTTTTTCTGTTTGATGACATTTAGTAGTATATGACGACATAACAGATATATCATAATAACCATTATCTGGTGAATATTCGTGTAAGAAATAATGACATAATTATGAATATTAATGTTTTTCTGTAATGGCACTATACACATGGGAATTAGGCCATATCTCAGTGTTGTTATATCTTCTGATCCTTCGAGATCATGAATTTCTGTACTTCTTGTTCTGAAAATTGAATACCGCTTAAGCCGGTGCTAGGGGTGTGAGCAGTGTTGCACTTTCAGTTACTGTTCATGAACAGACTCAATAAAACCGTGTCTGCAATTTTCTGCAATTTTCTCTTTGTGTTGCAATTTTTGCGCTCGGAGGATCACCTCCCTTCAGAATTTATTATATTACATCATAAATAAATGCGTCAGACCCCGATTAGACGGCTTCTAAGGAAAGTAGTGCAAAGCATAAAAATTATTTAAATTACATTTCTAACACAGATTCATTCTTATTTTCGTCGATGTTTCTAAAAATTGTCAAATTGTTTACATTGCTTTTATAATTTATATTTATGCATTGAAGTATATAGTAAATCCTCTCTAAACCATTTAGTATAAGTATTTGTCTTGGAGACAGGTGGCAGCTTAATGCAGGGTAAAAGTAATGCAAAACGCTCCTCTAGTATTTTTCTGCACGACTTCCATTCTGCATTAACCCATTTGCTCCCGCGATCCCATATATAGGACGTAGGCAAACAGTGTAGACTCTGATCAGACGCCGCATAATACAGGAATAGGAATTACAATATAAAACAAAACGAAATTGAAAATTTAGGCCAGGTACCCCTTAGATAAAAATGGACTAATCCAATATATAAACATGGAAAAATCCACTGGGCACAAATGGGTTAAGCAGCCACCTGCCTAAAAGTATCTTTTTTCTTCTCTAATAGCATACCAGTTTTGAGGGGCTTTACTGTGAATGTCTGGAATATGCTTATATTACGTGTATTTCAATGGTAAGTGTTTATTGAGTGTTTATATCAGTAAATGTATTTTAAAGACTAAATGTAAACAGCTTAGACAATTACATTGCAGTGTGTAGGAGCATCCAAATTGTCAACTTTTTGTGAATCAGTTCTGTAAGTTTCTCTTTGCGTATTATTTGCTTTCAAAGGTTCACTTACTTTCAAAATTTATGTACTCCACAACAGCAGGTGTTAAGTGCCTGTGAGGCGGCTGTAAACGGTCGCCCCGTACTTAAGTCTCAGTATTTTTATATTTTCTGCACCTTCGGGATCATAAATTTTAATGCTTTTACTTTAGAAAATTGAATACAACAAATACCCCTTAAGCCGGTACTAGGGGTGTGAGTTAAATTGCACTTTATGTAACTGTTCATGAACAGACTCAATAAAACCGAGTCTACAGTTTTCACGTTTGGTATTGCTGCTTGTGCTTTCGAAACATCTTTCAGAATTTTGATATTGCTGAAGGTCAAATAACATATTGGTATACCTTTTTTAGCAATCTCTGAAAACACTTATTGATGTATCCACTATTCTCTTTGCGAATACGTATATTTCCCTTGGTGATTACATCACAATGCTTTCATTATTTTCACACTTTACATATCTGAATTTCAAGCAAATTTAACTCTCTCCTTTACTGTAAATCATGTTCTGTTAAACACCTGTACCAACTTCGACTACATACGATTTCAATCAAACTTTTGAATCTGCATGACTCATATTTGTACTATTGAGAAACTAATGACCAAGTGTCAATCAGATTGGTTCTGATGAGTTAACTCGACGTCTTATCTGGATCCAAACTGTTTGTAAGTACGTCCAATGCCGCGGTTAACGGGATTTGGTTAACAATTCACAAACCATAACAGAGGTCCAGATAAATAATTTCAAGAATAACTTCTTTATTTCTCCAACAAAAGTACATGTATGAGTCATGCAGACAAACACCGCATACAAAACACACAACCGCCCAAACAGCACCACAACGACAAAAAGAAAATGTACATGTATATAAAAGACACAAAGAGACGCACGGACATAAACTATGTCGTGACCACGCCTTAGAATCGTCTCGAAGAGACGGTTCATTCTTTAATGGTCACACAATCGGGTTTGTTAGAGAAATGGCGATTTTGATATTTGTATACGCACCTTTATCTGTAACTCTGCATGATTAAGTTAAGCTGGTATTCCACTAGGGCCGCGACAAATCACGCGAGAAGGTTATATTGTTTACTTGTATACTATCATCAAGTGCGATATGTCAATTGGAAACAAATGGCTTGCATCAGCACTAAACACTGATCTGACTTGAAGAAGTTTATAAGTTTAAAAATGGCAGCGCGTCAACTTCAGAGCCTAACATGGAAGGTGTGGGATTAACTGGGGCCAAATAAGTGTAATTTGTCACAAAGATCGCACAATTAGAAAGTTTTGCTGCCAGGTATCCGATCTTAGATTGTATTGACGCTTTTTGTCACTAGATGTTTGCGCAACCTTGCACTTTATGGTGCTAATAAGCTCAAATTTAGAAACTACGAGCAAGAGCGTGCAAAAGCGCGTCAATCGGGTTTTCAATTATGCCTACCATGGCCGTTTGACACGGCACTAGTGGACTCTATGCATTACTTCTCAGACTGATAATGGAGCGTTCGCACTATTTCAACCTACGCAATCAGATTGTGTATTTCAAACAGTAATCAGAACTATGTTTAGGAAATAAATATAACGGTGCAATTAAATATTCTGATAATAGCAGTTTTAAGTCGGATATTGTCGCTGTTTTGGTGTTAATATAATATATTTTTTCGTCTGCTGCTATCTAATGCCAATGAGTTATGTTCATGTTACTAATGCCAAAACGACATTGTGAAATCTCTAACTAATGAATACCTATAAAACAAGTTATTGGCAGACATATAAAGCTATACACTTCCAGGAAATTCTGAAACTTATTACGGGTACAAAGTCAAACATATGTAAAAGGTATGATGTACCTGATCACTATGACTTTTTTACGCTTACGATATAAACTGTAAACAGTGCATTATGATTTGTAAACTGTAAACAGTGAAGTGTAAACTTTGAACTGTGCTAGATTGATTCTGAACAGAATGAGAACTTACCAGTCTCTGGAACGTGGAAATAATATGTTCCATGAATAAAAGGAATCAATCATCGCTCGTCTGCTCAGACGTAATTATCTACATTGACGTTGTACCATTCCCAATCTGAAAGGAATGTATTAAGGTCATCATACAACAAAGCCGTGGATTGTAGCAAATGTATTATGTAGGTTCCAATAGAAGCAGTTACACTGTGGGGATTAAACATTTCAACACGAGACACGCACGCGCTTTCTGGCAAACAGTGTAGACCCAGAGCAGAGAGCTTCTCTAGCGCAGCTAACGCCTTTCGTACTGAGTGGGCCCTAAATTTAACCCCTCATTGGCGGGACACGAGTCACTTTACAACCATTGTAGACTCAGATAAAATAGCCCCTAGATAAACCCTCTCATCAGGGTCTGCACTGTTTGCCATGTTACACTTTTTAGAAAAATCCCTACATATTCACCATAAGCTTGACCTGTTTGAATTTTTGAATAGCCCATTTAAACATTCAGCGCTGTAAGAATTAAACTTCCACTCTGTTAATTAAGGGTGGACAGAGTTAACTAGACGGTTGAAAGAGTTACCTACCGTTACAACTAAACGGTTGACAGAGTTACATACCGTTACAACTAGACTAGTTGAAAGAAAGGTTGAAAGTCGGCGTTGTGAGGGTTTGTGGGTAACCAACATAATGCCTATCACACCTTTACCCAAGTCAGCCCCCCTTCCCCCTCCAGACAACTAAACAACACGAGTAAATACACAATTATATAGAAGTAAAACATAAACCTGTGAAACTGTAAAACAGGTGACCTTGTAAAGTTTTTCAAATATTATAAATAAGGTCGTTATATCCACTCCTTACATAGAAAACTCATATGCTATCCGAGAGTAATTTGATGTTGTCATAACTGTGTGAGTTATTCACGTGTATCAGAATTGTTTACAAATAAACAAGCGTTCATATC
The DNA here is from genome assembly GCA_963576725.1 of Azorinus chamasolen. Taxonomy (NCBI): domain Eukaryota; kingdom Metazoa; phylum Mollusca; class Bivalvia; order Cardiida; family Solecurtidae; genus Azorinus; species Azorinus chamasolen. The sequence continues at coordinate 56,897,759 of OY755253.1, read as the reverse complement.
TGGTAATATTAAACAAATTGGGTCAAACACTACTGTTTAACTTAAAACGTTTTGAGTTGCTATAATAACTGACTGCGAAGTATATCTGTGTAAGATTTTGTCTTTTGGTTGTGTGTAGAAAAGGTAACTATTTATGTATTTCTCATTATTAAAGGACAATAAATTTATTCTACAATTGTCTTACCTGTTTGTTTTGTTTCCTTTCATATACACCCTTTTTCGCTTTTTAATCAGCCTAGACCCAGATCAGACGATTCTTGTAGAAGGGTTCAGTATCCATGCTTATAAAACCTTTCAGTTGAGTCTGAGTTCGTTCTCAAGTTTTTGATTGAACAGATTTGAGCCTTTGGCTCAAATCTGACCAATCAAAAGTTTGAGAAACAAAATCAGACTCTACTAAAAAGCTTTATAAGCATGGACTCAAATTAGGGTCTGCTCTGTGTGCTTATGAATTTATAAGGCATTCTATTCTGCAGAATCTACCATTATCAACATATATACTGCTAATAAACATTCATGTTTCCATGGTTTCTGACATGAATAGTCAACATCGAAAGGATTATTATGAGTGTGTCACAGAATAACAAAATAAGCGTAAAGTACATATCACGTGGTTTCTGGTTATTTAGTTTATTTGCGTCAACAAACAATTTCCCTTGTGTCGCGACCGCAACAGGTTGTTTCGTATTTCATTCTCAGTGTTGTTATATTTCCTGGTACTTAGGGATCATTTGTTTCAATGTTTGTATTTTTGAAAAATGAAAACCGCTTAAGACGGTGCTAGTTGGGCGTGAGCAGTGGTGCATACTTAATACCTACTCATGAACAGACTCAGTAAAACCGAGTCTGTAATTTCCTCTTTTTACATTGCTGTTTTTGTTTTTGAAAGATATCTTACTTTCAAAATATATCAATAGAGTTGAAAGATCTGATAAGAACAGTGACGCGATGCACTACATTGTGTTCTGCTTTAATTTTCAAAACATTTATTAAGCAAATGTAATTTCTAATCCGCCAGTAGTTTGCTTAATTGTCATTGAAAATATTCGAGGCATTAGGCTCTTGGATATATATTTTCAATATTCGCTCGTGATAAAAGGAATGATTTAATGGTACAATGGCAGATGATAGAAGAGTAACAGCAAGGAGAAACATTTATGGCATGCGTTAGGAATACAGTGCTCCCTCCCTACAACGGTCCTCTCAATAACGATTCCCTCCTTACAACAACGCGTGTCACGGTTTCCGAAACAACAAGGCTCCAGAAACAGCTTTTGTCCATCGTATTTTCTTTATGCCTCCATCATACCCTATGTTGTGACCACTCTTTAGAATCGTCACTTTGTGACGATTCTAAAGAGTGGTCACAACATAGGGTTTGATAGAGGCATAACGGTTTTAGTTCTCGAAATAACCTTATCTGGGGATCTGCAAACAAGCTAATTATGTTTGATTTTCCCTCCCTATAACAACTCCCTTTGAACAACAGATACAATATTCGTATCCAAAAGGGTGCCGTTGTAGAGAGGGAGCACTGTATATCAATTCATTCAGACTGTACAATTACATTACAATATAGTAAACCCACGCACAAATTCAATTAGAATTAATTAATATCAAACTTACATTATTTTATTCGTTTTCCTGTCATTTATTATTATTACAGTTATAAATATTGAGTATAAGGTAGAGTTTCATCTTCGTTATAGTTTTTTTTCTGTTGATTACTCATAGCTATTGATTGCTAAGCTAAACAGCGCCAAAGCTTTTTCGTACTCTCAGTAGCTACCAGATAGGTTTGTTATTTATGTACGAGTAGCAAACAGAAGGGCTCACCACATGCCAATTACATTATACGTAGAAAAACAGTCAAACTAGGAGAGCTTTCTGACTGAAAAAAGTTTTGAAACATGGCTTTCGTACTGAAATAGCCTGTGATCGGGAATTCTGCAGCAAAGTTGTTTTTGCTTTCGGTACATTGATTACAACATCGTATATTCCATTATAGTTAACAAAAAAATTTATTACTCCCAGTAACGTGTGACAATTTTGCCAATCTAGATAATTTATATTGTTTATATAATTATAGTAATTAATGGGACATTTACAGTACTGTGATAAACATTATGTATCAATGTTCTTATTTTGTCATTAAAGTAAAAAATTTAATCTTCTTCATAATTCATGCCTCTCTATGTCAGACCATCAAGTACAAGGAACACGCTGGAAATAAGAGATATAGTTTCTCTTTAGTGTGTCGCGAATGACATGGTTCATAACACACATATAACACTATATATTTTCAAAATATGTATGTGTTGTTAACTATTGTCTTGTTGCTCGAAATTGAAATAAATATATATCTATATACAAAAGGGCACAACACCAAACATCACCAAACAAGAAACAGAAAAAATACAAATAGTCTGAAATTGGGAGGTCCTTCGAAAGCAAAAGTAGCAATGCGAAAAGAGAAAATTGCAGACTCGGTTTTATTGAGTCTGTTCATGAGTAGTAATTAAAAGTGCAACACTACTATTAAAGGCAAAAGGAGACAGAACGCACATTGTTAAATATTAAACATTAACGATATAAAATAACAAAGTAGACCACAGGGTGAATGTTGCTTTATATAGAACGGTCAGTAGCCAAAAACGTCACTAGGGACTTAATTAAAAAGTAGTAAAGTCAAGCAAGAAAAAAACCCACAAGACACAGCCACCAACAAAACGTCGATAGAAAATAAGTGATTTTCTGTATCTGTACTTTAATTCCAGGGCATACTGACTGCAACCTTAGATTGACGTAAAACAAACCCATTTAGGCAACTAAATATTTGCAATGACTGTGGTGTTCAATATCAAGTGCAAAAGTTGAATTATGGGCATTTGTTTGCAGTACTTATTTTTGTCGGGGCGTGTGTTTCCTGCCTGGAAGATATCATAACTTGTGTTTCCTTCCAATTGACCTGCTAAACGAGGTATTGCGTAACACTGTATTAGTGTACACTCATACAAATGGATATTTTTCATATAGGACGCTATATGCATATAGGACGCTATAGTTAAACATTAATTGGATTGACCGCGCTGAAAATTCAGGGTTGAGAGAGTCTGTACTGCTTGTCATTCAAAATCCTTTAGCAAGTTTAACCTTTCATACTGAATGGACTCTATAGTTAAGCACTGATGGGATGGTCCATGTTAATGACGGGTGATAGGGTTATATGACATTAAAGACTCTTAATCCTTTCCTCCATGTATATGCATGTTATGGAAAATGATATCATGAATATAAACTAGATCAATACTTATGATAGCACATGGACGATGGAATCCTTGGTCAAGGTAAAAACTGTAGAATTTTTACAGTAAAACATCTCTATAACGGCCACTATTTGTGTTAAATAGTTAGTATTTAGGGCAGGTGGCTGCTTAAAAGCAAAGTGAAAGTTAAACAGAACGCTCCTATTGGGGCGTTCTGTTTTACTTTCACCTTGCTTTAAGTTGTCACGAGCCTTTAACACAAAACACTTGATGTAATTTAATGGCTGTTATAGAGAGATTTTACTGTATATGGTATGCCGTAAGCAAACAGAGCAGGCCATGATTAGATGGCGTACTCATGGTGTGAAGGGTTAAGCAGATTGGTGAATGGTTTATTCATACAATCATTAAAACATTTATAAACATTAAAAAGTAGCATTGTCGTGTAACCCTTAAAACCTTGAAAACTGAGCAAACCCAGATCATACGTGTAGACGTGTGGGAGTGATCAGGACCCCATTCCGGTTGATAATGATTTAATATAGATCAAATTCTACAACTTATACCAATGTCTAATATTCTTGTTTGCCATTACAAGCATCATCTTATTGATATCCATGATGTCATTATTTCTAACATGAATATGTTAACCCTTCTCTTGCTGAATTTTAAAATACATGTCTCCTTCTTTACCCATGCCCTGTTGTATAATTACATATATCTGCACTGTGCACAAGTATTTCGCTGTGCAATCACTGCTGTGGAGTGCACTGGTTGCACAATCAACTTGTAAATAGTGCCGACCCTGATGAGACAGCTCCTGCAGGAACTGTCTCATCTGGGTCTTCACTGTTTACAGGTAGGTATATTGACGTGAATAGCAAGCGAAGGGTTAATATGAAAGAGAAGGTTATACAGAGATGGTGGATACTATTGCAGAGCTACAGATAAAAGTGCGTACCAAAATACTACCCTGATACCCAGATAATAGTGCGTTCCAAATTACTACAATCGTCATTTCTCCACTAAACCCTGTATTGTGACCACTCTCTTAAATCGTCTCTTCGAGACGATTTTAAAATGTGGTAACAGTATAGAGTTGTGTTGAGAAATAAAGAAGCTAGTGTTAAAATATTTCAATTGACGCATCTTATCTGGACCTCTTCTTCTGTGAATATGTAGTGTTATTTAGACGGTGCCAGTGTATTGATTGTTATGTTGAAAATAAAAAGTAGAATTGATATTTTATCAACAAAATGTTGCATAACTCACTTTGATATATTTATTTTAATTGCATCACATCGCAAAATATTCTGTTTTTACCCATTCCCGAATATTGACGCCTTTTGACGCTTCTGTAAAATATACTTTGTGAAACCAAATGCTCTATGTATCACAATGGTTTCAAAACTACACAATTCTGAAACATTTATTTTCTCTAGTTAATGCTTCTTTTTGGTAGATTTAATCAAAGGGGATAGGTCTAAAAATAGTGGGAATGTGTTACTGTTTTTGATCCGCATTCATATCGAGGCTTAGTGTCATAATCAGGCCTTAGGTTAAAACGCAATTATGCAAGCATCGGGAAAATAAAACGAAAATACTAAAACCTAAGTATTTCTAGACTCAATATCCGCTCTCTGTGGATTTGTTGAGATGTTCCTTTGTGCTCCTGGCGTTGTGCACTTCCGTGTGTCATTTCCAGATTTCCTGCTTGACTTCTATTTTATTTATAAATGCAAATGTAAGATATTTGCTACTTTAACCCTTTCCCTGTTCTATGTTTATTCCGAATTTCAATACCTACTGAATATTCATAGACAATATAGTTATAATGAAATATGGAATGTGGAACATCGTAGCCATTTTAGAAAGTATAGAAAGGTATCTTTCAATTCCACTGGCAAAAAGCTCCTATCTGTACCGTCTGATCTGTTTCAATATGTTTGCAAATGCGTGAAAACACATTTATATGAAGCAAATACTTAAAATAGACAGACACACACTGCCAAATTCTTTAGACCCGGATCAAACGACACTCTTTGTATGTCATAAAAAGGTAAATTATGACCGATTTGATGAATGTATAAGAAACAGGTATTTCGATTTTGATAATGGAAATACCAAATAAACGGACAATATTAATATTTTATATTGTTAAATATTTTTGCACAATGAACATAATATAACAGAAACAGGCGCGGATTTAGAGGGGGCGGATCCGGCGTACGCCCCCCCCCCCCCCCCTAAATTGCCAAGACAATTTTAAGTAATATTTTTGGATCTATATACAGTAAACCTCTCTATAACGACCACTAAATTGTGTTAATTAGTTGGCATTTAGAGCAGGTGGCTGCTTAAAGCGGGGTGAAAGTAAAACAGAACGCTCTCATATGTTCTGTTTTACTTTCACATTGCTTTAAGCAGCTACCTGCCTTTAACACAAAATAATTGATGTAATTTAGTGGTCGTTGTAGTTACTAAAAATCAATAAAACAATTATCCAGTAGGAGTGTTTTATTGCCCTCACCCAATTAAGCTCTTTTTCAACATGTATTACAAACACACTATTTATTTATGTTTTCAAACATTTAAATCTACACCCCACCCCTCCAAAACAAAATATACGCCCCAACCCCTTCATATCAAACTAGTTTTTGCCTAAATCATATTGATATACAGTAGAACTTCGATATCTCGAACTCGGATAACTCGAACTTCGGGATAACTCGAAAAAAAGTTCAGTCCTTCCAAAACTTACAATACAGAATTGCTCTAAAATGTATAGCTACAGATATTTAGAAACACATGTTACAGCTTAATACAGGTCTTAAGTAATGCTGAAAGCTCCTACAGGAATTTTCTTAAACATAGAACAGAAGTAAGGCAGAAACTTGAAGTCCACAGCAAAACCGGAAGCAAAACTGAAGCGAATGCTGACATACATAAGCGACTTCAAAGAGCCGTTCAAAGTATATGTATCATGTCAACTTAGTCTGAAATAACACATTATGCTCTTAACGTAATAGTAAATAAGAAAAAGGATCATCGTTGTAGAATTCTGTTTGTGTATTTTAATATTTGCCTTTTTATTCTAAATCATCATTATCGAAGTGTTTTTTATGTAAACTGGGATAATCAGCTGAATTAACTGATTCTGAATTTGTTATGTCATTGCAACTATTATAGTACAATAGCTTGCGGTCATTTCTGTATAAAGATAGTGTAGTAGTAGCAGTGTTGGGAGAGAAACACAATAAGCAGTCTATCTTTCGTTTCCATTTTTTTTCCTTTTGTGTTATCAATACAATATTCATGCAAATATTTATAAAGCAGATCAATGCAGTCTGTAAAGATAACCGTCTACTTCAGGTTTGCAAGTGGAGGATTGGTATCGTAATTAGAGTGCCAAACAACATGTTTCCAGCAACATCAGTATCTTATTTGAATACTAAAACGACTGCAAATGTTATCAGCGATTCTTTGTTCGCGCAAAACGTGCAATAAACCAAACAGTATTTCGCTGTCAAATTTTATCGCCTGCAAACTTTGTAGTCAGCTACAATATTTAATTTTTATTTTCTTCATTTTTGTTTCACAAAGAAACGCTCAGTTACAGATGCGACATTGGCAGCGAAAGAGTGAAAACAAATACAGTAAAAACCCGCTAATACGACCACCTGAAAGATGTATTATCGGATGATAGATGCAGGTCGTAGTTTAATGCAGGACAAAAGTAATACAGAAAGCTCATAGAGGAGCTTTCTGTATTACTATTGCCCTGTATTAAGCAACCGCCTGCTTATAAAGACACCCATGTTTATTCATTAAGTGGCAGCATTAGAGATGTTCTTCTATATGTATCTTGGTAAACGGTAGTAAAATGTTTACCCAGTAACTTCTCGCTAATTCGACCACTCATATAATAATTCTGGAATTTGAACAAAGAAGGTAGCTTAATGCAGGGCAGATGTTATACAGAAAGTTTTTAAGGCCTATTTTGTACGTTTGTCCGGCATTAAGCAATCACGAGTTTTACGTGGTTATAACTGGATGGTCTTCTGTGCACGAAACAATGCAATTAGTTCCGTGCACAGAACAACCTCTGGGGTTAACCTCCATCTGTAATTAGTTGAACGCCGTGATATAATTGAAATACTGTTAAGACGAGATAAAAATCGATAAAATCCAAACCAAATCAAGCTTTTACAGACTCCTGTGTGAATAATGTGGATCTACAGATTCCTAATTTACAAATTCATATGTGTTATCATGTGGTCGTATTAGCGAGATTGTTCTGAAGCTCGTCATACAGTAAAACCTCTCTATAACGACCACTAAATTACACCAAGTATTTTGTATTAAAGGCACCAGGCTGCTTAAAGCAAGGTGAAAGCTTTATGCAGCCTACCTATGTCCTAAATAACAATTAATTAACGCAATTTAGTGGCCGTTATAGAGAGGTTTTACTGTACATCAATATATATCATCCTAAACACGATGTCTCAAAAGTTTTTTAACAAAACGGATATAAGTAAAATGTAAGAGTATACGATCTGAAAGAACAGTATTAACCGAATCGGTAATAAATTTCTTCCACTGACAATATCATGTACTTTAGATTTCAAATCATCGGCGTTTCCTTTAATTTCTTTACTATAATATAATCAGTATGATTAAGAGGTAATGAGGAGATGCCGAATAACTCGGCTTCTGCTCCAGACCCAAACGTTAATGGCAACCAAAGATTGCCATTGACCCAGACCCTAACGGATCATGATTAACAAGTAAGTTATCAACGGTTTGGATATAAAAAAAATTCCTTAGCCCTTAGCGTCTTAGGTACGCCTTCCAATGCCTTCCATCTATTTTGCCAACAGAGGAGATCCAAACCAGACAGCACCAACAAGAGATGTTCTAGCTGATATGGTTTGAGTACATCTTAAATCTTTACTCCATGGATATATCATGTCTGCATCAATGATAGCAAGAATATCACAATTTAACTTCGATATCTCGAACTTAAATAGGCCATACCATTTACATCGAGATAAAAGAAGCTCGAGATATTTTTATAAGATCACAGCTTGATGGAGGTCTAAAGTAATGCTGCAAGTTCTTGTAAGATCGTTCAGCAATACGTTCGACCTTCATTAAGCTTGTCACATGTGATTCTAGATATACATTTTAGTGCAATTATGTATTTTAATTCTGAAGGTTGGTGATCCCCCGAAAGCAAAAATTGCAACACAAAAAGAGAAAATTGCAGACTCGGTTTTATTGAGTCTGTTCATGAGCAGTAATTGAAAGTGCAACACTGCTCACGCCCCCTAGCACCGGCTTAAGCGGTATTCAATTTTCAGAACAAGAAGTACTGATATTCATGATCTCGAAGGATCAGAAGGTATAACAACACTGAGAATAAATTTTGGAAGATCTGAACTTTAGTTATGTGAGTTCGAGTTATCTGAGTTCGAGATATTGAGGTTCCATTGTAATAAGATTAATTTTTATAATGGTACATGGACATGTGCAATGTTGGGCATAGTAGAAACTGTAGTACCATAGCTATATTATTTCATAAACAAAAAGAGTCTACAGGAGCCACCTGTTCTGTGTGTACTCTGTTTGCAAATGCGTAGGAAATGCGTATTCATTGAGTAACTGGTTAGCCCTTTCCCTCATATAAACGTGTTTTCACGCATTTGCAAACAAAGTAGACCCAGATATGACGGCTCCTAGAGGAGCCGTCTGATCAGGGTCTGCTCTGTTTGCTAGTGAAATTTGGTAGATCTGTTTCCTTGCCTTCTAAAATGTCTACAATTTTCCACCTTCCATATCTCTTTATAACTATTTTGTTAATGAATATTCAGTAGGTATTGAAATTTGGCCTAATACAGAACAGGGAAAGAGTAACGCTTTTATTACACAAATGCCTTCGGTGTTGACAAAGAACAGACGTTTCTTATAGGCGCCATTCGATTAGGGTAGGTTGTATTTGCTTATAGAGGGAGATATAAACAGTGTACAGTTTATTCTATAGCCATGACGTGCCCTTGAGCTATTATAAAAAGTATCTAATAACTATGTGTAAACAATTTATGAACTGTCTCTTGAGCTTCATGCAGATGGTGACGATAGTTACAATAGTCACAGTCACAGTGGTCCATATAGGATGAATCAATTAAAACATTTTTCGACAATAACATCTTTATTTCTCCACCAAACCCTACGTTGTGACCACTCTTTCGAATCGTCTCAAAGAGACGATTCGAAAGAGTGGTCACAACATAGAGTTTGGTGGAGAAATGACGATTCTAGTATCTGGGTACGCACGTTTATTTGTAGCCCTGCATTCATTTTCAATTTTCAAACCTACCTTTTCAAACAAAACACAATTGATTCGATTCGAAATTATGGTGTCATTTTAACCAGGCCTTAAATTATGCAGTATTTTGTATCACCGTATCTGAAAATAAAAAGTTGGATGTTCTAGTTGATTAACGTCCATTTCCGCCAACTTGTGCTAATATGGTGTCCCAGAGAGAGGGGGGGCGGATCAAATGAAACCCGGGCGAGATTGCCGAATCCTAGTTATCGAAAGAGTTTCTCTGGTTCTTTTAGATGGCCAGTGTAAAGCACTCAAACATCGGAACTCCGCTTATAAAGTCTCATCTGAAGGACATGTGCTGGCGGGGATGAAACCCGGGATCCCTGGTAATATAGCCTAACGCGTTAAGCATACACATATACCATACTCATAACATCGTCCAGTACATGTTCAACACTGATAAAATAACTGCTGCGCACATAAAGCAACCTGGTTTTGAGACTTGAAAAGGCAACATACTGTATTTTCAGTTCATAATTTATAACATATTGTTCGAGTGCATCTAACAATCTACATTATACATACAAATTTTATTGCATTAACAAACTGAGTACACTCAAACCGAAAGGCTTCTGTACGCTCAGAGTGTGCTTCCTTTGTTTAGAAAATAATATAGATATGAATATACAATTTCTGCATTGGCCTAACATTCGTGTGTTCATGTGCCGTTTAAATTAACACATTTCACTGCCAATGGTGAATATGTGACTACAGTAAAACTCTCTATAACGGCCACTAAATTATATCAAGTATTTTGTGTTAAAAGCAGGTGGCTGCTTAAAGCAATGTGAAGGTAAATCAGAACGCTCCTATAGGAGCGTTCTGGTTTACTTTCACATTGCTTAAAGCAGCAACCTGCCCTAAATACCAAGTAATTAACACGATTTAGTGGGCGTTATAGAGAGGTTTTACTGTACCTTTAGAAACATTTTGGATTCAGATGAGATAACACGTAATACTTGATTTCTTTATGTTTCTTCAAGGAAAATAGAACAGAAAGTAAAATAAAATACTATAGCAAATGACAAATTGTGTGGAAGACATTACGTGTCAACGAAGTAGTTTTTTTTACTTAACTTACTCTTCCATATTAACGCGTTTTCAAGTTTTTGCAAACAGAGTAGACCCAGACCAGACTGCTCCTATAGGAACCATCTGACCAGGGTTTGCTCTGTTTGCAAACGGAACGGAATTTGTTATATCTGTTTCTTTACTTTCTAAAATGGCTGCAGTGTTACACCTTCCATATTTCAGTATAACTATTTTGTACATGAATATTCAGTAAGTATTAAAATTTGGAATACACCTAGAACAAGGAAATGGTTTTATACGTATGGCGTAATTGGTTCATACAATGTTATTATAGGAGTAAAGGATTCAGAGCAATTTATCCCAATCTCACAGATTTCTTTCAGAAACAGATTACAAAAAAGTGAAGATGACGTTTCTTAATAGGAACCAGAAATAGAAATGCCTACGGATAGGGTGAGCTTTAAAACCATGCAAAGCCAATAAGTATGGAAGTATTTGAATGTGGGACCCTTAATGTCTACTTCTGATCCTACCTAGCGCAATCATACACGCGTTTACAAACTGTTCCCATCTAGATCTGTGTCCATGCTTATAAAACTTTTAGTTGAGTCTGAGTTTGTTCTTTAGTTTTTGATTGGTCAGATTTGAGCCTTTTGGCTCAAATCTGACCAATCAAAAGCTTGAGAACTCAAACCTGACCGATCAAAAGCTTGAGAACGAACTCAGACTCAACTAAAAAGCTTTATAAGCATAGACCCAGATGCCGAATAATTCGTCAAAACCGCTCTCAAATCGGTCCAAAGTTTCTCAAAATCTTGCACCAATAAGAAGTAACAAATAATTACGGCAATCCGTCAGTATCTATGCAAACAGCTTTATTCAGTAGAATAAGGATAGAACTCTGTATCCTGCCGAAAACAACACTATCTGCTGAAACTCTGGTATGCCATATTGTCCGTTTACCTCCGGTTCTTTAATGCGTTTAGGAAGTAATTGTCTGGGTGACAAACAGGTTGGATCCTGATGAGACGCCGAGTTACACGGCGTCTCATCTGGATCCAACCTGTTTGGAAATATGACCAAGTCGCGGTTGGCATGATAAGGCTATATGCGTTTCAGCATTTCTGCAATATCTTATTAACCCTTTCGCTGCCAAATTATGTCGTCTGCTAACCTTATCGTCTGCTACAAATAATCATTTTTTTTATTTTCTACATGTTTGTTTCAAAAACACAGTAACAGTAACAAACAGTTTGCATCTGATGAGACGCCGAGTTACTCGGCGTCTCATCTGGATCCAAACTGTTTGCATAGGTACATGTAATCACAGATCCGGCTTTGGCAGCGAAAAGGTTAAATTCGTTGTATAAATCAGTGCATTTAATATTTTCTGAGTGCATTTATGGTGATTGAATAAAAGGAAGACAAAAAAGTTTATAAAGTACCAATTTGTAGAGCAAACATTTTCTATTTGCTTTTACACGTTTTTCCAGATTTACATTTTCCTCGAATGTTATTATTTGTTTTTGTTGTACTATTGTATTAGAAATATCATTATTATTAGAAGTAATAAATGTTTTAATGTGGGGTTTTGTTTTCGATTTTTGAAAGAATCTTATGATTCACAGACAGGCAGTCAGACAGACAGACAGTCGGACAGATAAAGGAGCGTATCCATACACTTAACCCATTACGTCATAGGCTATTTTTAGTTACAACCTCTTTGAATAAATCTACCGAAAAGGAGCATTAACTAGAGAAAAGGAAAATTTTAGAGTTTTGTAGTTTGAAACCATTGTGATAAATAGAGCATTTGCTCCTATAGGAGCAAATGCTCTATTTATCACAATGGTTTCACAAAGTCACTTCCAAAGAGTCGTCAAAAGTCGTCAATATGAGGGAATGGGTTAAATCGTAATTTCTCCACCACATCCTATGTTATGACCACTCATATTGCCTCTTCGAGACGATTCTAAAGAGTAGTCATAAAATAGGCTTTGGTGGAGAAATAAAGAGGTTATTTTTGAAAATGTGTTAATTTACGCATTTTATCTTGACCTCTGTTTAGAGAAAAAAAATTAATTTATCTCACTGACCACAGTGGTATATGATGTAAATAGATTTTGTTGTAGAAGAACTATTAAATGCTTAGTTTTATTGTTACTCATTTTTAAAGTAGTTGTTATCTTCCGTATGCTAGGCATTATTTGTCTTTATTAATGCAGAAACTCGAAGTCAGTGTTCGGTCCTTCCAAAACGAGCAATACAGAATTGTTCCTAAATGTATGTATCAGTACGCATATCTAGAAAAAAAAACATGTTCTTGTATATCGCGACAGGGTAAGTTAGCCGCAAATTCTCTCACCGGAAGTCGAAGCTCTGCCTACTGCGTATATTCGACGAGGATACTCTGCAGAAGAAATATCTGTTACAACATTTGAATTTGATATTTTGACCTTGACCTTAACTTGTCACGATGCAAATGTAGCAACTTTGGGAGATGAATATACATGTACATAGAATGTCTTTATATCTATTGATTCGGGGAATGGCAAAGTTAAAGCTTGAATACAAACCAACAATGGAATGAATACAGACAGGAGATGTCACACGAAATATCATAACCACAGAATCACAAATGAGGTGCGCGCGCCCACATACACACACATACAGGTAACAAACAGGCCGATAGACAGACGAAGAGACAGACCAAAACATTGTGACCCATATCTAGATCTCCAATTATAAAACATAAACAATCACGACAAGGATGAAAGACATTGGGGACTATCTGTCATGAAAAAAAGATAATATCATAATTTTAAGCTTCTTACACTAATAGGATAAAACCAATAGATATTGCCTCTGAGGCACTTTGACATTTCTATATTCGAACCTGTCATGGAAGACGGTGTTCTAAAAAAACTAGCACCTGCTCAAAATTTGAATCTAGTGCATATTGGGCTACTCCCGAGTCGATTAAAGAGGAGGTCCCTACAATGAACGCATAATTTCAATAATATTATAAAACTTGGTATTTGTTATTGCTCAATCATTATTATGAAGATTATCAATTTGAACTTATATCGACAAATGTCCCTGTGATACAAAATAAATCGATTTCATCGATACTTTTAATTTTTGTTCTACAACAAAGTATTATCGGCCCTTTCCGTTGATTTTTTCCGCGTTCCGATGATCACCAGATCCATTCATTGTTTAAGTAACAGCTTGTCTCGGAGGTGGTCGGAGCGACGCGAATAGCACGAACAGATACGAAACCAAAACCCAACCCGAATAAGACTGAAATATCAGGGGGAAAATTCGGGATCGTCAATATCAAACACATGGATATTTTGTCATTTTCAACGTTTATTTGATGGGTTTTCTTGCGATAAACTTCTTTCCAGCATACAAACAAGTGAGTTTTGTATATTTTAGGTATTTTTGAAACGCGTCGAATGTAGGGACCTTCCCTTTAAGGTTTTGACGAAATATTGTCCGAGGTTAAACAGCTTGGGTCCTGATGAGACGCCGTGTTTCCGTTTGCACGTGCGAGACGAGTCGCATAGCAGAAAAAGGTTAACTTGTTATTTAACCCATTCCCTCATAGGCTATTTTTAGATCCAACCACTTTTAACAAGTCAAGCATAAAGGATCATTAACTAGAGCAAAGGAATTCTTTTTAGAATTTTGCAGTTTGAAACCATTGTGATAAATAGAGCATTTGCTCCTATAGGAGCAAATGCTCTATTTTATCACAATGGTTTCAAAAAGTGACTTTTGCGGAGTCATCTAAAGTTATCAATGTGAGGGAATGGGTTAAGAAGTGTAATGTTCTACCATTGACAGAAGGCGGCAGATACAATATTTATAGCTTTTGTATAAATGTCACACAATAAGTTAACCCTATCTTTAATATAAACGCATTTTCACGCATTTGCAAACAGAGTAGACCCAGATCAGACGGCTCCTGTAGAAGCCGTCTGATCAGGGTATGCTCTGATTGCTTTTGACATCGTATAGATCTGATTCTACGGGTTCTATAAAAACAAACATTTTTTTCTCTAAAAGTTTACATTTAAAAACGTATTGATGATGTCATTATTTCTTACGGAACTATTGACCAGGGAACGGTTTAAGAAACGAAAATATACACGATACTCTTAGTTTATAGTCAGTTACCATCAACCATTGTAACGCTAGTTTTACGGCTATTATCCGACATAAACAAAAACAAATTGAGGCACACCCTGCATATAGCATATAATCGACATAAATTCATATCAATAGTGTGAAAGAGGTTCGCTAGTGGTGTTTTATGTTATGAATATTCGTGCAAGAAATAATAACATCATAAATATTACTATCTTTATAATGACAAATAAACACTGGAAGTTTTGTTCATGGCAGAAACCGCAGTCATTTCAAATGCCAGCAGAACAGTCCCTGACAAGACAGCTATTATAGAAGTTGTCTCATCTAGATCTACTTTGTTAGAAAACGCGTATTTATGGAGTAAAGGGGTAAAACACGGTACTTTTGCCAGTAACTGGGATAACACATTAGTTAATGCATAATGTATAACATTTGTATCTGAAGGCTTAAATACCTCGTTATTGAAGTGTTGTATGTGATATACAGTAAAACCTCGATTATCGGAACACTAAAAATACGTATTATCATCGATCTTTAAGACAGGTGGCAGCTTAATGCATGGTGAAAGTCATGCAGAAAGCTCCTCCCGGAGCTTTTGTGACTTTCATCATGCATTAAGCAGCCACCTGCCTAAAAGGGTCTAAATTCGTTATAACGAAAATTCGAATAATCGAGCTTTTACTGTATTCTCTTGATTGGCATTTCCTTCATTTGCAAACAGCCAGAATCCAAAATAACTCAGCTGTTAGTCATTCAATCAGCAGTTTCTTAACCCGTTTCTCCATAAATACGCCTTTTTTTGCCTTTGCAAACAGAGTAGACCCAGATCAGATGGCTCCTATAGGAGCCGCCTGATCAGGGTCTGCTCTATTTGCTTATTACTTATCGAGATATGATTCTACAGGTTTCTGATGTGGTCATCATGTTCAGTTTTTATGTGTCGTTTTAAATATTAAAGTAGTTAAATTGCATGGTGTCTTTATGTCTTACATGATTATTCATGGAGCAAAGGGTTAAACTCTTTTTCGAATTAGAAAATAGTTGGCACTGCATCAGATCTAATTTGAGCAGACGTTGTTTTTGTCGTTTTAGACAGGTTGAGGTTAGATATTGAAAATAAAATGAAGGATTCGAAAACGTGGGTCATTTTTCCTTTCATATTACCGATGTTTATATTGATACTTTTTGTTATGTTCATTAATAATCTCTATTAATAATAGACAGTGACACTTTTCAAACTAGTCTTCGCATTCGGTTTGTTTTAATCGATTTAAACGTGCATTATATGGCTACTCTGTCCTGTCTCTTAAATTATAGATACTGTTTATATTTCTGTTTGTTAAATATTTGGATAAAATGCTTCTGTTAGAGGGCCCTGGGGTTGACTAACCGGGTAACCCTCTTTAAATAAAGTAGTTCATTAATTTCATTCATTCACAATTGAGTTCTGTGTTCTGTATGTTTTAACCCATTCCCTCACAAGCAATTTCTATATCCAACATCTGTGAATATACATTGTTTTACTAAAAAGGAGCATATACTGGAAACAATGAAACGTTTGGAATTGTGTAGTTTTGAATCCATTGTGATACATAGAGCACGTGATCATATGAAGCAAATACTCTTTTTATCACAATGGTGTTAGAACATGACTTTTACATAGGCATCAAAAGGCGTATATACGAGGGAATGGATCAAAGGTCGTTAATATTTAGGGGATGGATTAAATAAATGTAGTCGTAGTTTAGTTCAGCTCAAACATTTACATGTTCATTGCCAAATACAGTACTCCCTCCCTACAACGACCCTCTCAATAACGATCCCCTCCTTACAACAACGCATGTCACTGTTTCCGAAACAACAAGGCTCCAGAAACAACCTTTGTCCATCGTATTTTCTTTATGCCGCAATCAAACCCTATGTTGTGACCACTCCTTAGAATCGTCACTTTGTGACGATTCTAAAGAGTGGTCACAACATAGGGTTTGGTTGAGGCATAACGGTTTTAGTTCTCGAAATGCACCTTATCTGGGGATCTGCAAACAAGCTAAGTATGTTTGATTTCCCCTCCCTATTACAACTCCCTCTGAACAACACATACAATATTCGTATCCCAACGGGTGTCGTTGTAGAGAGGGAGCGCTGTACAATAAATAAATATGCGGCTGCAGTAAGAAATGTACACTGGCCTTATACATACTACAAATATAAACCATACAGAGCTATCAAGTCAGGGTTGACATGGTAAAATATACAAGTCTATGTATTAACCCTTCGCTTGCTATTCACGTCAATATACATAGCTGTACAAAATGTAAATAGTGAAGACTCAGATGAGACAGCTCCTGCAGGAGCTGTCTCATCAGGGTCTGCACTATTTTCAAGTTGATTGTGCAACCAATGCACTCCTAAGCAGTGATTGCACAGCGAATTACTTGTAGACAGTGAAGATATATGTAATTATACAAGAGGGCATGGGTAAAGAAGGAGAAATGTATTTTAAAATTCAGCAAGTGAAGGGTTAATATCCATTAACAAACATAATTTGTTATACAATCTGGAGATAATTAAAGCATACATCATAATATATAAACAAAATGTATACATGTATATCCCTATGTGCTCTGACAATTTAGATTGTTAAAGTTATTTGCACGGATAAGCTACTCAACTTTACGTAAATGACATTCTATCAAATGTTGGAGTCAGCAAATGTATCTGGTAAATACAGTTTTAATTAACCCATTCCCTCGTATACACGTATTTTCACTCATTTGCAAACAGAGTAGACCCAGATCAGACGGCTCCTTTAGGAGCTGTCTGATCAGGGTCTGCTCTGTTTGCTAGTGGAATTGGGAAGATTTGGTTAATTACTTTCTAACATGGGTAAAATTTCGACCTTACATATTTCATTATACTATTTTATACTATTCTACACAATCAGAGGTTTTACTGTATAACTCACAAGCTGTCAATTTAACTGTACTTAATGTCGAGAAACATTTAAACAACTGCCGTCAATAATCTCATCCAATGCTACACAATCCGACTGTTTTCAGTTGGCAATGAATCTGGCAGTGTTTTATAGTTACCCGTATAGGAGAAAACATAAACACTCGACATCTTGCGTTGATTTTATTTATGTTTACTGATGTTTACCCTTATTGTGTTGTCAAAATTAAGTCTTTGTTTGATATGTTGCACATTTGATCAGAGCTACATTACCCAAATTTCACCACCAAACCGTAATCTCTCGAAGAGACGATTCTAAAGAGTGATCACAGTATATGGTTTGGTGGAGAAATAAAGAGTCTATTGTCAAAAATGTTTTAATCAACGCATCTTATCTGGAGCGTTGTTTTTCAACTTCCGACTGAACACATTTTTGATGAACTATTAAGATAAGGGTGCGTGCCCAAACACTAAAATCGTCATTTCTCCACCAAACCCTATACTGTGACCACTCTTTAGAATCGTCTCTATAGAGACGATTCTAAAGAGTGGTCATAGTATAGGGTTTGGTGGAGAAATAAAGGATTTTCTACATTAGATGTTTTAATTTACGCATCTTATCTGGAGCGCTGTTTGACTGCCTCCGACTGAACACATGTTTGATGAACTATTGACCGAGTGTCAAACAGGTTAGATTCTGATTAGATGCCGAGTTTCTCGGTGTCTCATCTGGATCCAAACTGTTTGCAAACGCGAGTTAGTGGGGGAAGTGATTCAGCTTAACCATTTACTCCATAAATACGCACATAGAGTAGACCTTGGTCAGGCGGCTGCAATAGATTTACTCTGTTTGGTTATGATGTAATATAAATATGATTCTACAGTTTCTGTCTTGCCGAACAATTCACGTGTCCATGTGCTATTATAACAAATCAATCTAATTAATGTACATGACGTCATTATTCCTTGCATGAATAATCATGGAGGAAGTGGTTAATAACTATCCAGCAGTGATTCAGCATTGTCTGGTGCTATTATCCGTTGACGACTGTATTGGAGTAAAACCTTCTCAGTTCCAAAATGGCTAAATATACACCATTAATAACAAATGTCCATCTATCTCTATTATCTATATCTCACAAAATAAAATACTTCCGACATAGTAAATTATGAAATTATTCCGATTGAGCTGTAATTTGATATCGCTAATCCCTTAATCATTAACCTTAAGCCTGCTGAACAAATTATTTTTCAGAAATGTTCACCTACTACAGTTTCAATATTCAAACTATAAATCAATTTGTCTACAAAATTGCAATCAGGGTGTCAAACAGTTTGGATCTTGATGAGACGCCGATTAACTCGGCGTCTCATCAAGATCCAAACTGTTTGCATAGACCTGTATTCACCCATCCGCCCTTAGCAGGCTAGAGGTTAATCGATTTAAGAAATAATAATTTCATACCAGTGTTTTATCGTGCAATCGAACACTGGTAGGAGCTGAGATGCGTAGTAATTAAATCACGAGGCCGATATCCCGAGTGATTTAATTATAAGCATCTCAACGACTACCCGTGTTCGATTGCACGATAAAACACTGGTATACATTTATTATTTCGATTCTAACAGTTCAATTTAACTATAATTTGCACCGCCACAACGGCACTACCTTTCTTGTCGTACGAATTTTCGAAGCCATATTACGTCACGTTAAGCCGTTATGTACAGCGCGTGCGGTGTTTTATGGAGAATTCAAACATAGATACGTCCCTTCTTTGTTTATGTAGATGTGTGCGCGAGGTGTGTTAGAATACGATTTAAACAGAGAACAGACGTTTGGCAGGAAGTGCCACACAGCAGCCGCCGAAGTAAATATAGATTGCGCGCACTTATACATACAGTAGAGCCTGTCTTAAGCGGTCGTCAAAAATAGATTTTGTAAGACAGTCGGTAGCTTAATGCGGGTCAAACGAAATGCAGAACGCTCCTATAGGAGCTTTCTGCATTACGTTTGCCCTGCATTAAGCAACCACCTGCGTTTTAAATAATAACCCTGTGTTGAATAAATGAATGTTAGCTTTAGACAGTTTCATAGTATATATGTCACATATGTGACCAAATCATTGGGTTTGGTGGAGAAATGACAATTATAACAATTTAGTACGCACATTTATCTTTCCCCCTGTATTTGATATATTGTATTCCATATTATATTCACGCCAGCATTATCTACAGTGTGATTACTAGGTACATCAAGGCTAAAATCACTGACACTATCATCAATGTTCTCGTGAGTTAATGAAGTGAGGATTTATACAGGCAGTGTCAATTAAGGGCTTTGCAGTATGTTATATTGATAAGATCTACACTGAACGCTCGTTATAACGAAATTCGATACAACGGAATATTTATTATGCGATTATAAAAAACATTTTCCGAGACTCGTTTAATATCATTTTATACAAAATGACTATTCACTACAATTCCTATGATTATATACATAACCTTTACACTGTCCTACACATCTGGATTCAGATTACTTTTGAATCGACCAAGCTAATTCCTCGGCATCTCATCTGGATTCAAGCTGCACTCAAATGGTAGTATTGTCGTGCTAACACAAATTCATCATGCTTTGATATTGTCATAAACCTATATACTATATACAGTAGAACCTGTCTTAAGTGACCATCAAAAAAAGGCTTATAGTTTCTGTAAGACATGTGGTAGCTTAATGTGGGTCAAATGTAATGCGGAAGGTTCCTATAGGAGGTTTTGCGTTACTTTTGTCCTACATTATGCACTACCAGCATTTTAACACTTGTGTGCTCAATAAAAGAATGGTAATTCTGGATAGATTTTACTTATTAAGTTCAAATGTATATTCCTTTGCTAACGTACATTTATCTAATAGATGAGACATGTTTGTCTGACGAAAGTCAGAGAATACTTCACCGCTACTTTACTACATGTAGCCATAACAGTTTTATCCGGTTGTCATAATATATTAACCCTTTCCCTTATGCAAGCGCATTTTCGCGCATCTGCAAACAGAGTAGACCCAGATCAGACGGCTCCTATAGGAGCCGTCTGATCAGGGTCTGCTCTATTTGCTTATGGTTTAATATAGATCTGATTCTACAGCTTCTGCCTTGGCCAAAATGTTACGAGTTCATATGCCGTTATAAAAAATAATCTAAATTAATATTAATTAGCTGGAGTTTTATAATGACATCATGAACTAAAACATGTTTAGCCTTGACAGACATTTTGGACATATACCCATGCTATATCATTAGCAAACAAAGCAGACTCTGATGACACGGTCCTTACAGGATCCGACTGATCTGAGTATACTCTTGTTTGAAAAGTGATTGAAACAGGCGCGGATTTAGAGGGGCGTAGGCCCGGCCCCCCTAAAATTGCCAAAACAAATGTTTTTAGTAATATTTTATATCTATATACAGAAAAACCTCTCTATAATTACCACTAAATTGTATTAATTAGTTGGTATTTAGAGCAGGTGGCTGCTGAAAGCAGTGTGAAAGTAAAACAGAACGCTCCCATAGAAGCGTTCTGTTTTACTTTCATCTTTCTTTAAGCAGCCACCTGCCTTTAACACAAAATAATTGAATGTAATTTAGTGGTCGTTGTACATGTATCTACTAAAAATCAATAAAACAATTATTCAGTAGGAGTGTTTTTATATCCCTCGCCCAATTCAGCTCTTTTTCAACATGTATTACAAATAGACTATTTATTTATGTCATCAAACATAAAAATCTACGCCCCACCTCCAAATGATTTCTACACCCCCCATCCCGCCCAAATCTGAAATCGTGGATCCGCACCTGTGAAGGGTGTGTAATAAAACTGAACTATCAGTCTTCATCTAAAGCAATATATGGTCGAATAATGGACTGTGTTTTGTGAAGAGCGTGGAATACTGTTGAGACGCCGAGTAACTCGGCGTCTCAACAGTATTCAAGTTGTTGGACACCGACTCGGTCAATGGTTCATCAAAATCATGCTTGAATCGGTAGCATCCAGATACAAATCTGAGTAAATATTAGTTCGTTTACAATGTAAATACATCGGAGGTTGAAGACTGAAAACCAGAAATGGTGTCATTTAAGTATGGTAAGTGCGTTGACACTACTTAATCCATTTATCAGCAAAACTGTTTTCTAAATGCCAGCCGGATAGTCATTAAGTCTTTGAGATGAATACAGTATAACCTGTCTTAAGCGGCCATCAGAAATGAGGTCTAATTATGGGTCTGTAAAGCAGGTGGTAGCTTAATGCAGGCCAATAGTAAGGCAGAAAGCTCCTGTAGGAGCTTTTTGTATTACTTTTGCGCTGTAATAAGCAACCAGCAGTTTATTAAGACTCATATGTTCAATGAATGATTGACTGCTTAGGACGGAATCTACTGTTTTCTAAATACGGACGGGATTGTGATAAAGCCATTGAGTTGAATATACTCATTTCCCTTGAGCAAAGAGAGAATAAATGTCAATTTTCAGATTAACGAACAGTGGTTCAGAATTCCACGTAATCACTGCCCTTTGAACCTCTGAATGGGAGACATGCGTGTACAGTGGTTTGCAAACAGTGTAGACCCTGATCAGAGGGCCCCTAGCAGAGCCCTTTGATCAGGGTCTGCATGTTTTGTCATTCAAAATCCTCTAGCAAGTTTACATCTTTCATACTGAGTGTACGCTGTGGTTAAACACTATTGGACTATTACATTCTGAAAGGTTTAAGTTCAGGTTTCATGTGGATATACTTACTTCTGAATGACACAATACATGGTTGAGTTTCTGCACACGCGACGCAAAACATTTCAGAATACTAGACACGAATATGTGAGATGGAAGAGACCTACAGAGCTCAACAATGTAATTGCAAGACATCATACCATGTCTGCAAGAACCATGGCCATCTGACCACACGTAAAGTCGGAGGCACATGAGCTAGACACATACACGGGCACTTTTAGTTATTATGCATTGTTATTCAACAACACTGACACAGGTTTATTTCAGTGTACAGTAAAACCCCGCTAATGCGACCACCAAAAAGAGGTATAATTATGGGTGCTAGATGCAGGTGGCAGCTTAATGCAGGACAAAAGTAATGCAGAAAGCTCCTCTTGGAGCTTTCTGCATTACTTTTGCCCTGCATTAAGCAACCACCTGCTTACAGAGACACACACATTTATTCATTAAGTGGTCGTATTAGAGGGGGTGTACTGTATTATAATTGCCTATCCATTTACTCCCTGGATGTTCATGTAACAAATAATAGCATTATGAAAATTAATCTTTTTGGCGCCAAATTTCTAATTGTCGTCTGCGATCCATTTTTTTGTTAAATCATTCGGTACAATAAGGAAATGAGATAAATAAATGCAAATTTCAAAGGAATAAAGCACTGATATAGAAATAGAGATTAAGATAAAAAGTGAAGTCCCTGATCAGACGCCGCCTTGAAAAGGCGTCGTCTGATCTGGGACTGCACTATTTGTCGTGGTGCATTTATGCGACTTCGGCGGTGAAAGTTTTAAAAATATTGGTTTTCTATATTGGCATATGAACACATGAACAGTTGAAAATTGCAGAAATTGTGGAATCGAATCTATATTATTGCATAAGCAAACAGCAGACCCTTATCAGACGGTTCCTACAGGAGCCATCTGATCTGGGTCTGCTTTGTTTGCAGAAATTTAAAATGATGTATGCATTTGGCATTGATTTAAATCGTTGGACGTGTTCAAACTACAGTAAAACCTGTCTTGACGGACCATTAAAAATATGTTTAATTATGAGTATGTAATGCAGTTGTTTGCATAATGCAGGTCAAAAGTAATGCAGAAAACTCTTATAGGAGCTTTCTGTATTATTTTGTTCCCTGCATTAAGCTACCACGTGTGATTCAAGATTTCTGTGCCCAATTAATTTGTTTCTGGAATCACAATGGTTTCAAAACTATATAATACCAAATGATTCGACATTAATTACCCTATTACAACCCCGTTAAAATACGGACTGTCCCTTGTGTGCTCCCTCATTGCCATTGCGGGTCGAATAGTGTTTGACTGGGGTTGCATATTGCGCGTATATTACAGTTATTTATTTGTATTACTTAGTTTATATGCATGAACTTCAAATTGATCTGTTCTCTTACCCAATTTTCCAGCAATAGTTTTTGTGTAGTGTTGTATGCCAAAAAATATACCCAATTCTGTTGGGTCTGGGTCAAAACTGTGTGACGTACTGGCACTGTGCATAGAATGTTACATTCAAATTTTGTTTTTTTATGATGTGAGTGCGCTGACACAATATAATAGAGCATACTCACAGACAGATAAACTTACGGAAGGAATGAAATTGGTTTACCTATGTTCTAAATAAATTCGTTTTTATTATTATTCTTATCTATGTATAAGTATTAAATATATTTTATTTTAAATGTTCTATAATTACACATTGAATATACCCTGTTTTGTATATAAAATGTATATATGTGAAGCGCTTTTGAACGCACATATCCTGTGTGAAAAGAGCGCTATATAAATGTGGTATAGTAGTAATAATAATAATTATAATAATAATAATAATAATAATAATAATAATTTATAAAAGGTCGCTTACAACAGGTTCTACTGTAACCTGGTTGAAGAAAAAGATAATGCAAAAAATCATAATTGAAACCGTTTTCTAAACCGTATTACAAGTTATTCGGATCAATATGTTTGATACATGTACTTGGTTAACCCATTCCCTAATAGGCTATTTTAAGACAGAACCTTCTTTGAATAAATCAACCAAATAGGAGCAGTAACTAGAAAAAAAGAGGGAGTTTGGTATTATATGGTTTTGAAACCATTGTGATAAATAGAGCATTTGCTCCTTTGGAGCAAATGCCCTATTTATTATAATGGTTTTCAAAAAGTGACTATTACAGTGTGTCAAAAGGCGTCAATATGAGGGAATAAGTTAACAGTTTCTCAAAGACCTTGATCCAATTGGACACATTCTAAAGATAGGAGATCGTACGAAAGCAGCAATGCCAAAAAAAGAATAAAAGACAAACTGGGGAGGGGACATGAGCAGTTTTGCAAACCATGTCAGCAATTGTCTCTTTTCGAAGTGCTGTTTTAATTCTGAAGTATCGTCTACTTTCGTAATACGAGTTTTTGCGTTAAGTACTTGCATAAGATAAGAACAAACGCCTTGGGATTCAAAATGTATCACACTGAACGGGAAACACGACATAATTAGGTCAACTTAATATATTTCCTTTGTCAATAGGCGAAGAATTGCGACAAAAATCGTACGGTTACATCATCAATGCGTCATCAATTTGCTATAAAAACTACATATCTAATTACGTTATATAAGGCATTTCAGCTGGCTGTGGTGGCATGTTTAACCGTTCGCTTGTAAGACAAAATGACATCATGAATATTGATTAGCTGGTTTTATAATGGCATAGGAGCACAATACAGTGCTCCCTCTCTACAACGACACCCTTTGGGATACGAATATTGTATATGTTGTACGGAAGGAGTTGTTATAGGGAGGGAAAATTAAACATAATTAGCTTGTTTGCAGATCCCCAGATAAGGTGCGTTTCGAGAACTAAAACCGTTATGCCTCAACCAAACCCTATATTGTGACCACTCTTTAGAATCGTCACAAAGTGACGATTCTAAAGAGTGGTCACAACATAGGGTTTGATTGAGGCATAAAGAAAAAAAGATGGACAAAGGTTGTTTCTGGAGCCTTGTTGTTTTGTAAACAGTGTCATGCGTTGTTGTAAGTAGGGAATCGTTATTGAGAGGGCCGTTGTAGGGAGGGAGCACTGTATGTGTTGGTCATTGCAGAAACTGTAGCATCATATCTATATAATCACATATGTAAACAGTGCAGACCCCGATCAGACGGCTTCACCAAGTGCCGTCTGATTTGGGTGCACTCTGTTTGCATAGTCGTAAAAATGCGTATATATGTAGTAACGACTTAATACTATCGAATTCTTAGATCCATTAGAAGTCTATGACCACTTTAGTAGGAGTTAAGCATAACTCAAATGACTGTTCACAGACAGCTGTCATCCTCAATGACAAATAAAAGCCGCACAACCTGCGTTTAGTGAGCCTTGGGAATGTACAAATGTCTTGAAAACCAGTAACTCTGAGACAGTTATCCGCACCTTGAGTCGCATTTGAACCAATTTGGATTCAAAAAGAAGCAAAGAAACTGGGTGCCTCGTCATGATCCAAGCCGTTTGACACTTGGCCAATGGCCTCTCTAACACTTGACTAAATCTGAATTAGACGAAATTGTACAAGATACATATTTGAACAGGCAAGTTTGTACCCATTCCTCCATATATACACCTTTCTATGCCTTTGCAAACAGAGCAGACCCAGATCAGACGGCTCCTATAGGAGCCGTCTGATCAGGGTCTGCTCTGTTTGCTTATGAAATAATAAAGATGTGATTCTACGGTTTCTTCATTGGAAAACATTGTATGTATTAATAGGCTGTCTTAAGAAATAATTTAATCAATAACCATGACGTCATCATCTTTTTAGGAATATTCATGAAGTAAAGGACTTAGCCTTATTCTGTTGTGAACTCTGGTGAAAAGTGTGCAGTAGAGAAAAAACAGTCCTACAGGGAGACAAAACTTGACGGAACGCATAAAAATACATACAACATTTACGATATAAAGAACGACGTAGACCATATGGTGAAAGCAGAAGTACCGCCTTGGAACAGTATAGTTCGATTTCGAACGCTGGGCCTTGACTGCACTTTTCTATTTATAGAAGATGCAACCATTCAGGTAGACAATGTTTGTCACAAGAAGATCGTAGTAATCGTGCAGTATTAGTATATACAGTAAAACCTCTCTATAACGGTTAAAGGCAGGTGGCTGCTTAGAGCAAGGTGAAAGTAAAACAGAAGGCTCCTATAGAAGCGTTCTATTTTACTTTCACCTTGCTTTAAGCAGCCATCTGTCATAAATACCCATTAATTAACACAATTTAGTGGAAGTTATAGAGAAGTTTTACTATATATGCTTATTACTTGTCTGTATAAACACAGGTAACTCCGGAACAACCACATGGTTTCTGACGCGTTTTACCTCTACAGGTGGACTGGTCCTAAAGGTCACAGCTCACGGGTCAAAATCGAACTATAGTAGCCAAAACAGGCTACCGGGGTTTTTAATTCGGGCTTGTCGGTACCCAATGCTCACGCTTATCCCATTATCATCCAAGACAAAATATAAAGTGTAAAGTTTAACTCCCAAACAACAACATACATGTATACATAATTATACATTGATCAGTGCTTTACACTGGGCATCTAAAAGAACCAGAGAAACTCAGTCGATAATAAGAGTAGGACATCGCGCCCGGTTTCTTTGTATCTTCCCCCCCTCTCTCTCTCTCTCTCTCTCTCTGGGACGTCCAATTAGCCCATAGTGAGCAGAAACGGACGTTAATCAACACAAACAAACAAACATATACACCGCATGCGAGTAACAATGTCAGTAAATATAATATTCAAATAAACTGTAAAATACTGAATTTGTAGAACAAGTGGCGTCATAAAATTGTGTAATTTTCGATGCGATAAAGCCTTTTGGAAAAAACGTTCCAAAAGTTTGGATCCGGATGAGACGTCATACTGTTTGCAATCAGGCGCGGATTAGAGGGGGTGGAGCCGGCGTAACCCCCCCCCCCCTCCGGCTAAATTGCCAAAAAAGATTTTAGTAATATTTTAGATCTGTATACAGTAAAACCTCTCTATAACGACCACTAAATTATGTTAATTTGGTGGTATTTAGAGCAGGTGGCTGCTTAAAGCAAGGTGACGGTAAAACAGAAAGCTCCCATTTGAGCGTTCTGTTTTACTTTCATCTTGCTTTAAGCAGCCACCTGCCTTTAACACAGCTCTTTTTCAACATGTATTACAAACACACTATTTATTTATGTCATCAAACATAAAAATCTACACCCCTACCCCTCCGAAAAAAATTCTACGTCCCTCCTAATCTGAAATCCTGGAACCGCACCTGGCAATGGAGAGTCAAGTCGAAACGAACGTGATAATGGTTAAAGGGGATGTCCCTACATTTGACGCGTTTCATAAACACTTAAATATACAAAACTCATTTGTTTATATGCTGAAAAGTAGTATATTGCAAAAAGCCCCATCCAATTACCGTTTATAATGACAAAACATCCATGTGTTTGATATCGCCGATCCCGTTTTACTCCCCGATGTTTCAGTTTTATTCGGGTTGGGTTTTAGTTTCGTAACTGTTCGCCCTATTCGCGATTCTCCGGCCACTTCCGAGAAAGCTATTACGTAAACAATGGAGGGATCGGGTGATCATCGGCAAAACGCGGAAAAACTTAACGGAAAAAGGCCGATAATATTGTGTTGTAGAACAAAAATTATCAGTATTGATGAAATCGGTTTATTTGTATTACAGGGGCATTTTTCGATATAAGTTCCAATTTGGAACCTTCATAATAATGATAGAGCATAACAAATACCAAGTGTTATGATATTATTGAAAATATGCGATCATTGTAGGGACTTCCTCTTTAAGGTTGTTAGAGAAAACGATTTTAGAATTACAATGAATTACATTTGAAAAGAATTACGATAGTACATCTACTGGGAACTAAATCTTCCATATAAAAACGTAACAATATTATACTTCAGGAACACTTGTGATTGTAGAATTTATGTCGGGTCTTCGTGTGTGGCATTAATAATCACAATTATATATAATCCAGTGTCCATGTCTGATAAAACCAATTTCCACTGAGAATCAGGTCAGTACTTTTGTTCAGAGCTACATTTTTATCAAAGCTGCTGATAAACTTCTTTAATGAGTGAACGCCACGAAATGTGCCGCTAATATTTTGTCCACTGGCTGCGAATAGAATAGATCCTCGTTTATGTACACGTCACTTTAAAATGACATATGCTGATTTATTATTATTTGTTTGTCTATGCCTGCTGTTCAGTAGAGTCATGTCAAAGAGCTAAAGGTGCGTATCCAAATACTAAAATCGTCATTTTCCCACAAAACACTATACTGTCCACCGCTCTTTAGAATCGTCTCTACGAGATGATTCTAAAGAGTGGTCACAGTATAGGGTTTGGTGGAGAAATAAAGAAGCTATTCTTCAAAATGTTTAAAGTTACGCATCATAGCTGGGCCTCTGAAAGTCTATACTAATATAAATGCCATATGTTTTTGTTCCGAAGTTTTGTTTGACAGTTACTTACAATTTATAGAAGAGTAAACTAGTGAATGCGCAATTTATGCATTCATTTTATAATTAACGCGTCTCAATGTGTATTTTGAATGACACATTTCGTTTGCAGATGTGAGTAGGCAAATAGTTCTTGTCGATGTGATCTTGGGGAAAATGTGATGCCTCTGTAGACCTCATTTTTTTAAACCATTGTGATAAATAGAGCATTTGCTCCAGAGGAGCAACTGCTCTCTTTATCTCATTGGTTTCAAATCTACACAATTTAAAAATTCTCATTTTCTATAGTTAATGCCCCTTATCAGTAGATTAATTCATAGACGTTAGGTCTAAAATTACTCTATGGGGGTGAGTTAATTAATCAGGACCCATATTCATAAAACGCCTCACTAATCCCTAGGACAACAGAAGGAAATCATGTCTGTCGAAATGTCTAGGAACACTAATAAGTATTTTTTTTTATTGACTGGTTCTTAGTATACTGTGTATACTACATTTAATGGTAAAAGTACAAAAATGAGTCATGCAGGAAACACCACATACAGAACAAACACTCGCCCGAACAGCAACACAAGGAAACAGCATACTTATGATGATGTAGGAGGCGACTGAGAGTTGTGTATGTTACTTGCATATCCTGCAAGAGAATGATAACAACATCGATTACGTGTACGGGGAGACTTTGTACGGCCGCCACACGGCACAAGCAACACTGTTGTGATAATAAAAGTACAAAAATGAGTCATGCAGGAAACACCACATACAGAACAAACACTCGCCCGAACAGCAACACAAGGAAAAAGCACATACTTGTGATGATGTAAGAGGCGAATGAGAGTTGTGTATGTTACTTGCATATCCTGCAAGAGAATGATAACAACATCGATTACGTGTACGGGGAGACTTTGTACGGCCGCCACACGGCACAAGCAACACTGTTGTGATAATAAAAGTACAAAAATGAGCTGTTTTCTAAAAAAATAAATTAAGCAGTTTTCCTATACTTTCTCCTTAAAAGATCTATGAAGACGGGCCCTGGTCGTCGCTATATATTATATTTCACTGTAACAAACCAGGTGTTTACTAACTATAACACATGCGCATGGGCTTTTATTAAATAGTCTTCCAAGTGAGTTTTTCGGTAAAATATAGTCGCTTTTAACTCACAAAACCTCATTAGTGGTTCCCAATATTCTCATATATTTCCTTAACACGACAGGGAAACACTGATAGATCATATGTAGCACGACAGTGAATTGTTAACCCTTTCCCTTTCATATAAATGCCTTTTCACGCATTCGCAAACAGATCAGCCCAGACCAGAGGATTCTTATAGGAATCGGCTGATCAGGTTCTGGTCTTTTTGCTTTTTTATATGATACAGATCTGATTCTACAGCTTTTTGTCAAAAGCAAATACAGTAAAACCTCTCTATAACGTCCACTAAATTACATCAATTAGTTTGTGTTAATGGAAGGTGGCTGCTTTTAAAAAGCAATGTGAAAGTAAAACAGAACGCTCCTATAGGGAGCGTTCTGTTATACTTTCACCTTGCTTTAAGCAGCTACCTGTCCTAAATACCAACTAATTAATATAATTTAGTGACCGTTATGGAGAGGTTTTACTGTAACTCCATTTACATTATAAAATTTGAGCTAATGCATATTCATATTGTCATTATTCTCGGAATACCGAATAAGGAAAGGGTAAACCCTTTTCCTAGTGAATATTCTAGTAAGAAATATTGACATCATGTATAGTCATTAGCTGATTTTATAATAGTGAATACACGATGCTGGTCATGTCAGAAAGTGTAGATTTAGATCTATATAATCCATATGCAAACTGAGTAGACCCTTGTCAGATGGTATCTACCCTGTTGGCAGAAACGTCAAAACGTGTCCCTATGAGGGAAAATGTTTAACCGTATATAAGAATAAACCCTTAGCTTGCTAACTGAGACCTAACTGGCATTTGCAAACAGCTTGGATCCAGATGAGACGCCGAGTAATAATATCTATATGAGTACTACGGCGATTTGTCATAAACGCATGTTTTCTGCTATGTAACGGTAACATTGGCAACGCATTGGCTGTTGACCAGCTCCAACAAAAAAAGAAAGATATATACTAGCATACAATTTTTTCTTCAGTTTTTGTGTAAAAGACAGTCACAGAAACGAAAAATTACGAACCTGTTGAGACGCCGAGTTACTCGGGGTCTCATCTGGATCGAAACGGTTTGCTTAAGTAACCATAGATACGGCATTGGCAATGAAAGAGTTTCCGTGACATTTACCAATCATCATCAAAGCGCAACAGATCGTCATCAAAGTGCAACATACAAACATAATTAGTTTTAACACTTAGCAAAGCAAAGCCCGACCTGTCTCATATGTGCAAACACTTTGAATCCAGGTGTGACGCCGAGTAACTCGGCGTGTCACCAGGATTCAATCTGTTTGATACTCAGTCAATAGTTTCTGAAACATTTGTACGAATAAAAAATATAAAATAAAAAATATAAAAAAGTAAGAAATGCAGCAAATAAAAGTTTTAGGCAGATATTTTTTTATCAACACGATATCCGTAAATATTAATTCGCCCAAAGTGCAACAGACAGTAAAACGCTTGTTCTAATGCAACATTTTTGTAACACGCATTCTGATTGGTCCACGTGACAAAATTTGAAGCATATAAACCACCGATATACTGTCGGGAAAATGAATATACTGTCGGAAACCGAATCACTAGAAAATTTACTACGAAATATTCATACGCGCATTCATAGTAAAATTGAATGAATGGGTCTGAATGAATGAAGGCACTGGCTGAATGAAATGTCAAATGTTTTCAATTTGCTTGTTGGTTTTTTTCAACACACTTTATGGTTGTAGTCAATGTGAGTCTGGCGATTCTACTCAAATATCTATGGCAAAGTCCCACAAGTTGATCCTGAGTCCATTTATTTCGCATGTTGATCTAATTCACTGTCCTTGAACAAATGTTTCTCTTCCTCTATTCTGTTTTGATGTGTATGTGGCACCTGCACCCTGTAAATATAAGATTTAAGGTATATAACCATGTAGCTGTGATATTTATATCCATGCTGATACTATTTAAGAAGGACCTGACAACACTTTAACATTACCAACCGATTACAGACAATGATCTGAAAACACTAAAAAACAGGTTTCCTCTCTGCCATAAATCTCAAATCTTTCCAAAGAAAAGTGGTTTGACATAACCTTGAAATTCGCTCTTCTTGGTATACATAGAAAACCTAAGATCTCTGACAAAAGTACAATTTATGATTCATGCAGGATTGAGGAAACATGCCCTGTAAATCTCTGAAAACATACCTGATAAAACTGCACCCGAGATCGAATCATTTCATTCAGTAACCCAAACGTTCAGTCGATTATGAAGAATCATATACACATCCAGGCCTGTTGTTGAGCGTGTGCTGAACGAAATGATGAAAACAATTTCTGCTGAGGCTTGTTTCGCCAAAAGTTTTAAAACACAAATCACTGTGTCCGAGAGACCGCAATCATGCAGTAGCTGTTGGCCTATACTGGTGTCAAAAGCAGGGAAATAATGAAAAAGTCCGGTCTGTCATCAGAATGAAGCCATAATGCCGACTCGTCCGACAATAAGAAGCGGCAGTATTCTTCAATTCTTCAAGGACAGTCACATAATGAGAATTCGCCCCACCCACTCTAGACCACTCGATGGCTCGTTGCAAATTCCAAACATGCCTGTACATTGTCGCTCCTGATAATTTCCATTTGCACGTCCACTATTCCTATCATCATTCTCATCAAATACACCAATCAGTATCTTGAATATGCAACCAGTTCCACATTGCAAACAATTTAAAAATAAATAATTCCGTTGTCCATGTGCACAATTATTGTGGAATTTCGAGCAATGTCGAGGTCAAATTTGATTCATCTTTCGTAATTTTGAAAGGGACCTACCGTCAGAAATTCAAAGGACCATGACTTAACGGTTTTCATTTGTGAAAATCAAAGCATCAAGTGAAAACACCAGTTCATGATATATTAAATATAAGCACAATTGCTTGGTTCCGGGAGAACTATTTTCTATATGCGTAATGCGGAGATATGCGGTGTTTCATGACGTCATGTCATGACGACAGAGAGAAAATATCAAAGGACTTAAAGTATTGTTTGTTTTTTACCATCTGGATCTACGGTTTCATTAGAATAGGGATAACCGTTGCGTATTTGAAGATTTGCAGCAGTAAATCGGTGGTTTATATGTCGCAAATAATCGTTTTACATGCTCCGCTAACGCGTCGCATGTAAAACTAAATTTGCGACATATAAACCACCGATATACTGCTGTAAATCTCCAAATACGCAACGGTTATCCCCTAATTATGGTTATCTACGACCAGACTGGCATTTGCTTAACCCTTTCCGCGCCAAATTTCTAATTGTCGTCTGCAATCCAAATTTTGTTAAATTATTCGGTACAATAAGGGAATGAGATAAAAATGTTTTGCAAAATTCAAAGGAATAACGCACATAAAATTATATAGAAATAGAGAATGAGACAAATAGCGAAGTCCCGGATCAGACGCCGCCTTGAAAAGGCGGCGTCTGATCTGGGACTGCACTATTTTTCATGGTGCATTTATGCGACATAGACGGTGAAAAGGTTAAAGCTTTTATCCACATGAAACACCGACTAAAGCTGCATCTTATCAGGATCCAAGCTGATTGACACTCAGTCAATAGTTTCTCAAACTCTTGGTTGAACCGACAGCAGTCAAAACCCAACAAGGGGAAATTGGATAGACTATATTTTCTCGGAGGACTAAGTGTTATATGTTAGAAAATCATATTGCCGTATGTTGATACTGTAAACGGGCCCATTACTGGTGATACCGTAATAGGATGCATTTAACGGATACCAGTTTCAAATGGCCATATACAGTAGAACTTGTCTTAAGCGGCCAGTCATTTATTAAATATAGGAGTCTTAAAAACAGGCGGTTACTTAATGCAAGGCATAACTAAGAGGTTAAAATATGACCTAGGTGTGCCTTCTGGCCATAATGGCACACCTGGTGCCATAATAGTCCGAGAGCTTATGTGTCACCAGGTGTGACATTATGGACAGAAGGCACGCACACGCCATATTTTTATCTTTTATTGAATATCTTACACTTTTTACTAGATCTATATATTATCTATCAATTCAACACAATCTACCATCCCACCAAACCAAAGACATAGATCTAGATCTATACATTTAAAAAAATGAGGAAGGACCAGTTATGTCTTCATTTTGAGAACTTCCGATGGATGACGTGAAATAATGACGTCACAACTGTGAATTTTGAATAACATAAACAAAGTTAGGCAGTAGATCTACCGATCAATACAAACAAAGAAATTGATTTTTAATATAATTTTACGATTGTATAAACTTTACAGATTGTCCAGATCTAGAATACGATTTGACAACGTCGTCAAACCCCTTTCTCAGGTCATGTTTGAATAGATCATCTAGATCTATGTTGCTACCATTAACGCATTGTACGTGAAAAAGATCGTGGGCCGATTATGGATAATCGGCCCACCGGGCCATTATGGCTTGGTCACATGACTCCGTAATGACAGTTTTTACGGCAATTTTGTTACTATTTATAGTGAGGGTATTCAATACTAATGCAGAAAACTCCTATAGGAAATTTTCCGCATTCTTGTGACTTGCATTTAGCTACCACCTGCCTTACTCAATATACCTACCTGTAAATAGTGGAGACCCAGATGAGACAGCTCCTGCAGGAGCTGTCTCATTAGGGTCTGCACTATTTAGAAGTTGATTGTGCAGCCAGTGCACTCCACAACAGTGATTGCACAGATAAATACTTGTACAAAGTGAAGATATATGTAATTATACAACAGGGTATGGGTAAAGAAGGAGAAATGTATTTTAAAATTCAGCAAGAGAAGGGTTAAGCTGTGAACTTGAGAAATTGTTCAGATTAGAAATCAGATGACTAGAGTCTTTTTTGTATCTGGAAGTCATTTCTGTGGTCCCTTGCATTTCGGGATATTGCAGTTCCGCTGTATTATTACATTTTATCTTTATGCTGATTTCATATTGCTGTAAAATCCCTGTTTTATATGCAATGCATCTGAAAATAAATGGGATCGATAAACCAAACATTAATTTGCAATTCTCATTAATGGTATATTTACGTGATTTTAGGGGCTGTATTATGCTGTATATAGCTATCCGTTATTCTGTGATTGTTTTTTTGTCAAACGAAACTTTGTTTTAAAAATTACGTTAATTTATAAAAAAACAAAAAACGTTAATGAATATCCTGGATGTGATAATTTCATGCATAAATATTCATTAACTAATTTCTTTTGTCACGATTTTGCAAACAGCGTAGACTCAGACGAGACAGTTCGTGTAGGAGCCGTCTGTTCATCTTCTGCCCTGTTTCCTTATGAAATAAAATTAAACCATAAATGTGAGGTTGGGCGCCATTAAATCGGTTTAAACCCCAAGTGACTTTTGTCACTGACCGTTCCAATGCGGTACTTCCATCTTCCCCCTAGTGTATGTTTGTTTTGTCTTTGTGCTTCGTTTTATGTTTTTGATAGTTGTGTACATTTGATGTGTTTTCTTGTGTTGCTGTTCGGGCGGCTGTTTGTTCTGTTTGTGGTGTTTCCTGCATGACTCATATCTGTACTTTTACTCTACAGAATAACAACCTTCCTGTATACATTTGCCATCATAATCATTCAAATAATAAATATTAATGATGCCATTATTCATTTCATGATCATTCAACATGGAAATGGTTTATGCCCAATATAACAAGCATTCACAAACAGTTTGAATCCAGATGAGACGCGAAAGTCTTATACACTCAACCAATATTTTTTTTGAAAAAAACTAAACACATCTTAACCCATTCCCTCATTGGCTATTTTAGATCCAACAACTTTGAATAAATCTACCTAAACGGAGCATTAACATGAGAAAAGGAACATTTTAGACTTTTGTAGTTTGAAAACATTGTGATAAATAGAGCATTTGCTCCTATAGGAGCAAATGCTCTATTTATCACAATGGTTTCATAAAATTTTAGACCCATTCTCTCACAGGCTATTTAAGACACAAGGAATCGGATGTAAGAACAAATTGCAACAAGTCAGAGTTTTAGCAGATTTTAATTACTACTCATGAACAGACTCAATAAACCCGAGTCGGCATTTTTTCTCTTTTTGCATTGCTACTTTTGTTTTCAAAGGATCATTCACCCACTTTCAGAATATATTTACTTTACAACAGCAGGTGTTAAGTGCTTGTGTGGCGGCCGTATAAAGTCGCCCCGTACTTCATTTTCAGTGCTGTTATATTTTCTGGTCCTTCGGGATCGTTAGTTTTGATGGTATAAGGTTTGAAAATTGAATACTGCTTAAGCCGGTGCTAGGGGGCATGAGTAGTGTTGTACTGTTAATTACTACTCGTGAACAGATTAAATAAAACCAAGTCGGCGATTTTCTCTTTTGGTATTGATACTTTTGTTTTCGAAGGATCACCCACTTCCTGAATATATTTACTTTCAGCATGAAAAGGTGCAGCCCATTACCTTATAGATTATTGCTAGACCTATTACCGCGTAGTCTAAATTTAGACCCATTTCTAGATCGAACCTCTTTGACTAAATATACTGAAAGGGATAATTTACTAGAAGGACATTTTTAGAATTGTTTAGTTTTAAAACAATAGTGATAATTACAGTATTTGCTCATATGAAACAAATGCTTTATTTATAACAATGGTTTCAAACATCGACTGTTTCAGCGGCGTCAAAAGGCGTCAATATGAGGGAATGGGTTAAATATGAAATAATGGACACCCCTCTATTTATATGCTGAAGAAAGCAAAGTATATCAGACACCAATTTGGCTCCAAATCATTACCTTGCTGTAACAAAAAAGGACTGCTCAGATTGAAATAAGATGCAATGTATGCATTTTCCCGATTCGTTCAACCCTTTCTATGCAGGCGCAGAATTAGAGGGGGTGTACACCCCACCCATCCCCACCCCAAAAAAAAATAATAATGAAAAAACAATTCTTTAGTAATATTTTAGATCTATATACAGTAAAACTTCTCTATAACGACCACTTAAGTATGTTGATTAGTTGGTATTTAGAGCAGGTGGCTGCTTAAAGCAAGGTGAAAGTAAATCAGAACGCTCCCATAGGAGCGTTCTGTTTTACTTTGACCTTGCTTTAAGTAGTCACCTGCCTTTAACACAGCTCTTTTTCAACATAAATTACACACTATTTATTTGTTTCGCCCCCCGTCTAAAACATTTCTATCCCCCCCCCCCAACCCTTACCCACCCACCCCCAAACTGAAATCCGCACCTCCCCTGTTCTTTGTTTATTTAAAATCCAATACCTGCTGAATATTCATGGACAAAATAGTTATAATGCAATATAGAAGGTTGAACATTGCAGCCATTTTAGAAACTCAAGAAACAGATCTTTACACTAGCAAACTGAGCAGAGCATGATTAGACGGGTTCTATAGGGGTCGTCTAATCTGGGTATTTTTCCGTTTGCAAATTCGTGAAAACATGTTTATATGAAGGAAAGGTTAAAGAGATTGCGAGACTGCTAACCGAGTTTCAAACAGCTTGGATCCAGATGTGACGCCAAGTTACTCGGGGTCTGATCCGAACAACAGGTGTGGATCCAGGATTTCAAATTAGAAATTTTTTTTGGAGGGTGTGGGTGTGTAGATTTTTATATTTGATGACATAAATAAATACATGTAGTGTGTTTGTAATACATGTTGAAAAAGAGCTGTGTTAAAGGCAGGTGGCTGCTTAAAGCAATGTGAAAGTAAAACAGAACGCGCCTATGGGAGCGTTCTGATTTACTTTAACCTTGCTTTAGCAGCCACCTGCTCTATATACTAACTAATTAACACAATTTAGTGATAGTTATAGAGAGGTTTTACTGTATATAGATCTAAAATATCACTAAAAAATTGTTGTGGCAAGTTTAGGGGGCGTACGCCGGCTCCGCCCCCTCTAAATCCGCGCCTGAACAAGATAAAAGCTGACAAGAAGGTGTGTGACAGATATGTACAGTTGAACTTGGATATCTCGAATTCCGATAACTCTACCGTCGTGATTACTCGAACTTAACGTTCGATTCTGTCAAAAATTACAGTCCGGAATTTTATCACTACACATATCTAGAAAAACATGTGACAGTTTTATGTGACTCGAACTTCTATTTTGTATTGTCCCTTTAAGTTCGTGATATATTCCATTATACATGTAGGAAAGACATAACAAACAAATAAGTGTACAAATACAAATGTATACAATCAATAGCAACTAGACATATACAGTATAATTATGACAATACAGTGATCCCTCCCTACAACGGTCCTTTCAATAACGATTCCCTCTTTACAACAACGCATGCCACTGTTTCCGAAACAACAAGGCTCCAGAAACAACCATTTCCATCGTATTTTCTTTATGCCTCCATCAAACCCTATGTTGTGACCACTCTTTAGAATCGTCACTTTGTGACGATTCTAAAGAGTGGTCACAACATAGGGTTTGGTTGAGGCATAACGGTTTTAGATCTCGAAATACACCCTATCTGTAAACAAGTTAATTATGTTTGATTTTCCCTCCCCATAACAACTCACCCTGAACAACACATACAATCTTCGTATCCCAAAGGAAACTGCTGTAGAGAGGGAACACTGTATAGCGAAAACAAACAAACAACACAACATGACACGCCTTTGAAGAGAATCAGAAAGAAACAGAAAGAAAGTGTGAAAAAGATAAAGCTGATATATTATGCCACGATAGTGGAGAATATATTCATGATATACAACAGAATGATAGAGGGGAGCAATTCTGCTTGATGTGAATCTCTAAAAACACGAAATACAAATATGTATAAAACATGCATGGATGGTTTATGCTAATATTTATCATATCGTTTCGCTGTGTTCATCGTTATTATCAGTATTTTATCTCAAGAATATTCAGAGAGATGTATAAAAAATGTATGAAGGGTTTAACCCTTAATTCCATAATTTTATACGTCTTTCCATGTCTTAACAAACAGAATAGACCCAGATCAGACGGCACCTGTAGCAGCAGTCTGATCAGGGTCAGCTCTGCTTGCTTAATGCATTCCCTCATATGTTATTGTTAGATCCAACCACTTTGAATAAATCTAAGGAGCATTAACCAGAGAAAAAGAAAAGGAGCATTAACCAGAGAAAAATAAAAATAGAATTTTGTAGTTTGAAACCATTGTGATAAATAGAGCATTTGCTCCTATAGGAGCAAATGCTCTATTTATCACAATGGTTTCAACAGATGACTTTTACAGAGGCGTAGAAAGGCGTATTTATGGAGGAAAGGGTTAAGACGTAATATTGATATGATTATACAGTTTCTGCCATTACCAAACATTCCTTCGTCTTTCTGCTATTATAACTCACTAATGTTCGTGAGATCAATATGCCGTACATGAATATTCATAGAGTAAAGGGTTATGTTTATGTCATAACGTTGTGCGGTATGCATCGTTATATTCAGTATTTTTTCTCAGTCTGTTTGAGTTAGACACTGTAAAATATTTTAACTCGTTAACTGATTAATATTCATGAAGCATCAATAAATATATGATTGTTAATAAGCAGACGATTTCCTTTATGGTCTACATTTTGTGCATTGTGTGATATTGATTTGGATCCTGTGCGAGCACGCATATCGTTTGTGCTCCTGGTGTTGTTATGCACTGTCGTAAGCCATTTTCAAATGTCCGGTCTCACTTCTTTTCCATTAATATTGAGATACAAGAGTTAAGGTAGCGGGATAATAGATGTATGCTGCGCACATTTCCGCACATTTTGCGTTTCAAACTGACTTAAGAATAGGAATATATGCACCATAGCACTTATTTAACGCTAAACAGCACGGTTAGTAAATGGTTGTTTGTTTCGAAAAAATAGAAACATGAATTGCTATGGAAACCAACGGGACAGAGTTCGCCATTGGCCGGAATCTGTCGTAAGATTCAAATTTACATACCGGAGTTTATTTGATGTACATGTAGGCCAACAACCAGTTTCAGCCATTGTACATGTGATAACAACATAATTAATATTCAAAGCGTTGTTCCGAAATATATATTCATTCAGAACTCGGCGTCTGATCTGGATCCGAAGATGTCCGCTGATTTCCGTACAAAACCCCCGTTTCTAAATGGGAGGATCCTTTTTAAGAATTTAGCAGTATTCAGATAATATTTAGTTGAACAAATATAACCTGTCGGGATATGGGTTGTAAGCATTATTTTCATTCTATGCATACGTGTACAACTTCTGGTCTTGATTGATTAATATGACAAATGCGCATAATACATCTTATAGAAGCAGCATAAGGGTTAAGGTAGCTTGTTGGGTAAAATGTTTAGATAGTGGTATACATGTTCAAGTCACGCCAAGTAATATGTATTCACAATTCGGTGCAGAAATAACAGATAACTTAAGCTCGATAGAGCTTTTAACACCGACATGTCAATACTGCACAGACATAGAATTACATTAGCATAAAAACAACCACAGATAACATAATAAACATAAGATCGCATAAAACGAGGATCAAGTAAACATAGTAAAGCATATGATAAGGGAAAAACATTCATAGATAGCATACATAAGCATACGATAGCACGTAATAAAACATTAAGCGAACATTGTAAAACATATGATGAGGCATGAAACATACGATGTTATCTAGACTAATAAAGCGATATCTCATATTTAAAGCAAACCTAAGCGAGATCCGATCTAATAACAACCACACATTGTATCAATTTAGAATGAAAACTGCTCTGCTTGTACGATATCTATAAGCCTCTTATGAATATTTTTTTTATCTGTTGTGGATTTTTTTTCTAAACCCTGCTGGAGAACCATTAAATATACATTATTTGTCAGATATCGTATAAGCCTGCACAATAATATGAAATATAAAACCTCTCTATACCGGCCACTACATTACATGTACACCAAATAGTTTGTGTTAATTCAGGTGGCTGGTTGAAGCAAGGTGAAAGTACACCTTTCACCTTGCTTTAAGCAGCCACCTTCCCTAAAAACAAACTAATTAACACAATTAAGTGGCCGTTAAAGGTTTCCTAAAACAACTAAGTAGTGTTATTTGCCTGTAATTGCATGGTTGATACTGGTCTCCTTTATTTTGTAGATAGGGGAACCTTTTTAACTCTTTTGGCGCCAAACTTAAAAGACTAGTGTCGTCTGCAATAATAATTTCATATCAAATATTATTCTAAACCAAATAATAAAGGTATATTAGTAAAACATTTGTTTTTAAAACCCTGTATGCTTACGCTAAATTAATACAGAAAACAGTGAAGTCCCAGGTCAGATGCCGCCTTGAAAAGGTGGCATCTGACGTGGGACTGCGCTGTTTTCAATCGTGCCAACAGGCGACATTGGCGCCGACAGAGTTAAGCCGTTTTGAATTGAATAGCAAATCGGCGTTTTATTTTTACTCCATACATATACCTGTCCTCGCATTTGCAAACAGCGGAGACCAAGATCAGACGTTCCCTGTAGGAGCCCTCTGATCAGAGTCTGTTCTAAATGCTTATGCTATAATGTAGATATGATTCAACAGTTTCTACCAAAGCCAAAAGTCTCTGTGTTCACATGCCATTATAAAACTTAATTTAATGAATAATCGTGATGTCATAACTTTTGATATGAATATTCATATAAGCCTTCCAGAAGTGAATAGCAAAACAGCTTAACCCATTACCTCATAGGCTATTTTTAGATACAACCTCTTTGAATAAATCTACCCAAAAGGAGCATTAACTAGAGAAAAGGAAAATTTTAGAAATTTGGATTTTGAAACCATTGTGATAAATAGAGCATTTGCTCCTGTAGGAGTAAATGCTCTATTTATCACAATGGTTTCACAAAGTGACATTTACAGAGTCGTCAAAAGTCGTCAATATGAGGGAAAGGGTTAAACTGGCTAGAGGATTTTGAATGAAAACAAACTAAGCACTTTTTTGTAGACATTATTTTGCCTGGAAAGTAATTAGAATAACAAACTCTGTATAGGCTGCTTTATGTATTAAAGTATTAAAAGTGTTGCATCCTTAGTTCTTTCACTGTCACGCATTGTCGTCCATTGCAATTTTCATCTCTGAACATTGTTTTAGGTTTTCGTGTTTTGAAACGAAATCATGGTACGAGGGTTGTTCGAAAAGTTTCGGGACAAGTGCTGCATTTTTTTATTTGTTAATATTCTTCTATGAATTGTTCATATACAGTATGATAGCTGTGACTGTATCCTATTGATTTATTGCCATAATTAAACTGATTGCAAAGGTTGTCACGGATTGCATATTCGAGAAACAACAAACGCCGTCAAACAGGAGACAGCACAGCTACCAGGGTCCATGCTTATAAATCTTTTAGTTGAGTCTGAGTTTCGTTCTCAAGCTTTTGATTGGTCAGATTTGAGTTCTCAAGCTTTTGATTGGTCAGATTTGAGCCAAAGGCTCAAATCTGACCAATCAAAAACTTGAGAACGAACTCGGACTCAACTAAAAGTTTTATAAGCATGGACCCAGATTATACGTGACGAAAATCACACAAAAAAAAGATTAAAAAAAGTATCCATAAAAAAACAAAGTATGGCCATATGGTTAAAGCAGGAGAACTACCATGGAATAGCCATTAACCAAAAACGGCCATTGGGGTATAAATCAGGCTCAAAAATTTTGATTTTTGTTTGTAATTCACTTATACCCTTATTATTTGCGATAATTCTCGTACAAATTTATTTTTGAAATATGTAAACATGTTGAGGGGGCGTGCGAAAACAAATACTAACTGGTATTCAACACTGACACATGAACCTGTACAGATCTGGACCTATCCTGTTTGCAATATGTCCAACTTATGGGATAGCGGGGTTAAATAGGTCAAACATATGTGTGGAAATTTTGTTTTTCAATTAAACATGTCGCATTAAATGTTAAAGGTTCTACGTGTGTAAATTGTCTAGGAACTCTTCAGCTTCTGTGTTGTTTTGGGACCACCTCTAAACGTAACTGAGATGTATACCATGGCGACTGATGCTCATG
This sequence comes from Azorinus chamasolen, assembly GCA_963576725.1. Lineage (NCBI taxonomy): Eukaryota > Metazoa > Mollusca > Bivalvia > Cardiida > Solecurtidae > Azorinus > Azorinus chamasolen. The sequence continues at coordinate 56,854,398 of OY755253.1, read as the reverse complement.
TGCAGTTTAATTGTCTGTGCTCAAAACGTCTAACACTGAGTTTCTAGATAGGCGGGCAATTTCTGATGGACTAAAGACCGACGAGTTAACCATTTCCCTCATTTAATCGCCTTTTCATGCCTTTGCAGAATATATCCAGATTAGACGGTTCATGCAGGAGTCAACTGATAAGGGATTGCTCTGTTTGTTGCTTGTGAAATTATAATAGATCTGACTCTACAGTTCATACTAATACTAATACCAAAAACGCCTGTGAACAAATGTCATTATAAAGTTGAAGCTAACAAATATTGATGATTTCTTTATTTCTAACATTAATATGGAAAAGGGAAAGCGTTTCAGTCGATGGCTAATTTTAGACTAAAACTCACGTAGAATGCTCAAGCAGAGTCATTTTGCAGACTATTTCTGTTTTTTCGGGAGAGGCGGATTTTAATGGACGCAAAACCGAAGGGTTTAAGTCCATGGCTAATTAAAGACTGAAACTCACGTAGAATGCTCAAGCAGGGTCATTTTGCAGACTATTTCTGTTTTTCGGGAGAGGCAGATTTTAATGGACGCAAAACCGAAGGGTTTAAGTCGATGGCTTATTAAAGACTGAAACTCATGTAGGTGCTTACGCTGGGTATTTCGGTCTTTACCTGTAAAGACTAATACTGTGTTTCTAGAGAGGTGGTTGTTGATGGTCGCAAGACTGAAGGGTGGGTAATTAACCCTTTCCTCCATAGGCTATTTTTAGACCCAACCTCTTTGAATGAATCTACCCAAAAGGAGCATTTACTAGAGAAAAGAAAACGTTTAGAATTTTGTAGTTTGAAACCATTGTGATAAATAGGGCATTTGCTCCTATAGGAGCAAATGCTCTATTTATCACAATGATTTCATAAAGTGACTGAACGTCACGTACAATACTCACGTGGGGTCTTTTGCATACTAGTGAAGACTAATTGCAGTTGAACTGCAATATCTCGAACTCGGACAACTCGAACTTCGGGATAACTCGAAATTAATGTTCGTTCCGTCTAAATTTTACTATATAGGTCTGTTCTAAAATGTCACTACGCATATCTAGAATCGTACGTAACATTGTATTGCAGACCGAAAGTAATGAAAGCTCATTGAGGAGCTTTCAGCTTTACTTTTGAATCGCATTAGTTTATTTACAAGGTGGTCTGGTGAAATTCTTAGTCGAATAAATAATTGATTTACTCGTACACTTTCAATACCCTGTGTGAGAGTACGATTGTTTCTCCCATATTGATACATTGTAATACCAAACTCATTAAGATTGTACCAGCACGTTTCTATCTTCAGCCTTGGTCTTTATTTTAAAAAGAGACAAATCGGTTCGAAAAGACGTTTGAATTTCATTAATATCACTTTAGCTAGACAGATTTAACCATTCTCTTGCTGAATTTTGAAATACATTTCTCCTTCTTTACCCGTGCCCTGTTATATAATTACATGAATATCTTCACTGTGTACACGTATTTCGCTGTGCAATCACTGCTGGGAAGTGCACTGGTTGCACAATCAACTTGTAAATAGTGCAGACCCTGGTGAGACAGCTCCTGCAGGAGCTGTCTCATCTGGGTCTTCACAGTTACAGGTAGGTGTATTAACGTGAATAGCAAGCGAAGGGTTAAGACAGAACGCCTCAGTGTATCGTGTGGAATTTTGAATCCCCCTGAGCAATTATGATTTATGTTGGAAACGTGAATGAGGCTTAGACTGTGTTTAACCACACTCCTTCATATAAACGCATTTATAAGGTCTGCACTGTTTGCTAGTATCATTTGATATTTCAGTTTCTTTACTTTCTAAAATGGTTACAATGTTCCACCTTAAATATTTCATTATAAATATTGTGTCAATGAATATTCAGTAGGTATTGATATTTGGAATAAACATGGAACAGCGGAAAGGTTAAAATACATTTATTAATGCGACTCAGGTCAAGAAAAGCAGAATAAGATTTGTTTTTTTCACGGCCATGTATTCTTTTCGCTTTTCTTCGTTCTGTTTTTGTTTTTATCAGAATGCAAAAATGTATTATTGGTAAGGTTTGAACTGGCACTCATCACTTTCCGCCGACTTTCGTCGATGAAAAATCGTGATAGTGACGCATATTTCACGTGTGTGTTCGGAAGGATAAAAACGAAGAAAAAGGCGGAATATTCATGCAATGCCAGGTCAAACCTTATCGACAATACAATTGAAATGGCAACAAAACGTTAACATTTGACCCACTATTCGAATATAAGGTCAAAATTGGGTTCGTTTCAATTTGGACCTCTTCCAATTCGAACAAAATGTTGACAAGCTATTGACATAGTTTCAAACAGGCTGTACCCTGGTGTGACGAAGAGTTACCCGAGGTGTGGATGAGCTTTTTGGTGAAAACAACGATAATGGATTGATATATAGAAAACTCGCTAATGCGACCACCTAAAATAGATATAATTATGGGTGTTAGATGCCGATGGTAGCTTAATGCAGGACGACAGTTATGCGGAAAGCTCCTCCAGGAGCTTTATGCATTACTTTTGTCCTGCATTAAGCAACCACCTGCTTATAAAGGAAACTATGGTTCTTCTTTAAGTGGTCGCATTAGAGGGGGTTCTACTGTATATAGGATAAAGTCTGAGCCTTCTGATGAGACGCGTTAACCCTTTCCATGTTCTATGTTTATAACAAATTTCAATACTTACTGAATATTCATTAACAAAACAGTTATAAAGTAATAAGGAAGGTTGAACATTGTAGACATTTTAGAAAGCGAAGGAACAGACCTATCAAATTCTGTTAGCAAACAGAGCAGACCCTGATCAGACGGCTCCTGTAGGAGCCGTCTGATCTGGGTCTACTCTGTTTGCAAATGCGTGAAAACACGTTTATAAATATGAGGGAAAGGGTTAATTAAAGGATATTTATAGGAATACCCTTTTCTCCACCAAACCCTAAGTTGTGACAACTCAATAAAATCGACTTGAAGAACAAATTTTCAAGAGTGGTCACAACTTAGTGTTTGATGGACGATTTTAGTACTTGAGCAAGCACGTTCATCTGAAATAGTTCAACTCATATTCTGTTTGAAAGGATGTGGATAGTACTTAAAACCGAAAAATGCACGATGGTATTTGTAGACGATAATTTCTCAGACAAGATACATGTAATCCTCCAGAAGAAACTAAAATCGGTCGAACGACTTTTAGAATTTTCACTAAATCTTTTACTGACATTAATAGCTCACCTGTCAGACAATTCCAAGACAGAACGACTCAAATTACAGTAGAATCCCTCTAATGCAACCACATAAAGAATAACAATAACTGCCTTTATAAGCAGGTGGTTGCTTAATGTAGGACAAAAGTAATGCAGAAAGCTCCTCTAGGAGCTTTCTGTATTACTTTTGTCCTGCATTAAACTACCACCTGCATCTAGCACCCATAATTATACCTCTTTTAGGTGGTCGCATTAGCGGGGTTTTACTGTACTTTGTACGACATGTGGAGATCTCTGTATGGCGTCTGTCGGGTCGTAGCATATTAGGAAAATAGAAAATGCAGAAATTACCTATGTTATATATAGGTGAACTTCGATATTTCGAACTTCCATGCATCATACAATTTACTTCGAGATAACAGAAGTTCGAGTCAGCCGATTTCTAATCTGAACATTTCTCAAGTTAACAGAATAATACAGGTCTAAATTAATGCAGAAATAATCTCCTATAGGAGCTTTCAGCATTACTTTAAACCTACATTAAGCTGACACATACGTATGTATCTAGATATGTAAAGTGATACATTTTAAAACAATTCTTATTTGTAAGTTTACAAATGACCTAATTTCAAGCTATCCAGAAGTTCGAGTTTTCCGAATTCGATATATCGAAGTTCTTCTGTACGATATTGTAAATTACCTCCAGTAAAACATTTCTATATCGGCCACTAAATTACATCAAGTATCTTTGTGTTAAAGGCAGGTGACTGCTTAAAGCAAGGTGAATGTAAAACAGAACGCTCCTATAGGAGCGTTCTGTTTTACTTTCACCTTGCTTTAAGCAGCCATCTGCCCTAAATACCAACTAATTAAAACAATTAAGTGGCTGTTATAGAGAGGTTTTATAGTACGTTGTGGAAGGAAGGGATGCATATCAATATGTATTCATTCTGCGTCTGAAATTTGTTCAAATTAGCTACTCTATGCCGTTTCCAATATCTCTGGTTGCAAAGGAATAGCAATATCTAGAACAATCCTCTCCGAACTACTTAAGAAACCCGATATCATTCATCAAAAGCTTAAAACCACGTTAAAATCCGGTGAAATATGTTGGAGACCTGATAAGGCAACGCATTGCGGACTTGGTTTCTAATATTTAACCTTTCGCTTGCTATTCACGTCAATATACCTACCTGTAAATAGTTAAGACCCAGATGAGACAGCTCCTGCAGGAGCTATCTCATCAGGGTCTGTACTATTTACAAGTTGATTGTGCAACCAGTGCACTCCACAGCACTGATTGCACAGCGAAATACTTGTACACAGTGAAGATATATGTAATTATACAACAAGGCATGGGAAAAGAAGGATAAATGTATTTAAAATTCAGCAAGCGAAGGGTTAACCCTTTCCGCAACATAACTCGCATATTGGATCTAGATGAAACGTCGAGTGACTCGGCATCTCATCAGGATGCGAACTGTTTGACACTCGGCCAATAATTTCTCAAAAGCTTTACCCACCGGAAGTAGTCACAATTGCACTATGTCCAAATTGAGCAGATATTTTGTTGCGGTTGGGTAAGGGTTAAGCTCTTCAAAATTAACCCTTACAACGCTGAATTTTCAAATGGACTATTTCAAAATTCAAACAGACCAAGCTTACGGGGAATATCTAGGGATGTTTTAACACTTACAGCGCTGAATTTTCAAATGGACTGTTCCAAAATTTAAACAGGTCGAGCTTATGGTGACTATTTAGGGATTTTTAAAGGAAAGTGTTACATGACAAACAGTGCAGACCATGATGAGAGGGCTCCTTTAAGAGCCCTCTCATCTGGGTCTACACTGTTTGCAAAGGACATTATTGACTATAGTGTCCCGCGCAGTAAGTGTTAAGTTCTTCAAAATTAAAGGACTGTATCTGATTTCAAATTAAACTAAAGTACTAAAGAGAAATCTGTACAAAGTACGGATCAATTTAATCTGTTCAGTTAGCAAATTATATCCTAACATGAGTAATACTGCACTTTGAGACATTCTGTCCGACTACTGTGTCAGTTATGTGAGAACAAATCGTCAGATATAATATCTGAACACATTACCATGTGGTTTTGAATGATATAAATGTCTGTGAATGCGTAGAGCTACAATTCAGCGCGCATCAAATTACTATGGAACTATTGTAATCACGAATTGGTGCCTTTCACGTGTTTTGTCTTATTGTGCTCGCAACATGTCCCATATTGGCAAACAGTTTTGATCCGGATTAAACATCGAAGAATTCTAATACTCTATCAATAGTTTCTGAAAGGTTAGAACCAGTCTAAGTAAGTAATTTATCAAAGGTTAGAACCAGTCTAAGTAAGTAGTTTCTGAAAGGTTAGAACCACTCTAAGTAAGTAGTTTCTGAACCAGTCTAAGTAAGCAATGTCTTTTAGAACCAATCTAAGTAAGTAGTTTCTGAAAGGTTAGAACTAGTCTAAGTAAGTAGTTTCTGAAAGGTTAGAACCAGTCTAAGTAAGAATGCAACATATAAAAGATATAGAATGGATCCATTGTTAGTGTAGTCTGTTAACTCTATCCCCGTTCTGTATTTATTCCAAATCTCAATACCTACTGAATAGTCATGGGCAAAATAGTGATAATGAAATATGGAAGGTGGAACTTTATAGCTATTTCACACAGTAATGAAACAGAACTATCAAAATCTGTAAACAAACAGAGCAGACCCTGATCCGACGACTCCTATAGGAGCCGACTGATATGGGTCTATCCTGTTTGCAAAGGCGTGAATAACCGTTTATATGAGGGAACGTGTTCATGGTTATAATATCTTAAACAAGCATTTCTCTATTATAACAACGTTAAGTGTCATTAAGGACGACAAAGGGTATAAAACCCCGCATTTTCCAATGGTTTTCACACATTCGGTTTTCATTTTCCCAAATTAAAGTTCTGATGGTAGGAGATCCTCCTGTAGGAGCTTTCTGCATAACGTTCGTCCTGCATTAAGCTACTACCGGTGTCTGTCTTTAAGTTGCAGAATTAGAACATTCTTTGGAAGTCGAATTAGAAGGTGTTTTACTGTACATATCAGCGATGGATAACCCTACGTGAAAATATTGTCTGCTTAAATTTTGACCTCGTGCAATTGGACTTCGTCCGATTCGATCGAGCTTTTGAGAAAATATTGATCGAGTTTCGAACAGCTTGCATCTTGGTGAGAGCCCAAGTACAATGTTTGTGGAAATGCAAGTGAGATCGCAGATAGTGGATGGATTATGTGGTGTTTTTGGTTCACTTGAGAATAGAACGTGCAGCATGCTATACTAAAACATACAATACGTGTTTTATATTCTTAGAAATTAATTTCCCGGGGGTGCTTTCTGTCTTTAGTTTAGGTTTAATTTAATAGGTGCTTCAAATTACAAGATACATGTATTTGAACTGATGACTACACAACTTTCTAATGCCCTCCTGAGAGCTGGTTGTTTCAGTGCCTGAGTTAAACTATTGGGACATGTAGTTGGGCATCCAACTGAGGAAAATGTGACGAGCCATGGCATGAAATAGTAGAATATGGCATGCACTGGATATGTAATATTTGATGTCTTAGTATTCAGAAACTGCCCCATGCCACCTGAAATTTTGCCCTTGTTTCTCTTAATTAGGTCAAAGGTCAACTAAGTGCATATTTTATATATGTTATTTGAGAAATCATTATATCTTTATCAATTTTAGGTGTAAAATAATAAAAATGGTACCAAAATGAAGGTTAAACTTTGGCCTTTAATTTGCACTTATTTTGTGTAAAACATATTATTTAAATATTCATGAATATTAATGAGAACATCCAAAAAACAGTAAAAATCGTTAAAATCAGCATGTAATGATGATACATGTTGTCATGTCTTCGCCATTGTTGCTATTTAACAATCATAAATGACATCAAAATAAAGGTTAGACAGAATGCTGTATGCAGTCATACCAGCTATATATTATGCACAAGTACTTTTAAAGTAAAGTGGGTGGGGGTAAATGAACACCTAAACAAAACTTTCAGTCCTGTTTAAAGTAACCAATTAATTCACTTTTTTGTATGGATATTTGCTGGGTTGGTACAATTAACACCATTGCAAACACATGTTAGTGTGATTTTTAAAGCTGTTTTGAAGCATTTCAGGGAATAGATTTGCACTTGATTTTGCACCCAAAACTTGTTTAATGCATGCATCAGGTGCAGTTGGTACATTTCAAAACCACTAATAAAGGTTCGGCACCATCTTGCTATGCGTTAGTATCAATAGAATTAATTCATGTATCTATTAGCTCAGATCCATATACCAGCTTGATAGTTAGCTCTAGCAATTTTCAGTTCTACTGCATCCTTTGTTGGTGGAAGCAGTTCAAGTGTTTTCTTAACCTTAACCATATTATGTAATTCTTTGCATCATCATTGGATTCTTCATAATGGCATCAAGCGTGTGTCTTGTATGACCGTACACCTCTTCAAATATCTGAAAGCAGATCGGGCATGTAAAATATTTCTTCCAACAGGTCTTCTTTCCGATTCAAGTGAAAGCAAGGGTTGCGTCACATCCAATTATTGCATGAAACCCAATGAAAATGTTCCGGCAGACTTGAGATAACTTGCGGAAATACAATTTTGTTTTCTTGGAGGTCCCAGCCCTCATCCAGACTCCAATGCCTTATAAAGGTCCAAGATGGTATATCAGTAATACTAGTACATCAAAATATTGGCATTTGACAACTATCCAGCCTTGACCCTTTCTAGCAGCATCCAGGCCTTGAAGGCATGCAATACAATCCATGTATTCACCTCGTTATGATTTGGGACACTTCGTGTCTGCATTTGCCGTTATTCAAATGCATCTGTTGAATACTGCAGTACTAGTATACTACATCAGCTCTGTGTTTGTGGCTTCTTCTTCTTATGTAGGTGAAAGAGGGCCCAACGTTCAAATTATAAAAACAAGTTAAAACATTGCTAGCAGAAGAATATTACATGATAGCTGATATCCCAGCCTGGAAAGTTGGGAGCTATCACCCTATGTTATGGTAGCTTGTTCAAGATGATATTGAAAGCAGAGTGAAAGCAATATTCCCTCAGGAACTTGGTCCTGCAAAACCATGAAACGAACCTTAAGGAGTATCCTCTTGTAGGTGCATCGTGAGGGCGTCAGAAGGTCGGGTCTCAGCTGCAACAAAATCATTCACGGACCTATAGAACATCGCGGCCTTTACTTTTTCTGCCTCATGTTGAGCATGGCACTAATTCTGCTTCTTCTACAATAGTTCAAATAACAAATCTGGTAGCTCTATGTTGGACCATCTCCGACCTGTCATGGCCTTGGTATGTGGGTCCAAAACCCAGGATGTGTACTCAACCTGCAGACTGATAAGGGGTTTGTAATTTGCCTCCTTCGTTGGCGTTTGGCAGGATCCAAGATTCCTGCTTAGGAAGACTGTGGATCAGTTTTCCTTCTTTATGACCATATCGACATGGGCTTTCCAAGACAATTGAGCAGACGGTAGCGTCCCCAGGTATTTTGCCTATTTTGTTGCCTTCCGTCTCTTGCTATGAACAGTATCATTGGTATATATGTGTGTCCGCTTGTTGATAATAAGCAGGATCTTAGCACTTCTCTGCATTTAACCCAGTCTTTCCCAATTCCTACAGACTGTCTGCTATTGACTCGGCACGAAAGTGAGGCGCCAGCGAAGAGTCGACAGGGATAGCATAGGAATTCCGTGTGGTCATCATTGCCTGTGAGGGAAAGGAAATGACTGACATTGATGAACATCGGATGTAATCGATACTGACACGGAGGAAACGCATTCCAGCGTGATTAATTAGATATAATCAAGCATTTTGCAATGCACATCATAGTGTTGGAGCTTAAGAAGTAGGTGTCTGTAAGACACTTTGTCAAATGTTTTGGAAAAGACAAGATTGCGTCAATCTAATGGGATGGGTCCAGATCTGACACAAGGTCATTGACCATATTGACCACTTTGTCTCACAGAAGCGCTGCTTCCTGAGGGATACAGCCCAGTAGTTTGAAGGCGTTATTCTGGACGACCATGTTTTTGTAAATAGGATTAACGTGACAGTCTTCCCATCACTGGGGACTTTATCCTGGTCAAGAGGCCTGGAAGATCAGAGCAAGAACAGGAGTCAGGGAATGTGCCACTTCTTTTTGGAACCTTGATAAGATGGTATCTAGATAAGTAGCTTTGTGGAGATTAAGGCCCTTAAGAACCTTGCAGACACTATTCGTGACATGAATAGGAAGGGCATTCGAATAAGGATACTCTCAAATGGCACAGGGGAGATATAAGTCCTCATGTGTAAAGACAGAGAACTAATGGTTCAGTATTTCAACATTGCTTTGTGCATCACCATGGTAAATGTCATCATTCGTCAGTGGGTTTACTCTCGAGCTGTCACATTTCTTATTCCTAACAAAAGCGTAGAGCTTCTTACAGCTGGTGTCTGTCACTAGGTCAATCACGTACCCATCATGAGCTTCCTTGCACTTCTTCTTTGCAAGTTTTCTGTAGCTCCTTGTATATGCCCAGTCCTTCTGTACATTGGTCCTCAGCTATTTTTCTGTATGCACATTTCTTTTTTCTGGAAAATGACGGGTGGCGGAGTTGCACTATGGCTGGCTGAAGCTGGTGGATGTTAACTTAGAAGGGATCACTAATTTGAGGGAGGCTGTGTACTATCCAATAGAGTACATATTGGTAAAGGGGCTGATTTGCCAAGTGTGCTGCAAACTCAGTCATTTTGATGGGTCATAGAGCATGTGTTAGCCTTCTTCCACAGATGGACAAGATGTGGGGCAGGCTTCCTTCGTGAAGGAAAGATATTTTAGTCAGTACTATGACATGCTCGCTTATTCCGGGTATTGAGGTATATCTGTTTAACTAGTGATCGTTTGTGGCAATAACATATAGAGTGTTGTCATTACGGATAGGGAATGTTACGCATATCCAGTGGCACTGAATATGTCTATGAGTTCATTGTTGAGTGAGAGTGGGTACCTATGGCCAGTAACTGTTAAAATGGCCAATCAATATTCGAGATATTTATTTTCCTGCAAATGTAGAAAGGGTTTTGTCATAGGTACTGCTCGTGTAAGTAAAATATATCAATTCATTATGTAAAAAAATCGACATACTCACCAGGAGCTATGGCGTTTCAATCACGAATGATACAGATAGCTAATATAAGTTGTGTACAATCAAACAGACCAATATTACACTGAGACTATGGCAATAAGAGACTGATCTTCTGGCGTTTTTATTATAATATCTAAATAATACATCTGTGTGAAGAGGTACTTTAACGTGCACAGATTTGTATCAAAATTATAATTATACAGTATGATAATGTACTGTAAACGTATTTAAAACGATTATTTCCGAACTTTCAATCACCACAGGTCATTGAAATCGTCCTTAAATGTACCATAAATATATCTATACTTACTTGGGGAGACATTGCTAAAAAATTAAATGCAAAAAAAGTGTCGAAATTGTCAAAATTACGGTTATTTTATACTATATAGAGATTTTATTACATTTTTGCACTCATTTGACCTTTGACCTAGTTTCTGACCTTCAAAGAGGGTTTTGGCAGTGGCATGGACCAGAACCACAAATGATTAGTATCTGGCAACACAAATATGGTATTCAAACATTTCTACTAAAAAATGCCATGGACCTCGAAAAATAAGCGACTTTTTACACCTCGGATGCCCAACTAATGGTACTAATAATAGTTTATTGCAAATTTAAGTCCTAAGGTACAATGTATCAGAACTACAGATAAGAGCGTGTTCCCAAATACCCTTCGATGCGATTCTAAAGAGTGGTCACATGATTTGGTTTGGTGGAAAAATAAAGGAACTATTATGAAAATGTTTTAATTTACGCATCTTATCTGGACCTCTGGGAAATGTACTTTAAAGGCTATGACGCTCGCACTCCTTTCTTGCATCGTTTATGAAAACACAATAGCCTTTTTTTTCTTGGGCTTAAAAAGTCACGTGGCTCCTAGATTATTCGAAATCAGGATTGGTGCCAATAGAGGCTTAATACACGTTTGTTCGGGCAATAACATTTGCAGTGTCCCGAGGGACTGTTGTTAGCCGAGCCCGAAGGGCGAGGGCAACAACGTTCCCGAGGGACACTGCAGATATTATTGCCCGAAAACAAACGTTATTAACGCTATTCTTGCATAAAACCCCATTTTCTGCCTTCCTGCATCAATTTAATTCTTCCAAATACAAGCCAACTACGGCAGCAAAACTATACACATCTTTGACACTTCGTTCGATTTATGCTGTTTCAGGGCCAATGTTTTCTTTCTGACGTCAATTCATGGTTGTATCAAATACCGTTTGTACACGGAAGTTCATTCAATATCTCTATCACTAAAAACAGTTAATTCAGTGTCGATGCATCTGAAATAATCGCACCGTTCACCTAGCTTAGGCCAAAACGCTATAGCATTCGCGTCCATTGTTTACCTTAGGCCCCGAATAGGTATAATTAAAACCGGTCAACAACAGCGCGTGAGCACGAGAATCGCCTTGTTATTGCATGGTCTAGCGGGACTACAACAGCTCGTTTTGTGCAAGAATAAATAATTGAGCTCGAGTACGAGTTTGTTCTCAAGTATTATCTTAGTCGTTAGTCGTGCATTGATCAAACATTATAAAATTTGATATTTAGTATAGCTTGTTATCGTACCCAGCCATCAGAATGATCAGATTTCGATTTTGTCATGACCGGACTGAGTTTGAGTTTGGGTATTACAATGGAAACCGTTAAATAAAACATAGCAGGGGCAAAATTAGTTTGGGGCATGCTCAAAATGTGTTCTGAGGGCCCAAACGAACAATTTGGTACCCATGAAAAAGGCTAGGCGATGCTATGGTAACCAGGACTTGGACCCAGCCTATATGGTTTCGTTCTCAGACTCAATAGAGGGTTAATACACGTTTTTTCGGGCAATAACATCAGCAGTGTCCCGAGAGACTGTTGTTGGCCCGAGCCCGAAGGGCGAGGGCAATAACATTCCCGAGGGACATTGCAGATGTTATTGCCCGAAAACAAACGTGTAATAACGCTATTCTTGCATAAAACCCATTTCTGCTTTCCTGTATCAATTTAATTCTTCCAATTACAAGCAAAACTATACCCTGTGAGCTATAAGGGTACATAGACATTCCCCATTGCACGCCCCACCTATTTATGGTCTGAAACCAAATGACCGACTTCTCGACTCGGCTAAACAGTAGCAAAATTCATAATAGACAACTAACTGGTAAAATCATGTTACACTCGCCTCACGGCTCGGGATAAATGGCTTTCCTCAGCCGGGAATAAATCGTCATGTACCCTAGGAAAGAACTGTATAACGAATAATGTTTAATCACAGCAATGTCACCCAGTCGTGCACTAGGAGTATGCGTTGATGGCGTGTCTTAACGATGGAATGGGTTCCTGTTTTGGAAGAGAATTTACTGTAACGGAACAATGACATATATATTCGATGTGTCGAACCTTAGGGTATGTCTTTGACTTTATCGTGCCCTTCCAGATTTCCGTATCTGATGCCCTGTTTTATGTCTGGGTAATTTCCAATTGAATATTAATACGGTTTAGTCTGAAGAGAAAATTTCGTGACATATAGAAAATGCTTTTATGCCTTCCCATAGACAGATAGTCTTCCCATTGATTGACTATAAGCTTCCCTGTAGACGGACAATTTATATCCCGGGAGGATGACAGGAAGTAATACTGACATCATTGATGTATAATTGTAAAGTAAACATTATTACCGACAATTTCGACGATGGAAGTGTTACAGCAACAATACAGTCCAATCTAGGCTACTGACTGGATTGATCGGCTACAGTAGAACCTGTCCAGAACGATAATCTATTTATTTAACCCGTTTCCTGTTCAATATTCAGTTAAATACAGTAAAACCTCCCTAATGCGACCACTTAATGAACACACATGGCTGTCTTCATAAGCCGGTGGTTGCCTAATGCAGGACGAAAGTTATGCAGAAAGCTCCTATAGGGGCTTTCTGCATAACGTTCTTCCTGCATTAAGCTACCACCTGCCTTTGCCACTGTGAATTATGCCCCTTTTTGGTGGTCGCATTAGAGGGGTTTTACTGTATATCGAGAGCATGTTTCAAACTACAGAACATGCAATCTATACTTTAGCGTGATGTGTTTCTTCAAAAGTTTATGCATGTGTCATGCAGGAAACACTATATACAAACCACACAGCACCATGACAAAAAAAGAAGAACAACACATGTATAAGCCTATAACAACACAAAAACAGATGCACAAAGAAATAACAAATTAGCAAATTCGCTGAAGTGACATCCCCCGCAAAACAAGTGATGACCTCTTGATCAGATGAACAAAAAGGTTAAATTGATCGAAATAGAAAAACAAACCTTTAACTCTGGTTTTCCAAGGTAAATGTGAGTGATACTTGTAGGGCCGCATTTCTGTATACTACCAAACATTTACAAAAGTGTCAGTGAAAAAGTCCAAACAGTGTCTGATGTATGACACACAGACAAACCGATTAAGATTTTCGCAAAAAAGGACCATAACTCTGGTGTGCCAAGTTCCAAGCCAATGGTACTTACAGGACTGTGTGTCATTATGCTACTTAACTTTTTCATGGAAAACTCTGACCGCTAGGACGCACGGTCGCATGGACAACGCCAACACGATTACCTCCCATCTTCGAGGGGATAACGAAATTTAGGGGAAAGATGGAATTTCCACTTGGGAAAGGTCAATGACAAGTGGCAAAGAGTGGATGTGGTGTTAACCCCGTTTTTATACCCGTTTTGCATTATATTTTGATGTTTACCTTATAAATATACATTTGAACACTATCTCGAACTTCAGTGTACCATACAAATTACTTCTAAAATAACAGAAGTTCGAGTCATTTGATCTAGTTCTGACAATACCTCTAATTCACAGCTTAACCCATTAGTTTAGTTTAAACATATTTTATTTCAATAAATATTGAAAGGGGTTGGGCCACAAGTTCTTCCAACATTAGTTACGGTCCTTCCCCTACAATTTTAAAATTGCAATTGAGTATTTAACAATATGGCTATATATACACTATAACATACACAAAAAAGACAGGAGGAAAAAGTAGGAGAAGAAGAAGCAGAAGATGATGATTAAAGAAGAAGGAGAATATGACTAAATGTTGACAACATACCAAGAAGAAAAGACAATTAATATGTATGAAGGTCTAGTAGTACTAGGTACTGTAAACTGAAGTTTGGCAATTAAGTGGTCAGGCTAAAGTGACTGCTGCTGTAAGGTGTAGCTTTCTGTGACGCTTCAGATCTAGTAATTACGACACCCCGACATTAAGAATCCTTAAAATGTAGCAATTCTGACACTTACGTATAACGCCATGCACAATGAATCCGCCAAATACATTGTCGACATGCTTGACGTGTACAGGCTCCGCAGAGAATTAAGATCAGCAAGTAGTTTTTTGTCGTTGGTTGTACCAAAAAGTCGTAAGGTAAATACGGTGAGAGAAGTTTCATGCATGCAGCTCCCAAACTATGGAATGCTCTTCCATCAGGCATTAGAGATGCAAGCTCCCTGGCATGTTTCAAAAAATCTCTGAAAACGCATTTCTTCAACATATATTATTAGGGCAGTTTAGAAAACGTAGCTGCTAATCGTCGGTTATCATAACTGCTGCATTGGCCACAGAGTGTTGATCCTGCCACTTCCTTATGACTGTGGACTTTTAAACCCCTTTTTTCAAATACAATGCTCCACAAATGTAGAAAAATAGATAAATGAATAACAAAAATCTCATCCATATTTTTATGGACTTCTAGGGAATCCCCTTGCTGTTGAACGTGCGGGTGTTGTGTCAGCGGGATTATGCTGTCCAGATGTGGTGGTGTCCGAGGGAGTGCTGTTGTCAACCGGGGCATCCCTAGATGCTTGGTACCTCTGGTAACTCCATTTCCATTGCCGGATGCAGCATCGCGTGTCTCAATTAGTCTCGATTTATCCGATGTGATTCCTTTGCCATTGCAGCCGGTGGGATATTTTGTAGGAACAGTATACGGGATACCTTCTTTAGCTCTACTTTGGCTGGGCTTTTTGGGTTCCCATAATAAGACATTTTATTCTGTAATTAAATTTTGGATATACCCTATTACAACTTTATTAAAATATGATCCGCTGTGTACTCCCTCATTGCCATAGCGGGTCGAATAGTGTTTGACTGGAGGGGTTGCATAGTGCGCGTATATAACAGTTGTTTATTTGTATTGCTTAGTTTATATGCATGAACGTCAAATTGATCTGTTCTGTTACCCAATTTTCCGGCAATATTTTATGTGCAGTGTTGTATGTTAAACGAATGCACCCAAGTCTGTTGAGTCTGGGTCAAATTTATGTGACGTACTGGCACTGCGCATAGAATGTTGCATTCATGTTTTTGTTTTTTATGATCTGAGTGCGTTGACACAATATAATAGAGCATACACAGACAGATAAACTTACGGAAAAGATGTAGTTGATATACCTATGTCCTAAATAAATTCTATTTTATTATTATTCTTATCTATATATAAGTATTAAATATATTTTATTTTAAATGTTCTATAATTTACGCATTATTGTACATAAAAAGTATCTTTGTGAAGCGCTTTTGAACGCACATATCCTGTATGAAAAGAGCGCTATACAAATGTGGTATAATAATAATAATAATAATAATTAAAACACCAGTAAAAATAAATAGCAGAAAAGAGTTTGGGTCTGACTCAAAACTTGTTGTTACTCCTCATTCAACTTTTGTGTAACACTTAGAAATTTAACCCATTCCCTAATACTGACGACCTTTGACGATTCTTTCAAAGTCACTCCGTAAAACAATTGTCATAAATAGAGCATTTGCTCCTATAGGAGTAAATGCTCTATTTATCACAATGGTTTCAAACTACCAAATTCTGAAATTGTTCTCTTCTCTAGTTAATGCTCCTTTTCGGTAGATATATTCAAAGAAATTGGATCTAAAAATAGCCTATGAGGTAATTGGTTAATGCAGATCGAAAGTAATGCTGTAAGCTCATGTAGGATCATTCAGCGTTACTTCAGACCTGCATTTAGCAGTCATGTCAGTTTCAATACATGCGTAGTGATAGTGATACATTTTAAAACAAATATGTTTGGTGAATGGTAGAAGGACGGGCGTTTTACTTCGATTATCCAAAAGTTAGACTTACTGCCATCTTCCCCCGTTTGTATGTTTGTTTTGTCTTAGTGCGTCTCTTGATGTTTTGTATAGTTATGTACTTTTGCTGTTTTCTTGTGTTGCTGTTCGGGTGGCTGTTTGTTCTGTATGAGGTGTTTCCTGCATGACTCATTTTTGTATTTTTATCCGAGTTCGATATATCGAAGTTCAGCTGTAAATATAAGATGTATATGTGAAATATTTATTTGAGACCCCTGGAGTAATTTACCGCAAGGCAAATATGATTAGTTAAGGCACTTTTGTTTGATTAACGGTAAATCGGCCACCTTACAAATGTAAATAGTCACGTAATGAAAAGACCTACGGATATCTGACGAAAAATGGTAATTCCCTAGGGTGATTTATAGAATACTAGGATAGTGACGTAACTGGAACAAATTATCATTTTCGGCATCGGAAAAAACGGTTTGTCGTCTTTTAGCATGTTGGAATAATAATAAATATGACAGACGAGTGCAGAGGTCAAGATAAGATATGTGAATTAAAACATTTCTCAACAAATAATATTTGAGTAAGCATCTTTATTTTGTTTTTGCGAATGTTTGAGAAATTCATACCATCTAGCCTAGAAACATAATGTAAAGCCTCGTGTGATCATTTTCGCTGGTTATTGATATTAATGTCTCATATACTAGCCTGTCATGCCCACTTATGCATAACAGAGCTACAGATAAAGGTGCGTGATCAAATACTGAAATCGCCATTTCTACATCAAAGCCTATGTTTTGTCCATTCTTGAGAATCGTCTCGAAGAGTTGATTCTAGAGAGTGGTCACACCATAGGGTTTGATAGAGAAATGAAAAAAGTTATTATTGAAAGTATTTTCTTTCTCAGGTTTCTGGTATATACAGTAGAACCCCTCTAATGTGACCACTTAATAAATACACATGGTTGTCTTTATAAGCAGGTGGTTGCTTAAAGGAGGGCAAAAGTAATGCAGAAAGCTCGTCTGGGAGCTTTCTGCATTACTTTTGTCCTGCATTAAGCTACCACCTGCATCTAGCACCCAGAATTAATCCTCTTTTAGATGATCGCGTTAGCAGGGTTTTACTGTACCTACAAATGTGCAGTAAAATCTCGATACTTTTAGAGTATTAGATAATTAGAGACATGAAGAACCGGTGCCTTTTTGGCTATTTAATGCAGGGTGAAAGAGGAGCTTTCTGCATAACTTTCATCCTGCATGAAGCTGCCAACTGTCTTAAAGACCAATAATGATACTTGTATCAGTGTTCCAATAATCGAGTTTGTACAGTGATAGTCGAATATTCGAGTTTTTACAGTATTAGTCGAATAATCCAAAAATACAGAGAAGACCCAGATCAGACAGCTCCTATAGGAGCCGTGTGATCGGGTCTTCTCTGTTTGCTTATGGTGCAATATAGATCTGATTCTACAGCTTCTGACTTAGCCAAAATGTCCTGTGTGCATATGCCATTATAAAAAATAATCTAATTGATATTCATGACGTCATTATATCTTACATGAATATACACCAGGGAAAGGGTTAAACCAGGTTTGTGAGTACCCAAACTCACTCTTATCCTATTCCACTGAAATACCATTCAATTACATGTGTTCGGAAGTACAATGGACTTTTACAATATCGTAATTGCTAAATGATGGAATTTATGCTTGTCTGAAACAATTAAAGTAAACATTAGCATGTTGTATGAGGGTGACTAGACAACTTTCAGGAATTATATCTTTATAATCAGATTTATTGTGGCTTGACTGACTTTCGCTCACCGTATAAGTACACTAATAAATCGTTTCCTGGAAACCAGGATCTGACCCATAAGTGCAAATACTGTAGAACTTCGATATCCCGAAATCGGATAACTCGAACATCGGGATAACTCGAACTAAAAATTCGATCCTTCCAAAACTTACAATGCAGAAAAGCTCTAAAATGTATCACTATGCATATCTAGAAACACATGTAAGAGCTTAATGCAGGTCTAAAGTAATGCTGAAAGCTCCTCGTGGAGCTTTCAGCATTACAAAATGTACTTTAGACCTACATTAAGCTGTAAACTTGAGAAAGGGTACATATTTGAAATCGGATAACTCGAACTTCTGTTATCTCGAACTAATTTGTATAGTCCCTTGAAGTTCGAGCCATCGAAGTTCAACTGTATTTGGATGAAGATAAGGTGCCAAGTGGTTTGCCACCTGATCAGGATCCAGACTGTTTGACTCTCTGTCCAGTGTGTCTCAAAACCTTACACGAGTCAGAAGTACAAACAAGTAAGAGGAAAACTTGGTGGAAGACAGTGTTTTAGCAGCAATGTTTATTTAAAGAGGAAGTCCCTACAATGAACGCATATTTTCAATTAACCCATTACCTCATAGGCTATTTTAGATACAACCTCTTAGAATAAATCTACAAAAAATTAACTAGAGAAAATAACTTTTTTTTGTAGTTTGCTCGTATATCGTGCCATTATTTCTAACATGAATATTCATAGGGTAAAGTGTCAATGGTACTGCAACAGAGTTTGACCGTTACATGTATATGCTTTCGGTGTTGAATAGACAAGGAATAGTTCTGAGAAAGGTTCTGTGTGTATGCATATATGCAGTCGGTGTTGAGTAGACAAGGAATAGTTCTGAGAAAGGTTCTGTGTGTATGTATATGCTGTCGGTGTTGATTAGACAAGGAATAGTTCTGAGAAATGTTCTGTGTGTATGTATATGCTCTCGGTGTTACGCAGACAAGGAATAGTTCTGAGAAAGGTTCTGTGTGTATGTATATGCTCTCGGTGTTGCGCAGACAAGGAATAGTTCTGAGAAAGGTTATGTGTGTATGTATATGCGCTCTGTGTTGCGCAGACAAGGAATATAGTTCTGAGAAAGGTTCTGTGTGTATGTATATGCTGTCGGTGTTGAGCAGACAAGGAATAGTTCTGAGAAAGGTTATTTGTGTATGTATATGCTGTCGGTGTTGAGCAGACAAGGAATAGTTCTGAGAAAGGTTCTGTGAGTATGTATATGCGCGAGCGCACCTCATCTGGGTCGATAAAGCTTTTTAGTTGAGTTTGAGCTCGTTCTCAAGCTTTTGATTGGTCAGATTTGAGCTCTTAAACTTGAGAACGAACACAGACTCAACTAAAAGTTTTATAAGCATGTACCCTGGGCTTTTGATGTGCCTGTCGACTTTCGTGTGACACCTGGGTCCATGCTTATAAAACTTTTAGTTGAGTCTGAGTACGTTCTCAAGCTTTTGATTGGTCAGATTTGAGCCAGAGGCTCAAATCTGACCAATCAAAAGCTTGGGAACTCACATCTGACCAATCAAAAGCTTTAGTCAGTAGAACCTGTCCTTAGTGGTCATTATTTTATTGAACACATGTGTCTTTATACACAGGGATCGCTTAATGCAGGTCAATAGTAATGCAGAAAATAGATTCCTAATGGGAGCTTTCAGCATTGGGAGCTTTCTGCATTGGGAGCTTTCGGCATTACTATTGACCTGTAATAAGCTATCACTTGTCTTACAGACCCATAAATGCAAACCTCTTTTGGATGGTCGCTTAACCCAGGTTCCACTTTTTCCGGTATGTAGATTGTACTAGATAAATGTCTAATCTGGATGCAAACTGATAGCCAGAAAAGTACAGTGAAGCTCACTTATAACGAAGTCCTCGGGACCCTCTGATTTCTTTCGTTATATCCAAAATTCGTTATATCAGGTCCGTTTTACTATATGTGATCAGAGAGGGGGGATAAATTCTATTTTGTTGTAAGCAGTATTTCGTTATATCCAAGTTCGTTATAAGTGAGCTTCACTATAACCACATTCACTATGCTGATAATGTGAATGCAATCTCGACACATAAATGACCCGATTGTCTATAAATTACTAAAAGTAATGTTCTTAGTTTATATTTTAGTAAATTAATTATCTATTTATACTTTATATTCAAAAGATCTTGGTCCATGCTTATAAAACGTTTAGTTGCGTCTAAGTTCGTTCTCAAGTTTTTGATTGGCCAGATTTGAGCCTTTGACTCAAATCTGACCAATCAAAAGCTTGAGAACTCAAATCTGACCAATCAAAAGCTTGAGAACAAAACTCAGACTCAACCAAAAGCTTTATAAGCATAGACCCAGACTTCCGTCGTGAATATTCATGAAGTAATGTATTAACCCATTACCTCATAGGCTATTTTTAGATCCAACCTCTTTGAATAAATCTACTCAAAAGAAGCCTTCAATAGAGAAAAGGAAGATTTTGTAGTTTAAAACCATTGTAATAAATAGAGCATTTGCTCATAAAGGAGCAAATGCTCTATTTATCGAAATGATTTCAACTGGTGACTTTTGCAGAGGCGTCAAAAAGTGTCACTATGAGGGAAAGGGTTAAAAGGAAAGCACGGTTTGCAGTACACGTGGCGAAGACAAAATGGCTGTAAAAGATTAATTTGTATGAGCGAACAGCTAGAAAAAAAATACCAACGCAAGAAACGAGGGAACTCCCCAAATGGAAATCTGTGTGTGATCGAAGTTTGACGTAAAATGTCTTTGGGGAGACATCTGTAAGACCAGTTAACCCTTTTAACCTTTTCCCTCATATAAACGTGTTTTCACTCATTTGCAAACAGAGTAGACCCAGATCAGACGGCTCCTAGAGGAGCCGTCTGATCAGGGTCTACTCTGTTTGCTAATAGAATTTGATAGATCTGTTTCTTTGCTTTCTAAAATGTCTACAATGTTCCATCTTCCATATTTCTTTATAACTTTTTTGTCAATGAATATTCAGTAGGTATTGAAATTTGTACTATACTTATAACAGGGACATGGTTAAAAGCATTTCGGTGCATAATGATCAGTGGATCAAATTCTCATACGTCATGTGAACACATGTTGACCGACTATTTTTTAATACAATTAATGATCATAAATTAACCATTTTCATCCTAGACCATGTTTAGCTATAACCTATTTGAATAAATCTACCGAAAAAGTTAATACCGTATAGTTAATGTTATATCAGTCTTAAAAATAATCCTTTACTTATATAATAAATAATATTAATGTTTTTTCTAGTCACACATTAATAATATAAAAAATAGGATGTAACTTCCAGAACTACAATATCTAAGAGAATATTAGAAATTTAGAAAATTAATATGTTATAGTTTTTTAGAAATGAGAGTTTGATTATCATCTATCATTATTTTTCGTAAAACAAAATGTATCCAATTTTCCTTACCGTTTCCATGAAAATTTACATTAATCATGGTGTGTTCAGGAACATGTCGCCTTTGAATTGGCAGCCATTCCCTGCTAAAATATATCTTATTGCCTTTACAAACTACACTGGGTGTATATCTGAACAAGCTGCCGCCTCTCAATCACGCTATCTGTCAGGGTCTGTTCTGTTTGTCACCCCACTTGTTATTTGTTACAGTAAATCTAAACCAAAATTCCAGTACAGAAAAGGTAATAAACTTTTAGGCAGGTCGTTGCTTGATGCAGTGTGAATGTCCTAGAGGAGCTTTCTGTGTAACTTTCACACTCGAACCACACATAAAAGACACGAGGACACTGACTAAGCCGTAAACAAGCCAATCTCTAGCATTCCTGGTAACAGCAAACCTTTCTGTCATAGCTACGAGCAACTTCCGTTATGAGTTGGCGTCATTTTGTAAGAGCATTGGTCGCGGGCGCAAAAATGAAATGTAATAGCTCAACGGAAGTGTGCTTAGTTCCGTAACGCCTGTTAGTTTTTAAAAATTAATGTGTCATCGCCTTTACACGGAAATTTGGCGGATATCAGTGACAGGTTGACATTAGGTAAGCAAGGAAACAGAACACATAAACCTTACGTGTTTGTTATACATTTACACGCGTATTGCATATAGATAGTAAAAAACGAAAAAACATGTCAGAAAGTTTTACCAAGAATTTAGACATGCAGTACAAGCTGTCTTACATGTAAGCTGTCATTCATTTCTTAAACATTGGAGTTTTAAGAAGCAGGTCGTTGCTTAACATAGGGCAAACGTAATGCAAACAGCTCCCATAGGAGCTTTCAGCATTACTTATGACCTGCCTTATGCTACCACTTGTCTTACAGAAACATAATTCAACCTCTTTTTGATAGCCACTAAAGACAGGCTCGACAGTAAGCTTGTTACAGAGGTAATAGGGAAATGTGGCTGAACCCCACACAGAGTGGCAAGATAGCATGACATAGTTTTGTTTTAAGTAGCAGTTAGCTACCTCGAATGGCAAGCTACATTCACATTCTCTATGCATATACATGTAAGTAATAATGGCATCATGAATATTCATTAGATTTTTTATAATGGCACATAAATACACGTGCATGTCAATACGCGCTCAGCAAGAGAAGTTTTATGATTTTAACACACATAGGCAAACAATTTAGACCCAGGTCAAAGGGCTTACATCTTGTCAGTACCCATTGGAAACGCCTCAAGCATTCTAACGAGTGGTAGAAAGATAGGGTTTTAGTAGATACAGTTGAATTTCGGTATCTCGAACTCAGATAACTCGAACATCGGGATAAGTGAATTAAAGGCTCGATCCTTCAAAATTTAACAATACAGAATTGTTCTAAAATGTGTCTAGAAACACGTGACGGCTTAATGCAGGTCAAAAGTAATGCTGAAAGCTCCTACGGAAGCTTTTTAGCATTACATTAGACATGTATAATAATAAGACTGCGTTATTCTCTGAACTTGAGAAATTGTTCAGATCGGATGACTGGAACTTCTGTCATCTCGAAGTAATTCGTATGATCCATTAATCCATTCCCTCATATTGACGACTTTTGACGATTTGTCAATTTGTGAAACCATTTTATCACAATGGTTTCAAACTACAAAATCCTAAAATTTCCTTTTTTCCCAGTTAATGCTCCTTTTCGGTAGATTTATTCAAATTGGTTGTATCTAAAAATAGCCTATGACGTAATGGGTTAAAGCTCGAGATATCGAGGATAAGCTGTACATGTATCGTCTTTGTCGCTCTGTAGACATTTATGTATAGTCCTGTAACCACAAGCACGTGTGTACTTGCGGCTGTGGTGTGAGCCCGGTCAAATTCGCCCGTCTTTATTCTATGTAAACACAGGCATTTTCTGCATCCCCTAGCCGCTTCCATGCATAGTTTTTGGTTATACCCTCTTAACACATTCATTTTTAGTCCAAACACAGTCTCAAGATCACCAGAAAATAAGGTCAAGAAAGTTGACTTTTTTCGCTACACACAAAAATATGTACACACCGTCTATTTTCGCTTTAAATTTGGGCCATTCTGACGCTCCACACACATATTTCCCAACATCCACCGGAGGAAGTAGTTCTGCAAAAGATTCACAAAAAATGACCCCGATTGGCAGAGAATACACACACTAACTTGAAAATTTGCAATTATTTAGCCTGTCAGGTTCTTAAGAGACAATTATTAGCTCATATTTAAACCACAGCATTTCTAAAGAACTACTTCTTACTGTACTACGACCTCCGTAAGCAGTTGCTCGCCCGGGTCACAGCGTGTGTACTGCTGCACCCGTTCATGTCAAAATGCTGGTAACAAGTACTTGACAGTGTTATACGGCGACAACACTACATCAATAAACGAGTATGTACATGCGGACGTTGGTCGCTGCCTCCGTTCAAGTTCAAATGTTGGTAACAACAAGAACTTGACAGTGTTATAAGCCGACACCATTGCAACGGAAACTAATATCCGAGAGAAATAGTTATAGATCATCTCCTTTAATCCTTTACTCACTAAATACGCCTTTGCAAGCAGAGTAGACCCAGATTTGACGGTTCCTATAGGAACCGTCTGATCTGGGTCTGCTCTGTTTGCTTATGAAAAAATATGGATATGATTATACAGTTTCTGACATGGCCAAGCTTCCCCGTGTCCATGTACTATTATATGAGAAAAATCTAATATTCATGACGTCATTTTTACTCACCTGAATATTCATGATGTTAATGGTTGTATGCTGAATAATTAAAACTTGCTCCTCGCTTTCTTGATTTTAATTAAACAAAATATAGTACCGAAATTTATCTCTAAAGAAAAAGTATTTTTATGATAAACAGTGAAGACCCTGATCATACGGCTCCATCAAGAGCCCTTTGATCTGGATCAACGCTGTTTGTAAACGTCTTATGTACTCGGTTCACACACATTAGAGTTAATTTATTCTGCAACTCAAGTCGGAGTTTTCGGGATACAGTGCTCCCTCTCTACAACGACACATTTTTGGATACGAATATTGTATGTGTTGTTCAGAGGGAGTTGTTAAATAATTAGCTTATTTGCAGATCCCCAGATAAGGTGTGTTTCGAGAACTAAAACCGTTATGCCTCAACAAAACCCTATGTTGTGACCACTCTTTAGAATCGTCACTTTGTGACGATTCTAACGAGCGGTCACAACATAGGGTTTGATTGAGGCATAATGAAAATACGATGGACAAAGGTTGTTTCTGGAACCTTGTTGTTTTGGAAACAGTGTCATGCGTTGTTGGTTGTTGTAAGGAGGGAATCGTTATTGAGAGGGCCGTTGTAGGGAGGTAGGGAGGGAGCACTATATGGTCCAATACATTTTACGTGTCTAGTACTTTTACGACGTACTACCACGTATTGCAGTGAATATATAGCAAGTTTTTATTATCATATATATAAAACAGAACAGCTGAAGCCAGACAAGGGATGACGCACTAAATTTACACGGCAACCCCAGAAGAAGAAATATATACACGCACACATCTATCACAGAACTACTATTTGCCTGCTCTCCGCTGCCAGTATAGCGATATATATGACCAAAATGTGTTTTTGTTATTATAACAAGGAACTAGTACTAAATTATACATGCAATGTTATGTGCCAGATGCTTTGAACTTATTACTATTGGTGGCGGTGAATCAACCTTTTCCCTCCTAGACTATTTTAAGACCTACCTCTTTGAATTAATCTACCAAAAAGGAACATTAACTACAGACAATGAGAAGTTTAGAATTGTGTAGTTTTGAAACCATTGTGATAAATAGACCATTTGCTCCATAGGAGGAAATGGTCTAGTTATTACAATGGTTCCAAATTTTGACTTTTACAGCGGCGCCAAAATGAATCGCTAGGAGGGAATGTGTTAATATATAATGTTGCATTTCTAACATAAGCAATCCGTTCTTTTAGATAACATAGATAATTATAGTATTAGATTGTTTTTGTTTACTAGTGGACTTTCGTAGATCTGTTTCTTTACTTTCTAAAATGGCTACGCTGTTCACTTACATATTTCATTATAACTTTTTTGCAAATGAATATTCAGTAGATATTGAAATTTGTAATAAAGTTTGAACAAGGAAAGGGTTAAGAAATGTGGAGTCTGTCCAGACGGCGGGTTTGTTGTTTTGTTTCAAATTCGTTGTATAGCTTATCACACCGAGAAGTTTATTTTTTGATTGGCATGTGAATACACGTGTTGTTTTTTATAAATAGTGTCTTCGAATGACCTTCTCTACATATTTAGGGAATCGAATTAGCGTTTCTTAATATTGTCTAGACGCAGAAACACAGAGGTGCCAGTTTCGTGATTTTGATATATGACAAATTGGTTGAAAATAGACGTGTCGCCTCCAATTTACATGTAAAGTGGCAAACATGAGTGGTTATTACTATGTTTTCTGTCATAAAAACTTCCGTTGTGTCTTAATTGGTTGTATCAATGACCTCATAAAGAAATAATGACGTAATCAATATTACAACTGGTCTTATCTGGTCAGTTTCCCGAGTTGACAGATTAATGCAGGTCTAAAGTAATGCTGAAAGCTCCTACATGAGCTTTCAGCATTTCTGTATACATGTGTTCGACTGTCACATGTGTTTCAGGTAATAGTACATTTTAAAGGAATTCTTCAATGTAAATAACGGAAGGACCGCAATTTTAGTTCGCGTTATTTGAGTTCGAGATATTAAAGCTATGTTGTAAGACAGGTGGTTACTTAATGCAGGTCAAATGTTACTTTTGCCATGCATTAAACAACCGCCTGCTTTTTGACACTCATAGGTTCAATAATTGATTGACCACTTAGGGCAGGTTCTACTGTATACTTCTTGGTTTTTTCTTTGTTTTTGTTGATTAACCCTTTTGGCGCCAAATTTCTAATTGTCGTCTGCAATCGAAGTTTGTTAAATCATAGGTTAAATAACGAAATGAGATAAATAAATGCAAAGATCAAGGCGGCGTCTGATCTGGGACTGCATTATTTGTCGTGGTGCATTTTTGCGACTTCGGTGGCAAAAGGGTTAACTATAGGCTAAATGGACGCCCCATAAAGAGGCGAGAGGATACAGAGATAACCCTAGCGCGGTGCCCAACTCTTTTAATCGCCACTGTTTTTCCGATTCTTTTAGATGAATTAATGAAAAGACAGCAGAATACATGATAACTAATGTTAGTCATCATTATGCATGGAGACGATGTTTTATTACTAATTTCCTAGTATCCATCGTTTTTGTATCCTAACATGGATTATATGATTTCAGTATTAAACCTTTGACCACCAAAGTAGCATAAATGCACCACGACAAATAGTGCAATCCCAGATCAGACGCCGCCATTTCTGATCAGGAACTTCACTTTTTGTCTCAAACTCTTTTTCTATATATTGCTCTATTCCTTTGAAATATGCATTTATTTATCTCATTTCCTTATCTTACCGAAATATTTAACAAACTTGGGCTGCAGACGACAAAAAGAAACCTGACACCAAAAGAGTTAAACATAAAAAAGGTTTTGTTTGTTGACAATTGAAATTTCAAAGTTTTGTTGCGTATAGCCACCAGCTAGGTATATTGTTATTTCAGTGTTTTGTCGCGTATAGATCAATGCTTAATACATTTGAGTTATTTCATCTTTGTTTGTTTTTTGTAAAGATTGTCATAAAAATTCATGTTTCTCTCCTCGTCAAATGCAAAATGATGATTAACAAATCTGAGGAACTTTTAGCGTCACATTGTGTTTCATGTTTTTGCTTGAGTGTTTTATTGCTGATTTGATATTTTTGTGTCATATTTTTTATTTTTGAAATAGAGATTTTACTCAGCTTAGAAAACAATTAATAAACCTGATTGGGTAGAATTATAACTGCAATTCCATTACAGTGACGTACGGATGTTTCGTCTCTCTTATTGCTTATACACTTTCTGAAAGGAAGATTATGATCGATCAGGCAATTTCATTCAGCAGTAGAACTAGATATTCCTGAACTTTAGAAAAAGACAAAGTAAAATATGTCTTAAGCGACCATTCATTTATTGAACATAGGCGTCCTAAAAAGCAGGTAGTTGTTTAGTGCAGGGCAAAAGTAAAGCAGGAAGCTCCTTCTCTCCATACCTCCACTTTCTGTACACAAATGCACTCCGAATGTATAAACGGTTTGTATTCCAATGCGATTACATCACCCAACGCCCAGGGCTACAAATAAATCACAGTACCAAATACATGTACTGAAATCGCAATTTCTCCATCAAACTCTATACTATGCTCATTCTTTAGAATCGTCTCGAAGAATGGTCGCAGTATAGGGTTTAGTTAGTGGTCACAGTATAGGGTTTGGTGAGTTGTCGCAGTATAGGGTTTGGTGAGTGGTCGCAGTATAGGGTTTGGTGAGTGGTCGCAGTATAGGGTTTGGTGAGTTGTCGCAGTATAGGGTTTGGTGAGTGTTCACAGTATGGGGTTTGGTGAGTGGTCGCAGTATAGGGTTTGGTGAGTTGTCGCAGTATAGGGTTTGGTGCGTGGTCACAGTATGGGGATTGGTGAGTGTTCACAGTACAGAGTTTGGTGAGTGGTCGCAGTATAGGGTTTGGTGAGTGGTCGCAGTATAGGGTTTGGTGAGTGGTCGCAGTATAGGGTTTGGTGAGTGGTCACAGTATATGGTTTGGTGAGTGGTCACAGTATAGGGTTTGGTGAGTGGTCACAGTATAGGGTTTGGTGAGTGGTCGCAGTATAGGGTTTGGTGAGTGGTCACAGTATAGGGTTTGGTGGATAAATCGAGAAGCTGTTTTTAGAACTGGTTAAATTTAAACGCATCTTTTTTTTAACCCCGGCTTATCTTATCTGGAATTACATTTATTTATTAAATTAGTTGAAACATAATACAGATTAATATACGTAGTCTGTACAATTAGTTACCAGCATAATACATATTAATACAGATTAATATACATAGTCTGTACATGTAGTTACTAGCATAATACTTATTAATACAGGTTAATATACGTAGTCTGTATATGTAGTTACCAGCATAATACAGATTAATACAAATTAATATACGTAGTCTGTACATGTAGTTACCAGCATAAAACATATTAATACAAATTAATATACGTAGTCTGTACATGTAGTTACCAGCATAATACAGATTAATACAGATTAATATACATAGTCTGTACATGTAGTTACCAACATTATTATTAACCATTCGCTTGCTTGCGTCAATATACCTACCTGAAAATAGTTAAGAACCAGATGAGACAGCTCCTGCAAGAGCTGTCTCATCAGGGTCTGCACTATTTACAGGTTGATTGTGCAACCAGTGCACTCCGCAGCAGTGATTGCACAGCAAAATGCTTGTACACAGTGAAGATAATGATATGTATATTATACAACAGGGCATGGGTAAAGAAGGAGAAATGTATTTCAGAATTCAGCAAGAGAAGGGTTAATACAGATAAACCTTTACGGCATCTGGATGTACATAGTCGGTAAATGTAGTTACCAGCATAATAAAAATTAACCTTTATCTCATATGGGTTTATACAGCTGGTAAATGTAGTTAAAAACATAAGTAACTTTTTATTTCATCTGGGTCTACACAGTTTATAAATGTAATTACCAGCATGATACATATTGACATTTTTCTCATCTGGGTCAACACAGTTTGTAAATGTAATTACCAGCATACTAGGTTAACTTTTATATCATCTGGGTCCATAAAGTTGGGGAAAAAATACAGATTATACTTATCTAGCTATTTGCAGATTGCTGGTCACATTCGCAAAATGTTTGGATCCAGATAAGATGCTGAGAAACTCGGCATCTCATCTGGATCGAAACTGTTTCGTGTTCCTTTTAAAAGAAATACCAGCTAATAGTTTTAAAACAAACTGACCGATGTTTACTCAGCAGACAAAAGTTAAAGGTTAAAGATAGATCTAGAGGAACCAATCTTATAGTAGGACGTTCGTCACAGAAATAGGTTTCAATCTGCATATTTTCGATACGATCTGTCAGTATCTGCCTCGACCTGCATAATCATAATAAAGTAAGATATGAATCTTCTTCAACGAATAACCAAAGATAGCTAATTGGCACGTGTCTGTAGCCTCGTGTCTATGTTACAGAATGTTGTTGATTGAACGGAACTTCACTGGTAGGAGGGCTGATTTATCAAGAATAGTGAGAATATGGCTGAAACGTACTTTTGTCTTATGCGTGTAAGAATGGTAAAATATATGGAATAACTCATGTTTGTATGTTTGTAATCGACAGATTTGTTTCCCTGTGAAATTACAGTATGATAGAAATGAAAACGTTTGGAATAATTACTTCTTCGCATGGCTTGGCTAATTAAGTATTTATCCCATTCCCTCATATTGACGACTTTTGACGACTCTGTAAAAAGTTACTATGCTCTATTTATTATAATGGTTTCAATACTGCACAATGGTTTCGATACTGCAAAATTATTTAAAAAATATTTTTCTCTAGTTAAAGCTCCTTTTCGGTATATTTATTCAAAGAGGTTGGGTCTAAAAATAGCCTATGAGGTAACTGGTTATACTGTTACCAATGGTACGGTTATGGAACCCTTTCGGTGGAATTTCACTGGTAGGAGGGCTGATTTATTAAGAATTCTGAGAATATTTTTGAAATGTAATTTTTGGTTAATAAGTAATAACAGTATGCATGGAAATACTACCACTTCGTATTTATTTTATCCCTGGTAAAATGTTTGATTTTTTAAAATAAAAATATTATACAATTATTTCTCCTAATTTCTCCTATGGTCAGGACTAATAAAAACTTAAGTACTGCTCTGGAAAGATTATCAACGGTTACAGCCGAGATATGGTGATGACAAAAACGCTGCGGAAGATAAATGCACATTCCAGTGTATTTCTTTTTAGTTTAAATGCCGATTTAAAGCTAATTGTAAGAAATAACATATATTTGCTTTTAAATGTTTGGCCCACTAAGAGTAAAACTCCTACAAATTACACTGTATAAATAAATGTTTTAGATTATTATCGACTTGAAGTCAGTCACGATATCAATGTCATTTCAACGGAACCGACAACTTCGCACGGAGATCACTCCGTACCAAAGAAACATTTTGCTTTACAATTTCGAAACGGAAAGAGGTAAATTTAATGTCATATGTTATTGAATACGGTTTCTAACCAAACCGTGATTGTCCTTGATAAATTGACTTGCTGCTTTAAAGTTCCATATTGAATAGAACTTTAGTCATTAGTTCAACGACTGGTCGAAATTAATCTAAAAATAGAACGGAACTCAAGGTACTGAAGGTGCTCGTCCAGGGCTCATTTATTCCAAACAGATTGGCTTTTGCTTATGGTTTTTATCAAATTACCCCTTTCCCTGTTCCATATTCACGTAAGAAATAATGACAATATAGATAGTTATTAGCTGATTGTTTTTATAAGAACATGATTATTTTGGTACTAGAAGAAACTAGTGTCGATTCTATGATTATTTCATAAGCAAATGGAGAAAACCTTGATCATATGAACGACTATTCTAAGCGATGATTGATCTAGGTCTACTCCATATGCAATGCGTGAAAACTCGTTTAAATGGGGGAAATGGTTTTAGTAAAATAATAGCTGTTCAACAGTACTTTCTTATATTACTATTTTTGCAGAGGAGGGCAAAGAGTTTGTTAGATAGCTAGATAAATTCTTTTGGTTATAATAGCAATTTAAATCAAATTGAAATGTAGAAAAACCTCTCTATAACGGCCACTACATTATGTTAATTAGCTGGCATTTAGGGCAGGTGACTGTTTAAAGCAAGGTAAAAGTAAAACAGAAAGCTCCTGTGGGAGCGTTCTGTTTTTCTTTCACCTTGCTTTAAGGAGTCACCTGTTTTTTACACAACATACTTGTTGTAATGTAGTAGCCGTTATAGAGAGGTTTCACTGTAGTTCTTTCTTACGGAGTGACCTCCGTTAAACAGGTAGGGTCGTCTTCCAGGAAAAGTAGCCTATATATTAACATGAGATACCGAAATATTCATGACATCAGCGTACAGTTTACATTATCAAAAGTGTAAGGTTAAATAGTGCTATTGTAACAGTGCTATTGTAGCAGCATATGATCTAGATCCAAACCATCACTTTTTGGTAAATTTATTTGATTTTATCTCGGGAACTTAAGTTTCTTAATCGTGATAAACTTTTGCAAACAGTTTTGATCTAGATTAGTTTCTAAATTTTGATTGGATCAAAACTGCGTAGTGTATTGGACCTAAATTGTTTGTCAGCCATATAGTGGTGGGAATCTAGGTAAAATATTGCAGGTATATAAAGAGACTGTTTTTTCTTAACTCGAGTTTCCTTTGTACTGTTATTATGTATTTGGTGTGGTTAGGCTACTTAGGAAACGGTATGGGTCCTAATGACACATCGGTTTATTCAATGTCTCCTTCGGATCTAAGATATGATTTAAGAATAAATACAATATTTTAATATTATGATAGAATTCAAGTTATGGAGCAGATATCATTTTGATTAGCAGCTTAAAGGTTACTCATGCCATTTAATGTATCATCCCATTCACCACCCTATTAAAATTGCAATGTACAGTAGAACCTGTATTAAAGGATTATTGATTCCTTGAACGCTCAAAGAAAACAACAGGTGGTTGGTACTGTGGTCCTTCTCTATGTTTGTACACCAGTATATAATGTTTGATCTATAACAAAATAAACAAATTAATAGCAATTAATTTAGTGACGAAAACTAACATTTAATGGAATGTATATGCGATATGGACACATACCACGTTTGTCTACAAGCATGTCTACATGTCTACAAGTCACTCAGGTTTTATAAAGCTTTCATGATATTACAAAATTGTTTTGGTTTTTTTTGTGTTTTTTTTTACCATGTCCATTGATGCTAGTCAAATTACTTGTTCAGTATTAATAGATATATCCTGAAAGTGGGAGATCCTTCGAAAGCAATAGAAGCAATACAAAAAGAGAGAATTGCAAACTTGGTTTTATTGAGTCTGTTCATGAGTAGTAATTCAAAGTGCAACACTACTTACGCCCCCTGGCACCGGCTTAAGCAGTATTCAATATTTAAAACTAATAACATCAAAACTAATGATTCCGAAGGACCAGAAAATATTACAACACTGAGAGTGAAGTACGGGGCGACTTTTACGGCCGACACACAAGTACTCAACACCTGCGGTTGTGAAGTAAATATATCCTGAATGTGGGAGATCCTTCGAAAGCAAACGTAGCAATGCAAAACGAGAAAATTGCAAACTCGGTTTTATTGTGTCTGTTCACGAGTAGTGGTTTAAAATTGCAACACTACTCACGCCCCCTAGCATCGGCTTAAGCAGTATTCCATTTTCAAAACCAATAACATCATTGTATTTAAATTTCTTTATGAAGTGTCCTATTTAACAAAGCTCACTTTCCACATTTAATGTGCTAATCACTAAAATAAACGCGCATTTTATATAACATCATACAGAATAGTATTTGCTGATTTCAAATCATTCTTATGAACATTGTCTATTTGAACTTAAAAAACTGTCTTTGTGACACAGAGTATACAGTTTTCTTCAATACCTAATTTTAACTTACAATAACCTCCACACGAATAAACACTATTACATCGGCAAAGCTTTTCATATACAACACATGAAATATTTGTCTTCTCCGTAGCGTTTTCCATATACTGCTTTTCCATATATGAGTGAGTGAGTGAGTTGGGTTTTACGGCACTGCGACACTGAATAGGTCATATAGCGCCGATGAATGATGAGATGACATGATGAGCGATGATATCAGGAAGATGATTGCGGCTTATCTCATTTGTTGCAAAGCAGCGCACGGGATCAACACCACCGACCTGCCTTCCTTTTAGTTCTTGGCAGAGGGGATAATCTCTATCAAATAAATAAAAACATCCCCTGTGACAATTAAGCCCCAAAATTCCATATATTCCGTATATGAACAAATTATTTCTGGATTTTGGGGCACATTTTAAAAGGTTTGCATTTACAGACTGTAAATGCCATGATTTATTCCTTTAAAACCTGCCTTCCTTTTAGTTCTTGGCAGAGGGGATAATCTCTATCAAATAAATAAAAACATCCCCTGTGACAATTAAGCCCCAGAATTCCATATATTCCATATATGAACAAATTATTTCTGGATTTTGGGGCACATTTTAAAAGGTTTGCAATTACAGACTGTAAATTCCATGTTTTATTTCTCATTTGCTGTTACCAAACTCTATTCGCATCATTTTGATGCTTTGCATCAATGGTGTTCTCTGTAGTCTGGATATTTTGTAGTGAATTCAGTATCCATGCTTATAAAACCTTTAGTTGAGTCTGAGTTCGTTCTCATGTTTTTGATTGGTCTTTTAACTGTTTAATGAGCTGGTATACATGTGATGTGCTGTCATTCTGTGCGGCATAATGCGTCGTTTGCAATAAAGGAAGTAAAACTAAGTGTCCATTTCGGCTGCGTCATGAAGATAACATCTTAGATAGGATTTACAATGAAACTGATAACGATGAGGAAGTTACAATGCAAACTTGAACAAAAGACATTACAAACTCGACGAGATAATACATCTACATGCCATTGTATTCGTATGTTTAAGATATCTTATTACGTCTTTAGTAGTTTTAAGTATTTGCCTTATAGAAAACTTTAGATACCTTTGCAGACATTGTAGACCCTTATCCAACAGAACATATAGAGTCCGTCTGACCTGGATTTATTCTCTTTACTTATGAAATAATAGATATCAGATTCTAAAGTTTCTTCCATGACCAAAATGCCTTGTGTCCATATACCTTTATAACCACCCACTTACCTACTGTTTTTGGTGCCATTATATTTGTCATGAATAGTCATGAGGGAAGGGTTAACTCTTTTGCTGGTAGACTATTTCACACTGATGGTGTTTTTTAAAAATAAAACTGAAGAAAACTCCATTTTGACACCTTAAGCAAATGCATTTGACTATGAAAGTGTTAGAATAGAATTCATTTATAAGCACCAGTCGAAACAAATTGTATACTCAAATAACGTACTATTGTACAGGGCTAGCATGCTGGCCTTGATTATATAGTAGAGGGTACTAACAGCTCACAATCATTCTTAATCATGTCCATGTTTAACCCATTTGTTCCCACGATCCCATATACGGGACACAAGCAAACAGTGTAGACTCTGATCAGACGCTGCGACGTCTGATCAGAGTCTACATTCTTTGCTGATAGGAATTTTTAATATCAAACAAAACGAAATTGAGAATTTAGGCCAGGCATCCCTTTAGATCAAACATGGACGAATCCAATATATACACATGGAATAATCCACTGGACGCAAAAGACATAATGACCTCATGAATATTTAATAGCTGAAATTTTATAATGGAAACTTTTCAAGGGTATTATCTGGCAAAAACCTGTAGAAACAGTGCATTATCACCTCAAATACAACCAGAGCAGACCCTGATCAGACGGATCTTACAGGAGCATCCGATCTGGATCTACTCTGTTTGCAAAATGCGCAGTGCGTGAAAGGGTTATATGAAGGGAATGTTAAAACAATTCTCCTAACACCCTAATACAGTGAAACCTCTCTAAACCGGAATTCTAGAATTGTAGATAAGATTTCAGATACAATTAGGCAGGTGGCTGCTTAATGCAGGGTGAAAGTCATGCAGAAAGCTCCGAGAGGAGCTTTCTGCATGACTTTTACCCTGCATTAAGCTGCCACATGTCTCCAAGATAGATATTTACACTATATTTAACGTCCGGTTTAGAGAGGTTTTACTTACAAGTTTTACATTTTACCTATTCGTTCAAGCTTTAGATTATGTCCCAACGAGATGCCATGTGTCTTATCTGGCTCTCCAACCTGTTTCAAATGTCAATTATGAAAAGGCTTAAAGGGGATGTCCCTACATTTGACGCGTTTCAAAAACACTTGAAAGATACAAAACTCATTTGTTTCTATGCTGAAAAGTAGTATATCGCAAGAAAAACCCATCCAATTACCGTTTATAATGACAAAACATCAACGTGTTTGATATCGCCGATTCCGGATTTACTCCCCGATGCTTCAGTTTTATTCGGGTTGGGTTTTAGTTTCGTAACTGTTCGCCCTATTCGCAATTCTCCGACCACTTCCGAGAAAGCTATTACGTGAACAATGGAGGGATCAGGTGATCATCGGCAAAACGCGGAAGAATTTAACGGAAAGACCGATAATATTGTGCTGTAGAATAAAAATTATCAGTATTGATGTAATCGGTTTATTTGTATCACAGGGGCATTTTTCGATATAAGTTCAAATTGGGAACCTTCATAATAATGATAGAGCATAACAAATACCAAGTTTTATGAAAAGTTGCGTTCATTGTAGGGACTACCTTTTTAACCATTCCGCTCATACCATTTCGTTCATACAAATGCCCTTTACCGCATCCGTATAAAAGGTAGAGCTAGATTAGAGTGAGTGAATGAGTGAGTTGGGTTTAACGTCCGACCAACAGTATTTCAGTTATTTGCAGACGGCACTCACACGAGACAAGTTATAGTGCTGTCTCACTGAAATACCCCTACCACGGGCACATGGCAAGGGCATCCCACCCAGTCACATTATTCTGGCACCGGGCCAACCAATCCTAGAACTACACCTTTTAATGTCGAGCTATCTAATAAGGATCTATTCTATTATCGTATGAATTATAATAGACCTGACTCAACAGTTTCATCCAATACCAAACTAATATACAGTAAAACCTCGTTAATGCGACCACCCAAAAGAGGTATAATTATGGGTGCTTTATGCAGGTGGTAGCTTAATGCAGTACGAAGGTAATACAAAAAGCTTTGCCTTGCATTAAGCAACCACCTGCTTATAAAGACGCTCATGTTTATTCATTAAGTGGTTGCATTAGAGGGGTTCTTCTATACCTTTATAAAATTTCAGCACATAAATGTTCACGGTGTAATGATGACTTCTTGCATGAATATTCAACAAGGAAATGGTTAAGTTGGTAAATGTATAACAAACACCAGGAAAGTAATACTGTAACAAACACCAGGAAAATAATACTGTAACAAACACCGGGAAAATAATACTATAACAAACACCAGGAAAATAATACTATAACAAACACCAGGAAAATAATATTGTAGTATTTATATTCTCGTCTGTTAACAATTTAGTGCATAAATACAGTTCGTCTTCGATAATCAATACTCGAATAGCTCGAACTTCGGGAATAACTCGAATTAAAAGTTCAGTCCTTCCAAAACATTCAATACAGAATTGTTCTAAAATGTATAATTATGCATGTCTAGAAATACGCATGCCAGCTTAACCCATTCCATATCTGCAAAACTCACGCTTGAAACCATTGTGATAAGTAGAGCAATTGCTCCATAGGAGCAAATGCTCTATTTATCACAATGGTTTCCCAACTACACAGTTCTAAACATTTCCTTTTCTAAAGTATATGCTCCTTTTCGGTAGATTTATTTAAAGAGGTCGATTTTAAAACATAGCCTGTGTGGGAATGGTTTAATGGAGCTCTCAGCATTACTTTAGACCTGCATTAAGCCGTGTACTTACATCACAGTGATATTGTCAGATCAGAAATGGGAAAACTCGAACTCCTGTTATCTCGAACTAATTTCAATGATACTTTGAAGCTCGAGATATCGAATTTCAACTGTATTGAAGTTCAGCTCTATTCACGGTGGCTTTTTTGTAGTTGGGTGCCTAAAAACCAGTTAACCCCCCCCCCCCCCCCCCCAGTGATTTTTGTCACCGACCCTTCCAAGGCGGTACTTCCATCTTCCCCCTATTGTATATTTGTTTTGCCTTTGTGTGTCTCTTAGTGTCTTTTATATACATGTACATGTTACTGTTTGTCGTCGTGATGCTATCTGGGCGGTTGTGTGTTTTGTATGCGATGTTTCCTGTATAACTCTAACATGTACTTTTAGAAATATTGGCATGAATTGAATGACTGTTTATAAGACCATTTGAATACGGAAAAGTTTGACAAATGCAGACATTTTAGGCAGATATTTGTATAATTTCAATAAACATAGCAAACCCGTATCAGGCAGATGCTACAGTATGTACTCCTTACAAAAGCATTTTCTAGACTGACAATTAGGAAGATCACCCTATCAGTAGGGAGAAATTGTGTGAAGAAGGTTGAATTCAACACATAAACTGTTAAACATAACCAAACGTTTATATTGATGAAAATGGCATTGGTTTATTATTATTATTCTATTGCCAGCACTCAGAAACTAGCAATGCTACTCGATGTTAGACAATTGACCGAGTACCCGAGTACTCGGTCCTATCCCTAGTTTTACCAATACAAAAAATCCTGTATGCATTTGCCATTATACAAATTCGGCTTATAATTCCAATTGTGGCAATTATTTCTTAAATGAATATCTAACAAGAAAATGGTTAAGGGGAACAGAGTGAGACTGAAAGGTTTTTTGTATAACTAGGGTCATCTGGCTGAACTGGCTGCTGTTTTAGGGGCTCTGGAACATTGTGTTGTGATCCTAAGGGAGTAACACAAATATCATTATATTATACAAAACGCGTTTGATTATTATTCACTATTCAGTAAAACGCACCCGTTGATGCTTATAAAATAGGAGCTTATATTCTCGGTGACAATAGCTTTCCATTGTGATTTTTATTATCCGGTACTGCAGAAATTTGCTAATATTCTAAAAGAGAGTGAACCACCTATAGTAAAAGTAGAAAACTGCAGAGTCGGCTTTAATGAGTATGCCCATGAGTAGTAATCAAAAGTGCAACACTTATCACGCCCCTAGGACCGGCTTAAGCAATGTTCAATTTTCAAAAATAATTAGATGAAAACTGATGATCCGGAAGGAACAGAAAATATACAAACACTAGATAT
Organism: Azorinus chamasolen; assembly: GCA_963576725.1. Lineage (NCBI taxonomy): Eukaryota > Metazoa > Mollusca > Bivalvia > Cardiida > Solecurtidae > Azorinus > Azorinus chamasolen. The sequence goes on along the minus strand of OY755253.1, from coordinate 56,815,526 downwards.
TATGTACAATTCATACATATTACACTTTTTTAATATATCTGATTCTCACACAATTTTTTAACAAAAGAAACTTATCATTCTAGAAATATATTTGCGTTTCTTATCATAAAGCATTATCGACATAAAAATCATGTTGATTCAATAGCAACACGATTGAAGATAAGGTGCATATCTTATTAACCCTTTACTCCATCACGAGGGCTTGGTGCAAAACTATTTGTGAAGGAGTTAGAATAGTTTTACACAAAGCCCTCGATAAACACTTAATAATTTACGTCCCAGAGTACTTCAAACCTTTACCTCCCTTCAGAACTTTTACTCTACAACTTATCGTAATTTTCAACCCCCAATATTCATTCAAGTGTATGCACCTTTCATATATGAATAATTAGAATGGAATGTCTTGTCAGTGGTGTTCATCTATAGAATCCATTCAGTTTTAAAGGTTTAAACTTGCTAGAGCATTTTGATTGACAATGTTGTTTGCATATGCCGGTCAGGATATGGATGGTCAACATGCGTTCACTCGTTACTGAGAACCACTTTGTAAACTTGGATAATGTCACTGTTATACATTCCCACATAGAGCAATCTATCTGGCTCGTTATAGCTGATAGAAAAAGGCAGCTCATTGCCACGAGCCATCAGAAGATATCGATTTTTCTTGCAGTCTGGAGAAATCAAATGAACGCTAGGGCCCACACATACATAAATATTGCCACTGCTGTCAGTGAACAAGGTCGTAGGTGATTGTAGCTCCTTGTCAGTATATGTACCTACGATAGTCCCATCAGTCTTCACGTGTATTACATTATTATCTGACGAGTTGGATACAAACAATGAAGTCGTATCCTTACCAAATGACACATACCAAGGATTGCTGAACAATGGCTGTACTTGTGAATATATAATGGTGTACAACACAATACCCTGCAACGTTAACACTTGAACCTTGTAAATGCATGCCACAGCCAGTTTGCTATCTCTGTAGTCAACGCCCATACAGATCCCACCCACATCCAGTGTTGAGTCAACAGTCATAGCAGAATCTGCCACAGTGACAAGAGCTACTTTCCTATCACTGGGTTTTGTTATGGCTACTTGATTATTGTTTATCCTGGTGCCATCCCAAGTGTTATTTAATGCAAGTTTTGCAATAACCTGACCACCAAGATTTAAGTCTAACAGTTTTATAATACCATTGCCATTCCTTGTATAGTCACTGTCGATAATAACAAGCCTGTTTTCAGGTAGTGCAACTATCCCTGTGATAAAGCATGTGTTTTTGTCACTTTTAGATCTCACACTGATATCCTGGAAATATTCAGCACTAGTAATCGTTCTTGTGTTGCCTTCTGTTGCCGTGGTCGTTGGTTCTGTCCGTGAAACGAGAGTTCTGATTTCCTTTCGTCGCGTAGATTTCCTCGGTTCTGCCCTTTCATGGATAGGTGTTGTGCCTTCTGATATAGTACTATTTGATTCAGATAGCGTTCCAAAGGCGTCAGTATGTTTCAGTGTGCAAAGCGTGTTTCTATTAGGGACAAACTTTATTTGACATTCTATAGAGGTTTGATCATCCTCAACTTCTTTCATAATATCCTCTACAACCTTGAGAGTATCTGCTGCTTTCATCATAGCGATGTACAGCTTGCAGTTTTGTCTGTTGTTTCGGTACGTATCTATCAGTGCCACAGATGCATGAAGTTCATGTTCGTGTGTTTTGTAATTTCGGTTGATCATTGTCAGTTTCTCTATTTCTTCTGATTTAAGTTTATTACACCGCTGAAGAAGATCATCTTCAATTCTGTCCAAAGCTTCATTTATTTCGCTTCTAAATTCCTGTACCATCTTCACCAACTCAGAACTGTTATTATCAAGTGATTCCGTTGTCTTATTGTGGTTATCGGATATTTTCCCCGATCTACCCACCACGGATTTCAATTGATTCTCAGTTTGTTGGTACTCTTCATTGTTGGAGAGATCTTTCGCTGCATCCGGAATATAAGTCACACTGTCACATAATCTGTGGTTTAAAGTTATGCATACGCTACAGCCTAAATGGTGGTGATGTTTGCAGTAGTATTTTATAATTTCGTCCTCGTGAATGTCACATTTCTCAGTGCATGTGTCTTCTTTCTTCAGGGATACCTGGCTGTCTAACATTTGTGCATTGCTCAGAAGTTTGTGGTTCCTCGAAGGCGTTGGTAATGTGTGCCCATCAAAACATTTCTGACATAAGTATTCTTGACAGTCACTACACATCCCTACTCCCTGGTTAAACTTCCCATCTAACTGGCACGGTTCACAGGCGAGATCACACAAGTCCTCAGATCCAGCACTGTAAGACATCATGAACTTCGCGTTGTCCTTTCCAGTCGCCATTTTGTATTGATTTACAGCGTGTATATGAACTTCTGACTCAAATAATTTAGACTTCCTGGTTGTGTAAACATCTTGCAAAGTCGCCTAATAAGTATTTAAATGCCGAGCACATTTAATTGTACATTGTTTTAGTTTCCATACTGATGATACAATGTCATCGATTAATTTGTCACGAACTCACCGGAATCGTGATTATCACATATCTGTCAGTAATCTTTCATTGGCTTATATGTTTAACTCAAGGAGATATTAATGTTTTCTTCGCCGTCGTAAAAGTCGTCTGCTCGACACTTTCAACTATAAGCAAAACGAGTCGTCTGCTAAAAGTACTTTCACTTTCAATACGTTGAACAAACGGGGTATGCATGTGAAGCAGTTTGGACCCTGATGAGACACCCAGGTACTCTTTGTCTCGTTTGGATCCAAACGTTTTGTTGTAATTCTCAGGAATTAAAATTCTAGATGTTCTAATTTACGACATACTCCGTTGAATAGATATGAACACGTATGAAAATTGACCATCTTTAACGTCTGCTTTACTTCCAATTATTACTCCATTATTCGAAAAGCATATCCCTTGGTATAAAACATTCATACTTAAGAACGTATGCAACTAGTTTATAAGCTTACCACGAGTCTTATATTACAGCGTCTTGGTATAAAACTACATGAATACAATGGTTTAGGTAGCGATAATCACCAATGACAACCCCTTGGCTTGCCATTGATATCGTTATCTGCTTCGTCAAAACATCATCAGACTAATTTATCTTTTAACAACGTGCGTGTTTACCTCTTTACCTACCTAAAGAGATGTCTTTGCAAACAATGCAGACAGTGGTATTTTTGCTACTGACCGTGCCAAGGCGGTACTCTCTTTGTCACCTTTCCTTTTGTCTGTCTTGCGTCTTTGTGCTTGTGATTTTGTTCATGTGTGGAGTGTTTGTCTCTGGTTCTTGTGTGTCTGTTGGTGTTTTCTGTGTTCATCTCGTGTGTGAGTGTGCGTTTTGGTGAGTGGTTGTGTGTGTATGTGTGCCATGCTGCCTATCGGTGTTTTGGTGGTGGTTGCGTCTTGTATGTGGCTTTGCCTGCTTAACTTTACTACTTTTCCAATTACTAGATCAGTCAGTTCCTGTAGAAGGCGTCTGATGTTGGACTGCCCTGTTTGATTCTAACACAATATATATCAGGTTCTACAGTCATTTCCATGACCCAGATTCATATATTAGTATAAGATTATAACAGCTAATCTAATCAATACCCATTGTGTTATTACTCCTTACATACACTATCAGGTAAAGTCTAAAGCGTTAATAAGAACCATTCCGTATGCACATGTAGTGTAAACATATTGAATTCATATTGGACTATAAGTTACTTGGACTCTGACCTTGATCGACGCTGTTGGTACATGGTAATCATATCGCGGATAAATACTGATAAGGTTGCAAGCTTAGCCCTGTATCTATTAGAGACATATTATAACGTCTTTGAAAACGTAAACCTTCAGGAGACGTCTGATCAAGATATGTTGTTTACTTATGGTATAATATGGTATTAATTCAATTGCCTTTGCCATGATAAAAAACTATCATAAAACAAATCTTCCCCCTATTGTGTGTTTGTTTTGTGTGTATCTTGTTGTTTTTTATAGTTATGTACATTTGCTGGGTCTTGTGTTGCTGTTCGGGCGACTATTTGTTCTGTTTGTGGTGTTTCCTGCATGACTCATTTTTGTACTAATGAATATCCAAGATGTCATTATGATTTACTAGAGTATCCACCAGACAAAGTGTTAATCGTTTTGTGATTACCTTATATGTCTATTCCACAGTATGTGCTTAGACTTGCGAAAACATTAGTTTTACCGGCGGAAGAGGTTGAGTGGATTACATGCTAGATGTATGAAAGCTATACACTGATCATCTAAATAAACCAGAGATACTATTTTGATAATAAGAGTAGGACATCGCGCCCGGGTTTCTCTCTCTCTCTCTTTCTCTCTCTCTCTCTATCTATCTCTCTCTCCTCTCTCCTCTCTCTCTCCTCTCTCTCGCTCTCTTTTTCTTTCTCTCTCACACACACACATTTGTAAAGTCCATGTAAAACGAAAACATATTTAAGTGAAACAAACTGTATCCACCTCTCGATAGTGTACTCAATGATTGATCTGCAAACAGAGTAACTGTAGAAAAGTAATAAAGGATAGGACAAAAACGTACAAATATCCGACGTTTGCCTTCCGTTTCCGGATTTAAGAGGCCGCCTTCATAGAGTAGTAAGCCTTTCTTTTCGGCGTATATGCATAGACGGCAGCGTGATTGCCAACTTTAAAAGGGTTGACAATCATACATGCAGTATGTTGTAGAAAAAGTGTTGACAATCAGACATGCAGTATATTGTAGAAACATATTATCATATCCCTTTTTAATGATTTGTTAACGTATTTAGTGAACAAAGTGAGAAATTGACTTAATTGGGTAGGATTATAACTGCTATTCCATTACATTGACGTATGGATCTTCGTCTCTCTCATTATCGCTTATATACATTTTTAAGGAAACTTATGATCGATTAGACAATTTTAGCCGTATAGAAGTTTCTCCAACGAACCCTATACTGTGATCACTCTTTAGAATCGTTGAAGAGTAGTATTAGTATACGGTCTGGTGGAAAATAGAAGAGCTGTTTCTGGACATGTTTAAATTTACACATCTTATCTGAACTTCTGAACGTCTCATCTGAATCAACACAGTTTGTAAATTTATTTACCAGCATAATACAAATTAATCTCATCTAGGTCTACACAGCTTGAAAATACAGTTACCAGCATAAAAGTACAAAAATGAGGCATGCAGGAAACACCACATGCAGAACAAACAGTCGCCCAAACAGAAACACAAGGAAACACCAAATGTACATAACTAAAAAACAACAAGAGACGCACAAAGACACAACAAACATACAATAGGGGGAAGATGAAAGTACCGCCTTGGAAGGGTCAGTGACAAAAGTCACTATGGGGTTAAACCGGTTTATGGGCGCCCAACCTCACACTTATTCCATCCCCATCCTAAAAGACAGTGTAAATAAACGTATCCCCTTTCCGACTAATCTACAACAACCGCGATGGAAAATACAGTGGTAAAATGCATGTATAACGAAAACATTTAAGTGAACAAACTGTATCCACCTATCGCTAGTGTACTCAATGATTGAGCTGCAAACAGAGTAACTGTAGAAAGGTGATAAAGGGTACGACAAAAACGAAATAGTACAGATATCCGACGTTCTCCTTCCATTTCTGGATTTAAGAGGTCGCCTGAATAGAGTACTAAACCTTTCTTGTCGGCGTACATGCAAAGAGGCCAGCATGATTGCCAACTGTAAAAGGGTTGACAACCAAACATGCAGTATGTTCTAGTACTACAAGATCATATCCCTTTTTAAGTTATTTTTTAACATATTTGATGAACAAAGTGAAAAAATGGGTATGTCCAATAATTTTACGAAGTTTGTAAATCACATCACCATAAATTTCAGGATGTGAAATACCGTGTCGCAGAAGCGTCTGCGAAAACGCATTAACCTTTATCCTGCTATGGGCGCAATGCTGATTACATTTTAAATAGTTTGGATCCAGATGAGATTCTGTGCTTGTGTCGTTCCCCCCCCCCCCCCGCTTTGATGACAAAATATGGGGGGTTCGAGTAGACGACTAGATTTATAATGGTTTTGGCGTTTATTACCTATGTAGAGATATTTGAGCATATTAATAAATATGCACATCTGAAAATATAAATAATAAGACATTAAAGTTTCCTCTATGGCCAAGATACCTTGTGTTTATATGCCATTATAACAATTCAATTAACCCTTCGCTTGCTATTCACGTCAATATACCTACCTTTAAATAGTGAAGACCCAGATGACACAGCTCCTGCAGGATCTGTCTCATCGGGTCTGCACTATTTACAAGTTGATTATGCAACCAGTGCACTCCACAGCAGTGATTGCACAGCGAAGTACTTGTAGACAGTGAAGATATATAGAGGATCTTACATGAGTGTTCTTGATTATTGGATTTATTAAATGAGTCTTTTTAAAATGATAAAAAACGAGCTTTAGCGAGTTTTTTTTTATCGTTTTAAAAAGATGAATTTAATAAATCCAATAATCATGAACACGAATGCAAGATCCTATTTATAACATAACACACACAAATGTTATTTGCAGCCAGTATTTCAGCAGTAACGTGGATTGTTATAAATTCTCCTTACATATAGAAATGATGAATGAAAGGTGTTATTAGGTTCGCTAGGTAACTGGGACAAAGTAGGTTCAAATTTTCCAACTTTTTATTTTACTTACTCTCATATCAACCAGGATCTAATTCAGACCTCTCTGGTATTCAATTTAACTGTGATAGTTTATGATACAAAAACATACAGAAACACGTAAAAATAATTTTTGAGTTACGGTTTTGACATACGTCACATTATGACGTCATTGTACACAACATGTGTCTATGTAAAGCGCGCCATTTACATGAAGACCCACATACAGTCGCCAACACGTCCAACACTCACTGTCAATGGGATTCGAAATGCGCCTTCGTGTTGGTATATTAAGCCCTTCATTAGTGCTGTATGTATACGCATGGACATGGACATTTCCACCGAGAAAAAATCTCGATTCAAGGTCAGTGAAAATGTTTGAAATGGACAAAAGATTCAGTACGAACTGCTGCATAAAATGTGTTGGAACAGGAGGAAGATTTTCGCGATCAGCTGAGTATAGCATATTTGAAATATGTTTGTTCTGTGCTGGATTCAGATGACTATAGTTGTTCATTGACGAGATATTTTTATGAGTAGAAATCTTCATAAACAAAAGGACATGCGGTGAAGAAAATGCAAAGTTGTGGAGGCATTTTCTATGTAGAATGGATTGTATGAGTAGCTGGTAGGTCTTTTTTGGCATACATTTTGTATATAATTACTGACAGCGATTACAATTTGTATTATTTTATCGAAATTAAGGCGCAAGTGCCAACAGTCCTTTGCCATCTATCGTGACTCAATCGTTGACCGTCAAGGTAGGTCACCGTCCGTCAGTTTGTTTGTTTTGACAGCGCGTATGAATAAAGTTCGGTCGTTCGAATGTTATTCACTAGTGAATATATGCCCATGATTATCAAAAAATAAATGATAGTGTTACGTCACGCTGAAGCCACGAGTTATGTTATAAATGTAATTATACAACAGGGCATGTGTAAAGAAGAAGACATGTATTTTAAAATTCAGCAAGAGAGGGGTTAACTAATGTTTATGATGCCATGAATATTCATAAGGGAAGGGTTATCTGTTTTACTGGCAGATTAGTTCACACTGATAACGTTTTTAAAAATGAAACTGAAGAAAACCCACATTTGAAACCTGACGCAAACGCATTTTGTGAGGAAAAGTGAAGAAAGGTTAAAATTGAATTCATTTATATGCACCAGTCGAAACATATTTTATACTCAAATAAGGTAATATTTCACAGGAACAGCATGCTGGTCATTGCTTATATTGTAGAGGGTATTATCAGCTCACAATCCTTCTTAATCATTTCCATGTTTAATATTCATTACAGACATAATGACTTTATGAATATTTATTAGCTGAAATTTTATAATGGAAACTTTTCAAGGGACGTATCTGAAAAAACCCTGTAGAAACAGTGCATTATCACCTCAAATACAAACAGAGCAGACCCTGATCAGACGGATCTTACAGGAAACTCCGATCTTGATCTACTCTGTTTGCAAAATGCACAGTGCCTGAAAGGGGTATATAAAAGGAATTGTTAAAACAAAGAAAGTCTCCTAAAACTCTGATATATTACAAGTTTTACATTTAACTTATTCGTTCAAGCTTTAACCTTTTCGGTGCCAGCAATGTCGTCTGCTGGGCACAGTTTCGTTTATTTTTTGTGTAAGTGTGTGCATTTCTTCCATTTTCTTTATAAAACAGTAAACAGAGTGTCAAACAGTTTGGATCCTGATGAGACGCCGAGTTACTCGGCGTCTCATCTGGATCTAAACTGTTTGCATATGATATCATAAACCCGTCATTGTGGCACAGAAGGGGTTAAATCTTTAGTTACTCCAATGATACGTATTATAACGTTTCTGCAAGCAGAGTGGATCAGTATCAGACTGCTTCCTTAGGACCTGTCTGATCAGGGTCTGCTTTGTTTGCTTGTAGGTTTATATAAATTTAATTACACAGTTTATGTCATGACCAAAACGCCATGCAAGTGTGCCTATACTTTTATAAAAAACAATCTTATTAATATTCATTATGTCATTTTTTCTTAACCCATTCCCTCATATAAACGTGTTTTCACGCATTTGCAAACAGAGTAGACCCAGATCAGATGGCTCCTAGAGGAGCCGTCTGATCAGGGTTTGCTCTGTTTGCTTATGGACTTTGATAGATCTGTTTCTTTACTTTCTAAAAAGGGTACAATGTTCTACCTTCCATATTTCATTATTACTATTTTGTCCATGAATATTCAGCAGGTATCAAAGTTTGAAATAAACATAGAACAGGGAAATGGTTAAATTACTTTTTCTGTGCGGGACACGAGCTACGTAAGTCCTTTTCAAACAGTGTAGACCCAGATGAGAGGGCTCCTAGAGTAGCACTCTCATCCGGGTCTGTGCTGTTTGTCATGTTATATTTCCCTTAGCAAAATATCTAATTATTCACAATATGCTTGACCTATTTTGGATTTTAAAAGAGCCCATTTGAACACTCAGCGTTGTAAGGCTTAAGCAGTCAGAAAGATTACGTCAACACAAGCAGCCATGCGCCTTATCTGGCTCACCAACCTGTTTCAAATGTCATTTATGAAAAGGCTTAACTATTCTGCTGATACATTTTCGTTCATGCAAATGCCTTCTACCGCATCCGTAAAAAACGTAAGAGCCAGATCAGACAGCTCCTATAAGAGCTGTCTAATATGTCTCTATTCTATTATCGTAGGAAATAATTATGATAGACCTGGCTCAACAGTTTCTACCAATACCAAAACACTATACAGTAAAACCTCGATAATGCGACCAAACAAAAGAGATATAATTATGGGTGCTAGATGCATGTGGTAGCTTAATGCAGGACAAAAGTAATGCAGAAAACTCCTAGAGGAGATTTCAGCATTACTTTTGCCCTGCATTTAGCAATTACCTGCTTATAAAGACACTCATGTTTATTCATTAAGTGGTCGCATTAGAGGGGTTCTACAGTACCTTTATAAAATGTCAGCACATAAATGTTTATAGTGCAATGATTTCTTACATGAATATTCAACAAGGAAAGGATTAAGTTTGTAAATGTATAACAAACACCAGGAAAATAAACCTGTAGCATTTATATTCTCGTCTGTTAACCCTTTACTGCCTAACTATTCACGTTAGAAATGTTGAAATCAGCTATATATATTGAAAGAATGCCTATAATGGCATTTGAACTTGGAAAGAGTTGGCCATTGCAGAAATTGTAAACTCGAATTTGTATCATTTCAATAAACATTGTAAATCCTGATCAGGCAAATGCTATGGTGTATACTCCTTGCAAAACCAGTATCTAGACTGGCAATTAGAGCGATTACCAAATCAATAGGCAGTATCAATAGGCAGTATCTAGACTGACAATTAGAGAGATTGCCCATTCTCGCTTCCCAGCCGTGCTAGATAAGCTTGAGTTACTTAAAATAGCCGTACTAGAAATCCTTATCTGGAACACCCCGTGACTAGTGTATTCATACGCGCGATTGGGTTAAATCAATACAGGGGAAGGAATTCTTACAGAATTATACCAACATTTCTATAGGCAACAACCTTGTGAATTGAAATTAATATAAGTAATAAGCACGAATATGAAATTCTATTTATCATATAAACACTTTAAACGCCTATTCAATTAACCGAAGACGTTGTTTTGTAGTCACGCAGTCATTTTATATTTACGCCAAAACGTAACGTTTGTAGTTGTCATAACAAATGACGTAATTTTGGTGTCACGCCTAAAGTTATGCCGCGGTCTGTTGCTATTAGATATGGAAGTCATATTACGCAATGTAAAGTAGTACTTCACAAAATTCGTTAATTTACTTGGTTTTAGGGCGTATTTCAGCGAGAAAAATAATCAAGCATGGGTTTTGTTAAAGCCGGGGTGTTCTATACCCTCGGTTGGTCTGTTCCTGTCGGAAACGAGCTTTAGCGAGTTTCCGACTGGAACAGACCAACCTCGGGTATAGAAACCCCCGTCTTTAACAAGCCCCATGCTTGATTCTATTAATCAATAGGCAGTATCTAGACTGGCAATTAGAGAGATTACCCAATCAATAGGGACAAAAGTGTGAAGAAAGGTGAATTCATCACATAAACTGTTAAACGCAACCAAAAGGTTTATCTTGATGAAACGGATATTGTTTTATTATTTTTATTATTATCATTTTATCGCTAGCACTGGGATCCAGAAAGGCTTGTCGATACTAGACATCTGACCGCGTACCCCTCGGCCCCATCCCTAGTTTCTGCCAATACCAAATTTTTCCTGTATGCATATACCATTTTAAAAATCAGCTTATATGAATATTTACAAGTAAACAGTAATGGGACCCAGTGTGAGATTCAAGAGTTTTTGTGTAACTAGGGCTATCTAGTTGAATTGTCTGCTGTTTTAGGGGCCCTGTGGTATAATAAACTGTAGAAATATGTTTTGTTCCTTAGGCCATAACTTTAGGGAGTAACACAGACATTATATTATACAAAACACGTTTGAGTATTATTAACTTTTCAGTAATACGCGTCCTTTGATGATCTAAGTTAACACATCTTATCCTTACCTCTATTACGTATCTAACGTCAAGAGACGTATGTTCTTGCATAGCAAGTTTAGAAACTTGATAGCTGTTTTGCAAATTGCAAGTTTTCTACGATCGATTTGTATTCACCAGCCAAACGTGTCCAGTCTAAAGCATTTTCACAGATGTACTAAAATATCTTGAAGGTTGTCTTCAAATAGAAGCCTATCTTTGCGTTCTCGGTGACAATGGCTTGCCACGCTGAATTGTACTTTCCAGACTCAGAAAAATGCAGACTCGGTTGCATTGAGTTTGTTCATGAATAGTATCTAAAAGTGCAGCAATACTAACACCCCTAGCACCGACTTAAGCAAACTTCAATTTTCAAAACTTATTAGATCAAACACAATTATCCGAAGGACTAGACAATATAACAACACTTAATATTTGATACAGTTCATATTTATTACACACTCTAAATATATCTGATTAAATACATCTGATTCCATAATAATTATTCTACAAACAATATCTTTGCGTTTTTATCATAACAAGAGACGTCACAGTCACGTGACAAATGCCCCCAAAAATTGTACCATGTGACCTTGACATTTGAACCATGGACCAGGGAGTTGACACATCGTCTTTGTAAGGTGAACATTTGTGCCAGGTTCCTTTGAAATCCATTCACAGATAAACAAGTAATTGTACCCTGTGACCTTGATCTTTGACATATGGGCCAGGGAGCTGAACACGACACATCGTCTTTGTCTGGTGAACATCTGTGCCAAGTTATATTGAAATCCATTGATAGATAAAAATGTTACAGACCGGACACGAAATTTGTGACAAAGTAATTGTATTCTGTGACCTTGACCTTTGACCCATGGACCAGGGAGTTGAAAGCGACACATCGTCTCTGTCTGGTGAACATTTGTGCCAAATCATATTGAAATCCATTGATATATTAAGAAGTTACAGACCGGACACGAAATTTGTGACAAAGTAATTGTACCCTGTGAACTTGACCTTTGACCTATGGACCAGGGAGTTGAAAGCGACACATCATCTTTGTGTGGTGAACATTTGTGCCAAGTTATATTATATGGGATAAATTAACAACCAACACGTTTTTTATTTTACTGCATACATGTTTCGATTTACATCTTCATCAGTGCATAACAACTATAATATACTTAACGTCACGGAAGTGATGTCATCGTATAAACAATGGCGGGAAAAATAAACGTAACGTTTTTTGCCAAGTTATATTGAAATCCATTGATAGATAAAGAAGTTACAGACCGGACACGAAATTTGTTACGAAGTTATTTTACCCTGTGACCTTGACCTTTGACTCACGGACCTGGGAGTTGAACGCGACACATCGTCTTTGTGTGGTTAACATTTGTGGCAAGTTATATTGAAATCCATTGATAGATAAAGAAGTTACAGACCGGACACGAAATTTGTGACAAAGTAATTGTACCCTGTGACCTTGACCTTTGACCTATGGACCTGGGAGTTGAAAGCGACACATCGTCTTTGTGTGGTGAACATTTGTGGCAAGTTATATTGAAATCCATTGATAGATAAAGAAGTTACAGACCGGACACGAAATTTGTTACGAAGTTATTTGACCCTGTGACCTTGACCTTTAACCCATGGACCTGGGAGTTGAACGCGACACATCGTCTTTGTGTGGTGAATATTTGTGGCAAGTTATATTCAAATCCATTGATAGATAAAGAAGTTACAGGCCGGACACGAAATTTGTGACAAAGTAATTGTACCCTGTGACCTTGACCTTTGACCTATGGACCTGGGAGTTGAACGCGACACAGTGTCTTTGTGTGGTGAACATTTGTGCCAAGTTATATTGAAATCCATTGATAGATGAAGAAGTTACAGACCGGACACGAAATTTTTGACAAAGTAATTGTACCCTGTGACCTTGACCTTTGACCCATGGACCAGGGAGTTAAACGCGACACATCGTCTCTGTCTGGTGAACATTTGTGGCAAGTTATATTGAAATCCATTGATAGATAAAGAAGTTACAGACCGGACACGAATTTGGGACGGATGGAAGGACAGACGGACAGACGGACAGACGGACGGACGGACAGACGGACAGACAGACGGACAGACGGACAGACAGATGGACAGACGGAAAGACGGACAATGCGATTACTATATGCCCGCCTTTGGGGGCATAAAAATGGTATAATTAACACAGCACATATGTATCTTCAATATTGAAAATAAGATGCATATCTAATTAGCCCTTTACTCCATAATTACGTCATAGTCTACGTCAAAGATAGGCTACCTCAAACATCCAGTCTATAAAAAATATTTCCAAATCAGAGTAGACCTAGATCAGACGGCTCTTATAGGAGCTATCTGATCAGGCTCTGCTTTTTTTGCTTATGGATAAATATAGATTCAATTCTACAATTTATGCAAGGATCAAAACCTTTTTTGTTAATGATCCTTTATGTTATAATAAACATTAAGCTTATCAATATTCATATATACATACATATATTTATGGAATAAAGGGTTTATACCTTTTATGCCTTAATAATCAGAATGGAACTCCTTCCAAGTGTTTATTGATTGAATCTACTCAGTAGAAAATGCGTAAACTTGCTGGGGCAGTTTGAATCTGAACTAGGTCTACTCTGGTTTAGAAATAATGACATTTGAGTATCAATTTGCATTTTTATAATAGAATATGAACATAAAGTTTTGGTCGTCGCAGAAACTATAGAGTCGGACCTATATAATCCTCAACGCAAAAAGATCAGATCCTGGTCAGAAGTTCCTACTGCAGCTGTCTGATCTTGGTCTACGCTATTTTCTTTTTGCAAAGATGCCAATACTGACAAAAACTGTAGAGTCAGGTCCTTATTATTCTATATGTAAATTGATCTTGGTCTACTCCGGTTGCTAAGATGCATCTATCTATACAATCAACCATCTCCGTGTTGAATACATGTATCATTAGTTGGGATGTTATAATGGCACATGTACACACGTTGTTTGGTATTGGTAGAAACCACAGAGTCATATATAGTTTCATAAGCAAACAGCGCAGACTCTGTTCAAGTGCTTCACACAGGCTCCTTTCTTTGCAAATGTACAAAAATGAGTCATGCAGGAAACACCACATACAGAACAAATAGCCGCCCTAACAGCAACACAAGGAAACAGCAACTGGACATAACTATAAAAATATCAACAGACGAACAAAGACAAAACAAACATACAATAGGGGGGAAGATGGCGAGAAAAGCATTCTTTCGCCGTGGTTGTTGGTTCTGTCCGTGTGAGGTTTGAGGCCTGTTCAGGAGCGCGGGCGCTTGATGAGCGCTTACCCGAGCAAAAGTATTACTGCTGAACGCGATCGAGCGCCCTTTCTAAAAACCAAGTACAATTGTGTTATGCGGTCGGGTTCTAGAGCATCAGTTTGTTAATTACGATTGTTTTCTTCCAGCCGGTTGCTTCTGTTACCTTGTTGGTAGCCATCTTGGAAACACAAGCGAATGTCAAAGCGATTCACCTCGCGAGTAGGCTAGCTTGCGCTAGCTGTCACTAGGCGGGCGCCCTCGTTCAGAGTCCAAGCGCTCGAAGTGACATCAGGCGCCCACACTCCTGAACAGGCCTCTGTTTTGCTTTTTTTATCGTAGAGATCGCTTTCTATACCTTTGCAAATAGAGTAGATCCAGATCAGACAGCTCCTATAGGACAGTCTGATCAGGGTCGGATCTGTATGATAGTATATAGATGTTATTCTTCTCATGTCCATATGCTGTTATAACAATCTATTCTAATTCATATCCATAGTATAATTATTTCTTACATAAATATGCATGGGGTAAGAGTCTAAAACGGGTTAAAGAGTTATGAGCAGGTAATAAGGTATTACTTGCTGGTCCAGAGTAAGGTATACCTTTAAATGTCATCCGTTGAAATGCAGTACAGCTTTGAGATTTTGAAAATAGATTCTAAACACTTCCACTCATGAATATACGAGTACGATTAGTTTCAATTATAAATGGGTTGAAAATAACTTGGTCCAATCAGGATGGACACTGATTGATATTTATGAACATTTACCTGGTATTATCGATCAAACTTCACAACTGTAAACAAATAGAGGTAGACACATTGAATGCGCGAAATAATGGCATGACCCGTGATAGGGTTGTGGTAAAACATTTGTTTGCTTTGTTTGTGTTGATTAACATCCGTTTCTGCTCACTATGGGCTAATTGGACGCCCCAGAGGATATAGAGAAACCCGGGCTACTCTTATTATCGACTTAGTTTCTCTGGTTCTTTTAGATGACCAGTGGAAAGCACCGATACGTCATATATAACGTCAAACTTCGATGTTAACATGTCATTAAAACGGCAAAAATACACTGTTTGGGTTATGTGGGTAAAATAATCCGATGTTCGTTGTCTTTTAAGATCACATGTTCCTAAACTCACTAGGAAAACGTTATTAATTTCGTCAAAGGCTCGCTTAATAACATTTTCTAAGGCTCGTTTAGGAACATGAGATATTAAAAGATGACTCGCGATAGATTCTCTATATTAGAAGTTTTGACCTTCAAACCTCGGCATCATGAGGAACCCACTGTACTCATTTTTTATTAATTCTTAGAATATGTTTTTCTTTCAATATGAAATGAACTGAAGATTAACACAAACCAAAACATCAGCCCTAAGACCTTTTATAAGCAAACAGAGCAGAGCCTTGTCAAAATGTTCCGATAGGAACTGTCTGAGTTTAGGTCTACTCTGTTTGCAAAGGCATTAAAGGGGATATATGTGTCTCTGTCATGGAACGGGCTAATATAAAGTGTGGTAGTTCCATTATACGACATACTCAGTTGAACATATATGAATATTGCCAATCTTTACTTTCTGATTTAGTTCCAAATATTACTTAAGCATACGAGTCATATATATCTTGGTATAAAAACCATTCATACTTCATGCAACTAGGTAATGACTAAATAAATCGACCTAGTCCCAATGTGTCGTGGTATAAAACTACATGAGTACAATAGTTTAGGTAGCGATAATCACCAATGACAACCCCTTATCCTAATGTTGATATTGTTGGCTGTCTCATTAAAACATCATCTGACTATTTTTTCTTTTGACAAACGTGCGAGTTTCGCCTCTGCAAATAACTCGTGTCTAGATCATGTAGGGTCTGTCTGATGTTGGTCTGCTCTGTTTGCTTCTGATATTATATCGATCGGGTTCTACAGTATCTTCCATGACGGACGACCAAAACACCTCATGTTTGTATGTACGGTAAACATACTAAATACTGATTGGACTTTACTTTACTCGACCTCTTACCTTGATCGAAGTGGTTTATATATGCTTATCATTTATCGACTAAATACTGACAATGTTGCAATCTTAACCTGGTATCTGTAAGAGACATTTTTATTGTCTTTAAAATTGTAGATCTATACGAGCTGTCTGATCAGGGTCTGCTGTGCTTGGTTATGGTATGATATAAAATTTATTCGTCTGTCTTTGCCATAATTAAACATCATTATGAAACAAATCTTTGTATATCCATGATATCATTATAACTTGCTATAGCAGTCATCCAGTTAAATGTCTAACGTATCGAACGATTACCCGATATGACTGTTGTATGTATATTAAAAAAGACTCAGACTTGAGAAGACATCATTTAACCCTTTACTCCACAAATACGCTTTCTATACATTAGCTAACAGAGTAGACCGAGATCAGACAGCTCCTATAGGGCCCGTCTTATTAGGGTCGAATCTGTATGATATTATATGGCTATTTTCTATAGTTTTGCTATGTGACATGTCTTCTCATGTCCATATGCTGTTATAACAATCTATTCTAATTCATATCGATAATGTTATTATTTCTTAGATAATTATGCATGGGGTAAGGAACTAAAACGGGTTAAAGAGTTATGAGCAAGTTGTATGTTATAAGTGATTACTTGCTGGTCCAGATTAAGGTAACTCTCAAAATGTTATCCGTTGAAATGCTGAACAGCTTTGAGATTTTTAAAATAGGTTATAAAATTTTAATAATTCCACTTATGCATATACGATAACGATTAGTTTCAATTATAAATGGGAAGGATTGAACATAACTTGGTCCAATCAGGATGGACACTGATTGATATTTATGAACATTTACCTGATATTATCGATCACACTTCACAATTGTAAACAAACAGAGGTAGTATATTGAATGCGCGAAATAACGGCATGACCCGTGATAGGTAAAACGTTTGTTTGTTTTGTTTGTGTTGATTAACGTCCGTTTCTGCTCACTATGGGCTAATTGGACGCGCCAGAGAGAGGGGAGAGCATACAGAGAAACCCGGACGCTATGCCCTACTCTTATTATCGACTGAGTTTCTCTGGTTCTTTCAGATGCCCAGTGTAAAGCACTGATGCATCTGACCTCGGTTTATAGTCTCGTCCGAAGGACTGGTAAAACATTTGAATACAGAAGAACTCGCTTTAAGCGAGCACAAGAAAAGTCTAATGCAGAAAGCTCCTATAGGAGATGTCTGTACTACTTTTACCCTGAATTGAACAACCACCTGATTTTAGACTCTTGATCCAAATTCCTCCACAAATATGTACAAGAGCAACGTTCACGATTCTGTAATTGATTACAGTTTCATTTATAAATAGGAATGATTAGAAATATCAAGATCTACACTGCTTGACATTTATGAATATTTACCTCATATTATCAATCAATACACAATTGACTGTCTAAAAGCCGGTTTGATCACCTCCTTTCAGAATTAATAATATACCTCTTAAAACACATGTAACCCTCTCGGTGCGAAATAAATCGTCTTCATCAAGTTTTAAAATGGCATTTCATTCCATTTCATTACAAATATATACTCAGTGCCGAACAATTTGGAACCTGATGAGATGCTGTGTAATTCGATACAACATGTTTACAAAGATTATCACGGTCTGGCCCATGGCGACTAAAGGGTTACTCTGTAAAATTCTTACACATAGGTCAATGGAAAAATGCGTCACTTCTAATCCCGTACTATATTATTACAAATGTAATATATAACGTATCTACGAATATTAATTGGCTTATTTTTATAATGCCTAGAAACAACAATCGCATTGACGGTGACAGAAACTGGTCTATATAAATTCATAAACAAACAGAGCAGATCCCGATCAGGCGGATGCTACATGAACTTGGTCAATTATGTTTGCAAAGGTGCTAAATGGAGTAAAGGGTTGAAAAGAGTTTTAGAAAATATATAGCAGTCAAAGTTTAATCTATCAGTGATAAGCAACATCTTAAAAAAGAATCGGCCTATTACACATATATGATTCTTTCAATGGCAGGACATACATAAGTACATTACAAACAGTATAGACCCAGATTAGTCAGCATGTTTTGTTTCTGGTGTTACATCTTATCACCGATATACAGTATATGATACATTTCAGTCACTGTACTTTGGCTTGTACCTTAGTAAACAAGAGACTTACAACTGTGGCCATAAGGGATACGTGTCTACACATTTTTACAGAGTACTGATATGAGGACTGGTCAGTAAATAGGTGAGCCTCTGTCCATAACTTGTCGTTTTTCTTGATGACTGTATTGCCTTCTTTACAATTTGGCAGTGTAATATGGATAATACGTTAATTTTGTTATTGTATGTGTTAACCGTTATATGGATTCTGCTCCACATTAAATATTATTCTTAACAAGAGCCCATGCTATACATGTATTTGCATATTGGATGTAGACAAATGGATCAAAAGGTGTATAGTTGCTTCATATAATTACAAAATAAACTACAAAAAGTATAAAATGGATCAATATACACATGTAACATAGGTGAAAAGATAACAAAGGTCATAAAGACAGTATGAAGCAAAGAATTGGACAAAAAGGGTTTACAATTACTTCTTATATGATATTAAATACAAAACTTCTATCTATGTTCTAGTGACTTATCCAAATTCAGTGTTACCTTTGTGACCTTCATCAGACTGTGACTTCCGCGGGAGCATGACGTCACAGTGCGGGTTTATTACTGGATATCAGGACACAGGTTTAATAACTAAATTTAAGTCAAGACTCGATAAATTTGGATATGAGTGACTGAAAAAAATATGGTCATATATGCGTTCACTCGTTACCGAGAACTACTCTGTAAACGTGGACAATATCAGTCTTATAATTTCCCACATAGAGCATTCTCTCTTTCTCGTTATAGCTGATAGAACTAGGTTCTTTATTGTCACGAGTCGTCAGAAGTATTCGAATTTTCTTGCAGTCTGGAGAAATCAAATGGATGTTGGAAAAGTGCGTGCCACATACATAGACATTGCCACTAATGTCAGTGAACAAGGCATTGGGCTCTCTTAGCTTACTGTCAGTATAGGTACCAACAATAGTCCCATCAATCTTCACGTGTACAACATTATTATCTGACGTGCTGGACAGAAACAATGAAGTTTCATCCTTACCAAATGACACATACATGTACTGAGGAAAGTTGAACGATACTTGTCCTTGTTCAATTGTGATGGTGTACAACACGATACCTCGCAAAGTTAACGCTTGAACCTTGTCCGAAAACATGAATGACACAGCCAGTCTGCTATTTCTGTAGTCAACGCCAGTGCAGATCCCATCCACATCCAGTGTTTTGTCAACAGTCATTGCAGAGGCAGCTACAGTGACAAGAGCTACTTTCTCATCAAATGGTATTGTGACGGCTACTTGTTTGTTGTTTATCTTGGTGGCATCCCAAGGACTGTTGCTTAACACAAGTTTCTCCATGACCAGGCCACCATGATTTAAGTCTACCAACTTTATAACACCATTACCCAAACCAAACATCGTACTGTCTACAACCACAAGCCTGTTTGGAGGTAGTACAACTATCCCTGTGATATTGCAGGTATTTTTGTCACTTTTAGATTTCACATTGACGTCCTTGACATATTCAACACTAGTAATCGTTATCGTATCTCCTTCTGTCGCCGTGGTTGTTAGTTCCGTCTGTGAAACGAGAGTTCTGCTTTCCTTCTTTCGCATACGGGTCGTTGGTTCTGTCTGATTATAGATAGGTGTTGTGTCATCTGATATCAAACTGCTTGTTATTCTCGATGTCGATAGCTTTCCAAAGGCGTTTGTATGTATCAGTCTGTCAAACGTGTTTCTAATAATCGTTCTTGTATTGCCTTCTGTCGCCGTGAGGTTTTGTACTGTCCATGAAACGGGAGTTTTGATTTCCTTTTTTCTCGTAGGGGTCATTGGTTCTGCTCTTTCATAAATCGGTGTTGTGCCTTCTGATATCAAACTTTTCGATTTCGATAGCTTTCCAAAGGCGTCAGTATGTTTCAGTGTGTCAAGTGTGTTTCTATTTGGGACAAATCTTATCTGACATTCTAAAGACGATTGATCATTCACGACTTCCTTTATGCTATCCTCTACAACTTTGAGATTATCCACTGCTTTTATCATAGCGATGTACAGCTTGCAGTTTTGTCCGTTGTTTTGGTACGTATCTATCAGTGCCACAGATGCATGAAGTTTCTTCTTATATGTTATGTATTTTCTGGCATTTTTTGTCAATTTATCTATTTCCTCTGACTTTAGTTTATGACACCGCTGAAGAAGATCATTTTCAATTTTGTCCAAAGCTTTATTTATTTCTCTTCTGAATTTATGCACCATCTTTACCGCCTCAGAACTATTCTTATCAAGTGATTCCGTGGTCTTATTGTGGTTGTCGGCTATTTTACTCGCCTTGTCCACCACAGATTTCAATTGACTCTCAGCTTGTTTGTACTCTTCATTGTTGGTGAGGTCTTTAGCCGCATAGGGAATGTATGTCACATTGTCACATGATCTGTGGTTTAAAGTTATACAGACACTACAGCCTAAATGGTGGTGATGTTTGCAGTAGTATTTTAAAATTTCGTCCGCATGCATATCACACTTTTCAGTACACTTGTCTTCTTTCTGCAGCGATACCTGACTCTGTAACATTTGTGCTCTGCCAAGTAGTTTATGGTTTCTCATGGGTGTTGGTAATGTGTGACAATCAAAACATTTCTGACATAAGTATTCTTGACAGTCAATACACATCCCTACTGCCTCATTTAACTTCCCATCCAACTGGCATGGTTCACAAGCGAGATCACACAAGTCCTCAGATCCAGCACTGTAAGACAGCACGAACTCCGTGCTGTCCTTTCCAGTCGCCATTTTGTATCGATTTACAGCGTTGCAAGATTTAAACCGAATACATTATTTAACAATAGAGCACAATAATCTGTACATATATATATATGAGGCTGTTTACGATATAAAAAAGCTTTTTAGTTGCGATTCTCATGGTACAGTGTTATCGATAATTTGTCTTAAACCACGTACACAATGATTACCACAAAATCCTATTTCAAAACGTCTGTGCTAGTCTTTAATATGTCACTGTTTCGTGTGTATAACTATTGATCGTTTTCCAGTCCTTACTTCGTCTTCGAGAAAAGTCGTCTGCTGGACTCTTTCAACATTCAATTTTGTCTATAAGACTAGTAGTTTGCTAACGTAATTTTACTTTCATTACTTAGGGGAAATGGTTATGCATAAGAGTGTCAAGCAGTGTGGACCCTGAGTCGACACCGAAGTATCAGTAAGAAAACTCACTAAGAAAACGTTATTAAGTTCGTCAAAGGCTCGCTTAATAACATTTTATATGGCTCGTTTAGGAGCATGATATCTTAAAAGACAACTCGCGACAGAGTTAAATGTACAAGTTTTGACCTTCAAACCTCGGCATCCTGAGGAACCCCTGTCCTGAATTTTAATTAATTCTTAGAATATGGTTATCAACACAAACCAAAACATCAGCCCTAAGACATTTTAAAAGCAAACAGAGCAGAGCCTTGTCAAAGTGCTCCAATTTTAGGTCTGTTTGCAAATGCATTAAAGGGAATATATGGGTCTCTGCCATGGAAAGGGCTAATAAAGCGTGGTAGTTCCATTGTACGACATACTCAGTTGAACATATATGAACATTGCCAATCTTTACCTTCTGATTTACTTCCATATATTACTTAATCATACGAGTCATATATATATTGGTATAAAAACATTCATACTTCATACAACTAGGTTATGACTAAGTGAACCAAACTAGTCCCAATGTGTCGTGGTATAAAACTACATGAATACACTGGTTTAGGTAGCGATAATCACCAGTGACAACTCCTTATCCTACTGTTGATATTGTTGTCTGTCTCATTAAAACATCATATGACTAGTTTTTATTTTGACAAACGTGCGAGTTTCGCCTCTGCAAACAACTCATGCCTAGATCTTGCAGGGTCTGCCTGATGTTGGTCTACTCTTTTTGCTTCTGATATGATATCAATCGGGTTCTACAGTCTCTTCTATGACGGACGACCAAAACACCCCATGTTTGTATGTACGGTAAACATAATACATTCTTATTGGACTACAATTTACTCGACCTCTGACCTTGATCGAAGTGGTTTATACATGTTAATCATATAGCGACTAAATACTGACAAGGTCGCACTCTTAACTATTATCTGTTAGAGACATTTTTATTGTCTTTGAAAACGTAGATCTGTAGGAGCCGTCTGATCAGGGTCTGCTATGTTTGCTTATTATATTATATCAATATAAATCAAATATACTGCATATACATGATGTCATGATAATTTCCTACAGTAGTCATCCGGTTAAGTGTCAATCCTATCGCAGTTACCCAATATTGACTGTTGTATGCATATTTAAAAAGGTTCAGACTTAAAAAGACATCATTTTAACCCTTTACTCCATAAATACACTTTCTATACCTTTGCAAACAGTAGACCCATATAATAATCTCTTGTAGGTTGATCAGGGTCTGATCTGTTTGCCTATAATATTATACATATATTGTTCTATATTTTTGCCATGTACCATGTTATAACAATCTATTATAATTCATATCCATAATTTCATTATTTCTTACATAAATATGCATGGTGTAAAGGTCTAAAAAGGGTTAAAGAATTATGAGCAAGCTGTATGTTATGAGGGACTACTTGCTGGCCAAGATTAAGTTATACCTTTAACCCTTTACCCAATAGCCTGTTTCTAGTTTTGAAGACATATGACCACTTAAAGCAGGTTGAAAGTAAAGCAGAATGCGCCTTAAGGCGCATTCTGCTTTACTTTCAACCTGCTTTAAGCTACCACCTACTAGGATATAGAAATATTTATTATGCAATATGTTCATGACTGTATGAATTTGAACTATTTTCTTCAGCGGAGGAATAAATCAAACACGCTAAAAGCCGCTTCTATCAGGTAAAGGGTTAAATGACATCTGTTGAAATGCTGTACACCATTGAGATTTTGAAAATAGATTAACACTTCCACTCATGAATATACGAGTATAATTAGTTCGTTTATAAATAGGATGGATTGGAAATAATTTGGTCCGATCGGGATCGATACTGATTGATATTTATGAACAATACCCTCATATTGTCGATCAAACTTTACAACTATAAACAGAGGTAATATTGAACGCGCGAAATAATTCCTCCACAAGTGTGTACAAGAGCAGCGTTCACGGTTCTGTTATTGATTAAAGTTTCAGTTATAAATAGGATTGATTAGAAATATCAAGATCTACTCTGCTTGACATTTATGAAAATTTACCTCATATTGTCATCAAACTACCTTTCTTTTAGATACTTTTCAGATACCTTGCTAATAATACACAGTTTGTATGAGGCGAATATCTCAAATTACAAACCAGGCCAATGACAAAGCTCATAAGCAGGAGACAGTTTCGTTTTTAACGGATAGAGTTAACAGTAGATATGAAAGTGGAGAGGTTATCTCCACAGTGACAACCGTAATTTGGCTATCATAGATTTCAACAAGTTATATTTACATTCGCCCTGCAACGTCCTTACATAACCTTATTCTAAAAAGAAAGTTGCATTTTCCCATGAACGTTTCAATACCCGATCCGTTGAACTATAAGAAATACAATGGAATATAAATATAAGAAATGAATGACGTGCTCCCGATGTTCATGAGGTTATGCAACGCATAGCTTTACGAGCAAAGATTTACGTGAAGCCCTTCGGGCTTCACCAACTTTGCTCGTAAAGCTATGCGTTGCATAACCTCATGAACACCGGGAGCACGTCATTCATTTCTAAATAGATTCCAATCACATTCCAGATTATACAATAATTCAAACCATGTGATGCTCTTAAAAGACCAACAGAAAACTAAAAGAATAT
Organism: Azorinus chamasolen; assembly: GCA_963576725.1. Classification (NCBI taxonomy): domain Eukaryota; kingdom Metazoa; phylum Mollusca; class Bivalvia; order Cardiida; family Solecurtidae; genus Azorinus; species Azorinus chamasolen. The sequence continues at coordinate 56,790,910 of OY755253.1, read as the reverse complement.
GTTTAATACACACACAACCAGACATAATGTGTAAGAAACGGTCGATATTAAAGCAATACAAAGCGGTTTGGCACGTTGGTCTTGTTTGATAAATATTCGAACAATGCGGAAGATTTAGCTTACAGTTTAGTAAATAAAATGTCCACCCCAATACAAATGTCGACGCCTACACAGACTGTTAAACAGTTTGAAAACAGGACAGACGCCGATTGAAAGTTGCCATAGCAAGCAAATGGTAGGAGAATAGCACGTGTACCACCTCTACGATATGTCTGTTAACCTAGATTATTTCGGTCGAACATATTTTGTATGTAGTGCAGTTTATAACTGTGTTCATGATTTGAGAGAGACTATTGACAATTGTTCGATTGTACAATAGTGTCTCGCTAGAGCGACCTTATGATTTATTTATATATGAGACAAAAACAGATGGTCGCTGAACCCTTTACCTCATATTGACGACTTTTGACGACTCCATAAAAATCACTTTGTGAAACCATTGTGATAAATGGAGCATTTGCTCCTATGGGAGCAAATGCTCTATTTATCACAATGGTTTCAAACTACAAAATTCTAAATTTTTCCTTTTCTATAGATAATGCTCCTTTCAGGTAGATTTATATAAAAAATGTTGTATCTAAAAATTGGCCTATGAGGTAATGGGTTAACCCTTTACCTTTTCAGTATTTATTTCAGAAATAATGGCAAAATGAATATCTATTAGCTGTTGTTTTATACCTGAGCATGAACAGATGTTTTACCGTGACTGAAACTGTATAGTTAGACCTAGATAATGGCATACGCCAACAGAGCCGAGTCTGATCAGACAGCTCGCATAGGCGCTGTCTGATCTGGGACTATTCAATTTTCAAATGCTTAAAAATTATATGAAGAAAAGTGTTAATTCGGGACACACGTGAGCACGAAAAGCTCTTACATATTTCTGTATGATTTTCTTCTGCATTAAGCTACCACCTTTGTAGCGTGCATTCTTTTGAGTGGTATTAACAAGACTGTAACGTATTATCGATACATACATTGCAAGGGTTTAACCCATTCCCTCATATTGACGACTTTTGACGACTCTGTAAAAGTCACTTTGTGAAACCATTGTGATAAATAAAGCATTTGCTCCTATAGGAGCAAATGCTCTATTTATCACAATGGTTTCAAACTAAACAATTCTAAAATATTCCTTTTCTTTAGTTAATGCTCCTTTTCGGTAGATTTATTCAAAGAGGTTTGGTCTAAAAATAGCCTATGAGGTAATGGGTTAAACAGTAAATCTTCGTTACAGCGATATTGTTAAAAGTATTATTTTCCATAATTAACCAACGGTAGCTAAATCCAGGACGAGTGCATTCTAAGCAGCCCCCCTAGGAGTTCTGGCAGCACTCTTTTCATTGTCTGCTCTGTTTGCTCACGAACTTATAATATATTTGACTCTAGAGTCTTTACCAATGCTAAACACCCGTGTGTACATACTCCTTTATAACAAATCAGCTTACAATTATCTATAATTCCATTATTTCTTACATGACTATTCATCATAGAAAAGACTAACAGTTTAATTCATATAATGCCGTTCAAATCACGCATTTGCAAACGGAGTAGACCCAGATCCTATTGTAGCCGTCTGATCAGGGTCTGTTATCTGTGCGTGTGGAATGTGATAGATATTTTTCTTTAGTTTCTAAAATGGCTACAATGTTTCACCTCCCTATATCATTATGTTCGAGCGACTGTGTGTTCTGTATGTGGTGTTTCCTGCATAACTCTTATGTTCACGAGATGAAATGAATTTCGATCTTCTACTGAACACTGAACATAACTCCTATTGTATTTATTTTATGTTTTTATTCTACTTTAAAATCCTTTTATCATCAAATATATGTCCTTACGAAATCGAAAGTAGTATTTATTCCCCATGCGGAGCCCCAACGGTAGACCGTAGTGCACATTACTCAAACATGTTCTATAATTAATGTGTGCATAAGTATTAACCCTTCGCTTGCTATTCGCGCCAATATACCTACCTGTAAATAGTGAAGACCCAGATGAGACAGCTCCTGCAGGAGCTGTCTCATCAGGATCTGCACTATTTACAAGTTGATTGTTCAACCAGTGCACTCCACAGCAGTGATTGCACAGCGAAATACTTGTACACAGTGAATATATATGTAATTATACAACAGGGCATGGGTAAAGAAGGATAAATGTATTTTAAAATTCAGCAAGAGAAGGGTCAAGTAGGTATTGAAATTTGGAATTAATATAGCTTAGGAACAGGGTTATGTAAACACCCGATCTATTACGTTTTCATTGTAAAGAAGTTATCCTGCACAATGATTAGTTGTTTAAAACACATATACTGCATTGCGCATGACTTTATTACGGCTTTGATGTGTTAACGTGTTTCTAGGTCCGATCTTTCATAAACTGAATTCTCGTTTTAAAGACGTTCTACTGTACACGGATTAGATGTTGAAATGACGGCAAAAAAACCTTATGTTCATGTTCATGCACTAGTGCTGCTTTTGTAGATCCAAATGTTTATGATCTGAATGGTGTCTTTAAAGACGTCCGATCGTACATGAAGTATGTATTTAAATGACGGCAAATACCCCATGTTTTGTAGATCCCAATGTTTATCATCTAGTGGTCGTTTTAAGCACGTCCTAACGTACATGGATTAAGTGTTGACATGACAGAAAATAACCTATGCTCATGCGTTAGTCCTTGTTTTGTAAATCCCAGTGTTTATGAACTGGATGGTCGTTTTAAACACGTTTCAATATCGTAAATAGATAAGATGTTGAAATTAGGCGAATACATATAGTTATTCTCTAGAATGATACGTTAATCTTATCTAATCAGTTTTCTCATAGTGAATGTTCCATTTTCGGTTTTGCTACATTTCCGGTTAAGATGGTTTATCATGCACTGATTCGCTCTTAAGAGCGATTCTACTAGTTCATACATGTGACAGAGATCAGTTTAGACTGCATTTGATGAAGTCTAAACTGATCTATCGCATGCCTTGAGCAGACATGTTTGTTTTCACTCTAGGGCATGAATTAAAGTGTTTCAAGTTATTCCTACGATCATGAAAATTTTAATCCATCTACTTTTTGAACAACCTCGTTCGAGTGGGGACACTGAGAAGAGTCTCTGAAATTCCCGGGAGGGACCGGGATTTGAACTCTGGACTTCAGGATTGGTAGTCAAGCGATTTACCGTTAGGCCACCGTACCATCGTGTACTTATCACATTTATAAAACGAAGATACAGAATATAGCTTAAAATCGGCAATTTGAAAAACAACATTCTGGAGGATTAAACGTTTATTTCAAGTTATCCCACGTGATCCTAGTTCGAGATATCGAAGTTCAAATGTATTTTGTTTGGATGCACGACCTCCCTCAATGGTGCAGGCAGTGGTGTCACTTATAGTAGTATAAATGAACAAAGAACTAGAGAACAAATTGAAATCGGAACTTTAAGCATTCGTTTGTATTTATCATTTTGCATTTCAGCATCTGTATATTGATGAGACTGTAGCTTAATACAGTGCGACACTAACAGTAGGTAGCTTAATACAGGAAAAGTTGAAAAGAGTTTAGCTTAAAGGGTTTAAGCTTATTGCAGTATTAGCTTAATGCATGCTGAAGTTATCAGATTATATGACGAAGTAAACAGCGCGTAATTTAATGCAAGGTGGAGTGAATGGGATGGCTTAATGCTCATTGAAGTTTATAAATGGTAGCCTAATGGGGGACGAAACTAACAGGGGATATATTATTGCAGGACGAAGATTATACAGAAGCTACAAATGGAATTTCGGCATTACTTTCCTTTTGCATTAAATACATCGGTTCTTCTGTAGATATCCGTCTTCTTATTTTATATGATCGCCATAACCCGCTACGTCATGAATATGAATATCCGCATTTATGACACCCTCACATCTTGCTCCATAATAATGACATGATGAGTTTCTTTAATGAGCGCAAGAAAAAATAATGTTGTCCATTGATCAGATCTATATCAGTCTATCAACAAGCACAGCTTCTCCATCTAATAATGGTCTACCTTCTTTGACGTTTGAAGTGAAGGATGAATGAAACATATTTCGATGTTGAAGTCAAGATGAAACCACTACGGCGGTTAGATATTCTTGTTTTCTTGATACATGTATACGTTAGTCTGTGTTGGAATATGGCCTTACTTCAGCTTAAATTTTATTTCTTTTTCAGTGCAGAATGTTTGGATCCTGCTTTTCAAAACGTCACCTCTTGTAAATTCTGCTTACATCAGTATCAAATGGTATGACACATTTGACTGCTGTTTTGATAAAACAGCACAATTTGAATTTTGTCCGACGACGATGGCATTTTGTGTTTTGTAGCGATTGATCATCAATCTAAACGGTACAAAGCGCTTTATAAAATATCAACTAGACAGATAACTTTACCTCCTTTATTAAGTAACTACAATATTTATCTAAAACCAGGTTAAACCTATACATGATATATCTCTTAAAACGCTGTTAACTCTTATGACGCCTTCGGGTTTTAAATTGGCATTTCCTTTCATTTTATTACAAACATATAACCAGTGCTAACAGTTTGGAACATGAGGAGACGCCACGTTATTCGATGTCTCCTCCAGATCCAACTTGTTTACAATGATTATAACGAATTCGCCTCTGGCGGCGAAAGATTTAATCTGTAATTTTTTACCCCTAGGCCAATGGAAAAGTGAGTAGTTTCTAATCCCGTACTCCATGAATACCAATGTAATGCATTATGTATGTAAGCATATTAATTGGCTACATTCCATAATGTATAGACACAACAATCGATCTGACCATCGCAGAAACAGATCAGTATAATTTCATAAACAAACAGAGCAGATAGAACGGTTTCTATATGATGTGTGTACATGGAGTAACGGTTCAGATATTTATAAAATATCCAATAGACAAGTTATTTACTTATTTTATTATGTAGTCATTCTTAGTCTGAACGCAGATTTAATCTATCAATAATATACATCTTCAAAAGGTAATTTCCCTCCGAACATATGTGATTCGTCCCATGACAGAATATAAATAAGAACAGTATAAACAGTATAGACCCAAACCAGTCAGCATGTTTTTGATGTGACATCTGGTCGTCGGTATGCAATATATAATGCACATCAGGGTCGCAGTACGTTGGCTTATACCTCAGTAAACAGGAAACACACAATAGTGGCCATGAAGGATACTGATCTTTGTCTTCATATTTTACAGAGTACGCGGGCCGGTCATAAACAGGTGAACTTCTGTCTATTACCAACTTGCTCTTCATTCGTGAAGACAATATTGCTATCTTTACAATTTGGCAAGGTAGTATGGACAATCCATTCAATTTGTTAATTTGTTATGCTACACATTAAGTACTATGTCAAACAAAACAACCAATTAGACATGTCCTGGTTTTCACTTGCATTGGATAACAATGGTAGACAAATGAATACAAAAAGCCGTACAGTTTCTATATAACCTACAAAGTATAAAATGGATCAATATACTAAGGTAACAAATTAGAGTATTGCAGATAATTTGACGACAGAGTGGTACACTTACATTAAAATGTAAAATACAAAAAGTATAAAAATGAGAAATATACTATATCTTTCCGGCTAGTCGTTTCACTATGAATGACACTTTACACGTAGAGCACGAATCAATCAATATACAAGCACGTGCTCATTACATACATGAACCCATAGTACACATATTTTATCAACTCTTTTAACCCTTCTCTTGCAGAATTTTAAAATACATTTCTCCATTACCCATGCCCTGTTGAATAATTACATATATCTTCACTGTGTACAAGTATTTCGCTGTGCAATCACTGTTGTGGAGTAACGTGTAAATAGTGCAGACAAAGGCAAGATAAAAGCAAACCAAAGTATCAGCCTTACGACATCCTATATGTAAACAGAGCTGGAATGCATAATTGCCAACTGTAAAAGGGTTAACAACCAAACATGCAGTATGTTGTAGTACTATAGGATCATAAACTTTTTGTAATGATTATTTTAAAATAGTTGGTGAATAAAGTGAGAAAATGGGTATGTGCAATAATGTTATCACCTCAAAATTCTGGACGTAAGATACCGCGTAGCAGGTATGCCTTATGATTGCACTTATAATCTTTATTAAGAGAGATATGTCGATGATAAATTTAGAGAATGTTTGTTCTTCATTTTCAGTGTTGTTATACCTTCTGATCCTTCGAGATCATGAATTTCAGTACTTCTTGTTCTGAAAATTGAATACCGCTTAAGCCGGTGCTAGGGGCATGAACAGTGTTGCACTTTCAATTACTATTCATGAACAGACTCAATAAAACCGAGTCTGCGATTTTCTCTTTTTGTGTTGCATTTTTTGCACTCGGGGGAACACTCCCTTTCAGAATTTATTGATATACATATCCCTGTTTGTTTTGTGGCTTTTTTCAGTAGGGATTGTTGTTTTTGTTTAAAGGGACAACATTATATGCTGCTTTGAAGTTAATGCCCCCCCCCCTACTATCAATGCCAGGCAAGTTACGAGCATATGTATCTAGGATCGGTTCCTTTTTATCGGTGTTTCAAATGGGAGGGTCAGGCTTAATAGGCGTGTACGGCAATATTATTTGTTTTGTGAACACCAGTTTTGACAAAACGTAGAACCTGTCTTTCGCGGCCATCAAAAATAAATATTATTATTGGTCTGTAAAGGCAGGTCGTAACCTAATGCAGGTCAAATGTAATGAAGAAAGTTCATATATGAACAGTTACGTTTTAAGATTCCTATGTTGAATAAATGAATGGCTACGTAGGACATATACTTCAGATATCAGTTGGCGACAACATTAACGAGTAATCGTGTCAAAAGTTGATCCGTTTGCAACACACATGTCTACGAAATATGGAGGTATATTAAACAAATCCCTCATATGAACCCCTTTTGACGCCTCACTAAAATATTAAAATATTCTTAAAGATGGAGAAAAGCAAGATTAGAAATAAAAAATTGCAGACTCGGTTCTATTAAGTCTGTTCACGAGTAGTTATTAAAAGTACAACACTACTCACATCCTCTGGCATAGGCTTAAGCAGTATTCAATTTTCAAAACGAATAACATCAAAGCTAATGATCCCGAAGGATCAGAAAATATAACAACACTGAGAATGAACTACGGGGCGACTTTTTACAACACTATTCTTTTCTGTTATTTTTCTTGAGTAAATACTCGTGAAAATAATTTTTGTAGATTTATTTAAGGGTTTTGGGTCTAAAAAGCACACGAGTGAAATGGTTAAAGCGTGTAAATACATAGTTTTATTCATAGTACAATTATATAATACAACGGTATACACATGTCTGTTCACATGTAGATATATAGAACAGAAATCGGGTAATAAATTTGGAAATAACAAACGAAAAGTCCACATGGACACCAGAATCACAAATGAGGTGCACGCTTACATAAAGATATACATACACAACCTTCACAGATCTTATCCTTGTCTACACAACGCCGAAAACATATAGTCATTAACCGAAACCATGAATATACTTCATATATATCATCTACATATAGATGTACATATATTCCAGATACATATATGAAACAATATGTGTGCACATATATGAATTTATGAATAAAATACTATTTTAGTCGAAGGTGTATGTACAACCTGCTCAACGCCGTATGCTCTAACATACAGTCAAACGTCGATTTCGAGTTTCAAGAGACGATACAAATTAATTTGAGATAACAGAAGTTCGAGTCATCCAACTTCTAATAATAAAAGTTTCTCGAGTTCACAGCTTAATGCAGGACCAAAGTAATTTAGGAAGCTTCTGTTGGAGCTGTTTACTTTTACCTACATTAAGCTATCAGATGTGTTTCTATATATGTATAGTGTGATGTTAATAGTTGGAACGACCGAACATTTAGTTCAAGTTATCCCAACGTTCGAGATATTAGACGTGCACACTTATCTGTTACCGCGTTACATGTCTTACAACATGAGACCTTTGTTATTGCAAATAACAAGTTAACCCTTCGCTTGCTGAATTTTAAAATACATTTCTCCTTCTTTACCCATGGCCTGTTGTATAATTACATATATATTCACTGTACACACGTATTTCGCTGTGCAGTCACTGCTGTGGAGTGCACTGGTCACACAATCAACTTGTAAATAGTGCAGACTCCTGCAGGAGCTGTCTCATCTGGGTCTTAACTATTAACAGGTAGGTATATTGAGGTGAATAGCAAGCGAAGGGTTAAGTATTAAAGAGGTCCAGATAAAATGGGTACAGTTAAACAAGTTCAATAATAGCTGCTTTATTCCTCCCAAACCCCTATGCTGTGATCATTCTTCAGAATCGTCTGGAAGACACGAATCTAAATAGTGATCACAGTATATGATTTTGTGGAGAAATGACGATGTTAATGTATGGGTATGCACCTTTATTTGTAACTCTGTTAGTTGTAAAGGTATAACCTTTCAAAATTCCCTTATCTCCCCTCCAACGTAATAGAAAATCAATAGCATTTACCTTGTCCCTGTTCGATATTAATGTAAGACATTATTACATCATTTATATTTATTGGTAGAATCTTTGTCATGTAAACCATTCCAGGCAATATTTTACTATCACAAAAACTGAAGAATCGGATTCATATCACTTAAAAAGCAAACAGATCAGACCCCTGATCAGACGGCTTCTATAGGAGCCACCTGATCTGATTCTTCTCTATTTGTAATTGGGTGATCATTCCTTTATATGAAGGAAATGATTGACTTACTCCGGTTTCCACGACCTGATTTGCATTTGCAAACAGATTTGATCCAGATAAAACACCGAGTATGTTTGACACTCGGTCAGCAGTTTCTTAAAAATGTGTGCCATGGCACTTGGTCCTGCAGGAGCTGTCTCATCTGGGTCTTCACTATTTACCGTAGGTATATTGACGCGAATAGCAAGCGAAGGGTTAAACACAACACTGAATTTCCCAAGCGTTTGAACATAATGTACAGTAAATGGGACATTGTTTAAACCTTTTCATCATATAAACGCCCTTCTCGCATTTTCATAAAGAGTAAACCCTAATCAGACGGCTCCTATAGGGGACATCTAATCATGGTCTGCTATGTTTGCTAATGAAATTCGATAGTTCTGTTTCTTGAAGAGCTGTCTGCTCAGGGTCTGCTTTGTTTGCTTTTGACATCTGATTTAACAGCTTTTGAAAATGCAAACTACTTCCTTGAAAGGTAATAATTATAAAACTTCAGCTAACAAATATATATGATGCAAATATGATGTCTGCAAAGCTTTACTATATTGACTGAATATGAAACAACCTGGATTCTGATCAGACACTGAGTTACTCAAGCTGCTGTCTATAAAATCGGCTCACATACATCATGATAAGGGTTTAATACCTGAATGTATGCAAGACCGAATAAACATGGACATGAATTGTAGAAAAATATGGTCAATATGCGTTCACTTATTACGGAGAATCACTCTGTAAACTTTGATAATATCACTCTTATACAGTCCCACACAGAGAATTCTCTCCTGCTCGTTATAGCCGATAGCATGAGGTCGTCCATTGCTATGAGTCGTCAGAAGGGTTCGAATTTTCTTACAGTCTGGAGTAAACTGATGGACGTTGGAATATCCCATGCCGCATACATACGCATTGCCACTGTTGTCAGTAAACGAGGCCCTAGGCCATCCTAGTTCCCAGTCAGTATAGATACCTACAATAGTCCCATCAATTTTCACGTGTACTACATCGTTACCTACCATGTTGGACACAAACAATGAATTCGCATCCTTACCAAATGACACATATTGTGGGTCGTCCAACAATGATTGTCCGTGTTTATTTCTGATGGTGTACAACACGATACCCTCCAACGTTAACACTTGAACTCTGTCAGGACAACAGTATGACACAGCCAGTTTGCTATCTCTGTAGTCAATGCCCAAGCATTGTCCATCCACATTTAGTATTTTGTCAAAAGTCATGGCCGAGGCTGTCACAGTGACAAGAGCTATTTTTTCAGCACCGGGTATTGTGACAGCTATTAGTTTGTCGTGTATCATCGTGGCATCAAACGGACTATGGCTTAACGCAAATTTCGTCATTACGTAACTATCATCATGTAAGTCCAACAGCTTTATAGTACCATTACCAGAACCGAAATATGTACTATCGATAAGTAAAAGACTGTTTGCAGGTAGTGCTACGATACCTGTAATAGTGCAGGTGTTTTTGTCACTAACAGATCTCACATTGATGTCCTGTACATACTCAACACTCGCAATCGTACTTGTATCACCTTCTGTAGCAGTGGTTGTTAAATTTGTCCGTGAAACGAGAGTTTTTATTTTCTTTTTCCGCGCAGAGGTCCTTAGATGTATCTGTGGATTTCTCGGTTTCGACAGTTTTCCAAAGGCATCAGTATGTTTCAGTGTTTCAAGCGTGTTTCTATTAGGGACAAATTTTATCTGACATTCTATAGTCGATAGATCATGCTCGACTTCGTTAATGCAATCTTCTACGACATTCAGATTATCCACTGCTTTCATCGTAGCAATATACAGCTTGCAGTTCTTTCTGCTGATTTTGTACGTATCTGTTAGTGTCACGGATTCATGAAGTTTCTTCTCATGGATTTTGTATTTTTTCTCGATATTTTTCAATTTATCTATTTCCGTTGATTTTAGATTATGACACCGCTGAATAAGATTATATTCAATTGTGTTCAAAGCTTCATTCATTTCTCTTCTAAATGTGTGCATCATCTCCACTACCTCAAAACTATTTTTGTCGAGTGACTCCTTTTTTGTTTTGTGATTGTCGACTATTTCCCTTGACCTGTCTACCACATATTTCAGTTGACTCTCAGCTTGTTGGTACTCTTCATTGTTGGTGAGATCTTTCGCTGCATTGGGAATATATGTCACATTGTCACACGATCTGTGTTTTAAAGTTATGCAGACGCTACAGCCGAACTGGCGATGATGTTTGCAGTAGTATTTTATAATTTCATCCTCGTGCATATCACATTTCTCAGTGCATGTGTCCTCTTTCTTCAACGATACCTGACTTTGTAACATTTGCGCCTTGTGCATTAGTGTATGTTTTTTCCATGGTGTTTTTAATGTGTGACAATCAAAACATTTCTGACATAAGCATTCTTGACAGTCAATACACATCCCTACTCCTTTTTTTAACTTCCCATCCACATGACACGGTTCACAGGCGAGATCGCATAGATCATCAGATCCAGCACTGTAAGACAGCAATAACCCCAAGATATCCTTTCCAGTCGCCATTATATATCAGTTTACATCGTATATATGAATTTCTGACACAGATAATGTGGACGTCTTGGTTTTGTAAACATCTTGCAAGATCTCCAAATGCATTATTTGAATATGTAGCCCATTAAACAGTTCATAGTGTATTTTGGTTCACGATTTAAAATGCGATCGTTTTATTTGTTAGTTGTTATTTTTTGCCATTCTGGTGGTACAGTTTCCTCGATAAATTTGTCCTAAATCCACTTGCTACCTGCAACTTGCCTAACTTCCATTTGCAGCTTGATGATCACAAATTTCAAAACAGCCTGTCAGTGGCATTTCATTGGCATGTGTGTATAACTGTTATAGATAAATCATTACAGGTCCTTTCTTTTCTACTCAATTATACATTATCGGATTTCTTTTAACGATTTAAAATGCGTGTTTAGTTGCTATACTGGAGGTATAATGTCCTTGATACATTCGTCTTCAATAGCCTTGCAACGTGATTATCACAAATCATATTCAAAAGGCTTTGAATTTCAATGACTCGTGTGTATAATTGTTGAAGATCAAATATTGTGTTGCACCATTCTTTTCTTCGTTTTTGTAGAAGATGTCTGCTCGACTCTGTCAATGCTGTTGTCTACAGGACACCAGATTTAACGTGCAGGCGAAGCGAAAAGAATTAAATTTTTCATGCGTATATGAAAATCCTTTGCTTTCTTTAACTCACATAAACTAAGCCATTACAATAAAATTTATGTATCAATAATCATGTGTTTATCTAATATGTCAACGTCAATTGATATTCTGTAATTACTTCAATAAGTTTGCATTAGTAGGTTCACGAAGTAATTGCATTTATCCATACATCTGTGTAAATATATTCGAAGATTCAAATGTAGGAGTGTTTGCAGAGAATAGTTATTATGATGACAGCGAATAGTGCTTCTGGTAAAATATAGTGTGCGACGAAAGGTTTCTATAGTTTTCGCCAATTCTCAAAAACATGTAGTTTTAACAGTGCATAACAAGGATCCGTAAATTAAATTTCCTTTAAATATTATTTAGATATTTAATAGTATTCGTCAAAGTTGATCAACCTGCTCATTCAATTCACAATGCTATTCTTATTATTATTATTTGGATGTTGTCGGTGCTCCGCTTTTAGTGGCGCGCTTATATCGAGGGCTTGGTGCAAAACTATTCTAACTCCTTCACTTTGTGAAGGAGTTAGAATAGTTTTGCACCAAGCCCTCGATATGGGCTTAAGAACTTTTCAGCTAGTGGGAGGAGCAGTAATTTCTGTTACGTTCAGGGTCCATGCTTATAAAGCTTTTAGTTGAGTCTGAGATCGTTCTCAAGCTTTTGATTGGTCAGATTTGAGCCTTTGGCTCAAATCTGACCAATCAAAAGCTTGAGAACTCAAAACTGACCAATCAAAAGCCTGAGAACGAAACTCAGACTCAACTACAAGATGTGTTTGTGAAACACTATGCCCCCTCATATATTTGATCTCTGACCTTGACCTCTGACCTTGACCTTGACATGTCACCCCTCAAAATGTGCAGCCTCATGAGATACACAAGCATGCCAAATATCAAGTCTCTATCTCTACTGGTCCAAAAGTTATGGCCAATGTTAAAGTCGGCGATTTGACCCATATATTTGACCTCTGACCTTGAAGGATGACCTTGACCTTGACACGTCACCCCTCAAAATGTGCGGCTTCATGAGATACATATGTATGCCAAATATCAAGTCTCTATCTATACTGGCTCAAAAGTTATGACCAATGTTAAAGTTGCTGACAAACAAACAGACAAACAGACAAACAGACAAACAGACAGACAGACAGACAGGGCAAAAACAATATGCCCCCGACTATCGTCTATGGGGGCATAAAAAGCTTTATAAGCATGGACCCAGGAAATAAAAGTTTCTTGTTTGGGCAATGTGACTTGTATGTAATGGTCGATTAAAAAAGTTAATAATATATAGGAAAAGTACAAATATGAGTCATGCTGGAAACACCACATACAGAACAAACAGCCGTCCGAACAGCAACTGAAGAAAACACAGCAAATGTACATAACTATCAAAAACATAAGGAGACGCACAAAGACAAAACAAACATACAATAGGGGGAAGATGGAAGTACTGCCTTAGCATGGTGAAACCCTGATCAAAAGGTTCTTCTGGGAATAGCAAGGACCTTCTGATCCGGGTCGACACTCTTTGCCTGTATCCTTATGTATGGGCTCACGGGCCCTTGTAGGTTAAACCTGGGTCGTTATTTATACCGCATGGAAGAAAAATATTCAATAGGCTTTTTTGTAATTATGTAGTCGAATACAAAGTAACATTTGATGTAATTTGAATCTTCAAAAAGTCAATATGTATTCTTTACAACTCGGTTTATACGGTATATTTGTGTGCAAGGATAAATGGACAATCGATAATACCTGTCGTCTGCAAGTTTTTTATGCGATATATTGTCGTCTGCTCATAATTTATTTAGTTCTTTTTATTTGCAGCAATTCAATATGAGTGTCTATTAGTTTGGCTTCTCGGAGTGTCAAACATCGTAGATCAGATATTGAGTTACTCCACAACTTACCACACTTGTATCATGTTACGTTACAGGCGTCTAAAGGCTACAAATATATTCCCATGGGGCAGCAATCTATAATTTCACAAGGTGCAGAACAATTGACAGTTATAACCCTACATTTTAACTCTTCAAGTTAAATATCATCTATCATCTACAGTACCCTCGCTCAAATAAAAATATGTCCATTTGTCACACTGAGTGGTACCATGAACCCTCATTAAACCGGCATTCGTTACAATGGCACACCTCGTTATACCGACAGTATGCACTGAAACAAAGTTACCGTTAAGTCCTTGAAACAACCACTGAATATATAGGTGAAATGCCTGAAATACAATAAGACAAGCGATCGCTGAATGCAGAACACAAGAGGTGAACACTTCTTGCGTTCTGCATTTAGCGTTAACCTGTTGATATTAGTTTAAAACTGGCAATATGGCTCCTTTCATATTTAAACTCGTTATAACGGCAACCTCGTTTTACCAGCAAAATGTCTGGAAACAAACACCTCCGTTGTAACGAGGGTTCACTGTAATGGGATCGCAAACAAATGTAACTGGGTTTTCTTATAAAGAAACATACCCGCTCAGACCGGGAATCGAACCCGGGTCGCTAGGTTCGCAGTCATGCACTCTACCACGTCGCCATAAAAGCGCGCTTGTACAGCAAGGCCGTACACGTGATGATAAACCTACACACTGTGAATATGCAAGGTATAATCCCTGATTATCGATAGAGTCAGCAAATAGTCTTGACTCTGATCAGAGGGCTCCTTTTGTAGGAGCCGTCTGTTATGGGTCTACTCTGTTTGCAAATTGTATCGTGGGATTTAATGAAAAAAGTTATAGCAATAATAATAATAATAAAGAGAACCTTCCATCCTATAGAATGCGTTTCCACATGCAGCACGTCTGGGGTCTGATCTGCTTCATGTGTTCTATTAATGAAGATAAATTCAACTTATTTCGGAGACATAACAGGGTGAGATATTTATCATCAAGTTAAAGGTTAAATAATTTCAAATGTATTCTCTGCTTCAAGTCTCATAATTGCCATTTTATTTTCAACGTTGTTTCAACGTTTTTAACGAACCACTTACCGGAAAGCTACTTACCGGGCAATGGATAATATATTTCGGATCAAGATGAAGCGCAGAATAACTGTTTGACACTAAATATTGCGTAAGTGCAAGTATCAGAATATTCAACTTTCGTTCCATGTGACCGAAACGATTTCTATTGAGGGTCACCTGAAGACAATTCCTATGAAATTCGGTTGAATACCGTTCTGCGGTTTTGAATGAAATATCATTTATTCCGTTACTCAATGAATATTCATGGAATAAATTATGGCAGCATGAATATCAGTTAGATTATTATAAAATGACACGCGAATGCAGCAAGTGTTGTCAACAACAGAAACTGTAGAATTATAGTTATATTAATTCATAAGCAAACAGACAATAACCTGGTCAGACATAGCATAGGCATCGAAAAGTGTATTTATGGAGTAGTGTTAACCCTTCTCTTGCTGAATTTAAAAATACATCTCTGGTTCTTGACCCATGCCCTGTTGTATAATTACATGTATCTTCACTGTGTACAAGTATTTCGCTGTGCAATCACTGCTGTGGAGTGCACTGGTTGCACAATCAATTTGTAAATAGTGCAGACCCTGATGAGACAGCTCCTGCAGGAGCTGTCTCATCTGGGTCTTCACTATTTACAGCAGGGTTGGCAAAATGCCGGCATTTATGAGTATTTACCGTGCCGGCGGTAAATACCGGTAAATACCGGGATTTACTGGCGTTTACCGGCACTTACTGGCATTTACTGGTATTTTGAATTGTCCAGGGGTTTAGCACATATTTAAACCATCATAAGGTGCTTTATTAGTTCTCTAATCATATATACACGTTTTGCCTTATGTATTTGCAGTGTAAACAGCCCAAAAAAATAAAATAAAAGGTGTAATTGTGGCCCTGCTTGGAATCATAATTTCTGTCCATCCGTCAACACTTTTGATGTGACATGATAACTCAAACAGTACTTCACATATTGGTTTCATATTAACCCTTCTCTTGCTGAATTTTAAAATACACTTCTCCCTCTTTACCCATGCACTGTTGTATAATTACATAATATTCACTGTGTACAAGTGTTTCGCTGTGCAATCACTGCTTTGGAGTGCACTGGTTGCACAATTAATGTGTAAATATTGCAGACCCTGTTGCGACAGCTCCTGCAGGAGCTGTCTCATCTGGGTCTTCACTATTTACAGGTACGTATATTGACGTGAATAGCAAGCGAAGGGTTAAGGCATATGCTTAGTATCATCAGAGAAAGACCGCTATAGTTTTTGGGTTGAATCTGATCACTACGTCTAGAGTTATCTGCCCTTGATTACAGGGCACTCTCTCTCTCTGTGACTGAGTCAGTTTTCTAGTTTAAGCTGAATTTTGAATGAACTAAGTTTCATGAAAATCAAAAGACTGGCAGTCAGTTGTAGAAAACTGAGTAACAGATAAGAGAAACAATACTGGCCACCTAATCCACTGCAAATTATTGTCAGGTCAGCTCTCAAAACAAGTTTTGACACCTCTACTGGCCACTATGGTAATTGTTGTAAAATCATACACACTTTTCATTTAAGAGGTACACCCAATGAACCATGAAGTGTCAAACGCAATATAGACAATTTGGAGGGGGCAATGATTCAGATTAAACCAATGAAACTGCAGTACCAGACAAAGGAGTTGGTCTGTTGTACTGATGATTTTAACACATTATACCAGCAGAATCATGCCATTATTTAAATTTAGAGTTAAACAGGACTTTTCTGTAAACCAGATGAAACTCCTAGATACGATATATAAGCCATCTGATGAGTACCCTTGGCAGGCATGAAACAGTTTAAACCCGCTGACAGTAAAATGATGGTCAGAAATCAGTAAATAAACTTATCAATATTCCACTAACCAGCAATTTAAAACAGCTTTTATAAAAACAATAAACTTCAAAGAAATAATATATATTCCACCTTTTCTGGAGTATTCGCCAGTAAATGCCAGTATTGGCCATTTTGGGAGTATTTACCGGATCGGTAAATACCGGTATTTACCAGTGGTATTTACCGCCCCCGGTATTTACCGCCCAACCCTGATTTACAGGTATGTATATTGACGTGAATAGCAAGCGAAGGGTTAAGTTAATGTTTTGTCACGATAATCTATTTTACTTATGCAATCGACCAAAACAATTTATATACCTTTTGAGGATCGACCGCTTATTCCCTACAATTGTGTCAAAATCAGCATAAACTCTTAGTGGCTGTTTAGACACTTGGTTTAGAATACAACTAGTGAATAAACAGCTATGTCAAATAGTATAGGCGCGGATCTAAGGTATTCTATAAGCAAGCGCAGCATACCTTGACTCCTGTCCTATCTGAGCCTTATTGATTCACAAAGGTACCAAAAGGCGTGTAGATGGAGTAAACTGTTATCAATACTGAAATGTTAAAACAGTTAACCGATTTAACATATCTAACTGCATAGCTACAGTTAACCTATTACCTCATAGGCTATTTTTATACCCAACACCTTTAAACAAATCATCCGAAAAGGAGCGGTTATAAGAGAAAAGGAAAATTTTAGAACTGTGTAGTTTTTAAACCATTGTGATAAATAGAGAGCAGATGCTCTATTTATCACAATGGTTCCAGGAAGTGACTTTTACACTTGAGGGAATGGGTTAAGGGTACATACCTAACGATTAAAATCATTATTTCTCATTCGAACCTCATACTTTAGCCACTCTTTAGAATCGTATTTTTGAGGCGATTCAAAAAGGTGGTCAAAGTAGAGGGTTTGGTGGAAAAATAAAGAAATTAAACTTTAAAATGCTTAAATTTACAAATATTGTCTGGAGCTCTGTAAGGGATTATTTAAAATAGACAGGTTGCTTTTTTGATGTTATCTTTGAAAGGTGTTATGTCCTTCGAATGTTACATTTGTACTTGTGGCGATTAATTACAATAACAATTTGTTCGTTTAGGGGATTCATAACGTCTTTCATTTTATATTTATCCTTGAAACGCTGAATATCAAAATGGACCATTCCAAACATTAAACATACCAAATCTTCCGTGAATGCATAAATACTTGAATTGCTCTGATCTAATATTTCGACCACTCATAGCCGTTTTCAAAGATTGTCATGTTAATTTTTGAAAAAGGCCCTTAGTGGTCGAAATAGTAGAAAATTATTTCGACCACTAAGGGCCTTTTTCAAAGACTATCATGATAATCTTTGAAAAAGGCCCTTTGTGGTCGAAATATTAGATCAGAGCAGTTCAAGTATTATATATTAATTCCCTCTTTTGGAATATTTTCTTCATTGTGAATTTGTGCTTCCGTGAATGTTCATGGATTTTAAAAAATGCGTAATATGAAACAAAGTGCATACCCTGATGAGAGGGTTGTTCTAGGAGCCCTTTCAATTGGATCTACACTGTTTGAAAAGGACAGTAATGATTAATTTCCCTCACTGAAAATGGTTAAATGGCTTTTCGTTCGCACAGCTGACTTTGTAACAATTTGGTTTTAACATATGTGCGAGAATGAACGAAGTTTGTATCATTTACTACAAGTTATCCTTATCTTTTTATTCATGGCCTGTTTCTCATTTTGCAAAAAGCTTGGATCCAGATCAGACGCCGAGTAACTCAGCGTCTCATCAGGATCCAAGTTGTTTCGAGCTAGTATTACGCTTGTGGAATAATTTGTAAATAAAGGTTACTTATTCACTAGTATGTGACGCATCATTCACTTGGCTCGCATTTTGCAAACAGTTTGGATCTAGATGAGATATAAGAGTAACTGGGTAATTTGGATACAAACTGTCTGAAATTATGTTTACGCTTGTAAAATAATTTGGAGAATAATTTAAATAAAGTTTCGCTATTCTAATGTAATATCAATTTCAAGAAAGCTTCGCTGATTGTTCTAGTCTTCTATGTGTAATGTTAATGTTACATTCCCCATAGAGTTTAACTCTTTGCATGGTAATTGTGGATTCTCTTGCCATTTATGACTATACATGTATGTACTTCACAACAGCAGGTGTTAAGTGCTTCTGTGGCGGTCATAAAAAGTCACCCGTACCTCATTCTTAGTGTTGTTGTAGTTGCTTGTCCTTCGGGATCATTAGTTTTGATGTTATTAGTTTTGAAAATTGAATACAGCTGAAGCCGGTGGGCGTGAGTAGTGTTGCAGTTTTAATTACTACTCATGAACAGACTCAATAAAACCGAGTCTGCAATGATCTCTTTTTGCGTTGCTACTTTTGCCTTCGAAGAATTACCCATTTTCAGAATATTATATAACCCTTCGCTTGCTAATCACATCAATATACCTACCTGTAAATAGTGAAGACTCAGATGAGACAGCTCCTGCATGAGCTGTCTCATCAGGGTCTGCACTATTTACAAGTTGATTGTGCAACCAGTGCACTCCACAGCAGTGATTGCACAGCGAAATACTTGTACACAGTGAAGATATATGTAATTATACAACAAAGCATGGGTAAAGAAGAAGAAATGTATTTTAAAATTCAACAAGAGAATGGTTATATTAGGCCCGACAATACGTGCGATACAAATTGTTTGTCACTCAAGTACAGCTTCTACATACAAAACTTCAGAAAGAAAATTATAGTTTTGAAAATGTCAGTTGAGCAGTAGACGACATTTAAGCAGATGACAAAATTACTTAGTATGCAACGAGTTAAGTGAGTGCAACGCTCGTCAGTTATTCTATACGTGTCTGTTATTCAATCAAGGTGTGATGTTAGTTAATACTTATTTGGAGTGTCATGATTTAACGGACCTGTTACATTCAGATCTTAATATTATAAGTATTAATCATTTCTCCGTTGCATATTCTAATGAAATGCCCCAGAGACCTTCCTACCTTGCCGTGGTTCTGGGGCTTAATTGTCACAGGGGATGTTTTTGTTTATTTGACGGAGATTATCCCCTCTGCCAAGAACTAAAAGGAAGGCAGGTCGGTGGTTTTGATCCCATGCACTGCTTTCCAGCGCATGAGATTAGCCGAAATCATCTTCCTGATGTCATCCCTCATCATCATGTCATCTCATCATTCATCGGCGTTATATGACCTATTCTGTGTCGCAGTGCCGTAAAACCAAACTCAATCACTCATTCTAATGTAATGCTATAAGCAAAACGCAGGACATGGTCAGACTTTTTTTGTAGACGCCGTCTGTTCATGTGCTATTAGAAATATCAGCTACTTAACCCTTTCACTCGTATCAACGCATTCATTTGCAAACGGAGAATACGACTCCTGTTGGAGTCGTCTGATCAGGGTATTCTTTGATTGATCTGACATGATACAGATCATATTATACAGTTTTTGTCAAAGCAAAACAATCTGTTGAGATGTTTACGTTATGGAAATGTAGCTAATAACTACTCATTATGTTGTTGTTGTTTTTTTCTCTTAAGATATATATTGAATAGCGAAAGGGTTAATAATCATGATGTTATTTTACATGAATGTTCTTTTGGGAAATGAAAATGACACATATGTCAATTCTTTCTATTATACGAAAATATGTATACATGTATTTCACTTGGATGCAAAAACATCAATGTAGTCATACAGTTGAACTTCGATATCTCCATTTCGATGGACTATACAAACGAATCTAGAGTAATCCGATGTCTAATCTGGACTGGACATTTTCTCAAATTCAAAACTTAATGTAGACCGAATGTAATGCTGCAAACTCATGTAGGATCGTTCAGCATTACATTTGACCTGCATTTAGCTAGCACATGTTTACCTCGATATGCGAAGTGATACATTTTAGAATAATTTGGTATTGTAAATTGTGTGAGGAACCGAAGTTTTAGTTTTATCGTGGAATTCGATTCGAGTTATCCAAGTTCGAAATGTCGAAGTTCCATTGTATATGACAAAAACCTAGGTTTAGTCAGCATCCTTCTCTGGTATATATTCGTTGAATCGTATTCCTTTTATGTAGAATGGTAGTAAAGTCAAGCAGGCAAAGCCACATACAAGACGCAACCACCACCAAAACACCAATAGATAGCATTACACACACACATACACACACACACATAACCACACACCCAAACGCACACTCACACACGAGATGAACACAGAAAACACCAACAGACACACAAGAACTAGAGACAAACTCTCCTCGCATGAACAAAATCACAAGCACAAAGACGTAGGGCAAACAAAAGGAAGGGTGACAAAGAGAGTTTACGGACGTCCTAACCTCACACTTCTCTCTAAGTCACCCTAGCTTTACAAATAGTGTAAATAAAGGTATCCCCACGGACTTACCCACAACATAGACGACGGTGGACACAGCACAACATGTAAAACATAGCCTAATAAATGTGACAATCCGTCAAATGTGTACTCAATGACTTTGCTGAAGTCAGAACACCTGCAGGGAAACCGTTAAGAGCACGACAGGGAAAAAGGAATACATGCGTCTGGTAAGCCGTATAATACCGTATCTGCGTTTAAGAGTATACCATCATAGAGTACTACCATCGGCCTGTCATCGCGCCAGCAAAGAAGGAAGCGTAGCTACCGACTGTAAAAGGGTCTGGTCGTTAATCAAACATGCAGTGTGTTGCAATATAATGGGTCATAACCTTTCTTCTTAAATGTTTTAATGCGTTTTATTAACAAATCATGAAAATGGATATAACCCTGAATTGTCCTAAGTATGTGAATAACATCCCCATAAAAGTCCGGTTGAGAAATGCCTTGTTGCAGTAACGTCCGTAGATTGCAATTATATTTACTACTGAGTGGTAAATGTCGATAATAAAATTTAGAAAACATTTTCCGAAGTTTGTGATATCTGTAACCTTGCTTAAGAAGTTTATCAGTTATAACTAATTTACGACTGTTGAAATATTCAAGCAAAGAACAGGCTCGGGCAAACCGAATAATTTAAGAAATATAAACTCAATAAGATGTAGAACGGGTCACATCTCCATCTAGAAAAGGATAATTAACAATTTTAAAATTAAAATCTTCTCTTTTATCGTATATTTTGGACGAAACTTGATCATTTGTAATTGAAAGATTCAAATCTAAAAATGAAGCTATAATTTCAGATTGATTCGCTTTGTTTAAAGACAGTTCTTTTGGGTAAATTGAAGAAATTATAGTTTCAAAAAAGGATTATCTAAATTCAAAATAGCGTCTAAATACCTTGAAGATTTATTAAAAGCATTAACAATAACGGTCTGTGTATCGGGTTTTAAGCTAAGCATAAAATCCCTCTCATAGCAATACAAAAACAAATCTGCAACAAGAGGGGCACAATTTGTACCCATGGGTATATCAACAACTTGACGATATACAATACCCCCATAACGCACAAATATATTATCTAACAGAAAGGTAAGAGATCTACAAACATCAATGCACGTCCACATTGTGTAATGTTCAACTTCTGAATTCAACAAGAATGAATGTTGAACATTACAAGCAATGAACATTTTGTTTTCTCTGGCAAAGGTTTTTCTATTAATTTAATCAGTTTATCCTTTATAAGACGGTGAGGTAGAGTAATATAGAGTGTAGAGAAATCAAAAGAGCTCAGTGATGAAATGTTATACTGTTCATTTTCAAGTTTCGTTAAAACATCACTTCAATTTTTTATGGACCAAACAACATTAATACCAGAATTTTCATACATTTTATCACAGTAACGTTTTACATGTTCTTTGATCGTAGTAAGACAGGACGTCAAAAGTTTAGATATTTCAGTAGTGGTACAACAGCGAGACTATATCTTTTTCAGGTGTTTGAACTGTTATATAAGTTTGTGAATCAGAATCGGCTCCTTCCTTAAAACATCAACATAATACAATCTTCGAATGATGATTACATTATTTGATAAAACATTCTGAAGGGAGGTGATCCCCCGAGAGCAAAAATTGCAACACAAAAAGAGAAAATTGCAGATTCGGTTTTATTGAGTCTGTTCATGAGCAGTAATTGAAAGTGCAACACTGCTCACGCCCCCTAGCACCGGCTTAAGCGGTATTCAATTTTCAGAACAAGAAGTACTGAAATTAATAATCCCGAAGGACCAGAAGGTATAACAACACTGAGGATGCCTTGTCAGCAGGAACAAGAACATAATTTGAATGAATATTAGAAATGTTTTTCTTCAAATAGCGAAATGTAACTCTAGGTCGAGGTGGTAAAAGCTGGTAATTTGATTTGTAAAAAGTAATACGCGTATCAATAATATCAAAATCCGAATAAACATTTTCATCGGCATGTTTTCGTCGACACGATTTGATGCAGAATTCTTTAATAGCTTCCGCAATATGAGTTCTTGAACAGCTTCCGCAATATGAGTTACTATTCATTAATTATTTGCCTGATATTGTCCTTCTAGGAGCTTTAAGCATTACTTTCGGTCAGCGTTAAGCTATTACATGTGTTTCTAGATATGCGAAGTGATTCATTTTAGAACAATTCTGTATTGTAATTTTAAAAGGAGCGCATTTTTTCGAGTTATGGAAAAATAGTCAAACAGGGAGAGCCACACACGAAATGACACCGCACCAAACACCATCTAACAAGAAACGGTAAAGCCACAAGACAAAACATAGCAGGACGCATATCAAGACGAAACACATTAAACATTAAGCATATTAAACAACAAAATTGACCGTAGGCTGACAGCAGGAGTGCCGCCTTGGAACGGCCAGCAGCCAAAAAAAAGGGCTATCCCGAATTCAAAATATCAATGTTCTACTTATTAGACAAAAACCTCGGTTTTATCACCATCCTTCTGACATATTTTCATTGAATCGTATTACTCCCATTACTATACATTAATTCTTTAGCTGCTACATATTGTCGTCTGAAATTTTTGTAGTCTGCTACAATTTTCTCTTGTTTACATTTCTTCACTTTTCTTTCAAATCACATTACCGAAACAACAAACAGTTTGTTGTTGATGAGACGATGATTACCTTAGCGTTTCGTCTGGATCCAAAATGTATTCACATATAGCTAAATTTGGATAGCTGCATTCTTGTGTGTTTCAACACAGAGAATTGAACTGCAAATGCAACTATTATGCATTAACCCTTTCGGCGCCAAATTTCTGATCTGGGACAGCGTCATTTGTCGTGGTGTATGTATGCGACATTGGCGGTAAAAGGTTAGCTCTTTCGTGGCCAATAAATTTCGTTTGCTACGTTGAATGTCTATTTCAGGTTTCAATGTTGAGATTTCTTCACTTTTTGTTGTAATAAAACATAATAAAGCTGGATGTTATAAAATCGGTATCATAATGAGACGTTTGTGTTGGATGAATTAATGGAAGCAAAATAATTCGTCTTTCCTTCAACCTTTGCCATTAGGTTTTAACATTACTGTTTTCAAAATTACTGGAACTATAGATATAAGAAAACAATTTTAATCGACCACAAAACAAGTGTTATTTTCAAAGTTCATGACAGGCAGTAGCTTAATCCAGGACAAGCGAAACGCAGAAAGTTCTCTTCGGATCTTTTTGCATTTTTGTGCCCTACATTCAGATATCACTTGCTTTTGTTTTCTCCCATGTTCATTCACGTGCGTGTACTGCATTCAAAGGATTAGTCATTACCCTTTTTGTGCAAAATTTCTATTTGTAGTATGCAAATCTATTTCGTTAAATCATTCGGTTAAATAAGGAAATGAGATAAATAAATGCAAATTTCAAATTAATAAAGCACATTTATAGAAAAATAATATTGAGACAAGCAGTGAAGTTCCTTATCAAACGCCGCCCTGGAAAGGTGGCGTTTGATCTGGGACTGCACACGTTGCCGTGGTGCATTTATGCGACAATGACAAGGAAAATGTTAAAACAATGATTATTTCGTTTAAACTTTGATCTGGTGCAACTTTTGTCAAGTCAATAAAGAGTTTGAGCAAATGTTGATCGAGTGTCAAACAACAAGAATTATGCCATTATCTTGATTCTAGATGTTTCTTAATATCTGTTATTACGTGCTTAACGGGAACATGGCTCAAATATTCCACTTTGCTCTAGATAACTCGACCCAAAGCAACTAGAACTATCACTAAAGGTGATGAATACCCCCACACGACAGCCTTGATTGCAAATCCAAGTTTTGAACATGTAACAGGACCAAATAACAAAAATACCCAAAGTTCAAATAGAGAAAATTCTGTAATTTATGCCAAATATCAAGTGAATCAGGTTGAAATTGAAGGAGGAGTTCAAAGTACAAGATTTTGCCTGCCAATTTCAAGGCCAAAGGTCAAGGTCAAGGTCACAGAGACCTGAAATTTGTGTTTTGCACATCTACTACTTCTGAGTAACATTTATGCCAAGTATCAAGTAAATCAGGTTGAAAGTGAAGGAGGAGTTCACCGTACAAGATTTTGCCTGCCAATTTTAAGACCAATTTCAAGGCCAAACGTCAAGGTCACAGAGATTTTAAATTTGTGTCTTGCACATCTACTACTCCTGAGTAACATTTATGCCAAGTATCAAGTGAATCAGGTTGAAAGTGAAGGAGGAGTTCTGTCAGAAAATTCAGTTTGATGCTAAAGGTTTAAAGCCCTTGTAAATACCTTTGCCAGTGTGCCTGAGTATAAAGGTTAGCTCAGGTCAGTTGGTGTTATAAAGTTCCCTTACCAGAGACTCTGCTGCCATTAAATTCTCTTAAACAATTGGCAAACCAGTCTTGCGGACACTTGCTAATCTGTAACTGACAACTCGGAGAGTTTGCATGTGTGGATAATAAGCTTTATGAGTGGAAGTAAGACGTATGAAAGAGAAAAGTCATGAGAATTCAAACCGTTATCAAAACAATGCAGCGTCTGTTTTGATTAGTCTAATTAAGGGACAATGTTTGTGTGAGAGAGACTGAGAGAGTCAGATGCTAGAAAGACACCAGACAATTAAGATCGTAGTGAAAGTTTGTGAGTGCAAAGGGAAGGAAATAAGGAAGATAGAAAGATAGGAAAGGACGAGTACGTGTAACAAGTACATGTTACGGACGAATGGGGTATGTTGATAGTATTCATTCATAATTATTGTTTTCAATAATGTATTACATGTATATCTTAATGAAGAAATAATTTACGTTTTATAACTGCTGTTTTAGAAATTAGAGTTAATATGCATTATATAACAAGCAATAACAGGAGATGTAAACTGTGTAGGTATCTCATATAGAGCAATTCATGAATATGTCTGTACTTCAGAAAATACTTTATACTATTACCTGAAACTGTTGTCTGTCAACAATTGTGTTGTCTGCTGCAAATATTATGTAAGGTTTAAGGATAAACATTTGGTAAGCGCATTTTACCAATGTTCATTATAGATCCCATTACGGAGGGTTAAGGACATTGGTCGAGAACTTAAGAGAGCCATAACGGGTCCAGGGTAGAACAGAGGTGCAGAAGGGCCAGTTAGGTGACAAGCCTGATCCTCATCGAAGGAAAGACGGCCACGGAATTATAACAGATGAATGTTTGGTGACTGGCAATTGACCAGGAGTTATATAGAGAATGAACACATAGTGACAGCTAGTGATTTGAGTGTTATGATCCAAGTGCTTTAGGAACAAACTGTCAATTTATTATCTACAGTCAAAGAAACAGAAAGACAGCAACAGCAGTAAAATACTTTAGATCTGATAGAAACAAAAATTGTTATACCATATTATACTTAATGTTTTAGTTAGAGTATGTAAAGTAAAAACTTGTAAACTTCACTGCAGTATTCGTGGTTTACATAACTCCCACATTTTTAAGTCTTCTGCTCCGGCAGCATCGTGACAAGTTCAAAGTACAAGATTTTGCCTGCCAATTTCAAGACCAATTTCAAGGCCAAACGTCAAGGTCAAGGTCACAGAGACCTGAAATTTGTGTCTTACACATCTACTACTCCTGAGTACATGTATGCCAAGTATCAAGTGAATCAGGTTGAAATTGAAGGAGGAGTTCAAAGTACAAGATTTTGCCTGCCAATTTCAAGACCAATTTCAAGACCAAAGGTCAAAGTCAAGGTCACAGAGACCTGAAATTTGTGTCTTGCACATCTACTACTCCTGAGTAACATTTATACCAAGTATCAAGTGAATCAGGTTGAAAGTGAAGGAGGAGTTCAAAGAACAAGATTTTGCCTGCCAATTTCAAGACCAATTTCAAGGCCAAACGTCCAGGTTAAGGTCAAGGTCACAGAGACCTGAAATTTGTGTCTTACACATCTACTACTCCTGAGTAATATTTATGCCAAGTATCAAGTGAATCAGGTTGAATGTGAAGGAGGAGTTCAAAGTACAAGCTTTTGCCAGCCAATTTTAAGACCAATTTCAAGGCCAAAGGTCAAGGTCAAGGTCACAGAGACCTGAAATTTGTGTCTTGCCCATCTACTACTCCTGATTAACAATTATGCCAAGTGTCAAGTGAATCGGGTTGAAACTGAAGGAGGAGTTCGCCGTACAAGATTTTGCAGACAGACCGACCGCCGGACCGACCGACCGACCGACCGACCGACCGACCGACCGCCCGACCGACCGACAGGCTGATTCCAGTATACCCCCCTCAAACTCTGTTTGTGGGGGTATAATTAGCTTACATATCTGGAACTAATTGAATTCTGTTTGATCAACTAATGTATGACCCTAGCTACAGATAAATGTGATTCAATACTCAAGTACACAGTAGCCTAACGCATCGCCTCATGCATTTTAATCCATACCGGATTGTTCAAAATAATGTAGGCACAAATTTTATCTGGTGCAATTTTTACCTGCTTCCGATTCGATAAACTTTTGAGAAAATATTGACCAAGTGTCAAACAGATGAGATGCCGAGTTGCTCGGTGTCTCAACTGGATTGAAGCTGTTTGGAAGTGCGAGTCATTTCGTGATTAGCGAGTTTATTCACCAGCATAGTACTAGCGTATGCCCACTTGTCAAATAACTTGGACCCAGATGATACGCCGAGTTACTCATTCATCGGCGCTGTATGACCTATTCTGTGTCGCAGTGTCGTAAAGCCCAACTCACTAACTCGTTCACTCAAAGCTGGGTCTAAACTGTTTATAAGGATTGGTGTAAGACAAGAGAACACCATTGATATCAATTAGATGCCTTTTTATAACCGCATCTTAACCCTTTCCTCCATAAATACGCCTTTCTACGCCTCTGTAAAAGTCACTTTTTTAAACCATTGTAATAAATAGAGCATTTGCTCCTATAGGAGCAAATGCCCTATTTATTACAATGGTTTCAATACTATACACTTCTAAAATGTCCTTTTCCCTAGTAAATGTTCCTTTTCGGTAGATTGATTCAGAGAGGTTGGGTCTAAAATGGCCTATGGAGGAAAGGGTTAACACAGAGTTTTGAGGCCACGGAACGATATAATCAGATCTGTATAATTCAACATAAAATAGAACAGACCCTTATCAGACAACTTATATGATAGCCCTCTAAAATGAGTCTACCCTATTCAGTGTAAATAATCCAAAATATACTATATACATGTACATGTATAAGATAACGGGATTCTGCTAATTTTGTGTGAAAGAAAAGCAGAAGGAAGTCAAGGATGGGTTTCCCGCCAGATTTTCCCGCGCTTGATTTATGGCTGTGGCCAAAAATATAAATTCCGAATGTAGGAGATTCTTCGAAAGCAAAAGTAGCAGTGCAAAAGGAAAACCACTGTAGAATCGGTTTTACTGGGTCTGTTCATGAGCAGTTGTTAAAAGTGCATCAATACTTACGTATATGTAACGGAAATTAAAAGAGACAGACCGTTACTTTGATGCTATATTTGAAAGGTCAAATGCCACTTTTATTTTACTTGTGTCACACATTGTTCATTTGTGGGATTCCTGAAGACTTACGTTTTATGTCAACCCTTTTGCTAATTACAAAGAACTGTGTCCCAGATGAGACGCCAAGTAAACTACATGTACAGTGGAACCTCTCTATAACGGCCACTAAATTACATCAAGTAGTTTGTGCTTAAGGCAGGTGGCTGCTTAAAGCAAGGTGAAAGTAAAACAGAACGCTCCAATAGGAGCGTTCTGTTTTACTTTTACCTTACTTTAAGCAGCAACCTGCTGCCCTAAATACCAACTAATTAACACATTATGTAGCCGTTATAGATAGGTATTACTGTACTTACGTCTGTCCCGACGTGAAATCTGTCCCGATGAATCAGTAACAGATGCGTATCTATAGAATAACTGATGAGGGTTGCATTAATCTAAACTCTATTGGGATTTTCGTAGGTCTATAGTAGAAGCTGTCCTGAGTGATCATTCATTTATTGAACATGGGGGTCTTAAAACGCGATGGTTGCTTAATGCAGGGCAAACGTTATGCAGAAAGCTCCTATAAGAGCGTTCTGCATTATTTTTGATCTGCATTAAGCTACCACCTGCCTTACAGACTTACCACTTTTGATTAAGACATGTTCTACTGTAACTAATTAGCATTGCATCTATTGTAAACCATTTAGGGAGTTTGGTAGGTGACACTGACATTACACATGGACAAACTAACATAATCAGAGACATCTCATTCTGTATAATGTAACATTAGTAGATATAGCTCGAACAAACTGACCTGGACACTCACCTATATGCAGAATACATAATGAGATAGATTACGCTGAATAAATAAAATTCCGCCGGTAAATCGTGAAGTCTATGCTCGCTGAAATTACGGAAGAGCGAAACCCCGTGCATGTGTAAACCATACAATCACGAGTGCGACCATGCCTAGTTGCTTACCGGGACACGTGCCGAGGATAAACCCGTGCAATACCGATGATAAAAATAATTTTTTTTTATGAAATTTTATTTATGCAAATTAAGTAGGTCAGGTCCAGATCAAATTGTTCGAGCTATACATACTACAGTGCTCCCTCTCTACAACGACATCCTTTGGGATACGATGATTGTATGTGTTGTTCAGAGGGAGTTGTTATAGGGAGGGAAAATCAAACATAATTAGCTTGTTTGCAGATCCCCAGATAAGGTGTATTTCGAGAACTATTACCGTTATGCCTTTATCAAACCCTATGTTGTGAACACTCTTTAGAATCGTCACAAAGTGACGATTCTAAAGAGTGGTCACAACATAGGGTTTGATGGAGGCTTAAAGAAAATACGATTGAACGTTGTTTCTGGAGCCTTGTTGATTCGGAAACAGTGACATGCGTAGTAAGGAGGGAATCGTTACTGAGAGGGCCGTTGTAGGAAGGGAGCACTGTGGCAGCTCTTCTTTATTACAAAACATTTTACTAGCCTATACCTAATATCAAACGACTTGGATCCAGACGCCGACTTCGAGACTGTTTACAAATGCGAGTCAGATCAGCATACCGTACAGCGTGTATTATCCTCCCAATTTGACCTGACACTCGATTAAATTTCGGCGTGTTTATCGGGATTGTTCGTATTACTCTGTGACAAAAGATAGCAAGCCTAAAGCCGGTAATAATCATGTTCCTCGAGGATTGTGGATTGTACAGTAAAACCCCTCTAATGCTACCACTTAATGAATAAACATGGCTGTCTTTATAAGCAGGTGGTTGCTTAATGCAGGACAAAAGTTATGCAGAAAGCTCCTACAGGAGCTTTCTGCATAACTTTCGTCCTGTATTAAGCTACCACCTGCCTTTGCCACTGTGAATTATGCCCCTTTTTGCTGGCCACATTAGAGGGGGTTTACTGTATTCTTATAGCGCATTATTATACCTTCGGAAATGTATTCGAAGATTACTGACGATAATACACGGAATATGCATGAGTCTCAGATCAAATTGGTAGGATAATACACTTTATTTCAGCAAATATGGCTTCTATATCACATTCATGTCCAGTCAAGTCACGTGATGTTTATTTACAATTCAGTTCAGAATTAATAGATAACGTAAGCTCGACAGAGCTTTTAGGGCTGACAGTTCATACACTAATACACAATTCAACACAGACAAAACTACTCGTCTTTATCTTTAACCACTGAAAAGTAGCACCCAAGGGACATAATACATACATTACCGTACCACCGATAGGGGGATATAGGTACAACATATCCACAGAAACATTTATGGTAAATGATGCATACCTGTTCCATTCTCGTTCCTGTGTGCAGTAAGTCATTAATGTCATTTTTAAACAGTGTAGGTCCGGATGAAAGGGAATTTAGAGGAGCCCTCTCATCGAGGTCTGAATTGTTTACCATGGGCACTGTGCTTTAAACATCCCCGAATGTTCCCGGTGAAATTGACATATTTGAATTTGGAATAGTTCATTTTGACATTTATCGTTTAAATGGTTAACATGAAACATAGGACATTACAAATTCCTTAAATGAACAAAGTGTTATTGTCATTAATTGCCACAAGTAGCATAAACTGATATTAGACCTTTCAAATATAACATCAAAGAAACGACCTGTCACTTTTAATTTATCCTTTACCGAGCTCCAGATAAGATGAGCAAATTAGTGCATTTTCATTGTATGACACCTTTGCAAACAGTAGACTAAGGTCAGATCGGAATTGTCTGATCAGTGCCTGTTCTGTTTTCTTTTAGAAAACCTTTTATCTGATTCTATACTACAAGTATGAGGCATAGTCATGTATTCATTTCTTGTATAATAAACGTTGAAAAAACAGTCCTACAGGGAGCGACACACACTATAGTCATGGCACCGAAAAATCACCAAGCATGAAACAGCGCAATGACAAGATCAAACATGACGAAACGCACAAAAACAATTTTTAACCTTTATCAAAGAAAAAGCGAAGTAGAACATAAGATGACAATTGGAGAACCGCCCTGGAATGATCAGTAGCCCCAAAAGGCTATTGACGATTTAAACCAGGCTTGTGGGCATCCACACCCGCTCTTACCCTATCTTCGCCCGAGTCAAATACCGCTCATGACAATTCCATAACATGAATAATAATGCCATATATTATACATAAATAGTAATTTTGTCCAAAGCTTTAGATCAAATATGCTGAAATAATTGTAGTTGAAATACAGATGGAAAGAGATCTTTCGAAAGCAAACGTAGCAAGGCAAATTCAATTGTAGACTCGGTTTTATTGAGTCTTTAACCCTTTCCCTCATATTGACGACTTTTGACGACTCTGTAAAAGTCACTTTGTGAAACCATTGTGATAAATAGAGCATTTGCTCCTATAGGAGCAAACGCTCTATTTATCACAATGGTTTCAAACTACAAATTTCTAAAATTTTCCTTTTCTCTATTTAATGCTTCTTTTCGGTAGATTTATTCAAAGAGGTTGTATCTAAAAATAGCCTATGAGGTAATGGGTTAATGAGCATTTACTTACTATGCATCGTTACGCACGCCCCTAGCACCGGCTTAAGTGATATTCATATTTCATCACTAATAGCATCGAAACTAATGAATCCGAATGACCAGAAAATATAACGACACTTACAATAATGTATGGGGCGACCTTTAACTGTCACCACATAAGCATTTAACAACTGTTTTTGTAACGTACATACATACTGTAAGAAAGAGATCATTCGAAAGCAAAAGCAGCAATGTATTTCAGCATTTCAATCGCTTCTTCGATACACCATGTCTGCATGTCTTCGTGATAGTTGTAATGCCTCATCCTAAGGGCATGAACATCAATAAAATAAATTGTTGCTTAATGTATTAGAATGCGAAACCTCCTCAACCATTAGCAAATTAATGCTTTCCCTGTTGAATGTGCATATCAGAAATAATGGCATACTGGATTTTTATTAGCTGTTATTTGTCTTTTTTTCTTTTTTTTGTTTGCGTTTGCCCGTATCCCGGCTGCCTTTACCTTATCCCGCCACCTTAACCCTTTTCCAGCTTTCTTAACTCTTATAGTGCTGCCTTAACCATTATCCCGCTACCTTAACCCATTTCCAGCTTTCTTAACTCTTATATTGCTACCTTAACCCTAATCCCGCTACATTTGCCATTTTCCAGCCACATTAACCCTGAATTTGCTATCTTTAACCTTTGGCCGCTACATGAACTTTTATCCCGCTACCTTTAACCTTACTCAGCAACATTAATCTCTACCAAGCTATCTTAACCCTTTCCCTCATTTTGACGACTCTGTAAAAGTCACTTTGTGAAACCATTGTGATAATGCTCTATTTATCACAATGGTTTCAAACTACAAAATTCAAAAAAATTCCTTTTCTCTAATTAATGCTCCTTTTCTGTAGATTAATTCAAAGAGGTTGTGTCTAAAAATAGCCTATGCGGCAATGGGTTAACCCTTACCCAGCTACCTTAACCATGTCTTGTATTCGCGACTTGATCCGCAGTTGCTATTAGCTTTGATCCATATGCGACACTGGGTAACTCAGCCTCTCACTAGGATCCACACTAGTTGTCAGAATGCCTGTCTGAATCGAAAGAACAGTGTATCAAATTTAAGAAGACGATACTTTGCCATAAAGAGGTAAAGAATAATTCAATCCGGGAAGAATAAACGGAGCAAGTTAAAACTTAATAGGCATACATGTAAATTCAATAACACTGAACATACTAAAAGAAATTACAGCAATTACTACAATAGAATGCAATCTTCAGAAAACATGAAAATAAACATGAGAAGCATTTTGCGTGAAGCTCATTTTTAACGATTAATTATCGTAATTGTTTTAAATGATGTACCTCTCTTTTATTATCAATTAGCTAATTTCCCCCAATATCATTTCAGAAAAAAACGTTCATGTCTGATTTATGAAGTCATCATTTACCATGTTGATGGGGGAAATAAAAAAACTAAATGTATTTAGGATCCCGTCCATTTTTATGTCGGAAATAAATAAAACAATTATCGTATCATCCATTAACGCAAACAGTGCAGAACCTGAACAGAAAGTTCCTTCAGGGTCCCTCTGATCTGGATCCACACTATTTACCTATGTGTTTTTAACTGAGACTTGGCACCAATGAGTTATGTCTTTACTCGTGAATATAGAAATAAGAAATCATGGAAAAATTGGGGGGGGGGGGGGTTTCTAAATTTTCATGAACATATTTTAGCTGATTTGGCATTATCATAATGGTATTTGAAAATAAGATGATTTATGGCGTGTGCAGTGTTTCCGTATTGTATAAAGAAACATATTTTCAACAAAATAAATATTTATTCAGTAATTTTCAGTTATTAATTATCGACAAAATTATGTTTTTTAGTTCAGGGCCATTTGTAATATAAGTTACAGACACAATCTTCATAAGATGTTTAATCCTTTTTATAGAACAGTTGTTTCATTGTACAGACTATCACATTAACCATTTCCGCGCCAAATTTCTAATTGTCGTCTGCAATCGAATTTTGTGAAATTATATGGTAAAATTAAGAAATGAGATAAATAAATGCCTATTTCAAAGGAATAAAGCAAAGATATGGAAATAGAGACTGGGACAAAAACAGTTAGGTCCCTGATCAGACGCCGCCTGGGACTGCACTATTTGTCCTCGTGTATTATTGCGACTTCGGTGGTAAAGGGCTAATTATATTAACCCCATTCTGTGTGAATATTCATATAAGACATACTGACATGTATAATAATTAGTTGATTGTTTCGAATGCCAAATTAACACGCGATATGGCGGAAACTGTACAATCATGTCTATATATTATTATATAAACACACGGGGCAGTTTCAGATCTGATAGCTTCTTTGGTCTACTCCGTTTGCAAAAGACGTTTAAAGTTATATCTATGAAGTAGTTAGCCAGTTGTCCGTCTGAACTCTGTAAGCTTCAATGGTTCAATGCATCTTCCTGACATTTGCAACAAACTGTTTGGATACAGATGAGTAGCCAGATACAGATCAGTAGCCAGATACAGATGAGTAGTCAGATACAGATGAATAGCCAGATACAGATGAATAGCCAGATACAGATGAGTAGCCAGATACAGATGAGTAGACAGATACAGATGAATAGCCAGATACAGATGAGTAGCCAGATACAGATGAATAGCCAGATACAGTTCAGTAGCCAGATACAGATGAATAGCCATATACAAATGAGTAGCCAGATACAGATGAGTAGTCAGATATAGATGAGTAGCCACATACAGATGAGTAGCCAGATACAGATGAATAGCCAGCCAGATACAGATGAATAGCCAGATACAGCTGAGTAGCCAGATACAGATGAGTAGCCAGATAACAACACGTCTCATCTGAATCCAAACTGTTTGACACTCTAACACTGTACATTTCAACTTCGATATCTCGAGCTTCAAGGGACTATACCAATTACAACAGAAGTTCGAGTCACCCAATGAGCAAATGCTCTATTTATCACAATGGTTTCAGCATTGAGATGATATAAATTGTTCCGTTTTCAAGTTAATTCTCCTTTTCAGTAGATTTAATCAGAGAGGTTAGGTCTGAAAATAGCATATAAGGGAATACGTTAATACATAACGAAAATGATGTAGGAACTTTCAGCAGTACTTTCGATCTGCATTAAGCTGTCACGTGTGTTTCTAGATATCCGCAGTTCGGACATTGTTTTCGAATAGTTCTGGTTAGAACGCTTTTGGAGGGACCGAGCTTTTACTTCGAGTTACCCAGATGCTCGTGATAACCGAATTCGAGATATTGAAGTTCAGCTGTATCCTTAAAAGTAATAAAAGAGAAATGTACTTTTAAAATTGAAACCGTCCTGTAGAAGGAAGTCACTTAGTATCAACATGATTCACTGTTTGAATAATAAACTCTTATAGATGCTATCAAATGTTAAACAAGATATGTATTCGTCACGTGACACGGCCGTTGGCTGATACACAGTCTGCACAATTCAAAACAATGCATTGTTGTCACAGATGCATGCGCCGCATTGTATTAATTTGCATACGTGAAGGAGGGGAAATTGGATTGTTTCTCCTAGATATGTGCATGTTTAAGCACATAACAAGTCAATGTGTATAAATATCATTCAGTTGGTCCCTTTCGCGCGAATGAATTTTGACTGCTAACGTTATGGTCTGCATCTATTTTTTAGAGTTGAGTTTTCTTAAATGCATTACTAAAACATAGTTAGCGTGCCAAACAGGTTGGATTCTGATGAGACGCCGAGTTACTCGGCGTCTCATCTGGATCCAAACTGTTTGCAAAAGTAATCGCGGTTTCGTCTATGGTGGCGTAATAGCGAAAGCCGTTTGTTGGGTGAAAGTAAGTCGAAGAATTTATGCAAATACTAATGTGCATTAACCCTTCCAAAGTTTGATTTTTCAAATAGAATATTCCAAAAGTCAAACAGATGAAAGGTCACTGTGAATATTTTTAAAGAAAAGTGTAACATGACAAACATTGCAGGCCCCGATGAGGGGGGGGTCTCCTGTCTAGGAGCCCTCTCATTTGGGTCGTACACTGTTTGCAAATGACATTTGTGACTCGTTTCCCGCACTGAAAGGGTGAACTATCGTGCAATATGACATGCATTTGCAATGGAAATTGATGCTTCATACACTGCAGAATGCAAAGAATGGATTATTTCTTCATAAAATTCGGATTTTCTATGGTATAATACAACTGTTATAAGCGATGCCTTACTTATTATACATAGGAGTCTAAACAAGCAAGCCGTCGCTAAGCCTATACTATATGAATATTCATATAAGAAAATGTGACACCATGAATATCAATTAACTGACATTTAATAATGTCAAAATAAGTTTTATCACGGAAGAAACTGTTATATCAGATATAGTAACTAAACAGAACAGAATGGTCAGATATATCAAATAGTAGTTGTCTAACCCTTTTGCTGCCAATGCCGGATCTGTGATTACCTATGCAAACAGTTTGGACCCAGATGAGACGCCGAGTAACTCGGCGTCTCATCAGGATCCAAACTGTTTGTTACTGTTACTATGTTTTTGAAACAAAAATGAAGAAAATAAAAAAATGAAAATTTGTAGCAGACGACAAAGTTAGCAGACGACAGAGTTTGGCAGCGAAAGGGTTAATCTTGGTCTACTGTGTTTGTCTAAACGTTATCAAGCATGCATATGGAGTAGAGGATTGAATGGTCTCTTACTGATTAAGCATACACTTCTAAAAAGGCAGGCCGTGCATAATGCAGCGTGAAATTAATGCAAACAGGCAGTGCATAATGCAGCGTTAAAGTTATAGAACCAGGACGGGCTAATGCAGCGAAAAAGTAATGTAAGCAGGCCGTGCGTAATGCAGCGTTAAAGTTATACAACCAGGACGGGCTAATGCAGCGAAAAAGTAATGTAAGCAGGCCGTGCGTAATGCAGCGCGAAATTAGTCTTAGCAGGCCACACATATTGCAGCGTGAAATTAATGCAAACAGATCGTGCATAATGCAGAGTGAAATTAATGAAAGCAGGCCATACATACTTGCAGCGCGAAATTAGTCTTAGCAGGCCACACATATTGCAGCGTGAAATTAATGCAAACAGACCGTGCATAATGCAGAGTGAAATTAATGCAAACAGGCCGTGCATAATGCAGAGTGAAATTAATGCAAACAGACCGTGCATAATGCAGAGTGAAATTAATGCAAACAGACCGTGCATAATGCAGAGTGAAATTAATGCAAACAGGCCGTGCATAATGCAGAGTGAAATTAATGCAAACAGACCGTGCATAATGCAGAGTGAAATTAATGCAAACAGACCGTGCATAATGCAGAGTGAAATTAATGCAAACAGACCGTTCATAATGCAGCGTGAAAGTAATGCAAGCAGCCGGGCGTAATGCAGCGTGATACAAGTTATACAAGCAGCACGTGCTAATGCAACGTGAAAGTAATGCACATACAATTGATCTTCCATATCTCGAGCTCCAATGGGCCATACAAATTAGTTCGAGATAACAGAGATTCGAGTCATCCGACTTATATCTCAAGTTCACAGCTTAATGCAGGTCTAAAGTAATGCTGAAAGCTCCTGTTGGACAAATGCTCTATTTATTTACAATTGTTTCAAAAATGATTTTGACAAAGGCGGCAATTTGAGGGGATCGTTCATCCAATTTTTTCAAGTTCACAGCTTAATGCGGGTGTAACGTAATGCTGAAAACTCCTGTAGGAGCCTTCAGCATGACTTTCGATCTGTATTAAGCTGTCGCATGTGTTTCTAGATGCGGGCAGTGATATATGTTAGAACAAATCTGATCTGAACATCTTGGAGGGACCTTACCTTTATTACGAGTTATCCAGATGTCCATGTTAACCGAATTCGAGATGTTTAAGTTCAACTATATCTTAACAAGTAATAAAAGAGAAATGTACTTTTGAAATTGAAACCGTTCTGTAGAAGGAAGCCACTTAGTATCAACATGATTAACTGTTTGAATAATACACTCGTATAGATGCTAATCGAGTTTTAAACAAGATAGATATAGGTCACGTGACACGGCAGTCGGCTTATTCACAGTCTACGCAATTTAAAATACATGCACAACATTGTATGTCATACTTAAGGGAGAGGAAAGTAGAATGTTTCCCCTAGATATGTGCCTGTTTAAGCACATTACAAGTCAATATGTATAACTATCATTCAGTTGGTCCATTTCGCGCGAAGTGAATTTCGTTTGCGAAAGTTATGGTCTGCATCTATGTTTCAAAGTGGAGTTTTCTTAAATTTATTACCAAAACCTAATTAGGGTCGTGCCAAACAGTTTGGGTCCTGATGAAACGCAGGGTTACTCGGCGTCTCATCTGGATCCAAACTGTTTGCAAAAGTAATCGCGGTTTCGTCTATGGTGGCGTAATAGCGAAAGCCGTTTGTTGGGTGAAAGTAAGTCGAAGAATTTATGCAAACAAATGTGCATTAACCCTTTCAAAGTTTGATTTTCAAATATAATGTTCCAAAGGTCAAACAGGTCAGAGGAGCCCTCTCATTTGGGTCGTGTACTGTTTTCAAATTATTATTATTATTATTATTATTAGTATTATTATTATTATTATACCATATTTATATAGCACCCTTTTCATATCTAAATACGTTCAAAAGTGCTTTACAATTAAAACATTTATACATACTAAAGCAGAAATTAAAGCAAATATAAGATATGAAATAGAAATAAAAACATAATAAATAAAACAAAAACATTTACAGTGTATTTCTAAGATATAAAAAGAACATCGCATAACCTCAAAATTTAAAATCCATATGCCTAGTAAGGTATAATACAATTATGATAAGAGAATAAAGCAAAGTTGATGGCATACTATTTCTAAAGTTAAAACATGCAACCGCTGTTTGGGCTTAATATATATATCAGCCACCATAATTCTTTAAAAAAGGAATGGTTTTTACGATATCTTTTAAAAGATTCAAGTGTAGCTGAGTTAAAAAGTAACAAATGACATTTGTGACCCTTTTCCCGCACTGAAAGGGTTAAATCTCGTGCAAAATGACATGCACTTGCAATGGAAATTGGTGCTTCATACACTGCTGAATGGAAAGAATAGATTATTTTGTCATACAATTCGGATTTATAAAAATGCTGTTTTAACCCATTCCCTCATATCAACGACTTTTGACGACTCTGTAACAATCACTTTGTGAAACCATTGTGATTAAAAGGAGCATTTGCTCCTGTAGGAGGGGATGCTCTATTTATCACAATGGCTTCAAACTACAAAGTTCTAAAAATTTCCTTTTCTCTAGTTAATGCTCCGTCGTGGGTTCGATCCCCGGCCGCGACAGACCAAAAGTCGTTAAAAGTTGGTACTAGTAGCTCCCTTGTCTACGCTCGACATTAAACGGGTAGTTCTAGGACTGGTCTGCCCGGTGTCAGGATAATGTGACTGGGTGGGGTGCCATTGCCATGTGCCCGCGGCAGGTGCATTCCAGTGAGGCAGCACTATAACATGTCTCAACATGTCTCAAACGGGTGCCGCCTGCAAATTCTGTTGGTCGGACGTAAAACCCAACTCACTCACTCACCCTAAAATTTTTCTTTTCTCTAGTTAATTCTCCGTTAAGGTAGATTTATTCAAAGAGGTTGTATCTAAAAATAGCCTATGAGGTAATCGGTTAAGCGATCGCTTACTGATACATATGAGTCTAAAGTAGCGAGCCGTCCTCTACACTTACATGAATATTCATATAAGTAAAAGTGACGTCATGCATATTAATTAACTGACATTTCATAATGTCGCGATGGACAAAACATCATGACAGAAACTGTAATATCAGATATATAAGCAAACAGAGCAGAACCTGATCAGATGTATCATATAAAAGTTGTCTAATCTTGGTCTACTCTGTTTTTCAGGACGTTATTAGACATTACTGATTAAACATAGCATTATCAAAAAGTAGGCCGTGCAAAATGCAGCTTGAAAGTAATGCACATATCTCCGTTTGGGAGCTTTGTTCAGCTGCAAACTGCCTTAACCCATTACCTCATAGGCTATTTTTAGATTCATTACCTCATAGGCTATTTTTAGATGCAGTACCTCATATGCTATTTTAGATACATGCTCTTTAAATAAATATACCGAAAAGGAGCATTAAAGAGAAAATGAATATTTTAGAACTCTGTAGTTTGAAACCATTGTGATAAAAAGAGCATTTGCGCTTATAGGAGCAAATGCTCTATTTATCACAATGGTTCACAAAGTGACTTTTACAGAGTCGTCAAAAGTCGTCAATATGAGGGAAAGAGTTAACCCTTTTGGCGTCAAATTTCTAATTGTCGTCTACAATCTAAATTTGTTATACCATTCAGTAAAATATGAAAATGAGACAAATTAATGCAAAAAAGCACACATATAGAAATAGACATTGAGACAAAAAGTGAAGTCCCTGATCAGACGCCGCCTTTTCAAGGCGGCGTCTGATCTGGAACTGCACTATTTGTCGTGGTGCATGTATGCGACAATGGCGGTAAAAGGGTTAAAGACTAAGGATAAGACCTATTTTACCTGGTATAGACGTTTACGCCTCTGCATACAGAGGCTCTAACAGGAGGCGTCTGATCAGATTCTGCTTTGTTAGCTTACGAAATCTAGTAGAATATGTCTGAATAGTTCATTTCAAAGAGGTCTAATCATCCGTCTGTAAGGAAGGTATTAGCTTTATGCAGGTTATAGGTTATGCAAAAAGGTGCAGTGCTCCCTCTCTACAACGACACCCTTTGGGATACGAAGATTGTATGTGTTGTTCAGAGGGAGTTGTTATAGGGAGGGAAAATCAAACATAATTAGCTTGTTTGCAGATTCCCAGATAAGGTGTATTTCGATAACTAAAACGGTTATGTCTCTATCAAACCCTATGTTGTGACCACTCTTTAGAATCGTCACAAAGTGACGATTCTAAAGAGTGGTCACAACATAGGGTTTGATTGAGGCATAAAGAAAATACGATGGAAAAAATTGTTTCTGGAGCCTTGTTGTTTTGGAAACAGTGACATGCGTTGTTGTAATGAGGGAATCGTCATTGAGAGGGCCGTTGTAGGGAGGGAGCACTGTACTATAGGTGCTTTCTGTATTACTTTTTCCCTGTACTAAATAACCACCTGCTTTGTAATGCTCATATGTTCAATAAATGAATGGTGGTCGCTTAGGACGAGTCCTGTTGTAATATAAATCTGATTCTACAGTTTCTGTCATTGGGAAACATTCCTGACACATATGCCATTATAAAGCAAATCAGTTAATTAATATTCATATTGCCATTAGATCTATGTCTTATATGAACATTTATGATGAAAAGGGTTAAAACTGGGTTGACCGTATAGAATACATTCATTATGATAAGAATTATGGTATTATTGCATCATTTTCGCCAGATTCTGGCACAACGTTTTATTACAAATTCCCGATTGCCAATTATGATAAGATGGCATTCTTATATCTAACTAGGTCAGATGTGTTATTTCATTTGAGCTTAGAACGAAACTTAAGAGGATCTGTCAACAGCTTTGTCAAATACTGAACTGAAAAATCTCTGAAAGAATGAGATTCGTCCATAAACCTTTAGATAAGTGTTTGGATTATGTGATCGATTTGTTCAGTTAACCCTTTCCTCCATAAATACGCCTTTTCTACGCCTCTGTAAAAGGCACTTTATGAAACCATTGTGATAAATAGAGCATTTGCTCCTATAGGAGCAAATGCTCTATTTATCACAATGGTTTCAAACTACAAAATTCTAAAATTTTACAAAACATTTTCTAAATTTTTTCTCTAAATAATGCTCCTTTTTGGGTAGATTCATTCAAAAAGGTTGGGTCTAAAAATAGCCTATGGAGGAAAGGGTTGAATGTCTTACACTAAGAAAGCTTCCAGCAATGTAATGTACGATATATAAACTTCATAAATATAAAGGATCTGAAAGTAGGAGACCCTTCGAAACCAAAAGCAGCAATGCAAAAATAGAAGGACGGTTTTATTGAATCTGTTCATGAGCAGTTATTCAAAGTGCAATTAATACAAGGCAAAATAGAGTAGAAGTCAGGCAGGAAATTTGGAAGAATTAACACGTGAAATGGACAGCAACTCAAGCACAAATGAAATGCACGCTCACACATACACACACAACCTTCATAGAATTGTTCCTTGCCTATTTAGTGTCACAGTGCCCTAGATCTAGCCCAACTAATACAATGTATACTTTCCAGTAAGGCGTTTTGTGACGTAATGCTTTAAAATAAGGTAAATCATTGGGCCACATCTTGTATTTTGTTTTCGATGAGTTTCTTTGAGCTTTGATTTAACAGCGCTGCTTATACGATGTCGGTGTTGAACAGGCAAATGACAGTTCTGTGAAGTTCGTGTTTGTATGTGTGAGCGCGCGCTTCATATCTACTTCTGTTGCTGTGGATTTTCGAGATTCATGTCCTACTTTCCTACCAGATTTCTGTTCTATTTTTTTTTTTAAATAATTTTAACTGCAAATTGATGGGCCATCAAATATAACATATATTTAGTTGTTTGCGTGCAAGTATTTTTAAATCACGGAATAAAATAAAAATACAAAGACGAGACATGAGTACTCTCTATATCCAAGTCATATGGCAATCGAACAAAATCATACACAGTCAGATATGATAAAATTTCATTAAATCAAATCTATGTCAATTTATAATGTTTAAATTCTATGTATGTCCTATTGACTTATCCAAATTTAAGTTGGAGAACCTTCATCATTGTGACTTCCTAAGGGAGCTTTTAGCACTTGTATTCTGCATTAAGCGTTCACCTGTTGGTACAAATGTACAATGTACTACATGTAGTTTAAAACTGGCCACATGGTTCCTTTCATATTTAAACTCGTTATAACGGCAACGTCGTGATACCAGCAAATTGTCTGGAAACAAATACCTCCGTTGTAACGTGGGTTCACTGTACGATTTAATCATTTTCTTAATAATTACTCCTTTGCAAACAGAGCTGACCCAGATCAAATGGTCTAATTAGATTCGGCTGTTTGCCTATAACATGATATAGATTGGATTCTAAACTTTCTGTCACAATAAAAGTTCTCTTAATTGTTCATCATTTTATTATAAAATTCATATCCATGACGTCATTATTACTGATGTGAATATTTCATTGGTTGACGGGTTAAATCTTGTGTAGCGGGATAAGATCTGGTGTATATAATTTAGCTTAACCCTTACAATACTGAATTTTCAAATGGACTATACCAAATTCCAAACAGGCCAAGCTTGTTGTGAATATTTAGGATTTTTTTCTAAAGAAACGTGTAACATGACACACAGTGCAGACCCCGATGAGAGGGCTCCTCTAGGAGCCCTCTCAACTGGGTCAACACTGTTTGCAAATGACATAAGTGACTCGTTTCCGATACTGTAAAATGACAGTCCCTACGATGAACAAATATCTTCATTAATATAATGTAACTTTGCATCCGTTATGTTCAACCATTATTATGAAGATTTGTCAGTTGGAACTTGTATCGATCAATTTCCTTTTGATACAAAATAAAGCGCGTGCGCAGATATTTCTTTATATTTAATAAATGTTTTGTTGCTGAACAACAAAATTTTATTGGCTTATTACCTAAAACGCCAAACGAATAAATACTAATACAGTGAATCCTCGTTACAACGGAGGTGTTTGTTTCCAGACATTTTGCTGGTATAACGAGGTTGCCGTTAGAACGAGTTTGAACATGAAAGGAACCATGTGGCCAGTGTTAAACTAAAACCAACAGGTGAACGCTTAATGTAGAACACAAGAAGTGCAAAAAGCTCCCCTTGGGAGCTTTTTGCACTTCTTGTGTTCTGCATTAAGCGATCGCCTGTCTTATTTGCATTGTACCTATTTAATCAGTGGTTGTTTCAAATACTTAACGGTAATTTTGTTTCAATGCACACTGTCGGTACATGTATAACGAGGGTGTCATTGTAACGAATGCCGGTATAATGAGGGTTCACTGCACATTGCCAATATAAAACACATGAATGTTTGGTCTT
This sequence comes from Azorinus chamasolen, assembly GCA_963576725.1. Classification (NCBI taxonomy): domain Eukaryota; kingdom Metazoa; phylum Mollusca; class Bivalvia; order Cardiida; family Solecurtidae; genus Azorinus; species Azorinus chamasolen. The sequence continues at coordinate 56,746,344 of OY755253.1, read as the reverse complement.
CTTCGAGTTTTATTATTCGATTGGTTTTGTTGCGATATATTTCTTATCTGTATATAAAACTTGCTTTATGTAGTTTTTATGCTTTTTAAATGCGTTACAAATAGAGACGATCACTTCAAATAGCAAATACAAAACGCTGTTATCTGTATTTGTGTAATTTTAGTAAATATTTATTGAAATAAAATGTGATTCTGTTACCTATAAGTTTATAGTAAGAAATGTGTAATGCAGCCGCCTCTGATTATTTTAAATTATGTAGGCCTCTTGGAATTGTCCCGGTCTGTGTTGGGTAACCTCATGGTGTATTTTTTGTTCACAATATTGTTCTACAGAGCAACAGATAAAGATGAGCTCTCAAATATTAAAATCCCCATTTCTCCACAAACCTATGCCGTTTTTCCAGCAAACCTTAGAGTTTGACTAAGATTTTCAACCAATCATGAAGCCGGATATTCAAAACATAATTATGCTCGATTTAATTGTTAAGAATTCGAGATTTTTCCGAGACTAGTATTTACAAGGCGATGCGCATGTGAGGAGGTTTTTAGAGGTTTTACTGTATATGGCGTCTCATAATCCAGGTCGAATATAGCGGAATGAAGTTTTGAGCGGTCAATTTTAACATGTTTTGTCTGTTGTAAAGACTACATGCATATTTCTGGTTATTCGTTCATGGGGATGTAAATAATCTGTAAAGTCAATCACAATAACATTATAGTATATAGTAGAACCTCTCTTAACCGGAAGTTAAATCTAGTATAAATATCGGTCTTGGGGACAGGTGACAGCTTAATGCAAGGTATAGGAGCTTTCTGCATGACTTTCACCCTGTATTAAGCAATCACCTGCCTAAAATATATAAATTCTTCTCGACTAGAATTCCGGTTAAGAGAGGTTTTACTGTATATCGTAGAACCTAAATGAAGAGACCTTATATTAATTAGACACATGTATCTCAAATGACAGGTAGTTGCTTAATACAGGGCAACAGGAATGCAGAAAACTTCTATATGATCTTTTCTGCAATACTTTTGAACTGTATTAAGCTACCACCTGCTTAACAGAACCATAATTAGACCACTTTTTGATGGTCGCTTAAGCCAGATTCTACTGTACCTTTAAACCCGTAATTAGTTTTCTTGTCTAGACATATGCGCTCAAAAGTGTGTTTATTACAGACATGTTACACTCGTTAAAGGAGAATAGTCACTTTTGATTCGCCTTATTGTTCTTCTTTGTGCTGTTTTCTTGTCCTGTGTGTGAGAACCAAACGGACGTTGCATTCACTATGTGTCGACTCATAAATGTTTTTGCCTTTTAGTGCGCAATGCTTCTTAAAATCCTTTCCCTCATATTAACGTGTTTTCGCGCATTTGCAAACAAAGTAGACCCAGATCAGACGGCTCCTATAGGAACCGTCTGATAAGGGTCTGCTCTATTTGTTAGTGGAATATGAAAGATGTTGTTTTACTTTCTAAACTTGGCTACAGTGTTCCACTTTCCATATTTCATTTTGAATTGTTTGTCCATGAATATTCAGTATGTATTGAAGTTTGAAATAAACATAGAACAGGGAAAGGGTTAAAAAGGATATAGGCAAACAGTGAAGACCCAGATCAGAGGGCTCCTGTGTCTGCATGGTTTCCTGAACCCACCAATGTCATTGGCTAATTTTAGCAAATAATTATTTGGTGTGCTGTGTCCCATCCACAAGAACGTTGGGTGGGTTCCAATGCAATGTCTGGTGAGGGGGTTGCTAAAATAATATGGAAATAAAAGGATTGATGAAATACAAATCATTACCAACATCTGTTATTATGCGTTTTCAGATTGGGGTTATGTATAATGATACATATCACAGGGGATATGTGAGATAATTTGAACATGTACATGTAGTTGTATAATTGTGGTTGTATTCTTAGCTATATGTATGATATAGCATTAGGAATTGTAAGACCTTGCATTGTATGACCTGGCATTTTTTGACATGACATTGTATGACATGGCATTGTATGATATGGCATTGTATGACCTGACATTGTATGACCTGGCATTGTAGGACCTGGTATTTAGAATTGTAAGACCTGGCATTTGTATGACTTATTATTGTATGACCTGGGATTGTATGAACGAACTGGGTTTTGTTATGGCTTCACTCCATATTACAACGTAGTTCCCAACATTTTCAGAGTATGAACGTTCAGGAAGAAGGAGATCCTTCGAAAACAAATACAGCAATGCTCTGTTTCACTTAGTCTGTTCATGAGCAGATCTTAACTCTTTTGGCTCCAAATTTAAAAGCGTCGTCTGCAAAAATAATTTCATATTAAATATAATTCTAAACTAAATAATAAATGTGTGTTAGTAAAACATTTGTTTTTAAAAACCTGTATGCTTGGGCTAAAATAATACAGAAAACAGTGAAGACCAAAGTCAGATGCCGCCTTGAAAAGGCGGCATCTGACGTGGGACTGCACTGTTTTCAATGGTGCCAACAGGCGACATTGGCGCCGAAAGAGCTAAAAGTGCGATATTGCTCACGCCCTTCTAACATCGGCTTAAGCGGAAATTAATGATCCCGAAGGACCAGAAAATATAGCAACATTGAGAATGAAGTACGGGTGCCTTTTTACGGCCGCTACACCTGCTGTTGTGAAATACATAAGTTCTACAAGTATAGGAGATCCTTCGAAAGCAAAAACAGCAATTCGAAAAGAGATTAAACCGCAGATTCGGTTAAATTGGGGCTGTTCATGAGCAGTTATTAAAAGCGCAACAGTCAATTTGTAGCATATATCAACAGAGGCTAATATACCGAGGTATATGGATGATTCCCCTTGTGAGGTAAAATATTAACCTTTTCACGCCCTTTCAAACAGGGTAGACCAGATCAGACAACTCGTGAAGGAGCCATCTGATCAGGGTCTGCTCTGTTTGCTTTTGAAATCACCACTGAATAAATAGGTACAATGCCAATAGGTACGATCGCTTAAAGGGAGCTTTTTTGGCATGTTCCTTCATATTTAAATTCGGTATAACGGCAACCTCGTTATACCAGCAAAATGTCTGGAAACAAACCTCGTTATACCAGCAAAATGTCTGGAAACAAACATATCCGTTGCACAGTAAAACCTCTCTATAACGGCCACTAAATTCTATCAAATATTTTGAGTTAAAGGCAGGTGGTTGCTTAAAGCAAGGTGAAAGTAAAACAGAACGCTCCTATAGGAGCGCTCTGTTTTACTTTCACCTTGCTTTAAGCAACCACCTGCCCTAAATACCATCTAATTAACACAATTTAGTGACCGTTATAGAGAGGTTTTACTGTACATGTAATGAGGGTTCACTGTATAAGAATAATTCTCGATGTGCACTAACACAGGCCCGATCCTTGAGGGACACCAAATGTAACAGGTGCTTCTTCGAAAGATATACCTCATGTAAGATCATTTCAGTAAGAATGATTTGATCCAGGATACAACATGTTAAGATAAGCTTTTTGCTTAAACCGAAGCTTAAAAGGATCTGTCAAAATCCTTAGCAAAGGCTGTACTGAAATCTAATAACAGATTGAGACATGTCTATACCTTATTCGTTTAGTGTTTTTTGTGTTCGGCAAAGTGGTTTCTCAAATTAGATCTTGCATTTAACAAAGATTGCAATAATGCGTTCCTGCTGTTAAGAAAGAATGCAATTACGTGTTCGTTCCTGCAGTTAACATTAGATGCACGTCAATAATCTGTACTTAGCTGGTAATCACCGATGTCCCTTTTCTGAAACATTTGCCTTATGTAAGCGCATTTTCACGTATCTGCAAACAGAGTAGACCCAGATAAGATGGCTCTTATAGATCAGGGTCTGCTCTGTGTGCTTATGATGTAATATAGATCTGATTCTACAGCTTTTGCCTGAGCCAAAATGTCCTGTGGTCATATGCCATTATAAAAAATAATCTTATTAATATTCATGACGTCATTATTTCCTACTCGTACAATAGGGAAAGGGTTACTAGTAAGCTATGTAGTTCCATTATCCCATGATTATTCTTGACACGCACGAAAACAGTGTTGACCAAGATCAGAGAACTCCTTGGGTAGACGGATGGGGGAATGGTGTTTTTGTTTAAGTGGTGAGTAGGTGGGTATGCCAGTGAGTGATTGATTGAGTGAGTGAGTGAATGAGCGTGTGGGTGAGTGAGTGAGTGAGTCACTGAGTCATTGAGTTTGTCAGTGCGCAGGAATGTTAATGAATATTAGAAGTTGTTTTACAGTACATGTGTGTAATTAGTTTGACTTGTCCGTCCTGTTGAATATTTAGGGTAATATCATAGATGAATGCCTCTCAGTTTTGTCATAACTGACCTTGTTGAAGTCATATATATGTCCGTGCCAACTACATTGTATACACCGATAACTACTTCAGGAATTTGTTGTATATCGCGTGTGCTTCTAGATATATGAAGTGATACGTTTTAGAACAATTCTATATCATAAATTTTGGATGGACCGAACTTTTGTTTCGAGTTATCCAGATGTTCGATTTATCAAAGTTCGAGATATCAATTTCAACTGTATATCTCTAAAATCTATTAAGATTTCTACTATTGGTTTAGAAGCATTGTGCGATAAAGCTTAATGCTTTCCCTCATACATGTACTCGTATAACCGCTTTGCACGTTTTAGGCCCAGATCAGACGATCTTATTTGACCCATCTGATGTAGGTCCACTCTGTTTGCAAATGTGTGAAAATGCATTTTCCATGAAGGAAAGGTAAAGCAAATGCATTTTCATACGTTTGCAAACAGAGTAGACACGTCCTGTCTAATGAGGGTTTGCTCTATTTGTGTCCGATTATAAAACCTGTAATAAACGGCTAAACACTTATTCAACATAGCATTCTTAAAAGCAGGTTGTTTTTCAATACATGGACAAATGTAATGAGAAATATCCTTATAAGAGCTTTCTGAATTACCTTTGATCTGCATTAACCCTTTCGGCGCCAAATTTCTAATTGTCGTCTGCAATCCAAGTTTGTTCAATCATTCAGTAAAATAAGGAAATGAGATAAATAAATGCAAATTTCAAAGGAATAAAGCACATATATAGAAATAGAGATTGAGACAAATAGTGAAGTCCCTGATCAGACGCCGCCTTGAAAAGGCGGCGTCTGATCTGGGACTGCACTATTTGTCGTGGTGTATTTACTCGACTGTGGCGGTGAAAGGGTTAAGTCACCAACTGTCTTATAGACCCGTCATTAGATCTTCTTTTGACTTTTATAGAGGCGTCCTTTTGGCACTCTATAAAAGTCATCTTTTGAAACCATTGTGATATAGAGGATCTGTTGCGAGTTGTCTTTTAAGATCACATGTTCCTAAACGAGCCTTAGAAAATGTCATTAAGCGAGCCTTGGCGAGCTTAATAACATTTTCTTGGTGAGTTTAGGAACATGTGATCTTAAAAGACAACGAGCATCAGATTCTTTTTCTCTCATATCAAAAAAGTGCATTTTCGCCGTTTAAATGACATTTAAACATCGGTTTCCATGGTTTGACGTCATATATATGACGTATAACGTCATATGTTCTAAAGTGATCTTACACATGTTAGAGATAAGGAAATCTTAACCCGTTGTTCTAACTCGGAGATAAGGGAAGGTATGTGAGAAAAACAGAGAATTCGCTCCATATAAGCAAATGCTCTATTTATCACAATGGTTTATAAACTGCACAATTCTAAAAATGTTCCTTTTCTTTAGTAAATGCTCCTTATCGGTAGATTAATTCAAAGAGGTTGGATCTAAAAATAGCCTATGAGGTAATGGGTTAAGATATGTTCTACTGTATACTTGGTTCCTGCATATTAACCCTTCGCTTGCTATTCATGTCAATATACCTACCTGTAAATAGTGAAGACCCAGATGAGACAGCTCCTGCAGGACTTGCACTATTTACAAGTTGATTGTGCAACCAGTGCACTCCACAGCAGTGATTTCACAGCGAAATACTTGTACACAGTGAAGATATAATTATACAACAGGGCATGGGTAAAGAAGGAGAAATGCATTTTAAAATTCAGCAAGAGAAGGGTTAAGGGCTACTGGTGCTGTGTTGCAGACATAATTTCAATCTCGGATTCGCTTATGGAGATGAAATTGTTAAGCCCATTAGCAGTGGGTTAGTAACTGGAAACATTTATGTAATTGCTTATATGCATTAAATCTCGTGCAAAATTACATGCATTTGCAGGGAAGATTGACTGCATGTCTTATTGACTATACGGCAACTATTATGTTGTCAGATATACTACATTAATAGGAGTCTCAAAATTCAGGCCGCGTTTAATACGGTGTGGCAGTAAAGCACACATCTCCATACGAAAGCTTTCTGGATTATTTCCGTCATGCATTAAACATGCCTGTAATACCAAGAAAAAGATTCATGTTAACCCTTCTCTTGCTGAATTTTAAAATACATTTCTCCTTCTTTACCCATGCCCTGTTGTATAATTACATATATATTCACTGTGTTCATTTCGCTGCGCAATCACTGCTGTGGAGTGCACTGGTTGCACAATCAACTTGTAAATAGTGCAGACCCTGATGAGACAGCTCCTGCAGGAGCTGTCTCATCTGGATATTCACTATTTGCAAGTAGGTCTATCGACGTCAATAGCAAGCGAAGGGTTAATGGTTTGTTAACCCCTTTCGCTATACCTGTTTCTAAAGATTATGTCATTCGCCGAATATTCCTGTAAGCATATACCATTTATAAAATGTCAGCTAACAAATATTAATTGTTTCATTATTTATTTAACATATTCCCCCCAAGTGGCGCATTTTGGCGCCTCTATATCAGTCACATTATGAAACCATTGTGATAAATAAAGTATCTGCTCCATAGGAGCAAATGCTCTATTTATCAAAATGGTTTCAAAACTACACATTTCTAAAGTTCTCCCTTTGCTATAGTTAATGCTCCTTTTCGGTAGATTTATTCAAAGAGGTTAGGTCTAAAAAGCCTATGAGGTAATGGGTTAATGCCTAATCGTGAGGGACAGAGTTAAGACAGACACGAGCTTACAAAATACGAACTTGCTATACTTCACATGTTGTAGAGTTTCGTCAAGTTTTATCCCTTTCCTGCATTTAAACGCCTTTTCAATAATTTACAAATGGAGTAGACCCAGACCAATTAATGCATTTTGAAAGAAAATTAAAGACATGAACTTTTGAAACAGACTACAACTTTTACAGACGACACTATTTGGTAGCGATAGGGTTAATTTATACATACTACCAACACGTATAGAGCCTGATTGAATTTGTCATTCAGGATCTGAGTCTTCACTATTTACATAAGTTTGAAATTCCGAACAATTATTATATTAACGTTATTTAGTGAAACATGGCTTCGTGTCGAAGTATCTTAATCACCATAGAATATTTTAACTCTGTACTCAATAACTATTCATATGAGAAATAATGGCATCATTCATGATAACTCATTCCCACATAGGTTTTTTTTTATATCCAACCTCTTTGAATGAATCTACCGAAAAGGAGCATTAATTACAGAAAAGGAAACTTTTGGAATTTTGTAGTTTTGAAACCATTGTGATAAATAGAGCATTTGCTCCTGTAGGAGCAAATGCTCTATTAATCACAAGGGTTAAAAAAAGTGACTTTTACAGAGGCGTAGAATGGCGTATTTATGGAGGAAAGGTTTAAATAGATTAAGTGTCGGGAGAGAAACCCTATAAGCAGTTTTGATTTCGTTTTCGTCCCTTTTTCCTTTGTGTGTGTACAATATTCATGCAAATATTTACAAATATATAGGTTTAACCCTTTCCCTCATATTGACGACTTTTGACAACTCTGTAATAGTCACTTTGTGAAACCATTGTGATAAATAGAGCATTTGCTCCTATAGGAGCAAATGCTCTATTTATCACAATGGTTTCAAACAATAAAATTCTAAAATATTCCTTTTCTTTAGTTAATGTTCATTTTCGGTAGATTTATTCAAAGAGGTTGTATCTAAAAATAGCCTATAAGGTAATGGGTTAAACCAAAAAGCTCATGTTTTATAATGGCACAGGGACACAGGAAATTTTGGTCACGGGAGAAACTGTAGAAGCATATCTATATTATTTCGAAGACGGTACTCTGTTGCAGATGAAATTTATTTCGCAACAAAGGGATCAATGTTCAGTTAAAATGTACACGCATTCAATCCTCTGTGCAGATAAACAACTTAATAAGATCGATTATAGCTATCCAAAAGCCATTAAATGTACAAATGCCAGAAATAACTGGTGCTGAAAACGGCGCTTGTTTTCGGCAATAATCGGGGACTACTTTTGATCATTTTCTGGTGAAACCAAATTATACTTGGAGAATGGTGTGACTTTAACTTAGTTACATTCTATAAAGATATACAAGTAATAGAGCATAAGTCAGGCAGGAGATGCCACCGAAAAGTCCACAGCAACTGCAGAATCACAAAAAGAAGTGCGTGCGCACTTATACTTACAATTTTGCTTACTCAACACCTACAGCATACCTGATGTATAAAGTGTGGCATTGCTTTTATTATTTTGTTTGCAAGCTGAATATATGTACTCCACAACGTCCCATTCCCTCATAGCCTATTTTTAGATCCAACCTTTTGAATAATTCTACTGAAAAGGAGCATTTACTAGAGAAAATGAAACGTTTATGATTGTGTAATTTAGAAACCACTGTGATAAATCGAGCATTTGCTCCATTATAACATAATGGAGACGTATCTGGTTAACCGATATTGGATAAGCACACAGATGGTTGTATGCGAGAAGAAGCAATTTCAACTCTAACCTGTATATGAAAAAACAACGTCAGCTTCAACTTGAATCTGGTGCAATTTTGACTACTTCCGATTCGATCAAATTTTAGAAACCATTGAACAAGTGTCAAACAGCTTGGATCCTGATGAATCGCCGAGCAGCTCGGTGTCACATCAAGATCCGAGCTATTTTCAAATACGAGTCAGGTCGAAGAGAGAGTGGGACAAGGTTTAAAGTGGTCAAATTTAATTATGTTTTTCTGAGGCAAACACTGTGCATATATTTATTGTCTGGTTATTCTTAGATGGGGATGTAAATAACCTGGTAATTCAGCGTCAACAAGATTATGGTATACCTTGAAGAATATTAAAACCGTTGTGTCTAGACGTACACGTTCAAGATAGTACTGTTTCACCGTAAAATGAGAATAGTCATTATCGACACAGCTTGTTGCTGTACGTCGTTCTACAGTATAACCTCTCTATAACGGCCAATAAATTACATCACGTATTTTGTGTTTAAAGACAGGTTGTTGCTTAAAGCAAGGTGAAAGTAAAATAGAACGCTCCTATAGGAGCGTTCTGTTTTACTTTCATCTTGCTGTAAGCAGCCACCTGTCCTAAATACCAACTAATTAACACAATTTAGTGGCCGTTAGAAAGGTTTTACTATATTTCTAATTTGTTTTGTCTTGACCAGGCTGTGCGCTACGCAAGCGGACTATGCATTCTCTAGTCTTCGTCTTCCGACGTTATGTTGCAAATTCATATTTGAGACTCTATTTCTTTAAAAAAAACATTTACTCTATAGATATGCCTGTATGTGCCTTTCCAAACAGAGTAGATCCAGAACAGACGGCTGCTACAGAGACTGTCTGGTCATGATCTACTCTGTTTGCTTTTGAAATATATGGGTCTGATTCTACATTTTCTGTCATGGCCAAAATTCCATTTGCCAGTGTATTATTATGATAATTAATCTAATAAATATTGGTGATGTCATTATTTCCTACATGAATTTTCATAGAGTAAAGGCTCAAGAGATCAATTTTATCAGCGTATTAATGTTAATATTGAAAAAGACTAATCAACTAATTAACTAATCAAATTGATTGGAAGTCAGACAGGATATGCCACACGAATGTCGAAGCAAAGTCGTACACTCCCCCCCCCCCCCCCCTTCCAAAGACAAACGCACATACACCATTATCAGCTTACACAATAATTAAGATAAAATATATCCTACTTTCAGAATTTTCATAATTAAGGAGATTTCAACACTACTTTAGACCTGCGTTAAGTTATGAACTTGAAAAAGTGTTCGGATAAGCAATCAGATAATTTGTATGGTCACTTGAAGTTCGAGATATTGAAGTACAGTAAAACCTCTCTTAACCGGCCGTTAAATTTAGTATGAATATCGGTCTTGGAGACAGGTGGCAGCTTAATGCAGGATGAAAGTCATGCAGAAAGCTCCTGTAGGAGCTTTCTGCATGACTTTCACTCTGCATTAAGCAGCCACCTGCCTAAAAGTATCTAAATTCTTATCTACTAGAATTCCGGTTAAGAGAGGTTATAGAAGTTCAGCTGTATCAGTGATGAGGGCGTGAGTAGTGTTGCACTTTAACGCGTTCCCTGTTCTATGTTTATATCAAATTTCAGTTCCTACTGATTATTCATGGACAAAATAGTTAAAATGAAATATGGGAGATAGAGCATTATAGCCATTTTAGAAACTAAAGACACGGGTCTATCAAATTTCTTTGGCAAACAGAGTAGACTCTGATCAGACGGCTCTTCTAGGAGCCGTCTGATCTGGGTCTACTCTGTTTGCAAATGCGTGAAAAAACACGTTTGTATGAGAGAAAGGGTTAATCAATTGCTCATGAACCGAGTCTGCAATGTTCTCTTTTCACATTGCTACTTTAAATTTGCTTTCGAGGGATCGCCTACTTTCAGAATTTCGATTAGTAATATATTCTGAAAGTGGGAGATCATTCGAAGGCAAAAGTAGCGATGCGACAAGAGACAATTGCAGACTCGATTTTATTGAGACTGTTCATGAGTAGTAATTAAAAGTGCAAGACTACTCACGCCCCCTAGCACCGGCTTAAGCAGTATTCAATTTACAAAACTAATAACACCAAATCTAATGATCCCTAAGTCTTTCAAAAGTATGCTTTTCATCTTATATTCTTCTGCTGCCGTGTCAACCTTTGGGTTTTTGAGCAGTTTTAAAAACACATTTAGACCAATATCTATGTCTGGATTTGACAGGAACCTCTGCTTCCAGGCTATATTTTATATGTAATCAGAGAAGAGACAAGGGGGTTATGTTGGAGAAAACTGATTGGAATTGTCTTTTGGGGATATTTTGCTTTATCTTGATTCCCAGAGATTAGTGTTTCATATGTCTGATATTTTAAATAGAGAAATTTATTGGCTGCGGCGATATCTCATACCCTACTTAAACATGCTTTACGCAGCCATTCTACGCTTGCGTAAAAACCTCGTTTGTTTATTATCTGTTCTGGCATTTGTAAACACTTCTTCAAAACAAAGTTTCAGAGAACAGCTCTTGTATCACCGCTTGTATCAACACGATAAAGGATACTTTTAGAGTGAACTTGAAAACCAGAATGATAATCGACGACAAAATGCACGTTACATTTATGTGTTTTTTCAAAAGAAAATTCAAGCATGATAAAGGTACCTCAGTACAACGAAAGCTGGAAATCTGCTTCAATTTGATTAATTTTGTTTTCAGTGATGTATAACTGTCTACCCAATGACGATTTCTGTGACAAAACCTTCATCAAAAGGATTTTTGTCTTAACCCTTCGCTTGCTATTCACGTCAATATACCTACCTGTAAATAGTGCAGACCTGTCTCATCAGGGTCTGCACTATTTACAAGTTGACTGTGCAACCAGTGCACTCCACAGCAATGATTGCACAGCGAAATACTTGTAGACAGTGAAGATATATGTAATTATACAACAGGGCATGGGTAAAGAAGGAGAAATGTATTTTAAAATTCAGCAAGCGAAGAGTTAATATATTACTAGCAGCGACGAACCGACAATATATCAATTACACAATGTCTATTCCCACCTATCGCAAGTGTCATCAATTTAACGGAATAAAGTTTGATGCATCTTGCAATAATAGCACATTAGAAAAGCATTTTATCCAATTGCAATGTATTTATGGTATTGGAAAATAGTACGAACTATAGTAAACACTGTCTTAAGGGGCCATTAAAATCAGGAAGTCTAAAAATGGATTTATAAAACAGGCGATAGCTTAATGCAGGACTAAGGCGATACAGAAAGCTCCTATAGGAGTTTTCTATGTCACTTTTACCCTGCATTAAACAACTACTTGCTTTTTAAGACCCCCCTGTTCAATAAAGAAATGTCTGCTTAAGACAAGTTTTACACCATAACGAAACAGAAAATGTGTCATGCTGCTTGATTAATTGAGATCTGTCCTGTTAACCATTCGCTTGCTGTTCGCGTCAATATACCTACCTGTAAATAGTGAAGACCCAGATGAGACAGCTCCTGTAGGAGCTGTCTCATCAGGGTCTGCACTATTTACAAGTTGATTGTGCAACCAATGAACTCCAGAGTAGTGATAGCACAGCGATATACTTGTACACAGTGAAGATATATGTAATTATACAACAGGGCATGGGTAAAGAAGGAGAAATGTATTTTAAAATTCAGCAAGAGAAGGGTTAATATATTACTAGCAGAGACGAACCGACAATATATCAATAACACAATGTCTATTCCCACCTATCGCAAGTGTCATCAAATTAACGGAATAAAGTTTGATGCATCTTGCAATAATTCATGTAGCACATTAGAAAAGCATTTTATCCAATTGCAATGTATTTATGGTATTGGAAAATAGTACGAACTATAGTAAACACTGTCTTAAGCGGCCATTATATCAGGAAGTCTAAAATGGATTTATAAAACAGGCGATAGCTTAATGCAGGACAAAGGCGATACAGAAAGCTCCTATAGGAGTTTTTCTGTATAACTTTTACCCTGCATTAAACAACTACTTGCTTTTTAAGACCCCCCTGTTCAATAACAAAATGGCTGCTTAAGACAAGTTTTACACTATAACGAAACAGAAAATGTGTCATGGTGCTTGATTAACCCTTCGCTTGCTATTCACGTCAATATACCTACCTGTAAATAGTCCAGACCCAGATGAGACAGCTCCTGCAGGAGCTGTCTCATCAGGGTCTGCACTATTTACAAGTTGATTGTGCACCAGTGCACTCCACAGCAGTGATTGCACAGCGATATACTTGTACACAGTGAAGATAAATGTAATTATACAACAGCGCATGGGTAAAGAAGGAGAAATGTATTTAAAATTCAGCAAGAGAAGGGTTAATATATTACTAGCAGCGACGAACCGACAATATATCAATAACACAATGTCTATTCCCACCTATCGCAAGTGTCATCAAATTAACGGAATAAAGTTTGATGCATCTTGCAATAATAGCACATTAGAAAAGCATTTTATCCAATTGCGATGTATTTATGGTATTGGAAAATAGTACGAACTACAGTAAACACTGTCTTAAGCGGCCATTAAATCAGGAAGTCTAAAAATGGATTTATAAAACAGGCGATAGCTTAATGCAGGACAAAGGCGATACAGAAAGCTCCTATAGGAGTTTTCTATGTCACTTTTACCCTGCATTAAACAACTACTTGTTTTTGAAGACCCCCTGTTCAATAACAAAATGGCTGCTTAAGACAAGTTTTACACTATAACGAAACAGAAAATGTGTCATGCTGCTTGATTACTTGAGATCTGTCCTGTTAACCCTTAGCTTGCTATTCACGTCAGTATACCTACCTGTAAATAGTGAAGACCCAGATGAGACAGCTCCTGCAGGAGCTGTCTCATCAGGGTCTGCACTATTTACAAGTTGATTGTGCAACCAATGCACTCCAGAGCAGTGATTGCACAGCGATATACTTGTACACAGTGAAGATATATGTAATTATACAACAAGGCATGGGTAAAGAAGGAGAAATGTGTTTTAGAATTCAGCACTAGAAGTGTTAAATGCTAGTGCTAGAAATACATCCGTTACGAAACACGCATCTACAGGGTACTTGCCATCCCTTGAGTATGTACATCAATATTATAAATCAAATAAATAGAATAATTGTTTCCGTTACATAACGTATAGGACATAGTAATCAATCAATGATTAGCAAATTAAAAGCCTTCACACTTTACTCCTTTGCCTGCTAAGAGCGAGCTGGCTATCACTTGCAAATGCCAAATATCGGCGTCTCTTCTGTGTCTAGACTGTTTGCAACTCTTTGTGTGTGTGCGTGTATGCGTGCGTGTGTGTGTGTCCGTACGTGTATGTGTGTGTAGAACAAGACAATACAGTTTATGTTTCTCCAGACGAAATGGTCGATGTTTAGCTTGAACCATTTATTCAATAACCACTACGTTACGTAAACTACGCTCACTGATGAGAAACATTATAGCAATGTAATGACAGAATGCTATTTTCAGAGCAACATAAAATGAACAATTATTGGCAAATTGCTATTTAACACTCATTAAGTTATGAAAGCAGATAATGAAAGTATTTCAGGAGATACCACACGGAAAGCAATATCAACCCTTGAAAACACAAATACTCTATTTATCCCAATAGTTTAGGAGCAAATGTCCTATTTATCACAATGGTTTCTAAAAGTGACTAATACGCTATTTTTAGATCCAACCTCTTTGAATAGATATACTGAAAACAGAAATTTACTAGAGAAAATGAAATTTTTGAATCGTGTAGTTGTGCTTATTATATACTAAAGGTACATTAAAACCTCTCTCTAATGGCCACTAAATTACATCAAGTAGTTTGTGTTAAAGGCAGGTGGTTGCTTAAAGCAAGGTGAAAGTAAAAGAGAACGCTCCAATAGGAGCGTTCTGTTTTACTTTCACCTTGCTTTAAGCAGCCACATGTCCTAAATACCAACTAATTAACACAATTTAGTGTCCGTTATAAAGAGGGTTTTCTGTATTATTCTACAATTTCAGCCATAGTCGAAAATGCCTATGACCATGTGCTATTAAAGGGTTAATACACGTTTTTTCGGGCAATAACATCTGCAGTGTCTCAAGGGACTGTTGTTGGCCCGAGCCCGAAGGGCGAGGGCAACAACATTCCCGAGGGACACTGCAGATGTTATTGCCCGAAAACAAACGTGTATTAACGCTATTCTTGCATAAACCCTATTTTTCTGCTTTCCTGCATCAATTTAATTCTTCCAAATACAGGCAAAACTATACACTTCTTTGACACACTTCGTTTGATTTATGCTGTTTCCGGGCCATTGTTTTCTTTCTAACGTCATTTCATGATTGTATCAAATACCGTTTACACGGAATTTCATTCAATATGTCTATCACTAAAACAGTTCATTGTCGGTGTCCCTAAAATACTCGCACCGTTCACCTAGCTTAGGCCAATACGCTATAGCATTTGGGTCCATTGTTTACCTTAGGCCTCGAACAGGTATAATTAAAACCGGTCAACAACTGCGAGTGAGCACGAGAATCGCCTTGTTAATACATGGTCTAGCGGGACTACAACATCATGTTTTGTGCAAGAATATATTTTATTATTAATCTAGTTAATATTCATAATGTTATTTCTTACATGTATATTCATTGAATAAAAGGTTTATGAAATGAAAGGGTATGGAATAAACATAAAACAGGGAAAGGGTTAAAAATTCTGAAGGGAGGTAATCCCCCGAGAGCAAAAACTGCAACACAAAAAAATTGCAGACTCGATTTTATTGAGTCTGATCATGCATGGACAGTAATTGAAAGTGCAACACTGCTCACGCCCCCTAGCACCGGCTTAAGTGGTTATTGTTTATTGTCATCTGACATCAGCATATCTAAAGATTACATAAATCATCAGGATCCATGCTGATAAAGCTTTTTAGTTGAGTC
Organism: Azorinus chamasolen; assembly: GCA_963576725.1. Lineage (NCBI taxonomy): Eukaryota > Metazoa > Mollusca > Bivalvia > Cardiida > Solecurtidae > Azorinus > Azorinus chamasolen. The sequence goes on along the minus strand of OY755253.1, from coordinate 56,730,496 downwards.
TGAGTTCGTTCTCAAGCTTTTGATTGGTCAGATTTGGGTTCTCAAGCTTTTGATTGGTCAGATTTGAGCCAAAGGCTCAAATCTAACCAATCATAAACTTGAGAACGAACCCAGACTCAACTAAAAGTTTTATAAGCATGGACCCTGTTTATATTTTGAAAAGAAGTATATCTCAAGAAGACCAATTGAATAAACGCCGATAAAGACAAAACTTCCATGTGTTTGATATCAAAGGCCCGAAGTTATTCCGGAATGTAGTTTATTTAATTGGGCTGCGTTCTATAATAGTTTCGTTAATTGTTCGACATAGGGTGATAATATTATGTTGCAGAACAGGCATTATAAGAAAAGATGAATAAATCTATCGAAAATGAGCATTTACTAGAGAAAAGGAAGTTTTAGAATTGTAAAGTTTCGAAACCGTTGTAGTCAAATTTTGCCAATTGATCACAATTGTTTCCAACTTTCACAAAGGCGTCAAAAGGCGTCAGTAGAGCGAAATGGGTTAATGGTGTTTTCATTGTACCAATGCAATCAGTGTAACGAAACTCGGTGAAGCGCCCAAATTGTCATCCGCATTACGTCATTGATGTCAGCTGCCACGTGATTATAATAGGCGCTTTATGGCAACCAATTTAGCGACGGCTCTCTGTGATACACTCACAATACGCCGTTTTGTCTGTGTATGCTATGTCAGCATTTCCCAATTAATGTCATGATACGACTCAGTTCACTTGGAGTAAGTGGTATCCGTTATTCCCTTTCAATAGACGTTTTATTAACGGTCTATGTAATCAGAGGTAGTTGCGACTTTCTGCGACACATTCATAAGACGCCTCTTCATTACCGTTATTTAGTGATTAATGTCATCTCGTTATATATACATGAATGTATATTAGGATCGCTTTATGTATGTTTTATAGTTACCTAGATGTAGTGCCAATTTGTAACCTGCGAGTATGCAAACAGATTTGATCCAGATGAGACACTGAGTTACTCGGCGTCTCATCAGAATCCAAATTGCTTGTTACATTGACCGTTCTTTTTAAACAAAAATGATAAAAAGAAAACCGTGGTTTGCAGACGACTAATTTTGGAAACGAAAAGGAGAACCATGAACCAAGACGAACTCTATAACAGCTTGAAAAATATTTCACCCTATCTACAATATTATACTACTGTTTTATATCATGTGGCAATTGGATCTACTTTCATCGTACTTCCACTGTGCATAGTGTTTATTCTCTAGTTTTACATTTGTAACACATGTGTAAAATGCTTTATTGTAATCTCGTGTTCTGCGAATTGTCAAATAAAATACTTGAGCACGTGTCATGTACATTAACCCATTTGCTCCCACGATTCCATAGATGGGACGTAGGCAAAAAGTGTAGACTCTTAATCAGACGCCGCATAATGCGGCGTCTGATCAGAGTCTACACTGTTTGCTGATAGGAAGTTCAATATAAAACAAAACGCGATTGAAAATCAAGGTCAGCACCCCTTAGATTAAAAATGAACTAATCCAATATATATAAACATGGAATATTTCTCTGGGGGCAAATGGGTTAATACAAAGCAGCAGATAAAGGCGTGTAGTCATATCCCTTTCACCGCCACAGTCGAGTAAATCCACCACGACAAATAGTGCAGTCCCAGATCAGACGCCGCCTTTTCAAGGCGGCGTCTGATCAGGGACTTCACTATTTGTCTCAATCTCTAGTTCTATATATGTGCTTTATTCCTTTGAAATTGGCATTTATTTATCTCATTTCCTTATTTTACTATATGATTTAACAAAGTTGAATTGCAGACGACAATTAGAAATTTGGCGCCGAAAGGGTTAAACTAATATCGTCATTTTCCCACCAAACCCTAAATAGTGGTCACAACATAGGGTTTGGTGGAGAAATAAAGAAGTTATTGCTGAAATGTTTCAGACATTTATATGGCTCCATTATGTTATAATTGTGAAGGAAGTATTTGACTCTATTGGGTTAAAATGTCTTTCTGATAACAATTGTAGCAGATGAGAACTTGTTATATAGTAAAATCCCGCTAATGCGACCACTTAATAAACAGCCACTGGCGCCGATTAAAGCGCAGGTGGTTGCTTAATGCAGGACGAAAGTTATGCAGAAAGCTCCTATAGGAGCTTTCTGCATAACTTTCGTCCTGCATTAAGCTACCAACTGCCTCTGTCACCCATAATTATGCCCCTTTTTGGTGGTCGCATTAGCGGGGTTTTACTGTAATTCTAATCATACTATAGCCATATAGGACAGCACTGAACAAAGGCAGTTAATCATTGCTAACTATTGTCGCGTATGTTACATTTGATTTGGACTAGTTTGGGGAGCTCATGGTAGAAATGGCTCGACAATATCTTATAGTTTAAACATGTCGAATATTCATGTAAGAAATAATAACGTCATGCATATTAAGTAGATATTGTTTTTTCTAATGGCAAATGAACACAGAACATTTTTTGGATCAGTCAGGAACTGTAGTATTAGATTCCAAAAAGTATCACCGCATAATGGTGTCAACAGGTTACTTTTACAGAGACGTAGAAAGGAGTATTTATGGAGGAAAGGGTTACACATATTGCATAACGCAGTTACAATAGTTTTGCGCTGAGTTCCAAGGCGGTACTTCTGACCCCCGATCCCCCACCCTAAAAGACTGTTTGATATGTCTTTGTGCGTCTCTTTTTGTCTTTTATTAGGCATATACATGTATCTACAGTTCTGTTTGTCAATGTGCTGTTTCACCGACTTGTGTTTTGCATGCGTATTGCATGCGTATTGCATTTACTTTTATGGGATTAAAGGTTTAAATGAAAAGAATTCGAATAAGATCGATTCGAAACGCTATAGACATACGTTTCCTGTGACAGCAACAGTTCTAATTTCGCCTATGTTATTTACTCAGAATATCCTTGGCATTGACTGTCTCATCATCATTAATCTAGACACTTTTATTGGATTATTCTAGACACTATATGCTCTAAATGTCGAGGTCAATTCTGCGACAAATATTTTCTTAATTTCGTATTCTCAGTCCAACTCAATATCAATTGCATTAAGCATACGAATTATTCTTTGAGTAATGCGATACTGAAACCCCCCACTAAAACCGGATTTCTGGTAGAGAATAATTTAAATACTTTTAGACAGGTGGCTGTTTAGTGTAGGGTGGACGTCATGCAGAAAGCTCCTATAGGAGCTTTTTGTGTTATTTGCACCTTGCATTAAGCTGCCAACTGTCTCCAAGACTGATATTTATACCATACTATAGAATGGTTATTATAGTAAAAGGGATTAACAATTAATGTAAATGCATTTACCTAACTGTACAGTAAAGCCTCTCTATAACGACCACTAAATTACATCAAGTGTTTTGTGAAAAATGCAGATGGGTGCTTAAAGCAAGGTGAAAGTAAAACAGAACGCTCCTATAGGAGCGTTCTGTATTACTTTCACCTTGCTTTAAGCACCTACCTGCCCTGAGTACCAACTAATTAACACAATTTAGTGGTCGTTATAGAGAGGATTTACTGTATTGTAAACGTGTAATCACGTTATCAAATAAAAGAAGTCACGTCCGAACATAGATGGCGGCAATGGTGACATGAAAGCGCACGTGTAAATGCGGTTACCAAATAGCCAGTGTAAACCCCCTTAAATTTGAAACAATTGTAGAGCTCACTGCCAAATTTGTCAAATGGGAAAATAATAAAACAAACAACATGATTATCATCGAAATTGGTATTTTCATTAAATAGGAATATTATTAAGATTATTTTAAAATGTATACAAATGAAAATGTATAAATTCACATTATACCATAATGTAAATTTTATTAGTAATACTTAACCGAATTCAAAATGGCTGCCTTTGGATTATATAAAAGTAAACGATCTGAATTATCACAGTAGGAGAACGTTCGAAAGCAAAAGCACCAATGCAAAAAGAGAAAATTGCTGACTCGGTTTTATGAAGACTGTTCATGAGCAGTTATTCAAAGTGTAACACTACGCATGTCCCTTGCACCGGCTTAAGATTCAATTCTTATAACTAATAACATCGAACCTACTTATCCCGAAGGACCAGAAAATATAACAACAGTGAGGATGAAGTACGGAGCGTCTTCTAACGGCCGCCACATAGACACTTTAGTACATAGACTCTGAATTTTGAATAGTAGGCCATGCATAATTGTGTCTCTATCGCCGAACGTTTACTTCGAATTTATCTCGAATTTCGAGTTGTCCGTATTCGAATATCGGAGTTCAACTGTAGTTTTAGCATGTTGTTTGGCTCGTATAATAGAGGGTTAATACACGTTTTTTCTTGGCAATAACATCTGCAGTGTCCAGAGGGACTGTTGTTGGCCCGAGCCCGAAGGGCGAGGGCAACAACATTCCCGAGGGACACTGCAGATGTTATTGCCCGAAAACAAACGTTTATTAACGGTATTCTAGCACAAAACCCATTTTCTGCTTTCCTGCATCAATTTAATTCTCCCAAATACAAGAAAAACTACCGCAGCAAAACTATACACATCTTTGACACTTCGTTCGATTTATGCTGTTTCCGGGCCATTGTTTTCTTTCTGACTTCAGTTCATGAATGTATCAAATACCGTTTACACAGAATTTAATTCAATATGTATATCACTAAAAACAGTTCATTGTCGGTGCCCCTGAAATAGTCGCACCGTTCATCTAGCTTAGGCCAAAACGCTACAGCATTCGCGTCCATTGTTTACCTTATGCCCCGAATAGGAATAATTAAAACCGGTCAACAACAGCGCGTGAGCACGAGAATCGCCTTGTTAATACATGGTCTAGCGGGACCACAACAGCACGTTTTGTGCAAGAATAGTGTTTGTTTATCTAGTTTGATTGAGTATCTGATCAAATTTAACTGCCTGTGTACAGACATTGGATATACAGTTGAAATTCGGTATCTCGAACTCGGATAACACGGATAACTCGAACTTCGGGATAATGTTTAAGCATTTGAAAATACCTAGCAGGTAGTTTCTATCACTGTAAATGAATTAACAATTCAATTTGCGAGCTGTAGTTGTAACATCGTGGCAAAGATTAGTTCCGTTAATGTTTAATCCGTTTTGTCTTGCTAATCCATTTAAAAAAGTCATTTTCTGAGACAGTGTAATTAGTATTAAGCCATTCTCTCCTAGAGAGAAGAGGTTGGATCTAAAAACAGTCTAGGAGTGAATGAGCGTACATTCAATTAAAAATGCACTAACTTCAATCTACAGTAAAACCTCTCTATAACGGCCACTAAATTGCATCAAGTATTTTGTGTTAAAAGCAGTTGGCTGCTTAAAGCAATGTGAAAGTTATACAGAACGCACCTATAGGAGCGTTCTGTTTTACTTTCACCTTGCTTTATGCAACCACCTGCCCTACATACCAACTAATTAACATACTTAGTGACCGTTAAAGAGGTTTTACTGTATGTTAATATATACAGCAGAACCAGCCTTAAAGAGGAAGTCCCTACAATGAACGCATATTTTCAATAATGTCATAAAACTTGTTATATTCAATCATTATTATGAAAATTGTCAATTTGAACTTTTATCGAAAAATGCCCCTGAGATACAATATAAACCGTTTTTATCGACACTTATAATATTTGTTCCACAACAAAATAGTATCGACCTTGGTCGAACAGTTAACGAAACTAAAACGCGAGCCGAATAAATACTAATAATTTGCCAAATAAAATATCAAACATATGAAAGTTGTGTCTTCTTCGGTGTTTATTCGATTAGTTTTCTTGCGATATACTTCTTTTCAGCATATAAACAAAGGAGTTTTGTTTATTTTAGGAACTTTTGAAACGCGTTGATTGTAGGGACGTCCCCTTTAAGCAACCAAATAAAAGCGATCTTAGTATAGGACTGCATCCTACAGGAGCTTTCAGCATTACTTTAGACCTGCATTAAGCTGTGAACTTGAAATATTGGTCAGATAAGAATCCGGATGACTCGAACTAATTTGTATTGCCCCTTAAAGTTCGAGATATCGAAGTTCAACTGTAGTTAGCTTTTATTCTTCAGTAAATAATAATGTGGGTACAGAGTGAAATAAGCCAAGTTCATTCAGGATTTTGAGAAACAACTGACACGGGTATCAAACAAGTTGGGCCCTGAACGCGCTGTTGTAGAAAGCGCAATTGCACTACTAAGTACACAGAAACACGTTCATTCAATTCAGGCAAACGCCACTCTCCATCGGTTCCAAATAATTTAGACAAATTTCAAAAGGTTTATGACAGAACCATCTACTGGATTCGAATTTGTTTGAATTCCCTCGTGTTTGTTTTAAGGGATTTTTCTTTTGCATTTGTTATTTTGTTTTTGTTGCTTTTTTTGTTTATTTTTATCTTTTTCTTTTCTTTTAATTGTTTTATTTATTTTATTTTATTTGTAGTTTTTGTTGTTTTTGCTTTAAAATTCTCTTTTTCTATGATCACCTGAGTGTATGTATTTATGGTTGATGGTTACATGACCAGAAGCTGTAAAATCTGTGTCAGTAAAGCATCTATGTAACCAAGACGCCTCCTATACCAGCATTCTGCCTAACTTTCAACCTGTATTTAGCCACTTTTTTTATTTTGAACCCGCAAAGTTAGACCTATTTCGAATGGCCTTAACCATTTCCCTGATGAATATCCATATAGGAAATCATGACGTCATAAATATTGATAAGATTATTTTTTATAATGGCTTATGAACACGCGACATTTTGGCTCAGGAAGAAGTGTAGAATCAGACCAATATTACACCATAAACAAACAGAGCAGACCCTGATCAGACGGCTCCTATAGGAGCCGTCTGATCTGGGTCTGCTCTGTTTGCAGATGCGTCAAAATACGCTAACATAAGAGAAATGGTTTATGCGTTCTAGCGTTCAAAAATGTGTTGCATTTTTCGTGCTGAATGTGCAGTACTCGTTGTGCTTAATGTTGAAATTCTAGTGTTTAACCCTTTTACCGCCAATGTCGCAAATATGCACCACGACAAATAGTGCAGTCCCAGATCAGATCAAGGCGGCGTTTGATCAGGGATTTCTTTTTTTGTCTCAATCTCTATTTATATACCTGTGCTTTATTCTTTTAAAATTTGCATTTATTTGTCTCATTTCCTTATTTTACCGAATGATTTAAACAAAATTGGTTTGGAGACGACATTTACAAACTTGGCGCCAAAATGGTTAATATTCAGTTGTAATTTTCTGCTGATTATGCAATACTCGTTGCTACGCGCTACCTGCCTCACATTTGCAAACAGCTTGGATACAGATGAGACGCCCGTGTAAATCGTGTTTCATCATGAACCAAGCTGTTTAACCCGTTTGGCGCCAAAATTCCAATTGTCGTCTGTAAACCATTCTTGTTAAATAATTTGGTAAAATAAGGAAATGAAATAAATAAATGCAAATTTTAAAGGAATTAAGCACAAATATTGAAATAGAGTTTGGGACAAAAAGTGAAGTCTCTGATCAGGGGACTGGTCTGGGACTGCACTATTTGTCGTGGTGCATTTATGCGACATTGGCGGTGAAAGGGTTAACACTCGGTAAATTGTTTATCTAAAGCTTGATCGAATCAAAAGCCAGATCAGAGTTTGCGCAGACAGTATTTTTCCCAGCATACTAAGGGTTAAAGGAGCTAGTACAAACGTATGATGAAAGTGAAACAAAAGTACAGTTGCACTTCGATAACTCGAACTTCAAGGGACCATAAAAATTAGTTCGAGATAAGAGGAGTTCGAGTCATCCGATATCTAATCTGAACGTTTTCTCAAGGCCACAGCTTAATACAGGTCTAAAGTAATGCTGAAAGCTCATGTATGAGCTTTCAGCATTACTTTGGACCTGTATTAAGCTGTCATATGTGTTTCTAGATACCTGTAGCGATACCTTTTAGAGCAATTCTGTAGTGTAAGTTCTGCAGGGACAGAACTTTTCGTTCGAGTTATCCCGAAGTTCGAGTTATCCGAGTTCGAGATATCGAAGTTCAACTGTATATTTTTGGAATCACCACGACGGAAGACAGAGCCATTCGCAACGAGTTGTAATTGACAGTTGTATAGTTCTGAAAATAACAATGTTCCTGAAACGAAACAACTACTATTATTATGTACCTGACAGTTCTTTTGTCGCATTTTAAACCACACAGCCGCATAACAGTGATATTATCTGGTGTCTATTGTCACTGCAACTGGTGGGTTTTTTTTCAACTAGATGATATATTGATGCGTGTGTTATACAGTGTCTATTGTCACTGCAACTGTCACTACCAGATGTAGATATACCATCGATATAGAAACATTGACAGATGCCAGTGACAAACAAATACTGTGAGTATTGCTTTCAAAATAATTACTACATAAATAAACTATATGATATAAAACCGAATGCTCTGGTTCAACTAGTGTCACAAAATAGAACGATGTTGGCGGTAAACAAAGTATATATTTGGATGAAACTAAGATATATCAGACAATTTCTATATGAATTAACCCTTTCCCTCATATTGACACCTTTTGATAACTCTGTAAAAGTCGTTTACAAAACCATTTTGATAAATAGAGTATTTGCTCCACTGGAGCAAATACTCTATTTATCACATTGGTTTCAAAACTACTACACAATTCTAAACAAAAGTCCCTGGTAAAAGCTCCTTTCCAGTAGATTTATTCAAGATGATGTGTCTAAAAATAGAGCACGACTACGGTTGACGATCTGGACACAAAATGTAAAGTTCTGTATATTTTGGTCACGGAAAACCGTTCAAAGCCATTTTAAACTCTGTCGCCCGCAGTGTCGCATCTGTGATTACATGTACCTATGCAAACAGTTTGGACCATAGCGAGACGCCGAGTGTTTCCGCGGTACATGAGGACCATGAGGACCAAACGATAGTCAACCTGCTTGAGAATGTCCACGAGGCTATCTCTTAGATGTTGCAATCACATGGTACAGTTGAACTTCGATATTTCGAATTTCCAGGGACTATTCAAATTACATCGAGATAAGAGATGTTTGGAGTCACCCGACTTCTAATCTGGACAACTGCTCAGGTTCACAGCTTAATGCAGGTCTAAAGTTATGCTTGAAGCTCCTGCAGAAGCTTTCGTCATTACTTTAGACTTTAATTAAACTGAAACATAGGTTTCTAATATGCATAGAGATACATTTTAGAACAATTCTGCAATGTAAATTTTAGAAAGACTGAACTTTAAGTTCGAGTTATCCGAAGTTCGAGTTATCCAATTTCCAATGTATGTAATAGACTAGCATTTATCAGCTACAGCAAAAGGTATTAACACAATATGAGTCTACAGTGCTCCCTCCCTACAATGGCCCTCTCAATAACGATTCCCTCCTTACAACAACGCATGTCACTGTTTCCGAAACAACAAGGCTCCAGAAACAACCTTTTTTCCATCGTAATTTCTTTATGTCTCCATCAAACCCTATGTTGTGACCACTCTTTAGAATCGTCACTTTGTAACGATTCTAAAGAGTGGTCACAACATAGGGTTTGATTGAGGCCTAACGGTTTTATTTCTCGAAATACACCTTATCTGGGGATCTGCAATCAAACTAATCATGTTTGATTTTCCCTCCCTATAACAACTCCCTCTGAACAACACATACAATATTCGTATCCCAAAGGGTGTCGTCGTAGAGAGAGAACACTGTAGTTCGTTTAAACTCTTTCCCGTGTGGAATAATAATACCATTAATGTTTGATAGCTATTTTTATAATGGTATAATTCTGTATACAGGCTTTTTCGGTATTCGTACATACGGTAGAGTCAGGTATATCTTAATTCATAAGCAAACAGCAGACCATGATCAGACGGCTCCTACAGAAGCCTATGGTCTGGGTCTACTCTATTTACAGAGGCGTAAAACGCGTTTGTATGAAGGAAAGGGATAAACGGGTCATTGACGTCCCAATACATATTCTTCTTTCCACCATCCGCAAAAGGAAGTAGTTCTGCGGGAAATCAAAAGAAAATAATCTCAGACAACAAACAAAGTAAGTTATATATCACAACACCACAGTAAAAGGTATTTTAGGATACACCCTTTCAATTGTCAATGACTACTTTCTATAGTACAGTGGCTTTAGGTACAGCGATATTGTAACATTAGGTACAGCAGCACAGCTGCCTTAGATACAGCAGCACAGCAGCCTTAGATACAGCAGCACAGCAGCCTTAGATACAGCAGCACATCAGCCTTAGATACAGCAGCACATCAGCTTTAGATTCAGCAGCCTTAGATACAGCAGCACATATTCCTTAGATACAGCAGCACATCAGCCTTAGATACAGCAGCAAAGCAGATTTAGATACAGCAGCACAGCAGCCTTAGATACAGCAGCACAACAGCCTTAGATACAGCAGCACAGCAGCCTTAGATACAGCAGCACATCAGCCTTAGATACAGTAGCACAGCAGCCTTAGATACAGCAGCACAGCGGCATTAGATACAGCAGCACAACAGCCTTGCATACAGCAGCACAGCGGCCCTAGATACAACAGCACAACAGTCTTAGATACAGCAGGACAGCAGCCTTAGGAACAACGACACAATGGCCTTAGATACAGTGCAACAGTGGCCTTAGGTACAGCGGCACAGAGGTATTAGGTACAGTGGCACAGTGGCCGTAGGCAGACATAAGTTTTTTTCAGTATGATAAGGGGTAAGAACCATCCATTCTGCACAAAACGCTAGACGGAAATTCTTATTGTAATGATTTAGTAAACTAAACCCTTTCACCGCCAATGTCGCACGAATGCGCCACGACAAATAATGTAATCCCAGATCAGACGCCGCCGTTTCAAGGCGGCGTCTGATTAGGGACTTCATTTTTGTCACAAACTCTATTTCTATAATTATCTGTTCTATATTCATTTGAAATTTGCATTTATTTATATCATTTCCTTATTTTACCAAATGATTTATTAACAAAAGTGGTTTGCAGACGACAATTAGAAGTTATGCGCCCAAAGGGTTAAGAACAGAAGCACGTATCAAATGATTATTTTGTGAAACTTGACCTGGACTATCATTGCGAAGCCCCTCAATAATTACGAAACCGAGAAGGTGAATCTCTTTAGATTATAGAAAAGCGTTCATTACATAGAATAGTGATTAATACAATCTCTTGTTTAGTTCCTTGGTGTTAAGATATTTATTTATTTTCTCTCCATTTTGATACATGACGTGTGCATGCATAATAAATACGACCAAAGAAACCTGACTGGTAGGAAAGCAACTCTTATATAAAATGCCCCTGTAATACAAAATAAACCGTTTGTATCGTTACTTATATTTCTTTGTTTTACAACAAACTATTACATGTATCGGCTAATGTCTAACAATTAACGAAACCTTAAACAGATAGATAGATAGATAGATAGATAGATAGATAGATAGATAGATAGATAGATAGATAGATAGATAGATAGATAGATAGATAGATAGATAGATAGGCAGATCAAATGTTTGTCATACTTGTGACGTTTACTAGGCAGATCAAATGTTTGTCATACATGTACTTGAGACGTATACTAGGCGGATCAAAGGTTTATTATATTTGCGACGTTTACTAGTTTACTAGGCAGATCAAATGTTTGTCATATTTGCGACATTTACTAGGCAGTTGACATCGACTAACCATTGACTTAACCCTTACAATGCTGAATGTTCAAATGGACTATTCCAAAATTCAAACAGATAAAGTTTATATTGAATATTAAGGTGTTTTTTTTAAATTAAAAGTTACACATGATAAACAGTGCGGACTCTTGTGAGAGGGCTCTCATCTGAATATACACTGTTCGCAAATGACTAACCCTTTCGCTGCCAATGCCGGATCTGTGATTACCTATGCAAACCGTTTGGATCCAGATGAGACGCCGAGTAACTCGACGTCTAATCAGGATCCAAACTGTTTGTTACTGTTACTTTGTTTTTGAAACAAAAATGAAGAAAATCAAAATAAGGAAAATCTGTAGCAGACGACAAAGTTAGCAGACGACAGAGTTTGGCAGCGAAAGGGTTAATGACTCGTTACCCGCACTAGAAAGGTTAATGTAGATCGAATGAGAAAATGTCATTCTGGTACACCTATTAGTACGGTTGGATTCTTATTCCCGTTCTGATAAATATCTAACCCACAAAGCGCTGAGAAAGCCATGTGTCATATATTTGTGTCTGCAAAAGGCTCGACTCAAGATCAGACGCCGAATAACTCAGTGTCAAATCAGGAACCGAACGGGATGGCACTTGGCCAGTAATTTCTCAAAAGCCCGAACTAATCGAAAGTAAGCAAAGAGTATAATATATCTAAAATCAAGTAGGCATCTTTTCTGCTACCGGATCAGGGTTAAATTAATCAGAGCTAAAGCGGAAGTGTCGTGTAGTTCATTATTCTTATCTCGTAACTTCGACGTGGTAAAGAAACGCCATTTGTCTTCAGTTGACTGTGTGTCAAATGACTTTTTCTTCTTTTGAGTACAGCTGACATCGATATTTCGACCTCCAAGGGACAATGGCTTCGAGATAACAGAGTTCGAGTTATTGGGCTGAAAAAGCAGCCCAATCTTATACGGCTTTGAATTTGGACCATGATTTTCTGCGGGCCTGTGTTTCTATAAAAATACTCTTTTTAATGACCATGATTTACGGTAAAACTATGTTTTATGTATATAATTTTACTTATTTCATTTATATTCATTTTTATATTTTTCACAGCAGGGGCACATGTTTTTGTCGGGATTAATTGTTTTCTTTTCTGTCACAACCACTTTTCAGTGAATGCTAGTGAATTAGGTATAAATAGATTAAAATAAATGACGTCAGTATAGCAGTCATCGTGGTCCATTGGATATGGCGTTGGCTTAGTAAGTCTGGGGTCGTTGGATTTTTTCACTCATTTTATCGCTTTTGTTTTGTTATTTAGCTCAGACCTTTTACTCGTTTCCAGGTGGCCCGTGTTTACATAGTTCACCAGTGTGCATCTAAATGTATACGTTATTGGAGAGACCATCAGGTCTCTCCTTAGTGTTGGAATTGGATGTCGGCGTATTCTGGGATGGTTTACAATTTAGCTCAAGGAGTTTTGAATTGGGATAGTAAAATAATATCGCCGTCTACCGGACGGGACGAGTTATGGCTATTCGCATGCGCGAGTTTTGGTTATATCAAAAATACGCAGTCAAACTATCACTAACCAAACGTAATTGAATTTGAACAATAGGATCAGTTGAATCCAGATTGTCCATATTTTAATTCAAATGGACATGATTATTTTATCCCAGAACAAAGTGCAATCATTTTTGCATTCCATATAAAATTCGAGTAACGGTCGGCTCAGTTTCTATTTTTAGATTGACCTCGATGGAGCTGAACATATTATTTAGGTCTATGCCATTTCCAGCCCCTTTAAGAGCTTCTTAATCTAATTAACATGCGAGTAGAATGGAAACATGTACTTTTTATCCATTAATCTTTGCTTTCTGACTTGATTCTTATTAAACCGCGTTTCTCCAGCGGGGATTTAAGTCGATATGACTAAACACCGGATATGATTCTCATATCCGCGGATATAAGATTCGCAGCCTAAAATCGGCCACAAAAGCATTATTTTTTATTAGAAAAACATTTTACCGAGCTAATTGAGTTAATAAACTGATAAATCGTAACCAATTTAACCAAAAAAAACCTCTGTTTTTTCTATTGTCTTATTTGTATACTTCTATTGGTGATTGTCCCGTTATTTCATCAACATATGCATATTTACAGAAAATTGGAATACATGTATTTACATTGTTAAGGATCATTATGCCTTAGAAACGGCTAGTATTATCACTAACCTAATAAACCTTCTAGATACTACCGGAAGAAAACTAATAGGAGGATCTAGCTTACTTGGAAGTGCTTGCTAGATGCATAAACCAATGTTTTGACTGGTGTGTCCATGTGCCTTAGAACTTCACGAGGAAACAAGATGAATAAAATGTAGTGTTGTTTGTACGTGATTTACTAATATGTGCCTAAGATATTATACACATGCTTTAGTTTCATGTCAATTATGTTAATCATAAATATTTTAGTATGCATTCATTTGTAACCCGAGAGGGTCCATGGTTGGTAAATAAAACCTGTTCTAATATATATTCTGTTCTATTCTAAGAAACCTAAGTTTATCCGCACCCCTTTATTACGTCACTAGAGAAGCTTGCTGACTGGATAAATTCCAATTCAAAGATTTCTTTTTCAAAGAACTACATGCACTTGCAACGATTAAAGCATTATATATCTCATAAGCAGTGGCGCATGATATTCACTGTCTTCGTTCTAATTATAACGCACGTCGATACTTGATATGCACAATAGTTATTTATAGAAACGTATTTACGATCTGGTGCCAAAACATTGTCAAACGGCCCCTGTATATAGCAAATGTTAGATAAAAACTGCTGCATGTCTCTCCTTGGCTTCCTTTTAAAAGGAAGCCAACTTGTACTAACCTGTTGTTAATTGGGGGAATGTGTGAGAGTTTGTATGCCTATTTTGCAGTAGTTATGTGAAGTGTTTGAGGAAACTAGTGGTGAATTTCGAATGGTGATAGAATCTTTGTGATTGGTGTCATACGAGGATATGCATCATGTCTCATTAAAACAGTCCCCTTTTTCTGCTATTAATTTATACAGTCGTGTTTCCCCATGTATGTGTTAGTTAAATGTACTAAGCAATATTGCTCTCTCTTATTATTCTATCCTGCTTCAAAATATGTTTGGCAGCGATTTTACGCTTGCGTAAAACATCGCTTGTACTATCTAAAGTGGACAATTTCTCGAAGCTCACAGCTTAATGCAGGTCTAAAGTAATGCTGAAAACTCCTGTATGAGGTTTCAGCATTACGTTTGATCTGCATTAAGCTGTCACAATTTATCTTAGATATGCGTAGTGAAACATTTTAGAACAGTTAATATGTATATTCCAAATCTTGGAAGGACCGAACTTGTACTTTGAGTTTTTCTGACGTTCAAGTAATCCTAATTGGAACTATCGAAGTCCAATTGTAGCTATATTATCAATTGCGAGCGTTCCGCCAGATTTTCCGACGTTGCATGTTTGGTCGAAACAAATATTAAAATAGTCACTCCTGGGTATGTATATCATTATAAAACTGTAAATCCTGTAACATACTAACGCTTTATGAATGTCATTTATTAAGTACAATATAAACTCGATTAATCGAATACTCATTATTCATTATTGCTAATTAACCCTTCGCTTGCTGAATTTTAAAATACATTTCTCCTTCTTTACCCATGCCCTGTTGTATAATTACATATAATTTCACTGTGTACAAGTATTTCGCTGTGCAATCACTGCTGTGGAGTGCACTGGTTGCACAATCAACGTGTAAATAGTGCAGACCCTGATGAGACAGCTCATGCAGGAGCTGTCTCATCTGGGTCTGCACTATTTACAGGTAGGTATACTGACGTGATTAGCAAGCGAAGGGTTAAGACAAGTGACGGCTTAATGCAATGTGAACGTTATGCATTTAGCTCCTCTGGGAGCTTTCTGACTGACTTCCATTATTAGTCTGCATTAACCCTTTCCCTCATATACACGTGTTTTGACGCATCTGCAAACAGAGAAGACCCAGATCAGATGGTTCCCATAAGAGCCGTCTGATCAGGGTCTGCCCTGTTTGCTGATGGAAGCAGCCACCAGCCTAAAAGCGAATACATTCTAAAAATAGTTCGAACTATCGACGTTTCCTGTAGTTTTGCAAAATTAAACTTCGGCGTCTTTCTTTAACATATTTGTCTATGGCAGAAACTGTAGAGATATATCTATATTTGACTTCCGATCTGGGTCTACTCTATTCGCAAAGGCGTAGAAAGGCGTATTTATGGAGTAAAGGTTAGGTCATTTTGCAAAATTAGAAATCGATGTCTGCCTTTAATAGTTTCCTGCTTTTTTTAACTCGTTGTTTTGAAGCATACTGTCACAAACTTGACATTGCATGAAAACACCATGTCAACACCAGCCTACTGGCGAATATTGTTAAGACAGAAACATTTAGATGTTAGAAATAGCACATCTGGTTTAGAAGTAAATCGGTAATTAGGTATTCAATAAGTAGGCCTATCCTGCATGGGTTTGTTCATCATCAACGGTGATAGTTGGCCCTATATAATATGCGTAAAGTGCACATACACCCTCTATGTCTACATGGTAGACTGTAAACTGTAAACTGTTTTATTTGATTAAACGCCTATTTCTATGATAGATACATATTCAATGGCGTTGTACATATAATATATAACATATAAACACTAATTAAAATATTTATGATAACTAATATATCCTAAATGACCCAGATTTCTGTTAAATATGTATATGGTACACCTCATAATACACAAACAGAAACTTAAATATCTACATAAGTTTACATGAAATATTTTGAAATATACATCGAACAATTAAGATATATATTATGCAACTTAAATATTAAAATGTAAAAGCAATATAAAGTATGTATAGTACATGTACCACACTAAATTAAAACAGTGTGTAAAACTCTCTAAAATAGTGGGTTTTCAGTTGTTTTTTAAACAAGTCCA
Organism: Azorinus chamasolen; assembly: GCA_963576725.1. Taxonomy (NCBI): domain Eukaryota; kingdom Metazoa; phylum Mollusca; class Bivalvia; order Cardiida; family Solecurtidae; genus Azorinus; species Azorinus chamasolen. The sequence goes on along the minus strand of OY755253.1, from coordinate 56,713,783 downwards.
AGGAAGCCGATTGTCTGATGGCCAGCGGAGGCTTATTCCATAGATTTGGTCCTACGGTACTGAAACTTCTGTCATAAAATGTTTTCCGTTTGTTAAAAAGAACGACAAATAACAATTCTGAGGAGCGCAAACCCGCTCTCTTTTGGAGTTTGTTTATTCAAAATTTCTCTAAGATATACCGGGGCATTACCTACAGAGCAATTATACATAAAACACAGAATCTTAAAGTTTATGCGGACTTTGGTTGGTAACCAGTGAAGATCAAAGAGAGCCTCCTTGGAACTTTCATACTTTCCACGTAGTAAGACAAGTTTGGCATACATGTTCTGAATACGTTGCATTTTGTTTAAGTCAGCATCTGCGGTTCCAAACAATATGGTACGAAATTCCCCTTTATATTTCGGATGTACAATGCTCCCTCTCTACAACGACACCCTTGGGATACGAACATTGTATGTGTTGTTCAGAGGGAGTTGTTATAGGGAGGGAAAATCAAACATAATTAGCTTGTTTGCAGATCCACAGATAAGGTGTATTTCGAGAACTAAAACCGTTATGCCTCAACCAAACCCTATGTTGTGACCACTCTTTAGAATCGTCACAAAGTGACGATTCTAAAGAGTTGTCACAACATAGGGTTTGATTGAGGTATAAAGAAAATACGATGGACAAAGGTTGTTTCTGGAGCCTTGTTTCGGAAACAGTGACATGCCTTGTTGTAAGGATGGAATCGTTATTGAGAGGGCCGTTGTAGGGAGGGAGCACTGTATGAGCAATTCCCTTTTGATTAAGCATACTTTGAATATACAGTCACCATCTAGATTTCCCATTGTCCTCCGTTGAATATAAACACTGTCCATACAAATATGGCCGACCCAAGCACTGACTCTTTAAATAACATCAATCCGAATGGGGAAAAGGTCCTACTAAAATGTAAGGAAATATACACTGCCAACGTCTTGTTAATACATGTACCAAATATAGTTCATTTTCAACCAACAAAATACTGTCTAATCAGCACACATGCCAAAGCTAGCATGTTGATTTTTTCAAGGAACCATTTGCGAGATACAACGACCCGGAAGTAACAGTTCACCGGGATTACAGTGCTCTCTCCTTACAACGGCCCTCTCAATAACGATTCCCTCCTTACAACAACGCATGTCACTGTTTCCGAAACAACAAGGCCCCAGAAACAACGTTTTTCCATCGTATTTTCTTTATGCCTCCATCAAACCCTATGTTGTGACCACTCTTTAGAATCGTCACTTTGTGACGATTCTAAAGAGTGGTAACAACATAGGATTTGATTGAGGCATAACGGTTTTAATTCTCGAAATACACCTTATCTGGGGATCTGCAAACAAGCTACTTGTGTTTGATTTTCCCTCCCTATAACAACTCCCTCTGAACAAGACATACAATCTTCGTATCCCAAAGGGTATCGTTGTAGAGAGGGAGCACTGTACACATGATGCGTTAAGCGGTACTGGATGTCATTGAGAATAGTTTAAAGGAGAAATCCCTAAAAAGTTATACAATACTAATTTGTTTATTATGCTGAAAACAAGAACATCACAAGAAAACCTATCAAATAAACGTTGATCCGGCAAATGTTTCTTTTGCTATGAACCCGACCGCATGGAATATGGATAGGTTCCAACCAAAGAACGCGTTAGTTTTAACCCTTTCCTTCATGAAAAACGTGTTTTCACACATTTGCAAACAGAGGGGACCGAAATCAGACGGCACCTATAGGAGCCATCTGATCAGGGTCTATTCTGTTTGCTAACAGAATATGATATATCCGTTTCTTTACGTTTTACAATGGTTACACTGTTCCCCCGACCTTTCCATATTTCATAATAACTCTTTTGTCCATGAATATTCAGTAGGTATTGAACTTTAGACTTAAATTAGAACAAGGAAAGGGTTAAACAGGGACAAGGTTAAATAGGGAAGGAGTTAAATAACATAGGAACAAACGGATAAATGCATGTTAGTAGCACCTGTCTTAAGCAGCCATAAAAAGAGATACAATTATGGGTCCGTAAAGCAGGTGGTAGCTTATTGCAGGTCAAAGGTAGTTCAAAGACCTTTTTGCATTACTTTTGCCCTGCATTAACCCTTCGCTTGCTGAATTTTAAAATACATTTCTCCTTCTTTACCCATGCCCTGTTGTATAACTAGATATATATTCACTGTGTACACGTATTTCGCTGTGCAATCACTGCTGTGGAGTGCACTGGTTGCACAATCAATTTGTAAATAGTGCAGACCCTGATGAGACAGCTCCTGCAGGAGCTGTCTCATCTGGGTCTTCACTATTTACAGGTACGTATATTGACGTGAATAGCAAGCGAAGGGTTAAGCAACCACCAGCTATTTAGACACATGTGTTTAATAAATGAATGGCCGCTTAACCCTTTCCCTAAATTATGTAAGCGCATTTTGACGCATCTGCAAACAGGGTAGACCCAATCCAGACGGCTCTACCCAGATCAGATATAGCCGTCTGATCAGGGTCTGCTCTGTTTGCTTATGGTGTAATATAGATCTGATTCTGCAGCTTCTGCCTGGGCCGAAATGTTCCTGTGTTCATAAGCCATTATAAAAATAATAATCTTATTAATATTCATGACGTCATTATTTCCTACATTAATATTTATCAGGAAAAGGGTTAACACATATTCTTCTGTACTCTTGTTTAGAAACACACTGTCACGGATCTGACATACATACGAGAACTGTTAATCATGTTACTTCTATTGTATGCTCTTGCTTGGAAACACACTTTAAAGGATCTGGTATTCCGAAATACATAGGAGTGTTACATAAATACTTGAACTGCTCTGATCTATTATTTCGACCACTAAGGGCCTTTTTCAAAGATTATCATGTCAAAATACACGTCACATTTTTGTTAAATGCATTCAGCCATAAAATCAAAGAGAATAATGTTGATCCAGCGTCATGGTGACATTGAAAAAGGCCCTTAGTGGTCGAAATATTAGATCAGAGCAGTTCAAGTATTTATGTATTATATTAATTCCCTATTTTGGAATATTTTCTTCATAGGAGAGTTGTTAAGTCATGTTACTTCTATTTTAAGCTCTTGTTTGGAAACACAATGTCACGGATCCACAATCATATGAAAACAACATGTCAATACCATACAACGACCGCCATATATATGTTGATAATAACATGTCTGGTTTAGAAGTATTTCGGGGTTTATAATTTGGTTACCAAGAAATGTTCTGCAGGGGCGTCGTTCCTAGTGCGTTAATTAGTTTGACTGTCATTGGAGAATTTGTAATCAGTTTTGTAAACGGTTTGGTACCAGTTTAGACGTCGAACTCACATGTAAACGGTTTTGTACCAGTCTAGACGCCGAACTCATTTGTAAACGGTTTGGTACCATTTGAGACGCCGAACTTTGGTACCAGTCGAGAAGCCGAACTAGAGATCAAATTTAAACATCTTCAAGAATATATCCACCAAACCCCATACTGTGACCACTCGAAGAGACGATTCTAAAGAGTGGTCACAGTATAGGGTTTGTATTTAGGCATTCTCCTTTATATGTAGCTCTGTCGAACTCATATGTAAACGGTTTTATAATGTGAACAAGTATATAAAATTGTATATTCCTTACATATTACCATTTTTACACTCATAAACAAAAAAAATTACATTTCAACCATATTCCACCAATTCTTGATAAATGCTTCTGAAATAGACAACGGACGAGAAATCAAGAATGAAAAGTTAACAAAAACACAAAAATTGCAGACGTAGCTTCGAATGTGTCAACCCTATCCACGTCAAGAGTGACCTGACATGCATTTGCAAACAGCTTTGACCCAGATGAGACAATGGGTAACCAGGCGCGAATTTAGAGGGGGCGGAGCCGGCATACCCCCCCCCTACAGTAAAACCTCCCTATAACGACCACTATATTATGTTAATTAGTTGGTATTTAGAGTAGGTGACTGCTTAAACAAGGTGAAAGTAAAACAGAACGCTCCCATAGGAGAAATAGACAAATAGTACAGTCCCAGATCAGACGCCGCCTTTTCGAGGCGGCGTCTGATCAGGGACTTCACTTTTTGTCTCAAACTTTATTTCTATATCTGTGCTTTATTCTTTTAAAATATACCTTTATTTATCTCTTTTCCTGATTTCAACGAATAATTTAACAAAATTGGTTTGCAGGCGACACTTAGAAAGTTGGCGCCGAAAAGGTTAATGCAGGTTCTGTATACATGTAGGAGCTTTCAGTGTTTCATTTCGACTTAAATTAAGCTGTAACATGTGTTTCTAAATATGCGTAGTAATACATTTTAGAAAATTTGGGTATTGTAAATTTAGGAATTACGGGACTTTTACTTCGAATTTTCTCTAACTTCGAGTTATCCGAGTTCGAGATATCGAAGTTCAACTGTATTGCATGTAGTCATATTTTGAGTACACATGTACTTATATTTACAATACAATAACCCATCCCCTTATACTGACACCTTTTAGCGCCTCTTTCAAACTTTTTTGAAACCGTTATGATAAATAGAGCATTTGCGCCTGTGGAGCAAATGCTCTATCTATCACAATTGTTTCATAACTACACAATTTAAAAAAGAAATCAACGACCATCGACAAAAGTCTAATCCTATAGTTTTATTATGGGGTGCTGCTTAATGCAGAATGGAAGTTACGCAGAAAGCTCCTTTTGGAGCTTTCTGCATTACTTTCGTCCTGCATTAAGCAACCACCTGCTTTTATAAACATACATGTTTCTTCCTTACATGGTCGCTATAGACAAACTCTGCTTATTATAGCAACAGATAAAAGGTGCGTTTTCAGATACATGTACTAAAATCGTCCTTTCTCCACCAAACCCTATGGTGGGACCACTATCTCGAAGAGATTATTCTAAACATTGATCAAAACAAAGGGTTTGGTGGAGAAATAAATACGTTATTATTGAAAAAATGTTTTAATGTAGATATATGCATCGTATCTGGAGCAACAGATAAATGTGCGTACTCAAATACTAGAAATCGTCTTTCATCCACCAAACCCTATGCTTTGACAACTCTTTAGAGTCGTGTCCTCGAACTGACTCTAAAAGGTGGTCTAAACAGGGTTTGGTTGAGAAAAAATAGGTTATTATTAAAAATGTTAATTTACGCATCTTATCTGAAGTATCAGATAAAGATGCGTACTTAAATACTAAAACCGTCCTTCCTCTACCAAACCCTATGTTTTTATCACTCTTGAGAACCATCTCTTCGAGAAAAGTGGACACAACATGGGGTTATGGTGGAGAAATAAAGGAGTTATTACTGAAAATGTTTTAATTTGTGCAGCTCATCTGGAGCAACATATAAAAATGTGTACTTAAGTACTAAAACCGTCCTTCCTCTACCAAACCCTATGTTGTGATCACTCTTTAGAATCATCTCTTCGAGAAAGAAAAGTGGACACAACATATGGTTTTGGTGGAGAAGTAAAGAGTATGAGCAATTGCTCAAGTTCACAGCTTAATGTTTTAATTTGCGCATCTTATCTGGAGCAACAGATAAAGGTACCTACTCAAATACCAAAACCGTCCTTTCTCCACGAAACCCTGTGCTGTGGCCATTATTTAGAATCGTCTCGTTGTGTTATTATTGTAAATGTTTTTAAGCATTTCTGAGACTGCTTCAGCAGCTTATTAACCCTTTCTCTTATGAATATTCATGTAGGAAATAATGACGTCATGAATATTAATAAGATTATTTTTATAATGGCATATGAACACATGACATTTTGGCTCAGACAGAAGCTGTAGACTCAGATCTATACTACACCATAAGCAAACAGAGTAGACCTTAGACAGGCGGCTCCTATGTGAGCCGTCTGATCTGGGTCTACTCTGTTTGCAGATGCGTCAAAATGCGCTTACATGAGGGGAAGATTTAAACCTATAGACACTGAGTGTAAATCGATACTTGTGCATTTGAACGGTTACGGTCGGAATTTTAGTTTATATCAAACTCTGACCAATTAAATGCATTTATTTAGAACGAAATCAGACTCCAACAGTTTTATAACCGCAGTGCCAGCAAAGCTTTTTACACATTAATGAACAAAGGTTAGGTATTCCAGATGTTAGTACAACAAATAAGTCTGTAATTGTCAGGTATTAAAATCGAAAGTTTAGTTGACAGCGGCTAGACGCGTTTTGCGAATTTATTATTTGCAACTAAAACACTAATACTCTACCTTGACCCTAACCGGCATCTGCAAATACAGTGCAAACTCGATATATCGAATTCGGATAACTCGAACTTCGAGATAGCTCGAAATAAAAGTTCGGTCCTTCAAAAAGTTATTAATACAGACTTGTTCTAAAATGTATCACTACGCATATCTAGAAACACATGTGACAGCTTAATGCAGGTCGAAAGTAATGCTGAAAGCACCTACAGGAGCTTTCAGCATTACTTTCGACCTTCATTAAGCTATGAACTTGAGAAATTATCCATATCAAAATTGGATGACTCGAGCATGGGTTATCTCGATGTAATTAGTATGGTCCTTTGAGGTTCGAGATATCGAAGTTCAACTGTAGCTTGGATCCAGATGAGACCCGAGAAGCCCGGCGTCTCATCAGGGTACAGACTGTTAGACAGTTTAGTCGGTAATAACTCATGAGCGCGCATGAATGGGAATAAAAAAAATAAACACGAGTGTTCGGAGAAACGCGTGTGTCACCTGCTCGCAACTGACACAAAAACTGTTCATATGCTTGAGCGCGAAAATCAGAACAGAGGGGAATAACTCAGAACATTTGCATACAGAGTTATGAACCTTAGTTACAGCAATGGTCCTCAATGAGAGGAAGACACAATTTGAAATCTCTATAATGCTTAGTTTAGAAATAACAGCCAAAACAAGAAAGTGTGACTAAAATCAGAACAAAGGGGAATAACTCAAAATGTATTGTATGCAGAGTGGTGGACTTTAATTACACCAATGGTCCTCAATGAGAGGAAGACACTTGTGAAATTTGAAAGCTCTATTATTATTAGTTTAAAAATGCCAGCAAAAAACGAAAGTGTGACGGATAGACATACAGACATGCAAACAGACAGACAGGGTTTTTTCAGAGGCACAAATGGCACCAGTAGGAGTGAACGGGTTAATCCTTTGTACGGTAAGTAATTGCTTTGTCTGCTGAATTGTCGTCTGTATCACTTTCAAAGATATTAATTTTCTTTCTTATCTTTTTGGCAGATTGAAGTTGAGCCTGAGTGGCACACATAGTTTGGATCTCAGATCGGGCCGAACGAAAGGTGACGTAAGAACGTTAGACAGAAGCAATCATTTGACAGGTCATAGATTGCGTTATTGGGTATGTGCCTAAAAGAAGCAAGGATATGACAAGTGACTGATGGCGTTATTGAATCTGCCAATCATACATTAACACACAGATATCTATGTATTAGCTTGTTACCAACCCCCCCCCCCCCCCAAAAAAAAGGGGGGTGGAAACGGGATCAACCTTGACCTATACAGTAAAACCTCTCTATTACGACCACTAAATTACATCAATTATTTTGTGTTAAAGGCAGGCGACTGCTGAAAGCAAGGTGAAAATAAAAACAGAACGCTCCAATAGGAGCGTTCTGTTTTTCTTTCACCTTGCTTTACGCAGCCACATGCCCTAAATAAATTTGGTGGCCGTTATAGAGAGGTTTAACTGTATGCATTGATAACGACTGCACAGAGCTCCAGAAAACCATTCTGACTATTGCAGAGGCGTCAAAAGGTGTCAATAGAATACTCATATTGACGCCTTTTGGCACCTTTTGAAAGCATTCTGATAATAATGTATTAAATTCTGTTCTAAGTTCTATTTTTCACTGTGGTTTAAAAACTAAACAATTCTACCCCCCCCCCCCCCCAACTGTGTTTAGTAAATGCTCCTTTTCGGCAGATTTATTCAACTTGGTTGGGTCAAAATTAGCCTATGTCGTAGTGAGCTTTCTACATATTTTCATCCTTCATTAAGCTACCACTTGCAATTAGCCTCTTTCGCTTCCAGTGTCACATCTGTCATTGCCTATGCAAACAGTTTGGATCCAGATGAGACGCCGAGTACTGTTACTATTTTATGAAACAAAAAAGAAAAAATGAAAACTATAGCAGACGACAAAGTTTGCAGACGACAAAAGTTGGCAGCGAAAGAGTTAAGATTGAGTAGTTGAGCTCGTTTTAGTGGAATAGTTAGAGAGGTTTTATTTAATGCCACTTTCTTGATGTGGTTAACCATCTACTCTATAAATATTCATGCAAGAAATAATGACAACATTTACATCGATTACAGTAGAACCCCTCTAATGCGACCACTTAATGAATACACATGAGCGTCTTTATAAGTAGGTGGTTGCTTAATGCAGGACAAAAATAATGCAGAAAGCTCCTCCAGGAGCTTTCTGCATTACTTTTGTCCTGCATTAAGCTACCACCTGCATCTAGCACTCAGTATTATACCTCTTTTATGTGGTCGTATTAGCGGGGGTTTATTGTAGATTAATTGTTATAACAGCACAAGGACACAGGCAGTTTTAGCAATGACAGAAATTATAGAATCATATCTATACTATATCATAAGCAAACAGGGAGGACCCTGATGAGACAGCTCATATAGTCGCAGTCTGGTCCGCCTCTACTATGTTTGTAAAGGCATAGAAAGGTGTATTCATGTAGTCGGGCAGAGACTGTGGTGAAAAGTCAAATACTTAGACTGTGTGACTTGGTGGCTCGCTCAGTCGGTATAGTGTTGTCATGGTCAGCCAAAGGCCGTGGGTTCCAGTTCCAGTCCAGTCACAACTTTTACACTATGTTACATTTGACGCCCAACGTAAATAACCCGCAGGGTGATTTATATGTTAACAATTGTAATAATAAGAAACTCGTGGAGTGTTTTTTAAATGAGAATTCGGGGCAAATTCTTGTGTAGAGGATGGCGTGTAGCCGGGTAGAGATTGTGGTGTAACAGTTGATATGTTTAGACAGTGTGACTTGGTAGCTCAGTCGGTAGAGTGTTGGCATGGTAACCCAAAGTCCGTGGGTTCGAGTTCAAGTCGAGTCACAATTTTTTCAATATGTTACATTTATGGAGTAAAACAGAAGTCCAGATAAGATGCTTAAATTCAAACATTTTTAAGAATACCTCCTTAATTTCTCCATCAAACCCTATACTGTGACCACTCTTTAGAATCGTCTTGAAGAGACGATTCTAAAGAGTGGTCACAGTATAGGGCCTGGTCGCGAAATGACGATTTGGGTATTTCGATACACACCTTTGAAACATCTACTCCGCAAAATCGTTCAGTACTGCCAGAAAATGCAGCCAATAGTTTTCTCTGCACTTTTACCACATTGTGCTCACCTTTTTCTGTAATAGCAATTTCCTGACAATTGTGCAATTGTCACATTTATTCAGAGCATTACGTGAACAAATCTCCTAGACAATATTGCAAAACATCCCCGTGACATGGCCTGATTCGCATTTTAAACAGCTTGGATCCTAATGAGACGCCGAGTAACTCGGCGTCTCATTAGGATTCAAGCTGTTTGACACTCGGTCACGCGTTTTTGTTTTCGAGAGAGAGAGCTTGAAAGAATTGTGGGTCAGTGAAAAATGATAACAGATAGGAACTTAAGCGAACATTATCGTTTTACAGCGAAGCAAGGGTAAATCCGTTGAGTAGGCCGCCGACATGTCAAAAATAGCCGTTGACCGATTATTCGAAATACAATTATACATGTAATGTACTTTAGCTCTTTGAAAGCTGAGGTTCAATCTTTGGAATGCTGAGTTTTTTTAAAAATAAGAAACGGTCCATTATTGTTTAAAATGATGGATCCCTTTCAGAATGAAAGGATGTACATTTTGTGAGAATTTTGAATGACAAACAGTACAGACTCTAGTTAGATGGCTCCTATGGGAGCCCTCTGATCTGGGTCTGTATTGTTTGCGAATGTTGGTATGCATGTGTTCAATAAGTGCTAGTGTTTTTCTGACAAATGAACATGTTTATTTCAGTGGGTGTTATTGCCGAGAATTGCTTTCCTCTTCATAATTACGTTTTGTTATGAAAGTACATCGAATTCCTTAACTCTTTGCACCCTAGATGCGAAACTGTGATTACCTATGCAAACAGTTTGGATCCAGATGAGACATCGCATAATGCGGCGTCTCATCAGGATCCAAACTGTTTGTCATCTTGACCATATTTTTGCAAAAAAAATGAGAGAAAGTTTATATTAAGAATTGAAGCTGACGACAACTGTTGCAGACGAAAAAGTATTTAGCGTGCAAAGAGTTAAGCCACACTAAGTTTGATTAGTCATTTGCAAACAACTTGGATCATGATGAGACGCCGAGTAACCCGGCGTAACCCGACGTAACCCGGCGTAACCCGGCGTAACCCGGCGTCTCATCAGAATCCAAGCTGTTTGAAACTCGGACAAAGGTTTCTCGGAAACCTGAAATTGACGTAGTAGGAAAATGCAACAAAAACCAGAGTTTGAGAGGAAACATTGTTGTACGTCAAGAACAAGTGATAGTATAGCTTGGGTAACTGACGTGTCATATGAGATGTACAAGGACTATTTTTATTTAAATATAATGTACTTTAGTAATGTTTGTGTATCAAGTGGACGTGTTTATACTAAAATGGTGTTATTACTAAGCACTGCAGTGCTTCCGTTTCTAAGTGTGTTGTTGTGAAAGTATATCGAATTCCTCAACCCGTATGGTGCTAGCATGGTCTGACAGTAGCAAACAGATTGGAGCCAGATGAGACGTCACATTAGAAACCAGGCTATTTGAAACTCGGACAACCATTTTGCGGCAATTAATTAACCCATTTACTCCCACGATCACATAATGGGACGTAGGCAAACAGTATAGACTCTGGTCAGACGCCGCATAATGCGGCTTATGATCAGAGTCTACACTGTTTGCTGATAGGAATTTCAATATTTATAAAACAAAACGAAATTGAAAATTTAGGCCCGGCATCCCTTAGATAAACAAATGGACTAATCCAATATATAAACATGGAAGAATCCATTGGGTGCAAATGGGTTTAAAAGAATTGGATATACATTCAGTATAAAATGCCACATTCCAGTCTGAGCGGACACTTTTGTAAGTATACATTGGACAACTAATGTGGCATGTGCCATGTACAAGAACTGTCATTTGAAATATAATTTGTACTTTAGTAAAGTTTGTATATCAAATGGACGTGTTTATACCAATGGGTATTATTACTGAGCACTGCTTCCGTTCTAAGCCTATTGTTATAAATGTACAGTAAAACCTCTCTATAACGGCCACTAAATTGTGCTAATTAGTTGGTATTTAGGGCAGGTGGCTGCTTAAAGCAAGGTGAAAGCAAAACAGAACGCTCCTATAGGAGCGTTCTGTTTTACTTTCACGTTGCTTTAAACAGCTACCTGCCTTTAACACAAAATACTTAATGTAATGTGAAGGCCGTTATAGAGAGGTTTTACAGTATATCGAATTTCTCCACCCTTGCGATCTAACAATAGCAAACAGTTTGGATCCAGATGAGATGCCGAGTAACTCGGCATCTGATCAGAATCCAAGCTGTTTGAAACTCGGACAATTGTTTCTTGAAAATTCAAAACGTTTGGACAGAGTAAAACAATACAAAAGATCAGAGTTCTTGTATACATTTTGTTAGCACGTTTAAAGTTACAAGCCTTTCAGTCTCAGTACTAATCGTCCAAAGGCTTAACCCTTACAACGCTGAATTTTTAAATGGACTGTTCCAAAATTCAAACAGGTTAAACTTATGGTGAATATTTAGGGATTTTTCTAAAGAAAAGGGTAACATGACAAACAGTGCATATCATGATGAGAGGGCTTCGAGGGGACCCCTCTAATCTTGGTCTACATTGTTTGCAAAAGGATAGTAATGACTCGTGCCCTGCATTGCGAGGGTTAAACCTGCTGAGTAAAGCAGCAAAGATATTGTCTACATTAAATTTATAGTCCATCCTTAATAAAAACACAAGGCCTTGCAGAGTATTAATAAAACACACTATTTTATATAGAGTACATGTATCGATAAAACACGATCTTGCAGAGTATTTATAAAAAAAAAACGATCTTGCAGAGTATAAATGACAAAACGCACGATTTTGTAGAGAAATAATAAAACACGACCTTTTTACAGAGTAAGAATAAAACAAACGAACTTGCAGAGTAACAATAAAGCGCACGACTTTGAAGAGAATAATAAAACACATGACCTTGGAGAGTATGAATAAAACACACGATCTTGCAGAGTATGAATAAAACACACGATCTTGCAGAGTATTAATAAAACACACGATCGTTCAGAGTAATAATAAAACACACGATCTTGCAGAGTATGAATAAAACACACGATCTTGCAGAGTATTAATAAAACACACGATCGTTCAGAGTAATAATAAAACACACGATCTTGCAGAGTATGAATAAAACACACGATCTTGCAGAGTATTAATAAAACACACGATCGTTCAGAGTAATAATAAAACACACGATCTTGCAGATTTGAATAAAACACACGATCTTGCAGAGTATTAATAAAACACACGATCGTTCAGAGTAATAATAAAACACACGATCTTGCAGATTTGAATAAAACACACGATCTTGCAGAGTATTAATAAAACACACGATCTTGCAGAGTATTAATAAAACACACGATCTTGCAGAGTATTAATAAAACACACGATCTTGCAGAGTATTAATAAAACACACGATCTTGCAGAGTATTAATAAAACACACGATCTTGCAGAGTATTAATAAAACACACGATCTTGCAGGGTATTAATAAAACACACGATCTTGCAGGGTATGAATAAAACACACGCTCTTGCAGGGTATGAATAAAACACACGATCTTGCAGGGTATGAATAAAACACACGATCTTGCAGGGTATGAATAAAACACACGAGCTTGCAGGGTATGAATAAAACACACGATATTGCACAGTAATAATAAAACACACGATCTTGCAGGGTATGAATAAAACACACGATCTTGCAAAGTATGAATGAAACACACGATCTTGCAGAGTATGAATAAAACATGATATTGAAGAGTATGAATAAAACACACGATCTTGCAGACTATTAATAAAACACACGATCTTGCAGAGTATTAATAAACCACACGATAAATAACATCGCCTCCGAATTCACTAACAAAAAAACAAAACCATAAAGTATATTGAATGAAACAGTTGACCAACGTTTTGTCCGTTGCACGCCTGTTTGCTAGTATAATAATAACCAACCTTCAAAAATCTAGTTCCCTGTACTATAAAATCTCCAAACATTGAATTTAATATGGCAGAGATTTAATACCATTATTGTTTTGTACATGTCAATATTTGAATGCCGCACAAATTCTTTTTTAAAGATATTTCTTGTTTGTTCTAGAACAAGAAATTGTAATTACGTTAACAACTTCTATTGATTCAAAAATATGTTTTGCAATATGAATTGTTCTAGAAAAGCTTCGTAAAATGGCCCTACCAGTATCACAGTAAAGCCTGTCTTAAGCGGCCATCAAAAATATATATAGTCATGGATCTCTAGGGCAGGTGGCAGCTTATTACAGGTCAAAAGTAAAGCAGAAAGCTCCTGTTTTAAGATTTCTGCTCTCAATCAATTCATCATGTGTTGCTTAACCCTTTCCTCCATGAATACGTCTTACTACGCCTCTGTAAAAATCAGCTATTGAAAACATTGTGATAATTAGAGCATTTGCTCCTGCAGGAGCAAATGCTCTGTTTATCACAATGGTTTCAAACTACAAAATTCTAAAGTTTTCCTTTTCTCTAATTAATGCTCCTTTTCGGTAGATCTATCCAAAACGGTTGGATCTAAAAAAAAAAAGCATATGAGGGAATTGGTTAAGACAGGCTCAACTGTAGTTGAATGGATACCGAGATATGTCCAAACAAGCCGTAAATTGCTTCATTACTATAACCCTATACTCTATGAATATTCATATAAAATATAATGATATCATGAATATTAATTATGTCAATTTATATCATGGAACATGAACCTGGGAGTTTTGGGCCATGACAGAAATTGTAAAACCAAATCTATATTATTTCATAAGCAAACAGAGCAGACCCTGATTAGACGGCTGCTAAAATGGTTTCAAAGAATAACTTTTACAGGGGCGTCAAAAGGCGTCAGTAGGAGGGAATGGGTTAAACTTGAAGCAGACGAAACTGTGTCCAGCAGACGACAATATTGGCACTGAAAGGATTAAAGATAGTCCTATCGACTCGACCATATTGCCCCCCCCCCTTGTCCTATATACAAACCAAGCAGATGGAAATATTATCGACTGGGTTCACCTTTGGAGAGTGCTAACGGTTCACATCAACTGGGTCGAAGTAACCTTAGACGATACATACGTCAACCTGTCGACCTCCTTTGAAAGCTGCTATTTTTGTTATATATGTCCTAAATATTCGGACACCTAATCTGGGATCGTCACTGGTTTGTACGTCTGATATAGTAGCAAATTATACAGTAGCAAATTGTATAAGTCAAAACAGATTAGTGTGTGCTCTCAACTACTTAAATTGTCATTTCTCCACCAAACCCTACACTGTGGCGACTCTTTAGAATCGTCTCTTCGAGACGATTCTAAAGAGTGGTCACTGTATAGGGTTTGGTGGAGAAATAATGGAGCTTTTCTTGAAACGTTTAAATTTACGCATCTTATCTGGAGCTCTGTATACCCCATCAGGGAAGTTTGATCTAGGTCTGCACTCTTTGCCTAAGTTTTTCTGTCCGAAAATTAGAGTAAGTACATTTCTTACTGATATAGTCCAGTACATGAAAGAACGGAAATGGCTTTTTTGATAGCATAACAAGTGGGTAATGTTACAATATTGACATTTATTGACATTGTGTCTGTGGATATTATTTTCAAAAACGTGAATAGGATAAAGTCAAAGGAAGATACTTAAATACGTACTTGGCTAATGGCATACTTATCAATCTTATCAAATGTTGAACTAACTTGCTTCTGTTGTTTTCTTTTTGTTGCTGTTTATTGATGTTGTTGTTGGTATGTTTGTTTGTTGTTGTTTTTTTGTGTTTTTTTGTTGTTGTTTTTTGTGGGGGGTTTTTTTCGTGGGGTGGGGTGGGGGCTTCTCTTCAAGATTATGTGAGCATGTATGTATGGTCATTTATTGCATATGAATAAACACTATTATTAAGTTAATCATTCGCATGCTAGAGATGAATCTGGCGAATAATCAATCAATTCACGAAATAGTTCAAACAATGACACAACTGCTATATCAAAATGGTGTAATTACCTGGCGTAATACAATTCTCGCTTATGGCTTGCTAAACCAATATTTTGTAGGTGATTTTAACCCTTTCACCGCCAATGTCGCAAAAATGCACCACGACATGGCGGCGTCTGACCAGTGGCTTCACTTTTTGTCTCAAATTCTACCTGTCCTTTATTATCTCATTTCCTTATTTAACCCATTCCCTCATATTGACGCCTTGAGACGCATCTGCAAAAGCCACCTGTTGAAACCATTGTGATAAATAGAGCATTTGCTCCTATAGGAGCAAATGCTCTATTTATCACAATGGTTTCAAACTACAAAATTCTAAAATTTTCCTTTTCTCTTGTTATTGCTCCTTTTCGGTAGGTTTATTCAAAGTGGTTGGAACTAAAAAATAGCCTATGAGGTAATGGGTTAACCAAAAGACTTGGTTTGCAGACGAAAATTAGAAATTTGGCGCCGAAAGGGTTAACCCGTTTATTCACATACAGTTGAACTTCGATATCTCGAACTTCAAGGGACCGTACACATTACTTCGAGATATCAGAGGTTCGAGCGTTTCGATTTATAATCTGAACAATTGTTCCAAACAAGTTCATAGCTTAATTCAGGTTGAAAGTAATCCTGTTGGAGCTTTCAGCAATACTTTCCACCTGAATTAAGCTGCAACCTGTGTTTCTAGATATGTACATGTAGCGATATTTTTAGAATAATTCCGTATTGTAAATATTTTGGAAGGACCGGACTGTTACTTCCAATTATCTCGAAGTTCGAGTTGTCCGAGTTCAAGATATTCATGTATTATGTAGGTAAACGCTGTCAAGATCTTACTTTGGAATTCCTTTCTAGAGTTCCTGTCGTTGCCGAAATTCCTTAGTCCATGTGCTATTATAACAATCATTACGATAATTATTCTATCTAAGCCTTTCGGCGCCAAATTTCTAATTGTCGTCTGCAATCCAAGTTTGTTAAATCATCCAGTAAAATAAGGAAATGAAATAAATAAATGCAAATTCTAAAGGAATAAAACACATATAAAGAAACAGAAGTTGAGACAAATAGTGAAGTCGCTGATCAGACGCCGCCTTGAAAAGGCAGCGTCTGATCTGGGACTGCACTATTTGTCGTGGTGCATTTATGCGACTGCGGCGGTGAAAGGGTTAATATTCATGATGTCATTATAAGTAATAAAAGGTTGCTTTTAGCCCGATGACTGATTTTGAGCGTCGGTTAAATTGTTTGTTAACGTACATTTCTTGTTTTAACTCATTCCGTCCAAGACTATTTTAGACGCAGCCTCTTTGAAAAAATCTACCGAAAAGGGGCATTTAATAAAAGAAAGGGAGGATATTGGAATTATGTAGTTTTGAAACTATTGTGATAAATAGAGCATTTGCTACTATGGAGAAAATCCTCTATTTATCACGATGGTTTTAAAACGTGACTTTTACAGGGGCATCAAAAGACATCAATACGAGGGAATGGGTTAAAACATTATTGTTTGTAAATATTTTTATCTGCTAGTGTATATCAATTAAAACAATGTGCGGATATTAAATCCAAAGACAGCTTATTTTTGAAACGTTACGAGTTTGTACATGCAAAATAAATAGAGCGCATAACCCGTTCTGTTGTATAAACACTTGTTCACGCATTTGCAAACAGAGTAGACCCAGATCAGACGGATCCTATAGGGTCCTAATCAGGGTCTGTTCTGTTTGCTTATAAAATTATAAATGATCTGACTTTACAATTTGTATCAATAACAACACCTCCTGTGCACATATTCCATTTAAAAATCAGCTAATAAATATGTCGTTATTTCTCATATGAATAAGGAGTGTTAACTGAGCTTAAACTGAATCTCATTCGTGAAACCTGGTCAGATATAGCTAAAACTACTTACCGTAATTGCATTTCTAGACCAAGCCATTATGAGAGGTGAATCAAACGAGTACCAACAAGAGCATCGCATCCATGTGGCCAATTTTCAGAATTACTAAAATTAAGTTAACATGGCTATTGGAGACGGGGCTAAATTTCCTTATGTGTCTATATTGAAAACGTTTAAAACGATCTCTTAAATTAATAGTCCAATTGAAATGGTATTTGGCAGGAATACTCCGTTTAAAGCACGGACGGACTGACAGACGAATGGACGAATGGATGGACGGACGGATGGACATTTGACAGTAGCAACAAACCCTCAACTGAGTATACATATATACCCAGGTGCACTAAAACACCGGAAACTACAAAAGAAGGAAATAGCTTACATCCCGTGTCTAAAACAGACTCATCTGCAGCTAGGCGATCTATATCTAGTTTCTCGTTCTAGTGCAAAGCGCATGTGCATCGTGACATAGAAGTGTCTGAACTATAAGTTGGTTTTAGTTCTTTATTACTAATATAGATTATAATGTATAAATAACAATACATATAATGTAGTTTCTATAAGTATTTTATTCAAGTATGCATGCTGCTATTTCTCTTTTCTATATAATCCTTTTTAATATGTATTAAATAAACACAATATACAATAAACACAGGGTCCATGGAATTTGAACATTTTTTTTCAAATTACGTTACGTTGCTAAAAACTTTTAACGTGGTTTGAAAAATTGAAAAAAACAATTTCATTTCTCTTTCTCGTTGCTATGGGATTTGAAATATTTATTTCATTTCAAGTATTTTTATTATTATTTTACGTGTGTACAGAGCTAGCAAGATATGATTACCAGAGAAATGCGGAAATTAGTTTCCCTACATTTTCCAGAACACATCACTTATTTACACTCTACATTCACGATTATTTTGGCATTTACTTTGAATAATTCTACTTCAATGGCTTACCAACCTCAATTGGATATTTATCATCCGAATAACTGGAGCAAAAACAATAAGCTCTGTATGCCAATTGATCCATTGTAAAACAACAGTTCGGTGTGCATTGGTTCGAAAAAGCTTTTCTCAGAAGGCATTATCGTCTAACCTACTTAACTCACTGCCAATGTCATCTATGTGATTACCTATGCAAACAGTTTGGATCCAGATGAGACGCCGAGTAGCTCGGCGTCTCATCAGGATCCACACTGTTTGTTACTGTGAATAGTTTTGAAACAGCCACGAAGAAAAATAAAAACAAATTAATATTGTAGCAGACGAAATCGAAAAGGTTTGCAGACGACAAAATTTGGCAGCGAAAGAGTTAACTCTTATCCTGCTGTAAAAACAACGTCTGCTCAAATTTGGATCTCTCGTGCAAGTTCGACTACTTCCGGTTCGATCAAGTTGTTTTCGGAAACTATTGACCGAGTGTCAAACAGCTTGGATCCTGATGAGACGCCGAGTTACTCGGCGTCTCATCTGGATCCAAGCTGTTTGCAAATGCGAGACAGGACATGAATAGCTTGATAAGGGATAATGTTCCTCTTTGTATTCTCATGAACAATAGAGCAAGAAAAAACGATTGATTATGAATTGCAAATTCTGCTAAAACCATTTGTAAGCAGTTTGGCCTTTTTATACCAAGTATAGTTGCAGCTAATAGAACCATCGCTAACGTAGCGTGAACTATTAGCACTTGTCCCTGTTTAATATTCATGAGCTGAATAATGTACTCGTTATTATTTATTAGTGTTTTTTATTTACAGTTGGAACTTCGATATCTCGAACTCGGATAACTCGAACTTCGGGATAACTCGAGCAAAAATGTCAGTCCTTCCAAAACTTACAATACAGTTGCTTCAATAATGTATCTCTACAGCTATTTAGAAACACGTGTGACAAATTAATACAGGTTTAAAGTAATGCTGAAAGCTCCTACAGGAGCTTTCAGCATTACTTTAGACCTGTATTAAGCTGTGGCATTGAGAAGTTTTTCAGATTAGAAATCGGATGACTCGGAACTTCTGTTATCTCGAACTAATTTGTATGGTCCCTTTAAGTTCGAGTTATTGAAGTTCAGGTGTATAAGCATATGTATACAGGATATGCTGGCTCAAGGCAGAAACTGCAGAATCAGATGAATACGTATATCATGCCATAAGCAAACAGAACAGACTCTGATCAGACAGCTTCTAAAAACTTTGGCCATGGCAGAAACTGTAGAATCAGATCTATAACATACCATTAGCAACCAGAGAAAACCCTGATCAGACGGCTCCTATAGGAGCCGTCTGATCTGGGTCTACTCTGTTTGCAAATGCGTGAAAACACGTTTATATGAATGAAAAGGTTCATCCTTTAACTACCGGAGCCTGTCCCGTTTGCTTATGGAATTATGTACATCTACTTCTACATCTTCCTGCTATGGCTAATTATGCCTTCGTCCGTATATCGTTTATAAAATATTATCGTACTTATGCTTCATCTCGTGAATAATTATGCAAAAATCTGTCCATTCATGCATATTCACTGAGTTTTAAAACGGTACATTTAACAGGACTGGAGATTGGTGGGCCATTACGTCAGCTTGAGTTCAGTTCTATACAATTCCATAACCCTCTACACCATAAATGCGTTTTTCTATGCCTTTGCAAACAGAGTTGTCCCAGATCAGCTGCAATTCCAAATTTCAATCAGGCCAAATTTACTTTCAATATAGAATAGATTATGTCTAGAGGGTTAAGGTAAAAATGGAGAGTATTGTCTCTAAATCAAATAACGTTTTACTATTTGTTAAATAATGAAAACAATTTTAAAGTCCCATAACTCTGGTAAAATTGGTCTGTGCAAATATTCCCTTATTTACGTACATCTTCACATTAACATATCAGTCACAGTTTCACGTAAGTCCTCCATATGCTGTAAGAGGAGTTAGACACACAAGATGTGTGGGACATATGGACGGACGAACGGATGGACATATGTACAAGAGCAAGGCTATATGCCTCCTATCTTGTGTAGGGCATAGCAAACAATTTATTTTTACTTTCATACATGTATTTGATTATAACAACACAATTGCTTCAGTCTTACTTTTTATTCCATCATGCACATGTAAAACTAACCCTTTATCTCGTGAATATGCATGTAAGAAATAATGAATATTAATCAGATTAACATTTTATTATGAACATGAAACTTTAGGCCATGACAGAAATTGTAGAATCACACCTATGTAATTCCATAAGCAACAGAGGACACACTGATCCTACTGATCTTCTCTGTTTGCAAAGGTGCCAAAAAGCTTCTCCATTTTAACCCTTCTCTTGTTGAATTTTAAAATATATTTCTCCTTCTTTACCCATGCCCTAGCTGTTGTATAATTACATATATCTTCAAGGTGTACACGTATTTCACTGTGCAATCACTGCTGTGGGGTGCACTGGTTGCACAATCAACTTGTAAATAGTGCAGACCCTGATGAGACAGCTGTCTCATCTGGGTCTTTACTATTTACAGGTAGGTATATTGACATGAATAAGCAAGCGAAGAGTTAAAAGGTATCAGGAAACTAAGATTCACAGGACTAAACAGCAGTATTGATTATAGTTTAACCCTTTCCTTTTTAAATATGCCTTTCCTCGCCCTTCCTTGCAAACAAAGTAGACTCAGATCAGATGGCTCTTGCCGGGTCCATCTGATTAGTGTCTGCTCTACATTTGTATTTGCTTCAATATGAAATATAAACATGATTCTACAGTTTCTGTCATTGCGAAATGTTCCCCGTTTTCATATGTCATTATAAAAAATAATCTGATTAATATTCATGACGTCATTATTTCTTACATACATATTCATGGCGTAAAGAGTTATTATAGATCTATCTTGTATAAGCCTATGTAAGCAATTCTTGTAAATATATCAATCAAAACTTAACCCTTGTCCCACTGTGAAGTAAAAACAAGAAATGTCCGCAGACAGCACAATCCACTTTCTTTAGTGCTGGATAGTGTAGTGGAAGTCTAAGTCAGAGAGGGTAGATAACTATAGCAAATTAATTTAGGGTTACCTGCCCTTAAGGAATGTGACCCCCTTGTAATAGTTAACATGCATACCAAATTTGAACCAAATATCTTGAACAGTTCCAGAGACATGGACCTTAACAAAAAACTTAACCAACAATGAAAATTTTAAGTCGAAAAAGGTGAATAACTAAAGCAAAATTAATTTCAGGGTTACCTACCCTTGTGAAATCGGTTGCCCTTGTGATAGTGAACATACATACCAAATATGAACCAAATATCTTTGATGGTTTCTGAGAAAATGGACCTTAACAAAAAGGTTAACCAACACCGACGCCGACGTCACCAACACCGACAGCACCGCCGACGAGAGGGTCATAACAATAGCTCCACTTTTTGAAATGTCTGCTCAAATTTGGATCTGGTGCAATTTGGACTACTTTCGGTTCAATCAGGTATTTCCCTGTTCTATATTTAGACCATATTTCAATACCCACTGAATATTCATGGTCAAAATAGTAATAATAAAATATTTAGAGTGTAACATGATAGCCATTTTGGAAACTGGAAACTAAAGAAATCAATCTATCAAATTCCATTAGCAACCAGAGAAGACCCTGATCAGACGGCTCCTATAGGAGCCGTCTGATCTGGGTCTACTCTGCTTGCAAATGCCTGAAAACACGTTTATATGAGGGAATGGGTTAAGAAACTATTGACTGCATGCCAAACAGCTTGGATCAGTCAGGTTGTGGGGTTCAGGGGAAATAAATGTGCTAACTGAATATTATGTGATGTTTATAATTGTCTCCCTTAACTCTTTCCCCTTTTGAACATGTACAATTGATCACTTAATGAATATAATATTAATTTACTGTCCTCAGAGACTCATTTTCAAGAGAATATTTATTGGCTTAGACAAAAATTGTAGTATCAGATATGAATAATTCCATATTAAATCAAACAGATTAGATCAGAGAGACAGACAGCCCCTACAAGAGTAATCTTGACCTAGGTCTACCCTTGTTTGTGAGAAAGAGTTAATGAATCCCACAAACAAGAAAAAAACTGTTTTAACCCTTTCCTTCATATAAACGTGTTTTCAAGCATCTGCAAACAGAGTAGACCCAGATCTCCTATAGGAGCCGTCTGATCAGGGTCTTCTCTGTTTGCTAATGGAATTTGATAGTTCTATTCCTTTACTTTCTAAAATGGCTATAATGTTTAACCTTCCATATTTCATTATAACTATTTGATCTATGAATATTCAGTAGGTATTTAAATCTGTAATAGAGAAAGAATAAGGCAAAGGGTTAATCTAAATGCTTTATATCCCTTTATCTTATGAATATTTATGTAAAATTAAAGACATTCTTAATTTTAATTACATGTAGAAGGATTTTTACAAAAGCATACGAACATAGGAGATTTTTAGCAATGGCAGAATGAATCAGATCTATCGTGTATCATACCATATGAAAACAGAGCAGACCTTGATCAGACCTACAGGAACCATCTGATCTGGGTCTACTCTGTTTGCAAACACATTAACCGGTTTATTCATTAACCCTTTACTCCATATGCTTGTCTACACCTTTGTTTTTATGATACAAATATGTGTACATTGTACAACTTTTGTATTGATTGATTTATTCGAAAAGAGAATGTCTAAATTATATAGGAGCCGTCTGATCTGGGTCTACTCTGTTTGCAAACATGTGAAAATGCATTCATAAGGAGGAAAGAGTTAATTAAAATCTGATGGCATGCTGTAAAAGAACATTGCAAAAGCGACAGAAAACAGATAACACAAGTATATGACAGTAACTGCATGCTTCTAGCATGATTAGCTTAAACTCTTCACTCCATGAGTATGAACTCTTTCCTCCATAGGCTATTTTTAGACCCAACCTCTTTGAATGAATCTACCCAAAAGGAGCATTTACTAGAGAAAAGTAAAATTTTAGAATTTTGTAGTTTGAAACCATTGTGATAAATAGAGCATTTGCTCCTATAGGACCAAATGCTCTATTTATCACAATGGTTTCAAGAAATGGTTATTACAGAGGCGTAGAAAGGCGTATTTAAGGAGGAAAGTGTTAAAAACTTCAGGAAAGGGTTAAGATAAGAAATAATGACGTCATTAACGCTTTCGCTGATGAATTTTGCCGTCTGCAAATTTTGTCGTCTGCTTCAATTTTCATTTCTTTAGTTTGCTGAATTTTTGTTTAAAAAACCAGTAACAGTAACAATTTGGATCCTGATGAGATGCCGAGTTACTCGGCGTCTTATCTGGATCCAAACTGTTTGCATAGGCAATCAAAAATGCGACATTGGCAGCGAAAGAGATAATATTAATTAGATTAATTCTTATAATAACACATGAACACAGGAACCTTTTGGCCATGATAGAAACTGTAGAATCATATATATCTTAATTCATAAGCAAACAGAGTAGACCTTGATCAGACGGCTCCTATAGGAGCTGTCTGATCAGGGTCTACTCTGTTTGCAAATGATTGAAATAACTTAACCATAACATAACCACAATATCTTACTCAATATCATACAACAAAAATTATGTTAACTACCTGTACGACAATTGGTACTACTCAAATAAGCTGAAATAATAGAACATTCTAGTGAGCAGCAATTAACCCATTCCCTCATAGGCTTTTTTTAGATCCAACCTCTTTGAATAAATCTACCCAAAAGGAGCATGAACTAGAGAAAAGGATTTTTTTTAGAATTTTGTAATTTGAAACCATTGTGATAAAAAGAGCATTTGCTCCTATAGGAGCAAATGCTCTATTAATCACAATGGTTTCATAAAGTGACTTTTACAGAGGCATAGAAAGGCGTATTTATGGAGGAAAGGGTTAATAACTCCTGTAGGAGCTGTCCATTCAAGGTCTGCTGTTTGCTTATGAAATAATGATATCAGACTCTACAGTTTCTACCAATACCAAAAACCCTGTCCATTTTAAATTCAGCAAATAAACATTCATGATGTCATTCTTTATTACATGAATGTTCAACAAGGATTTAGCCATTAAACAATAATCAATGACTTCATGAATAGCAAATTAGCAATTATAATATTTTTTGGCATATGAAACTGGGAAATAAGATCTTTATATTTCGAAAAAATCTTTATAATCCAAAAAGCAAACAGAGCAGACACTGATCAGAAGGCTCCTACAGGAGTCATTTGATCTGGGTCTACTCTGTTTGCAAAGGTATAAATAGCCTATAGGCATTTCTATAAGGGAAAGGGTTAAGTCTTTTGCAAACGAAGAAAACTCAGATCAGATAGTTTGTATAGGAGCCGTCTGATCAGGGTCTGCTCTATTTGGTTACTGAATAATACAGGTCTGGGTCCATGCTTATAAAGCTTTTAGTTGAGTCTGAGTTCGTTCTCAAGCTTTTGATTGGTCAGATTTGAGTTCTCAAGCTTTTGATTGGTCAGATTTGAGCCTTTGGCTGAGTTCGTTCTCAAGCTTTTGATTGGTCAGATTTGAGTTCTCAAGCTTTTGATTGGTCAGATTTGAGCCAAAGGCTCAAATCTGACCAATCAAAAACTTGCGAACAAACTCAGACTCAACTAAAAGCTTTATAAGATTTAACAACATTTCCTGTGTTCATATTCCATTATAAAATTTCACCTAATTAATATTCATGATGTCATTATATTTTACATAAACATTAATGACATAAAGACACAATCTCAATATAATTTCAAGAATTTAGCCATTAAATCCCTACACATAAAGACTAACAGAATTGGAAACAAATAATGTGTCCTATTCTTTGAAAGATGAGATTCTATTAACCCTTTCCCCTCATATAAATGCTTTTTCACACCTGTCCAAACAGAGTAGACCCAGATCAGACGGCTCCTAGAGGAGCCGTCTGATCAGGGTCTACGCTGTTTGCTTATGAAATTATAACTTGAACACTGACCATGTCAGAAAGGGTCCCACATGGTGATAAACTTGGCCAAGACTGTTTACCTATAAACATTCTCAGCACATATGATGTATAGCAGATGAGAAATGTTTGAGTTAAAGAGCAGACAAGGCTAAAATCAGAACTCCAGATAAGGTGCGTACATTAAAACATTTTCAAGAATAACTTCTTTATTTCTCTACCAAAGCCTATGTTGTGACCACTTTCTAAAGAGTGGTCACAACATAGGGTTTGGTGGAGAAACGACGATTATAGTATTTAAGTATGCACCTTTATCTGTAGCTCTGTAAAATGGCAAATTTTGACTAACTGACTGACTGAGGGACAGGGCGTTTACTATATGGCACCCACACCAAGGTGTGGGCCCTAATAAAGCTGATTCTACTTTCTTCCAGTATCATAACATCCTCTGTAAATTTACCACTATAAACACCTTCTGTACATACATACATACATAACTCAGTTGACCCTTTCCCTGTTTAATATTCATGCAAATAATAATGACATCGTGAATATTAATGAGCTGAGCTATTATTATTGTATTATTAACCCTTTCCCTGTTCTATGTTTATTTCAAATTTCAATACCTACTGAATATTCATGGACAAAATAGATGTAATGAAATACGGAAGGTTGGATAATGTAGCCATTTGAGAAACTGAAGACCCAGATCTTTCAAATTCTGTTAGCAAACAGAGCAGACCCTGATCAGACGGCTCCTCTAGGAACTGTCTGATCTGGGTCTATTCTGTTTGCAAATGCGTGAAAACACGTTTATATGAGGGAAAGGGTTAACAAAAGCACATTTTTCTGCGACAGAGAGTGTAGAATCAGATCTATGTAATGCCATAAGCAAACAGAGCAGACCCTGATCAGACGGCTGTCTGATCTGATTCTACACTGTTTGCAAATGCGTGAAAAGGGTTAATATATTCATGATGTCATTATTATTCTACAGGGAAAGTGTAAACCCCAAGATATCCTATGATGACAGACGTCTAGGCTTCCTCATCTTCCGTGCTGTTATCTGAGTACATCTCCTGGTTTCTTCTCTTGAACTTTTTCATGACTGGACTTTGTCCAACAGTTTTTGCCCCGTCAAGTCGCTTCAATTTGCCCTTGTCGCCTAATGGCGATATTTCCGTATCAGTTACATTCTGTTCTATCCTGTCGTCAATTGTAGTCAATGGACTTGACTGGTAAGCTGGTCTCATGTTGATAAAGTCAGGTAAATCGTCATCAGTTTTCTGTTTCACACTGACAATGTCTTGAAGGTCTACCTCACTGTGATCTAGTGACACTTCCATCATTTTCTTAACATCGACAGTTTCTGCTTTCCTTAGCGATGCCTGTCCCTGGGCTTGCAGCATCTCCTGCAGCTCTGGATCATCATCATTGATATGCAGGAATTTACAATCAATGCTTGTGTCAGATAGCACTCTACTCCCGTCGCTTTCTGATTCTGTCTCGTCCTTACTGTTTTCTTTCACTTTTTTCTGAGCGGACATTATTTGTGCAAATTCTGCGTCATCGTTTAGATCATCTTCCGAGGAGTTTGTAGAGGATGCTGAATGACCGGTACTACTTTCATTCTTTGGCTTTGGCAAAGTTTCTGATAAACTCCTTCGAATTTTCTTCTCAATGTTCTGTGCTTTCATAATTGCTTTGAATTCCTCTTCGGCATCTTCAATCTCTCCCCCACTCTGATCTTTATCTGCATCAGCGGCTTTTGTTTCTCTATCTTCGAGTTCTTCATCTACATTGATCTCCTCTGGATTACCGACAGAACTAAAACTTTCATTCCCAACTGAAAGAATACTAAAACTTCGATCACTAAAACTCGATTCACTTTCGGTCAATGATATAAAGCTTGCTTCACTTTCGTAATCTTCAACATCATCAGTTTCATCATCAAGATCACCAGCGTCTTCCGTACCATCATCACATGGAGCTTTAATAATTGAATCTTTGCCTAGAAAAACTGCATTGGGATCTGTGAGATCCAGCATGCTACACAGAAGTGTGGTTTGGCCATTGATTTCTGTACAGGGATCAGGCATTGAGTTGCTTTTCTTGGACTGATTTGGGTCAAAGACAGGAACAGTCTGTATGAAGGTATCTGGAATCGACAGGTCACCTCCAAAGTCAGAAATAACAGTATTGATTTCTGCCTGAGTTGGACAGAAGTCTTTCCTGAAAATAAAAGCAAAAGAAATAATGACTCACAGGGCTTACTACTGGTACTATGGGCGGATCTGTAGTTACTTTTACAAACGGTTTTGATCCAGATGAGATGCCGAGTAACTCTGAGTCTCATCAGGATCCAAACTGTTTGACACATCACTTATGTATTAGCGAAGAAAATTAAGGAAAGCTCGCTCAAAAGCTTAAAGCAGACGGCGTTGTTCGCAGACGAAATTTATTTTGCCACCAAAGAGCTGTTCAAATGACACTCAAATTGTGTTAGGCATTAGAAGTGTTCATAGTCCTTAACGATAACACTAAATACCTGTGTGTGATAACATAATGAATTTGACCATCTCCCTCCTTTAACCCTTTCCTCCATAAATACGCATTTCTACGCCTCTGTAAAAATCACTTATTGAAACCATTGTGATAAATAGAGCATTTGCTCCTAAGCAGCAAATTGCAAATAGAGTAGACCCAGATCAGATGGCTCCTGCAGGACTTTGATATATCAAACTTCAAGGGACCATACAAATTACTTTGTGATAACATAGCTTCAAGTCATCTGATTTCTAATCTGAACAATTTCTCACAGCTTCACAGCTTAATGCCGATTTAAAGTAATGCTGAAAGCTCCTGTAGGAGTTTTCAGCATTACTTTTGATCTGCATTAAGCTGTCACATGTGTTTCTAGATATGTGTAGAGATGCAATTTAGAACAAAATTCTGTATTGTAAATTTTGAAAGGACTGAACTTTTACTCCTAGTTCGAGATATCCAAGTTCTAGATATCCAAGTTCTAGATATCCAAATTCGATATATCCAAGTTTGAGATATCCAAGTTCGAGATATCCAAGTTCGAGATATCCAAGTTCGAGATATCTAAATTCAACTGTACTATATACATGTTCAGTTGAACTTCGATATTTCGAACTCGGATAACTCGAACTTCGTGATAACTCGAACAAAACGTTCAGTCCTTTCAAACTTACAATACAGAATTGCTCTAAAATGTATCTCCACAGATATCTAGAAACACATGTGATAGCTTAATACAGGTCTAAAGTAATGCTGAAAGCTCCTGTAGGAGCTTTCAGCATTACTTTAGACCTGCATTAAGCTGTGAACCTGAGATATTGTTCAGATTAAAATTGGATAACTCGAACTTCTGTTATCTCGAACTAATGTGTACGGTCCCTTAAAGTTCAAGATATTGAAGTTTCAACTGTATATATATAGACCTAGTGAAATAACACTTACGCCATGAATATTCATGTAATAAATACTGACATCATGAATACTCATGGAAAATGAATACAGGACATATTGGCAACTGGTGTAGACTCAGATCTATATCATTTCATCCATAAGCAAACAGAGCAGACCCTGATCAGATGGCTCCTACTCTGTAAAGGTGTAGAAAAGCACATTTATGGAGTAAAGTGTTAATCTCTAATATTTCAAATGTTATGGCCAATGTTAACCCTCTACTCCATGTATATACAGTATTCCCTCCAGTAACATCACATCTCTTTACATCCTCCTTTCAACGAGTCTGAATTCCCCCGTGCATTTTAAATACAAATTTACCTCTCACAAACAACACCTCTGAAGACCGACAAACGTCACTTAATTTTGATTACTGGCTCTTACCAAACCAATGCTGTGTTTCAGCGTGGGAACCAGGCAGCTAAAGGGTACTGTCGACTGACTGGTTCCCGTGTTATCAGGACATCATTGGCTTGATACCAGCCGGTAATCAGCTGTGTGCATTACATTCATAGAAGCATATAAAAGTTGATAGTTGACACATTGGCTGTTTATTCTGACAGTGTCAATTAAACATCACACACTTTCCGATGGGAATTTGACACAGAAAACAATAGTATTTGGGAGATTAAGGATGGGAAATTATATTATGTTTGTTTGAGTTAATGTGTTTATGTAAGGACTGGTGTTTGTTTTTATCCTTTAGCCTGCTGCGGGCGGATGAGTGCATACCCATGCAAACAGTTTGGATTCAGATGAGACGCAGAGTAACTCACAAACTCTATGTTGTGACCACTCTTTAGAATCGTCTCAAAGAGTGGTCACAAGATAGGGTTTGGTGAAGCAAAGACCTATGATAACACTATGTGTTATCATAGGTCTTTGGGTGAAGAAATATAAAGAAGATATTCTTGAAAATGTTTTAATTTATGCATCTTATACGGACCTCTAGACAGCAAACCAATAAAGAGGCAAACACAATCTAGATCTAGATTTGGAAGACATAAAAAACACTCTAACCTTTCGCCAGGGCCGCTACCGGGATAATGGTTGCTCTTGGACAAACTCAGAAGATGATTGGTTGATTTCAGAATGGCCAGCCACTCAGGATCGAGATGTAATTTCAACGGTTTGCTTGCGTCATGCGGTATATCCAGCACCTTGCAGAGAGAAAGGAAAATGCACGATACATTCGTATCTTATCCTTTCCCTGTTGAATATTCATGTAATAAATAATGACATCATGAATATTTAATAGCTGATTTTTATAATAGAATGAGTACACAAGAGGTTTTGGTATTTGTAGAAACTGGAGAGTCAGATCAGTTATAATTATCATAAGCAAACAGAGCAGACCCTGATAGAAACCATCTAATGATGATCTGGGTCTACTCTGTTTGCAATGGCATAAAAAGGTGTATTTATGGAGTAAAGGGTTACAGCTACAAAATTTAAAACATGAGTGAGTAATTCCTTAAGCTTTATTCTTGCTTTAACCATCTACTCCATGAATATTCATGTAAGAAATAATGACACCATGAATATTAACCCATTCCCGCATAGGCTATTTTTAGATCCAACCTCTTTGAATAAATCTACCAAAAAGGATCATTTATTAGAGAAAAGGAAAATTTCTGAATTGTGCAGTTTTGAAACCATCGTGGTAAATAGAGCATTTGCTCCTATGGAGCAAATGCTCTATTTATCACAATGGTTTCACAAAGTGACTTTTACAGAGGCGTCAAAAGGCGTCAATATGAGGGAATGGGTTAATGAGGGTAATTTTAAGAATGGCATGTGAACACTGTAGAATCATATTTATATTTATATTATAAGCCAACAGAACACAACTTTAACCCTTCGCTCCATATAGATACATGTACGCCTTTAAATGCCTTTGCAAATGGAGTAGATCCAGATCAGATGGTTACTATAGGAGCTGTCTGATCTGGGTCTGCTTTGTTTGCTTATGAAATCAAATAGATCTGTTTCTACAGAATCTGCCGAAGCTGAAAAATTCCAAAATTATAAAAATTAATTTTGTAGATGTTCAGGACATCATTTTTTTCTTATATGAATATTTATTGAGTGTTCAGGGTTATATATTCTTTCACCACCAATGTTGCCGGAAAATATCTCATAGAAATCGGTGAGTAAGGAGATGTTTCTCATCAGGATCCAAACTGCTTTACACACCATTTACGTTTTTAACCCTTTCCCTGTTCTATGTTTATTTCAAATTTCAATACCTACTGAATATTCATAGCTAAAATGATTATAACGAAATATGGAAGATGGAAAATTGTAGCCATTTTAGAAAGCAAAGAAACAGATCTATCCAATTCTATTAGCAAACAGAGCAGACCCTGATCAGACGGCTCCTCTAGGAGCCGTCTGATCTGGGTCTACTCTGTTTGCAAATGCCTGAAAACATATTTATATGAGGGAAAGGGTTAAAAGAAATTGGAGATAAATCCAATCTAAAACTTAAAGCAGAGTACAATGTTTGCAGATGAAAATTATTTGGCGCCAAAAGAGTGAATTCTGTTATCTAAGTTTCCAGTTTCATTACCTGTAAAAATTGTCTTTTTGGTAAACATTTGTCAAGGGCCAGGAACTTGGTTATTTTCGAATTCAAATCAGCCTGAAATAGAAAAGAAACAACAACTAGAGGCTTTTGTCACAAAAACGGATGTCTCCCCTCTAATAAAAACAATATGTAAAGGGAAATCACTAAAAATGTCATGGTCTTGATGAATGATACTTCCCCTCATTATGCGCTTTCCACACCACATTTTTCAAGAAGAATTTGATAACAGCTAATAATTTCAAAACTACTGATACCAGATTTATGGCCCTTGTGCATGACACTTACTTTCATCATGCTCTTTCCAAAAATAAAATGTCATTCCAATAGCATTAGTCGAACAGGAGTTATTGATCGGCCAAGAAATGTAACAACGGGCAATAACTCCAAAAGTATTGAAGCCAGAGTTATGGCCCTTGTTCATGACACTTTCTTTGATCAGGCTCTTTCCTGTATGAAGTTTCAATACGATGGCAAGAGCCATGTAGGAGTTATCGTCCGGACAAGAAAGCATTAAACAAATGTACAAGGGGCAATAACTCTAAATTTATTGAAGCTCGAGTTAAGGATCTTATGCATGACACTTTCTCTTATCATGATCTTTCCATGTATGAAGTTTCACTCCAATGGCATGTGTCACATAGGAGTTATCATCCGGACAAAAAATTGTCATTTTTTTTACAAAGGGCAATAACTCCAATATTAGTGAAGCCAGAGTTATGGACCTTGTGCATGACACTTCCTCTCGTTATGATCTTTCCATATATGAAGTTTCAATCCAATGGCATGAGCCATATAGAAGTTATCTTCCGGACAAAAAAGTGTGATTTTTTTTACAAAGGGCAATAACTCCTATATTAGTGAAGCCAGAGTTATGTACCTTGTGCATGACACTTCCTCTCATTATGCTCTTTCCATATATGAAGTTTCAATCAACTGGCATCAGGCATATTGAAGTAATTGTCCGGACAAAAAATTGTGATATTTTTTACAAAGGGCAATAACTCCAATATTAGTGAAGCCAGAGTTATGGACCTTGTGCATGACACTTCCTCTCGTCATGATCTTTCCATATATGAAGTTTCAATCCAATGGCATGAGCCATATAGGAGTTATCGTCCGGACAAAAAAGTATGATTTTTTTTTACAAGGGGCAATAACTCCTATATTAGTGAAGCCAGAGTTATGGACCTTGTGCATGACACTTCCTCTCATTATGCTCTTTCCATATATGAAGTTTCAATCAACTGGCATTAGGCATATTGAAGTTATCGTCCGGACAAAAAGTGTGACGGACAGACGGACAGACGGACAGACAGACAGACAGACAGACAACTCTCACGAAAACAATATGTCTCCCCCATATAAATATGGGGGGAGACATAATTAATCCAAACTCAGAACTCTACTAAATAAAATTAATTTACCTGGTAATATTCATAAACTTCATAAATATTAATCTATTCCATGATAGGCTACTTTTAGACCCAGCCTCTTTCAATAAACCCATCCTCTTTGAATAAATCTTCTGAAATGGAGCATTTACTAGCGAAAAGGGAAATTTTCGAATTGTGTAGTTTTGAAACTTTCTGTTCATATAATGCAGTCAATAATGACCAATTATGGCAAAATTTCAATCGATATTAGATCGAAAATACTTTTTCGATAAACTTTCAATTATCATCGATAATCGGAACAAGACCAGGAACCAACCAACCATACCGTGTGTTGCACAAGTGCTGGGAACTTGACATGTAAATGAGCTGAAAACCAGTAGGATGGCTGTAGGTGGTAGAGAAGCTCTGCCGCGATGGGGTTTCCTAATTCATTCCTTTCGATCTCATCCTTGAAGTAACTCTTCTTTCGAAGGAGATAACTAACGTTGCCATAGTTATGGATTCCTTTTGGCCAGTCATGTGACATGAAAATATCGAGATGCTGAGTCAGCTGAAAGTAGATATTTGATTCAAGGTTTAGCGTAAAGAACCTTTACCTACAGTTAAACCTTTCCCTCATAGGCTATTTTTAGACCCAACCTCTTTGAATGAATCTACCGAAAAGGAGCATTAACTAGAGAAAAGGAATTTTTTTAGAATTTTGTAATTTGAAACAATTGTGATAAATAGAGCATTTGCTCCTATAGGAGCAAATGCTCTATTTATCACAATGGTTTCAAGAAGTGACTTTTACAGAGGTGTAGAAAGGCGTATTTATGGAGGAAAGGGTTAAACCTGTTTTAACCTTTTCTCTGTTGAATATTCATGTAAATAATAATAGTGTCATGAATATTTATTGGCTGAAGTTTTAAAATGGCATATGTACACATGAAGTTTTGATAACAGTAGAAACTGTGGTCAAATCTATTATAATACAGTGAACCCTCGTTATACCGGCATTCGTTACAATGGTACCCTCGTTATACGGGCAATATGCATTGAAACAAAATTACCGTTAACTCTTTGAAACATCCACTGAATAAATGGGTGCAATGCCAAAAGCACAGGTGATTGCTTAATGCAGAACACAAGAAGTGCAAAAAGCTCCCTAAGGGAGCTTTTTGCACTTCTTGTGTTCTGCATTAAGCATTCACCTGTTGGCACTAGTTTAAAACTAGTCATACGGTTCCTTTCATATTTAAACTCTTTATAATGGCAACCTTGTTATACCAGCACAATGTCTGGAAACAAACATCTCCGTTGTAATGAGGGTTCACTGTATCATAAGCAGAGAACGCAGATTGATCAGAAGGTTCCTACTCTGTTTGCAAAAGGCTTGCAAAGGAATGTGTTAACCAACAACTTATTAACTTATTAACAACTAATTAAAAGTAAAACTTTAAATTCTTTGGTTCTACTCCATGAATATTCATGAAAGAATTAATGACTTTATAAATCAGATATTTTTTTATAATGGCATATGAACTAAAGAAACAGTAGAATCAGACCTATAATATTCCATTAGCAAACAGAGTAGGCCCTTATAAGACATTTCCAACAGGAGCCATCTGAGCTGGGTCTACTCTGTTTGCAAAGACATGAAAAAGTGTTTATGAGGGAAAGTAAGAGACACTCCTCAAGAAGACAAAAAATCTATATAACCCTTTTGTCCATATATATTAATGTAAAATATAATAACGTCATGAATATTAATTAGATTATTTTCTTATTATTATTTTATAGCACATGGATACAGGAATGTCTGGCCACGATGGAAACAATAGAATCATATCTATATTATATCATAAGCAAACAGAGCAGACCCTGATCAGATGGCTCCTATAGGAGCCATCTGATTTGGGTCTCCTCTGTTTGCAAAGGTGTGAAAAGGTGTTTGTAAGTCAGAGGGAAAGTGCTATGATACAATCTAAACTAGAACTATCACTAAAGGAGATGGAATACCCCCGCATGGCAGCTTTGATTGCAAATTCAAGTCTGTGACACACCAACTACCCATGTTCAAATGCGGACCAACCGACCGCATGACCGACCGACAGAACGCCGGACAGGCTGATTCCAGTATACCCCCTCAAACAAGTTTGCGGGGGTATAATAACTAATGGTCTACCTGCTTCAATCTAAACACATCAAACACTCTCATGTGATAAGCTGATCGCTTGGTGTCCTCAGTGTAAGGCGGGTGTTCATGATGGCCTGTAAGACAGAAAAAAGATATACAGTAAAACCTCTCTATAACGACCACTAAGTCTAAATTACATCCAAGTATTTTGTGTTAAAGGCAGGTGGATGCTTAAAGCAAGGTGGAAGTAAAACAGAACGCTCCTATAGGAGGGTTCTGTTTTACTTTCACCTTGCTTTAATGGTTACTTAACCCTTTCCTCCATAGGCTAATTTTAGACCCAACCTTTGAATGAATCTACCCAAAAGTAGCATTAACTAGACAAAAGGAATTCTTTTTAGAATTTTGTAGTTTCAAACCATTGTGATAAATAGAGCATTTGCTCCTCTAGGAGCAAATGCTCTATTTATCACAATGGTTTCAAGAAGTGGTTATTACAGAGGTGTAGAAAGGCATATTTATGGAGGAAAGGGTTAATGGGTTGAAGTGAAAGTACTTGGTATATAGTTTCTAAAATAAATGGCACATGCAATTCAAATATGCCTCAATATGATAAGAAATATAAAACAATCTTCATTCAAATCAAGTGACAAAAGTGAGTCAAAAGCAAAGTAGACTTGCTTCAGACAGTAACAACAAAATGGGAAATAAAAACATACCTTTCATATAGTCTCTGCCTTTGTGAATCCCCGAAATTCCTCCAATTCTAACACCGCCAAACTGCAGGACTCCTGCATAGCCTGTGTAAAGGAATAGTACATGGGTTACAATAAAACCTCTATAAATAGAACATGGGTTAATGTCACTTACAAAAAAACCTCTACAAATAGAACATGGGTTACAATAAAACCTCTACAAATAGAACATGGGTTACAATAAAACCTCTACAAATAGAACATGGGTTACAATAAAACCTCTACAAATAGTACATGGGTTACAATAAAACCTCTACAAATAGAACATGGGTTACAATAAAACCTCTACAAATAGAACATGGGTTACAATAAAACCTATGCAAATAGAACATGGGTTACAATAAAACCTCTACAAATAGAACATGGGTTACAATAAAACCTCTACAAATAGTACATGGGTTACAATAAAACCTCTACAAATAGAACATGGGTTACAATAAAACCTCTACAAATAGAACATGGGTTACAATAAAACCTATGCAAATAGAACATGGGTTACAATAAAACCTCTACAAAGCAGATAGCTGATACTCTATTTTGCAGTTGAAGTTTTATAATGGCTTGAGTACACACAATGTTATGGTATTGAGAGCTTGATTTTGTTTTATCGGGCTTTACGTCATTTTTAACTGTACATTTTATTTCAATCATATCACGACATTCAGCTACTTACAGGTGGAGGAAGACCCCAGAAGTTCTTCACAG
This sequence comes from Azorinus chamasolen, assembly GCA_963576725.1. NCBI lineage: Eukaryota > Metazoa > Mollusca > Bivalvia > Cardiida > Solecurtidae > Azorinus > Azorinus chamasolen. Next base: position 56,677,468 of record OY755253.1, on the reverse strand, counting down.
AATAAATTGTATTGTTTTGTGCACAGAAGAACATCCAGGTAGAACCTCTGTCCTACTGCAAGCCAGCTGGGAGGCACATATGAAAAATGCCCAGAATGGGATTCGTGAGGGGCTAAACGATTGTCAGTCGAAGACTATATAACCACTCGGCCACAGAGGCACCTGGTATTGACAGAAACTGCAAAGTCTAATCTATTAAAATTCACTAAGCATACAGAGCAGACCCTAATCAGACCCACTTCTGCAGGAGTCATCTGATCAGGGTCTACTCAAAGTGTGCTCAACATAACAGTAGTGTTAATGCATGCATTTAGTTAAAAGTGCTAAATGACTCCTTGATAGACTGATAACAGAATCTTACGCCATTCCATTAGCAAATATAGTAGACCCTAATTAGACAGTTCCTATATGGATCAACTCCATTTGCAAAAGTGTTAAAAAGTCATCTATATGACTTTTTCCTCCATAAATACGCCTTTGTACGCCTCTGTAATAACCACTTCTTGAAACCATTGTGATAAATACAGCATTTGCTCCTATAGGAGCAAATGCTCTTTTCATCACAATGGTTTCAAACTACATAATTCTAAAATTTCACTTTTCTCTACTACAAATGTAAATGCTCCTTTTGGGTAGATTCATTCAAAGAGGTTGAGTCTAAAACAATACCCATATAATAAATCTTGGTTGCAACCCATCCACCATAGGGCAGCTCCTGTAGGTAGTTGGAAGCCTCATGGTTCCCACCAATAAAAACTGTCAAAATGGGAGCCGTCTTCTCCCCAGAATAGTACCTAAAATATAAACGAGCCAAGATATTAATTCTAGGCTAAATTCATTTTTTTTTAATTCCAGTGCTTTATCTGAATAAGCTGTTTGATACTATGATTATGAGTTCTTGAAAACAATGCAGAAAATAAATTTCCTCCATAAATATGCCTTTCTACGCCTCTATAAAAGTCACTTCTTGAAACCATTGTGATAAATACAGCAAAACCTCATTATAACATTCACTAAATTACATAAGTATTTTGTGCTAAAAGCAAGTGGCTGCTTATAGCAAGGCGAAAGTAATATAGGAGCATTCTGTTTTACTTTCACCTTGCTTTAGCAGCCACCTGCCCTAAATTCCTACTAATTAACACAATTTAGTGGCCGTTATAGAGAGGTTTTACTGTAGAGCATTTGCTCCTATGGAGCAAATGCTCTATTTATCCCAATGGTTTCACACTACAAAATTCTAAAATTTTCCTTTTCTCTAGTTAATGCTCCTTTTCGGTAGATGTATTCAAACAGGTTGGATCTAAAAATAGCTTATGAGGGAATGTGTCCTTTTAAAGACCCTTGTAAATGCCATAAAACTGTCTGATCTACACATTAAGTAAATAAATTTTATTTTCATTTATGTTAGTTCCTTACAATCGAAAAATGATAAATTCTGAGATACATACTTATAAAATGAGTTCATTTTCTGATGTTTTGGTGGAACTGCCATACACCTCATGTCGGCCGTGTTCCGTACTGACTGGAAATCACCACATATCAACAGAAGATCTACTTTAATGTTGTTCTTTTTCTCAATGTACTCCAGCGTATCATAGATAGTGTCAAGCTCTCCATGACAGCAGCCTTCCACTGCTATCTTCATCTTGAAATCCTGAAAATAGTCCATGTTAGATGGGTTAACCCTTCCCCTCATGTAAACAACTTTTCATGCATTTTCAAACAAAGTACACCCAGATCAGACGGATCCTATAGGATCCGTCTAATCAGGGTCTGCTCTGTTTGCTAACTGAATTTGAAAGATCAATTTGTTTACTTTCTAAAATGGCTACAATGTTCTACCTTCCATAGTTCATTGTAACTAATAATTACTATTTTTTATTGAAATTTGGAATAATCACAGTACAGGGAAACGGTTAAGCGACCTTTTAATCATATGTACATACATGTACAAAGTTATCACTTAACCCTATGCTCTATGAATATTCGTGAAAGAAATGGCATTGTGAATATTAATTTTAATAATGGTATATACATATGAACAAGGGATTTTTTGTACCAAGCCACACAGTAAAGCCTATCAACTTATTTCACTACAATCTTACCTGGCTACACACACCCCCTCTACACAAGAATTCATCCTGAATTCATACTAAAAGAACACTCCACGAGTTTCTTCTTATTAAAAACTATCTTCATATAAATCACCCTGTGGCTTAGTTTACGTTGGGCGCCAAATGTAACTAACATGGTGAAAAAGTTGGGACTCGACTGGGACTCAAACCCACGGCCTCTGGCTGACCATGCCAACACTCTACAGACTGAACTACCAAGCCACACAATAAAGCCTATCAACTTATTTCACCACAATCTCTACCCGGTTACAGAAAGATGGAACATTGTGGTTACGGTATTTTGGAAAGCAAAGAAACAGCTGTTAATGTTCCATTGGTCAACAGAACAGACCCTGATCAGGCGGCTCCTATAGGACAATTCGTCGTGCACACCTCATGTCAGCAACACTCGAAATAGGGGTTGATATTATAAAGAAGATAGATCATAGATAGTTTATACACGAATTGTGTAGTCTGTAAAGGAGTTTGAAGGTGTCTAATAGCGTATCTAAGCATTCAGAAACCTAGAAATGGTAGCAAAAAAAGCTGTCTTTCATCCAACCAGAAAATACAGTCTGGTAAAGTTTGCAGAAAATGTATTTTCTGCCATTTGAATGTGATGAATTAGGCAGAAAGTAATTTCCCCTGATTTGTTGAATTTCAATGATTGGTTTATACTTACTTACTTACTTATCGTTACTTATCGTTATTTTCCGGCTCAGGTTCGTGAGGATCCTCTATGCTGGACTCTTCTATTATTGTTCGTTGTTCTTTTGTTCCGGTTCTTATATTGGCCTTATAGTTAAATTTAATTTCTTGATTTTTCCAAAAGTTATCTAACCTATTTTTGAATGTATTTAAGGTTTTTGCATTTACAACCTCTTCAGTTAAGCTATTCCACATATTAACTGTTCTTATGCCAAAGCTGTATTTTCTTAAGTCTAATTTTGCTCTTTGGGGGTAGATTTTCTTTTGGTTTCCCCGTGTTGATGTTCTTTGTATTTGGTCCTCCCTTAGTTTGAGGAATTTTCCGACCTTCTTATCATAAATACCACTAATCATTTTATAGACCTCAATCATATCCCCACGTGCCCTTCTATATGACAGCGTAGGGAGATTCAGTCTTTTCAGACGTTCCTCATATGTAAGGTTTCTGAGCTCTGGCAATTGTTTAGTGGCTCTTCTTTGCACTCCTTCTAGAATATCTATATGTTTATTTTTGTGTGGGGCCCATACTGTACTGGCATATTCAAGATGTGTCCTAACAAGAGATTTGTATAATGGTGCAAAACTATGTTCATCAAGGTGATGGAAACTTCGCCTAATTATGGCATTCATTGAGTTTGCTTTTTTTACTTTTTCGGCGATATGTTTGTCGAAGTTTAACTTATTATCTATGATTACTCCTATATCTTTTTCATCATCTGTATTTTCAAGTGTGCAGTTCATTAGTTTATAAGTGAAATTTGGATCTGGATCTGTTCTTCCAATGTGCATGCTTTTGCATTTCTGGGGGTGTAGTTTAAGCAGCCACTTGTCTGTCCATTGTGTTATTTTGTATAGGTCATCTTGAAGTGTTTCTTTATTTTCTAATGTTCTTACTATGTTGAAAATTTTCGTATCATCAGCAAATAAATATATCGTAGAGTCTACGTTGTCAGGGAGGTCATTTATGTATATAATGAACATGAGAGGTCCTATGACTGATCCTTGGGGGATTCCTGAAGTGACATCATGCCATTTCGACCCTTTCCCGTTTACCGTGACTTGCTGTGTCCTCCCAGTTAAAAACTGTTTTATCCACTCTACCATATCCTTCCCTATTCCATAAGATTTTAATTTCCCAAGTAGTCTATTGTGTGGAACAGTGTCAAATGCCTTCTGAAAGTCCATGTAAATACAGTCGATGCCATCTCCATTATCAATTGCCTCTGTCCATATATCCATTACGTTTAAAAGTTGGAGAGATGTAGATCTACCAGCCATAAAACCATATTGTTTGTCAGTGAAGAGGTCATTTGATATCATATATGCCATAATGTGATTTCTAACGATTTTTTCCATAATTTTGCAGACGACTGATGTGAGGCTGACCGGTCTATAATTTCCAGCATTTGATTTATCCCCTTTTTTATAAATTGCACTAACTTTGGCTTTCTTCCATTCTTTTGGGATATCCTTTTTGTCTAAGGACGATTTAAAGATAATATTTAAGGGTATTGACAGTTCTTTGCTCAGTTCTCTAAGGAGTTTTGGATGCAGGTTATCGGGGCCTGGTGATTTGTCTGGTTTTATTTCGTTTAACAGCGTCTCTATATAATTTGTTGTTATTTTAATTTCAGACCATGGTTTGGTAGTGTGCCTTTCTGACATTTCAGGTATTTCTCCTGGTGGTTCCTTGGTGAAAACACTGCTAAAGAAGTCAGCTAATATGTTTGCTTTTTCTTCATCTTCATTCGTTTTTGGTGATTGCTGGTCTACTGGGTCCATCCGAAGTTCCCCAATGCCCGTTTTCGTTTTACTTTTTGAGTTTATGTAGTTCCATACTTTCTTTGGGTTGTTCTTTGATTCAGTAGCTAGATTTCTTTCGAATCTCTTTCTGGTCTGTCTTACAAGTTTTGTAGCGTTGTTTCTAGCTCTATTGTATAATTTCCTGTCCTCTTGTTTTTTTGTATTTATAAAGCGTCTCTGTAGTGAATTTTTCTTTTTTATTGCTTCTAATACTTCCTTTTCAAGTGGCATGTTATTCTTTTTGCTGCTTTTAATTTTGATTATTGGGACATGTTTATTTTCAAGTTCACAAAGCGTACTGTAAAATTTGTTCCAGATATAGTTTATGTCCTTGTCAGTTTCCAGATATTTTTGCCAGTCAGTGTTTTTCAAATCATTTCTGAATTCGTCGTAGTTTGCTTTTCTATAACACCTCCTTTCTTTCTGTATCTTTTTTGTTTTCGTGTAGCATATGAAGTCAAATATTATAACACAGTGGTCACTTTTGCCCAGTGGACTTTGATATTCCATGTTTGTAATGTTATTTTCATCTTCAGTCAGAATGAGGTCCAGGATATTAGGATTATCTGTGCCCCTCCATCGGGTTGGCCTGTCCACTAGTTGGAATAAATATTGTTCTTGGATGCAGTCCAGGAATTTGTTTTCCTCGGATCCTTCCTTTTTTTATATCATTATATCCCAGTCTATTGTTGGGTAATTGAAATCCCCCATTATCAAGTAGTGATTGTATTTTGCTTTTGTTGATTTTATTAATAAATTTCTCAGGCCTTCATATTGTGTTGCATTATTATCTGATGGCGATCTGTATATTAGTCCAACCAGTAGTTGCTCGTTAGTTTTGGTCCAAATTTTTACAAATAAATTTTCCTGGAATTCTGTTTCAAGACTTACTTCTTCTGCTTTGAGTGACTTGTGTATGTAGAGGATTAGGCCTCTGCCAATGTCGTTATCTATATTCTTATGGTATAGTTCATAGTCATTTGACCACTCAAGTGTAAATTCTGCCGGGCACAAGTTTCCTGTATTATTTTTTGCTTTGACCTCCGTTATCCCTATAACCATTGGCTTGGTGTCCCTTATTCTTATCTGGAATTCATTCATTTTATTTCGAAATTGGTCCGCATTTGTGTAGAAGCATGATAGTTTATTTACATAAGATTCTTTATTTATAGTATTTACATTTGGCTTCCTTTTCTTTTTTAGTTGTCCTCCTCTTTGTCGCGTCTGATTTTCACTATTTTTCTCGTCAAGTTGTTTACATAGTCAGCTGACTGGTCAGTATGATTACTGGTTGGTTGACATACAGTTGTTTATATAGTCAGCTGACTATGGTCAGTATGCTTGTTTGCATACAGGTTTGGGTCATTCAGCGTTGGGCGTTCATACTGGACACACTATAGCGATTTTTTATCAAGTGAGTTTGCCAGATCACATATTCTATGGTTTATGTTTGGTCTATTTTATAGCTTACATGGGTAAAAGTTTTCTGTATTTTGACTGATGCAGTGTCTTGATGCTGTTGTTATGGCATTCTTTTTAGTTGATTATTTCAGTATAAGACTGATTAGCCTTCAGTATTCTGAAATTTTTGAAACTTTTGCCCATGAATTTGTTTAAGTATGATGGTTATGTTCTAGTCGTTTAATACAAGTTTTGTATTAGAGTTTGAAGTATTGAGTCTAAGTAGGATGATGGTTGATTGTGATATAGTGTGCCAATTCAGCACTGTCCAATCGCTTCTTTCCAATTTAATAAATTGTAAATGTAAATTTGTCGTTTTTGTATATTTAGTCATTGAGGTGTTAAGGTCAGGGGAAATGAAAATCACGCTGGAGTTTAAATTCGCGAATACCCATGATAAATACGAAATAACTCGCTGAATGCGTAACTTTGATCATGCCACCAATTTTTCAGAAGAAATTAAAAACTATATATGCCTACCTGATATATCCTTGAGATTTGTAAAGACCCTTTTCTTGGATTGAGAATAAATTTCAAGCCATTTTTTGAGGGAAAACTCGAGTTTTTTGGCTTGCCTATTTGGACGGCAAATGGTGGTCTACGTTCGTTGAATAAACGTCATACGTTCGTTGAATAAACGTCAATCGTTTTACGATAAGGCCGTTTTGTTAAGATTACTGCTAAATTGTGAAAATAAAAATACATTCTTTAATATTGTTTACAATTTGTTTTGTTATTTCAACCCGTTCCTGTGCATGTTTTACACGTTGTAAAACAAGGGAAATAACAACCACTGAGCTCCATTCAAACGAACAACGCCACGAAGTTGGAAGACTTTGAACCTTCCTCTTCCATCACAAATGTTTCCAGTTTTCTTTGTCTGTAAGGCATTATAATGTCGTCATTTTTATTAACATAAATGCCATACACTAATAAATGCTTTCTAAAAGCTGCTGTTATTGAACAAGTCATAAAAAAATCACCTCAGATTCATTTCGTACCCATGTTCATTCGTACCAGACATTTTTATTCGCACGTTTGTTGTAAATTTAGCAACCAATTTCATTTTATTTACGCGCTTAATTAACTTAGTATGTTTAAACTAATTAAACTTAATTAACCCTTTACCTGATGAATATTTATAAATGTAGAAATAATGAATAGTAATTAGATGACATTTTTTTACCACATTGGCACACACTGTAGAATCAGATCTATCTGTATGTCACAGTGTGTAGATTTATCATCACTTGTACGGCCTTGCTGTACAAGCACGCTTTTATGGCGACGTGCATGACTGCGAACCTGGCGACCAAGGTCTGAGCGGGTATGATTCTTTATAAAAATACCCGGTTTGTGGTTATATTTGGCGCCCAACATGGGACTGTGACTGTATGAGCTCCGAGTTTGATTCCAAGTCATTCTCATACCCATAGAAATTCAGGACGAATTACAACTTGCTGGGGGAGTATGTCACAGTGTGTAGGTTTATCATCATTTGTACAGCCTTGCTGTACAAGCACGCTTTTATTAATGGCGACGTGGTAGAGTGCATGACTGCGAACCTGGCGACCCGGGTCTGAGCGGGTATGTTTCTCTATAAGAACACCCGGTTACATGTACATATCATTCCAAGAGCAAGCATATTTTTAGTACTAATTTGTCAGCTACAATTATCTAAAAAAAAATATCTACTGTTATTATTATTTCTCAAGATCATCAATTTACAATTTGAGTCCAGATGAGATGCGTCTCATCCGGATCGAAACTGGTTGTTAGACATGAATTCAGCACTACCCTACCAGAGTTAACCCTGTTCTATGTTTATTCCAAATTTCAATACCTACTGAATATTCATGGACAAAATAGTTATAATGAAAGGTAATTAAGGTTGAACATTGTAGCGATTCTAGAAAGTTAAGAAACAGAATTATCAAATTCCATTAACTAACAGCAGACCATGATCAGACGGCTCCTATAGGAGCCATCTGATCTGGGTCTACTCTGTTTGCAAATGCATGAAAAAGTGTTTATATGAAGGAAAGGGTTAAACAATCTGCTACAAACAATGCAGATCTTGACCATGACATTCTTGCATTTAAGATTCGACTCTCTGCCTACTGATTAACTCTTCATTTTTGCTTTTTCAGAAGTTTATCGTCCAACTTTGCAATGGGCTCTGTTATCTGGATTCCTGTGGCATTCTGTCTTTCTGGACTGTGTTTATATGCTCTCTCCGTTAATCTCCCAGACCATGCAGGTGCAGACAAGTAAGTGAAATAACCTAATTCCCCTAAGTATTCGGCCGAACAAACTTATGTAAATAATAAAGAACCTAATAAAAGAGCTCCCGAAGGAGCCATATGAAAAGGGTCTCCACTGTCGGCTACTATGTGAATGACTCATTCTAATTCAAAATGGTGCCAGAGGGGAGATTATCATTGAGTGTCCAAATATGGTCTATTTGATATCTGTGTTTCCTTTTACATTTATTAACCCATTCCCTTTTATTGACACCTCTGTAATTGGGATTTTGTTCATGTTCAGAACTAAATGATTTGGCAATCATTTTTAGTCCCATTTAAAATGATTTTGCATTTTTAGCTCGTCTGTTTCGAAGAAATCACAAGCTATTGTTGTAACCCTGGCGTCCACGTCATCGTTGTTGTCTTCATTGTCGTCGTCAGAAATCTTAACATTGACCATAACTTCTTCAATTTTTCATTTACAACCTTCATTTTTGGTATGCATGTTCATCTTGAGAATGCCGACAGACGAGCGTTCGCACCCGCTTGCGGTGCTCTTGTTCAGCATTTTAATCAAGTTTGGTCTCTGCTGGGGGTTTTTTTCTCCAAAATTGAGAATGGATCCTTTTAACAGCCTCAAGTAGATGCCAGAAAAAGGCCTGCATTGTGATAAATAGATAAGACGGCTCTACAGTGTTTAGATATGCGTCATCAGTTTCTGTAATGGCCACCAAATCCAGTCAGCAGTGGTCTTATGCAATTTTGAAAATTAAGCTAATAAATATTCATTAAATTTAAGTCTATCTTGGATTATTATTAGGTCCGCACTGAAGTTTCCCAGAAACCTTGAAGAGCTGATAGCCCTTGCCAAACTTCTGAAGGAGTACAAGTCTGACAACCTGGAGTATGTAATGGTACTCTACTGCCTAAGCTACCTCTTCAAACAGACCTTTGCCATCCCTGGCTCTTTCTTCATGGTAAGTAATGAAACCAGGGTCCATGCTTATAAAACTTTTAGTTGAGTCTGAGTACGTTCTCAAGCTTTTGATTGGTCAGATTTGAGCCTCTGGCTCAAATCTGACCAATCAAAAGGTTGAGAACTCAAATCTGACCAATCAAAAGCTTGAGAACGAAACTCAAGACTCAACTAAAAGCTTTATAAGCATGGACCCAGAGGTCTAGATAATATGCGTAAATTAAGATATTTTCATGAATACTGTAGAACTCCTCTAATGTGACCACATAATGAATAAACATGGGCGTCTTTATAAGCAGGTGGTTGCTTAATGCAGGACAAAAGTAATCAGAAAGAGCTTTCTGCATTACTTTTGTCCTGCATTAAGCTACAACCTGCATCTAGCACTCATATTTACACCTCTTTGAGGTGGTCGCATTAGCGCGGTTTTACTGTAATTTCTTTATTTCTCCACCAAACTCTATGTTGTGACCACTCTTTAGAATTGTCTCAGAGACAATTCTAACGAGTGGTCACAACATAGGATTTGATGGCGAAAGGATGATTTTAGTATTTAAGTACGCACATTTATCTGTTGCTCTGGACAAACTGTCCATCACAGTAACTAAAAACTACAGTGATTTGATTAATTACATGTTTAACCTTTTCCTCCATAGGCTATTTTTAGACCCAGCCTCTTTGAATGAATCTACCCAAAAGGAGCATTTACTAGAGAAAAGTAAAATTTTAGAATTTTGTAGTTTGAAGGCATTGTGATAAATTTGTGCTTTATTTATCACAATAGTTTCAAGAAGTGATTATTACAGAGGAATCTACCCAAAAGGAGTATTTACTAGAAAAAAGTAAAATTTTAGAATTTTGTAGTTTGAAACCATTGTGATAAATTTGTGCTTTATTTATCACATTAGGAGGAAAGGGTTAAATTTAAAATTTTAGCAGACAGTAATTTTTCGCAATGGGGCTAGGGTTAAGATCATTTCTCTTTACAAGTTTATAGTCATTTATTGCATGTTTTCACAGAATCTTCTTGGTGGAGCATTGTTTGGGATATGGAGATCTTTTCCTCTAGCCTGCGTCCTGACGGCCTCAGGGGCAACCTGCTGCTTCCTTCTGTCGAAGTACTTTGGCAAAACTTATATTGAGCACTACTTCCCTGATAAAGTACAGTTCATGCAGAAAAAGGTAAAGCAGTACTAAATCTTTGACTTACCAACAGTTTTGATCTGGATATTTTTGTAAACCTTTTCCTCATTCATAATTTTGAAAGAATTTGTCACTTCATGAATGTTTCAGTGACTGCATTTTTATAATGATAGTAAACAAGAAAACATTTGGCCATTTCGGAAACTGTAGAATCAGTATGATATTTTCCATAAGCAAACAGAGTAGACTCTGATCAGATGGCTCCTACAGGGGTCATCTACTCTGTTTGCAAATGCTTGAAAAGAAGTTTACATGACGGAAATGGTTAAAGTCTTATGTCCCTTTAAAAATAATATTAGCGATAACAGACAAGTACCGAAATTAGCATAGGATGCTCATGTTTTCTGGAAAGTAAAAGGTAGAACTAGATCCTATCATCCATCATATTTGCCTTTGTTGTCTTTAAATGTCAGAATCCCTACAGTTTAATGGTTTTAGTATAAACTGTTTATTTCATGTGAGAATTAACCCTTTCCTCCATAGGCTATTTTTAGACCCAACACTGGCAGACACTGTAGTATAATATCTATATATTATATCATAAGCAAACAGAGCAGACCCTGATCAGACCCTGGGTCTTTTCGGTTTGCAAAGGCATAGAAAGGCGTATTTAGGGAGTAAAAGGACAAGAGTTTAATACTGCATAAACATTCATGATCAGAATTGTTTTAACCCTTTCCTCCATAGGCTATTTTTAGACCCAACCTCTTTGAATGAATCTACCCAAAAGGAGCATTTACTAAAGAAAAGTAAAATTTTAGAATTTTGTAGTTTGAAACCATTGTGATAAATAGAGCATTTGCTCCTATAGGAGCAAATGCTCTATTTATCACAATGGTTTCAAGAAGTGGTTATTACAGAGTCGTAGAAAGGCATATTTATGGAGGAAAGGGTTATGAGAAGAAACTGTAGAGTTTGGGTCCATGCTTTTGATTGGTCAGATTTGAGCCTGAGTTTGTTCTCAAGTTTTTGATTGGTCAGATTTGAGCCTTTGTCTCAAATCTGACCAATAAAAAGCTTGAGAACAAACTCAGACTCAACTAAAAAGCTTTATAAGCATGGAGCCAGATCTATTTTATTCCATAAGGAAACCGAGCAGACCCTTATCTGATCATCTGATCTGGGTTTACTCTGTTTCCAAATGCTTGAAAAAGCATTGATATGAGGGAAAGGGTTAATCAGCTGACATCTGGAAAAAGTTATTCAGCTGATGAATCTAGATATATTTCAATACACGCGCACAACCTTGTTCTGTATTATTGTTTTTCAGGTGACTGATAACACAGACAGCCTCTTTTTCTTTCTCCTGTTTTTACGACTGTTTCCCATGTCACCCAACTGGTTTTTAAACATGGCTTCACCGATATTTGAAGTACCAGTGCATCTTTTCTTTTTATCAGTTTTAATAGGTAAGTTGTGGGAAGTAAATCCTTGACCTGTTCAATATGCATGTAAGATATAATAGCCTCATGAATATTTATTAGCTAAATGTTTATAATATAAACTTTTCAAGGAATTTATTTACTCTGACTATAACTGTAGAGTCAGACCTGTTATAAATGCATTAGCAAACAGAGCAGATCCTGATCAGATGGCTCATCTGGCTCTACTCAGTTTGTAAATGTATGAAAAGTTGGTTATAGGAGAAAAAGGGTTAAACATTGTCATTCTGCATTTCAAAGCCCCATAATTTTATGTCACAAATATGAGGAAAGTAAAAATATTAATTTCAGAATTCCATGTAACAATGATTATTTTGTTGCAACCATTGTTAGATGTAATAGGACTATTCACTAGGGCTGTTTGATTACACCAAACTATGTTGTATGGCTCTAGTTATATGAATATATTCTGAGAGTAACCTATGTTTTAATGGCATTTCCTTAGAAGTAGGTACACAGCTCATTTTTTCTTCTGTTTTGGTTGAGCTTTTGAGCAGCTATTGTCCCAAGCATAATGACATGGATCATAATGATCCTGCATATCATCTGGGCCTAAAACTGTTTGCAAATGTTTTGATATGGAACTTATAAGAATTTACCAGTATTTGGTTTTAGCCTAGTTTTGCACAAATGTTCTTCCACTTACACATAAAAAAACGCAATCAGTTTCAAACATATTGGATACTGGTGGAGTCAAAAGATCACTTGCATGACCCTAACTCGTAAAATTTTAATGTTTCAACTGAATAATAAAAATCACCAATTGTTTTATATCTCTTTACAGGTTTGATGCCATACAATTTTATATGTATTCAAACTGGAAGTATGCTCTCTGAAATTACCTCCCTTGATGACATCTTCACTACTGAAACTACAATAAAACTTGTTGCCATAGCAACAGTAGCATTGGTGCCAGGACTAATTATCAACAAATTGAAAGTGAACAGACTGAAAACAGATTAATAAGGACAGTGAACAAGCTGTTGTTGGGGGTTTTCCCCAGAAAATGTGATATATTCCTAGAACACAGAAGAAAAGACTGAAATGTTACTCATATATTGTATGTTATTAACCCTTGTCCACCAATGACAAAATATTTTTACCAGATAAATATTTATGTAAGACATTACGAATACACAAATAGTAATTAGCTGTATTTTTATAATGACATGATACACAAGAGAATGTTTTGTCAGAGAATCTTTTGCCATGGCAGAAATTGTAGAATCAGATCTAAAAACAAATCATAAGCGAACAGAGCAGACCTTCTACAGGAGCTTTGTGATCAGGGTATACTACAGTTTGCAAAAGTTTTAAAAGTCATCTCATTTGCAAACAGAGTAGACCCAGATCAGATAGGATCCAGATAGGTATCTAGAGATCTCGTCAGGATGAGATAGGATCCAGATAGGTAACTGTTTGGCACTAAGACTGAGTCGGACTGAAACTATTAACTCCTAACTCATTCTCTCCTACTTACGCCTTTTTGCGCCCCTGTAAACCTCGTTTATTGAAAACATTGTGATAAAAAGAGCATTTGCTCCTATGGAGCAAATGCTCTATTTATCACAATGTTTTTAAAACTACACGATTCTAAAATTCTCCTTTTCTATAGTTAATGTTCCTTTTTGGTGGATATATTCAAAGAGGTTGGGTCTAAAAATAGTCTAGGAGGGAAATGAGTTAATCCTTTCCACTGTTGCACATTTATGTAAGAAATAATAACATCATGAATATGTATTAAAATAGCTGAATAGTAATTATGGCATATGTATACAGTATATTTACAAACAGAGCAGATCCTGATCAGACAGCTCCTACTCTGTTTGCAAAGGCGTTTATATGAAGGAAATGGTTAAGACAAAATACAAAGAAAGATAACTGAGATTTGTTGCATATGATGAGAATTATTTTTAGCATGAAAAGAGAATTCAGAAAAGAATATACAGTAGAACCCATGTAAACCGGACATTAAATTTAGTATAGATATCAGTCTTTGTAAATAGGTGACTGCTTAATGAAGGGTGAAAGTCATCCTGAAAGCTCTTCTAGGAGCTTTCTGCATGACTTTCACCCTGTATTAAGCAGCCACCTGCCATTCTTCTCCACTGGAATTCCAGTTTACAGGGGGTTTTACTGTACAGTGCTCCCTCTCTACAACGACACCTTTTGGGATACGAATTTTGTATGTGTTGTTCAGAGGGAGTTGTTATAGGGAGGGAAAATCAAACATAATTAGCTTGTGTGCAGATCCCCAGATAAGGTGTATTTCGAGAACTAAAACCGTTATGCCTCCATCAAACCCTATGTTGTGACCACTCTTTAGAATCGTCACTCTGCACTCTGTGACGATTCTAAAGAGTGGTCACAACATAGGGTTTGATGGAGGCATAAAGAAAATACGATGGAAAAAGTTGTTTCTGGAGCCTTGTTGTTTCGGAAACAGTGACATGCGTTGTTGTAAGGAGGGAATCGTTATTGAGAGGGCCGTTGTAGGGAGGGAGCACTGTATACGTATGATAGAAAATAAGTTTTGTTCTGCCTTTTACATATTACTCATTAGTGACATTGTGATATGGAAGTTTTTATCATCAAATTGTTTGTAACTTTTAGTGCCTGTATTAAGATACAGTGAAACCTATCTCTAACGGCCACTAAATTGTGTTAATTAGTTGGTATTTAGAGCAGGTGGCTGCTTAAAACAGGATGAAAGTAAAACAGAACGCTCCTATACGAGCGTTCTGTTTTACTTTCACAATGCTTTAAGCAGCCACCTGCCTTTAACACAAAATACTTGATGAATTTATTGTCCGTTATAGAGAGGTTTTACTCTACTATGTTTATTCGATTGTCTTTTTTTTTCAAAGAAAAAATATGAGCTATTGTCGTAACTCCGGTGTCCACGTTGTCATTGTCGTCATCATTGTCTGGGCTCTTTAAATCTTTATGAAACTTTAAACACTTGTTCGCCGTCACAAGGGCTACAATCGAACAGACGAGCGTTGGTACCCGTATGCGGTGCTCTTCTTGCTCTATAATATGATTGCTCATACAATATTGCTGTATACTCCTGTATTACCTCATATATGTATCTGTTAACCCTCTCCCTCATATAAACACCTCTTCACTCATTTTCAAACAGAGTAGACCCAGATCAGATAGCCAGGGTCTGCTCTGTTTGCTTTTGACATTATATGAACTGATTTTACAATTTTTGTTGAAGCAGATAATTCCCTTGAAAAGTCTACATCATGAAAATTCAGCTAATAAATGTTTGTGATTTCATTATTTCTTACATGAGTATAAAAAAAACAGGGAAAGGGTTAACCTTTTAACTATGCATGCATATTTACCCTTTCCTCCATGAATATTCATGTAAGAAATAATGACGTCATGAATATTAATTAGATTAATTTGTTATAATGGACACAGGATGTTATGTCCATGGCAGAAACTGCAGAATCATATTTATTTTACATTGTATATCATAAGCAAACAGAGCAGACCCTGATCAGACGGCTCCTATAGGAGCCGTCTGAACTGGGTCTACTCTGTTTGCAATGGTGTAGAAAGGCGTATTTATGGAGTATAGGGTTGATAAGCTTAATTGATATTACCATTCCAAAAGGTGCAATATATTCCAAATGTGATATCCAATCGTCATACTGGTATATATAATGATATCTATTTTAGACTCCCACAACAAAGTTGTGGGGGATATACTGGAAATGGGTTGTCTTGACTGTGCATCGGTCAGTCCGTCTATCTGTCTAGCCTTACACAAACTGTTATCCAAGCTCTTTTTGGTATAGTTTTGTGTCAATGTCAATGTGTATTTTAAACTTTGTAGTTATTGTTACTAACATAAGAACCTGTGAACCTGCAGTTTTTGTTTAGATCTAATAATTATTACCTGTCAGAGCCTCTTTTCAATGTTTTTCACATTATCCTATAAACATGTTTTCAGGCATTTACAAACAGAGTAGACCCAGATCAGACAGCTCCTATAGGAGCCATCTTATCAGGGTCTGCTCTATTTGCAAATGGAATTTGAAATATGTTTCTTCACTTTCTAAAATGGCTACAGTATTCGACCTTCTATATATTATATTCCTTTATAACAATTTTGTCCATGAATATTCAATACATATTGAAATTATTGAATAAACATAGGACAAAGAAAGGGATAATTGTAAAAACAAGCAGCTGGTTGGTGGGGAGTACTTGTTAGTCTTTGGCTTATAGTTTTAGTTACAGTAAAACCTCTCTAAACCGGACGTTAAATTTGGTATAAATATCGGTTTTTGAGACAGGTGGCAGCTTAATGCAGGGTGAATGTCATGCAGAAAGCTCCTCTGGGAGCTTTCTGCATGACTTTCGCCCTGCATTAAGCAGCCACCTGCCTAAAAGTATCTAAATTCTTCTCTACTAGAATTCCGGTATAGGGAGGTTTTACTGTATATGTATATAACGCAATGTTTATTTATTTTATATACATGTAAGTAAGAAAGATGACTGTGCCAGTATGGTATCGGAGTAAAAAACATGGGTACTCTGAAATACGGAAGATTTTCACAAATTCTTACCTGAACCCTTTACTGCATAAGTACGCCCTTCTTTGTCTATGCAAACGTAGTAGACCCAGATCCTACAAGAGCCATCTAATCAGGGTCTTCTCTGTTTGCTTGTGAAATTATGATAGATCTGGCTTCAAAGTTTCTACTAAATCATAATGTCCTGTGTATATAAACATCAGTAAAATCTCTTTATAACAACCACTAAATTACATCAAATATTTTGTGTTAAAGGCAGGTGACTGCTTAAAGCAAGGTGAAAGTAAAACAGAACGCTCCTATAGAAGCGTTCTGTTTTAATTTCTCCTTGCTTTAAGCAGCCACCTGCCCTAAATACCAACTAATTAACACAATTTAGTGGTCGTTATAGAGAGGTTTTACTATATAATAAAAAAAATCAACTAATAAAAATTCGCAATGCCAGTATTTCTTACTTGAATATTCATGGAGTAAATGATTAAATACTCAAAGTATTCAGAAATCTAACCCCACCTCTTCAACAGCTTGTGAAGCTGAATAGATTCAATTTAGCACCATTTGATAACTTTAACCCTTTCCTCCATGAATATTCATGTCAGAAATAACGATGTCATGAATATTAATTAGGTTACCTTATTATAATAGCACATGGACACAGGAATTTTTAGCCATTGTAGAAACTGCAGAATTATTAATATATTATATCGTAAGCAAAAAGAGTAGACCCTGATAGGAACCGTGTGATCTGAATCTATCCTTGATTGCAAAAGCCTTAAAGGGAATACCGGTATATATTGAGTAAAGGGTTATAAATCAGCAGAATGGAAGATTCCATTAGTAATATTTATAGTTAGATATTCTGTATGATTTATGTGTCTCTTTCCTTCAACCCCATTTGTTGTATTCGATTACTAATTAACCCTTTACCTCATGAATATTCATTTAACACATTTTTGACTACTCTGTAAAAATCACTTTGTGAAACCATTGGTGGCATGTTGTGTATTAATTGAGTTAACCCTTTCCCTCATATTGACGACTTTTGACGACTCTGTAGAAGTCACTTTGTGAAACCATTGTGATAAATAGAGCATTTGCTCCAATAGGAGCAAATGCTCTATTTATCACAATGGTTTCAAACTACAATATTCTAAAATGTTTCTCTAGTTAATGCTCCTTTTCGGTAGATTTATTCAGAGGTTGTATCTAAAAATAGCCTATGAGGTAATGGGTTAATGAAAAAGTGAAATTTGACCTTAACAGAAACTTTACGATCAGGTCTACAATAGTCCACAAGCAAATACAGTAGCTCCTTATCAGACAGCTCCTACAGGGGCTTCTGATCTGGCACTACTCTGTTTGCAAATGCGTAAAAATACGTTTATATAGAGGAAAGGGTTCATGAAATTGATTCGCATTGCATATTACTGTTTATGCTTGGCTCGT
This sequence comes from Azorinus chamasolen, assembly GCA_963576725.1. NCBI lineage: Eukaryota > Metazoa > Mollusca > Bivalvia > Cardiida > Solecurtidae > Azorinus > Azorinus chamasolen. Next base: position 56,659,513 of record OY755253.1, on the reverse strand, counting down.
TATCAAGACCTGAGAAATTCGACAGTGTTCCTTATCTACAGACCCTCAGGAACAGGACCCAGTAGGCCATGGTATCAATATAAAGGCGAAATATATTCAAAACAAGGTCTAGTTACTGTACAATACTTGAAATTGTCAGGCATTTTTGTTTATTGATCATACAAGATATCAGATAAACAGCCATGTCATTAACCATTTCTCTCATATAAACGTGTTTCCACGCATTTGCAAACAGAGTAGACCCAGATCAGACGGCTCCTATAGGAGCCGTCTAATCAGGGTCTGCTCTGTTTCCTTGTGGATTTAAAAAAAAATGTGTTTCTTTACTTTCTGAAATGGCGACAAAGTTCCACTTTCCATATGGAATTCTAACTATTTTGTCCATGAATATTCAGTAGATATTGAAATTTGAAATAAACATAGAACAGGGAAAGGATTAACCTTTATCTCGCTGTGAAAAAAAAAATGATTTCTCATCTCTGGATCAGGCGCGACTTCGACTACTAGCGATTCGATCGATATTTTGAGAAACAGTTAGCCACGTGTCATTGGACACGCCCCTGAGAAACTATTGACCAAGTGTCAAACAGTTTGACTCCTGATGAGACACATAGTCATCTCAGTATTTCATCTGGATCCACACTCAAAGGGCAATAACCATGGGTAAACAACCAACTCAAGTGGGGTAATCAATTTATTTATTTTTTAAAGTATTTCCGGCAGAAAAAAAGTTCCATAAGAGTTTAATTCACTGTAGATTATAACAGTTTAATCTACTGAGAAATTCTATAATTCACTGCTTAGTATAAAAGAAATATAAATATTACATCCGATGGAGGGCGACAGCACCTATTGTCAACCCTAGACTGGCAATGTCTTTCGAGGCGTTAGCCGAGATGGACATTGCCATATCGAGGGTTGATAATATGCGCCGTCGTCCTCCATGCGATGTGATATTTATTTTATTATACCGAACATCGCGATCAATTTCATCAGTAAAACAGATTATTAGATAAAAGTTTAACCAACCAAACTGCCAAAATGCCTCATTTTGCTGTCATTCTGCCATATCAGCAACCACCAGTCTACAGAGCACAAATAGCTCTTTTTAACTCTTTGCGCGCTAGCGACGAAACTGTGATTACCTATGCAAACAGTTTGGATCCAGATGAGACGCCGCATAATGCGGCGTCTCATCACGATCCAAACTGTATGTCATCCTGATCACATTTTTGCAAAGAAATTAGAGAAAAGTTATTTTAAGAATTGAAGCAGACGACCATTGGCGCAGACGAAAAATTAATTAGCGTGCAAAGAGTTAGAAATGTAACACCTCCAGAGATAAAACGTTAATTTAACAACATGCATTTTATTACTGTATAATGTCATGACAATAATACAAGACCTAGGGTCAACGTGAACAACCCAATCGTCTTTCGAATGACGTCACTTCCGTTTGTCAACTGACTACAAATTCCAATGATGACGTTCGTAAACTGTACGTTGGCTCCATCAGAAGCTTTAATGGTCAGATAATATGCTTCTGCACCCAAAAGGTTTTCCCTCTCTGCAACCCTGATCACTCCGTCATCGAAAATCGTGAACAAATTGTCAGTATTTCCATCTGGAATAAAAAAAATAATAAAAAAATTGTACATTTATATTATCCATGTAGACGTGTTCTTCATAAATTCAATACGTCATACATTCACTCCTTTAAGTTTAATACGCATTTTATGCATTTGCAAACAAAGTAGACCCTGTAGGAGTCGTCTGAACAGGGTCTGCTCTGTTTGCTTTTGAATAATATAGATATGATTCTACAATCTATTATGTAGGAAGTGACATGCGAACGGCAACTCTGTGTGAAAGTTTCACAATAACGGCAACTTTGTGTAGGCAGTGACACGAACGACAACCCTGTGTAATCAGAGACACGAACGGTAACTTTGTGTAAGCTGTGATGCATGAACGACAACTCTGTATAGGCTATCGACACATACCGTCTATTGATAGTATGACTGATCTGAATTCCGGGTCCTCATCTACGTCCGTCACACTTAATCCAATAACGGACTCGCCTGAAAAGAAATGAATAAAAAGGACCTAATTATTTAACCCCTTTATAAAGAAAATGAACAAAGTGCACACATTTACACTAAAAATAAACGAAACTATGCCCAGCAGACGACAATGCTGGCACCGAAAGGGTTAAATACTGGAAACTAATTAGCTGCAATTTGGAGACCGTGCAGATCCAGCTCAGAAAACTGCTAGGAAAAGTGATTTTTGTAATTTATTCAAACTATTATTATAGAGACGTTTGCATACAGGAGCCTAATCGGGATCTGACCGGTTTGCTTATGCATTAACCCTTTCGGTGCCAGCATTGTCGTCTGCTGGGCATAGTTTCGTTTAGTTTTAGTGTTACAAGTGTGTGCACTTCTTCCATTTTCTTTATAAAACAGTGTGTCAAACAGTTTGGATCCTGATGAGACGCGTCTCCTCTGGATCCAAACTGTTTGCATGTGATATCATAAACCCGTTATTGTGGCACGGAAGGGGTTAATATTGACCTGATCCTAGAGTTCCTGCTATGGCCAAATATTCTTATGTTCATGTGCAATATCTATTTAATACTCATGATGTCACCATTTTTTACACGAGCATTCATGAGGTCAATGCTAGTCCTTAATCCACATATACATGATAGCCGTGACATACCTGCTAGCATAGTCTCCGGAACCACCGCCTTGTACAACGAGCTGGAGAAGGTCGGCGGTTCGTCGTTGACGTCGGTGATCCAGACTGTCAACGTCGCCGTTGCCGTGGACCCATCCGGGGCTTCAGCCCTGTAAGCAGCAATTACAATAACAGTGGGTACTATATGTACAGTAAAACCTCTCTTAACCGGCCGTTAAATTTAGTATGAATATCGGTCTTGGAGACAGGTAGCAGCTTAATGCAGGGTGAAAGTCATGCAGAATGCTCCTAGAGGAGCTTTCTGCATGACTTTCACCCTGCATTAAGCAGCCACCTGCCTATAAGTGTCTAATTTCTTATCTACTAGAATTCCGGTTAAGAGAGGTTTTACTGCAGTTGACGTTCGAGATATCGAAGTTCACCTGTATAAAGAAACTGCATACAGAACACAACTACCAACGCAGTAATCTCCCCTAATCGCTACGCTGAAGAGATGCCGTAGTGACAAGGGAGATCACTGTGAGGAGTTTGACAGAACACAACTACCAAATTATTGTGTATATGATCAAATGCTTTGGTGACATAAAAATATAGGCACAAAGGGCACGGCGTTATTTGTTGATATTCAATTATTGCTGACAAATAAATTTCATCTGCTAATGTTATGCTCTACTTCAGATTCAAAGTGGCATTTTCTTCTTCAGTTTCTTTGCAAAAATATCAACAACGTTAAAGAGGGTGGAAACTGGGGAGAATTACTCGGCGTCTCCTATGGATTAACCCTTTGCTTGCTACTCACGTCAATAGACCTATCTGTAAATAGTGAAGACCCAGATGAGACAGCCCCTGAAGGAGCTGCCTCATCAGGGTCTGCACTATTTACAAGTTGATTGTGCAACCAGTGCACTCCACAGCAGTGGTTGCACAGCGAAATACTTGTACACAGTGAAGATATATGTAATTATACAACAGGGCGTGGGTGAAGAAGGAGAAATGTATTTTAAAATTCAGCAAGAGAAGGGTTAAGACAGTTTGCAATGGCATATAACAGCTTCGTAATGGTGGTGAAAGTGTATTAGAATCAAGCATGGGTTTTGTTTCTGTGCCCGAGTTTTATCTGTTCCAGTCGGAAACGAGCTTTAGCGAATTCCCGACAGGAACAGACCAGCTAAAGCTCGTTTCCGACTGGAACAGACCAACCTCGGGTATAAGAAACCCCCATCTTTAACAAAACCCATGCTTGATTCTATTAATATATCACATTTGTATTTGTACTTCGAAATCTCGAATTAACGTCAGATAACTCGAACTCCGGGATAACACAACACAAATGTTCGGTCCTTTCAAAACTTATAATACAGACGTTGTTTTAAAATATATAAATTACGCATATCTCAAATCACATGTCACAGCTTAATGCAGTTCGAAAGTAAAGCTAAAGGCTCCTACAGGAGCTTTCACCATTACTTTAGAATTGCATTAAGCTGTGAATCTGAGAAATTGTTCAGATCAGCAATCTGATGACTCGAACCTCTGTTATTTCGAGGTATTTTATATGATATGGACCCCTGAAGTGTAGCTGTATTATATTTTCGTTTAACCCCTTCCGTGCCACAATGACGTGTTTATAATATCACATGCAAACAGTTTGGGTCCAGATGAGACGCCGAGCAACTCGGCGTCTCATCAGGATCCAAACTGTTTGACATTCTTTTTAAAGTTTTATAAAGAAAATGGAAGAAAAGTACAAACGTACACTAAAAATAAACGAAACTATGCCCAGCAGACGACAATGCTGGCATCGTAAGGGTTAAGCTCAAACACTTGTTAACTCACTCAATAACGACAACAACAGACCGCGACCCTCTCTCATAATCCGTCTGAAACTCATTTACGGCCAGTATTCCCAGTTCAGTGTATATGGAGAACAGACCAGCTATAGACTGCCCGGATACGACGTAAGCGGTCGCTTCCGGTTCCGTATGTACGATTATACTGGTATTTCCCAGAGTTCCCTCTGGCATTGTAACATTAGCATGTCCATTCGGAGCATTTATCGGAGGAGAGACCCAAGATTCGACTGAAAATATATGCAAATGGAAGTTATATATACATGTGTACCAATCCTGTTGCTTAGTAGATCGGGAAATCGGTTCGAGACCGGGAGGTCGAATGTTCTATCCCTGTCAGGGGCTCGTTCTGATGTATTAAGTTTTTGAGCCGACAGCTAGTTAATCCTTTCACCGCCAATGTCGCAAAAATGCACCACGACAAATAGTGCAGTCCCGGATCAGACGTAGCCTTATAAAAGCGGCGTCTAATAAGGGATTTCACTTTTTGTCTCAACTCTATTTCTATATCTGTGCTTTATTCCTTTATTTATTCTTTTTCCTTATTTTACCATATGATTTTACAAAATTGGATTGCAGACGACAAGTAGAAATTTGGCGCCGAAAAGGTTAAAGAATGGCCACTGATTGCTTACCTGCATGGTGTCTATTAATTGAGTTAGTATACGTACTTGGTCTGTTGTTGCCATTTCCATTGTTGCCTGCTTGGATGGAACCTGTTGAATGAATCAAACACGTGTGTTTTGATGACTTGAACAATTAACTAATTCCCTCCTAGACTATTTATAGACACAGCCGACAAGAAGCATTTACTACAGAGAAGGAATTTTTAAACTTTAGTATTGTGTAGTACTGAAACCATTATGATGGAGCATTTGCTCTAATTTTAGAAGTGTATAGTATCGATACCATTGTGATAAATAGAGCAAATGCTCTATTTATCGCAATGGTTTCAAAAGCTGACTTTTACAGAGGCGTCAAAAGGTGTCTGTATGAGGGAATTACAAAAACCACCAAAAGAAGCTCTAATATTTAGTCTTTAACCCATTACCTCATAGGCTATTTTTAGATACAACCTCTTTGAATAAATCTACCGAAAAGGAGCATTAACTAGAGAAAAGGAAAATTTTGGAATTTTGTAGTTTGAAACAATTTTCCTATATGAGCAAATGCTCTATTTATCACAATGGTTTCACTAAATATGAGGGAAATGGGTTTATACAGGTGGTAGCCTTACCCTTTAAATAATAGAGAAGACATTTCTGGCACCTTTGCGAGCAGTGTAGATACAGATCAGATGGATCCCGTAAGAGCCATCTGACCAGGGTCTACTCTGTTTGCGTACTAGATGGTATAGATCGGATTGTATGCGTTCAATCACAGCCAAACTCTCTTGTTCTCATAGGACATTAATAAATTCAGTTACTGAATATTCAGAAATCACGAACTATTTATAGATATTCATAGGGTAAATAGTTGATGAAGTAAGAAAGGAAATTTCTGTATTTTTTGTATTCTATATGAACAACAACCCCCTTATCTTACAGACCTATATTCCTATTACCCCATAAATATCCATATCAGAAATAATGACACTATGAATATTAATTAGAATACTTGTTACATATGAACCCAGTAAGTGCTGGCTATGGCAGAAATTGCAGAAAAAGATATACAGTAAAACCCCGCTAATGCGACCACCTAAAAGAGGTATTATTCTGGGTGCTATATGCAGGTGATAGTTTAATGCAGGACAAAAGTAACGCAGAAAGCTCCTCTAGGAGCTTTCTGCATTACTTGTGTCCTGCATTAAGCAACCACCTCCTTATAAAGACAACCATGTGTATTCATTAAGTGGTCGCATTACAGGGGTTCTACTGTGTGCTATTTCATAAGCAAACCGATTAAGTCAAGATCCGACGGCTGCCATAGGAACCGTTTGATCTCGGTCTACTCTATATGCAAAAGCGTAAATTAGCTTATAGATACATGTATGTATGGAGTGATGACTTAAGTACACGCTATAAAGACATTTGACGGTGTGATCTTGTGCAAAACGACTAAGAATGTTTTCTCGTGGTAAGACAAGAATGTAATATTATAAGCCTGGGTCCATGCTTATAAAGCTTTTTAGTGGAGTCTGAGTTCGTTCTCAAGCTTTTGATTGGTCAGATTTGAGTTCTCAAGCTTTTGATTGGTCAGATTTGAGTCAAAGGCTCAAATCTGACCAATCAAAAACTTGAGAACGAACCGAGACTCAACTAAAAGTTTTATAAGCATGGATACTACATTCCCTTCTATTTTGGCGGGATTTCGGACTCGATTTCGTTACCTACGAACGTCATTTAATTCCATGCTTCGTAATCAAATCATTGGATGCACTGCAAGCATATTTTTTGCATGAATATACATGATGTTAATTGATTAAACACAGAGAAATGGACACACTTTAATGGTTGACTAAACAGGGTTACTGTATATGCATTAACAAAGCAGATCCAGATTGTAGAATATTTGAAATGGATTTGCCCGCTACAACCTTCTCCAATAAAGCATAAAGTAAAGTGTGTACCTGGTTGCAAAACCACGACCGTCATGGCCACCATGGAAAGAGTGTTCAGCGCGTACATTCCACCTTTTCTGTAGATATACAAGATATAGATAATATACACTGTAAAAGATGTATAGTAGAGCCCGTCTTAAATGGTCATTCATTTATTGAGCATAGATCTCGGAGTCATAAAAAGCAGGTGGTTGCTTAATGCAGAACAAAAGTAATACAAGGAGCTTTCTGCATTAGCTTTGACTTGCATTCAGCTACTACCTGCATTAAAGACCCGTCATTGTACCTCTTTTTGATGGCCGCTTAAGACAGGTTCTACTCTTAGCTAGTATAATTGGGACACTATAAAGCTTCATATGACGTCATATGGCATACACCATAACGCCTCATATGGCGTCATATGGCATACACTATAGCGCTACATATGACATATGTCAAACACTATAACGCTTCATATGACATCATATGGCATACACTATAGCGCTTTATATGGCGTCATATGACATACACTATAACGGTGCATATGACCTCATATAGCATACACTATAACACTTCATATGACATCATATGGTATACACTATATCGCTGCATATGGCATCATATGACATACACTATAACACTTCATATGACCGCATATGGCATACACTATAACGCTTCATATGACGTCATATTGCATACACTAATAACGCTTCATAGAACCCCATATGACATACACTATATCGCTGCATATGACCCCATATGGCATACACTATATCGCTGCATATGACCTCATATGGCAAACACTATATATCGCTGCATATGACGCCATATGGCATACATTATGCCGCTTCATAGAACCCCATATGGCATACGCTATATATCGCTGCATATGAACTCATATGGCATACACTATATCGCTGCATTTGACCTCATATGGATGACGTCATATAACATACACTTTTACGCTTAATAGAACCCCATATGGCATACACTTTATCGCTGCATATGACCTCATATGGCAAACACTACTATATCGCTGCATATGACGACATATGGCATACATTATGCCGCTTCATAGAACCCAATATGGCATACGTTATATATCGCTGCATATGAACTCATATGGTATACACCATATCGCTGCATATGACCTCATATGGCATACACTATAACGCTGCATATGACCCCATATGGCATGCACTATAACACATGTAAAGGCAAAGTTCATGTTCTTCAGATGGTAGACACATAATAGATGTATTGGTATTGGTACGTTCAAGGAGTTTAGATATTATACACATAACAGATATTTTTGCAAGCTGGAGGGAAAAGGAACTACTCTTGAACAAGTGTTTAGGATTCGTATTGTCATCAATGATTATGTTAACCCTTCCCTTGCTGAATTTAAAATACCGTTCTTCTTCTTTACCCATGCCCTGTTGTATAATTACATATATATTCACTGTCTACACGTATTTCGCTGTGCAATCACTGCTGTGGAGTGCACTGGTTGCACAATCAACTTGTAAATAGTGCAGACTCTGATGAGACAGCTCCTGTAGGAGCTGTCTCATCTGGGTCTTCACTTTTTAGTTTTTAAAGTTTTTACAGATAGGTATATTGACGTGAATAGCAAGCAAAGGGTTAAATGTTGAAATCGTGAATAAATGAAACAAATCAATAGAAATGTAATACACTGTATATTCAAATTCAATACATTTGATAATCCATTATATGCTAGATACTATATGTAGAATGAAATATATAACAAGAATAAAATATATTTAGAAATGATAAAAAAAAAACGCGGAAAAAACAGCACTCGGAGTTATAGATGAAGAGATGTATTTAAAAAGGAAATATCTCCACCAAATCTTAAGTTATGAAAAGTGACGATAGCGCTCAAATAGAAAAGGGAACTATTGCTTAGGCATTTTATCCAAGCGTCAGAAATTATGACTAAATGAAACAAGAATTGATAGAAATGTAATAAATTCGTATCGAAAAAAAATGGTTATCCGTTATATGTTATGCTTGATTGTAGAATAAAATATATGATCACATAAAATATATGTACATGTATACATATTAAAAAAGACAACTGACTATAGAGGACGGAAGAAAATAAGTACCAGAACAACAAGTGAAATATATACAACCTCAGATGTTTAGATAGAATGCATAAATATAAATATTTTCAAAAATAGCTCCTTTATTTCTACACCAAACTCTATACTGTGACCACCCTTTTGAATCGTCTCGAAGAGACGATTCAAAAATAGGTGTCACAGTATATGGTTTGGTGGAGAAATGACGAGCATGCACCTTAACCCATTCCCTCATATTGACGACTTTTGACGACTCTGTAAATGTCATTTTGTGAAACCATAGTGATAAATAGAGCATTTGCTCGTATAGGAGCAAATGCTCTTTTTATCACAATGGTTTCAAATTTAAAAATTCTAAAATTTTCCTTTTCTCTAGTCAATGCTCCTTTTCAGTAGATTTATTCAAAGAGGTTGTATCTAAAAATAGCCTATGCGGTAATGGGTTAATGTGTAGCTCTGTAACCTTACCTTGATAATGTAATGTAGTCAGGTAAACTCTCTCTTAGTTAAGCGCCCACTCAAAAACGTCTGATTTGGGGTATTTAATTAGACAGTAGCTTAATGCCGAGTAAATGTAATGCAGGAAGCTACCCGAATCCTTTGTTTACTCAGCGAGTAGTTGTTGATCCCTTTCCATCATATGAACGCTTGTCAGGCCTTCCCTAAAAGAGTATACCCAGATCAGACTGCCCCTGTAGCAGGCGTCTTATAACTTTATGGAATCAAGTGATAAATAAAACGTGTAAATATTCATTAGGTAAATGGTTTACACTTTCCCTGTTCAATATTCATGTTATAAAAATATGACCTAATGAATATTTATTAACTGATTTTTTTATAATGCAAACTTTTCCAGGATTTGTTTTACCTTGACAAAACTGTAGAATTAGATCTAGATCATGCCAAGAGCGAACAGAGCATACCCTGATCAGAGTTTATTCCACCTCTGCTAAGCCCCCCCACACATTTCACATAAATCTCCATAACATATGCATGTATTTTACCTGTAGACATGCATGAATGCACGTCTCCATCTATACTCGTTCATGCGTTCTGAACCATGTAGGACAATGATTGAAATATCATTTTATCGAATTTCCCAATAGATTAAAGGAATTAAAAATTCATATAATTGCGTTGTCATGCCGAACGTTCTAATAAACAGATTAAATTCAGATCGAATCAGGATCCAGACAATTTGAAGCTCGTTTGTGAGATTGTAAAATATATCAAAATGTAGTCATAATCATAATACAGTAAAACCCCGCTAATGCGACCACCAAAAACGGGCATAATTCTGGGTGGCAGAGGCAGGTGGTAGCTTACTGCAGGACGAAATGTATGCAGAAAGCTCCTATAGGAGCTTTCTGCATAACTTTCGTCCTGCATTAAGCAACCACCTGCTTTAGACGACACCAGTGGCTGTTTATTAAGTGGTCGCATTAGCGGGGTTTTACTGTATATGGCATTTGAATGAATGAATGAATGAAATACTTTATCTAAAGAGGGTTACCCCAGGGCCCTCTAACAGATCGCAAATACAATGTACATGTATAGTGAAGTATAAATGGCGTTAATTCATTTCATAACGAATGTTAGAGAGACCACTGTTTGTCGTGGTGCGTTTTGGCGACATTAGCGGTTAAAGAGTTAAGGAAATGCTGTCCTATAATCAAGTAGTTTGGATCCTGATGAATCGCCAAGTTACTAGCGGGATTTGAAACTGCGTGATGTTCATGATTTAGTTTCATCCTTTTGATAACTATACGTGTGCATTGGTTGATCTTTCCAGAATCTGAATGAATAATATACCTGATGAAATATAACGCACCAGTGAAGACTTTATTTCTCTAATAAATAAATAATTTATAATTTACTCGGCGACACGTTAGCCTTTTGTCTACCAATCGTGATCTGACTGGTATTGTTAAGTGTAACCTGGCTGGTATTGCTAAGTGTAAACCTACATGGTATTGCCAAGTGTGATCTGATTGGTAATGATAAGTTCGACCCTGACTGGTATTGTTAAGTACGACCTGTCTCGTATTGCTAAGAGTGACCTGACTGGCATTGCTAAGTGTGACCTGACTTGTATTGCTAAGTGTGACCTGACTGGTATTGATAAAAGTGACCTGACTGGTATTGCTAAGTGCGACCTGACTGGTATTGCTAGAGTGACCTGACTGGTATTGCTAAGTGCGACCTGACTGGCATTGCTAAATGTGACCTGACTGGTATTGTTAAGTGCGACCTGACTGGTATTGATAAGTGCGACCTGACTGACATTGCTAAGTGTGACCTGACTGGTTGTGCTAAGCATGTTTGACTGGTAGTGCTAAGTGTGATCTGATTGGTTGTGCTAAGCACGTCTTGACTGGTAGTGCTAAACGTGATCTGGTTGGTAGTGCTAAGTGTGATCTGGCTGGTAGTGCTAAGCGTGATCTGACTGGTAGTGCTAAGCGTAATCAGACTGGTAGTGTTAAGTGTGACGACCTGGCTCGTATTGCTAAGAGTGACCTGACTGGCATTGCTAGATGTGACTTGACTTGTATTGCTAAGTGTGACCTGACTGGTATTGCTAAGTGCGACCTGACTGGTGTTGCTAAGTGCGACCTGACTGGTATTGCTAAGAGTGACCTGACTGGTATTGCTAAGTGCGACCTGACTGGTATTGCTAAGTGCGACCTGACTAGTTGTGCTAAGTGTGATCTGACTGGTTGTGCTAAGTGTGATCTGACTGGTTGTGCTAAGCACATCTTGACTGGTAGTGCTAAACGTTATCTGGCTGGTAGTGCTAAGCCTGATAATGCTGGTATTGCTAAGTGTGATATGGCTTGTAGTGCTAAGCCTGATCATACCGGCAGTGCTAAGTGTGATCAGGCTGGTAGTTCTGAGCGTGCTCTGACTGGTAGTGCTAAGCGTCATCTGGCTGGTAGTGCTAAACGTGAACTGGCTGGTAGTGCTAAGCGTGATCTGACTGGTAGTGCTAAGCGTGATCTGGCTGGTAGTGCTAAGCGTGATCTGGCTGGTAGTGCTAAGCGTGAACTGGCTGGTAGTGCCAAGCCTGATCTGACTGGTAGTGCTAAGCGTGATCTGGCTGGTAGTGCTAAGCGTGATCTGGCCGGTAGTGCAAAGCGTGATCTGGCTGGTAGTGCAAAGAATTACTCAATTACTCGCCGAGTAACTCAATGTATTTAAATCATATCAGAGTTTGGGCCGATATTACATTTTCAGCAAATGCTCTATTTATCACAATGGTTTACAAAAGTGACTATTACAGAGGCATAGAAAGGCGTATTGATTAAATGGAGGAAAGGGTTAAGATGTAATATAGATCTAATTCTACAGTTTTACCTGAGTAAAAAAAATTCTTGTTCTTATGTTATAATAAATATTAATCTAAATGATATACATGCGTTCAAAAGATCTGACACAAATATTCATGAAGTAAAGGGTCAAATGACGCATGTCATTCAGCCAGTTTCGTTCGATATCTATTTCTTGCAAGTAGATATCTCATTTCGAGGGCTTGGTGCAAAACTATTCTAACTCCTTCACAAAGTGAAGGAGTTAGAATAGTTTTGCACAAATCCCTCGATTTGAAGTACACATAACTGCCAGCTGTTTGGTATTCCTTTGATTGCTGTAGATGAGTTGGACGTCATTTGCGAACAGTGTAGACCAAGACCAGGGGTTCCTAAGGAAACATTCTGATCAGAGTCTTCTCTGTTTGTCATTGAGACATTTCATACGGAACTCTACCTTTAACCCTGTTCCTCATATAAACGTGATTCCATGCATTTGCAAACAGACTTGACCCATATCAACCATCTGATTAGGGTCTGCTCTGTTTGCTAACGAAATTTGAAAGATCTATTTCTTTACTTTCTAAAATGGCTACAATTTTGCATCTTCCACCTTCGTTATAACTATTTTGTCCATGTAAATGAATAGGTATCGAAATTTGGAATAATGATAGAACAGGGAAACGGTCAAATAGTGATGAAGTACCGGTATTACGCCTTTTCCGGCTTTGAGAGAGATAAGGAGTATAGTTGATCATTGATTAAAGTACATATAACTGATGTTTTTCATGGGTATTGCGTATCAACATCAAATAAAACTAGCCGCTTCATGCACCGGGGTAATCTATTGATATGTAACACCGTTAAAGATTAACCCTGTCCTCGCAAATGTCTCTATTTCTGTATCTTTGCTCTATTGCTTTGAAGTTTGCATTAATTATCTCATTGCCTTATTTTACCGAATGATTAAACAAACTTCAATCAATCTAGTTCGGTTATATCTATGCAATATATTATTAACAGTGCATTTTTACAGCAAAGTATCGAAGCTCCGCATAGCAAGCGCTGTACAAACGTTATAACACTAGCACGGCACACATTACAAGTACATTTACACGTTGCAAATTCAGGAGGAACAATCCTAGTTAAGGATGAGGATTAAAAAAGAAACTCTATTAGTCACCTGTTCGGGATATGTGCTAACTGCAATAACTATTGTCTATTACCAACTTTACTTGGACAAGACTAAAGCTGAACCATTACGTAGGCATGTAAGTGTATGATTTTGTATATTAGTTGACCTAAAGGAGAAATAGAGAAACTGATGCGGCTTGTCTTTTAAGATCACGTGTTCCTAAACGAGGCTTAGAAAAAGTTATTAAGCAAGCCTTTGGCGAGCTTAATAACATTTTCTTGGTTAGTTTAGGAGCATGTAATCTTAAAAGACAACGAGCATCAGATTCGCTTTCTCATGTAACCAAATTCCAGATAAGAATTTCTAGTACGGCTATTCGTAGTAACTCAGCTTATCTAGCACGGCTGAGAAGCGAGAAAAGAGAATCTTAACCCGTTTTTCTAACCCGTAGACAAGGGGTTTCTATACCCGAGGTTGGTCTGTTCCAGTCGGAAACGAGCTTTAGCGAGTTTCCGACAGGAACAGACCAACCGAGGGTATAGAACACCCCGGCTTTAACAAAACCCATGCTTGATTATTTTTCTCGCTGAAATGCGCCCTAAAACCAATTAAATTAACGAATTTTGTTAAGTACTACTTTACATTGCGTAATACGACTTCCATATCTAATAGCAACAGACCGCAGCATAACTTTAGGCGTGAAACCAAAATGACGTCATTTGTTATGACAACCACAAACGTTACGTTTCAAAATGGCGTAAATATAAATGACTGAGTGACTACAAAACAACGTCTTCGGTTAATTAAATAGGCTTTTAAAGTGTTTATATGATAAATAGAATTTCATATGCGTGCTAATTACTTATATTAATTTCAATTCATAAGGTTGTTGCCTATAGAAACGTTGGTATAATTTTGTAAGAATTCCTTCCTTTGTATTGATTTTACCCAATCGCGCGTACGAATACATTTGTCACGAGGTGTTCCAGATAAGGATTTCTAGTACGGCTATTCTTAGTAACTCAGCTTATCTAGCACGGCTGAGAAGCGAGAAAAGAGAATCTTAACCCGTTTTTCTAACCCGTAGACAAGGGAAGTTATGTGAGAAACGTAAATATGATGCATTCTTATTTATTACAATTATTATTATACAGGGTCACAGATAAAGGTGCGTACCGAAATATTAAAATCGTCATTTCTCCACTTTGAGACGATTCTAAAGAGTGGTCAGAGTATAGGGTTTGGTGGAGAAATGAAGGAGCTATGCTTGAAAATGTTTAAATTAACGCATCTTATCTTGACCTCTGATTTCAATAGTTGCATGGGAAGGATCAAATAGATACATCGTTACTGATTTTATTGCGCAGTGCTACTGAACATGTCAACTTGGTGATCAGATAATTATAGAATAATCAAAAGCATACTACTTTTCAACATATCCCAAATCCCCTAGTGACGCTGTACAAACGTTATAACACTAGCACGACACACATGACAAGTACATTTACACGTTGTTAAATTCAGGAGGAACAATCCTAGTTAAGGATGAGGATGAAAAAAGAAACTCTATTAGTCACCTGTTCGGGATATGTGCTAACTGCAATAACTATTGTCTATTACCAACTTTACTCGGACATTTTTAAAGCTGTATCATTACGTAGACATGTAAGTTTATGGTTTTGTATATTGGCTGACCTAAAGGAGAAACGTAAATATTATGCATTCTTATTTATTATTATTATTAGTTTAAAGAGCTACTGACAAAGGTACGTACCCAAATTCTAAAATCGTCATTTCTCCACCAAACCTTATACTGTGTACCCAAGTAATTAAAATCGTCATTTCTCCACCAAACCTTATACTGTGACCACTCTTTAGAATCGTCTCTTTGAGACGATTCTAAAGAGTGGTCACAGTATAGGGTTTGATAGAGAAATGAAGGAGGTATGCTTGACAATGTTTAAATTAATGCATCTTATCTGGACCTCTGATTTCAATAGTTGCATGGGAAGGACCAAATAGATACATCGTTCCTGATTTTATTGCGCAGTGGTACTGAACATGTCAACTTGGTGACCAGATAATTATAGAATAATCAAAAGCATACTACTTATCAACATATCCCCAATCTCATAGTTACGCATTTTAGCGCCTGTGTAAAAATCACATTTTGAAAACATTGTGATAAATAGAGCATTTGCTCCATATGTGTAAATGTTCTATTTATCACAATGGTTTCAAAAATACACAATTCCAAACATGTTCCCTATCTCTAGTAAATGCTCCTTTTCGGTAGATTAATTCAAAGAGGTTGAGTCTAGGGTGGGGGATGGTTAAACTTAAGCTGATTGGCCAGACATTGCCGGTCTTACATAAAATTTTGACCCTGTTAAAAAATAACCCGGTAGGTCAATTTTCAACGTTGAGAATCGACCTAGACACAATTTCAACACCAGATTTTGATCAAAATAGCCGTTGAAAATTTTTGTGAAATTTTTGTCAGTTCCTGGGCCTTTTTTCACGGTTAGTTAAAACTTTGTTGAACATCGCAGCAAGTGGATGAAATATGTAATTGTCATTTTGCCATCGAATTTCTTCATCAATGTTGATACATTTGCAATTCTAACCTTTTTAACAAACAAATTGTTCCTATTATAAACAATTACAGTTTCTTTATTGTGTTGAACCGTAGACGAGGAGGCCACAACAGATACTGATGTTTGGTCATGGAACTTGGCACATATTCGATGGAAAAACGACAATCACGAAACTACTACCAATCTGCAACTTTTACTTTTCACACAATCGTCATTCACACACACAACATTATCACCTGTAAAGTATTAAATCACAATTAATATTCACTATCATGTAACCAATACATTTATGCGCATTTTGATACCAAATTTGTTTATGGTTTGTGCTCATAAGTATAACATATGTCCCACAAACCAAATGTACAGTGCAGCGTATTTCGGTTTATGCTTACTTTACTCCCGGTTTTCCTTGAATTTTCTCATTTCTTGACTTGTTCTTGCAATACCTATACTTTTCAAGTTTGTTTAATTGGAAAAGTAGTAAATTCAAGCAGGCAAAGCCACATACAAGACGCAACCACCACCAAAACACCGATAGACAGCATGACACACACGAAATGAACACAGAAAACACCAAAAGACACACAAGAACCAGAGACAAACGTTCCACACATGAACAAAATCACAAGCAGAAAGACGCAAGGCAAACAAAAGGAAGGGTGATCAAGAGAGTACCGCCTTGGCACGGTCAGTAGCAAAAACACCACTGGGGGTTTAAACCGGTTTACGGACGTCCTAACCTCACACTTCTCTCAAAGTCGCCCTAGCTTTACAAATATTGTAAATAAAGGTATCCCCGCTGGACTTACCCACAACATAGACGACGGTGAACACAGGACAACATGTAAAACATAGCATAATAACTGTGACAATCCGTCAAATATGTACTCAATGACTTTGCAGAAGTCAGAGCACCTGCAGGTAAGACGTTAAGGGCACGACAAGGAAAAAGTAATACATGAGTCTAGTAAGCTCATCCTGTATCCAAGTTTAAGAGTATACCATCATAGAGTACTACCCTCGGCCTGTCATCTCGGGTTTTATACCGATTCGACATATGTTACACACACCTTCTACAATTCATGATTATGAAAACATATGCGCCTACATCGATGATGGGCAAAGTTTATCACTATCATACGATCAACTATCCTGATTGTATATGAGCATCTGGGTCATTTTTCAACGGGGTTCTTTTTTCACGTGTGGATCTCTTTTGCATGTATTATAGGGCCGTTATTTAACGACCCATGTCATTTCTCAACATTAAACTTGACTCGTCTGTCGTGAAATAAAGACCCGCCGGGTCATTTTTCAACAGGGTAAAACATTTATGTAACACCGGTCGTGATTGTTTTCAATTAGCATATGTAACCAAACAATGTGCAGTAAAACCTCTCAATAAAGACCACTTAACTACATCGAGTATTTTGTGTTTAAAAATTCTGAAGGGTGGTGATCCCCCGAAAGCAAAAATTGCAACACAAAAAGAGAAAATTGCAGACTCGGTTTTATTGAGTCTGTTCATGAGTAGTAATTAAAAGTACAACACTACTCACGCCACTAGCGCCGGCTTAAGCAGTATTCAGTTTTCAAAACTAATAACCTCAAAACTAACGATCCCGAAGGACCAGAAAATATAACAACACTGAGAATTTGTGCACCGCTGTTTTTCATTAAACAAGTATGTTCACTGACACTTTGTACACATTATAATTACATCAGCATATAGTGAACCCTCGTTATACTGGCATTCGTTACAATGGCACCCTCGTTATACCGGCAATATGCATTGAAACAAAATTAGCGTTAACTCTTTGAAATAACCACAAAATGAAAAGGTGCAGTGCCAATATCACCGGTGTTTGCTTAATGCAGAACACAAGAAGTGCAAAAAGCTCCCTAAGGGAGCTTTTTGCACTTCTTGTGTTTTGTATTAAGTAATCGCCTGTTTGGTACTAGTTTAAAACTGGTCAAATGGTTCCTTTTCATATTTAATCTCGTTATAACTCTAACCTCGTTATACCAGCACAATGTCTGGAAACAAACACATCCGTTGTAAAGAGGATTTACTGTATTTACATTATTATACGATAATCATTATGTGAAGCATCAGGCGACAATAGTTTGGGACTCATTCATTGGCTTAACAATATTAGGCTTAACCCTTCTCTTGCTGAATTCTAAAATACAATTCTTCTCCTTTACCCATGCCCTGTTGTATAATTACATATATCTTCTTTGTGTACAAGTATTTCGCTGTGCAAGCACTGCTGTGGAGTGCAATGGTTGCACAATCAACTTGTAAATAGTGCAGACCCTGATGAGACAGCTCCTGCAGGAGCTGTCTCATCTGGGTCTTCACTATTTACAGGTAGGTATATTGGCGCGAATAGCAGGCGAAGGGTTAACAGTATGATGCATTTAGGAGGTAAGATTAATGTGGTAAACGGAAAACGTACACCTGAACACTTTCAAACCACAGAGGGTCTATATCGATTCATGACAATGACAAAACTTTATTCGCAATATAAGCTCCGGCCCAGAATTCAAGCTACTTTCTTCAACGTAATATATGTAGTGTCAAATATTCTTGAAACATGGAAATATACATGAATATTCATTTCATTCGCTTAACAGATCATACATATGAAATTGGGAGTCTATATATATTGTACTACATAATAAACAAGGGTTCTAACTGACAAAACGGACACCCTTGTCCCTCTAGTACAAACAAGTCAGTTACTCTTACAATTAATGTGATAATTTCGCAATTCTTTCGGCTACTGAAAGCTAATACATTTCACTACCAAGTAAGTATACTCTTCTGATGGTATCAAATACATTATTATAAATCCAACAATGATTATCTCAAAATTTTACGTATTTTCTGGGCCATTTACAAACGTTCGTTCACCCCGGTTTCACTATATCACAGCAATAACCTGGCGATGTGCAGGTCAAAAGATGACGCGGTTCAATAAAACATCCAATCTTCATCTTTTTAGTCCCAACATCAAAGCACTAGAGTTTTGCCAGTTAGCTTCAAATCGTTGAGGAAGAAACCATTGTACGTGACGTCACGGATTTTACAAGTTTCCCGTCGGTCATCCAATGAAATGGCTCCATTCATATTTGTTGCAAAATGGCAAAATAGAAATAGAAACATAAGAACAAACGTAAATGCGACTGTTGCTAGTTGCTTACCCATTTAGAGGATAAAACAAAAGGTGATGGGTAATATAATTGAGTTGTTTTATTGAACCACGCCATCGTCTAATCCGCAGATCGCCAGGTTATTACTGTGATAAAGTGAAACCGGGGTGAACGAACGTTTGTCAATGACCCAGAAAACACGTGAACTTTTTAGAAAATCATTGTTGGATTGATAATTGTGCATAAGTTACCGTGAGTAGATTATATGTACATGTATTTGATAGTAAAATATGTTGGCTGAATCAATAGCCGAAAGAATTACGAAATGATCACTGAAATTGTAAGAGTTACATTCATAATATGTGTACATGTGGTACACGGTTGTCCGTTCTGCAATTTGGATCCCTTGAAGTTGTTATTATGTACAGTGATCCCTCTCTACAACGACACCCTTTGGGATACGAAGATTGTATGTGTTGTTCAGAGGGAGTTGTTATAGGGAGGGAAAATTAAACATAATTAGCTTGTTTGCAGATCCCCATATAAGGTTATTTCGAGAACTAAAACCGTTATGCCTCTATCAAACCCTATGTTGTGACAACTCTTTAGAATCGTCACAAAGTGACACAACATAGGGTTTGATGGAGGCATAAAGAAAATACGATGAAAAAAAGTTGTTTCTGGAGCCTTGTTGTTTCGGAAAGTGACATGCGTTGTTGTAAGGAGGGAATCGTTATTGGGAGGGCCGTTTTAGGGAGGGAGCACTGTAGTATATATAGACTCCCATGAAGCGGTTTAGACCCCTGTGTTTCAAACAAGTGGGGATCCAGTTCAGTCACTGCGTTAGACTGCACCGATGATGATCAGCAACGTATCTTGTATTAAAGTAATGTTTAGGCCGAATTTAACCCTTAAACTCATGAATATTTATGCAAGCAATAATGACATCATGACTATTAATTAGATTCATTGTTATAATAGCACATGGATACAAAAAAATTTGGCCGTGGCAGAAACTGATGAAATTATATCTCTATTATATCATCTGCAAACAGATCAGACCCTGATCAGACGGTTCCTATAGGAGCCGTCTAATCTGGTCTACTCTGTTTGCAAAGACGTTGAAAGGCGTACTTATGAAGAAGGGTTAAGGCGGGTCTTGCAGCCCAAGCACACACAACAAGTATTAAATTAAAAATTAATAAATATTGTATTTTTGTCAATTTCCCCCTCCTTTTTTCAAATTAATAGGAAAATGTGTAAAAGTACATGTTAAGAGTCATGCAGGAAACACCGCATACAAAACACACACCCGCCCAAACAGCACCACAATAAACAGATAAATGTTCATGTATATAAAAGGCACAATGAGACACACAAAGACAAAACAAACATACAATAGGGGGACGATGGAAGTACCGCCATGGAAAGGTCACTGGGTGGGGTTAAGGGTTAAGTCGCGGTCTACATGGCCTATAAGAAGCTACGCCCCTGATGATGGTCACAGATTTTCCGTTGCATGTAGGACAGCTGCATAACCACCACATGTTGTTTTTTCCAATCATGAATATTTCCGTTACAGATAGTGAAACCACATAACAGTGTCCAGTTGCCAGTGGGTCACAACTGCACAGTCTTCACCAACACATCACAACTCTCGGACGAGATAACAGTGGTAACAGCGTACTGGAACCTTGGTCGGTTCCAAAAAGGGGAAGGATCTAGGATGTTTGACACTGATCGGTACCACAAATGGGCAAATGTGTTTCGATATATTCTAAATCCATTAGTGGTATACACCGATTCAAAGGATTTTTATGATATGGTTAGTCAGTTCCGAAATAATACAACATATCGGACACGATTTGTCCTGGTTGACAGAAACTCGTCATGGGCATTTCAACGAAAGGACAAGATAAAGGAAATATATTCCCGTCCCGGATATCCTAGACACCACCCAAATACTGTGCTTCCAGAATATTCATGCGCACAACATGCACAACATGTTCCATCTGGTCAAACCAGAACGACATAATGATTCTTTAGTTGCCATGACGGAAGTACGTATAAAAATGAGAGTGCCACCGTTGAGAATATCTTTCTACGCAATATGGTTTGGGTATGTGGCTGTTTATTCTTTGGCAGATATGACGTCATGATTTTGCATGCGGATGAATACAAACGAGCAGTGGACTACTTTCTCTCCCGTGGCTTGATGAATACGGATCAACAGATTCTGTACGCGATGTATTCGAAAGAGGCATTGGGAATAATCAAACCGAAAAGTAGTATACAAGCATATAAAGCATTGCACGACTGGTTTTATCTTGGATACGCAATGACCCGAGACGTCAATGAAGTGAACAGTACCTTATCATGAGATAACACTGTAAACAGTTCTTTTTCGGATATCCTCAATATGAATGGGAAAAACGTAATGTGCAATTTATTGCTACGATGTTTCTGTTACAGAGTGGAACCATATGCCCCTATTTGTATGTTACTGCCTGTATTTAGGGTTGTTTGTCAGAAGTAGATGTAGTTTACATTACAAATTGGAAACAAGCAATCCTACAGGGAGATCCTCACACAAACGTTTGGTTTGGTTTAGTTTTTATTGGGGTTTATGTCTCTTTAGTCTGTATATGCACTGTTTGCAACTTTATTGTATAGTTAAACTAGCAGTAAATACCCTTATACTGACTATATATCTCTCTTTCCCCCCCCCCCCCTCTCTCTCTCTCTCTCTCTCCCTCCCACTCTCCCTCCCACTCAATTACACATTACTTCAATTACATTGAAAAACTTGTAATTAATTGTAATTAATTACAATTAAAATTTTGATTACCCCAGGTCTGTCGTTCACCCCGGTTTCACTATATCACAGCAATAACCTTGCGATTTGTAGTTCAAAAGATGACGCGGTTCAATAAAATGACTCAATTATATATCCAATCTTCACCTTTTTAGTCCCCAGCATCAAAGCAAGCGAGTTTTGTCAATAAGCTTCAAATCGTCGAGGAAGGAGCCATTTTATCATGCAACGTCGCAAAATACAGTCACTTCCTACTAGCATAATATTGTCCACGTCGACGCTGTATTTTGTGAGGTACAGTGCATGTGTACTGACCCCACTGGGATGCAAGTTTAATTCAGCCAATAGGAGGAAACATAATGAAGAAAAGGCATAATTTAACATAAACATCAACTTTAACACATTTGCTCATCTTTGTCTCGACGTTTGTCCATATAAAAGGATTAAATCAAATTTGTTTATGTTGTAAAAATCGACGACGTCACTGCACGCCAATATGACGTCACGTATATTGTACTATGATGTATTTTTATTCAAGGGACAGAACTATTTTAGCAAACTTTCTTTTTCTTCATTTTCTCTATTCTTTATTGGTGTTGCATGATAAACGAATTAAAGAGCTAGTAGTTTAGAAGTTAAGCTGTATCTTGGCTCGTCAGAAAAGTAGTTAAAAGTTCGCCAAGGCTTGCATTCAACAACTTTTCTAACTCGCCAAAATACATCTAAACTTCCAAACTACTAGTATAGTAATTCTTATGTACGTGACGTCGCGAATTTTCCAAGCTTTCCGTCGCTCATCCAATGAAATGGCTCCATTCATATTTGTTGCAAAATGGCACCATCCGAAATAGAAACATAAGGACGAACGAAAATGCGACTGTTGCTAGTTGCTTACGCATTTAAAGGACAAAACAAAAGGAGATGGGTGATAGAATTGAGCTGCTTTATTGACCCATGCCATCGTTTGAACTGCAAATCGCCAGGTCATTGCTGTGATATAGTGAAAACGGGGTGAACGAACGTTTGTCAATGACCCAGAAAACATTTTAAGAAAATCATTGTTGGATTTTAAGAAAATCATTGTTGGATTGATAATTGTGCATAACCGACCGACATGTGCAAAGCAATATACCCCCATTTTTTCAAAAGGGGGTATAATAATTGATGAATATTGTATTTTTGTCAATTCCCCCTTTTTTCAAATTAATGGGAAAAGGTGTAGGTTGCGGTCTACATGTCCTATAAGAATCTACGCCCCTGATGATGGTCACAGATATTTCCGTTTTATGTAGGACAGCTGCATAATCACCATATGTTTTTTAATAATCATGATTATTTCCGTTACAGATAGTGACACCACATAACAGTGGCCAGTTGCCAGTGGGTCACAACAGCACAGTCTTCACCAACACATCACAACTCTCGGACGAGATAACAGTGGTAACAGCGTACTGGAACCTTGGTCGGTTCCAAAAAGGGGAAGGCTCTAGGATGTTTGACACAGATCTGTACCACACATGGGCAAATGTGTTTCGATTCATTCTAAATCCATTAGTGATATACACCGATTCTAAGGATTTTTATGATATGGTTAGGCAGTTCCGAAATAATACAATATATCGGACACGATTTTTCCTGGTTGACAGAAACTCGTCATGGGCATTTCAACGAAAAGACAAAATAACAGAAATATATTCCCGTCCCGGATATCCTAGACACCACCCAAATACTGTGCTTCCAGAATATTCATGCGCACAACATGCGAAATATGACGTCGTGAAAAGGGCAGCAGTGCAGAACTATTTTAGGACGAACTATTTCACTTGGCTAGATGTTGGTTTATTCCGTCGTCGTCTTTCTACAAACATGTTCCATCTGGTCAAACCAGAAGGACATAATGATTCTTTAGTTGCCATGACAGAAGTACGTATAAAAAATGAGAGTGCCACCGTTGAGAATATCTTTCTACGCAATATGGTTTGGGTATGTGGCTGTTTATTCTTTGGCAGAATTGACGTCATGATTTTGCATGCGGATGAATACAAACGAGCAGTGGACTACTTTCTCTCCCGTGGCTTGATGAATACGGATCAACAGATTCTTTACGGGATGTATTCGAAAGAGGCATTGAGAATAATCAAACCGAAAAGTAGTATACAAGCATATAAAGCGTTGCACAACTGGTTTTATCTTGGATACGCAATGGCCCGAGACGTCAATGGAGTGAACAGTACCTTATCCTGAAATAACACTATAGACAGTCCTTTTTTGGATATCCTCAATATGAATGGGGAAAAACGTAATGTGCAATTTATTGCTACGATGTTTTTGTTACAGAGTGGAACCATATGTCCCTATTTGTATGTTACGTTCTGTGTTTAGGGTTGTTTGTCAGAAGTAGATCTACTTAGGATATTGGAAAGCATGTCGATTTCACTTTCAACATATAACGAAGGCCCCCGCCGGACGGCTACTTCCGTTTAAATTTTTTATCAAACAAGCAGATTAAAATTATAATACACGACTGTAGTCAGCGTTATGTGCTATTTATTGGTTATCATACAACAGAACCCCTCTATTGCGACCACTTAATGAATAAACATGGTTGTCTTTATAAGCAGGTAGTTGCTTAATGCAGGACAAAAGTACTGCAGAAAGTTTCTCTAGGAGCTTTCTGCATTGTTGTTGTCCTGCATTAAGCTGCCACCTGCATCTAGCATCCGTAATCATACCTCTTTAAGATGGTCGCATTAGCGGGGTTTTACTGTTTTCATCAAATGGCGTAATACAACTTTTGGGAGTTGATGCTGTCAGACACACATGTGGATGAAATCTAAATGATTAATTCTTACATATAATATTACTATTTGAAAAAAGATATACATATATATATGTAGTTCACATTACAAATTGGAAACAAGCAATCCTACAGGGAGCTTCACACACAAACGTTTGGTTTGGTTTAGTTCTTATTGGGGTTTATGTCGCTTTAGTCTGTATATGCACTGTTTGCAACTTTATTGTATAGTTAAACTAGCAGTAAATACCCTTATACTGACTCTCTCTCTCTCTCTCTCTCTCTCTCTCTCTCTCTCTCTCTCTCTCTCTCTCCCTCTCTCCCTCTCTCTCGTTCTTCTCTTCTCTCTCGTTCTTCTCTGTCTCTCCTCCCTTTTCTCTGATTTGCAGAAAATGGATCTTACCGTGATCCGAAAGCTCCGACAAATAATCCCAATCCAATGACCATGCTACAACTGACCAGACCGTGGCTGATTGTGTACTTGATGTTCAAACGATGAGTACGCTTTTCTCATGTTGATACACTGTGCCTCGGATTATCTGCTATAGTTCGATTTTGACCCGTGAGCTGTGACCTTTAGGACCAGTCCATCCGTAGAGGTAAAACGCGTCACAAACCATGTATTTATTCCGGAGTTACCTGTGGTTATACAGACAAATAATAGCATATACAGTAAAAACTCTCTATAACGGGCACTAAATTGTGTTAATTAGTTGGTATTTAGGGCAGGTGTCTGCTTAAAGCAAGGTGAAAGTAAAACAGCGTTCTGTTGTTTACTTTCACCTTGCTTTAAGCAGCCACCTGCTTTTAACACATTAAGTATTTGATGTAAATTAGTGGCCGTTATAGAGAGGTTTTACTGTATATACTAATACTGCACGATTACTACGAACTTCTTGTGACAACCATTGTCCACTTACCCATAACTTAGAATGGTTGCAACTTCTATAAATAGAAAAGTGCACTCACGGTTCAGCGCTCGAAATCGAACTATAGTGGTTTTTATTTTCTTATTGACAATGGGAATACATTATACTTTGTGTCAATGCTTATTTTTGCATTAGGCGACCATCATTTTGATTATCTTGCAGATCTATACGTGTGTGTACCTACTAGTTTAAAATTGTTTGAATGTATTTTACGAAATAATTAGCTTCTTTACATGTTTGGTAGAACTTCTTGGCTGCCTGAATGCTTACTCCATATTTTCGTTTCACTGGAGCGTCTGTCCGGGTGCAAGCCTATTTTAGCTGGTACACCGTCCAAAGAAAATGGAAAATGTATACTTTGCTGCTAAAAATAAAAAATAATCCTATTCCGAGTTTATAGAGTTAAAATGATTAAATTTCAGTTACACTTCTAAACCATACAGTTTTCATCTGAATTAAAACATGAAAGGAATGTTATTTACCTCTGAAACATTTTCTCTCATTGTATTTTATATAACTTAAATACTTGATGCTGATGTGTGACTCTTTTTTATAATACCTGTTGCTCCTTGAATCATTGTGACTGAAACATTGCGATTTATGGACAAATTTATAGCTGATGTTGCCTGCAGTGTGCAGGACTTGTGCACTTTCTAAATAAAACTTGAAACAGTATTTCAGTCATATCACGACGTCTAGCTAATTACAGATGAAGGAGGACCCCAAACATTCTTCTTCGAACCAACACATAAATTGGCAGGACTCCAAAACATCATCAAACATTAAACAATACAATAACAAGACCAAACTTTACAAAACGCAAAAAGGCACTAATACTTTACCATTAAAAAACAAAATAGACCATATGAAGAAAGCAGGAGTACCACATTGGAACGATCAGTAGCAAAAAGAGGCCACTGGTGGGTTTAATCCGGGTTTGTGGGTACACAACCTGACGCTTATTCCACCTTTACCTAAGTCAAAATGTAAAACAAAATAACAACTCAAGACAACTCCACAATATAATATAAGTAACGATGTCAAGCTAAAGCAATATTCTGCTGAACTGAAAAAATAAACAAGTGACGTCATAGATTAAGTGACATAATAAGCGACACTTTCTTTAATCACAATTACAATAATATAAATTCTGAAGGGAAGGTTGGGGGTAAGGGTTATAATATAAGTCTAATAGTGGATCAGTAAGGCATTTTTTAGCTTGATACAAGACAAGAGTAATACAGAATGCCCTTATGTTCGGATTTGTTTAACAGAAACACGCTCGTGATAAGTAAGTTACGCCTGAACACCTGAAGGCACAGCTCCAAATTCTGTATGACTGCAATAATAAATATATTCTGAAAATTGGTGATCCGACGACAGCAAAAGTAGAAATGCAAAAAAAGAAAAAGACCATCTCAAAAGTCTTGAATTTGTTAATTTTGCTTTGTTTACACAATTTCTGTACCACCCAAACGATGGCAAGACACACTTTTTCTACTACCGCGTAATTTCTCTCAGCACAGTTCAGCTTCCTACTTGCATACGAGATAGGAATTTATTTCATTTTGCTTTCAAACTGAAATGGAGCCCACCTATCACAACCTCAGAAGCATCAGCCTGCAAAATGAATGGTTCATTGATGTTTGGTAACTGTAAATAGCTTTTTTTTGCTAAACCCTATACATTGTAGAACATTTAGATGATATTGCTGTTAATGTTGCATCTCTCAGACATCCAGGCAAAGCCTGAATTACAAGCATATGCCGTTTCCAGGATTGAATGAAGAGAATTATGCCTTCTACAAAGTTATCCACTTTAATCATATCAACAACCTACACACCGGCCTCTTAACCCATTACCTCATAGATTATTTTTAGATACCGCTTTGAATAAATCTACCGAAAAGGAGAATTAACTAGAGAAAATGAAACATTTAGAATTTTGTAGGTTTAAACCATTGTAATAGATAGAGCATTTGCTCCTATAGGAGCATATGCTCTACTTATCACAATGATTTCACAAAGTAACTTTTATAGAAACGTCAAAAGTCGTCAATATGAGGGAATAGGTTAAAAGTTGCTTGTGAATTCACCAAACCAAATGACATCATTTTAAACTGTAATAACCATTGTGGTGTTTGAAATCTAGTTAATTGTATCTCTTTAGACTCTGGGCTTAGTGGAACCTGCCAGTACTCATTTGCAAGGTCAAAGTTTGAGGGAAAACAATAATGATTAGCAAATTTCGTAAACATTTTGAACCGGTTCAGTATCTCGTGTGTGAGTGTGCGTTTGGGTGTGTGGTTGTATGTGTGTCATGCTGTCTATCGGTGTTTTGGTGGTGGTTGCGTCTTGTATGTGGCTTTGCCTGCTTGACTTTACTACTTTTCCATTGATACCCCTCATATCAATGCACAATATCATGGCATTGTCTTTCGTCCGGACCAAAACTACTGGTAATGCATAAGGACTTTTTGAAGTTGTAATAATATCCATTAGCAATATTGACTTGACCTCATTGTCAGCTAATTGCAGGTTTGCAAATGGAATTTGGTACAGCTTTTGCCGTAAAGGTGTACTAGTGGTCAACTTAATGCCATGCTAAATAAGATTTGAATGACCCGGAACATCTGACAATACCTCCACAAATGCCTGCAATATACTACGATCAAGTGTCAGTGTTTCAGCAATACTTACATTCCCTGGAAACTCCTTTTTCATCGACTGAGGATTTGACCAACACCTCTCACCTTCATCTTGCCGTGTACCAAACTCTACTTCTGCATTGTCTGTCATACTAACCTCCTCTTGAATTACAGCTATGCTCAACTGTCCCGGACAGGTTTTGATAAATGTCTCCGCTGAAGCAGCCATATCTCTAATCTTTCTCAGAAATTTATCTGTTCTTGTTGTTTAACATCAGATATCGATTCTGACACACACACACACACACACATCGGCAAGCAAACCTATTGTGCTTTCCTCTTCTGTTGTCTAGTCTGCACAGTACTAACCAAACAAAACCCATGGATCTGGATCATCTGGTCCAGGAATATTTCCTATGATAACATCATAAGCTGGCTTCTCCATACACTAAGCCCTAACTTGACCAACATACTATGGTGACTGTACATAAATATCCACTATATGTACACTTATCTCCGAACCATCTGCCGAGGTACAAAACTCTTACTCTCGAGACATCTGACTTGGTAATACCAATGCTCTCTTAACTACAGCTCATCTACGATCCGTATCTATTGACATCCAAATCACCAACCTTACCATGACAAACTGGCATAGTAACCTGAATGCATTTGCAGACAAAACTGACCAAGGTATCAAGCCTGATCTTAATGTCAGAGTACTGGTACATGATGGCAAGGTACGTTCATTACACACATAACTCTGCACATTTGTATCAGTCCTATCCCCATTTGCATGAGATCCATCCCTGAATGATACACGCCCGGACGGAGAATAAGACCTATGTCTTACATAAGGTTGTCCTGGACTATATATACCCTCTACCTTGACACATGTACCAAGACTCCCCTACTCCTATAGTCAATTGCATAATGAACTATAGGGTTGCAAATAAAGCACCTCTTATCCTTAATTTCCCTTTGAAATTTCTGAAAATGGTTCTTTCTTTAATTCCACGTCTGGCACTACTACTACGAACCTTGGTTGCTACAAAGCTACGACGGCCGTTGAAATTATAAAGCCTCGCTAAAATACTACGGCCTGTAAAAATAGGGATACGCCGTGCAGGCTCCGCAGATTTTCTATAGCCGCCGTTAAAAACCTCTCGATTTCAGGGATCTTCGACCGTATTTGAAATAATGATTTATATTTATACTGTACCCAGTTTGTCGAAACCGGAGAATTATGAAACAAATGATTAATATGCCAACCTATTTCGGAGACCTCGATTATCTTCGTCGTGTGCGTCTATTTTTTATGGTCACAAATTCTTTAAATTTGAAACTACATGTATCTTAGAGTCGAATTAATGTATTTTGCTCATTTGTGAATGAGCTATTGCGCTATATCAAAGAGCAGAACTCATTATTATTGACTATGAATTCCATAAAAATGAAAAATCGGTAGAATATGAATCCGGAAAGAGATGAGACAGTAAAAGGGGATTGAAATTACGACAAGTACAGTGGTAGATACAACTGATATCTTTTCGGGCTTATGGATATATTGTTTACAACTAAGTTCATTCATTCATCTACAAGAGTCCATAAACTAGAACACGACTGTCTGGGAGACATTTTCTATTTTTAGAATGTTGGATTTGCCATGATACTCATCTGTAGCAACTTAATAAGAATATTTGATAATCTGTTAGAACTGACTCAATTCAGTGTATGATTTAGTATCGACTTCAAATTCATGGATCTATTTACATTTGTAATACCGGCAAACAAATATTTGACTACACTCAGACAAATAAATTTACAAATCTGTATTTGAAGATAATTAATACTGATCCTGTTGCTTATATTTAGTCTACATACTGTTTCTTACTACGTTACATATACTCATATATTTCATACTGTTGAAGATAATTATTGCTAGTTATATTATCACCAGTTATTATTAATACCAGTTAAATATTCAATACCATGGAAAAGTAGTAAAGTCAAGCAGGCAAAGCAACATACAAGACGCAACTACCACCAAAACACCGATAGACAGCATGACACACACATACACATACACAACCACACGCCCAAACGCACACTCATACACGAGATAAACACAGAAAACATCAACAGACACACACGAACTAGAGACAAACACTCCCCACATGAACAAAATCACAAGCACAAAGACGCAAGGCAAACAAAAGGAAGGGTGACAAAGAGAGTACCGACTTGGCACGTTCAGTAGCAAAAACACAACTGGGGATTTGAACCGGTTTACGGACGTCCTAACCTCACACTTCTCTCAAAGTCACCCTAGCTTTACAAATAGTGTAAATAAAGGTATCCCCGCCGGACTTACCCACAACATAGTGACGGTGAACACAGGATAACATGTAAAACATAGCATAATAACTGTGACAATTCGTCAAATATGTACTCAATGACTTTGCTGAAGTCAGAGCACCTGCAGGTAAGCCGTTAAGGGCACGACAGGGAAAAAGTAATACATGAGTCTGGTAATTCGTTTGTCTAAATTCTTTAAACCCAAATTTAATACAAAACAATATTCGCATCGAAATCATCATCAGTACACCAGTACTTTGATTTTATGGGAAATTTCCAGTAACATCTATTTTTAGAACAGAACTGTCGGCAGTCAAAAGTATCTCATGCTAAATATCTGCGTAAATAATGACTTCTGTATTATATGGCGTTTTGGCTGAACTCTGAGACGTTTATAGAAAATGTCTGTACAACATGATGCCTTACATTTGATGTGGTCAGGTTAATATGGATCGATTGCATTGATTACAACATGCGAGGCCGAATCAGCTTATTATCATAAAACGTTGTGTTTTTAAATAATTACTAGGTCGTAAGAATGACCCCAGGAATTGCATCACGTTAACAGACTATATCTGGATTTTACATAGTTTTAGAGTGTATAGGCATTATAAAAAGGTTGTATGCCAGTCTAGTTATTGACTAATGTAAATACAGTTTACTACTAAATACTAGTAGGTCATATGCAAATTACAATGTAATATAGTTTCTGATTGGTTGAAAACTAGAACAAGAATGAAGATAGACTGTCGTTTCAATACAAACAAACATTTCTATATATGCCATGGCTGTGACGTAGGAACTGATGCAATATCTGTAACGCTGTAATTGTTGTCATAAGTGTGGTGTTGAAACTTTTGTAATGACGGTGACGCTGTTACTGATATCATGAGTGAGACGCTGTAAGTGGTGTAAAGAATGTGACGCTGTGATTGGTTGCATGCCTGTGACGTTGTGGCTAATGTAATTATTGTGATGCTGTAACTGATGTTATCACAGTGACGCTGTTACTGATGGCAAGACCAGGACACTGTCACTTACGTTATGACTGTGACGCGGTAACTGATTTCACGACCGTGATGCTGTAACTGATGTAATGACTGTGACGCTGTAACCAATGTAATGACTGTGACACTGTAACCAATCTCGTGACTGTGACAGTGTGGCCAACATCATGAATGTGATGCTGTGAATGATGCCATGACTGTGAAGCTGTAGGCAACGTCATGATTATGACGCTTTGACTGCTGTCATGACTGTGCTGTTGCGACTGATGTCATGACTGTGACGCTGTGACTGATGTCATCACTGTGACATGGCGACTGACGCCATGACTGTGATGTGCCAACTTATGTCTGCGACGCTCTAACTGGCGTCAATCATGTTACGTTCTTGCTGGTTTCAATACTGTGACGCTCTAAACTTCTAAACTTATGCCAAGACTGTGACGCTATGACTGGTGTCAATACTGTGATGCTCTAACTGATGTCAAGACTGTGATTGTGATGCTGTATCTGGTGTCATGAGTGATGCTCTTACAGACGTCAAGACTGTGACGCTGTGACTGACGTCAATACTGTTATGCTCAGATATCAAGACTGTGATTGTGACGCTGAAAGCATATTAAGACTGATGCTCTAACTGACGTCAGGAATGATGGTCTAACATACGTCAATACTATGACGCTGTGCAATACTGTTATGCTCTAAGTGATATCAAGACTGTGATTGTGACGCAAAAATGATGTTAAGACTGTGATGCTCTAACTGACGTCAAGACTGATGCTCTAACACACGTCAAGACTGTGACTCTGTAAATGATGTGATGACCATGGCACCACGTTGTTATGACTGTGACGCATCGACTGATTTCATAACTGATCCGTCGACTGATGTCAAGACTCTGACGCTGTAAATGATATCAATACTGTGACGCTCTAACTAATGTCATGACTGACGCTCTGAAATCAAGAATGTGACGCTGTAACTGGTGCCATGGCCGTGACGTCATGTATAATGACTGTGACGCTTCGACTGATATTATAACCGTGACGCGGTGACTGCTGTTATGATTGCGACATGGCGACTGGTATTGGCTTCACTTCATATCGAATATAAAACGACACACAACTCATTTCTCGAGGCGCAACAATGTCTTATAATTACAGTAGACCTGTCTATAGCAACCATTTAAAGTTGGTCATATTCTTGGTTTTTAAAACTGGTAGTAGTTTAGTGCAGCGCGAACAACAGAAAGCTCCTCTAGATAGAGGGATACTTTCGTCGTACAATAACACTTCATTTCATATAGAAGCCATTATGTATTAATCCTGCGCTTGCTATTCACGTCAATACACCTACCTATAAATAGTGAAGACCCAGATGAGACAGCTCCTGCATGAGCTGTCTCATCAGGGTCTGCACTATTTACAAGTTGATTGTGCAACCAGTGCACTCAACAGCAGTGATTGCACACCGAACACAGTGAATATACATGTCATTATACAACAGGGCATGAGTAAAGGAGGAGAAATGTATTTTGAAATTCAGCAAGTGAAGGGTTAAGCCCAGATCGTAGAGGAGCTTTCTGTATAACTTCGATCTTGTATTAAGGTATCACCTGAGTTATATATCAGGTTGGCGTTTTAGATGGGTTTTACTTACATTGTTTGTTTACGGATTCTGGGGTTGCAGGTATGATCCCCGGCTATGCGATACCGGCTACTTTAACCCTTTCTCAGTTCTAATGTTTATTAATAGTTATAACGAAATATGGAAGGCAGAACATTGTAGCTATTTTCGAAAGTAAATAAACAGATCTATCAAATTCCGATGGCAGCATACATGTAACCAGTTTAGACGGCTCCTATAGGAGATGCCTGGTATGTGTCTACTCTGTTAGCAAATGCGTGAAATCACGTTTATATGGGTTAAGACTGGACTTAATTTTCACTCTATAAACACTCGGCATGACGAGGATAATGCTAAGAATGTTTCATTTCCATCTTCTTGCTTCTGCAGTTTGTTTGATTTGTCAAGCTGGAAAAGCAGTGTAGACCACGATCTGCCATATTCTGCACTATAGCAAAATACAGAAAGCATTCTCTCCAACAGCTGAGTCCATGCATATTCATGTAAGAAATAATGACATCCTGACTATTAACCCTTTCGCTGCCAAACTCTGTCGTCTGCTAACTTTGTCGTCTGCTACAAATTTTCATTTTTTTGATTTTCTTCATTTTTGTTTCAAAAACAAACAGTTTGGATGCTGATGAGACGCCGAATTACTCGGCGTCTCATCTGGATCCAAACTGTTTGCATAGATAATCACATATCCGGCATTGGCAGCGAAAGGGTTAAATATTAAGAACGAACACGTGAATTTTTGACTTTGATGGAAACTGAAACATATCTATATCGCATAAGCAAATATAACAGATCCTGACCAGATGGTTCCTTCAGATGACTACGACAGAAAACTCTGGAATATCAATTATTTAACCCTTTCGATGCCAGCATTGTCGTCTGCTGTGCATAGTTTCGTTTATTTTTAGTGAAAGCGTGTTCACTTCTTCCATTTTCTTTATAAAACAGTAAACTGAGTGTCAAACAGTTTGGATCCTGATGAGACGCCGAGTTACTCGGCGTCTCATCTGGATCCACACTGTTTGCATGTGATATCATAGACTCATTGTGGCACGGAAGGGGTTAATGGAGCCGTCTGATATGGGTCTACTCTGTTTGCAAAGACGTTAAAATAAAAAACGTTTCTATTGAACAAACCCATCACAATGTTATATGTTATGCACAGTTGAACTTCGATATCTCAAACTGCGATAACTCGAACTACGGGATAACTCGAACAGAAAATTCAGTCCTTCAAAAACTTACAATACGGAATTGCTCTAAAATGTATCGCTATCTAGAAACATGTGACAGCTTATTACAGGTATAAAGTGATGCTGAAAGCTCCTACAGGAGAAATTGTTCAGACTTGAAAGCGGATAACACGAACTCCTGTTATCTCGAACTAATATGTACAGTCCCTTGAAGTTCGAGATATCGAAGTTCAACTGTAATTGAAAATCAAACTGTGAAATTGTTTAGATGATAGGATACCGTAGAACGTCTTTCAAAACCGGCGGTTGCTTAATGCAGGCAAAAAGTAATGCAGAAAGCTCCTGCATTACTTTTTACCTGCATTAAGCTACCACCTACCTTATAGACCCATAATTTGACCTCTTTTTTATGGCCGTTGAAGACAGGTTCTACTGTATTTGGAAAACAATTGAACTGAATGATCTACAACAGCAGCTAATTTGCAATCATCGTTAATGTTCTCCTGAATGCCAAGTTGCAGTTATATAGTTTTAGTTTAGTTAGCCGGAACGATCTGTTCGGCCAATATCACACAAGTAGGCTGATTAATGGAGGTTCAAACCGCTCCACTCTAAGTGGCAAAAACTGATACTTTTACATAACTGTGAAAAGGCGACTTCGTCATTGCAAAACGCAACTGCACTGACGTATACACATGGGCTTGGTTTATTTAACTTCCATCATCGTCATCATAATCGCCATCATCATCAGCAGCAGCGGCGGCAACATAAGAAGAAGAAAACAGCAACGGAAGAAGAAGGCGAAGAAGGAGGAGGATTGGGAGGGGAGGAGAAGAAGAAGAAGAAGAAGAAGAAGAAGAAGGAAGAAGAAAAAGAAAAAGAAGAAGAAGAAGAAGAAATAAAAAGGATAGAGAGGAAGAAGAAGAACAGGAGTAAGAAGAAGAGGAATAATAACAACATCATCATTAGCTTTTATTGTTCACATACTGCGTGTAACAACAACTCAAAAATAACAAAATAATTCAAAAATTGTTTGTTTTTAATATCGATTATTACTATAATAGAATAAACAATATTTGCATTACCATTGCCCTAAATTAAGCAACCAGCTTCGTTTTACACTTTACGCTTTTCATTTTACAGACTGCTATGTTATTACAGTATCTTTCTTGCACAGACTGCAATGTCATTACAGTATCTTTCTTTTTACAGACTGCTATGTTATTACAGTATGTGGTCGAATAAACGATACTTTACCGTTTCTCTAACGATGTTTTCAGTAAAATCGGAGTCTCTTCAGGAATTCCTCAAAGGCTTGAACGATCTGATATGAAAATTGTAAAATATCAGAGTTTAACCCATTCCTTCATATTTGACGCCTCTGTAAAAGTCACTTTGTGAAACCATTGTGATAACTAGAGCATTTACTCCTATAGGAGCAAATGCTCTATTTATCACAACGGTTTCAAACTACAAATTACAAACTTCGATATCTCGAACTCGGATAACTCGAACTTCGAAAAAGTCGAATAAAAAGTTCGATCCTTCCAAAAATTTACAATAAGGAATTATTCTTGAATGTATCACTACGTGTACAATGTATCTAGAAACAGGAGCTTTCAGCCTTACTTTAGACCAGCATTAAGCTGTGACCTTGTTAAGATTGGAAATCGGATGACTCGAACAGCTGTTATCTCGAAGTGATTTGTATGGTCCCGTGAAGGTCGAGATATCGAACCTCAGCTGTATTATTTTTACAGCTATCTAATGGTTCCAGTCGGGGTCATTGGGTGCATTGTAGTAAATGACAACATGATTGCGTGATGCTTGACTTACATCACAACAACAGGTACACGTGCGTTACTCAAAAACTAAAATCGTTATTTCTCCACCAAACCCTATGTTGTAACCACTCTTTAGAATCATCTCTTTGAGATCACAACATCTGGTTAAATATCATATGAGGGAATGGGTTAACGCATTGAAAGAATTTAAAAATTAAATTTATCCAACAGTAGAATATCACTTATGCGATCACATAATAATGAGCCTATAAAACAGATGGATGTTTAATGCAGGCCAAATGTCATTCAGAAAGCTCCTTTGAGAGCTTTCTGAATGACATTTACCCTGCATTAAGCTACCTCCTGTTTTAAACATACAGAATTGGAATTCTTTCCGGTGATTTTATTAACAATTACACACTCGGAATACCTCAGCTATTTCCGAACATTGACGGAATAAGACGAGTAGTTACGAATGTACAATTACACACTCGGAACACCTCGGCTATTTCTATCGAAATAAGACCTCGGAGATAACACGGGGGAAAGAAGTAGTCCCGTCCAACATGGCGGACAGTGTAAACATCGTTAGCTATGTAACTGCACTTGATCCGACAATACATACAATACACAGGGGCAGGAGAAATATACAATCTGAAACTGGTTAGTATAGGAAAAAATATTCTACAGAGCACAACGAAAGAAACAAACAAGTACGTGCTCCATAGTAATTCTTGTTTATTTATATATATATGCAAAGGCTATGTTGACATTTTCCAGTTGAACTATGCCCTTTGAAACAGGTTAGAGTAGATCTAGACACAGGCGAGGTGTCGAGTTATTTGGTGTGTTGTCAATATCTAAACTGTTTAGCACTAGATTAGACCAGAAAGTAGGAAACACGCATAGAAAATGGAAAACTAAACAGCCTGGCACAGTTTCGTCTACATATGTACACCAACATGGTACGAAACTGTCTAAATAAATCATAATTGATTATGTTTCGGGTGTGTCGCGCTTCCAGAACGTTGCGATCTGGGTCTACGAACCCAATTTATCAACACTGCTATCTAGCATTTGACATCAGTTGATCAGGGTCAGCTCAGTGTGTTTTAACTCTTTGCATGCTAGGGGTGAAACCACAGGGGTAAGACCTGTACATGTATATAGCTTTCAATATATACATATAATGACTCAAACGGGTCTTACCCCTGTGGTAGTCTCATTAATGACCCGTAATACAGCATGCTAATTTTGTGACACAGGTGCCGTCTGCCGGGATAGCGTACTAACCCCTGTGGGTGAAACGTGATTAACTATGCAAACAGTTTGGATCCAGATGAGACCCCACATAATGCAGGTTCTCATCAGAAATTTTATTTTTAGAATTGAAAATTTTGGTTTATAATTTATATAGAAGAAACTGTAGATTTATATCTCTATCATATCACAAGCAAACAGAGCAGACCCTGATCTGGATCTACTCTGTTTGCAAAGGCATATTTAATGGTTCATTACTTAAAGGTGTTAGAATCCAACAATGTTTTGAATTACAAAATCTAAGAGTGAGCTGAACCTGTAGGACTTGCGTCTTGCAACCTATATACTTGTTCAGTTGTGTACATGCTCCACCCTATCCCTGTTCTGTTTTATTCCAAATTTAACACCAACTGAATATTAATAAGTCATAAACAAAATGGTTATAAAGAAACATGAAAGATGGATTATTGTGGCCATTTTAGAAAGTAAAGAAACATCTATATTTCAAATTCCCTTAGCAAACAGAGCAGACCCTCATCAGACGGCTCCTATAGGAGCCGTCTGATCTGGGTCTACTCTGTTTGCAAATGCATGAAAACATTATTGTATGAAGCAAATTTAGGGTTAAAATGAGGAATCAATGTATCAACACTGCTAGAGCATTCAAAGTTTGTAAGTCTCTGAGAAATAGCAAATTATTTTTGAAAACTTAAGGAGAATCTGCAGTTTGAGTGAGTTACAGTACTTCATTGAAGCTATCCCTTTCCCTCATATAAACATGTTTTCACTCATTTGCAAACAGTAGACCCTGATCTGACGGCTCCTAGAGGAGCCGTCTGATCAGGGTCTGCTCTGTTTGCTTATGGAATTTGAAATATCTATTTCTTTAGTTTCTAAAATTACTACAATGTTCCACAATCCATACATCATGATAACTAATAATTTTTATTTACCCATAAATATTCAGTAGGTATTGAAATTTGAAATAAATATAGAACAGGGAAAGAGCTATCAGTTAGTCACTTGTCTGCAGGACATGTGAGCAGATATCTTTAATTTGTCCTGTTAAATTTATAGTTGTACTTGTAGAAACATGTACAACAGGACAAGTGGAATTATATATACCATTCAATGTGTTCATTATCAACAATATATATTTCATTTCAGTGTCAGCAATTGTGGACAATAAATCCCAGGAAACTGGATTCTCTTTATGGGTGTATAGGCTCTATAATTTTGAAATTGCTTAAATTTGATGCTGTTTCATTGTTATGGAGATGTTATACCTTGGCTTTCATCATATTAAACATCTGGAGGATTGAGTAGTACTCTTAATACAAGCTGGAGGACAATTCATATGCTTTTCCACTGAAAAGGTCATCTTCATTTCAACACCAGGGGTACACGCAAATGTGTTGGTGCAATTGACAGAGGTTCAACACCCTTTGGACTTAAAAAGGTACCAGAGATCATGCTGCATATTTTTTCATCTTGCTCAATTTCAGAGACACCATGGGTGATGGAGACATTTTTAGGGTCAGCAACTGTGTTGTATACTAAAGACAACTCATTCTTCCTCCCAAATTGTCATTTTAGACAGGGCTATCCTCATTTTTGAATATTAACCCCACTAATGCGACCACCTAAAAGAGGTATAATTCTGGGTTCTAGATGCAGTTGGTAGCTTAATGCAGGACAAAAGTAATGCAGAAAGCTTTCTGCATTACTTTTGTCCTACATTAAGCAACCATTTGCATATAAAGACATCATTGTTTATTTATTAAGTGGTCACATTAGAGGGGTTTTTCTGTATCGACATTTTGAAAACCAACATAACATATATAAATTGGTGTTTTATTACTTTTGATACAAAAACTATTGACACTATACATACATTGAAGCATGTGATTTGTATTTTGGTCCAGAGGCCTTGTATTACAAATAAACTATTGTCATTGCCAGTCATTGTCATTGGAAGGCAGGTGGTAGCTATATGAAATATGGAAGGTGGAACAATGTAGCCATTTTATGAAGTATAGAAACAGATCTATCTAAATCCATCTGCAAACAGAGCAGACCCTGGTCAAACGGCTCCTATAGAAGCAGTCTGATCTGGGTCTACTCTGTTGCATATGCGTGAAAACACATTTATATGAGGAAAAGGATTAATGCAGGTCAAAAGTAATGCAGAAAGCTCTAACAGGAGCTTTCTGCATTACTTTTGCCCTGCATTAAGCAACCACATGCTTTTTCAGACTCATGTTCAATAAATGAATGGCCACTCATGACAGGTTCTACTGCACATCTAGTTCAGATGGCTACTGTAGAAGTCAACTGCTCTGTGTGCTGATGGAATGGTATAGATCTTTGACTAGGTTTTGTATTATAAGCCAAAACATTCCTTGAAGTTTTATTACAAAATAAGTTAATGAATAAACCTTTTCCTAATGGATACTTGTTTTATGCATTTGCAAACAGCAGCCATGATATCCATAGTCTGCTTTTTTGGAATAAGATGTTTCCACATTTTCTACCATGATGGAAAATTCCACTGTCAAAGTTCCATCATAGAAATTCTGTTATTGAATATTCATGAGGTTCTGAATTTTTAGCTCACCTGAGCCAAAGGCTCAGGATGAGCTATTGTGACCGCTATTTGTCCGTCGTCCGGTGTCCGGCGTCCGGCGTCCGGCCGGCGTCCGTCGTCCGGCGTCCGTCCACATTTTCAAACGACATCTCCTCTGAAACTGCTGACCCGATTTTAACCAAATTTTGTCAGAAGCATCAGTAGCTAGGGGGAACGAAACGTTGTTCACATTATGACCCCCGGGCAAAAAATGGCCCCGCCCAAGGGCTTATCAGTTTTTCATAGGAAAATCTTTAAAAATCTTCTTCTCTGAAATTGTAAAGCCTAGACCTTTGATATTTGGCATGTAGCATGATCTAATGGTCCTCTACAAAGATTGTTCAAATTATGACCCCTGGGCCAAAAATGGCCCCGCCCAAGGGCTTATCAGTTTTTCATAGGAAAATCTTTAAAAATCTTCTTCTCTGAAACTGTAAGGCCTAGACCTTTGATATTTGGCATGTAGCATGATCTTATGGTCTTCTACAAAGATTGTTCAAATTATGACCCCCGGGCCAAAAATGGCCCCGCCCAAGGGCTTATCAGTTTTTCATAGGAAAATCTTTAAAAATCTTCTTCTCTGAAATTGTAAGGCCTAGACCTTTGATATTTGGCATGTAGCATGCTCTAATGGTCCTCTACAAAGATTGTTCAAATTATTACCCCCCGGGCCAAAAATGGCCCCGCCCAAGGGCTTATCAGTTTTTCATAGGAAAATCTTTAAAAATCTTCTTCTCTGAAACTGTAAGGCCTAGACCTTTGATATTTGGCATGTAGCATGATCTTATGGTCCTCTACAAAGATTGTTCAAATTATGACCCCAGGCCAAAAATGGCCCCGCCCAAGGGCTTATCAGTTTTTCATAGGAAAATCTTATAACAGTTTTCTTCTCTGAAACTGTAAGGCCTAGACCTTTGATATTTGGCATGTAGCATGATCTAATGGTCCTGTACAAAGATTTTCAAATTATGACCCACGCGCCAAAAATGGCCCCGCCCAAGGGCTTATCAGTTTTTCATAGGAAAATCTTTAAAAATCTTCTTCTCTGAAACTGTAAGGCCTAGACCTTTGATATTTGGCATGTAGCATGATCTAATGGTCCTCTACAAAGATTGTTCAACTTACGACCATGACCTCTGGGCGAAACTTGGCCCTAGCTTATCAGTTTTTCTTGGGAAAAATATATTATTTTTCTCTGAAGCCATAAGGCTTAGACCTTTAATTAATGGAATACTGCTTTGCCTTGTGGTTCTCTACCAAGGTTGTACAAATTATGGCCCCGCCCCTGGGGTATCTCAGGTGAGCGCTTCAGGGCCTCATGGCCCTCTTGTTTAACAAATAAATATCCCTGAAGGGAAGGGTTGAAACATCAGTCTCTATTATATCTTAAAAAATGGACAATGATTTGGGAAAAGGGTCCTTAGTGCGATGAAAAAAATGAATATCAGAATCAGCTTCTAGGGATTTTACCCTTTCCTTCATATACCGATATGTGCCTTTTCACACAATTGCTAACAGAGTTGACTGACATGGTGCAAGATCAGACGGCTCCCATAGCAGCTATCTGACCTAGGTCTGTTCTGTTTGCTATAGGAATATGATAGGTATATTTCTTCACCTGTTAAATTGACTACAAATTTGCTAAGCAAAGAATTTATAAATGGTGCATACTGATTAGTATCTTGTTTTGTGTGAATATGCTATGAAACCACAAACTTGAAACTTCTTAACAGCTATGTAATTAAAAATAGTATCTTTGCATACATCTTTCAAACTTTCAAACAACACTTTCAAAGCATCTTGTTTTTCTGTGCATTAATCAATACTGAGTCCTTTTAAACATTTCCTTTGTATATTAAATGCTTTTTGACACCTTTGCAAACAGAGTAGACCCAGATCATAAGGCTCCTGTTGGAACCATCTGATCAGGGTCTGCGCCGTTTGCTTCAGTGAAAGTACAATACATCTGACTTGTACCAATACTAAAACATCCTGTGTACATATATGCCATTATAAAAAAAATTCAGTTCATCACAATTATTTATACCATATAATGTACACTTGAGGTTTTGGTATTGGAAGAAACTGTAATGTTAAATGAATTACAATTTCATAACAGACCATGATCAAACTACCCGAACAGGAACCATTAAATGCAAAGGCATGAAAAAGCATTTGTATAAAGGAAAGGGCTAATATTTATATACCATTATTCCTTACATAAATATTCAACAGTGAAAATAATAAACACTAAATATTATATATACTTTACCACTTACTAATGTAAGAAAATAATCTTGAGAAAAACTGAAAGTCTAGCCTGCTGCACAACTCAAAGGGTACATTAATGAAGAAAAATGGCAAATTATACATGCAAAGAGAATAGGTGATGTGAGAAATCAGTATTACATAAATACCGGTATCTTAAGATAACTCCTCTTAAAAAATAAGGGTTGATGTCTATCATGAGTTTTGACTTGAGATAGTACTCAAACAGCTGAATGGCCAAATCAGACTTGAGTCAAAATTTGGCAAATCTAATGCATGAGCACAATATTCAACTGTTAATCCTTTACTAATTAAATAAACCTTTGCCAGTGTGCAAACAGAGTAGACCCGGATCAGACAGATCCTGTAGGAATAGTCTGATAAGGGTCAGCTGACTCAGCTCTGTTTGCTTTCAAATCCTTTTCGTCATATAAATGCTTTTTCTGGCTTTGCCGTCTGATCAGGGTCTGCTGTGTGCTTTTGACATGATATAGAACAGCAAAAAAGTCCTGTGTACATGTGCTATTATAACAATTAAGCTAATTAATATTCATCATGTCATTATTTCTTACATGAATATTCATGGATTAAAGTGTTATAAAAGGTTTTATATATGTATTAAAAAAATTACCAAATCATTGTGTTTCTAACCCTTTGATCCATGAAATGACATCATGAATTATTTATAATGGCTAACACAGGAAAGTTTGACCATGGCAAAAAATATTTGATCATGTTATTCCATGAGCAAAAGGAGCAGACCCCGATCAAGCGGCATCCACATCTTTCTGATATGGGTATACTCTTTTAGCAAAGGCATATCTATTGAACAAAATATTAGAGAGACAATCAAAAATGATTAAAAAGATATTCAGCCTTTATATATCAAATTCAGTCCAGTTCGTCTCCCATACAATGTTATTGTTAACCCTTTACTCCATGAATAATAAATTTATATGCCTTTCTACACCTTCTGATCATGGAATGTTCTGCTTTCTTACGACATACATATAATAAAGATCTGACTCTATAGTTTCTGTTATGGCCATGTCAACTTTCGTTTTACATTTAACTGAGCATCATCTACGGGATGAACCAGCAAACGTCGGCTGCTTGTATCCAAAGTAGTTCACTAGGTTCCTTTTAAGGCTTATTTGTTGCTCATTATTACAAGTTTTTTTAGCACAGATTCTGATAGTCTTTTTGATAAGTTTAACTCCAAGTTGTTGAAAGACATCAAACTTCAGAGTCCTGACCAGCATGTCCAACATATTGTATTCCCCGGTCTTGAATCACCATCATACTGACTTTGGCTCAATTTCTTTGCAATGAACTGGTACATAATGATATACATGTATCCTAACTTTCTGCATACATGTCAAGTTAAAGTCCCATCTGGAGATCATTTAACAATTCATACAATATATCACATACAATATATCACAAAGACTGCACCAACTTATCAAGCTTTTCATACTTAGATGAATATTTGGAAGACTTGTTAGGATGTTGAAAACAAATGTTACAACTGTTACTTTTACTGTATTTTGAAATTGAAAGCTCTTTCAAGTCTTTGTCAAAAAAGCAATACTATTCTCCATTTTTGTGGCAGTTACAGCAATGTGGGCACTGTTTGAAAACTGGCATGTCATGTCGCTGATTGTCTGGAAAGCTGGTCAAATTTCTATCCTGAAATAAAAAAATAATTTTTATTCATGATTAACATATAGATCTATTTCATATGAAATATTACTTAATCCTTTACACCATGAATATTCATGTCAGCAATAATGACATTTATACTGGATATTAACCCTTTCCCTCATACAAACGTGTTTTCACGCATTTGCAAACAGAGTAGACCCAGACCAGATGATCATCTGATCTGGGTCTGCTCTGTTTGCTAATAGAATATGATAGATTTGTTTCTTTGCTTTCTAAAATGTCTACAATGTTTCAACTTCCATATTTCTTTTTAACTATTTTGTTAATGAATATTCAGTTACAGGTACTGAAATTTGTAATAAACATAGAACAGGGAAAGGGTTAACTTAATGTTTATAATGGCACTATGAACAATTCAATTTTTATCATAACAGCAACTGTACAGAATCAGATCTTTATTGACACTTACAAGTAACCAAACTGAGAAGACCCTGATCACAGGGCTCTTATAGACACTGTATGATATGGATCTAGGCTGTTTGCAAACTTATAAGGCATTAAAATATATACCTT
Source organism: Azorinus chamasolen (assembly GCA_963576725.1). Taxonomy (NCBI): domain Eukaryota; kingdom Metazoa; phylum Mollusca; class Bivalvia; order Cardiida; family Solecurtidae; genus Azorinus; species Azorinus chamasolen. Next base: position 56,614,554 of record OY755253.1, on the reverse strand, counting down.
ATTAGTGAGTGTTTTTAACCAGATTGACAACAATACAGAAAACACTTATATGTATAACTCTTCTATTGATTTTACTATGTCAATAAATTAAGCTGAACTGCCACTGTAGCACAACACCAGACAACTCACCAAATACTGATATACTGTACTTCATCAACAACGATGGCATATATTAGGCTAGGCTCTGTAATATGTCGTGATCTCTCAACAGCTTGCGAATAGCTAGAGTATGAAGAGTTTCTGTGTACTTTCCAGTCTTCATGTCTTCTAAGGTGACTGGCATACCATGGTTTCTTTTCTAATAAAGTATTTGCTGTTCTTTAATACTTCATTCGGAATCCTGCATTCAAGCTGTCAAAAATGACAACACCCATTGCCTCCTCAACAGAAAAAAACTTTCTCTGAGGCATGACAGAAGAGACCGGTAAGGAATATGTCAACAATATCAAGTCCTTTGTATAAACGCCTCAAACTTCCTTTTGTTTCCTTTTCATCTCAAATGGAAACATCATTTGTTTCACACACAAGTCAATTTCACTTTCGAAATCCACCATTTTGTTTGTTATGACAAGGAGCTATTTCTGCAAGCGATCACTTACACCTACAGTGGTAAATGGGTGTTTTTCTGAAGTATTCATACGCTACATACGAGCCTATATTCCGAACTCTGACGGAATACGGCGAGTAGTTACGATTGTACAATTACACTGTAAAGTGTATCTCGATACTCATTGACCTGAGACACGCACGCTGATCACACCTGGAAAGATCAGAGGAGTGGAAACGATAAAAGCCTTGTCAGTGCACGAGTAAATGAGACAGGAATTAATTGACCACAGATAATCAAACGGCAAATTCAGAAGCGTTTTACCTTTAACAGGCTGGGCAGAATTGTGCTTGTATAACAGTCCCGTCTACAGTTGAACCTGTCTTAAGCGGTCATTTTAAAAGAAGTCTGAATCTGGATTTCTAAAATAGGGGTAGCCTAATGCAGGGTAAAAGTGATACCAAAAGCTCCTATAGGATCATTTTTGCCCTGAATGAACAATCCATCTACTTTTTAAGACTTCTTATATTCGACACATAAGTAACCGCTTAAGACAAATACTACTGTTTATTACAGTTACAAATTTCGAATTATATTCATTATCATTTGTAAAAGCCTTTTGTTGTAAAAATAGTACGACAGGACGCTTATGTCATTTATAAGCAGTTTGATACCAACTGAAAACGCCTAGTAAATTAATATCTTACCAGGATCCAAACTGACTGCTTTGCTTCGAGTCAAAGAAAATACAATAACACGAATCCTGTTCATGCTAAGCGCAAATCGATTGGCATTTGCAACAAGCTTGGATCCAAATGAGACGCCGAGTTACTCGGCATCTCATCAGGATCCAAGCTGTTTGATACTCCGCTAGTAGTTTTTTTTTAAAAAAAATCTTGAAACGAATCGTGTGTGAGTGAAAGAAACAATAACAGATCCATGTTTTAGCTAACTTTATTTTTGTTTTCTGCAAGAGAAGAATTAACAATGACGGAAGCAAAACGTTATCAAAATACAGTAAAACCTCTCTATAACGGCCACTAAATTATGTTCATTATTTGGTATTTAGGGCAGGTGACCGCCTAAAGCAATGTGAAAGTTAAACAGAACGTTCCTATAGGAGCGTTCTGTTTTACTTTCACCTTGCTTTAAGCAGCCACCTACCTTTAACACAAAATACTTGATGCAATTAAGTGGTCGTTATAGAGAGGTTTTTCTGTAGATTAACCAGCGATCAAAAGGATTTAGAAAGAATACCGATTGGCTTGTGATGAGCAATGAAACACATTAAACAAATCTACAGTAAACCCTTTCTAATCCGGCCACCATAAATATGTGTTAAAGGCAGTTTGTAGCTTAATGCAGGACGGAAGTAATGCAGAAAGCTTCTCCGAAGCTTTCTGCATTACTTTCGTCCTGCGTTAAGCTACAATATGTTCTGAAAGACATTTATGTTTATTAACAAAGTGAAGTGTTCGCTTTAGGTGGATTTTATTGTATTTACATAAAAGGGTGTAAAAATATAAATTTACACTCCTTGATGATTCATAGCTGATTTGATACCTTGACCCCCAGCTTGAAACAGGGGTCATTGTAATTGTATTGTATAAAAGACCATCTCTGAAGTCAGAACAACGGCATAATCCTGGAAACAGCGTTGACGACAGATTTCGAGGATATTTCTTAAATCACACACCAGACGAAATAAAAGAAATCAAAATGGTTGCAGTCTCAAATGTCAAAATTTCGTTGCTTGTTTGCATCTTTATTGTTACTTCAGCTTACGGAAAAAGTTCGAGGAAACAGGAGAGCGAATATCGACTTAAAAAATTTAGTGCCGAGGATTTCAATTTGCTTGACCACAAAACGTAAGTATATGATACGTAGAGGTTCTTAAATGAATCTTCATTACAAATTGTTTTTATAAAACGAGTTTACTATAATAATATGACACGAACTTTAGCGAGTGTCATATTCATTATAGTTAACGAGTTTCATAAAAAAAAACACCAATTTGTATAGAACACGAATGTAAAATTCTTATTTTACATAACCCTTAAAAAGTGTCATTGGAAGTGAAATGGCTACGGAAGTGAAATGGCTGTTTCGGTCATTGTTTACATTATTTACAAACAGCATAGTCATACAACAGACGACGTACAAGGAGTGACTTGGTCATGTAGCGCTACCATTGGTTTAAGATTTAATTTGTCATATATTGATTCCGCGTATTCTCTTTAAGATTCGTTATCAGTCAGATTCAAACTGCTAATTTGACTTTAAAATGCACTAGTGCATTTTCGCGATTTACGGCACTCTGTTTCGGCACTCCCGCACCGCATGTTATGTGATAAAATTTGGCTTATCCACAATATTTGCATTCAGATGACATGTTAGCATTTGAGTTGTTTGTTTGTTTCTTTTATTTGTTAACTACAGTAGAAAGCGATTTGGTCAAGGTCTTAACTTCTTACAGACCAAGCTTAATGCATGACGAACGTCACATAGAAAGCTCAACAAGAGCCGATTGTATTAATTTTGTCCTGCATTAACCTTATGTCATACCCTTTTTCTCCATAAATACGTCATTGATTACATCATATATTACGTCAAACCCTTTACTCCATAAATTAGAATTTCTACGCCTTTGCATACAGAGTAGACCCAGATCAGACGGTTCCTTTTAAGAGCTGTCTGATCAGCGTCTGCTATGGTATGCTTATTCTATGATATAAATATATATGTAGCATCACCCATTGCCAATAATTCCTTTGTCTATGTGCTATTATGACAAATATTCAAATTAATATGCATATGTGTCATTATTTCTTTCATGAAAATTCATGAAGTAAAAAATAAAGTAATTACCTGCGCATTCTACGCATTTGCAAACAGAGTAGACCCAGATCAGACAGCCTCTATAGTAGCCGTCTGTTCAGGATCTGCTCTGTTTACTTATGTAATTTGATAGATCAGTTTCTTAGTTTCTAAATTGGCTACACTGTTCAACCTTCCATATTTCATAATAACTAATTTACCCATGATTATTATATTAGTAGGTATTGAATATTTGAATAAACACAGAACAGGGGATGGGTAAATATACACCCGGTTTTACTAGTTCTTTCATCGACGAAGTCGCCTGATTGCGACTCATAGGGCGTGCTTCAAGTGGGGCGAATCTGTGATGACCATTACAAACAGTTTGGATCAAGATTAGACAGCGAGTGAAGGCGAGTAATATTTCATTTCGAGGGTTTGGCGCAAAACTATTGTAACTCCTTCACAAAGTAAAGGAGTTACAATAGTTTTGCACCAAGCCCTCGATTTGTAAACATTATCGTCTGCTTTCACTTCCAATGTGGAGTCCAGGTTTTGTCTTCAATTTTTCTCTGGTAAAAAGAAGATATATCTCAAATAGTTTGGATTCAATTTGATTGCAAAGGTAATCATACATTCGTCCTTTGTAGCAAGTATAGTTGAATTTCGATATCTCGAACTCGGATAACTCGAACTTCGGGATAACTCGAACTAAAACATCAGCCCTTCCAAAATTTACAATACAGGATATTTTCTAAAATATATCAATATACGTATCTAGAAACACACGTGACAGCTTAATGCAGGTCTAAAGTATTGCTGAAAGCTCCTGCAGGAGCTTTCTGCATTACTTTAGACCTGCATTAAGCTGTAAACTTGAAATATTTGTCAGATTATAAATCGGATAACTCGAACCTCTCTTATCCCGAACTAATTTGTATTGTCCCTTGAAGTTCGAGGTATCGAAGTTAAACTGTATTATGAATCGCTATCCGGTAACCTTTTCGATGAAAGAGTTAAAAAGTTTATTCAAGTTCCCTTTATGGGATGCTTTTTGGATCAAAGTATACTGTACTGTTGAACTTTGATATCCCGAACTTCAAATCGAGGGCTTGGTGCAAAACTATTCTAACTCCTTCACACAGTGAAGGAGTTAGAATAGTTTTGCACCAAGCCCTCGAAATGGACCATACAAATTACTTCGAGATAACAGAGGTTCGAGTCATCCGATTTCTAATCTGAACATTTTATCAAGTTTTCACAGGTTAATGCAGGTCTAAAGTAATGCTCAAAACTCCTGTAAGAGCTTTCAGCATTACTTTCGACCTGCATTAAGCTGCCATATGTGTTTCTAAATATGCGTACTTACATTTTAGCACAAATCTGTAGGACCGAACTTTTACTTCGATGTATTTCGAAGTTCGAGTTATCCGAGTTCGAGTTATCCGGGTTCAACTGTATTTGAATTTGTTATTGTCACAGAACGAGTTTGCTTGCATATGAAAATTATTTGTCGCCAAAAAGAGTTCATATGAATGACTGTCTTTTCACGTCATTGCAAACAGGGTGAGCACAGATCGGTCAACTTTGTTTACTTATTCAATTATTGATGCTGCATATTTTGCCTAAGCCAATTCCCTTTTAGAAAAGTTATGTTAATGCATATTTATGAAGTGACCAATTCATGCATAAATATTCACGAGGGAAATGATTAAAAATACAGCATGTTTTACCGCAGACAACCTGAAAACTGTAAATAAACATAAAATATTATTTCTCCAGTTCCATAGAAGAGTTCTCCAACAACGGTCTGTGTCGTCATCTCCAAGGGCAAAAGTATCTACAGACGGCAATGAAGAGCAAGCTCCCGGATATAAAAGGTAGTCACGTGCCACACTTTGGTTCCCTGCTTTGTTGTAGACTTACTCGCTTCTCAGAACAGGTTAATGTTCAGGCAACAATAACCAATACAGATTTATGCAACTGTTCGGTAACTATAAGACCGAAATGTTGCGATTACTTATGTAATCGCAATATTTTGGTCTTAAAACTTGCGAATTGTTTTGCTAAAACTGTTGGTCTGCTAAAACTGTTAGACCTGCATTACGTTGTCACATGTGTTTCTAGATATGTGTAGTGATACATTTGAGACCAATTCTATATTGGAAATTTTGTATAAATCGAAATTTACTTCGGGTTATCCCGAATTTCGAGTTATCCGAGTTCGAGATATCGAAGTTCAACTGCATACATGAAATAACAAGCATGCAACGCTTCGGTTGTTCTGTATTACGTACAGTTCGAGTTATCCGAGTTCGAGATATCGAAGTTCAACTGCATACATAAATTAACAAGCATGCAACGCTTCGGATTGCCATGTATTACGTAGATTATTTTAACCAGGGCTGTAAACAAGAAGCGTATTTAGAATTAAAATAGTTTTGATATTTCTCAAACCAAAACTAGCTTACTCTCTTCGGGACGATTCAAATAAGTAGCGACAAGATATGATTCGGCAGAGAATTAACCCATTCCCTCATAGGCTATTTTTAGATCCAACCACTTTGAATAAATCTACCGAAAAGGAGCATTTACTAGAGAAAAGGAAAATGTTATAATTGTGTAGTATAGAAACCATTGTGATAAATAAAGCATTTGCTCCATAGGAGCAAATGCTCTATTTATCACACTGGTTTCAAGAAGTAACTATTGCAGAGACGTAGAAAGGCGTATTTATGGAGAAAAGGATTAACAGATTTTGATTGGTCAGAACTCGTCTTATCTACGGCTCTGTATGTGTACATATGTTGTCTTATTTCAGATTCTACACTGTCGATGTTTACTTCTCAGTTGTGTGCAGAGGGTGGCATCCTGCTGGAAATGTGGGTAGGGGAACTATTTGACTCTGACGGTGAGTGAACTGCACGAATACCGTACAAGCTAACTCCGTCTCTGTCTCTGTCTGTCTGTCTGTCTGTCTTTCTGCCTGTCTGTATATGTATGTCTCTGTCTCTTTGTCTCTGTCTCTGTCTGTCTGTCTCTGTCTGTCACTGTCTGTCTCTGTCTGTCTGTCTGTCTGTCTGTCTCTCTCTCTCTCTCTCTCTCTCTCTCTCTCTCTCTCTCTCTCTCTCTCTCTCTCTGTCTCTGTCTCTGTCTCTGTGTCTCTGTGTCTCTGTGTCTCTGTCTCTGTCTCTCTGTGTCTCTCTGTCTCTGTCTCTATCTCTCTGTCTCTCTCTCTGTCTCTCTCTCTGTCTCTCTCTCTGTACCTGTGTCTCTCTCTCTGTCTCTGTCTCTCTCTCTGTGTCTCTCTCTGTGTCTCTATGTGTGTCTCTTTCTCTCTATCTCTGTTTGTTTGTGTATCTCTGTCTTTTTTATATCTTACTCTGTCCGTATCTGTCTCTGTCTATCTATTTGCTTAACAATCCCTCTGCCGCCCTCTCTCTGTCTCTGTCTCTCTCAGTGTGTGTCTCTGTCTCTGTCTCTGTCTCTGTCTCTGTCTCTCTCTCTCTCTCTCTCTCTCTCTCTCTCTCTCTCTCTCTGTCTGTCTCTGTCTCCGTCTCTGTCTCTGTCTCTGTCTCTCTGTCTCTGTCTCTGTCGCTGTCTCTGTCTCTCTGTCTCTGTCTCTCTCTGTCTCTCTCTCTTTGTCTCTCTCTCTCTCTCTCTCTCTCTGTCTCTCTCTCTCTCTCTCTCTCTCTCTCTCTCTTTCTTCTCTCATTATCCCCTCTCTACCATTTCTTAACTTCTTGCACGCATTCCCATTTCTGTTATTACCCATTTCTCCCAATCATTTTCTTTCCTTTCTCTCACTAGACTCCTCTCTCCTTCTGCCTCTCTCTCATTTCCTGTCCTAATATCTCATTCCCTATTTCAGTTATCCTTTCTCCATGTAGTCTAAATATTCATAATTTCTTCATTTCAATGATTTCGTGTTTTCATATTGTTTGTTTCAGGTGATGGCAGTCTCAATCACTTTGAGATGAATTACTACAAATCAAATAAATAAAAGAAGAACATAGAAACTCAGACAGCGTGTTCACAGGAGTCAGCGATCACGCCCTACTTACTACAAGTCGAATGTTTATCTTCTACACGAGCCATCTGATCTGTGTCTACTCTGTTTGCAAGGGCGTCAAAAGGCCACTCTTTGAGGCTGATTATGACTGTGTTCAAACAAATCCTTTTTTCGTACTACCGCAAAAATTCGATACTACGAATTTTAGTAAGGAGGAATGTATATCTTTGTAGACAGGTGGCTGCTTAACCCTTTCCCTCATATAGACGACTTTTGACGACTCTATAAAAGTCACTTTGTGAAATCATTGTGATAAATAGAGCATTTGCTCCTATAGGAGCAAATGCTCTATTTATCACAATGTTTTCAAACTACAATGTCTTCAACTACAAAATTCTAAAAAAATCCTTTTCTCTAATTAATGCTCCTTTTCGGTAGATTAATTTAAAGAGGTTGTATCTAAAAATAGCATATGAGGTAATGGCTTAATGCAGATTGAGAGTCATGCAGAAAGTTCCTAGAAGAGCTTTCGGCATGACTTTACCCTGCATTAAGCTGCCATATGTGTTAAAGATCAATACTGGTACGTATTTGAGTTTTCGTAGTATCGAGTTTTTAATGTACTGCATTTATTCGTCACGTGACTGTTACAGAATATATATATATATAATGTATTTACTTATAAAAGTGACAGCCTCTACAATAAACGAATATATTCAATAAAAACCTTAAAGCATGACGTTGGTTAAGTTCAATTATTTCTCAAAAGATCGTCAATGTGAACTTGCAGTAAAAACTCAATACAGTTGAACTTCGATATCTCGAGCTCTGATAACTCGAACTTCGAATAACTCGAACAAAAAGTTCAGGCCTTCCAAAACTTACAATATAGAGTTACTCTAATAATGAATCTCTACAGATAACTAGAAACACATATGACAGCTTAATATAGGTCTAAAGTAATGCTGAAAGCTCCTGTAGGAGCTTTCAGCATTACTTTAGACCTGCATTAAGCTGTGGCCTTGAAATATTGTTCAGATTAGAACTCGGATGACTCGAACTTCTGTTAACTCGAACTAATTTGTATTGTCCCTTGAAGTTCGAGTTATCGAAGTTCAACTGTACTTCGAAATTTTAGTAATGAAGAATGCAGGTGGCTGCTTAATACAGGGTGACAGTCAAGCAGAACACTCCTAGAAGAGCTTTTGGCATGAATTTCACCTTGCATTAACTGCCACTTGTCTTATGACCCTGAGAGGAACGTATGGATTGCGTATAAAAGTTTTCGAAAAAACTGCCATACGCACAACTTTTGAGCGTATGAACACGAATTTTCCACCACTAACTTCGATGAACGTATATATGACTAACGTAAGTGTACCGTATATCTGGCGTATAGGCAGCGCATGAGAAACATATACGAGCATGTGTCAACTTATGTCACCGTAAGCGTATCGTATGTCAGCGTATGCGAGCGTATGAGCATTTTTTCTCATACGATCGCATACGTCCATGCCACACGCTCTAGTGTGACGCTCCCTTTAACCCTTTCCTCCATAAATACGCTTTTATACGCCTCTGTAAAAGTCCCGTTTTGAAACCATTGTGATAAATAGAGCATTTGCTCCTAAGGAGCAAATGTTCTATTTATCACAATGGTTTCAGAACTACACAATTCTAAAAAATTCCTTTTCTCTAGTTAATGCTCCTTTTCGGTAAATTATTCAAAGAGGTTAGGTCTAAAATAGCCTATAAAGGAATGGGTTAAAGATAGATAATGATATACTAGTGTTAGTGTTCGAACTATTGGGATTTTAATGAATATCAAAAATTGCCAATGTGATACAATATAAACCGTTTCTGTCAATAGTTATATATTTGTGTTGTACAACAAAATGTAAATGGCCAATTGCGAACAGTGACAAGACCAAAACGTATCCCGTATAAATACTAATACATTCGCGAATAACATCGGGGCCATCGATAACAAACATACTTCACTTCTTCAGCGTTTATTCCATCGGGTTTTGTTGCGATATACTTCTTTTCAGCATAAAAACAACGATTCATGTTATATACGTACTTAACCCTTTACTCCATACGCCGTTCTACGCCTTTGCAAACAGAGCAGACCCAGATCAGATGGCTCCTGTAGGAGCCATCTGATCTGGATCTGCTCTGTTTGCTTATGATATAATATAGATATGAATTTATAGTGCCTGGCCATGACCAAAAATCCTGTGTCCATGTGCTATTGTAACAATTAATTAAATTAATATTCATGATGTCATTATTTCTTTGAAAAATATTCACAGAGTAAAGGGTTAAAACAATTTGCAAATAGAGACTTTGTTTCTTTAAATTTAATCCATTTGCGCCCAGTGAATTCTTCCATGTCTATATATTGGGTTAGTCCATTTTTTATCTAAGGGGTGCCTGGCCTAAATTTTCAATTTCGTTTTGTTTTATATTGAAATTCCTATCAGCAAACAATGTAGACTATGATCTGACGCCGCATTATGTGGCGTCTGATCAGAGTCTACACTGTTTGCCTACGTCCTGTATATGGGATCGTGTGAACAAATGCGTTAATAAAATCATTATGAAAACTGATTAAGCGCTTTGTTCTATTTCATTTACCATAATATATAGTCAATCTTTGTATTAACCATGTATTAACCATAGGCCGTAATTAGACCCATTATACCATATAGGCTATTTTAGACCCATTACTTCATGGGCTATTTTAGACACAACCTCTTTGAATAAACCTACTGAAAATGTGAATTAACTAGAAAAGGAAACTTTTAGAAGTGTGTAGTTTTTAAACCATTGTGATATATAGAGCATTTCCTCCATAGGGGTAAATTCTCTAGTTATCACAATGGTTTCAGAAAGAGATTTTTACAAAGGCGTCAGCGGCATCAATATGAGAGAATTTTGGCTGTGTTTTGTTTTCATTCTCACGGTACAGCATTGTATCATTTCACAAGCAAACGGAGCAGATCCAGATCAAACGGGAACATTTGGTCTTGGCAGACACTGCGACCATATAAATATCATTTTATAAACAAACATTACAGACTCTGATCAGAAGGCTCCTATAGGAGCCGTTTGATCTGGGTCTTTACTGTTTACAAAAGCGTAAAAGGCGTTTCTCTGGAGGAAAGGGTTATAGAATTTGCTGTAAGAATCCAAATCAGACGCCGAATGTCACGTTTATCTCACTAGATATGGATTTGGATATGTTTATCACTCAAAGTGTACGTAGGTAGACAGAGACATAAGCATTAACCCTTTCGGTGCCAGCATTGTCGTCTGCTGGGCATAGTTTGATTTATTTTTAGTGTAAGTGTGTGCACTTCTTCCGCTTTCTTTACAAAACAGTAAACAGATTGTCAAACAGTTTGGATCCTGATGAGACGCCGAGTTACTCGGCGTCTCATCTGGATCCAAACTGTTTGCATGTGACATCATAGACCCGTCAACGTGGCACGGAAGGGGTTAAGCTAAAGTTTAAGTACGCAAACTAGTGCATAACCCTTTTCCTGTTCTATGTTTACTCCAAATTTCGATGCCTGAATATTCATAGACAAAACAGTTATAATGAAATATGGAATTTTGGACATTGTAGCCATTTTTACTGTTATAAAACAAAAATCAGCTAATAAGCATTCATGATGTCATTATTACGTCATACATAATTAATGAACATGGAAAACTTTTTTAAAGCAGACATTCATTTTTACAGTAAGCATGATAACTATCGCCACGTGAAATAATTACCCGTGAATTAAACTCATTAATATTCATGTGATAACTAATGCCATCATGAATATTAATTATAATATTTATCATAATGTGTCACATAAACGCACGGATTTTTGGCCAAAACAGAAACTGTAGTATCGGACCTGTATCATTTCAGAGTAGACCCTGAACGTACGATTCATATATGCACTGTCTGATCTGGGTTTCCTGTGTTTATAAAGGCGTAAAAAATGCGTATACGGTATGTGAAGAAACGGGTCAGATTTAAACGTACAGTAAAACTTCACTATAACGGCCACTAAATTACATAAAGTATTTTGTGTTAAAGGAAGGCGGCTGCTTAAAGCAAGGTGAAAGTAAAACAGAACGCTCCTACAGGAGTGTTCTGTTTTACTTTCACCTTGCTTTAAGCTGCCACCTGCCCTATATATTAACTAATTGACCCAATTTAGTGGCCGTTATAGAGAGGTTTTACTGTACGTTATAAAGTTTGATATGGCAGGAATGTTTTGCTCAGATGAGGTTGTACAGTGTATAAACATAAAACAAAACTAGATCACGTTTATCGTAAAACACAGTGGAACCTGTCTTAACTCTTTCCCTGATGAATATTCATGTAGGAAATAATGACGTCATGACTATTGATAGCATTATGTTTTTTATAATGGCATACGAACACAGGACATTTTGGCTCAGGCAGAAGCTGTAGAATCAGATCTATATTTCACCATAAGCAAACAGAGCAGACCCTGATCAGAGAGCCCCTATAGGATCTGTCTGATCTGGGTTTACTCTGATTGCAGATGCGTCAAAATGCGCTTACATAAGGGAAAGGGTGTTAAGCGATCATCAAAAAGGGGTCTTATTACAGGTCTTACAGGCAGGCGGTGGGTTAATAAAGGTCAAAAGTAATACGGAAAGCTCCTATAGGAGATTTCTGCATTACGTTTAACCTGTGTTAAGCAACCGTCTGTTTTAAGAGTATTGTGTCCAATTAATACCAGGTCGCTTAGTTACAGTAATCCTTCTGACCGATAAACTTATTCGTGCTATGCAGGCCCATATCAAATGACTCCATTAGGAACCGTTTTAACAGGGTCTTCACTATTTGTTACTACAGTAAAAAACTCGAGAAATTTAGTATAGAAGAATTCAAATAATTCTAGGCAGGTGACTCCTTAATGCAGAGTAGAAGTCATGCAGAAAGCTCCTCTTGGAGGAGCTTTCTGCATGACTTTCACCCTGCTTTAAGCCGTCACCTATCTTAACCCATTCCCTCATATTGACGACTTTTGACGACTCTGTAAAAGTCACTTTGTGAAACCATTGTGATAAATAGAGCATTTGCTCCTATAGGAGCAAATGCTCTATTTATCACAATGGTTCCAAACTACAAAATTCTAAAATTTTCCTTTTCTCTAGTTAATGCTCCTTTTCGGTAGATTTATTCAAAAAGGTTGTATCTAAAAAAAAAATAGCGTATGAGGTAATGGGTTAAAGATCCATAATGATACGTATATGGATGTTCGAATAATCGAGATTTTACAGTGCATGTATGTATGTCTAGTTTAAAGTTATTCAAATAGTGTAAATATTATTCAACTTTACGCACTGCTGGAAAAGGGATGACGCAGTATTATTTGAATACATGGGTAACTTAAGTAACCTAAGGCACATCATTACTTAGGACAATTAAGTTGAAACAAGTGTATTATGTAAGTGTCATTGGATTATGGGGGTTCATTGCACATGGTGTCATTGGAATAAAGACTATATGTGGATCATCTCGCTGCGATTTACATGTACACAGAGCAACAGATAAAGGTGCGTACTCAAATACTAAAATCGTCATTTCTCCACCAAACCCTACGTTGTGACCACTCTTTAGAATCGTCTCGAAGAGACGATTCTAAAGAGTGGTCACAACGTAGAGTTTGGTGGAAAAATAAAGGAGTTTTTCTTGAAAATAGTTGAATTTACGCGTCTTACTTGGACATCCGTGTACGTATGCTATAGATTAAACGATTCTAAATAGTGGTCACAACATATAGGGTTTGGCGGAGAAATAATGGAGTTATTCTCGAAAATATTTTAATTTACGCTTCTTATCTGGACATCTATGTACGTATGCTATAGATGAATAGACTTACTTGATAACGCCGCCATTTGACAGATTTGCAAACCGAGTAGACCCAGATCAGACGTCTCCTGTAGGAGTCGTCTGATCAGAATCTGCCCTGTCTGCTTACTGTATATATATAGAGTCCAAGTTTTTGTCAAAGCAAACACAATCCCTTGCAAAGTTTACATTATAGAAATGAAGCTGATAAATATGAAAGCTGCTATTATTTCATACCTGATTACTGAACAGGGAAAGGGTTAACCCTTCTCTTGCCGAATTTTAAAATACATTTCTCTTTCTTTACCCATGCCCTGTTGTATAATTACATATATAGTCACTGTGTACACGTATTTCGCTGTGCAATCTCTGTTGTGGAGTTCACTGGTTGCACAATCAACTTGTAAATAGTGCAGACCCTGATGAGACAGCTCCTGCAGGAGCTGTCTCATATGGGTCTTCACTATTTACAGGTAGGTATAGCAAGCGTGAATAGCAAGCGAATGGTTAATAACGTCTGTGCTGGCACATGTAAACAGTTTGGATCCAGATAAGATCATTAGGACACCCATAGTCAGTAGTTTCACACACTTAACCCATTACGTCATTGGCTATATTTAGATACAACCTCTTAGCTGAACGTTTATCTTGTAAACTTTTCAAGGATTGTTTTTGCTTTGATAAAAGCAGTTGAATCAAATCTATATTAGGTCAAAAGCCCCAGATCGACGGCTTCTACATGGTCTACCCTGTTTGCAATTGCGTTAAAAGGCGTTTATATGAGGGATATGGTTAATGTGATAGTCTCTACTCGCATTGCGTTTTAAAAATTCCTAGAATTACAATCACCATTTGTTTATGCTGAAAAAGGTATTTCTCAAGAAAACACTTGATTAAATAATCTGAAAATGGGTGATCCTTCGAAAGCAAAAGTAGAAATGCAAAAAGAGAAAATTGCAGACTCGGTTTTATTGAGTCTGTTCATGAGTAATAATTAAAAGTGCAACACTACTCACGCCCCTTAGCACCGGCTTAAGCAGTATTCAATTTTCAAAACTAATACCATCAAAACTTATGATCCCGAAGGACCAGAAAATATAACAATAAATAATATAAAGACTATAAATAATAAGATATAATATAATATAAAGACTGAAGAGTACAAAACACTTGAATGTGTTTTATATCGAAGACCCGATGTTATTCGTCAGTGTTTTTTTTTCGGGTTGCGCTTTAGTTTCTAAACAGTTCGACGTAGGCCGATAATAATGTGTTGTACAGAAATAAAAATATAAGTGTCGAAGAAAGCGATTTATTTTTTGCCACAGGGACATTTTTCAATGTAGGTTCAAATTGATATTAATCTTCATTATAATGATTGAACATAACAAATACCAAGTATGAAACTATGCGCTTAATTTAGGTTGCTATTAAGTAAAACAGACGTTTGTCTTCCCTCTAACTTAAGAAGCTTTTGCAAAGCAATCACTCGATCATTTTTGTCAATACTTTTAACCGTTTGATCAAATCGGAAATACATGTACAGTAAAACCCCGCTAATGCGACCACCTAACAGATGTATAATTATGTGTGCTAGATGCAGGTGCACATGGTAGCTTAATACAGGACAAAAGTAATGCAGAAAGCTGTTAAAAAACTAGCGTTGTGCATTACTTTTGTCCTGCATTAAGCAACCACCTGCTTATAAAGGCATAAGTGGTCGCATTAGAGGGGTTCTACTATAGTTAAAATTCATCAAATCTAATTTGGTGCAGACATTAGCTTTTTTCACAGTTGGGTAAGCGATTAGACATTCAGTTAAAATAAATTTTCTTCATTTTTTATGCAACACTGAATTTGTCTTACCTGAGTATCAAAACACTATTTCGAGGGTTTGGTGCAAAACTATTGTAACTCCTTCACAAAGTGAAGGAGTTACAATAGAGGAGCTTTCAGCATAACTTTTCTCCTGCATTAAGCTACCACCTGCATCTAGCACCTAAAATTATACCTCTTTTAAGTGGTCGCATTAGCGGGGTTTTACCGTACAGTAGAACCTGGCTTAAGCGACTTTGAATTGATTGAAATAGACGCAGAACTCTTAAAAAGCAGGTGGTTGCTTAATGCTTAATGCAGGGAAATACTGACGCAGAACGCTCCCCTATTAGCTTTCTGCATTACTTATGACCTGCATTAAGCTACCACCTGCCCTTAAGACCTGCAATTAGACTCTTTATGATGGTCGCTTAATATAAGTTATTTTATAATAGGTACCCATCAACAAAACAAAACAATGTGAGTAGCTACAGTTTTGAGAATACATGTACATGGAGACATCCAGTTACTTGTCGTCTGATCTTTAAGGAGACATCCAGTTACCTGTCGTCTGATCTTCATGGAGACATTCGGTTACAGTCGAACTTCGATATCTCGAACTCGGATAACTCGAACTTCGGGATAACTCGAACAAAAGGTTCAGTCCCTGCAAAACTTACAATACAAAAATGTATCGCTACATGTATCTAGAAACACATATGGCAGCTTAATACAGGTCTAAAGTAATGCTAAAAGCTCCTACAAGGGCTTTCAGTATTACTTTAGACCTGTTTTAAGTGGTGACCTTAGGAAAACGTTCAGATTAGTAATCGGATGATTCGAAATCCTCTTATCTCGAACTAATTTGTACGGTCCCTTGAAGTTCCAGTTATCGAAGTTCAACTGTACTTGTTTTCTGATCTGGATCTAAACTGTTTGACAGGATGATCAAAGATTGACCTCTGACCTGTAAATATGTAATCCATGTCCACTCAAAAATAATGTCTTCTCGAACTCTGATATGCTCTGTTTTCAAGTCTTTTACGCTGTCAAATTTTGTCGTCTGGTACAATTTTCATTTTTGTTTTATTTTTCTTCATTTTTTTTTTAAAAAATCATAGTAACAGTAACAAACAGTCTGAATCCTGACGAGACACTTTGTAACTCGTCATATCACCAGGATTCGAATTGTTTACAAAAAATTATCATAGCATCGCCTATAACAAGGTGAAACTATGGGGCTTTATCTGTAAAATAAAACTGGGTCAAACTTTTACCTTGTTGTTAAACAAAATAATGTCTGCGCACATTCGGATCTAGTGCAGTTCTGTCTTCGTCCCATTCGCTAAAGATTTAGAGAAACTATTGACCGAGTGTCAAACAGCTTGGATCCTGAAGAGACGCCGAGTTACTCGGCGTCTCTTCTGGGTCCAAGCTGTTTGAAAATATAATTCATGTCGCTTTTAGCGGATAAACATGTTAAGGTTGTAGGATAAGCATTTTAAGTCCGTTTGGGTCGTTTTCGCTGTCTTACAGGGGCCTGGTACCATAAAAGATTGTCTTTGTGTTAGCCTACATTTGCCTTTTGCGTTTTCCCTATATATTCTAGGCCTAGTGACAAGATAGTACTTTGACATAAAATTGGTAGAGTCATGCCGTGTAGTAGTCCAACTTACAAGTCTAATAAGTATAAAAAGTCGGAGACCTTTACTCAAAGCATAGTATACGTCGGAATGGAGATGTAAAGTGGGAGGGGACGGGGATCAGGCAGGGACGGGGAACAATGGAGGACGCAGGAGGCAAACAGGGGTGATGGATCCCAATTAACCCTGGCCCTATGTTATCATCGAGGAAACCGAGCAGTCTGATCCAGACCCAGATATTGGTCTAGATCTACTCTGTTTGAAAATGTGTGAAATGCATGCACCTCATGGGTGCAAATGGTTAAATTTATCATTTCGACTTCAACCTAATTTAAGCAGCGCCTAACCCAGCCCAACCGGTATTTACTTACTTCAGCAATACATTTTTACGTCATGTTTTATTATACTCCTGTGTGGCGTCACATCAAGTGTCTTTTGTTGTCGATGAGTTTGGTTGAGTTTTGATTTTACGCCACAGCTAATATGATGTCGATGTAGAACAGAAAAGGAACGGTCCTATGAAGGTGTGTGTTTATGAATGGGCGCGAACTTCTGCTGAGCTTCATATAGTTCCGTATGTCATTTCCTAATTTCATATCCGACGTCTAGATTTATTCTATTTTTAACAAATCCCAGTAGATCTAGAGCTCTAAATCTAAAATTATTAACACAATGTAAAGTACAATTCTATTGCGAACTTTGAATACAAAAGTCATGTATCCTGTATTTCTTTCACCAGGCGCCGATGTTGACTGTCCTTCATTTAGATAACAGACGGTGTTAAAAACCGGAGCTTACGGTCGGTTTCAACCGGACAAGAACTCTAGGTATCACAACAGAATCAACAGCCTTACGAAAAACATCAGGACAAGCAACAACAACAAGATGAGCGCCACCGCAGTACCAGACGTTAAAGTCGTAATGGACGATCCGTCCGAATACAGACCGGAATACAAGGGCAAGAAAGACTTCCGGAACTTTAACATCCACACCGTGCCGGAAAGAGTTATTAAGGTGAGTGAGTGATTGGGTGAGTGTTCAAGTGAGTAAGTACTAGTTCGATTACTAGATCTAGTCGTTTATTTACCTTATGTTTTAGGGTCGAATTATATCTACAACGCGATGTAAACAGAGTAGATCTAGATCCAGATCAGATGGCTCCTTAAAGTAATCCTATAGGAGCTGTCTGATTAGGATCGGGCCTGTCTGCTTATGAAATGATATACCCTCGAGTGTCCATTTCGACGCACATATGCAATATTTTGCTATTAAAGCTATTTATGGGTAGTTATTTCATAGATCTATAAATATAGCATTTAAAAAGCTACTATATATAACAGCGTCGAAACTGGCCGCGTCGAAATAGGACACTCAAAGATATGCCTGGTCTGGACTTCACGAGCACGCACTTGAAATTGAAACCCAAGCACGTACTTCAAATACCAAGTCTGTCTTCAAATCTAGTCTGTCTTGAAAAAGACAAATTTGAAGTACATGTTTGGTGTTATGTTTCATGATCAAGTACATGTTGGTGAATGCCAGGCCTGATTCCACAGTTTCTGCCATAGTCAAAAAAGGTCCATTGTAGATCTACATTGGCCATTATAAAATTTTAGTTAACCCTTTCGCTGCCAATGCCGGATCTGTGATTACCTATGCAAACAGTTTGGATCCAGATGAGACGCCGAGTAACTCGGCGTCTCATCAGGATCCAAACTGTTTGTTACTGTTACTATGTTTTTGAAACAAAAATGAAGAAAATAATAAAAAAAATTGTAGCAGACGACAAAGTTAGCAGACGACAGAGTTTTGCAGCGAAAGGGTTAACGAATCTTTATGAAGTGATGAATTCTTGTATAATAATAAATATTCATGAAGTAATGGGTTATATGTAGCGAAAGGTTTACAGTAAAACTCTTCTAAACCGGAAGTATGTAGAAGAAAGTAATTTACATATTTTTAGACAGGTGGCTGCTTAATGCAGGGTAAAAGTGATGCAGAACAGAAAGTTCCTCCGATATTTGAAAGTGTTACAAATAATGTGCCTATTGCAAAAGTTGCAAGTGTTATAGATATTGTACGTGATTTATTATAAATGGACATATTCCCATCTCTTGTTTGAAGTAGCTGACTGTACAAAATATGGGAATTTAAAGTCAGATTATCAGGTGTTACAAATATTGCAGGTGTTACAAACGTTGCACTTGTTACGAACATTGCAAGTGTAACAAATACTGCATATATTACATATAGTGCACGTGTTACAAATGTTGCGCGTACTACAGGTATTACACGTGTTACGTATATTAAACATGTTAAATTATTGCAAGTATTACACGTGTGATAAATTTTGCAAGTGTCATAAATGTTGCACGTGTTATGAATAGTGCAGGTGTTACAAAGTTTGCACGTGTTATAAATGTTTCAAGTGTTAAAAATGATTCACGTGTTATAAATACTGCAAGTGTTGCGGATATTTAACGTGTTATATGTATTGTACATGTTAGACCTATTGTACGTTTGATACATAATGCATGTGGTACTTATATTACATGTGGTACAAATATTGCACATATAAATATTTCAAGTGTTACAAAAGTTGCACGTTTTACAGATATTGTACGTTTTACAGATATCGCAGGTGTTACAAATATTGCACGTGTTGCAAATATTGTACGTATTACAAAAGTTCGGTCCTTCCAAAATTTACAATAGAGCATTGTTCTAACATGTATTATTACTAGAAACACTTGAAACAGATGTATACATGTATATCTAAAAACACATATGGCAGTTGTAGCCTTAACTCTTTCTTTATGTTTGTCAACTATCGTTTCTTTTTTATCTATTTATGTTTTATTTTTTCTACTGATTTATCTTTCTCTAAAACATTTTTGTGTTAGCTGATATATTCGGCTGAACTAATTTAGTTTTTCAATGCAATTAACATAGTTCAATAACTTGTAGTCATTTCTGCATAAAGCGAGTGTAGTTTTTTACGGTGTTGGCCGTAACGGTGTTGGAGTAACTCGGCGTCTCATCAGGATCCAGACTGTTTGTTGCTGTTACTATGTTTTTGAAATAAAAAATGAAGAAAATAAAAAAAATGAAAATTTGTAGCAGACGAGAAAGTTAGCAGACGACAAAATTTGGCAGCGAA
This sequence comes from Azorinus chamasolen, assembly GCA_963576725.1. Taxonomy (NCBI): domain Eukaryota; kingdom Metazoa; phylum Mollusca; class Bivalvia; order Cardiida; family Solecurtidae; genus Azorinus; species Azorinus chamasolen. The sequence goes on along the minus strand of OY755253.1, from coordinate 56,594,667 downwards.
AGGGTTAATGACGACCGAAAATAATGAACTCGGATAAGTCGAACTCGGCCACCTCGAAGTATAAGTTGGTACTTCAAAAATTTACTCTACAGAATTGTTCTAAAATGTATCAATATGCATATCAAGAAACACAAGCGAACTTGAGAAATTATTCAGATTAGAAATCGGATGACACGAACCTCAGCTATCTCGAAGTAATTTGTACGTTCTTTTGAAGTTCGAGATATCGACGTTCGGCTGTATATTTAACCCATTACGTCATAGGCTATTTTTAGATACAACCTCTTTGAATAAATATTTCGAAAAGGAGCAATAACTAGAGAAAAGGTGAATTTTAGAATTTTGATGTTTGAAACCATTGTGATAAATAGAGCATTTGCTCCTATAGGAGCAAATGCTCTATTTATCACAATGGTTTCACAAAGTGACTTTTTACAGAGTCGCCAAAAGTCGTCAATATGAGGGAAAGAGTTAGATAGAAACTGTTCGACTGACAAGTCACATTTAATCAGATTTAACCATTTCCGTGTTCGATTTTTCTTTCAAATTTCAATACCTACTGATATGGGTCTACTCTGTTTGCAAATGCATTTATATGAAGGAAAGGGTTAAGCAGATTTAAAATAGTAGTCTTCGATTTCAGGTCTACCAGTTGATGCATAAGAATCAGACATATGACTTCGCTAAGGGCAAGCTAGATAAATGGGGACAGCTGAACCACGCAGAGATGACCGTGATGGAGGCCCTTGAAGGGCTCAACAACTTCGTGGACGAGTGTGATCCTGATATATACGTGCCCAACGCTGTACATGCCTACCAGACTGCCGAAGGTGGGGCTGTTGTTATTGTTGTTGTTGTTGTTGTGTGTGGTGCAGTTGTTTACGTGACATGTAGATAGGCTAGTTTAATCCTTTCCTTTGTATAAATACCTTTTCATGCATTTTGCAAACAGAGTAAACCCAGGTTTTCTCTGTTTGCTTATGGACATTTATAGAGCTGGTTCTACAGTTTCCACCATTGTGAATACTTTTTCCATGTTCCATTATTGTACCTGTATATGAATATTAATGAGGTGAATTTTTTTTTGAATAAATGTTAAACAGTGAGATATCTGTTCTGTGTTTACTGTTTGCAATGACGTCCAAATGTGTCTCTATAAGGTAAAGTGTTATTGACATTAATATTGAAGGAAGCAGTTTACAACTACAGATGAACTTCGATAAACTCGAACTTCAAGGGACCATACAAATAACTTCGAGATAACAGAGGTTCGAGTCATCAGAGTTCTAATCTAAGAAATTTATCAAGTTGATAGCTTAATGCGGGTCTAAAGTAATGCTGAAAGCTCCTGTAGGAACTTTCAGCATTACTTTTCGACCTGCATTAAGCTGTCACTTGTGTTTCTTGATATGCATATTCATACATTTTAGAACAATCTGTATATAATTTTTTGAAGGACCAACTTTTACTTCGAGTTATCACGAAGTTTGATTTATCCGTGTTCGAGGAATCGAAGTTCAACCTGTAACTGTACAATAACATAATGTTTTCAAGTTTGCTTTGCATTCATTTTAGGCATTCGACAGAAACACCCTGATAAGGAATGGCTGCAGGTCACGGGACTGATCCACGACATCGGCAAGGTCATGGCCATGTGGGGAGAACCTCAATGGTGCGTCGTCGGCGACACCTTCCCCGTCGGCTGTGCTCCGGCTAAAAGCATAGTGTTTGATGCGGAGTTTTTTGAAAGTAGGTAGCTATCTAGTTATTTGCTTTAATGAACAATGAAACCACGTGCAGTCAATAGTTTTTTAAACAGCGTCTTTTTTATCTTATTTAGTCAAAATTGCTACAAATCCAAATTGAAGCAGACAATGAGTTTATTTTTGTATTTTACAGTGAAAAAAAGAGTTACATTCTTCCCATGAGTACATCCATGTTAATTTTAAGTTTATAGAAATATTCTGTGCATCGGTAAAAAACCTACTATGGACAGATATAATTCTGAACGCGCGAAATTATGGAATGAACTGCTATAGGGTTGTGATAAATAAAAACATATGAACACAGTAGAACCTGATTTAACCCTTTCCCTGTTCTATGTTTATTACAAAAGTCAAATATCTACTGACAAAATAGTTATGATGAAATGTGGAAGGTGGAAAATTGTAGCCAATTAAGAAAGTAAATAAACAGATCTTTCAAATTCCATTAGCAAACAGAGCAGACCCTGATAGGAGCCGTCTGATCTGGGTCTACCCTGTTTGGAGATGCGTGAAAACACGTTTATATGAGGGAAAGGGTTAAACGGCCATAAAAAAGAAGTCCTACTGTGGGTCTGTAAGGCAGGTGGCAGCTTAATATAGGACAAAAGTAATGCATGTGGCTCTTTTATGATTCAATACTTCATATAGATACGCCTATTGAACAAACAGAGTAGACTCAGATCAGACAACTCCTGTGGTAGGAGCAGTGTGACTAAGTTCTTGTTCTATATATTTTAGATCCTACTTCTTTGAATATATCTACCGAAAAGGAGCATTAATAAGAGAAAAGGAAAATTTTAGAAAATTTTAAAATTTTGTAGTTTGAAACCAGTGTGATAAATCGAGTATTTGTCCCTATAGGAGAAAATTCTCTATTTATCACAATGGTTTCACAAAGTGACTTTAACAAAGTCTTCAGAAGTCGTCAATATGAGGGAATGGGTTATGGAATAATATTATTCTGCTGGTATACCGTTTCTGCCATTGTGAACAGTTTCTGCGTTAATAATTATGCATTTTTTAAAATTCTTCTAATTGATATGCATGGGGTAAAGGTTTTAAGGTTACACTGTACAGTAAAACCTGTCTATAACGGCCATTAAATTGTGTTAATTAGTTGGTATTTAGGGCAGGTGGCTGCTTAAAGCAAGGTGAAAGTAAAACAGAACGCTCCTTTTGGAGCGTTCTGTTTTATTTCCACCTTGCTTTAAGCAGCCACCTGCCTATTACATAAAATACTTGATGTAATCTAGTGGCCCTTATATAGAGGTCTTACTGTTTTTGATTACTCAGACAATCCAGACATGAAGAACGAGAAGTTCAACACTAAGCAAGGGATTTATGAGGAGCAATGCGGCCTTGAGAACGTCATCATGAGCTGGGGCCATGATGAATACCTGTACAGGGTCCTGAAGGGCAACACGTGCCATCTCCCGGAGGAGGCCCTTTATTGTATCAGGTATGACAGAACAGAGACAAACATCTGTCCAATATAAGATGCGTAAATTAAAACATTTTTAAGAATAAATTCTATATTTCTCCTCCGAATCCTATGTTACATGTATGATCACACAGATTGCTTAACCCTTTACCCAATAGCCTGTTTCTAGTTTTGAAGACAGGTGACCACTTAAAGCAGGTTGAAAGTAAAGCAGAATGCGCCTTAACGCGCATTCTGCTTTACTTTCAGCCTGCTTTAAGCTACCACCTCCTAGAATATAGAAACTAATTATGATGCTATATGTTCATTATTGTAAAAATTGGAACTATTTTCTTCAGCGGAGGAATATATTAAACTCGCTTAAAGCCGCTTCTATCAGGTAAAGGGTTAAATCAGGACAATAATAATACAGAAAGCTCCTGTATGTGATTCCTGTATTGTGTTTCACCTGCATTAAGCTGCCAACTGCCTTACAGACCTAATATATTTAGACCTCGTTTTGATGACCGCTTAAGACATGTTCTATTATAGATTAAATTTACGCAAGCAAATGCTTGACGTCACTGGGTTAAAACGTGTTACGCGATAATGTCCTGAGATATTTACCAAACATGGAAATATTGCTACTGATAAGACTTTCTACATTTTGAACTGCCCTAATTCAGAACACACGTTCTTATTGAGGCCATTTTTACACCAATTTGAACCTGGTCAACAGTTTCTTAAGTATGTTCTTGATTCGAATTTGGTTTTCACATAAAATTCATGCGGGATCCTCCGAAACTTTCCGGAAATTGTCGGAATTATACGACAGGGGTACGTGCAAACTGTCTACTGCTACTGTTTTTAAAACAGATGGTAGCTAGATGCAGGATGTATACGTGTTGTAAAGCATGTTACCTGCATTAATTCTTTACTTCATGTATATCCAAGTAAGAAGTAATGACGTCATGAATATTGATTAAATTGTTTTTTATAATGTCACATGATCAAAGGAAAGTTTGGCCACTGCGGAAATCAGAAACCTTAGAATTATATCTACATTATTTCAGAAGCGAACTCAGACGGCCCATGCAGGAGTTTCCTGTACAATATTTCCATATACAGTAAAACCTCGATTATCCGAACACTAAAATACGTATTAATATCTATCTTTAAGACAGGTGGCAGCTTAATGCATGGTGAAAGTCATGCAGAAAGCTCCTCTAGGAGCTTTCTGCATGACTTTCATCATGCATTAAGCAGCCACCTGCCTAAAAGGGTCTAAATTCGTTTATAACGAAAATTCGAATAATCGAGGTTTTACTGTACCTGATGAAACAAATTTTAATGTTCAAATCATCATTACATTACAACGCAATGGAGGTAACTACGGGCTTACCACCAAACGACATTTTGACAGTGTATTTGTGTGTGTCTTATAATTTGAGAAATTTGTCGCATTTTGCGACTATTTCGTCGGAGGACCCGTAAAACGTGTAATGAGTAGAAGCTGTTCCGTGATTTTTAGGCATCAATAATAAGTTAACTTTAGTTTCAATTTTATTTTATTTTTGCTGATAAAATTGATTGTGATGTTCTTTAGAATAAAACAAATTCCACATCCCATTGAGGGCGACAGCACGTATTGTCAAACATCGAGTAGTAACGCATCGGTTGACATAACGAACTTCAGGTTGACAATACGTGCAGTCACCCGTCCTCCATGGGATGTGATATTCATAATATAAGGCCTGTCTTGCTGGTACTCTTATGAGGGGGGTTCTACAGCAAAATCTCGATTATTCGAATTTTCTGTATAGAAGAATTTAGACCCTTTTAGGCAGGTGGCTGCTTAATGCATGGTGAAAGTCATGCAGAAAGCTCCTGCAGGAGCTTTCTGCATGACTTTCACCATGCATTAAGCTGCCACCTGTCTTAAAGATCGATAATAATACGTATTTTAGTGTTCGAATAATCGAAGTTTTACTGTATTTTATATTTTAGGTTCCATTCGTTCTATCCATGGCACACAAGCGGTGACTACTATCACCTGTGTAACAACAAGGATCTGGAGATGCTCAAATGGGTGAACGAGTTCAATAAATTCGATCTCTACTCAAAGTGTCCCGACATTCCGGACATTGACGAACTCGTTCCGTACTACACGAAACTTGTCGAGAAGTACGTTCCCGGAAAACTTCGATGGTGATATAGACTCGTGTGATTTTCAGTGATGTGACAGTTTTTAACCCTTTCTCCATAAATACTCATTTTAATGTATATGCGAACAGAGTAGACCTTGTTCAGAGGTTCCTGAGACCCTTTCTTTATCACATCATTAGATATAGAAGTCATGCATAGGTTATAGTATTCATTTACGCCATGAATATTCGTGTAAGGAATAATGACACCATGAGAATATTGATTAACTTTTTTATATATATTTTAAATATATATATATGAACACAAGAATGTTAAACTGTTGCAGAAACTATAGACGTAGATCTTTATACTATTTCATAAGCCCCGGAACAGGAGCTGTCCGATCAGGATCTACTTTGTTTGCAAAGGGGTTAAAAAGAGGATATTTATGGAGTTAAGGGTTTTACAACACATGTACTTTATTACGTCTCCATATCGACCACACAAAATATATCTATTTCTGGGTCTTTGGCAGATGGTAACTAAATGCAGCAGAAAAGTTAAATTGCCAAAAGTTCTTACATGAGCTTTTTGCTTAACTTTGGTCCTGTATTAAGTATCCAGATGCTGTTTTGTTGTTTTCATTTTATTATTATGTTTGTTTTTGTTTTTTATGTTTTTTAGAAATCTGTTGTTTTTAGGTGGTCGCTACATACTCGTACATGTAGAGGGTCTAGTGTATGTTTTTTTCACATGACATACATGAATCTGTAGGTACATGTAGCCTTTTTCTGTCATTGTGACTATATTGGTGTATACT